>CM050888.1:96886028-101686028 GCA_027725995.1 Rhynchospora tenuis | reverse complement strand
CAAGGGGAGGGAAGGAAGGTTATATTAACCAGAGGTGGGTTTGCCGTTGGAGCAGAGGCGACGGCGCGAGGAGGTGGGTTTACCGTTGGAGCAGAAGCGACGACGCGAGCAGAGGCGACGGCGCGAGGAGATCTGTCGAGGTTTTCGTTTCTCTCTCTTTGCTCTGCGGCTAGGCTAGGGTTTGGAGACAGGGGAAGTTTAGAGAGATATAAATAGATTGGGCCAATCACTGGGCCCAATCTGGCCTGTTTGGAACCTGTTGGATGGTTGGATGGAAAAAGAATGGATGATCAGTACCAATTCTCTTTCTTTTCAGTTAGTTAAAACTTAAGAAAAGTTAAAAGTTAAAACCCATCTTTGCATAATCCCTAGATCGGTCGACCTATTTCATAAAAATATCTTCTTGTACTGATTTTTTTTTTTTTTTTTTTTTTTGAAAACAGTCGCCTCTTGTCTTGGCCTAATGGACATAAACTTCTGAAAAACATTTTTTTAAGATGCAAATAAAAAGGCAAAAAAAAGGTAAGCTAACTTGCCATAAATAGAGTGTGTGTGTCTGTGTGAGACCCTTGAGATCTTATACGGGCAATAAGAGGTATCAAACGAAACATAGTAGTATTTATTGGGTGTGTCAAACAAGAAGATCGTGCCCTTTTATTAGAGCTTTGATTTTATGTGGAGAAAAATGAGCCTCTTACATTTGAGAGAGTTCCAAATTGTACATTAAAGCAACCTTCAAATCTAATGCCTTTGTAACTTGTGGCCGCCCAATCAAATTGTTGCATCCCTAGTAGTTAATTAATTTATAATTACTATGCCACTTAAAAAGACAAAACACTGAAAGTTAGATTATTTTCTCTCCCTCTGTACATTGAATATTTTAAGGAAAAGTAAGCATATAAATACACAACTAATAAAAATTTGCAATGTGTCTGCACGTTGTTATCCAACATGACACCAGAACCGAGAAATTCCCTTAGTACGTTGCACTACTTCTTTTAGTTTTCTTTTATAATCAGCCCCCGGCCCCCGCTAAATAAAAGGGAGAAGGGAAAAGACAAAAAGTTGCCAAACTTTTTATCCGTTAGAGACTAAAGATTGTTTTTTCTGAATTTGATGGGGTCACAACTCACAAGTAACCTTCTCTTTGATATTTGATATATGGAAAAAATGTATTTAGCTTGACCTCTTTGGTCGCTTACTTTACTATTGCGCGCTGCTGGTGTTTTACATACGATAATGTATAGTAATGTTTTGACAGACAACTCAGAAAAGGGTTACTCTAACAAGATTTGCTACTTTTAAACCTATTTATCAAGTAGTTTGCTCTGGGATTCTCGTAGTATAAGACTAAAGTCTTTATCTTACATCATCCTTATAATTTATGGAACTTTTTATAGAAATCATATCTGTGCTGAGTTAGCTTTCGTGATTTGTAACACAGGTACTGAGGTACAAACACCATTCTTAGCTTGGTCCAACATCAGCACAAACATTTACAAAATCTGTTGTGATTTTTATGCTGTCAGACAATTAGACAATTTGTTGGTATTTCTAGTTTGGTTTCAACTCAATAATTGTCACAATTTTCTCTGTTATTTTGTTGGACCTCTGTTTTTGCATCATAGCTCTTAGTCTGCTCTGACTGACAACTGTTTGGACTTTAACGGGCTTGGATTAATTATATGGACCCGAAACAGGAAGGCACATGAGGCACTGGTACAGTATGGTACAAGCTTTTGTTGGAGATGGTACATGTGGTTTGTGGGCAGTGATTTAGGCTTTCGATGGGACCAACTGATACGTTTTAGGCTGGGAAGATTAGCATTTTAGGATGGGGGTGGGGGAAGAGTAGGGAACAAAAGAAATTGTACATCATTTAAGTGCAAAAATCAGTCTGTATTTATGATCTGTTTTTTGGGGAAAAGAAATTCTAAGGTATTATAAATGAACCAGGGAGGAACTTACCAGTTTGTGTTTGAGTACTCAGAATAAAAGAAAATTAGGATGTTAACATTAAAATTACTATTTTTACTCTCGACCAAAAAGCATAATTGAACACCTTTTTCTTTTTGACTTGTTGAGAAGGTGACATAATTAATCAAGGAAAGTTGCTTTTCTACCTTTACATCATCTCGACCAAATTCGTTCATTCTTTCTTTTAATCCAATTCAAAAAGGTTGGAATGATACAATGAACGAACTTAGGCTCTCTTATTAACCATATCCTTTTGTCGTTTTGTTCACCCCTCATTCATAAAAGGCGTATATAATCTTTACTGCACAGTAGCTATCACACTATGCTAGCATATTATCATGTTTCATGTTCTGTATCATAGACTGTTCGTTTCTTTTCCTCTGCACCCTCTATAAAGAAGATTCTCTTTCCTCTCATTAACTAACTATGAAGTGTATCTTTCTTGCACATGGTGGTAATGGGGCATCTATCATGCAAAGATCCATGCATCCGATCTCCTCTACCGGTGTTTCCACCATTTCATACATTCACCTTTTGACCTTCATTGGGTCCCTCATCATCCCATTGTGTAGGTCTTTTGTGGAGATTTCTGAGTGGCAAAATGTGCGGTTTTATTTATTGTTTGCGATGAAGTTAAAAATCGTATATTAATTTGTTATCGAATATATAATTTATTTTTAGTTAAATATTATAAATATTATATTTAGTTTTTAATCCAAGTTTGAAAATTTTTGGAGTATCTTTGGGTAAATTTCAAAGAAAAACGAATAAATACATTATTGTAATAATTAAATATTCAGTGGCTCTATACTTACACATTGCATTGTGTACAAATTTACTGTGAGTTTTGGAAAAAAAACAAAGAAAATTAATTCCGAAGATCGAGATAGTTGATGGCAGATGTAAAACCATATTTTCATTTGATCAAAATCGAGTAATAATACTAACATATCAACAATTATGCATCTTATATCGGCATAATAAGCAATCATATTTTCATAAGACAATATAATAAATGTGCATACGTGAAATATTAGTTAGTGTTTAGAAGATAAAATAATAAAAGACTGTTATCAGACCTAATATTTATATATATCTCTGCTCAATTCAGTGCATATTTGTCCCAAAATCTGGATCTAAAGTAAATCTAGGTAGTGTAGCAGCTAGCAACTGCTACAGTAGAAGATGAGGATGTGGGAAAGCAGCAAATTAGGATCCGGTGTGTGCTGTAAGCCTGTAAGCAGTGTATGCCTGAATGGTGGTGGTGTAGTGTCCGTACTGTTTTCTGTGGTCAATGATTTCTCTTGATAATCATTCTAACCCAGCCCAGTGCCACGTACCCTTTTAAGAATCAAGTCAGAGCAGATATAATTTTAGTTTTTTTGTTCTCATTTTGGTGGCTTTTTATCTTAAGAGTAATGTGTGTTTAATTGAAAGATACTCTTTTCGGAGTCGGAGTAACACGAGGAAAATAACGTGCTATAATATAAAGGAGAACTGTTTAATTGAAATTATAATTCAGAATCCAGATGAGATTTAAATTTAAAAAATATAAAAAAATAATTTTTTTATTTCGATTGAAAATATTAAGGAAATACTTATTTAAAACTTTTAAGTAAAAATAATGCATCCATTATTTAGTTTCTATGTTTTGACAATATATTTTATTGTTAGTTGTCTTGACACAGGTTTAGAAAATAGAATGTTGCTATGTCCAAAAGATGGTTAAAGTGTTATCTGATTTCTGAATTTTGTTTAAAGAATTACAAATGGAACGAAAGTACGGAGAATTTCAATTTATCAGATTGGTCAAAAAAAATTCTATCCGTCAAATTTTTATATTCTCGTCATGATTTAATTTTTAGTTGGAGTGATGTGATCCGAACAAAATGAAAAGGTATGGCATCTTGGACGGAACAATCAGAAATTTATATAGTAGTTTTGTGACAAAAGAGTTAATTTTATGACCTTTACAGAACAATGCATAACTCATAATAAAAGTAAATCATGTTTAGCTTAGTCAACTAAGATGATATTGTGTAGAAAATAAATATTCGAAACCGAATCATTATGATTTTTTCAGATATTAAAAAAAATGAAAGAAATTGACATTTTTCTATTACCTATAAATGTCTTCTAATTGATAATTAAACGCCTATAAGACTCATATTATAATCCCTAGCCCAGTCAAGAAACATCATTCAAAGAACCGGGAAAAAAAAAAATTGTTCTGGATGCCCAATTGCATTATTGAAAGTACAAATGCCTTCTTGCATTTTCCATCTTTTCTTACTCGTCTACTCCCTCCCAACAATTTGCATTGCATTAAAGTTTTGTAAAAATTGGAACACGTATATAAGCAATTATGCTTGTTGATTGTGACAGCTGGTGAGTGGTTACCATTTATTATAGACATGATCGCACCACGAGAAGTCTAAACCTAGATTACCTTTTTTATACATGAATTAATAACTAATAAGTAATAACATAGACTTACAAGAAGCAATCATGTATGGAAAGAATGTTTGTCAGACTATCCAGGATTAGGTAATCGATCGCATTCGTGCTTAAATGCTAGTTATATAGTTAACCTTTTGTGGCATCCTAGGTGTCCTATGTTACCCCGGTACTTCGAAACATCAGCCGTACCCGTACCGGGTACGAACTGGATACTGGTACCGTACCCAGTATGTACCGTACAAGTCAACGGTCAACAGTCAACGGCCAACGTGTTGATATTAGTGTTTATGTCATTTATTTATGTAAATTCCAAGTTTATGTCATTTATTTGTGTAAATTTTAAGCCGTACCTAAACAAAATTATGTTATACACATTATATTTTGTAATATAATATAATTATAGATCAATAACATATTCAAATAATATATCGTCGTACCCGTACCAGAGATTTTTGAAAATTTTCGTACCACCGTACCCGAATCGTACCGGATACGGTACTCGTACCCGTACCAATGCAACATAGTAGGTGACGCATTACCCAGAAGAGCCCATTTAATTTCTTTATAAACAATTTGATAAGTATTTATCTCAGAGAAATATAAAACGATCTACATTTACACCATTTTTTCCCAACATGCCCAGAAAGATTTGAACCAATTCTTTAGGGGGCGTTTGTTTGTGTAGTAAGGTGTTGCATAAGTTAAGGATGCCTAAGTGTTTATGTAGTGTTATGTAATAGATGTTTGGTTGTGTAGTAAGGATGAGTAACTTAATGCATGCATATATTCGTGTCAAAAGACTAAAATGCCCTTACATTTGAATTAATATTATGTATTAAAAAGACATTGTGACCTAATTATTGTTAATTATTAATTATTAATGATAATAATAATCATTTTTATTATTATGATATATTAATAATCACTTTTAATTAAATATTATAAACATTATTAATTAATTAACAATAAAAAATTATTATTGATTAATTATTTTTAATTAATTCTTATTATTTAATTGTTATTGTTAATAATTAATTACTTTTTAAATATTATTAATTATTATTATTTAATTTTTAATTATAATAATTAATATTTATTATTAATTACGATTTTTTAATAATTATTATTACTTATTAAATATTATTAATTATTATAAAAATTAATTATATATGATAATAATACATCATTTTTGTTATTATGAAATATTAATAATTACTTTTAATTAAATATTATAAATATTATTAATTATTTAATGATAAAAATGTATTATTGATTAATTATTTTAATTATTATTATTAATTATATTTTTTAATAATTATTGTTACTTATTAAATATTATTAAATATTATGATTAATTATTTCTAAGGGGTATTGTTGGAAAAAAATTTAAAGAGGATGGTGCATAACTTATGCAACCTATTTAGGTTGCATAAGTTACGCACCCTTAAGACGTCTTATGTAACGAGTGTTTGGTGACTTAAGGATGCATAACTTAAGTTATGCACCATTTAAGTCACAAACAAAGCCCCTTATTAAGTACAACGGTTATCAATCATCCATTCTTCCCGTTCAATTCTTTATTTATAGTCGCACTTTTGGAGTACGGACTGTTGGCATACTTTAGCTATCTGAAATAAATCAAAGAAAATAACGGTAAAATATTTTAACAAAATTACCTGATCATGTGCCCTTTAAATAAAAAAAAAAAAAATTTACCTGATCCATAATCTTAAATAAAGCTTTTGGGTAAGCAATGATGCATGCATAGTAAATTTGACCTGTCTAAGACGGCGATTGCTATTGTTCAGATTTTGTCGAGGTTCGTGCAATTGTTCCTTTAGAAAATTATGACATTAATGTCAATCGCATGACAAAGTTTGATACCTCCATACCGGCACCAGCCTATGTCAAGTATATACTAGTTTTTTTAAATACATTTCTTCTTATTATTTCTTCATATTCCTTATCTCTTAGATCTTGAACAGTACAATGCGGTGGGATAAGTAGGAGACAACTATTAGCGAAGATTGCACTATCTGATAGATGGGACAAAAGAATTTTCGAAACAAATATAAAATATAAAACGAAATATATAAGAAAAAGGATACGATCATGAGCCTGAACATGGTTGCTGTCTTGTGCATGGTTGTGCTGATTAAGGTTGGAAACCGTGCACTCGCCATACCGGTTCTTACCGGTCAACAGTCCGTGTACCAGTGAAAGATAACTTCCATTAATCTCTTATTAAAAAAATAATAATAATACAGAAACTGAGAAAGATGGTCCGAAATTTATTTATTGTTCTTTTTTTTTTATAAAGAATATAGGGATAGTCAGAGTTTCGAAATTCGGAAATTTAAATTTACAATGCACATATCTCTTAAAAAGAAAACAAAATAAATAATAATTTTGTTATTAAAGTCACAAGAATTTGTAACCAATTTCCATGGTAAACTATTGTATCATCATCAGATTGGACGTTTCACTAAAATAAATTGGTCAAATTAATATTTTTCACTAAAAAAGAGGGTCTAGCACTCATTTTTCATTGAATATATTATGAAATACCAAATATTATTTCAATTAGCCAGCAGCTAATTAAAATAAAAAAGCCGAAAGAAATTGTAGTCCAATGCTAGAGCACATCTCATTTAGCACTATTTTCGCTCAATTAGTACCGTTGATGGCACATTGGCAAGATTCCGATGTTGTCATGTTGATAACAAATTGTTATCCTTTCCATGTATAGGAAATTAGGAACACGAAACTAACGAGCCATCGAGTCTTTATATTTGTCAGAAAAAAACATTTGGAAACAGGTCGCAATTTGTGTCAAAAGTGAACTAGATCCTAGCATAGAGAGCGAGCTAGGCAAGCCATGTTACATTACTGCTGTACTTCACATGTGGAGAGATTCAATGGATTGATACTTTGAAAAGAAGGGAAAAGGAAAGAAAAAAAGAAAGCCGGAAAGTAAGATAGAAAAAAGGAAAAAAGCTGTTACGCGTATAAATATATTATAAAAAGTCAGTGCTATTGCTATGCTCGCCTAGCCCGTATGTTGGAATTTGTGGCATAGCCACAGCCCACATGCATTAGCATACGATATGATCATCAATTCTCCACCTTTTCAATTATTTTTCCCTATTTTTTAGGAATATACAATGTTTAACATGTAAAGATGCACCAATGCTTCTTCTCTTCCATGGATGATACAGGTCCAGCTGGCTTTAATGCTACCTCTCATGCTCAACACAACAAAAACTATTTTGACTATCAAAATGTTGTTAGTAGCCTAAATTTATTCTGTATTTCAATTTAGACAAAAACTATTTTGATTATGGTGTGCTCAGCACACAATAATGCTTACTTCCCAATTAAAGTTTATTTATTTATTTTTTTAAAAAAATCCCAATTCAAGGAATCTAATAGTTATTAATTCACACATGGCAGCTGTTATTATACAATCGTAACATATTCTGAAGAAAATTTTATAGCGGGTTATTAAATAGATTAAAGAAAAAACACGCTTTAAAAGTTTACAAAGTTAAGTACCTCAGGAAATCACAACATTTGGAGAAGGACAGTGATACGGCTGAACGTAGGATGATGCATTGGTAGATTTGTTCATGGGTAAGGTGTGCCATATCTTTTATATATATTTTTTGTCAGTATATGACAAGATGTAATATTTTATATGCTTTTTGCAACCATTTACATTGAAATATTGACCTCCATGCCTCCATCCTCCCACTCCCACTAAGCTCAGCTTTCGTCACAGTTCTGTCATTTTCATTTCCATTTTCCATACCTTATAGTATTTAAAATCACAAATCAAAATTCATCATTTATTGGACCAGCAACATTTAGGCTGTACAAAACAGAGGCATGGCTAGGCCAAGAGGTGGGGATTAGCACCTGCAATTGCAGATGCAGCAGGTCGAGTTGCACACAGAACTTTGACCGCAGTTGCAATCCGTGCCACTTTAAGTTGGAATAATTAGCCCATCCTACGTTCCTAACAAAAATACTTGGAACAACTTCACCGTATAATTATTCTATTCTAACATTGCAGCCCCTTTTGAACCTTGCTGCCTTGATAAATAGTACATGTAATTCGTGTTTATTGTTTTGATATGGAATATGTACATGTATTCAGGTGCAACAGAACCATAATTTGGTCAGTGGTTAGTGAATATTACACTAATTCATCCGGAAAAAAAGAAAAGAAATAAAGAATTCATGAATAATCATATTTAAGTTCTATTCGCGTGAAACTAAACAACATATATGTGTTCATATTTGGTACTCATGAATAAGCTTTGTTCATGAATAAGCTTGTTCGAACAGGTACCAAACACACCAACAAGACCAAACATCAGTTTGTTGCCTTCTTTTAGTTGAAGTATTTTGCCCCTAGCCTTAAGAGAGGCTACATAACTAGTTATGCAGATTTTATGCATTACATTACATTACATTACATTGCATATGTATAATCAAACACACATTACATTACATTGTATATGCATTCTTAAGTTATGCAACTTCTTACTTCACAACCAAACGCCCTCTTATAAAATTACTACTGCAAATCCAATTAATTAAACAATTTTGCACACTCGCTATCTTTATTGAAAAATTCTCGAAATGGAGATTTACAAAATTCAACAATTTGAACCTTTGATATAAAAAAAATTGAACATTTCTTTTACTTTTTTCTGCATTATTAGATATGCAGCTTTTCAGCAACATCTTTTTTTTTTTAGAATTTTTATTCTTGTACAATTTTTCTTAAATGTAATAGTGAAAATGAAATCCAACCTCGAACCCCAAGCCCCAAGGTGCCCTTTATTATACGAAAAGTGTCTGAATTAAATTCTCTAAAGAAAAACAAAAAAAAAGAGAAAAGAAACCTAAACGACGGAATAAAATGAATCCTTATCCGGTGCCGCGCACCATCTCAGCCATCTGATCAAGATCGGGTAGGGTAATTTTTTTGGGTGTCTAAGAATCTGTTACATGCACGGGGCATGATAAAAAATGAAGGGATGGGATGGTGTGCGGCGAACTCAAATCCTGTGCCGCGCGGCACATGCGCCGCGCACCTCTGTGGGCCGTCTGATCGAAATCTGATAGATATGAGAGCCCCGCGAATCTAATAAGCCCGAAAAAAATGAACCGCTCGGATCAAATCAGACGGCTCGGATGGTGCGCGGCACCAGAATCGGACTCGTGTGCGGCACCAGTGCCGCGCGCACTAGATTTGGGACCCCGATCTGGTGTAGCGCTACACGGCTTGTAGCGCACCCACGAGCCGTTCGATTTTGATCGGGCGGTTCATTTTTTTCGGGCTTATCAATCTGGTATTATTCACGGGGCTCCCTTATCCATTAGATCAAAATCGGACGGCCAGATCTTTTTCTCTCTCTGCGCTACAACTGGTGTCGCGCGACACCAGATTTGGATTCCTAGATTTGGGTTCGAATAAAATCACCTATTAAATAGTTCTCAAAATGGAACAGTGTAGCAGACCTGAGACAGAAGAAGATCCGAACCCGCTAAAACACATGGCATGGAAAACTGAAGCTAACAAAGCTGCAATGCACATGAGTGCGCGAATCTCGATGCTCATCAGCGTCGAAAGGTGCACCAGTTCACAAACGGCCCAAATCCGCAGAGTCCGTACTGTCTTCACCGAAGCCCAATTCGGGAAATAATAACTCCAATTCCCTTTCTACTCCTCTTCACTCCAAGGTCTAGTGCTTTCAGTACAGGGGCAAAACTGTCATACACAAGCAGCCGTTGCGTTAAAAGCACCCTTCGTTCCAACCTCTCCTCTGAAACTGAAACAAAAGAACTAAGCAAGAACAAAACTTCGCACTCTGCTTACAAAACAGAGAACGGAGAGAGAAACAGAGAGAAAGAACAGAGATGACAGCGGATGAACCGAGTCTAGAGAGACAAATGGGATGCATGGCTGGTTTCTTCCACCTCTTCGACCGCAACTACCTTCCCTCCAAACGTTACGTGTCTCCCAAAAGCCTCCTTCTTTCATCATCGGTATCTCTCTTTCCCTTCCACATTTCTCATTTCCCATCACGAAAAATTCAAAATTTGTTTACTTAATAGTTGTATTTTCAGTTTCAGGATACAGAATCCCAATCAGAGAAATCGGATTCATCTTCTACATTGTTTGGTGAACAAAGTCCGAAACTAACTCCTTCACTCAAAGAGAAACCATGGAAGCTTCTCGAAGCTTCCCGACTTTCCCTCGACAGTCGTGCAGTGACCGATGCCAAGGGAAAGCTCCACCGACGTTCACCCGGTGCAGTCGGTCGCTTAATGGGTCTAGAAACATTACCAGATCAAGGGTCACAGCCGAAACCCGCTATGCTTCGGCGGTCCTCTTCAGAGTCTCGGGCTCGCACCGACCCTTCCTTCTACCATTTTGTAGATGTATCCACATTCGAGAAGGTTCCAATCCAAGAGAACCCAAAACGACAGAGGAACAATGCCTTCATCCAAAGAAAGAGTTTCGAGTTATTTCCTCAAGAAACAAAACGGGTTATTGGTGTGCAACCCATACCCGTTTCGCTGTACTGCGAGATTGAGAGGAGGTTGAGAGTGAGAGGGATTGAAGAACCAGCGAAGGATTTAGAAACACTGAAGCAAGTTCTTGAGGCGGTTCAGTTAAGAGGCCTTCTTCGTTCTAAGCCGTCGGATAAACCTGATCAAAGTATGAAAGGTTACGATGGCTCCTCTGTTCTTCCTCCTCTAGTGCTAATGAAACCTGCCTCTAAACTTCCACATTCTTCGAGGAGAGATCCGAGATCTGAGAAGCGGGTCCCGCAATCAGTGAGATGCACTGATAATAAAGGTCGGAGGGTGGCGAAGAACGAGGTGAGAAGAGGAGGAACGGATAGGAAGATCTCACCCGTTGGATCTCCTGTGGGAAGTCCGAGAAAGGTGGGGCCGTGTCCAGGGACCGTACGATCGAAAGTGAATAATCGGAGAAGAGATGCGAATGTGGTACAGCGCGGGATATCTACTGGTACCGGTACTGGATCTGACAAGCGAATCAAAAGTCCGAGGCCGTACGACTGGGAAGAGGCAAGTATTTCCACACTACTACTTATTGGAAAAGAAAATCAATTTATCAAATTTAATTAATTATATTGTGCATATGAAAGTAATTTATTTTATTGATAAGTTGATCTGCACATGAAGAATTTATTATTACACCTGAAAATGTTCTGATGTATTTTTATTATGAATGACGTAGCTTATACGTACATCAACAATAAATGATGTATATTTATTGCGAAAATAATAAATGATGTATATTATGTTTATTTAATGCCAATGATGTACTAATTCATCAATGGATTGGTGGAATACAGGAGAGAACTGGACGGAATCTACTGGAGAGGTGCGACCAGTTGCTGTACAGCATCGCTGCTATAACGGACACTGATCAGATCTCAAGCGAGGATTTACAGCCGAGTCCTGTTTCAGTACTGGACTCTGTTTTTCATGGCGACGAATGCTCTCCCTCTCCTAAAACTAAACGGAGTCTCCATTTCCAAGGTTAGAATGTAATACAAAACAAATTTATAGACCCAGGTCTAACCTACTACAAACTGTCCTCACATGCTATTCACGAAGGAATAATTGTTGGTGCTTAATCTGATTTTGCATTATTAATAACAGATCAGCCGTTAGACTTGGAATGTGACAAGTCAAATGACGAAATGCCTGCCGTCGGTTCAGAGTGTTGTGATCCAGATTATGTCTTTGTGGCTGAGATTATGCGATTGTCAGGTGGGTCCGACCAATCATCAAAACTCTTTGCATCACATGAGATGAGCCACCAATTGCTCAGAACTGGTGCTGCAAATTCACATCATCGTCGCCTATTATATGATTTGGTCTTTGAGATAGTTAACCGGAACCGCAACATGTCATCCCGGGACGCCTTCAAATGTGCCAGATCAGTATCTTTCATGAAATACTCGCAAATGCTAGATACTAGAAGTGTTTGGCAAGAGATTCAACAAATGAACGAGCCGATAATCACTAATGAAGTTCAGGATGTTACGTGCTGTGCCGTCTCGAGGGACATGGATGCTGATCATGAATGGACCACTCAGTCGGTCGAAGTATCAGACACAGTCCTTCAGATTGAAAGGATGGTATTCAAGGATCTTGTCGCTGACACGATACGGGAGCTTGCTGATGTGGTGGCTATACCCTATCATCACTTCCCTCAAAGGAAACTGATTTTCTAGTTAGTAACTTTGTAAAGGATTGAATTAGCATTAATTAGTGAATTAGGAATGCTTGAATAGGAATTAACTGTTATTGTGCAAGTGTGGGCCCAGATCAATGTGGGCTGTGTGTGCTGCTGAGTCCCACAAAATGTCTTTTTATCAGGAATTCAGTATGTGCCAGAGAGAGTTGTCTGTCTCTGCTGCTGATTTTATAAACTAGCAAATCAAAATTGGGTACTGCAGAGCTGGGCCCACAGGTCAGGTTGGCAGTGCAATTGCCATGATAGAGGGGTGCAAAGCCCATGCCGGTTGCTTGGAAGTTAGCCCAATTAGGTCAGGGTTGTGGGTCCAATAAGTGTGTAAATGATGCATACACAAAACATGTGATTTTCAAAGCTCACTTGAGTTGGGTCAAATAATAACTGGAGCAGATTAGGTGGGTCCCTGGTTTGGTCTTTCAGTGACAGTGTAGTGGGGTTCATAGTGTGCTTGGGTCAAATTGTAAGTTTGGTTTCATATGTTAAAATAGGTTTGCTTTTCCAAGTGATCAGGTTGTAATTCAGGTGGGAATGGAACCGGATTTGTTTGAAATTTTTCTGGACTTTAAAAGGGAACAGGTGTTCTTTTGCTAAGACTTTAACATTCATTCATTGATTTCCCTAGAACCTGACTTCTCTGTTACTGTACCCTTATTTTCATTAAATGACGATTAACTAATAGTCAAGAATCACCTAACTATTTTGTATTGAAAGAGAGAGAGAATACCTGAATACGTTATTCACCCAAAATGGAAGAGCCAGCCAACTGCGCGTTGGACTGATACCACTGACATTTGTCTTCCCCTCAGAAATTCTGAAATTAAATCTCAGATAATAAATACATAATTTTGTTTTGACGATTTATAAAATTATAATATTATATATGCGCCTTCGTATTCCTCTTAAATTATTAAAATGGCCTCAACATTATCTGACCAATCATCACCCATCTGTGTCAAATTGTTAGTTTTTATAGGGAGACAATTGATCACGGTAAGTTCATAAGATGGTTTGATCTTAATTATCTAATTTTATATTGCATTTTAATTATCCTTTGTTTTTAAAAAAGTGGGCAGCGCTGCCTACTGGTAAAAGCAAATTGCAAAGCAAGAAACAAGAAGAAATTGAAAGGAAAAACTAGTAATGTCTAATTGCATTTTCAACTATCACTAGTTTAGCTCATATTCGTTCAGCAAGGAAAGATCCCGTTGCCTCAGAATCAATTGCCTAATTTGTTTATGTCAAAAGACTGCATGGCATACCAATTGGTCGGTGTGCTTGGGATAAAAAAATGACTACCGGAAAATGATATCATTCCTCTTAATTACAATTTAATATTTATGCAATTAACATGTTGTAAGGATTACTAGCATTAAAGCATGGGAAAAATAAAAATATATTTTATTTCTAATATTGCCAGAGAAAATAGTAAAAATATTGGGAAGACAGTTGGCATGAAACCCCATATGCAGCACCTAGATTGGACTTTGGACTGTGTAGGGCCGACACCATGTTTTCCATCTGATAGTTTTTTCATGCAATTTGCAGGATTGTTCAGGTCTTTAGGGTAAGGTGGGGGTCTTTGAATTTTTGTGTTTACCTTTTTATCCTTATCCTTGTCTAGACAAAATTAATCTTAAACAAAATGGTTTTCTTCTTTTCTTTGAAGGAAATCTACTATTCTATAACCATGAAATTGTGGTGTATGTATTAATGTTTTTTGCTGGTGGACGAAAGTAGGTAGCTATATATGTCTATATTTTTTAATTTCTATGTCTGAGTTGTGCAACAGTTTCATCACTTGAAACCTACAATATGTTTTCAGATGTGTCAGGAGAAAATAGAAACACGAAAAACAAAAATCTTTCCTCAAATTATAGTGGAACTCATATAGAATATGGAAACACAAAACGGAAAATATATGCACAAAATGAGTGTTTATATATTAACTCCATGCAACAACCATTAATACTTAGGCAAAATGTGGTTAAATGTAAAGAGGTAAAAAGTATAAAATGTTCGATATAAAAGGATAACCTATCCTCAAAATTTGTGCGAGAATCATTCATACAGAAACTCGACGCATCAATCTTTCCACAAGGCATAAGAATTCATCCAGAAACAATCTCTTTTTAACACCAAAATAGGGTAAATGGGCTGATTCCAAGTACTTCAACAAAAGGAGGACAATTTTTTATTTTAAAAAGAGTACAAAAATCAGCAGCTTAATCCTATTCCAAAAATTTGTTAAGATTTGAACAAAATTTAAACGAAATGAAATGATGTTGAATCATTTGCCTGAGAGTGTTTCTTTCAAGGTTTCACAAATTTGACTGGAGAAACGATAATATACAAATTTGTATCACTCACTATAATAATTCAAGATGTCTATGTTGCTTTAGCAAATAATGGTTTCATTCATATAATCTTTATTCTCTTGTAAATTTCGCCAATAATGATAGTCCAGAGCAAGCCCATTAATTGTTTAGCAAATAATGTTTCCATTCATTCATTTTTTTTTTTTGAACCAAAAGCTCCCCAAGAAGGGGAACCAGCTTTCAATTAAGCTCAAGAAGTCTGATACAGCCCCAAAAGAAAACTAAAACCGAATGCCACCTAAAGTCTTGTGGAAACCATTCGGAAAATAAAGAACAAAGTAAACAACAAGTCTAGACAATCAAGTTTAGACATCCAAGAAAACCACAGCAAGCGAAGTTAAACGCAAAGAAAGAGCCATTAGGAAGCTAATTGTGTGCAGAGGATGTGTCGTCAGTGACACGTCCCTCACTTGTATTCTCCCTTGTGCTCCTTCTCGCTGCATTCTGCAACGCTGCCAGTCCAGTGCTATTACCTGTCCAATTAAAGAAGAGATGTAATGTTTTAAAGATAAAAGAGTTGGGGTCAGTTTTACAATCATCTCTAAAAATAGTGTTGTTCCTTTCTGTCCAGACAGACCAACACCAAGTAGTCAAAATGGCTTTAGCAAAGGCTCTATCATTAGAGTTAAGATTGTTGATACTGTCCCAAATATTAGCTAAGATAGTGCAATTAACAACTATAACTTTCTCATTAAACAAGTTAAAACCTGTCCAGAAGTTTTTTGCAAAGGAGCAGTTAACAAAGAGATGATCTACTGTTTCAGCATTAGGACAGAAAGGGCATTTGTTAGGACCCTGTCATCCTTTCCTTTGCAAGTTATCATAAGTGAGAATTTTATTATTAAGCGCCAGCCACAAAAATAACTTAGCTTTTAGGGGGACCTTAATGGGCCAAACAGTTTTATTAAGGTCATAGGTTGTGCCAGTATGATTAATGTGAGAATAAAAAGATATAACAGTGTAAGTACCCCTACTATCTAAGTTCCAATGAATAGAGTCAGCATCTTTATTAAGGTTGCAGTTAAGAATGATGCTAATAATGGCATCCTTTTCTATTCTTACAGCTTTTGAGATATCTCTAGTGAGTGACAGGTTAATCCTACCATTGTTCCATACTTGTTTGATGGAAGCATTTGGAAAATTAGTTTTGTCAAAGAGCTTTGGATAGGCAATGCTGAGAGGGGTGCTCCCATGCCAAGTGTCTGTCCAGAACTTGATACTGCTGCCATTACCCACAATCATCTTGGCTCCTGACTTGAAGATAGGGTAATTTTGGCCATGGTCCTCCAGAGAGGAGAGGCATTAGAGTTGCTAACTAGGGATTGGTACTTAGAATTAGCAATGTCCTTCCACAGTGAATTGTGTTCACTGTGAAAGTACTTCCAAATCCATTTTTCTAACAAGGCAATATTCATGCTTTGGAGATTTAAAATTCTCCAGCCTCCAAACTCTTTCTGTTTGGTGATGGTCTGCCAACTGGCTAAGCAATACTTCTTCTTATCAGAGTTTTGGTAGCTGCCCAATAAGAAGTTCCTTCTAATTTTATCAAGTTTAACTAAAACCCATTTAGGACACTTGAAAATAGAGAAGTAATACAAAGGGGTTGCGGTTAAAACAGTGTTAAGAAGAACTAACATTCCTCCCATAGAGAGGAAGTTTCCGTTCCATCTAGACAGTTTAGCTGAAACCTTAGTGATTAAAACCTCCCATTCTTGCTTTCTTGGCATTCTCCAGTGAAGGGGAACCCCAAGATAAGTGATGGGAATGACAGATTTTTTGCAACAGAAGATTGAAGTAGCTAAATCACACTCACTGTTACTTAAGTTTAGAGGAATAACTTCAGTCTTGGAGTAATTAATCTTTAATCCTGAGACCTTTTCAAAGGCTTTTAAGGCCCAAAAGACTTTCTTAAGGCCCAAAAGACTTCCTGGTTCCATTCATTCATAATCGTTTGTAAATTTCGCCAATAATGATAGTCCAGACCAAGCCCATTAATCGTCCAAACAGTTATCATACACCCTTTGTTATTTCCCCTGCGAGAAGCCCAATAATAAAACCCAACAAAGCCCAAATTACAAGAACCAAGAATTCAAGAACAAAAATCTCCCTCGATCCGTGAGGTCGGTCCGTCAGTCGGTCACTATACAAATATCCATTCCCACTTTACCCATCCATCGGCGTTCATTTATTGCGACAACTCGAGGGTTATTTCCGACATTCACAGATCCTCTCCGAAAATTTTCAGATCTCCCTCCGACTCCCTCCAAAGGTAAGCCCTTTTTCCTCCAAAAAGGATTACGAAATTCGCGTCGATTTTGATTTGGGTTTCAATTTCAAACTCCCGCTCAAACAATTCGGTCCCCCCTAGAAAGCGAGCATCACTCGTGTTTAAATTTCACCCCCGCGTTCAATTCTTCTCCCTCCTGTCTTTTCAGATCTAGGTTTAGTCGCGAGACAGAAAGAGAAAGCGGCGACGAAGAGAGATGGCAGGAAAAGGAGGTAAGGGTCTTCTCGCAGCCAAGACTACAGCCGCTAACAAGGACAAGGATAAGAAGAAGCAGCCTGTTTCTCGCTCCTCTCGTGCTGGTCTTCAGGTTTGATTGATTCTTCTCTTTTTTTTTTTTTATCTTTTGTTTCTTTTTCAGGTTTGGTTGGTTATTGGGTTTGGGATGATTTCTAATACAGGTACATGGACCAAAGAAATCTTGTATGTACTGGTTTAATTTCTAATTTCTTGAAGAAATTGTGCTAGTAATCGTCCTTTTCTTGTTTATACAAGGAATATTGTGAGATTAGCTGTAGTTTAGGTATCTTTTTCAAGGAAATAGAGATATCTTGGTTAATTAAGTATTATCTAAACTCTTGGTTGAGATATATGATATCCTTTTGATTCTTTATGGCATCTTGATAGTGGGTTATTTCTATTTAAAAAAGGTCTCTTTGATTGACCTTTCAATTTAGGATAATTTGTATTACAGGTACACAGCCCGAAGAAATTTAGTATATCTGGTTTGCATTTCTAATTTCTTGTAAAAAATATACTGCATATAATTGTTCTTCCCTTGTATATATGCAAGAAATATTGTGAGATTAGCTGTAGCTTAGGAATCTTTTGAGAAAACAGTGAAATCAGGTTGATTATTTTCACATTCTGTGGTTATATAAGACATTCCTTTTTGTTCTTGATGGCATCTTGATAAAAATCTAGTTTTCATTCTCAGGATTGTGCCTTAAATTTATTAGTTTCTGTGGAATTAACACTCTCTTCAATACTGCAGTTCCCAGTGGGTCGTATCCACAGGCAGCTCAAGCAGAGAGTCTCAGCACATGGACGGGTGGGTGCCACAGCTGCCGTCTACTCTGCGGCAATTCTAGAGTATCTCACTGCTGAGGTGCTGGAGTTGGCCGGCAATGCCAGCAAGGATCTGAAGGTGAAGCGTATCACACCTCGTCATCTCCAGTTGGCCATTCGTGGAGATGAGGAACTGGACACTCTCATTAAGGGTACAATTGCTGGTGGAGGTGTCATTCCTCACATTCACAAGTCTCTCATTAACAAATCCTCCAAGGAGTGAAATGTGAAATTTGTAGCAGTAAATTGTTAGGTCTGTGTTTAATGTTTATGTTTAGCTTATTGAAGTTGACTTTTAGTTATGTTGGTGTTTGTGTTATTGGCAGAATTTGGGATAAATGCCTAGTTAGTAGTGTAGTTTGTTAGACTTTTGTATGTGCTTGTGGTAAGTTATGCTTAGTTTGAGATGACATTGGTGAAGTTACTTGAACCATGTAGCTATGTCTACCTTTCAATGGATTGGTTGGTTTTTATGATGCTTTGCTTTTTGGTTCTATTTGTGATGATATTTACATTGTGGGTAGTGCTTTTGCATTCTTTGTTTGAAGGAATTCATATGCATTTTATTGTTCTGTATTTAACTGGCTAGGTTTTGGATTTGTCAAATGTTAGTCGTGCTAAATAGCATACAGGCATTTGCTTATCATCTGAGATTAGGAGCAATAGTATAGTTATGGTTGATGAAATAAAGTTCTCTTAGTACTGTTATTAGCATTTACCAGAACGGAGTGATAAAATTAAATGTTCATTTGGGAAAGTATGTTCCTTCTAGTCTACGTTATAATATCTTAACCTTTTTCTCTCTTAACGAAATGGTATGAATTATAGTTCCCTACTGCCAATTCAGTGTAGATGGCACTTGGAAGTTGTACGATTTCTATATCAGTATATTGTTTTGGTAGAGTAGAGACTTTGTCTTTTACATATAATCTAGGCTTTAATTGACAAATGATGGGGTCGCGAAAACTTATCATTATAATTTTTAGTGTTTGGGATGGTGGTACGATCAGACAGCATTTTCCATTCCCGAAAAGCATAAATTGAGTTTTTTTTTTTTTTTTTTTTTTTTTTTTTTGGGGAAACACTGCCCATAGGCTTTCATTAACGATATTAGAAGTGCCTTACAAGTTACAATACTCAGTCTAAAGCTGGTACATAATAAAATAAGCTGTTTAACCCTTCTTAACACCCCTGACAAGCCTACTGAACTTAAACCATAAAATTAAAATTCTAAGAAGCCTACAAAACAGAAAAATAAAAGACATACTCTACTACCTAAGCCAAAGCTAAAAAGAAGGGCTACATTTCAAAGATTAAAAAGCACTATCTGGAAAGAAATTCCTGTCTAAAACTGTACTAATACCCCATGCTGCCAAAGTACTCTGATTCACCAAAGTTATTACTCTTTGATTCATGTTTCTTCTTGCGTAATTGGCAAGCACATGTGCTGGTTGTATTGCTTCTCTGCAAGCGTAATTAATCCTGATCCTGTTCCCTAATTGATTAGCCAGCTGAACTGCCTGATGGAATGCTGGTAGAGCCTTCGAAAGATGGCAGATTATCTGTTTCTTCTTCAAGGATAATAATTTTCAATCTTTAGCAATCTGTATGAATGCACGCTTTCTGAGTATGGAATGATTCAAGCTCAGTGCACAATGCTTTAATTGTTTCCAGAAAGGCTATTGCCTCAGCACGAAATGAATCTTGCGCTTGTTGATAATTGTACGCAAAGCAATGAGCTGTCCCGTCCTTGCAGAGCACACACGCTGTACCAGCTTTACCAGTAACATCCTAGGATCCATCTACTAGCATCTGCCATTCATTTCTTGTTACCTCATATTTCTTTTGTTCCGCTCCCTGATATGACAATATGGGTTGCACAGTGTTCTGGTCACCATCAGAAATCCAGGCCATCACATTTTTTTTTATTTGAATCGGGTTGAAATTCTTGTGTTGCATCACTACTTCATTCCTCCCTTTCCAGAGTTTCCACATGGTATATGAGAAAATTGCCAACCCTTTCTGATCTAACACCTCTGTGATGTGTGTGAAAGCTTGTATAATATTTAATGGCAATTCATGTACTATCAGCATCAAGGGACTCGCAAACCAAACTGCTCAAGAACCCAGACAGAAGAAGAAACAGTGACACTCAAACTCGTTCTCTGAGTTGCATCTTTGACACATTGGGGAAATTGCCTTGATTCTCTTATTTAGGTTTTGCCCTATTGGTAAGGTCCCTGATAACAAACGCCAGAGGAAAAGATCGACTTTGGGTACTGCATTTTAATCATTGCAATCTTTATACAGTGGCTCTCATTCACCCGAACAGTTCCTGTGCTACTCTCTATATATCTCCATCCGCCATGCATATGCCTGCTTCACTGAGTACCTCCCTTCTTTTACTTTCTTCCAAATGAGAGTATCATTTAAGTCAGAGTTTTGGTCTGGTATTTTGATTGTGTTCTCAATTTGCATTGCACATTGTAAGGCAAATAGTCTCACCAGCTGATCCTCCTTCCACTGGTTTGTTTGCATATCAACCAGTCCTCCCACTGTGAGCATTCTGTCAATGCTTGGTACACCATTTTGAACTTGCCACCCCTGGTACCATGGCTGTGACACTGCATGGGCCTTCTTGTCATTTGAGATATCCCAGCACACATCATCTTTAAGCTCAGCCCTGAACTTAATAACCTCCCTCCATAATTGGCTTGAACCTCTTGTTTGTAGCACCCCAAAAACCGACCCGAGGGAAGAATTTTGCTCTACAAATATCCCCATGAGAGCCCATACATTTTTTGGAAACAGTGCCTCCCCAAATTTATGCAGATTCTTCACTCCCAATCCTCCATTTTCAGTTTTTGTACACACTTTTTCCCATAAAATGAAAGACAAGTATCTCGCTTTTTCTGTCTTCCCCCAGAAAAACTTTGCCATCAAACTTATCATTTGATCGTTCAGGCCTTTGGGTATCCTCTCTGTAATCATATAGTAAACCGGGAAGGAGGTTAACACCGACTTAATCAAAATCAACCGAGCAGCATGAAATCTCACTCTCAGGTCAGTATATTTGAAATTTTATATTGAGCTGTTATTAGGCCTTGTTGATATCCTGCTCTCAGGTCAGTATATTCGAAATTTCTGAATCCAGATTGATATAATTGTCCAAGCACGATGTATTGGTTGGTTTAATAGGCACACGATTACTAGTTTATTTCGGGTTTTCAGTAGTTGAAACTGGACTCAACACTTGAATAGTTGAATTACATATTGATAAAAGACTGTTTCATTTCTGTGTTTGTAGAGGTATTATACCGGAGTTCAAAGGACCATTTTTTTTTTGAGGGCTGGTGTTAACCAGCAATTTTCATTAAAATAAAATAAAAAAGAATACATCACATACCAGTATCGGGACCAGAATCTAAACCAATACTGGTAGCAAAATTAATACATCCAAATTCTAAAAAACAGACATAAAACCAATACTCTAGCAGTATTAGTATCCAACTGGTAACCTAACTGGTACCAATACCAACTGTACGACAAGAAACCCTAGCTTTCCAAACCTAAATACTAAACCTATCACCTACAGAAAAAACACATCAACAAATAGTCCTATGCTGCACCAGCATCGATAACTCGACACGACTGGACTCAAAGGACCATTTTATAAGATGCACTAATTATGTATCCATTTGTTCTAGCTTTAGTAAAGCTCTTGAAAATATAGATCATTAACAATTTTTTAGCTGTAGTCATATTAGACAGGATATTGAGGCGACTTAATATTTTTTATATTTTCGATTCTCTGGAATATCTTGGTACAATTAGATATATGATTCAGGGGCACACAAGGGAAAAATGTTTGATTTATAAATCTTAAGTTTGTTTCTGGTCTATATGGTTAAGTTAAGTAAAGTGTAGGTAGATTTAACAAACAAAGAAAACATTACCTCTTTTGTAAATTTTGTTTTAATAATATCAATTTATTCTCGATGCATTGTCCAGATAAGGAAGCTAGCTGAGAAAGAGCTCTCTGGAACAAATTTTGTTTCCTGACTTGCTCATTTTACATTTTTACTGTCCCATACAAACATTTCATCAGTTGACAAAAAACATTTCAAATATAGTCGATGCCCACTGAGCTACGTGCCTATAAGCTATCGAGTTCAAGGGAAACTAAGCTCTTGCACTTGTTAACAATGGACCCAAATTGGACTAATGTATCGGCCGTATGGGCCTTTAATTAGAACAAAATTAGGCTGATATAGAGGGCCTATAATAAAGTCATATATTTTTAGTAGGCTTCAAATGGTCCAAAATTGGGCGGATTTAGTTTTAAAATGTCTACTGAGCAGAAATTGGGGCAAATTTAATCAACAGGGGTGATATACACCATCCACCATTTTCCCATCCATCCCATCTATAGGCCAAAAATTGGCTTTTATCTTCAATTTTTCGCGCGCTGACGTCAGCAAGACGCTCGCTGACGTCAGCGAAAATTTTTCAGATTTTTTTCGGAAATTTCTGGATGCTGACGTCATCAAATGTACTGGTTTATTTGTTCAGTTAGATGCCATAAGGTTTGAATTAAAAGTCGTAAGTGTTCAGTTAGTTGCATCTGAAAATGGAATTTTCGTATTTTTGTGTTCAGTTTAATACGACAAAGGTTGAACTAAAAGTTTTATTTGTTCAGTTAGTTGCATCTGAAAATGAAATTTTTCGTATTTTTGTGTTCAGTTTAATAAGGTAAAGGTTGAACTAAAAATTTTATTTGTTCAGTTAGTTGCATATGAAAATAGAAATTTCGTGCTTTTGTGTTCAGTTAAATACGTTAAGGGATGAGCTTAAAGTATCTATGTGTTCAGTTAGTTGCAGCAGAAATTTGATTTCACTATTATTTGTATTTAGTTAAACACGTTAATACTATCCATTATTTCAACAAACTGAACAATTGTATTAATAATATCATCCATTAATAATAGCACAATACATACAAATGAAATAAGATGATCCCTTAGAGAAACTAACTGAACAATTCTGCTTATAATAGCATCCATTACATAAATTAACCCACAACAAACGCAATAAATTACATTGAACTGTTACAAATCGAATGTAAACTCGAAATTCATCTTCAGTGCCGCTCATCTTCCTACTTCAATTGCGGCTCTTAATCCCTACATTAAAATCTGGATGAAAATAGTAATTATTGGTACAAATATACTTTATCCTAATTAAAACCTTTACTTGAACATAGCTAACAGATTGTACATTAACTTGCTAACTAATCCTAAAACCTAACCAAATAGACACAACACCTCTGGTACAAAACCACCTACAGAAAGCTCTGGTACAATTAAACAAAGGGATTAAAAAAAATTTCATTAACATAACGATCAATCCGTTTGCAAAATACCAAACTCATGAAAACTCACGAAATTAATGAAAATGAAATTACCTCATGATTCACTTACAGAAGCGGCACTAATGCCCAAATTTCAAAACCACAGACCGTGAAGATGCCCAAATTTCTTACGAAAAGCAATATTAATCATAAGATTTGAGATAAACCAATCGAGAGAAGGAGGCCATGGTCGGAACAGCAGCTGAGGCCAAATCGTCTAGAATTGTCGAGACTAAAGTCGTCGACGGTCTTGAACTTGGGGCGGAGCAACACCTAGCTCCGACGAAGGCCCTCCGACCTCTGCGCTTTGCTCAGGAGACGTCGATCGGCGCTGTTTATGTGTGTTTGGCTCCTTGTCGCTGTTTACGGAGTTGCTCCGCTCGGCTTCTGCATCTCTCTCGCTCACTTGGTCTGAATATTTGGCGGCTAGGTATAGAGCAAGAAAGGTGGTTTAAATAGACTGTAAAGAAGGTTGGGCCAGTTAAAAATGGGCTGAGCGCAATTTTTAGAGTCTAGTGGATGGTTGGATGGGAAACTAGAGGATGATGAGTACCAATTCTCTTTAATCAATGATTAGGCCCTATTGGGCCTCTGACGGGCCGAAATTCTGCATATGTTTTTCAAAATAATTGTTTGCTTCCTGTATTCCTGTATTCCTAGGGTGTGTTTGGATGGGGTGTGATTGGGTGGGAATAAGGAATAAGCCCCTTATTCCTTATTCCGGTGCCAAACCAAACACCATGGGAATAAGGAATAAAGGCCTATTCCCGGCCCAATTCTAATTCTAACAAAATGTTGGAATTGGAATTAGGAATAAGGATTGGCACGAGATTCTAAATCCGGCCCCTTATTCCTTATTTCTATTCTTATCCACCAACTATCCAAACACACCCTAGGCGGCTAGGCTACGCTGCTTTTATTTGATGATGATATTCTCTTTAAATGTTGTTCTATATCTTCTATTGGTTGTACTAAAATTTTTTAAAAAAATGTACTATCTGTATTCCTAACAATCAAGCAACGTAGGCTACGCTTCTTGTATTTGATGAAGATATTCTCTTTAAATGTTGTTCTATATCTTCTATTGGTTGTACTAAAAATTTTAAAAATGTACTATGCAGTTTAGTCAAACATTCATTTTGAGGATGAATTATTACATGCAATAAAACGGAACAGAATTTGATTAGACATTCGAAGGGTCGATAATGGAAGTTTGTTCTCATAGGTGATTATAGTTATCAGACCGTATATTTTTTGCCTCTCACAAGTCACAATGTATACCGTAGTAAGTGGGCCTTTTCTAACATGGACTGAGCTGTCTGAAAACTATACGATATTGGCAGCTTTCGGCCCATTTAAAACATACATATTACACTAAAAGAGCCGTTCTGGCCTATATCTTCCTTTCCATGCTAAAAGAATGATGAAAGACTTGAGATTAAAATAAAAGCTGCTCTGTTCTTGAGACCAAAATTTTGTTCCTAGACGATATTCCCATCAATTTTTTCACTAACTAAAATAAACTACAACCGATATAGGCAGGAAGTCAGGAACAGGGTTTTCGTTCATTTCGAATATTTAACTGTCGCATATGCCTATATGCCTTGTAATATTATGTCTTATTTGTCTTGATCTATTGAATTTTTGCTCCTGCTCCGAAGCGACCATTAGACTTTAGTTTTTTTTTTTTTTTTTTTTTTTTTTTTTTTTTTTTTACATTTAAATTTGTTTAAGTAAACACAACTCTTTAACTTTTTTGACATTTGGGAGTCTGATTTGTATGCAGTTGAGTTGTAATAACCTTACGCTGCCCATGTATAATGGTGCATTTATCTTGGTTTTGATATTACAAATTAATAATTGGAATATATAGATAAAGGAACAAAACATTAAAAAAAATGAAAAATGAAAAATTGTCCTCTGAATGGCGCGAATATATAACTAATTGCATGTCAATATATAGCTTCACCCAGCAAGATCTGTTTAAATACTCTAAATACTTTTTTCTTTTTTTTTTAAAAAAAAAAACCGTAATACTTCTTTTCAAGGAAGAACAGTCGCAGTGGTTGTCCTTTGTTAATCTTTTGGTTACTGATGACCCATTGCTATAATGCTGTTTGGTATGATGACAAAGAGATATGCAGAAATTATATATTCTTCAATCATGCACTTCATTTATATATCAACAAAGTCACTTTCAACACTGGCTTTATTATAACCTATATTCTGATATTCTAAAATTTTAAAAGATTAGTCTGGTACGGATGACAGCTCCTAGCAATTATTCAGTGGATTCAATTTAATCATGTAATTTTCCACAGTTAAGACTTAAGAGTAATGAAAAACGTAATCATATTGGGCCCCACGACATGAAATGAATTAACCCAGGGATCATCTCACCGTATTTTGTCGTTTTCTCTTTTTTGACCCCCTTGGCCTTGGCGCAACTTTACTGTGAACTGACAGGTTGCTTTCTTTTTTGGTTTGCCTACTTAATTTTATTTTAGTTCTTAACATTTTTTTGTTCCTATCAAATCAACTCTGCTATTATTATCGGTTTAAGAAATAAGAAGAAGATCTGCATTAGCACTAATAAGTATTATTTTTTATTAAGTTATAATGACTCAAACATTCATGATACTATTAACTCTCTTGATATTTCATGTCATAGTTAATATTAAATATCCACAAGACCACACATTTTTTGTATTATTTATGCAACGATATCTATAGTAATTACAATATTAAATAACTTTGTGAGTAGGTTAAAATATTCATTTTATATTTATGGAAGGCCTCGCTAATTTGAATTGAAGGTTTCAAGGACTAAACTAATTCTCTGTTAAACTGTAAGAATTAAAATAGTAAATACAGTAATTGATATTTTAAGAACCATATGTGTAATTTACTCTTTATCTTCTTTCCTCTCTCGTTTAGTTAGGATAATTACTTTTCCACTCAATGGACCAAGAGGAAGTAATAAGTCATCATGTCATAAACCTACCATGGTTAGCTAGGTGTATAATCTGTTGCGGGCAATTAATTAGTTATTGCTTAATTAACTCTACAAGTGAAGCAAGTCAAAAAATTAGATATACAAAACAGACCTTTCATGGCAATGATTTAACAAAGCTTGGACAGTACTCCTCAGACGTAGTACACTACTGATTAAATAATTAAGAAAGGAAGTACAGATGGATTAAGACAAATTAAACGGGTGATTAGTCTAACCTAATAGGTTGATTCCCTCTCAAGTGAGCAACCAGAAATGATAAGTAATTCACACCTAACCCACTTCATTATTACTGATTGCGACCTGATTGTGACAAAAATATCTGCCTAAGGATTAAACCTGGACTAGAGTTCAACTTTGCTTATTTGGGTTCTTGTTAGAAACTTTGGAACTCTAGCCTTCACCTGAAAACACTTGTGACATGAGCTTGTGCCGTTTTATTTGTGAAAGTGAGAACTGTTTGAAACATATGTTTGCCAAATTCCTATGCACCTTTTGTCTTGTCCAAAACATTTCCTAAACATTTGTGATTTCAAAATTCTGGCAAATTGCAATTGCTGAACAAACAAATCTACTAGGGATTTGGGAAATATTTGCCGACAATTGTCTTTGCAAAATTTGTGATGAATTACTTGACGAGCCTTTAAGAACTGTCTTTGCAAATTTTTTTTTAGACTCTTAATTTGAGCTGATTGTGAAAGCAACCAAACATTATTTTCAAAATTGTTTTAAGAATTTTGATGGACTTCACTTGATAACAATTGGGACTTGACTACTTGAGTATTGTGCCGTTTTTATATGTGAAATTGAATTTTTTTTTTAAATGTATGTTTGCTAATGCACCTTTTTCTTGTCAAAATATTTCCTGAATATTTGTAATTTTGAAAATTCTAGTCAATTTCAATTGCTGAATAGACAAAATCTACTTGGGATTTGTTTTTGCAGAATTCATGATAAATTAATTGACAGGCCTTGCAGAATTATCTTTGCATTATTTTTTTCAAACTTTTTGATCTGATTGTGAAAGCGACTATAAATTAGTTTCGAAATTGTTTCGACGGTTTTGGACTTTCCTGTTGAAAGCAAGGGGAGCCAGAATTATATCCCCAACATATAAAATAAATACAATGAGGATGGAGAAGTTCTGGACCAGTACAGTGGTTGGAAATTTGAGATGATCTGTTCTGCTTAACAAACCTAACAATATGTCAGTATGTTATCCAAAAGAGGAAAGAAAAAGAGATACCACGTTTGCAGATCTTTTGGTGTCATCTGTGCTGATGTAACTTGATATAAACAGTATTATATATAATAGTCTGGTAATTGCATATCCTTGATTGTACGCGTGTATAACATAGAATGCTTGTATTACATGCAGTGGCTGTCTCTGTCTTTTGCATTGTTGTATGAATTATGAATCACCTTTTTGAAGTATTTTGCTTTTCTAACAACATTTAAGTTATTTGTTTTCAAAAGATTCGACAAGCTTTAAAATTGAGGAACATTATTCCCTAGTCTGCAATTGCAATTTTTTTTTTAAGAAAGAGCAGATTTCTGTGACTTAATGTACCTTCCAATGTATGTATATTGTATATAAATGCTGTACCTTTAAAACACTAAAACAACACCCATCTTGCAAATAAAAGATTACCTAGTTCGATCTCATCTGACAATTTTACTGTCACCATGTATTATATTAAGTCTCAAGTTCACGAGGAAATTTAATTGATGCTCACAAATGCAGCACTATGCTCTTATAAGATACATCTGATATTATGTAATGCTTATCTAAAAAAATACAGCACAGTTAATGCAATAATAATCAACCTTGTACTGCCACAGTTTGCATTCTGTTTATTTCTATTCTCCATGTAATTGTGCTGTGCCAGGGGCCCACATGCTGTCAATGTACCGATACCTGTCCGAAGACATACCTGGTCCCATATTTTCGAATTCTGGTACAATCACAATAATTGAAGAAAGATAATTTTAGCAGTCTGTTCAATTAGGCCATCAGAAGAAGTTGCCAGATTTATCAGAAACCAGAAAATATAATTAAATTTTGATGCAGAGCTCTAATCTGATGCTGATGTTAGAAATTAACAGTAGCCTTAATAACTAATTAGAGTATATAACCAAAAGTTGTTTCATCTTCATATGATTTTAATAAAAATTTTAAAGTGTCTTTGAATTTATTATGTTGACTGAACAATTAAGGTAATGACAAAATGATCATGTATATGTTCTAGTAAATTATGGATTGAATATTATGCTCAATTCGCAATATGAGCAAGGAACTATAAAACATCAGTATCCAGAAATACAAAGAAATTAATTTATATTCATAAAAGCTATAATGAACTTGTATATTTCACACTTTTGATGTTTCATGACTTTTACCAGTAAAAGCTGGTTTGGATAAATGAAAAGAAAAGCGTTTTTTGTAGGTTGGCATAATTTAGAAATTTTAGTATAAACTTGTAGAAGAAAAAAGGTTCTTCTTAATCAAGACAACAGGGTAGTCCTTTCTTTCATGGTTGGCTTTGATAACAGAAACGATATATACTAAATAAATTTGCACAGTATAATTGCTGGTTAACACCAGCCCTCAAAAAAAAAATTTGCACAGTATGGCTCAAATTGGAACTATTTGTTTTCACAAATTGTGCTAACAACAACAGAAATTTCCTTATAAAATATTGTCACATTTTGGTTTACTCAAATCCAATATTTCCTTACACTAAATGCATTTTGGTAGCATTGTTACCAGTGATTGCATACTGAAATGAACCAGTATAACTTCTATATTAAAATGCATACAAGGTAATCATAGATAGGATTCCATTTATTGTTGGATAGGATTGCAAGTATAACTCAAGCCTGTAGCTCATTCATCTTCCGTTATTTAAAACCTAGCTCAAACTACAACAGTCATTCAATTGACTTGACTTTAAATGGCTCAATATGTGCTACAGTTTGGAGTATTTCCGTATCCAGCAATGACCCATGAATATTCTAAATGTGATATATAATGTATTAGTTTTTAAATTTAATTTGAAAAACGATAAAATAGTGACAATAATTAAATAAATTTATGTTGAAAAAATAATGATTTATCTTTAAGAACTTATGGCTATTTTTTAGATAATATAAACAAATGTTAATAATTCAGCTTGCATGGTGCTTCAATTCATTCAAATTCAAGTTAGTCTGGGCTCAATAATTTGGTTCATTTCTTACTCTTTTTATTTAAGAAAAATTGATTTTTTTTTTTACTTGAGTTCGGCTTGATTCAACATTTAGTTAGTTCAAAGTAGAGTTACGATATCAGCCCACTCAAGTTTGACTCGTGAAATAGAATTATGCGCTTCTCACTTTTTTTTTTTTTTTTCCCAGAAGCTCTTGACAGTGGCTATCAGATTTTAATTTTTTATTTTTCTAGCATGACGACCTTTTACACGCAGTACTGTCTTCAGATTTTTTATTAGACGTAACTATTGTGGAATTTTCAATTAAAAAAAAAAAAAAAAAAATAGGCAAGAACTTAAATCCGGTGTTATGGCGAGAGCGTGAACTGGAAACTGGCATACCACCTACCTTAGGGACCATTTATTTCTCTGTTCCTTTTAATTTTTCCTAGTACTATGTTCTTATTTCTTATTGATCTTCAGTTTTGCGGTACTTTGTGCGGTTCAATCTCACATTTGAACTATTGAAATCGCAATATCTATTTAGCAGATAATTCTTCCCATTTGCTAGAGACTTGAGTTGCTACTTTGTTTAAATACTGATTAAGTACACTTTTAAAAGGCGGGTTCAAGTTAAGATACATTTCAATCTTTGGTACCGAGTATCTTAATTCTAATAGTATATGAAAAGAGTAAAATATTAGAGCGACAAGCAGATAATTTATATTATCATTTCAATCTCTCTTTCAAAATCAAAGATAACAAGAATATTCAAGCAAAATCAAATAGACCAAGCTCATTATTTGAAATTATGACTGCCATCCCAGTATCATGTCCCCAACATTATTTTATTCACACATACATGAATCTAAACTATATGCTAAAACCTACTCATTAATAAACTTTCGAGATACACTTTATAAATAAATAATAATTAAAAAGACCCCACACAATTTTTTATTTTTTTTTCTTTTGGCTTGAAGACGCCATGATCCAAAGAGATAAGCGTGAACAAACTCCAATCAAGGATGCATGAATTCCACTATGTCAAATACAAACCATCACATTGTAAACGAACAATTAACATGTGGGACCCATTAATAATTTCCGTATAGTTTTTTTTGTCAGAATCTCGGTACACCGTAACACATATCCATTCAAACCTCAAAGAATCCTAATTTCTCAATGGGGACCTTTGAAGCTCATGACCGAGCCATTAACCGATTGCAGTTGCAACTGCAGTTGCAGCATATTGCAATCCATTACACGAGCAATGCATTTGCACTTGCGGCTTTATGCAAGGGAACATGATCATGGGGTATCATGTAAAGCAAGGCCATGTATTGAGTACTGCCTCTATGAGGGACCACACTTTTGAGCAGGACATATCATCAACCCATGGGGCCTATTTGCATATCATTTGCTTATATTTACCCTCCTAAACTGTAAAAATGTAAAATTGTGACATGAAAAGTGGTTTGAAAGAGACTTGAGTTGAGGCATTAAATAATATATATCATTAAAATGGTTCTATCCGATTTTTGGATAGAAACAGAATGGACTTGAAAAGGTTCTTATTTGTTTTGATAAGAAGACCCAATTTATTGCGGTTCCTTTACTTTTGTAATTAGTATATGTGTAACCACTCATCTAAAGATAGATATTGCACCCAATACCATTTAATAGTTTAGATGAACAGATTTATTTTATTTAACACAAACCAATTTGGCTGAAACAATAAAAAAAATGATATTTTAAAATTATCTTATAACCTTTTCTTCTTTCTTGCAACTCTTATTTGATATCTCAATTGGAAAAATGTAAAAGCAAAACTACTATAAACCTAACCAAAATTGCATAAAATGTACCCAATCCAAGTAAATGTCACTTTGTACCTTTGCATGTGAAGAAGGATATTTTAAAATCACTTTCTCCCAACCCCCAATTTATTTGGGTATTGATGGGCACTGAATTGGCTGGCATTGAACATCAGGTCTCAAATTTAGTGAAAGCGTGAAACTTTTATATTTTGCTTCCTTGTAAGGAAAATGGCACTTTCAAGTCACAATCCGGCGATTACCATTTTATGTGGGAATAGATTGGCACTGAAATGCCAAATTTTAAAGCGCATATGTTTTGGATGAAGTTTAAAGCGCCTACTAGCAACATGACATGACATGCAAAATTGCCAATGAACTGACAGCATTTATCTAGGCCACGCATTTTGAGATTGGTATGAGTTGTTCTCATCATTTTGATGATTTTATATATTTCACATTAGGTTTGAGTTCTATTAAGGTCGAAAGATATAAAGTTTTCTTATATAAAAAATCTATAATGTAAAATTCATGTTTGTTGCTGTTTAAATCATTTAAACCAAAAAAAACTAGTTGCTCCACCAGATGTCTAGTTTGATTTTTTTAAAAAAAAAAAATTGTAAGATAATTGAAACATAAAAATATCCCGTCATTTGAAATAACATTCAACAACTATATGCGAGATTTATTCAAAACCAAATAATAGCGACATAATACTGACAGGAAGACCCTAAAATTCAAAGAACACAAAAAGAGTTCTTTACGGATAAATGTGTAAAGTTGATTTTATTTTTTCTTCGACTCCTCATACCGCTGAGTGGTCCCTGCCTGACAGAGGTTATTTTAATCTATTTTTTCCTCCCTTCTTTATACTCATTTTTATTTGACTTTGCTTAGCTTAATAAAAGAAGAGAACCAGAAAAATGCTGCGTGTTTATTTCCATTACTTTCTTTTTATAATTTAATTTATATGAACATCGATGGAAAACAAAGGGAGTTCATATTAAAAAAAAAAAAAGAAATTATTCGACGTCAGTGGATAGGAGATGGTTTTTGATTGGGGATCAGACGCTTGATCGGCCGAATTTGAATTGCCAAGCACTTCAATCAGGAGGCGTAATAAAAACCGGATGATATCATTTTTTATTATTTTTATATAATAATGTATTCATATTGTATTTTTTAATATTTTATACATTTGATTTCCATAAAATATAAGAATATCTATTATGAAATTATATTGTTTTAATTTAATAATTTTAATATGATAATTATGTTGATATCGAAACCTTATATGATGGGTGATCCATTTATAAATTTTCTTGAGCAGCCACATAGACTATACATATTTTAGCACTGACATAACAGATAATTTTTTTTTTTTTTTTGGCTGAGACAAAAATTATTGCAGTATGCATCGTCCCATAAATTTGATTCAGCAGTACTCTCTAGTGTTTGAATCATGCCATTACTTGTTTCATCTGAGACGTTGGAGCATTTGAATTTTGAACAAAGCTAATATATGTTTAATTTTAAGATGTCGTACAATTTTTCGGTTACAGAATTGTTTAGTTTCTATTCTTTACATGAAAGCTAGTATATATTTCATTTGAATTTTAACGAGCTAGTATATGTTTAATTCCTGTACCTACTCATAACCGCTCAATGTGATTTATTAGTAATCTAAAATATTAAACATATCAGCATTCAGTAATCATGAACTGAAATGTCAAAAATATATATAACTCCACCTGTACGACAACCACAAAACATACAGACCAAAAATTATTCGAACAAAACATCTAAAGAAAACTAAGAGTAGACATCAGCACCTGCTGCACCAGCCACTGGTCCAAACCAAGTAATGGTACACATATCCTTTGCCTCCACATGACCATATCCTCGTTCCTGTACCCACATATTACATGGAACTCCCTCCACAGTACAACCGACAATGCATATTAATATCAATTAAAAATATGAACCATCATTTATAGATTTACACCTAAAAATTCCCACAAACAAACTACTATTACAAATTTAATAGTATTTCAAATTTCCTGAAAACATAATTTGTTGTGTTGTGACCACATTACTTGTAAGTTGTAAATATAACCCAGCACCTATACAGAAGCAGTGCTAATTAATTGGATAGAAAACTAGATGGCATGTAAAAACCATGCTAACCTTGGTAGCCACTACCAAGTTTTCTAAAAGAAATGTATTAAAATCATGGCTGAATGAGTCCTCATGGAGCTGAAAAATCTGATATTTCTTTCTAAATTTAGGTGCTTTTCAGTCCATTTGCTACAGGGCATGTATAAATCAAATTATTTTTTTTTAAAAAAAATGATATAAACATGTTTTTGTGCAAGGGGTTTAGTTGTTGTCCGCCTGTCCGGTCAAGTCTTATGTCAACTGCTTCTGTAAGACTTTTGACTGAGTGATTACTGATTACAATAATTGAGAACTTTCCATCAACAAGGAGGTTAGTTGAATTTGTTTAAAAATGGTACCACCATATCTAATTGATAAACATACTTGAACTTGTTTGATAAGGATATATATACGAAAGGAAACAATATATTTATTCAAAAATTTAACAAGTCAAAACGGCGATTTTGCCGAGAAACCTTAGGTCAATCCATTTCCCGGCACAAAAATATACTGTTTTCAAAGACGGAGACTTTTTACTTGTTTTTTTTTTTTTTTGGTAACAATTTGGATTAGCAATATGCAAAATAACGTTTAACTTGATCGGAATACTTCGAACAAAAATAAATCAAATAAATAATTTTCTTATGAAAATACAATTCGCTGCCAAACAACATCTCTATATTTTGTTTTTAATATAGGAGAGTGGTGAAGTTTATAAACTAGAAGAATTAGTTGTAATTTTTTTTTTTTATGTCATCTACATGACTTCTCTGTGGTGATATTATTTCCTATCTTGGAAAAAAAAAATGAATCGTATCTATCCCTATTGAATTCAACTCATATCACGCGGCTTCTTGATCCTAATCAGTCCATTACTTTTGAATTCTTGATGTAGAAATAAATTCATTGGATGCAAATGAACTGATAACAACCGCATATTTTTAAAAATTGTTATAATTGAGGCCATGGTACCATGTGGAGTATTGATTGACAGCTCTAAATTTTAACTTTCGAAATTCAGACAACCAATCCGAACTTAATTTGATATAAGCATTGATATAATGTATGAATAAACTATTTAATAGATACATTTTTTTTTTTTGCTATATAACTATTAATTTTTTAAAATGTAGACCATCCAATAAAAATTTTCTGATAATTTAAAAATTCTAGAACTCTTTTAACAATAGTTCAATATGAGATAGTTTATTATGCATCATAATGCATAGGGCCTTTTATGCGTCATGATATTTTTTTGTTGGTATATTTATAAATTATTAATCTAATTTAACTAATCTAATCTATATATTGAAATCTTATAACAAATCAATTTTATATTTTAATTTTTTTTAATATTTTTAAAAAATATTTAAAACTAGTCATTTTTTGAAACAAATTATATCATCAATATTCCATAAATAGCATGTTTTAAGAAAATCAGAAGAAAAAGTAAAAAAAAAAACTTTAAAAAATATAATATTTAGATTGGATTGGTTAATTAGATTTAAGATTTGTAAAGATATTAATGAAAAAGTATCATGATGCATAAAAGACCCTATGCATAATGATAATAAACATACTCCTTAAACACTTCAATACTTAAATATCATTTAGCAGCTCAGGCGAGCCGTTTGAATTTCAAAAATCCAAAATTTAAAATCGCCTTACGGACAAATCTATAGTATTAGTTAAAACCCGTGAACGCTATTTCCATAGTTAAAAATAGTTTTATTTTTGCATTTCTATAGTTAAAAATAGTTTTATTTTTTGTTTAAATATATTAAAAATAATCGTACCAATCATTATTTAATTTAATAATTAAATATATTTGAAAATTTAAGATATTTCATGCTGAATTATGATCATCTAAAAATATACTGCTTTGCTGCGAATGCATGTCTAGTTTATATTATACATAATACCATGGCTTCACTCAATTGTTACTGTACAAAGGTGACTTGAACCGAATCTATTTTAAAATTTTGCTTGAAGGATTTGATTTGGACCATTTGTAGGGATCCGGATCCTGTGTCGCGCGGCACGCGTGTAGCGCACCCCACGAGCCGTTCGATTTTGATCGGGCGGTTCATTTTTTCGGGCCTATTAGATTCACGAGGCTCCCTTATCCATCAGATTCAGATCAAACGGTCCACAGCCCGTGCTACACGCTGTGCCGCGCGACAACTGATCTGAATTCCATTTGTAGCTGTTTTGTAGTCTCTCTCTAGCTAATTGCCCGGCTTTTCATGGCAAGCAACACTTGAGTGGAAGCTTTCGCCATAATTGGCCTCTTAGAGGCTACACTGGAAGCTACTAAAACCATGGATGCCTTAGGCTTCTGAGTTCCAATCCTCTCTCCATTAGTATTCCTTTCTGTGTAACGAGTCACGTGATGCTCCCAAACATTGAATTACAATTTTAAAGAAATTAGCTTCGTCTAAAGGCCTTTCATTGTAATGTAAAACTGTTGAACTCTATTAAGAGAAATAAGGTATTTTTCTAGATATTATTTTTGTATGAGACATTTGTCATATTACAAAAATTTTCAAAGATCAGAGAATATGATTAAAAATTAACAATCAGATTATTATTTTTTTTTTTGTACACAAATTACAAGATTTTGCAAGTTCTATACATTTATCATGACGTGATGATATTAGTAGACATTAAATTTTAGATGATAAAATAACTTAAAATTTCCAATAATAATATTAATGGGTTTGTGGTTTTCATAATTTGAACCGTCCGAATTTAAATTAAGGAGGAAAGACGCGATTATAGAATTGCAATTTGTGAAGAATGGGTAGTACACGTCAAGGGCTCAAGGCTACAAAGGAACCTGGACTCAGTAAAAACTGTCTAATATACGTACATTGGTTATTTTTGTTATCGCGCGGTATTCAATTTTCCGTATACTACGTATAATTATACTTGTTTTTAATAATATGACGCAACGATGTCCCTCGTTTTAATTATCCAAACTTTTTTTATAGATCTAGTTTTAATTTCTACAACACCACGTCATTAACTATCCCTGATCTCCGTATTTGTAGTAATGGAGAGTCGTGTCCCCTTGTCTAAAGCATCAATTTGCCATTGAAATTACACAATTAATTTAATTAATGAAAAATGTGTCGTGTCCCTTGATAACAGGGAGGTTGAAGATCTAGAAGAAATGAAGAATTATTTGATTTGATAAAAACATGTTAACAAAGGATGCAAGTGTTATGCAAGTAATTTATAATTTACAATCTCTCAAAAAAAAATTTATAATTTACAATATTTTTAATTTATGAAGGAGCAAATAAGGGAATAGTGTGGAATGGGTATTAGGATGTGTCTCTAAATATAATATCTGGCAAATTGTTTTAGTTTGAACACACAATTTTATCTAAGAAGAATCACGTTTATTATTAATTATTGTCATTATCATCTAGAATGTGGAAATAATTTATAAAATTCCAAATTCATACAAGATCGGATAATGTGTTGAACGATAACTTAATATTTTTATAAATAAATACTGAACTGACCTTTTCCAATGTTAAGGCCTCCTAAAGCTGTTAATAACAAAAATGCCACAGAAGGACGCATTTTAAACTCGGAAGCCCAAACTGCTTCATGGCAAAGATGTAAATAATAGCACTACTAGGGATCATTTGGAAGTGCGTTCTTAATTTGGCACCCAACTGCAGTTAAACCAGATAAACCTACCACCTAAAGGGCCACTACTGTGTATCTGTACTAACAGGAAACTACCTTCTTCTACATGAAAACCACGCCACGTGTAATACAACCGTCAACACTGTTCAGGATAATCTAAACCACATGGCACTGCCATGTCAGACAGTAGACAGTGTCTTCTCTACTCCCAAACATACTGCGACCCACTCATCCCACAAACAACAAAGCGGGTTGAAACACCCAAATCCAATGACTCGCTACACGTAAAGAGGAATATAATTTGGAATCTGTTAGGTCACATTATAATCCCCTGCTCTGCTTTTATCCCTTTATAAAACTCGTTCCCTTCTCCCCTTCATTTCCCTTTCTTCATCGAGAAAAAACAAAGAGAGAAAGAAAACAAAAAGCGCCATAAATTACATTCCAAATATCGAATTCGATTCCACTCTTTCTCTCTCAACAAAAGCGATCCATTTCTCAAAATCAAAGAGTTCTTCTCTCTCTCTCTCTCTCCTCTCAATCCATCGCGATTTGCGATCGATCGTGTTTTTGTGATCAGTTTGTTGGTTCAGTTTCGATCTTTTTTTACTTTTTTGAATTTTTGTGCCTTTACCACTTCCTAACTGTTTTTGGCTTTAATTACACGTATTTAGTTGCATTTAATCCGTTCTTTACATGGCGATTCATGCAAGCATGATGCACTAGCAAGAAATCCGCTACTTTTAAAGTTTGTTTTCCTAATCAGATCTTCGCATTTACTGTTTTACCATCCCGAATCGCACCATCTCTGCCTCGATTTTGCATTTCGCTATCATCAGTTATTATTATTGGCACCAGTTTCTATAAATGAGTCTCTCGTAGTAATGGCACTAGTTACTTCTTCTAACTTTTCTTAAGCGAGAAGTTTTCTCTTTCTCTTTCCTTCCCTTTCTCTAAATTCAAACCCAAAACCCAGAAATTTTCACTACCAACATCAGTCATGCCATTTCCGATGAAGATCCAGCCGATCGATCCCAACTTCACGACCAACAAAGCCTCTGATCATGTGCAGATCAAACCACCACCGAAATCGAGACTGAAACGGCTTTTCGAGAAGCAGTTTCCGGGTGTTCTTCGAAACAATTCTTCGGAGAAGCTCGCTAGTGCCGGAGAACAAGAAGTTGGGACGATCTGCCTAGACAAAATGGTGATAAATTTCTTGGAGGAAAATGGGGATGCCAAGGGGAAGTGTGGGAGGAGTCGGTGCAACTGTTTCAATGGGAATTGTGGCGATAGCTCCGACGACGACGATTTCGCTGTCTCCGGCGATCCTCCGGCCATCTCCTCCAGCGAGGCCGCCGATCTCATCAAGGTAGCGTAGTTTGAGCTGATTTAGTTTTTATTTTTTATGATCGCCCTTTCAAATATGAGTCGTTTACACTTCAGTCCTTGAGTTTGTATTTCTTGCTTTTCTTTTTATATGTCTTTTTCAAAGCTAATTTCAGTTGACACACTTCTTAAAATTCCTCAGTGCTCAAACTAACTGACAATTATAAACTGATTTCTATACTTAGAATACCGGTTATCCGTTGTAATTTATTTATCGTGGCGAATTAGTTCAAAATTAGGATGAATATTTCGATAATTTTTATGAATTAAAGTTTCTTAGGTCATTTTTGTAATTTGATCAGTAATAAATAGTGTACCAAGAATCAGAAAGAGGGAAAAAAAAAAAGAAGAAGATAAAGATTTAGTAGTACAGTAGCTGTTTGAAAAAGCATTACTGTAATATTATTTTAAGGCGGTATAATTAAACTATGGCAATTTGCATTATAATAATTTTGTAATAATTGCATTTGGTGTTTTCCTTCTGGCAAAAATATTAAAAGTTTAAAACCGTTTCCCTTATCCCCAACAGGATCCAAACCTCATCGCCTCTCCATTAAGAAAGCATTATACTTTAATTAGGCAATGATAAATGAACTTATTAAATAGTTTAATTTAATCTCATATCTCGAGGTTCCTTTATGCAAAGCAGGGCTTGGTGGTCTGCGCCACGGTGTCAGAGCGGAATCTCCTTGCTGACGTGGCAACCATTGTGGATGAGCACAAGATCTGCAAGCGCACGGACGAGTTGAGAAAGATTGTGGCCGATGGCCTTAGATCCAACGGCTATGATGCTTCCATTTGCAAATCACGCTGGGACAAGTCTGCCTCCTTCCCTGCTGGTAAAATTTCACCACTCCAATTAAATTTCTATTTGTTAATTTTGGTCTAAGATTTTTAAGTGTTGTTAATAATTTTCTGTGCTGTGATTTTTTTTTAGTTATTACTGAAATGTATAATAGTAAGCGTACTTGAAAAGTGCAAGTAGCAATTATAATACTCTGTTGACTAGAATAATATGTACAGTATAATATAAAATACCAAACTTTTCGTTGACAAATTCTTGTAATTTATGCAGGGGAGTATGAGTATATAGACGTGGTGTTTAAAGAAGCAGACAGAGTTATAGTAGAGGTTGATTTTCGGTCAGAGTTCGAGATAGCTCGGTCGACAAAGGGTTACCGGGCTCTGCTTCAATCTCTGCCGTCGATCTTTGTAGGAAAAGAGGACCGTCTACAACAGATCGTGGCCGTTGCTTCTGAGGCTGCACGACTGAGCTTGAAGAAGAAAGGGCTTAGCTTTCCCCCTTGGAGAAAACCTGAGTATATGCGTAACAAATGGCTTTCACCTTATGAAAGATCAGAAAATTATTCAAAAAGTGATAGTGAGGTTAGAGAAGAAATCCCAGCAGTTAGTTTGCTGGATAATACAAAACCTACGGCTATGATTGCATGGGAGCCTCCACCAGTAAAACCTAAAGTGGTACAGAGTAAACCAAAGGTAACTGGATTGGCATTCATGTTGAGAGAGAAAATATAGAGTTAAGGTTCCATTTTATGGTTCCTTCTTTTTTTTGGGGAAATGAGTTTTCTTCTGAGAAATATTACATTCCGGGAAGGAAATTAGAGCTTTTTTCTTTTGTTTTGACTGATGGGGTTTGGATGAAGAAGAGGGAGAATTGAATGCGTTGTGTTATTATGTGAAGAGAGAATAGGAATAGGTAAAAAAATGCCAATAGAAATAAATAAAAGGCAGTTTCCCATAATTTTTGTAGTACTGGGAGCTGATTCAGAAAATTAATTGATATGTCTCCTTTTCATGTGTCTTTGCATTGCCTTCAGTTGTAAATTCAGAGCCTGCCTAGTTTTGTTGCTTGGTACGAAACACAGAGGAGTGGCCGGTATGGGTCAAAATATGTTGTCTATTCCTAAACAATGAAAAGTGAATGGGCTAAAAACTTGCATATTGCAAGAGTATGCTATATCATTATTGAGTTATTAATGATTACATACATACAAAACGATCCTGAAATGGTGGAACATTGCAATGTGGAAGCAATCTTGGGTACTGTTGTATCAGTATAAAGCCACCATATAATCTCTGAATTATTCGTCTAATTTGAAAGGATGCTAGTCAGATTGTGATCTGCACCGATTAATCAGACAACAAACGGTCAGTTTTGAACAGAAAATCCAAACAATGCTGTACTATAATCATCCAAATTCCAAACGCAAAAGCTGCCAAGCGCCGAAAGAAAGTAATTTGTTTATTCAAGTCGCAACAGTTATACGTTTGCTGGCATATTTAGTACATTAATGCAGTCCTGTTTACTTTTGATCTTTTTAATGCCGAAAATAAGTAATTTTTTGTTTTTCTTTTGGTTTGTTTTTATATAAACAACAATGATAAATTTTGTAGCTGACAATATATGCGAACAATAACTTCAAAAGGAAAAAAATATCAAATTATGAAAGGATGTGATTGAAATTTTCTTTTAAAGAAAAAACAAGATCCCAAACTTAAAAAACAAAACTGATGCATGACATATATCCAGCAATAGTAATATATTATAATCGGAAGCACTCCTTTTGTGTTTATTTTTTTCTGTTTTCTGATTTCAACTTGCATGGGAATTGGATGTGCTGCAAACATTCTTGAATGATGAAATTATTTTAAACTGAAAACGATTAAAAAGATGAAATAAACATGCTGGAAATAATCCCATTAGACCATTGAAAAATGTATTAGCAACTCTGCGATAATGCGACGTGTTAGACACTGAAAGCAAATGAAAAATGGACAAGTAAATAAGACCCGTTAACTTTGTCTAGAAAATTTCATCCCAATTTCGTCTACTATATATGGTTCACTCGTTTAAAAAAAAACGAAAATAATATATAGTTCACTTTTATATTCATGAAAAATAACGAATTATGTATGAAATTAGAGCCGAATTTCAAGAAAAAAGTATTAAGAAAAAGCATATTGAGCTGGTGACGTCTTGCATAGTATTGCCGCCAAAAAGAGAAGCAAAATGAGAAAATATCTAATGTTTTATTTTTATATAATTATATTTAACAATAAAAAAATGTACAATTGGATAGATCAATGGGCTGAATCCATTGAAACAGGGTGCAACATGAAGTTTTACCATCCTTATCAATAAAGCCATCTTCTTAATTTATAACAAAAGAACAATCCCAGAATGTAATAATTTCATAAAAAAATTTGTCTTCTTCTGAGTGAAAGTACAACAATACCCTCCAACTACTATCGAAGTTAATAATAAACCTCCCTACCCAAACCACAGGAACATAACATATTATAATACGCGCTCAAGTTAGCGAACAACCGTACGCCTTGTCTAAAATGCGCCATGCTTATCGCCTTGTTCTTCGTGCAATCTGGCGTACGTTAGCATACAATTAAAAACAGGCCACATCACATCACGTGTCATCTCAAAGCGTCGCATCGCTACGCACAAATTGCATTTTGAAATTTTGTACCACACGAATTGTGTTGCATGGCCTGGCCTGGTCGGACTGAACCGGACCGATCCCATCATGTCATGTCAATCGGACTGTGACCACGAGCATGTCTGATACTTTTGCAATGATTGACCCTTTTATTTTGTACTTTTTAAATTAAAAATTTTAATTTCTTTGATGTTCTTTTTCTTTTTGCATACCTGTTATTCCTGCGTCGTGGCCCTATTATACCCATGTATATACCTTTTTTCATTTGCTTCGAATAAAAATATATACCATTTTTTATTGTTCTTCCCCTAAGAACATTTATTACACAAGAAATTTACTGACGGTTGGTATTCTTATCCATCAACACTGCTACATTCAAGTCAGAAACTATAAAAATTGAACTTTCATTTCATAAATTAATGTGAAATGTATTTCGGTGAATAATGCTAATCATTTGGATGCCTTCATTTTTACAAAAAAAAAAAAAAAAGGAACTCTGAGTTCATCTCATGTAATGCGAAGCAAACTAAAATGTCGAGATCAAATAATTGCAGAATTGCAGTTGAAATAACTAAATGAAATTTCGGATAACAACTTGCATTTTTTTTTTTTTAATTTGATAGATAAGAGCTATACACACAGAATATCATTCATGGATGACAGATAGAAAATAAATACAATGATATCAACACAATTTATTTATTAGGCACGATAATCAATATCTACGTGTTATTGAAATCTAATCCCGAATCTTATTCCTAATATTCAATGAATTAAAAAACGAATAAACAAGCCAATGTACTTAGCCAAACTAAGAAGCTAAAGAAAAAATGATGCTAAAGAAAAAACCAAAAGGTATGAAAAATGAATATTGTGTACGTTCTGTTAAAATAAAATTGGGATTTGGAGATCGTCATCTATAGTTTGGAAAGGTCGCTGTCAATGCTTCAAGAAATTTAAGAGAGTACTATAAAGATTAATAACATAAAATATTCATGTACGATAGCTTTAACTTATTTCGCATTGGCACGTATCGTTGGAGTTACTTGGTCAGAAACTCAGAACGATACTGTAGTAAATGTTCTGATATTATGGTTCGTCTACTGATCGATTCAAATTGAATAATAACTATGAAGTACTGTCCTATTGGATCATTGATTTAATGTTGGTTTTGTTTTTCTACTTTTTTATGGGCCGGGGTAACGTTGGATTTCATATTTCAATATAAAAAGTTATGTATTTCGAATAATTAGAAGTATGAGTTTCATTAAAAATGTTTGATTTCTAATGATGCATTTGTTATAATTTTAAACAGCGCCTGTGAAAAAAAAAAAAGATAATTTAATCATTTAAAACTTTAATTATCTAATAGCGTCATTTTCAAAATATAAAATTTATTTTAGCGACGAACTGAAAATTCTTCTTCTGCTACAAATTCTGAACCGAACTTTAATCGCAACAGTTCATAATCTAAAATGAATTTTTTTTTTTTTAATGAAAAATTGTTATCACAATCTGGTTCATAATTTGTATTCATGAAGAAATATCCCATGATGAATTGATTTGAAACATGGTCAATTACACGGGGACCCTCCAATAGTATCTGAATTTAAAACATGTATATTCTATGTTTTTCTTCTAGTACTGTATTAATTAAGAGAGATGAGAGTAGGGGGAAAAAAAGAGGTATTCACTCCACAACATATTTATTTAGAAACTCAAATTGTGCGGATTTGATCACTACGAATTCATGTAAAATTATACACATCTGATTAAAAATTTGTGTTTCAAGTATTCAACTATTATCATCTTAAAATAATTCATTTGATCTATGTTAATCCAACACATCCATGCAGCAAGAATTTAATATCGTTGTGATATGTTATGAATTTAACAGTTCAAGTCAATTTTGGATAATCAAAGGAATTTCGAAGGATTAGGAAGATGCCAATTTATGATAACTAGAAGAACAAATCGAGCTTCGCTCGATATAAGTTTCACTCGATGAAAATTTTGCCAAAATTTTAGTAATTGGCTATTAATACATACGGTCCGATTATATTGTTTAGTTTCATTAAAAGTGTGATGCTCCTCTGTACCTACCGGCACCAGTTACAGCCATCACAAAAAAAAATTTGAACTTTCAGCATAAAAATCGAGCATAAATGATGCAAATCAACTACTATTCGACTATTTCTATCATGCCCTTTATTTTGATACCATTTGACTCTTTGCACCATAGAAATTGTATATGTATTCTATTTAAAAGGAAATAAAAAAAATATGATTTTATTAAAACTATCTTAAAAATATTGATCTTTTTGAAGAATTTCAAGCCCTTCTCAGTTTTGACTTCTTTTTCGTTTGTCTATTTCTATTAAGCAAACAAATAAATGATTGATTGGAGCAAGCATTAACCTGGATCGAGCACAGATGTGGGGTATAATGGTAGTAAGCAAAAGAAGCAATTATTCGAGAGTTTTATAAAGGTTTACAATGTATCACTTGTGCTCAATTTAAATTTATTCCCCAACTTAACATGGAAAATCATATCAAGTTATATTATTAACCAAAGAAAAATTAAATCTCATCTGATGCAGCGATAGCAAAAGGAAACGTCAAATTCAACACTTAGAGCTTACTAAACATGCATGTTTGTTATCAATGAGCAGAAAAGGGAAAAAAAAATTGGATATTAGGCCCTACTTAGAAATTTTAGGTACTGATGTTGCAATTGACACTTTACAGAGACATCTCGTTACACTAATTTGGTTGCGAGCAAGTAGGTTGTTTCTTTTTACAGCATTGTTTTTAGAAAAACTGAATAGATATCTTGACAGTGGTACAGTATCAGTACTTTTGTGTGCTTATCTCTACCTACAGTAAAAAATTTAAGCAATTAACCACAATAGAAGCACCAAAATTTTTGTATTAGATTTTTCATTCTCTCCTCAACGAAGGATACAAAAAGTAAAAAACTCTACAATAGAACCAACCAAATTTGTGCAAAAACTACAACGTATTTATTTAGTCTATTTGGCCAACACAGTGAACCGACATCCCCTTCTCATGGTGATGCCAAAAACACAAAAGACATTAAATATGTGAAATATTTTATTTGAAAACCACAAAGAAAGCTGAAATTATGTAGGCCCTGCACTACCACATAATATCATGTATACATCAAATTCCCTAAATTATCCATGAAACCAAATGAAATATTACGACTATCCCCTTCCATGTGTTGTCTCAACAAATGCCCCCTCTCACTACTTTTATAAAGAATGATTAGGTAGTAAATATATTCGGTGAAAAGATATGACGGTCTAACTGATATGCCCTACGAAAATTAAGAAAAAAAAATGAAAGAAAGGTATTTAACGAACCATATCATTTTTTCAAATTGGTGATCCGCAAGTTATTTCCTTTTAACTGGATACTCGATCTTTGTCTACCAGTACAGAGTCCATGCCCCAAACATTACCATTTTTTTTAATCATAAAACTAACCAAAACAACTCTTCGACACCCACATATTTATTCGATTGATTCATTTTATCTCTCATGTACACATCCAACGGATTTTCAAGTAAAGGAAGCCTCTTTGATTCCTGCATTAAATGAATGAGCATATCTGATAATTAACCAAAACGCAATACACATACTCTCAGCTTAGGGCTTGTAATAATAACAAATATCAGAAAAATGGACAACCCATACTGATATTTTTAAAAACTGTACTTAAAAGTATGAGTTTTAGCTTCTATAGTACTTAGCTGAAAAAGATCAGTTGATTGCGAGAAAGCTGCTACAAAGTAACAATAATAATAATAATAAACATAGCAAACAAATAGGGAAGGAGAAAGTGATACCTCTTGTGTGTTTCTCACTTCTCTAATTTTCTCTGATCAATATGTCAAGTTTCTTTGAACCTTTAATTATAATGCATAAATCTTCCAGAAATGCCCTTAGTAGATACCAAAAGGGGAAAAGAAAGCTGCACAATTTTTTAAAAATATCTCATAGTAAAAATGATCCTATAGGCTTGCATTATGATAGTTTTATTAGAATGCATATTTTAAATTGACAATTAAATATTTATTTTAGTATAAATCTCAGGGCCTTCAAATGTGAGTAAAAAATTGACAGAGGTATGCATACATGATAAGCAAACACCATAACAACCATAAGGCCATTACAATAATTATACCTCTTTATCTTTCTCTCCCCGACATGTCATCCTGCGCAACAAATTGATATATGTCATCCATTACAATATATGATAATTACATATAGCCAACCCTTCCAATCATGCACGTGTGCTAATTTTTAGGGTGGTCAATAGAAAAAATTGAATACATGCACTCTTTAATTTCTTAATTGAAATACAAACTGTATGTTACTCTTATGAAATGTAGCTTAATAATATTTTTTAATTGCATATAAAAAAATCAAGACTTTACGAAATGGTTTGACCTAGTGAACCATGTACATTGAAGTAAAAAAAATAGTCGTAATGAAAACCACCCTTCATTTCGAATGCTCAATGTGTGCATCAGTCTCCATCATTCCTGAAAATATATAGTGGAACCAATTGAACAAAGCTTCTCATTTAATTTTAATTATTTGTCTTGTCATGTCAATTCACATCCTTAAGTAACAGTAGGCAATCAAGCTAAAACAAAATAAAAGAATAACTGAAAAACGTATGGAGTAGAAACAAATATTGTATCAAATTATATTTGGCAAAATTTGTCATCGGCATAATATCAAGCACCTAATGGACAATATTTTATCAACGCAAATATTATTAGTAAATGAAGCTGAACAGCTACTCATGCACAAAAAGTCACAAGCAAAGCAAATCAATCATCAAATGAGATCATCTTCTAAAATTAAGTTGCGTTATTGGCTCATTGCTTAACAACAAATCAAGTGTTACATGAGAAGCACAAAGTAATTTCACTAAGCATTCTTCATGCCATTTCAAGCCAATTATATATAAAGCTGATTGTATTTTCTTCTATGCACAATCTGATTAAAGCATAAGCGCCTCTTACCTTTGGAACTGGCTCTTTTAGGCTTTGAACTTGTGGTTTATTTGCCGCATTTGCTCGAGCTGCTCTGGCAAATAATTGACTCATCAAATTGTTCTTGTCTGAACATAAACCTCTTCAACTTGTATATTCGAATTGTTTGTTGTCTGAGATGTTATCATTTTCATATTGCCAGCCTAAGGGCGTGTGAATGAAATGCATTATTGGAACTACAAAGATATTCCCATAAAACATATGGAAAATTTGAACTTCTACTAACAAAGACCTGGATCTAGAGGCTTGCACCATGTTACCTAGTAATCGCCAATTAACAAACATCTCTTTCTACGCATCTCAATTTCATTTTCTCAGAATAACCTCCGACCAAAGGCATCAACTTCTGAACTTCCTCTGTACTAACCAGATCAGACTGCTTAAATAACCCGACGACACCATTCACCCCCAACAGATCATCTTCCGAGTACTTGTCGCCTCACCAGTGAAGTGCCACGCGGATCACCGCCACTCCTCCAGGCTTCAGCGTCCTGTGATCTCCCCCACAAACTTGTCAGGATACAGCGTGTGGTGGACACGCTGGAGAATTCTCCCTTTCATATGCGAGAAAGGAAGAGAGGGAGGGGAAGAAGGGTTGGGATGAAGGGGCGGTGGCAGAGGAGGCCGGGAGGAGGGAGGAAGCTGCAACGTGGAGAATTTTTTTTTCTCTGCGAGAAAGAAAAGACCACACAACTTGAAGATGTTTGGGGAAGAGACGAGTAGGAGGGATTTTGACAACAAACGGATCTAGGAATTTTTTGCTGGCATAGATCAGTCGGAGAAGAAGTATGGCCAGCTTGACGAGAAAGGAGAGGCATGAGGGCGGCGCAGTGCCACCAGAGGAGGAGGAGGCGTTGGAGAGAAGTAATGGCGGTAGAATTTCTTTGATAAGGAAAAATGAGGGAGGGGACGGAAAAATAGAGAGAGAATAAACGTTTTCATATAAATCATATATCGATGAAACGGGTGATGGTTTTGCAAGATATATGACTCAGCACACGAATGGTTACAGACTATACTGACGGGCAGTGAAAAATCATTAGCCCTAAGCTAATCCATGATTAAGCGTGTCTGCCTATACTTAACAAATTAATCACCGACACCCACACAAATTTATCTATATTTTAGATTTTATGTAGCTGTTTTTTCCACATACTAGTCACTAGAGTTCAAATATAATGCGATTAAATAGTTGTACATCAGTCATTGTCATTGATCGTGATGACAGTTCTCACTAGCAAGTCCGTTTCAGTCTTTCAGACCAACTGTCATCAGAAAGATCTTTAAAAAAAAAAAAAAAAAAAAAAAAAAAACTGTCACAGAAAGTACCCTTTTTTTATTATTGAAACCATTAATTTACAATACGGTTGCAGCCGAGCACAATTTTTAATTTTTTCCCAAATGAAACGAGCCCAAAATTTAGTAGAAATATGAATTTTCCCGAGCATATTGTATCCTCGTAAAACACAAAATTCAATATCCATTTACATCGTCTTCTATTTCACCTCTTTCCATAAATAAAAGGAAATCATTTAATGGGGGAACAATAATTTGCTTGAGATTATTTCTTGGAGTTAACTACAGTAAAAATTTTACAGAGACGATACGACCCCTTTTATCTTTTAACTCTGGCTTTTTTTTGATGGTGGGGGCCAACCACTTTCACAGTCTTACAGCCACTCTTTTGTTCTTTTTCTTTAGTAAAGTAGTTTCATTACTGTAGACTGTAATTTTTCATAATTTCACAAGTAACCGACGCTTGTCAATAAAGTAAAACTTCCTGCCCTTAAAAAATTTTCATATCATGCATAGTTGTTTGAACAATTGAACGTGAATCATCAGCAGATAAACAGTTGGCAAAATTTTAGTCCCCCGAAATATGCATGGGAAAGTTACAGTATTATATATTTTAACGATTAGTCGATGCTACAACTTTACAATTTATAATTTTCGAAATTCAATCAGCTCTACATATATATTGACTTTTTGTAGAAAATCAAAATTTTTAATTATTAATTTTTGGTTATTTTTCCTTGAATACAGAGAAATTACTATTGATTTTCGAAATTCTTAAACATCAGATGGAAATAATTTCTCAAATAAAAATAAGTACAGTTTTTTTTTCTATTTTTTTTAAAATTTAGTTTTCTATAAGATTTTGATATGTGAATAGAAATAACCAGCTTTGATCAGTTGTTTAGGTGATGAATTTTGAGATTAGAAGTTGTGGTACTGACCAACCAATAAATGTTATGCAGATTCGTAACCTAAAAAAAGAAATATATATGGGTCTTTGTCCTAATAGTTTTTCCAAAAAGATATATAATATAATCTTCATTTATTTTTAGTTACTCAAATACTAATACATTAACGAGTCTCTTGAAAAAAAAAAAAAACTTTTCCGTCTTGACGTGTCATTTTTTTTCTTAAAAAAAAACTAGTAAAAAAAATATACTATATTTCATTGAAGAAATAATGTCTATTACATATCGAAACACACGTGACACGTCGCATTACAAAATATAGAGAATATTATAAAAAGTTGAATAAAACTACTAGGAACAGAGAGATGAACCTGATTTATCAATCCTTCTTTTTAAATTTATTTTATTTTTCTCTGAGAAACTCCTCAATCCTTCTCAAAATATAAAATCCTATAGGACACGGGTATCGTAACACCAAACCGTTACAGCTCTATTCTATACTGCAAGTCTGCAACAATAACATCTCAGTTTACACGTTGCACAGCTAGGCATTTATTTAGAAGTTCATCAACAGACTGAAAGCAACAACAAATTTTTTACAATATAGCTCCCAAATGATATTTTCTTTAAAAGCAGCCCTTATAGTTTGACTCCTTTCCTTTTGTTAAAAAAAATGTTTTTGGGATATGTTTCATCGATTTCTCTGATATCTTAAATATGGAAGGGTGCGCGTGAAAATACACCTGATCCAGAAAACAAGTACTCTGAAACTGAAAACCCTAATATTGAAATTAATAAATCGTGAATCAGGATTCAGGAGGCCAGCGGCAAAACAGTAAATTCAAGGTCTGCCATCATTCATTGAACAACGAGGTATAAAGCTTACATTTAACTTTTTTCAAAAGCTAAGCTAGTTAGAGTCTAGACTCAATGTGAAACATATCTAATGAATATATTTTTAATGGATGTCCCATTTATTATTTTTATAGAGCAATTATGCCTGGCACTGTGGCACATGACTACATTACAGATAAACTTATTTATTTATTTACTTTTCCATTTTTGCTTCAAAAAAAAAAAAACATTGGAGATAAAAGTTCTATTTCAATTTGATTATTTGCTAGCTTAAATTTTATTATCATTTATTTATAAATAGGATTATTCAAATGTCTTAATGTGTTCAGCTACCACTTTACATCTATTATTTAAATTTTAATTAACTCAAAAATTATTTTAACTAAAATAGTTCGATATTATTTATATTCTTGTTTGTAAGCACACATTAAACATTACAATATATCGTTTGGTACGTACGTATGATCTCTGTTTCGTATGGTTTACCTATCTAAAACCACTATTAAGATGTTCAAATTAAAAATATTTTTCATGCGTAAATTATACGATGGCTTCAAAACCAGAAGTTTTACTATAGTAAAGTTGATAGCGACAATTACGGTTATTGAGTTTTAAAATTTTTAAAGCTTCGTAACAAGTATGATATTTTTTTAAAATAAAAATACAAGAATAAAACATGCACTTTTTTAAGATCAAATGAAAAATGTATTAATAAAAAAATAAATGGCCTCGAATTGAAATTTGAACTTAGACCTTAGCTTTGACCGTGACCCATGAATCAAAACCATTGACTCAACGGCAACAAAACGAGCGAGGTACCAAAAAAGTGGGACTAATGGCAAATTTATACGATGGTGCTAAAAGCCTAAAACCATGTAAGCAATTTTGGAGCTTCAACGAATCAACTTTATTCCCAAATTACTGACGGGACTGATAAGGATACATTGTAGCATCCGCAGAAGATCCATCATGCTTCACAAATTGAAGCAGCTGTCAGTCCCTGATTCGCTGCCGAGCGTGCTGCTTAAACAACGGGACTTGCATGTTTTTCAAGTCTCCGTTACTTAGTTTATTATTTTAATCACATTGGATTAAGCCCTTTTTTCTATATATCTACTTGGGTTATAAATTAATTAATTCATAAAAGTGGCCCTTTTTTTTACAGAAAAATAAGAAAAGTAACGTACTAATTGTTCCTCAAATTTCCATCTGAATGTATTTAACTTCCATCAGGAGTGCAGTCGGATTTTTCTTTTTATAATGAAAATGAGTAAAAAATCAATAATTAATTTTAGCATCACGTCAAATATCAATATAAATACAATGAACTAATGACCACATAAGATATATAATTTCAAATATAATAGTTAGTAATAAAATTGTATCTTCGATTTTTCTTGGCAAAATTATCCATACGATATAATAAATACATGCAAAATGTTTTGTTTCCGAAAAATGCCAGACCAACCCTTGAATTAAACAGTGACAGAGCCAGCCTTGCACAGGAATGGACACCTCCTATTATTAAAAACAAGTGGGATAAATGATGAATAGGATTAAGGCCTACGCGCCTAAGAGAAGAGGAACCTGCCCCGCTTTGTGGGATCAGCGAGGAATCTGAGGAAACCCTGACACACCATTATTATAGCATAGACACGCGTAAATACAAAATTAATGGGGCTCTGGTACTATCACGCAACGCAGATTGTTTCTTTACGGGGAGAATCTTTTTGACTGGAGATGTCCAATTTTGATCTTCTGTTGCATAAATGTGGCAGGGAATGTCAGAGTTTGTGTGGGTATTTAAGACATGATTAGTTTTGAAATCGTTATTTAATAAATCAAAATACTGCCTATTTCAGTAGGAATGTAGGATAAACTACAAAATGTCAAATTGGCACTTGCTCACTCTAATTTTTTTTTAAAAAAGAAATCATATTTCTTATTTTTACAATGATTTTTTTTTGGAAAAGTATAAAGATGTTTGTGTTTCAAAATAACTTTTAAGATTATACATTTTCTTTAATTATATATATATTGAAAATCTATCTTTCAAGTTAAACATAAAATAAATATTATTTTATGTCCAGTGACGGAGCCATAATGGAGAAATGGTGGCGACCGACGGACCGAGAATATTTTGGTCTTGGGATCTGAGGCTTTTGAACAAAGTCTATCAATCTGACTAAGTAAAGCTTAACATGTGATAGAAAAAAACAGATTATCGGAGGAGACCAAACTTTCGCCAGTCCCCTTACCTCTACCACTGTTTATACCTTATAAACTTATATAAAATAATCGATAATGTATAAATAATCTTATAAAGACTCGACAGATTCAAGATATGTAAACAAATGTACGACAAAATTAAATAGAATGAAGTTTTAGCTAACTTTAGATGTTGATATTTTAATATTTAATAAAAAAATAAGTCCCTGAGTACGGTGTTAGTCTAAAACCAAAAGTCCAAAACTCTTATGTACGCGATAAGGTATCTCGCTAAAATAAATTGGATATAACCCGATCCGCATCATGATTATTTCGGATATGAATACCGAATATTCGGATATTTGCATATACATATAAGATTCAAGTTCGATTAAATAATTGTATACGTTGTTTCTAAAATGTACATATATATCTATTAGTAAATTATATATTTTCAATAACAACTCGTTATTTTGATTAGATTTTTCTGCATTATGTTCGATGATCCTCTAATCAATTATGCGCCAAGTAGACCCTTTCGCATTATACTAAATTAAATAACAAGTTATCTCGGTCTGATTGTAGAATTAATGTCACTATTTCAACAAAACTTTCAGAAAAACTATGCCACAAAATATCTATTGAAGTCTATTAAGGACCACATAACAAATGCCCACAACTTATTGTAGCTAGGCCAGGTGAGGTGAGTTTAGGCCAACAACTCTGGTTCGGTCAGAAACTGTGGCCGAGTTCAAGCATGGTTCCATGCATGGTAGATGAGAAGGTAGATCAAGGACCAGTCTAGGGTATTAAAAAAAAATAAAATACAATCATACATTTGCAAGTTTGCAGCATTAACAAATGAAAAATATGCTCTCACGCAAAACAAGGAGACAGAGAAAAATAAATCCAAAATTTGCATTCATTGGAGTATGGTATTATATATCATTGTTTTGACGTTGAAATAAAAGTTGCTTTACGAGAAAGTGAAGTGCCAACATGACAAATGGGACTAAACCTAGTTGTACCTGCTGCTATTAAGGAGTTTGTAAATTTGTAATATAAAATTGTGATGGTAAATAATGTGTAGTGTGTCGAAGAACATCACGATAGCTGACAGTATTCTATTTAATTAACCGAGTACCCGGATTATATTGAAAGTAACCCATTTTTAGGGGCTTGTAGCTAACCAAAGATTCCAGATCCTGATCTTGTTTTAGATATATTCCATTATATATTTTAAAAATACAGTTGATTAAGACTCTGAAAAACAAGTTGATTATTTTTTTCCTTTTAGTTATAGTCTCAATTAATTCTTGCAACTAGTAATAATAAAGGACAGCAGAACCGTTTATGAGTTGGTCAAATAGAAAATTAAATAGAAGTAAACTCTTTGAGCAGTACTCTACGGAATTGACAATTTCAAATGAACAACCGAAAAATAATGGGAAAACATAAAAGTATATTCAGGTTTCAGGCCTGATCTAATCTGGTTGGTCTTGGAAGTTTCCAAGCAAGAGCTATTCATGCATTAATTTATTCACATTCAAATGGTCACTAAATTTCATGTTTGTAAAAACCAATCAATTTATTTAACTAGGGTACCCGTACTCCCTCTAAAATAGAACGTTGAATTTGAACATGAAAAATAGTTGCTAATAAGCAAACTTTGATCTAATTCTAAGATGGGTAAGATTTGTTGTTAACGTTGATCGTCTTCTTCTTCTTGCTGTTTTCTTCCATTTTTTTTTTTTTTTGTTTCCGATTTCGGCTGATTTTGATATACTTTTGACTAAATTAAACATTTTTTTGCTGATCGGGAGAATTAAATCAACTAGAATTATTTTCTCAGCTTTGTTCTGGAAATCAAATATCTTGAAGGAATCGTTATATATTCAAAAGTGAAAAATAATATAAAAATTCTTTAATTCGGAACATTTTGAGTACAAATAAATATCTTATCAATGCTAAAATCCTATTGCGTAAAAAAAATAACATGGTAAATCATCAAAATATGTTATAGAAAATATAGTTATATTACTTTAATAGTTTATTTGTAACTTAGATATGTAAAATACAATATACTCAGATAAGGAAACAAATATGAAAATTCAGAAATCATTTGGCAAAACAAATACAAATTTGAAAGTAGAAAATATGGAAATATCAAATACATTTATAAAATTTTAATACTCTTAGATAAAGGGATGATGTGGGATAATCCAAACAAAATAAAAGATGAGATTGTCGTAGCGGCTAATTTGTATAATAGGCAAATTTACTGATCCGACAAACTTACCAAAATCACCGCCCAAAAAAAAAAATCTCACCACACAACCATTTACGTGCGAGTTCGGGTGACTTAAAACCACCCTTCAGTTCAAACATTAGAACTACCACCCCACAAATTTACCTTGCTGTAAGTTTTCTCGAAAGTTAATTCACAAAAATATATTTATCAGAACTTTCATAGGAAATGCGTAAATAAATGTCCTTGGGAAAGCCCATGACAAAGAAAAATATGAGTTTATTAGGCCTAGTAAACGCTAGGTGTTATACATAAAATTTTGGACTTTCTCAAAAGGGCCAGGAAACCTATTTGTGCAATCTGCTAGTATCAACTGGGACTCACTGACGTACAATTGCAGCCTGAAGAAAAAAGTTGGACTAAGCTCCGGACCAAAATGTTTCAGTACATGGGTTGATAAATACCTACGAAACTAGGTCGTCTTTTCTTCTATTACGACCGGATTAAGTTGCAAGAAATTCTGTTCAGAACAAAAAAATTGCAATCCGGTTCCAAAGAAAGGCCTCATTCTAAACCGGAGAGGCCTTGTATATTTTGCCTTGCACTCAGATCCATTTACGCACTGGCGCTGCACTTTACGATGTTATCTTTATAATATCTTTCCTAATTTGTTAACCATGAGAGGTTATATAAACCATGTATGTTTAGTCAATTCCAATATAAAATGAAACAAGATAAATCAATTTACCTTCTCCTGTTGATATTGTATTGTTTTTATTTATTTCCTCCTTTCATTAGAAGAAATATCACCTTCTTCAGACCACCAAAATTCTCCACACATTTAAATCAACTTCAATGGCTGCTAAATTTCACTAATCCATACCACACGTACCTGATTTTATCAATTTCATGCCGAAAATCATCACAAAACCAGCTCAATTGGCGATTGCTATAAATTCAGAGAGTGTTGCTGGAGATATAATAAGACCTCTTCGGAAAAGAAGGAAAAAAAGTTCTAGTTGGATCATTACAACTTTTCGTATTAGCTCATTCACCAATTTTTCTGAAGTTACTTCTACCATTAACACTCACCAACAATTCTGATCAAAATTATTACTAGGCATCAAGGCATGTATTTACTGCTCATGTACAACTGTATAAACTGCACAACGAAAAAATCACTCTTACTCACTACTTTTCAATTTTTCATATTAGCTCATTCACCAATTTTTCTGAAGTTACTTCTACCATTAACACTCACCAACAATTCCGATCAAAATTATTACTAGGCATCACGGCATGCATTTACTGCTCATGCACAACTGTATAAACTGCACATGAAACAAATCGCTCTTACTCACTACTATGTGTACACGTGGATGCATATGCACCAAAAACATTAATTCCTGAATTTGGCAATTTGCACTAGCACCTAAAGTACTAATAGAGCAAAGTCCTCTCTTTCTTCATTCATACACACTTGGTGCCATGTCAGTATAACAGATCACTAGGTGCAGATTTTTCCCTTGAAATGAAAGAACACACATTTCTCACAATCTCTGTCAATGGGTGATGTATCTATCTGCACTTTTATTGTGCGGGGCATGAGAAAGGTGACTATGCTCTATCCTATTTGAAAGGCTGAGAATTCACGGTCTTCAAATTTCTATTCTATCTCTATCTACAAAATTAGCGGCCATATTTCATTGAAACTTAGGCCTAGATGTCAGTGCTCCATGGGACTGGCCCATTAATGCCAAAAGGTGAAAAGGAGGAAAGAGAGAGGAAATATCTTCTTTTTTTCCTTTGAAAAAAATATTTCAAAATCCTAATGAGTTAGAAAAGAATAATATATATCACATGAAAAGAAAAATAATGAAGAATGAGAGGACTTTATCACGGAACAATTAAGAAAACCAAAAGTGAAAAAAAAAAGATAGTACGTAATAACAGAAATAATAATTTTGGGTCATGTAGAAAGTCACGAGTTACATATTCCATGTTAATGATTTTTCTTTTTGGACATACTAACTATCGCCTAGAAAATACCATCTATATTTCTTGTTGCTTTATATTTACTGGGTCAAAATACAAGATTTTGGTAATAAAAAAATAACAATCCACCTAACTATAGTTGAAACGTGAAACCGTCAAGTATGACCGGTACCGTGTGACAGGTCATCTTACCATGTACCGGGTATTTGTTACTGGATCAATTAGAATAAATTAATTAATTGCCATGAGTACAATAACATAAAATAACAACTATAGTTCGCCTGTCATATTCTACGAATACGAAATTTATTAATTGAAGTGGTCCAAACAAGAAGTCAAATCTCTATCAGCAATAGAATATATTAATAAACAATGATTAACGAAGTTTCTTCTCTATTGAAATAAAAGTACAATTATCTAGCTGTACCATGCCGTTGAGCATGAGTGCATGACTTGTTTACTAAATCAATGCACATGCTTTCTGATGTTACTGTTCAAATTATTGAAATACGTTGTTTTGTTAGAGTAACACCTAGCTTCCTTTGAAATTTATCTAGTGAAATTCAACTTGCATACATGTATTTTAACTTTCAGAGCTTTCAGATACAAAATCCAAGTGCCTCGTAATAAGCAGTGAGCTAAACTTACTTATCAACTGGGCATTGAATTTAAGATAAAAGGCATAATACTTGATTGACTAAAAGAAATAAAATGTAAAAATGACATACTATGACAGTGGAGAATACAAATCAACTGGACCTTAAATTGTAATAAGAAGGCAGAACGCAGAACACTTGATTAGACTGAAGGAAATCAAACTGTAAAAGCTGAGATACTATGACAATTTCTATAAAATATAAAAATATATTATTATATTATAAATTTATAACATGGAAACATTTATTATGTTATCGCACTATAGCAAGACCTCTCACAACAAACAACCTTTAAGTATAACAAAACAACTAAAACCCAAAACCCATTATTTCAGAGCTTTCATACAAGAACCATCACACAAGACAAACAGTTTACTAAAGATACAACAAGCCAAAATTATACTAAAGCTGTATTCAAATTACTCCATTCTAAATCAAGTATGGCATTCAGTTCAATTCAACTCAAATCGAATCAATTAGGGCGAATTGCATGGATTTACTCTTTCCCATCAGCAGCACGAAGGGAACCGAGCTGAACTGGTGCTTGGGTCTGGACAACCTTTGAGGAACCGTAAACTGACAAGTCAACTCCTGAAGCCTTTTCCTTCTCCAGCTGCTCCTTGATCCAGAAGTATGTGAATCTTAGACCATCCTGTAAAAGTTGTATTTATAAATAACTCAGTAATAATAAATGAAATTCATGGAAATTAAAAGCTTATTAACTACAAATATTAATTAGGAGTCTCTGGATAAACAAGACAGTATACTTGAGATGTAATGTATTGTTGTAAATGGACCACTTTTCTGGTATTAAGCTCAAAATAGTACGTATAGTAGTTTTACAAATTATTTGGAGCAATGATAAGAAAGCACTAAAAAGAAGAAACAAAAAAGCTGACGAACATAGAAGGGTATGTAAAGTTGATCAAATTTACCTTGAGCCTCATGGTAGGAGCCCAGCCAAGCTTCTCCTTGATGAGGGTATTATCAGAATTACGCCCACGGACTCCCTCAGGACCGGGAATGTGGTGAATCGGGAGGCTCTTGCTATCGAAGCTAAGTACGATCTCAGCCATCTCATTCATGCTAACCATTTCATCACTTCCAATGTTGACCGGCTCACGGAAATCAGACTTGGTCAGCCTAATCATAAGATTGATAAAAGAAATTTTCAACTAAAATTAGTGAAAATAATTTTTATTTTGGTGGCCTAAAATTTAACTCAAGCTGAAATCATTTACAAATACAAACTTTGCAGGAGGCTTAATACAAACTATTGAGTTTATATTAGGAAAACCTATTACCTCAAAACACCCTCGACACACTCGTCAATGAAAGTGAAGGAACGGGTCTGAAGGCCATCACCCCACATTTCGAATCTGTCGGTCGAAGTAAGGACCTTTCTGCAAAATGCAGCAGGAGCCTTCTCCCTTCCACCTATATCCGAAATCCAAATTACAAGGATTAAAAAAAAGGAAAATTTGGTGCAATTATGTTACAATGCTGACCAGCATGTAATAATGAATTACCTTTCCATGTTCCGAATGGGCCATAAATGTTGTGGAAACGGCCGACACGGCATTCAATGCCGAAATCCTTGGTGTAGTGCTTGCACAATTCCTCAGTTGCCAATTTCTCTAATCCATAAGCATCTTGAGGCTACATAAGCAACAAACAAATTAGCCATTTATACTGAGATAAAAGGCACTAAGTTGGTATTAAAATTTCTAACATAAAAAATGAAAACTAAGACACCAACTCAAAAGTTTCTAACATAAAAATAAACTAAGACATGAATATAATAGACACCTCAGCAGGCCAGGCATCTGATTCCTTCAAGCTAACATTAGTTTCCAATTGCTTGAACTCTGGGTAGATGCAAGCACTCGAGGCATAGAAAAACCTACAAGAGATATAATTACAAATATTAATCTAACAAACCTCTTGTTCCTAAATTAATATTAATAATAGACTAAAAAGTGAAATGGAACTCTATCAAAAGAAGCAGTTCTTAATTTTGACCATACAGAAAAATTTAACTTCCAGAAATGCCAAATCTACGACTAAAGGATACACATTTTGATTAATTTCTAACAAAAACTAAAAAGGTTTATGTTTAATGAAAACAACTCCTTAATCTGTTCTTTAGTACCCTTAAGCTTGTTGATGCCAATGCCAATCAAAATATTATTAAATAATCATAGTACTAGGGTAGCTATGCTTGATAACTCAAAACTCCCATAATGGAAGACCAAATCACAACTGACTGAGTTTAAAATATCCTTCTGGCCCACTAATCCGTATGAAGAATGAGGGACATTTTAGTCATTTTCAACAGATTTGTGCGGGTTAACGGACAGGAGCTGTTCAAAGTTAAAACCGCCTACTCCTCCCGCCGCAAGCACTATAAAGCAAATCATGTTTTCAAAATGTCGTTTTTCCTAGTCAATAACAAAATCATGAAAGGAAGATATTTTCTAAAATCTTACCAGAATCTAAATGTTTAACAGTACTAATTTATTTACAAAAAAAAAAAAAAAATCAAACCTCTTAACGCCATTAATCCTGGCTGCCTCGAGCATGTTGAAGCTAATCATGGTGTTGTTGTACATGATAACAGAGTGATTAGACTGGATAAAACCCATGCCACCCATGTCGGCCGCCAGATTAAACACATGGTCGACTCCAGTGGTTACCTTCAAGCAGTTGTCCATGACACGCAAATCGACCAAATGGAACTCATGGCAGAACATGTCCTCTGTCATGTGCTCATTCTTCTTCCAGTCGGAGGCAATGATGTAGTGGCCCTCCGACTTGAGCCGCCTGGCAATGTGGGACCCAATGAAACCACCAGCACCAGTGATAGAGATGCGTAGCTTCTCTGTCGGCCAGTAGGGCTCCCTCTCCAGCTCAGCATACGTGTACTCACCATAGATTGAATCTTTTCCAGTGCTCCCCATTTTCTGCATTAATTATGAAGAAAAATTATGGGAAAAGGTGAAAGGAACTTGTAGATACGTGCAGAGAAGCAAATAGAAGAGCTTTACCAAAAAACAAAAAGAGGAAATTTCAGAATTTTAGTATGTAAATTGGAAATGATACAAGGTTAGAGAACTCGGGGTATTCTATTAGGAGCAATACTTTATATTTTCCACAGAAAATAATTTCAGAACGACATAGAGGAACTTGGCATAGAGAAATGGAGAAAGGGGGATAAGAGATGGGGTTTTGAGCAGAAAAGAGAGGAAATTCAACAACCCATATACCAAAAATGCTGTAATAAGGAGGTATACCGAATAAAATCAGAATATTTCTATAATTAACTGTAACTTAATCCGGAAAAAAGGGGAATTAACTACACTACGCATAAAAAGGTTGCGCCTTTGTGCTTCTATGAGAGAAATAACCTGGACAGGAAGTAAATTGTGCTGAGATTGCAAGAGAATTGAGAGAATTTTGGAGATGTTACCTGGTAAGATTTGATACTGGGTCAAAGAGAAGTTATGGGAAGAGAAGTCAAGGTAGAGAGAGAGATGGGTACGGGAAGAGGGCTTCTCACCTTCTTCCTTTATATAGGGAGAGGAGAAACTTCAATGGCACTCCTTTATTTATGTGCTGATGGCTTAGAGATACAGTGGGTTCATACTTCATAAATTAATTAAAGATACAGTGGGTTCGTAAAATAATTACAAATTTTTGTAAAGACAAATAATACAGGCTTACACCAGTTCTCCCAGAGTCCCGGTCCCAGTTGAATTGAAAAGAATATGATGAAATACAGAATGACGAAATCCAATGCGACCTTTATCATTTTCTATTTAATTTTTTCCTGTTTTTTGTGAGAAAAAAATCTTACAAAATTCAATTTGAGTATCAAATATGCTACATATATGATCAACGTATTCGGACAATAGAAAATATATTATTATTTAATTATTACCCTAAAAGGTATTGAATTTTTTTCATGGAATTAACTTTTTTTTTATATATATTAAAAGGTGATATTGGCTCTTGTAGCCTAGATGATCTATATTACTATGTTTAGGTTCATCTTGAAGTTGAATTTAGTAAACAAATGCATAAAATTTAGTATAATAATATGGATAAATTTTTATTTAATAAGGATGTAACTTTTGAAAAACATGGAAATTTTCATTTTTTTTAGCAGTGAAATTTTACTGACATTAATATATAGTTTATTGGCATGAACGTATAATTGGGTTGTAGAGATTGTGACACTGTAATAAGAAAGTAAAATTGAAAGGTCAAAATAAATTATAATTAAACGAAGAATTTGTTATAAGGACAAAGTTTAGGTAGCTTTGATTCTTTGAATTAAATAATAAAAAAATTTATCTATAAAGATACTCTCTGGAATGAATTATTTGTTCATAATTCAAGAACTAATTAGTGCAACTACTGGTGCATCATCGGTTTTATATACGAGTTGTTGAGATCGAACCATTCTTAATAAAATACAAACAACTAATTTTTTTTTAGTAGAAACAATTTCGTACCAACATCGAGCTTGTATTGGTTTTCGTGGATTTAATTTTTACTTGCAAAGAGTGAAAATAAAAAAAGAAAATCACTCTTCAAAATCGGAGGTTAGAAATCTGAAAGACAACCTTCACAGAATTAGTCTAATTTCTCTCCTCTTTCTTTCCTTTCTTTTCCTTCTATTCCCTCTGTTGTGGAGAAGAAAACTCACCCGACAAACCTCTTTTCTAATTTTTTTTTTACGTTCCTTTCATTCCTTTTATTTATTATAGAAGTTGTGGAGCAGATCCTTAATTAAGGGCATTAAAAATTAATAAGGATCTAGAACCTTTCATTAAAAGAAAAAAACATTTAGCACTACATTTGTCTGATCATTAACAAACAGTAGAAAGTGTTGATGAAGTGACATCCCGAGGAGTTTTGAAACTTAACATTTTTATGTATTTATAATTACCTAAAAAAATGAAGTGCATAATCTCGCCAATCATCACCTAAGCTGGATTTTTTCTGCGCAAAATCCATTCATTCATGTGTTTACTCATTCTTGCTAACAAACATGCCAAGAATCCTTCTAAAATCTAAATATCACGCTAATGCAAACTTATTCAGATTTTTTGTCATTTCCTCTTGCCATTTTAGCAGCCAAAATTATTGACTTGCAACTGCGATTTGAATTAGCTGCATCTATCGCTGCAATATAGTTGTAGCTGGAGATCTCATTTCTCAATTTTGACCACCTCACGTTCCAAGTTTCTATCCTTATTTTCGGGGTCCCACTTACAGTTTCGATGTATTCGTTGGTTCCACGACTGCAAACGTGGATCCCAGATCCCAATATATTTGGGATTTAAAGTCTAAGCACCTCATTTTCACTCGTCGATGATGGAACTGCAAAACAAAATTTAAAGTGGAACAAAATAAAAATGTTATATTTTTTAATTTACAATAATTTATAAACAGATACTCTGCAAGACTGCAAATTACTTTTTATAATCCAAATAATGATTCACATAAAAAAAAAAATAGAGATACCATGGACGGAATCTTGATATCCTTATTCTCTTGTTAATTTTTTTATCTAAGTACGGAGAAAACAATTTTAGAAATTTAAAGCAAACAGGATTTTCATAATTTATTGTCTTATTGTCGGCCTCAGTAACGTGTCATCTGATTCTTGCGTTTCTATTTTTTTACTTGGCAATTATGGACCCCCACTATATAATAATTTTTTTACATTTAGAGGATCTCTAGAAATAATGTTTTAGGTACCAGAAATTTAACAAAAACTTAGACCTTTTTGGGAAAAGAAAATATTCTCCAATACAAAGCTTAGCCTAAATTTTCCAAGCATGGATGTGAATTGATGCAGTGAACCGATAAAATACCACAGAAAAGAAAAGAAAACTTATCTATATATTTTTTTAGCTTGTTATATTAGCATATCATCTCAAAGTGTGGTTCTTTTATTCAGCTATTAAAAATTTTGTTTGCTACTAATATAGCCATATATTTTATAATATTAAACAAAATAAAAATAGTCAATAGATCTTCATATGCGGATATTCCATAATAAATCTTTATTTGAATTGAATATTTAATGTATAAAAATTAATTATTAGTACATTAATGATCGAGTTTAGGAACCCGAGAAATATTACTAGATCCATCTACTAATTACAGTGTCCCTTAAATTACGAGAAATATTCAAAGTTTGTAGGGGGCTTATACCCAATTTTGCCTTAATAATTCTTTTTAAGGGAACCCAACACCGATTGACCCGTCCCATTTGGCACAAAGCATCCGAATTAATATCTCACGGTCGAGATCTGGCCGCGTCTTTGTATCAGCCAATATAAATTTTATAAATTTGTTTAATTGTTAAAAAAAACAAGGGCCCAATTGTAGATTTCCAATTATTTTATAATATTGCACTCTTATAATAATTGTTCCCGATACTAAGTAAATTTTTTCATGATTTCTGAATATATGCATATGTATGTGCTCACACAAATCTGAATGAATACGTCAAAATTTCACGCATTTGTCTCATTTAAATTCGGTCATATGCATTCAATTTTGGATATTATATTATCGCACTTTTCTAAGTTCAAATTGTTTGTATTTTCCTTTCAAACCTTGAGATAGAGAACTAAAAAACTTCGATAAATAAACGAAGTCCTAGTCTACGTATCTATTATTTTAATATACATAGTGGACCACTCCTTCAAAGGCCTCCTCTTTTTCTCTTTTGTTTCTTTTGATTTTTTTTTCCCTTCACTCTCGTGGGAGCTTTTGGAGCCAGATATTTTATACGGCGTGAGATCTATCCTGTATTTATTGATAGTGACTCGCCTTTAACCCGTGCTGCAATCCGCTAATATATATATATATATAATGGCTATACTACTATTCATATAAACTGTTTTTGTAGGCTAGATTTTTAGATCGTTTGATCTCTTCAAGATCCGTGCGAAGATATGAGGGAATGGCTCAGATGAAGGCGCTGAAACTCTCCTTCACTTTAATTTTTTCCGTCTCTCTCGTCTCTCTGTTAAACTCCCGTCTCTCTCGCATGTCTAAGTCGCGCCTCTCTCTCTCTCTCTCTTGCAACCTATCGATCCTTACAAAAAAAAAAAAAAAGCGCTCAGCTGATCGAAAAGAAAATGCTGCCGTAAACCTAAACTCTCTCTCAGGTCGCAACTCTCGCCTGTCGCAACTGTCGCTTGGTCGCCTGCTCTCTCAGTGCAAACTTCAACTTTCGCCTGCTCTCAACTCTCCCCCTTCCCCCGCCTCTGCTTGGCTCGCTCAGTGCATACCTTCTACTGCAAGACTTTCTCAGTTGGACATCTCCATTTGCATCGAGGAGTAGTTGACTGACGACCCTCAAATTGAGGTAATTTCTTGGTTTTTTTTACGTATCTTGAATTTGTTAGTATGGCTTAGGAATTTGATTTCTCAATTTAAAGAGTTCAAATAGTTAATGTAAGGCCAGTGCGGAATTTCATCGAGCACCTTGCGGGCATCAGTTTCACCTTTTTATTTGATTTACATAATTAGTTTTATTCGACCTCTTTTAACATTTTACTTCTCTAATATTAGGTTGTATCAAAGCTATGATGAGCCCTTATCGGCTTATCCTCATATCTTATCCTACTGATTGTATAAATCTGGTATGAGACATGTGATATACCATACATGGGAACTGGCATATATGGGTCTCGGTTTCACAATTTACAGTAGATGCAGATCCGTTTTGGGCAGAAACTATGGCACTGGTACAAGCTCTGGAACATAGTGAGGAAGCGATTCTAGGGAAAAGGAAGTGGGTGAACTTATAGCCTTTTCTATAAACCGTATAAAATTATAAAAATTGCACTTTTCACTTTAAGTTTGAATATTGATTCATTCTTTTAGATCGTGATAGTCATATGGATCATGCTCCAATCGTGATAGCAAAGATGAGGCAACAAGTGAACATATGATGAAATGATGTTAGAGAGAATGTCTAAAGACAATCATGCTAATTCTGATCTTTATTAAGAAAGTTTCATTATGAATGTTGTTATTTTTTTTTTTTTGTTCTTTTATCTAATATAAGCCAACTAAGACAAAGGCTTTAAAAGTTTAAAGGATATGTAATGTTTTGGGGTGTAAAATTGTCTTAACTGTTTGCAGTTCTATAGTGCATATTTGTTTGATGTGTTGAATTCCCTAAACGGTTTTACTGCATATTTTGATTAGTTGAATGCATATATTGCTATATGTATGAATTTTTAATTGTGATAAATCAAGTGGTGCATATACTGAATTGTTTTCAATTTTAAGTTTGATATAAATTGTTCTCATTTGTGTTTGTGTTTTCAACTTTTTATATACCAAGTGATATTTGTTATGTTAATTGTTCACCCGTTCCTCTTTTATTTGAGCTTCTGTAGGTCTTGGTACATGTAAGAGCTTCTTGACAATAATAATTATCAAACCATATGAATGTTTCATGAGTTTCTGGAATATGAGTGTTTGAATTTTAAAGCCTGTTTCACGAGGTACAACCGTACAAGCATAGACATCTGGAACATGTCTTTATCATATCAATTATCAAATTATATCTTTCATAATTTAGCTACTTGATACCACCAAAATGCTCCCTGCTAGAAATCCCCTGAAAAAAAAAATGAACAATTAACATCTATAATAAGGCTTGACAACATGCATTTAATCAATAAGAATAAAGCTACTTCTTCTTAATATTACTGAATCAAGCTCCAAGTTCAACAATTTGTTGATGTAATATTATAAATTCAGTCTTTTTATTTTTACAATTCATCCATTATTCAAATTTCTAATGTACAGTTTGAAAGATTCAAATTACTTGAAAAAAAAATTCACACAGTTGATGCTGTAAAATATAGAGGAAAGAGGGAACAATTTCAGTCCTGTACCATTAGGTTGTTCAGATAATTCAACTTATAAGGTACTGACGTAAGCGGAAAAAAAAAGATGAAAAACACTAATTAAATGGTATTAGAAAGGGCCAATCAATTCGACAAAAGTACACGTCACACAAGGCCGATTTGGACAATCGTTCTATTGCCTTGGGTTCACCTAAGATTTTATGGCGAGATGGGGAGGCAGCGAGAAGGGCGCCGATCAAGGGAGAGCACTTTTTTTGCCTAGGGATTTTGTTTGAGAGAGAGACAGAAATGCGATGAGAGATCCATTTGCGATTTTGGGAAGAAAGCTTGTGTCGAGTCTCCACTGGAGAAGAGAGGCCAGGCCAGTGCTTTTGTTTGTCCAAACGGGGATAGAAGGATTGAAATATCACATTATCACGGAGACGGAGGGAATTTTACGGAGAGCGAACGAAAATAATTGAAGCCAGCGCCTCCATCCCATCCATCCATTGAAATCTTTGCGCGGATCTTAAAGAAATCTAACCGTCTAAAAATCTAGCCTACAAGAGCAGTTTACATATGAATAGTAGTATAGCCATTCTCTCTCTCTATATATATTTATATTTTGACACCACCAATATGTTTTGGGCAAAAATAGAAAAATAGAATTGACCCCATCACACATGTTTTTCTAGATAAGTAGGTTTTGCTATATATTCTATTATAACTTTATAAGTATGATTCGGTGCCTTTAACATCAAAATTTTCTTGTAAAACTTAAAATTATTTCCTACATAGAAAACGACGGATTCACTGACCACATACTCCATATACTTTATTTCATTTTTTTTTTAAAAAAAAATCTGTATCATATACTAGCAGTAATATTTTATTTAGGTTAAAAGTGATATCTATGGAAATAATAAAACATAAATTATGATCGCCAGAACTGTTAAGATTGAGAAACGGTATGAACGTATATTTGAAAATTTTGAGCTACTATATACACGAACATTATTCAATGTGTATATTGAATAATTTCGCCTTTACTCTTATACAGTGATAATTATATCTAAAAATGTATTAGGCTCTAAGATAGTTTTAAATTAGTTTTTCTAATAGAATATGACTGGTCAAACTACTTTGAGATTCTACATACCTATTGTTTTCTGGGAGTTCCAATAAAGCATAGGAAATGTGGAGGACACTCCACATTTCATGGTTGTTTGTAGATGACTTCTTATAGCATTAAAGGACTTGCACCAGTACAATGCCGTAACTAGGTCTAATGAAATAAATATGGAATATATTTCTAATATTAGCTCTTTGACCCTTGCAATAATATTTAAGATACTAACCCAAATACAAATTAGAAAATTTCCCTAAAGCTAGCGAAAATTATTTAACCGAACCAATATGCATGATGACACAGTTTTAGAGAACAAATTAATTGAACACAAATCTAGCCAATCAAAAATTTTGAGAATAAATGATTTGGGCATTTAGCCAACAAAATCAAAACCTGACATGAGCGTAAGTAATATCAAGTCAAAGCAGAGAAGTGGGGAAGGAAAAAAAAAAAAGATTCAGGACATATAATTGTCTATTCTGACGAGTGACGACCCTTTCCATTTGCTGCCTCTAGTTTTCTGAAAACAAATTTTGACATGTTACAGAACCACAAGATATATTAAAATGTCTCCACAATATCAACAAAAATATGTCATTTTGTGAATATTTATTATTTTACCTGTAAAATGTTAGATCCGAGGTGCCACTTTTGGCGGATCCAATAAGAGGCTTGTGTGACAATTGCCAAGTTTAACGGCCATTTTATTTCTTTCATTTTCCTTCGTTTAACGGCCATTTTATTTCTTTCATTTTCCTTCTTTTCTACTGCTAGCTAGTTATCTTTCATTAATGCAAAAGGTGTTGACTTGTAAAGTAAAAATGAAGTGGCGTCTGGCCTAGTGGATTACATAATAGTATAGCGTTGAATCGGCGAGGTAGATATAATATAGAATAATTTTTGTTGGAGATCGAAAGTAACCTTTACTTGAAAGTTGAAACGAGCCATGTGCCATTAAATGGTATATAGCCTTCAAATAAAAGAAAAAAATAGTGCACTTTTTATATTTTTCTTCTCTCGTCAATAACTCAATATAGAGAATATTATAAGAGAATGGATTCAATCAAATTAATTTGACCGGATTCTCGGTTAAATTCCGTCAGATTTTAATTTTAAAAGTTCAAATAACCGATCCAAACCGTTCAATATGATTTCCCTATTGAAATCTCCTTGCTGACAAAAATTTATATATTTTTTTAAAAAATTTTAAGTATTTTTTTCGGATTTTTAAAAACTGCTATTTTAAAGTGTTCAGAACAAATTAGATTAATGATTTTCTAAAATTTCCAAAAAATGGTAAAAAATTCGAAAAAAATATAAAATTTGATCGGCGAGGAGATTTCAATAGAGATCATATTGGATGGTTTGGTTGGTAATTTAGACTTTTAAAATTGAGATCTGTTTGGGTTTAATTGGGAGTTAGGTCAAATCGATTTAATTGTATTATTGCTCATATTATAAAATCAGTGTTCCTAATATATCATTCTAATGGTAGCTTATAAGGGGGTCGTGCGCCTTATAAGCTTGAGGGAACAAAATCCTCTTTTTTAAAAACCTACAATGCAAGTTTTTGATCCGTGGCGGGTCTAATCAATAATGGATGCCATATGATTAATACTAGAGTTGTCGAGATTCATGTAGCTCGTAAAAATTTGTCTGTCGAGATTAGATCGGATGGTTAGAAATAAAAAAACTTGCACTGCAGTTTTTTTTTTTTTTTTTTTTTTCTTTTCTCTCTGTTAGAGGATAATGGTCCAAGTTTGAGGGGCATGCCTGCCTGGCTGCCTATTCCCTCTCCCTCCGTTAGTTTATAAGCTGATTATAGCTCTTCAAAGGGTCCAATAAAATTTAAATTCCATGAATGCACCGTACAAATATCACAAGTAAGATATTTTTTAGGTTAGTAATTGTGATACTGTTCAGCCATTACTTTTTCAAAAGAAAACAGAGGACAGTTAATGTCAATGAATGTTCTAACACCAACAAATGTCATGTGCTTTAGTTGGATTATCTTTAATTAGCAAAGTAGTCATTGTCAGTTTTATATAAACATTGAATAGAAAAGAAGAATAATTTACTATTGCTGACTTCATGAATCGATGAAAATGCAAATAAGAAAGAAATCAAATACTTGGTCAGTCTAGTCCGCAAGGTTCTCTTTGGTACTGGTATAATCATTTTTTTTTATTTTTTATTTCGAGATATGTTTAACTGGAATTTAGATTCTCTAGGCAAGTTTTCGTTCGTGCTTTGCTATGTAATTACATGAGCATGAGCTTTCCATGTCCAATAATGTCTTAGCTAATATAATTTCCCTCCGTACATATTAATGTTTTTTGACATGAATTTCTATATTAAAAAAGGAATAATTTAAAGTTCAGTTACTAAAAATAAAAGTAAATGTCATATCAAGTTCAATGGCCTAAAGTGAATTTCATATCAAATACAGTGACTGAGGAGAAATTTAACCGTAAAATCAAATATAGTAGACAGCGTGCCCTCTATGAATTTATTTCGCCACTATATTTTTCTACCTGTGGTTAATATTCCCTGTTAATGAAGTGACAAAACGCCGTTAATTGGAAGGGTTCGTTCAATTATTAGTTGTGCTTGGCAACAGCCTTTTGAGAGTTATAAGACCGACATCTCAACTACTACCAAAGGTTTTATCTGAGGCGTCCGTTGGGGTTTAGTTGGACGCCACAAATTATAGTTCTATTATCATAATTTAATCTCGTCAATATTCCTCAACAGATACTTTTCTGTCTGATTCTAAACCAACATACAAGATAACCGAATGTTTTAAGATTCTTTCTGTGCATTGCATAATTGAGACAAAAGAAACTTATACCAAATTGAGGAGGACAACTTGCATGTTTGTTGGTCTAATCAAATTGCAAGACCGATGAGAATGTGAACATAAATTAACAGCACGGATAGATGTTTATGGCTACTTATCGCCCAAATCAATAATAAAAAACCAAAAGCCATGTTTAAATACACTAGTTTTCTATTCCACTTTTCTGCGAATTAATCTTAATAATATTAACAATTTGCCTTGCTCTGGAAGTGGTTGAGTAGATTAAGACAGTTTGCATGGCATCATGAAAACAATCTAAAATCCGTAAAAAGACAACAAAAGGTCATAATTGCAACAACTGAAGGCCAACACTACCTGGTCAGTATTCTCTTACAGGGCTGCCTTCAAAGAAGACGAGTTCGTACAATATTTGTTGGTTAGAAAAATCATCATGCTACACATATATTGCATCATTATTTGCAATTTTGCATCTTAATTGTACAACTACATATACAGGTGCTCAATTCAAGAAATTAAAATCATTTTCACTAATAGATGAACTATATACTCACTGAAATGCAAATCTTACAATAGTCATGAAAATCAGGATTAATGAACATAAACTAAATATATGATGGGAGAGAAAAGAGGGAGACAAACCTATACCCTAAACTACAATTACTTCTACAATCAATGCATCTACAGCTTGGTGGAGGTCTGAAAAAATGCCTGGACCTTGTTATTGAAGTGGTTCTCAAGCCTGAATGAACAATTAAAAGATAAATATAATAGAAACAAGAGTTACAGCACGACAATATAATATATCAAAGTACCTTACATTACCAGCCAAAGAAAAATATAATTCTCATACCGAGTGGCACATTTATAGTAGATGGTCTCAGGTGCATTATATGTACGAGCATTGTGAAACATTCTCTTCGCATCAGCTTCAAACATCTCAAATGTTACGTAGTACACTTCTGACTCAACCCTCTTCAACATAGTTTTCAAATCTGAAGGATTAAGGAAAGAATAGCCACGGTGAAACAATTACATTGCCAGAAAATACAAAAAGACGTGTATCAAAATAAGAAGATATGAAGCATTGAAAGCGTGATTAAAAGAGCTAAGGCAGATCATTAGAAACAGGGGAATGAGGCAGACATAATGGTGCATTTTAACTGCAGAATTACCCATTGGATCCTTGATGATGTCATAGTAATCAGGAACCTCACGTGCATCCACTGGCTCCTTAAATGGCCATGCATCGGGATGCTCGTTCATTGTCTATAAAAAAAAATGTCATATTTAAGGAGACTCATTTCAAAAGTACACAATTCTATGACATATGGAAGAGCAAGAATAAACGAAAAAGAAAGACAGGAAATATGCCTTCAAGAGAGCACGCATGAAGTTAATAAGATGCTGGCGATGTTGGACAGAGTCAAGCATGGCATTGGGTGCCTTGAATCTTGAGTGGCCCCACTGATCAGGTGTCCACCCGGCTTCCTCTGATTATATTTTTGTTTCAAAAAGCAAATGTTAGCACATGACAAACTAGTTCAACCAAAACAAAACAGCTCTCAACCAAAACAAAACAAATCTTACAAGTGGTACTGACTGTACTACCTTCCAATACCTACAGCTCTCGATCTTTTATTGTTATGATCAAAAGATTAAATCACCTAATTGTTTTGCCTTTTGCTTATGTTGAGTATTAAAAAAGATGTCTGGAAGTACTTGTTTATCATGTGCCATGCCACTGTGGCAGAACCACAAAAATTTCAGAATGAGCAGAAACAGTTACAAGTTGATTTATCTTGCATCTTTCTCTCTCTCTCTCTCTCTCTCTCTCTCAACACACTCTTTCCCATCCATATCGAAAGAAGTAGTTCAGGCTTAGTAAAGAGACAAAAAAGGCAGAGGGGACTTGGAATTTGGGCCCGTTATATAATGGTTCCATCAGATATTTAATTTTATACCAACTTGGACAACATTGCTTTCAAAGACTCACAAGTATAAACCGATTATAAGTGAGATCAAGTAGAACAAACAGTAAGGCCAAAGAAGAGAGTTTACTGTCAAAATAACATCTCCTTTTTGCAAAAATGGGTCATATCATACCCTCAAGCGGAAGAAATTTGTGACAAAAATAAAAGTTATAAAATGTCCCAGTACAGATATCCTCATTGAGAGATTCTCACTTGCACCATACCAGCTATGACAAAAATTCAAAATAGACACGGAGAGTGGTTCAAACAATCAATCCACAACTAGACCAATGAAAATTGAAATAAGGATAAGCATTTTGATCATGAACTGCAAGATACTAACCAAAAGAGGAAAACAAGATTTGAAAGCAACAAGGACCACACACTGAGGAGAGCACCTCACATCGATGAAACATTTCAGTACAAAAGAGATGCAAACTTTAAAACATGATAACTAATATAAAAAAGGCACTATATCTGAAAGCTTCATGGGGTAATTTTTCAAAGCTTCATCAGTGAAGAATGTCCATTTTTTTTGGGCACGATGTTCTGATATTAATAGTTAATCATTATGCCTTGATTTCAAACCGATTCAAATTAGCATAAAATAAACCAAAAATCAATTCAAAGGATTTTCATGCCAATGGGGAAAAGGAGGCCACATCCATCACACATAGTCATTTATTAAAATACAATTAAAAACAAAAACAGACCATTCTACCTATAGCATTGTCAGCAATAATTATGAATGTAACTTGAGAAAGCTCTCAAGTTGTTTTTTCAGGTGACAAAACAACTGTGGAACAAGCTGGCGCAGCCAGGCAGGTATTACACTAAGGCCCTGATCACAATCCCTTTTTTTTAACGTAGGATTTCAATTCATTTCATTTCGTTGGAAAATTCTTGATCACAATGAGCGAATTTGGTGTCATTTGGTTGGGATTCCTATATAATTAGGTCTAATGAAATCCAATGAAATCTTACGAAATCAATTCAAATGAAATGAAATCCCGAGTAACAATCATTGTGATCAGGGCCTAATATTGCTGTGTGGTTCTCTATTTAAGTTGGCACCCAGGCAGATTACAATATCCGTTTAAGGTAAACAGTCATGCATATGATTGATTTTAGATGCCAAATAAAGAAGAAAAATTACTAAATAGAATTCATTATCAGCAGAAAGTTCTACTTACTGAGACCAGGGATATCCTCGACTTTCACCATCTTTTTTGGAATACCAGCATCTTTCTATTTTAGAATGAAAGGAAAGAGAAAACCTTCATTAAACATATTTTGTGTAATTATGTGAAGGAACGATAATGTAAATGTAACTCTCCAGTTTTATGAAATAATCACAGATTGAAAATTAAAGATTGCCTATACAGTGCTTGATCTAATCTTCTAGTATTAGGGAATTAAGAAAAACCTTTTGGAAGTCGATTCCTTCATAGACGATATGGCAGTTGGAAAGTTCTCTGATTTTCTCATCAATTGACTGAAACGGGGCAATGATGACACAATTTAAGGTTAAGTATGTAAAGCAGAAGATTTTACTTTAACACTATACAGAACAGATGAAAATGGCCTAAATCAGAAACTACTTATATCCTTACATTGGATGCTTCTGATGAGAACTTTGTGACTTAATAAAAATCGAGAAGATTTTGTAACTTTATTAAAGTTGTACTCACCTGTCTTTGCCTGCGAATCATGGTGGCGAGATCAGTGTAGGGAAGCTTTAGATTGATTTTGCATTCCATTAATATTCCTCCATCATAATCCTTGATGTATCTAATAAAATACAAATTTATTACAAAGTTAAGATTATTAAACTGGAGAGTTTAACACTCACACTTGTAATCCCCACAAAATATAATTAAGCCAAAAATAAAAGCTGAAAATAACTGACTGATGCATCCTTTCTAAAAAAGAATATTAAAGCATCAATTTATCCAGTAACTAGTAATGCACAGTAAGCATGTGATACACATAATAAATGTGCGAGTGAAGAATTACCCCTGCCATCTGTTCTTGTCCAACGTAATTTCCTTCGTGAACCCCTATATTTCAAAGAAAAACACAACAAAAAGGGAAAGAAAAGAAACTACATTTAGCTCAGAAGCACAGTTCTATTGCTGTTGTCTAAGTACGATTGATTGTTGTTAACTAGAAAATGGATATCGAAAACACACAAGATACCTGCTTTATAAAGTAGCCGACAGCATTATTATCAGCATAAGTTAGGAAATGAGTGAGGCCATCAATGTCACGAGCATGTTGCTTTAAATGATTCATCAATCTTGTACCATATCCTTTTACTTGTTCGTCAGCTGTTATTGCACAAAAAGCTATCTCTCCAAATTTCTGACTACAGCAGTTCATCCAGAAGAAAAACAAAATACAATAATTAAGCATTTTCTAATACATAGATGATATTCTGATATATAGATTTTTTTGTATATTAGTATGTACCTTGCATAAGGACGATATGTAATGCCTCCAACAACATGATTATGCCGGATAACCATCATGGATTTGTGGGTTCTACATTAATTAAGAGAAGCACTTTGTTAAATCAAAAGTTAAAGGTACTGATAATAAAATATTTACTGTAATATCATAAGACACAGCATTGTTAAAAATGCAAGATAAAGCAACCTTAATATACTTTTTTTTCCTATTTGTAAAATACAAAGTATAAACCAAAATCAACTTTAGCATATTTTCAGTAGATTCCAGGATTACACAGAACAATTAACAAATGACCGGTTGAGTTCATATCATATATCTAGGAATATAATTTGCAGAGCTCCAATTTAAATTGATATGTACTGTGCGGAAAAGTTTTAAAATGTGTACGCCTTACTTGCAGGTATGAGAAATGATGGAAGCAGTTTTACAACATTCACAAACTAAGACGCAATGGCACAAGAGACATTAACTTCAGAAGAAAACCTAACCTATCCATGACGAGGCGGACAATGTACTCCTTGGGCATATTTGGGAGTTGCCTAGCAAATATATTCTTCAATCCTACAAGCCTGCAATAGCAAAATTTTCAGAGTAAAAGGAAAAAGTAAGAGAATTTTTTTTTTTTTTTCAAAACTGCAAATACCAGATCATGTGTTGATCCACGCCATCGTTCGAACAGCAGAAAAATTTAAGCCTTCCAGCCTCTTCCTAAAAAAGGCCACACAAATTTGTTTATCAAGATATGGTACTGCATGTATCTTATTGGTAGCACTGGACCCAAACAATTTGACTACCCGGCATGATACGTTTTCTTATGTAGTTGGTTTATAGTCCAAAATTACATGTTTGGGGCTTAATTTTGGTCATTTACAAGTCAAGCAAGGTAAAAAGAGTGCCAGTATATCATGCTCCCATTAATTTGATACGTCAATCTCTCTTAATTGCACCTTTGTACAAATAGTTTCTCCAATTAAATTTTTGTTTTCTTAAAATCATAAAGATTCCTTCTTTTTAACAGCATTTTCTCGAAATTAAAGCCCCATAATTACATCACACAGTGCATCCGATGTACCACTACCTAACACAGTCGGTGTACAAAAACCATTGGAGATTGAAACAAACCTCTCTCTTGAGACCTTCCTCTCTGGCAGTGTAGGCCCCACTGGTCTGAATATTATCTGTGGAGACCCCCTTACCGTTCTCCTCCTTCACCACTATCCCTGACACCAACCCGGCACTCCCACCACCAGTACTCGCCTGACCCGTAACACGCTCCTCCTTAACAACTCCTAAAACACCATCTCCGCCACCCGGTTCCATCTTCACCACACCACCCACATCTCTCTCCTGCTTCACAGGTCTAGCCAGCCTAGCCGCAGTAAAACTCCTAATAGAATCGTTATTACCATTGCTACCATTGTTCCCATTAACATTCTTCTCTTCCTCCTCGTCATCATTCGACGTGACGACGTCATCCTCCTCGGACTCGTCGTTCTCCGGCGGAAGCTCCTCCTCCTCCTCCTCGGACTCGTCGTTGTCGTCGGGCGTCGCAGTGTCGAAAGCCGCGGCCGCAGCGGCTGCGGCAGCGGCGGAGGCGGCGGAGAACTTGCGCTTGTGGTGGTGGTGGGCGGAGCTGGAGGCGGAGGCGGAGGCGGAGTGGGAGTGCGAGTGCGAAGGCGAAGTCGACTGAGAGCTGCGTGATCGGACTGGAGCCGATCCGTGGCCGTCCATTTTAGGGTTTTGGGTTCGGGTTTAGTAATTGGGACTATCTAGGGTAAAAATAATTGCTCTTTTATCTTTTGTTGGTGGCGTAGTGAATTAGTGATTGGTGGTTGGAAAATGCGGGATCGGACGGAGTGGTGGTCGATGGTGATGACTGATGAGGAATATAGAGAAGTAAATGTTTGCAGCGGAGTGAGATTCATTGGAGACGATAACGGAATATTAAGAAATCATGGGGCCCATCTGTCAGTGATAGCGGAATTGAGATGGTACTACAGAAGTAGAGAGGATGGAGTTTTTGTGCAAGTGGGGAATTGCTTTCTACACGTCTAATTTTTAGAGATGCACTCTCGGATGACAAAATTACCCTCTACACTCTGAACACGAGCAGAAGCAAGAAAAAATGTTAAAATTGGAGAGAGAGAGGAGTGCGGGACATTTTCGTCACATAGGAGTGCATCTCTAAGTTTAGACCGTGTAAAAAGCAATTCCCGTGCAAGTGATGGTCCTACATCTACATGTCATAAAGGGCGGGACTCCCTTCTCTTCTTACCTACTAATGTTCTAAAATCAAAATATATATACTTATATAGTAACTTTTTTTAAAAAAAAAAAATCTTTTTTTTTTATATAGTAACTTTTTTTTTATTTTTTTTATTATTTTTTTTTTTACGTCTCAAGAAGAGACATCCCTGCTTCATTAAGCAAAAACCAAATACTTCCAAGTTAAGATTACAAAAGAAACTAAGAACTAAAGCAAAGAAAATTAAAAAAAAAGCCTAAACATTCAGACTAACCAACACAAGTCGATTAACTAAACCTAAAACTAATTCAAACATCAGTAGCATTAGTAGACCCGGTACTGCTCCATCAACCCGCTCATTATCAATAGAATTGCGAACTCCATCCTCTGAAGCTCGAGATACCTGTCCAAATTTACTCTCCAAATTATTATGTTCTCTCGATAGTATATCTAATATAAATAAGAATATCCTTCTATATATACTGAACATTCAGTTTGCGTATAATTGGATAAACATCAATGAACGTGCTAATAGCTTGCCAATCTTCATTACGTAAATTCTAAAATATTAGAAAAGTTGAAAATAAGAGTTCAATAGCACGAATACAAGTACAAAAACTTAGATGACTTGAAAATTGAAAAATAAAGAAGTCATATTTTTTGTTGTTTCATTTTGCTGTGAATTGGGGGCGATATATAGTTTGGCCCCTTTTCTAGTATTTTGAATATGTGTCATGTTGCCGTGTCGTGTCCGAATCATTTATCATGCTATTCGTATCGTATCTAAATGTTTCACGTGTCGTATTATGCTGTGTTTAAATTCTAAAGGATGGACATGACACACTTAAGAACACACCACACCTCGTGCTGTGTCGTATAACTTATGTTTACAGATAAATTAGACATTCAAATTATGAAATTATCCTTGAAAAGAGACAGTATAAGAATTTTTTTTGTTATTATATAAAATTTACCTTCTTTTAACCTTCATTATAAATTTGTAGTGTCTCTCAAATCATGTCGTTCTATGTATGGACAATTCTTATTTGCTGCCATGCCTTGTCTGAAAACACAACACACTTACGTTCTTGTGTCCGTATCATGTTCAAACATGCCGTGTTTTTTTTTTTTAATAGAACACTACCCTTGTCCATGAAACAAATGATCATCAGAGATCCAAATTGGTGCCTTCTCTTATGGCCTCTATCAAGTTCTTTGATTGGTGGCTTTCATGGATCATGCATCTTTTGATTAAGGAATAATTAGAGATATAGCAACATGCAAATTAATAATTAGAAATATGTCATTCTTAAATAATAAATTAGTTTTATGTCACAATAAAATAATTTAAAATTAATTTTATGCCATTAAATTTTGTCAAAATTAGAGATATTCCACTTTAATTAGAGAAAAACCAAATGTCTAAATTGTTCTCATGAGATTAAATCATTAAGAAATAAAAAGAAGTCATTGACGGGAAATAAATTTTGAAAATTTTAAATTTAACACTTTGAAATTATATTTTCAATTTTTTAATTTTCAAATTTCTTAACTCTAAATTTTGAAGTTGAAATGTGAAATATATATTTGTTTTGTTGATGCATAAATTAATTATTTTTTTGATGATATTACAATGACGTATTTCTAATTTTAATATTTTATAGTGGTAATTAACAGATGACATAAATACAATTTTGTCATTTAGTGATAGAATAAAAATACTTTAGCATGTACTGGTATCTCTAATTTTTTACTCTTTTTTTAATGTCATAAATCTAAATCACTTTGTTATTTATTATTAAAAATAAAGATGCATCTCAGCCGTCGGATGACCGCCAAATTAAATGAAACGCCTGAGCGCCTGAGGTAAGGTGTTTTCTGGACACGGGATATCTCCATTTTGTACGAATTGGAGAGCACTCCGCCCGCCAAAGGATAGAGAAGCCTCTAGCCGGGGTTTAACGGTGGAGGGTTTACTTCAAGCCTGCACAAAAAACTCAATAGAACAAAAGATTCATACCAATTTTTGAATTCACCATCTTCTCATTTCTTCCTTTTAGACCTTTTATTGTAAAATACCATTGAAATCCTTGGTTTTTTATTTTTCCGAATTGATATGTTGTGCTCCCCCGATTGCCTTTTAACACTATATCCCCAAAATCCGACCAATTTTAGAGGCCCAAAACTCTCAAATCAGAGGTTCGTGCGAAAACCAGTGACCAAGATCGAATGTAGAACCTCGCAAGGAAAGAACCGTTCGAGGTATGGTCTTTATATCCCAGCAATTTTAGAATCACTCAAGAGATGTCAAGACCTGGACAAGGCATTTGAGCCATGGAAAAAGATTACTCGACTGGAGAAGACTGTGATTCTGAAAGAACAGACTGACTGGAGAAGGGCAATGGAGATTTTCAATTGGTTTAAAACCCATAAATCGTTGGGAGTCGATCTCATTCACTACAACATGATGCTCAGGCTTGCCAGTAAAGCTCAGAATTTCGAGCTTTTGGTAAGTCTCTGGTACGAGATGCATAATTCGGGAATAGTTCCTGATAATGCAAGCTACACTGCACTAATAGAAGCTTATTCCAAATTGGGAGCGAAGAAAGCAATGCTAGTGTGGGTTGGAGATATGTACAAAAGAGGGATTTCACCTGATGAGATAACAATGGTAACTATTCTCAAAGCATACAAGGCAACTGGTGAGTTTAGAGAAGCTGAACAGTTATTCAATTGGTGGGTAACTAGGAAAAACATGTTTGAAACCCCAAAAGTTTGTCCTTTGAATACTTACAATGTGATGGGGGATACTCATGCAAAATCTGACCAGGTTGATAAGGCTTTAGATGTATTTTGTAAGATAGTAAGAAAGGGAACTGAACCCAATCGCTTACCAGTAATTTTAGAATCACTGGAGACAATTGAAGACCTAGACAAGGCATTTGAGCCATGGAAAAGGATTACTCAAAAGGAGAAGACTATGATTCTGAAAGAACAGACTGATTGGAGAAGGGCAATGGAGATTTTCAATTGGTTTAAAACCTATAAATCGTTCGGAGTCAATCTCATTCACTACAATATGATGCTCAGGCTTGCCAGTAAAGTTCAAAATTTTGATCTTTTGATAAATCTCTGGTATGAGATGCATAATTTGGGAATAGCTCCTGATAATGCAAGCTATACTGCACTAATAGAAGCTTATTCCAAATTGGGAGTGAAGAAAGCAATGCTACTGTGGGTTGGAGATATGTACAAAAGAGGGCTCTCACCTGATGAGATAACTATGGGAACTATTCTCAAAGCATACAAGGAAATTGGTGAGTTTAGAGAAGTTGAACAGTTATTCAATCGATGGGTAACTAGGAAAAACATGCTTGAAACCCCAAAAGTTTGTCCTTTGAATACTTACAATGTGATGGGGGATACTCATGCAAAATCTGACCAGGTTGATAAGGCTTTAGATGTATTTTGTAAGATAGTAAGAAAGGGAACTGAACCCAATCGTGTACGAGTAATTTTAGAATCACTGGAGACAATTGAAGACCTAGACAAGGCATTTGAGCCATGGAAAAGGATTACTCAAAAGGAGAAGACTATGATTCTGAAAGAACAGACTGATTGGAGAAGGGCAATGGAGATTTTCAATTGGTTTAAAACCTATAAATCATTCGGAGTCAATCTCATTCACTACAATATGATGCTCAGGCTTGCCAGTAAAGTTCAAAATTTTGATCTTTTGATAAATCTCTGGTATGAGATGCATAATTTGGGAATAGTTCCTGATAATGCAAGCTATACTGCACTAATAGAAGCTTATTCCAAATTGGGAGTGAAGAAAGCAATGCTACTGTGGGTTGGAGATATGTACAAAAGAGGGCTCTCACCTGATGAGGTAACTATGGTAACTATTCTCAAAGCATACAAGGCAATTGGTGAGTTAAGAGAAGTTGAACAGTTATTCAATCAGTGGGTAACTAGGAAAAACATGCTTGAAACCCCAAAAGTTTGTTCTTTGCATACTTACAATGTGATGGTGGATACTTATGCAAAATCTGGTCAGTTTGATAAAGCTTTAGATGCATTTGGTAGGATGGTAAGAGAGGGAATTGAACCCGATCATGTCACTTTTAATACCTTAATACATGCATGTGGCCAGAGAAGTAGGTTCAAGGAAGCTTCAAAATTTATTAAAATTGTAATTAAGCTGAGTTGTGTTCCTGATTCAAAATCACATGGTTCCATCCTCTCTCTGTGCATTAAAGCTGGTTATATTGCTTTAGCTGAGAGCTACTTCTCGACTACGAAGGGCAAATCCGTAATTTTGGATATTTTAGGCTATCGTAAGCTCCTATATGCATATACCAGACTGGGCAATATTTACAAGGCTGAAACTCTGTTGAGAGAAATTGAAGAGAGAGGCATTGTAATTGACGAATACACACAATCAGCTTTGACTAAGATGTATGTAAATGCCGGGCTACTTAAGAAGGCCTGGTCTTGGTTTGAAAAATTTGCTGATTCCGTTAGTTCAAGTTGTTTTTCAGCCAACATTGATGCATTTGGAGTGGGAGGTTTTCTTTCTTTAGCAGAGAGGGCCTTTTTATGGTGCTTGGAGAAGAGAAAAGTAGGTGTTTCTACATTTAATGTGATGGTTAAAGCATATGGTATTGCAAAGGAGTATGAGAAGGCGTGCGAATTAGTAGATTGTATGGAGGAAAAATATAGTGTATTGCCAGATAGCTGCACTTATAATTCTCTTATAATTGCTTTGTCAGGTGCCCAGCTATCAGAGAAGGCCAGTATATATGCCAGAAAAATGTATGATGCTGGGTTGGTATCTAGTTGTTCGTCATATTCTATTACCATAGGCTGTTTTGCTAAGCATGGTGACCTAGAAATGGCAGAGAACCTGTTGAGTGAAATGTCTAGGTTAAACATACAAGCTGATATGATTGCATACTCCATGCTAATCGATGCATATGCGAGTATGGGAAATGTGGCAATGGCTGAAAAGTATCTGGATTTACTGAGAAATGCTGGGTTCAAGGTCAATTTGGTAATTTGCAATTCACTACTTAAGCTGTATACTAAGGCTGGGTGCCTTCTTGAAGCTGCAGAGATGTATCGGCTGATGAAATCCTTGCGCCGTACTGGTACAGCTGATTTGTATGCATCAAATTGCATGCTGTCTCTGTATAGTGATAATTCCATGGTGAAGGAAGCAGAAGAAATTTTCGAAGAATTGAGATTAAGTAAAAAGGCAAATGTATTTTCATACACAACACTATTACTACTGTACAAAAAGCGTGGCAGGTACAATGGAGCATTTAGGATTTCTAGAGAGATGCAATCATTAGGGTATCTTAACGACCCGTTCGGTTACACTGCTGTGATCAGTTTGTATTTGTCTGCACAGCGGCCCAAGGGAGCCGTGAGGATTTTCCAGCACATGTTGAAATCTAATATACCACCAAATGATGCCACCTTTAGGGTGTTGAGGCATGTTTTGGAAGATTGTGGGTTTGCAAAGGATGATATAAGAAGGTTGGAGAAGGCAAGGGCAAGGAATCCTAAAAATGGTTTGAGGGAATGGGCCAAAGCTATTAACTCAGTTGTTATGTTGGATGATTCTATCTTGGAAGGCAGTATAAACTTGACAGGTAGTACGAAAAAGGAGTATGTTGTAGAAACCTTTGAGAAAGAAATAGTGTGTAAAAAGGAGATGGTGGTTTCTAGAGATCTGTTGTATGTCTAAGAGACTGAAAGTATGATATTAAAGTTCTTTGATCTTGAACTTTTAAGGCTCTGACACCACAAAATGATTGAAGTTGGTACTGTGTGACCTAGGTCATGAGTTTTTTGAAGGTAAAGCAGACACATTCATTTCTAGTGTGCTTTAAGTTTTGGTTACTGTACCAGATAATAATTAGTTTTGATTACTATACTAGCACTTACAACTGTACTCTTATTACAGGAAAAGCATTGGGGTTGCTTTGTTTTTCTTTTTGGGAGACTTAACATCTATTTCACAGCTGAGCCAGTTATACAATTTCTGGTATGTTACATTCATACGTCTCATTGTATTGTATGCTAGTTTTGATTTTCCACTATTTTTAGGGTATATCAAAAACATTTTTTCTTTATAAAATTCTTTTACAGTGACATGATTTTCATCAATTTATCTATAATGTTTCTTTATTACAACTTTTATGTTCTTCTCTTTTTAATTTTGAAAATAGAGCACTTTATATTTGAGTGAACAATAAATCTTCTGTGATCGCAGTGTGGTATATATAAGGGTTCCGCTCTTTTTCATTGTCCCCAAATAGCACACTTTCCAAAAAATCATGACCTTCCTCGTCTACTGTTACCGTCCAAAAAAATCTGCCTGTCGAGATTAGATCAGATGGATGAAAATTGATCCGCTACACTGTGGCCACTACAGGCCCACAGAGGAAACTCTAACCCTCTTTGTAACCATCTCTATCGTGCTCAATTTTTTTTAATTTTTTATCTCTAAATTCTATTTTTTATCACATCTCGCCAACTCTAGAAGCAATCTATTGCTCTCTAATTCTTCTCTATGTAAATTTGAGCATTTTCTTGTTCAATTTAGGAAAAAAAAAAAGCTCAGACCTGGGATCCTCTTCTTTGCGGCATAGGCCCAAATCGAAAGCAAGGAAATGAAACAATGATTGGTACTAGATTTCTTAAAAAAATTTTGGGAGATTATATTAATTTTCCTGAGTCGATTTCACATACGCTTTCTCATTTTTCCTTTGCTTCCACTAATTCTTTCTCCATTTCATTTTTTTAGTTTATACCAGCATTCTTTTTTATTTTGGCATTTCCTCGTCCTCCCACCTTTTCTTTTTCAATTAGCATTATTCCATGTGATTTCATTATTTTTAATTATTTATTTAAAATATGATGTTGTTCATTTAGAAGCGCGACACTCGATAAATTGTGAAAAATATCTTTAACAAAATTCAATCGGGAAAGTGTGAAATTTGAGTAAGAAGTTGCTTATTGAATGGTTTCAGATCTATGGCATTTGGGGGCAGTGAAAAACAGAGGCAGCGGAATCCTCATATATAAATTACCCCAATGGTTAGTATAACAGTTTTCCTATTTTTGGTCCCAGAGTTAGTTTCCTCACTATTGAATGCATACCACTCTCACGGTTTCTCTAGTCAAATAGGACGGAAGGAATTACCGAAACTGGCATTGAGTGCATCTTTTGGACTGCAATATGTTGCCAAAATGATTAATTCAATATGTGCATTGGTCAGAGCTGCTGATTTTTTTTTTTTTTTAAATACTATAGATAAACCTGGGTGCGAAATAAATTGATCTGATGGCAACTTTAAATCCTTAAAATTAAAGCGTGTAACATTTCTACATTATTAAATAACTCGTTTTGGGATAAATTTCGAACAGAGAACTCAAAATATAAAGAATTTCAAGCCTGGTTCAGGCTTTTGACTATTGCCCAGGGCCGCCAGGGCTGACCTGGCGCGGCAAACAATTTAATTTTCTTCTGTTTTCTTGAATTAACCGCCAACGCTCTTGTGTCTAATTTTCATAATAAAATAAATTAGTTTACTTTGAGGAAGAAATAGGAAAAAAAAAATGAAGACAAATGCAAGCAGTAGAAAAGAAAAATAGAACCCTTGGTTATAAAGAAGGAAAAAGACCATTGCTACGGAATGTCAATAATTGTTGCTAAATGAAAATGTTAACGATCACATAATCTTCATTCCCTATGACTATGAGTGACAGCAGTCGATTATTTCGCCCACTAATCTCTCCTTTAATTGTGGTGACTAAACATTTGGAGAGACAGAGAGAGTCAGATAGTGACTGAAGTAACATGTGCTAATTTAGATATTTAGACCAAATCTTGTCTTCTAGAATCTCAACTTTCTAAGGCACTTGGTAGGAGAAATTCAAATAGTGGGTTGAGGAATCTTAGCAGTGTAATTCAATAAACGGCCTGCTACTTTGTGTTTGTGAAGCAGAGAAGTTTGTACTGTATGTTCTCAACCTGTCAGCTGCCTGTGAGGACTTCTTATGGAATCAAACAAATTGTACGAACCATAGAAGACTCTTCAATAGTTTATTTGTCAAATTCCCTTTCAATCAGCATCCAGTCCTATTCACCTTTCCTCTTATCTCTTTCTGAATAGTGTTCTCCAAAATGACACGACACGATCGTGTTGGCACGACACGGTGTGCGTGTTGACACGACACGACACGACACGAATATAAAATTGACACGACACGATCGTGTTATCACGATCGTGTCATAATCGTGTCGTGTTGGGATATTAAAAAGTTTAACACGAACCAACACGACACGATTTGACACGCAACACGACACGAACACGAATTAACACGACACATTAACACAAATTTAATTATTAATGTTAATTAATTAAATAAAATTAATAATTTAAATTCAATTTATAATACTATATCATATTATTTACCATCATTTGACTCATATTGTTCTAATTTAATTATTATTTACTAATTTTTTTCCTTTACTTTAATTTTTTAATATTTTTTAATTTTAAAAATAATAAATAATATGACACGATGTGACACGACTAACACGACGTGTCAACACGACACGACACGATCGTGTTAGTCGTGTCGTGTTAGAATGCGTGTCGTGTTGCCTATCCTCACCATTTAACACGACACGACACGACACGATTAAAAAAGTAGTTCGTGTCAACACGACACGACACGAGACTCTAACACGATCGTGTTTGACACGACACGACACGACACGCACGATTGAAGAACCCTATTTCTGAATATTGTTTTTGTTGGAAAAAGAGAAGCTCAACATCTACAATACAAAGAATATGATTACTTTGTCGTTTCTATTTCAAATAGAAGGTCCCTTTGATTTGCTTAGAATAAAGCGTTGAATATTGACTAACTACGGTTTTTGTTTAGAATAAAACAGAATATTGACTAGCTAATAACTTAGTGGGTATTTAACTGTCAATGTTATTTTGGAAATATTAAATGCTCAATATGAAAAGATGGATCAGAGTTGTATTAATATATGAAAAGTTAACTGCTCAATATTATATTGGAAATACTACTAGTTTTTCTTTAGTTCGGTTATCCACCAAATAAACCAAACCCCAATTATTGACTTTGACTTTCCAAACCTGCATTTCAACTTTTACCTAATAGACTTTAATACAAATCAAGATTTTTTCTTCTTTGTATGCGCATTGACATCAACTAAAACAAGATATAAATTTAAGGTCCAGATCGACAAATTCTTATTTGTTGTGGAAACCAAATTAAGCAAAATAAAATGTATTCTTCAACCCTTTTCTCCACCTCTCTCTTCTTATCTTTCCTTGCCTGTATCTTGGCACCCATGGCAGTCTTGGGTGCCAACTCGAATCATTTTACTGAATACATAGGAGCCCTATTTCGGGGCGTCAAGTTCTCTGATGTCCCTATTAACTCTAGTGTGGAGTTTCACTACATATTGTCGTTCGCCATAGACTACTCAGTTGCCACCACACCTCCGGCCCCAACAAATGGCAATTTTGGTGTCTTTTGGGACACCGAAAATCTCTCACCAGATGCAGTCTCAGCCATTAAACAAAACTACTCCAACGTTAAGGTCGCTGTCAGCCTTGGTGGGGCCACTGTCAATGGCTATAATGTTTACTTTAACGCCACATCTGTTGAAAGCTGGGTTAGCAACGCTGTATCGTCTTTGACAACCATGATTCAACAGTACAACCTGGATGGCATCGACATAGACTATGAAAGCTTCAGCAATGAAAATGACACCAATACATTCACAGAATGCATTGGGCAGCTCATAAAAACCCTAAAAGACAATGGCGTGATAACATTTGCATCAATTGCACCATTTGGGAACCCAACAGTGCAGTCCATGTATCAAGCACTCTGGGCAAAGTATGGCAGCATCATAGATTACGTGAATTTCCAGTTTTACGCATATGGTGCAGATACGACTGTTGATCAGTATGTGCAGTATTATGATGAGCAGGTTTCCAACTATCCAGGGGGCAATGTGCTAGCCAGTTTTATAACAGAAAACACGACTGGTGTTTCAGCTGCCACGAGTTTCAGTGCATGTCAGGAACTTAAATCAGAGAACAAGCTTTATGGGATCTTTATCTGGTGTGCTGATGCCTCGCTCAGTCAAGGTTTTACTTATGAGATTCAATCTCAAGCACTCTTGGCTAGCTGATTTTATTTGCCCCTCCTTTCTGGTTGTGTGATGGTTGAAGGAGGGATGGGAAGATGCATTTAGTTTAGAAAAATTGATGGAATAATATGGGGGATTGATTGTTTCTGATCCCGTGCAATTGAAATAAGTTCATTATGAACGATTGGTAGTAATAAAATTCATTCTTTAGGTCCGTATTTTGATGTCGTCACAGAGAATACCAAAATTGGTATGTTAACTTCATATTTCTGTTATAATACTTGCTTTCATGCAATTGGCGGTGTAACAGGTTAATCTTTGTTATTACGCGCGTTTTCAAGAATGAGCTACCCGTTATTTGGGCATACTGCAACAGAAAGGCCACAAACAAAGGTCTAATTTGTTTAAGTCAAATATGGTGGACGGTTCAAACCAATCATGATGTCAAGCTTTTAATTACTTTATTTTGAGGCAAAGTACTGACTAAAAACCCTTTACTATAATGAATATCAAATAAAAAAACCTTTTCTGATATGAAAGGCAGGAGAAGGTTCTTACAGCCTACTAAAATAAATAGTGTTGCCGACTTCTTATCTTACTCGAAACTGAATAATTCATACTAGACCCGTCGCAGCTTCCATGCGCTATGTAAAATATAAAAATTTCTAATGTAAATTATAAAAAATCTGTTGTAAAAAACTTGTCAAAATTTATAGACAACAAATTGTAAGTTCAAATTAGTAATTTTTTCCATAGAAAGTCGCTATATAAACTTGACACAAATTTTCTGTCCTTGCTAATATTAATGATTGGTACGACTATTTTTAATTGGTACGACTATTTATATTTTATGTTAAACAAACTATAAAAAAATAAAAAAATTACAAAAATGAAAAAAAATTATGGCCGCTTCAAAAGTGGACATCGCAATTTAATTAATACTTTAGATGACTATGAAACTTCATATCTAATTCATACAATCATTCGGTCGTGATGGGTCAGTGAAACCAAATAAACATTTTCTTAACAAGCAAATGAAGGACTTATTTTTCTCTAGCTGGAACGAGGGTCCTGATTTCACGTTTTACTTGCAACAGTTATTGTGATCGGCCATATAAAACTTGATCTCTTGTTTCTTTGTGCTCTTTCCTAAGCTCGCACCCAGAAAAATTCCAAAAACTAAAATCTAGTTACTGTTTTTGATAAGAAAACCTAATATACTTAATTTAATAAAAACGAAAACTTTATCGCCCTGATCACAATCCCTTTTTTTTAACGTAGGATTTCAATTCATTTCATTTCATTAGAAAATTCTTGATCACAATGAGCTGATTTAGTGTCATTTGGTTGGAATTCCTATGTAATTAGGTCTAACGAAATCCTATGAAATCTTACGAAATCAATTCAAATGAAATGAAATCCCGAATAAAAATCATTGTGATCAGGGCCTATATGCAAACAAATAAAACAAGTGAGTGGCTAGTGCCCAATATGTTGGACACATATACTCATCCAACCTCATCATGTTTCAATACTACCTTGGAAATACTAAAAGTTATTGTTAGCTCGGTTATCCACCCACAAAAGCAAAAGCCCCAATCATTGAATTCTATATTGAAAAGACTTGTCAGTCGAGCATTTCAACTTTTTCTAACAACAGGCAGATTTTGCTGAAGACAGGTACCTCGTACCACATGGTACCAGTACAGCTCCAGACAAAATTCACGTACAATAGAATCAACATTCTGCAGAAAAATCTATGACTAGTACAGGCTGTTGGTAGGATGGCGATGGTGCTTTGAGTCTGTCTAATCAGTACCAACTAGCATATCCTGGTACCAGTTCTAGCTTGTAATAGAAGTTTTTGTTTTTCTTTTATAATTTTGTGAACAGTGTTAGACTTTTTTATTGAATTAAATTTTCTTGCCTTGGGCACTTTGCAAACAAGCCATAAAAGAAAGGAGCTCTTTTCTAACAAACTCTACATGCACAACTTGACCAAAAAATAATTTAGGGTCCCACATAGCCAAAATTTATTCTTTATGGAACCCAGCAAGCAATCCACTGATATAAAATGGATTCTTCAACCGTTCATCTCCACCCCTCTTCTTCTTTTTCCTTGATTGTAATCTAGGCACCCATGGCTGTTTCGTCTGCTAACTCTAATCTTTTTGCCGAATACATAGGGGCCCAAGGTCGAGGCGTCAAGTTTTCTGATGTCCCTATTAGTTCTGCTGTAGAATTCCATTTCATATGCTCTTTTGCCATAGACTACTCAGTTGCCACCACACCACCAACCCCAACAAATGGCGAATTTGGTATCTTTTGGGACACTGAAAATCTGTCACCAGATGCAGCATCTGCTATTAAACAAGATAACTCCAATGTGAAGGTCGCTCTCAGTCTTGGTGGGGCCACTGTCAATGGCTCAGATGTTTACTTTAATGCCACTTCAGTTGACAGCTGGGTTAACAATGCTGTCTCATCTTTGACAACCATCATTCAAGAGTACAACCTAGATGGCATCGACATTGACTATGAAAAGTTCACCGATGAAAACGACACTGATACATTCACTGAGTGCATCGGACAGCTCATAACAACCTTAAAAGACAACGGTGTGATATCATTTGCCTCGATTGCACCATTTGCAGACCCACCAGTGCAGAGCATGTACCAAGCACTCTGGCAGAGGTATTCTAGTGTCATAGATTATGCAAACTTCCAGTTTTACGGATTTGATGATAATACAACTGTCGATCAGTATGTGGAGTACTTTGACGAGCAGGTTTCCAACTATCCAGGGGGAAATATACTAGCCAGTTTTATGACAGATAACACGACTGGTCTAATTTCAGCTGATACAGGTTTGAGTGCATGTGAGGAACTTAAATCACAGGACAAGCTTTTTGGCATCTTTATTTGGTCTGCTGATGACTCACTGCATGAAGGTTTTACTTATGAGATCCAGTCTCAAGCACTCCTGGCTAGCTGATTTTTATTTTGCCCCCTCCTTTATTTTTAAGTTGAGTGAAATAAGATGATTATGAATGATTGATTGTTTGTTTCTGTTCTCTTACAAGTTCTGGAAAATAAGAAGGATTTATTGTTTCTCTTCCCCTGTAAGTGTAATAAGTTGATTATTATGAATGAATGATACTGATAATAATAAAATTCATCCATTGGTTTCGAATTTGGATGCCTTAGAGAATATAGAATTGGGTATGTTGACTTCATTTTCTGTCGTGATACTTGCTTTCTGGCGATTGGTGATGTAATGGGTTATTTCTTAGTTATTGTACTACTTTTCAAGAATAGAATTGAGAAGAACCAATTGCTGCGACAAACTGCAGCAGAATGGCTAGTAGCGGATCGAGACTCATTTTAAGTCTAGGCGTAATAATAAAATTACTAAATTGAATATGAAAAATCATAACAAAACAATAAAATTATAACAAACGATATTTTTAACACAAAAAAAATCATTTTAAACTTGAGCAATTGTATTTTTTTGAAAATAAATCTTTTTCTATATACCTATTCATTTTTAAATCTCTATGTTTCCTACCAAAAAGTACAAATAAAAAAAATATTATTGTAACTATATTCAATAGTGAACAGTGAATCATTAGCTAAGACATCCATTCTCCAACCAGGAATTTCTAACTATGAGGATCAATTTCTGAGCATGTACAAATCCAAATTCTGATTCATGTGAACAACGTGTTTATTTGCAAGCTTCTTTCTTTGCAAAATGTAAATGTATCTTCTGAAAGATCAAAAGCACCATTTGTAACAATTGAACCAAAATAATTCCTAAATTTTGCAATTTCAACCTGGAAATCATGTTCAAAACAAACAATGAATTTCTAACAATCGCCAAACTCCAACAGTGAATCATTAACATCTCTATCTTCAATTACTAACTTGGTTTAATTTCTTCGATAGTCATTTTCCTATAATTCTATATTAAATAAAATCTGAATAAATTTTACTAATAATTGTGATTTGCAAGGAGACAGAATCTGAGAGGCGAAGCAGTGCGCCAAGGACATCAGATCTGCACGATGCACGTTTCAGAGAAGTGAATAAAAGAGGAATAAATAAATTTTGGGGAAATTGCTTTCGACTCTATTCTTTTTGTGAAGTCCGTAGGCAACCTATTTTGATTTTCGGTCGCTTATTTTTCTTGAGTATATAGAAAGGAAGAGAGAGGAAGGACAGCAGATCCATAAACTGGCAGCCCAGATAAAAAGAAGCCTAGCTAGGCAGATTAGGCTTCTACCACTGTAGCTCCACCAGTGAAAATACACATAAAGGCGTACTTGAACATGTGCCGAGTCTATGCATGACTCTGAAAGGTACCAAATTTGCTTGCAACTAATTAATCAGATCTCTCAATGTAATCCAACTATTTTAACACTGATTATGTTAACAACTTTACTGTAGAAAGTTTGGAATGCATAAATTGGACAAAACTACAAAAGAGTCAACTGTAGCTGTAATCGTTCCTGGTTATTAAGCACATCTCAAGGCAATTTAACAAAGAAGCACAATTATTGACAAATCAAAGGCAACAATAACAGAGGAAAATAAAAAAATATCTGCATGTGTTCGACTTTTAAACCTCCTTGCCTCTTCTTGAGGGCTAAAATCTGGGCGTTAATTCTGCATGACAACTCCTCCATCTGGCACATTATTTTGTATATCCTCTTTAATTTCATATCTTAGTCTTTCTTGCAAAGTTTTGTTGATGTCTATAAATTTCTCTCTCTTAGTTTTTAATTTTTCTTGGGAAATGGTCATGCAATTTCCTCTATTTAAGTAGTACTTATAAGGAAATGGTTCAATTTGAATACGTCAAATATGGGTGAACGGTTCAAAGTTCAAACCAATCTGTGTGTCGTGCTTTAATTGTTTTATTTTGAAAGGTATCAACTTGACTAGAAAACCTTATCTGATATCGGGGCAGTAGAGAAAATTCTTATAGAGTAGCTATTTAAAAAAAATAAGATATTTAAAAAAAAAAAAACTGTTCTGATCTATAAACGTCACCGACTTTTTACTTGTATAATGAACCTTATAATTCATATGGATCAATGCAACAAAGAAAGTTGACCAAAACAACAAAAAATGCAACACAGAAAAAAAAAATTTAAGAACTTATATTCATCTTGTTGAAGCGACAGATCTAATTAATTTCATGTTTAACTTGTAATTGTTATTAGTTATAACAAAGAGCCATATGAAAACCTGACTTCTTACTTGTGTGTTTTCCAGGGTTCGGCCGCACAAAAATGCCCCCAAAATAAAACCTAATATATTTAGAATGATTAAATCGAAAATTTTATGCAAACGAATAAAATGTAATGTTAATTAGAGAATATATATTACTAAAAGACAACAAAAGCCTCAAAGGTTACAAGCTGTCTTTTAAAGCTAAAATCAGAGGAAAAAATAATTTAGCATCAATGATTAACCACACTAGCTAATTAACTCAAACCCCTCAATTGACTGAGAAGTCAATAGGTACAAGCTTATGCAAATGCACAGGTACCAATCATCCAAACCCGGTCCCCCTCTTGATTCTCACCGTGGCCTCACATCACAATAAAAAGTTCTACAAGTGTTGTCGCACCAATACAAAGTCATCCTTGATAACTCCATGTCCCGTAGTCTCTAAACTTATGACAACTGGGCATAGAAAAAAATTAAATTCCTTAACAATGTTTTAATCTTTGACAACAAATTAGAACCTTCTCAAAGTAAGTTACACAAAAATTTTAGAATAGAAAATAGTTTGTACACATGTTTTTAGGCTTCTATAAAAAGGTAGTAAAAATTTGATGCAATGTGAGTGTTATATATTGGATACCTTCAAAGATCGTAAAATAGCTTCAAATTGTACTTCTGAAAAGGACATACGAAACCATTCTTGTTAGCTAAACATATAGCCCATAAACAATTAAATAGCGAAATCTGGGAAAAACTGAAAACCCGTTACTGAATGAGAAATCCGGATAATTACTCAAAATAAAAAACTAGAGAAATTTCACAGAGTTTGGGATAAAACTGAAAATATTACTGAATGACATAACTATATGGCCAGAATAGAACAAAATGTTTATATATCTGCCATGCATGTAGAGAACTTTCTGAAGAATCAAACAATTTGTATGAACCATATATAATTATATAAAAGTGTTCTTTGATCATCCTTTCTCCTTAAAACAGCATCCAGTCCTATCCGCCTTTCCTTCGTCTCCTTCTGAACTATTGTTTCTATGCTATAACTTGCGGTTTTTTATCATGAGGCGTGTTAATTCTAACAAAAGCACCATGTATAATTTGTATCTTATAAGGAATATGCTCTACAACAAGTTATAAAGTATTGAATATTGACTAGCCAAGATTTTGTTTTTGCTATTTTTGTCAAAGAACATTGATCGCCACTAGGAAGCAACTTGGTGGGAATTTTTTTTTTTTTTTTTTTGACAGAAACTTAGTGGGAGTTTAATTGATGTCATTCCAAGATGGATAAGACTTGGATCAATGTATAAAAAATTACCGTTCAATACTATCTTTAGAAAATTAAAAGCTTTTCCATTAGTTCGGTTATCAACCCATACAAGCAAATCCCCAATAATATTGGGTTTTATATAAAGACGACTTTTCAAACATGCATTTCAACTCTTATCTTAATCTTTAATACGTATTCAGCATTCTCTGACTGTTTTTAAGTGAATTGACCTGATAACTTAAAACAAGATGTGAATTTAGGTCCGCAAATTGCCAAAAAGTGTATATATATATAGAGTTTAGCTACGATGAGTCACGACTCATGGATCCTCCGATTAGTCGCGATCAAAACTCCTAGATCTAATTCAAAATGACCGATCAAAACCGTCCAATATGATCTCCCTATTGAAATCTCCATGCAGACCAAATTTTTCATTTTTTTCGAAATTTTTAAGTATTTTTTTCGGATTTTTTAAAACTGCTGTTTTTGAATGGTTCAGAACTAATTAGATTAATGATTTTCTAAAATTTCAAAAAAATACTTAAAATTTTGAAAAAATGAAAAATTTGGTCTGCATGGAGATTTCAATAGGGAGATCATATTAGACGATTTGGATCGGTCATTTTGAACTAGATTTAGGAATTTTGATGGCGACTCACCGTAGCTAAACTCTATATATATATATATATTTTTTTTTTTTTTCATGAAACGCAACTTACTGGCAATCCTTCAGTATAAATAGGGTAGTTCTTCAACCCTTTTTCTTCACCCCTCTCTTCTCTTTCCAGCTTCCACAATGCCGAACTCTAATCTTCAACCCTTGTTCTCCAACCCTCTCTTCTTATCCTTCCTCGCCTGTATCTTTTTGGCACCCATGGTAGTCTTGGGTACCAACTCAAATCATTTTTCGGAATACATAGGGGCCCAATTTAAAGGCGTCAAGTTCTCTGATGTCCCTATTAATTCTGGTGTGGAATTTCACTTCATATTGTCGTTCGCCATAGATTACTCAGATGCCAGCACACCTCCAATTCCATCAAATGGCAAATTTGGAGTCTTTTGGGACACTCAGAATCTCTCACCATCGGCAGTCTCGGCAATTAAGAAAAAGTACTCCAACGTGAAGGTTGCTGTCAGCCTTGGAGGGGCCACCATCAACGATGACACTGTTTACTTTAAAGCCACTTCAGTTGACAGCTGGGTTAGCAACGCTGTCTCCTCTTTGACAAGCATCATTAAAGAGTACAACCTAGATGGCATCGATATTGACTATGAAAATTTCAGTGATGAAAACGATACTGGTACATTCACTGAGTGCATTGGGCGGCTCATTACTACCCTAAAAAGGAATGGTGTGATATCTTTTGCCTCAATTGCACCATTTGACGACACACCAGTGCAGAAGATGTACAAATCGCTCTGGTCGAAGTATTCGAGTGTCATAGATTACGTGAACTTTCAGTTTTACGGATATGGTGCAGATACCACTGTTAAGCAGTATGTGAATTACTATGACCAGCAGGTTGCCAACTACCCAGGGGGGCATGTTCTTGCTAGTTTTATGACAGAAAACACGGCTGAAGCAGGTGTGATTTCAGCTGATAGGGGTTACAGTGCATGTCAGGAACTTAAAAAAGAGAACAAGCTTTATGGGATCTTTATTTGGTCTGCCGATGACTCGCTCAGTCAAGGTTTTACTTATGAGAAAAAATCTCAAGCACTCTTGACTAGTTGATTTCTATTTCCCCCTCCTTTCTGATTGCTCGATTGTGGGAAGGCGATGGGTGTAAGATTATTTGGAAATAATCTATTTTGTGTGGGCAAATTTTGCTTGGTTTCCAAGTCAATTAAGATATGGTAATATGCTAAACGTGGCTGTAAATAAAAGCAAGATTTTGTGCATAGATGTGTTGCCTTTTGTACGTGGTTATGTTTGGAAACAAATCTATATTGATGATGGACCAATATGGAATTGTTTGGTGGCCAAGAAGCCTTTGGCACTATAAATATGGGGTTGGTCCCCAAGGGACAGATCATTCACGAGTTGTGCTGCATACATGCGTTGATAGCAGCATCTCTAGCCTCTCTCTCTCTATTATTCCATCAAATAGTAAGGGTAGGTGCTCTAGTTTAGGCGTTAGGGTACCAAGGCACGATCTGATCCTTTGGAAGGCCTCTCTCCCACCTTTGGCATATGCAAGTCGACAATCAAGGCCCTCAGGTGTACAAGAGACGCGAGCAACAAGCACAGACTGCTCCGATGGCCAGTTTAGGTATGCTTCCGCTCATGTTTATTTTTCGGTGTTTTGGAACGACATGTTCCACTATTGGTTCAACGAGTCTTTTGTTTGATTTATGGGTTGCTTATTGCTTGATCTGTTAGAACTGTTAATCCTTTGTTTTTAAAGTAAACCCAACAAGTGGTATCAGAGCCACTCGTCATGAGTCAGTAGATTTACACAAAGTTTTGGATCTTGTTTGAATTGATTTGGTGATTGGTTAAAAAAAAAAAAAAAAAAAAAATTATGATTAGTGTTTTTGGCAATTAAGATGTTTATGGTATTTAAACAAGGATATTATGCATAGTTTTTTTTTTTTTTTTTTTCAAGTTTTTTTTGGAAACTAGCATAATTTGGTAATAACAATTGAAATATTGTTGATTAAGAAACTTTTTTTTTGGTAACTATTGTTTCTTAAGTTCAGATTTGGATTGTTTTTTGGTAATTAGCATTATATGGCAATTGAACTTTCCAAAATTTTGAATTTATTTCAAGCTTAACTTTTATTTTTTTTTATGATATATTATTTGTATATATATAAAAAAAATTATATACATATATATAATTAAGTTAAGTTTTGAATAAAGTTTAAATCTGACCTATTAAATTGGATGATTTAGAATTAGAGTAGATTATCAGATTAGGAGAGAAATTTTTAGGATTTCTCGACTTAAGAATAAGACGATTTCTTCTACTATATCTACGGTCCATTAACGATTTGTTTCACTCCGAAACGATCGTTCCACTTCAGTTTTGGTTGCAAACTTTTAGGTTATGACCAGAATCGAGTTGTGGGCTCGCTAGATGCCATAGCGACCTGCTAGGTAAGATTTGTATGGTTTTATTAGGAACTGACCAAAAAAAAAAAAAAAAAAAAATTTGGTTTAACAATCCTCTTATATGGTTTGTACAAGTTTTGTACAGTCCGTTTTTTTTTTTTTGTTCAGTTTTCTCTCCTCTTCTTATCTCTGCCGTGGTTTTCATTAGTAAGAGCTGTAAGCGTTGGATTACACCATGTTGTCATGAGGACAAGTTCTGTCGCAGAAAATAAGGTCGGCGCCTAAGTGTCCATATGACCCTGACCTTTTCTGGGAATCTTGCCTGGATGTGGTGTAATTTTAATGGCTGCTGGCTGAAGAGGAAACCATCGCTTTCTTTTCTTACCTTAATGTAATGCATACTAGTTTGTATGGTTACATATCTCTATGGTTCTTCTTCTGGTCTCTTTAGGTAGTTTGTTACTTACCAAAACAAACTACATAAGGTTTAGTAGTCTATATAAGTATTATATGATCTATTGTATTTGTATGTATACCTTAAGATTTTGCAACCGGATCTTAAATCTAAGTCATCCTAGGTCAGTATTTGGTTAGACTTTTCATATTAAAATAGATGTGCATAATGAAAAGTCTAAGTTTAGGTATATTTTAAGTCTGATATAAAGGTAAAATAAGTTGTATTTGAGCATTGGACCAATTGTATTGTCATCTCACCAAAGTGGGCTCTCACTTTATTGGTTGGTTCAAAGGCTCAAGTACAAGTGTGATATGGTGCATGTGACTTTTGGATCATGGATCGGCCCAAAGGAAGGACATGGTTTAAAAGGCTACATGTACAATTATTGGTAGAATCAAATGGGTAATGATTATAAGGTTTTACGTGTAATCAATTAATCGGCCCAAAGGAAGGTTAATTGATTGACATGTTATGAATCGTTACATTTGATACTACACCTAGTCAATTGAAGTTTGCTTGGAGACTCCAAAGAGCACTTGCAAATGAATAAAGATTAGTAGATGGGATTAAGACCTTTATATTTGTTATGATTTAAATTATACATTATGGTTATTAACATTAGTGTATTTTTGTCTTTGGTTAAATTTCAGCGAATATTCCAGCTAGCATTAACAGCATTCCTATGCTGTCTGGTTCCAATTTTAAGGAATGGAAGGAGAACTTAATGTTGGTTCTCGGTTGTCTAGATCTTGACCATGCACTTATGGGGGATAAACCAGATGAGATTACTGCTCTCAGCAGCAATCAACACATTCAAAGTGTATCTCACTGGAATCGCTCCAACCGCATGTGTCTATTGATCATTAAGAAGACAATCCCAGAGGCATTTAGGGGTACTATTTCTGATTCCGGAGAGGCTAAGGCCTACTTGGATGACATTGAGAAGAGATTTGCCAAGAATGAAAAAGCTGAAATATGCACATTCATGGCAAAACTCACCTCTATGAAGTATAATGGTAAAGGCAACATTCGGGAGTACATTTTGGAAGTGTCTAATCTTGCTGCTAAGCTACGAGCCCTTAAGTTGGATATATCTGAAGAAATTCAGGTGTGTCTGGTGCTTAACTCTCTCCCTAGTCAGTATAATCATTTCAAGGTTACTTACAACTGTACTAAAGAGAAGTGGACTCTGAATGAACTAATTTCACATTTGGTTCAAGAAGAGGATAGGCTTAAGCTTGATAAGACACACAGTGCTAACGTTGCTTCCACGTCCAAGAATAAAGGGAAGAAGAAACAAGATAAGAAAAAGGTTGCTACTTCGGAGCCTAAGAAGGAGCCCAATAAGGGGAAGATTGGAAAAAAGCCCAAGAATCCAAATGGGTGCTACTTCTGTGGTGAGGAGGGACATAAGAAGGATACTTGCGAAGGCTATGCAGCTTGGCGCAAGAAGAAAGGTATGTCTCTCTCTTTGGTTTGTTCAGAAGTTAATTTAACTTCAGTACAAAATGATACTTGGTGGATTGATTCTGGTGCAACAACTCACATAAGTATCTCTATGCAGGGTTGCCTGAGCTGCCGAAAGCCAAATGATGGTGAAAGATACATCTACGTGGGCGATGGCAAGAAGGCACAAGTTGAAGCAATTGGGCACTTTAGATTGTTACTAAAGACCGGATTGTATTTAGATTTATATGAGACTTTTGTTGTACCGTCTTTTAGACGGAATTTAATTTCTATTTCTGTGTTGGACAAATTTGGTTATTGTTGTTCTTTTGGAAATGGAAAATTTATGTTATCTCATAATTCTGAATGCATTGGTTCTGGTTTTCTTTCTGTGTATGACAATCTATATTTTTTGGAAATTGTTGCTTCATATAATGAAAATCTGCATACAAGTACTAGAAGTGTTAAGCGTAAATTAACTCATGAGAATTCAGGATCACTTTGGCATAGGCGATTAGGTCACATTTCTCAGAAGAGAATTGAAAAGCTAGTGCAAAGTGAAATACTTGATCCTTTAGACATGACAGATTTAAGCCCATGTGTTAGTTGTGTTAAAGGGAAACAAACCAACATAAGAAGATATGATGCAAATCGAACTAGTGATGTCTTAGAACTGATTCATACGGACATTTGTGGACCATTTCCTACACCTACTAGGAATGGTCAATCTTACTTCATCAGTTTCATAGACGATTACTCTAGATTTGGCTATCTATATCTATTAAGTGAGAAAGCGCAAGCTTTGGACATGTTCAAATCGTTTAAACTTGAAGTTGAGTTGCAGCTCAATAAGAAAATTAAACAAGTCAAATCTGACCGTGGTGGTGAATACTATGGTAGATATGACGGTTCAGGTGAACAACGTCCAGGGCCCTTTGCTAAGTTCCTAGAGGAAAACGGCATTGTCCCTCAATATACCATGCCAGGATCGCCTAGCATGAATGGAGTAGCCGAAAGGCGAAACAGAACATTGAAGGACATGGTTAGGAGTATGCTCAGTCATACAAACTTGCCTAAATCGCTCTGGGGTGAAGCGCTTAAAACAGCAGCCTATTTGCTTAATCGTGTACCCACCAAAGCAAATAACAACAAAACTCCTTACGAAATATGGACTGGTAAGAAACCGAGTCTACAACATTGTCGTATTTGGGGATGTCCAGCTGAAGCTCGGCCTTATAGGCCAAATGAGAAGAAATTGGACGAAAGGACAGTTAGTTGTTATTTCATTGGTTACGCCGAACGTTCAAGGGGTTACAAGTTTTACGATCCCACTAATAAGAATATATTTGAGACAATTGTTGCTAAGTTCTTTGAGGATGTTTTGGTTGTGGGGGGAGATATGACACATAAGGATATTGTCTTTGAAGAAGAAACTGAGAGCACTGATCTTCAATCGGACCGCAACAGGACTGAAACGGATGGATTGATTATAGATATAGTGCCCAGGGTTGATCCTGGAAATGATAACGATCCTTTGAGGACTCAAGGGGATCATTTGATTCAGGAAACAGATCCTGTTCCAGATCCTATGGACTTAGATTCTGGAAATAATCAAGACAATGGTGTCATTGAACAACTGCAACCACCTCAAGAACCTGTGCGTAGGAGATCCACTAGGGAGAAAAGACCAGCAATACCTAACGATTATATGGTCTATCTTCAAGAACATGAGTTTGACATTGGGATGATGGAAGATCCTTGTGATCTTCGTCAGGTTTTGGACAGTCCAAACTCACAAAAGTGGATTGATGCCATGAATGAAGAGATGAAGTCCATGTATGACAATGACGTTTGGGACTTAGTACCATTACCAGAAGGAAAGAAACCCATTGGTTGCAAATGGATTTTTAAGACCAAAAGGGATTCTATGGGTAATGTGGAAAGGCATAAGGCACGTCTTGTCGCTAAAGGATTCACTCAAAAGGAAGGTATTGATTACAAAGAGACTTTCTCTCCAGTTTCATCGAAAGACTCTTTTAGGGTGATCATGGCACTTGTGGCACATTTAGATCTTGAACTTCATCAAATGGATGTTAAGACTGCGTTTCTCAATGGAGACATTGATGAAACCATTTATATGGTGCAACCACCTCACTTTGTATCGGATGATCCAAAGAAGATGGTTTGCAAACTTAAGAAATCCATTTATGGGCTCAAGCAAGCGTCTCGACAGTGGTATCACAAATTCCATCGAGTGATTCTCTCATTTGGTTTCGAGAGTAACCCGTCGGATAATTGTATATATCACAAGTTCAGTGGGAGTAAATATTCTTTCTTGGTTTTGTATGTGGATGATATACTGCTTGCCACAAACGATAAGGATATGTTGCACGAGACTAAGAAATTTCTATTCAGGCATTTTGAAATGAAAGATCTTGGTGATGCATCATACGTGTTGGGCCTTAAGATAATTAGAGATCGCTCTCGAGGTATCTTGGGCCTATCACAAAAGACCTATATCGATCAAGTACTCAAGCGGTATGACTTAGGAAAATGCAAACCAACAGAGACCCCTGTGGCTAAGGGAGACAAGTTCAGTCTTGAACAGTGTCCCAAAACCAAATTTGAAAAGAAGCAAGTGAAGGACAATAAGTATTCTTCCATGGTTGGAAGTATAATGTATGCTCAAGTGTGTACACGTCCAGACATTGCTTTTATTACAGGAATGCTAGGCAGATATTTGCACAATCCAGGTATTCAACACATTCAGGCAGCCAAACGGGTTTTGAGATACCTTTCAAGAACCAAGGACTATGCACTAGTGTACCGGAGATCAGATAGGCTGGAGGTCATAGGATATTCTGATTCCGACTTTGCGGGATGTCGAGATAGCTTGAAGTCAACCACAGGTTTCATCTTCATGATGGCAGGTGGAGCTGTTTCATGGAAGAGTGCCAAACAATCCCTAGTGGCATCTTCCACGATGGCAGCAGAATGCGTGGCTTGCTATGAGGCATCATTATTTGGGATATGGTTGCGAAATTTTGTCACTGGGCTGCGTGTAGTGGACACCATTCAGGCGCCACTAAAGATGTATTGTGACAATAACTCAGCAGTCATGTATGCTAACAACAACAGAAGCTCAGCCAACTCAAAGCACATCGATGTCAAGTTTCTGTTTGTTAAGCAAGGAATTGAGGATAAATTATTGTCAATCGAGCACATTGGAACAAACTCAATGATAGCGGATCCACTCACTAAGGCGCTTATACCCAGTCAGTTCCTGAAACATGTAACTAGTATGGGTGTAGTTTCTATTGAGGATATTAGGCTTTAGTGGGAGTTTTGTTCAGTGGGAGTGCTAGATTGAACAATGTTTTTCAGTTTATTCAGTTTGTGATGAATTTCTGCAGAAATGAATAAAGTTTCAGTTTTCAGATTCAGTTTTCAGTTTTATATCCTAATTCCATTTATGTTGACCTCACTTCAGTTTTTTGGGTGACCAATAAAAGTTGAAAATAGACACGTGACAGTCACACTTGCGTGTATTTTCACACCACTTACACACATCTAAATTCAATGTCATTCATTTGTGATAGTATTGTGATCATTGTGGGTTTAGTTGTGACGGCTTTACAGGATTAGAAGTCTGTAATTGCTATAATGCAACAAAAGCTTCCTTGGTCTTCTACTGTTTTAGATGATGGACGGAATTTGGGGCACAAAATTTATTACCATGAAAATATGAGCTCATTAAGTTAAGGACTTTGGATAACACTAAGCATAATAGCCCAAGTGGGAGATTGTAAGATTATTTGGAAATAATCTATTTTGTGTGGGCAAATTTTGCTTGGTTTCCAAGTCAATTAAGATATGGTAATATGCTAAACGTGGCTGTAAATAAAAGCAAGATTTTGTGCATAGATGTGTTGCCTTTTGTACGTGGTTATGTTTGGAAACAAATCTATATTGATGATGGACCAATATGGAATTGTTTGGTGGCCAAGAAGCCTTTGGCACTATAAATATGGGGTTGGTCCCCAAGGGACAGATCATTCACGAGTTGTGCTGCATACATGCGTTGATAGCAGCATCTCTAGCCTCTCTCTCTCTATTATTCCATCAAATAGTAAGGGTAGGTGCTCTAGTTTAGGCGTTAGGGTACCAAGGCACGATCTGATCCTTTGGAAGGCCTCTCTCCCACCTTTGGCATATGCAAGTCGACAATCAAGGCCCTCAGGTGTACAAGAGACGCGAGCAACAAGCACAGACTGCTCCGATGGCCAGTTTAGGTATGCTTCCGCTCATGTTTATTTTTCGGTGTTTTGGAACGACATGTTCCACTATTGGTTCAACGAGTCTTTTGTTTGATTTATGGGTTGCTTATTGCTTGATCTGTTAGAACTGTTAATCCTTTGTTTTTAAAGTAAACCCAACAATGGGAAGATGCTTTTAGCTTGTTAAATTGTTGGAAAAATAAGAGGGATTGGTTGTTTTGTTGCCCCGTAAGTGAAATAAGTTCTTTATGAACGAGTGATTTTTATTTTCCCCTTCCTTTCTAGTTGTGTGATTGTCTGTTTTCTGTTCCCATGTAAGTGAAATAAGTTCTTCATGAACCGTTGATAATTATAATGTTCTATCTTTTGGTTTCCGTAGTTTGATACTATAGAAAGAGAATAATATAATAGATTTGGGTTATGTTGACTTCATTTTTCTAATTATCTTATCTAATAATCTGCATATATATTCGCATCATACAATGATTTGACAGTTGAGATCTGTTCAACATCGAATTTTAACAAGCAAATCTGTGACTTATGTTTTATTGGTTTTAACTTGAAGCGATAGGTGCGAATTAGATAGAAATTCATTTTAAATTAACTTTCTTTTATTTATAACAAAGGAGTACACGAAGTTTTTTTTTTTTACAAAGTTGTTCTATTCTCTTTGGCGCATGCAACACGCCATTTACTTTTGTACACATTACCCAAGTCCTTTGACCTATATATCCTCGATTTAGTCGGCTCCTAAGACATGCCTAGATATATAATATTATACACTAACCGACATATATGAAATTGGTTTAATCCTTTTAATCATTGTTTATAACTAAGTACTTAATTTCTAGAGAAACCAATGAAGCTCGATCGATATTTCTGTGGAGATGTCAACAAAAAAATGGTGACCTTGAGAGCAATTCGGAGATGCTGGCTTGGGCCCTTCCATGTTCCAATTCCGCAACTCTGATTTTCAATTTCATACTGTAATCTATTATCGCTAACTGTAGAAAATCTTGGTACAGATCTTGAAGAAGAGTTTACCAGTATAATAGATAGAGAGCTATTGTAAAAGAATTCATTTAATTGTATAATGTTTTGATTAATGAGAACTGTTACAGAGTATGGATATATATAGACCGAGTGCTAGCTCTAAATAGAACAGCTAATTACAGAAATATTCTTAGTAAATATCCTAATACATTGAGCTAATTAACCCTGTTGTTTACTGGTAGCGCTGGACTGGTCAGCTCCAGTAGCACTGATTTCTATTATGTTTACCCTAACTTCAGCATTTTTCTCCAGTTGGAAAGAGGACTACTCTAATTTCCTGTTTTTATAAATTGTAGCAGTTATTGTGATGAACCATATAAACCTGACGTTTTATTTTTTTGATTAATTCGAAAAGTAACTTCACACGCAAACCAAAAAAAGAAATGTAATAGCAGAATATTACCGAAATAAAACATAAACCTCAATGACCAAACTGTCTTTTAAGGTTACAAGCACAAGTAATATAGTTCAGCGTCACCAAATAACCACATTAATTCAAACCCCTCAAACAACTCAGAAATCAATAGGTACAAGCTTAGGCACATGCACAGGAAGCTTATCAATATCGTCACTCCATGCGTTCTTCTGAGCACTATCAACAGACCTAAGAGCACGCCAGACAGTGCTGTTGCACTTGAACCCGGACCCAAAACCAATCATCCAAATCCGATCCCCTTTCTTGATCCTTCCTTTGGACTCACAATAAGACAACTCGTACCACAGCGAGCTGCTAGATGTGTTGCCCCACCGATACAAAGTCATCCTTGATGGTTCCATGTGCCATGGGCTTAGTTTCAGGCTCTTCTCCAACTCATCTAGCACTGCTCGGCCGCCAGCATGAATGCAAAAATGCTCGAACGCCAATTTAAAATCAGGGATGTATGCCTTCACATTCATTTTAAAAATTTTCCGCATGATGATTGTGGCCAAGAACAGTAATTGTTCTGACATGGGGAGAACCAAGGGACCTAGGGTAGTTATGTTAGTTTTAAGGGCTTCACCAGCGACTGTCATTAGGTCTTTGGAAAGGGACACGCCAACCTTGCCATCGGCATCTTCCTCCTGGGTTACACATGTGTAGCTCTGATCATCAGCTCCCTTGTGGATACGCACTGTGTGGACCAGTTGGTACTTTGCACGCCTGCGGTCAGACCGACGGTTCGACAACAGAATGGCGGCCCCACCCATGCGAAAAAGTGTATTGGTGACAAGCATCGACCGGTTGTTGCCCATGTAGCCATTAAGTGTTATGTTCTCAGTGCTGACCACCAATGCGTATGTATTTGGATGCACCTGGATATTATTAGATCAGATTGTGGTCAGCAAATTGCAGTGTAATTAATTATAAGCGAGAATACGAAATTTTTTTTTAAAAAAATTAGTCTTGTTGATCGTATGATAAATGAATCCTGCGAAAGTCTATATATCTTTTGGAAAACTCGAAATCCAGCTCTTTTGTTAAATTTAATTTCAAAATAAATTGGAGGATTGACCCATCAATCTAGAACAATAACTCAATTTTTTATACAATAATTGAAGCCCAATATTAGTTCAAGCAGATACTAGCCCATTAAGCCCATTGAAGGCGATCCGAGTGAAATGGGTGACACCACCGGCCGAACACTATTTTGATTTCGCACAATAATCATTCTGATATCAACACTTTTAGTATTTTAGTATATTTTTTTACATATTTTTTCCCCCCTAAGGAATGCTTTTAAGTTTTAGTATAGTATACTTTTTCCCGGTGCAGTAAACCTGTTCATGATCAGTTTGCATAATTTTTCTGAGGATTTGAATTTTATTTTGAGGATTAGGAGCTCTTGACAACATCTTACCTTCACAACTTCGACAACGTCCTCACGAACCAAGTAAAAACAAATTAAAACTAAAAATAATTTCATATACATTTATTCGGCCTTGTAGTTATGTATAACCTTTCACATGAAGTACTATTTTATATGCTATTATAACTCGTAAAAAAATGCAACATTATAAAATATAACTCTCTTCTATTAACGATGGAACCTGCATCAAATTTCATTGTTTTTCATAAAAATGATGTCCATAAGGGAATATGATATATTTTAAGTGTTCGATTTTAAATTGATTACTTATTTTAACACTTGTCAAAAAAATTTTATTAATCTGTTATCAATTAATCCAATTTTCTTTTTATGAAATAAGATGCAGCTTCGGACTATACTTCGGTACTTCCCAAGAAGAAAGGAAGAAACTATTCCTGATAGCTTCAGCATATTATGGTAGGTAAACCTACAGTCCTCTATATAAAATAAAATATAATAATTAGAGAAATAAGATTCGCTGGGTCCACTTAGCAAAATTGGGGAAAATTGAAAACCCGATAGTGAATGATTCTAGAAACCTGGACCTTAAACTGAAATTGGGACCATAAAAGAAGCTAGAGAAATTATTGTATATTTACCAATGACCCCACTATGGAGGAGGAAAAAATTATAAATAAAATAAAATAAAGGAATATATCAAACTGGGTATTCACTATTCGATCAGCTTCTCCCGTTGTCCAGAATTTTTTTTTCCCTTGAAGAAGATTGGCCAGAAATCATAGATATCCATAAATGGACCGTTAATTTTTATATTTTAGATTAGATAGTTTCTAAACCAACTAGAAGTTGCATACTTATTAGCATTGCCTAGTTTATTATAAAAAATCATATTTAACCTGAACCATTTCATTTAAAATGGATTGTCTAAATTAATTAATGATCTTGTACCACTGGAGTGGCGACCAAACCTCAGGATTGGTTGTATAAAATCAGATTTGACTCGATTTTCCATAAAAGAAAAAACTTTTGCATGTGAACATGCCAGGTAGAAACGGTACCAAAGTACCAAACTGATCTCTCTGGTTGCAGAGAACACTTTCTTCCTATTTATTGCATGTGGGCTTTTCATCGTCTGCCTTCAATTAAGGGCTTCAGCATTTACTTTCTAAGGTATGATGGCCCATACCCCTAAATCCCTAATTTAGTAGCAGGCTAGCTGCACTGTGGATCAATTCTTGTGCCTTTGTGCGGGAGTTAATGTCTGCTAAGTGGTAAGTTACTGAAAATTTTTACCAAAGTGAAATTCAATCTTTTACCACATGTAATTTTTTTTGTCTTTTTCGACAACACCATGCACTTATTGAAGGGTCTCAACTTGGAGCCTATATTGTTGCTACGCAGTGTTGACATACAAAAGGTTGAATACGGTGTTAAATACAAATTTAATTCATGTAGAAACACTCTCTGAATCTCTGACAAGTTCAGCAGAAACTTGCTTCCAGGAAGTAACATGTAACATTTTATGAACCTGGGTTCATATTTACTTCCCTCCACCCACCCACCAATTACTTTCCCTGAACTTCTGAATTTTTAATGTTGTGTGTCTATGTAATGTTATGACCAGAGAATTGGCATCTTACAAATATATATTCACAATTATTTTTCATAATATGTTATATACGACATATATATTTTTCATAATTATTGTGAGTATAATTTATTAATTTGTCATTTTTCTTCATAATCAAGAGAATCTGATAGTCACCAATTAACAATTGCATTTTATTTTGCACTAGCTTGATAATAAATTAGTGGGTTCCATTCTCAGGCTTCCGTACTTCAATTAGAAGCTTTGTTTCAACTTCCAAACGAACCAAACTTTAATTAATTTAATTTACGAGAAACTATGTTACTAAGAAATAACTTCGCTGCACCCAAGTACCACCCGTGGCCGTACGTCTTAGTGGTTAGTGCACAGAGTTATTAGTCAGCATTAATGTGGAAAGTATTTTATCTGACCTTCAGACCTTGTACCACGTACTTGCACTAACAACTTCATTTATTTTCATATTGGTCACAAGAGTCATAACTTAAAAAAGAGATAATAACATATATATCCTTGTACCACATATTAGTGTACAATCAACTAAAAGAGTAACCTTAATTCAAACCTGTTCAACCAAAAGTGTAAAACTACACAGGTTATGTAGCATACCTTAAGCAAGCTCTTGGCTAGGTCGACTGCAATAAGCCCTGCACTACACCCCATTCCACCAAGATTGTAAGTAATGATATTGGTACGGAGCTTGTATCTGTTCACGATCATCGATGTATAAGACGGTGTTGGACTGAACAGGCTTGAGTTCACCACCAGCACCCCTATGTCTTTGGTTGCTACACCGGTCTTTCTAAATATTTCACTGACTACCCCAAAAATGACAATTTCAGCCTCGTCCCGGGCTGTTGCGAGGCATATATTGACTGGTCGTGTCACTAGTGAAATGGGGAAGTATGTCGCCTCGCCCAAGCCTGCCCGCTCTAGCATTTTTCGTTGGAATGTTAGGCTTTCTTCACTGAAGTTGCCACATTTAGCAAATTGTTCGATGGTGGCAGCTCGTGTAGCCATGTGCTTATCACCGGGCTTGAAAGGTGCTATGTCAACTAGGTAGATCTTGCGTGGTCGAGACAGGATATAGAAGGTGGCCAAAATGGTGAACAGAGTGGATGAAACAAGAGCAGTGGATGCATGATCATGTAAGAGATTCCGAATATCGGAGATGGTTAAAGACAATATTTTTGGCGAGTAACGGAGGATAAGTGTTATGACAAAGAGGTGAGGGAGATGCGAAACAATACGGTGGTAGAGGAGTTTCTTGCAGTTGCCTTTGGCCTGTTTTAGTGTTTTGAACAGCTCAAAATCCATTTTTGAGCTGGTTATGCACAATGCCAATAGATTCTTAAAATTTGAACTTTAGTGTGAATTGGCAAGGGAAAGAATGATCAGTATTTGTAGAAGCTTAGAGAGAAAGTTAGGGAGAGTTGCTTTTGGAGATAAGAGAGCCGCTTGGCTATATATATACTAAAATCGGCAATTTTTTACTAAAAAGATTCCTTTGTAGTAAAGCCAATTACGTGCTGTTGGGTATATAAATGCTTCTTGTTCTCTTAATTCCTGAGATATAATGAAAGGAGGAACAAATGATTAAGGGGCGTTTGGTTATGTAGTAAGAGGCTGCATAAGTTAAGGATGCTTAAGTATTTATTTAGTGTTACGTAATGGATGATTGATTGTGTAGTAAGAATGAGTAACTTAGTGCATGTATATATTCATGTCAAAAGATTAAAATGTGCTTAAATTTCAATTATTTAATTTGAATTAGTATTATGTATTAATAAGACGTTGTGACCTAATTATTGTTAATTATTAATTATTAATGATAATAATAAATTATAATTATTATTATGAAATATTAATAATTACTTTTAATTAAATATTATAAACATTATTATTTTTTTAACAATAAAAAATTATTATTGATTAATTGTTTTTAATTAATTATTATTATTTAATAGTTATTATTAATAATTAATATTACTTGTTAAATATTATTCATTATTATTATTTAATTATTATAATTAATATTTATTATTAATTATGATGTTTTAATAATTATTGTTACTTATTAATTATTTATAAGTTATTATTAATTATTTGATAATTATTAAATATTATTAATTATCTAATAATAAAAAAATAATTATTGATTAATTATTTTTTTATTAAATCATTATTATTAATAATTAATATTACTTGTTAAATATTATTAAATATTATTATTTAACTATTAATTATAATAATTCATCTTTATTATTAACTATGAATTTTTAATAATTATTGTTATTTATTAATTATATATTATTATTATTATTATTAATTATTTCTAAGGGGTATTGTTGGCAAAAAAATTAAACGGGACCATTACATAATTCATGCAACCTAAAGAGGTTGCATAAGTTATGCACCCTTAAGACGTCTTATGTAACGGGTATTTGGTAACTTAAGGATGCATAACTTAAGTTATGCACCCTTTAAGTCACAAACAAACGGCCCCCTAAGTATATAGTAAAAATCATGGCCTACTGGCCTAGGGATAAAATGACAAAAGTTTTTCAAATAAAGTAATTTTTTTAGAAATATAAAGATGTTTATATATAGGTATATATGTTATTAATTGGGTTTATTGGTTGAGAACTTGTAAAATGTTTTGTTTATAAAAGTTATAGTACCTATTATTTAATTTTACGAACGACATTGAAAACATATAAAATGCTTGTAATGAATGAGATTTTAATTTATCAAATCTAATTTCTTTTATGTGTGATATGTATATATATAGGCTCCGTTTAGATGTGGTGGAATAACTTCTTCCTGACGTAAATCTTTCTTCCTAACAAAAAAACTCATCCAAACAACATTTCTTATTTCCGAAATAGCTTCTTCTCACTCTTCATCAAATAATATTTTTACGCCCGAAATAGTTTTTTCTTCCTTATTCCTAACTCATCCAAACGGAGCCATAGTTTAAGCTACATTTGAATGTCGTTTTAATATTCAATGTCCCGATACATGTTATAACTATCTACAATCTGCACACCAAAATAAAATTCTTTTTTTTTTCAAGTTATTTAACTTTTCTTAAAGACCTAATTAAAGACTACCTCTTCTTTATTATGTGTTTCTTGTATAATTTGAAAATTACATGTCTCCGACATCAATTTAAGCAGTTATTAATTGTCCAACAAAAACAAACGTACTATATAGTTACTCAATAGTTTCGTCCATCTATTGATTTCTCCTCATGAATATTTTACATCGGATAAATAGTATCAGACATGTATTAATTTTAAACAACAGAAAGTACTTGCAACCATGTTTCATATATATTTCTCCTCTCTTTAAGCCCGAGCCACTCCTCAGATCCGAGTTCAGAAAGGTGTGTTTGGATGGGAGGAGAATAGAGAATTTGAATAGGAATGGGTGTATTCCTTGTTTCTTATTCTAATACCAAGGTTTTGTTGGAATATGAATAAGGGCCCAAATAAGCCTAAATTTCTTATTCTTGTGTTGTTTGGTTTTCACCGAATAAGGAATAAGGGGCTTATTCCTTATTCACCCACTTCCATTGACGCATAATCCTACAAAAAATAGTCTTCGATATGTTTTAATTCCATTTAATGAAATAAGAATTATTATTTGATTAGGTGAGGTAACCCGTTTCTAGTTTAGTATAGTCTAGATGGAATAAATTGATCCTAAAGCCTATGGTCAATGTATAATATTAACGTATTGAATATTGTGAATGAGTAGTTGAGTACAAACCAACAAATGGCTTTTCAATTTACGGAATATTAGAAACGAAAACTGGAGGTAAGGTAACCAGATTGAATTTTTCAGTTCCTGATCACTATATACTGGACTGCGCCATAATGCAGACACATGATCATATAACAGGTTTTCACAGACTTATTTATAAGTTTATAACATATCCAGTATATTTGTGTGCGTGCACTTCATTTTTCACAAAATACAGTGACTCTAATTAGTGTCTGTTCACATGCTTGATATATTCACCTATATATATCTTTTTCTAAACAAAAAAAAAATTAACAGAAACTAACAATATTATTTATTACATCTATATTATGTTTCCAAGCAAGATATATTGGGAATCCCTTACCAAGAAAAATATGGGTTACTATTTTTTCATTAAAGCAAAGAAACAACAAATCCAGTGCAAATACAAGAATTAAGCCCACCTCAATTTGATGATTATAATTTATGATGGTATAAACAGTGAAATGGGAAAAAATATATATAGTGTACTGGACCTACATTTATCAAATGGCGCAGGATGTTTGTTGTGGATATATATATATATATATATATATATATATATATATATATATATATATATATATATTTTTTTTTTTCTCATCAACTAAACAAATCATTGTGACCGAAATAATTTTTTTTTCACACACACGCATGATTCAATACAATCTAGAAATTAAATTTTATAGCTAGGTCAAAAGACGAAACACCTCTTCTGACATGCATGCAGCAGAGTTCGTACAGTACCACGATTAATATAACAGAAAATTGAAAATTTAATCAGAGTCCTTCCCCAATGGGGTAGTTGGTTGTTGAATAGTAATAATAAATATTGAGCGGCCGGCTAGCTAATTAGGTTTTTGAAGAGCAGTTTCAAAAAAAAAAATTAGGTTTTTGAAGAGGCAAACCTACGTACAAAAGTTAAGCTAGCAAGGAGTCCTCTAAGAATATATAATACGATTAATATCTAATATGAAGGAAATTTTGAAGTCCATCTCTATCTTCTCCAACTTATTTTCATGCATCGCTTTTATCTATTAAAAATTATTAATTATCTATATGTTAATAAGTAAAAATATATGTATTATTGTTAATATTATTGTATGTTTAATGTCGACTAATCATAGCTCTTAAATATCTGTAAGTAGAGATTTAACTAATATCAATATATAATATAATATTATTTTAATTAGAATATATAGAACAAAACAACAGTGAACAATTATATAATTTGAATTATCAACTAATATCATTAAAAATGGAAAGATGAGGGATGGTCTTTCAGCAAGACGCATTAAATATATCGTCATGGCTGACACGACCATATTGCATGCATGAATATCATGATCTCTCTCTTATGATCCTTTTTGTTAATCATTTGATATATTTGATCAGCTATGTAAACGCCATGAATTGAGCAACCTACTTCACTAGCTAGTTGCTATTGGCGTGTGGACTTCACTTGCTGCTGTATATATACATGCTAGGCACACTAACAACAAAGGGTTAATAAAAGAATAGGATTTTTCTGGAGTTCAGGACCGCCTGATTTTGATTGTACAATTTGCATCAATTTTAAAGTCCACGCAGATGTTATTATGAAAAATCTAGGATGCGATCGATATGGGAATCTGATTCCTGGTTTAATTATCGCTCTAACGACACAATTGTACAAGGGAAATTTATTCATTGTGTAGCAGCACATACATATGGACCCTTGCTTCCATCTACTTGAATTAATTTGGCAAGTGAAGGTGGCCAGAATGCTTCTATGTGCATGATAAAAATCGAGACTCTTTTCCTTCAAAATAAAAGTAGTTGCCTATTTGGAAAGCACTGAATGAAAACGTACAGATCAAATGTCGTTGCACATAGAATCAGAGACCTGAATATGATATCTAATATATAGTGTATCGCGCGAGTCATGCATGACAATCTTAACAACCAGCTTAATATTTATGGCAATCAGAAAAATTATATATAATTGTAGATAAATCTATATTCTCTATGCCTTCTACTAATAATAGATATGAAATTTTCAAATTATAATCACTCGTTAAATTTTTTTAATATATCTAATTCTCCTCAATTTTATAGTATTCTATCTCATTTAAAATTTTATTTTTGTATTATTATAATATAATTTCTCTTCTTATCTGATAAGTATTCTATCATTCTTTCCTTTATATTTTTAAAAAAAGGATGCTAAATTATCTAGGACATTTCTCCGAACTTATCCATCGTTAAATAAGATTTACATTTTAGTCTGTAATTGTGAACGTGTTATAAATTTAAGTTTCATATATACTTGATAAGAGTGTGAACTTGTACATACATAATATTCAAACTAAATTGTGTACTTGACAAGATAGAATTTACATATGTGAACTATGTGAACAGTGTAGACAAACACATAAAATTAACAAAAATGCTTCAAATCCCTCAAAGGTACACCGTTTCTCTTCTCATATGTCCCATTTTGCTAAATTTGTTTTGGGTGAGAAAAAGGATATAGCTTTTTAATACATTTCTATGGGAAATTCTTTCCTTCTTTGTTTTTAAGCTAGTCCCTACTCCCTAGCTAGCTAGGCCGAGAGTGGGAACAATTTTCTCGAACATAAAACAAAAACTTCTGCTATTCAATTAATAATAGAATATTTGCCCTCTTTAAAACAAAAAAATTGTCACCTAACCCACCGAATCTACAAAAATAGGGGGCAATATATATGTACTGTTAGCATAGCATCTGGGCAAAATAAAATCTAAAATACGTGCTCAATAAATTACAATTAAATGCCAGCGATAGCATCCTTAGTAATAAATTAATAATGCATGTGCAAGTCTGATATATGCGACCGAGACGTTACAAAGGAGTCGATTTAATTAATCAGAGACTGGAAAGGCCGCCTTCTATTTTAAGAAATATTACAAATTAAAATCCGTTCCTATACCATTTATTCATACCAGCCATACTTGAACAATATGCAGTTGTCGACCTCTTCATACGTGTCGACACGACAAAACTTTACACCAAACATAACTATAATCAATATTACTTAGATAAAAATTTAGGAAGTTGTAATTAAGTGCAAGGATGGTATAATTAACTACGTAAAATGATGTTTGTGCGATGAAAAATTGGTAAGCTTTGGTCCAGGGCGCAACTAGCGGGTACATCCCGAAATGAAGTTCCCAGAACTAGAACTAGAATGTCTGATAACTCGATAAGCGTTAACGTTGTCTCTTATTTGGAGAAGAAAAGAAAAAAAAAAAAAAAAAAAGACAAGGTGTCTGTTACAACGTTGTAAAAAATCCACATCGGTAAATATTAAAATTGTTTAAAATTTAATATTTTAATTCTCAAAGGGTTTCATAAAACTTCAGAATTAATTGAAAGTCTTTCATTCCCCTCTTGTGTATATTGTATGCTTTAGAATTCATAAAAAAAAATAGATTGCTTAAAATTTTTTTTAGAAATATATATTAAATCTATATATATACATCATGATGCATAGAGGCTTATGTGTATTATGACCATTTTGGTCAGTGGTTTTATAAATTAACAAATCTAATTTAATCTTTTTAAATTTATATATTGAAATCTCATAGCAAATAAAATTTTATATTTCTATAATTTTTTTTACTATCTTTTATGAATTTTGTAAAGCTTGCCATTTTTTTATACAAATTAGTAGTAGAATCATTCAAAATAAAGAGTATAAAAAAATTCACAAAAAATAGTTGAAAAATATAAAATTTTGTTTGATATAGATTTCAATATGTATGTTGGATATGTTAAATTAGATTTGTCAATTTGCGAAACACCAACCAAAATGGTCATGATGCATGGAAGGCTCTATGCATTATGAAGCATAATAGATATTTTCTATTATGGTTACAAAAGTTTTAGAATACTTTAGAATTTCTTGATATCTTGCTCCCTCTAGCGTGTCATTGTATACTTTAGGATTTCATCAATAGATATATAATAGGCGAGTAGTCAAGATGAGAATGTACTTTAAGGGCTTGCTCCATAATAGGATAATGGGAGCTAAGGTAAGAAACTGGAAGGGAAAAAAGGCTAAGGAAGTGTAAGACAACGGTGGTACCTTGCTCCAGATTCATTAAATATACATTGAAGTTAATAGTGTTAACCTTCTCTCTGATATATAAAAAGACGATATTGTCCTTCTATTTTTAGTTGGAAGGGAAATGATAGATTTATAAACAAAGGGTATTATGGTAAAGTTATTTGAATCTCTGGGGTTTCCTTGTTACACTCCGATTTTTGGGGTAACTAGCAGTCTCTTTAAATCAGCTTCTTTGTAAAGTTCATTTTCTTGAGTTCTCCCTGATTCACTCAGCAGACCAACTTGGAGCAAGAAATATAGGTTTCACTTGCTTTCCTTAGCTCCCATTACTCTATTCTGGAACAAGCCCTAAGATAATTTATTTTCCATATAGGTTCATATTCTCAAATTTAATGTTCTAATCTATCATAATTAAAGTTGAGTTGAAAAAAAATTAATTAGGAATTGAAGAGTGAAACGATATATATATAGAGAGAGAGAGCTTTCAATCAAAGCGCTTTGTCCTGAGTCCCGATTAAACCCCGTCAGATCTCAATTTTGAAAGTTCAAATGACTGATCCAAACTGCTCAATATAATCTCCATATTGAAATCTCCATGCACACCAAATTTTATATTTTTTTGAAATTTTAAGTAATTTTTTCGGATTTTAGAAAATCGTTAATCTAATTTGTTCTAAACCCTTCAAAACTGCAGTTTTTAAAAATCCGAAAAAAATACTTAAAAATTTCAAAAAATATAAAATTGGTGTGCAAGGATATTTCAATATGGAGATCATATTGAACGGGTTGGATCGGTCATTTGAACTTTCAAAATTGAGATCTAATGGAGTTTAACCGGGATTCCGATCAAAGCGTTTTGATTGAATCCTTTCTATCTCTCTCTCTCTCTCTCTCTCTATATATATATATATATATATAGAGAGAGAGAGAGAGAGAGAATGGATATAGAACACTAATGTGTACGGATCGTCCCCGTACACATGAGTCGTTTTTCGAGATCCAAAATTCAAACGGCCGATCCGAACCGTTCAAGTTGTTCTCCATATTGAAAAACCCTTAAAGACCAAATTTTACATTTTTTCAAATTTTTTTACTATATATTATGATATTTTCAAAAAACACTACAATTGGAGTATTTCAGGCCCTCCAATTTGAAAATATCATAATATATAGTAAAAAAAATCGAAAAAATGTAAAATTTGATCTCTAAGGGTTTTTCAATATGGAGAACAACTTGAACGGTTCGGATTGGCCGTTTGAATTTTGGATCTCCAAAAACAACTCATGTGTACGGGGACGATCCGTACACATGAGTGTATTTTATCCATTCACTATATATATATAGTTTAGCTACGGTGAGTCGCGACTCACGGACCCTCCGGTGAGTCGCAATCAAAACTCCTAGATCTAGTTCAAAATGACCGATACAAACCGTCCAATATGATCTCCCTATTGAAATCTCCATGCAGACCAAATTTTTCATTTTTTCGAAATTTTTAAGTATTTTTTCGGATTTTTAAAAAAGACTATTTTTGAATGGTATATATATATATATATATATAGAGTTTAGCTACGGTGAGTTGCAACTCACGGAAGGCTCCGTGAATTGCGATCAAAACTCGTGAATCTGATTCAAAATGACCGATCCAAACCGTCCAATATGATCTCCATATTGAAATCTCCTTGTAAACCAAATTTTATATTTTTTTCGAAATTTTTAAGTATTTTTTTGGAATTTTAGAAAATCGCTAATCTAATTAATTATGTACCATTCAAAAACAGCAGTTTTTAAAAATCCGAAAAAAATACTTAAAAATTTCGAAAAATTATAAAATTTGGTCTGCAAGGAGATTTCAATATGGAGATCATATTGGACGGTTTGGATCGGTCATTTTGAATCAGATCTAAGAGTTTTGATCGCAACTCACAGAAGGATCCGTGAGTTGCAACTCACAATAGCAAAACTCTATATATATATATATCAAATGCAAACAGGGATGAAATTTATATAAGATATTAATCCTTTAAATTTACTCACTCGATAAGGAAGATCATTAATTTGATCATATTGGTGTCGTTTGGATGTGTTAGGAATAGGCTAGGAATTGCGTAAATTTAAGGAACAGTACTATTTCGAGAAGAGTGGGAAGAAACTATTCCGAAAATAAGAAATGTTGTTTGAATGGTAAGTTGGAAATAAGATTATTGGGAAGTGTGTTATTGGGGTGAGTGTTATTGGGAAGAGTGTTATGTAGGAAGAGTGAGAAGAAGCTATTTCGGAAATAACAAATGTTGTTTGGATGAATTTTTATTTCGGAAATTGGGCTTATTCTCACCCATCCAAACGGAGCCATTAAGCGGCAGGGCGTAAGGGGGGCAGCAGAGAAATTTTTAAAGTGAAATATTTAAAAATACCGTGTTAATTTAGTAAGAGATATGTTCGACCTACTCTAATATTGAAAATCCAAGTTATTATAAAATCCAATTAAAGTCAGTCTCAACGACTAGGCATACCCTACACTGTCATACTATTTCGATCCACTCCTGTCCAGCAAGTCTGTGATGATCATTCTATACTAGCTAGATACAGGGAAGGTGGATTTGCTCAAACTAGCAAAAGATGCCCTCAAGATGTGGGCAAATAAGAAAATAAAATATTGATATTATTTTTGTTTCATATAGAACTTTACATGTTATAGACAATAAAGATATGGTAAAATCAATAATTTATTACTCATTCCTTTTAAATAAATAGCTAATTTGGTAGTAGCTTAATCTTTTCTAATAAAAAATCTTGACTTTTTAATTTAAAATTAAGATCTAGACCACTGATCAAATCAAATTACAGAAATCAATGGTCCATAATTGATATAAAAATTGTTTACACCCTTTTATATGAAATGTTTACTGTTTTTGTTAGGTGCATTTATAAGTAGTAGAGATAGAGATTGATTATATGACGCAAAGATTGAATTTCCTTTTGGACACAACTTGAATTTTGTATTGAAATTAGTTCGTAATCGGTAATTCTAAGTAAAAGATCATCTGGCTTTTATTGAATTTTGGATGATCAACATGAATGCATCCAGTCTGTACCCTATCTTCGGATATCTAAATCCCGTGACGTTATTAGTGCACCAACTTATATCATGCATGGATCTTGCTAATTATTTGTATCATGAAACATTTAGTAGCTATACCAGCATAGCCACAAGAAATTAATAAACTAATATTTCCATTTTAAATATGTACATGTCATCCGTGAGTGTGTATATATAATTATATATGTATAGGATCGACGTTAATGAAATTAGTTTATCTATTCAATTCTTGTCGTATTCAAGAGGATATGGATGTGACAAAGTTGGTTGACAAAATATATTTATAGTTTGGTTTTACTTAGCAATTATTACTTTTATCAAGTAATGAAAGAAAATTCATTGTTTTTATTTTATAATTATTTATTACCCGTTAATACTGGTAGGATAAATAAGACTAAATCTTATCAATGAGGATAGAGTACGGATAATTAATTAAAACGATTTCTAACTAATATTTATAAAAAGATGAACTTCATCCGATCATATTTCAAAGTTCAAACTAATTAATTTTTGCCTTGTGCTTGTAGAAACGAAAAAAACTAAAAAAGAATAAAGAGCGCGTGCATCGAGGCATTGGGTCTTTCACAATTAAAGGAGAGCTAGAGCACATAATGTCTTTCATATTTAGGGATGCTTGCCCATGCATGCAGCTCTGCATGGTCTTGTACTGAGGAAGTAGTGAACCACATGCTTGATGCTTCTAGTTATTAACAGCTTATTTGTGCCTACTAACTAGAAACCCCTAATTGCTATCTAGGCCATTACGCATTAAATGGCTATATGAAATATAAGGGATCTCATGATAAGTCACATCGGGCTTGTTTGGATGCACATGGGAATAGGAGAATAGAGGCTCTTTCCGGAATTGGCTATTCCTAACACATCCAAACGGTTTTGGAATAGCCAATTTCATTCCTAACACAATTTTTAATAACACTCTTCCCAACAACACTTTTCTCTCTACTTTTTCACACTTCCCAACGATATTCCTAAACTTACCATCCAAACAAGATTTCCTCTTCCCGGAATAGTACTCTTCCCACTCTTCCCACTCTTCCCACTATTCCCAACCCATCCAAACGAGCCCATCAATTGTACTAGAATTTATCATATCCATGCATGCACTTTCTTTCATTACATCCAATGAATGAAAGAATCAAAGAACCTTTGTAGTTGTTTCTTACATGTGTCTTTATTGAAGAAGATAGTGTAAAAGCGCTAGAGGAGGATGAAAAGTATATAGTGATGAAACACAACAATGAAGAACAAATTAAAAAGGACAAACTGAATGAAAAAGAAAAACTGAAGGTAGTTTAATTAGGGAGGTTGGGATGGCCATAGAGACAGCCTCCTTATTAAAATCAAATTAGACAATATGTATAACGACGAAGTTAATTCTTTTTGTTTGATGTTCACGTTTAAATTTTTTTTGGCATTAAAAAATTATGTACGTAGATATGTGTCTTGTGACTTGTCAATTGGCTGGTCTTAGACTGACAGACTAAGAAATGCAACTTCCTCGTAATATCAATGAAGCACCTGCACCTCATCAATATATAGGGGTTCGAAATTCCGCGTGAATTAACCCTGCAGAAAACATGGGGCGGTTTGACAAGTAATATATTAGAGATGTCCCAATTAATAGTGCTCACATGCATGCCACAGGGAACAGGATAATATTCGGCGCGACCTTGTCCCTCTACAAACAATTGGAACTAGGTAAGAATTTATTGATTATAAGTAGTTTAATAATTTTAACAATAATTGAAGTCGAATTTGAAATATATTTATATTTTCTCCTTAAGGAAACATAAAAATAATAAAATTTGATGTATAATTTTATCATCATTAAATGTCTTAAAAGTTTGTTAGGGTTTACATTTAAGAATATAGTAAAATCACACATACCACTTAAATTTCATGATTTTTTTTTTAAAAAAAAGGAAGTTCCACAAAACTAAATTGTCAAAAATCTTTCTAAGAAGCTCATTTTAAACTAAAGTTTGGTTAGTTTAGGTTAGTTTAGGTCTGATTAGTCCTAATTAAATTTGACCAAACCCATATATATGCAGCATCGATCCTTAATTACATTGAAAATCCCCACTAAAATAAAGGAAAATTTGAAAATGATTCTTTCAATCCCTACTTAAGTAGACAAATTGGCGGCCTCACTGACCAACTCTATACATAGCAAACTAACAAGCAAATAGATTATGGATTGACTTTTTAGAAGACTCTGAGTTTGTAAGACGCGACTTCTAACCATACAACTTTAATGTAGGAGACGAAGAGTCAAACAGGAAAAGATGACTTATAGCAGCTCAAATCGAATTCTTTTAAGATTATCAACTGATACTTTTGTAAAATAAATAAAAAATTCTAAAAAACAAAAAAAATTGTATGTTATATTATATTATTTGTATATAACCTTTTGTTTAAATAAAATTAAATTCGTTCAAGGTCAAAAACAGGCTTTCCAATATATAAAAAGACATCAGACCACCAATTTATCTTCATAAATAAAAATAAAAAGACATCAGATAGCAAGCTACTTCGACTCAAAATACAAAACTAATCATACAATAGTACAATACAAACAATCTAGCGGCTTTGGTTGAATTATATCTAATATTTTTTATGATAATATAGTAATATACATAACATAATGTAGAGCTTAATCTTGCAATTTATTTCTTTTTTTTTAAGATAAGACGAAGGTTAAACCTTCTTGTCAAACTAAGACCCAACAATCAGGTCATTATGCAGAGAATTGGGCTATTAGCCACTATTTGTGACCAATTAATTAAGTTGGCCGATCGAAAGCTATAGATTTCGTCAACAAAGTGACATAGATTCCTCATTAAGTGACCCTCCACGCACAAGGTAGATCTACGGGTTAATTTATTGTCACTTTTTTTTTCAACTTTTTATAATAATCACTGATGATGACTTCCATATTAAATATAATATATAAATTGAAATTAAAGATAATATACAAATTGATATTAAAGTGTAATATATACAATCTATAGATTTTTATTGTTGACTTCAATAAAAAATTTCCTGCCTCCATTCTTGCATAGAAGATCTTGTCGCAACTTCCTCAAGAAAGTGGGACAGAATAAAGTTTGAACGAATAATTAAAATAAAGAGTATGTTTGGTTGTAAGAAATAAAAGGATAAAAAAAAAAAAAGGAATAAGTCACACTAAACATAAAGGGATAAGGCTATTTATTTTCTTATTCCTTACATCATGTTTTTGGAGGAAGAGAGAAAAGAGAATAAATAGTCTTATTCCACTATTTATCTGATGTTTAGTGTTACTTATTTCAAATTCCTTTCTCCTTTAATCTTTATTCTTGTGCAACCAAATTGATGAAACATTTGATCATCGGGCTTCAAAAGAAAAAATAGAGAGCTCATGTTGCAATACTATCATTATTAATTGTTTGTCCAAAAGCTCGATAAGGTTCGAATTGCTTCATCTCCAGAAATGCAGGCTTTCAGATTGATAGTTTTTTAGAGTGATAACAACTAAGGACGCAATTTTAGAGATTTATTTATTATACTTCATCTCCTGTCATTTTCATCTGTATTATGTATATCATGCTCACAGCCAGAAGATACGTTAAATTAGCTCACCATATGATGGCGACCTTTTGACGGTACATAAAAAAAATGATAATGAATAAGCAAATTAGGACCATGTAATGGCACGTTTTGCCTAATACGTAAAAAAATAAATAAATAAAACAATGATTATGTTGAAGATGTCCTTAATAATAGCGGTAAAAATAGTTACGTATAGCAAAGAAATTAGAGCACTAATACAAAACGAACTTCTATCAGAGATATGCTTTAAGACCCCCCCGATACACGATGCATACTAAAAGTAAAACATCTCTGGGCTCCAAGTCCTATGGATGATTTGATTCTAATAATAAAAAAATAATAAAAAAATATCTCTGCGTGGGTACAAAGTGTCTGCAATTAGAGACCCACTTTTCAAAAGACAGACAGACAGACGAGAAAGAAACTCTTTTTCGATAGGTGCAAAACCGGATGAGTACTTGTCTACTTGCGTTAAATGAATTCGATCAAACTAGCATGCATAGCCTAGCCAAGCAGCATCCAGCAGCTGTAGGAGAGTTCCAATTAATACGAGCGATGGTGATACGAGTATTTAATGACTACACAACATGTGAGCGTTAGTAAAGTATGGCATTACCTTTATTTGACTTTGAGCATTTTTGAATCTTCCATTCATACGCATAGACGAAGACGACGACGACGACGACGACAAAAAAAAAAAAAAAAAAGAAAAAAAAAAGAAAAAAAAGTACACTTTTCTTAAATTTAGTACAGTCGTTATAAAATGATGCAACCATCTTCTACTGATAGATATTCAAGGACATACATGCATATTATTTTCTTTTTTTTTCAGTTTTAAGTATTATTTTCTTTTATTTTTCTATTCAGATAAAAGAATGAACATGTTATACATGGTCCAAACTGGTATACACAACTACTGGAACTACAGTAGGTAAACACTGGCGCATGCACACGTGCTGGTAGCGACACAAAGCGGAAAAAGACATAGACCTATAGTTTCAAGCAGTGGTAAATATATTCCAGTGTAAATGTACTAGTATGGAATCAGAGGCGATTTTTGGTTCAAGGTTGAATCCTGGTTTCTTCCTTTTTCTTTCGAGAGAATTGGATTTAACAGAAGCTTGGAGTTGATTGAATTAACAGCAGTAGTATCCACGGACAACTACAGAATGTTCTAAAGCGGTTGTACTTCAAACATGTTCTTTTCTATATCAAATTAACTGGTTGCGCCACTGTAGTAAATTGTTAGCACTTAGCAGACCAACTTTGGCAGACAAACATATGTAAAATATTACGATCAGAATATCAGCCCCAAAATTCTGATATAAAACGAAGAAAAACAACTCAACTACCAATACATATACGATAACCTTAATTTCAAACTTTTTACAAAAAACTACAGTCTAATATACCTCATCATGATGAACCCCAACAAAATACATCTCAATTCTTCCTCAATTTTACTTTCAACTACCATGGCTTCTTCAACTGTTTAAACTATGTTACATGTTCCTGGAAAGCAGAATGTTTCCTGTTATTAAAAGTTTGACTTGTAATAAATACATGAAAATCAAGATTAGGACAACATTGTAAATTTTAGCTTTAGTTTTGTTAATAGTAACTCAGCTAATCTATTTTAGTAATAGGTGAGATTGATTAGCTTTTTAGACTCACAGGTAAAAACAAAATCAAATATTACATTTGGGTGTTGAAAACAATACAAATGAAGTATTTGCTTATGTTTCAGTTAGCAATTTCCTTACCTTTAGAACCCTCCTAGACTCGCCACATAAAGAATCCTGAGGATGTGGGCAAAAGACCAACCCAACCATAAGCAAACTTTTTGTTAAAATTGCTGGGAACACCCAAATGTAGTATTTGAGGATGTTCTTACAAGTTAGTCTCAAACACAAATCAATCCTACCACTTCCTTAAATCAAATTAGCTGAGTTACCAAAAAAATAAAAGTTTTATTTCTGGTCCCTCTAAGAACATTTTGGATTTAAGAGGCTCTCAGAGCTGGCCCCGTTGTGTCAGAACTTGACAGAATCCAAATGATAACTAAAATGTTATGAAGTGAAAGAAGATACTGGTGATAGCACCATTTTATATTGGTACCAAAATCTAGAGTTCCTGCTAATTTGAGATTTGCAAGAGAAAACATGCCTGTATCGCAGGACCTGCATATATGCCAGATCGCATATAGAGATTGACAGGTTGATTATTTACTTCGAGCCATGCATATTCCTCTTCTTTCTCCTCAATTTCTAAATTTGCGGGCCCTTCTGTTGAAATTAAGCTAATATAATGTAAGTATCAAGGAATTGATACTAACACTAGCATGTATACAATGCTCAGATTTACTATGCAGCAATACAAACAAGATAATTTTGCACTTGTCCCGACATTTTGGTAACAGCAAATTACACATTCCCCATCGTATCCACATTCCTTTCTAGAGATGCCTAAACCTACCTCCCCCTCTTACTACCTACTTTTTACTTAAATAGGTGCTATTTCCCATTTCTTGTTGTGTACATAACATTATATGTATTCCTATTCCTATGTTTCTGGGAAAACATAAAATCTTCAGATTTGCAGGCTTACATGGTATATTTTTGAAGTTTAAGTAAACCTCCAACAAAAGCTAATACAAAGAAAAATCATTTCTACTTATTTCCTTTGCCTCTTTTTTTTTTCTGATTATTGACACAAATGAAGTGGACTCACGGAAGCTAGAGTAAGGGAAGTCTCGATAGTAAGTACAGCTGCGACCAGCAGCTTCATCATAAGGTGGGGCCAGCACATCAAGAACTGCACATGGTGTAACGGCTGTGAAGCAGTGCAAGTTGCCTCCGGTTTCCGGATACAAAATTTTGGTCTGACAAGGTGCCACAAGCACAGCATCTGTGTGTAACTTTGCCAATTTTACTGCTCAGGGAGAGAGAGAATAAGTAAAAAACCTACAATATACCCATATTCTATACTCAAGTATGTTGGTAACAGCTCAGTTAACTCCAGTTTTTATCAGCAGCGGTTCATACCAGACCAATACCAATGTGCATCAATTGATACCAGGACAGAACCTGAATGCGATATTATTCAGATATCACATGTAAGAAAACCTCAACTGAGGGAGGAAAAACAAAAAAAAAAAAGAATAAATCCACCTGATAAACATTTGGTACCAAATTACTCGCAATAATAAATGGATTGAACATCCAACCGGTACATCACCAAAGCAGCAATTATTACTGCGACAAATCCACAATAAGGGCATAAGAAAATACCCGGTGAGTTGAAAGGCTCAGTGGTGCGTGCCAGGCAGGCAGGCTCCACCCAGTCATATGACTTTACATGCAAGGAGCCATACAGTATTTTGCTTAACACTGTCATACCAGGATGGTCGTGAAGAGGTATTACTGATGATGTTGGTAAACAGAATATTCCTATCTGGAAAAAAATAGCATTTACTCCTTCAATCGAGAATAAATAACGCTAAATGTAACAGATGAACACTTGCAAGAAAACTGGTGCCATTTTGGATAAATGAAATTTACCACATAAGTTTAGTTGATGGATAGGGGGGATTATTTCACACATTTCTTTGAAAAAGCTGGTCCTCAATCTATTTTATAAACTCGATAACGCTCAAATTTCAACATTTAGAATCTATTCAAGCCTAATTGCATGAAGTTTGGACAAACATTAATAAACAGTGTTTTCAAATTTAAATAAATCTCTCATTTATTCTTTGGTTGAACCAGTCAGTTAAAAGATACTAAAAATGCCAGCTTACTGTAAAACTATCACACTCATAGATGTGCAAGTAAGTGATTGGCTGAGCCCATCTAGCAGTACGTGATGAATAATTTGAGAAATTTGAGCCAAAGAAGCCATGACCCCTCTCATCTTCTAAGGTCTCTTCTTCCAAACCAACCTCAGCTGGTGTTATTGTATCTGAAAAGTATGCTCTAATAAGAAGAAGAATATAGAACAGCTGACTACAGTTTTTGCATGTGTTTTGCTAGACACTGCCAAACTCATGTGGTAAAACCAGCACCAGGCGTGCCAGCTTGATACAAGTCAAGTACTTTAACAATTAATTGTATCACCACTGGTTGGACAGCAAGTTGCAAAATAAATGATCTCAATCAATTCCTAAAGCATGTTGGTTTGATGAATCCAGCTCTGACTGTCTGATTATCTAAAACACCCTTCAGTGGTAGAACTACACCATGTAGATATGAACCTTCGTTTAGCACTCTCCAAGCTACATATGTTTCCTATTTGAAATGCAACAGAGAGTGCCTTTCTGCACTATAATTCCAAGAACTAAATGAAGAAGAACAGGTATCTGGCCAGAATCATTTCTTAAAAGATTTTTTCAGTGGATTGCTGTTTGTTTCATGGTTGTAATTTTTACATGCAATCCCTGTTTTCTATTTGTACTGTTGATTTCATGAAGAATCTGAGGAAGAGGATTGGTTCAATTCAGAAAGGACAAAGATTTTCCTTATACATTTTCAATTTGAATCTTAATACATCCAGTAAATTGAGACAGACATGTGTGATTTCAGAACGGGATATACAAGGATGTGTTTAACACTTTAACAAAACTTAGTTCTGCATTTTTTTTTTTTTTGGAGAATAGTATTTTGAGCTATACAGTATGAGTAGATATTGACCATGATTGTTTTGTTTACAATACAACAAAACAAAGGCAAAATAGTTCCTATTTGTCGTGAATAAATGCTCTCTCGCAGAGCCCCGGGAAGTAAATTGTTGGCTTTAAAACCGGCCTTTCAAAAAAAATCATAATTTTTGTACCCACAAAAAGAAACCAACAATTCGTCAATGGAACCTCTTTCTTCACCAAAAAAATTATCAGGGAAAATTGAAATACGTACATGCAACAGTTCTAACAATTCAGAAATTTGGGGTGGGGTAAAATCGCCAATATTTCTCATTTTTTTGTATTTCTACCAAAATTAGTGTCTAATTGGACAGGTATACACTTACAATCACACGAGGTCACAAAACCAAAAAGGGAACTGAACAGGAGTTAAAAGTCCTAGTTACCCATGAGAGAGGAGAGCATTTGGATGGCATGGGAGGAGGGAGGAGAAGCGGCCGAGGGTAGAAACGTCCTTTTGCATAGCTCGTAGAGAGCCTGTACGGAAGACCCTTTAGCCATTCGAATTTTAGAGGAACCGAGAGAGGCGGAGAGTCGAAGGAGATGGAGATGGATTATCGAGCTCCACGGACAACAGTATTAGATAATCAGCTAGCTGTATTTGTATTTCCCATACCACGCGTCCACGCGTCAGTTGTGTTTGAGAGAACTTTAGATGGAGGCCGTCTAATGCTAATGATGACGTGGCATTTATTTATGATGCTGACGTGGCCCTCAAAATGATCCGGTCATCTGGTAAACCATAAGAATAGTTGCAATGTCTCGGTGTTATACAAAATACAATATCATAATTTAACTTTTAAACTTTTATTTCAAACCTTAAATTTTTAAATATTCTTTAATCTAGGTAGTTAATATTGTCTAGTTGCTTGAGATGTTTTTATATAAAAATTTTATGTTTTCTTACGATTGTTTTATATTAGATTAAAATTAACGAACTTAGTTAATTTTAATAGATTGATTTTAATACATTCGTTTAATGACACTAAGATCTAATATCAAAACGAAATCCAAAAATTATGAAATTTCACATTAATGCATATCTTATATAAATGAATAGTATTACATATTTGGATTAGTTATTTATGTTTTAATTTTTGAAATATAATAAAAACAATCTAGTTGTGCCGTTATATATATGGTACTAAAATATGGAGCTTAGAAGTTTAGATTTGTTATCGAAGACCTTCAAATGTGACTTGAATCACTTAAAATGCTCCACATGTGCCCAAGATAATTTTCAATATATTTTAATTGCACGAAATAGATAGGTCATTTAGAAATTCGAATAAGTAAGGCCTTCATGTTATTTTGGATCTTAATATGTGGAGTGTAAATGTCGAATTTTGAGTTTATAAGAACTTCAAATGTGACTTCAATGCTCAAAGTGCTCGATAGGCGGTTAAAATGTGCTTTCAATGTATTATAGGTGGCACTAAATGGATATGTCGTTTAACAAATGTAAGTAAGTCCTTTATCTTATTTTGTATCATGTGTGTAGCTTGTGTAATCATTTGTGAAATCATATCCTTTTTTCAAAGAAAGAAAACGAACGAAGAAAGGAACTCTCTTCTTTTATATGTGCATAACATACGTGTGTGCATTTCTCTAAACCATAATGTTGTGCATCTGCTGCTGGTTTAGCGTAGATACAGCATATTTGTCTAAGAACACACTAGTATGCTAACCAGGTGATAAAAAAAAAATTTGAACCATGTGATGTTGTTTGCTGATTACCATGCATAACATCAAAAAGTGTGTGGAAAATTTGCTGGGATATCACATTTATAAAATTGCATGCTGAAACACGGTTACTAGATTGCTTGGTTACCCATTTTGATTGTCAAAACCCCCAGTGCTGCATTCTTTGACATACCAGCCAATGAGCAAAGAATTAGTGCCATAATGCCCTTACTGTAGGTATTAAATTAAAGCCCTTGTCAAAATGATTTTTACACGGGATTTCATTTCATTTGAATTAATTTTTTAGGATTTCGTTAGATCTAATTACATATGAATTCCAACCAATGACACGACATCCACTCATTTTGATCAAAAGTTTTCCAGTGAAATGAAATGAATTGAAATCCCACGTTAAAAAAAAAAAAAAAAAAAAAAAAAAAAAAAAAAAAAAGATTTTGATCAGGGTCTAAATATACCGTTTAGTCTTGCTTTGTATGCCGCATCTAGATAACCTACTCGTTTTGCCAAGTCTTAAGTGTGTTTAGATTATTTAATTGCTATCTATTGTAGCCCTTTTTTTATCATTGACAACCAAAACAAAATATCTCTTCGAACCAAGTACTCGATCAGATTTCAAATTGAATCAAGAACTGAATTCACAGAATTACTCCAAGCTAATTGGACAGATATTCTGTCTGCATATTATTCTAGAATTCAGTTTAAGATTTGCATGAAAAATGATGGGAACTCGTTATTCATGAATACTTCATTTGTTAAAATATTTCTTGAACCAGACACCAATATTAAGAGAGCCTTCGAAATCTGATTGGGGCCTGCATTTGGAAATTGATAATTTAGAACAACAAAAAGAATGAAAAATAGATGAGAATAGAAAATAAGCATGCAACTCTTTAGAACATAAATTCACAAAGGTTTAGTTAACTATAAAGTTAAAAGGCAAAAGAAGAAGAACAAAATTGGTGTTTTTTTCAGCTTTGACACGAGTTGGTATTATTTGGTACATGTCAGTGTTAGTCTCGGAGGATAACAAATAAAAGTGTAGTTAACCACTGATATAATTTTAAATCATCCGTGTGATTAACTACCGCAAATGCTGAAGGTATCCAAATAATTGTTAACATAAAAAATATCAACAAAATTAAGCATCACAGACCTGTCAATTCCATGAGCATCCTCTGGGAATACAATGACCTTGACCTCACCGCCTCTTTCCCTCAAAGCTCTTGCATACTGTAATTTTTTTACAAGTCAATATCAAGACAACTTCCATGCAAACTACTGTTAAATCTCGCATCATTGCAATTTTGTTAATTTAGATAAAAGACGAACCTAATTTCCTAGTTTTTTTTTTTTTAAGAAAACTTTCGCAGTGTTCTGTTCTAATTTGACATTTCCTCTGTTAAATAGGATATTTTCATTTCAGTGATATTATTGAAACTGGATAAGTTGCCTTACATGAATTTGATTAGACTAGCAAACCTCGCCCTAACCATGTTCAATCTAGTAGGAGATGCTAAGTAATATTTCTGATGGTAATACATGGAAATCACATCCTCTGCTGATCTTTAACGTCAGCAGAGTGCCAACTTTTGATCCGAACTGTTCAGGTCAGCAGAGTATACTGGCTCGTAACTAATATAGGTATTTAATTACGTGTATTATGTTTATCTGTGCGTGAGAGAGAGATGACGTAGTCTGTTCGCAAATTAGTTGACTTTGACATAGATGAGAGATTAATTACGGAACTCATATGCACAATCAGAAATTTGTATTTTGTTTCACAAATTCATTTTAGAAAGCAATACTTGCATGACAAAACCGCCAATCTAGATCTACTGAGCACTGACAGAAGCTCAGTAGGTTTACTTACAAATGAAGTGTACAAGCACAAGGACGACTGCAAAGATGATATTTTATTTTATTTTTAAGGATTAGAAATGAAAAAGACAAAAGAACACTCCTTAACCTGAAGCCCATTTGAAATAGGAACTCGAAGGTCCTGTGCTCCAAGTAGGAAAAGGACTGGTGTTTTCACCTAGAAAAACCAAGCAAACAGGTTAATAGAAAGAAAAGTTCACTAACATGGCCTTAAATTGTCTGAAAACTCTAATTTCTCTGCAAATGAGAAATATCACGTTAATCTTAGTACAAAAAAAATGTAAAAAATTCCTACGCAGCATTATCTTTCATATCCTGCAACAAGAGACTCAATATACTGGTTAATATATTGGTTAATGAGGCATTTCTTGTTTTTTAGGGTTAAAATGATTGGTTAATGTTCTTTCCAGCACATAAATCACAATTATTATCAAATAATAAGTATAAGAGGTAAGTCTTACACAGAACCCTACAGATTGTACCTTTGAAAGGTGAGATATTGGAGACTTCTGGTAGAAAAGGCTTAGATACTCAACCGAGGGAGACTCAGAGAAGTAATTAATGCCTTCTCTACCAAAGGATTCAAAATAAACCCAATCAGGGATGTCAGTGGTGCCCACCATCAATGAGAGGTTACATACTGGGTTTATTGCCACAGCTGCAACAAATCTATCAGGAGCCTATTTCAGAAATGGAAAATCTCCAAGTCAAATGATGATTACGTTTAGAAAATTGCAGCTTTAATTACCATGCTTAAAACAAGTACACCACCTCTTCTCACTTTATTTGGGTTTTCAAATAAAATAGAATAATCTGCATGAAGAAGGTTTTTAATTTCTGCTAATTTAATGACTTTAGAGCCAACATATAAGGGGCATTTGGTTGTGAAGTAAGGAGTTGCATAACTTAAAATGCATAAGTGCTTATGTAGCGTTATGTAATTGCATGCATATATTTACGTGAAAAGACTAAAATGTCCTCATATCATAACAAATCATTATTATTATTTATAAATTATTAGTTTATAATAATTAAATATTATTAATTATTTAATAATAAAAAATATTATTGATTAATTATTTTTAATAATAATAATTATTAATAAATCGTTATTATTAATAATTTGTATTACTTGTTAAACATTATTAATAATTAATTATTGATTATAATAATTTATCTTTATTATTAGTTATGGTTCTTTAATAATTATTGTTACTTATTAAATATTTTTATATTTATTAATTATTTGTTAATTATTAAATATTATTATTTTTAAGTATTATTAAATACTTAGTATTTAATATTATTAATTATTAATTATTATTTCATTATTCTAATAAATTGAAGGGTATAATTGGAAATAACTTGAATGCATAACTTAAACACCTCTCTAGGTGTAATAAGTTATGCATCCTTATGCATGGTGTGTTTGGTGACTTAAGGATGCATAACTTAAGTTATGCACCCTCTAAGTCACAACCAAACACCCCCATAAGAACTTGGAAAGTATTCATTTGGACTAGAAAAATAAGTTGTGTTTATAGAAAGGGCACCATGGTCAATTTGAGATATATCAACCATCCGCATTTCATACCTCAGTAATCTGATTCATCTTATATGGAAATAAAACAATGAGAGTCATGTTATTCCCATATAGAGTACAATACTGGGGGTTATTTGAAATTTCCCACAAGAGAGGATTAAGAATTTAACCTGTCCAATCAAATGCGTTGTCAAGAAACCACCATGTGAACCTCCAACAACAGCTACTTTGTTTGCATCTATTAAACCTTTCTCAATAACATAATCCAAAGCTGCAAGTACATCCTTGACATCCTTCCAGGAAGAAGATCAAGAGCAAGAAAAATAAAAATGGAATATTCTGTGACCATAACAAATTCAGATTTTGATACAACATATTCTAATATTATTATTATTTTTTTTTTGGTACACTTTTCAATGCCTGCAGAAAAAATATATATTAATACCAATAATATAAAAATGAAAAGAAAAAATGAAAAATTACCTGTGAACCAATGTTACCAGGGAGAGATTGCAGTGCCTCCTCTCCAAAACCTAATGATCCCCTTTAAGAGGAGCAGTGAATTAATAATCAGAGCACACAATTGTGAGAAAAGTTGACTAAGCTGTAGAAAAAAAAACAATAAGAGTTAAAAATCTTGCCTCTAGTTTTGAAAATATTTCTGGCTATTGACAATGTAAAGAATAGATCTGTTCACTTAACAAACATGTACCTGTAATTTACCATGAGTATGTTAAAACCGAGTGAAGAAAGAAAGGCATATGATTTGCAATATGATGAAGTGAAGACAGAATGCGGGCCCCCATGAAGGACTAAGATCGTCGGATGACTCGCACTCTCTTTGCATGATGCAAAAATAGCCTCATATGGATTCTTGGCACCTACATAAAATCAGCTGGCTCATGGTTTCATTAATACGGAAGAAAGAGTTATTTGCATTTGCACGATATAATATCTGAAGTACTTAACTAGAAAGAGAATGTACCACTTGAAAGGCCATCAGTAGGACCAGTAACAGGGATTTTTAAGATGTTAATATTGCGGTCACTTAGAAAAGACTTGATCTGTCAGTGTTAGAACACCATAAAATCAGTGACAGCAAAAAAAAAAAAAAGGAGAAAGAAAATACGAAAAGAGGAGGAATGAAAGAAAACGCAGTAAAAATGAAGATTATACCTTGTGTGAGCATGTCAGAAAGGGATTGGAGATTTCAACCCAAGTCCATCTACTGGATTGCCCCGGTTTTGCTGTGCAGTGTCCATAATTAACTTTAGGAGGATCCATGGTACAGCTAGAAACTATAAAATAACAGAAAACAAACCATTTAACTCAAAACTAATTATTCTACAAATGCGAGATTCTGCATATATAGCTTTTAGTGGATAATTTTTACATAGCAAGATTTCAAAGGAACTGCAGGTGGTTTAAAATGGGATGATATTATTAACTAAAAAGGTAAAGTTTACCTGCAATAATGTTATCTCCATCAAGTGAAAGAAGGTCCCAGGAGTAGTCAGAGTAAGGGCTGACTTGCGATACTTCACCACTAAACAAAAATAGACCAGTTTAATTTGTAAATTGTTAACTTTGAAGAGAAGAATTAGATTACAACTAGGGATTATATCCTTGTTAACACGAGGCTCCCTTTTATATTAACTCTTATTGTCTTTTACAAATAGGTCCCTACAATCATACAAATAGAATAATAATAATATAACTCAACATAAATATTCAAAATGCAGCTATAATTCAATAATTAACCTGAGGATGTTAACCTGAAAATGTTAATAGAGAGGATTGTATCTCTACTTCTCCATACAGATGAAACAACAATTGTGGATCCATCTGAGAGCCAAGGATTAGGGATAAAGCCAGAACAGTAAAGCCCAGGAAAGGACTCCTCATTTGGACACATCACCACAGGTACCTGATTTTCATAAGTTATATGACCATGAAGTTCCAATTCAAACTTGCAACTATTAAGCCTGCAGAAGCTTTACAAGTCCTGATCCTCCACTTCTTATTTTTCAGTATTCATCTTATCTTTGTATGCCCCCTTGAGTTTGTCTTAAATATCAATGTACACTGGAAAGGTCAACCATATGATGCCATATTGAGATTGCATTAACACTTCACCCTCTAACTAAAATTGGACGTTTCTGGACCAAAAAATGGATGCTCAATTGTTTTAAGAGGTCCAACCTACTGTCTCCATCTAATGAGAATGTGAAGATTGTGTAAGAAAAAAATGCATCAAAATACCAAATTGTGATTAAGAATAAAATCAAGATAAATCAATATTCAACAATTTTTTTAACAAAAAAAAAAATTGAAACAAGTTTACCTGGGCGAGTGGACATTGTTAGAGGGTGTCTCAGGCCATGCCAAATTGTTAGAACTTTTAAGTATATAAAAAAAAACTAAAAATTTATTTTTACAACATTGTTAAATTATCATTTCTCATTTCTGTCCCATTGATTTTTCCAATTAACTTATTCAATCAAGGCCTTGATTATTTCCTTAATACTGCCGGTGCTCTAACCAATTTGTAATATTTTATTTGTACCTTTGTATTAGTAGAATCTCTTTGCACCTTTCTCATTTATTTCCAACATGCAATCACCGATCACATCGGCACTATTTCACTTGTCAGGTGGCATTTAGTAGACATTTGACTATTCCTTACATCTATATAGCCTCCTGTTTATTCGGTAGAGAAATTAAAGAAATGAAAAGGTTCCAAAATTAACTTCCTTCTTAGGCGCATCAAATTACTCCTGGAATTAATCTCTTGATTATGCTGCTGCCCACTAATCTTTTAAATACAAACTTTTCTATACAAATTCCTGGGATGAGATTTCTCCAACGCAAAATTAGCCGTATACCCTAAAGAGAAGAACATTCCATGGTATCTTGGGATGATTCCGACAACCTCGTACGTGAGGGGAATACAACTTAGGATAGAGTTCACTCGCCTGGGTAAACTTGTTTCAATCTATTTTATTTTTATTTATTAAAAGATTTGTTGAATATTGATTTATCTTGATTTTCTTCTTAATCACAATTTTGTATTTTTGTAATTTTGATGCATTTGTTCTAACAGATTGAAGACACATGCTATCACAATAATGGCCGTGAATGGCTCCACTCAAACACCTATGAAGCATAGGAATAATAAAAGCCCTGACAGAATTTCTCTTCTCCTGTTTACTTCAATATGCCCAAAACAGGTCCCCCCCCCCCCCCCCCCCCTCCCCTTTCACTAAATAATCCTACACTGGACTATAAAGGAAAGATGAAATTTTGCACAATTCTGCATCTATGGGGCATGCCAAAGTTCTCTTTAGGCAGGGGCCACAGGGCTATAAATCTAGTTCTGAGTTCTGTAAGAAGTCACTTATAGAAAAATAATAATACCACATCGTGTATGGTCAACTCTGGTTTTGGCACACCATCAGAAGGCCATTCAATCTTATGTAGTGAACAAGTAGCACCATGGGCTCCACTATCAACTGCACTTTTTGCAGATAAGAATACGAGATGCTTTCCATCATGACTGTAAAGAAAACAAATAATCATATTATTTAGCAAAAATTAAATTAAAACTATAGAAGGAAACACTGTTAAAGTATTATTAGTATGATGCTACCTGAATAGTGGGAAGAAAGCACTGCTTAAGCCATGAGAAGTCAATTCCGTCATAGCTAAAATGTCTTTATTTTTACACTCACTAAAAATTAACAAGAAATTATCATAAAAGCATGAAGAAAAAAGACAAAGTGTGTGCAACTGATCTTAATACTGCACCAGCAATTTATTCATTTCTTGATTTCTTTTGGTGTTGTTTGTTTATTGAAGGAATTGGTCTAGTTATGGCTCACCATGGAGTTCCAATTCAATATTGAAACAACAAGAGCTTGTTCCTTGCTTTTTTCCCCAAACTTTTGGTTTGATAAGTTAAGTCTTTTGGTTAAAATAGGGAGATAAAGTTTCCATTCAAATTTCATATTAACAATCAACACTATCAGTCATGCTGGTGGTAAAACTAGATACAATTCAGCCAAAAATGGAGCAGATAATAAGAATTCAACCAAAATTTAGACAAGTACACACTTTTCGAAGGGACTTGGAATTGCATATAGAGCACAAGGACGGTTGTAGCAGGACTTGATACCAAGTTTTCTAGGTGTTTCCTGAAATCCAATTTCCGAAGACCACCCAACAAAAACCAAATAAGTCGTAGATCCATTTGGCAAATGCGGAGCCCACACCACCTGTCCGAAACTAAGAGCTCTTGAAATTTCCTCAACAGCTCGTATCTCGCCGCTATGCATTCATATAAGCATATATAAATAAATACTAAGTTAATAACTTTGTGGTACTGTGTATCTTGTCAGCCAAATAATTGATTTATGGATCTTAGCATTCATAATTGTGACCATTGTTTTTGTAGCTAAATTTGTATAGGAGAGAATGTGGAAGCCATAATTTCGGCTATTAGCTCTAGAAATCATAAATGGCGCCTTAACAGTGGTTACAATTGTTGAATAATAAAGTACCAATCCTAGAATATAAAATTAAAAATTAAAATTATCTTTGCTAAAATATGAAACATTACTGCCAAAACATCCATGGTACTAACATAAAATTTAAGAGGGCTTCACAGATATCAGTGGCAGATTAACCCTTTCTTGAAATATAATTATGCCAACAACTATAAGTTTGTTCTCTGGAAAAACAAATACCTTGGGATGTCAAGAACATAAAGAGTTGGCAGTCTTTTTTCGAAGTAAGTCTCGCCCCATTCTTCCTCCCAGTCACCTTGACCTTTCCAGCTGTTACAATTTTTTTTGTTTGATCCTTTCTTACTGAATCCACTGTCAGTAAATGATGGCTTTGGCAGAGGTGACTCTTCAGCTACATATGCTATCTGGGTTTCTTCTTTGTTCCAAGAAATTCCTTCAAACCTAAATATGAATATAATCCAAATTAACCTAGAAGAAGCCTTAAATTAAGGGAAATATCTTTCGATTCCATTCCACTTCTTTCTTTTAGATTTAGTCATACTTGCAAGAACTCAATTTGTGATTATATTTTTTTTTTCTGAACTATGATTAGGTCAAGTATATAGCGCCAGTAAGCCACAATCACCATTTCAACTAGCAACTTGAAATAGAATATTAAAAAAAATTAATGTATGTGTCAAGAATACCAAATTAGAAACACTAGAGTGAAATCAAACACGATAAAAGAAGAGGGGTAAAACACTGAGAAAGTAAAAGGAACAGCAGAAAAGTAATCGTACCAGCCAGACAAACATGGTAGAGAATAACTTACCTTTTTTTCCTTTTTGAACAAAAGGAGAATTTGCATTTCATATCTCATTAAAAAATAAAAATGAAGCAAGCACTTACAAAGTCTAAACTAAACAGAATAAATCTTAACTACTACTCTTTGACAAAAACTAAAGAGGAACAAAATGAACTCAGCTTATGTATAACATCCTTGAGGGAGTTTCTCGTGCACAAATTAAGAATAACTTACCATGCATCTGTATAAATTGATCCATGCATAGATTGCGGGACATTGATCTCCTTCTCCACTTGGCACTGATCCCATATCTCAAGTTTTGTTAGGGATTCACTATCTTCATTTCGCACCACCAGTAACTTCAGGCCGGAGGGAGATGGCACAACAGTTGAGACCCCAGTGATTTCAATTGGAAATGGAGACCACTGGAACTTGACAGTTTGGTCCTTAGAATTTGAGATATGCGTAGAAAGGATAGATTTGCGCCTTTTGTTTGCCAACAGGTTTGTCTGGCTAACACGAAACATTGCTTTCGAGGTATTATCTGAAATTAGTGTAAATTTTAGCATTATTATTTTTCTAACTGAGATCAAAGGTTAGGACACTGATTTTGGCCTTGTAACAGTTAAGGTGATTTTGAATTTGATTATTGCATCAGTCAGCACGTAATCTTTGCTTCGTGTGTGATTGCTTTGGCTAAAATGTCCAATTAGCACACACCCAATAGTTTTGCTTGATTTTCTATTTTCATTGTTTAGCTAAAAAGCATGATTGAGGCTGTCCCCAACTGACACAAAACCAGTTAATTTTGCATGGTTATCAAGTCTAGTACAGGTTTCAGGTCCAATTGGTATTGTGCTGAAATAATCAATCATACAACAGTCCTATATTACTAACATTTCCAAATTGCTCGCTATTTGCCCTTATTTTGTTCCAAAACTAAAAAGGTGGTACAGAAAGATTCTAGGTGGTCCTGAAAGTTTGTTCTTTTTTTTTTTCTGCTTCAAAAACAAAAGCTGTTTTAGATTTTTCTAGAAATGGTCTAGTGGCTCAGTACCATTGTCAGATTTGAAAACCCAAGCCTTGTCAACAGTAGGCATTTTGGTGAACTCTAAAAGCAATTTAGATTGCGACGAGTACTCTTCGACTGTATCAGCATGCAATCCAAGAGGCATGTCCTCCTCAGACAAGGTATCAGATGATCCCATCGTCGATAGAGGAGATGAAATCAAGCTAGCGCGGCTGAAAATTATAAAAAAAAAAAAATGTAAAATTTTGTTTATAATAAGTTTGGCTTTTCGATTCCAGTATACACACAATTGAAGAAAATTAGCACTGCGATCTACTTATGGAGATATCATTGACGATCTCACCTATAAAGTGAGTATTAGCTTAAAAAGGTACCATGCACACAACCTTTTCGCTAAAATGCCTCGGTTGAGCGAGTGGTAGGAGGTGCGTGAATAAAAGAGAGGGAGAGCTTACGAGGGGAAAATATGAATGAACCAAGTTGATTTTAGTATATATTTGTTTAATGACACTTGGATCTATTCAAAAAAAAAATGACACTTGGATCTAGTTTAATTATTAAACTAACTCTGAAATTATGAAATTTTACGTAAATACACATCTCATGAAAGTGAATAGTATTACATATTTGGATTAGCCATTTTATGTTGTAAATTGTGAAATATAACTAAAAAAATCAAGTTGTGATTTTTATATTGGCACTAAAATCTTGTGTACGTATAAGAACTTCAAATGTGGCTTGAATTGTTTAGAATACTAAATATTTGATCAAAATGAGTTTCCAATACATTAGATATCATATTTAGTAAATCAAATAAGTAGACATTCACTTTATTTTGAATCATTTGTGAAGCATAAATGTTCATTTTTGTTATCTAAGAATTTCAAATGTGACTAGACTCTTAAGTGCTTAGCATGCTCAATAATCCTAAAAGATGAATATAATCCAAATTTCACTTTAGAGTCGCTTAGCATGCTCAATGAGTGCTTAGAAACGAGTTTCAAATACATTTGAGATGCACAAAATTAGATAAATCATTCAATAATTCGAATCAGTAGGGTCTTCATGTATTTGAATCATATGTGGAGTATACATGTTAATTCTTTTTTTTTGTGTTTCATATAGGACTTCAAACCAATCAAATGTGGTTTAATCAATTAAAATGTTAGTGGTCTAGATGTGCTTTAAATATATTTTAGATGCACTAAATAGATATATCATTTAGATCTAAGTCCTTTACGTTATTTTATTTCATATGCAGATTGTAGCGTGATCATATTTGTGCAACCACACCTACATAAAGAAAACGAACCAACGAGAAACCCTTCATTTGTGCAACATACGTTGGTCCATTTCTCTAAACCAATATTTTTAATACCGTACTTGAGCATCGAACCGGTAAAGCAAAAGATAAAGAGTTTTATGGATTTTACAAGTTCTATTAACCGGATAGTCTTTTAATATTTTCATAACAAATAAGTTCAATGCACTTCATAAATAAAAACAAGTTTTAAACCTAAAAATGTATACAATACTTTTTGCACATTAAATAAAAAGTTTATTATTAAGGTCCCGTTTGTTTGTGACTTAAAAGGTGCATAACTTAGGTTATGTATCCTTAAGTCGCCAAACACCCATTACATAAGATGCCTTAAGGGTGCATAAGTTATGTTATGCACCATCTTCTTTAATTTTTTTTCCAACAATACCCTTAGAAATAATTAATAATATTTATTAATTAATAATATTTAATAAGTAACAATAATTATTAAAAATCATAATTAATAATAAAAATTAATTATTATAATTAACAATTAAATAATAATAACGATTTGATAATAATAATAATAATTGATTAAAAATAATTAATCAATAATAAATTTTCATTATTAAATAATTAATAATATTTAATTAAAAGTAATTAATTAATATTTCATAATAACAAAAATAATTTATTGTTATCATATATAATTAATTTTTATAGTAATTAATAATTAACAATAATAAGTAACTAATAATATTTAATAATTAGCAAATAATTAATAAGTAACAATAATTATTAAAAATCATAATTAATAATAAATAATATAATTAAATAATAATATTTAATAATATTTAACAATTAATATTAATTATTAATAATAACAATTAAATAATCATAATTAATTAAAAACAATTAATGAATAATAATTTTTATTGTTAAATAATTAATAATGTTTATAATATTTAATTAAAAGTAATTATTAATATTTCATAATAATAAAAATGATTTATTATTATCAGTAATAATTAATAATTAACAATAATTAGGTCACGACATTTTATTAATATATAATATTAATTCAAATTAAATAATTGAAATTCAAAGGCATTTTAGTCCTTTGACATGAAAATATGCATGCACGAAGTTACTCATCCTTACTACACAATCAAACATCCATTACATAACACTACATAAACACTTAGGGGGTGTTTGGTTGTGTAGTAAGGGGTTGCATAAGTTAAGGATGCCTAAGTGTTTATGTAGTGTTATGTAATGGATGTTTGGTTGTGTAGTAAGGATGAGTAGCTTAATGCATGCATATATTCATGTCAAAGACTAAAATGGCCTTGAGTTTCAATTATTTAATTTGAATTAGTATTATGTATTAATAAGACGTTGTGAACTAATTATGGTTAATTATTATAAAAATTAATTATTAATGATAATAACTTTAATTTATTTTCCAAAAAATTGGAATATCATTTTTATTATTATGAAATATTAACAATTACTTTTAATTAGATATTATCAACATTATTAATTATTTAACAATAAAATACTATTATTGATTAATTATTTTTTATTAAATATTATTATTTAATCGTTATTATTGATAATTTACTTGTTAAATATTATTAATTATTATTATTTAATTATTATAATTAATCTTTATTATTAATTATGATTTTTTAATAATTATTGTTACTTATTAAATATTATTATTTATTAGTTATTATTAATTAATAATTATTAATTATTATAAAAATTAATTATTAATGATAATAATAAATCATTGTATTATTATGAAATATTAATAATTACTTTTAATTAAATATTATAAATATTATTAATTATTTTTATTATTAATAATTAATATTACTTGTTAAATTTTTTAAATTATTAATTATAATAATTCATCTTTATTATTAACTATGATTTTTAATAATTATTATTATTAATTATTTCTAAGGGGTATTGTTGGGAAAAAAATTAAACGGGGCCATTACATAACTTATGCAACCTAAAGAGTGTTTGGTGACTTATGTACATAAATTATGCACCCTTAAGGCGTCTTATGTAACGGGTATTTGGTGACTTAAGGATGCATAACTTAAGTTATGCACCCTCTAAGTCACAAACAAACGGCTCCTTAGACATCCTTAACTTACGCAACCCTTACTGCACAACCAAACGAGCCCCTAAATTTTTTATAATTGCTACGCATAAAACTGATAAAAGTGCATTGGGACTTGGGAGGGATGAAGGGGGAATCACTTCACAGGATGTCATCATATGAGTACCTCGGAAACAGGTGTCTCTCTCCTTATTTCCAAATTCCAATGAATAATGGAAGGTGGGAAAAGAACAGAACTAGGCGGAATAACCGGTATTTTCGATTTTTCCTATATTGAACCGACATTTCCGGTACACACAGAGAGGAGTATAATGGCTTTACCCTACCGGATTAGGATCCGATACCTGGTTTTTTCCGGTATCCAGTAGGTATTAAAACATTGCTGTAAACCATTAATGTTGTCCGTCTGTTACTGGTTTAGCTTAGCAACAACATATTTGCCTAAGGATACGCGACATACTAACCAGGTGATAAAAAAAAATAAATAAATAAATCGAACCAGGTGATAAAAAAAATAAAATAAAATCGAGCCATGCGATGACATGCGATGACACTGATTACCATGCAAAACATCACAAATGCGCGGAAAAATTGCTGGGACATCACATATTCACATTTATAATATTGCACGCTGAAACATGGTTACTAAACCCCCCTCAAATCCTAAAGCCTAAACCGATTGCTTGGTTACCCATTTTGACTGTCAAAACCCCAGTGCTCCATTCTTTCACATACCAGCAAAAGAATCAGTGTCAGATGCCCTTACTGTAGGTATTAAATTAAATATACGTTTAGTCTTGCTCAGTTGCTCTGTATGCCGCATCTACATTACCTACTAGTTATGCCAACTTCAAGTGTGTTTAGTTTATCTAATTGCTATCTACTCTAGCCCCCATTTAGCATCGACAACCAAAATAAAAGATCTTTTTGAACTATGTACTAGATCAGATCACATAGAATCAATAATTGAATCCATAGTATTATTATAAGCTAATTGAACAGATCTTTTGCCTGCATATTATTCTAGAATTCAGTTTTAGATTTGCACAAAAAATGATGGGAACTTGTTATACATGAATACTTCATTTGTTAAAATGTTTCTTGAACCAGACTCCAATATTAAGAAACCCTTCGAAATCTGATTGGGGCCTGCATTTGAAAATTGATAATTAGAACAACAAAAGAAGGAAAAAAAAATAGATAAGAATAGATAATAAGCATGCAACTTATCAAAACACAAATTCACAAAGGTTTAGATAACTATAAAGATAAAAGGCAAAAGAAGAAGGACAACATTGGTGTTTATTTCAGCTTTTGTCATGGGTTGGTACTTTTTGGTGCATGTCAGTGTTAGTCTCCGAGGATAACAAGTTATAGTGGTAACTACTGATATAATTTTAAAACATTCCTGTGATAAAACTACCGCAAATTCTGTAAGGCATCCAAATAATTGTTAAAAAATATATATAACAAAAATTAGCACAACAAACCTGTCAATTCCGTGAACATCCTCTGGGAAAACAATAATCTTGACTTCACCACCTCTTTCCCTCAAAGCTCTTACATACTGTAATTTTTTGACATGTCAATATGAAGAAAACTTCCATGCAAACTATCGTTAAATCTCGCATCATTGCAATTTTTATAAAATTTGGATAAGAGAAGAACCTCATTTCCTCAGTTCTTTTTTTTATTTTTTTCCTTTTTTTTTTTACAAAACTTTTGCAGTGTTCTGCTGTAGTTTGACATTTCTTGTGTTTAGTAGGATATTTTCATTTGAATGATACCATTGAAACTGGATATGAATTCGATCAGACAAGCAAACCTCACAGAATTACATGCAGGTATGTTTATCTGTGTGTGACAGAGAGCGACGACCTAGTGTGTCAGCAATATTAATTGACTTCGACATAGATAAGGGATTAATTATGGAACTCATATGCACAGTCAGAAATTGGTATTTTGTTTCATAAATTCATTTTAGAAGGCAATACTTGCATGACAAAAAATCTACAATCTAGATCTACTGACAGAAAAATGAAGTGTACAAGTCGAGTACAAAGATGATATTTTATATTTTTTTTAAGCATTAGAAATGAAAAGACAAAAGTACACTCCTTTACCTGAAGCCCATTTGAAATTGGAACTCGAAGGTCCTGTGCTCCAAGCAGGAAAAGGACTGGTGTTTTCACCTTGAAAAACCAAGAAAAAAGGTTAATAGAAAGAAAATTTCACTAACATGGCCTTAAATTGTCTCAAAACTCAACATTCTCTGCAAATGAGAAATGTCACATTATCTTAGTTTAAAAAAAAATGTTAAAAAATCTACGCAACATTATCCTTCACATAAATTAAGAGAGGTATAAAACATCTTTCCATGTTTATATTGGTTAATGAGGCATTTCTTGATTTCAGGGTTAGAATGATCTGTTAATGTTCTTTGCAGCACATAAATAACAATTATTCTCAAAAACAAGTATAACAGGTATGTCTAACACAGAACCCTACAGATTGTACCTTTGAAAGGTGAGATATTGGAGACTTCTGATAGAAAAGGCTTAGATGCTCAACTGACGGAGACTCAGAGAAATAATTCTTGCCTTCTTTACCACAGGATTCAAAATAAACCCAATCAGGGATGTCTGTGGTGCCCACCATCAATGAGAGGTTACATACTGGGTTTCTTGCCACCGCTGCAACAAATCTATCAGGAGCCTATTGCAGAAATGGAATCTCCAAGTCAAATGATGATTACATTTAGAAAATTGCAGCTTTAAGTACCATGCTTAAAAACGAGTACACTTCCTCTTCTCATTTTATTTGGGTTTGCAAATAAAAAGAGTAATCTGAATGAAGAAGGTTTTACATTTCTCCTATAGATTTAACTTAATGGCTTTAGAACCAACATATAAAAACTTGGAAAGTTTTCATTTGGACTAGGGAAAAAAATTGCGTTTATAAGAAGGGGCAGCATGGTCAATTTGAGATATATCAACCATCACACCTGAGTAATCTGATTGGCCTTATATGAAAATATGACAACAATGAGAGTCATGTTATTCCCGAAAAGAGTACAATACTGGGGGTTATTTGAAATCTCCCATAAGGAGGGCTTAAGTAATTTACCTGGCCAATCAGATGAGTTGTCAAGAAACCACCATGTGAACCTCCAACAACAGCTACTTTTTTTGCATCTATTAAACCTTTCTCAATAACATAATCCAAAGCTGCCAGAACATCATTGACATCCTGCGAGGAAGAAGATCAAGAGTAAGAAAAAAAAAAAGTGGAAAATTCTGTGACCATGGTCAGATTTTGTTACGACATATTTCAATATTATTATTATTTTTTGGTATACTTTTCAATGCCTGCAGAAAAAATGTAACATAATACCAATAATATAAAAATGAAAAGAAAAATTGAAAAAATTACCTGCGAACCAATGTTACCAGGGAGGGATTGTAGTGCCTCCTCTCCAAAACCCAATGATCCCCTTTAAGAGGAAAGTGAATTAATAATCAGAGCACACAATTATGAGAAAAGTTGAATATAGCAAAAAAAAATAAAAAACAAAAGGTCTTCTATGTCTGGACTAAGTTGTAGAAAAACCAAAAAGAGTTTAAAAATATTGCCTCTAGTTTTGGAAATATTTTTGGCATACGAAAATTTAAAAATAGATCTGTTTGCTTAACAAACATGTACCTGTAATTTACCATGAGAATGTTAAAACCGAGTGAAGAAAGAAAGGCATATGATTTGTAATATGATGAAGTGAAGACAGAATGCGGGCCCCCATGAAGGACTAAGATCGTCGGATGACTCGCACTCTCTTTGCACGATGCAAAAATAGCCTCATATGGATTCTTAGCACCTACATAAGATCCATTGGCTTGTGTTATCATTTATACAGAAAAAAGAGTTACTTAAATTTGCACAATATAATATCTAAAGTACTTAACTAGAAAGAGAATGTACCATTTGAAAGGCCATCAAAAGGACCAGAAACAGGGATTTTTAAGATGTTAATATTGCGGTCACTTAGACAAGATTTGATCTGCCAGTGTTACAACACCGTAGCATCAGTAACAGCAAAATAAGAGAAAGAAAATGAGAAAAGAGAAGGGATGAAAGAAAAACGCAGTAAATATGAAGATTAACCTTGTCTGAGCATGTCAGAAGGGGATTTGAGACTTCAATCCAAGTCCATCTGCTGGATTGCCCCTGTTTTGCTTTTGTGCAGTGTCCATATTTAACTTTAGGAGGATCAATGGTACAGCTAGAAACTATAAAAATGACAGAAAAGAAACCAATTAACTCAAACCTAAGGATGCTGCCTATGTGAGATTTTGCATAGCTTTTAGTGGATAATTTTTACATAGCAAGATTTCAAAGGAACTGCAGGTGGTTTAAAATGGGATGATTTAACTAAAAAGGTTAAGTTTACCTGCAATAATGTTATCTCCATCAAGTGAAAGAAGGTCCCAGGAGTAGTCAGAGTCGGGACTGACTTGTGATACTTCGCCACTAAACAAATAATAGACCAGTTTAATTTGCAACTATCCAAAATGCGACTATAATTCAATAATTATATATATATATATATAAAAGACAATTATTAACCTGAGGATGTTAATGGAGAGGATTGCATCTCTACTTCTCCATACAGATGAAACAACAATAGTGGATCCATCTGAGAGCCAAGGATTAGGGATAAAGCCAGAACAGTAAAGCCCAGGAAAGGACTCCTCATTTGGACACATCACCACAGGTACCTGATTTTCATAAGTTAAATGACCATAAAGTTCAAAGTTGCAACTATTAAGCCTGCAGAAGCTTTACAAGTCCTGATCCTCCACTCCTTATATTTCAGTATTTATCTTATCTTTGTATGCCCCCCTGAGGTTGTCTTAAATATTGTACACTGGAAAGGGCAACCATATGATGCCATATTGTGATGGCATGAATACTTCACCCTATAACTAAAATTGAACATTTTTGGATCAAAAATGGATACTCATTTGTTTTAAGGGGTCCAACCTACTGTCTCCATTTTATGAGAAAGTTGAGATTGAAGAATACATGCTGTCAAAATAATGGCAGTGAATGGCTCCACTCCAACACCTATGAAGCATAGGAATAATGAAAATCCTACCAGAACCTACCTTCTCCTATTTACTTAAATGTGCCAAAACAGGCTCCCCTTCATCTCTAAATAATGGAATAAGGAAAGAAAAATGAAATTTTGCACAACTCTGCGTCTATGGGGAATGCCAATTCTCTTTAGGCAGAGCTATAAATCTAGTTCTGAGTTCTGTAAGAAGTCACTTATAGAAAAATATTAATACCACATCGTGTATGGTCAACTCTGGTTTCAGCACACCATCAGAAGGCCATTCAATCTTGTGTAGTGAGCAAGTAGCACCATGGGCTCCGCTATCAACTGCACTTTTTGCAGATAGGAATACGAGATACTTTCCATCAGGACTGTAAAGAAACCAAAAAATCATATTATTTAGCAAAAGTTAAATAAAAACTACAGAAGAAAACACTGTTAGAAGAAATATTAGTATGATGCTACCTGAATAATGGGAAGAAAGCACTGCTTAAGCCATGAGAACTCAATTCCGTCACAGTTGAAATGTCTTCATTTTTACTCTCACTAAAACATTATAAGAAATTATCATAAAAGCATGAAGAAAAAGACAAAGTGTTTGCAACTGATCTTAACTACTGCAGCAGAAAATTTTTTTTTTCTTTTCTTGTTTTCTTTTGGTACTGTTTGTTTATTGGAGAAATTGGTCTAGTTCTGGCTCACCATGAAGTGTCAATTCAATATTGAAACAAGAAGAGCTTGTTCCTTCCTTTCTTCCCTGAAACTTTGGTTTGATAAATTAAGTCTTTTGGTTAAAATAGGGATATAAAGTTTCCATCCAATTTTCAAATTAACAATCAACACTCTCAGTCATGCTGGTGCTAAAACTAGATACAATTCAGCCAAAAAAGGAGCAGATAATAATAAGAATTTCAACCAAAATAGACAAGTACTCACTTTTGGAAGGGACTTGGAATTGCATATAGAGAACAAGGACGGTTGTAGCAGTACTTGATACCAAGTTTTCTAGGTGTTTTCTGAAATCCATTTTCAGAAGACCACCCAACAAAAACCAAGTAAGTCGTAGATCCATTTGGGGAATGCGGAGCCCACACCACCTGTCCGATACTAAGAGTTCTTGAAATTCCCTCAACAGCTCGTATCTCGCCGCTGAGCATTCATATAAGCATATATAAATAAATATTAGGTTAATAACTTATGGTGCTGTGTATCTTGTCAGCTAAAGAATTGATTTATGGATCTTAGCTTCCACAATTGTCACTGTTATTTTTGTAGCTAAATTCGTATAGGAGAGAATGTGGGAGCAACAATTTCATCTATTAGCTCTAGAAATCATAAAAGAGGCCTTAACAATGCTCAGAATTTTTACAAAAAAAAAGTTACCAAAACTAGAACAATATAAAATTCAAAAAAAAAAAAGAAATTAACTTTGCTAACATATGAAAACATTACTGCAAAACCATCCATGGTACTAACATAAAACTTAAGAGGGCATCACAGATATCAGTGGCAGACTAACCCTTTCATGAAATATAGTTATGTCAACAACTGTAAGTTTGTTCTCTTGAAAAACATGTACCTTGAGATGTCAAGAACAAAAAGAGTTGGCTGTCTTTTTTTGAAGTAAGTCTCACCCCATTCTTCCTCCCAGTCACCTTGACCTTTCCAGCTGTTACTATCCTTTTCATTTGATCCTTTTTTACTGAATCCACTGTCAGTAAATGATGGCTTTGGCAGAGGTGGCTCTTCAGCTACGTATGCTATCTGGGTTTCTTCTTTGTTCCAAGAAATTCCTTCAAACCTAAAAGATGAATATAACCCAAATTAACCTAGAAGAAGCCTTAAATTAAGGGAAATATTTTTTATTCCATTTTTAGTTTCTTTCTTTTAGATTTAGTCAAATTGCAAGAAATCAATTTGTGATTATATTTTTTTCTGAAATATGATTACGTCAAGTATATAGAGCCAGTAAGCCGCAATTCACCATTTCAACTAGCAACTTGGAATAAAACATTAAAAAAAATTGATATATGTGTCAAGAAAACCAATACGGAAACACTAGAGTGAAATCAAACACAATAAAGAAAAGAGGGGTAAAGCACTGAGAAAGTAAAAGTAACAGCAAAAAAGTGATCGTACCAGCCAGACAAACATGGTAGACAATGACTTATCATTTTTTTTCCTTTTTGAACCAAAAAAAAAGAATTTGCATTTCCGGCCTCATTAAAAATGATGCAAGCACTAACAAAATTTGCATTTCGAATTTTTTAAAACCTGCCATTTTTGGAATGTTGAAATAGTAGTTTGTTTCCAAAAATGGCAGGTTTTAAAAAATTCATAAAAAATAGTAATAAAATCTCAAAAATAGTAAAATTTGGTTTTCTACGAGATTTCAATATATAGATTAGATTTGTTAAATTAGATTTGTCAATTTACAAAAATACCCTCGAAAAACACCGCAGTGCATAGAAAGCTCTATGCACTACGGTGCATAATAAACTTTCTCAAAACCTTATCTACTAGTACTCTTTGACAAAAACTAAAGAGGAATAAAATAAAATGAACTCAGCTTGTGTCTAACCTCCTTGAGGGAGTTTCTCATGCACAAATTAAGAATCACTTACCATGCATCTGTATAAATTGATCCATGGACAGACTGTGGGACATTGATCTCCTTCTCCACTTGGCACTGATTCCATATCTCAAGTTTTGTTGGGGATTCACTCTCTCCATTTCGCACCACCAGTAACTTCAGGCCGGAGGGAGATGGTACAACAGTTGAGACCCCAGTGATTTCAATTGGAAATGGAGACCACTGGAAATTGACAGTTTGGTCCCCAGAACTTGAGATATGTGTAGAAAGGATAGATTTGCGCCTTTTGTTTGCCAACAGGTTTGTCTGGCTAACCAGAAACATTGCATTCGAGGTATTAGCTGAAATTTGTGTAAATTTTAGCATTATTATTTTTCTAAGTGAGATCAAAGTTTAGGACACTGATTTTGGTTCTTGTAAAAGTTAAGATGATTTTGATCTTGATTATTCTATCAGTCATCATGTGATCTTTTCTTGTCTTGTGTATGGATTATTTTGGCTATAATTTCCAATTAGCACACACCCAATAGTTTTGCTTGATTTTCTTTTGTCATTGTTTAGCTAAAAAGCATGACTGAGGTCTGAGGCCATTCCCTACTGACACAAAACCAGTTAATTTTACATGGTTATCAAGTCTAGTACAGGTTTCAGGTCCAATTGGTATTGTGCTGAAATAATCAATCATACAACAGTCCTATTTGATTAACGTTTCCAAATTTTTTTTAGAAAAACTAGGTAGTAGCTACCTAGTATTAACGTTTCCAAATTGCTCCCTATTTTGTTTCAAAACTAAAAAAGGTGCTACAGAAAGAATCTAGGTGCTCCTGAAATTTCTTTTTCTACAGCTTCAAAACCAATAGCTATTTTAGATTTTCCCAGAAAATGTCTAGTGGCTCAGTACCATTGTCAGATTTGAAAACCCAAGCCTTGTCAACAGTAGGCATTTTAGTGAACTCTAAAAGCAATTTAGATTGCGACGAGTACTCTTCAACCGTAGCAGCATCCAATCCAAGCGGCATATCCTTCTCAGACAAGGTATCAGATGATCCCATCGTCGATATAGGAGATGAAATCAAGATAGCGCGGCTGAAAATTATAAAATACAAAATGTAAAATTAGAAGTGTAATCTAATTATGGAGATATCATCGAGGATCACACCTATAACTATAAAGGTACCATGCACACAACCTGTTTGCTAAAATGACTCGGTTGAGTGAGTACGAGTGGATGCGTTAAATAGAGAGAGAGAGAGAGAGAGAGGCTTACTTACGGGGGTTTAGAGAAAAGGCGAAGGAAAGAAAAGGAGCGAGGCAATGAGCAACAGCGACGGAGAGAGGAATAGTGGGAAATAATTGAGTGAGAGGGTGAAAGGATACAAGCCATGGCGTTGGCTCATCCGACCAATATATGTTTTACATGTGGCCGTACCTGGGTGGTGCTAGCATCCTATCTTTTTAGTCTTTTTTTTCTCTGTCTGTGCGGGCCCACGGGTAGGGCTGTCAATCCTACCGTTTACCACGTTCTGCCGTTTCGCATAACCGAAACGAAACGAATAACGGCACCGGTTTTCATTCCGTTCCAATAATGAAACAGCAAACGAAATCTGAAATCTTACCGTTTCGACCGTTTCAGCTTCATTCCAAACCGTTTCATGTGTATTTTATGAAGTGAAACGGTTAATGGCACGGTTTTTTGTTTCGTTTTCAAAACGAAACGATTTGCGAAATGAAATATGATACCGTTTCGGCAAACGGAACAGAAAAGGGAACAGGCTGTTCCGTGTCCGTTGGCCACGTTTGACAGGTATACCCACGGGTCCCAATTGTTTGTTTTAAACTTTTAATTAGTGAAGAATCATGGCATTATTGTGATCACTTTAATATTCGCTCACTTTTATAGTATTTAATATTTAATTTAAAAATTAAAAGAGGTTCTGCAATAGATCAGATTTGTAGTCTGATTTGAGCTTTATTTTTATTCAAATAAATCACAGTAGTTCATAATTTAATTTTATTGAGAAAACTCATATAAAAAAATTAGTCTACCAGAGATATTTAAGTTTAGTTTATTTATAATTTTCAAAAAAAAAATCTAGTTTATTTAAATTATATACAAAGACATAGAAACTAGGCTTGTAAAAAAATTAAAAACTCAAATAACTATAGTGAGGAAAATAATTGATAATAATGCTATGGTTCCGTTTTATATTATGGAAAAATTGAACTACTGTAATTATTATCATAAGAATAAAGAACTGCACGGCTCCTGTAAGCTTTATAACTATCTATACTACTTATAAATGCACCAATGCAAGAGTGTGAGATCTAAGGATACAACCTTGGTCTGAACAATCTATGCCATTGATTGTTAGAATGAATGGATCAGATAATGTCTTTGAATCATTGATCGTGAGATGAATGAATCAGATGATGTCTCGGAACGAAAGTTTATTTGTGTCTTGAACTTACGTTTGATCGGAGGTATTCGAGCACGCGCTTGCGCTGGTAGTTCTTTGTGACTACGGATCGATTCTTCCCTTAAACATTTTTTTCTCCAAAAAATATCGTAAGTTTTGAACTATTTCAGTGTCCCCTTCGCATCTTATGTTGCCCCATACCTTCGCATCTTTTTTTTAAAAAAAAAAAATTTACTGAGGGTTCCATTCTTCTACCTAATTTCTACTACCCCAAATATTTTTAGCTTCTCCGTGGAAATTGAAAACCCTCCCACCACCCCCCGGACCCCCCCCCAAACAACACACGGAACAATGTCTCCACCATGGCATCAACAAAGCCACGGTCCTCTTGCCGAATAGTGGGATCCACCACTTTTGTCTCCTTCTCCTAACCATCTGAGTCATCGAGAGAAGGCCGATAGCTACGATTTGAACAGATGCCAAGTCGGTTGCTTACTGTTGTACGTGGTGTGGATCAGGAGCCGTCGGATGAAAAAGACGCTGATGAAATGATGATCATCTTTCGCGGCAACAATTTTTGAATTCTGCTCGCATCGTTTCAAATTAAATTTATTTTTTTGAAATTCAAAAGTTTCCCCGATGCCCCTTCATCCCTTCGCTTAGGGAAAATTTTTGCTTCCCTATTTAAACCAAATACTTCCACCCAGGCTGAGTGAGTTAAGGAGAAGGCGGCATGACATTACTGCTAGCGGTTTGGTACTCTTCCCATCCCTGTATATCTTATATCTCGATGGATAAATTCTGTGATTTTCTGATTTAATTCATTGGTTTCCTCTATGAACTCTGTAAGCTTTGGCAAATCAAGCATCTCTTTCTTATTATTTCTCTGTTTCCTTTGAATTAAGAATATTATGCTAAGTATTTGATACAGGTGGTTGTGTTCAGTTTGTACCTGTCTATGTTGCCATTGCTGGTTTGGTCTTTCCCGGCTATACAGTACAAGAAATCTGGTTATACAGGTACTGAATAAGTCATTCTATTTATTTTTGTATTTTTTATTTAAATGTCTCTTATGTGTATTTAAAGTACATCTAAGGCATAAGAAATTCAGAGGAATATGTCCTTATGTGTTTTATAGTTTATTTTCACTTCCTTCTAATCTTCGTTTTTCTCATTTGTTCAATTTTTCTACAGGTTGAATACTCCGAGCACATCGGCTATTGCAATTGAAGATTTTTCTGATTTGGCTTCATATTTCAAGGGTAAGATAATTTTGTACAGACTTTATAGTTAAAACTTCCTTTATTTATTAAGATAATTTTGCAAAAGCAGCACCGATCAATTTCATGGAATTTTTTTTTAGTTTGAAATATTGCTATATATTTTTCACCATTCTGCCTTTCTTTTCTACTTTATGAAAGAAATGAGTAGTTCAGTGACCATTTGTGGTTGGGTATAGTTTGATGATCTCTTGCACAATTAAGCCTCATCTTATTTCAATACAAAATAATAAATTCAGTTACTGTTGTTTATGAGTCTGAATCTGTACCGATTCTAAAGTAGATATTTTTTTATAGTCTTTTTCCTGTAATTTACCCTTCTTGTTTGTTAGGCATGTCAATCATAGTCTTTGAAGATTGTATTAACATGAACTAATTATCCAACTTTTAGGATATAACAGGTACTCTCACAACAGAAGATGCCCATGACCAAGCCAGTGTCACTAGATTGTGCTCTGCCTGGAATCTGTTGGTCATAGGAGGAAAAAGGTTTGTTTGCTAAGCCTAATTTGCCCTTTTAATGTGTTAAAAATGTTTTCAGTAAAACTACATGTTACAAAGTCAGAATTTCTTGTATAAATTTACATGGATTTCCTTTTTATTTTTTATTTTTTGTCTTTTTGAGTTTAGTTGTTCATTTAATTCCATTGTTTAACACAGGTCGGTGGAGTTGATGAAAATATGCCACATCTTCGATCAACAATGGAAGGGATAGATATTTCTTTTTTCTAATTATAGAGTGAGGTTAGTTCGTCTGGCATCAACTACTATTCTTTTATGTCTGATCGAGGATCAAACTTGCTAATTTGACGTTTGTTTGTCAAATTATAGGGACAGATGACCCTGCAACCATTTAGACCTCCAAAACTTGAAGATGTTGCGACCATTTGTTGTAAGTTGTACTACTGGAACACCAAAGTTATTTCAAAAACCTTATCCTCTAGCCGTGATAACCAAGGACACATACTTATATATTTTTGTTTATGTAGAAAATTCATTTTCTTCGATTTTGTTTATGTTTGTTTTGCCATCATCCCTTTCGTATGTTTATTTTCTTGTTTAAGTTTCATAATAATAATATTTACCAAACCAAGGTGTATCCAACTCTTCAATTAATTATTAATTTTTATAAAACATGTTTTTGTCTTAAGTATGATCATTGTTCATTACAATTGTGGAGCAAGAGTGATTCAAAAATCTTGTCACGTTGTATTATCTATTTTTCTTTGAGACGATATACTTTTATATGAAATATTTTATTGAGAAACATATTTATTTTCATTGAATTATTTTTTTTTTAGTTGTTCATATGTCTACTTTTATTGATTCTATTTGTTTAAACCGGTAAATACCAATGCTACCTTCAGCACCAATCAAGACAACATTGACATAAAATATTGAAAATATACAACATATCTGTGTCAGATAAAATTTTCACGTATTAAAGTCCACCCACACATTGGGTGGGCACTGTTGCTAGTATATTTAATGATTGTTTCAATCGTCTTTGTTTATTGAGGGAATCTAATCATGCGGACTGTGGAGTGGAGTGGAGTGGAGGGAGTCGCTGGTCTCCTGTTCTATTGTAGTTTATGGTTATGGAAAAATACCAGAAATGATATACACCATCCATCAATTTACCATCCAATACCATCCAACAGGCTTCAACAGGCCAAATTGGGCTTCAGCCATCATTTTTCGCTTGATGACGTCACCAAAACCGCGTGATGACGTCATCAATTTTTTTTCGAAAATTTTTTTTGCGCTGACGTCATCAAATGGACAGATTTTTCTGTTCAGTTAGATGCATCAAGGGATGAGTTAAAGTTGTTAAGTGTTCAGTTAGATGCATCTTAAAATCGAATTTTCATATTTTTTGTTCAGTTAAACACGTTAAGGGATGAACTTAAAGTATTTATGTGTTCAGTTAGTTGCATCTCAAAATTGAATTTTCGCATTTTTGTGTTCAGTTAAACACGATAAGGGATGAATTTAAAGTTTTATGTGTTCAGTTAGTTGCAACAAAATTTTAATTTTGTGGTTTTTGTGCTCAGTTAAACACGTTAAGGGATTAATTTAAAGTGTTTATGTGTTCAGTTAGTTGCAGCAGAAATTTGATTTCGTAATTTTTGTGTTCAATTAAACTAGTTAAGGGATCAATTAACATTATTTATGTATTCAGTTAGTTGTAATCAGACACGTTTTAATAACCATGCAATGAATTAAACACTGATCAGTTATTAAGAATGATATCCATTATTGCAACAAACTGAACAATTCTACTTACAATAATATCCATTACAAATGATTTTCTACTCCAATGAAAAAGTAACCACAACAAACACAATAAATTATATTCAACTATTACAAATTGATTGTAAATTACATTCAAATTCAAGAAAAGATATCCATTCAAGGAAATTATCTCCAGATAGTTTCTTCAAATCATCTCTAGAGACCCCCAAACCTTTATATCTGCCGCCTATTAGATCAGAAAAAAATGAGATTATATGTTCCATCAATACATACAAATTATCAATTGATTATCTCATATAAAAATCAATAATAACAAAAAAAAAACGAAAACAGGCTATGAATTTTATAGTGCGGCAATTATAATCATACTTGCAAAAAAAATCAGTATATGCCTTGTGAGCAGCTAATTGAATTCTGAACTTTAAAAAATTCAAAAGAGGATCAGAATCACTCAAATTAAAAGTGCTTAATAGGTTTGTCGAAGCACTAGGGAGAATAAAATCTACTAAACCTAACAGCTCAAAAGCTCCTAATTTAATCATAACAAAATTCATTACGCAATTTGCGTCAAATGCAAGGTTGTTGATGACAAAACGAGGAGCGCACAAAAATAGAGGAAAAGAAAATACTAAACAAACCAGGAAATTCAAAATTCGAACTTACAAGTAACGATCTGACGAGGGATAGATCGCCGGAGTGAGCAACTAGAAACAGAGGCAAGGCGTCGGTCCTGATCTCGTCTTATTCAAATCGAACCTCATCTCGAGCTTCCTCTCTATGCACCACGTAAGCACGACGTGACTTGAGCCAGACAGCTCCGGCGAAGTTGACGTCCACCGCCGGATCGGCGAGGTACGCGGCTAGGGTTTGAAGGATATACTGATTTGAAACTGCGGCTAGGTTTAGAGTGGGATTGGGACATGAGGTTTGAAGAGATATAAATAGACTGGGCCAGTCGTTGGGCCCAATCTGGCCTGTTTAAAGCCTGTGAATGGTGTGGATGGTAATCAGTTGGATGGAGAGTAGTAATTACCATTTGATTACGTCAGGATAAGGTTAGTGTCAAGGTAGTTTCGGAGGCACATATTATTACCCGTAATAAAGTAATACAAAAAAAGGACACTCGTATTTTCTTCTTTTGCAAATTTGCAAAAGTTTTTTCTTCCTTTTCTTTGTTCTCTAAATAATTGAAAGACTGATAATTTATGGATGGGGCATTACCTTTTTCATTTTATGGAAGAAAGTAGAAGTATTGTTTTGCTTTATTCTTCTCAGCATAAAGAGTAGCACTGTAGCAGGAACAAGATAAAAAAAAAATGCTGATGCTAATAAGAATATGTATTTATAAAAAAGAAGAGGATGCAGCTTGTGACTTTGAAAACACTTTTGTAATGCTAATTCAAAAATTTTATAGCTGTATTCCGTTTACATTTGATGCGATTTTGTTTTGTATTATTGTTGTGCTGTGGCCGTAAAGTAAACCTGAGATAAGATTTGTCGACCTAATGCTGTAGGATATGAGGATATTTTTTTTAGGTAAAATTTATCACATCCATTAAAAACGTTTAGGAAATTACTATCTATCATCCTTCAGAATGCAATCGCTGCCATCGCTGAGCCAGCGATTCCCTCAACCAGCGCATTCTTCCCTCATCCAGTACATTTTATTTCGTACGTAAATGTTCAGTTAGATAAGTACAAATGTTATGTTATTTGAATATAAATGTTTAGTTAGTTTCAATAAAAAATATAAATGTTAAACTTGTATAATTGTATATATTGTTTTTCATCAAAAGTCCAAAAGTTATTTATTTCCCATGTAAGATAGTCTGACCATTTTTTTTCGTTGTTTTTTCTTCAATCTACCAAGACGATATTGATGAAGAACTATCTATTTCATCTTTATAATTCCTACAAATGCACAATGCTCTCCTCTTATAATTGAATTTTTAATTGATGCTTGAGAATGTGATTGCAAAATGATTGTACCAAAAACTAACAACCTAGAAGCGACATATCTAGATGAATTATTCTTCAAGCTAATATTTTCTATAATCCGACTCAGACACCCAGTACACAATTGGCTAGATCGCTAGATAATTTTTTTTTTTCAGAAAATAGCAAACATGTTTCAAAAAAAAAAATGAAAAAATAAATAATAACGCCGGACAGTACTGAACCGTTTGATTAGGATCTCGCACGAATCTGAGCCCATCTAAATATCAAACATATCAGTTTTGCTAACGGGCACCTGTTGTTGTACCCGTCAAATTCTCACCAGAAGCACATGATCAACCCAAGCCTCCTGTACAAAGTACAATTCCCGCTTACTCGTCAGCTTAATCAAATCCATTTCTACTTACTCTCCATTTGCTCACCTTCATGCTCAAACCCTTCACTCATTTCTAACCAAGTCCGGTTTCCTCTTCTCCAGTGACTTCATCTCCAGTTCCCTTATTTCTCTCTACTCCTCCCTCAATCGTGCATCCGATGCCAGCAAAGTAGCAAACTGTTCGACGAATTGCCCCAACCAGGACTTGTCTCTTGCACCGCCTTAGCCAAAGCTTATGTCACACTAAACCAACCAAATAGAGCTTTATATATCTTTGCACGTATTAGATCTCTTGGTTTGTTTCTAGATTCGGTTGCTTTAGCTACTGCCCTTTCTGCGTGCAATCAACTCAGAACTGACTCAAAAAACCCAGCAAAAACTATTCATGGATTTATCATTACTAGTGGGATCAAACCTGATGTGTTTGTTTCCACCGAATTGGTTAGAATTTATGGCGAACTTAAAGATTTACATATCGCTCGCCACTTGTTTGACTCGATGGCTGACAGAAATACCGTGTCATGGAATGCCATTATTTATCAGTACGTGAGAAATGGGCAAATAGAAATCGCACATGAACTCTTTGAGGAAATGCCAGGCAGGGATTTGATATCATGGACCACACTTGTTTCAGGATATTGTCAGATGGGCTGGTATAGTGAAGCCTTGGCACTTTTCTACAAGATGGTTTTATCAAAACTACGACCTAATAAGGTTACTCTAAGCACGGTTTTCCGGGCATGCACCGATTCAGGCAGTGGCGAAGCCACACATTGATTGGTGGGTCCATGGACCCACCTTAAAAAAAACATTTACATGAAGTAAGAGCTATATGTAAATAAAAAAATTATAGGGACCCATCTAAAAAATCCAGAGGATCCATCTCAGAATTTTTTTTTTTAAATTGAATTAACCAAAATTAATTTTTAATTCAAAACTTTTGACCTTTTAATTTGTGAAAAAAGAAAAGTATTACGCAAAAACTATTAGAAAATGAAAACTCGTAGGGAATTGTTGTAATTTTTACTTTTTTTTATTGTCTTGAATTATAATTTTGAATATTTGATATATTATTTTAGATCTTGTGTTGTTGTTATAGGTATTTTTTTTCATGAAGTTTATTTTAAGTTACAGTGTTTTAGAATTGTTTGTTTGAAAAATATTGGTATACTATATCTATATTAGACGTTATGTTCTACATATGTTTTCATAAAAAAAAAATTTATGGACCCTGCTAATATTAATTCCTAGCTTCGCCCCTGGGTTCAGGTGCTTTAAAAATAGGCAAAAGTGTCCATGCTTACATAGAGAAAAATTATCTAAATGCAAATGGAGTTTTGGATCATTGTTTGATTGATATGTATGCAAAATGTGGAAGCATAGAGAAGGCGGTACAGATCTTCAACAAGGAACCAAATAGAAGAGATTTGTACTCTTGGACTTCCATTATATGTGGGCTAGCCATGCATGGATTTGTTAAAGATGCCGTTTCCATGTTCCATGCTTTGCAGCGAACTGGTGTTTGTCCCGACGATGCTACCTTAGTGGGGGTATTATATGCATGTGCACATGGTGCATTAGTAGATGAAGGCTTTAGAATTTTCAATTCTATTGAGAAGTTGTACTCAATTTCACCTAAAATTGAACATTATGGTTGCATGGTCGATCTCCTAGGCCGTGCAGGTCGTTTGAATGAAGCGTACGAGTTCGTGTTAAACATGCCCATGAAGCCCAATTTAGAAATTTGGGGCACCTTGTTAAGTGCTTGTAAGATGCATAAAAATGTGGAAATTGGAGAGATTGCAAGCATGAAGATGACTGAGCTGGACCCGTCTGACCCGAGGCCCCGGGAGATGCTGTCTAGTATTTATGCACAGGCACAATATTGGTCTGCTTTATTTGGACAAAGAAAGGAGCTTAAAGATTCTGGTACAAGAAAAATACCAGGCTACAGCTTGGTAGAGGTAAACAGAGATATTTTGCATACCCAGTAATGTAAAGAGGAACTTTTGATTCATATTTAGATGTAAAATTTTTGTCACCATTGTTAATGTAATCTCTCGAAGGGAAAAGAAAAAAAAAAGGTTTAAAAAAAAAAAAAAAATTCCGACGTACTAGCACGTGTTTGTCACGTGACTGGATAAGGCCTCAAATCAAATCCATAGGCACCTTCCCTTCAATTGTAAGCGATTAACGTCGGATCAACATCCAACGGTTCAAATTGTACAAATTTCACACACACATCGTTCCGTTACCCATTTGTCTTAGATAAAGAAAAATATTTCAAAACGGAATAGAGAGAAAAGAGAGACAAAAATGGCGACTACGGCATCGCCTACTCGCGCCATCGCATGTTTCCCTCCAGTCAGGTCTAAGTCCGTTTCAACTGCGCGTGGAAAGTCTCGTATTGGGTTTTCTTCGCACGAAACCATAACCTTAGCTCTCGGGTTGGAACTGAAGCGGCTCAGTTGGAACACCACTAGGTTGAGAGCGGCATTAACTGATATAGAACCAGACCTTCGAGAGGATCCAGTCGACCGTTGGAGAACTAATGGCGTTGATGCAGTGAGTCTATAACTGTTTAAATTGGAGATAGTATTTCTTATCCTTTTTGTTGCTTACTTTGTTTAAATGGTTAAGTGTATATGATGTTGGTTTGTACATTGTAGGAGGATTTTGTGTATGGGAAGTATGATGGGGCACATACATATTATGAAGGCGAAGAAGGTACTTGATTTTCTATTATGTAATTTGGGTTTTCTTTTTGTATAGCTTCAGGAGTGACAGTTGCAAGTTTGAATTGTAATTAGGTAATTAATTTTTTGGTTTTACTAAAAAAATTGCCAAAAGCATTCGTAAATTAGAGAAAAGTAAATATAAACCAGTAAAAGAAAGATTTATTATCAATGTCCACTGCCAAAAATACTTATCCAGTCTGACAAACTATGTGAGAAAAACCTATTCACTAATTTTATTAAGGATTTGAATGTGTTTTATGCACCATTGCCAGAAAAGAAAGGCTTTTGGGAATCGGTTTCTGAACAGTACAATGCAGCAGAGCCTCCTACTGGTTTCCAAGGTATCGTTAAATAACTCTTTTAACTTAAGATCTGTCCAGGAAATTTGAAGACACTTAAATTGGGCTTTTGGCTGAAGTTAATTCTCGGTTCGATGTAGAAATTTTCATAGGTTCTCTTGTAATTTAAATAACCTTTGTTTGTCAACACTCAACAGTATCAGTAGTTGCAAAATGAAGAAAATGAAGATGAAAATCTCGCACCTCTACTCCATAGTTCTTATCATCTTATGTTTGCTAATTCTATTAACATGTATATTGAGAAAGCAAAGTGAACTAAACAATGTTTTTTCACTAATAGAAGCAGATTTCGTCAGCGTTAATGGTCAGCTAAAACCCAATTCCTTCTTAAAAAATCTATACTCGTGTGCTGTATTTTAGAGAATAATGTTAAAATTGTACTATTTTGATTCCATTTTCCCATATGTCCCTGCAAATTCTCTATGGCTGATCTCAATATATTTCTAAAAAAAATAAAATGTAAATATTTTTGTAGGTATGTTAACTGCCATAGTCCAAACTCCTTCCTTGGCTCCTGTTTGCTTAGATTAATACTTTATAACAGTTATCTTGTGAATCAAAGGGAAAAGTTACTTTACAGAAAAGAGGGAAAAAAAAAAAAAACACTGCAATCAAATGGAATCTGTGAATTATCTAACTCTATGAGTAGGCCTAGCTTATTCGCACAATATATGAAATTATTTATTCATGCACTTCTTTATTACGTCTATTGCAGGCCTCATATCTTGGTTGTTTCTTCCTTCGATAGTAGCTTGTATGGTTTTTGACGTGCCGGTATGATGTTCCTATTGCTTCAGAAATTCGCTCCGAGTTAAGTTTCCTTCTTGTTTGACTTAGACAAATGCCATGAACTAAATCAAATATATTATGTTGTGCAGGGAGAGTACATGTACATAGGAGCAGCACTCTATGTAGTGGTATTTTGTATAATAGAGATGGACAAGCCAGATAAACCCCACAATTTTGAGCCCCATATTTACAACATGGAGAGAGGAGCTCGCGACAAGTTGATCGCTGATTATAACACCATGGATATATGGGATTTCAATGAGAAGTATGGTGATCTCTGGGATTTCACATTAAACAAGGATGAAATTGTAAAATCTTAGTCCATGAATAGATAATCTGTACATGCATAAAATTGTTGGAGATTTTTGCACGTCTTCTAGTTTGTGCTATCACGCTGAAAAATATTCACAAATGTACAGATGATTGGGTTTTGATTATGTTGTTATACATGCTCTTTCTATAAAGAAAATTAACTCTAGTGGCAGAATAGCAAACTCAAAAATTGCAAGGCACGCATTTCGTAAAATTAGTTGTTATTTTGGACATGCATTCTACCACAAACAAAAATTCTAATAACAATATATAGCGTGTTACTGTGTTCAAATTTCGTTCGGTTACATATTTCATTGAAGTTATTCAGATATTTAGAAACTTATTGATCGGGAACTGAAATTTGTGCAATAAGTCGACAAAATTAAAGTATAGTAATTTTGTGATTATTAGATATGTATTACGCTACCAACTAACGCGGCGTGCTAAAGTACTTTATATGGATATATTAATAAGTCGGATCGATGCTTTTGAATGCATCGGTGAGCTATGTGTAGTTAGGCCTGTCTAACAGAGAGAAATTTACGAAATTCTGTTTCATTTCGTCCCTACGAAACGGTTAACAAAATATAATTTTTGTTTCAGTCCTGATATGGGACATCCCAGTAATTTGACATCCTTGACATCCCGACAAACAGCCTGGTCCATACGCCATTTGGGCGCACAGACTGCTCGCGCCAGCCTAATAACTCCCAGCTGACGTCATCAAAGCGCAATGGTGACGTCATCATACTCCGTACGCTGACGTCATCTTACGCTGAAAATAGGAGTATTTATCATCATAAAAGGGAGTATATAATCTGATGTAGGGGAGTATATAAATTTGAAATGATGGAGTATTTAGCCTGATGAACGGGAGTATTTAAGCTGTTGTTGGGAAGTATATAAATAAAAAATAAAGACGTATTTAGCCTGATAGAGGGGAGTAGTTAGCCTAAAATAGGGGAGTATAAAATCTGATGTATGAGAGTATATAAATAAGATATAATACAATATTTAACCTGACGTCGGGGAGTATTTAGTCTGACGTCGAGGAGTATTTAGTCTGGTGTCGGGGAGTATTTAAGCTGTTGTTGGGGAGTGATATATAAATACAAAATAAAAACGTATTAAGTCTGATATAGGGGAGTATTTAATCTGATATTGAGGAGTATTTAAGCTGTTGTAAGGAAGTATATAAATACCACAAAATGACTAACTCTATAAATACGATAAAGAGAGTATCTAATTCCTCGTAATGGATTCATTAAACAATGGATAGTAGAAGAAAAATTTATATACAGGAATTCAAAAACTACATTCACACAAACACAACAGTAAAAACAGTGCATTGAAACCAAATCAACTATATAATTCCTAGCAATTATTTGAAACTATATGTTCAAACATTATAACGAAATTCAAATTAACTACATCAAATAGCTTGATCATCTCACAAAATCAGTAATAACAAGTTTATCATCAATCTGAAAAACAAAAACCTAAACTAGTTCATTTATGGAAATTCGCTCTAAGAGCTAATAAAATCTTCAATAATGTCGCACACCTGACCAACTGTATCATAAAAAGTTGGTGGTGTACATTTAACTTCATCCTCTTCCTTGTCACTATCAGAAAACCCCAAACTAAAGTTTGGAAATAATTTTTCATCCCAAAACCACATAATACTTGATCCTGCAAAAAAAAAAGAAGAGATATTGTTCTAGTGTTGTACATAAAAAGAAGAAAATGATTTTCAAAAAAGAAGATATATGAGTAACTCCATTAACATATCAGTAATTGTTCGTTATTTCACATCCTTATTGCATATAATAGGTTTATATAAACTCACTAGCGGTAGCAATGGAGTCAAAGTTACTGTTTTGAACTCTCTCATCAAGGCCCTCTGTGTTGTGTCCTTCTACTTCTTTAGTCAAACAAGATGAAGCATTTAGTTACTTGTTTATTTACTCATTAACAGCATAAATTGCAACAGAAGTGACCCTGTCATAAATACTCCCTTTATTAGTAAGATATACTCCATTAAGACATCAGTAATACTTCCTTATTTCATGTCTTAAAGCATATAACAGGTTTATATAAGCTTACCTGTGACAGTAGTGGTGTCAAAATGATTGATATGAACTCTCTCATGATGCCCCTCTGTGTGGTGTGCTCCTACCTCTTTAGTCAAACAAGATGAAGAGTTGTCACAATCACCAGGTTTATTTATTTAGTCAAAAATAATCAAATGTACTCCCTCAGACTAAATTATATGCTTCCTCAGGTTTATTTATTTACTTATTTGAATAGTCCATCAGGTTTATTTACGTACTCCCTCAGCAATAATTTATTTACTCCCTTAAATCAATTACATAAAAATAAAATAATTGTACAGAAATATTATATAATAAACTAACTTGAAACAATAGAACGAATTTGAACACAATCTAATGATTTTCATAAACCAGAGAATTGATTTGAACACAATCAAGACATATATGGTAAATCATCAGAGAATTATTTATTTACTTATTTGAATAGTCCATCAGGTTTATTTACGTACTCCCTCAGCATAATTTATTTACTCCCTTAAATCAATTACATAAAATTAAAATAATTGTACAGAAATATTATATAATAAACTAACTTGAAACAATAGAATGAATTTGAACACAATCAAATAATTTTCATAAACCAGAGAATTGATTTGAACACAATCAAGACATATATGGTAAATCATCAGAGAGTTGATTTCCATTTAAATTTGAAACATATTTCAAAGGATCTCAATCTATTTCGAATTTCAAACCAAAATTAAATAAAATTAAGACCCGTACCTTGATCAGAAATGATGCAAAGGAAGCTTCAATGTCGTATTGATGTCAAACGAAGCTTGAATGTAATGTAACTGAGAATTGAACACACAAAAAAACAAATAAAAACATAAAAATCGTAATAGAAAATACAAATAAAAGCATAAAAATTGAAAGGATCTGGTTTTTATGGATCAACTATTCCTTTGATAAACTATATAAATCCCTTATATTGTTTGATTTTTAGTAAATACCTTATATTGCATGAAAGCAATTAATCAAACAATAAAAGATATTTGCTGACCGGATCTGCATAAAAGGATCAATTCCGAGTTCACAAATAAAACAATACAAGCGATTTACTGACCTGATCCATATAAAAGTATCAAATTCGAGTTAAAAAATCAAACAAATAGATATTCGTGCTCAAAAATCAAATAATATAATAGGATTTACTGACCTTATCCGTATAGAAGTATCAATTCCTGTTCAAAAAATCAAACAAATAGAAAATCGTGTTCAAACAACAAACAAGTAGAAGGAATTTACTGACCTGGTCTGTATTAAAGTCAGATTCATCTCGTAAAAGCCAAGGGGAAGCTTCAAAGCAAACCTAGATGATAATTGACAACGAAAGAAGCACAAAAGGATACGCACCTTCTCAGACAGAAACGAACAAGCGCGCGACTTCCTCTAGAGAGAGAAAGAGAAAAATGGCGATTCTAGAGAGAGAGCGAAAACGAGGTTTTGATGAGAGAGAAAGGTTTTGATGAGAAATGAGGTTTTGATCGGAATTTGAATTTTAAAAATAATTGCCTCGTCACGTGATTAGCACGTGCATACGGAAAAATGGATATGGAGAAATATGGGCCTTTGAGCGCGTCAGCCCGTGGGATGTCAGGGATGTCATCTTACGGAGATGGTAGATAGGATATTTGTTTTTGTTTCGTCTGGTTTAACGAAACGGTTAACGAGAATATTGAAATGGACGAAATTACGTGAATTTTGTGAAAATCACGAAAATTACGTAAATTTTGACCGTTGTTCACTGGCGAAACGATTAACGAAAATGAAACCAGTTTCGGTACCGAAACGAAACGGTTAACGAAATACCCTGATTTCGTTGTGTTTCTAATGTTATGCAGGCCTATGTGTAGTGATAAAAAAATTGTACAATGTATCTTTGACTTGATAAATTTGTACACAGTGCTTCTTTAACTGAATGTATTTGACATAATAAACTGTACAAATTTCATCTTTGAGACATAAAATTTCAAATTACTGACTAAAACAAAATATACACCCGTTTAAGGGCTGCTACAAACCAAATTTTAAAAGCAAATTAAAATAATCACAAAAATAAGTAAAATAAATTCTAATATAAAATTAAGAACTTTACAAATCATTTTTGGATTAAACGTTTTTTCATTTAAAAAAATGAGCCATGACTATAGATTTCTAAATCAATGTCATCTGAATAAAATTTTATATTCAGTAAAGTCCCAAACATTCCGTGAATTTCAATTTCTTGGGCCGGCCACTATCTTATTTCTTTTTTTTTTCGCACCGATTCAGAAATTCTCAACTCTCAAGTAGGGCGTATACGAGCTGAGTTTGAGCGAGTTAGGGACAACTCAAACTCAGCTCGGCGATAATTCGAGTTGAGTTGAGCTAAGTTAGAAATACTTTCGAGCTTCTTAAGCTGGCTCAAACTCAGCTTGTTCCCAACTCGAGCTAGCTCGTGGGCTCATGAGCTAACTTGAAATAAACATATATACTTCAAATTTTATTTATTTAATTCATATATTATTCTAGTATTAAATTTTTTTGACATATACAATATTATAAACAATAAAATTGTTGTCTTTTATATTCTTTCATTGATTAGAAACAAAATATGTCTTGAAACTCAATCTATCATGTGTAATATTAGTTAAAATAAAATTATATAAGAAGAAAATTTTTAGTAATAAAAATATTATTAATTTATAAATTTTTAGTACTCATAAATTATATTCATAATACATATCTCAAATATAAATTTATTGTGTCACGAGTTGGCTCACGAGCTACGAGCTGAGCTGATCTTAACTTAAACTTGACTCGTCAACCAATCGAGTTAGTTTAGCTCGAATTTTATGGGCTCTGAGTTACAATTGAGTTTTTTAAGTCAGTTACGAATTTTTTTGCTCAACCTACTCTCAAGTAATCTCCTCCAATCACAGCAGGAAACAAATGAAGGAATTCCATGCGAAAACCAGAGAGTTGCCGGCTTTGTCAATTGTTTAATTTGTACGCAATCCGTCAGACTTCATTCGTGAAACACACGAGGAAAATATTCACAAAAAGACAACGAAAAAGACAAGCCCAGTTACTTGTGATCTCAGACTTCCACTGCATTAAAACACTTTAAAAAAATATGAAAAATTCCCAACTCCTTCCCTCCTTAGATTTCGAACCTCATTCAAAAAAATGCATCCAAAATTGGCGACATTTCGTTCAGTAGCAAAGCTAGGCCAAGTGAGTATTTTCAATTTCGTCCGATTTTGCCTTTTCGTTTCTTTGCGTTCTCGGTTTAATAGTGAGCCTATTGTTTGATTTCTTCAATATTTGAGAATTTTTGTTTTTGTTTAAAAAATTTTGTAGGGTAATCACTTTTTGTTGACACGCGTCTGATCTCCAATCTTCAAATCACGTGTAATGAGGGAATTTCTCTAGTAGATTTTGATAGTGCTGAAGAAGAGGAGATTTTAAGGTGATTCTTCTTCTCTCCTTTTCCTCCACAACTGCTGAATGCTTCTATGAAATGTCAAAACTATTGAAATCTTTACACAATTTATGAAATAATTTGGCAAGTCGTGCCACTAATTTTAGTGTATGACTTCCCCTAATTCCTTACTGTGTTTCTAAGAATAATTGTTGTGATAATCCAGCTGTTAGTTGTCTGAGGAGAGTGACCTCCTTTGGTATTGAAAAAGACAAAAATTTACTAGAAATGCTAATTAATTTTTTTTGGTGAAATTAAGTCAATTAAACCCATTGACCACTAAATGTGAAATTATTTGTTAAGGTATAGTATCAGAAATATTTATGACATTTTATTGCAGAACACTACCTAAAGATTACATTTTTTCTTTTAGCAAGGGAATGACCTCCTTTGTCATTTAGCTAAATAAATGACATTTTATTTTGTTCCAAATATGTGTATGTTAGTTCAACCTTTCTCCTGGCGCAGACAATAAAACTCTTCGAATGGCTTATATTCAATTGTTTATCACAATTAAACTTCAAAAACTCCACCTTGTTTCTGGCAAAGAAGAAACCTATAGGTGGTTTTTTCCAAATCATGATACTCGAAGTGGTTTTGCTGCTATGCTTCCTTGTCAAATCTCAATCAGACCGGACTTACGAAAAATAACCGTACAAAATAAAGACAATCTTTTGGTGCCTAATCTTTATTAGAGAACCCTCATTATCTGTTGTTTGGCTTCTTTTGTACTAAAAGAGGTGCCGTTGGCTTTCAGCACAATGATGGAGACATGCTTCTTAGTAATGTACACTAAGGAGAGTAGGCTACAGTTTCAAATCATGTGCTGTTCTGTTAAATGCCCGGAAACTAAATGCTTCAGCATACACATTTGGTTCAATGCAGTACTGTTAATTTTATAAACAGAGAACAATTGAAAATAGAAAGAGCACAAGTCAGATTCAAGCCAAACCTTTTTCTCTAAGCTAGCCACCAATAGGTTTGAAAATAGAAAGAGCACAAGTCAGATTCAAGATGAACCTTATTCTCTAAGCTAGCCACTAATAGGTTTAGAAATAATTACTTTAATGTCAAAGGTATCCTTAACTCTCTAAATATTGGTAGCCTTTGCAAATGATTGATTATTCATTTGGTATGCACAATTGCTATTCTTGGTGTATAGTTGTGAGGATATTATAAGCATGACAATAAAGAAGCCCAGGATCACAATTATTTTGTTCTAAGTTGCATGCTGATTGATTTTAATCTTGTTTGATGAAGTGGTTTCATTATAGTTAATTGTTATTAGATATTGTTGATGCTGACTTCTGATTAGTTAGCATCTAATAAGATCCTCTTTTATTTTATGAGTACTTGTGTGTGAGTGTTAGTGGGTGGTGGGTAGGTGGGGGGAGGGGGGGGGGGGGGGGGGGGGGGGGTTGGTATTTGATCAGGCATTTACTTGATGATGCTACAAGTGCAATTTTTTGACCAAATATAATTCATTATGAGCTAATCATCTCTAACTCCTGTTCGATTGAGATTTTGATTGACGATGAATATTTAACATTATAAATAGATAGGTCCAGGAAGTAGATAGAATTGGTCTTACATAATGATGGCAGCTAATCATTTTCTCCACGTCTGCTAATTACATTACTATATTTCGTACTACTGACTACTTGATTTATTGTGGTACACCCCTTTTCTGTATTGTTTCAAAGGTCACTTCTTTTTATTGTCTTATAGCAAATTATATTCAAACATAAGTTCCACCTACTGGCACTAATGTTACCTCATGCAAGCCACAATTATTATTCTGCATGATGATGGGTCTATGTACTTGTCCTGACTGCTGTGTACAGCCTGACTGGTAAATGACCAGATTAGCAATTGGTACCTTGTATGTAAGGAATGGTGGCATAAGCATGTATAGCCATGAAGCGATTATGGCATGCTAATAGTACTTCCATGAGACCTTATTCTGTAGTTACAGTTATGTGGATAAGATATTTAGGTAAGAGATAAAATTATTCAACTCCAGATTTCATATAAGCATTGTATGACATTTCCAATATATTTAAATTAGGTTTTGTCCATTTATATATTAATATAATTCAAGACAGAAAACTAACTCCACTAGTTGAATGTGCCACATCACTCTTTGTTTAGTGCAGGGTCCACTACTTAAAAACCATCTTTATTTAACTTACATACTTACATGGTTCTCAAACTCTCACCATCTTACAATTCGGGGTATACAGAGCCATATTTCCTAGATATCGGTAAGAATTGTAAATTTTTGTATTGGTTGCTCTTTATTCTTCTAAACATTAGAAACTCTTGTATCTTTGTAAGAAATTAGAATAGGAGTTTTACAGTCGCATTGCTTATTTTCGCTTGCTAAACACCACAAATTTTGTTAATGATTTTCTACAGTTGATTGCTCTCGAAAAATCTGATATTTATATGGTATCGCTTGCCAAAAATATTGGATGAAGTCCAGACAACTTCATTCATTACTAAGAATGACTGAGTTCTGTACCAGATAATTCAATTCTATGCTTATATCTGACTTTAGCTTCTTGCTATTTTTGACATTTGAAATTAGATTAATAAACTATCAACAGAAATTCATCCAATATTTTTGGGAAAGAGTGGGCTATAACAAAATTCAGACCTTCACTGCAGATGATAAGATACGAGAAGACTCTATCCTAATGCTTGCACTACTTCTCAATTAATTTAGATGAAAATATAATTAAGCCTTAGAATTTGACCTTCTAGAGTCTTTTCTTATTTATGTTAGCTTGATTAGTATAGAGAAGTTGCTATTTTTTTTTTTTTTTTTTTTTTTTTTTTTTGTTATTAAAATTGCCCTTCATGTGCTCCTATACAATTATTTGGCTGTTTGTTCAACCACCTTTTGCCAATAAATTTAGGCTTTCTACAACCTAGTATGTATTATTTATTGCTAAGAATTTATCTATAGTTCTATACTAAAATTTTGATCAGTAAGATAGATTGCATGATCACAATCAATAATATTCAGTCCCGAATCCTTTTCTGTTCTTATCAGTAAGATAGATTGCATCATACCAGCATATTCAATCAGACCTTTCCCAATTGAAAGTCACATATATACTTTTGTTTCCCTCCTACTTTTCAACTGTTGTCTAAGATTATATGGAAATTATTTTATTCTAAGTGTTTTTGTTTACTTCTTTATTTGATGAATGATGCTTGATTCACCTGAAACGACCAATAGGCTTGTAGTGCGTTGTCAGTAAGTTGCTACGCTTGGTTATACTGATGGTAGCTTATTTATTCAGTTCCCTTGATACGGTCTGAAGTCTTTTTTCTCCAAAATGATTTATAATTTACCCTTCTTTTCTTGTTGGATATCTATTACACCCTCAGTCATTTACCAATGTGTTCTATGCATATTGTTCCACTGCACTTAGAAAACCTTTCGACAATTGTATTTGTCAGAAGTTGACAATTGAGTAGTTGTCAGATTTCTAATCTTTTTACTCTAGTAATTATGACCTTTAATTGTCAGGATATTTTGCAAACTATACCCAACATTTTTTATATTCTCATGTGTCTTGATGTTTCTCAAATTGGCTCGTGAAATTATACATCTGGGAACTGCAAAAATTACTAAAAATTATAGATGTACCCTTAAAAGTTTGGATAGGCGTCTGTTAATCAGAAGCAATTTAGCTCGTTCCTTCATTGATTAAAATCATTAAATTTGGAACTTCAAAATATTCAAATAATATGCTTTCACTGTACTCAATAAATGGTGTGTCTGTATATTTTGCCCCTTTTACAACCTTTATAAAGTGCAGTATAATACAGGATGATTTGCTGGGCTAAGCCTTGGCCCTCGTGGTCTGATCAGATTTTCTGCATGGAATGTCAATTCATTTAGATCTTCTGATGGAACAAATATAATTACTTGATTTGAATCTGGCTCTTAGGTAGGGAGGTATGCAATATAATTATACAGTTGTATACATCATTGACGTAAGTGTTTGTGTTTATCTATTCATTTTGTATATTTAATCATATCTCTGCAATTATATGAATACAACCAGGCCAACAAAAGGTCTGTTTGACTTGATCTTTGATTGGAAAATTGGATCAGATCGATACCTGATCTGATTTATTGATATACAAAAGAACATGCCATCTAGAGTAGGAATGCTTGGTTCATCTGTATCCTCATTCGTACAGCTAGCTCTTTTCTTTTCTTTTATAAGAACCAGCTGGTTTATTCTTCTTAAAATAAGCACAGTGAAGGGCTCAACCGCTCAAGACATAATTTATATTGTTTATGCTTTGACCAAACTCTTTTTCTGGTCAAAATCTCTGTATAATTTTGTTAGGACTCACTCCACTAGTTCTTTTCTTTTCTGTAATTTGCAAGTTTGCATGAATGCATGTGAGAAACTAGGTAGCAGTCATACACATGATCTCTGTCTTTATCCCTATTCCTTGTGTTTATTTATTTTGCACATCTCTCTATCTCTCTCTTCCTTTCCCTCCCGTCCCCCACCTGTCTCTCTAAAAGCTCTCAATTGCAGAGATGCTTATGGCTCGGTGAGTTTTCATTTTTTTTTTCCCGATGTATTGCAGTGAGAGTGTTATATTATATGCTTATGATTATGACATGAATTATGCTTGCACTCCACCAGGACGACGAGGCTAATGGAAGAATACACAGGATTCGTGATGAACCAGTCAGAATTAACCATACCAGAGCCTGATTCAACTGCCCCTTTGTGAAGTATACTCATATGCCACCGCACGTGCCCCATGACTGCTCCTGTAATACATTCTATCAATTCAGTTCTAGTAATGAGGTTTTATTATTGAGTTTTGATTTGCTGTTTGTTCTCTCTCATGGGTTCAATTATTAATTCATTGTTTTGTTATGTCTATGTAATTTGATGTTTTGCCTACAACTTATGAAGCCTGGAATGTTGGTCTATGCTTGTAGGGCTTCCTTCTGTTTGTTTGCTTGTTTTTTAAGATGAAGTTTGCTCAACTGCCCAATAGCGTAAATCCATGATGAGCTATGATATAGGTTATAGATGCTAATATAACAGTTACACAGGTTTAGATCCTTTTGGTGTTGAGATGGCCTTTTAATTGGCATGGATGTGATTGAATTTTGTGCTTCATCCGTAAAAAAAAAAAAAATGGTATTTGGTGCTTGTTTATCTAAGGAATGTCACTGCATCTCTGATGAAGGAGAAGGCATCCTAATATTTCTAAGGTATACCAAAAATGTGCTAATTATAAAAATAAACACATGATTGACCACGGACTCTTTTGCTTTTTGTTTTCCTTGCCAAAAGAGTCAAGTATCTTTCGGGTCAAACAGTGAAGGATTTATATTCTTTATTTTGCTATACTAGTCGTTACTACAATAAAAATATATTGTGTTTAGGTTAGGCCTTAGTTTTTAATAGTAGATCTGTTTGTATGGTCCCAACTTACTACGAGAAAAATATACTATATTGATACAGACGAACTCCGGTCCAGTCTGACCTGGCATGGCATGCAAACTTTGCTGGCTTCCCATCAACTGTCGTCATCTAGATTCCAACCCAAGTGTCGATTTTAGAATATTTTTAGTTGTATCAATTTTGTTCTGCTATGTCCCGGATTATCAATTGAATGTTGGAGAAGCATATAGCAACCTATATGCTTTTGAAAAATACATCAATGCGTATAATCTCCGAGGGATTAGTGCATTTTGAATCCAATTTGTGAGAAAATAAACGCAAATATTTATCAGTAGAATGGGTTAATTATTTGGAGCAAACCTTTTGCCTTTTGGAAAAGCAAAGCCCCAAGTTGAGTCAATACAAACAAACTCGTCAAATAGACCGAGAGATTATGGGCTTTGCATAATTGTACTGAAATTTTCAAAACATCAGCCTATAAAACCAGTTAGGCCTGCTTCAGTGTACCCTCATTCCTCTTTTCTTTTTCTTTCGATATTCGTCTAAGAGTTTTAGACTTTAGGACGGATGGCAAATAAAAACGGACATTCCATGTCTATGACAAATGTATCAAGTTGATGAATCATCTATGTACCAACTGATGACATTGCACATGGTCTAAAGTATATCCTTAAAATGTGTAAATTCGGTCGGATCGAGTCAAATCCGATTGTTTAACTACAATCACATGGTTGTTCTGACCCATTTGAATCTTTGGATCTAAAGCAGGAGGCAGATATTTCAGATTTTTATGAGATCATTCAATGATCTCGTACCACAATATTCATCTAACAATAATTCCCTCACCAAGTAAAACCGCAAAACTACAAATTCAGTTGTAGCCTGCCATCCCATGCAATTAAATCAAGGGACCCGCCATACTTGGTTAATTGGTTTCTACCGTCCATTCAAACGTATCCCATTATCAGCGTATCTTATCTATAAAAATGTTTGAGAAAAAAAACATCCTTGTATATTCCTAGCTGTGAAAATTACAGATATATTCCAAAGTCCAAACTATCGGATTCCATACAGCCTATAAATTAGCACAAAACTCGTGACTCTCGAATTCAACACAAAAAATAGCTTGATTTTAACTCGGAGTTGAGCAGGATCAACGGGCTCATAAATTAAGTTCAACTAGGTTCACCAACTCGTTAGTCAACTCATCCTACATTATAAATTTTTATTTAAAAATATTACTATCCATGTGATTTTAAACTTAAAGTATTTAAAACTCCTAAAATAATTATAAAAAAATTTCCTCATTACACCTTTCCTATTTCAACTTATATCAAATTGCATTTTATACTTTACTTCAGATCAATAGGAAAAAATCAATGATAGCAATATTATTATTTATAATGTTGTACATATCAATTAGTTTTAATATCTGGAAAATGTATAAATTATATAAAAGAAATTATAGTATACAATTATTTTTCTTTTTTTTTGAAGAAAAATAGAGGTCAAGCCCCTACCTTTTTATAAAAATAATAAAAATTAAGAATTCTATTTTTTTTTTTTTTTTGAAGTATACAACTTTATTTCAAACTGAAGCTCGAGTTGCAAACGAGCTGAATTTGAGTTTACTCAAAAACTTCAAAGTGCCATGCTATTTTGGCTAAATCGAGTCAAGCAATAGCCGAGCTCGAGTTGTGCAATCACATTTTAGTTTTTACAATTTTAAGAGAAGTTACCTACCTTAAAAGAATATGCAGAATGTACCTATATGTATTTTTCAAAAAAAAAATGTACCTATATGTTTTTATTCCAAGATTCAACAGGATCCACACAATAAAAAACTTGAATTAAAGCTAAATACAGTAACCTTATAAAAATCTATATGTGCTCATCCTATTAAATACCGTAAGGGGTAAGATTCAGAATAGGTAGGTAAATGAACTTTTTAGATAAACATGACAAAATTTGGTAGGATTACACTATCCATAGTTCGCGATCTAATACTTTTCGGCGTCTTTGGTTTTCCTTTTCCTGTTCCGTTCTTTTCTCAACTGCAATTAGTGGTCCCATACTCTACTGCACTTGCAGACCCTTCGATTTAAACGCACGGTCGAGATGCAAACAAATCCTGCTTCCCGTTCTTCGTTTATTTGTTTATGAATTATATATATCCTTTAGAAGTCTCTTCGCGGCTGCAGAGAAGAGGAAACTAAATTATCATCATAATAAATAATGCGAGAAATAATATATTAATATTAGGAATACTCGCTGTTTTAGCTTCCCGGAGCCGGCGCGACAAGAGATCTTGTCAGTCTAATCATTCTAAAAAGGAAGCTACCTTTCTCCGAAATATCAAATTAATTAATTATGATTCATTAAAGAGGCGACGAGGTACTGAGTCACTGAGAGTACTCAGAAGATAGAAAGGAGGGATGAACTCATGGATTTCTCTTTCAAAACTCTCAACAAAACCCATCATTGTTCCCTCCCCTTTGAGGTTATTCCTTTCTCTCTCTCTTTCTCCCTGGATTAGTTTTAGGACATTGTCTGATCAAATCGTTACGGCTATGAAACAGTACCAGGGCATCAGTACATTTTCCAGATTATTTTCAATTTTCAACTTTTCCAGGGAGTGGAATGTAATAATTGCAATTTTGTTCTGAAATTCAGGTCGATTAGACTTCATAGACAGTACACTCATTCTTTATGTGCTCCAGTTGGGTATTTCTTATATAATAGAGGTATGCTTTGATTTAATTTAAGAATAGTTATAGTGAGTCAATGACAAACTGAAAGATTGAGTTTTTTTAATCTTCTCTTTTGCTTTTGTGGTTCACAGGGAAAAAGCTTGTAATGTCGACAAGACCTGATCGGATAAATACATTGGAAGGTTCCTGTTTCAGTTGTATGTGCACCAAATTTGACCAATTGGCTGCTCCCGATGAGGTACTTTTTAGAATTTTTTATTGTTTTTGAATGCCAACAGGTTAATTTTACTTTACTGGTATTTTACTGGAACCATACAGAATAACATAGAGGTGGCGATTGTGTATATCTGGTCACGTTTGTACTTACATGTTCCGCTTTCTGTTCATCTTGGTTTGATATGCTTCTGGTCTTGGTCTTTTGTTTTTGGGTTTTCATTGGTTCTATGTGTTCAGTTTGGTTCATTATTGATTATCAGTCAAAGACTAGATGTTTCCTTCTCATATTGTTTGGGTCTTAATTTTAATTGACTAAGTTCAGTTCCTTTTTCCCAATTAACTTACTAATTTACTGACTTAGTCATGTTGGGAATTGTATTGGGTTTCACGTCAGGTCCAATCCAATTTTATGTTACTCATATTTTAGGTTTCTTAAGTTTCGTGCTTACACTAGGTTAGGTTGGATTTGGTTTATGTATGACCTGATCTTAGGTAATTCGGGATGTTAGGGTCTTCTTGCTTGGCAAGTCACACTATGATTACTTTTTGATGTAATTGGGTTTAGGGTTGATAAACTGTCAAATTGTTTTGTTTAGATTTTGAGGTTTGGGATAAGGTTGTCCAACACTCTAACTTATACCACGACTTAATTTGAACCTTTTATTTACTAAATAACCCTGGAGTCCTCAGCCTTGTTGACCATCGACTTTCAGTACTTAAATTATATTGCAGGGTTCGACTTGTAAATTTCGCCTAAGATGGACGACATTCTACTTCATATGCAGAATAATGATCAATAGAATTCATCCAATGATTGAAAAGATGATAAGCCCACTGATACAGTCATCAAATATCATGTCGAACTTACCACTAGCTTGCATCTCTGATCCCACCAAGAGACCTGTGCCTCTCCAGTTAGATGTGTCCTTCCCCTCCTTACATGATTTAAAATGGAGCTTTTCTCGGCTTTACTATTTGTTCAATGTGCAACTCGAACGAAACATTGGCATGTAAGTGTAGTGCATATATAAACATGTGAATCATTCTGGACCTGCTTATGGTACCTGGTTGATTAGTTTTTTTTTTTTTTTAAAAAAAAAAAGTTGTTAGGTTTTATTTGAACAGTTTTATATGATTTGTCTTGATATACATTTTGCGATGGTGAATCCTTTTGGATCTGTCTTCTTTTACCATATAGCACAAATTGGTCACTGAATTTGATGTGTCTCCCTCAAGCCCCTAGACTCAATATCTTGCAATGAAATTGCTCCTTTGAAAAGGACTTACACTTTTAAAGGCATGGCCTGTGGACATCTTTTAATCATGTGGCCTTATTTCCTGCTGACATGTATGTCGCTTTTTGTCTGAGGTGGGCAGTGAATCAGCTTCCCTCTGTCAGCTTTTGGATTGAAAAGGTGTGACCTAATGACTTGATTGGAACAAGCAAAATTCAGTGAACAAATTGTTAACTGGGAAAATATTTAGTGATCTCCAAGGAAATTTACGCCCAAAGATGTTTTTTTTAATAAGTCCTTTACAAGAGGTGGTACTCTGATATGAAATATTGTAAATGCAGTCCCAACAACATACTACATGGTTCTAATTTGGAATTACAAAGTTTGATTGGTATTATTTCCTATATTCTTTTCATGGTATAACAATTGTTTATGCTTTTTTAGGTCATTTATTGTTTTGCTCTTGGCATGTTTCTCTTTTGTCATGATTGGTGGTCTAATATTCTATAATTTTAGGTAAAATATTCTTCTTCAAAAAAATTTTCTCCATTCCTGTTCATAAAAAATTTGTAGGTATCCAAGTAAATTTTTGTTGTGCTACAGTACATGTTGATAATTGTCCACACTGGTGGTCACAGCTCGCATATCCCCCTCACCCTGCGCCCGTGTTGCGCTCACACCTAAATAAATCACAATTATTCTTTGTGACTTTGACTCTTTAAGATTTGGAGAGAACTGCATACTAGAACCTCTGTTGAACCCCAGGAAAGCTTGAATGTTGTACTTTCTGCCATTCTTTTGGAATATATTAGGCTATTATCTACTGTATACTTTATTATTTGTTTGCTTAATCTTTGGAGATGGTTAAACAGGAACAAAAAACAGCCATTAGAGGATTGCTTTTGGGATGCTTGGGCTTGTCTTTGTTCCTCCTCTACACATTTAAGAGTTGAGTATATCTAGAATTTGTCTTAGGACCAAAGTAGCTTCGCAAGTCCAACTGAAGCATTTTGTACTTATTTATTGTTTTCAAATTGTTATATAGCAAAAAACACGGGTTGAACGGGTTCTTGGATTTATCCTTGCTATATGGGGCCTCTTATTCTACTCACGCCTCCTCAGCACAACCACCGAACAATTTAGAGTAACTATCTTTACTTATGTTTTTTTTTTTTTTTTTTTTTGAAGTAATTAGCTTTCCCTTTTTTTCTTATGCGAATTGGACCTGTAATTCTTAGCAAGTTTTGCAGTGATTGTTTGCGCCAAGGTTGTCTGTATACCCATTATCAAACTATGGTTAAATGAGGAGACAAAATGGCTAGGTTGCTCTTCCTATGTAGCCAATTCTTCCTCAATTCTTCTAGAACTTGTAGCTCAGCAAGCTTAATTTTAAGAAAATTGAAGCTTTCAAATTATCATATTTGTTTTTTTTTTCATTGGACCTATAATTTATAGATAACTCAAATGATATTGGCGCATGTAATTCAGGAAAGTTCTCCTTACTTTTATTCACTAGAAAGAATATGAAAATGATTTTTTTTATTCTTTTGTTCGTTTGAATTCTATGTATTATTCTCCAAAACTTGTAGAATCATATGTAAAAATTAGAGAAGGGCATAATTAGAAGTTATGGAGACTGATCATATAATTATATGCGGCATAAATGGCCGTTAGCTTAATTTCAAGAAAATTGAGTTTAAAATTATCATTTTTTTTTTTAACTTGACCTACTATTTAGAGATAACTTTTAAGCTCGAATAATTTTGGTGTGTATACTACAGGAAAGTTCACTTTTACTTTCATGTATGAGAAAGAATATGAAAAATGAATATTATTTTCTTTCTTTCGTTTTAAAGTCTGTGCATCTGATCAAATTTATTACTCTCCAAAACTTGTAGCATCATATGCAAAAAATTAGAGAAGGCGCACAATTACAAGTTATGGAGACTGATCATATAATTATATGCGGGGTTAATAGCCATCTTCTTTTTATATTAAAGCAATTAAATAAATTTCATGAGTCAGCAATTCGACTTGGTACTGCCACATCTAGGTGCTTCTTTTATTAAGTTTCAAGTTTACTTTCATTCATATGGCTAAAGCTACCATTTTACTGGTTTCAATATTGTTTATCTAATTATCATTTTCTTATTGTTTGAAAATACAAGGAAGCAAAGAATTCTTCTTTTGTCTGATCTACCAAGAAAGCAGATAGAGAAGCTTGGTGATAGCATGACTAAAGATTTAAGTCATGTAGATGTCTTTACCAAAAGGTAAACTTCTTTCTCTCTTTATGTATGATGATTCTTTATCTCAACTATACAGTCTGTACCTAATTCCATTTCTTATTAAAAATAGCTGTAGCCTCAGCTTGACAAAGTCATTTGAGAGAGCAGCTGCAGATAAAGCAAGGGCAATTATTATTTTACCTGCAAAAAATGATCGGTTAGTATCAAAGGTATTCTACAGAACATGCCATTTTAACTAAAGTAGTCAATATCTCATTTCAAAACCTACTCAGGTATGAAGTCGATACAGATGCATTTTTATCACTTTTAGCCTTGCAACCTCTTCCAAGTATCGCATCAGTTCCGACTATTGTTGAGGTATGTTTAAAAGATAAAACTTAATAAATAAAATTTTTAAGTAAAAAAATGATAATGGTATTATTGTTATTCCTGTAGGCTTCAAACAGAAGTACTAGTGGCCTTCTGAAGTCAATAACAGGGTTGAATGTACATCCGGTGGAGATGGTTTCGTCTAAGCTGTTTGTGCAGTGCTCAAGACAAAAAGGGCTCCAAAAAATATACCGGCATTTACTGAATTACAGAAGTACTGCCCCAACCTACCAGTTTACTTTATTTTATATGGTTTACTGAATTGATAAGAAATTCAACTTTGGTCAGAGAATGTATTTAACCTGTATAGCTTTCCTGATCTGGTGGGCTGGAAGTACATGCATGCTCGAAAACTAATTCAGGAGGTATAAACTACACTAGTTTTTATTACTATTACTATTATAGGACATCTGTAGATAGAATGTAACTTGTTGAGGAATTTCTTAAGATCCCCTCCTTTATCTGCTTAGGAAAGCTTGAAAACTCCTTGCATCCTTAAATTAGCTGGTTAGGGACATTATTAGTATACCATATCATGACAAGAATGCTGCTTAGTGAAACGAAAGTAGTTACTTCAAGTAAAATTGAGAAAAAAAAAAATTTTTTCCCAACAGGTATAACTGCTATAGCAACAAAAACAATCATGTACCAGAAAGGTTTCTAAATAGCAGAATGAAAAATATATATTTCAAAAAAAAAAAAATTTAAGATGTTGAAATTCATGTAAATAATGACCGGCATTTTGAATTTATTTACAAAGCAGGGCCTCCTTATAATTTTAGTGTTCTCATACTAATATAATTCACTTTATTTATTTTATTTTACCACAGGCTGTTGTATGTGGTATATTCAGATCCGGAACAATAATGTTTCATCCATCTGAAAATGAAGAAATTAGAGAAACAGATACAGTATGCTTATTCATCAATTTCAATAAAAGGATTTTTTTTTTATTTATGCTTCTGATCTGTAAACATTGCATTCTTGTAGTTGCTCCTTCTATGTCCTGTGTATGGTGGTAAAAGGCTGGAAAGCTTACTCCCTACTGCAATCAAAGAGATAAGTTCTTCAAGTTTAAACAGCTCAGATAATCCTGAAGAACTAAAGAACTTCAGGCTCAGCAAAATTGTTAAGCGACCTTCAAAACCTCGATCAAAGGTACCAACATATAGGTTTTCTATTCTAGCCTTTAGGGTGGGTTTGGTACTAGGTGTGAATAAGCTATTCACGAATAGGGTGAGAATTTGGTGAACATAACAAAGAATTAATAAGTGGCGTGTTTGGATGTATGGTGAATAAGCATTTCACATCCCTATTCTTATTCTAGCTATGTTGGAATTAGTAGGGAATGAGAGGAGAGAGGAATAAAATATTTGAATTTTTATTCTTTATATTAATATAATAATAATAATAATTATTATTATTTTTATTATGATGATTATTTTAATTATTGTATTGATTGATTAATTGTTGTTATAAATATTTTATTATGATAATTACTACAATCATTATATTAATTATTATTACTATTATGATAATAGTAGAGAGTGGATTCAATCAAATCGATTTGATCGGATTCCCGGTTAAACCCGTAAGATCTCAATTTTGAAAGTTCGAATGACCAATCCAAACCATTCAATATGATCCTCTGACAGACCATTTGTTTATATTTTGTTGTCGGCTCAGCCATTACAGAAAAAAAATCTGCAAATAGTCCGGAATATTTTAAGTATGATGTTTATCTTTTCCAGGCTTACAATGATGTTATGAAGTTGCGAAATGATTGATTGGTTTTTTTTTTCCTCTGTTTTTCTTTATTTATTTTTGTACTTATTAATAATGCAGACAAATGAGTTGTACATAGGCCCAACAGAATGTATACTGATGATAGGTTGGACGCCAAAAGTTAATGACATGATACTAGAATATGATAACTATCTTGGCCCTGGTAGTGTAGTGGTGAGTAGTAAGTGCAGCTATCTTATATATAATTTGGCAAATTTCTTAAATTAGAATGTGATTTAAATATTGCAAAAACTGCTTTGTTTTTCTTAATATGCTCAGGAAATTTTATCTGAAGTCCCAGTTGAAGAGCGCAACACAATCTCGAAGAATCAACTCAAGAATATAAAAATTTCTCATAGGGTAAATTCATCCCCACCCCCCCTCCTCCTGACACACTCCCTCACTCTCACTGAGACATTTGTCATGACAGAAAAGTCTCCTTTGGCAGGTAGGAAGCCCAGTAAATTATGAAACTGTAAAGGAGGTCATTTTAAATGCTAAAAAATCTGGGAAAGGTGGAAAAGTTATTCCGCTCAGCGTTGTTATCATATGTGATAGAGAATGGCTCGTAGGAGGTGAACTAGTTTACTTTTTTTATGAGTTGAAGGCAATATTATTAAGAATTCTTAATCAACTTTGAAGTAAACTTGTGGTTTTGTACAGATCCCTCTCAAGCAGATAAACACTCAGCTTATTCTTTACTCCTTGCTGAAAATATATGCAACAGATATAACATCAAGGTTTGTACGTACGCACATTGTATAAAAAATAGAAAGGGGCTGTTGGAAAATGTACCTTCCTTTTGCAAGAGAAAAATGAGATTTACATTTTTTTTCCTTATAATTCTGTGTTTTTATTTGCAGGTCGAAAACCTAGTGGCTGAAATTGTTGACACAAGACTGGGAAAGCAGGTGCTTTTTTCTTTTCCTTTTTTTTTCTTTGTTTTTGTTTTCTACTTCTGAACTTCCTTCGTTTGGCCCCATTGTGAAGAGAATTGGATATTAAACAGCTTATTTGGTTGGCAGATTTCAAAAATAAGGCCGTCCCTTTCATTCATTGGTGCAGAGGAAGTAATGAGCCTTGTGACAGCTCAAGGTTCTAATAATTCTTGTTGACATGATTTTTTTTTTTTTTTTTTTTACTCATCATGCGAAATTCTAATGAGTACTTTTTGAAAATCAAACATTTGCCATAAATTCCAGTTGCTGAATGTAATGAATTAAATGAGGTCTGGAAGGAAATTCTCAATGCTGAAGCGGACGAAATATATATCAAGGTAAAAATACGTATTCTTATGTGCAATATATTACTTACTAATAGGACCTGAATTTTCAATTTACGACTAACTCTCAATATTTAGGTATTGCATGTAGCGTCCGACAGGTTAGTTTTATTGTAAAGTCACCCTCGAAGATGGTAATTTTGCCCCTAGCTGTAGTAATTTTCATTTTAATCTTTGCACAAGTTGAACAACATTTGTGCAATAGAAATATGAACTCTTGGTTTGAAATTTACCTAATACTGGCTTCACAGTTCAGTTTTGTTTACAAGAAAAAGAATTATACTTGTCAATTGTAATCATGAGAAACTTCATTTTTTTCATTTTTTCCTGAAAGAGCAACTGATTGCTTGTAGAAAATTCTGCGAAGTAGAGAGAAAAATTTTGCAAAAGAGAATGCCCCTGATACAATCCATATGAACATATCTGTGCAAAGCTCAGAAGGCATTAAGTTTTTTTACATTTTTATCGAAAACATTAGTCCTGACTTGCAAAGAACTTTACAGGAAGTGGGACTGTACATGAAGGATGGTGAAACCGTGTCATTTTCAGAGTTGTCAGAAAGGGCAGTTCTGCGACAAGAGGTTGCCATTGGATATATCAAAGACAACAAACAGGTACCCTTTTTGGTTTCTAATACCTGAAGGTTCTTTTTAGTAAGTTTTTTGTTATATGAGTTGTTTGTTTTTGCATGCTTGTTACTGGTGCGTACTGGTTATGTGAACTGGCATCTCATTATTTTTTAAGATTCCCCCCTGTGATGTAATATTGAGCTTAATTTTTAAGCTATTTTTTAGAAAAAATATATGGTATAGTGCAGTATGCCCCCCCCCCCCCAATATCAAAAAATTATAAATCAGCCCCCTCCATGAAAGTTTTCTAGCTCCGCCCCTGTGTTGTTCTGGCTTTTGCTGTTTAGCTTGATCCAAGATAGCCTAATTTACTGCCTACATATCTTTTCAGGTCATAAATCCAAGCAACAAGTCAGAACCACTATCTCTTAAAATGACAGATTCTCTTATTGTGATTTCCGAGTTTGAAAGGGTATAATTTAATTAGTGGTGTTGATGTCTTTTGCCCGCTTGTTAAAAGCAAATGCTTCATAATTTTTGAACCCCGAGAAATGAAGCACGTCATTTTTTGCCACACTAGTAAATAATCGCATAAGTTTCTATTTTGAGTGATATATATCCAAGCTCATCAATTCTTTTTTTCTGAATAAATAGATATGCCCATTTACATATTTGTTTGTTTCATGGACTACAACGTTAGCTGGAAAGGTTTAGATCAAACTGGCCGCCTATGTATATGAAGTGCATGTAGCCTTAGAACTAGATATAGCACTGTGTCTAAAACACAAAATATCCAGGTATCATACCTTTTTAGGTTGTTTGGATTTTTTTTTTTTTTTTCTTCTTCCCGGATAGACATGTAGAACATGCCTTCATGGCTATATGCTGTAATGCTAATTGTTTATATGATATTTGATGTATGGGGCGAATTCATTGCTAAACATTTTTTTAGCTTATGAACTACATTAGGCCATCTCGTGACTTAGCATGTCAAAAGCTTAATTAATGCACGTGTTTACATATTTAAGGTTCCACTAGACTTGTAAATTTTGTAGCCTTAAAATGTAGTAGTCCTTTACGTGGAGTTTCGATGGTATTTTGATAATCAGTTGAGCTGTTTATATTTGAATATTTGATTTTTATCTGCAGCAGTTGTACTTCAACAACAATAATAACAATAAAAACAACAATAATAACAATAAAAATAACAATATTGGTAATAATAATTATAATAAATAATAATAATGATAACAACAACAATAACTACGACGATGACGATAATAATAATAAATTTTGAATAATGAAAATAGAAACATCAGAAATTATTTATTTACTAAGCATCATCCATTGACAAACAAGAATTATATCATGATCCGTTGGACAAGCAATGGACAAAGCTGATGCAAGTTTTAACCTCTTAGTAATAACGGTCAAAATAAAAAAAAAAAAACTTATTTTTGATCGTTTAGGAATATTATTTTTTTACTCTGAATAATTAATTCTAATTTTATTCTTAGATGATCTAAACGCACCCTAAACTGCAAAGTTATTACCAAGCTACTATGGAGTTCTTTTTCCTAAATTATTTTTTTTCAATTTTGAATAAATAATCTTATTTATTAAGCTGTGCTATAAGAAAATAATAAGCGAGGTTTTATATAATCAAATAATTGCTTCTTTTAAACTCCTATATCATCTTTTTTAACAATATTTAGGAGTAGAGTAACTATAAATGTCGTTTACTAAAGATAACAATCAACAAGTTCCGTTATCAAATCAAGTCAACGTCATTATAGTAAACATTGTCCAATCATTATATTTGATATAAAATATAATGAATTCTAAAGTATTTAAGTTTAATCGCTGATTTTTTTTTTATATATATTTTTTCAAATGCAGTTATTCAGTCAATTTTTTTTTCGTTCAAAGACAAAAAGTATATTATTTTCTATCTAAATTGATGCGGTTTTTCAGTATTTTGAATGAAAAAGTTGTCCAAATAATAAATTTAAATAAATATCGAAGTGCCACAACTGAATTGAATAATCCAACATACATCAACCCTTGTAAGTTGTAACTAATGATAACATGCTCCCTATATATGATTTAGTTGTGATAGTGCATTGTCCTATCTTTATAAGCCCTTTATGAGTGGTGGAAATTAATAAAGTTATGAACTTCGTTATTGCTCGTCTCCTCCGTTTCTGAACTCATCAATGACGACAATCTAGCCATCTAGCCCTTCAATTGCTCTCTTCTCCTGTATCTCCGGTCTCTGAAGTCATCAATGACGAATAAATTATAAATGCCAACTCCATACTTTATGCAAATTATATAATGACTCTGTATTAGACGAATATTGATCATTCCTTATTCCTCCTTTTTGGGCGATTGTTTTCAATTCATCTTATTCCTCCACTTATTCCAACTAGTCGTCGACAAAGCCTTTTTGGTCTCACCTCAGCTGCCGCTCTAGCCAACTCATCTTACACTACTCTGTCTTTGCTCAAAAGGCCGCATCATTTCCTCTAGACCCTCCTACAAATATTCTCACAAGCCTTCTCTCTCTCTGTTCCAATCCAATGGCGACTTCTCTAGGCGCGCCAAGGCTCACCTTCGCTCCAAAAACCCTCCAAACACTCCGAAGAACCCTTCCTCTCTCCTTCTCCAAACCCCTCCATTCCAAGCCGCTACTCCGCCCCTCCATTTCCCGCTCGCCCATCCTCCTCCGCCTCCCCCACCGCCGCCTCTCCTCCCGCCCTTCCGCCTCCGCCGGAAACAACAGCAGCGCTGCTGCCTCCTCTGCCGGCGACAACTACGATTTCGACCTCTTCACCATTGGCGCTGGGAGTGGTGGGGTCCGCGCTTCTCGATTCGCCGCCAATTTCGGTGCTTCTGTTGCCGTTTGTGAACTTCCTTTTGCCACCATTTCTTCTGACTCTACTGGCGGCGTCGGCGGAACGTAAGTTGGAGTCGTTATTACTCAGAAGTGTAATTAATTGGACATGCTTATGATTTTTATTGTCTTTTCGAGTTAATTTGAGGTTTCTATGCTTAGTTTTCTTCTCTGTTTACAATAGTAAATTGTAAAATACGACTAACAGAATTCCCAACTTTTATGGTTTAGCTAAGATGTTACAACCAGTCCTATACCATGTTGTGCTCCTACCCATTGACGTTCTTAAATGAGATTTTTGCCTTCTGGCTTTGCAATTTCCAAAAGGCCTGAAGGATCTCTGAAAGGTTTGTAAAATGATATTTGTTATTTAAAGGATATGCCAATATTTAGAAGCTTATGATTTCAAAAATGTTGCTCTATACCAGGAAATCTTTTTGTCTGGTTTTCACCATCTTTTTTTACATGTAGGTGTGTGCTTCGAGGATGCGTTCCTAAGAAGTTAATGGTCTATGCTTCAAAGTTCAGTCATGAATTTGAGGAGAGTCATGGGTTTGGGTGGAGTTATGAAACTGACCCGAAACATGACTGGGGAACACTAATAGCCAATAAAAATGCAGAGTTGCAACGCCTTACTGGTATATACAAAAATATTTTGAAGAATGCTGGTGTCACTCTAATTGAAGGCCGGGGAAAGGTCTTAAAATTTTCTCCTGACAATCTTTTTTATTTAAACATCCAATGGTTCATCTAAGCACCAAAAAAGGTGAAAGATTAAATTAAGTTCAATTAGGTAGTTGTCACTCATTGCAGTAATCTATAGTATGACTGCCTACTGGTAGAGTTTTCACAGCCGTTGATCACAGCAGCACCACTTTTGGTCAAGCGGCAAACAAAAAAAACAGTAGAATGGAGTTAGTACTGAAATGAAAAGTCAGAAAATAACTATCAAAGTTACGTAGTGCAAAAGTGAAGTGGAAAAGAAAGCTGTAAATATTGATGAATGGGGTCTAACCTTAATTAAGGCTTCAGAAAAGGCTGTGATAATGTATTCTTGTGCTAGTACCTGTTGGATTAGGACCTGTACCAGTTTGGTGGGCACGGACATGCAGTGGGGTACAACATAAATTTAAATTTTGGAAGATTAAATGCTGGTCTGGGGATCACAAAAAACAAAAACAGATTCCAGAGGCAATTTTAACTTTTCTGTTTGTCTTTGTTCTATTAATTTTTACAGATCATTGATCCACACACTGTTAGTGTGGATGGAAAGCTCTACTCTGCCAGACACATACTCATAGCTGTTGGAGGCCGGCCTAACATGCCAAATATACCAGGCATAGAGCATGCTATTGATTCTGATGCAGCTTTGGACTTGCCTGTCCGGCCCTATAAGATTGCAATAGTTGGAGGTGGGTACATTGCTGTGGAATTTGCCGGTATATTTAATGGCTTGATGAGTGAAGTTCATGTGTTTATTCGACAAAAGAAGGTGCTTAGAGGCTTTGATGAGGAGGTAGGTCTTATATATCATAAAAACAATCAATCATATAAAATACAATTACTTGGTAAAAGTGTCTAAATATTACCTGAATTCTTTATGATCAATGTTAATTTATGCACGCTACACAGTACAGGAACAATTGATTGATCTTTTCTTTTTGTATTGATTTCTATCAATCTTCTGTGTGATTTGGCTCACTTGAGGGGTTTGGGGAATAGTTTTTAGTTGGGAATATGTAGATTAATTAATGGGATCTTTGGAATAACTTTGGGATTTGTTGCATTTTAGTGACCTGTTGTTATTCTGGTGTCAGTTTGCTGCTTTATGATCCGAACCAATGAACCTGCCACCAGAGGTGGCCAAACCCAGGCTTAATCAAGCCCAAAGCTGACAACCTGCGATGTTACCAAATCTGCAGGATGGATGCAACAAACCCAAACCAACTGATCCCATCCTTACTTAGAGATGACCCAAACCCAATGTGCCAGCATAGATGATTCAACTTAATAGACCTAAGACCAAAATCCAATATGACTTTAACTCAAACCTGACCTGACCAGTACGATTTTCATCTCTAGTTCTTGCTAAATTGGTGTTGAATTTGAGGTTTTAATGGCTGAAATTAGACTATAGAGTTCTCAATTTTTCACTTGATTGAGGGTTTGTTTGACTGGTTTAGGCTCAAATAGGGCTCTACAGTAGGTCTTGCACACATATTTGGCAAACGTGATGGCAACTAATTTTCTTATAGCTCCATTACCTACCTATACGAAAACTAATTTTGTTTCTAATTCGTTTGGACAGATTAGGGATTTTGTTGGTGAACAGATGTCACTAAGAGGCATACAATTTCACACTGAAGAATCTCCTCAAGCCATAACTAAATCAGAAGATGGTTCACTTTCTTTGAAAACAAATAAAGGAACTGTTTCTGGTTTCTCTCACATCATGTTTGCCACTGGTCGGAGACCAAACACAAAGGTTTGTTTTCTATTTTTTTTTAATGTGAATTTGACATTATAGAACTTTCTAATACTGATAATAATTACCTGGTTGCAATGTAGAATTTGGGACTAGAGGATGTTGGAGTGAAGTTGACGAATAATGGAGCAATAATGGTATTTACAATGATTATTTATGCAGTGCTTGGTTAATCACCCCCTTTATTTCACCTAAGAAAATCTTGTTCGTATTATTCTTGTTAATTTTTGCTTTGTTGATGGAAAAAATGAAAGACATGGGCAAAGAGATGGAAAAAGTAGCAGATTGAGAGGGTTTTCAACATTTTCCTTGAGAAATGTTGATGGTGTCATATCTACCGTTTTTTCCTTCAATCTTGGACACTTTTTTGGTCAAAATTGTAACCTTGGATTTCTTACCATGCCACCTTGCACGGTTGCACCACCTGAATGGTGTGGTGCTAGCAGTTGGATGCTTTATACCTAAACCTCACTTGTGCAGTCTATGCCTCATTTGTTTAATTAAGCACCAGAAAATACCTAGAAAACTAAGTAAATAATTGGGAAAAAGTAAACATAAGAAAAATCTCAAGGGCGTCATTCTTTTCTTTTCTATTTTCAGGTTGATGAATACTCGAGGACATCAGTTGAGTCAATTTGGGCCGTGGGTGATGTGACAGATAGAATAAACCTGACACCTGTTGCATTAATGGAAGGAGGTGCTTTTGCAAAAACAGCTTTTGCTAACGAACCCACTAAACCTGATCATAGGTTTGTTCAGAATGCACTCCTGCATTTTAGGTCGAAGTGTATTTTTGAAAAGAATATTTTAAAGTTAATTTTATTTATTTTTTTGAATTTTTTTATAGAGCAGTGCCATCAGCTGTATTTTCCCAGCCACCAATTGGGCAAGTCGGCCTTACTGAGGAACAGGTGATTTTTTTTTTTTTAGTCCTTAAATGGTGCTTCTTTTGTCTATCTTGTGGGGGCTATTTATGGATGGTCCTGTACAATATCAAAGTGTAAATCTAAAATATTACACACATATCTGAGAACATGTATGCCTCTTCCAAATATGAAGAGAATATTCTGTTGGGTAATTTTAAATACATTTGGTCACTAGAGGCATATTTGATATTTCATTTGTTTAAGGGTTATAAACTATTAAAAGGAATGGATTGTGATACTGATGTTTATACAGGAATTTCAACTTATTTGCTTGTTATAGTTACTTTTAATTCTTATATAAGCATATGTATAGGCAATTGAAGAATACGGCGATGTAGATGTATACACAGCTAACTTCAGACCACTGAAGGCTACAATTTCTGGTCTACCTGACCGGATTTACATGAAAATGCTTGTATGTGCTAACAGCGGCAAGGTTTTGGGTGTACACATGTGCGGTGATGATTCACCTGAAATCATACAGGTTGGTGGCATAATTTATGTTGTATTTAGTTTTCTTTTATTTGGCTTTCTCCCTCTTTTGTGTGTGTTGTGTGGGGGGAGGATGCAGGCAGTGTGCTTCTCATAACTCACCACAAAAAAAAAGTAAAGTGTCTGATTCTGTTGTTGCTTTTCATTGTGGTTGTGTTGTCTTACATGGATAATTTATGATATCATCACTTCCTGTTTAGGTCCCTCAATTAAGGTTTTGGAAGATTGTCCCAGGATCTATATTATTGTGGGCTTTTTGAACCTTAGAGATCCTTTATTTTCAATTAAGATTTCATGCTATAATGGGGCATTACCATAAATGGAGTCAGTATTGCTTCAGTGTGAAATAAATTAAGTGTGGATGTAGGATTGCCATCCAGTTGTTTGGAGGGAACTGAAAGGGTTAAGATAAACAGACGAATTAGCAATTTTGGAGTACCAAACTGCAAAATTAAAATATATAACATGGGTAACACTGATGTTTTTGTTATTGCAGGGTGTAGCTATTGCAGTGAAGGCAGGATTGACAAAGGCACAGTTTGATTCAACTGTCGGTATCCACCCAACTGCTGCGGAAGAACTTGTGACAATGCGAACCCCAACTAGAAAAATTCGGAGAAATTCTTCATCTGACGAGGTTTATCTCTTTAAAAGAACTTATTTGTTATTTCTCATCCTTACCTGTTGGGCTAATGTTTTGATTTATGTTCTTACCCAGGAAAAGGTTAAAGATGCAGTGAAATCAACTACATAAGATAGCATGGTTTGGTGATTGCTTCTTGTAAACTGTGAATCCATCAGGTACAGTTCATAGTTTCTTCATCAACAAAATCTCAACTGCTTTTACATTCAAAGTGGCGTTTGCTGTCTAATAAAGGGTAATTTGTTCAAAATTGCAGGTTCTGGTGAGGCTGTCTATATTTTGCGGATTTTTTTCTAGTTAGATATTTTTTAATAGAAAACTTTATGAAAAAATAATTTTGGACTTATCCTAATAAAGTTGTATTTTTGTATCAATTAAGTTGTTTAATATTTTTTAATTCATCGTCATCGAAACCTGTATAAAAGTCGACTAATAATCACGGGATGGATGGTATGGATAAAATTTTGTCAAAACTTCTTCAGAGGCATTTTCTGCACGATAACAGGTAACGCTTACAAGAAATAGATAAATGTTCTAGAATTTTACCTCCTGTCATTGCTGTCAGTGAGAAATAGTAGTTTTACCTCTTTGCGAGCAAATGAATAAATGTTCTTTTGTTCTTTTTTCTCCTCTCATTTATTTATTCTTTTGCAACAAGGCTTTCATTTGAGGCAGTCTTAAGATGTCGAAGTTTTTTACAGCTCTTCATTAGCTCATGATTATGCGTTTTTTCCGATCATTTTTGGCGTCTTCAGAATCTCTCATAAGTAGGCTCTAACTTTGTACCTAATAAAGTTTTTCTAAAAAAAACTTTGTACCTAATAAATGGACTATATGGTTCTTTATATGATAAAATGTATATAATGATAATGTCACTAACTGTAAATCTTTAATTGGATAGCCATGAAGGTGCACTTAGATATGCTATAGCTAATACTGTCATATTCGTCATGTTGTGTCGTGATGTCTAATGTAATGTCTTGCCTCACGGGGTGTTATGTGTTATCGCCAATATGCCATACCAGTAGGATCCACATATTGTAACTTTTTCAAGTGGTCCAACACCTAGCTAGCCTCTTGCTGTCTCAACATTTCGCGATTGAGATTCAATTATAATTTTTTTTTTGGTTGGTAATTAGTCATCTTTTATTGCAATCGCCTTTGTGGTACATTATATGCACTAATTTCACATTCTTTCTTTTTCTGCTGAAATTTAAATTTTTCAAGTTTTCAAAAGATAATACCACCATAAGTGTAACTAACTTAATTTGACCCAACGAACTATAATTTCTCTTTCCAATCCAAAATTATTTTTCATCGTTAAACTATCTGATCTCATTTTCGTCATATAATAAATAGAGGGCTTCTCTCTCCATATAATATGTGAATTTTACTATTTTTTCTCTCTTTACCGCTTGCTTTTTCGTTCTCACTATTCTATTTAAAGACAGGAAGACTCCATAAAATTATTACAGGAGATCATACTACGAGGGGTAATGAATAGGAATCGTATCCTCTGTGACAAATGAAACATAATGAAAAACACAAGAAGAATAATTTAATTGAAAACAAAACAAGATTTAAGTAAAGCTCGAAAATCGAAATAAGAAATCGACAAATCGATGGCTGAGGGAATATATTCTGATGACCTACCAAGAATCTCACTTTTTTTTTTTTTGCATAAAAAACTGATAAAATCATATTTTTACCAAATTCCAATCTGGCTTCCAACACCTGAGAGCCTATTTTTGGAAGCATTATAACAACGGATCATACAATAACATTTTCCCCATACGACGATGAATGATCTAGTACAATGAATGCTGTTCTTTTTTATTCTTTTTTATTTTAATTAATTTAGATGCAGAGATTTGCAATAAAGTAACATTAATTGATCTAGCTTAATTGACACACTAAGCCATAATCCCGCTTCTATTCCCTTTCTCCTTCCCTCCTTTGTGCAAACTCTCCCTCCGCCATTGCCAAACCTAGGGATTCTCACTTTCATTTCCCCTTCTCTTCCGAGAAGCAGCTGCGACAAAAACGAGGTACTCTCTCTCTCTCTCTCTCTCTCTCTCTCCCTCTCTCGCGTTAGCTCGCTCGCTCTCTCTAGAGTGGCGAAGATCATTTCGGAGGCAGCTGAGAAATGATAGTAGTATTTATCGGTTGTCAGATTGGGCGAAATGATGGACAAAATGAGAATTTTGCCTAAAAACTTTTACTATGCTGATGATATTTTGAGAAATTTGATCTGGTTTTCATTAATTTGGCATTAATAGCAGTTAACATTTGGTTAATCTTAACGATTTGATAGGTACAAAATATCTATCGCTTGTTATTTCAATAAAAAAGCAACATTACAATAAGGAAATTTGAGATTATCGCTCCTGTTTTGGATTATTTTTGTACTGTTCCTGTCAAATATGTGATTAATCATGATTCATGCCCATATAATAAATCAGCGAATTTTTTCTATTATTATCTGCTACTTGATGAATTTTCTGTATGGATGTGTACTGGGAATGTTTTCGTTTTCTTTTCTGTGTAATCAATAAACTAACATTATCGTTTCTGTGTCTTCTTCTTATAGCTGAAGAAAAATGCCTGCACAGCTGAAGAAGAGAGCTGTGGTAGAAAATGGAGGTGATAATGCTATTGGCCCCGGCCTAGCCGCAGCCCTTGCTAATGGAGAGGACGTGGTAAGTCTAATTTATTATTTGTTAGTTAGTTATCAGTGTCCTCATTATGAATGTCACCTCAACTGGTTCCAGAACATCTGGATGTTGCTATGGTCTGATCTTATTTCTAAGAGTGGTTTTTACCGATGGCATGCATTTTCTGATTATCCTTGAGGTAAAGTTCTGTGTTTGTCCTCTAACATTGCATATTGTATTGGCATGGCAAGAGTTCCCTTTTAATCATCAAGATTATCCCGTATTGGCAAATGGTGTGGACTGTATATAATTATCATCTTCCATTTAAAGACGGACCCATTTGATTGATGTATCTCTATTCAAATTTTCTAACACAAAGGTCAAGAATCAAGAGTCAAAACCTATAGAACCAAAACAGGAAATTTGTTATGTCTCAGGGGTCATTGCATTTTTTGTTTATATTATAGCCTAGTTAAAGATGCTTGAGGTGCAAATGCTAAAGTATCCTACAAAGTGGCAGAATTCCATTCAACAGTCTCCCTGCATAACAATCGTTATTTATTACGATGAGTATTTAGAAATAATAACAATATAAAGAATCATTAGAAAGCTAATGGAGTTCTTTTTTTTTTCCTTGTTTACTATTTTCTGAAGCTAATTCACCAAAACATCCAAAAGCACATTATTTCTTTTAACTGTAATGGCAATAGGGTGTCAGTAGTAACCATGCACTGGTACCAGAGTCACCAGTCTTCTAAATCCACGTCGTATGTCCTCTTCCTTCGACGATTTCACGTATAGAACCTCACACTGGGCTGAAATTGTAACAATTGTTACCAATAACTAGAATCCAGTTTTATGCTGATGCAAACTCACATTTAACATCTTGAACAAACAGGGTCCTATAGTAAGGCACATGTTTGAATCAGGCAAACCAGAAGTCCTCCTACACCATCTACGCAACATAGTGAAAAATAAAGAAACTGAGATAGAGGAGCTGTGTAAGCTTCACTATGAAGACTTCATTCTTGCAGTGGACGAACTAAAAGGGGTTTTGGTTGATGCCGACAATCTGAAAAGCAAGTTGATTTCTGAGGATTCCAGATTAGCAGATGCTAATGTCGGGCTTCTTTCCAGGATTGAAGAGATGATCGAGCTGGACGCAGTGAAGAACAATGTTGCCGGGGCCATACTTGCGTTGAAGGTATTACAAATTTACTTCCTGTGCAGGAACTTTTACCCAGTAAGAAATACTTGGTCAATATTACCAAAGTGCAACTATAATTAAGGACAAAGTTTTGCTGTGTATAATTGGAAGTATGCTCGTCAATAGTCGATACCAGTACAGATAAACAAAAGTTAACATACATATACAACTTCTGTCTTGTAAGAGGTGTCAGACAGGCTAGTTTTGATGCTTCATTTAAGTTGGGTTGACTTTTGTCACCGGGTCTACTCATTTCCTAGTCACTCACATTATGTGTCAACTTTAGGGGTCTACTTTTAGTTTTGGTTTTATCAGGTCTTTGGTCAATAAAATTCTGATATGAACTGGTCATGTCTTGCAAAAACAGAGTTATAGAAGGGACTAGGGCTTGGATTTAGCAAGAAAGAGAGAAAAACAGACATAAAAAAACTAAAAGAAGACAGGAAGACATAAAACCACATGAGATTTCTCCAATGAAAAAGATTTTCTCAACTCAGTTGTGACTTGTTGAGTTACATATGACAACAGACTCGTAAATATACTATGAGCACTTAGGCAACAAAAAAATTGCCCAAATATAAATCCATTATGAAATGTAATACTTATATATATATAAGATACCTAATAACTTAACTAATTTGACCCAATCTTAGTTATTTTACTAACAAATCAGAACCATTTCTACCTATTGTTTTGTAGTCATAATGATCTGAAAGAATCAATTTATTTTTGGAATTTTGGATATACGTTTTGACTTTTCTTTGGCCAAATTGACTACTTTATCCAAAACTTTGATATTGATTATGCAATCTTGATTTGAATCGCTGTAGAGAGTCAAGTTTATAAACAAACATGTTTGAGTCGACAAAATGAGGCAGGCAATCGGGACCATCCACTTGGCACTGCTGTATCAGTGCAAAGATTTTGACTAAAAATTGATAAATTTGGAGCATTAGTTTAGTGTATTCAAGTAAAAAATAAGACTATGTTTGGTTTGGTAGATGTTAGGTGTCTTTTACCAATTTTAGTCCAAATGGTAATATAAGTAATATCTGGTGTTCCCAATTTGTACCAGTTAGGTCACAATGGCTCTGGAACTAGCTAAACCATTCTCATTATATTTTTTATAGTACTTTTTTAATTGATGTATCACAGGTATGTATACATGTGACCAACCTGTGCCTTTCATGCAACCGTGAAATTTCAGAAGGCCGGTTCTACCCCACCTTGAAAACCCTAGAGTTGATCGAGAAAGATTTCCTCCACTCTATACCTGTTAAAACTCTCCGACGTGTCATCTCAAAGCAATTACCAGCTATAAAGCTTTACATTGAAAAGAGAGTATGTGAGGAGTTCAATGACTGGCTAGTCCATATCAGAAGCACTGCCAGGGAGATTGGACAATTGTCAATCCGCCAGACTGCTACATCACGGCAGCGGGATGAGGAGATGCGAGCCCTCCAGAGAGAGGCTGAGGAACAGTCTCGCACTGGGTCCACTGCATTTAATGAGTATGTGTACTCCTTAGACTCAACTGAGCAAGCTGAGGAGGACCTAGTATTAGATTTCAACCTGACCTCAGTGCATCGTGCATATCACATCTACTCATGTCTTGGGATCGGTGAAAAATTTCGTGACTACTACCACAAGAACCGGCTGATGCAATTAAATCTTGATTTACAAGTGTCAACCATGCAACCTTTTCTAGAGTCACACCAGCCTTTCCTCGCACAAATTGCAGGTTTTTTCATTGTAGAGGATAGGGTATTGCGCACAGCTGGTGGGTTGCTTACAGAGGACCAGGTCGAGTCCACTTGGGACACAGCCATTGCAAAGATTACAGCCATCCTAGAGGATCAATTTACTCGATTAGACACAGCGAGTCACCTCTTACTTATCAAGGACTATGTGAGCCTCTTAGGTGTGACTTTGAAAAGATACGGGTATCGAGTCAGTCCCCTGATGGATATACTTGATAAGTCCCGGGATAAATACCATGAGTTACTCCTTACTGAGTGTAGAAAACAAATTACCGACATCCTTACTAATGATTCTTATGAGCAGATGGTTTTGAAAAAGGAATACGAGTATAACATGAATGTGTTATCTTTCAATTTACAAGCTATAGATATGATTCCAGATTTTCCATATGTCACGCCCTTTTCGTCATCGGTACCAGATGTTTGCCGGGTTATAAGGTCCTTCATAGAGGACTCGGTTAGTTATTTGTCATATGGTGGGGGTTTTATTGTAAATGCTTATGAGGTCGTGAAGAAATACCTGGACAAACTGTTGATTGAGGTTTTGAACAATTCGTTATTGAATATAATACATGGAGGTGCTTTTGGTGTGCCCCAAGCAATGCAAATCGGGTCCAACATATCAGTTTTTGAACGGGCCTGTGACAGTTTCTTTCTCTGGCAAGCAGGAAAGCTCTGCGGGATCCCAAAACGGATTGTAGAGAGGCCGCATTCAGGTCTGACGGCCAAGGCTGTGCTAAAAGCTTCACAAAATGTTGCATATAATAAACTCCTATACCTTGTTAATGACAAATTAGACAGCATAATGGCACAGATGTCAATCATTAATTGGACAGTAGAAGAAGAACCTGAACATGCAAATGACTACATGAATGAGGTGTTGGTATATCTTGACTCGGTAGTGTCAACTGCTCATCAAATACTACCTCTAGATGCGCTTTACAAAATCACAATTGGTGCACTAGGCCATGTGTCGGATTCTATCATGATGGCTTTTTTGAATGACAGTTTGAAACGGTTCAATGTCAATGCTGTAGCTGGTATTGACATTGACTTGAAGCTGCTTGAATCTTTTGCTGAGGAGCGCTACCACAGTACAGGTGTTAGTGAAATTGGAAAGGAGGCAACTTTTATGGATTGCTTGGTAGAGGTCAGACAGTTGGTGAATCTATTGTTGAGTAACCAGCCAGAGAATTTCATAAATCCAGTGATTAGAGTGAAAAACTACGGTGCTTTGGATCTTAAAAAGGTGGCAATTATTTGTGATAAGTATAAAGATGCTCCAGATCGACTGTTTGGTAGCCTCTCAAATAGAAACACAAAGCAGAGTGCTAGGAAGAAGTCGATGGATGTTTTGAAGAGAAGGCTGAAGGATATGAGTTGAATCCAACCTGCTGGGTTTTTTTTATATTTAGGCTTGTTGCACTAATTAACTAGTTTTGTTTTCTTCTTTTTTTTTTTAACTTTTCTTTTAACCTAATGGAAGGCATGTCTGCAAGGATAGGTTTATCTGAAGTTGCGTAAAGAGTGTTTTTGTTACCTCCCTTCTTCATATGAGATCAGATTTTGACTTGCAATGCTCGGTAGATTTACATTTTGTTAATACTAGTATCATAATTATTGCCCTTTTGCGATGGGAAATTTAATCCCAGTACTGTTGTACTGTTGCTCGTGGCTTTGTAGATTGCAAATATGTTATCCGGGTTAATTTTGAGACTGTCGCCCTTTACAGCTAAATTTTGAAGTTTCGAGCTACCGTTGTTAAAATGGGCTATATAATTAACCCATCAGACTATACGAGGTTAGTACTGATTATTTCCGTAACCTGTACCAGGAACCGGCTTGATGTACCGTTAAGACACTTCCACATTCTAACATTGGCATAAGAGTTCATTTTCTGCGAAAGAAACTATTCCACAAAAAGTGAAGGCACATGTACATTGCAAGATATACTCCACTAGTTTATCGCGCATACAAATTTCTATCTATTGTTGAAAGTACGAACTGTTTCATTTCGTATACTTCCAAGTTCTTTTTTTTAAAAAAAAAAAAAAAAAAAAAAAAACGAGAGATGGCAAAAACACTATGTAGAAGCATTCAAGGAAAAACACAAACGAGAGATCTAAAAATGGCATATTAAAAATCAAAATGTTGATCTAGATATCACACTCATTCAGTTGTAACCCAAAAAAAAGGGGAGCAGGGCAAAACAACACTGATGCTCTAAATTAAATGAAATAACAGTAAAAGCTCAGTTAAGTCGATAAAGATGATGCAAGCATGTTCCCATGGAGCTTACCTGGAGAACAAAAAAAAATGTAATTAATTGGAACATCAAAGTCAAATTAACAACAAAAGAGCTCATTTACTACTAAAATATTACCCAAGAATAATTATAATTCATAATACAAAATAAAATATTAAGAAGAGCTCAATTAATAATGAACAAAGAAAATAAACCTTTTCCTTTCTGTTCGCCATTTGTAAACAGGTTTGTCTGTAGGAGAAGTCATTTCTTCCTCTTTAAGTTTGCGCACACGCCCAGGTTTCTGCTTTCAAACACATAAATTAAGCAAGAAAGATGGTAAGAACTTGCATATTGGTCAGATCACAATTGCCAATATTGTGGGATGTCATTTTCAAAAAAAAATTGAATAAAACGTCGAAAGAGAAGCATCTCACATCTTACTACATATTAATAATAAAAAAAGAGAGCAAAAATGTTCAAGACCACAAACCTGCAACTCTTTTTTCAACATCATTTCGGAGTACAACTTCTCTAGCTTTCTCACTCTCTCTTTCCTCTCACTTAGCTCCTTGTATGATGATTCTATTTTCCTGAAGTTCCCATAGTAAACAAGCTTAGTCTAGAAGTTCCCACAGAGATCATATTCTGGGTAAATTTCGCACAACAGAGATAAATTATGGGCATTTATTTACCGTTTTATATTATCAGGGGTATGTTCAGATCCAGGAAGAATTTTATCTTGATCAGACACTCTTGCTTTTATTTCTTTAGCTTCGTCCCTGACATCGACAAGAACAATGTTTTAGCAAAAGCACTTGTGATTCTTTTTCCTTGGACTATTGCAGAAATACTGCTACAACAAACAGCTGATAAGACATAAGAAACCACTACAAAATGAATGATACAATAAGCGGATAAAATTATGGAATTAAATAATTCAAAAGCAGTACCTGTCTTCTGCAAAATAGACGTGCTTGTTTTTAGGCTGTTCATCTAGCGCATGAAGTGCCGAACTTAACCTTTCAACTTTCTACAGCGTAGGAAAGTATTATTTGAACAAGGAAAGTTTCAGAAAAGTAAAGTGAATAGGTACAAAGAACAGAAATAACATTCTAATTAACCTTCTTTTCACTTTGAAGCTTTTGAAGAACATAACCAATATCTTGAGTTTTCATCAACAGAAGTTCCTCTGCTGTGTATTTATTTGCTTCATCACTGAAAAAAACAAAATATAATGAAAATCCGCTTCATTTCCTTATTTCTATTTGAAATCCACATAAAAAAATTCCCATATGATTCAAAGTACACCTGGCTAAATGCCCTTATCTACAGTTACCAATATACATAAGATATCATATTTAAAAGTATATCATAGTTAAAACTACAAATAGTAAGTTACCTCGGCCTATGAATTCCATCGACGTTCCTTGTATGAACCATCTTAAAATAGAACTCATCTGGGTTCCTAAATGATGCCTTTTCTCTTAATTTCTACAAATTAAAAAAAAAAAAACAACAATACTTAATCTGTGCTGTTCATAAGCACAACAACACATTAACAACGAACATTCAGTCAAACTAAATAAAAAGTTGCGTACTTTAAGAGTTTCTTCCTTCCTGTGAAAATTCTTTGCTCTTAAAACATAGTCTTTGTGCTTTTCCAGAAGCCCAAATCCCTTCCTCGAACGACTGTCAAGCAAACCAAAATCATCAACCAATAATAGTAATCACAAATCAAAGAAATATTATTTAGCTTATATCACAGTAAAAATTACTATCCACTCACGGCTGAGCTCGCTCCTTGTGGGCCCTTCGAGGTATAGCATTTCTCAGAGAAGACATTGTTGAAAAAGCTTATACCAACACCAATCCACCAAAATTAATCCTGTAGAAAACATTATTTCGGTATACAACATGAGATTAGACTCAATGTTTGGAAAACAGCATAGACATCAAAATAGCTGAGCTACCTCTTCGACCAGTCAAACCAGTGGCAAAAAGTGATGCAAATGATATAAATATTTTTAATATATAGAAATGCATTAAATAGTTCTGCATACAAAATCAAAATTATGCTAAATTTCATATTTCAAAAGCCAACTAATCCAAAATAGCAATGATCTACATAAGCATAGAACCAGTATGAAAAATTGAGGTTAACTAATAAGACACTATTCGAGCAGATCACTGCTACACAAAAGTGAGGAAACTATTAGCTTTTTGTTGATCACCTTTATCTCTCCCAAGTCTGTATAATTTGATGAACATCACCAATAAAGGATCCACAAATAAGGTGTAAAAGTAAATGTGACATATTTGAATTCCTCTTAACTAAATCAACCACCAATTTTTGAAAGTAATTAAAACCTTCAATAATTCAAGGCAAAATACTGGTATACACAATAATACGTGCACCACTACTGGTCTCATCCTGAACATTATAGGTACTAATCTGGTTGCATGTAATAAATTAAACATTTAAAAAATTATTGGTCTAGAGCTAGAACACTCAATAACATTTCAAATCAGTTGGCTTTTGCAAATTACAATCGATTGGTAGCAGTCAAAGCGAGATTGAACTTACTTAACAGTTGAGGCGGACAGCGCTGAAGGAGAAGAGAGAACTAGAAGCTGCCTTGATGCGCGCGCGCGCGAGAGAGAGAGAGAGAGAGAGAGAGGTGGTTTCGAAAGAGGAGGAGCGGAAGCGAGAGCGAGCGGAGATTTCCTCTAGGGTTTGGGTTTTGGGAAAAGAAAAGAGGCGATTGAGGTCGGAAGTACTGAGAAAAACCGCCCGGTTCAATATACAAAGTACAAACGCATGGAAAAAAGCCGACTGCTCTTCAACCGGTTCACTGGCAGTTTTTTCATCGCTTTTTTGGGTATATGAAGTTATGAACTGGTTTTCTATTGAACCAGCCGGTTAGGTTATCAAAACACGGATTAAAAAATTAAATCGTGGAACAGGGTTTAGGGTTTATATAAAATAAAAAAAAATAAAATAAGATAGTGATAACACCTGAGAGATAATTTTGTTTCGCTAAAATTTATTCTGAAAACTTCCATAATTTTTTTAACCAAAATAATTTTGTTATTATCAGTCAACTAAACTAAAATTTTAAAGATTTTAGTTAAAAGACGGTGCCTTTTATTTTCTTTCATAAAAATTCAACATAATTTTCCAAACAAAAATTGATCGTTCTTTCATTGAACGCTGGCGTTGAAATCAATGGCTTAATTAAGTACATTTTTTTAAGAGGTAGACTAAAATCAGCCACGACTAACATATGGATCCGTCAGCCGCGATTATATTTTAATTTTCGAGATTTTAATAGCTAATCCGAACCATTCAATATGTTCTTCATATTGAAATCTTTCTAAACCTGACCGGTAAATATCGATCTACCATCAACAAAATCAATTAAACAATTAACACAAGGCATAAAACAAGAATATAATTCACGTACTACTTATTAAAAATATCGTGTCTTACCTATAGAAATATGTATATAATGTGCAAAAGAATATCACTTGGAGCATGTTTTGAGCATTTTATACAATTCTTGATTCATTCGACATCAATTGATAACAATTATCTATATTTAATCACTTTATACGGTCTAGAATATAATTCAGATCTATCTTATTAAAAATATTGCATTATACATAAAAAATTATGGATATAATATGCAAATTAAGTTTATTTGGAGCTTCACTTGAGCGTTTTAGGCTATTCTTGATTTATTCGACATCAATTGATCACAATAATCTATATTTAAGCTCTTGATATATCATAGAATATAACTTAGATCCTACTTATTCAAAATATTGCACTAAACATGAAAAAATATGCATATAATGCGCAAATGAAGTTGTTGTAGAGCTTTACTGGAGCATTTTATATGATTCTTGATTTATCAGTTGTCATCTGATCATAATAATCTATATTTAAGCCTTTTATATGGTCTAAAATATAATTCATAACTTGCTTATTCAAAATGTTGTGTTAAACCTAATGAAAAGGAAGCTTATTTAAACCTTCCGTTCCGCTTTTAAAGCGATTCAGGATTCCTTGGACATCCCTTAATCACAATAATTAATATTTAAGCTTTTTTAAATGGTTTAAAGTATAATTATGATCTTAATTATTATTGTATTATACATACACAAATATCAGGGAATTGATTTGCACACCCCCTCAGATGATAAAACACTCCAAAACAACTTTATAAAGACTAAAATATCATTAATTAGTTTTTTAATGCGTGGTTTTATTATCTAAATTAAGGGTAATTTAGTCTTTATAAAGTTAATTTGGAGTGTTTTATCATATAAGAGGGTGTGCAAATCAATTCTCCAAATAGCATATAATAGGCAAATGAAGCTTATTTTGAGTTTTAATTGATTCTCGATTCATTTAACGTCACTTGACCATCATAATCTTTATTTTAGCATTTTATATGGTCTAGAATATAATTTAGATCTAACTTATTCAAAATATTGAGCTATACATAAAGAAATATGCTTATGATGTGCAAAAAAAAAAAAACTTATCTGAAGCTTTACTTGAGCTTTACAAGAGATTAGATTTATTCGACTTTAATTGATCACAAAAATGTATAATTGACCGCTTTATATAGTTTAGAATATAATATAGAATTTACTTATTCAAAATATTTCATTACACATAAAGAAATATGCATATAATGTGCAACTGAAGCTTATTTGGATCTTCAGTTCTGCATGTTAAGCGATTCAAGATTTATTAGACGTCATTTAATCACAACAATCAATATTTGGGATATTTATATTGTCTATATTACAATTCAGGTGTTATTTATTCAAAATATGGTGTAATACATAAAGAAATATTCATGTAAAGTGAAATCAAAGCTTATTTCAAACATCAGTTGAGTAATTTCAGACTTTATTCATTCGATATCAATATCACAATATTATATACTTAAGCTCCTTATATGGTCTACAATATGATTCAGATGTTACTTATTAAAAATATTGCATTATAATTAAAAAAATAAGCACATAATATGCAAATAAAGCTTATTTGGAGCTTCTGTTTATCACCAAAATCTATATTTAAGTATTTTGTGTTATACCTAAAGAAATATGCACATGATGTGCAAATAAAGCTCATTTGGAGTCAATTGATCATAATAATCAATATTTAAGCACTTTATATGGTCTAGAATATAATTTATAACTTCCTTATTCAAAATATTGCGTTACACATAAAGAAATATGCATATAATGTGAAACTGAAGCTTATTTGGAGTTTCAATTCTGCATTTTAAGAGATTCATGATTCATTAGATGTCATTTAAATCACAACAATATATATTTGAGCTCTTTATATAGTCTGTAATATAATTCAGATCTTACCCATTCAAAATATGGTGTTATACATAGATAAACTATTCACGTCATATGAGAATATAGCTTAGTTAAAAATCAGTTAGGTATTTTAGCATCACACGTATCCAAAATTTCGTGATTACTACCTACTTATCCAAAATTTAGTATCTGTTTAGAAAATTATTAAAAAACTACATATCCAAAATTTAAAATCACACGTATAGAAATATGCATATAATGTGAAAATGAAGCTTATTGGAACCTTCAGTCCCGAATTTAAAGCGATTCAGGACTCTTTGGACATCACTTAATCACAATTATTAATATTTAAACTCTTTATACGGTCTTAAATAGAATTCTGATGTTAATTATTAGAAATAAGCATATAATATGCAAATAAGCTTATATGGAGTTTCAGTTAAGCTTTTTAATTGATCCTTGATTCATTTGATGTCAATTGATCACAATAATCTATATTTAAGCATTTTGTACGGCCCGGAATATAATTTAGATCTTTCTTACTCAAAATATGGTGTTATACATCAAGAATACTCACGTAATGTGAAAATAAAGGTTATTTAAAACATCATTTCAGTATTTTAAGTTACATTTTATTCATTCGACGTCAATTTATCACAATAATTTACATTTAAGTTCCATATATGGTCCAGAATGAAATTTAGATATTACTTATTAAAAATATAGCATTATATATAATGAGATATGCATATAAACATTATAATGTGATGTTAAAGCTTATTCGGAGTTTCACTTGAGCAGTTTAACCTATTCTTGATTCATTATACGTCGATTGATCGCAATAATCTATATTTAACCTCTTGATATGGCCTAGAATATAACTAGGATCCTACTTATTCAACATATTGAATTAAACATGAAGAAATATGCATATAATGTGCAAATGAAGCTATTCTATGAATTTAGTGGAGCATTTTATATGACTCTTGATTCATTTAACGTTATTTAATTACAATAATCTATATTTAAGACTTTTATATGGTCTAGAATATTATTCAAAACCTATTATCCAAAATTTCGCATCACACATATAGAAATATGCATACAATGTGAAAACGAAGTTTATTGGAACCTTCAGTCCCGCGTTTAAAGCGATGACTCTTTGGACATCACTTAATCACAATAATTAATATTTAAACTCTTTATACGGTCTTAAAAATAATTCTGATATTAATTATCAGAAGTATTGCGCTATTCATAAACAAATAAGCATATAATATGCAAATAAGCTTATATGGAGTTTCAGTTGAGCTTTTTAATTGATTATTGATTCATTTAACGTCAATTGATCACCATAATCTATATTTTAGCATTTTATATGGTCTAGAATATAATATAGATTAAACTTATTCAAAATATTGCGCTTTACATAATAAAATATGCTTATGATGTGCAAATAAAACTTATCTGGAGCATTACTCGAGCATTATAAGAGATTGATTATTTATTCGACATTAATTGAGAACAATAGTCCATATTTAAGCAGTTTATATTGCTTAGAATATAATATGGAACTTACTTATTCAAAATTATTTCAATTAACATAAATAAATATGCATACAATGTGAACAGAAGCTTATTTGGAGCTTCAGTTCTGTATGTTAAACTATTCGTGATTTATTAGACGTCATTTAATCACAACAATCTATATTGGAGCTATTTATATTGTCTATAATATAATTCAGGTCTTTCTTATTCAAAATCTGGTGTTCTACATAAAGAAATATTCATTTAATGAGAAAATAAAGCTTATTTAAAACATCAGTTGAGTATTTTAAGCTACAATTTCTTCATTCGAAGTCAATTTCATACAATAATCTATATTTTAGCCCCAAATATAGTCTAAAATAAAATTTTGATCATAATTATTAAAAATACGGCATTATACATATTTAAATATGCATATAATGTGCTAATGAAGCCTGTTTGGAGCTTCACCTGAGCTTTTTAACCAATTTTTGATACATTGTACTACATTTGATCACTGTAATCTATATTTAACCTCCTGATATGGTCTTGAATATAACTTAGATCCTACTTGTTTAAAATATTGCATTAAACATGAAGAATTATGCATATAATGTGCAAATGAACCAGTTCTGGAGCTTTAGTGTAGCATTTTATATGATTCTTGATTCATCAGGAGTCATTTGATCACAATAATCTATTTTAAGCTCCTTATATGGTCTATATGATGATTTCGATGTTACTTAATAAAAACATCGCATTATAATTAAAAATAACAACATAATATGCAAATAAATCTTATTTGGAGCTTCAGTTCAGAATTTTAAGCGTTTCTTTATTAATTTAACTTACAGTTTATCACCAAAAATATATAGTTAAGTGTTTAATATAGTCTAGAATATAAATCAGATCTAACTTGTTGGAAATATTGTGTTATACATAAAAAATATGCACGTGATGTGCAAATAAAGCTCATTTGGAGCATCACTTGAGCAATTTTGACGATTCTGGATTCATTTGACGTCAATTGATCATAATAATCAATATTCAAATACTTTATATGGTTCAGAATACAATTCAGATATTACTCATTCAAAATAGGGTGTTATACATAAAGATTATATTCATCTGATATGAAAATAAAGCATATTTTAAACATCAGTTGAGTATTTTAACCTAAACTCCATTATTCGAAAATATTGCGTCATACATAAACAAATAAGCATATAATATGCAAATAAGCTTATATGGAGTTTCAGTTGAGCTTTTTAATTGATTCTTGTTTCATTTAACGTCAATTTATCACTATAATCGATATTTTAGCATTTTATATGGTCTGAAATATAACTTAGATCTAACTTATTCAAAATATTTCGCTTTACAAAATAAAATATGCTTATGATGTGCAAATAAAACTTATCTGGAGCATTAGTTGAGGATTATACGAGATTGTTGATTTATTCGAGATCAATTGACAACAATAATCTATATTTAAGCAGATTATCTAGTTTAGAATTTAATATACAACTTACTTATTCAAAATATCTCAATTGACATAAAGAAATATGCATACAATGTGCAACAGAATCTTATTAGGAACTCCAGTTCTGCATGTTAAACAATTCTTGATTTATCAGAGTTAATTTAATCAAAACGATCTATATTTGAGCTATTAATATAGTCTATAATAAAATTTAGGTCTTATGTATTCAAAATAAGGTGTTCTACATAAAGAAATATTTATTTAATGAGAAAATAAAGCTTATTTAAAACATCAGTTGAGTATTTTAAGCTACAATGTATTCATTCGACATCAATTTCTTACAATAATCTATATTTTAGCTCCACATGTAGTCTAGAATGAAAATTAGATCATACATATTAAAAATACGGCATTATACAAAATGAAATATGCATATAATGTGCTAACGAAGCTTCTTTGGAGCTTCACCTGAGCTGTTTAACCAATTTTTGATACATTGTACTAATTTGATCACAGTAATCTATATTTAACATCCTGATATGGCCTAGAATATAACTTAGATCTTACTTGTTTGCATTAAACAGGAAGAATTATGCATATAATGTGCAAATGAAGCAGTTCTGGAGCTTTACTGGAGCATTTTATATGATTTTTGATTCATCAGGAGTCATTTGGTCACAATAATCTATTTTAAGCTCCTTATGTGGTCTATATGATGATTCGGATGTTACTTAATAAAAACATTGCATTATAATTAAAAAATAACAACATAATATGCAAATAAATCTTATTTGGAGCTTCAGTTCAGCATTTTAAGCGTGTCTTGATTAATTTAACGTCATTTGATCACCAAAAAGATATTTAAGTGTTTAAATAAAAAATATGCACGTGATGTGCAAATAAAGCTCATTTGGAGCATCACTTGAGCAATTTTGACGATTCTGGATTCATTTGACGTCAATTGATCATAATAATCAATATTCAAATACTTTATATGGTTCCGAATACAATTCAGATATTACTCATTAAAAATATGGCATTATACATAAAGATTATATTCATCTGATATGAAGATAAAGCATATTTAAAACATCAGTTGAGTATTTTAACCTATACACGTCAATTTATCGTAATAATCTATATCAAAGCTCCTTATATGGTCTATAATGAAATTCAGATCTTACTTATTAAAAAAATTGCATTATAAATAATAAAAATATGCATATAATATTCTAATGAAATTTTTTTGGAGCTCCAGGTGAGAATTTTAAATGATTCTTGATTCATTTGACGTCAGTTGATCACAATAATCTATATTTAAGAAATTTGTACAGCCCAGAATATAATTTAGATCTTTCTTACTCAAAATATGGTGTTATACATCAAGGAATACTAACGTATTAAAACATCAGTTCAGTATTTTAAGTTACATTTTATTCATTCGACTTCAATTTATCACAATAATCTACATTAAAGCTCCATATAAGGTCTCGAATGAAATTTAGATCTTACTAATTAAAAATATGGCATTATACATAATGAGATATGCATATGATGTGTTAATAAAGCTTATTTGGATTTTTACTTGAGCAGTTTAACCTATTCTTGACTCATTATACGTCGATTGATCGCAATAGTCTATATTTAACCTCTTGATATGGCCCTAGAATATAACTAGGATCCTACTTATTCAAAATATTGAATTAAACATAAAGAAATATGCATGCTTTAATAGAGCATTTTATATGACACTTGATTCATTTGACGTTAATTGATCACAATAATCTATATTTAAGACTTTTATATGGTCTAGAATATTATTCAAAACCTACTTTTATATGCATATAATGTGAAAACGAAGTTTATTGGAACCTTCAGTCCTGCGTTTAAAGCGATTCAGGACTCTTTGGACATCACTTAATCACAATTATTAATTTTTAAACTTTTTATAAGGTGTTAAATATAACTCTGATATTAATTATTATAAATATTGCATTATTCATACACAAATAAGCATATAATATGCAAATAAGCTTATAGGGAGTTTCAGTTGAGCTTTTCAATTGATTCTTGATTCATTTAACTTCAATTGATCACCATAATCTATATTTTAGCATTTTATATGGTCTAGAATATAATTTAGATTTAACTTATTCAAATATTGCGCTTTACGTAATAAAATATGCTTATGATGTGCAAATAAAACTTATCTGGAGCATTACTCGAGCATTATAGGAGATTGTTGATTTATTCGACGTCAATTGAAAACAATAATCTATATTTAAGCAGTTTATATTGTTTAGAATATAATATGGAACTTCTTCAAAATTATTTCAATTAACATAAATAAATATGCATACAATGTGCAACAGAAGCTTTTTTGGAGCTTCAGTTCTGCATGTTAAACTATTCGTGATTTATTAGACGTCACTTAATCACAAAAATCTATAGTTGAGCTATTTATATTCTCTATAATATAATTCAGGTCTTTCTTATTCAAAATCCTGGTGTTATACATATATTCATATTGTGAAAATAAAGCTTATTCAAAGCATCAGTTGAGTATTTATGCTATAATTTATTCATTCGACATCAATTTCTTATAATAATCTATATTCTAGCTCCGCATATAGTCTAGAATGAAATTTAGATCATACTTATTAAAAATACGGCACTAAACACAATGGAATATGCATATAATGTGCTAATTGATCACAATAATCTCTTGACATGGCCTATAATATAACGTAGATCCTACCTTTTCAAAATAATGTATCAAACAGGAAAAATTTTGCATATAATGTGCAAATAGAGCTGTTCTAGTGCTTTAGTGGAGCATTTTATATGATTCTTGATACAGCAGGAGTCTTTAGATCACAATAATCTATATTTAAGCTCCTTATATATCTATGATGATTCAGATGTTACTTAATAAAAAATATTGCATTATAATTTAAAAAATAACAACATAATATGCAAATAAATCTTATTTGGAGCTTTAGTTGAGCATTTTAAGCGTTTCTTGATTAATTTAACGTCAGTTGATCACTAAAAAGATATTTAAGTATTTTATATAGTCTAGGATATAATTCAGATCTAACTTGTTCGAAATATTGTGTCATTTGACATTAATTGATCACAAAAATCTATATTTAAGAATTTTATATGGTCTAGAATTTTATTCAAAACCTACCTATCCAAAATTTTGCATCACACATATAGAAATATGCATATAATGTGAAAACAAAGTTTATTGGAAACTTCAGTCCCGCGTTTAAAGCGGTTCGGGACTCTTTGGACATCACTTAATCAAAATTATTAATATTTAAACTTTTTATACGGTCTTAAATATAATTCTGATATTAATTATTAGAAATATTGCATTATTCATAAACAAATAAGCATATAATATGCAAATAAGCTTATAGGGAGTTTCAGTTGAGCTTTTTAATTGATTCTTGATTCAATTAACATCAATTGATCACCATAATCTATATTTTAGCATTTTATATGGTCTAGAATATAATGTAGATTTAATTTATTCAAAATATTGCGCTTTAAATAATAAAATATGCTTATGATGCGCAAATAAAACTTATCTGGATCATTACTCGAACATTATAGGAGATTGTTGATGTATTTGACGTCAATTGAGAACAATAATCTATATTTAAGCAGTTTATATTGTTTAGAATAAAATATGAAACTTATTCAAAATTATTTCAATTAACATTAATAAATATGCTTACAATGTGCAACAGAAGCTTATTTGGAGCTTCAGTTCTGCATGTTAAACTATTCGTGATTTATTAGACGTCATTTAATCACAACGATCTATATTTGAGCTATTTATATTGTCTATAATATAATTCAGGTCTTGCTTATTCAAAATCTGGTGTTATACATACAGAAATATTCATATAATGTGAAAATAAAGCTTATTCAAAACGTCAGTTGAGTATTTTGTGCTATATAATTTATTCATTTGACGTCAATTTCTTACAATGATCTATATTCTAGCTCCTAATATAGTCTAGAATGAAATTTAGATCATACTTATTAAAAATACGGCACTAAACACAATGAAATATGCATATACTGTGCTAATTGATCACAATAATCTCTTGATATGGCCTAGAATATAACATAGATCCTACCTTTTCAAAATATTGCATTAAACAGGAAGAATTTATGCATATAATGTGAAAATAGAGCAGTTCTAGTGCTTTAGTGGAACATTTTGTATGATTTTTTATTCATCAGGAGTCATTTGATCACAATAATCTATATTTAAGCTCCTTGTATGATCTATGATGATTCAGATGTTACTTAATAAAAAATATTGCATTATAATTTAAAAAATAACAACATAATATGCAAATAAATCTTATTTGGAGCTTGAGTTGAGCATTTTAAGTGTTTCTTGATTAATTTAACGTCATTTGATCACCAAAAAAGATATTTAAGTATTTTATATAGTCTAGAATATAATTCAGATCTAACTTGTTCGAAATATTGTGTCATACATAAAAAAATTTGCACATGATGTGCAAATAAAGCTCATTTGGAGCATCACTTGAGCAATTTAGACGATTCTGTATTCATTTGACGTCAATTGATCATAATAATCAATATTCAATTACTTTATATGGTTCAGAATACAATTCAGATCTTATTCATTCAAAATATGTTGTCATACATAAACAATATATTCATCTGATATGAAGTAAAGCTTATTTGAAACATCAGTTGAGTATTTTAACCTATACACTATTCATTCGACGTCCATTTATCGTAATAATCTATTTCAAAGTTCCGTATATGTTCTATAATGAAATTCAGATCTTACTTATTAAAATATTGCATACATAATAATATATGCATACAATGTACTAATGAAACTTATTTGGAGCTCCAGGTGAGAATTTTAAATGATTCTTGATTCATTTGACGTCACTTGATTACAATAATCTATATTTAAGCAATTGGTGCGACCCAGAATATAATTTAGATCTTTCTTAGTCAAAATATGGTGTTATACATCAAGGAGTACTCACGCAATTTGAAAATAAAGGTTATTTAAAACATCAGTTCAGTCTTTTAAGTTATATTTTATTCATTTGACGTCAATTTATCACAATCATTTACATTTAAGCTCCATATATGGTCGAGAATAAAATTTAGATCTTACTTATTAAAAATATGGCATTATATATAATGAGATATGCGTATAATTTGATAATAAAGCTTATTTGGAGCTTTACTTGAGCAGTTTAACCGATTCTTGATTCATTGTACATCGATTGATCTCAATAATCTATATTTAATCTCTTAATATGGCCTAGAATATAACTTGGATCCTACTTATTCAAAATATTGCATTAAAGATGTAGAATGCATATAATGTGCAAATGAAACTGTTCTAGGGCTTTAGTGGAGCATTTTATATGATTCTTTATTCATTCGACGTCAATTGATCATAATAATCTATATTTAGGCCTTTATATGGTATAGAATATAATTCAAAACCTACTTATCCAAAATTTTGCATCACACGTATAGAAATATGCATATAATGTGAAAACAATGTAGTATTCTGTCCAAAATGTCGTCTAGCGGGTCGCTACCGCTGGGACACTGAATCTGGACAGAACAGTCTGATCATTGCACCCTTTGGTTCTGATCCACTGTATGCGCCCTCTGAGTGATTAGAAACCTATATTAAGCCCTGTTATGATGGAGTACAGAAGGCTTAACTCATTCTTTCAGTTCTACTATTGAATAGTGAGCAAGAGTGAAAGGAATATAAGGAGAGAGGAGGAAACGGGTCAGGGCCGTCGTTCCCCGAGTTCACCATCGAGTCACGGGACGTTACAACGGTTCTGTAGTGCCTTCTCGCTAAGGAGTCTTTGCAGGTTGCAGAAGAAGAGAAGGAGACGCATGTCTTGCGGATTAAGGTTCATCCACTCAACGCTCGATTTCGATCAGCGATGGCTAGAGGTAATCTAAGATTCTGGTTATTTCCGCATTCTAGAATCATTAAAGCACTTACAGTTGGTATCAGAGCCTGCTAGCCTCTGCTTGCCTTGATTGAAGTCGAATTTTGTATAAAAATTCGAGTTGTAAGTGTTGAGTGGATTGAGTTTGTCTGGCAGAATTGATAGTCTGATTTTGTGGAGCGATATCTCAAGATCCGCTTATCCGATTTGCGTAAGGTTTTCGGAGATGGAAAGGTCTCTGAGTCTACTTTCCAACGAGACCAACATCTTGAAAATCCAGTGGGTATACAGTGAGATAATCAAGTCGCAACCAGTAGAGGTCAGACAGTTAGGGTTCTGAATTTTCTGACCTTTCAGTATTACGGGCCAGATTTCTCTCAATTGGTAATTCGGTTTTGCATGAAATTTTACTGGGATGTAGATATTTTAGATATCTTTCCATAGAGTGTAAATTTGCAAAATTCCGATAAAGTATGGCTGAGATATACTGTCTGCAAGATAGGTCAATCTGACAGTTTGTCGGGTTTCGTCTGTGATAGTCTGTATTTCGAGGGGCATAGCTTTTGATTTGTAAACTTGTTTTTTATGAAACTTGCGTCATTGGAAAGATCTTTGAATCTAGTTTCTATAATGACCAAGAACACAGAAAACAAATAAGTATAGAGAAAGTTATTGTCAGTTTACCAGAAAGTGTTCAGGCTGTCAGAAAGTTTCTGGATGAATTTTGGATGCACCCTTTCGTGTGGGGCGATCCATTTGGAGTTGGAACGACCCGTTCCAATAGAGTTTGGTCCAGAAATAAATTTTAAGATGAAAATTAAGGTATAATCAGACATATGATGGTTCTCCATTATTAATTAAAGCTTGTAGGTTATTCAATTATTCTGGAAATCTATAGAATAGTTACAATTTGTCATAAATACTAAATTTGCAAAGATGGTTGGCATTTTTGGTTAAGATTGATTAGTCAATAATGATATGCTTGAATATACTATAGTAATAAAGTATTGATGTAGTCCACAGACCATCATACTATTTGATATTCTATTAGTATTGGCGTTACAAGCATATATTGATTAAACAAACTTGAAGAACTATACATGTGGTATAGTAATACACAAATTGTATTTATAAAGGATATGACAGTAATTGTGCATATGATAATTATTTAGATATAGATAATTATAGTTAGATGATCTATGAAAGTTTAGTAAACCCTAACTGTTATATAGGCTAATTATCAGCGAATTAGGGTTTCAGATGCAATTTAAAACGAATCGTTCTGGGCTTAGAACGTATCGTTCCAGATTAAATTTGCATAATGTTTCTGTTTGAAGTACTTAGGCACATTAGAACGGATCGCGAATCGTTCTAAATGAAGTTGCATGAGGATACGTCTGGGTATTGACAGATTCAAACTGAGACGAACCGTCAGGTTTTGGAACGGATCGTTTCGAAAAGTTTGAATAAAGTTTTGTCTGATATTATTGTTAGATTAATTAGACAAATAAATTGATTAAAGATCAATTAATCAAGTAAGTTAGATAACTATGCTAGTTATTAAGCACATATATATAGGTTCATATTTGTCTGTGAATTAAGTGAAACGAGTCGTTTGATGTTCAGTCGGATCGTCAGGTTCTTGACTACAGACTGTTATATATATTAGTTATCTAATAGTATTAATATATTATGTCTTGTGATTAATATATGTTAATTGATTGAAGTGTAGCCACAGCAGCTTCAATTACATTAAGGTATATATATTATATAGTGTATCTATAAATCACATTAGGAAGAAAGGACATAGCTTGTGTCTAGTGATGAATATATATATATTAATGTATTAAGGAGTAGCCACAGCATCCTTAGTTGGATTAAAGTTATGTATATATAAAGTTTATAAAATCACATTTGGATAAACGGACACAATATTGTAATAGATTAAGTTAACGAAGTTAGTATCGTCCCACAGGACTATTGACTTAGTTAACTTAATATATTAGGATATAATAGTTAAATTATGAATACTTAATTTGCCCACAGGGATTAAGAATATGAATATAATTAACTAGTTATATTATATGGAGAATCAAAACATAGTATTTAGTCCATAGGTAATACTGTGTAGGAAATTGATTCATAAAGTTGTAATGTTTAATTACATAAAGAGTTATAGCATGATATTTAGCCCACAGGTAGTATTATGTAGGAATTAGCTCATAAGGATACATCACTTAGTTTACATTGGTAAATTAAGTATAAAGTTAAATCTCAATATAAAGTATAAGCACATATCAGTTTTACTTTTATAAGGATAGCGGATTCCCCATTAGAAATGATAAGTATTAGTGTTTCTGAGTTAAGGATAATAGTTATAAGGTCTGAAAGGATACTGTTCTCCTTCATTAAAGTTGTAAGAATATTGAATTTGCCATCAAGAAAGATCAACCAGGAGAATATACTTTTGAAATTGAGCTTATGAACATGGGTTATTATGAACAGTGGGAGCAGTTTAACTGCTCATGTATCATGTTTATAAGGAATAAGCTTTTTAATGTTTAGTAATTCGGTTGATGTGCTTGTCAATGTCAAGTTCTTACATAAGACATTAGATGAGTTATTGGCCTCTTAGGTTAAGGCAAATGTTATAATACTCATCATAAAGTTTATTTTTTAGACTTATTACCATTATAGGTGTGTGAGAGCGTATAATGAAAATGAGGAATATAGTTGTTCAACTAAAGGGTTTATATAGTATATCTAAGTCATTAATTACTTGTATATTTCATTTTTTAACACTTGTCCAGATTAATATGGTCATGTTAAGATTTCCTATAAGGTTGTAACGCATATAAGGATAAATGGTCAATCGGGTGTTTTGATCATGTGTGTTAAAAGGAGAATAGGCATATTATGGATAAAGTTCAGAGTGTTCATATGATTGAGATATGATTAACAAGTATGAAAAATGACTAGCATGCATCAAGCACAAAGCATGCATTTATCTCTAACTGATGATTACTCACAATATATATGTATCTCTACATACCTTTAAGGTTTTCAAGGTGGAAATATAGAAACAATGCGGTAAGCAAATAAAGATTGTGAAGTAAGATAAAGGTAAAGAGATTAGAAATATTACTAGGATATGAATTTAGAAATATTAAATTCTAGAGAATGTTCAGATTAGTGGGAGTTGTCACTTTAAGATCATACGGTAATTCCCTCTAATATATAATTGGATGTTATTCATAAGGATCGCTGAATATTGATAATTCAATTATTGACATTCATTAACCGGCATATAGAATAAGAATAGATCAAGTTGAACTTTATAATTCAACATTAAGGCGATCTAATAAAGGATAAAGTCGGTTATTTCTAGTAGTAATATGTAGTTTGTCTACGAGACTATTATAAAGACATTAGCGTTGAACATTATCCTGTTACATTTTCAAGATAATAAATTGCAGTGAGTCCATATTATGGTATAATGCCAAGTAAGATCAGTTAGAATCAATGGTGTGTAATGAAGTCTGAAATTTGATCAAGTCACTTATGGTTTAAACCTATTGGTTGTAAAGGATTTGTTAAAACCAAAGGGATTCATAAATTGACATAAAGTAATACAAATTAGACTCGTCACCAAAAGATTCATTTAAGAGAAGTAGTGAATCACATGAAAGTTTTCTCTCATGTATTAAAGAAATATTCACTCTGTGTGGTTATAGCATTAGTAACTCATTATGTTTTCGAGTTACATCAGATGGATATAAAATGTTGTAATTCTTAATGGTAATCTAAAGAAGGAGGTTATTTAAATAACCATCAAGTTTATTCTTTAGATGTAATAAGTATTTAGTTAACAAGTTAAAGTGTTCTATGTAAGATTTAGAACAAGTATTTCACTAATGGTATTAGTTTCATGAGGTTATTTGTTCATACAGTTTCGAAGAAATACATTATGAACTAGTACACATACCAGGAGATTAGTGGGAGTTGATTTTGTTTACTTGTTTTATATATAGATAATGTTCTACTTGTGACTAATGATAAAAGATAGTCATATGAAGTGAATAATTTCTTTCTAAAATATTGATATTAAGGATATGGGGTGAAGTCTTGTTTATGACAGGCATAAAGACCCATGTAGATAGTAATCAAGATATTCTTAATTTATCTCAACAAGCATATATCAATGGGTATTAGAAAGATTCTAGATAGAAAGATATTCACCGAGTCCGGTACCTATTAAGATAGGTTATAGATTCAGTCTGAATCGATATCCTTAGTATAACTCAGAAAAGGGAACAAATAGTAAATATTTTTAAGTATTTAGGCAGTTTGAAAGCATAAAGTATAGTTAGGTTTGTGCACAAGAACTGACATAGCTTTTGCCATTTGAATATTTGGACTGATATCATAGTAATCAGGGAAAGACCATGGTTAAATTGCTAAGAAAGTAATGATATATCTTTAAGGTACTAAAGATAATGTGCTTATGTCTCAATAGACTAATAAGTTGAATGTATTTTGGTACATAAACTGGTTGTGTCGATTCCAGTAAATCGAATTCAGGATACATGTTAGCCAGTGAAATTGTGTTATCAAGAAGTGTCTAATTGACATTGGTCATTACTTCAACATAAAGTATAGTTTGTTGTATGTTTTGAGATTACCTTCGATGGTGGTAGAAGAGTTTTATAGTGAGGCTTAGAGTCATGGATTCTAAATCTAGGCCATTAAGGATATTCTGTGTGATAATTCTGTTGTAGTCTTTCTAGTAAAAATAAAAATAATAAAGGTAAAGTCGAGGTTAATATATCGACGTTAAGTATTTGACTGAGAAAGAGCATATCAAGAAGAATTAAGTGGTCATTAAGTGTATTCATACAGAATGAAGCTGACTGATTCTTTGAATAAATACTGCAGCTAAAGGAATTCAAAGATCATGTAGTGGGTATATATAGGAATTGATCCTATGAACAATATTAATCGTACGATTGTATATAATCTCTTCATAAAAGTATAGATGTTTTTTCTCGGTTGATTGCGCGCATATATGGAATATATATTTGATCATAAGGTTGAGAATTACATCATAAAGACTGACTTGGAGTAAACGTCGGGTTTATTCATAAAGGTTGTATTCTAATCACATAAAGGGCTAAATTGATAGTTATATAGTACATTGTGATTATGGAAAGTAATATTCGCATTTATTAGTTGCTTTTAGCACTAATAACGATAATGATGACTTACTGCCTTAGTTCATGTATTATGTCTCGATCATTTGGCATAAGGAAAACAGAGGGGATTGTGCATACAAAGGATGCAAGCTCAAGTGGGAGAATGTAGTATTCTGTCCAAAATGTCGTCTAGCGGGTCGCTACCGCTGGGACACTGAATCTGGACAGAACAGTCTGATCATTGCACCCTTTGGTTCTGATCCACTGTATGCGCCCTCTGAGTGATTAGAAACCTATATTAAGCCCTGTTATGATGGAGTACAGAAGGCTTAACTCATTCTTTCAGTTCTACTATTGAATAGTGAGCAAGAGTGAAAGGAATATAAGGAGAGAGGAGGAAACGGGTCAGGGCCGTCGTTCCCCGAGTTCACCATCGAGTCACGGGACGTTACAACGGTTCTGTAGTGCCTTCTCGCTAAGGAGTCTTTGCAGGTTGCAGAAGAAGAGAAGGAGACGCATGTCTTGCGGATTAAGGTTCATCCACTCAACGCTCGATTTCGATCAGCGATGGCTAGAGGTAATCTAAGATTCTGGTTATTTCCGCATTCTAGAATCATTAAAGCACTTACAAACAAAGCTTATTGGAACCTTCGGTCCCGCGTTTAAAGCGATTCAGGACTCTTTGAACATCACTTAATCACAATTATTAATATTTAAACTCTTTATACGGTCTTAAATATAATTCTGATCTTAATTATTAGAAATTGCATTATACATAAACAAATAAGCATATTATATGCAAATAAGCTTATATGGAGTTTCAGTTGAGCTTTTTAATTGATTCTTGATTCATTTAATGTCATTGATCACCATAATCTATATTTTAGCTTTTTATATGGTCTAGAATATAATTTAGATCTAACTTATTCAAAATATTGCGCTTTACATAAAAAAAATGCTTATGATGTGCAAATAAAACTTATCTGGAGCATTACTTGAGCATTATAGGAGATTGTTCATTTATTCGACATCAATTGATCACAATAATCTATATTTAAGCGGTTTATATAGTTTAGAATATAATATAGAACTTATTTAAAATATTTCATTAAACAAAAAGAACTATGCTTACAATGTGCAACCGAAACTCATTTAGAACTTCAGTTTGGCACGTTAAACTATTCATTATTTTTTATACGTCAATTAAGCACAACAATCTATATTTGAGCTAGTTATATTTTCTAAAATATAATTTAGGTCTTACTTATTCAAAATATGGTGTTATACATAATGAAATATTCGTGTTATGCAAAAATAAAGCTTATCTGAAACATCAGTTGATTATTTTCAGCTATAATTTATTCATTCGGCGTCAATTTTTTACAATAGTCTAGAATGAAATTTAGATCTTACTTATTAAAGATATGTTATTATACATAATGAAATATGCATATAATGTGCTAATGAAACTTATTTGGAGCTTCACCTGTGCAGTTTAACCGATTCTTGATTTATTGTACTACAATTGATCACAATAATCTATATTGAACCTCCTGATATGGCCTATAATATAACTTAGATCCTAGTTATTCAAAATATTGCATTTAATATGAAGTTATCCATATAATGTGCAAATGAAGCTTTTCTAGAGCTTTAGCATTTATACGATTTTTTATTCATGAGATGCCATTTGATCCACAATAATTAAAATTGATAATATTCTTACCCTCTTACCTAATTTGATCACAATATATAAAATCGATAATCTTCTCACCCCTCAAGCCAAACTCAATGCACAAATCATATAATTTTGTTCGCCTCTCTCAAGCCGAAATCCTTGCAATTGTAAAAACTATTGACTTGCCCTTGATCAGTGCCGCATAATGTTCAAAACGATCACAAAATAAAGTTGTTGCGTTAACCGTTTCGTTTATGGCACGAAACAAATATTTATTTGCGTTAACTGTTTCGTTTCAAAAGACGATCAATTAACTGACAATTATTTTTTATAAATATTTTCCTATTTTGAAACAAGAAAAATGTGTAACAATTCGATTTACTATTTTGACAACTAATTTTTATGCATATTTTTTTCTATTTTGGATGTATAACTGACCGGTTCAATACTGCAATATTCTCGGTTCATCAAAATTTGTTCATAAATACTTTAAAAATACATAAAAATGATATAAAGCAGTTAAACGAAAATAAACAAAGTGAAAGAGGCCAATTGTGCTGACCCTTTTGTTTAACAAACGAAACAAAAAATAATTTCGTTGACCTTTTCGAAGGGACGAAACGAAACGAAACAATTGAAACGAGTTAGTGTTTCACTTTCACCCCTACCTTGATGAGGGTCCGTATCCTCTGCCAACCTTTTAAGGTTGGTAGGGTGCCAACCCTTAATCCGAACCGTTCGATCTTGATCGGACGGTTAATTTTTTTTCGGGCCTATCAATCTGGTATTATTCACGGGGCTCCCATAACCATCTGATTTAATCTGAACGGTCCAGATTGGAGGTGGGCACCCTGCCAACCTTAAAAGGTTGGCAGAGGATGCCATTCCACCTTGATGAACCACCTTGCTAGGCGATCTTGATGGGAGGCCCGAGATAGAAATTTTTGTGTTCAGCGGACTTCAGCCCATTCCTACATAAAATTGAAAAAAAAAATAATAATCAAGTTTAGGTCTCACCCGTATTGTGTAGCCCATAATCATTCATATTTATTGGGCTGTAGTCGCCCAATTTTTTTTTTTAGAAAGATGTATTCTTTTTCGGTAATAAAAAGGTCTAGTCACCCATTAAATTCGGCTGAGGTGGCAGCACTTTATTCCACCAGCTTATTTTTTTAATTTAAACATGTTGGTTTCAGAAACAATAAAAAAATGCATGTCATTCTTGTATCGTAGTACCGTTTGGTAAATCTTAAGGAAAAAATCTCCAGGTTGTATCTTTCAAGAATGTGCTAAATGAATTATTTAATTAAGTGAATAGTTCTTATTTATTGCCAAGTCTTTGTACGGAACTCTATCATTTGATGCGCGTACTAATTAAATGCATTAATTAGGTCCACATTCCTCTCCAGTATCAACCAACTCAGGATTCCTCCATTAGTAGCATAACTGTGCAGAACTGCAGATGGATTGTCCGTTCATGACAATTCTCTCGGCATTGCCACGTCATCTTACGGGACCCACCACAGGAAGCACGACGCCAGCGCCTATTGCGGGCTTGCCTATTCGACGCAAGCCACCTTGTATTACTTGCGATCTTTGCTATTAGTACTTTGGGTAACAAAATATATCATATCTTAAAGTAATATTTCAATCCTGCCCTTAAAATATTTGAATATTATATATATCCTGTTCTTGTGATTAAAAAAATCTCTCATGTTTTCTTACAGCACGTCAGGCAATGTTATGCTCAGAAAGACAGAAAACGAGTTCGTCAAATGTCCACGAATCTGAAATGTTTTATTTAAGCATGTTTTATTGTTACCGTGAAAATATGTAGCAAAAAATAAAATTTAGAATATGCGCTCGTATTTTTCATTTAATTAACACATATTCAAGCTAAGCAGCATATTTTTAGTAAAATTTTATGATATAGTCAAAATTACTATTTTATGTTATTGACTATTTTTCATTTTGATATATTTGACTTTCTTTTAGAGGCAAGATCCGATGTCCAAAAGTATCAAATTTTCATTTTTTTTTTTTTTTGCATCATGCTGAACTTGAGCTCATTTTCCATGATAATATGAGAGTATCACTAAGCATCAATGTTGAACATCATGTTATAATATATATGTTTCTTTTGTTCTTTCTTTGAGTTAAATATCCCATTTTACATTAAAAAAACACATTATAATGTAAAAAAAAATTGAAAATATAGAAGACGCTATGCATGGACAAAAAAACTAAGTTTAGGACTATTCCTTTATGTGCTATGCACTCTGGAATTCATTCATGAATAATTCATAGTTGTATCCATAATTACTAGTCAAGAAAAATATGAAGAAGCTAATTATAGATCTTTTCCTATTGGAACCAGTGAAATAAAACTATATTGTTCTTATAATTACAATCCTTTTCTTTAAAATTACTTTGGCACGTGACTTATTTCCAAATAAATAATGATTTATCGATTATATAATTACTGTGAAAGGACCCACACATTTTCTAGAAAACTTTGAATTTTTTTTTTTTTGCTTGTTGATTGAAAAGGAGAACAAGGAAATTATATTTTAAAATGATTTACACATGGGGATTTCATTTGATTATGATTAATTTTTTAGAATTCCATTGGGTCTAATAACAAAAAATTTCGATCAATAAAACCAAACCTATTAATTTTTATCAAAGAATTTTCAATTAAGATGGAATTGTAGGAAAAAAAAAATCATTTTATTAGGACCTAATTACACGCGGAAATAAAGGACTTCTTACTTTGTATTTTGCAAGTTATTATTTTAGTTACAGGCTGCTTCTTATTTTGTAATTATATATATGAAATCACTCTTTCCATTCCTCACCCAAAGTGTATAGTATCTTTACAACACGTTTGAAGTACTAAATTTGTCAATTTTCCACTTAAATAAATCTCATAAAAGGAGAACTTTACATTTTTAATTATCATCTTTTTAAAAAATTGGGATCCAAGCAAAACTTTAATTCTGAATACTTCGACAATACTTATTAAATATAATATGATATTTATAAATTAGTCGTGTATAAAATTTTTCTATATTAATTTTTATTTGATATCTTACATAATTAAGATCATTAATATCAACCATGCATTGCAATTTAAAATTCTTAATGAACTATACATTCTCATCAAATATTTCATATTTTTTTTGCATATAATAACTAAATATCACATTTTAAATATTAAATTTCATCATTCAAACTTATAACATAATATGTTATTCGCAGTACCTAAATCATCCTAACTAATATATTACGAACAGATCCCTTGATCCCTTGCTCTCATTTTAATAAGCCAAGACAATAACATACGCCCGTCATCCGTATGCAAAAGCTTCCCTATTAATTCGTCAAGCAAGCAACAAGCAAGAGAGAGAGAGAAATAATATTGAAAAAACACATCACCATCCCAACGCATAGAGAGAGCGAGAGAAGTAACAAATCACGAAATTACTTTTTTCTCTCCTTCCTTCCTTCCTTTCTTTTCTTCTCCACCGAGACAACACAACACAATGCCGTTGTTGGGTCGTCGCCGGAGAACTCAGCGCGCGCCTCCCTCCGCCTCTCAAGCGCCGTCGCCACCTCCTCCCCTTTCCCCACTCGTCGCCAGAGGAGAGGTGCGCGTCAAGCGCCACGTGCTCGCCTCGTGCCTCACGTGCCCGCTCTGCCATGGCCTCCTTCGCGACGCCACCACCATCCGCGAGTGCCTTCACACGTGTCAGTTTCTCCCTTCTTCTCCTCCTCTCCCTCTTTGATCCATCGCGTGGTCGTTGCTAATTAGCACGTGCTGTTTTGTTTCTGTTTCCGCACGTGCGTTTTGATTATATGATCTGTTTTGTCGTCTTTTTTCTTGGGTTTGTGTTTCCTGTTGATCATGGTGTGAATTGGTTTGTTAATCTTGACGCCTTCTTGCTGGAATTTTGTTGGTTGGTCTTTGGTTGTTGTTGTGATAAACGAATAGGTTTGGTGTGTGCATGTTGGTATGCAATTGAAATATATTCAGTTTTAGTGTTGTTTTAGTGAAACATAGCTTTGGAATTGTTTGATGGCACTTTGTTTCTACTGAGCGTGAAGGATCTGTTTTCTTGTTTGGTATGTACAATTCCTGGAGGTTATATTATTAAGTCTTTACAATTTTGACTTGGTGTTGTTCTCATATGAAGAAGCATGTGCGAGTTTTGATATACTTCTAGTCATCATAGTACATTATATTGCTTATGAAAAAAATCAAGTTGTATGTCGAGTTGGTGTATTGTTTGAAACTATAGATCTTCTATATATCAATATGGATATATTACTTTTCCTTTTACATACAGTGTCTATCATGAAATTACTGACTTGCAATAATCTTTCTGAAACAGTTTGTAGGAAGTGCATTACGAAAAAGATAGTGGATGACGAGGAGGAATGCTGTCCCATTTGCAAAATTGACCTTGGCTGTTCTGCTTTTGATAAACTAAGGTTTTGTTTGTTTTCTTTTTCTATAGTAAAAGCCAGTTTGATCTGAATGTAGGATCATCGTACCGGCTGATATGTACCTGTACCAGTCTGATTGCTTTTATAATAGACTAAGGCTGCATGGTCAGATACAGGACTAGGCACTGATGGGTTAGAGTCAATAGTAAACCTTATTGGTATCACACCTTCTGTAGTAGTTGTTTGCCGGCTGGATCTAATTTTAATGTTCCAGCAATGATAATACTGATAAATTAAATAGTCATAAAATCCATAATAGCTTGCTTGGTACTTTATCAGTTCATGCTGATTTAATACTCTATATTTGTTTCATGCAGACCAGATCACCACCTCCAATACATCAGAGAGAGATTATTTCCAATCAAAAGAAAAAGTGCAGAGTCTGACAAAGACCTTCCACAAACAGCACCACCTAGTCAAATCCAAATTCAGAAAGTAAAGGAGAGATCTCTATCTTCTCTGGTGACAACAGATTCTCAATTGAAAGCTTCTAAGAGAACCTATCCCTCTGATGAGCCTTTTACACCTCGCAGCGGCAATGCTAGAAAGAAGTCAAAACTTGTTCAGCTGAAAGAAGAAGAAAACATGGGTCTACGTGATGAGCCTGTTATGATGACTTATGCAAGGAGACAGGTAATAAACTATACTTCAGGTTCTGTTGCAAATTTACTGAAAGAGACATGCTATAGTTTCCTTCATGTTAATTGCACCATAAGACCAGTAAATTGTTAACTACTTTTGGTTGCTTTGCAAATTGCCAAAAATACAAACTTATTCATTAAGCTGTTTTGAGAATTTAAGTATTTTCTGCTGATTAGCAACTAAGGTACAAAATATGATGAATTGCATTGGAATGCGGATAAAATTTTAAAATAGAGTTTGTTCTTTTGGTTGCTTTGTTCAGAGTTTGTTGCTTATTTAGGCTGCTGTTATTGTTATTTCAATGTTTAATTCTACCATTTTTGATGCAGACAAATTCAGATATTGATAGCTCTAACAGTCACTCTCAGAAGAGAGAGATAGAGGATAAAAAGAGATTAAATTTGATTAAACCAGAGAATTCAGATTCTTCTATGAAAAGAAAAAGAGGCAAAGTTGGCACAAGCAACGGCAATTTTGTTAAGGTTTCACATATATCAGAGGAGAGAAAACATAATGGGAAAAAGTTTCTGAAAGTAAGTAGAAATAGCAGTTCCAGTAGGACGGCGAAGGTCTCAGCTCAAGCTTTACTGAATAGCAAGCCAATTTGGTTCTCATTAATTGCATCTTCTACTACGTAAGTTCGTACTAAAAGTTTTTTGTACACTTAATTTTGAAGACAACTTTTTCTTGATTGCAAATATCTGATTCCTGGGTTTCCTGTCTAAATCATCTGCTAATCTGCACAATCTATTTCAAAGTATGAAAATCTCAGCCACATTTGCAACAAGGTGAAGTTGGGTTGATTTTCTGATATAATTATGAAGTAAGAAGATAAGTTTTGTAGTACTAAAACTATTCTTCTGTCACATCAGGGAAGGGGGAGCTGTGTTGCCTCAGCTAACTGCTAATTTTGTGAGAATTAAGTAAGTTCAATCCAATTTTAGCTAATTTTTGGACTTTACCCATTTTATAATATTGTTTGGTTGTTGTCTTGACCTCCTCAGCTTGTAGACTTGGATAGGAGTGTAGATGCATCGTTCAAATGACATGTGTTAGCTACACTACAAATCAACTGCAAACTGCAAACTGCATATTTCACCATTTGTCATTACGTGCACATTTGAAATCTTTTATTTATTTACTTTGTGTGCCTGTATGACAGGGATGGTGAAATGAACGTCTCCTCCATTCAAAAGTATGTCAAGAATAAACTTGGTCTTGGGTCTGAAAATGAGGTTAGTTTCTGTTTCTGAATACACTACTTCTACTAATAGTTATAGAATTACTGGAACAGTTCTTTTCTGATTTTATGCGTAATCTGGCAATAAAATTCCCAAACAAAGATGCTAAAGCCCACATTAGTCTCTCTTTTCTGTTACATCTAATTATATGTTTATTTAATTTTAAACATATATGTTAAATTATATATTTTTTAAGTTTATTTGATTTGTCTGTGGAATACCTGACAGGTAGAGATAGTGTGCCGGGGCCAGACAATAAACCCAGATACAACCATGCATGGTTTGATGAACATGTGGATTAGAAATGAGTCCTCGCAAAAAATAAAGACAACTGTTGGTACCCCAGCGAAGGAGTTTGTTATGGAGCTATTGTACCACCTCAAATTTCAGTCTTCAGCTACAGCCTCCTTGATGTTATAATGTGATTTGCAAATAAGTTTTGGTAGATAATATTATTTATGTCCATAGGTTTTCTTTTTCAAGTTCTGACCCTTTCATTATCCTCTGAGGTCTAATGCTTATAGAGGAAAGCTGCCAACTAATGATGATTTTGTAAATTCTGAATCATTTAGATAATGTCAGTTTTCTATATGGCTTACTGTAATAGTGTTTGTGCCGTACTGCGTTTCAATTTATCTATCGGATAAGAATATATATCTCATTGTATCCAGAGCATCTTGGCTTATTATCAACGAGAAATCGAGATCTGCTAAATTTTTTCTATTATACATGTGGAGTCTCTACATAGAGATTTTGTGCACCAAGGGCAAACCACATAATCACAAGTAGCTTTGTACCAGAGGTCTATCTTTCATACAATCCATAATCGGCTACATACCTCTAATCTTACCTATCTGAAGTTTATCCCTCGATTCTTGTCAATTTTAATGAAATTTTGAATATTTTAAAAACTGATTATCTTTTATGACAAAACTGCCCCTGCCCAAAATCCTCTCCTTTCCTATGACCAGCCCAGAGAAACTTTCATCTCCTGCTAATCTCCTCACTAACATTATCAAAAACAAGGATCTCCTCCAGTGAAATATTATTTCCATTTTATACATACACCCTAATCGGTTACTGAGAATTATCTCGGCCGAGTAATCATGGAACAAGAATTATCACACAATTATCAGTAGCCTTGTAAATTCTTGTTTTGCCAGTCTTTCATAACAGAATTATAGCACGCTGACCAACATTTATACGCCAGATTTTGAAAACGTTTTACTAGTTCAATTTGAATACTTATTTCTTCAGCAGCATTTCTCAAAAAATATTAACTGTGAACTTTAGATTAAAACTCACTGGAAACATTTACAAGCCAGATTGATCTACAACCCAAATAAAAATTTCAAAAGATCATATTTTATAACTAAGAAAACCCTCAGGTAACAAAGTACAGTTAGAGCCTTTCTGAAGTTGGTACTGAAGTAAGAGTTTCATGCGAAAATCCAAAGTGAGACGACAATCAAACAACTAGTCACTCTGATAACGTTAGTCTTAAGTCTGGAATAACAAACAGAAGAAAATACTAATTTGAGATTTCATGAAATTTTGTTTGCCATCTTATGAAAAAAGCGCAACATTCAAGATGCATAGTAAAAGATTTACTGTAAACGGACCAACGTAACTAAAATAACATATTTTGAAGAAAAAGACCATCATGCTATTTTATGTCGCTGATAATTGAGAATACAGAGCTCGCAATAGCGTTTAGTCTGAGAAGTTTATTGTTCTGCTAAAAGCAAATTATGTTCCAAGAATACCCTTATAGTCTATTTGTGTATAGTTAGCTATTTGAACAGCATCTAAACAAACCAAAAACAACCGCCAGTAAGTTAAAAGTAACTTTGATAAATCATTTTTGACATCTAAATCCAGAATATTTAGATATTAACCCCTCATTCCAGCTTAAGTTTACCTTGTAAAATGGAAACAGTTTTCTGACATAATTTGTGCAGCATGTCCTCACCATTAGTGGCTGATGCAACATGCTAGTAGTAAACGAGAGATGCAAACTTAATCCATAGAAACTGAACAAAAGTATAAATAAAAGATTTCCCCATTATGTTCAGTCCTTTCACCTTTTAGAGGTTAACATAGCATGTTCTGTATAAGATATTATGTCAACAAACCAACAAAGAGTCATTCATTCCTCAACATTCATTAAAAATAGCACAAGTCATAAAATAACAAATACTAGCTTAGTTCATTAGTTAGCAAAGCATTCTTAATTATGTACTACATTATTATATTCTAATTTTCTACAACAGAGAAAATAAAGAGCCAAAAGCTCATTCATCTACCATCCATCCCACAAGCCAAAACCTCAAAACACACCATCAAAGCCCTACCATTCAGTTAAACCCCAAAATATACAGACCAAAAACTAAAACCTTATATTGGCCCGAGAAAATCACCAGCTAGAGACCCCAGAAGCTGGAAGTGCCGTTCAGCCTCCATCCACCTAAATCCAACCACCTTGAATCTGACCGAAACCCCCTTCTCCAGCTTACCTTGCTTCTCACTCAGAAAAACTGGGTTCTCACCAGGGACATATTTATACTCTCCAGTTAATTTCTCAGAAATGAAAATATTCTCAATGGGACCTGATTTGAGAAACAGCCCGTGCTTCAGAATTTTCTCCACAGTGCCAGTTAGCAGCTCACCTTTGGTGGGCTTCTGGGTCAGGCACATGAAGTTGACTGGGAACAGAACATCCCCAGTCAAAGCGCGCACTCGCCCCTCGCCAATTGAGTTGAGAGATGTGATGGCTATGAAGTAGCCGTACTCTTTCGAGGCCTTCTTGTTGGCGATGTCTTCCAATAGGCGTGTGATGATAGATTTGCGAAGGAGGAGTCCTTGAGGTGTCAGGTGTTCTGGGGAGAGAAGGACATTTGAGCTCATCTCTGCCTCAAGGAAAACCATTTTACTTCAAAATGAAAAGGAAAGACAGTAAGAAATGTTAGTTTTGAAGATTTTTACAGTGTTTTGTTCAAGTTGTAAAAGTAAACAGTAAATGATCTGAAGAAAATTATGAAAGTTCTCCTAGCACCAAAGATTGCTAGAAGCCAAGAACATACAAGTTGGGTCAGTAATTAGCATGTGCACACAGAGGTAGTGCAGTTACACTTGCCAAAACAGTACATCAAACACATTTAGCTAACACAAAATAAAAGAGCTAAATCTGAAATTGGTTCCCAGTTACAATGTTTGTTGTAGTCATGCCATCCATTTTTTTTATCCATTTGAACATTCCTAGTACAGACGCCCCCGCCCCCCCAAACTCCACTCCTATACATTTATATATAAAAACAAAAAATATTTCCCTTCAAAATGAACACACACAAAATATATTTAAATGTTCTAATGTCATTTATTTTCTTTTTGTTCTGAATCAAATTCAAAGTCGCAAAAATTTCATAAATTCATATATAAAATAGTAGTTCATAAAGCCCACAAAAAAAAAAAAGATCATAAAGTTTCACAATTTCTCAATCAGTTGACAATACTACATCCCAATATCAATAAATAGCAATACAAATTTCCAAAGACCTACAACGGGTGTGTTTGGTTAGGTGCGAACAAAGGTTGTTCGTGAACAAGAGTGGGTGCACGCAAACCAAACACTGAACAACAGTTCAAGAACAAGGAACTAGGTGTTGTTCTTAGTTCTGATTTTTTTGCGATCTGGGAACAAGGAATTGTTGTTCGCGAACAACTGTTCAGCATTTGTTCATGCACGGAACCAAACACACCCAACATAAACAAAACACATCATAATGGCATAAATATAATTTTCTCATTTACACTTCATTTTTTGCTCCAAGGCAAAAATGTTGAGTTGGATTTCCTATACCAATTTGTTAGACATCTAGTCTGAAAGTTAAGTACCAAGAATCAATCTAATTAACCCTCTCTTCCTTCTTATTTACCTAAATATAATGGAAAAATATAGTAGAAAACACCACAACTTGAAGTTAACAACTGAAATAACAGTATTAAGATGCGTAAGTTTGATTTTTTTCCTAATCTCAGTTATGCAAATCGAAGCATGTTTTATTTCTTTACATCTATATGTTGGCTCAGTCTTATTCCAAATCAATAGCTAATGGACAGTGGGAAGAACGAACCAAAATTACAAATGTTAATTGCCATATTGCATATAAGCCAAACAACCTATTCCCAATGTACCTAGAGGTGGAGATTCTGAACTTGGAAAGAAAGAACTAAGAAGAGAAAGATCAGAGTGACACTAGTAATTATTCAAGGAAAGAAAGCTAAAGTGTATCTGTTAGGGTTAGACATGAAAAAGCCTTACCTTTGTTTCAGATTAAGAGGAAACAACAATGCAAGATGAAATCAGGTTGGTACAAAAAATTCCTAACATTTAATTAAAAGGTTCAGAAAATCACCAAAAATGCAGATAAATTTATCTAGAAATCGGAGAAATTGATAGGGTTTTAGGGTTTAAACTGATAATCTAGGTAAAAAAAGGTTCTACCAACCAGAAACAAATCAAATTAACTTGGCTAAGAAAAATGCAAAACAAGGAGGAACATAAATCTACTTACTTTCGAGGGGATTGAAGTGGGTGATCCTCGGTTTTGCAAATGGAGAGTGAAGAGCAGGAGAGAAGGTTTTGGGGTTTTAGCAGCTTCAAGCTGCGTTGCGGAAAAGGAAATATAGAGAGGGGGACCTGAAGAAAATATTTAAAGACTAATCTGTAGCGAGCTTCTGACAGGTAGGCTCCATTGTTGGATCAAACTAGACTAGAGTTGGGCTAAAGAGTACTCCTTTTATTGGGCCTTATAAATTTTACTGTCGTTAGTTTTTCGTTTTTCCGTTCTTCGTCAAGAACTCTGGTGAGAAGCTTGTGCATGAAAAATAATGATATAACATTTTTTTTCAAATTTCAAATTTCAAGAATATGTGTATTTTCTTTTATTTAATTTTTTTTTTTTGAAAAGAACAATCTTCTGAAAAAATATTTTTTTTCTTTTCCCTATGAGAATAACAAAATCTATTCAATCAAGTTTCATATTGAAAACACTGATCCCCCTAAGCAGAAAAAAATGAGAAAGAACATTGGTCATATACCACATTACAAAGAAAGTGTAAGTTATTTTTATATTTTTCTTCATTTATCCAATCATATTACACACTTCAACTCGATACAAATAAATAGAAAACCGGACAAAAGAACTTATTTGGAAGATTATTGACAAAATATGCAAAAAAAAAAAAAAAAAAAAATCCTTTTTCTTTACATGTTTCTTTCGTTTTTCTTATTTTCGCCGCAAAGAAATACTTGTTCTTCAGTAAATAATTTAATCATATATCGTGAAAGAATTTATACGTCTTGACATCTAGCACGATCGATCTAATTGCGCCAACACAACCTAAAGTTGCAACAAGAGAGAATAGTGCTGCTATGGAAAAGTTGGCAACTCTGACAAGATGACTTAAATTGGGGTTTTTAGGCATTTTTCCAGCTTTCAAAAATGCCAAAGCAGGAAAGACGAAGTCCAAAGGGGTGAACCCGACTGCACCGCAAATGGATACAAAGTCTCCAAAAAATGGGATGGCAGCTGAAATCAGAGTTATGACGATGATGTAGAATGATGTGTAAATGAGTCTCCAAAAGCTTCTTTTGTATCCTTCATGTTGTTGAAACGCAATACTTTCTTCAAACAATGCATACGTTGGTCTGGAGTATATCTGCACAGAGCAAACAAAAATTGTTGTTACCATCTGATTAATCTGATCTGATTCTGATATTTATCTTATATTGTATTTTCTCATAATCAAATTCATCTTTTTATGGAATTCAATTAAACTGACTAGAAAATTTCTACCTATTAAATGTCATGCAAACTTGTTTATCCAAAAGATGACCGTGTATACAAAAAATGGGCATGAGAAGTCCATCCTGGAAAAAACAGATCAGAATGCTCTGTACCTGAAAGCAACCTAAAATCTGAATGACTGCAAACAAATTTGCCATCACAATGGTCCATCCTGGAGTGGTAAGAGAAGATAAGATATATGGTTGGACTTGCGACCCGAAAGCCCAATAACCGGAAAAAGCCAGAGTCCAGTAACTCGCAACTATAACACCATATGCACCTGACACTCCCTTGTACATGTTTCTCTTTGGTGGTTCTCTGATTGTACTCTGCACATGACAACCACAAATTGTATAACTGGAACCTGGTAGAAATTACAAGATGCCAAATTCATTACGTATCTTATTTGTTTTTCCAAACTAGTAGTTGTGTGCTAGTATAATCAGCTTTTATTATTTCATTGATTACTGGCCATGTTTCATTCCAGGTCATAATCAATAATAGTAAGCTAATGGTAATTGGGTAAACTCATGCCAGTTCAGTTTCTTTGCCGTATAATTGCTTAACTGAGGTCAGTTAATTAAAAATTGAATGTAATAGAAGCAGAATGCAAGTATGCAACTAGTGGAACTTAATTTTCCTATGCAAACATATTTCAGGTCTCAACCGAATCATGAAACTTAGATCTGGTTGCATTATCCCCCGGTAACCGACTTGTCGCAATGCTCCTGATATGATCAAATTTGTTTGATAATAATGGAGTTCTTATTCATTACCTGGATTTCAGGAATAATCGCATCTCCAAATGAAAAGGCTATGGTACCAAGAGCACTAAATGCTTTGAATATTTTACTGGCGGTTGTACCCTGCAAACTGTAATTAACTGAACTTCGGTCTGTATTCTTTCCTGAAAAAAAAAAAAAGCAGATGTTGATGATTGTTCTTCGTAGTATCATGAGATTAAAAGTATACATACAAGTAAACTTTTAATTTCAAGATGAATTGAAACTAAACAATCACATAAAGGACAAAAAATAACTTGTGAAACAATTGACTGACTGTTGCTAGTTGGACTGTCCAAGAAAAATGTAATTACCGTCATAAATAGTAACTCCTGTTGCAGTTGCAGCAAATCCGACAGTGCTAAAGGTGCAAATTCCATTGAACCACCTAAGCGAATGGATGTCCGGAAATTGTGACAAAATTAACTCAAAAACACCAAAAAAAATAATGAAGTCCTGCAGAGTCAATTTGCCATCACTGTTGTAGTACTTGTATACTGCCTGCCAAGGTTAATTTTGTGTAAGGTGATGCATAATTTTTTTTGTTTTGGTGGTAAATTAGTTGTGATAGATTTTCTGAAAGTTTCTGGTACCTTAAGACTGCTTCCAGCAGCAATTTGGATTGCAATATTATTGCCTATCGAAGCGATTTGCTGAAATAAAGCCACAAACCAATAACCACTAGGCCCTTCAAGAAATTAAAAGAGACACACTATCACGATCAAGATGGAAAGAATTTTTTTCACTCTAATATAATTTATGCAGGTGAAATGGATGTGTATGTACTACCAAAAATACTATGGGCGAGGAGACGATATGTGGTGTGCTTGTTTCCATCCCACTTCCAAAGCGATGCTATCAACAAGCTTGAATACCATGTCACCAATGTCCCTCCAACCAAACAGCAAACACCTGTGACAATAATCAAATGCGAGACAGAATGAATTCTTTCCATTTGTTAATTATATCTACCGTAAAAATAAGAAAGTAGAACAGCGCATATGGTTTCTCATTTGTCCTGGTCAAATTGAAGAGTTCTTTGATTTTTGATAACCTTGACAAAAGCACTGAAGCTAACAACTTTTTTTTTTGAAACAAAAGCTCCCCAAGAAGGGGAACCAGAGGCTTTAATTAACTAAAAATTGCAGAGTACAACCACGCAAACAAAAAGGAAATAAAAGGTTTAAAATGCGTGCCACAAGGGACCACTCACGGCCAAACATCACAAAACCAGACAAGCCTTAACACTGAAACAAAAGGAAAGTAAAGCAGCACAGTAGCAGTAGAAAGCAGATAGCAAATCACTCTAGTTGTGAGCTGAAGCTAACAACTTATACCAAACTTCTCGCACCACCACTGTTAACAACTAATACAAACTTCTTACGAAAGAGAAAAATTATAACCTACTTGCAAGGGTACATAATCTTAAAAGAAACTTGTGCATTGTTGTATTCTAGAAAGGCATATTTTTTGACGGCGTAGAGAATTTCGTTTGAATCTTCGTATAGTTGTTCAGTTAATCATGCTTGTCTTATTATGTTGTCAAATATCTTTTTTTTTTTGAAGAAGAAAAATAGTGTTGCCGAATACTGGCACTTTAATATACTAGTCTTTTGTATCATAAATCATATTCCTGGCACCAATTACATATGAAAAAAATACATGGAAGCAAGTAATTTTTTTTTTTTAAAAAAAAAACCTAGAGGCTAGCCAAGAGCAAAGGGCAACGGTGCATAAGCCGCTGGTGTGGCGATTGTCGTTGCCATGTGAAATGCCGCATGCTTCCATGTACCTCTTCCCTCTTCTTCTTCTTCCCTCATGCTTCCAAAGTTGTAGTACCTATGCACGTGGTTTACGTTACTAGTGCACCTGTCTCAACTGAGTGGAGATAAAGGCCCCAGAAATGCGAGAAGAATAATACTTGAAATTAGTTTGTCAACGCCGTATTTGTATTTTTTTTTTTTCCGAAACAAGTAGGGGTACACGAATTCAAATCCTGTGTTGCGCTACACACGGTGTAGCGCAATCACGGGCCGTCCAATTTTGATCTGATGGATGAGGGAGCCCCTTGAAAGTAACCAGATTCCTAAGTCCGAAAAAAATGAACCGCCCGATCAAAATCGAACAGCTCGTGGGTGCGCTACACGGCGGGTCCGGGGGTACACCCCTCCCACATTCCGTTAATAGAAAGCAAAAGGTCTAATTACAACCTGGTATTTTTATTAATTATTACAAGTTGGACTACAGGTCGTGAATGCATGATTTTGGCCTATCATTAAAGCTGGATCCGAAGCCGAAATGCCAACAATCTTTTTTTTACTAGCATTCATTCTAGAGTTCAATAAATAAATAAATAATAAATGAAAAGAATTCAACCAAAATTATGCCTAAAATGGCCAGCTTCATACCGCTAGTTTCAAGCCTAGATAATACATTGAATTGTTGTAGCCCAAAAATATACGGTCCATTTTATTATTTTATTCATTACCTTGTATGATGTAACCACAAGGCTTGCGTCCTATTTTAACTTACAAAATGGAACTAAAACTCAGCCTAGTATACAAGCAGCATTTTATCAAATGAAATTTACTAATTTATTATTGAGAAAAAAAAAAATCAGATTGTCCCTACTTTGTATCTTCATTACGCCTAATGTCTTTTTTTATAAATTAATTCAAACTTAGAAGTAAACACTACATTAAGACCGTGAGAGTCTTAATTTTTCTATAATAAAATTCTGTCATTTTTTATGCGCATAGAATAGACTTATGATTATTTTTATTCTTATTTTTGAACGGAATTTAAAGGTTGGAAAAATAAAATCTAGATATTGTCCACATTAACCCTAATCTTATAAATCTCAGATTCATTAGAAAAAAAAAAATTAATGTTAACATTCTTTTACATCGGCATAGATAAACAAAGATCGCACACAAATACACAATGGTCTTCCTAAATATTTTTGTGCTTTATTAGTTTTTTTTTTACTTTCGTTTCCAAAAATAAATTAAGATGCAGCGAACAAATAAAAATGAGAACATTTTGAGACCTTTCTTTATCACTTTGTTTATAATTATTAATAATTATGCTACTGGATCCTTAATTTGATGTGTGTGCCTACTACTGATGATTCCGAAATTGCATATTTAAAAACTTTGGTTGCTAACTCATATTTATTTGAGATCAAAATATAAAGAATTGAAGGGATGACGAGCACTTCCTCGATGTAATACTAAGTGAGATTGATTTTAATGACTAGAGACATACATCACTAAATCAAAGGACACAGCCAAGAAGTGACAAGGGCACCTTCCTCATTTTTAGTCGAGAAAAATACGAATCAATCCTTTGTTAAACTGTGTTTTTTTTGGTGGGGGGGGGGGGGGGGGGGGGGGGGGGGGGGGGGAGTGGGGAAAAGGAAAATTATTTCTTCTAGTAATGCACTTATGTATATATTTTTTGTCTTACTGTAAATGTCGAGACGTTTTCTTATAATTAATTAATTATCAACTATTGTGTTGTCAATGAACTTTTACCCTCTATATGTGTATACAAATATCTTTTATGGCGCTTTATTATACTTATTTTTGTGTCACAAAACATTTTCCTTGGCAACAATTGCATATGGAAAGAAACGCATAGAAAAAAATAAATTAAAATGAAAAACAAACCTAGAGGCCAGCCAAGAGAAGCAAGAGCAAAGGGCAACGGTGCATAAGCCGCCGGTGTGGCGATTGTCGTTGCCACATGAAACGCAGCATGCTTCCATGTACCTCTTCCCTCCTCTTCTTCTTCTTCTTCCCTCATGGACGTTGCTAAGTTGTAGTAGCTAACTAGCTATGCACATGACTTGCGGTAGTAATGCGCCTGTCTCCACTAAGCAGAGAAAAAGGCCCAAAAAATGTGGGAAGAATATATTCTTGAAATTAGTTAGTCAAAGCGGTATCTTATATCATTTGTTGCAAGTTGGAGTACAGGTCATGATTCATGAATGTATGATTTTGACCTATCTTAGAATTTAGATCCGGAACTGAAATGTCAACAAACCTTTTGACAAGCATTCATTCTAGAATTCAAAAAAAAAAAAAAAAAACAAAAAGGAAACTGAAAAGTATTCAACCAAATTTATGCCTAAAATGGGCCGGCTCCAGTAGATAATTTCCGGCCTAGATATATTGATATTTCTTTGCTGTAGCCCAAAAAATGTACGGTCCATTTAGAATAAGGGCCTTGAGTGCTATTTTAACTTTACAAAATGGAACTGAAACTCAACCTAGTATACAAGCAAATATCAAATATTTACCAATTTATTATTGAGGGGAAAAATAATCGGACTGTCCTTTTGTTGTATCTTTATTATGCATGAATCCTGATATATTTATATAAATTAACTAAAATAATTTAAACTTAGTAGTAAACAATAAAATGAAAACCATTAGAGGTTATAATTCCGTCCTTTTTTACGTGCACAGAAAAAAAAATGATATATTTTTAGTCTATTTTGAACGGAATTGAAAGGTTGGAAAAATAACATCTAGATACCGTCCACACTAATTAGCCAAATCTTATACATGTTTTGTTAGAAAAAAAAAAAAGATTTTAATGTTAACATTCTATTATATCGGCAGCATAGGTAAATAACGAATATCGCACACAATGGTCTTCCTAGATAACTGTGCTTTAGTTTTTAAATTTTTGCTGAAGTTCCCTAAATAAAGAAGCAGCGAACAAATAAAAATGAGAATATTTGAGACCTTTTACTAATATTTATGCTAGTTAATTTTTAGCTGTATGTGCCTACTGCTGATACTTCAGAAATTGCATATTTAAAAACATTGGTTGTTAACTCATATTTATTTGAGATGAAAATATAAAAATAAAATAAAAGGTATGGCGAACACATAACATTCAAAGCAACGGAAAATTGAAAAAATTAGGAAGACTTAAGCAACCCTCTTCCGTTCCAATGCAAATGTCCAAGCTCTAACAGTCCAATCTAATACTCCGTGAGATTGATTCCAACGACTATAGCATACTGTATACGTCACTGAATCAAGGGGACAGCCAAGAAGCGACAAAGACCATGATCAAAATGATATTTACTTGGGATTTCATTTCATTTGAATTGATTTTGTAGGATTTTATAGCATTTCGTTAAACCTAATTACATAGAAATTCCAATCAAATGACATCAAATCCGTTCATTTTGATTAAGAATTTTCAAATGAAATGAAATAAATTGAAATCCCACGTTAAAAAAAAAAAAAATTCTGATCAGGGCCAAAGTGAACCTACCTTATTTTTACTCGAGAAAAATACAACGTAATTCTTGGTTAAACTCTGAATTTTTTAAAAACACAATGGCGAAATTATTTCTACTCACGTACATAAATTTATTATTTGATAAATTTGTTGACCTCTGTCCTCTGTTATCCTTATCCAACAATATGCATTAGTGATGCTGTATTGCTGTACCCTGTAGCTGCCACATCATCACGACTACTCGTTTGAAGCTGTTGGTAGTGACTCGCCACGCCACAAAGCACATACATATTCGCCCACAAGGAATCCACCAAGAAACAATACATGACGACAACCACTCCTCATTTAAAATTTCAATGGACGCCGCTGCTGTTTGCTGTTTCGCTAACGCCGTGCTGTCAATAAGCGGGGACCACAGCCTTGCTACTCAACATCAGACACGTGGTGTGGCACATGCTACTGCTCCTCCGCGCCGCCCGCATTGCCGCATTCGTGCTACGCGCATGTGTTTCCTGTTTCCGTGTACCGCACGGTGGACCCCACGGTACGACGCTCCCTCTGCACGCTTACACGTGAACACTCGAGTTTACTCTGCCTCACCGTAGACCCCACTCCCTACACCCCCCTATTCACCTAGGCGGTATTCTCACTCATGCGTGAGTGTAACGTGACCGTCCAGATTTGGATGTGCAGTCTTGATCTTTATTGCTTTTCCTGTCGGGAATTCCCCAGCGAGTGAACTGCTCAATTTTTACCTTCTCCGTAATTTATTAGGATGCGCTGACCGCTTGGTACTTTTAATAGCAGCCCCTTTGTATTTGTTTATTCACATATATACGTGACTTTTAAAAATGGTCAGAATTTGCATTAAAAAAAACAATTTTCATCGTTCTTTTATAAATGGTTAGATTCGTAAATTGAATGGACAATTTGAAGAGTTGAAGTTTCCAAAATGAAAAGATTATAATTGGGTCAATCAAATTTGTAAGGAAAATTGAACTTGCAAAAGTTTGGTGCCAAATATATACGGGGGTACACCCGCGAATTCGAAACACTTCCTAAAGAAATGGACTTAGTCAAGTAAATGTTTTTTTAAGTATTTAGCATAATTGACCCACTGTATGACTTTATCAGACTTTATTTAAAATTATATTCAAAAAAAGGATGTAAGAGAACAATCGAATCATATTTAATATTGCAAAATTATGGGCGTGACTTTGCAGAAAACCCATGGCAAACGTACAGCAAAAGTCAGAAAAGTAAAGATTCGGTCTAAACTCCCAAAGCTCAATAATTGAGCAACTTCCCGTTTCCCTGCTGGGTCCCACACAGCAAATCCAAGTATCCAGGTCACACATGGACACGTGTCAGTAATTCGATAACGTCTGGCCAGATGACGCCTTAGAATACAAACAAGGTATAATTCTACGGAGAATTAACTTTTACAATTTTACCGGGTTCCTTTTTAAGGGCACAATTGTACAATTTTCGGTTTGAAGATAATATTTCTACCGTTGCTAGCTCTAGTTCTAGAAATATGCTAGAATTAATTAACAACGATTAAATGTTTTATTGCAACAGCTACCAACTTGAGCTATTAAATAGACAATGAATCCATGATCCATCCACATATTTTTAGGTTGTTATCAATGAAAGGAGGGCCCCACATACCACAGGGAGAAATGGTCGAGTTTAAGATCATATTCAGTGGTCACGGATTACATCATATATGATTTTATGGGTATAGGGTTTCATAGTACGATTTTTGGAAATACATAAATATATTATGAACAGAAAACTCGATTTTAATTATTCAGATAATTTGGAATATATTTTTTGTTTGTGCATTGAAACTTATCACAGTAAAATTTTATTTATCGATTTAAGTTTTTAAAAAATTATAGTACTGATCTTTACTATTTTTGTAGAAACGTATACAACAAGTGTGGTATCAATTAAATTTCGATTAAAAATAAGAAAATGCTATAATTAATCCAAAGAAAAAGAGAGAGAGAAAAATGAATGTAAACATAAAATAAACGGCGAAGACCTCTGATCGTTTGACTTTTTTGTTGGCATAATGGAAACATGCATGCAGTGATAAAAGCGATATAGATGAAAGTTGAAAGGACTGTACAATTTGGTCCTCTATAAAGTGAAAATATCTTCACAATTTTTATTTTCCTCCAGATGACAACTGTACCAGCTGGACAATTCATCTTATTGATATTAAAAGATTTTCTTATTTTTCCTTATTATTCCCTTTAATTTCTATCAAATTGGTGCAAGTTTATACTATTGTAAGGAACCAAAATATGGACATTTCAATATTATATCATGTTAAGGGTATGAATAGCATATATGCTAAATTGAAATAGCTGTTGTCGGTATATCTTTTACTTGCAATGACTGATTCAAACTTTGTCCCAAATATGTCAATAGGAGTAAATAGTGCAGTATCTAATAACTAATAAATATACTGTCCAATTGTAAAATATCATGCCACAATAAATTACAAGAAACTGCTATATAATCTACTTTCACCGAGAATAGATAAATGTTTTACAATAGCTTGTATTATTAGTCTTTACAAATAAGAACCATATCAGTATAAATACGATCGATTCATAAATTCAAAATCTTTGTACCAACAAAGAGTGGGTTTTGATGCCACATGTTCCCCTATTTTAGTGTAAAAATATGAGTTCTATATTATAATCTTATGTACACTCAATATGTTCTGTGTTGAAAATTTTCAATCCAGCTTCTAAATTTATTTCGTACAATGTCAAGAGGACGAAACGATATCACAGATATATTAAGAATTGTCCCGTGCAAATTTCTAAATCCATTTTATATTTAATGAATGCTTGGAGTTTTAATGCCTAAAATAACTCACAAAAGCCAGAAGGTTTTCATGGACTTATTAGTTGCAAACGAAAATAAGGTGATTAGGTTTGGAGTTTGAATTCAAAGCATTAATGTGAATATGTGTGATAATTTAGCGATCCAAAATATGCAACATTAAAATTTCCCCGTTTCAAATAAATATGCACCCAGCAAATTATTTTTTCTCAAGAGCAGACTCGCTATTTAATAAATTCCATGGGCAGAATTCTAGAGGGAAGGAGTCACTTTTTTTGGGGTATACGGCGACTTGCTCGTAAGAGACGAGTATTTTATTGTCTCAAAAAAAAAAGACGAGTATTATTTTTTTCTTTACTTTTCGACTTTTTTCTCAAGTATACTTTTCGCCTGGTCGACCGTCGACGCCGTCCTAAGAAAGAAACAGACAAAATTGCAATGTAAATAACGAAATTGCCATGGGATATTTATCCGTGCGGTGAAGAAATAATGGTTGGCACACCTTTTTTTAAATTTCGAGGAAAAGACATTAGCTTTTATGTTACATCCTTGGAAACTCACTTGTAATGTAATTACAAAAATATTTTCATATATTTTGGGCGAGAAATTTCCTGATCATTTAGCCCACTGAAAATAAAATGTATTTCTTTAAATTTGTTATTAACGGGATAAAATCCCTACTGTACTCTCTAGTAATTCAAGTACCCTTTTTCCAAAAATAAAAAACAGGTACTTCGCAGGGCAATACAATATTTGGCATCTCAGCTAACGCACGCAAAATTAATTATATGCTCATGCAAATAAAATCTAATTTGCTAAGACATGGTCTATTTTATGATTGCTGTTTGTAACAACCACTTGTTAAAATTCTGGTCAGTTGTTTATTTATTATTATTATTTTTTTTTTGCCACTCGTTGGCCTCCAATATAACGATTTTGAATTTGGGCTGTGGGTAATATTTTCCAAATTTCAGATTTCAACAGAAAAAAGAAAAAAAAAATCCAGGACACGATTTGTAATTAAAATAAAACAAAATAAAAATTGTCAGAGAAAGAGAGACATGCTGGAGCGGCAGAGAAAAGAAGAATTGATCTATCCTGTCATCAATCCCATCTACCTCCCACTAATTGCGCATGTCCAAGGGCAATTTTGTCCATTCACATACACGTTTTAAAGGATTTTTGAGTTTCTCGAAAATGAGCATGCGAGCATTTAGCGGTGAACATTAATTAACTCTACCAGTACTGTGGACCGATCAAGCGTCGTTTAACACGGAATTTATTTATGCATACCTCCCTGAAAATAATTTATATTTGTATAACTATCCATTTTATTTCCTTGATCACAAGTTCAAACTTTTTAATATTTAGAAACTTTATTTTGATCCTCTTCCAATCAATACAAACTTTACGGATATGTTTATTTAAGAATTAAGTAATGAGCAAAATAAAATAGCAAGTATTTGTATAACTATCCATTATTTCCCTTGACTACAAAGTTTAAATTTTTTAAAAGTTAGAAACTTTCACTTTGATCCTTGTCCAATCAATTTAAACTTTACGGAGATGTTTGTTTAAGAATTAAGAAATGAGCAAAATAAAATAGCAAATATTTCAATCGGAAAAAGCTGAAATGCCTCAGAAAAATTTTATTCACTGATTAATAGCAGCAGCCTGAGCAAATTATAAACCTCGTGACTAAGATCTCAGCCTAATTAAAATTAAAACTGTACAAAAAGGAGCTTAAAGAGCTCTAAACATCGCTTTTGAGCAAACTAAATTACATAATAATTTGCTAAGTAAAAGCGCAGCTGCACGTACACGCTCCGCCTAAAAAAGGGATCTAACACAAACACCTCAACGGATCAGAACAGATCACGACCGTAGGTTATCAGATCAACGGAGGAGGGAGATTCAGATCGAAAGGCAACACCTTGCTCTTCTTCCTACTCTCCTCCATCTCCGATCCAGGCGGTCTCAGCGCCAGATCTACGCCATGTGGCACCACCACTGGTCGCCACGTGTACATGCCCCAAACTGCTGTTTGCTGTTCGGGTCCGGACGTAGCGTTCGCAACCGTGCCAGTCGTCGCCTCGGGCCAAGAAAAGTTCGTCTTGGCCTTGGGACCACGCAAACTGCGCGCAGCCTCGTCGTAGGCGCGCGCCGCCTCCTCTGCCGTGTTGAAGGTCCCGAGCCATTTGCGGGTCTTCTTCCAGGGATCACGGATCTCGGCCGCGAACCGACCCCACGGCCTCTTCCTCACCCCGCGATATCGGGCCTCTTTCTGAGGTGGGTCAGGGTTGCAAGAAGGAGTGGTGGGTCCTTTGGGGAGGAGGTGAGTATCGAGTGCTACCATTGGAGAGTTGATGTGAGCTGAGAAGAAGGTTCTGGATTGTATGAGGAAAGGAGGCGATGGAGAAGGAAGGAAATGAAGAAGAGTTGGTATAAATAGCGGTGTGGGAGAAGGGGAGACAGGGGTTTGGGGGTTAATGAATCATTAAATGGTATTTAGGTTTGATTAATTGTGGATTAAATTACGAGGCGCGACGGCGATTCAATTCGTCGCTTTCTGCGGTGTGGGCGCGCTCGTGTGATATCTCGTGCAGTGTGTTGGATTGTTTTTTTATTTTGTTATTTTTCATAATTTGAGGGGGGACTAGGGGAGCTGGTCCAGACTCAGGTTCAAAATAAATTATGGTTCCGCTGTAAAATTTTTTTCTTTTCCACAAATTTAAGAAAACTAAATTATTATTTATATTTATAATTACAAAATGTAACAATAGTACGGTTGACTTTTCTGAATGCATTTTTCTGACAATTCAGAATGAGTTCAGCTCTTCAAGGGCTTTAAAAGCATTTATTAGAACTAAATATGCAAAATAGCAGTTTTAGATGCATGTAACCACAATAGTATTTTTTGAATGACATTACAAACAGATTTTTGTTTTTTGTCTTAACCAAAAGTCCACCATGAAGACTTAATTGGTTTTATTTCTTTTTGAATATAGTCATGTTCGATTTATATAAGAGGCAACTAAAAATATATACACAGAGTTGACAGAACTTTTATTTAAGAAATGTTTATTTGGAAAGTTAATAATATTATTTTTTGTCTCAAATAAAAATGAGACGATATATGCTACATGCATATCACACATTTGTAGTCATGTGGTACGGAATTTCAATAACTAATATGTGATGCTTAACTCAATCTATATATCATAAATTCATAATCATATTATTTTTCAGACGGATAGGAAAATATTAATTATAGAAATCACATGTTGTCTCACAAGAATGGTTTTCGCCCCATTAAAAATATTTATAAAAATTTTCTTTAGAAAAAATTACAAATTATAGTTCCTACCAAATTTTCAAAATATAAATCAACTCTTGTGGTTTGTTTCTATCATTTTAGTATACATGCATCAGTGATATACATAGACGGTATAATAGTCTCCCGCTCCGCCTAATATCTCATTCTTAGATTTGTTTGGTACGTGGCTGTGAACACTATACAGATTACTACTAATCCCGAACCACAGCTGATCCAGCGCTTGGGCTCCAGTCAAGCGCCGTTGGTCGGACGGCTGCTGACGCGTTGGATAGAAAGATTTAATCTACTCCAGTCCCTCAGAACTCGCTACTTCCGTTATTCCTTGACCAAGTTCAATCCACCAGCGTTGAGGTCAAAAGCAACAAACCATATCTTTCTAAAATGGAGACAGAGTGTGAACCTTTGGACGGCACTAGCGGTCTGCTACGTGTGACACTGCGAGTGGTCCAGTGGCACGCAGAAGCCACAAGGGAGTGTTAAGCGAGAAAACGACATAAAAGCTCACACGCGGTTCTGTGAACCAAGTACACCAACCACAACCGTCTATGCCGAGTTTCGACAGTGGGTCCCACGGCTACTCCCCATCCGACGGCGACTGGTCCTCGTGGGAACTACCCGGCTCAGGTGGGGCACATTGGACCGGCACTGTGGGCCCCACTACTTTCCGCGGTATGTAGTATTTTATTCTGGCGTATGGATTCTCTCCATTGATGACATAGCTGGACGCGTCCTTTTTGGACGCCCATAGTATCTGAAGATAAGTTTTGGAATGAAAATTTGCTTTCTGCAAACTGCTGTCTGTATATATAATAATATAATAAAGTAAGGGATGTCTGTGCTGAGCAAATTGTAAAATAACAATTAGCTTTCAATACAGAATTGTCCTCCGTGATATTAAATTATTATTATTATTGTCATTTGAATAATTTTGTCCGTGAACTAAGCTTCTGGATTGAAATTTCACAAAACAATAAAGTAACTTCGTCTCTACTTGTAAAATTTTATAATTAGCTCAAGCTTGCAGTTGTCTTTACAAGCAATCAGAGTTTTGTTGCAATATTTTAATTTTTGAGACATAATATAAATTACCGATAATAATTTTATTTTTATTTAACAAACGACAAACTCAGTAATAAAAAGCACCTCATTGACTAAGGTAATCAGAATTTTATTATCTTATCAGAAAAAAATTATATTATAGTGGCGAGTTTGAAATTCTATCAAACTTCTACACATTAAAAATCAGAACGCGACTTATACGTGAAATATACTAATTTTTTGTTAGTAATCAATCAAAAATCGTCCATCATGACAATACAATAAGGTGTGCTTGTTTTTATTTAATCTGTAATAAATTATTACAAAAATGATTTTCTTAAATATAAATACTACCTATGTTGGATAAAAACATGGAACACAAAAAAACAAAAAAAATATTAAATGTGTCCGCATTTAGATGCGTGACATAAAAAAGGAGATTTATTTTTTTTATCCTGTGTGTTGAATTAAGATGTGTGGGGAAGAAGGTACCAACTGTGTGGTGCAGCAGTGTGTGAACTCGTTGGCCTTTTGGTTCCGAAACGATGTTGAGGTTCTTGTCTGCGCCATAAAGCACATGAGGGTGAAAAAGGATGCGTTCCGTTGGGAACCAAGTGGACGGGAGTGGAGCAGTTGGTGGTGTTTGTTCCGAAAGGATGATTAGTGGACGTTGATAAGTCTGCGTAAGCAGAATTAACAAAACTTAAAATCAAGCGTGAAAAGGATATGCTGGGCTTATCTCAGATTTGCAAGTTGTTCTTGATATGGGTACCCTGGGTTTGTCCTCGATAATTTCCACTGTATCAAATTAAAATATAGAGCTCTCATGTAATCTTTGTTAAATATTCGTCTTCCGCCCACAATTTCTGCAAAAAGCTAAGGAGTAAAATAAAACATAATTGAGAATTAACTTTGAAAAAATTACAGATAGTTGAATTTGCATAGGAAAAATAACTACGTTTTTTTTTATCTTAAAAAGTTTTATTAGGTGCGACATGTTTTTTAATAAACTGGCTTATTGTATATGTCGTTCAATATTTCTATGTATGAATTATCGTAAAAAAAAAATCTAAATTATTAGTTTGAATTTATAGATATTAATGGTTACCATACAATATTGGCTCCATCGACTTGTCGACACGAACCTTTCACATCATCAATTTTACCAATTTTTTTTATCCTTCTTTTTTTTGAAAATATAAAAATTATTTATCATAAATTGTTGATTGCCAGTCAAAATAAATAACTGTAAACCCCTTGACGATCCATACTAAAATAATTAGGACAATTCTATGGTGGACAGAAAAATTTAAATCGGGCTTGATTTCTTATCATTCATCTCAGTTTAAAATTTTAAACGAACAATTAGGATTTAAGCGGCCCGGTTTGAAAATTGCCTGGCCATGCTGTGTAGTTTTATTCGTACACACAGCATTTTTTAACAGATGTTCACACCGAGAGTGATACACGAGGAAACATAAACTATTGGGAAAAAAGAAATAAAAGCCTGGGTGAAATAGACGGCGCCGGCGAGTCACACGCACCCCATCCTCACTCTCCCTAAACCACTCCCAATTTCTACGCCCATTTACTAATCCTCTTCGTGGCAGATACCAACTGGTCATACTTCAAATAAACTCACAATGGCGTAAAGATCTGTGAGCTAAGCGTACCTGTGAGAATTAAAGAAATTCTTTCCGCGCAAAGCCCAAGCAATGTAAAGATGCGTGCTTTTAATTTGTAGCTTTTGTTGACTAAATAGTGGGTGTCCTGTCTGCCATTATCCCTCTTCTTCCACCTCCTTACTTGTCTCTTTCTCCTCGCCAGGATTCTCTGCCTCCCCATTTCCCTTTCGCTTACGCTCACCGTCCGGTGACTCTTACCTCCTGACCTCCTAGGATACTTTTCTTCTTTATTATTATTATTATTTTTTTAAAATGGGTTATTTGTTTTTCAAAACAGTGGACATGACCAAGACAGCCGCATAGAAAAGGTCTTAGGCTAATATAAAAATTGTTTCACGGATAAGGAGAAAGAAAAAATATATAATAATATCTATCTATAAATAAATGATGTATGAAATTGAGTGGTAGACTAGTTTTTGCAATCTGATTTGAACTCTGATAAATTAAAACAATTCATAATAAAAAAATTGTCTATTTTTTTCCATATAAAAAAAAAATCAATACAGTTGATAGTTTGCCTAAATTGTTAATAGTTAACGTAAGAGATGTAATGTGCAAAGTTCATCTTAAAAACATGGTCTTTTGCATGTTTATAGTTAAGAATCAACATAAGGTAATACACGAAAAGTCTCTTTTACTGAGCTGGCTAGATAGTGATTGCATCTGATCAATAGGGGCCAGAAAAACAAATTATAAGATAAAAAGCAATGACTAGAAGCGGAACATTCAAAAAACAAAAATTACATACATGAGATAAATGCCAAAAGGCTGCGAATATCCAAACTTGTTCAAAACTTCAGAATCTAATTGATGTATTTAATGGACGAAAAATCCAAAACTGACAATAGTGCATGAACCAAGAAAGAAATCCTAATTTAAGCAGCCAGTAGCAAAAGAAAAAAAGTGAACCACACAACTTCCAAGTAAATAAAAAATTCAGCAAAATTTGAATCCAACAAGTCGGCAGGGTCCCAGGCCCATTTTGGTAATTTTAAAAAGTGTACGAGCTTCCTGGTAAAGAAATAAGCATCCCTGCACAAGTTATCAGATCATTTTGTGAAGGCGACAAAAAATATACGTCAGCTGACGGTAGGTGTTCTGCATTTCACGAGAGGACACGGTTGCGTGCGGGTAAACGTGCCACGTCGGCGCCTCGGAATATATTTGTCAGGAATCTTGATCTCTTGTGTCTCCATATTTTGTAACTCTTAGTGTGTCACTGTGGCGTGGTTGCGGCCATATGACTATAAATTGAGTTAAGTTAATTTAGAACTAAAATCCAACAGAGGTATCAGAATCAATTGTTATGAAATTCAATTAATTAATTTTAATAGTTAAGTTTGCATTTGCATCGAGAAAAGTGATAGTGATTTTCCTTCTTTTTTTTTTTTTTTTCTTTTCTTTCTTTCTTTTATGTTGCTCGCTGAATCTTCAAAATCAAATAACGTAATAACAAAATGGTAATTTTAAGTTGAGTTGAGCAACTCAGTCAGCATGATTTCGTATTGTAGCTTAATTTTGAACTTGAATAAGGCAAAAATCTAGCCTATGCAAGTCAAGTTAGAGCTGAATTCCAGTCGAACATGAGTGAACCATATAAGTCAGAGGAAACGTTTTACCACTAGATACTATAAAAATAATGAAACCAAGGAACCGCCTATTACTTACTTTTGTACCTGATTTAGAGAAAAAAAAAAAACTTCTGTACCCATCTTTCGTTATTTTTGGTAAAAGGAGGCTTGGCTTGTGATGCTTTTAATTGAAGTCACAATCAATAAAAAAATTAGTATAGAAATTGGAATATCTTGTTATTTACGAATCTATATATATATAGCATTTAAAGGTGTTACGCTTTAAAGCTTTTGAGGCAATTTACATCATCAAGCATTTAATTATTGGTTCAATAATAAGATATCATCATATTTAGTCACATGGCTAGATCAAGATAGTATTTAACTAGTCTATGCATTGGTGCACGGACACTATCCCATGATATCTCGTAATGAATTAATATGTCATTTTCTAAAGAAATTTCTATATTTCTGACGGTGTGCGCTCTTTAATAATATATACTTCCATTTAAAAATTCAATTCTTTCTTCAAATTATATCTCTTTTCAAAACGAAGTCTGAAAATAATTTTAGTTGTACTAAAGATAACTGGGAAATACAAAGATGCTGTTATCAACCTCAAGCACCGAGACATTCATAAAGTTTCTCTTTTGTTATTTATTTATTTATTTTTGAATTTTAACAATCCACATGAACCTAATGTACGGACATTTGAGATTGAAAACATTTTCTAAAACTCTCTCTCTCTTGTGAAAGTTCATTCCTACATTTTTCTTCCAATAATGATGTCACGACCTTGGCCATGATTTCTGGTCAAATTGATACAATTTAGTGGGAATTGGGTGCAGAAGGATACTTGTAAAAGGAAATAGATAGAGAATAGAAGAGAAAGGAGATAGATAAGAATAACTTTCATTCAATAATTTTCTTCATTTTTTTACAATACAGAGACTCAGCTTTTATAACAGCTTACAACTGACTTCATATGTTATTCTCACTCAAACATTCTACTATCTATTTTACTAACCAATTACAGGATGACACGTAATACCATTCCTAATACTTCTTTCTACAGCTTATCCCATCTCCTATTACATTTTCTGTTAGCACGAATCTTGAAGGGATCAACACAGCCCATCACAGACGCTGTTTCTTTAATATTCCTGCGCTCCATCAAATAATTAACAGCGCCCCAATTATCTGTCTCGTCTCCCGTCAGTCTGTTCGCTGAATTCACTGCATCAACTGCCATTGGCAGTATAATTTGCTCACCTGACAAATGACCTCACCTTTCTGCGCAAATAGTTTTATTTATTACAATAAATTATTTTGAGTGAAGCCCGTTGGCCAAGCCACCAGTTTGGTCGTTGAAAGAAAAAGACTGATTGTTGATTATTCTGCGCATGTTAAGAGTCGACGATCATTTAATTAGCACTTTAGCAGCAACATCAACAAACAGTAGCATATTACGAAAATCAAATTAGCTGTCGCAATCCATCCACTAAAAAATAGGAGAGTGGTCACAAACCTCTAGCATTAAGCCATTAACCGCATTCTCACCTGTTTTTAGACAAAGCGTAATAATAGCTGTGAATATATAGGGCCTAAATTGAGCCCATTAAAGTCCTATTTAAATGGGTGCCCATCTTCTTGGGCAATATCTGTTAAAATGAAAAAAACAAAATGATAAGTTGACAGCTTTCTCTGTTCTTGTGATAGTGTGTAATTGAGAATACAAAATTCAAAATGAGAAAACAAAATATCAAGACGCTGTTTGATAAGGTTTGTTTCACTAGAACAATTTATTTTTCCATCAAGCTTAACTATTGTAAATAAAAGAATATTTCCATCAATCATAACTTGTTCTTTGTTCATTTTTATTTGACGTATTAATGATATCTGGATTGATTGTTTACACTTTTGCTTTGATTACAATAAATGGCACCGTTCTTGAGATTTTACTGTGTTCTGGTTCTGATAGGTTTGCTGATTGCAGAAGAGGTCCGTTGTAATGGCTAAGTCAGCTTACTGCGGATATTTTGAATGCTAGCATAGCCAAAATTTAAATATCTTCACTTTATATTAGAATTAAAAGTAGTTATACATTGTCATTCTCTTTAGCAATTCGTTCTATAGTCTATACTATCTAATCTCACAGACATACATGTCGAAACCATTAGGTAAAGACAGGGCAAACATCATTGACTTTGATTCCTGGTGCGGTGGGACATTTTGCTAGTTGGCAGTGGTCATCGACCTCTAGGCCCCACCAGTTCACTCCTTCTATATTTTGTCCCTGTAGTGCCACATAGACAACTATAGCCATGAATGCCACACCGGCATCTAGACCGGCTGACAACACATAGTTGTGTCGGGCCCACCATCCTTTGTACCTTCGGTACACATAGAAGTTGAAGACTATGCCTACAAGGCCCCACATCAAATAGTTGACTGATCGAGCTGGAGGCATGCTTCCGGTGGCACCTGTTAAACATAGTTTTTGAGAAAATTTATCAATTAAGCCTCCATTTTAGTACAACTTTTTTTTTAATAACTTGTATTTATATACAAACAGATTTGCACCCTACTTATTTCGCCCATAAAGCAATTGTCTGTTAGGTTGTATTTAGAAATGTAAATTACATTAGAACTAGAATGGTTATTTTGTACCAGTATGGGTATTGACATTGTTATAGTAACCTACACATCCATACCTATTATGATGGGCATGTTGATGAGCTTGATCCATTTTTTATCAGGATAAAATGAAGACAAAATCCACACAGGGAGAGGAGCAAGTAGTCCTGCTAAGAAAAAGTAATTCATCTTGGAATAGAGACCGAGTCGGCCGAACATCCGAAGTGGCCCCACCACTCCCCATATAATGGAGGCATTGTAAAATATGTCATCTCCCGGGCAAGTCCACGGGCTCCCTTCAGACACCTTTGTCACATCGCATATGCCGTCTACTGTCTCGAGTAGCCACCATGATGTGCCAAAATACACCGAGGAGGCAACAATTGTGCCTACTAGCTATGGTTTTAGATGGGTAAAGAAATTTAGCTAAAGAGTTGTGATTGCTCTAGTTAGAAAACACTCTTGTGAAATAAAACTCTGAATAAACTAGTGTGCTTTCTATTCTTACTATAGGTAAACTAAGGATACTTGTTTGCAGCTTTAGTATTTCTTGGAAGTCAGTAATTGAAATTCATACTGGTGAGTTAGTGCACTACAAGTATGATCATATTATTTGCATACAGGGTAGCTCCGAATTCTCATCAATTCTGATTGGGATATAAGCTAAGCTGGTAGCTGGTACCAAATCCTCATCAATTCTGATTGGGATACAAAAGTTTGACTATCCAATTCTGATCAGCAACACATAGAGAAGTGTTTCATAAGTTTTTCAAAGAATATTCAAATTAAACTAATTGAATGAGCTGACCTGGACAAGAAACATCGAACGAGGAGGAATTTTCATGTAGTGGCCTAGTTTGAAATCTCCGAGGAACATAATTGCTTGTGACATGCTCACATAACCATATGTTTTAAATGCCACATTTGCAAGTGGTCTTCCAGGATATATGTACCCTATTATTAGCTCTGTTATCACATTCAACCCTGGGCCCTGATTTCATAGAAAGTTCAAACTTTTAGGAAATTAAAAGAGTTATTGGTTTCTTCTTAAAATGATTAAATATAAAAACAAGGACCGACTTGATTTGTCTGCGCTGCTATAATACCAATGGGGAGTGTGAAGAGAAAAGCAAGTCCAGCTGCAAGTAAAACACCCCAGTAAGGTAACTGTAGTTGCTTGCCGAAGCCTTCACATGAAAATATAGCAAGGCCAATTACTCCGACTAGCATCACTTGAAACCACCACTCTGGCACCACCTTATAATTCTTCTTCATTAGTCGAGTATGAATGTCACCATATTGATCTTTAAATGTAGCTTTTGTTTGTCTCCATATTGTCCTGTAATGAAAAATTCATCCCAAGAAAATTGGATAGTAAGTAAATGGCTGATTGGTTGGCGTCTGCATATAATGGATTTTTTTTATGAACCTTGGATAGTTGTACATGCCAGTTAGGAAAAGCCAGGTAGCATAATAATGAAGTATTAAAAATGTTTCTGAAGTTCTAATTGATGCATGTATCAGTTGGAAATCAGTTGGAACAGCTTTATTCGCAGATCCGATTAATTTTGGATCTTTGGGTACATTTTTTCTTACAAAAACTGTAAGGTCCTAATATGGCTGATCTGTTTATATTGGTGCTAACAAACAGGGTAATTCAATACTACTTGTCTGGAGTTTAGCTTAGTTTACCTTCCATGAAAAAGTGCGACATGCGATAGAGTAGCAGCCAAAGTGGCAAAGCTCAAGCCATATGTAAGCACAAAAAATACACTCAAATTAATCTGTCCCACACCATCATATCCCTTCTGATTAAATACAAAGCTCTTCTCATCAAGCACTTTTCTAACATCATATGCACTCCCATTGCCCATAAACACATGGGAAGATATAATTGGAAACTTTTTTGCATCGTAAGTATTAGTCCAATATGCAATTGGTAGAATGATATATACAATCAAGAAAAAGCCAGCCATGATGTTGATTATAGCAAATCCAGGAGTGGCTAACGGGCTCCCCAGAAACCCAGCCACGGTTGACCAATCAAGTCCAAAGGATCCGATACCAAGCCCATACACACCCGACCCTATTTGTTGTGCAGTGACCGAGTTCTTGAAGATTAGGCAAATGAATGAGATTGCAGAGATGGAAGGGAAGAAGTAGTTTGGTACGATGTAGTATGCGAAGCTCGTGATGAAAACTATGAGGAAGAATTGAAGCCTTGTCATGCCTCCTTTTGGCCTTTTCTCATCTTCATGCAATGCTCTACAGTTGAGAAGCAAAATAATTAATTATACTATGATATCTATTACTACACCTATCAGGTAGATTTTGATTGAAACCATTTACTAATCTATAACAAGCAGGAATTAAAAAAAATAATAGCAGGAATTCGGTTATACAAAAAATTGTTACCACATGTAAGGTGGTGATGTAGTGCACGTTGACATGCATGACAAGATGTCAAGATACGTAAATATTAAACTGATATTAAGGCATGAGAGGAAAAGAGATTGCAAACCTGAAAAGAGAAACTTGGACCAAGTTAGATGGCCACCACATGTAGGGAGAATCTACGAGGAACCTTCTAAAAAGCCCAGCCCAGCCATAGCCCATTAGCTAAAATTTCAAAGATGCACAATATAACTGAGTTAGCATTCGAAGCTATTTGAAATTGTAAATTGTTTATGAAGCACTAACAATAACGATTGAGATATGACAGCATGTTTAACAAATTTATATGACAGCATGTTTAACAAATTTCTACAAGACCAGCAGGAGTAAAAAGTAGATATATATAATCGGAAATAAAATAACATCTTTATATTGCTCTTAAAAGCAGTGGTTAAACATGTTAGGTTAGAAATATTTTCACAAACTGTGCTAAGTTTTTTCTTGGCATGCATCCTTAAGACCTTAACTATGATTCACATACATGCATGCTTTCCATGCGGTTGCAGCTGTAAGGACTATGATCTTTCAAAAAAAAAATAATAAAATAAAATAAAATATTTTTAAACTAAAAAAAAATGGAATTTATATGCGGTCATACACAATTTTGGCCAGACGTGAATGCTTGATGCCATCAGGAGTCTAGGCATATAACTTGGTAAAATTGTTTAGATAATATCCAGTTTTGTAAAATTCCAAAAGAAAAAAAAAAAAGAAAAATCCAGTTGTTAAAAAGTAGGGTTAAACAGGCGAAAAGTCTATGTTTGGTACACCATGTGGTCCTGTATGGCTGTATGTAGCTGACAACAACTGGCCAGTGTCTCAAGAAAGGGTGGAGGAAAAAGAGACTCCTTGCAAAACGACAACTGCTGTCTATTCATGAATCTTAAATTATCCAAGCTAAAAAAAAGCTTCCCTTTCAGCACTATAGCATTGTTTCATTTAATAGACCACATGATTTTCCTCCTCTTTCTTATTAATGTAATTTGAAGTTTGATTTTCTTCTCTCTGTTATTTACTTTTGATGGGCAGATCTGGAAAAGATGTTTTGCATAAAACACAAAAAAATAGAAACCCAAACCAAAATGTAGTTGTGTGTCTGAATCGTTAGTGTACTGTGTACGGATCTATGGGTCACACCTATTTAAATTGCAATAAAGAGACGCACACCGATCTTTAGAAAATATAATCCCAAACAGATCTAAACTCTATGGGGGCGTTTGTTTGTGACTTCAAGGGTACATAACTTAAGTTATGCATCCTTAAGTCACCAAACACCCGTTACATAAGACGCCTTAAGGGTGCGTAACTTATGCAACCTAAATAGGTTGCATAAGTTATGCACCATCTTCTTTAATTTTTTTCCAACAATACCCCTTAGAAATAATTAATCATAATATTTAATAATATTTAATAAGTAACAATAATTATTAAAAAAACATAATTAATAATAATAATTAAAATAATTAATCAATAATACATTTTTATCATTAAATAATTAATAATATTTATAATATTTAATTAAAAGTAATTATTAATATTTCATAATAACAAAAATGATGTATTAGTATCATATATAATTAATTTTTATAATAATTAATAATATTTAATAAGTAATAATAATTATTAAAAATCGTAATTAATAATAAATATTAATTATTATAATTAATAATTAAATAATAATAATTAATAATATTTAAAAAGTAATATTAATTATTAACAATAACAATTAAACAATAAGAATTAATTAAAAATAATTAATCAATAATAATTTTTTATTGTTAAATAATTAATAATGTTTATAATATTTAATTAAAAATGATTATTAATATATCATAATAATAAAAATAATTATTATTATCATTAATAATTAATAATTAACAATAATTAGTTCATAATGTCTTATTAATACATAATATTAATTCAAATATAAAGGCATTTTAGTCTTTTGACACGAATATATGCATGCATTAAGTTACTCATCCTTACTACACAACCAAACATCCATTACATAACACTACAAAAACACTTAGGCATCCTTAACTTATGCAACCCCTTACTACACAAACAAACGCCCCCTATGGTTTTTAGTTGGATCTGGGTTGTGCTGTGCGCCTGTGCCTAGTCCACTACACTATAATGTAGGCACAGCTTATTATCATGCATAAAACCTTTTATTTTTAGTAATTTTGTTGACAAACACTACTAACATAGCGATAGTGTGGATCAATGGATATGGACTTTCTTATTTTTTTTTTTTATTTTTTTTTTTGGTAATGAGCCCGTGGATCGATGGATATTGACTATTTGACTGATAGTCAGTTAGACTATAATTTATCTCTTAGCTCATATGTGTAATGCTTACTATGTCCCTATGTCAGGATAGGTAATTGGGTATTACTGGATGCGTGCTTGTAAAAATGGTTAAGAAAAAGTACAAAATGAAATAAACAAGAGAATACATTTTATACTTTATATTTACATAAAATGTTCCTCCACTATTCCAGTTCCAGATTTAGGTAGGAATCTGGTATACACAAAGAACACTGCATTCTTAATTTCCTTATTTTGTGTTTATTTGCTCTATTTGGCAAATCAAGACCCAAATCTGGTAATAGTTTTCATTGGAATCATTGCCAAAATTTGGCCACAAAACAGAATTGTACTTTATATTATAGCAATATATGACTAAAATATTATGACTTGTAACTTAAAAAGAGGCATTTTAGATGAATATCCTTGTCAAATAGTGACAGTAGAGAATGTCTGAAGTCTCAACTACAAGGGGCTGAAGGATTACCTGTGTGGTTTGAGTTAGCATCATCGCAGCAACAGGGTGCAGCTTCCTATGATAAAACGCTTTCACAATTGTAATGATGTTAACTGCATACACCGAATTTGAGCCTGAATTTGCAAAAATGGTGATCAACACATGCTCCTTGAGGTTGAACGGCCCCGGATTCAGAGAAAAGGACCAATTTGTTCCTTTAATTTTTATGGCTTTTGTTGGAAGGTACTTGGCCATGAGCTTGCCAATTGGAAGAGTAACAATTTGGGCTGAGATGGAGGAGATGTAAAGTGCATTTTGTCGATACCCAAAGAATTGGTTTGAGAATGCGAGAAGTACACAAGAAATGAAGCCGAGTACCCATGTTCGAAATGTTAGCGCTGGTAGAGTTGGGTCGTCAGTGGTTGGTACAGTCAGTCGGACTTCCTCAATCGGAGAATCGTCAATTTCATCTGCAAAGAAGTGTTGATTATTATATAAAAATTAACAACCAAAACCACACCAATATTGTACGACTGGAACTGTATCTGTAAAAGATCCAACTGTTAAGGTATATAAAAGGTGACATGCTTTATTAGCTGCATTTCTACCATAATGTATGCAATTTATTTGTGTGATTTATGCAATCTTCTGATATGAAAGTGAGAGGATGAAGAAGAAATACCAAAATAGTAAAATCAACAAAAAACCGTTTCAAATTTTGTTATAATTGACAAAGAAAAGGAATTCTTTAAAGAAACCTTCTACGTCTAATGATGCAGCTCCTCCCTTCTTTTCAACTTTTGTTTCTTCAGCAGTTGCCATAAGACCTCTTGATTACTTGGCCACTCAGCTCCTTGAAGCTGCATTGATCAAACAAAAGAGAGTTATGGTCAAGAAATTTAATAGACACAGTTCACCTACTAAACTGTAAATTTCGACAAACAAGAAGTTTAATTATGTGCTAACCTTTTTACACTTTATTCTGAAGAATAGAAGTAAAAAAGGAAACAAAAGGGAACATGGGTTGGGGGTTACTTTTTGGGGCCTTTGGGGACCTGAAAATCAACAGTTGAACTACCTTGTCAAATGGATGAAGGTGGGGGTGAACCGGGTGGGGGTTGATATATAGTTGATTTCTGCTAAAGCGTCTTAATTAGTACTGGTTTCTCGTAACTCTTTGATGGCACCTAGATATTTTTCTTTGGCACTGTCAAGTTTTATATCCTTTGCTTAATATAAGCCTTTGTGGGTGTTTTCTCCTTGCGTTGTTGGTACCTCTTGAGATGAGTGATCCATACTATTAGTTTTTGGTACAATTTGTTGAGAACTTGAAGGTTCATGGCTTGTAATAAACTAAACACGAGAAAATTTTTTCCATTAAAAAAGGACCAGAGGGTTCATAATACTCCAGTCAGATCCGGCAAAAAACATTTTGCAAGAGTTCGCAAATACTAGAATCGTGGGATTTTTCCATTTGCATTCCAACTGCTAGTCTGCTAGCATCTTATTTCATTTTGAACAGGTCCTTTATCTTTTTTATAAGTGCGGTTAAGTATTGTAATTTAATGTTTAAAACGAGTTTTCTTTCAGCCAGGTTTTAACTCCGAATTATTTATACTATAAGATTCCTTTTATAGTTTTATGCATGACATATTTTTAGGGGAACAAAAACTTTCAGTACAGAGTCCTCCAACTTGAATCACATCATTCCCTTCTGAAGAGAGTAATACACAAAATTTAAATTTATTTAAAGTTCACGTTTTCCGAAATTATTCACACCGAACAATAAATTAATAGGTGAAAACTTTATACGAACAAAACTAAATCAATCATTTCTTTTTATCAATTGTTTATTTTCTACAGTACCATTTATTATACGTACATATTATAAAGAGATGACTGATGGGACCATTGACACCACCTAGTACTAATTAATAATTAATCTGAGATCCAAACAATTAATGCTCGATAGTCAGTAGGATTGCTGCTTATTTAAGATTCTCTATTTGAATTATATATATTATATATTATCAATTCAGATTCCAACAACCCGTGATGGACAACTGGCATAAAAAAATCGGTTCGTTTTGGGTGCCTAGATAGGATAAAAGTGGAGAATTTTCTTTTCATCGAACCCATCCAATCTGAATAAAATACCTAGATTTTCACTGTATTCAAATTGAACATTTTTGTTTCTTGTTTATTTTAAATTGAATGGACTGAGTCGATAATAACAAAACTTAGTTCTTTACCATTTAAAAAAAAATAAGGCACAGTACGTATCTCAAACGAGTAGCCCAATTGCCACGTGAATATATGGGCCTACATGTGCAGATAAATCTCAGAATGTAATAAATATATGACCTCAGTTTTAATTAATTAATCATTATCATTTCCCAAACACATGCTAAACCACGCAATCATTAAATGGCCTATAGACGTTAAATAGAAAAGATAAAAATTTTAACTGTGTGTTTCCCTACGCAGAGGTTATTTTAGTTACTCCCGGTTTTACCTCCCCGTTTACCTTTGGAATGGGGTCAACTTAAAAAGAAAAAGGTGTTCTTTTTACGGTTCTTGGAATATATTAACTAACAAAAGTCATGGGGAATTACATACAAATACAAACAATGAATAATTCCGTCAGCATGATACCAGGAATGCTCAGGTTCAATTAGATATCAGGTTCGAGCGAAGTATTTTTGAGTACAAGATCAGAACCAAATTTCACTAAAGATTATTTAAAAGATAAGAACCGTGTGCTCATTTTAAGAAAAATAAGAACTTGGTAAGAGATTGAAAACACATTTACACATGAAATCGGATAACAGTGGGGGCCCTCGGAATGCAATCATTATATTATTTATTAATGCAAAAATACATTTATAAAGATTTAAAGACCATCCCATAAATTATACAATGTATTTGATACTGACAGCTAGCCTAACGGAATTTAGTTGAGATCTGTTTGACTGGCCTTCATCTTGCTTTGACTGGTCTTGTTGTGTGTGTGGGAGTGGGCGCGTATGTCAGTATGGGTAGGATGAATTATATATTGTTAGAGATATAATTAGTATAGAATTATGGTTAGGTAATAAGCCATAGTGTGAGCTTGGGCCCAAGGAAATAAGATAATGATTTAGTCATGATATGTAACTATGTAAGGCACCGAATTTTAAGTATGAAAAAAAATTACAACTTACTATTTTGTTAAACGTGGAAATTTCGACTGAGAACCAATCACAGATCACAATGGCTAAAATTTTGTCACTCATACAAATTATAGGTGTCTTACTTTAACTTCTGAAATCTGAAGTAGAGGTTTCAATAGATCATCTTCACCCACTATAGACGGATAACATGCTGTTCTTGATTCTAAGAATACCCCACCGATGATTTGGAATTCTGAGCCATTCTTGTGGGCCGAGTTGTGCTCGATGATCAAATCTGTAGTTAACTATTATAAATATTGCATGTGCCTAGTGGCTCAGTGGTAAGAGCGCTAGACTGGCCTCCAAGAGATCAAGGATTTAAGTCCCGCATGCATATTTAATATTAGAAAAAGTTGGATGACAAAAACCTTCCTCTTTCTTAAAAAAAAAAATTGCAAGCCTAGGCACTGAGCAATGAGTTTCCATATTATTTATGAATCAGATCATTGCCCCCCTAAATTGTACTATTACAACAGTGAATTATTAGCCTTAAGAATTTGTTTCATTAGGAAAAAATTGATAAATGAGTAGACCTTATTCAAGAAAAATAACATTTGTGTTTGAACCAATGTCTCGCTGGTATTGCCCTTTTTTTTTTTTTTTTTTTCTTCTTTGTTTTTTATTGGTACTGGGTTAGATCATATTATACTTATGATGCAAACGGTCTCAATTGTCATAAATTGAGGTACTGATGGTAATTACATGTCTTCCATCATAAGGAATTCAGATCAAATTCCAGTTAGAATTAATATTGGATGGAGCATCGAGACTATAACTTTCGAATATATCTATCTATGTGTTTTAGTTTTGTACTAAATAAACTCGTAATCAATTAATTCTCTTTGATGCTTGCACATTTCAAAATCAGTAGGAGCAGTGTTTTATTAAAGTCGCAAGCTGTGTGACGTGGTATCGTTTGCAATTTAATATTCTTGGAGCCCCTGCATGGGATTTCCTCTTTCAACCATCCCCCCCCCCCCCCCCCCCCCCCCACAAAAAAAAAAATAATAATAATAATAATAATAATAATAATAAAAAAATAATAATAATAATAATAAATAAATAAATATTAACAATAAAAAATAAAATGGGAGCGGACATTCAACAACTAGCAAAGAAACTCAAAACCTTTCTTACAATTATACCGACAACCTACTAAAACCTTTACCTTATACCCTCACCTAATAAAAAATCAAATCTCAAATTCATTCTCAGATTTTAACCTCCTAAAACCTATTGCAGTTAAGCCCCTCAATTAATTGAAATTACAGCTTTTATTTCTTCAATTCAACATGAATTTTACTTGACACAAGAAAGTTTTGGTGTAATTAATCTAGTCTAATATAAACTAGAAAAAAGTGTAACAAATATTTGTCATTTCTATTTTCAAAATAGAATATCTAAAATAAAATATAACTAAGAAATGTTAAATTTGTGAGGGCATTTTCGGCATATGAATTAGTAGTGTTAATACTTAATTGAACTTTACAGTTGGGAGGTTCACTTGTCAGTTGTCACAAAACAAAATTTGGAAAAAAATAAAGTTGTGATAGGTCGAATATATATATTTTTTTGGAATAAAAAACAAGATATCAACCTATGGCAATAATTAGCTCTGCAAGCTTCCAGTTTTGACAATTATTTTCCAAATTTTGAAGGGCTGTGATCGCATCGTCAATTCGTCATCATCATATCGTATAATCAATATGGCATGTCTCTAAACACAAAGCACATTTTAACTTTTGTTATTATTATCAATTCCTGTTCTTTTTCCTTTTCAGTCCCTCCTTTCCTTCTTCTCTCTTCTTTTTAAGAAAATCAAAAGAACTCTCCAATCCAATTCCATTTCCACGTCTCATCTCCTTTTCTCATTAATGGCGATAATTCGTGTGCGCCGAAGGATGGTACCGATGACGAATAGTGTTAGGCGGGTCGGATGTAAGAAGAGTGTACCAAACCGAAAGAAGTTGCCTCCATTAAAGGAGCTTCTTGCTGAACTAATTGGAGATGAATCGCAAGAAAGCTTCGCAAATTCTGTGATGTGGGTTCCAGTATCGCATAAGGTAAATTTGAAATTATCGTTTTTAGTGTATGATATTTGATCAACATGGGTTCGAATTAGTACAATGCGTAGAGAATTTGATCATATATCAAATAGTATGCTTGTTCTTGTTAATGTGGAATTGGCTCGGGCAGCGAAAGAGTCAAATCTTAATTTATGTTGGACAATACTGCCCTTGGGAGTTTGTATTTAAATCTCAATTTGTGGGAGTTGTTGTAAGAAAATTTCATCACTATTTTGGGAAGCATAAACCTCTAGAATTTTAAAACAGATTTTTTTTTCTTTCTTTAGATACCAAGTTCTTGCTTTACCAATTTCACTGATATTTTAAATGTTACCAGGCCTGACCTTTCTATAGAGTATACTCAAATGCTAAAGATATATAATATAATTCAAGAATTTATAGAGATTTAAAGTAAACATTGCATGAATTTATTTTACTAAATTTTGTGTTTCGTATTAAAAATGAATCTTTCATAGATTTCATTATTGAAATAAGCACCTAATAAGAAAATTGACAAAACATATGCAACTAATCTGGCACATACAATGTCAAGGGTAAATTTCTTTTGCCCTTATGGACTAGGTTAATTAATTTTTTATTATGAACGTCTTTTAAAGGAAAAAAATCATTTAGCAGAAATATCATTTAAACAAACATAGTTGAAGTACCATTTAAGTTTACTTTTTTTCACCATATTACTGCTCTCAACAGGGGTTCATATATTATTGGCATATTGCATCACTTGCTCTTGCTGATGTTTGTTTGTCAACATTTTGGAATGTGCTATTTGTTGGTGGAACAACTTGTTCAAAAAGTATCTAAGACTGGTCGACAAGTTCACAGTATTTGCTCAAGCAGCTCTTTATTGTGGTCAGCAACTTAGTTGCTGAAACATGTTAAGAGTTCTATTTGCGCAAACTAAATTATAAGGTAATTTTTTTTACTTCTTGATCGTTTATTATGGGCATATGGGAGGTCTTTTCTTGTTGTGAAATTACAAGTGTTATATAACTTATTTAATTACTTGACTCTTCAAAAGAGTTTTCTTATAGCTACAATAATTTCTGTAAGAATAAATGAAAATATATTAGGAATGAGGTTAGTGCTAAAGAAATAGATGATCTTATATAAATAAGAAATGTGCATGGAATATGTAATGGATTGAGCATGTGACCTTCTAGTCTCGAGAAGGTACATTTTCATTCGTTTCTTTCCTTTTGTTCTACACACTTGTATCTGCCTGTTATAAATTTTTATTTCCTTTTCTTTTTGTTTTATAAAATAAATTCTTCAGTTTGTAGTAAAATGAAAATTGATATGTGATATCAGTAACTTTATGCATACACATATAGAAATGGAACAAGAATAAAAGATGCTTTGTTTGGTTAAACACAAGTAAATAACATAAACAACTGAATTTCATTAAACATTATCTAAGAAAACATAAATAGAAAAATCCAGAAAATACATATTTTATTTGCATAGTAAAGGGATTGGGAAGTAGGGTATAGAGAAAAATACCAATAGGGGTTTTCTGCTTTATTTCTCTGTTTGTTGTTCTGAATAGGATGAGGTCAAAGATGGATAGGAAACTTTCAAGGGCAAAATTGTCCGGTTAAAATTTTTTTTTGACTCTTTTGCTGCCTGCATTGCCTATGAACAACCCATTTTCTGTGTCTTTGATTGGTTTTATTATTATTATTATTATTATCAGCATAACAGTTTTGTAACTTTTAATACGATTTAGCCTTTATGAAGTGAAATCAACTAACAGTTATTATCCACAGACCATAAACTAAAAAATTTTCTGTCTGTCTATAGAAAGTGTTAGCCATTTTTTGCATTAAGAATCTGTAAACATTGTGATTAATTATTTCTTATCCATAAATGGCTTGTCAGTATGTTCCATATCTTTCTATACAACAATATTGCAGAATGCAGATCCTTAATGAATAAACAGGTGAATTTCATAACCATAAATTCCTTCTTGCAGAAAATGGGGAAAGAGTTGATATCTGATTTGGAAAACAAGCTAGAAGAAGTGACTTCTGAGACTGTCTTTTCAGCTGAACGAAACAATTCTAATCTCCAAGATGTCCCCCTCCACCAAGATACTATGGATGTGCCCTTCTCAGCTGAAGGAGTTGATTCAGGTCTTCAAGATGTGTCTCTCCAGAAAGATACTGCTCAGACCCTTTTCTCAGCTAAAGGAGGTGATCCAGATCTCCAAGACATGCCTTACCAGCAAAACACTGCCAAGTCCCACTTCTCAGCCAAAGGAGACCATTCAGATCTTAGAGCCATGCCTTTCCAACATTGCACTGCTGAGACTCACCTCTCAGCTGAAGCAGGTGATTCAGATCTCCAAGGCACAAGTTTTCAGCATGACACTGCTGCGACCCACTTCTCAGCTAAAGGAAGCGAGTCTTATGTCCCAGACACATATCTCCAGTATGATGCTGCCGAAGGATCCAATGATGTTGAAGAGGCATCTGAAGGTGTATCGCCAGTAAATAAGTGGGCCTGCCGTGTCTGCATGGGTGCAGAGGTTTCTATTGCAGTATTGCCATGCCACCATCTCTGCTTATGCTTGGACTGTGAACCTGAGTGTGACAAATGTCCTGTTTGTGGGGGTCCCAAGAATCTTTGTTTCTACATGAGGAGTTGACTGCCTTATTCATGTCATATCTTTAGGGTTTATATGGTACATGTTTGGGTTGGGGTTTAGTCTTGTATTGATTGAGGTAAATAATATGGTAGTTTGCTGTTTCTTTCTTCAGCCTTCAGGTTGCAAATAGTTCACTCAAGAGTAGCTGCTGATCAACATAACCGCATGAAGATATTTCTTTTTTCTTTTTCTTTGGAATATGTGGCGGTTGTTAAAGAGCTTTTTGTCAATATAATGGAGGTAATAATTGCATTCAGTTTTTTTTTTGTCAAAAAGATGAATTTTAGTGCTGATCATTTGGATTATCTTCTTTTCTTCTTCTATACAATTGTAATTTTAGTGTAAATATTTTGAATTATGTTAGAAACTTAGAATATTAATTCCATGTTTGCAATCAATTAATATTTGTTTTGAGATTTTTATTTGTTGGTAAGTTGGAATACAGTGCCGCGTGCTATGCATGGTTGCGTGTTATTAATTTCACAGATCGGTTACCTTATGATTGAACATGCCAATTGTAGGGGCATTACTGGCCTAAATTTATATGGTCCTTTCTTGATGATGTAGATGTTTTGACATGGCTAAACAATTTGAAAACTGAACATCCTTTATATAAATTTATAACTGGAACGTACACCGCAAATTATTATGGATAAATTAAGAAACAACAGCATTTTAATTCAATGCCTTTCAAACATTATGAACAGTTCTTGACGACATCGATATTATAATATAATATATAAATTTAATTATTTTGTTTATTATAAAATTATTATCAATGTTATAAACTTTATTCAAAGTATTTTCATTTCGTGCTGAGCAGTGAGTATCAGCTATTATCAATTTAATCCGTGTAAAAAACTCCTTAATGTAGTGTTATATTCTGTAACAAGAACATATGTTTGGATGGGAACATAAATTAAAAATTATCTTTTTAAGCCGTTTCCATTTATAAAGACCCGGTACAATTATTCTCAAAAAAAGAAAAAGAAAAACAAATAAATAAAGCTTCATGCATCAACTGATGCAAGCATATAGCTCCCTCTTTGGCAAGAGTATAGAGGTATCAAGGACGTGGGAAATCCTCTTTCAAATGAAGAAATACAAAATCAAATAAAAATAAACTAGCAGCACCGGTGTCTTTCGGCTTCGTGCATTATTAGCTACTCGACGGAGCATTAAAGATCAGAGCTGGTAGGGGAGGGGCTGGGGCTGTCACCAGATGGTCCTGCAGCAGGTCCGTCAGATGGGGATGGTGCGGGGGAGTCAGATGCAGGTGCATCGGCAGTTGGGGTCGGTGCCGGGGCATCAGATGCGGACTCAACTTTGCCGACGAAGGCAACAACAGCGAGGAAGAGGATGACATATGCAACGGCGCGGGCCATGTTTGATTGTGAAGAAGGTGATAAGATGATGAAAAATATTAAATTTGTTGGGGATTTAGTGCTTCTTGTTATGAGTGAGTTGAAGGGGGTTTGAGAGGATGGATATATAGGAGGGTGAAGAACAAAATTGGCCTGTGGTGGCGCGCTTACAACGGTGCCAATGCTTTTGTTTACTTTTTTTGAAGTGATAAAAAATTTTGGTCTGGACCGTTGGTGTTGCTTTTTTATATTTTTAGAGGGATGATCGAGTTGGCATTGTACAGTGAGGACTTTTACTAATACTGCCGATAACACTAATTACAGAAATAAAAGTTACGGAAATTTAAAACCTCAAGTTGATACTAGAGCCCAATTTTTTGTTGGAATTTTAAATATTAACACGTTAAATGTATTGTTTGAATTTTAAATTTTGAAGAGATATAAATAGTCGTTCCGTCACTTTTCTCCTGAGTTCAGCTATTGACGTTCCCCAAAACAAGTGTGTTTGGATAGGCCGGGAATAAAGAATAAGCCCCTTATTCCTTATTCCGGTGAAAATCAAACACCATAGAAATAAGGAATTTGGGCTTATTCGGGCCCTTATTCCTATACCAACAAAATCTTGGTATTAGAATAAGGAATAAGGATTGGGCAAATTCCTATTCTAATTCTCTATTCCTCTATCATCCAAACAAATGATAAATATTTATAACTGTTTTTCTTTGCAAGAATGGAGATAAATATTTATTTGGCTTGTTTTTATTTTTTGCCTTCTTATCAAATAATCTAATAAAAAAGATATATTTGGAGCCGTCAACTTTTAAAAATAATAGTGATTTATTCCAAAATTTAATTGTATTTGTACTAAGTTAGTCCTCGTCCTCGTCCGGAATCAAATAAACACAAATTCGAAAGAATCATTTATTTCGTGTCGCTGACTTTGAAAGCCCAAACTCCGAATAAAAGCTAAATTACAAATAACCGAGAACAGAAATACAATAAATCTTCTTCATAAGTCCATAGTTGCAAGGCTTAGCCCATTGGGCCCTGGCAGGACTATAACTAAATTCTTAGACGATGATTAATATGTAGAAATATAATAATTTGTGGGATGGCGACTGCCCATTAATTTGAGGTATTCCAAATTTATTGACCACCAGATGTGAGAACAGACTTCAGAGTTTGAAAACTTGACCCCTCGCTGAAGTACTACATTTAAGTGGGTAGAAGGATAACTATTTGTTATGGAATTTAAACATTGTTGCTTGCCTGAATAGTTATCAATGATCTATGCCAACGGTCTAAATTATTTTATCTAAGCATTTTTGGGTGTTGAATTAATTTAGAGGATCTGGGGTCGGAGTTTGATGTGATTATCAACGTTTCGTTTCTCTTCCAAATAAACTCATTTTGGATATGCTTGAATGAATAAAAGGGACCTAACCGGCTGAACCGAACGTTCATGAAATAGGTAAAACAATTGAAAATGTGAAATGCATATGACAGAGTAATATAATGTATGAGTATGGAATATATTATTATAAATTATAAAAGCAGCATCAAGTGAATTATTGTTCTAGTACAAAATGGCATACATAAATAAGAAAAGAAGGGAATAGGAGCTGCACATATTTACAATTCATGTTCGTGTAGAAAAGTACTTGTCAAACTATGGTAGAAGAAAAAATGTTGGCGTACTTGAGATCTATGCCAACGTTGGGGTTAATACTTTGTTTTAACGTATTCATTTTTTTTTGACGACAAAAAAGTAAAAAAAAAAAAAAATGAAGTCCACTATAAAAAGTACAAAGTCATCTTGTCAACACTTATTGTATTCTATGTCTCTCTAATTAATCGGCTGCTGAATTTTCTGATAGTTTGTTTATGCATATTGACCTGGAGAATGGATTCTGTTCTCCCGTGCAGCTAGCCGTGTGGGAAATTGTGAGGCACCTGATTTGGATCAGATTATCAAACTCCATTCTTTTAAACATTTTATTAGCTCCTCTATGAACTTCATTAGCATTTGTTTAGTAGTAGATTTTACATGATCAATATGTATGACCAAATATTTTCACTTGAGCAATTAGCTCTCTGAACATTTTTTTTCTTGACAATCACCTCGACAATGAACTGATCTCCAAATATTAATCTCACTCATGATTTCATGACCAGAATATCATTAAATATTTATATTTTAATATAAAAATTTTTTAGTTAAAAATTTATCACAGAAAATAATTATTTGTATACAAATTAATAGAATTGAAGTTATATCTGAAAAGCATAAAATATTTGACTTCAATAGTTTCCATATCTGAAAAGCATCAAATAAGAAAGATAAAAAATTCGAGGGTAGTTGTCATAAATTGGAGAGTTTAGGAAGGTGAATATTGACGCAAATAAAAGATTAGGATCTATATATTTGTGACAAGCTCAATGGAAGATAAGAACACTAGTCATTAATATGTTTCCCGTGCATGATAGACGGATACGGAAGATAAAGTCCAAGAAAGGTAGAGGTACAGTTAGTCCAGAAAGACAAAGTATAGCAGACGGAATTTTTTTTAATAAGAAAAAAAAATCCCTCAACAATTTTAATAGGAGCACAGCTAATTTAGAAGTGTTAAAAAGAACACCATAATAGCGCCATTTACAGAGAGAGATTTTTTAAAATTCTAAATTAACTGTGCTCCTATTAAAATTGTTGAGAGATTTTTTTCTCTTATTAAAAAAGTTCCATAGCAGACACTAACAATTGCTCCGGGCAAACAAAATTAATGACAAAAAAGTTTTCCATCACAAGAAGGAGAGGAAGAATTATACATATATAAATCTGCTGCATCGTGCCCGGCACGTGAGCAAGCAAATTTACTGTAGTAAGCACAGTGACCATGATTTTCTGTGGCGCGTGATCTTTTGTGGCAAAATAGTATTTAGGATTTTCTGTGATAGTTTTTATATAATATTTGAATAGTATTTCCAATTTTTTATGTCATTTTTTTTATATAATGTAAAATAAATCGCTCAACTATTTAATAACATATTCGTATAAGAATGAATCGCGCAACGCGTGAGATTCAACTCTAGTTAAAATAAGCATTGGCATATATTTCAGGGACAATTAAGCTGGCGGGTTTGTGCCATGAATATAAATAGAACTATATATAGAGGCATTGATATTTATTTTGTTTTACATTATTACATTGAAGACATAAACGTTATATTCCAAACAAAAACACAAAATAAATTATTTCACACTTCCTTATTTCTATATGGTTCCTAAATTCAAATTTAGTACCTATGTCACCTTTTCAATTAATGGAATACAAAGGAAAATTTCTGAGATGTTCTGATCTAATCGTTATGACTAATTAGGTAGGACATGGGGGGCCTGATATGACCGGATTTTTGGTACAGCCACTCGGTGTTGAAGAAGGTAACATTTGCAATACAAGACCGGCACTTCGAGTCCGGAAATCTCCATCTATCGGCCTCACCGCAGCCGCTATGAGAAAATTCATGCTATAAATTACCAGGGAAAGTATCACCATTACTTTTATTGACATAGTTGCCATGGATTTATCAGAGGTCTAACTCTATTTGCAGATATGGAATGTTGTAAATTGTTGCTGTGTTCAGACAAGGTGCCAGATGGATGGCTTATATGTAGGGGAGGTGGGATGGAAAATACTGTGAAGGACACATTTGATTCATGGTCTTCTTTTAAGATGACTTACTGTACCAAATCTGTGTGGTCAAATGGTACGAAACAATTATCTACTTTTAATACTTTCCAATAAGGATGATGTGATAAATGTTCTTTCTATTTGTAGAAACGTTCAATAGGCATTGCTCAAAATTTAAATCTAAACATTACTCTTTCTTTAAATTTTTGCCAATATCAAATAGATCAAGGAACTTGATTCTACAAGAGTGTAAGCCCAAACTAAATTCCAAAAAAGGATATATAATACAAAAAAAACATTTTCCTCAGTTTAATTTCTAGATGGTTTAATCTGAAAATAACTGAATCTTGTCTCTCATTTATTCCACAGAATGTACATATATGGACCGACAAGCAAATAGTGTAGTCAAATACTAAAACCGGTCATCAACAAACCAATATAAAAATCAAAGAATTTAATTCGGTAAATTCTTCCATGTTTGTGGGGGTGCGTGCAATAATATACTAACTGGAACTAAATTTGCATAATAGTGTTTTAAATTAAATTGAGCAAATAATAATAAAAAAGCCCAGTCCACATTCCACTACGCGGCATTGTTTTGTTGGGCCTTGACGGCGTTTTGAAAATCAATTTTTAGTTTAATTCCTTAGCACAAGTCATGACATGACTTTTACAAGATAATACAAGTCATAACACGAGTTTGTACAAGTATTGAAATGTATCTGTCGTTGCCATATGCGTGCAATAAAAGCTACATATGATACTTTTATTTGGGATTTAGTGTAGTTCTTGATATAAAGGCTTCTTACAGGAATGCATAAATAATAAAAAACGAGGAAGCAGGACAGAGTGGAAGTTTACATTAGCGTAGAGCCGTAGACATAAAAAGAAGATCAAATAGATCTTTATGGCTTGATTAACCAGCATAATAAACACAAAACAAAAACCTAATCATTTGTACTTAATAAATATATTATTCTAAATTATAATTTTGGAAAAGTAATCATTTCAAAAAAAGTATATATGAAAGGTGAAAAATAAATCTCAGCCCTAACCAGTTTTACAGACGCGAAGGAAAAAAACACTGAATAATTTTCTAAGTAATGTTGTTGTTTAATTGTCTTATAGACCTTTGAAATCTCGTCTAAGAAAAGGCCGGATTTTATCACTCAGCAATTTTAAAACTTTTAATTTTAATTCAATAGATGTGTGTATGGATCATATTTTCATATATCAATAGTATTAAATTCTACAATTTATTTATTACTATTTTAGATGTAATTTAAAATTTCATATTTATAAAATAAGAGACTTTCAAGAAGAAGTGTAAAATTAGTTTCGTAACATTTTATTTCTCCTTTAGTATTTATTAGGCTAGGTATATGCATGTCATGATTGCGAAAAATTAAATTATTTCATTACAATCACCGATAAGTTTATACTTTTGTATGATTACGTTATATGATTGATTCCGTAATAATTAATAAATAAACAGAAATAGTTAGTCATATCTCGTGAAAAAAAAAATTCGAATGAACCATCCTTCTTTTTTTTTAAAAAAAGAAAGAGTTTCCTTAAGCTAGCAAATATAGTGTCATTACACGACATGCATGACTTTTATCTATTGATAGAGTTGTTTTTTGTTTGCTTGGATATTCATATGATAATGCCACAAAAGAGCGTAGATTATTTTAACCACAATAAATCAGGTGTCTTTGATGGGTTCCATCGAGGTAGGTGAGTGAGACTCTGTGTGTAGGGCTGTCAATGGGTAGGGTACGATACGATAGAGACGTTTTTCATACCCATACCCGTTAAAATTTTCTTTACCCATACCCTACCCTTATCCGTTAAAATTTGACTTTACCCGTACCCTACCCTTACCCGTTATGAATTAACGATAAGGGTAGGGTAACGGTAGGAAATGAATAATAATGTTAATAAATCAATGAAAAAAAATTATACAATATGAATAAATCAAAATATTATACAAATATATTAATAAAGTGCACTATTTAATAATACTTAAAATATAATAAAATCATGCAATATCTTCTCATTCCAATTGTCAAAAAAAAAAAACATAACTAATTAGTAATTGCTAATTATACAATATTTTCTCAAACAAAGGGATCTTTTAAAAAAGTTTAATATTTTATTTAATGTAGCGCGTGAATGAAGATCAGAAAAAAAAATTAAAGCAATTTAATTATTGAATCTTACCATCATATCTTTCCAAATTAATGCATTATTATCTCAATCAAATCTAGCAATTTAATCAAGTAATTTAATTATTGATGCATCAATTGAATCTTACAATCATATCTTTCTGATTTTGTTTGTTATTAACTTATAATTAAATCTTACAATTATATATTTATATTATGATTTAGATTATAAACTATATATATAACGGTACGGGTAATTAACGAATACGAAATAGCCTTACCCAATAAATTAACGAAAATTTTTTTCTATCCATACCCGTACCCGATAACTTAACGAAAATAAAACTTTACCCATACCCGTCTTATCGAATACGATACGGGTAGGGTAAACGGTTAAAAGGGTACCATTGACAGCCCGCACTAGTTCTTAGTTCCGACTTCCGAACTTCAAGTTCATACAATCCGCCAAATTAAGGTTCGTTGACCCAAGTTTGTATACTATATTTGGCGTTCCAGATTATAATATGTCGGGTCAATTCAGTTAGAAACTTTTCCGTCCAAAAACCTGTTAGGTCCGAGAATAAAATTTCCTCAAATCTTCCATAATTTAGGCACCGTTAGGAAAAGTTTATATTTAGATTGCACAAGCCATTGTCCGTGTGGGAATGCATTTGGAACAAAATAAAACTTTTTAAACCTCAAAAAAGAATTATTATTATTATTATTTTTGATATGGTGGGCTAGGGTCCAAGATTTGATATCTTTGACATTATTAATATTATTTGGCAAATATGTTTATTTATTTATTTGTTTTTGCACCGGGCGCTGGTTAACTCTTTTCATATGGAATGGAACTAACTAACGATAGGCCTGATAACGGAAGATTCGTTATCCCTTTTCCATAACCGTTCTGTTCAAATGGAATATGGAATGGTATAAATTTTAATTTTGTATGAAATACAGTTGAAATTTAATCGTTCTGCCACGTTCAGTCCAAATAAAACAACTAACGGAACTTCTGGTATGTACCTCGAAATGGAACGGCAAACGAAATGAGGCATTCCGTTGCCGTTTCACACGTTCTGCAGCCTAATGAGCAAATCTTCTCACTATAATAATATTATACAAAAATGAAGAACTCTCATGTAACCTTGTTGTGATATATATATTTTTTGTTAGGTCGGGGTATAATGACGTTCAAAATTATATAACAATCGCATTCTGAAAAAAATAGCCATAAAAATAAAATAAAAAACACTTATAGTTTAGATAATCATGTATAAAATTCCATGTGATTTCAGAATTGTTTGTTTATAAATCTGATTGTTAATTTTCAAACTGCTTAATATGTTAAGAAGTTTGATAACTTTCATCTTCTGACATTACACCAAATTTGATATAAAATTTATTTAAATTTTAAAAAGTATATACGGTTTCACTTAATTTTGGTAACAGTTTGATGTCTAATTTGGAAGCTTGACTTTATGTCTTTTTTTTTTTTTTTTTTTTTTCCTGGAAGGTAATTAAAGTAAAGATCTTGCCCTTATATATAATTCACTGAGTATATAAACAAACTTGTAAATGTAATTCGTTTAAGAAAAAAGAAAGAATAGAAAAGAATAGCTCGAGTCAAGTCTTGCTGGGACCGACTTTCATCTTTAATTAGATTTTAAAGAAAAAAAATTGCGTAAAGCAGACAATTAAAAATCTGGTACGGTCATTTTTTGTATTATTTTATTCATGCTATTATTTTTTAAATAAATTTCTTAGATACATTTTCTGAACTAAAAGATTATTGATTATCTAAACACCAAATCTTTTGAAAGGAAAATTTACATTTTAAATTGATTTTCATATCTTAATTAATTACCTTGAACTGAAAAATGCCTAGCATTAATTCATGTGATCATGTCCACCTCTCTGCGTATAAAGACAAAACTCATTTTTCTTGCGACCGCAAATTAATTGTGTGTGTGCCGTATCATCTCAAACATCAAAGTACCAAAATCTAGTTACTTGACCTGAACAGACACCCTTCTTACTTGGTAACCAATACAGAATTGGGTCGCTTACGTTTGAAGTCACTTAATTACAAGATTAAAATTCACAGGTGTTAAGGGTCACTTCAGTCATGAGCCCACCTGTGAAGTCATATATGAGGTCACGGTTTGTTGTCTTATGAATTTGTAAAGGCTGCAGCGTGCTTCAGTTTAATTTATATATAGAAGTCTTAAGTGCGACAGTTTTATTTTGATTAAGTCAGTCAGTTTTACCGAATCAAAATCAGATACGAGCTAGCGGGAACACTCGCAGCCATTATCAGCTCATTCAATGAAATGAAGCACCTTAAAATGCATTTTCTCATTAAAAAAACGTTGTTTAGTGAAATAAATGGAAACAAATTGAAACAGATCTCAAATTAGTTTTGGTGTTAGTATTTGATAATAGTAATTAAAATATCTAGATGAAGCGATATTATTATTAATATCATGATCAAATGAATTTTACGCATTAGTAAGAATTTTATTTATTATCCCCTAGCCAAAACATGGGACGATATGAGGCTAAAAACTAAAAACAACCAAGATAGTGTACAGATAGTGCTGAAGTCAGAAATTTTTTGACGGGAAATAACCAAGATAACTAAAAACTAAATATTTAATTTTTTTCTTATCAATATGTCATAATTTAAAAATTTTACTTATTGTCCTGTACACTTTTCAATTCCTTGTTAACTTTATAATAACAGAACAGACATAATATATTCTATGATCACATTAAAAAGTGAAATGCGTACATTTCCTGAATACAAAGTTCAAAAAAAAAAAAATAATAAATTGATGCATTATTTGTATTTGTATTTCTTTTTTTGTTTTTTGAAAACAAGCAGCTTGAGCAGCATGCAGTTGTTGACTTGTAATGATCCCCGTTATTAAGGAACAAAGTAACTTGTTTGTTTTTTTGGAGGAATTAATAAAAATAACGAGTTGTACCTATTTATTAGAAAATCAATTATCTGAAAGAAAAAATTATGCTAGATAAGTTGGTATCAGCTAGCATACAGAATGAAATCAAGTCAAACATAAGACTTCAAAAATTTATAATAAAATCAAAATTTTTTGACTTTCAAAATTTTCTGATGGCAGCAACGTCGCTACTATGCAAGAACCGTATTGTGAGAAAGGAGGAGAAGAAAAGGCTGCCGGTTCATACATATCAGGTAAAAATAATATGTTAAAAAAAAGATGGTTTAATCAGCTCTATTCGATTTTAATTGGACGATCAAAGAATCAATAATAAATTAATAATTGAGTGCTACCAGTTCGTGATCAACAGGCTCTTTAGCAAAGTATATGTTAATTCAAAGCTAGCTTATACTGGATCAAAAGTATATTAATTGCTTTAATTTTTACCATTATAGGAAACAAAATTACAAAATTTCAATCTATACACTTCTCTGCTTTAACCAGTAAGGTACATACTACAAACTACAAACTAAAAGAAACAAGAAACTTCTTCTATTTTCATGGGAAAAAATAAAAAAAATAAACAAGAAGATCATTCATTTTTGAAAGAAAAGGAGACTCCACACTTGCAAATATTTCTTCCCTATTTCTCTCATTACTCTATATATGAACAGTTTCTTTAAATGCACAAATTAAACTGAAAGCAACATTAGATTATCAACAGTGGTTACTCGGGTTGCCAGAATCACATGACGGCCCAGATTTTGGCAGAATCATAAACAGCAAGCTTTCTTTTTTCAACCATTGCTCCCCTTTCAAACTTCTTGCTTCCACCACAGCTTGAAAGCATGACAGTACTGTCACCAGTATTAGAACAAGAAATATAGTCTGTAGCTTTGCCATGCTTATATCGCACCACAATTCCAATCTCGGCTAAGCTTGAAAATGAGATGGTGGTAGGAGATTAATAGGAAGAGACCTTGCAATATTTTTCTTTTTCTTTCTGATAATCTGTTCTTTGTGAGAAGGATATATGTATGGTTTGGTAGGGAATAGGTGATGGGATGAAGAAGGAGAGGAACAAATAGGGTATATATATTAATATATACAGCCATACAGGAGGTTGACACTGTTGAAAAGTGAAAACTAAGGAGGTTGACGTGAAGAAGTGGTCAAACACAAGCACTTGACTTTGCAGAGTTTTCAGATGCTCTGTGGCAATTTCTTTAAGTACACTATACGTGGTGCGTTTTTAAATAATAATAAACAATTTTGTTATTCCTATGTTGATGTACTATGGACGGGAAATTTTCATAATTCCTGTTGGAAACTATCTGTTCGTGTTGTGGATATAAAAAATTAAAATAAAATTATGAATACAGATTTTTTTTTTTTTTTTTTTTTGTAAAAATTCCAAATCAAAACAAGTAAGTTCATGAGTACTTCTACGCGCGACATGCATGTATGACAAGTGCAGCAAATTTAGATTTTAGAGTACTAAAATAAAATAAGTATTTTGAGAAAATAGGAAACTGTAAAGTGTAGACGTCTCTATCAAAATAATATTAATTGCTGATTACGCATTGTCGTTTGCGAAAACTTCATTAAATTTTCTCTAGTTCACGTGGCCGCTACACAGATATCTATTCAGTGAGCGCCACAAGCAGACCTGCTGCTTGTGTGCTTGTGGTTGTCGTTCAAGTGTTCAACACTTAAAAGTTGAACTGTGCTTGTAATTTTAAACGGTTTCATTTACTTGACACTTTTTTACAACTTTGCGAGCAAGTAAGAGTAGACCCGGTCCATAGTCCTCGACGCGTTTTTTCTTTCAGTCCATTTGTTATATTTGAATTTGAATTTTGAATCAGAAATTCAGAATTTTATTCAGAGTTTTAATTTACGAGTCAAAACAAGACTTTTATACAAGTACGGAAAGCCTAAGCGTGCAATATCAGGTACCAAATGCTTATTTGTATTTGGGATATATTTTATTGTGCGGTAGCTACAATTTATTGACAATTCATTACTTTTGATAAGCTTGACAGGTCTTTTTAAATCAAGTCAAAACAAAAATTGAAAATTGAAAAATATTATAGAAATGTTGTTGAATGGTAACATATTAAATTCAATATAATTGAATATATTTGATATTCTATTTAAAGTCGTAACATATGAATTATTATAATTTCTAATACTTTGTTGAATGGTAATATTTATGTCAATTTTATCATTTTTTTTTATGTATATGACTTGCACATAATATATATTGTTAATGAGTGATACCCTTATTTCCGAGCACATCTTAAGCCAATAAAAAAACCAGGAAATACCAAATATTATTATCAATATTATTTTAGAAGTTCATTGGTCCTTCAAAAATCTGCCAATTAATTCAACAATCCAGTACTGCATGATTACATTGTTGTTTGAATCCTTTTATATAATTAGACAATATCCGTAGTATTGCATGCGTTTGAAATTTTCACAGGATTCACAATCCGTAGCTTGATCATACACTGCAAGATTGTTAATTTGTTATAATTAGTTATAATATACCAAATAGTTATTCTCGTACTCCACACTTCTCGTGGACGGCGCGCCTTTCTGCCAAACAGAATTTTAAATGCCCAAAAAAAAAAAAAAAAATTAAAAGAACAAATGGCTGGTCTACATCTCAAGTGTGACTGGTGAGTGCTACGACGACTCCGAAGATTATATATGAGTTCAAACTTCCAAAAAGTGCACTTTTTGTAGGAGGGACTCTATTTATACAAGTATATTAACTGACTTGGGTCTCCTGGCTATTGACTTTTATATTTAGATAATTTTAATTAAAATCGAATATGGACCTATATATATTATGATTAGAATATATTGAAAATATCTTATTTTAAGAAATTAAATATTTTTTTAATTAAGTCAAAAAGTTCACAAACATGTTTTTAGCCTATATGATTTGTTATGCAGCTAATTTCATGTAATTAACTGATATAATATATATTAATAAAAATTGGAGAATACCGACCGTTGTGATTTTCAACTTGATCGTCTAATGAATGATTAAACATGCATCAATTTTTTTACTAACCTTTATATATATATATATATATATATATATATATATATATATATATATATATATATATATATATATATATATATATATATATATATATATATATATATATATATGATATGTTTCATCTCAATTGTCGGATTTTAGAATTATAAATTACCATTAACTGTTGTCAAAATTATTAAAATAATTTGTGGTAAATGGATTCCTCCTCTAGGAATTCATGTCAATAGAATACTTGCAATTTTTCCAGAGTCGCTACAAGATTCAAATCAAATACGACCTGACAATCTGGACTCTTCAAGTTTCTGAGATGAATCCGGCCTGTACTTTCTTTAATTTTCAAATCAGTCCTATCTCAAGTAAATATTTTTTTCAACTAGGTCCTGACCCACCAAGAAGCTACGTACTTGGCTGTGCTCTGTATTCCTAGTTGGACGACTCTGATTAATATTTAATAGCGTAACGATCACCATAGTTTGTAAGTGCATTTTCTCAAACACAGAAAAGGAAAACAAATAATTAATTGTTCATATCGGATAGGAATCTCCAAACAAAGAAATATTAATTAGAAAGGCTCTGATTCTGTGTTATATAACAAGTACAAACATTTTTGGTACTGTACTACTTTATGATACAAAATTGCAAATTACAAACCTATTACATTACTTATTTGAGAAAAAAAAATTAAAGATCAACCCTACTAGAACAAAAAAAAAAAAAAAAAATACTCTGTACTTACATTTTCTATTTTTTTCATGATACCATATATATGGGCAGTTAATTTCTTGGCAATGCAAGATATATACAAAATAAAACGAATTAAACTAATTTAGGGGCAGTGATTATTCGGATTTCGGGTGTAACATGATGGCTTAGAGGTTGGCCCGCCTTTTGGCAGAGCCATTAACAGAATGCTTTTATTCTCCGACCACCGTTCCCCTTTCAAACCTCTTACAGCCACCACAGCTTGAGAGCTTGATGCTGCCAACAATAGTAGTACAAGGAATACAGCAGATAGCTGAGCCATGCTCATATTATATTTCTATTCTCAGTCTCAGATGTTTGCTAATGCCAATAGTTAGCTTAAAACTGAGATGATCGGTGCAGATAAGAGGAGAAACTTTGTAATGTAACCTTTTTTTTTTTTTTTAATCTTTGTTGGAAGGAATGTGGTTTGGTAGGTGATTAGGGACGGTATGCAACAGGATAGTATGGAGAGATATATAAGGAAACATGAAGATGGAAGGCCACGAAGGTGGCATCAAGAAGTGGTCAAAGACAAGTTTTTACTTTTAAGAGTATTCAGATGCTTTTCTAATTTTTTCTGGAGCAATTGCTGTACTCTAATGCATGTGGCTGGTTCTCAAACAGTGCAATTTTTATCAAGAATAAAGATCCATTGATATAAAAATGAATTAACTTGGAAATATTGATAATATTATATTTAATTAATTTAATATAAAAATAGAAAAACTATAGATATTATTTGGTTGTGCATCAAATTTATATAGTTTGAATATCATTTAGTGGTTTATCAAAAGTCATTAAATCTATATCATTGCGAGATTTAAGTTTGCCCCAAATACATATCACCATGTTTTATGTGAATGATATAAAAAAAATGATTATGTTGCAACTGTCAAATTTGAAATTCAAAATTATTTTTGATGATTTGCAAGATTATGAAGTTATTCTATTATCAAAGAATCTTCGTTCTTTTGTTATTTCGTGCACAGATTTTTTTTTTCATTCTTTTACTCTAGAACGTGTGTTTTATCCATCTTTGGAACCCTCTCTAAAAAATTTGACCACTCTTGTGTTCCAAACAACAGAGGATAAGCATTCTTTCCATTTGTTCTAAATTATGTGCATAACCTTGAGATAACGTACTCTAAATTATGTCAAAAATTACAATGGGTTTACTTTAAACTAATGATCCCCCCCCCCCCCACCAAAAAAAAAAAAAAAAATAGTCGAAATGGAAGAACATAATTGTTATTTTAGATATTCTGACATCATGTATATAGATATTTTAGTTGTGGTTTTTTTTTTCTATTGCAATAATCATTATAGCATCTTACAAAATATTTAGCAGGGCCAATTAGAAAATTTTAACACATTTCACAAAGATCATACCATATTTTCAATATGATACTCGATTACATAATACATCCGCCAAGTAAACCGATACACGAATGTCTATACAGTGAGGGCCACAAACAGACTGGATGCCACAGTGCCTTTGTAGTGGCATAAATTAAACGGTTTCCATTTACTACTTGTATTAAAGGAACAATTGTGGGCCAGCAATACTGGACCCGGTCCATAATCTTCTCTACGCGGCTCATCTTTTAGTTCATTGGTTATATTTGAATTTGAATGTAAACTATATTTCCCGTAGTTATAATAGTAAGAGTCAGCCTACGGGCATTGTTTACCATAAAAAAATAATAATAATAATAGTAAGAGTCAGAACTCAGAAACAACTAACAAGACTTTTATACTCCTGTGAACATTCTCGTTGCCTAATCTACGGCAACAGTAACAATTTTTTGTTACGCCAAAAATTTATTTTTTTTAAAGACGAGACTAAAATCGTCTAATTTATTAAATTATATTTCACAAAGAATTTCCAACTGAGTTTCAAACACACGATCTCTACTGAAAGTGTGTTGTTTTTCTCCACTACACTCACCAAACTTATGTAAGTTTTAACTTTCTAATCATAAGTTGGTGTCGTTTGGGATGGTTAGGAATATGGTAGGAATAGCATAAATTTAGGGAAAAACACTATTCACATGAATTGGAGGAATTGACTATTCCGGGAATTAGAAATGTTGTTTGGATGATGAGTTTAGGAATAGCGTTGGGAAGTGTGAAAAAGTAGAGAGAAAAGTGTTGTTGGGAAGAGTGTTATTGAAAATTGTGTTAGGAATGGAATTGGCTATTCCAAAACCGTTTGGATGAAAAATTTAGGAATGAAATTGGCTATTCCTAGGAATTGGCCTATTCCACTCATCCCAAACGAGCCCTCTTATATATAGGGGCGGAGCCATGATTTGAAGTTGGAGGGGATAAGGCTGAAGAAACTTGACAAGTGGTAACGAGAGAGGTGGGAAATGGATCGCCAAAACTTAGCTAGTCGTCGAAATTCTTGGATGTGAGTTGCTGAGGAAGAGCCGCATGCACAGGCCACAATGACTCTTTTCCTTTGCATGCAACTTTGGTGATTCACAGTGAAGATAAAAAAAATATTTGGGGGTGGCAGGTAAATATTGGACTTTATATTTTTGTTAGGACCCCAAAACTTAATTAATTCAAAATAATTTGCATCATTATTTATTAATATTGGACTTTCTACAAAATTAGTAATGGAAGTTTTCAAATGTTAGGGAAGATTTTTTTTTCCAAATATTGAATTAACTTAAAAGTAATATATCATTAATATTGAACTTTCTACAAAATTAGTAATTACATCTTTCAAATATTAGGAGAGGGGGGAGGGGAAACTCCCTTCTGCTGCCTTATTCCCTCCGCGGCCTAGGGGTGTGTTTGAAAATGGCATGAATAAGGAATAAGCACCTTATTCCTTATTCCGGTGAAAACCAAACAACACAAGAATAAGGAATTTGGGCTTATTCGGGTCCTTATTCATATTCTAACAAAATCTTGGTATTTGAATATGGAATAAGGAATAAGGGTGTCTCTATTCTCACTCCATCCAAACAGTATAGCAAAAAAATTTTTTAATAAAAAGCGATTTGTATAGTTTCTACGCTAGTATATATATTTGGATGTGCTCGATTGCACAAAGAATATGAAATAAAAGATAATAAGGAATAAGAGATAAGCCATGCCAAACATGGAATAATAGTGGTATTTATAATACTATTTTTCCCTTCTTTCTTATACCATGTATTTGGAGCAATATAGAGAATAAGGGATATGTTGTCTTATACCACCATTATTGCTACCTTATTGCTACCTTTCTTATTTGACATAACTTATCCCTTATTGCTACCTTTCTTATTTATCTCTATTTTTCTGCAAACCAAATACACTCGTTATTCAAAGACCTAACCTATTTTGGTGCTGTCTAAGAAATAATTTATCAAACACAGACCTTCAGAAAAGTAGAATTAGTACTGATTCCAATATAGTAGAATTAGGCTTTGATCAAAATGATTTTCATGTGGAATTTCATTTGATTAGAATTGATTTCACAGAATTTTGTTGAGTTTCAATAATATAAAAATTTCGATCAAATGGGATCAAAATCCATTTATTTTGACCAAGAAATTTTTAATCAAAGATGAAATCCCGCGTGATAAAAAACTAATAATAATCAGGACCTTAGTTGTTTAATTGCTTATTATTATAACAATGGGTACAGAATCCATGCAGTACCGCAAAAGCAGCAGAAAGTTGAAAGGTATGAACTATGAACCTCTCAGGTAGACCAAAAAGTAACCTTCCTGTATGAACTTTTCTCACCTGTTTGTTTTTTCTTTTACGTCCATTAAACTGTGTGAAGAAAAAAAAAAAAAAAAAAATCTGTCAAGCCCGATAACACCCGTCGAGCAAGCCCAAGCATTGCGGCCTTAAGCTCCCAAAAAAGTTTGTTGATTTAATTACGATTAATATTAATTAGTCGGGTTTGACGGACCAAATTTTAATTGTTTATCTTCGTCACGTATCTTGTTTATACTCTTCAATATTTTACAAATATGTAGTTCTTCTTGTACATATTAAAGATTGAGGAGTTAATTTCATACAATAGATATAAATGACTTTTGACTTCTTGCTCTAATTAATACGAAATAAGTTCATATTTTAAAACAAGCTTTCAACTTTTAGTAACAAGAAAAACTGTCTATGTTTAAGCATTAAATATAAGTTATGAGGATAAAATTTGTCATTTCTGAAAGTTTGCTCGAATAAATTAATTTTTTTTTAAGTTTAAAAAATGGAACTTAGTGCAAATTAAAATTTAACAACTACGAAAAAGTTTGAGACTAAAAATTGACTTTTTATTTATTTATTATTATTTTTTTTTGTCAAGCAAGCCTTAGGCTCATAGGAATTCAACTTTTGAAGTTAATTGCTCAATTTGCCTACCTACCATGTGATGAAACGACCTGTTTTTGGTACGAAGCTCTGACGGCTTAATTAATCGTGAACTTGAAAAGTGTCGAGTACATATCCAACATACACCAAAAGCCTATTTTTCTTAACAAAATTCAGTCAAGCACGCATTAATGAAGAAGGTTTCAAGGGCACTGTGTTGAAATATAAAGTGCCAAGTTTCTATTTACTAGACCGATCCCAAACTAACTTGTGGCAGCTTTTACTTAATTGGCATTGCCAGTCATTTACGCCAAAAGACCAATATCTAGGTACAAAATATAATTACAAAAATACGGGAAGAAATGTCCCTGCTTTGCCCCTATTTTGTCCCGGTGTTGGAATTCCCTTTTTTTTATTTTGTAAAATTGTAAAAATATTTAAAATATCGTCATTTGTTTCATGTAGAGATTTGTTCTCCGATGTAAAACGTTGTAACATTATTGTCAAGTATTCTAAAAATTTAAGTTATTAACAGTAAATTTAATTAATAACCGCGACAACCTTTATATCGATTGATCATCTTGAAATATATAAAAATTATTTGATTGATATTTTATCAACGATAAATATTTCCAAATAATTCAAATTTGTTACTTTTTTATCATTATTTCTAAAGTATAAAAATATGCATGTTTACATCAATTATAATCGTTTGTCAAATTAATGAGTCCATCTAGTCAAACCACGTTACCACGACTCCTCAAGTAGTTTGCTGCTCATGAAAGATTTTACTTTTAAATCATAGTGCTACAATGTTACTTTTATTACGTATAAATCAGTACGCCCGATTTCGTTGACGGAGACAAACTTAATTACAACATTTTTCATTATTAATGATAATGACTATAAAAACACAAGCGCAAAATGTCCAGGCACAAGTTCAGGTTATTTGTAAAAGACTATTTCTTTTCTTTTACCCTATATACTCAGTACATAATTTTTTTAGAAGGAATATCAAGTACAAAAATTTAACAACTTATTTAAATAAATGGGTCCGTCAATAAATAAACACATATGTACTCGCAGAATAGTTCAAATCAATGTGTCCATAAATAAATAAATCAACGTATATACCGGGAAAAAATTTAATGTTTCAAAAAAGAACAATATATAAAAGCTTAGACGTATGTAACATTTGTAGGTAAGTATAAATTCTGTTAAAAAAAAATGTTTCAGTTTTTTTTTTTCCTTAATCTACTTTCTTTTATCTTATTTTTGCCGGTGGCTAGAATCTGAACTTTATTACTAGATGATAGTCACTATTATGAGACACTATCTAGTTTCTCTAAAATATGTAACTTTATTAGTTTATTTTGAAAAAGCTTAAGTCTTGAATTTTACTTTTCCTCAAATTAAATCCGTCAAAAAGTTTTATATATGACTGATAATATATTTTTATAGGAGTTTCACACGCATGGGAGCACGCCAGCACCTCATTAATGTGTAATTCCTGGAAAAAAATTCGTTACCTCTGTTCTTTAATATGAAATGCCTTTAGTTTTCTTCTGTTTTTATATGTACACAGCAGTCATACAAGGATAGCATAATGTTGTCTACAAATTTTTTAATTTGTTCACAAATAAAAGTTCGTCATGCTGTCCAGGAGTAAAAAAAATACTCGATTGCTTAAAAACAAATTTTATTTATTGGTGGCTAATTATAAACAACATTTTGATAGAATCAACATTGAAACAACAACATAGCACACTTTTAACAATGGTAAGAGCTAATGCCTAATTGAGCCAGCAAGCCCAAGAATCTCCTCTCTTAAAAATATACAATGTATAGTGACCACCGACACCTGATTAATCCTTATTATTCTTATTTGCTATTGTTTGAACAAAGTAAACATATAAAATAGACACATGAACATATGTAAGATCAAAATGAACACATATAAATAAATAAGTTTTGTCATCCATTGTTCAGATTTTTATATGCATATTCAACTTATTTTTATTGAACTTATTTGTTTGTATGTTCATTTTGATCATTTATATGTTCACATTGTCTATTTTATGTGTTCATTTTGTTCAAATGATGGCAAACGATGACAAATTAAACTGCAAGATGACAATAATCAATTTCCACTTAAATATATTTTCTCAATTTCTCTATTTTCCTTTTTTTTTTTTTCTGGGCTTTTGTACGAAGAGAAATGATGGGCATTGGGCCTTTGAGATACTTCTTTCTTTTTATTATTCTTTAGGCCTTTCAGATGCTTGGTAGGACCAGTAATTGTAATGTCTTACACCCTATGCATTTCTGTTTTAATTTTTTCTTTTTTATTTTTTCCTGTGAACTGTTTTCAGCTAGCTTTTTTCGTCAAAATTTTATTAAATATAAAAAGAAAAGAAAACAGAAAGACAAAAATGTGCATCCTAAATGTAAATACCCAGCAGTAGATCTTTTCTAAAAATCACTTGATTTAACTAATTACCTTTACAAAATTAAAGATAAATACAATTAATAATTCCTCCCAAAGATCGCAAAAGATCAGAAGAAAGCTACCTCTGTGTTATGAGATGTTAATTATACATAGAAGACCATGGACCATTTCCATGATCTAAAACAATTACTAAACTATCCTAAATTGAATACATTAAAGAACTATATATTCACACTTGGCCTCCTTTTCCTATGTTCGTTCGTCAAATCAAATGAAGTAGATCACAATTTATGGACAGTGCCCCCCGGTGTTACTAGGGTTGCGAGTGCAACCAGACGGTCCCGATGGGTGCCCCTTTTTTGGCAGAGCCATTAGTAGAAGGCTTTCATTTTGCCACCAATGCTCCCCTTTCAATACTCTTGCTGCCACCACCACCTGATTGCTTGATGCCGCCAACAATAGTAGAACAAAAAATACAGCTGATAGCTGAGCCATTCGGTATATGATGCCCTTGATCAGCTAGAATGCTTCAACTATTGTGTGTGTGTGTGTGTGTTTCTTTTATTTTTTTATTTTTATTTTTGAAGTTAAAATGCTCCTCAGGTATTGGAATGGATATTTCAAGATGAAGCTTAATTTGAATATATCTGTTCGGTTTGGTTGGTGATGTAATGCCAGAAGAGAAAGGTGGTATATAACAGGAAGCATGGGGTGCATGGATTTTTCAAATCTAGCAACTAAACATGAAATGAAAGTTTAAATTTCTTAAGGTCGTACTTTGACTGAGAATATTTTAACAAACTCTACCTACGCGCCAAGCTTCAAGTTTAATGCTTTGTGTTGTGTTTATTTGAGGTGAGAAAGAAAAGGTCAAACTACGGCTTTTATGGCCAGTCCTGTTCGAATACCGTTTGCTGATCTTGTGTGGCTGTAGCATTTCTGGCCAGTCCTGTGCTGAATATTCAGATCAACATTGAACATATATGGTTGCTCTATGATCTGAAACGGATGGTTGACTATAGTCAATATTAGGATGTGCCCCGAACAGGTATTAATTTCAGAAGAATATATGCAAGTTCTGAAGATTAATTGGAGCTCGTACGTCTTATAAAAAAATTATTTTAATCATGTCAAGAAAAACTTTTATTTTAAAAAATTATATATGTATTGAAATTTCTACCTGACAATTGCGAAAGTTTTAATACGGAGTAATGAATTGACCATAAAAATAAACACCAAATAAAAAATCTGAATCATAACCCTCTCACAGGCTTTCTTTTTTACTCCCGCTAGTACAATATGTTCAAATTTAGCAAAGGATTTCTTTCCGAGTAAGAAGAATAAATAATCTACTTATATATAAAAAAAAGCTGAAAGACTAAATTGATGCAAATACAATTTTTCTGGTTAAAATCTGTCATTCTCTCAATGGTTGATTGAATAACTTGAATTTTTTGCACATGAAAATTTACCCATTTTTTTTCAAAAAATATTGACGAATTAAAAATGAACTTTTTGATAAATAAGTTGGTAAGCATTCTTTTGTTATTTATAATTATTTTACAAAGCAAGCCACAGGCTTATAGGAATTCTACTTTTGAATTTAATTGCTCAATTTGTTCTACCATTTTATGATGACCAGTTTTCAGTACGTAGCCCCCACGGTTTAATTAGTTGTGAAGTTGAAAAGTACTGTCGAGTACAAATCCAACATAGACCAAATGGTTATTTTTTTTTTTTTCTTTAAAAAGAAGTTAGTCAAGCAAAAAATCCACATTAATGAAGAAGGTTTTAAGGGCAGTGCGTTGAAATATTAAGTGCCGAGTTTCTATTTACTAGACCGGCCGGATCCAAACTAACTAGGGGCAGCTTCCACTAAACTGGCGTAGCCAGTCATATACGCCAAAAGACCAATATCTAACTATGTAATTACAAAAAAATATGGGAAGAAATGACCCCTGCTTTTCCTTTTTTTTTCCTCCTAGAGTTGGTACTCTTTTTTATTTTGTAATACTGCGAAATTTATAAAATATCGTTGATTTTGCCTCCAAATTATTTACAAATAAAAGCTCGTTACGCTGTCCGTAAGTATTAATTAGTATTGTTGCTCAAAAACTGATTTTACTTTTTTTTTTTTTAAGAAGAAGGAGGTTTTTTCCGTCTAACTTTGTTTTGAAATTAAAGATGTTGGTAAATCAAGTCTAGAGTTCTCAAAACTAAATATACAATATTAGAGTTCAAACAATGTCGCGGAAGTTCTTCTATCGATCTTCTTTCACGGAAGCCACACCACAGTGTCTTGTTGGTCTTTCTCGGGTGTTCTTCTCGCTCCAATCACTGATGAATCTCTAGAGACCACACGTTTCACAGTACAAGTCCTTGACCGCACAAAACTAAATTCTCTCAATTCGGTATGGGAATCACTCTTTAATGGTGATTTGTACTTTAGAGAAGAAGCACAATGAAATGAAGTCTTTTTCTCTCTTATTTCCGTCTCACACACCTTCAGAAATGACAAGATCTTCTGTTAATATAAAAGAGTTCCCACCTTTTTAATAAAATGGCGTATTTTGACAGATTTGATCATGCCAGTCTGTCATCTCCTAACTCAAACAAAATCTGCGGTGCACGATGACATGTTGCAGTTTGTAGCCGGATCCACAACATCTCCATATTTCTCACAAAAGATGTATGCAGGACTTTATTGATGTCTTTGTTGCCAGTCTAGTGCGCACTCTTATTATTGAATTACCAGACCACATGCAAAAGTCAATTTTACTTATCCGTGCTAATTATATACAAATTTTATAAATATCAAAATTGAAACTTAACAGCAGAGCACAATTTTATTATATCGAAGAACTAAGGCAAATTGAGCCAGCGAGCCTAAGAATTTCTTTCTTATGCAATGTGTATTGAGCTGATTAATTGATTATTTTCCGCACATTGTTCGCGTATTTTCTCTATTTCCTTTTATTTTTTTCTGGGCTTGTTTCGAAGAGAATTGTAGCCTTTAAGTTACCTTAATTTATTTGTTTTTGAAGCCTTTCATATTCATGGTAGGGCCACTACTTGTAATGCCTTGAGCCCTTAAGCGTTATGCATTTCTGTTTTAAACATTTTTCTTTTCTTTTCTATGAACTGTTTTCATATAGCTCCTTTATCAAGTTTTTTTTTAATAAAATAAAAGAAAACAGAGAGACAAACATATGTGCAATAAATGTGAATATTCAGACCTAGCTTCTTTTAGCCTTATGCATTTATATGTTCTTTTATCTTTTCTTTTCTGTGAACTGTTTACATCTATTCATCAGCTTTTTTAAAAAAAATTAAAAAAGAAAACAGATAGACAAAATGTGCAACAAATGCGAATCTATTCAGAAGAAGTATTTTTTATTTTTCAAAAAGTCACTTTAATTGTTTAACTAACCTTTACAAAATTAAAGATAAATACAATTAACAATTCCTCCCAAAGATCGCAAGATCAGAAGAAAGCTATCTCCGTGTTATGAGATGTTAAGTATACATGAAAGACCATGCATGGATCATTTCCATGATCTAACACAATTAATAAATTATCCTAAATTGAATAAAGTAAAGAACTATATATTCACACTTGTCCTCCTTTTTCTACGTTCGTTCCCGAAATCAAATGAAGTGGATCAAAATTTATCGACGACAATGCCTCCTGGTGTTACTAGGGTTGCGGGTACAGTCCGACGTTTCAGATGGAGGCCCATCTTTCGGCAGAGCCATGAGCAAAAGGCTTTCATTTTGCCACCAATGCTCCTCTTTCAACCCTCTTCCTGCCACGACCACTTGATCGCTCGACGCCGCGAACAATAGTAATACAAAAAATACAGCCAAAGGTTTAAATAGCGGATAGCGGATCCATAACGTATAACCTCTAGTCATAGCGGATAGCGCTCATTTAACGGCCGCTATGGGATCATAGCGGGCATGTACAAATGTACTTATTTATACATCATATATATATTTTTAATTAAAAATTAAATATCATATTACATTATATGCATGTTATAATAGTTAAATTTAACTCATACACTTTACAAGCCATTATTGCAATAGAGAAATCTCATTGTACTTGTTATTGGATCAAGTCAGTCGGAGCTTATATCTCAAAGATACGTCTATAATCGTGATTATATATTAGCAAGTAACAAATTGTTTCGCTATATTTCTCTAAAATACCATTATAATGCATCTATATGTTGCTAATTTTTACTAATATAGTCAACATAAGAAATATAATGCCAAAAATATATATATTTTAAGAAATATTACTATATACCAATGAACACCGCTATAGCGGCACTTTTAGTTTAGCACCATAGCGGTCTACTAAGTAGCGGGACTATTGCGGTCCGTAGCGTCGCTATTTAAATCACTGAATACAGTTGATAGTTGAGTCATTTTGTATATTATCCCTTGACTATCTCTCGAAAAATGCTCCAACTACTCAGTGTGCGCGCGCGCGCTTTTCTTTGTTTTTTTTTTTGTTTGGAAGAGAAAGTTCTCCTCAAGAATTGGAATTTATGTTTCAATTTTGTAAATGAAGCTAAACTTGAATTCGTATTTTTGGTTTGGTTGGTGATGGAATGCCAGTGATGAAGGCCTGAAGGGATAGGTGGTATATATAAGGAAGCATGAGGGTTCATGGATTTTTCAAATCTAACAATTCTAAATATGAGAGTTTAAATTTCTCAAGGGCGTACCTTGACTGAGAATAGTTTAACAAATAAACAAAACGCGTCTTGCGTTTTGCTCATTTGGAGTAAGAAATTAGAAAAGGTCAAACTGCGGATTTAGTACGTAGTAGCTATTGTCCGGATTACCGTTTGCTGATCATGTGTGACTATAGCAATATATCGTGACCATTAATTCTTGTGCTGAATATTTAAATCAATATAGAACATATATGGCAGTTCCATGATCGAAACGGATGATTAAGTATATATAGTGAGTCAGAATATATATATGCACTGAACAGTATCTATTTCAGGAGAATATATATACAAAGCCATTCAGAAGACTAATGGTTATTGAACTCGTATTTCTTATATATAAAAAAAACAGTGAATTATTTGATCATGCCAAGATAAACTTTACAATTATATATGTATTGAAATTGCTACATGATGAATTGCGAAATTTAACGCGGTGTAATGAGTTGAGCATAAAAATAAACACCAAACAGAAAAATCCAAATCATAACCCTCTTTTTACTTTTGCTCTTATACAATATGTTCAAATTTAGAACAGGCTTTCTTTTTAAGTAACAAGAAAAACTGTCCACTTCTTAAAAAAAATAGAAAAAACCCTGAAAGACTAATTTGATGCAAATACAAGTTTTGCTGGATAAAATTTGTCATTCCCTCAATATATAATTATTGAATAACTTGAATTTTTTTTTAAGTTCAAAAATTAACTTGTGCAAATGAAAATTTAATTACTATTTTTTTATAAAAAAAATTGAACCTTTTGAAACGTAAGTTGGGAAGCATTTTTTTTATTTCAAGCAAGCCATAGCCCATCGGCTCATAGGAATTCAACTTTTGAAGTTAAATTGCTCAATTTGTCCTACCTACCATGCTTGTTATAAAACGACCTGTATTCAGTAAGTAGCTCTGACGGCTTAATTAATTGTGAAGTTGAAATGTGTCGAGTACATACCCAACATAGACCAAAATGCTTAATTTTTCTTAAAAGAAGTCAGTCAAGCACACACCCACATTAATGAAGCAGGTTTTAAGGGGCAGTGTGTTGAAATATAAAGTTCTGAGTTTCAATTTACTAGACCGGCCCCAAACTAATTTGGTGGCAGCTTTCACTTAACCGGCATAGCCAGTCGTATACGCCAAAAGACCAATATCTAGGTACAAATATCAATTACAAAAATATGGGAAGAAATGACCCTGCTTTTCCCTGTTTTGTTCTAGGATTGATACTCTTTTTCATTTTGTAAACATCTAGAAATATATAAAATATATTGTTAATTTCTTCTCCAAATTTTCACAAATAAAAGCGCGTTATTCTGTCCGTGAGTACTAATTAATAGCACTGCTTAAGAACCAATTTTACTTATCTGTGTTAATATACAAAACTTTTATAGAATATCAATACTGAACTTAAGAACATAGCACACTTTTAAATTTTAATATTACTGAACTAAGGCAAATGAACCATCGAGCCTAAAAAATTTCTTAAAATATGAAATGTATGATGAGCTGATTAATTGAATTTTTTTTTTTTTTTTTTTTTTTGAAGAGGAAAAGGCCCGTAGGCCCTAATTAATTGATTTTTGTTCGCACAATGTTGTGTATTTTCTCTATTTGCCATTTTTCTGGGCTTGATTCGGAGCGAATGATGGGCTTTTGAGATACTCTTATTTATTTTAGAGGCCTTTCATATGCTTGGGGCCACTCGTTGTAAGGATTCAGATCCTCTGGTCGGCGACCAGCTGGTCGGCAGATGATCCGAACCGTCTGATTTAATCTCAACGGCTAAAGAGAGCCCCGTGAATTCCACCACTCCCGAAAAAAATATTGGCCCAAAAAAAATGAACCATTGAGATTAAATCGGACAGCTCGGATCACGCGCCGACCAGGTGGTCCGCACATCTCTGCCGACCAGAGGATCCGGATCCCTCGTTGTAATGCTCTAAGCCCTGTGCATTTCTGTTTTAGCATTTTCTTTTCTGTCAATTTTTTTTTATCTAGCTTCTTCATCAAATTTTTTTTTTTTAGAAAAAACATAAGAAACAAAAATGTGCAACAAATGTGAATATTCAGACCTAGCTTCTTTTAAGCCTTATGCATTTCTGTTTTGACCTTTTCTTTTACTTTTTCTTTTTCTTTTTTTTTCTGTCAACTATTCTCATCTAGCTTCTTCATCAACTTTTTTTTATATAAAAAGAATAAGATAACAGAGAGACAAAAATGTGCAACAAATTTGAATATTCAAACCTAGTTTTATCTAAAAATCACTTGATTTTACTAAGTTTTACAAAATTAAAGATAAATACAATTAATTATTCCTCCCAAAGATCGCAAGATCAGAAGAAAGCTATGCCTCTATGCTATGAGATTAAGTATATGAGATATATACATAAAAGACCATGGTCCATGGATCGTTTCCATGATCTAAAACAATTAATAAATTATCCTAAATTGAATAAATTAAAGAACCATATATTCACACTTGTCTTCCTTTCCCTATGTTCATTCGTGAAATAAAACGAAGTAGATCAAAACTTATGGACAGTGCCCCACGGTGTTACTAGGGTCCCCGGTACAGCCCGACGGTCCAGATGGGGGCCCACCTTTTGGCAGAGCCATGAGCAGAAGGCTTTCATTTTGCCACCATTGCTCCCCTTTCAATCCTCTTGCTGCCACTGCCACCTGATCGCTTGACGCCGCCAACAATAGTAACACAAAAATTACAGCTGATAGCTGAGCCATTTTGTATATTATCCCTTGACCTTTTCTCGAAAAATGCTCCAACTACTCAGTGTGTGTATGTTTTTCTTTCTTTCTTTCTTTCTTTCTTTTTTTTTTTTTTTTTTTTTTTGTTTGGAAGAGAGTGTGCTCCTCAAGAATTGGAATTTATGTTTAAATTTTGAAAATGAAGCTAAACTTGAATTCGTATTTTTGGTTTGGTTGGTGATGGAATGCCAGTGGCGAAGGCATGAGGGGAAAGGTGGTATATATAAGGAAGCATGAGGGTTCATGGATTTTTCAAATCTAACACTTATAAATATGAGAGTTTAAATTTCTTAAGGGCGTACTTTGACTGAGAATAGTTTAACAAATAAACAAAACGCGTCTTGCGTTTTGCTCATTTGGTGTAAGAAATTAGAAAAGGTCAAACTGCGGATTTAGTACGTAGTAGCTATAGTCAGGATTACCGTTTACTGATCATGTATGACTATGATAATGGCTAATTCCTGCGCTGAATATTCAAATCAACATCGAACATATATGGTTGCTCTATGATCTGAAACGGATGTTGACTACAGCAGTATTAGGATGTGCCCCGAACAGGCGTTAATTTCAGAAGAATTTATATGAGTCATTCTGAAGATTAGTAATGAACTCGTACCTCTTGTAAAAAAATAAATTAACTATATTTTAATCATGTCAAGAAAAATTAACTTTTATTTTAAGAAATTATATATGATTGAAATTTCTGCATGACAATTGCGAAAGTTTTAATACGGTGTAATGAATTAAACATAAAAATAAACATCAAATACAAAATCCGAATCATATCCCTCTCAGACTTTCTTTTTACTTGCGCTAATTAATTAATTCAATATATTCAAATATTAGCGCAGGCTTTCTTTTAAAGTAAGAAGAAAAAACTATGTACTTCTTTAAAAAATGAAAAGAATAACTGAAAGACTAATTTGATGCAAATACAGGTTTTGAACACCGACTTTTTTCAAGTTCAAAACTTCGACTTTTGCAAATGAAAAGTTAACAACTACTTTTTTCAAAAAAAAAAAAATTAATAAAATATTGCGTATAAAAATTGAACTTTATTGAAGCGTAAGTTGGTAAGCTTTTTTTTTATTATTATTATTTTACCAAGCAAGCTATAGCCCATCGGCTCATAGTCATAGGAATTCTACTTTTGAAGTTAATTTAGGTCCTGATCACAATGATTTTTACTCGGGATTTCATTTCATTTGAATTGATTTCGTAAGATTTCATAGGATTTCATTAGACCTAATTACATAGGAATCCCAACCAAATGACACCAAATCCGCTCATTGTGATCAAAAATTTTCTAATGAAATGAAATGAATTAAAATCCTACGTTAAAGAAAAGAGATTGTGATCAGGGCCTTATTGCTCAATTTGTCCTGCCTACCATGTTATAAAACGACCTGTTTTCAGTACATAGCTCTGACGGCTTAATTAATTGTGAAGTTGAAATGTGTCGAGTACATATCCAACATAGGCCTACAGGCTTTCATCGAAAAAAAGAGTACATATCCAACATAGACCAAAATGCTTAATTTTTCTTAAAAGAAGTCAGTCAAGCACACACTCACATTAATGAAGAAGATTTTAGAGGCAGTGGTCCGAACCCAAACTAATTTAGTGGCAGCTCTCACTTAACTGGCATAGCCAGTCACATACGCCAAAAGACCAATATCTAGGTGACTAGGTACAAAATATCAATTACAAAAATATGGGAAGAAATGACCCTGCTTTGCCCTGTTTTGTCCTGGGGTTGTTACTCTTTTTCATTTTGTAAACCTCTAAATTATATAAAACATATTGCTAATTTCGCTTCCAAATTTTGACAACGTTACGCTGTCCGTGAGTATTAATTAACAGTGTTGCTTAAGAACTAATTTTACTTATCTGTGCTAATATACACAACTTCTATAGAAATCAATACTGAACTTAACAACGCATCACACTTCTAATATTGAAGAACTAAGGCAAATGAACCAGTAAGCCTAAAAATTTCATATTTATGTGTGATGAGCTAATTAATTGATTATTATTCGCACATTGTTGTGTATTTTCTCTATTTGCCTTTTTTCTGGGCTGTTTCGAAGAGAATGATGGGCTTTTGACTTTTGAGATACTTTTATTTATTTTAGATGCCTCTCATATGCTTGGTAGGGCCACTCTTTGTAATGCTCTAAGCTTTGTGCGTTTCTGTTTTAACGTATTCTTTTATTTTCTTTTCTTTTCTTTTCTATGAATTGTTTTGATCTAGCTTCTTCATCATTTTTTTAAGAGGAAAAAAAAAAAAAGAAAACAGAGAGACAACAATGTGCAACAAATGTGAATATTCAGGCCTAGCCTCTTCATCAACATTTTTTTTAAAAAAAAATAAAAGAATAAGATAACAGAGACAAAAATGTGCAACAAATGTGAATATTCAAACCTAGTTTTATCTACAAAATCATTTGATTTAACTAAGCTTTACAAAATTAAAGATTAATACAATTAATTATTCCTCTCAAACATCGCAAGATCGCAAGATCAGAAAAAGGCTAGATGCCTAACCTCTGTGTGTTATGAGATGTCAAGTATACAAAAAAGAACATGGACCATTTTCCATGATCTGAAACAATAAATTATCCTAAATTGAATAAAAGAATTATATATTCACAATTGTCCTCCTTTTCCTATATTTTTTGGCCGTCAAAACAAACGAAGTAGATCAAAATTTATCGACAATGGCCCCCAGAATTACTACCGTTGCGGGTACAGTTCGACGTTCCAGACGTGGGCCCACCTTTGGGCAGAGCCATGAGCAGAAGGCTTTCATTTTTCCACCATTGCTCCCCTTTCAATACTCTTGCTGCCACCACCACCTGATCGCTCGACGCCGCCAGCAATAGTAGCACAAAAAATACAGCTGATAGCTGAACCATTTTGTATATTATGCCCTTGCTCTGCTTTCAAAAAACGCTCCAACTATTTTATGTATATGTGTGTGTTTTTCAGGCAAAATGCTCCTCGATAATTAATGGGATGGATATTTCAAAATGAAGCTTAATTGATTTGAATATGTCGGTTTGGTTTGGTTTGGTTGGTGATGGAATGCCAAAGGTGAAGGGAAAGGTGGTATATATAAGAAGGGCATGGCATGGGTGCATGGATTTTTCTAGTCTAACATAAGCATGAGAGTTTAAATTTCTTAAGGTCGTACTTTGACTGGCAATAGTTAACAAACTCTACGCGCCTTGCGTTGTGCTTATTTGTAGTGAGAAAAGGTCAAGCTGCGGCTTTAGTACGTACTAGCTAGTCCGGATTACCGTTTGTTGATCCTGTGTGGCTGTAGCATCTATAGCCACTCCTGTTCTGGATACTGAAACCATAACCCTCGAGACCTTACGTCGACTATCCATGGATATTTGACAATGATATACGTATAGATGTTTGAATCGGAAAGCATCCTATTTTCATTAAAGTAATTTATATGTAGAAACAGACCAAAAGTATGTAAGAAACAGTTGGAAGCAGAAATAACTTCATGAAGAAAGGTTGCGGAAGATCAAATAGTGTATGGAATACAACCCGTTGGCACTCTTTTTGTTCTTTTCAATTTTACGTTTTCTATGAATAAGATCATGTAGTAATCCGTGCTCTTAGAAATGTTTATAGTTTACCGTTCAAATAATGGGGTATTTTTCAACGAATTTAAATATATAAAATAAATTATCTTAAATATTCCAACTGAAAAAATTAGAACTTTTATAACATTCGACAGCACAAACAGTTGCAAAGAAACGAACTGTGAAAGATCAAAGTATTTGTCGGAGGCTATCATTCTGATATCTTCTATAAAAATCCTCATGTGGCTGTTCGTGTTTCTAATGTGGTATTTTTAATACAAAATAGTAACACATAAGAATCCGTACTAAATTGTCTCCTAAACATGATTATGTTATTTTGGCCAACGAAAATAATGAAAACATTAGCAATACAAATGGCTTCACCAAAATGACTTCTAGATGATTTATACCGCTGTAAGCAAATCCTCTGTAATAGTGGAAGAAAGGGGAATAAATTCCAATTAAAAAAAATTACATTCTCCAAAAGTAAGAAAGAGAAAAAAAGAAAGAACAGAATTCCAACTCCAAAACCAAGTTTTTAATTTCCCTTCTGGTCAACCAATTAGTGTTAACACAATGTAATCATACTTTATAAGATTATTATTGGATTAAAAGAATTATTATATCGACCATTATTAAATTATATAATATTGCATTTATCATAACGTTGTTATGCACAACATAATTACTTTATTTGGCTACATTTCTCTACCACCTGACCTGACCTTTTATTAATTATTTCGATTGACCATTGGTAATATTATGCATTCAATATGAAAAGATTGACCTTAGACAAATCATACTAAAAGAGAGAAAACGACGACGGTCACCAGTGGAAAAGAGAAGCTAATTTATTAGCTAAACTAAATAAAATGTCACTTGAGGAAAAGCTAGCACTTAACACACGCCTAACTTCTTAGTTTGAAGTTGGAACATGGATTCGTTCAAATCAACGCAGTTTCGTTCATAACAGTGCATTAATTTACACGGACAAATCAACATTCAAAACACGACACAAATTAATATAGATTCCAGTCTTTGAGGACAAGCTGCTTCCCAATTCCCATCCGCCCTACTTTTCTTGGTTTTTTGCGCTTCTTTCGTGCAACAAATCGTGTTGCTTTTACTTTTTTTTAAAAAAAAAAAATTCAGATAATTTTTACCAACCACACAAATCATACATACAAATTTTGTTCAGTGTCTTTTTTTTTTTTTTTTTTTTTTTTTTTTGATAAGCTAGGCAGCGGTTACCTAGAGGTTCAGTGTATTATTATTTTTCAAATACGTACTATAGAGAAATTAAACTAGAAATATAGAATACATACATTTTTCGAAAGTTCAGATTGTCTGGATTTTATCAGGACTGTTTGTTTGTATGTAAAATTATAAGTGATGGATTGCTGGAGATGCAGTACTTGGTAGTATTTATCTTCCAGTTTGGAGAGTTGCAGTGGGCGTTTCTGTTATTTTTCTATTTGGATTTTTGCACCAATAAGCCCCACCAGCTCATACTTTTGGAGTGATTTTTTTTCCTTTTTGAAAGAAAATAATAACTTTATTAATTTAGAATAATTAAACAACAAGACACAAATGCTTAAGATAAAAATTTTAAATGAAAAAAATTCTTAATCGATTGTTGTTAATTGTTCAGTATGAATAAACATTTAAAATTTTAAATAAAATAATCATTCAATTTTCTTTTCCTTAGTTCACCTTATTTTCGAGAACAACCTTTTTATCTAAACAGAATGAAGAACATTTTTTTAAAAAAAAAAAAATTCTTAAGATTTAGAAGGACGAATATTATAATTTCAGTCCGAAGCCAAGTTAAGATTTTGTTAAATAAGAAAGTGGAACATTTGGAGCCATGAACAAATTGGAAAAAAGAAGAATTAAGGATAGAAAATTAAAGTAAAGGAGACAGAAAGGTCAATCCAATTAGAAAAGATCGATGGGTGGTTGTTTCCTTTTCTTTCTCCGACAATCGCAATTCGTGATTTTTCGGATTTTGACATAGGCCGAATAGTAGCAAGAAAGGGGTCGGCGCAGCTGCACCGAGATATGCGTACGCGAGCTACAAAACTAAAACAAACAAAAATTATAGAAAGAAATGAACGGCCGTGATCTATTTGATGCACTGTTCAGTGTTCACGCAGCTAATTTTAATTTTAAAATTTAACAAAAAAAATTGTAAACTACGCACGCCGTCAAATCTTTCAAACGGTCCACACCTAATAAACGTTTGAATTTTTTTTTTTCATATTCTTCCATCCATTTAAGATTATTTAATTTGACAATCTTTTACGTTCATCAGAATAACAATTTTAAATATAAATCATACAATTATAGTACTTTTAATATATATAACTACGGAAAATGATAAATTATGTGTACGGTTTACTATTTGTCAAATCGCATTCATTTTATCGAGAGTTTAGCGATTCTTGATGCATGAATGATAAGGACCATCCCATAATTTATCATCATTATTATCGCTAGAGAATTCGCTCGATATAAATATCTATAATAAGAATATTTTAATTATATTTCTATAGTTAAATTATATTCATTTTTGGATATATTGTTAAGATATATTTAAGTTTAGAAATATAATTTAGTTATTGTACATACTTTGATTTGATTAAATTTAAAGAGTTTGATCAATTTAAAGCAAAAATTATATTTGTGTAAATATGGTAATAGTTATCTGAAATAACATGATTTATATTATGTTGATATTATTCATGAAATGTAATATGTTTATAAATGACTTAAATAAACATATATATATATATATATTGTAAAAAAATTGATGTGTTTTCTATTTTCAATTGAATGAATTTGATTTATATTTTGTAGATTAAAATTAAAATGGCGATGAAGAGAAATTAATTTGGAGAGGGATTCTGAGCAACAAAAAAGAAAGATGGAGACATGATAGAAATGAAAATATGAAGGACTCACAAAAATAAGAAACAAAACAATGTGGTGTCAAATTATTGTCTCTAGTGAATCGGGTCAGTTTTATGAGCAATAATACCCGACACACAAATAGTTACAAAATATCACATTACATAAATAAAAAAAATGTCATCTCACAACTATTTCACAATGCTCGAAGTGTCGGATAACACTTAACCAAAGGATCCCGACACCCACACATCTTTATTTATAATATTGATATTGATGCGTTTTCTCTTTTTTATTATCAGAATGTGATGGTCTAAGAGCTAACTACCTTTCAATTTTTGTTGCTCATCGCCTCATTCCCATCATTTCATGCCGTTGATTCTCTATCATCTAGAGCGTACTCCCCATTCTCTCCTAACAGCTATGTTTTCCTCCTTCTTCCCACCTTATGCTGACTTTCTACTCTACCCCTCCCGCCCCAGTCAATTATTTTCTAGGACAATAAGATGTATATGAAGATAATATTATTTTCTAGAACAATTAACTTTTTTTCCAGGACAATTAATTTTTTTTTAAGGACAGTTAGTATTATTTTCCAGGATAATTATTTTTTTCTAGGAGAATTAAAATTTTATCCCAGGACAAATTTTTTTTAAACAATTAATTTTTTTCTCAAGACAATTATTTTTTAGGACAACTAATATTTTTTCCCAAGAAAATATTTTTTTCGAAAACAATTAATAATTTTTTTTTAGGACAATAAGTATTTTTTTTAGGACGATCAATATTTTTTTCAGGAAAATAAGTATTATTTTTTAGCACAATCAATATTTTTTTCAGGACAATTAATTTTGTGTGGGGTAGGGGTCTGCATGAGGTGGGAGGAACGGGAGGGAAGCGTAGGCGTCGGGAGGAGAAAGAGTGGGTGCACACGGAATGAGAATTAGAAATAGAAACATAAAAGGATGATGAGTATGCTAGGAAAGTATTTAAAAAATAGAAGAAAAAAATGCGTGATGATAGAATGATGTTGAGGAAAAAATGATGTTAAGTAATTTCGATTCTCGATGTGTTATTACCAAGAGATAGTCAGCTGTTTGAATTTGAATATTTGATAGGTAAGTAATCTACACACGTACCTACCGAACAATACACCGAAATATTTTTTCTCTCGAAAATCAAAATTTTAAATTATTTTTATAAGAGGATGAATTTGATACCACAAGTTTGATCAAATGCTATCATCTTTCAAGCAATGGAAGGGGAAAAGAAAATTCCATGTCAATTTCGGAAGCATTTATTTAATTAATTTCCTTTTTTATTAAACAATTAATGATCTACATTCATAAGATTACTTGATTAAAGAAATTAGTATATCAACCATTATTAAATTCTATAATATATATTGCATGTATCATAACTGTATTTAATCAAAATCCGGGTTAGTTTCTTTTTTTATTTATTTCACTACTGCCTGACCTTTTAATTTCTTATTTCAATTGACCGTTGATAATGCTTTTGCATTCAAAATGAAAATTTGACCATATACAAATGGTGCTTACAAAACGAAAGAAAACGACGATGGTCATCAGTGGAAAAAGGAAGCTTATTTATTAGCTAAATTGTCGCCTCAAGTGAGAGCACTCAACACACGCTAAACTTTTTAGTTTGAACTTGGATTCCTTCAAAATCGATTGGAATGGAGTCTCCTGTATACGTGCATTTACACTGACAAAATTGACATCCAAACCCCTCATTTTTGGGAAATTTTCAAATAGCCCCCTCCCCTTTTTTTTTAATCCCTATATTCCTATAATATTTTTCTACCGATCAAGAATGTTTTACAGAAACGATTCATTCGTTCCACGTGAATGAGCTGTTCTAATGGTTGGGTTTTCGCCTTCGGTGTTCCTCTTTCATAAATAGACGTTAGTGTTCAATGATGGTATAGCTTGATATTGGACGGCTGAGATCTACCTCTGGTGAATCCAATCCAATGAATTAGTATTTGATGCATTGTATCAACAACTGATTTTGATTTAAATATTTACGAAAAAATTATTGCAATCTACGTATAGCTTCAGATTTTCGAGTGTTTTTTTTTTCAAAAAAAAAATGTTATTATTTCATTTTTGCCGCTAACTTTACTTGGTAATATCAACTAACAATTATTCAATAAAAAATTTAAATAAACTTCTTATATTTCGAGGAATACCGAATACATCTACGTAAAAAGTTATAATTCTTGATTTAATTTTATACTAATTCAAGAGACAATACAACTGCACCAAAATTTATCTATCACAATTTACTAACTTCACTCATCCATATATTGGTATTTCATTCCAAACAGTTGAGCTAAGTTTGTAATTTTCGAATTCACATTATGCACAAAATTATGTATTGATTTTTGAGAGTATGAGCACAGAACGTCATTAGTGATTTGTGAATTTTGATAAATTCTAGGTCAACAAATCATATAAAATATGTATTCTTTCTTAAAAACCAAGCTGAAGCTGCTACAGGTTGGGTCAGGCGGGTTAACGATCACAATGCAAAACACCCAATTTTCAGTCTGTATTGTCAGCGGGTGCCATCGTTATAATGAGATATGAGCCATGGCCCTAGGCCCATTATATAGCTAGGTAAAAGGCCCAGCCCATGAAAGGGGCCTCGTCCATCTCGACACAGCCGAAGGACATGAGCCCTAATTCAGTAAAAGCACAAACAAGCCTTTGTAACCTAACACAGTTCACTAGGAGCCACATATTAGAATGGGGTAATTACTATCTACCATCCACCGAATTGGCGAATTACCATCCAGCGGCATCCAAACTCAGATTTTCCGTGTGCTGACGTCAGCAAAAAAATTTTGACTAATTTTCGAAAAAAATTTTGTGCTGACGTCATCAAATATGCTGATTTAAGGGTTCAGTTAAATGTTTTAAGGGTTGAATTAAAGTGTGTAAGTATTCAGTTAGATGCAACAATAATTTATTTCACTTTGTATGTTGAATATGATCATTTATTTCTTACTTACGAAATTTGTATATATGTTCAGTTTATTGTTGTAAATGTTCATATTGTTATTGTAAATGTTTGCTATGTTTGTTGTATCTGTTAATTTTGTTTTTTATTTAACTAGTTTAATTGAACACAAAAACTACAAAATCAAATTTTTGCTGCAACTAACTGAACACATAGACACTTTAAGTTCATCCCTTAACCTATTTAACTGAACACAAAACACTAAAATTCTAAATTATTGCTGCATCTAACTGAACACATATATACTTTTAAATAATCCCTTAACGTATTTAACTGAACACAAAACACTAAAATTTTCAAATTATTGGTGCATCTAACTGAACACTTATACACTTTAATTCAACTCTTAAAATATTTAACTGAATCCTTAAATCATTTAACTGAACCCTTAAATCAGCATATTTGATGACGTCAGCACCAAAAAAATTTTGGAAATTTGTCAAAAAATTTTGCTGCACACATCTTGCTAACGTCAGCACGCGGAAAAAAAAGCTATTTTGGCCTGTTGGATGGCGCTGGTTCAATTGGATGGTTTTTTGTTGGATGGTGTATATAATTTCTGTTAGAATGGCATGCCGAACTTCGCATTTAATTAATTCAGAGTTTTTCTATTCGAATTTGTAACTAGGAATAAACATAAAAATCTCATGTACCCCTGCAATTTTCATTACCAGTAACCACCCAACATTTTTTTTCTTTGCCAATTCTTTACATGTCCCAAGGGAAGGGATCTGTTCCCTTGTATTAACAAAACGTTATCATTGGAGATAAGAAGCAACGAGTTCGACGCCTTTGCACTATATATTTCTTTGGTTACAACTTATATTTGTGGTTTAATTTCTACACCAAAGGAACATTTTTACCTTGATAATTACTTCATTAGCAGGCATGGATGATGATGGAAAACTTCTCCCCATTTTGATTAGAATAGTGAGATACATGTCAAAGTTCTTAATTATTTGAATTTTGTTTGTATTAACCTATATAATAAATCATGTTACCTATGTGTTGCCTACATTTTGTTCTTCATTACTTGGAAAGAATTAGATTAATTTTGATGAATAACAATTTTTTTTTAGTATATTAATTGGTGAATACACTCAGAAAGTGTTTTATATATTATTGGTAGTTTGAACAACTAATGGATTTTATTTCTAATCAGTTAACTGCCTTTTTCAATAGCAAGTAGAGTTCACCTAAATATTTCACTTTTCCCTGCCAAAAGCTAGATAAAGCCCCCTTCTGACAATAGAAGGTGCCCCCTGTCTCTAACCCCATCTTTTTCAGGACCTCTCCTATATTCATCTTCTTTTCTCCTTTTAACCACATAAAACATACTTGTTATGATTTCATAAATAAAATATTAATAACCGAACCACACAAACTAGTTGCTTGGGTCTTAAGCTTAGCATCAAAACTTGCCGTATGCTCTCAATCTGATCAAAGCCTCTCCAAGTGGCAACCAACAGAGATATAGATGCTTTGCTTTATATGGAATAACAATCCAACCAAAAAGGTGAACTTTAATCAAGTCATACCTTATATAATAGACATAAATCTTTAATTAGTCATCCTAACCATCGCTATAATTATCTATTATGACATACACATTTGAAGCTAGATGCTACGCTATACGATATGAACCTTTAAGCAAGCTTTTTATGAAGTCAGACATATGTTAATTAATTTAATACCTTTTTTAATTATCCCAATCATAGCGAGAAAGTACCTTCATGGCAATTATGACATGCTCATCTTACCCGGACAACTTATTAAAACAAAAAAGAAAGAACTCCGAACAGATAATTAAATTAGCTACCAATTCTCAATGGGATCAATGAAGTTAAATGAGAAAGATATAAAGAGGAATGAGAAAGATATAAAAAGGAAACTCTTAATCATGCGGGACCATATTGTAATTAGGAAAACTATCCAAAATTAATTATCTAGGTTCTAGATAGGAGATATATATAATTCTATTGAAGTTTAGAATATTTTGTATAAAATCTAATAAGACGAAGAAGAATAGACAGCAATTCATACAAAATTTTTGTGCTAGTTGTGTTCTATTTTAAATTTAAAAGTAATAGACTATATCTATTAAGCTCATAATCAAGAGACAAAAAAATTATAAATGCTTTCGAATTTTCAGTTGAGAAAATTGTCTAATTTTGCTCATGCAAAACTCCGTCCTGAACTACGTACTTCTCCACAGGCTTAATTAATCAATATATCGTTACAAGGACAAGAAAAAGAAAGAGAACCCAACCAACATAGCATTATTATTTTGATTAAGTGTGGTACTTTTCTATTAAAATGAGTCTTTATTCTAGTGTCCAAGAGAATGCATCTTGAATGAAATATTGCAAGTTCGAAATCTGACTAACGGTCTTTCATAAATATTTAATTTTAAAAATAAGTTGGGAGACTTGAACCCGATTTATCTTAAAAAATCTTTAGTCAAAGTCGATGCCAGTTGCTAGCTAGATCGACAGATACAGGACGCCATTGCAAGTTTGCAATGAACCAAAAAGATCGGAACAAAGATATATAGAAAACAGAGATATGACACTATTGCCACCACATGCATGTTTTGTGTTTACTCGTGTTATATATACACAAGCATGAATCATTTTTATTATAATAAGTGCTCATTATAAAAAAAATTGGAAACCAGTTAGTCATCATCCAGCAATTTGAAAAATTAATAGTCTCGTTTTATCGGAACTTAAGCAATATACAAATTAAAATTTTCAAATTGGCAAGAAAGTTTGATACACAGCCTTTTTATAAATAACAGGTTTATATATCTGCTACATATATATTTTTTATTTTGAAACTTTTTTTTATCAGTCATTCAGTCATAAAAATAAAGACTGTCAATTAATACGTACGTTTTCATATTATTAAAATTTAATACGAACATATATACTTTAGTTTTCTGATCTCTAAATAATTTCTCGTTATGTCATAATGAAAAAGTAAAGCTGATCCGAGTCCATAGGGCCATAAGTCTAAGAAATTAAGGTATGCTAGTCAAGATGTGAGTGTGAAATGCCATGTCGGTTTAAAAGTTACATATAAGACACCGCGCCTACTAACTGACAAGTATACAGACTACTTTCTATCACCGTCTCCTCATGTTTCAACATATAAAACCCATAAAATAACTAGCCACTGCATGAAATTTATGTTAGAGAATCAGAGAAACGCATCTTCTCTTCGTATATGCAACGACTTATACATCCTCACTTTTCTCATTTCCACATCTGAAGTTGAGGGGAGTGTTGTCTGATTCGAGGTCCTTCCTAATTAAGGGAGAAGATCTCTCACTCTCGTGTGCGCTGTGTGGTCGGCATGAATGGCCTCGGACCAGGCTTCATTCCCCCCAACTCGTAAAATCCTTCACAACCTCCCCCCGTCCCCTGGCTGCCCGGCTCTCCTCACCACCAACCTTACAAACGGAGACAGTTCAATTATCTCGGTTACTAATGTGAAAGCGAAAGGTAATATTTTTATTTCTCTTTGTGTGCTGTGCTGTTCGCACATGAATTAGTTTATATGTTGGACGAAATTATGAGACAAAATTTTAGCATATTATATTCAACCGAACAAATATGCATTTTGAGATTGATCTCTAGTTTCCATTTATTTTACACCTGTTGATAATTTCTGTTGGAAAGTATCGTTCAGTTGGAAATTTTAAGGTTGATTTTGAAAGTTTAAATTTTATAATTTTCTTCATTTATTGCATTATTCATGGTGCTCACCATATTGATTCAAAAGAAATTAAACAATAGTAGACGCTGATCGAATGAGATATTTTAAGTTTCTGATCATGAAAAGATTGCTTTTAAGTTTCTTTTGTGGAAAATTGGTTTTACTTTAGCAAGATTATGACATAGCTGACCATTGGTAGGTAGAACTTGTACATCAGCTATAGTTTCTTTTTTTTCCGCCTTTTTATTATGTGTACATATATGTATGTGAATGCCTATCTAATACTGTGTCTCGATCCTAAGTACTGCTACATAAGGTTTTTTATATAACAAAAAAAAAAGTCATTTTAGCTTTGCTTGTAATAAGTTAATTAACTTACACTTTCTGACAAATGAATTACATCTGGAAATTTTACTAATATCATTTTGTGAATATTTATTTTTAAATAAAGTTTTCTAGTCAAAACTTTTACTATCTAATATTTAGCTAGGTTAGTGGGGCTTTCTTTACTCTTAAAAAGATAATCTTGACTAGTCAAGAATTCTATGTTGCTCTCTTCAGAAATAGAAAAGCTGTGCTTGTACAATATCCTACAACACAACCAGCTAAAGTACACTGATAGACATCACTATAATGTATCTCATGATTGTGTCTTGTAAAAATGCTGCTGGCATTGGCTCAGCCCACTGAATCAATCATAAGATAAAATAGTGATATTTACGAAAAAGCTTCTATTCTGCAATCTTTGCTCATTTATATTTACAATATCTACAAATAATAAAATTTTAGAAAGTTCTCTGTTTTAGGGGGGAAAACATATGTACTGATATATTTTAGCTAGTATCTATAGTCAGATAAGGATGGAAATGGACCGGAGGTCGGCGGAGCAAATTTATCTTCTTAAGTCCATCCGGAGCCTTAGCCGGAACGGTCCTAGATTAATTATTACAATTATTAATTAACAATTTCAAATAATATGTAAGATAATATAACACGCATGGTTTTAATGCTGATAAACTATTAGTGCCACCGATTGTTTATAATTCATTTGCATCTCAATCAATACTCAGAATATGTCATATGTACTTCCGTCATACAATACTTTAGTTTAGATTAACTGAATGTTTAATTTATGTTGAAAATGACATAATAAACTCTATAAAAATATACATGATACCATATCAAAATATATAAACATAGTGACATAGAAGCGGAAGGGGGTTGGGCAGAGTTGACGATTAAGCCAAGCGGGTTGTCTTTCATTTCATTAGATTTGTATATTATTGGTATTGTTATTTTTGTTGTAGTAGTAGTTGTTGTTATTAATTCTCTTACATCAGTTAGTTGGTCATGGTCTTAATTTATGCATTAATAAGCAGCCTCATTAAAAATAACATTGGAACATTTAACTACCCCCAACCCATATTATATATATTTCCCTTATATTTATCTGTTAGTTTAGGAATATTTATAAAGCAATTTTTTGTGTTGCTACGTCCAAAATATGCATATAAGGCTAGAACAATGAAACACGGTGACAGAATAATAATTAACAACCAAATCGGTTTGGTTCAAACTCCATGCGGCAGATAGGGAAATTCTCATAATGTGGCGAGTTACTACTTACTATGAAACCGGACACATATAGAATTAAATAGTAAATACTTCTAAAAAATCTTATCCTACAAAAGTAGTGCACATAGTGAATCGCCACATCTTATAGAGTTGCAGCCACCACAGAGGAACAATATATCCGACTTTGCAGTTAAACTGAATTTGTACTCAAAGGAGCTCCAGAACATGCATTTGATGTGATTGAATCAGTGAATCTTATTGGTCGGCATCTAGGCATTAATACCTAAAGTGGGGGACCAATCTCATTTTTTTCAATGATTTGCCCCCATGCTACCTAAATTATGTGATGAAATAAGGGACAAATTTATAAGGGAACATATTATTTTGATGACAACAAAAACTGACAAAATAGTTACTAATTAAAAAAATTAAATTTATAAATATATTCTTAATACATTAGATAAATTGTTTTGTATTATTAAATAAATAATGTGTTTTGGAACCTCTTCTCTTCTTAAGATTTGTAAGTGTACTAATTTATAATTGAACGAAGTCTCTGTTATGGAAAAATATAAAGGTTCAATTTGCACCTATTAGGCGGTCCTGAAGTTTACGAGTATTTACTCCATCTAATGCCGTATGTATGCATCAAAGTTATAGTTTAGTTCAATAGCATATCTCCATGACCTTTTTCCAAAAGATTTTTTTTTTAATTTGTGAATCGGGGAAGAGAGAAGATTAAGTACTAGCTGACAAAATCAGCCCTGTCTAGTTGGGTGTTGTATATATACAATTTACACTCGACACGGAAGATGCCTACTAGTCTTCAATTTTATCTATCTTTGGTAAATCAAAGTAGATGTAGCATCATGTATCACGGTCAAAAAAATGATATCATGACCTGGCATGTAAGAAATGCAAAGACACTCATACACTCGCTTTGACCAGTCAAAATACAAAAAAGCATGGGAGCCAAAGACCTCTAATATATGCAACAAGAGTTCTCTACAGTCTGAATTTAATTTTCTTTCCGATTATATAAGGTTTGGATCTTATTAGGCCCTAATTTTGAATTTTGTATTATTTTTATATTGGAAATTTTGTCTTTCTCTAAGTTCATGAATATACTAATATTAATTTTTCATGATCTCAAACTCTCAAAATAAATAGCGGGCGCAATAGATCATACTTTCCCGTCAGAGAAATTAATAATCCATTCTTTATCCTTCTAATATGAACTTTTTGACTATGACATACCTAGATACTTCTCAAGAGATTGTGTGAAGAGAAGAAAATATTGCACCTGTAAAAAGTGATAGATGTAAGATGAAACATATCCGTCATAAGTAGGCATTTGGAAAAAGGTGCATTTGCTAATTGAAGTCCAAGATACGGTCTCATTTGGATATACATGTATTATCAGGATCCCTTTTATCATGGCAGGCAGAAAGCACGTGTATGTAATTACTTTACCTCCAAAGCAATCTGAAGAGAGAGAAACAAGGATTATATTCTGTCGATATCTTGACCTCTCTCCTATTTCTTTAAAGAAAAAAAAAATACTCTTGTTATGATCCATCTGATTATGTCTCGTAAATTGTATAATTGGGAGTTCTATTCTCGTCCAATCACAAACTATGTGAGATTTTGTGCGGCAAGCACATATCAATAGTGAAAGATAATTGGCCTCGAGGCAATCACACGCTGTAGATGATGTTTTCTGAATTTCAAACATTGTTTCATATACTAGCTTTTGATGAAATAAGTTAGGATACTCTTTCAAAATGTGCACAATTGATCAGCCTTATTTTAATCTATAAAATCTTATATCGTTCTCCCATTAGAAGTTACTTAGACGATATCTTTGTATATGATAATCTGAAGGTGTGCTGTTAAGGCGCAATATATTATGTGGGCCTTGACTAGAGTTTTTCAAAAACTGACAAACCAATCTAGAGAAATCGCAAAGTTCAATTGTTCGTGACCATGAAGGGATTCATTGGAAATAGAGAATAAATATGTAAACAAATACAAATAGACGCAAAATGCCTAGTACCCTTTAATATGAAATGGTGTTATTCATCACTATGAATCAGAAAATATTTATGATAACAACCGGTGGGGACAACATCGCCCACGAAAGGGTATGAACAATAAATAATACACAAAAATTTGACACTACAAATATCACCACCAAGTATGAGATCAATGATCAAGATTTTATTGTGGTTTTCTCATAAGCTGCCTCAAACATGGGCAAAAGCTCCTCAACAACATTCCTAACAGGTATACAAGAGAAGCCATCAGCACATCCATTAACACCCAAACCAGAAACAAGAGAAATCATACAAGGCGCCTCACTTTCTTCAAGTAACTCCGCCCAATATGCATAATCTTCGTTTATTTTAGATTGTTTCAACAGGTCCAAGACCACCTCTAAACGGGCCACATTTCTGCCTGCTCCACACCCAGTTGCGGTAGCAGCACCTACTGCATTTGCAAGCATAAGGGTTTGAGCTGCAGGCAAGTTATGCAGAAACCCAAAAGCTATGGCCGCAGTGAAGCTGTCACCACACCCAACTGTGTCCACTAACTCAACCTGGGACAAAATTTGCATCCCAGTCAGGTTTGCAATCAAATAATATGGTAATTTAATGCATTTGATGTAATTGCCATTTGATTTAACCCTAACAAGAAGGAAACAAGGGCTATTTTCTCATTTGCGCTAACCCATATCTACATTAATTCTGCTACTGCAGATATTAGTTAAAATATTCTGATGGAGTTGTCAGGATGCAAGAATTGGATGTTTGAGAAAATTAAAAAAGAAAGCAGAGAAAAAACAAAGAAAAAAACCTTAAAAGCTGGAGCAGAAGTAACCATGGATTTTGTGATTAATAGAGATCCCTTGGAACCCATCTTTATCACCACCCACTTTGTGCGGGAACTGTTTTTCAGCAACTCCTGGCCAGCCTTTATTGGGTTCTGTATACCCGTTAATGACTCGGCCTACAACACAATCAAGTTGTTAAGGATCACATAAACATATAATCCATTGATGATGCAATTAACTCACAAAATAGTTTTTCAAATGTTTCCTAGATGAATAGATGGACCAGGAAAAGCCCCAAATGAACACAATTTAAACAAAAACAAAAAAACAAATTAAAACAGAATACCAACAACAGGGTTAGTAAGATACCAGAATGTAGTATGCTTATCATTAAGAGCCACAATGGGTCCAGTAAGGCAAAATTAGACTCCCTGAGGGTACAGAATCACAAGCTAAGTGGATTTCAATACTAAACAAATATATATAAAAAGATAAGAAAAATAACCTCATCAGATGTTAAAAGGAGAACATCACTTATCCTCAGAGAGAGATCAAGTGCTCTCCTTTCTTCAGGCGTACCATGAAAGAGTGTTTTGCCACGTGGACCAGGGTCGAAGAAAACAGCTGTGCCACAACTTATTGCACATTCGATTGAAGAGATTATTACATGGGGGTGCAGTTCGTCAAAGGCATACCCATTGCAAAATAATATTTTTGATTCCTGAATTGAGTTTCTAATTTTTTCAGGTAATTTCTTTATCCAGTTAAATGCTGGCTCTTCGATAAAATCTGCTCGGCTGATATCACAAGAAAATAAAAACTCTAGTAAAAATATATACTTTCAATATTCACGAAGTTATTGCTCTCATAAAGTTATAAAACAAAACCAGGGTATCTTTGACCAATACATACACCAAACGTCCCTTATCCATACAACGATTTACCAAGAAAATTACCAGATCCTAAAAAGTTACAGCATCTGGTAAGTTCTGACTTGGCCAGGCCAAACATTTACAGACATTTCAACTATCTGTGCTTAAACAACTGAACAATGTGAATAATTGAATTGTAAACTCTAAATAGAAAAAAGTAGAAAAAAAAAAAAAACTTCTACAGCTGGTGTGACAACTAATTTTGAGAATGAAGATTCAATACCTACAAAACCCATGCCGCTGAAAAGGGTCGACCAAGACCCAGCACAAAAGTGTCTCATAAGCATCAGAACATGCTGCCAAATCATTACCATCCATCATACCGACAGTATCAATATGCTCTTCATGTAAAACTTCTAGAAGAAAATTGCCATAAATTTCATGGCCCACATGGCCTAGGGCAACACATTTTAACCCTAGTCGAGATGCAGCTATGAGTAAGTTACAGTTGCCCCCAGCCTCCCAAAATTTCTACAAAAAAAGTGACTAGAGTTTATTGATTGTAACTAGGAATAAATTAAAGAGGTTAACAGCTCCATGGTATTCACTTGATGTGGCACCAGGGTTAGGTACCAGAACTACTGGTACTGAGTTTTATATTAGGCCATATGGGTGCTTAACTATCAACTGACTTAAGCGTCATCTGAAAATTATATAAATTGAGGTCCCAAGTAGCTCACAGACCAAAAAGAAAACAAGTAAAATTACATAAATTAAGGAACATTAACTAGTAACCCACCAAAATATTAGCACGAATTCACTTGTTATATACCATACACAACTGATAAACAAGCTATTCTCATTCTCATGTTAGATCAGATTAAAAAAAAGAAAGGAAAACATACCAAAAATTAATTTAATTTCCCCTCACCCTACTTCGCATACAAAGTGAATTCGTAGGCTAATAATCAAGTTTATTAAAAAAGGGAATATGAATTAAGACATTACTTAACTTATTATATTGTCTCTGTAGGCTAATAGACAAGTTTATTAGATTCAGGCCAATTGCCCCACATCATTTTGGAGGGCAGAGAGAGGTATATCTAACAATCCAAAAGTTATAATAAATCAAAAACCTCACACAAAAAAAAAAAAAAACAAACCTTATCAGGAGGAGAAGAAGCCAAATTCTCCATATACTCCTTTCTCTCATCTTTATTTGCAGGAGGTAAGCACGGAACATTCAACACAATATCCACACACAAATTCCCTAATGTGGCAAGATCTGCACCCTTGTGGAAAGCTGATTTCTTTGACACCTCATAGTTACCATTACCATTCAAGGAGGCGCCGACGCCGGAGAGGCGGAGTCCGGCGATGGGGCGGTACAACGCCGCCCTCCTCGGCGGCGGGAGCTGGAGGGTAGCTCCGTGGCTGGAACTGGGGTTGGGGTTTGTGAAAGGAAGGTTTATTAGGGTTTTTACAAGGGACATGCGGAGGTTTAGAGAGGAGACACAAACAAACAAACAAAAATGGTTGAAAGGAAGGAGAAAGAGAAAGTGGTTCCGGCTCTTTTGGGGTGAAAATAGAAAAAAATAAAGAGAGGATCTGATTCTGAGTCTATTTTCATCAATTTCTTTTTTTTTGTTTGTTTTTTTTATAAGGTGATTCTGTTTTTATCAATTTCTGTTTTTTCCCCTTATTTATTTTAGTAATTATTAAATATAAATTTATATTTGGAGTTATTATAATTTTATGAAGTATGAGTTATATATATTAGAAATAGTATATTTCTACAAAATTATAAAAGCTGATGCATGTTTCGCTTTTTATTTAATTATTTAAAATTTTCAATAGTTTAAAATTCATTGCTCTTGGTGCATCATTAAATAATATTTTAATTGTATTAAATTTTATTGGCGTGGGTATACGTACATGTAGCTAATAATTAACATATAAATTTGAATTTTATAATTTTAAATATAATTTAAAGTTCTTATTATTATTATTATTATTATTAATATTAAAAATCATAGTTACTAAGTTACATGATCTCTTATTTTTAATTCATGAATTAATTCCCCATTTTACCATTTATGTGTTTAATTTTTCATTTTTTCATAACGAGGCTATAAATCAACTTCTATTATTGATTTTGTTTAATTAGTTTTAGGTCCATAACTGTGCAATTCAATATCAGTTCGTTCAAATTTTCCATTCTAAGTACTTACCCAACTCAGAGTACGAATCCTTAACATTACTAAAAGGGAATACTCATTGAAGGAAAAATAAGTTGTTGAATGATTATCTTCACTCAAAAAAAAAAAATTAAAAAAGCTGATAAGTAATTATGGGATTAGCAGTAAAATCAAAGTCAACATGATTGCAAGGCCTTTTTTTTGGGTGATTTCTTACAAAAAATTCAAATCTTTTGTTACTGAATTCTGAATTAATTCAATTATCGAATTTAATATTTATTTAAATTTAATTATCCCCTCAGCTATTTCATTATACATTACTTCACTCTATAAATAAAGTTGTCTTTTTTCCCCAAAAAAAGAAAATCACTGAAATTTGACAGATTAAATCAATGTTATGAATGACGTACCGGCATCTATACCGGCCAACAACAGAAATCTGATTATTTTCTGTATTTTTCTCTTCTTTTTCATATACCACCATTACAGACATTGTTCCAGTCTATAGGTATTCCGGCCGAAATGGTAGGGAATTAAAAACACTGTAAAATAATTGATTTACTCGGAGCCCGAGGCTCAACCATTTCAAGTCCCGTTTTATAGCTTGCGCGTTTGCGAATTGCGATCTGAACTAAACTACTACAAATGTAGTTTGTTAGACGATTGCAAACACGACAGGCAATACAGAAGATCTGCTCTCTTTATGGCCTCAGAGTCATAATTAAGTTAACGAGTTTGAACTCTGCAAAACCCAAGTTCCTTCAATGCCGTGTTCGTTTTCGTGGGTAATTCCTGCAGTTTTACTGCCGTAAGATTCGTCGGAATTTATTACAGCGCAATTTGGGCTGTCAACGGATCCATCGCATCCTAACAAAATCCGTATTTATACCCGTTATATTACAACTCCAAAAAATACGAAAATGGATTCAAAATTCAATAAAAAAATAGTAGAATCCAAATACAGCATACGAATCCTACTCTTATCTTCTTAACTTACAAAAATAATAAAATATATATATCTCTACACTATATAAATTCATGGAAGACCAGACTTTTTGTCTTAATTCACTCGCTATAATGCTTTCAGAAATAAAAATATTGACTGATTTTTGGTGTACAACGCTTACCTAATTATTGTAATTATTTTGCGTTATAGGATATTGTATTAAATATTTGGAATCTGAAACCATATTGGCTTAACGAAACTGTAATAAATTGCGAGTCTATATTCACAACATTTGAATTTATTATTATATCCAAAATATTGGTACGAACTAAGGAATATATCCAGACCCAACAAACTAGCAAATTTGAACTTCACGTGCAGATTCAAAAAAATCACAACACAGCCACAGGCAGCCTTAGCTGCACAATTCACGAGACAAGGCTGAAAACAAAGACAAACCCATCAGATAATTGACGCTGCACCAGGCGCACCGTCGTAGAAGATCTGGGAACTTTGAAAGTCTCCAAATTTGGAAAAGAGAGAGAGGCGGGGAGGCGTTTGCATAATCCCATACCATTCATTCATTCCACCTCTTCTCTCTCCCTCTCTTCTCCTTCCTCTCTCCATCTCCCTCCATTGGTGAGCTCCAATCGGTACCTCCTTTCTCTTCTCTTTTACTTCCTTCGCAATTAGCTTGATCTTTTTCGTTGTGGGTATGTAACATTTTTTTACCTTTTGCGCACAGAGCTCGCCTGAGATTGACACCATGGTCTCAAGAAATCGTGCGAAACCGCGCAATTTCTCTCCTGGAACCTTTTCACTCATGTCATCGGCGTTCTCTGAGTGGTGTTTGATCATATTCCTCTTTGTTAGTGCCACATTGTCGCATCTCGCCTCCAAATTCGCTCGGTTTTTCAGATTGCAAGCGCCTTGTTTGTTGTGCTCTCAATTGTATAAGAGATCATGGTTCAGTGGAGATTCGATTTGTGATGCGCACAAGTTGGAGATATCTTGTTTGGTGTATTGTCAGAGACACAACAAGCTTGGTTTCTCTCAGGATTTCTGTAAGAGATGCGAGTTTTCGTTCCCAAACTCGACTCATGAAGATTTGAAGTCTGACAGAGGTGAGTGTGTGTGCTGTTTCCGGAAAGCAGGGAATGCGCAAAAAATGAAAGAGAAAGGGAAGGATGGTGAGAGAAAGAAGCACTCTAAAAAGGCCAATCTAATTGATTTGGAAGAAACTGAATACCGGGAGTTGAAGACAATGTCTGATTCTGACTCTGAATCCAAAAGCAGACCTGAATACCCAGGACGGTCCATTCATACCAATGAAACGGATGTCGTCTCGACAAGTCTAATTCCAGAAAAGGTAATTTGTGCAATTCCGGATATGCCATCCAATTCTATGGCCTATTCTGACAAGAAAATTGGTTTGGAGGATATAAACTGGAACCATATTAGCGCGAGTGGTACCAAAGGTGTCAGTCTTTCTGGATTATCTCGATCTGTCCCTCAACCAGTTATGTCAGAAGAATCAGCTAAAACAAAAGGTATTTTATTTTTTCTTGATCAATGTAATTTCATTAAACATTTTCATGCTTCTCTATAATGTAGCATATATCAATAAGTCTATGATATAGGACTCTAGTGTTGTAATTGACTTACCCCTACCGTCCTGTTAATGTTGCTGAGAAACTGTTTGCTGTTCTTTGAGGCCATCAGTCAAATATTTCATGTTCATGCATGCCATGTTGCATGAGGTTTGACCAGTTAATTTGTAAAGCAGCAGTCACCTCCCAACAGCTATTACATACTAACCCAAATTAACATAGACATTAAGAGGAATAAATAAATATGAAAATGTGAAGGAAGAAAACCAATTTGAGCAGTTAAGTTTGGCTTCTTCACCTGTAGATGACCATTATACAAATGTTCCCCAATATGTGAAAAAGCGTACAAGATTTATCAAATTTGTCACTGCCTATCAGTTTCAATATGGAATTAAGAACATATTATCAGTATTAAGGGCATTAATATAAGCTGGATTAAGAACATTATTATCTGTATGGCATAACATCATTGCAATCATTTAAGCTCTTTCTGTCTCTATCATTCCCAAAACTTGTTAGTGCTTGACATAAATATTAGGGGTGTTCCATAGAAACTCCTCACAAGGAAGATCTGAGCATGGACCAACAGATATATAGTAATAATTGAAAACTATAGAATCATGAATGGGACATTAGCTTGAGTAGAAAAAAATAGCTAATAAGGTTGAAAGCAGAAAAAGCACACATCTAGTTATTTATTTTTGCATTTTAGATGTGTATAGACAAGAATTATTTTTAGTTATACTTTTTGGCCTTTTACTAATCCACTTTTTTCGCAGATATAGAGGAAGTCAGTGATTCAGAAAGCATCAAGCCAGCTCTCTCTGAAAGACAAACTACCTCAGAACCTTGTGCCCCAAAGCGTACCCCATGCCACATCAGCATTAAGCGGGTTTTGAGCAACCGGGCTCCGGTTCAATCCCCTCGCCCATCTGAAATAATCTCCTCCAAGAGTAACCCCAGGAGTGAAGAAGAAGTTAAAACTTTCATTTCCCAAATGTCTACTCCGCGGGCCCCCCGTCCCAGCACTTATTTTGATGATTCCACTAACCGGCGCATATCAATGTCAAGTGTTGATTCGTTTGAGGTGGACATGCTTGGAGAGATTTCAGGCGAGGTCACAGTGGATGATTTGAAGATCATAATCCATAATTTGCGTAAAGAGTTGGAGGCTGAGAGGAGTGCCTCAACTGTTGCCGCCAACGAGGCAATGAACATGATAACCCGATTGCAAAAGGAGAAGGCTGAGGTTCAATTAGAATCATCTCAATATCTTAGGATGATGGAAGAACAAGCAGAGTATGACCACGATGCCCTTGTGAAATTGAATGATTTGTTGACTGACAGAGAGAAGGATTTATTAGATGCAGAAGCAGAGTTGGAGGAATTCAAGAGGGATTTTTCAGAATTCGAGAAAAAGCTGGGGCTTGGGGATGAGAAGGGTTACATAATGGAGCGGTTAAGGTGGCTAACAGAGAGGGTCTCAAATAATACAGAAGAGAACCAAGGGGCAAAAATGGAAGCTTTAGAAAGGAGGGAGCTAGGTGAACTGAAAGCTGTGGTAATGGGACTAGAGGAGAGATTCGAGGCAATTGAGGTCAATCAGAGGTTTACTCTGAATTTGTTGAGTTTGATGAAAGAGAATAACCCTGAGGGACTGAAGCTTGTGGAGGAAGTTATGGGACGCTTATGGGAGCTTCAAAAGATTGCCTGTGCAAAGAATCAATAAAGGATCATATGATGACTGTAGGTGATAGTTGATTCTCATTCTCTTTGTTTTTTAAAGAGCGATTTGTGATGAGATGTATCAGAAACCAGAAATTCCAAACATTTCCACAAGTTTTGAATTAAAAATGATATCTGGGGCAGTTTTGTATTTAACACTAGGATAATTATCCAGAGTTAGGAGATTCTGTAGCACTTGTGTACAATTTTCGATGCTATTCATAATCTCTGCTTGTTAAGTCTAACTTGCATTTACCTCATATTCCAGGTACAAATCAGCTTTATCAGAATATCTTGTAGGCCTTTTCGAAACCTTCCTTGTAATCACACGATTGGTCTTGCAGTACCTAGAGAGAATGTTGATCTCTTTCCACATAATCCTGGCGACCGAATTCTTAATATGGTCTTCACTAAGCTAATGGAATTGCTAGAATTTTTTTTGTATCGTACAGTTGATGTTGCTAAATGGCTAGCTTGCTGTTAGAAATGGCCATATGGGTTTAGGCTTGTTGGGTTTCTCGGAAAAATTGAATTGTTCTTGCTTGATGAGAAGAATGTATTCCTTTTCCTTATTTTTCCTCCCATTCTTATCTATTAATTCATTGTTATGTTGACGATATGAAAATGCCACATTACAGATCCATTCATCTATGGTGTCTCTGAGAGTTGCTAGGGAAATACAGAACATTCCTTCTTGTGCTGGTTATCGGTCAGAAGAATGGGATTTTTTGAGAATTTCTGAGGAGAAAAGTTTCTTGCTTTCCTTTGTAAGAAACGAACTGGTTGAGATATTTATAATTACCAATTAAAATGATTTGACATAATAGGTGCTTGAGAGAGGGCCGAGTTAGTTTGTGTTTACTAGTTTCCGCTCCAGAAAAAGATAAATTGTGATCTTTATGTCCTTGACAAGAAAATAATAAGCTCATTCTCATTCATTTTCAAAATCTGATTCTTCGCTCTTGATTATACAGATTGCAGCCCTTAGACGTTGTTTTACCGATCAATATTCATCAAAATCTCATTTTAACATCTGCATTAAAGTATTCCCAAGTGCAAATAAAAAATTTATAACTAAACGACTGCTCAGTTATAACACTTAACCATATAACATATTTTACTTAAAAGGGAGGAATAAGAATTCAGAAGTCCAGCTATTTTATATACGATTCTTTTATTCGACTAGTGTTATATAACATGTACAAGAAAACAATACGAGGTAAGCAACGGTAAATACGAAGTACAAAAATATTTGGAAAGACGTAGAATCACAATCTTGTATGCCAAACACCTGGACGGATTACATGCACCAAGCATTGGTTTACAAATTTACAAGAAAATAATCTATCTACATACCAAATGACCCTCCATGTTTCCTTGTTTTCACCTACGCATCAATTCTTCAAAGAAAGAGGACATTTAATGTTAATGGTAGTTACGAAGTGTACAAATCAATTTTAAATTAGTTTTCTCAGAGATAAATTAAAAAAATAGTTTATATTACCAACATATACATAGGAAAGATATTGTACATATTACAAGAAAAATTATGAACAAACATGTATATTAAAACACATACAACATAGAAGCCATGCAACATAATTATGCTTGACAAAACTAAATGCGGTATGGTTTCAGGTTTCACCTTACACGCTCTGGACATGTATTGGCAAAATGAGAAGGATCACCACAGATATAGCAACGACCTGACACTGGCTCACCTGTTGCTGTCATAAATGTAACACCATCTGAGTTTGCACTTCTCTGACCACGTGCACGGCCCCGTCCGCGACCACTTCTTGAGGCCGTCGCTGATCTGGCACCTCTACCACGTGCCCTGCCAACACCCTGTCCCCCGGCATTATCTAAAATATTGTCCTCCCATCTGTATTCAGAATAGAAAATACATCCTATTTGTCAATTTTTAGCTAGAGGTACTACCATTTTCAGAGCACCAGTTGATTTTGGTTTTGTAACGGCCACCGGAGATATGCGAAAGACATGTTCCGAGTGCAACACTACAAAAGGTAGATGCATCTTTTTGTAACCCCCTCATCATTTTGTTTGAATTAACTTATTTGCCTGCTGTTTTTTTTTGCTTGTTTCTAAAATAGCAAGGGTAGGTTTTTTTGCCAGTTTCAGAAATAACTCCCATCGATAGTTGTTAAACACAAGAGATAAGATACATTTCCTGCTTCCAAAGGGATCACACGCTCTTCTTTATGAACAAAAGTCTAGGAAAGATTAAAGTAAATAGTTGAAGAAAAATGAAAATACATGAAAAAGCCACAATCTTCAGATTGGCATTTGTAGAATTTCCGTCCTCTATTATTTTCTGTATTTGCTGTTCGCTGCACACATGGCCCTCCACACTGTCGGCATGGCAGTTGATCTAATTTTTCCAACAGAAGTCCGATGAAGAAAAGACACAAAAAGCAAAAGCCATCCATATTATATAACATATGGCAAGCTTGAATGAGGTTACAAAAAGCAAGCTTTCTTGGTTGATACTAACCAAAAAAACAGCTTAAAAGACTTTGAAAAATATTTAAACCTGAGTATCTCCCGTTGTTACTACGAGTTGACTGAGGCATGCGGGGATTAACAAACCGAGATGGGCAATCATCAAAAGAGTGACCTGTCTGGTTACAGTTTGTGCAAGATAACAGCCTCGAGTGGGTCCCATTTGTTGTGCTTCTTGGAGTTTCTCTTCCTTCTTGTCCTCTTCCTGACAGATATTTTATTTATTAGCTGATGCAACTAAAAAATTGCAAAGTCGAAGCCTATGCCTAGTTTAAATTTCATCAAGCCAGTCAATCAATAACAAAATGATTGAATAGAACTTTCATTCACTTCAACCAGATTTCTTTGGTTTTTTACTGAACTGATCTGAAAACAATTTGGTGCTTATTTGTAGCCAAGAATGGGCTTCATCAATTCAACTAGGTAATTGGTTAACAACTGCAATTAAGATAACTCAGGCAAAGTTTTTATTAATTTTCAATGTATTACCTTTTTGAGGTGTTTTTGATTGCTGAGAATTGTTGTTTGATTTAAAACATTATAGTGGTTTGAAAAATTAAAGCAATAATGAGCCAAAAGATATTTCCATGCTTCTCTTTTGGAGAAGTCATCAAGCCTGTATATTCTGCTTCGTGTTTTTCTCTGCCCCCATGTCTGTTGCTAAACCCAATCCCCCAACCTCTATAATGTGTGAGCATTGCTAACTTTTACTCTTCCTCTTTTTAAGAACATACCTGTGCCAGCAATATTTCTTTGACCTCTACCGCATATCTCTGTCAGTGCTCTCAGTATTGAGTCACACCCACCAATGCAGCCTGAAGGGTAAAACAATAGATTTACTTGAAAATAGAAACTGAGACAGAGAAACTGAGAGTGTGACAATGGACAGCATCAAGGATTCACTAATGACACTGTATGCTACAATATTACATGCTTTCATCTCTAGCCAGAATGTTATTAAATATACAACTTTTATTATTGTTCACCCTAATTTTAATTAGTTGGTGATAAGAATAATATTGAAATATACAGGTAAATATTGATTTTCTTGATACATACCCAAATGATTAACATCATAATTTGGAGGTATCTCCAGTCGACGAAACTTAAATTGGATCATGAAAACTGGACCTGCTTGATTATTAAAAGATAAATAATAATGAAAGTTCAAAATAATTTTAAGTATGATAAGAGATGATAATCAAGAAAAAAAAAAATGAAGAACATTACCTGGAGTACATGTCGGACATATATTAGTAGTTACAGAAGCTTCTGATATAGATCCCGGAAGCCAAACCACATTCCTACACTGGAAATTTGCATCCAATTAGGCAATAAATGAGCTCTGCATGATGCCCGTTTAAAACATTTAATTTTTATCTACCATGCAAATGGACCAAACTCTTGTTGTTCATCATTAAGGATGTAAAAACTTACTAGTGGGTAGCTCATGCAACCAACCATCAAGCTACCATTCTGTTTCCAAAAAGAAAAAAAATTAAAACAATTACCATAACCTTTGCTATAAGAAAAAATTAAAACAATAACCATAATCTTTGCTATAAGAATAGAGAAGAAAAGCTATATATAAAAAAAAAAATTTACTGGTGTTCGTTTTAAAGCCATATCAGATTCAAAGCATGCACCACACGGCCGCACTGCTGCTCCTTGGTTAACATCTCCACCCTGAGGTCTATTTGATCTGAAAATTACATGATAATAATTTAGAGGTTAGGTATTTATTACCACAATTCAATTATTATTAGTAATAACTGGGCCTTGTACCAGTTGTACCATACACTTAAAATATATAAAAAAAATTAAAAACAATGGAGACTATATTGTTCCTTATGTGATACTAATATCCAAGCAGGTAAAATAGTGTAATTATGCTCATTTAGATGATGGAGAAAGACAGAGTTAATACCTCTGGAAAAACAATTGCATGGCATCTAAAAGCTTTGCTTTGTTAGTTTTTGCCTGAGAAAGCATAAAAGTTGTCAAAAAAGAACAAGGGATTTATTAATAGGTCCTTGTAAAGTTGTAATCATAAAGCATACATCAAGAAAGCAAGCTTTCATCTGTTGCAAACAAATCTCAAGAACTTGAGATTTGGTCTTGGTTCCCATGCTTACAGCTCTCATATCAGCTTCCATCATTGACCTTAAGTACGGTTTCCATAGTTCATACCTATGAAAGCAAGTACAAAAAGAATGATTACAGTAACGAAAATATGCTGTGTACACATCTAGCTTTTCAAACATACCCCATATCATCATAGCCCATTACAAGTGCTTCTCCCTGCAGATAATTTTCCAAGTTAACATTTACAAATGAAAAGAAATAAGTTAAAAAATTAAAATATAGATATAGAAAAGTAATATAAAGAGACGTTATACAAGATTTGTCGGGGAGAATCGTGTATTTGCATCTTTTGTGGCATAACAGCGGTCAAGCAGCTTCTTGATATGGTCATGCATTGTGGCATCCGTGCCAATTCCAGCCTGAGGAAACAACCCCAATAAATTAAAATGCAATAAATAATAAGATAAAAGATAGGATATTCATAACAGTTACTAATATTATCACAGTAAAAAATTTAGTTCATAATTTGAATTTAGTAGGAATTTTGTAATAAAACAAAAACAACTTTGACAACCACCTTGTCCATGCAACCGAGGAGATCTGCTTCACTTAAAAGAGGTGGCGGCCGTGTCACCCCAGAATCCAGTGTTAAGGAGGTTGGAATAAACTATATAAAGACGATATGAACTTCTTTTAAAAATTTGGGTGCGTGAGAGGGAGAGGGAGAGGGGGAGGGGGAGGGGGAGGGGGAGGAGGAGACGGGGAGGGGGGCAAGAGAGATAGAGAGAACAAATGATATGACCAGAGGCCTGACCTGTTGACCAACAGTGTATGTTGGCAACAATGAGCCGCCCCAGGAGTCAAAGCGATATACATCCAAGTAATTTTTCTACAGGATTGAATATACCATTGTATCAGAATATATTTCTCAATGTTACCAGGAGTTGAAAGAAATATGCATCCAACTAATTTTTTTACAAGATTGAATATAACCATTACATCAGAAAATGCATTTCTCAATGTTACCTTTTATGCAGAACACAACATATGCATCATGCAACATTTTCTCTGGGACCAAAAAGGAGTTTTTCTGAGCTACGTTTATAGGTTGCCACAACATTTAACAAACAAAAGTGGAGATAAATTTCATAACAATTATTGTTCTATACAGAACAAAGACATTACCACTTGGGAGTTTATTTGGAAAATAGTCAACAGGGACAACTTGAATATAAGAGATCTAAACAGAGATCATACTGCAATAATTGCACGGCCATTGGCTTGAAACTGTTCTCCTGCAATATCGATTTCAACTGTGGTTTCAGCACCGACAGCTGGCTGTGACACACATGCCAGGAAATGTCGCACAACAAGCTCATACAATTTCTGTTAGAAGCAATAAACGCAAAATTATTAACCTCGAAGAATGTAAAGCATATCATATACCCAGAGCGATAAAGGCTACAAATTTACCAGTTTATAGTGTTTGCGAACAACATTCAACATTTCTAATCCTTGCAATTGGCACCATACTTGTTAGGACAATTAGCAAATAGTTTTAACCGTCATATTATTATTATGACGAAAAATTTATACTGCACTAAATGTTTGACAATCATAGCTACTTTCTCTTAAAGCATCTTTTTCTCCAAGTATAAGCAGGTTACAATAAAACAAAAAGGTTCTGTAAGTCTCTATTTGCTGATCCAAAAAAATTTAGTTGAATCACTCAAGGGGAAGTAAGCAAATCAAACTTTCATTGACTTTCCTCTTATTGGCTGGAAGCCTGGAACCCTGGGCTTCTTAGCAATTGACACTAAAGTTGGGTGCTAGATTGAAAGAGAAAACTATTGGCTGTTTTGGAAACTAGCCATTAATAATTGATTTGTGTACGCACAGCATGATCTTGGGTCCAGTTTGACTCGCCAGTAGAGAACTTAGTCGGGTGTATAGGGGGATGTGCCTTGTCATCATGACCACCATTACTAGGGTTTCTCCAGAGTCTTGCATCTGGGTCAAGAAGCCGCAGTGCATATGGGCCCCATACTGGATGCTCAACTTGGTCCCTAACTATGCCCTGAGTGAACATTATAAATCCAGCTAAATATCAAACATTTTCAGTAGGAATTTGATGGTTTATCTTTCTTTTTGTTTTTTGTGACTCACCATTGAGGTAAGCTCTATCAAGGATAAACCAGGTAAAAGTGAAATTGAGCCTCATTTGAGATGAATATTGTACAAATAATTAGGGTAAAGGAATGTTGGATTAAAAATTGAGCTCAGAAAACTTGGGGTTCTGGTCGGACATTATAATTGAGATTCTGGTACCATTGAAATGATGGCTATTATAAGCACAAAATAATTTTTGGACACCAAATGAATATGTTGTCTGGTGCTAGAAAGGATCGATCAAACCCTATTGTTTCCATCAAAGAGGAACAAATCACAGGACACATGTATACTAAAAAAGCAACAAATTTTGGTTTAAATGTTTGCATTAAATTGAAATTTTTTAGTCAAAATTACAATTAGAAAAATAAAAAATAAACTTAAACAGAAATTAGCAAAAGAAAATCAAATACTGACAGCTAGGTCTGTGTTTGGAGAGAAGTTGTCTGTCTCTGTACGAGGATAGCTGATGAACCCAGCTTGATACAGTTCTTCAGCAACCTAGATGGACATCGTGGAGTGCAGCATTTCTATGAAAGAGTTACAGATGGTTTGGCAAATATCTCATCTAAATGATTGTAAATATGTGGACCTTCAATGCATGAATCAAAATTACCAAGAAAAAGAATATCTATTCTTTTTCCTTATTTTACTTTCAAGGGGTTGCTGCATTTTTCAGTTTCCAAGGATAAAATCATTCATTTTCTACCTTCATGGTGTGCTCCGAGCTCATCCTGTAGTATCTGGAAGCACGTTTTTGAAGCTCAATTGTATTCAAAGGGTGTGGAGGGTACTTATATTTCTCTTGATTTTTCACATTTATCACCTAGAGAGATAATTTTATGAAAAAAAGTCAAACACCCATATGAGTGGAAATATGTAAAGAAAAAACCCACTTCCAAATTTCTATGTGAGATATGACTTTCTTACAGTTGCAGTTGGCTCCTCAGTGCACATCTCGTATATCACAATCGCCGAAGCATAATCAAACAAATGACCCCGCCTGAAAAGAAACATGAAAATAAATATCACAACCCTAAAACAGAAGCATGCTGAGAGCTGTTGTGGGCAAGGAAAACCTCCTGTAGTACCTATACTAGTTTATTGCTTATTTTCATTTTTTATGACTTTCAGTTTTCTATTTCTGCAAAAATAGCTTGTATTGAACGGTTTTTCGAAGTAATATTCAAAAATAGAGGAGAAATTTCAACTCACAGCCATGTAAATGATGCAGTTCCCTCCTCTGATGTGTGGGAGCAGTTCACAGTCCAAAATTCTTCAGGTTCATGAGCTTGTATTTCCCAATACCGCTCCACTATAAACCCCAGAGTTGGAAACTAAATGGTAACAAAATGCCAAAAATTAAATTTCCAAAAATGCTCAAGAGTTAAAAAAAAAAAGTTTTATTATTTTGTCTTTCATCAAGGGAAACCTGGCATGGGCCATAACTCAGCACGAGATTCCTTTCTTCACCCAAGTTGATTATAAATGCATCTTTTAGAAGCATCGTCTGAAATCTAGTAAATGAGGCACCTATCCGCAAATCTATTTCCTGAACAAAAAGATATCCAAGAAATATAATAACTGAAAGCCTGTAATTTGTTTGTTTATATCTTTATATCCTGTAAGGCTGTAAGTAAATAGATGTGTAAGATAACCTGTCTTGCATCAACAGCGTCAGCAAATAGCTTGTTGGGTCTGACTAGATTTTGAGCTGCTTCATGTATTTCTCTGTTGTTTAAAATCTCAAAAGACTAATTAGCAATCATTAAAATTGTAGAAAATTAAACATTTTTAGTTTTTACATGAATGTGTGTTTACCTCTCGATTAGTGCAGAGAAATGAGCTCTATAAATGTTGAGGTTGCTTTTTGCAGCAGTGCAAACTTCTATTACTTCATATGCAATGTTCTCACCTTCTCTATCACAGTCAAGCCACAATACCAGCCATTCACATTTTCTGGCTTCCTCCTCTAATGTTCTTCTAATATCCAACTTGTCCTTCATAATTTTTTTTTTTAATGTCACAATTCATAAAGGTAAGCATTTAATTTTGTACAAGGAGAGGGCAAGAACTTGTTAGAGCCAAACTTTTGTGCCAATTAATAATTATTAAATCCAATAACAAAATTGCACAGAAAATTTCCAAATATTAATACAAAAAAAAAGAACTAAACTATGCAATGAATAAACTACAAATCAATACCAAATAAAGATCATATTAGTGCGAGACCTGAAGGATACAGTCTTACACCTTCTGGTACAAAAAATATAAAGATGTCAATTTACTTAAAACTGTACAGACCTTGCAGTCAAGTTGTCTCATACCCAAACCCAATCAAGCAGTAAGAACTGGTTAATTATATGTTATTTATGTATGAACACATGTAAATTTGTTCATAATAGTACCATTTATACCATTTTTATTAATAAATAGATGTGTAACATAGGGAAATGAACAGTTGATTTTGGTTTAGGAGACACTCAACCTGACCAATTTGAATCCTCTGGCAACAAAAATGGAAAAAAGAAACAGTAACCTAACTTGAAACGCTACATTTTAACAAGAAAAAGTAAAAACCAGCATATACCTGTGGTACGAACTTGCGTACTGGAGCCTGGTACAGCGCCGCGGGGTCACAAGAGTGCCACTTCTTGTACCTCTCGTCGAAATCGAGCTCCATTAAATGGCCAGTGACTGAGGTCATCGCCATCATGCACCTCTGATTTCGAATCATGTACTCGAATTCGAACACTCGGTTGTATCTCGACCGTCCATCTCGCACCCGCATCCCACCGCCTCCGCCGCGCCGGGACAAGATCTCCGCCACCGATTTCGCCACGGAGGGCTTCTCCGCCACGTTGAGAACCCTAATCGCGCGGCCCGACATTGTGGGTTTGGAGCGCGAGTGGTGGTTCGAAAATGGCGAGGGGTTTTTAGAGGTGAAATGAATGCGCGGGTTTTCGCTTGTTTTGAGTCGGAGAAGAGGGAAATGCTTTGCTTGCTCTCTCTAATGACCAAAATACCCTCGCATCCGTCCAGTTTTTCTTCTTCCATGCGGGAAAAGTGAGGGTATTTTGGTCATCTTGGAATGAATATTTGAGTGAGCAAAGCAATTCTCCCGAGAAAACCCTCATTTATAAAATGATGAAGAAATTGTAATTAGTTTATTACTGAAGAACCTTTTTGCATTTATTAATAGATGAAATTTATTTTTTGTTTAAAGTTTTTAAGGAAAACGAGGAATGTTTAGAAGTCACAATGTAACCAAAATAGGGACATGAATTATCTTTTTATCTCAAAATAAAATTTGATATATCACAATGTTATGTATACATTAAAATTAAAATTTTAATACGCAAAATTTTGTTCTTAACGATTTAAATCTTCCTTGATAAATTTTTGTTAATTTTTTGTCATATACGTTATGAGATGTGAGTGACGACATCATAAGTTAAGGACGTAAATAAAACCTACAAAGCATACGAAAAATAAAATTAAATGTTAACAAACTTTAAAATTAAAAATTGAACAGTTGCTGATGTTAATAATCTTATACTTCTCTCACACTTAACCAAATCAAAAGTATCAGATACCACTATACATATCAGATATTTCAAATGGATTATGGGCCACGACGCTTGTTACTTTTTCTAAAAAAAAAAAAAGACATACTTCATATGTTAAAGTTTGACCGATACAACGAAAGTTCAACCGGATTTGACCTGGACACTTATCCGTACGGAGGCAGGTAGAGGCGTAGAGCCGCAAGTCCAGAACACGTAGCAGCTTCCCAATGATCCTGGCGGTGAAGTGAGTTATAAGGGTTAGCCGTTAAAAAAAAGGCTAATGGTTAGCTGTTAAAAGGCTAATGGTTATGAGATCTTTTACAACGATGGTAGCGATTTTTACCTCAATGGCTACTCAGAAAAAAACGATATCGAAATATATTGAAAGAAATTTTAGTTGATTGAAAATACAGAGGAAAATTCAAGAAAAATATTTTAATGCTACAATTTTTTTATGTCACTAATTATCACGGATTTATCTTTTATTAATATTTAAAATTCAACTATGGGATCCGAACTGTTTAATTTCTTCAGCTTTATTAGTGATATATTTTCATATCTTTTTTTATTATTTTTGAAACTAATCTCGTACTAGATAGTATGATCAAAATATATTAGAATTAACAATTTTTTTAAAATAAATAGAGGTATCAGATTTAATTTATCATAGCTAATTAGTTCTCGTAAATTTAGTGACAAATTATACGAAAATGCAAATCTACAGTCGAATTGGATGCTTGAATTTTAAATTTAAATAAAATTAAACAAAGTAAAAGTTTTGACAACTCATGGGACTAAAAATTTGTGATATTCGAATTTCCCTCTACAATATTGTTCAAACTTTAAAAATCACGACCTCAGAGTTTACTTAATTTGTTATGCCATTGAACTAAGGTTTTCCAAAAAAAAAAAAAGGAAAAAAAAAATGCAATGAGAACGCTCCGAAAACAGATTACAGTAAAGGAAGAGAATATATAGCCAAGTCTTGTTGTTGTTGAATGGGCACCATTTCTCAAATGAACCTGAATAGGAAGGGTGAAATTTCCTTTTGTATACGTGGTGAAATCAATGCCAAAGTGGCAACAAAATTCCCTTCAAAATTTAATACAAAAATAATTTTCCGATGCCATTCTATTCTAGTTTGCAATCAATTAATTTCGAATTTACCAATTTAATTTCTTATTTTACGGGAGAGAATTTGAGGACTCGATATTGACAAGTCTGAAAGCAAACCAATCGAAGATTGTGCTTCAAATTCTTTTGTATATTCAACTCAAACTTACTATTATTTTTAGAAAAGAAACGCGCAAGTTCTATTAAAAGATCATACATTTCACATTTGAAGATCTCCCAAACCCTACAGATTTATTTGTTGTTGACTACTTGACTTCGGAATTTCTACAATTAATGTAGTTTAAAATTCTCTGCAAATTCCTCATATCACTTGGGGTCCTGTTATATGTGGAAACTTATTTTGATGATTTTATTTGTGGAAACTTACCGCCAATCATCAAGCAGGTACCATGTTAATGGGCTCAAGCAATTTTGTCTTAATGGTGAGTGTTTGTGTGTGTGTTTTCGACTGGTAAATTCCGTCCTTTTAGTTTTTTCCTTGAGTTGTATTTCGTTAATACTACATACTAGAAATGAGTAGTAAGAGATTTATATTACTTTTCGGCTGTTCTATATTTCTTTTTTGAATTTCGAATTACTTAATTTCAAAATTCAAACTAGCTAATAGAGTATTAGAAATGCTGAATTTCACATTTATGGCACAGTGAATATTTAACCTGCTCAAACCGTCGAGAGACGTGCCAACAAAGAAACTAGTTACATCAAAACATGTCATGTCACCAAAACGTTGACTGCGTCAATTTCTCCAACCATCTTGGATGGCAAGAAACTCTACTCTCTAAGCGTTACTCAAAAGTCAAAAGATAACTTTAAAAAATAATGATACCCGCACATCAATTTTTGCTGTTATTTTAGGAAAGAATTGAACCGACCATTTGAAGAACGAGGAAAATCCGCCTTACATTTATTTATCCAGCATGACATTGAAAAGGTGTCAAATATTGGTCGATAGTATTTTAAATGAATAATATTACTATTAATCAGTCTTTGAAGCCTGTTGCGCACGCGTTAATTGGAAATTGGTGCGACTTTGGATGGTTTTAATTCATACCATTGAGTCAACATATGGTTTGGTGAGTGTCATACTGTCACAGGGTGCATTAATTAAATGCTTAAAAAAGGTAATAACGGTTTCAATTAGGACATAAATATCGTTACGTATCACTGCTTACGTTATAACGCATTAAACTTGAAACTAGCGAGGAAAGCATGTAAACTAAAAAAAATTATATATGAGGAATATAATTACGTCACTGATTAAAATATAAAAAAGTACTCAGGAAAGTGCTGGAATGAGAACATCCTTGTTAATTTAATTATGTTTTTGTAAGCTTATGCTCCAAGCTCCCGGAAGGACTAATCAAGTGTGAAAAATTCCATGCATTTGACAGAGTATTGACTTCTAACATAGATCTCAAGCAAAGTCAAATCCAAAACGAGTGAAAGTGAAACAAACTCCATTTTGCACCTATATAAACTCCTTGAACGCCTCTCAATATCTCCTCATACTTGAAGAATAAACCATAGATTGAACAACACCTCAAACAATATGGCAGCTCGTCGATATCATCTTACAGTTACAGTTCATATTATTATTCTATTGATTGCATGCTTGTATAGTAGTGTTGATGCTTCAAGGCTTTTACAAGAAGGCCAGTGGTTTCAAGAAAGAGATACACGGCCGGTACATCGTTTGCTTGCTAGAGGTGGGATGCGATCGAGACCGTCAGGTTGCACGCGTAACCCTAACAACCCAGGCGGGCCATGTCTGACGCCCTGACACAATTGCCGCCACCCCTTGTACAGGAGATTGACGGCGGAGCGGATGCGATATAAAAGCATTAAGGCAGGCACTCAAAATGTGAATACAAGAGAGATTAATTAGGTTTATTCATTTTTTTTTCCTGCACCAAAAAATATTTTCACCGGTGTATAACTATGTCTGTATATTGTAAATGATAAAGTGATACAAGAAATTTTGTTTTTATTAGCGATTTGATAATGATGAAATTGTTGTAAAAAATATATACTTTTTTCTTTAAATTACATATAATAGGGTTATAATAATCTTCTACACTTACCTAATTAATAGGCAATACGAGAAGCAGGTACATAAGTCAGAGCGAGTTTAAACTCGCCAAAAGATTCATGAACTTAATTTTAAAAATTAGCAGTAGGAATGTATTTTCTACGTATTAAGTTTGATCTCTGCTCTTGTGCTTCAAGTTTGTAATTTTTTTTCCAGTTCATTATGAATTATATTAAGTGATTGAAAATTTGAAATAATAATAGACTGTTCTAGTGATACCTCTGTCGAGAAATTTTACATGTTCCTTTCTTCAAGAATTAATGTCCAACGCCAAGTAACTAAAAACAATCTTTAGTCAATGGCTAAGAAGCACATGCTTTTTGTGGATGCCGGGGCCGGTTTAAAATCTGGTTGAAAAATCGAATCAAGCAGTATGAACCGGTTAGTTATATGTTATTTATGTACGGCCACATGTAAATTTGTTCATAATAGTAGCATTTATACCATTTTTATTAATGGATAGATGTTTAATTGGGAAATGAAAAGTTGATTTTGGTTTAGGAGACATTCAACCTGACCAATTGAATCCTCTGGCAGCAAAAATTAAGAAAAGAAACAGTGACCTAGCTTGAAACACTACATTTTAACAAGAAAAACTAAAAACCAGCATATATCTGTGGTACGAACTTGCGTACCGGAGCCTGGTACAGCGCCGCGGGGTCACACGAGTGCCATTTCTTGTACCTCTCATCGAAATCGAGCTCCATTAAATGCCCAGTGACTGAGGTCAACGCCATCATGCACTTCTGATTTCGAATCATGTACTCGAATTCGAACACTCAGTTGTATCTCGACCGTCCATCTCGCACCCGCATCCTACCGCCGCTGCGCCGGGACAAGATCTCCGCCACGTTGAGAATCCTAATTGCGTGGCCCGACATGGTGCGTTTGGAGCGCGAGGTGGTGGTTCGAAAATGGCGAGAGGTTTAGAGGGAAATGCGCGGGTTTTTACTTGTTTTGAGTCGGAGAATACACTCAGTTATAAAATTAAGAAATTTAGTTAGTTTACTGAAGAATCCTTTTGCATATATAAATTGATGAAATTTATTTATTTTAATTTTTTAGAAGGAAAATGAGCACTGTTTAAAAGTTATCGTCTACGCAGTCGATCAGTTTTCAATTCATATTAAACGGTTTTAATTTTATTATCTAGATAGTGAAATTATTTTTAAAAATGAATAAAATTATTAGGTATAATTTCTATGATCACCTTTTATGTATATATATAAGAACAATCATCATATTATGATTTATTTTAATACGCAAAAAAATTAGAAAATCAATTACTAGTTTTTACGAAAAGTTTTTCTCGAAGTCCCAATCTTCGTGAAAATAAAGTCAAAATAAGCTTCATTTTCTCGTACACTTGCTTTTCTGTGATTTTTAATAGGGCTGCCAATGGGTACGGTACGGTACGGTAGAAAGTATTTTAATATCCGCACCCGTTAAAATTTTCTTTACCCGTACCCTACCCGCACCCGTTTAAGAATGGCTTTACCCGCACCCTACCCGTACCCGTTAAGAATTAACGGTAAGGGTACGGTAACGGTACATAATGGGTAATAATAATATTATTAATTTAATAAAAAATATGTAATGTGCTAAATAAATATCAAATAAATATATGGATAAAGTACAACATTAGATAATACTTTAGATATAAAAAAAATATATTATGAAATTTATTTCCATATCAATAGAATTCAAAAAAATCTATATAAATAATCATAAATTATAATATAATAGGATACAAATTAATTTTTTCATCAACATAAATTAATTTGGATGAAGATAAAAACAAATAACATATTTATGAAATATACTAATAACATGATTATATATACATATATTTTTGTAAAATTTTACCCGTTAGATAATGGGTACGAAATAGCCCTTATCCGTACCCGTACCCAATAAGTTAACGAAAATTTTTCCTTACCCGTACCCATACCAGTTAGTCTAACGAAAATAAAACCTTACCCATACCCGTCTTATCGAATGAGATACAGGTAGGGTAAGTGGGTAAACGGGTTTCATTGGCAGCCCTAATTTTTAAACTAGCTAATAACTTCGATCTTTTCCTTTTTTTTTAGTATATCAAAATTAATCAAAGATGTCCCAAAAATAATCGATATTATTGTTTTATATTAAACAGTACATATTAGAATATTAGACAATAAAGATAGATGGTTCAAAATGCCAACGATACAAATAGATATCTTTCCAGAATTGAATAATTTGTTTATATATCTAGTGACCTAGCGCTCAATTTGCTTATTTTAAATGAAAGTCCAAAATATATTACCTCTTCGTGTACCAATTGATATTCAACCATACATTATTTTGATCGAACAATATAAAAAAAAATCATACGTTAGATCTAGAGGTTTAACACTCTTAAATATGTGCTTTTTATAAGGAATAGTGAAGTGAGGAAAGTTCTATATCTAAAAAAGAAGCGAAGAAAGTAGCTTATGAATGACGAAAGTTCTAATCTAAAAAAAAAAAAAAGTGATGAAAGTAGCTTATGAAAAATCAAAATAGAGACATGAATTCTCTTCTGATCTCAAAATAAAATTCGATATATCACAATATTAAAATTGTAATGTACAGGTGTTCTTAACGACTTAAATCTTTCTTAATAAAATTTTGTTTGTGTTTTTGTCAGTATGTTATGAGATGTGACGACATCATAACTTAGGGTCACACTTTAAATGGCCCACGACGCTGCACCGAGATGCTCTGTTTTGGTTTTCTAATTTGAACCGTCCAATTATTAATGAATGCTCCGTGATAAATATTAGATTGATAGACTCGAAAAAAAATCTGAACCGTCAAAATTAAATCGGACGATTCAGATTACAAAATACTGGTTGTTTTAAAGAGGATACGGATCCCAACGACGTTTGTTATTTGCTCTAAAAAGATATGACATTCTATATGTTAAACTTTGACCGATACAATGAAAATTCAACCGGATTTGACCTGGACACATATCCGTACGGAGGCAGGGAGGCTAGTAGAGCCGCAAGTCCGCAACACGTAGCAGCTTCCCAATGATCCTGGCGGTGAACCGAGTTAAAAGGTGAACAAATACAGAATATGAAGAAGATAAAATGAAATTCTATTTCATTTATATTGAATTGTCTTACAATGGTTATCTCTGAGTACAACTTATATAGTCAGCTGAAACGTAGAAAAGACAAAACGATGAAGTCACAATTATCTGACTACGAGAAAACATGCATAATCATGTAGACGTTATTTTTATGATGAATATTCAACCAGATAAATTTCCTGGCTGAATTGAATCAAGACTTGACTTGTTATCTAATTAGAAACACGTCCTGGACTTGAGCGACGCGAGCTCAAGTGCTGCTTGTGTTCGTAATAGTTTTGTATTTCCTGCATACTCCGCCAAATAAGTAACATTTCAGTTATTATTATTGTTACAAATTTTGTAGATGTATTTCGTAATTTTCACTATCAATTTTTAAAATTAATTATAGTTTTGCGTTTTGTATCGTTTTCAATTTTTTATGATATCAATAACAATAATCAATAATATAAATAAATATGTGTGGGTGTCGGAATAATTTGGCTAAATGTAGTCCAACACTTCAAACATTGTGAAATAACATTTTTTCCTATTTCTGTAACGTGATACTCTATAATTATTTGTGTGTTGGGTATTATTGCTCATAAAACTGACTCGCTTCTCCAACATAAAATTAATTGACAATACATTGTTTTATTTTGGATTTTTTCCTTCATATTTTTGTTTTTACCATGTCTCAATCTCTCTTTTGTGACACCTTTCACGTGTATAATTTATGACAATTAATATGTCAAGAAAAATAAGCATTATTATATAAGCGCATCCATAATATTATATATTAAAAGCAGTGACTGCTATATATTTTAGTTGATAATTAAATGTCAGTAAGAATTTCAAAATCGAGCGAAGCTCGATGTATCCTCTACTTTTGAATAAATATGTTCATAAACATATTCTAGAATTTGTAAAGAACATAATTATAGATTATTATACTCAAAAAACTTAAAACGACTTCAGAATCGTTTGAAATTATCAAATATACTCAGAATTTGTATAATCTGCACATTATATGCTTAATTACTTTTTATAATCCAATAATTTTGAATAAATTAACTGATAAACATATTCTAGAGTGTATAAAGAGCTTAAATATAGATTATTGTGATCAAGTAACTTAAAAGAATGCAGAATCGCTTAAAATACTCAAACATACTCAGAATCTGTATAATCTGCACATTATATGCGTAATTACAGTGTATAATCAAATCATTTTGAATAAGTTAGTTCCTAAACATATTCTAGAGTGAATAAAGAGCTTAAATATAGATTATTGTAATCAAATGACCTAAAATAAATGCAGAATTGTTTGAAATTCTTAAAAGTACTCAGAGTCAGTATAATCTGCAAATTATATGCGTAATTACAATGTATCAATCATTTTGAAGAAGTTTGTTCATAAACATATTCTAGACTGTGTAAAGAGCTCAAATATAGATTATTGTGATCAAATGACTTAAAAGGAATGCACAATCATTTGAAATGCTTAAATATACTCAGAATCTGTATAATCTGCACATTATATGTGCAATTACAATGTATAATCCAATCATTTTGAATTAATTAATTTATAAACATATTCTAGACTATATAAAGAGCTTAAATATAGATTATGGTGATCAAATGTCATAAAATGAATGCAGAATTGCTTAAAATGCTTAAATATACTCAGAATCTGTATACTATGCACATTATATGCGTAATGACAATGTATGATCCAATCCTTTTGAATAAGTTAGTTCATAAACATATTCTAGAGTGTATAAAGAGCTTAAATATAGATTATTGTGATCAAGTAACTTGAAATGAATACAGAATCGCTTGAAATTCTAAAATATACACAGAATCTGTATACTATGGAAAATTATATGCGTAATTAAAGTGTATAATGCAATCATTTTTAATAAGTAACTTCATAATCATATTCTAGACTGTATCAGAGCTTAAATAATAATCATTGTTATCAAAAAACTTAAAATGAAAGTACAATCGCTCGAACTGCTCAAACATACCTTAAATCTTCGTAAACTGCAAATTTTTTGCGAAATTTCAGTGTATAATCCAATCATTTTGAATAAGTGAGTTCATAAATATATTCTGGATCGTATGAAGAGCTTAAATATAGATTATCGTGATTAAATGACTAAAAATGAATGCACAGTCGCTTGAAATGCTCAAATATACCCAAAATCTGCTTAAATCTGCAAATTATATTCGTAATTACAGTGTATAATCCAATCGTTTTGAATAAATGAGTTCATAAACGTATTATAGAATATATGAAGAGTTTGAATATAGATTATAGCAATCAAATGAATTAAAATGAATGCACAATCGCTCAAAATGCTCCAATATACCCAGAATCTGGATAAACTGCATATTATATGTCGTAATTAGAGTATATAATCCAATTATTTTGAATAAGTGAATTCATAAACATATTATAAACTGTTTGAAAAGCTTAATATAGATTATTGTGATAAAAAATTTAAATTGAATGTGAAATCACTCGAAATACTCTAATATATCCAGAATCTGCATAATCTGCACATTGTATGGGTATTACAGTGTATAATACAATCATTTTGAATAAGTGAGTTTATAAACATATTCTAGACTGTATGAAGGGCTTAAATATTTCTTATTGTGATCAAATAACTTAAAATGAATGAAAAATAGCTTAAAATACTCTAATATTTCCGGAATCTGCATTAATCGGCACATTATGTGCGTAATTACAGTGTAGACTCCAATACTTTTGAATAAAAGAGTCTATAAACATATCCTAGATAGTATGAAGAGCTCAAATATAGATTTTTATGATCAAATAACTTAAAATGACTGCACAATCGGTCGAAATGCTAAAACATACTCAGAATTTGTATAATGTGCACATTATATGCGTAATTACAATTTATAATCCAATTATTTAGAACAAGTAAGTTTATAAACATATCTAGATTGTTTAAATAGCTTAAATATAGATTATTCTCATCAATTAACAAAAAATGAATGCAAAAATTGCTTGAAATGCTCAAATATACTCAGAATCTGAATAATAAGCACATTATTTGCAAAATTACAGTGTATGATCCAATCATTACGAATACATGAGTTTATAGACAGATTCTAAACCTTATAATTAGCTTAAATATAGATTATTGTGATCAAATGACTTAAACAATATGCTCAAATCGCTTGAAATGCTTAAATGTACTCAGATTCTGTATAATCTGCACATTATACGCGCAATTACAATGTATAATCCAATCATTTTGAATAAGTTAGTTTATATACATATACTAGACTGTATAAATATTTTAAATATAGATTATTGTGATCAAATGACTACAAATAAATGCAGAATCGCTTGAAATTCTTAAAAGTCCTTAGATTTAGTATAATCTGCAAATTATAAGCGTAATTACAATGTATAAAATCGAATCATTTTAAATAGGTTTGTCAATAAACATATTCTAGACTGTGTAAATAGCTCAAGTACAGATTAATCTTATCAAACGACTTAAAAAGAATGTATAATCGCTTGAAATACTTAAATGTACTCAGATTATGTATAATCTGCACTTATATGCGTAATTAAAGTGTAAAATCAACTCATCTTGAATAAGTTAATTTATAAACATATTCAAACTGTATAAAGATTTTAAATATAGATTTTTTTTTATCAATGACTTAAAATTAATGTAGAATCGCTTGAAATGCTTAAATGTACTCAGAATCAGTATAATCTGCACATTATATGCGTAATTAAAATTTATAATCCAATCATTTTGAATGAGTAAGTTCATAGACATATTCTAGACTGTGTAAAGAGATTAAATATAGATTATTGTGATCTAATGGCTTAAAAGGAATGCACAATCGCTTGAACTGCTTAAATGTACTCAGAATCTGTGTAATCTTCACATTTTATTCGCAATTACAATGTATAATCGAATCATTTTGAATAAGTTAATTTATAAACATATTCTAGACTGTATAAAGAGCTTAAATATAGATTATGGTGATCAAATGACATAAAATGAATGCAGAAATCGCTTAAAATGCTTAAATATAATTAGAATCTGTATAATATGCACATTATATGCGTATACAATGTATAATCCAATTCATAAACATATTTTAGAGAGTATAAAGGGATTAAATATAGATTATGGTGATCAAATGACATAAAATAAATACAGAATCACTTAAAATGCTTAAATGTATTCAGAATCTGTATAATATTCACATTATATGCGTAAATACAATGTATAATCCAATCCATTTGAATAAGTTACTACATTAACATACTCTAGAGTGCATAAAGGATTTAAATATAGATTATTGTGATCTAATTAATAAAAATGAATTAAGAATAGATTGAAATTCTTAAATGTACTTAGAATCAGTATAATCTGTACATTATATGCGTAATTCAATGTATAATCCAATCATTTTGAATTAGTAAGTTCATAAACATATTCTAAACTGTATAAAGATTATATATAAAGATTAGTGTGATAATGATGCAGAGCTTATTTTAAGAAAGAAAGAAAGAAATGCTTGAGCCATTTTAAGCAGATTTTATTTTAAGCTAGTAGTTCTATTATGAGCAGTTTATATTATTAGCAGTTATTTTATTTTAAGCTAGTAGTTATTTATTTCTTTGTAATTTAGACAGAACCAACACCTATAAAAGTGTTGGGTGTATCTTTTAGAGAGATTAATCAGAAATTAAGAAAATTCTAAATTGTTTTTACGTGTTTCTTCTCTTCTGAGAAAAGAACAACTATCTCGCGCTACTCGCTGCGTCAGGTGGTATCAGAGCGGGTTTTCCTTCCATAACCAATGGCAGGAAAAGGCAATCATGGCTCCGACGGAGATCGGGACATGGAAAACCTCAGGGCTGAGGTTAAGGCTCAAGGGGAGGCAGTTAAAACTCTGGAACAGAGTGTTCAGGGGATAAAACAAAGCCTTGTGGATCTTGTCGCACGACTTGAGGCCTTCGCGATAAATCCTAACAGGAATAGGGCTGAAGGAAGAGATCGACCGAGAGATGACGATGCTCGAGGCGACTTTTTCGGCAAAACTACTGCTGGCAGACGCCGAGACAACTCCAGCCAAGGAGATGACTCGGAGGAGGAGGAGGAAGAAGAGGACTGGTTAGGCCGTTACCATGCCGCTAGGCGTGATAATGGTCATGGCAGAAATCAAGGTAACCAGTATGAAAGAGATAATTATGATTTTAAGTTAAGGGTTGATATTCCGAGTTTTAATGGGGGGTTGAAACCACAACTTCGAGACAAGTTTGGGGTTCAGGTTATGTATAATCTGAATGAGGCAAAGAATATGGCCATGAAAGCTGAATTGATGTTGCAAGAGAAAAGTAGTAAGTGGGATTCAAATAGGCGTGGTTTTGCTAATGAAGGCTATACCAGAAACACTGGGGCAACACGAGAGTTGCAGAAGGTGGCAAAGGATGATAAAATAGTAGGGAAAAGGCCGATGGACAAAAGCGAAAACCTGAAATCAGCCAACACCACTTCTAAATCTATGGTTGGCAAATGTTACCGGTGTTTGCAACCAGGTCATCGATCGAATGAATGCCCTAATAGGAGAGGTATTAATATTGTGGAGCGAGAGATAGAAGATGAGGTTTATTGTGAACCTGATGGGGATGATGAACAAAGTGATTGTGATAAAGGTGATGATGAAGGAGAGCCGAATTTTGTTATTAGAAGATTGATGTTGGCTCCAAAGCAAGATGATGCTACCCAACGTCACCAATTGTTCCGAACCAGATGCACTATCAATGGCCGTGTCTTCGAGTTAATCATAGACAGCGGTAGTTGTGAGAATATTATTGGTAGGGATGTGGTGAATTCATTACAGTTGGCTGTTGAAAAACATCCAAATCCTTATTCAATTGGATGGATCAAAGCTGCAGAAAAGATTAAGGTGACTGAGCGGTGTAAGGTACCTTTTTCTATTGGAAAATATCAAGATGAAGTGTATTGTGATGTTGTGGACATGGATGTGTGTCACCTACTCTTTGGCAGGCCATGGCAGTTTGATGTTGATGCACAACATGCGGGCAGAGATAATGTGTACAAGTTGGAGAGAAAAGGAGTGAAATTTACTCTACTTCCTTTACGAGTAAATAAGCATTCTAATGCTGCCAAAGTTAAGGAAAAATCATACATCACATTAATGAAATCTGAAAAAGAGTTAGAGGATGCAGTGAGAGAGTCTAAAATGGTTCATGCACTGATTGTGAAACAAATTCTCTCTGTGGACGAGGGTCAAGAGGTAAAGGTACCACCGATCGTCAAACCATTGTTGGAGGAGTTTAGTGAAGTTATACCTGAGGATTTGCCTGATGGACTACCTCCTATGCGAGATATTCAGCACCACATTGACTTGATACCTGGATCTACTTTACCTAATCTACCACATTATAGAATGAGCCCAAAAGAAAGTGAGATCTTACAAGAGAAAGTGCAAGAACTGTTGAATAAAGGTTATGTTAGAGACAGCATGAGCCCATGTGCTGTACCTGCATTATTGACACCTAAGAAGGACGGTAGTTGGAGAATGTGTGTTGACAGTCGTGCAATCAACAAAATCACCATTGGTTATAAGTTTCCCATCCCAAGACTTGATGATATGCTGGATCAATTGAGCGGGTCGATGGTGTTCTCAAAGATTGATTTGAGAAGTGGTTACCATCAGATTCGAATTAGACCTGGAGACGAATGGAAAACAGCTTTCAAGACAAAGGAAGGTTTGTACGAGTGGTTGGTTATGCCGTTTGGGCTGTCAAATGCCCCAAGCACTTTCATGAGGGTGATGAATCAGGTATTGAAACCTTTCATTGGAAAATTTGTGGTTGTTTACTTTGATGACATTCTAATATATAGTAAGTCAGAAGAGGAACATCTTAAACACTTGAGAGAAGTTTTGGTGGTTTTACAAGAGAATAAGCTTTATGCCAATTTAAAGAAGTGCAGTTTTATGGCTAAAAGATTGTTGTTCCTTGGCTTCATTGTTGGTTCAGAAGGTATCCAAGTAGATGAAGAAAAGGTAAAAGCCATCAGAGAATGGCCAATACCAAAAACCGTGACTGAATTAAGAAGTTTTTTGGGATTAACAAGTTTCTATAGGCGTTTCATCAAAAATTTCAGCACTATAGCAGCCCCAATGACAGAATGTTTGAAGAAAGGAAAGTTTCATTGGAACGAAGAGGTTGAGTTGAGTTTTGCTGTGTGGAAAGAGAAATTGTGCTTAGCTCCAGTCTTAACCTTACCAGATTTTGATAAACTATTCGAGGTAGATTGTGATGCAAGTGGAGTTGGAATAGGAGCGGTTTTATCTCAAGAAAAGAAACCGGTAGCCTTCTTTAGTGAAAAGCTAGCAGATGCTAGAAGGAATTGGTCCACTTATGACAAAGAATTCTATTCGGTGGTGCGAGCTTTAAAAACATGGGAGCATTATCTGATCGGACGTGAGTTTGTTCTATATTCCGATTGTGATGCACTAAAACATTTAAATAATCAAACCCGAATCAGCAAAGACATGCATGCAAGGTGGATACAATTCCTACAGAAGTTCCCTTTTAAGTTAAAGCATAAGGCTGGAATACAAAATAAAGTGGCAGATGCCTTGAGTCGCAGAGCCAATTTGCTTGTCACTTTGAGTCACGAAGTGGTAGGGTTTGAGCAATTGAAGGAGTTGTATGAAGTTGATGAGGACTTTAAAGAAGTTTGGGGAAAGTGTATCACAAATCAACCATGTGATGACTTTCATCTCCATGATGGATATTTGATGAAAGGAAACCAACTTTGTATCCCTTGCACTTCACTAAGGGAGAAGTTGATTCGAGATTTACATGGTGGTGGATTAGCAGGTCATTTAGGTAGAGATAAGACTATTGCTGCTGTTCAAGAAAGGTTTTACTGGCCTCACTTAAGAAGAGATGTTAGCAAAATTGTGCAGCGCTGTTATGTGTGCCAAACTTCAAAAGGGCAGTCACAAAATACTGGACTGTACATGCCTCTTCCAGTCCCTCACAATATATGGGAGGATTTGTCAATGGACTTTGTATTAGGGCTACCTCGTACTCAAAGAGGTATGGATTCTGTTTTTGTTGTTGTTGACAGGTTCTCAAAAATGGCACACTTCATTCCATGTCGAAAGGTGGCTGATGCGCAAGGTATTGCTAAGTTGTTTTTTAAGGAAGTGGTGCGTTTGCATGGTGTACCCAAGTCGATCACATCTGACAGGGACAGTAAATTCCTTAGCCATTTCTGGAGAACCCTGTGGCAGATGTTTGACTCTTCTCTTAATTATAGCACCACTGCTCATCCACAAACTGATGGACAAACGGAGGCCACCAACAGAACTTTGGGCAACCTGATTCGCAGTATTTGTGGAGACAAACCGAAGCAATGGGATGTGGCACTAGCACAAGCCGAGTTTGCATACAATGCAGCGATACACAGGACCACGGGCAAGTCGCCATTTTCAATTGTGTACACTAAGGCACCAGATCATGCTGTGGACTTAATGAAGTTGCCACGAGCTCCTTATGCTAGTGTTGCTGCAAAACATATGGCTGAACAATGGCAAACAGTGACGGCTGAAATAAAGAAGAAACTTGAGGATTCTAATGCTAAGTACAAAGCAGAAGCTGACAAGCATCGAAGGGAGAGAATATTTGCTGTTGGCGATCAAGTGATGGTGTTTTTGAGGAAGGAAAGATTTCCAGTGGGAAAATACAGCAAATTGCAACCTAAGAAGTATGGACCCTATCGGATTGAGAAAAAGATTAATAATAATGCTTATGTGGTGGAGTTACCAGCTGAAATGGGTATATCGAAAACATTTAATGTGGCAGATATTTACCCATTCTTTTCAGATGATGAGCCATTGTATCCGGAAAACTCGAGGTCGAGTTTTTCTCTGGTGGGAGAGACTGATGCAGAGCTTATTTTAAGAAAGAAAGAAAGAAATGCTTGAGCCATTTTAAGCAGATTTTATTTTAAGCTAGTAGTTCTATTATGAGCAGTTTATATTATTAGCAGTTATTTTATTTTAAGCTAGTAGTTATTTATTTCTTTGTAATTTAGACAGAACCAACACCTATAAAAGTGTTGGGTGTATCTTTTAGAGAGATTAATCAGAAATTAAGAAAATTCTAAATTGTTTTTACGTGTTTCTTCTCTTCTGAGAAAAGAACAACTATCTCGCGCTACTCGCTGCGTCAGGCGTTTGCATGGTGTACCCAAGTCGATCACATCTGACAGGGACAGTAAATTCCTTAGCCATTTCTGGAGAACCCTGTGGCAGATGTTTGACTCTTCTCTTAATTATAGCACCACTGCTCATCCACAAACTGATGGACAAACGGAGGCCACCAACAGAACTTTGGGCAACCTGATTCGCAGTATTTGTGGAGACAAACCGAAGCAATGGGATGTGGCACTAGCACAAGCCGAGTTTGCATACAATGCAGCGATACACAGGACCACGGGCAAGTCGCCATTTTCAATTGTGTACACTAAGGCACCAGATCATGCTGTGGACTTAATGAAGTTGCCACGAGCTCCTTATGCTAGTGTTGCTGCAAAACATATGGCTGAACAATGGCAAACAGTGACGGCTGAAATAAAGAAGAAACTTGAGGATTCTAATGCTAAGTACAAAGCAGAAGCTGACAAGCATCGAAGGGAGAGAATATTTGCTGTTGGCGATCAAGTGATGGTGTTTTTGAGGAAGGAAAGATTTCCAGTGGGAAAATACAGCAAATTGCAACCTAAGAAGTATGGACCCTATCGGATTGAGAAAAAGATTAATAATAATGCTTATGTGGTGGAGTTACCAGCTGAAATGGGTATATCGAAAACATTTAATGTGGCAGATATTTACCCATTCTTTTCAGATGATGAGCCATTGTATCCGGAAAACTCGAGGTCGAGTTTTTCTCTGGTGGGAGAGACTGATGCAGAGCTTATTTTAAGAAAGAAAGAAAGAAATGCTTGAGCCATTTTAAGCAGATTTTATTTTAAGCTAGTAGTTCTATTATGAGCAGTTTATATTATTAGCAGTTATTTTATTTTAAGCTAGTAGTTATTTATTTCTTTGTAATTTAGACAGAACCAACACCTATAAAAGTGTTGGGTGTATCTTTTAGAGAGATTAATCAGAAATTAAGAAAATTCTAAATTGTTTTTACGTGTTTCTTCTCTTCTGAGAAAAGAACAACTATCTCGCGCTACTCGCTGCGTCAGATAAAATGACTTAATATGAATGTAGAATCGCTTGAAATGCTTACATGTTCTCAGAATCTGTATAATCTGCACATTATATGATTAAGTACTATTTATAATCCAATCATTTTGAATAATTTAGTTTATAAACATATTATAGACTGTATAAAGAGCTTAAATATAGATTATGGTGATCAAATGACATAAAATGAATGCAGAATCACTTGAAATTCTTAAGCATAAGATGAATATAATATGTTCATAAACATAATTTAGACTGTGTAAAGTGCTTAAAGATATATTATTGTGATCAAATGACTTCAAACAAATGCAGAATCGTTTGAAATACACAAATATACTCAGAATCTGTATAATCTGCATATTACATGCGTAATTACAATGTATAACCTAATAATTTTGAATAAGTTTCTTCATAAACATATTCAAGACTGTATAAAGATTTTAAATATAGATTATTATGATCAAATGACATTAAAGGAATTCACAATCGCTTGAAATGACTAAATGTAAATCTGTGTAATCTGCACATTTTATGCACAATTACAATGTATAATCCAATAATTTTTAATAAGTTAGTTTATACGAATATTCTAAACTGTATAAAGAGCTTAAATATAGATTATGGTGATCAAATGACATAAAATGAATACACAATCGCTTGAAATGCTTAAATGTACTCAGAATCTGTATAACCTGCACATTATATGCGCAATTACAATGTATAATCAAATCATTTTGAACAAGTTAGTTCATAAACATATTCTAGACTATATAAAGAGCTTCAATATATATTTTTGTGTCCAAATAACTAAAAATGCATACAGAATCGCTTGAAATTCTAAAATATACTCAGAATCTGTATTCTAAGCAAATTATATTCGTAATTACAGTGTATAATGCATTCATTTTGAGTAAATTACTTCACAAACATATTCTAGACTGTATGAGAGCTTAAATATTAATTATTGTGATAAAATAACTTAAAATGAAAGTACAATCGCTCGAAATGCTGAAACACACCCTGAATCTGCATAATCTTCACAATATTTGCGTAATTGATGTGTATAATCCAATCATTTTGAATAAATAAGTACATAAACATATTCAAACTGTATAAAAATTTTAAATATAGATTATTTAATCAAATGACTTAAAATGAATGCTGAATCGCTTGAAATGCTTAAACTGTACTCAGAATCAGTATAATCTGCACATTATATGCGTAATTACAATGTATAATCCAATCATTTTGAATAAATAAGTACATAAACATATTCAAACTGTATAAAAATTTTAAATATAGATTATTTAATCAAATGACTTAAATGAATGCTGAATCGCTTGAAATGCTTAAAATGTACTCAGAATCAGTATAATCTGCACATTATATGCGTAATTACAATGTATAATCCAATCATTTTGAATTAGTAAATTCATAAAAATGTTCTAAACTGTATAAATATTTTAAATAAAGATTAGAGTGATAAAATGACTTAATATGAATGCAAACTCGCTTGAAATGCTTAAATGTTCTCAGAATCTGTATAATCTGCACATTATGTGCTTAAAAATAATATTTATAATCCAATCATTTTGAATAATTTAGTTTATAAACATATTATAGACTGTATAAAAAGCTTAAATACAGATTATGGAGATCAAATGACATAAAATGAATGAGAATCGCTTGAAACTCTTAAGCATAAAATGAATATAGTATGTTCATAAACATAATCTAGACTGTGTAGAGTGCTTAAATATATATTATTGTGATCAAATGACTTGAAACGAAGACAGAATCGTTTGAAATGCTCAAATATACTCAGAATCAGTATAATCTGCATATTGCATGCGTAATTACAATGTATGATCTAATAATTTTGAATAAGTTTCTTCATAAACATATTCAAGACTGTATAAAGATTTTAAATATATATTATTGTGATCAAATGATTTCAAAGGAATGCACAATCGCTTCAAATGATTAAATGTACTCAGAATCTGTGTAATCTGCACATTTTATGCGCAATTACAATTTATAATCCAATAATTTTGAATAAGTTAGTTCATAAAAATATTTTAGACTGTATAAAGAGCTTAAATATATATTACGGTGCTCAAATGACATAAAATGAATACACGATCGCTTGAAATTTTGAAATGTACTCAGAATCTGTATAACCTGCACATTATATGCGCAATTATAGGCTGTGTTTGGAACCCCTACGAACTGCTTGTTCGTGAACAAGACAGAACAAGGGTGAACCAAACACACTCTTGGAGTCCGCGAACAAGGAACAAGGGCCTAGTTCGTTGTTTCACCATTTTGAGCGAACAAGAACAGGGACAAGAACTGTGTGGGTCCCATTTTTTTGTCCTTTGTTCGGTGTTCTATTCCTTGTTCCCACTTCTCCCAAACACACCCATAATGTATAATCCAATCATTTTGAACAAGTTAATTCATAAACATATTCTAGACTATATAAGGAGCTTAAATATATATTTATGTGTTCAAATAACTAAAAATGAATACAGAATCGCTTGAAATTCTAAAATATACTTAGAGTCTGTATACTATGCAAATTATATTCGTAATTATAGCGTATGATGCAATCATTTTGAATAATTACTTCATAAACTTATTCTAGACTGTATGAGAGCTTAAATATTAATTATTGTGATAAAATAACTTAAAATGAAAGTACAATCGCTCGAAATGCTCATACACACCCTGAATCTGCATAATCTGGACAATATATGTGTAATTGATGAGTATAATCCAATAATTTTGAATAAATAAGTACATAAACATATTCAAACTGTATAAAGATTTTAAATATAGATTATTGTGATCAAATGACTTAAAATGAATGCAGAATCGTTTGAATGCTTAAATGTACTCAGAATCAGTATAATTTGCACATTATACGCGTGATTACAATGTATAATCCAATCAATTTGAATTATATGTTCATAAACATATTCTAAACTGTATAAAGATTTTAAATAAATATTAGTGTGATAAAATGACTTAATATGAATGCAGAATCGCTTGAAATGCTTAAATGTTCTCAGAATCTGTATAATCTGCAAATTATATGCTTAAATACTATTTATAATCCAATCATTTTGAATAATTTAGTTTATAAACAAATTATAGACTGTATAATGAGCTTAAATATAGATTATGGTGATCAAATGACATAAAATAAATGCAGAATCCCTTGAAATTCTAAAGCATAAAATGAATATAGTATGTTCATAACATTATCTAGACTGTGTAGAGTGCTTAAATATATATTATTATGATCAAATTACTTGAAACGAATGCAGAATCATTTTAAATGCTCAAATATACTCAGAATCTGTATAATCTGCATATTACATGCGTAATTACAATGCATAATCTAATAATTTTTTATAAGTTTGTTCATAAACATATTCAAGACTGTATAAAGATTTTAAATATAGATTATTGTGATCAAATGACTTTAAAGGAATGCAAAATCGCTTGAAATGCTTAAATGTACTCAGAATCTGTGTAATCTGCACATTTTATGCGCAATTACAATTTACAATCCAATAATTTTGAATAAGTTAGTTTATAAAAATATTTTAGACTGTATAAAGAGAGCTTAAATATAGATTACGGTGATCAAATGACATAAAATGAATACAAGATCGCTTGAAATGTTGAAATGTACTCAGAATATGTATAACCTGCACATTATATGCGCAATTACAATGTATAATCCAATCATTTTGAACAAGTCATAAACAAATTCTAGACTAAATAAAGAGCTTAAATATATATTATTTTGTTCAAATAACTAAAAATGAATACAGAATCGCTTGAAATTCTAAAATATACTCATAATCTGTATACTATGCAAATAATATTCGTAATTACAGTTTATGATGCAATCATGTTCAATAATTACTTCATAAACATATTCTAGACTGTATGAGAGCTTAAATATTAATTATTGTGATAAAATAACTTAAAATGAAAGTACAATCGCTCGAAATGCTCAAACACACCCTGAATCTGCATAATCTGCACAATATGTGCGTAATTGATGTGTATAATCCAAGAATTAAATAAGTACATAATTATATTCAAACTGTATAAAGATTTTAAATATAGATTATTGTGATCAAATGACTTAAAATGAATGCTAAATCACTTAAAATGCTTAAATGTACTCAGAGTCTTTATAATCAGCACATTATATGCGTAATTATTTTGTATAATCCAATTATTTTGAATAATTATGTTCACAAACATATTCTAGACTTTGTAAAAAACATAATTATAGATTATTGTACTCAAATAACTTAAAACGACTTCAGAATCGTTTGAAATGCTTAAATATACTCAGAATCTGTATAATATGCACATTATATGCTTAATTACTTTTTATAATCCAATTATTTTGAATAAGTTAAGTCATAAACACATTCTAGAGTGTATAAAGAGCTTAAATATAGATTAATATGATCAAATAACTTAAAACAAATCCAGAATCACTTAAAATACTCAAACATACTCAGAATCTGTATAATATGCACATTATATGCGTAATTACTTTGTATAATCCAATTATTTTTAATAATTTAGTTCATGAACATATTCTAGAGTGTATAACGAGCTTAAATATAAATTTTTGTGATTAAAGGACTTAAAATTAATGTACAATCGCTTGAAATGCTTAAGTGTACTCAGAATCAGTTTAATCTGCACATTATATGCGTAATTACAATGTAAAATCCAATCATCAATAATCAATAATCAATAATATTACTAAAGGTGTGTGGGTGTCAGAATCATTTGGTTAAATGTAGTCCAACACTTCAAACATTGTGAAATAACATTTTTTCTTATTTTTGTAACGTGATACTCTATAATTATTTGTGTCTTGGGTATTATTACTCATAAAAATGACTCGCTTCACCAACATAAAATTAATCAACAGCACATTGTTTTATTTCTGATTTTTGTGACCCCTTCATATTTTTGTTTTTACCATGTCTCGATCTCTCTTTTGTGACACCTTTCACGTGTATAATTTCTGACAATTAATATGTCAAGAAAAATAAATATTATTATATAAACGCATCTATAGTATATTATATATTTAAAAGCAATGGCCGCTATATATTTTCTTTGATAATTAAATGTCAGTAAGAATTTCAAAATCGATTTAAGCTCGATGTATCCCTCTAGTTTCAATTTAAATGTGTATGAAATTATAAAATTTCCAACAAAAAATAAACTTAAATTTACGGATGAAAAATAGAAAATAGAAAGCAAACATTTCATAAACTAAAAATGTTACCAACTTTCGAATTAAAAGGTTATAGTAATTGGGGGGGTTAATTGTAACGAATAAATAAGTTTGGAAGAGCACTACATTTGTAAAGTCGCAACTCTGTTGCGACATACATTGTTGAATATTTATTTTTAGATTTTTTCTATTGTTTATTAAAACTATTTTATTAGGTTTTGTATTGTGACTAATTTTATATTTGATACATTGCTAAATTTTATTTTTAGATTTTACTATTGTTTATTAAAATTATTTCTTTATTATTAGATTTTGTAGTGTGGCTAATTTTTTATTTTATAAAAGTAGCTGGAATGTTGAGTAAATTTTATATAATTTCTTTGGACTATGCGGTAAAAAGATTGAGTTGGATTACTTTTTAAGGCTTACATCAAGGCCGACTCTGACGTGGCCTCTCTTGTTCTTGTTTTTCTTGAAGCGGATTGTCATGGCGCGATTAGGGTTTTGGGTAAGAAGAGAGGTGGTGGAGTCGGGAGAAATAAATCATCGTGTCCAGATTCGCCCGAAAGAGAAAGAGGCGATCTATCCATATTTTTGCAACTTAAGCTGCCAGTCAAAGTGGGAGGTTGCGGAACAAAGAGATGGATTGAGAGAGACACGGTTGAGAGAAGAGAGAAAATTGAAAAATAGACCCGACAGGAAGAGATGAGAGAGGGACTGAAATTCTCGGCAGTCCTTGGTACAACATTTTTTTATTTAATATTTAAAAATTTTAAATATGCCAGAACCGCACCGACCCCGTTAAATTTTCGTTCTTCATTTAAGTTGCGTTGTCATGAAATTAGCCAATACAAATTTATTTGTCATTTAAGAAACTAATATTTTTCTACGATTACAAATACACAAGTACTATAAAATATATCCAACCCTCCATGACATCCAACAAGTTTTGGCAAACTTATGTTTTCGACTCTTCTCATCATTGCCATCCGACCTACTATTTGAAGAAAAAAAAATGTTGAGAAAAAAAATGTTCAAATTCGGAAAACGAAAAAGAAAAAAAAATGTTGACCCCTTGTTGTGGCGTTATTTCATTGTTCTTTTTAAAATATTTTTTTTTTCAATATAAAATTTTGGAGTACAATATTTTTCTTATTAAATAAAAGAATCGATTACAAATTCGTTATACATCTCGCCGTCCGATAAAAAGTCATCGGATCGGACGACTGTAAATCCTTTCGTGCTCCGCGCGTATATTCCTATTCCCACTCGGTGCGATCGGATCGAGTCTGGATCCGTTACTAAATTCGCTCTAGATCGAGTCATAAAACCACAATCCGCACGGCACAGTTTGTCTTAGTTTTTTCGGCGCCACCTCGTCTCCCTCCACCCTTTCCAGTGGTAATAATAAATCCAGGTCCCCATAAATTAAAGTTTGTTTCTTTATATATAGATTGCTATTTTTGTTCTTTTGGTGATCCATTCAATCTATTTCCTCAGATGTGAGAACGAGCGAAAGAGACCGTCGATAGGCGACAGCAATGGCTCTGGTCAGTTATCTTCAGCTCGTTAGTTAGAATTTTCTGTTTTCTTTTCAAATTCGATGGTCGTTTGTTTGGGATCCCAAGTTAGCATAGGAATGGAAAACCCCTTATTAGTTGAAATCCTATTGGTTTAGTAAGGATTTTGTTACTACAAAATTGATCGAATTTATTTATTTATTGATCTTTTCAAATGAAATTTGGTCCACTAATTTGATCATCTGAGCCAAGCACCTAAGTTGGTATAAAAATTTTCCTACTTTATATTGTTGTTTGTTTCCTTTAGATGGATTGACAGCGGCTGTCAATTAGTACTCTATATTATTGTTAGGAGTGTTGATTTTGTGATTGTGGATATTATGCTTGGGATTTTCTTATGATAATTAGAAGTTTACATAGTTAATTTCGCATCAATGTGCATTCATTTTTCTGGTTAGCTTATTTGTTATAGACTTATAGATCTGGTCATTCTCATTTGATGTTTATGTTTGCAAGTTTCAGGGTTAACAATTGGTTTATGTCGGCTAATGTGTAATTATTTCTATTCCATTGGATTTCCTTAACATATGTGCATTGCCATTTAGCCCTGTTACTGATTTTATTATTGTTATATTAGCAAATGGTTCATGAGCTACATTCCTTATAGGCCAGGGATCTAATTGTTCTTTCATTTTGAAAACAAACTTCTTTTGGAATTCAGTCATTATCTTTGAGACTATAACTATAGTTTCTCTATTTGTAGGTTTTGTACACAGGTCCTGGCAATACGAATGCTTTTAAAGCTCTAATAACTGCTGAGTACAGTGGCGTGAAGCTTGAGCTCGCTAAGGACTTCCAACTGGGGGTTTCCAACTACACCCCTGAATTTCTCAAGATGAGTCCTCTTGGGAGGGTACATTCACTAAATTCTGAAACATATGACTTTAATCTAGTTTTATTTGTTAAAATTAATTAACTGGTTTAATATTATTTTGTTAGGTGCCTGTGCTGGAGACACCTGATGGTGCTATCTTTGAGAGCAATGCAATTGCTCGTTATGGTACTACAAACAAAACAATCTTACTTCATGTTATGCTTTACACTTTTTAGCATCAATTCGTTGCCTTTTTCAGTGCACATGATGTTACTGGTTCTTAATGATATGTAGCATTCTGAAGAAGATTTACTAGCCGAATCATTATTATAATTCCCTATGTTGTTTACTTCTGTGCTTGCAGTTGCTAAATTGAAGGCCGACAATCCTCTCTATGGTTCTTCTCTTATTGAATACGTAAGCTTTCTGATTGCAGCAACTCACATTGTATTTCAGCTTTAACTTGTTTCTTAAATTAGATATATATAATTCTAGGCCCATATTGAGCAATGGATGGACTTTGCTGCTACTGACATTGAGGCAGGCCTAGCTAGATGGATCTATACAGCAAGTTTAGGGTTTGGTAGTACTGGTTTCAATGCTATTGTGAGTTTTTTCCCCTTTTATATTAAGTCCTTTATCTTTTATGTTTTACGTCATTATCCATTTACTTCTTAGGAAAAATTGGATATAACCCCCTACAATCATTTGAAACCGGATATAACCCCCTACAATCTTTGAAATTGGATATAACCGCCTCTAATTATGTTGCCTATGGATATAACCCCTTTTTATTAATATCAATCTTTTTACCATTAAAAAAAAACAGCAACATAATTTGATTACCAAACTGCGCCTCCTGCCAACAACGTTTCATCTTCCATCCTCTATCTGATCCTATCATCCATGGACTGACGATAGCAAATCTACCATTTCTGCAAAAAAATGTTTCATATTCTGATATTGACGATACCATCTTTTTTTTTTCGAAGGCCTGTTGGCTAGCTGCCAACGGCAAAGAAAATTAATTAAAAAGGTAGGTACAGTGTACAAAGTCAAAACAGACCATGAACGATACCATCTTTTTTACTAAAACACTAATTGCTCTTTCTCTTTCTGGTCTCCGTCGAATAATAATGGAGAGGGGAATTATATGAGGAAAACATAATAATATTTCATCCTCTATTGGAAAGATGTTGAGAAATTACAGATGAAAAGGAATGAAAAACAAAAAGATTCATGAAGGTGCAAGTTACTCAAGATTTACTTTCACGTTTCTCTATCAATTTGGGTCGTGAAATTAGTCAAGTGCCATGGTCATAACTTTAAGTGTTCGTATACAATGTTAATAGTAATAATGTGATTTTTTTTTTTCTAAACAACCGATTGAAATGAGTAAAATTTTTAAATTAGGTAGCTATGATTTACTGGAACCTTCATGGCATCAAACTCACCAGCACAGTGGTTTCTCCATATTGATTGTTTACTTTTTATCAATCAATTTAAATTTCGACCAAAGATAAATTTGGTAGCATCAGATAAGGAAGAAGGAAGATGAAAAGCCGCTGGCAAGAGAGGCAGTTTGGTCAAAAAAAAGTATGGTACTGGTTTTTTTAATGGTAAAATGATGAAAATTAATAAAAAGGGGTTATATCCATAGGAAACATAATTAGAGGGGGTTATATTCAATTTCAAAGATTGCAGGGGGTTATGTCCGGTTTGAGAAGATTGTAAGGGGTTATATCCAATTTTCCCCTTCTTATAAGTTATAACTAATAGAATCCTTAATTTCTTTTTTTTTTTTTTCTTTTCCTGTTTCTAGAATCTAGTTCAAGATAAATATTTATTGTTCTGTGCCATCTTTTCTATTTCTATTATGTGCATATTTCAGTTTACGTTCATGCAATGGTAATCTACTGCATTGATGTACATGCAAATTTTGGTGATTTTAAATGAAGAAGTAATATGTTTGTAACTGAATTAAAAATAAAAATTGATGGTCTTTTGCTGTAAAATTCACCTTAGTATTTTACTGAGCACAAACTAATTCTTTTCAAATCATCTGTATGTAGATGTATAGGTTAGCTCTCAAGGTCTTCAAGATATCACTAGATGCCCTTAACGCCCACCTGGCTAACAATACATATCTCGTGGGCCACAGTGTCACCTTGGCTGATATTGTCATGACGTGCAATCTCTGTTGGGGTTATTCCCGCTTCATGACTAAGGCCTTCACCTCTAAGTTCCCTCACGTTGAGAGGTAATACCCTCATTTCCATGTTTTATTCCGTGCAATTTTTTTTTTCTTAGTTTGGGGAGTAAGATTACAAAAAATTTGTGTGTGACAAGTGTTGCCCTGGTGCTAAGGTACTTCTGGACAATGGTGAACCAGCCAAATGTCAAGAAGGTGATTGGCGTGGTGAAACAAGCCGAGGTTGGGCCTGCAGTGCAATCTCAGAGGAAGGCACCAGCCAAGGAGCAGGCCAATCCCAAGGAGATGAAACCAGAGGAGGTAAAGTAAGAGGCTCCTCCTCCCAAGGCAGCAGAGGCTGAGGAAGAGTGTTTGTGAATTTATAATATCAACTGCATAATTTTATGATCACAGAGTGCGCCTCACCTGCCTAGAGAACACTTAATCTTTCTCTGTCTGATCTCCTTCCAACCGAATAATAATTTAGATATGTCAATGTTTTGGATTAATGCAAATATTTGAAGTTTCTTATTGTCATCTGCTATGGATGAGCAGCTAATTATGAGATGAACGTTAGTTTTTGGAAATTAATTATTGTACATACAACTCTTTTATGCTGTGGTTGAAACCAATTTAACACTGATTTTTTTGTCTCTTGTCCGACTTTCTGGCATCCAGAATAGATTGGGGCAAGGTTTATAACACTTAAATGCAAGCTTCCTAAAAGCAAGTATAGTTCTGTAATTTAAAAACCTATTGTACCAGCAGGTTCGTTCTTGATTCTGGACAAAAAAAAAAAGTGTTTGACCATCAACAGAATACATCTCACTGTGACGGTGCATGGTACTTAAGAAAAGCCGATTAAATTATACCATTAATTTTGTAAATAAGGTTTTTTTTTTTTCTTTTAGATAAACTGCACAGTGACTGTCGAGTGTAATTTTGTTACTTAAGTTATACCTACTTGTTTTACTAATCGAGTCACATTTTATTTCAACGAACTCTTTGATTGTCAACAGATCGATGTCTAATACTTGATTGGTAATGGTATGACAATTTGACATAACAAGCAAATATCAGAGCAAGTTAAGATGAGCATGCAATCTCCAGATTAATAATTAACAAATTAATACAGGAAAAAGAACATTATAATCTCAAAGAATACTAGTTCATGACTGCATTATATTAATTTGATGTCAATTAGGGAGGAGATCATGATTTGTGATTATCTAGAAATCTGAAATTCATATGTTAATTTCATCATTCCATTATCTTCTAAATACTTCGCTTTATAGTCAGTACTTACCTATTTACCATCATCTTTTTATTTGGCATATTACTATATTTTATTTCATGGTTATGAAAATAAACTGACTTTTGATAAAACTCCAAGTTGGTTTGACAATGCTTCCCTCTTAATTATGTATATGTGGTTTGATTAAAAAGGAAGGAAATTATGTAAATGGTATTTTTAGGAAAATAACCTGGGCCAATTTCTTTCTTCTCTCGAGCTCCTTTGCTTGTAGAATTTCTGATTCTTTCTGATCAATTTTTAGAAAATCATGTATATGGATTGAGTTTTATTCATAGCAATATTATTTCAATACTTTATGTATTATAAAAAAAATTAATACAAAATTTGTCCACACATTGGCTAAAATAGAACAGTGGTTACTGGGAAAATCAAGCAAATTGTTTCAACATGACAAAACTGCGACCAGAAATCACCAAAACACTTGAAAACCACCCTCACCAACGTTACCTCATTCTACCTATTCTCCCAAAAGTACTACTGGAATCAGAGAAAAACTGAATTTTCTCACTTGAAGCACTTGGCATCCAACAAGGGCTCACCCTCAAAGGGCTCCTGGTCCTCGATCATAGCATTGACGTGCTCTTTCTGGACCTCATCAGAGATGTCAACCTTGGTCCATTCGTAGAGCTCCATGTCATAGCACTCATCAATGATGAACTGGGGGATCTCCTGGCCACGGAAAAGCCAGAGGCCCTTAACCTTGAAAGGAGGGTTTTGACCGATGACAAGCATCTTGCCAAAGGCATACTTGCGTGCTAGGTCCATGCGCTGAAGGAACCCACCCACCTTGTTCATGGTCACAAAAGACACAGTGTTCTCCTCATTGTACTTGTACTCACAGAACCACAGCGAGTACCCTTCAGGGTCATACATGTCCCAGAAACCTACATTCAAATTTTTATATGTGCTGTGTATGATCAGACATTTTTCGTACAAACAAAGACCTTTGCATTTGTTTAAAAGACAACCTACATTTTTGTCCTGGTTCAAAGACAACATAACAATCCTATAATCCAGCTACTCTAACAACAGATTTGAATATGAATAGCATCTTTGTGGTAGGTTTCAAAACTTGCTGACTATCTTACACTTTCTGCCAAAAAAAAAATGACCAACATACTAACTTAGGGGACAACCAGAAGGTCCAGAACACTCCCAAAAGCACTCATTACCAGCAGCAGCCAACTCTAATATTAGCTAACAACTGAAAAACAACCTTTTTGCAACAAACCACAATATAAAAGGCACAAAGCAGCGATATTGTACCTTTGATGGCAACCTCACGGAAGTTGGTCTTAGTGTTGGAGTACAGCCTCTTCCACTCATCCAAAATCATTTTGCTCGGGGAAAGAAGGTCGAGGGGGTTCTTGGGCTTTGGCTTTGGTGCCTCTTCCTCCTCAACCTCTGCTGCCTTCGGAGGAGCCTCTTTCTTTACCTCCTTTGGCTTCACCTCCTTGGGTTTGGCCTGCTCCTTGGCCGGTGCCTTCCTCAGAGACTGTACTGCAGGCAGAGCCTTGGTCTGTTTCACCTTGCCTATCACCTTCTTGACATTCGGCTGGTTCACCATTGTCCAGAAGTACCTGCAACACCAGTGCAACAATTGTCACACATAAAGCTTTTTTGTAATCTTACCTCCCGAACTAAAGAAAAAAATCTTGCACCTGGCTGAAATAAAACATGGATATGAGAGTATTACCTCTCAACATGAGGGAACTCAGAGGTGAAGGCCTTGGTCATGATGCAGGAATATCCCCAACAGAGATTGCATGTCATGACAATATCCGCCAAGGTTACACTGTGGCCCACGAGATATGTATTGTTAGCCAGGTGGGCGTTAAGGGCATCCAGTGATCCCTTGAAGATGTTTATAGCAAACTCCACTATCTATATACAGATGATTTGAAAAGAATTAGTTTGTGCTCAGTAAAATACTGAGGTGAACTTGACAGCAAAAGACCATCAATTTTTTATTTCCAACGCAGTTACAAACAAATTACTTCTTCATTTAAAATCACCACATTATGCAAGTACATCAAGACTGCTGATTAGCATTGCATGAACGTACACTGAAATACGCACAATAGAAACAGAAAAGATGGCACAGAACAATAAAATATTTGTCCTGAACTAGATTCTAGAAAAGTGAGAGATTAAAAAAAAATATGTAATGAAGGGTTTTATTAGTTATAACTTATAAGAATTAATTGGATAATGACATAAAACATGAAAAATAAAGGAGTTAATATATATGGGGAAAACTCACAGTAGGATCGTAACAAATATCACCAAACCTTCGTATTGCAGAGCGCCATCTAACTAGGCCAGCATAAATTTCAGTAGTAGCAAAGTCCATCCATTGCTCAATACGGGCCTTGAATAAAATATATATATACAAAATTTAAGAAACAAGTTAAAGCTGAAATACAATGAGTTGCTGCAATCAGAAAGCTTACATATTCAATAAGAGAAGAACCATAGAGAGGATTGTCGGCCTTCAATTTAGCAACTGCAAGCACAGAAGTAAACAACATAGGGAATTATAATCATGATTCAGCTAGTAAATCTTGTTTAGAAATTAAAATGCTACATATCATTAAGAACCAGTAACATCAAGTGCACTAAAAAAGGTGACTAATTGATGATAAAAAGTGTAAAGCATAACATGAAGTAAGATTATTTTGTTTATATACCATAACGAGCAATTGCATTGCTCTCAAAGATAGCGCCATCAGGTGTCTCCAGCACAGGCACCTAACAAAATAATATTAAACCAGTTATATTTTAACAAATAAAACAAGATTAACGTCATATGGTTCAGAATTTTGTGAAAGTACCCTCCCAAGAGGACTCATCTTGAGAAATTCAGGGGTGTTGTTGGAAACCCTCAGTTGGAAGTCCTTAGCGAGCTCAAGCTTCACGCCACTGTACTCAGCAGTTATTAGAGCTTTAAAAGCATTCGTATTGCCAGGACCTGTGTACAAAACCTACAAATAGAGAAACTATAGTTATAGTCTCAAAGATAATGACTGAATTCCAAAAGAAGTTTGTTTTCAAAATGAAAGAACAATTAGATCCCTGGCCTATAAGGAACGTAGCTCATGACCCATTTGCTAATATAACAATAATAAAATCAGTAACAGGGCTAAATGGCAATGCACATATGTTAAGGAAATCCAATGGAATAGAAATAATTACACATTAGCCGACATAAACCAATTGTTAACCCTGAAACTTGCAAACATAAACATCAAATGAGAATGACCAGATCTATAAGACTATAACAAATAAGCTAACCAGCAAATGAATGCACATCGATCCGAAATTAACTATGTAAACTTCTAATTATCATAAGAAAAATCCAAGCATAATATCCACAATCATAAAATCAACATTCCTAACAATAATATAGAGAACTAATTGACAGCCGCTGTCAATTCATCTAAAAGAAACAAACAACAATATAAAGTAGGAAAAATTTTATACCAACTTAGGTGCTTGGCTCAGATGATCAAATTAGTGGACCAAATTTCATTTGAAAAGATCAATAAATAAATAAATTCGATCAATTTTGTAGAAACAAAATCCTTACTAAACCAATAGGATTTCAACTCAGGGGTTTTCCATTCCTATGCTAACTTGGGATACCAAACAAACGACCATCGAATTTGAAAAGAAAACAGAAAATTCTAAGTAACGAGCTGAAGATAACTGACCAGAGCCATTGCTATCGCCTATCGATGGTCTCTCTCGCTCGTTCTCACATCTGAGGAAATAGATTGAATGGATCACCAAAAGAACAAAAATAGCAATCTATATATAAAGAAACAAACTTTAATTTATGGGGACCTGGATTTATTATTACCACTGGAAAGGGTGGAGGGAGACGAGGTGGCGCCGAAAAAACTAAGACAAACTGTGTCGTGCGGATTGTGGTTTTATGACTCAATCTTGAGCGAATTTAGTAACGGATCCAGACTCGATCCGGTCGCACCGAGTGGGAATAGAAATATACGCGCGGAGCACGAAAGGATTTACAGTCGTCCGATCCGATGAGTTTTTATCGGACGGCGAGATGTATAACGAATTTATAATCGATTCTTTTATTTAATAAGAAAAATATTATACTCCAAAATTTTCTTTTAAAAAGAACAAGAACAATGAAATAACGCCACAGTAACTCTGTAAGTGCCGCTATAGGCCAACAAGGGGCCAACATTTTTTCTTTTTCTTTTTCTTTTTCCGAATTTGAACATTTTTTCTTAACATTTATTTTTCTTCAAATAGTAGGTCGGAACGCAATGATGAGAAGAGTCGGAAAACATAAGTGTGCCAAAACTTGTTGGATTGGAGGTCTGGATATATTTTATAGTACTTGTGCATTTGTAATCGTAAAAAAATATCAGTCTAACGAAGCAGTACTTCCTTTTGGTCCCCTTATTGATCAATCTGAAGTATCCATCATACTTCACTTTCAACTTGAATCGAGATACATTCATGCTGGGAAAAAATGACATTGTATGTTTAATTCACATTTTATATGGTAGCAGTACATTATTTGAGCAAAAGAAAGAAGAATGAATCACGTTCGTCCCCCCCCCCCCCCCCCCCCCCCCCCCCCATTATTTGCGTAAATTTGATGTTTTATGGTTGTGCCGATAGTCTAATTGAGTACAAGAAATGAAGAAAATAAAACATAAAGAGAAACTTGTAGAGAGGATAGATTTTGGAATAATATGTGCACTATCATTCATGGATTTATGACTGGACTTGCACTGTGCATTGTTCTGTTTTCAATTCCAGAGATATACATGATATTTTGAAGATTGTGGGTTAGACTTGAAATTATTTCTAACATTTATATGTAGCGTATTGACTATTGATGTATCAGAATTCGTATTTTTTTTGTTTCATGGTCCGTAATCTAAAATATAGATAAAGATGTGTGAATGTCGGTTCATGTTTTAGTTAGTATTAGTGCAATACGCCATCAAGACTTTTGATTTTTCTGCTTCAACTTATTCTGGTCCGTTCCTTTAGATGTATGTTAATTTTTTATGTGTTACTTATTGTGTTGTAATGTGTGTGGCTTAGAACTGTGTTCCCTTTATGTTGCATTATTGAGATTCATTTAGATTATACTGCGTCATTTTTGTCACATAATTTATTTCAACTCTCTCTCTCTTAGTTGCTTCTATGAGAAATGATGGAATAACGTTTTTTATTTGTGATAATTTAGAAACTTAAGTCAAGTAAAGTAGTTCAAATGCCTAAGCATACTACTAATTGTTATTTTTTTTTTCATAATGAGATAGATCTTGCTCTTTTTATTGTTGTGTTTTCTGCAAATTGAGATTTGACATAAGTTAATTCTTAATTATCGAATATTTGACATAAGTTATGTTTTATGATAGACACTATCAATATACTTACTAATTTCTAATATTTTTTAAGATATCTTTCATTTATGAAACACAAAAAAACATATTTAAAAATATAATTAATAAAAATCAAAGAGTCACGAATAAAGAATCAACAAGAGCAATAAAAAGTTAAAAACTGCTCATATTTATCGTGCGTATTTTTACCTTCTTTTTTTTTTGGGAAAATGTTCATTTATAACTTTACATTAATGACAACTATTTAATTTCTGGCCATATTTATCGATGTTAATTTTTAAAATGTCATTGTTTATATTGTATTTTATATAAACAAATGTGTAAAATTTTCCATTAATTATAAATTAGTTTAAAAACATATATATTCGTTTTTAGAATCTATATTTGCATTAATTATAATTTTTAATATTATATAACAAACACCTTCACGTTTCACATCGTATATTATTTATATAAGCTCACACTTTATTCTAATCTTTGGCAATAACTGAATTGATAATTTTAAAAATAACTATATATATTTTATTATTAATAAATATAAAAAAATATTTACATGAAAAATTCAAAATAAAAAATATGTTAAAAACACTTTATCGAGTGAAGCTCGATGTTCAACCCTAGTTCACATAAACATTGTATAATTATAATAAATGCAAAGCTATTTTACTGTTTTGTTCCTCCTATTACTGACTAGTGCGGTAGCACTTAATGAAAAGTCTTAAATAAAAGCAATTCATGATTCTAACAAAAGCAATGAACACGGTGAAAATAAAATCAATGTGGAATTTTACCTTAAATCATCTTGAGCTTTTTCTTTACCCTTTCTTATTGCCTTCAACTTCTGCTTTGGTTCCTGTGACATATTGGAAAATCTCAAATTAAATTCAGTCAATTAAATTAAATCCTTAAATAATATTAAATGACCAATAAAAAGATTAGCCAAAGACAACTGATATTAGTAAGCAACTTCTAAAAATTTAGCTGCACAATCGTCAAAATAATTATATGACATGATCAAGAAGTTAAATCTAATCCATATTAAACTATTAGTAATAGGAAAAAAGAAATTTGGAATTTATCAACTCAAATTGATTATTGTAAATAAAATATTCATAATTGATAAATTTAATGCAACAGTAAAATCGAATCGAAAAAGAAAACTTCTTCTTTATGTAGTATCTATATTGAATCTACATAATTCTAGCAAAATCAAAGCTTGAGATATATTGAAATTCATGATCAAAACAATTAAAAACTTAATGAAGATAATTATAAATATTAATTTATATGAGTTGCAGCATCTTTGGACATAAAGTTTCTGTCACATAAGATCCTGAGGGAAAATTTTTAATAAAAAGCATTTCTCTTCCTCCCTCACGCTGGCACCATCTCCTTCCTTCTTTTCCATCTTCTCTTTTCTCCGCACCATCTCGATCTCTCCTCTTCTGATGTTTATCCGAGTACAAGAGCCGAAGAGGGATGAATTGCGGCTAGCCAATCTCGTTGCGCCACGGACGAGCTATGCTTTTGAGCTGTCCTTCCTCGTGTTGATCCGCGAGAAAATCGAATAAGGGTGGAATTTTGACGTGGGCTGTGAGATTCGAGTTTTTTTATCACTGTCATCGGTTCTACTCTCTCTTTCCTTCATAACTCTGCCTATAAATACCTCGATTGAGGTCGAACTTGGGTTGGCTGGTCGGTCTAGGTTTTTCCACATAAAAAAAAAATAAATAAATGAGGAGGCAGGGAAATTGGGAACGGAAGAGAGAGGATGACAGCTGAAGATCAAAGGTATAGTTAGTCACTCGATTTTATAACTTGTTTTGATTTGAGTTAAAACCGTTTGATAGAATTGATGAGAGTTGAGTTTTATGTTTAGTATTAAACTTTTGAGTTAGATGTGGTGTTTGAAGCCGTGAACAAGTTCAATTAGGCCAATAGCATGGTTCAAAATAAGTTATAAATGTTGAAATCGGTTGGGAAATGGATTGTCAAAGGGCATAAAGGTTTGCCGAACATATACCAAACAAAAATTAAGGGGTTTTGAGGATTTTGACCTCGGTTAGGCATGGGGAGATGTTGTTTCAGACTTGATTTTGAGGTTTGAGGATCGGTACCAGTCATTGGTACGCTGCCCTTGCCTCTGGTATCGATCTGGTGCAGTGTTGAGTTGTGACAGGGGCTGGTTTGCGAGAAAAAAATGGGTTTGAGGACCTATTTGTGAAGAAAAAGGACCTAAAAATAATTAAAAAGGGTCTTTTTATAAAATAAAAGGGCTCGGATGTGAAATAAAATGATTTGAGGTCCTCTGGAGAAAATGGCGTATGAGGGTTGGATCCGGACCACCCCGTCGGATCCTGTCGGACCCGTTACGCTGGCTCAGGTCAACTGGGTCAGGTTGACCTGGCTCAGCCGTGAAGGAGAAGTGGGCTGGGCCGGATTTGGAGTGGGCTTGGCAGAAAAAAAAAATTCTTCTTGGCCCAGTGCGTATAATTCTGGCCCAGTGTAAAAAAAAAAAACGTATATGGGCTGGACCCATTTAAGTATTGGACTGAAATTTGATTTCTAAAACTTAATTTATAATTAAGTTAATTATGTGGGCTTAAGGTTAAACAACTAGTTAATTAAAGGAAAGGCCATTTCAATATGGGTATACCTTTAATTTGACGGCTTCGGGAGATGATGTAAACAGTTCGAGTGAGTCAAGAACAGATACGTGACAAATCACCGACTAAACTGATCCCAACAGACAAAATCAAATAACTTTTGGATTTTCAAATTCTGTTTTTATTTAACACTTATTTTATGAATTTAAATCTTGGATTTCTAATTTATAATAATAAACAAAAATAATTTTGTAATTAAATAAAATATGTGTACATACATAATACTTTATAAATAATAAATCATGTATATATATGTATTAGATAAAATAAATTAAGTTAAAATAAATAATAATAATTTAACAAAGCAACATTTTTAGCATAATTAGTGTTAGGAAATGCTCATATTTTAATTTTAGATTAATTACAACTAATTAATCGCCATTAACAACAAGCAAATCAAGAGATCTAGTGCTAAAGCAATCACACGTCAAATCAAGAGAGAAAGTTGGAGAAATTGTATCTCTCATGAAATCGCATTCATGAGGCTCGAATCCATGGCATGGGAGTCGATGGCGTGCTTGCACCGCCTCTCCACCACCTCGAACCGCCTCACGCCCACCAAGGAGCCGACCACAAGCTTGAAGGAGTGCTAGCTCTTCTCAAGCTCCTAGCTAATCCTCTCTACCAACTTCTAATTTCTATTAACTATTTAATGGAGGAAGAAGAAGGGAGGAGCTCAACACATGAGCAATGGAGGGAGAAGGAAGAGCCATGGAGAAGAGAGAATTTTCTCTCTTCTCTTTTGGTGGCGCACAAGAAGGGAAGGGAAGAGGAGAGGGGTAGATGGAGGCTAGGGTTGGCTCTCTAAAGAGACCCCCTTTTATAGCCAACCAATCCTCATCCTAAGTTTCCACTATTTACAACTTTGCCACTTGCCCTAGCTGAAAATTAATAGGCTATGAAGCCCAATTTCTCATGTGCTAAATGGGCCATTAATTCATTAATTAATGATCCATATAATTGCTCTTTCTATCATCCTTTACAATGGGCCTTTAAATAAACAATTAATTTAGAAGCCACATAGCTCAAATAAATTAAAGTGTTGAACATAATTAATTATTAACTTATTAATAATTAATTCTTGATTAGCTTATGCATTAATTTATTTCTAACATGATCCATTTGATATAATTAATTATAACGGTTCATAACGATATATAATTAATTAATCAACTTATCATGTTTTGTATTCTCCAATACAAATAAACAATGCACGTGTGGTCAAAGTCCTATTTGTGCGACCCTATTGAGGATTTATGCTATGTTGGCCATGGAGAATAAATCATTATTTATTTTCAATAATCATAAGCGGTATCTAGCAGCACGTTATGATTCCCAATTCGCATAAATAATGTACTGCTACAATATGTCAATCCTGCATAAGAAATATTAGTATTTCCTTGTCTGATTCTTATGTAACACGATATCTTTGTATAATCCAAGATAGGAATGTGTCATTCTTGCAGATTATACATTTCTTGATCTAGAGTTGATTGTACATGTTGGCCAACCAATCCAACTCCATCAAGGGGCCCAAACAGATATCATCACTCATTAAGTATATTAATGAGGGACATACGGTTTTCTTGATGAACAACTTTTCCCCGCACAATTCAAGAGAACATAAATAAAGTCCTTATAGCAGCCTTTATCAGGAATCAACGTTAGACGATATTTATTGAACCTATCCTCATGTGGAAAAGGTGAACATCTCAAACTTAGAATCAAACTGATATGAAATAAACAATGACACATAACACAATCCATATGTTTATTTCACTGGGTCAAGTCCTGTACTATGTTCCAATAACATACACATATACAATTAAGTTGGTAACTCCTTACCTATGATTTGTAGAACTTAATCATCACTTAACTTGCATACTAATCTTTTATGATAATTAATGTTCCTTGTTAATTATCAAGATTATGGACGATTTAGATTTATTATTGTCATTCTAATGAATGATCCACAGAGATCTACAATTCAGATCCTCAACCTGAATGATCTGTCAATAATAAACTCTAGGAACAAATGATCAAATATCATCATTAACATAAACTAAGAAAATAAGTCATTAAATATTGACTTCTAGGACATAACTCCAACAATCTCCCACTTGGCCTAGAGTCAATCAATAGTGACTTCTAGCAAGTGAAGAATTTAGAACAATGTCATATATCTATATATATACATGTCTCGAACCTCAAAAGATATTATACACTTAAAGCAAGTTACTCATACGTCCATCACGCATGGATGCACAACTGCATATCGTATACCGCTTAAGGTAGAGGTTAAGTTAGAGTGTTCGCTGTGTCCGCGAACCTATCCAATTTTGTTTGACCCTATATACATATATGCTCCTATATATGTGTTCTTGATCATCATCATGTGAGATCAAGTGACATCGTCATAGATCTTAGTTGGATCACCAATTAATTATTGGGGTCTTCAAGTTTAAGCTATGGTTCGAGATGCATAGAACCATATTAGCTTGACTGAGAACTTCACGATCCATACTACATTCTTTCAATGCTTTACAAGTTGCTATATATTTTGTTTTGGTGACGGAAACGGTTGTAATATCCCATTTAGAACACCTTCTAAATTTACAACACCACATTTAAACAAAATATGTAGCTCAATTGTATTTATATCAATCTTTCGAAAACTAGCATCAATATATCAATTTATATGAGCTTTCTTTTATCTTACCGGATGGAAAAACATATCACTCTTTCTCTTAAGATACTCGAGGACATTCTTGATTATTGTCCAAATGTGTTTTTCTTTGTATCCATTTGACAACTGATTGTCATACTCCTTGGGTACAACACATAGGGGTATGTGCATAAATATGGCGTCCGTTATGAAACTCGTAACAGAAGGATGCTCGAAATATATCGTGCACTCTTCTCGAATTGAGTTGAAACACACCGATTAGAACTCAAGTGTATGCCATACAACGTGTTAGACATCCTTTCTAGGAGTCTATCTTTTCGTGTAACTATAACACCTTGTCATTATATGCACATTTTGCTCAAACCTGACATCCATCATAATCTATCTCCATAGATTTTGTTTCCTTGGATTTAGGTGACTTACCCAAGTTCTCAATTGAGAAAACATTCTCCAATGAGATCTTGACAATATTCATTTTCTTAATGTTATTCCCAATTAATGTCTTGTATCTTGTACAATACATGTAACACAATCATGCTCCCACTGAATATCTTGTCTATATAAGATACTTTTGACGAAGTGCAACTCCTTGACTTCCTTGTCAAAATGTTTATTCCAATTTCCACAGTACTTGCTTCAATCCATTAATGGATCATTGAAGCATATATATGTTTCCAACAATACAACAAATCCTTAGTTTGTGTCAAATACACAACAACTTCCTTCATTCAATCGAAGAAGGCGGTTTTGATGTATCTTTCCATATATCTATATATACGAAATATAACTATTGATAGAATGATCTTTATTGACTTATACATAGCTACAAGCGAGAAGCCGTGTTTTGTACATGGTCAACTTGTTATCGACTTAGACATAGCATCAATCATGAAATTGTGCTTTGTAAATAGTCGACTTGCTATCCATATCTATCTTTCCTTTTAAAGATCCAAATGTTCTAGATGGATCGCTCCTTCTTGAACATTAATCAAGGTCTATACCTTGTTGTTATATATGTGGATTGCACTTAAAGATCATATAGATTCAAACCTTACTTGTGGAATCGGGTCTTTCCATCGCTTCTTTATTTATCAACGAATTCTCATATGTCAAGTATGAGGATATTGTGAAACCTATGTACTTTTCAGTTTAGGCAATTCACTCTCGTTGATCTTTGTAGGATTGGTGCTTGAGGTCTATGAACTACTCCTACAACATCTTGTAGAATAAGTTCTTGATCCTAATGTATTGCACGAGTTTCTCTAACATCATCCATTCGTGAGATGTTTGAGTACTCTTTAGAAGCGAGCGTGCTTATAAATTTCCTCCTTTCACAACTGCTTGTGAGTTAAGTTTCGCTCAACTCCCACTAAGCACCATATATGGAGTGACAAGTTCCCTATAAAGGTACTTCTTGTAGTGACGCATAAACTCCTTTAATGCTCACTTTACTCCCACTACTTCTTCTTGAGAATATCATTCTTTAAGATTACGTTATGATGAGCAACAACTACCTTGTTCTTATCATGTTCATAGAAGTAGTACCTTTTGGCTAATTCAAGATATCCTACAAAATAATAAGCGTCTTATTTGGGTCCAAGCTTATCAATCAAATGAACCTTGAAATAAGCTTCTCAACACAAAATCTTGAGAAACAATATACCTAGAGATCGAATCTCGTAAGATATCTTTCTCAATAGACTTCAATGGAATTTTTATTCAGTGTAAACAATATTGTCCTCAAACACAATCCCTTATATGAGTCAAACAAGTCAATTTGATTTATTACCGATCGAACTATATTAAACAATGTTCGATACCTTCATCCTTGGATACATTTTTCAATGTTCCTCATGGAGCGAGTAGTGAAACGTCTTTCATACTCTTTAGGCAATATATCAAACTATATGACTTAACAATTTACCATGATCCATCTTAAGACTTTTGCTTTTATTGAATAGTTTTTCAACTTTACTCTTGAAATTCTTTTGACCTTGTCAAAAGATTCATACTTATACCATATCAAATAGATACGTTAATATCTACAATGATCGTTGGTCAAGTGGTAAAGTATCAACAACCTTTCAATTGCACAAGTGTTTTTGATCTATATACATCAATATGTATTAGTTTTTAATCAAGTTACTTGTCCTTTAAACCTTCGTAGGTCAAAGGCGCTTTTGTCATTTAACAAACACGATTCGCATGAATTTCAATTGATTTGCAATCAAATTGATTTACGAGCTCCACGTTACGTAGACTCTCATAATGCGATTCTTGTTTATATTCGACTAAGCAACTATTTTACATAAAAGTCAAATACTTTATGTGAAGTCTTACATATTTGTCATTCAAAATTTGTTTATCTATTTCAAGCAAATTCAATTAAGATGCATGAAATCTTATACACAAATTTATAACAATAAGAGAACAACAATTCTCTATTACAAAACATGATCATCCATCATCAAATATGAAACGGAGATAAAGTTTTATGAGATGTTTGGAATAAGGTATACAACCTCAAATTTCCTAAACAAACTCTTTATTTAGTAAAGATAACTCTACGTATTCAATGGTAGCGGCTTAAACGTATAAGCCATTTCCAAACCAGAGTTTACTTTACTTATCTCAAACTTTCTCTTATTCATCATTGCCTACACATTTCGTTAAATGCGAGCACATGAACTAGCACCTAATTACTAGTGTGAATTAGAGATAGGGAGATAATTTGAACGACAAATATCTTAAGGTTTAGAACATCATGATATTTCGGACAACCTTTCAAATGCCTCCCATAAATGGCAAATGAAACATCTCATGTGACACACGGTCACTAGTGAGGATCTCAAAGTTTCAACTCATATCTTGGTAAAGTATTCCTTTAATACTTAACCAATTACTTTCAGCACTAACAAGTGTGCGAACAATATATCCTTTATCCATAGAAAGAGATTGTATGACAATATCAACAATTCTTGATATTGGAGATCTTAATATCTCTAGTTGTCAATTAGCTACTCAAACCTTTCGGTTCGCAAGCTAATGAAACATTTATCTTCTTATAAGAAGAATCTCTTGGTTAACTCACACTCCATTACTCGATCATAAATGATTGAGTCTATATTTACTTTCTCTAAGAACGTCTTCTTGAGTAAGTGCATGAGAACGTAGAAGTCTTAGTATAGTCCTTATGAATTCTCCAATTCAAAGGTCTAGAACTTCTAAAAGGATTTAAGCATTCGCTTTATTGAATAATTTTCGTCGAAACTAATCAATCATTGCGAAGCTATTGTTCGGGAAGTCGAGGAACGTTTTTGGGATTAAACTTGCTCAAGTTTCTTATTTCCAAGAACATGTCTTAGAAATCGGTATTTCTTCTCCAAGTGAATACCTTAGAAACGAGCTTGTCGTTTTTCAAAGATTGATCGCAACGAAATTAACACATTTAATATCTATAACAATTTCAATTTAAGGTCATTTAGTTTATGCAATGTTTTGTTTATGGAATGATAAACAAAACTCACACTACATTTAATTAATGTCCCTAAATGTAATGGATTCCAAGATCCTCATTTTCGTCGAAATAGGGGACAGCGTCGGCATGACACCTAAAACAACTAGATAAGGTAGGTTTTCCAACCAATCATATCTTGTCCATATAATTCTTGGTTTGTGAGATATCATAAGTATATCTACAAACTTCGTCCCAACGTCCAATCCGAGTGGGTCCGTTGTAAACAGTGGCGGATCCAAATGGTAGCTATCCCAGGCACTTGCCTAGGGTAGTTTTTTAAAAATTAAGTACCTGGATAGTACAATTTGATTGGTGCCCGGGCTGAAATAATTATGGTGCCTGGGCTAAGATATTGGGCCTGTCTAAAAATAATGTTTTCCGCTTATTCTTGCTTCCATGCGTCTGTCTATTCGTCTCCAATTTTAATAGCGGGTCCGGAAAAAGGTTTGCAATTTGAATCCAGTCTGTTTTTTATTTGGGATGACTGCATCTGACATCTGTTTTAATCAGATAAAAAAAATATCCTTCTTCAATCTTATTCGTAACCCCCTAAAATCCTCCTCCTCTGTTCTCCGTACATCTCCTATTCTTCTCCGTTCTCTGTTCTGCAATTCTCCGCCTAGCCTAACTATCTATCTCGATCCCTCATTCCCCTCTGTTCGCTGATAGGCTGCTGCCTGCTGGTCGGTGCCTCACTACCAAGCTGAATTTTCCATTTTCCCTTAATCCCATCTTTTTGTTTGATTCATCGTTTTGTTTCGTAATACCTTCAATTAAATAGGCAAATGACATCATGGCATCAAAATGGAACCACACCTCTTTAGATTATAATTTTTCTTTTAAGGTTCGCATAACTTAATAAAGGAGTAGTATTCATAATTTTATATTATCATTCATTCATTGTATTGGCTAACTATTTGATTGGTTTCGTCGATGACACATCTACACTTCTATTAATTATTATTGATATAAAATTGAACTTAATTTTAGTAATCGACTAATTGCTAGATCTTAATTAAATTGGTAATTAAACACTTCCAAAAATTTATTTGTTGTAGATATGGAGAGATTTAAAAAAAACAACCTCATCAAATCAAAAGCGAGCACGTTTGGATCATAACTCTGACGGTTCCAAGGGAAGCAATAATGCAACGATTTCAAACTATGAAGTCGTGCAAAGGACCGTTACTTGCATTAGAAAATTAGAATTAGATTTTTTTTCTACTTTTTGGTGATTGATAGAGAAGTAAAGATCATGAAAAAGTAATTAAGTTTATGAAAAAGATGATATATTGTGTAATATCAATTATATATATTTAGAATGATTTTTTGTTAAAATTATTATTTACTTTATTTTAATTTTTTTATTTGTTATATTATAATTATGCCTAGGCTAAAAAAATTCCTGGATCCGCCACTGGTTGTAAAGCAACTTCTCTCTATTTGCTCCTAGTAAGTCCGATTTACACCCCGACTACAATGATGGACTACGATGTCCGCGTCGGCAGGAATGCATCAATAGACAATCAATTGTATTGAAGGGGATAGAGAGAAGGAGGACGATTTGGCTAAATCAAGTTAATTTGGGACATAAACAATTACGTGACTTTGTTTGGTGGTCGTGTAAGCATACACCCATACCTACCTATGACAATTCAAGGCATTCTCAAACAATCACATAATCATACACATCTCAAACATAGTCGTGGGTTTGTATGGCTCCCGCTTGCATTAATCTTCGTCGCATCTCCATGTAACGAGACTAATCTAATTAAGCCCTCCCACTAATTATTAAGATCCTATCTAATAATTAAGAGAAATAAATACATGTGATAAAATTCCTAAAACCCCGCCTAGGCCTTAGGGGCATGCAAGCCTCACAAGTTACATCAAAAATTAACCAATTAATTATCAAGGCACCTTAGGCCACTTTACAAGCAATCACATGCATTCACAATATTTTACAATACACAAGGCATTGACATCTTGAGCCATATCAAACCCACATCCTCCTACAAAACAAAGTTAGCACATATACAATATACATGATTCACTTGCTCTTAATTAATTTCATTAATTAGAATCTTTGTGCATACTTGTTGCTCAAGTTTTTTCGAATGCAAAGAAGGCTTAACCTTAACAACTAATTGTTTAAGCCCTTTTAAATTAAATCCAACCATCAAAACAGAAAGGAGGGTATTTAAGGAGTCTTCTAATTAACCTTTCAATAAATTGATTAATTAGAAACTATTTTAACTAATTAAAATACAAAATTCGGGGCCCGAAAAAATTCAAAATAATTCGGTCTCCAAAAAATCCGAAATAAATCCAGAGAACTCCTTACAAAGATTGTGATTACCTGTAAAAATCTCAAGGAGAGATCAATTACCATCAGGGAGAACCAAAAAAGTCAAATCCTCAGATTGTGCGCGAAGCACCGTTAGAGAAAATTCTGTTATGGGTCTCAACCTTTTGATCTGTATGATCATCCCCTTGATATTTTTCCAGCAAACCATTTACATAGAAAAATACTACATACAATAGGCTATCATTCCATGAAAAGAAAATCCACAAGTTATATTCAAGATCAACGAGATAACAAGCATTTAAGCAAGGTATCCTGTTCTGGAACAGACCGTCGACCAAAAAGGTTTCACTCGGTTGAGGTATCAAATCTCAATGAAAATCTATGAAATTAATTTTCACAGATTCCAGACTTAAAGGAGAACATTTCCATTTCAACACTTTTCCATAAAAGTTTCTCAATAAGTACAGTTTTTCAAAACAATCAGTTTGTTCGAAAAAACAGATCTGACAACTTCATCACTTTTCATCCTTGAACGCCCACATAATATCCGAAATATGCAACAAAATTTATATATCCAGAAAGAGCATCAAGTTTAGATTAATCCTATCTAATAGTTACAAGTACTTTGTATACAAACTTATTTGTTACCAACCACAACAACAGAACTGTGCAGCAGAATAACAGATCTGCGCACCGTTACCGTTTAAATCACTAGAAATTCATTTTACATCGAATTTCAATGATTCCAGTGAGAAAACAACCACAACTCAAAGGGCTACAACCTCCAATAAGAAGGAAAAAAATTCAGAGAGCTTTACACCACGAAAAATAAGCAACAAGACAGAAAATAGCCTTTCCAGGGCCAGCAAGCATGCACATCACTAATTAACTTAATTAATTACGAATTCTCACTTAATTAAGTGTGGAAAACCTTAAGCACGACCATAGCTCTGATACCACTATTAGGAAATGCTCATATTTTAATTTTAGATTAATTACAACTAATTAATCGCCATTAACAACAAGCAAATCAAGAGATCTAGTGCTAAAGCAATCACACGTCAAATCAAGAGAGAAAGTAGGAGAAATTGTACCTCTCATGAAATCGCATTCATGAGGCTCGAATCCATGGCATGGAAGTCGATGGCGTGCTTGCACCGCCTCTCCACCACCTCGAACCGCCTCACGCCCACCAAGGAGCCGACCACAAGCTTGAAGGAGTGCTAGCTCTTCTCAAGCTCCTAGCTAATCCTCTCTACCAACTTCTAATTTCTATTAACTATTTAATGGAGGAAGAAGAAGGGAGGAGCTCAACACATGAGCAATGGAGGGAGAAGGAAGAGCCATGGAGAAGAGAGAATTTTCTCTCTTCTCTTTTGGTGGCGCACAAGAAGGGAAGGGAAGAGGAGAGGGGTAGATGGAGGCTAGGGTTGGCTCTCTAAAGAGACCCCCTTTTATAGCCAACCAATCCTCATCCTAAGTTTCCACTATTTACAACTTTGCCACTTGCCCTAGCTGAAAATTAATAGGCTATGAAGCCCAATTTCTCATGTGCTAAATGGGCCATTAATTCATTAATTAATGATCCATATAATTGCTCTTTCTATCATCCTTTACAATGGGCCTTTAAATAAACAATTAATTTAGAAGCCCACATAGCTCAAATAAATTAAAGTGTTGAACATAATTAATTATTAACTTATTAATAATTAATTCTTGATTAGCTTATGCATTAATTTATTTCTAACATGATCCATTTGATATAATTAATTATAACGGTTCATAACGATATATAATTAATTAATCAACTTATCATGTTTTGTATTCTCCAATACAAATAAACAATGCACGTGTGGTCAAAGTCCTATTTGTGCGACCCTATTGAGGATTTATGCTATGTTGGCCATGGAGAATAAATCATTATTTATTTTCAATAATCATAAGCGGTATCTAGCAACACGTTATGATTCCCAATTCGCATAAATAATGTACTGCTACAATATGTCAATCCTGCATAAGAAATATTAGTATTTCCTTGTCTGATTCTTATGTAACACGATATCTTTGTATAATCCAAGATAGGAATGTGTCATTCTTGCAGATTATACATTTCTTGATCTAGAGTTGATTGTACATGTTTGCCAACCAATCCAACTCCATCAAGGGGCCCAAACAGATATCATCACTCATTAAGTATATTAATGAGGGACATACGGTTTTCTTGATGAACAACTTTTCCCCGCACAATTCAAGAGAACATAAATAAAGTCCTTATAGCAGCCTTTATCAGGAATCAACGTTAGACGATATTTATTGAACATATCCTCATGTGGAAAAGGTGAACATCTCAAACTTAGAATCAAACTGATATGAAATAAACAATGACACATAACACAATCCATATGTTTATTTCATTGGGTCAAGTCCTGTACTATGTTCCAATAACATACACATATGCAATTAAGTTGGTAACTCCTTACCTATGATTTGTAGAACTTAATCATCACTTAACTTGCATACTAATCTTTTATGATAATTAATGTTCCTTGTTAATTATCAAGATTATGGACGATTTAGATTTATTATTGTCATTCTAATGAATGATCGACAGAGATCTACAATTCAGATCCTCAACCTGAATGATCTGTCAATAATAAACTCTAGGAACAAATGATCAAATATCATCATTAACATAAACTGAGAAAATAAGTCATTAAATATTGACTTCTAGGACATAACTCCAACAATTAGTATGATATCAACACCTTATAGTTTAATCTAATAATAGTTAATTAGTTTTTATGTATATGTCTAACATAAGTTACGAGTTATGATCTAAGTGAAATTTAAGAAGTTTCGTAAAATGAAAGTATATAGGCAGATGCACGATATCCATAGATAATATATTTCCACTATGACTAGTAATTATCAAGTACACATAAAATAATGTGCAATTGTCGTTTACTTTAATCAGTGATTAGACTAGAAATATTTTAAGCAACTTAATTAATTAAAATAGATTTTTATCACAATTTATTAATAACTAGAAAGTCAAAACCAATTATTAAATGATCAATTAAAATACTTAATAATATATTTCGAAACAAAATCTCTACAATCAGAATTCAGACTTAACTAAACATCCGAACCTACTTCAGTCTGGTTGACCAAGTCTGTCGGTATGGTAACCCAAGAACCACTTGAAAATAGATTATTTAGGGTTTTGTCTTAAGTACTCTAAGTTACCATTAGATGGTCATTAAGATAAATTTCCTTTTCTTATAAAGGAATCAATCTAGGATCGTTAATGAGAAACTATCAAGCTTAAAGACAGTCAAGCAGGAGAACCTCAGTTAGGATGATCGTCAAGCATTACATCGAGCAACTACGCTTAAGCTTGCTATTCAGGTGCGGATACGTGGATTTTTCTAGAGATCTAGTCCTGGTAATTTATGTTAAATGCATAGCATGTTGCTATCTGATTTGGACGCATTTTTCATTGATCATATTAGTTTTATAGGAACAGATATTACAACTCATGACTGCATGTTGAATCAATCCCCTTTGATCAAGGTTGTGATAATAACGGGCAAGTTTTTGCAACTCCTTTGTAAATGGTCCGAACTAACTCAAGTTCAATTTAATCTTGCCTGATAATCATGTAAGCATGTAATCCTGCAAGCATGATAAAGAAGTCAAATATCACTCTCCGGAGTCGGTCGGCCACCGGCTTCGGCCAGTTCGATAGCGCTATTAGAATATGAAATTTCCTCATGCCACCTGGAATGTCAGGTAAGGGAAAGGTTTCCTCTTGTGCCCAGCCGGTTGGGAAAGGAAACCTGAGTGAGATTTTGATGAATATTTACATGATATGTTTTGTACATGATATAATTTGTTTACTGCCGGTTTCATGATCCTGTCTTGATGTGTTTGCCTGCATGTTACTTTTTAGTATATTATGATATTAATTGGTATGTTCCTTCTCCGCTATTCGGTATATAGTGGATGGAGATTTGCATTTCATTATGATTATTTTATTGACTTCCATTTTATTACTGATTTAATTAGTATTTATATTGATTATACGGGTATTATTTCTGGACTAAGGTTTCAACCATAAATCCACGTCTGGAACTAAAACCCGCACTGAGAATTTATTTCTCATTCCGTTCTTTTGTATATTTTTCCACAATGGATGTGGGTTCTAGGTTACAGAGACGGGCTCGATCAAGTCAAGTGAAGATTAAGCCAAATATCTTACCATTGAGTCAGGGGAATCCATCATGGTAAATCATGGTAAGATTAAACTTGTACCGTATATATATATATAAAAAAAAAAAACTGGTAGGAAAACGTCTTGCGGATACATAGAGATTGTGTATTCGCGGCGGGATTGTCACAACCTATGTGTCGGGGTGTGACAGTCTTGTGGTGGTATCAGAGCATGGTTTAAGCCATAACCAGACTAGTAATACGCGAGTGTGGGTAGAATAAGGGAGTAATCAATAATTAGTATTCTTATTTGTTTTACATTAGGCAATTTATAAAGTTATGTGAGTTATGATACTAAAAGCAATGAGACAAGTAGATCTGCATCGTTAAGTATATGATACAGTATGAATTTGGTAAATTTATAATCTATATTTATAACGATTAGATAAGATATGTGTATATAATCTATAATTATTTAGTTAGTTTTCTAATTTGTTTTAAATTCTAACATTAGTAAGTAAGAGCAGGTAATTGAAAAAAAAAATATATATATATACATAGATAGAATAAGAACGTTCAAATTTCATAAATTGAAATTTTGGCTAATAATAGAAATTGCATTTCTAGAATATTCTTTACTTAAGTATTTTAATTACAAGCTAATAATTTTATAGTCAAATCAAATAATTAGTTTGATTTCTAATATTTATAATATATTCCCTAAATTGTAACAGTATAAAATAGGATATTTAGTTAATACTAGAGTACATAACACTCTTTGTTATATTGAGTAAACAACGATAATGTAATTTTCACAAATAGATATTTATAACCTAATTATTTTCTAACAATTTCGTGTTTAATTCAAATTGAATACAATTAAGGGTATACTTATAAATATGATGATAGATTTATGCTGGCTTAAGTAAAAAAAAGAAAAAAAATTTCTTTATATTCATAATAGATAAATTGATTTAAAATAAAATAGGTAATTCAAGAAATATATATATAAGTTACAAGAAACAATAGGACAAGCAGTAATGCATTGTCGGTTAAAAATATAATAAAAAAAGTTAAAAATTAAGTGTTTCATTAATTACATTTAGGATAAAATGTATTTACTAGTTAATATAACAATCATATTTTTCAAAATTTATTTTTTAAAGTGTTAACTTTAATAAGTAACAGTAGGTAAACCAAGAAAATTAGGTAAAATGAGGACACTATGACCTTGCATAATTAAGAGTTTTCAATAAACTACACTATAATATTCCCTATCTAAAGATTATAATTTTAATTATTGGCAAAGATTATTCTATTTACTAATTAAATTTTAACATTAGTTTGATTTTTAATAATTATAAGTAAATTCCCCTAAATTTTAACAGTAAGTAATAAGCTATTCTATGAATACTTAATTATATGGTATCACTTATATTTTAAATAAACAACGACAACATGATTTTCATAAAATAGATCTTTATAGCCTTGTTATTTATAACAACTTCACTGTTGACTTTATTTGAATATAATTAAGGACAATAATAAATAAATAAAATTTATGTTAATTAAAATTTATTACACTCCCCTTATATCTATTAATAGTTAAATTAATTTAAAATAGAATATGTGTAGGTACACATTATTAGGGCACATATACATTTACAAATTTTTGGAAACTAAAATCAATAAATTGTATACCTATTGTTTTGTATATATATATATATACCAATAATAATGATAAATGGAAAATAAACAAAAGGGAGGTCATATTCTTATTTATAGGAAAGCTGGACTAAAGTTTCTTTTCAGAACTCGGTATTAAAATATATTACATAATTTAAAGAAATATTTTATATATTTGACAAGAGTTCTATTTGTAAAACGAGTGTAAAGAAGGACATTTTGTCGAAATCCTACTAGTACAGGCTATACATTTAAGATGCATCACTTTTTAATTTGCATAAAAATATAGAAATCATGTTGAGTATATGTTTTCTAGTTAAGGGATACCTTAGGTAATGTTAGTACTTAATGTTAATAACAAACGTGTTCCTAACTATGAACTAACACATAGAATATATGTTTATTTATCTTAATTAATACCTTATGTTTACCACTTGTATTTTCAAGTTAATAGAATATATAATTGTAAATACATCACGTTTATAAAGGACAATTTTTATAAAAGTAAATATTGTTGCAACATTATTTTTCTAATTATATATATATATACTACCAAACTCATTTACAAAATGTTACGTACATGTCATATAGCTAATTAAAATACTTTTTAGCAAAACTTATTCTGTGGAAATTTAATGAGTATGTTATATGATTATTTGAAATATTTCAACGTAACTAACAATTAAAGAGTTGGTATTTCAATTTATAGTATATATTTGAACAAACATTATTTCTTGCCATTAGACTTTCGCTTTTCACATGTTACTCACGACCAACCAATCATTAAGAAAATTATATTTTAATCTTGATGTTTACCAAGTCATGGTAACTTATTTAATAAGAGTTCAGTATCTCTTAGAGGATTCTTAAATTAAATTCTTTATAAATCTCAAATATTTTGATAAGAAAATTTTGAAATTTTCTCTAAAATAAGAAATTTAATATTTTAATAACTTATTATTTTATAATGCATTAAAGAATTTAGAATAAAAACAAAATTTCTTGTTAAGCACTAAATTAATTGACTAGGTAGTATGTTTTTTTTTTAAGACATATAAATTGTTGTTTAAAAATTTAAATCGAGTTAATATTATAATTTTTCTGAGTATAACATGATACCACCAACGCTTGAAAGATGTTGTGTAGATAAGTTGTCCTATCTAAAAGAACTTCTCAATGAAGAGAAAGGAAAATACTTAGGAAATAAGCAAATAAAAGAAATCAGGTCTATTCAGTGCTTATTTCAGTTATATTAATCTTAGGCTTAAACCTAAGGCAAGCACTTATGCCTATATCCTTATTGGACAGCATATGTTCTTGTAAACTGAAATTATTTGAATAAAATGACTTGACTCGTAACTAAGAATTCTCAGGGTGACTTGAGCTGATAATAAGCCCATGACTCGAATTTCCGTAATAACATGACTAACATGATTAGCGGATATTCTAAGTCAGCATAAGTTCAGTCACGTTAGTCGTACTATAAATTCTCTAAAAGACGACCGTGACTCATGAAAATATATCAGTTCTTATAAAAATAGTTGAATTTCATTTTGGAGGAAACCCCAACAATGAAAGTAGAAATTTGAACAGATAACAAGTCTTATTCTGAGTCAAAAAAAAAGGGAAAATAACTCCTCATTTAAGAGAAGCTTTTACCTTCAAATTATAGGTTGTCAATTCTAGGTGAATTTGTTTACCTTTCTACTGACTGTCATACATACATTAGAATAGTTAGCTAGTTAGATTTACCTAACAACCAGACTACTTTCAAAATCCAAAAATCTCATCTAGAAAAAGAAAAGAAAAGAAAAGAATCTGAAATTTTTAAATCCAAACTTGACCTTAATAAGAAGTAAATTAAGGTATTAATTATCAACATGAATTTAAAAAGTTAATTAATAAAGAAAAAATAATAATAACAATGATAATATGTATGTGTACAAAGGTTAAAATCAATATTGACTGGTCATCAATATTGATATTAATCTTTTGATATTCAGAGTATACCTTTTCTTTCTTGACCGACCATCACGAAAGTTAAAGTCATACTTAATATATTTGCACTGACAATAAAAATTTAAAATAAATTGCTAAAGGAAGTTAATGTAATAAGAAAGAGTATAATAAAGTAAATATATATATATATATATATATATGTATATAATAAATTAAGCTAAAATTTTCATAATAAAAGTACGGTGGAACTAACCTTGAAATATTAGTCTTACTCCCTCTTTTGAAATTTCGAGGACGAAATTTTTTTTTAGGGGGGGTGGAATGTGACATATTGGAAAATCTCAAATTAAATTCAGTCAATTAAATTAAATCCTTAAATAATATTAAATGACCAATAAAAAGATTAGCCAAAGACAACTGATATTAGTAAGCAACTTCTAAAAATTTAGCTGCACAATCGTCAAAATAATTATATGACATGATCAAGAAGTTAAATCTAATCCATATTAAACTATTAGTAATAGGAAAAAAGAAATTTGGAATTTATCAACTCAAATTGATTATTGTAAATAAAATATTCATAATTGATAAATTTAATGCAACAGTAAAATCGAATCGAAAAAGAAAACTTCTTCTTTATGTAGTATCTATATTGAATCTACATAATTCTAGCAAAATCAAAGCTTGAGATATATTGAAATTCATGATCAAAACAATTAAAAACTTAATGAAGATAATTATAAATATTAATTTATATGAGTTGCAGCATCTTTGGACATAAAGTTTCTGTCACATAAGATCCTGAGGGAAAATTTTTAATAAAAAGCATTTCTCTTCCTCCCTCACGCTGGCACCATCTCCTTCCTTCTTTTCCATCTTCTCTTTTCTCCGCACCATCTCGATCTCTCCTCTTCTGATGTTTATCCGAGTACAAGAGCCGAAGAGGGATGAATTGCGGCTAGCCAATCTCGTTGCGCCACGGACGAGCTATGCTTTTGAGCTGTCCTTCCTCGTGTTGATCCGCGAGAAAATCGAATAAGGGTGGAATTTTGACGTGGGCTGTGAGATTCGAGTTTTTTTATCACTGTCATCGGTTCTACTCTCTCTTTCCTTCATAACTCTGCCTATAAATACCTCGATTGAGGTCGAACTTGGGTTGGCTGGTCGGTCTAGGTTTTTCCACATAAAAAAAAAATAAATAAATGAGGAGGCAGGGAAATTGGGAACGGAAGAGAGAGGATGACAGCTGAAGATCAAAGGTATAGTTAGTCACTCGATTTTATAACTTGTTTTGATTTGAGTTAAAACCGTTTGATAGAATTGATGAGAGTTGAGTTTTATGTTTAGTATTAAACTTTTGAGTTAGATGTGGTGTTTGAAGCCGTGAACAAGTTCAATTAGGCCAATAGCATGGTTCAAAATAAGTTATAAATGTTGAAATCGGTTGGGAAATGGATTGTCAAAGGGCATAAAGGTTTGCCGAACATATACCAAACAAAAATTAAGGGGTTTTGAGGATTTTGACCTCGGTTAGGCATGGGGAGATGTTGTTTCAGACTTGATTTTGAGGTTTGAGGATCGGTACCAGTCATTGGTACGCTGCCCTTGCCTCTGGTATCGATCTGGTGCAGTGTTGAGTTGTGACAGGGGCTGGTTTGCGAGAAAAAAATGGGTTTGAGGACCTATTTGTGAAGAAAAAGGACCTAAAAATAATTAAAAAGGGTCTTTTTATAAAATAAAAGGGCTCGGATGTGAAATAAAATGATTTGAGGTCCTCTGGAGAAAATGGCGTATGAGGGTTGGATCCGGACCACCCCGTCGGATCCTGTCGGACCCGTTACGCTGGCTCAGGTCAACTGGGTCAGGTTGACCTGGCTCAGCCGTGAAGGAGAAGTGGGCTGGGCCGGATTTGGAGTGGGCTTGGCAGAAAAAAAAATTCTTCTTGGCCCAGTCCGTATAATTCTGGCCCAGTGTAAAAAAAAAAAAAACGTATATGGGCTGGACCCATTTAAGTATTGGACTGAAATTTGATTTCTAAAACTTAATTTATAATTAAGTTAATTATGTGGGCTTAAGGTTAAACAACTAGTTAATTAAAGGAAAGGCCATTTCAATATGGGTATACCTTTAATTTGACGGCTTCGGGAGATGATGTAAACAGTTCGAGTGAGTAAAAAACAGATACGTGACAAATCACCGACTAAACTGATCCCAACAGACAAAATCAAATAACTTTTGGATTTTCAAATTCTGTTTTTATTTAACACTTATTTTATGAATTTAAATCTTGGATTTCTAATTTATAATAATAAACAAAAATAATTTTGTAATTAAATAAAATATGTGTACATACATAATACTTTATAAATAATAAATCATGTATATATATGTATTAGATAAAATAAATTAAGTTAAAATAAATAATAATAATTTAACAAAGCAACATTTTTAGCATAATTAGTATGATATCAACACCTTATAGTTTAATCTAATAATAGTTAATTAGTTTTTATGTATATGTCCAACATAAGTTACGAGTTATGATCTAAGTGAAATTTAAGAAGTTTCGTAAAATGAAAGTATATAGGCAGATGCACGATATCCATAGATAATATATTTCCACTATGACTAGTAATTATCAAGTACACATAAAATAATGTGCAATTGTCGTTTACTTTAATCAGTGATTAGACTAGAAATATTTTAAGCAACTTAATTAATTAAAATAGATTTTTATCACAATTTATTAATAACTAGAAAGTCAAAACCAATTATTAAATGATCAATTAAAATACTTAATAATATATTTCGAAACAAAATCTCTACAATCAGAATTCAGACTTAACTAAACATCCGAACCTACTTCAGTCTGGTTGACCAAGTCTGTCGGTATGGTAACCCAAGAACCACTTGAAAATAGATTATTTAGGGTTTTGTCTTAAGTACTCTAAGTTACCATTAGATGGTCATTAAGATAAATTTCCTTTTCTTATAAGGAATCAATCTAGGATCGTTAATGAGAAACTATCAAGCTTAAGGACAGTCAAGCAGGAGAACCTCAGTTAGGATGATCGTCAAGCATTACATCGAGCAACTACGCTTAAGCTTGCTATTCAGGTGCGGATACGTGGATTTTTCTAGAGATCTAGTCCTGGTAATTTATGTTAAATGCATAGCATGTTGCTATCTGATTTGGACGCATTTTTCATTGATCATATTAGTTTTATAGGAACAGATATTACAACTCATGACTGCATGTTGAATCAATCCCCTTTGATCAAGGTTGTGATAATAACAGGCAAGTTTTTGCAACTCCTTTGTAAATGGTCCGAACTAACTCAAGTTCAATTTAATCTTGCCTGATAATCATGTAAGCATGTAATCCTGCAAGCATGATAAAGAAGTCAAATATCACTCTCCGGAGTCGGTCGGCCACCGGCTTCGGCCAGTTCGATAGCGCTATTAGAATATGGAATTTCCTCATGCAACCTGGAATGTCAGGTAAGGGAAAGGTTTCCTCTTGTGCCCAGCCGGTTGGGAAAGGAAACCTGAGTGAGATTTTGATGAATATTTACATGATATGTTTTGTACATGATATAATTTGTTTACTGCCGGTTTCATGATCCTGTCTTGATGTGTTTGCCTGCATGTTACTTTTTAGTATATTATGATATTAATTGGTATGTTCCTTCTCCGCTATTCGGTATATAGTGGATGGAGATTTGCATTTCATTATGATTATTTTATTGACTTCCATTTTATTACTGATTTAATTAGTATTTATATTGATTATACGGGTATTATTTCTGGACTAAGGTTTCAACCAGAAATCCACGTCTGGAACTAAAACCCGCACTGAGAATTTATTTCTCATTCCGTTCTTTTGTATATTTTTCCACAATGGATGTGGGTTCCAGGTTACAGAGACGGGCTCGATCAAGTCAAGTGAAGATTAAGCCAAATATCTTACCATTGAGTCAGGGGAATCCATCATGGTAAATCATGGTAAGATTAAACTTGTACCGTATATATATATATATAAAAAAAAATTGGTAGGAAAACGTCTTGCGGATACATAGAGATTGTGTATTCGCGGCGGGATTGTCACAACCTATGTGTCGGGGTGTGACAGTTCCTCACTAATTAATGAGATCATTTTGAGAAATTGATTGTTGAATAATGAGTCTTGAAAAATACTCGTCATTTAATTCACTTTCATCCATGATTACTCTACGGACATGAGAACAAGGAGACGAAAAATGAAATTGGAAAGAAATTTTCAGAAACAAGCAATTAAGAGAGATATAGAATAGAATTAGAAAGATATCTTGCTTGGAGAAAATAAGCGGGAGATGAAAGGTTTTTTAGGGCCGTCAGAGGAGAGGAATTTTAGGCAGGGCAATTTCGCTCTGACAGGAATTTTAGGCAGGGCAATTTCGTCATAAAATTAATAAATCAGTTTTTTATATTAAAAAATCAATTAAAATAGCTGAGGTGGGTATATTTCTAATTTCGAAAAGATTTGATGGGTATGGGCCAATTTTGCCTAACCTAATGTTAGGATACACCAAAAACCAGAAATGATACACACCATCCATCAATTTACCATCCAATGTCATCCAACAGGCTTCAACATGCCAAATTGGGCTTCAGCCATCATTTTCCGCGTGATGACGTCACCAAAACAACGTGATGACGTCATCAATTTTTTTTCGAAAAATAATTTTCGAACTTTTTTTTGCGCTGACGTCATCAAATGGACAGATTTTCTGTTCAGTTAGATGCATCAAGGGATGAGTTAAAGTTGTTAAGTGTTCCTAGATGTATCTTAAAATCAAATTTTCGTATTTTTTTTGTTTAATTAAACACGTTAAGGGATGAACTTAAAGTATTTATGTGTTCAGTTAGTTGCATCTCAAAATTGAATTTTCGCATTTTTGTGTTCAGGTAAACACGTTAAGGGATGAATTTAAAGTTTTATGTGTTCAGTTAGTTGCAACAAAAATTTAATTTTGTGATTTTTGTGCTCAATTAAACACGTTAAGGGATTAATTTAAAAAGTTTATGTGTTCAGTTAGTTGCAGCAGAAATTTGATTTCGTAGTTTTTGTGTTCAATTAAACGAGTTAAGGGATCGATTAATGATGCAAAGCTAGTAATACCCAAAAGTAACCTAAAACAACCGCAAGCGCACGGTTAGTTCGTTGGTGTACAGTCGGGGTCGTATCCATAGGGACGGTAAGATGAATACTAAACCTTACTTATTCACAAAATCTAGACGGTAAAAGGATGGGTTTTGGACTTAATCAACAAGTAACAATAACAATAAACCAAAGGTAAACGGAACAATAGCAAGTTTTGGTGTTTTTGGGGGTAAAGAATGGTATAAAAATGTCCTAGGGGTTCGGTTCCACCTTGGTTAGGCTTCGGGCTATCAACGGGCGTCGCTCTCGCGCCGCATCGCCGACTCGTGCGTGCCTGGAGATCCTGTGCGACCGCACAGGGATCCCATGCGACCGCACGGCCCTAGGTTAATGCTAAAATGACATGAAAACTCGATTTCTGACTTGTGTGGGACAGATCTAGCCATACCTAATCTCCTGAACCTCAACTCTCGTAATTTTGGTCACAGAACTTGGTATGGAACCTAGTCTAAAGCCCCCATTAGGTAATTAACCCTCAACTCTCGTAATTTTGGCTTAAATACCTAAGTCTACTTGTTGGTTCTCTAAGGCATCTACTAGACTCTCGCCTAAGCAGAAACTTGTCCCTTTCGGGCTTAAGTTGGTCACCTCTCGGCTCCTAACCTACCTTGGACACTTATTTGGTTCAACTAAACAATCTACACCCTTTGCCTAGATTAGATGCGGCCGTTCACCTAATAGGAGGTTCGATCAAGTAATTCAACACAAACAAGCATAGACATTAAGAAACCAAGCAAGTAATACACAATAGGAACCAAGTAACAAGTCCAAACAACAATCCAGACCTCAGTTTCAACTAACCCTAGAACATAACTAATCTAACCTAACATGATGCAAATACAAGTAAAAGAAAGAAAGCAATTTGATACAAACTCCATGGAAACCAAAATGGGAAGAGGAAGGCCAGAGCCCCTATTCAAGCCTCTTCTGACTTCTGGATCTACAAGGAGGAAGCTTAGGTGGAAGGATGAGGTGAAGGAGGTCGAAACGGGTGCTTTCCAAGGCGGCAGGGAGGTGGTGCGGTCGCACGGGACCCCTGTGCGGTCGCACAGGGGCCGCAGGAGGTGGATCGGGTTAGGTTTTGGTTGTGGCGCCGCCAAGGAAGAAGTGAGAATGAATGATGCCCTAATTCGGCACTTTGGGCGCCTTATATAGGGGTCAGGGTAGGGTTTGGAGCTCCGTGCGGTCGCACAAAAGGCCCGTGCGGTCGCACCAAAGTCATCGGCCCAAACTCGAGTCATGTGCACCTCTTCAAGGCCCAAACTAGGCCTGTGCGGTCGCATGGCATTCCTGTGCGGCCGCACAGGGTCATCTGAGGCCTGATTCGTGTGTTGGTTCGTGCCGCATTGAGTCGTTTTCGCTGCAAATTAGCTCCAAGTCCCTACAAATAGAAATGAAACCCAAGCAGTACCAAAATTCTACAAAGATAAATAGAAAACAAGTAAAAGCAAATAAAATCAAGGGTTTTGAGTTATGATTTGGGTTAAAGTCCGGCCTAAAACCATATATAAATACGTGATATCAATTAACATTGTTTATTTGTTCAGTTAGTTGTGATCAAATACGTTTTAATAACATGCAACAAAGTGAACAATAATCAGTTATTAAGAATGATATCCATTATTACAATAAACTGAACCATTCTATTAATAATAGTATGCATTACAAATAATTCTCTATTACAATGTATAAATTAAGGTAGTTAAGGGATCAATTAAAATTGTTTATGTGTTCAGTTAGATGCATTCGTAATTTGAACACTGATCATTTATTAAGAAGCTGATCCCTTAGAGATACTAACTCAACACATATAATGACCAACTAAACCCTTAGGGAAACTAAATCACTGATAACAAATTACATATTATGATCTGAATAAATGAAAAAATTAACAAAACTTGCACTCCATAGTAGACATAACCAGCAAAATTCATTCAAAAAAAATGTTGTGTACGCTAATTAGGAAGAGATGTACTGGAAGTAGATGTTGTGTATCCTAAATATCATTAGACACGAGTACATAGCATCCATTAAATATCATTAGGCAAGCATATATGAAATAGCGTACACATCATTAGGCAAGCATATATGAAATAACATCAATTAAAGGAATGTTTTCATGCAATCATGTTGGTACTTTACCCATGTACAGGTACCATGGTCCATGTACCATGTACCATGCCAGTAAATAGCATCCGATATACAACGTGACATCAATATATAGCTCTCAGTTTCCAATTTTTGTACCAACGTGGTACTGGTCACCCGAATTTCCAAAACCAACGTTCCTTATTTTATTTATTTAGTTCTTCAATGGTACCAACTTCTTGTATACCTGTAATAGAAACAATAAAAATTCCATGTTAAGCTATTTGAAAGCAGCAAAAGAAAGACAAGGATACAACAACCACAACCAGTTAAGCTACAGAAATGTAAAATTACAAAATACAACCTTCTCACAAAGACAAATTCGGACCTTTTTTAGAAGGTCTTTCACTTCTTATGATTACCATTTTAACTTACAAAATCAGAGAAAAGGAACAAATGTTTTCAATGGACCAGACATGTGAAGTAACAAAAAAGATTGGTCAAAGTTGAATTTATGCAGAAAGACCCCAAAGTGCACAAAATTAACCAGAAATTAACCTCAAATTAACAAGAAATTGATCCCAAATAACCATGAAATTGCCAAAATTGAATAAATTACCTACTGCTGTTATACCTAATTTTGCAATTTGATGCAAAATTAGCTAAATAACGGAATATTTGTTGTGCTCGGGAAGAGGAAAAAAATTACAATTTCAACCAAACTATTGAGATGAAGAGAGATCTTGGATACCTAAGTTCCGCTAGAAGAAGATGAAGAGCTCGGTCTGCGACCAATAGATGCTGTCCTCAGCCTACGTCGGATCGAGAGAGACCTCAGCCTTAGAAGAGCTCCGTGTGAGAGAGAGAATAGGGTTTGAGGTGGACAAGAGGCGCACCGCCGGAAGTAGAGGCGACAGCGGCAGTGGAGGATCGGGAAGAAGAAGGTAGATCGGCGATTGCGAGATTGACAGCGAAGAAACTGGTTTTCACCTCTTTTATGCGGCTAGGGTTTTGAGGGTTTTAAGTTTAAGGTGAGAGAGAAAGGTTTAAATAGATTGGGCTAGTCGCTTGGTCCATGAAGGGCCTGTTTGAAGTCTGTGGATGGTGTGGATGGTAATTGTAAGGATGGTGAGTAGTAATTACTCACCAAAAACTTCATTATTAGTGGATTCATAATCTAGAACTATCCAATCGTAAGTGGGCCTGGGCCTATTTTTTAAAAACAGAAGCCCCCCGAGAGAGAAGGGGAACAAATTGCATTAAGAAGAAGGCTCAAGTACAAAACGATCGGTACCAAGCCGTTACCGAGCAAAAAGGTACAGAAAAGAAAGAAAGTGTCCAGTAACGAAGGAACTTTCCGTCTAGCTAGAACAATACTCTCTAAAATAAATGAACTACATTTGTGCTGGGGTTTTGGGCAGCATTGATTTTTACCACGTGCAACTTTATACTTTGATAAATGAAGAATCTATCAATTTAACTTCTAACCCTCCTCTATCGCTGGTGAACTGTTTCTGGTCTACTTGCCGGCGTCTCACAAAATTTAGAATTTAGGCAGTTTTCGCTTCCTCTATTTCTTCCTTTGGCAAGTCTCTCTCTCTCTCTCCTTCTGTTTTTCTTCTCTCAGTAATTCTTTCTACTCCAGTCTCCCTCTCTGTATATACCAGTACTTCTCTCTAAGTTCTTCTTAGTTAGTATTTGTCTGAAATCTTTGAAATTTCTGTAGAAAAGAAAGTCAGGTCTGAGATTCTGTTGTCACTGGTACCAGTTCACACCGGTGTGCTCTTCCTCTACTGATACGGTTTGGAAAATATCAAAGATAAGCATTCACTTAGGAAAATCATATCGACGGATGAATTCCTAAAGAATCTAGATTGTGCAACTTTATTTCAATGGTTTTGTCCATTAAATTAGAAAATTGAGTACAGACTGTACAGTATTGTCTAAGGGTTTTAAAATCTAAATTATAAATTTATGATGGTCTTCTGCTATAATAAACGCACTTTTATAGCTATAAATTTCACTACCTTGATCAAGCATACAATTGAAGTATACAACTAGTAATGCATACAAGCAACTCTTCATTTCAAGTACATATATTACATACAGCTATCAATTATATATATATAAGAAATGGAAAAGCAAATTTCAGAAAAATAAAGTCAACACTGCAGCTCAGGAAAGGCATGAAGGGTTGCCCTTCTCTTGGCCGACATGCTACTTAATTATACAAAGCTCCGACTCGACCTTCTTATAGTTATCACAATTTTCACATACACATTAGCTGAAAATTCATCAACCATTTGAAAAAAAGCCACCTGCCAAGTCCGCTTGAACAACAAGGCACCACAAACACACCAAAACCCACCAACGAAACCTGTCGCAACAGATACTAAAAGCCATATCATCTCAAAGCCATGATCATGCTCATTCACATCATAATTTGTATTGTTTGCTTCCCCTCCAGAGCATTTCTTCTCCGTTGGAGGGCCACATAGATAAAGGTTGCCAACATAGATTGATGAATCATTGAGGGTATCTAATTGCCTTCCCGTGGGAACCTTCCCAGAGAAGTTATTATAAGACAAGTTCAAGTGGCTCAGTGCTGTAAGCTTTGTTAAGCTTTCGGGAATAGGTCCATCAAGCTTGTTGAAGGAAAAATCAAGAGATTGTAGTGATTTCATCTCACCAATATTTTCCGAAATCCTCCCTTCTAGATGATTTCGAGATAAATTTAAGCTGATTATGCCAAGGAGAGAAATTATTGGTTCAGGAATATCTCCACTAAGGTTGTTACTCGATAAATCCAACAATTTTACTAGGTGAAGAGTCTTTGAATAATAGAGATTTTGTCCTTTTATCTCTGTATATAAACTAGTCGAGTAATTGAATTGATAAGAATCAATCTCTGATTCAAAAGCAACACCATAATGTTTTGTTGTATTTTTCATTGTGCTTAAATTACCAAAAGAATTAGGTATGTGACCCCGAAGATTGTTAAGAGAGAGATCAAGAATTTGAAGGTATTTAAGTTGGCCAAGTGTTAAAGGTATGTTGCCACTAAACATATTCGACCGCAAAGCAAGAACAATTAAAAGTTGGAAGGTTTCACCAATCCAGTCTGGTATGTTTCCCCAAAATTTGTTCATGGTCAGGTCAAGAAAGCTTAACTCTTTACAATATTGCATTGCCAATGGAAGTTCCCCACTAAGGCTATTATTACCAAGCTGTAACGAATGAAGCTGCTCTAATGAACCGATATAATCAGGAATTTTTCCAACAAGATTGTGATTGGACAAATCTATATATTGCAAAATTGACCATGACTTTCTCGAGCAATTAGGAAGCTCTCCAGATATGTTATTGCTTGATATGTCCAACAGAATTAGATTTGTCATATTACACAAATTACTTGGTAAGCTACCATTAATCCAATTTCTGGAAAGAAAAAGATAATTTAAGGATACTAATTCTGTTGTCCTTGGTAAGCTCCCAGATAAGAAATTGTTGGAGAGATCTAATATTTCTAGTCCTCGTGGATACGATGAAGGTAGTGAACCTTCCAAGCAGTTAGATCCAATGCTAAGAAAAGTCAGCATTATTGTTGCTTCCAAAGATATCGGCAATCTCCCTGTTATATTGTTTTGAGATAAGTCTACAATTTTTAGTGGCAATTTCCAAAACCAATTTGGGATTGTACCTGACATGCTAGTATTAGATAGAACCAACTCAAAAGGTTGTGTTTGCCATTGAATCCACCTAGGAAAACTATTTAGTACACAAGAAGATGCAACGAGGCTGCTAAGTTGAAATGGAGGAATCCAGTTTTCATTTAATGATATTGTTATCGGGTTTTGAAACAGGTACAATTCCTTAAGATTAGAGAGGCTCGCAAGATGAGTTTCAGTTACAAACCCTGAAAATTGATTAATGGAAAGATCCAAGGTAGTTAATTTGGAAAGCTTTCCAATTTCTTGAGGGATGGGTCCGGAAAGTGAATTAGAGCTAAGATCTAAATAAATTAAGTTGGTCATTTGTTCTATCCAGATAGACAAATTTCCATGGAGTTTGTTTCTTCTTAAGTTCACCTCCTCTAGGTTATACCATGTACAACCTAGCTTTTTTATCAACTTGGCCACGTCACTTTCTATTCGCAAACCGCCTAAATGTATACTTCTTAGGTTGCATAGTTGTTGCACTGCTTCAGGGAAAATAGGATAAAACTGACAACCTTCTAAGTTAAGGTACTCAAGCAAGATCAAATTGCTTAAAGCATCATGGACTGTTCCATTAAGGGGATTCCAGCTTAAATCGAGATGCACAAGGGTTGTAAGATTCCATAGCCACAAAGGCAAATTACCGTGCAACAAATTGAGTGATAAATCGAGGGTTTTCAGAGATGTTAAATTTGAAAAAGACATATAAGATGGGATGCTTCCCCCACAATAACACCCCACTAAAATCAAGGTTTCTAAATTTTTCAGTTTATTAATTTCTAACCAATCAATTGAGTTATTTAGCAGCAACCAACTCATGTCAAGGTATCTGAGGGAAGACAATTGTGAAATCCATGAAAGTTGGCCAACATGATCCTCTGAATAAGAATAAGAACCATAATTACCTAAGTTGAGAAATATAAGATTAGAGATGTTCCCTAACTGAGGTGGGATTTTTCCAGTAAAATCCGAATTACTAAGGTCAAGAGAAAGAAGTTTAGAAAGATTTTCTAGCTGAGGTGGGATTTTTCCAGTTAATTTTGAATTACTGAGGTCAAGATAAAGAAGTTTAGAAAGGTTTCCTAGCTGAGATGGGATTTCTCCGGTAAATGATGTATAACTGAGGTTGAGGTATTGTAAATTTTCAAACGAACCGATAAATTCAGGGATGGTAGTGGTAGAGAAATCATTCATGCTAAGATCAATGTAAGCTAGGTGCTTTAGACCAAGTAAAGATTGATTGATTTTACTAGTAAAAGCATATGGCGAGATGGAATCTGATAATCTAATGGCCCAGAATGAGTTGTATTGGTTGGCAAGGTCTAGGTGCATCACATAACCAGTAGTGTTGTCACAAAGCACACCCCACCAATTGCAGCAATCATCACCATGCCAGGAAGACAGTAGGTTGCTCGGATCACTTATTCCTGCCTTGAAGGAAAGCAGTGCATCTCTTTCCTCCTCATGGCACTCTTTTGTTAAGATTGGATTGGTTCCGATGATCAAAAGAGAGACAAGAAACACAAAGAAAATATCCATTTTGCTGAAGTCTCAATTCTCAAGGCTGGTTGCTATGGTTTGGAGTATCATTGGTATGTCAATAGAATATATAGAACGTTAGTTAAAAGATGTGATGTGACTGCGGGTTGATCCGTCCTCCACGGCACCTTGATAGTTATTTAGAAGTATGTTGGTAATAGTAGTATAGTGCAATTAAAGCCGTCTCTAAACGAAGCTGAATCACTATCGTTATTAGAGTCTTTTTTTTGTTTTTTTTTTTCAAATCTAGGTACTGTTGTACGTACTGACGTTGTATACAGGTACGTACCTCCAAGTTCCCGTTTGTGGTGCCCGAACCATTGCAAAGTTTGTCATATTTGTTTTTTGGTCATCCAACAAATTTGCTGTCTAAGTTTTCTAAACAAAATTAAAGTTTTCTAAAAAAACAAATTTACTGTCTATTCATGTAGCTGACTTATTTGTTCCGACAAATTTTTTTTTTTTTGAAGAAAAATAGGGGTCAAGCCCCTATCTTATCATTAAATTAAAAGGTCTGTACAATATATTGCTTAAGTGCTGATAAGCAGCAATATATCGCTCCAATGTTTTGAAGGAATATCAACTTTATGGTTGCCAATTATTTGATAGCTGCTGGAAAGTTTGTCCTATATAGAAGAGTTATTTCGGTATAAATTATATTTAGAAATATACAATTATTGAACTTATTTATTTTATCGTGGTTGCTAAATGTTCAAATTTTCAGGATAACGTTTGAAATCCGTTTGGAAGGTCTTTTATTGACCCACGTTATCTTAAAAATAATAATAATAATATTCAGGATAACAATCAACCAATTTCACCATCTATGAATTAATGCTGGCTAGAGAATCTCTCAGTGGTTCACTGGAGTAGACTTGACTTCAACTTAGAGCCACAAATTTTACCATCTACATATGGGTTTGGACCAATTGAGTATGACTCGACTTTAATTTTTTTGACCTCTTGGTTGGCGAAGAAGGCACCAAAGCACCAGAACGAACAGGCCCAGCGACCCGACATTATTTTTAGAATACATTGACAGCGGCTGTCAATTAAGCAAACCGAAACAAAGAAAAGACCAAAACTGAGAAAGCAGAAAGCTGCACCAGTACAATCGAAGCTTGTCAGCAGAACCTCAAGAAATTTTTAGTCTCCAGTCTCCACAGTAATCCAATTCACCAACCCCTCCACCGATCGTTGAGCATTTCTGAAAGTGCAATTATTGCGCTCCAACCAGACGGCATAGAGAGTATTGGCCAGGAGAGTCAGTTGAAAAGTGCTGAGTGAGTTGCCTTTAAAGAAGGAGAGAACTGCTTCTCTGATGGAGTCTGAAGGTATGGTGGCTGGCGTCTGGTAGAGCATATGGAGCTTCAGTCTGAGTTGAATTGAGAACGTGCCGCCAAAGAAGAGGTGCAAACTGTCTTCATTTAACTCATTACTGCATAAATCACATTCTGGTTGTGTGTGTATACTGCATAAATCACATCCTGGTTGTGTGTGTATACCTCTACTCTCCAGTTGTTGCTTTGTGAGTAACCTGTCATTGGATAGGAGATAAAGGAACAGCTTGACAGCACGAGGAGCTTCCAAATAACAAATCCAATTGAAAGGTAACTAGGTAAGGCAAATTAGCCCGCTGTCAACCAGTAATTATACGCTGAAGTCACTGAAAACTTTCCATCTGAAGTCCATCGCCAGCGGATACTCTCAAAACCGTTTGGCGAGAGATTGTCTGGTAGTGCAGAAAGTAAGGATTGTGTGTCAGAACAACAGGGCAACGGCAGCAACCCATCTTTGATCGACACTCTTGCTTTTGTAGGTCTCGAGGCACCTTTGGACACAAAAATCAGAGGTTTAACTCCCCAATTATCGTACCAGAAAGAGGTGTCAATGCCACTCTGCACTTGAATCCGTGTGGAGAGTTGAAACAGACTTTAATTTGAGCAATTGCGCTCATCACCAATTTCAATTCAATTATTGGCAACACTATTCAAAATTTGGGCCCTAGTTCATCTGAACTAAGATTTTTATTTGGTTTAGTTCTCTAGGTTTTTGGTTATTTGGTGTAATCTGTTAGTTTTTAATTTTTTTTTGTTTCCTTTTTTCTTTGTTTTGCTACTTGGCGGTCTCTGTCAAGTTTATCTAAATAAATATTATTTATTTTTGTTTTAAAAAAATCAACCATTATCCATTAACTTAGGTCTTTCTGTAATTTGCATCTGTTGGTGATTGATCACCACATGATAATCTTTAATAGCACAGAAAAACAATATGTGTGTATTAAGATGATAATGAAGCATCTTATAATTAAATTTATTAATTTATGTCCGAATAGATAAATTAACAGAAATTAGCACGAAACAAACATTGACAAATTGGATTGATGTAAAAAAAAAAACATTGAAGTTGAACTTAAATTTTGCATATAAGAGACGAAAAAAAAGGAAATTATGCTGTTACAAAATACGCAGAATCGAAGTTTTTTTGCTCAAGTGTGCAAAAGTCACAAGTGTTAAACGATTCCAATTTTAATTTTTTTTCCCCCGAAGTGGAGTTGCATCTGTATCCAAATGACCGCTGATGGAATTGACAGGGGCCAGGCAGCCAGGGAGAGGATAATAGAAATAATCCTTTTAGAGATAAGAGATCCACAGTTCACTACATGCAAATCCACAGTTCACTCAAATGGTTGTTTCCTAGGATAATAGAAATAATCCTTTTAGAGATAATAATCCGAAGTGGAGTTTATTTGATGCTTGATCAAAAGGTCAAAAATGAACGAATCAAAATAACTACAATAGATTAATTCTAATATATACATTTTTGAACTTCTTGTTCAAGTATCAAATAAACTTACAAAATTATAAAATTTTATGATAACACATTCGTCGTTATAACAAACAAGATCAATGGTTCGGATCAGACAATTATATTTTAAAAATTAAATTAAAAAAGTAAAGTGTGGCATTTGTGGCACTAAAAAAGTGTGGCACCGGAACCTTGCTTTTTTGAAATATACAATTATTAAACTTATTTTATTTTATCGTGATTGCTAAATGTTCAAGTTTTCAGGATAACAATCAACAATTTCACCATCTAAGAATTAATCCTGGCTAGAGAATCACTCCCTGGTCCCCTAAAGTAGACTTGACTTCTACTTGAGCCATATATAGATTGAATAACACCTCAAATAATGGCAGCTTGTCAATATCATCTTACAGTTAACAGTTCCTATTATTACTCTATTTATTGCATGCTTGTATATTAGTGCTGATGCTTCAAGGCTTTTACAAAAAGGCGACTGGTTTCAAGAAAGAGATACGCGGCCGATGCATCGTTTGCTTGCTAGAGGCGGGATGCGATCGAGACAGTCGGGTTGCAAACGTAACCCTAGCAACCCAGACGGGACATGTCTGACGCCCTGACACAATTGCCGCCACCCCTTGTACAGATTGACTGTCGAGCGGATGGGATTTAAAAGCAGTACTAAGGCAGGCGCTCAAAATGTAAATACGAGAAACAATTATTAGGTTTATTCAATTTTTTTCCTACACCAAACAATTTTTTCACCGGTGTATAACTATATTGTATATTGTAAATAATTAATTGATACAAGAATTTTTGTTTTTAATGGTGATTTTGTCACGCCCTTGGATTGAATTGAATTCTTTGGGTTAAGAATCGATAGGAGGAGATGAGGGACAGAGAAGGAAGATAGATCAATGAAAGAAGGAATGTAGAGAAGAGAGAGAGATAACAGTTTGTTTAATTTTCTTCACCGTTCTTACAAGCGCAGCTGCGCTGAATATAACAACCAACAACAACATACATTTATTTGTTAATCACACTCAGACATTCTACGCTAAACTTACTAACCAATACAAAACAAACACGTCAGCTCTTAATAGATCTTCAGTAACTATTGTAGCGCAGATCTCTCTTCTCATCTTCCGTCAGCGTGAATCTTGAAGCCATCATCACCGTTCTCTGTTAACACCGTTTCTTCAATATTAATGGGCTCCACTCTTTTATTAACAGCGCCCCTTCTCTCCGTCTTCTCTTCTGTCATTCTGTTGGTAGAATTAAATGCACCAACTGTCAATTGCAGCTCAAATTGCTCACCTGACATTCCTCCCCGCTTGAAAGGATCCTTGTCCTCAAGGATCGAGCCAGGAAAACGGCTGACGATCGAATCATAGTCCTCCCAGGATGCATCCTCTGGCGCTTGATCCTTCCACTGAACCAGTATTTGAACACAAGGAGAATTTCTTTTCTTAATGAGCCTCCTAGATAAAATTGCCACTGGCACTTGTGGTAATGCAGACTCAGTTCCCATTAGGGGTAAAGTGGGGGCCACAGCCTGTCCAGAGCCCACCCTAGCTTTTAGCTGAGACACATGAACCACAGGATGAACTGATGAATTTGCAGGAAGGTTCAATTTGTATGCTACGGGGTCCACCTTTTCAATAATCTCATATGGTCCATAAAACTTGGGATTAAGTTTGCTGTGAGATGTGCCAGATACAGACAATTGTCTATAGGGCTGAAGCTTTAAGTAGACCCAATCACCCTTATTGAATTGTCTCTCACTTCTCTTGGCATCAGCAAATTTTTTCATTCTTTCATGTGCCCTAATCAGATGGCTTTTCAAAGTCACTAACATCTGTTGTCTCTGTGAGAGCATTTCATTAACTGCTTCCAAAGAACATTTAGGAGCAGAACCCAGTGCCAGAATGGGTGGGTCATATCCATAAAGGGCTTTAAAAGGGGTGGTAGCTAGTGAGCTATGATAGTTGGTGTTATACCAGTATTCTGCCAGTGGGACCCACCTGACCCATTTCTTCTGCTGCTGAAATACCATGCTCCTCAGATAAGCTTCCACACATTGATTAACCCTCTCAACTTGACCATCAGTCTGTGGGTGGTAAGAGGTACTGAGATTGAGGTGCACTCCCAGTTTAGCCATCAATTGTTGCCAAAATTTGCTTGTAAAGATGGGGTCTCTATCAGACACAATGCTAACAGGCAACCCGTGAAGCTTATAAACATTGTCCAGAAAAACTTGAGCCACAGAAGTGGCAGTGTAAGGGTGAGACAGTGGCAAGAAATGAGCATATTTGGTGAGTCTATCTACAATCACCAGTAACACTTCTTTGCCCTCAGATTTTGGTAATCCAGTGATGAAATCCATGCCAATGCTGCTCCAGGCTTCAGAGGGAATAGGGAGAGGCTGCAATAGGCCAGGAGATGGCACATGTTCAGGCTTTGTAAGCTGACAAACCTCACACTGACTGATGTGATTCATGATGAAGTCTTTCATAGCAGGCCAATAGAACAAAGATTTCATCCTCTGATAAGTGGCTAATACCCCAGAATGGCCACCCAAATTGGAGTTGTGAAATTCATGCAACAATTTATGCCTCCAATTATTACTACTGCCCACACACAATCTCCCTTTGTATCTAAGCAAGCCTTGATGCTCAGTCAATTTGTGGCCATCAGTTGGCTCCTCTAACATTTTCTTTTTGAGGCCAGCTATCCAATCATCATTCTCATAGCTGGTAAGCAAATCATTGACCCATTGTGGTATAAGCTCAGATACAACATAGAGGTCAGATACACCAGCAGTGTCAGAATGTCCTTCCCTTCTAGACAAAGCATCTGCTACTACATTGTGTGCTCCCTTCTTGTATTCAATCTTGTAATGTAAGCCCAATAACTTACTAAGGCTCTTGTGTTGCATTGCAGTGTTAACTCTTTGTTCCAAAAGATGCTTCAGACTGAGATGATCAGTTCTGATAATGAATGTGTCAGCTATTAAGTAATGCTTCCATTTGGTGACAGCAGAGACTAATGCTAGCAATTCCCTCTCATATGTAGATAATGCCTGGTTTTTGATACCCAAACCCTTACTGAAATAGGCCAATGGGCGCTTGTCTTGCATCAAAACTGCTCCAATACCCCCTTGGCAAGCATCAGTCTCAATAATAAAAGGTTTGGTGAAATCAGGTAATGCCAAAACTGGAGTGGAGGACATAGCTGACTTCAGTAATTGAAAAGCTTGTTGTGCATCTGGGTTCCATTTGAATGAATCCTTCTTCTAAAGATCAGTGAGAGGCCTACTCATCATACCATAATTTTTTACAAATTTCCTGTAATATCCAGTCAATCCTAAGAACCCTCTTAGCTGTCTGATATTCTGAGGTGTAGGCCAAGAGGTCATAGCTTCCACCTTTGATGGGTCTGTGGAAACCCCTTCTGCAGTGATGAAATGCCCTAAATATTCCACTTTTTGAGTACCAATGTCACACTTACTGAGTTTGGCAAACAACCTATTATCCAGTAAAAGTTGTAAGGTGACAGACAGGTGTTGAACATGATCCGCCAAAGTTTTACTGTAAACCAAGATATCATCAAAGAACACCAGAATAAATTTTCTGAGGTGAGGTTGAAAAATGGTGTTCATCAAAGCCTGAAATGTGGCTGGAGCATTGGTTAGGCCAAAGGGCATTACAGTGAACTCATAATGGCCCATATGAGTTCTGAATGCAGTCTTATGTATATCAGACTCACACATTCGTATCTGATGATAACCAGATTTGAGATCAATTTTGGAGAAATACTTTGCCCCATGAAGTTCATCCAACAGGTCATCAATTATGGGTATAGGAAATTTATTTTTAATTGTAAGATCATTCAGTTTCCTATAATCCACACACAAACGCCAGGATTGATCTTTCTTCTTAACAAGGAGAATAGGAGATGCAAAGGGACTAGTGGAAGGTCTAATGTAACCAGTCTGCAATAATTCCTCAACAATTTTCTCAATTTCCAGTTTTTGGAAGTGAGAAAATCTATAAGGCCTGATGTTAATGGGCACAGTATCATGTAACAGTGGAATTTGGTGATCAGTGCTTCTGATAGGAGGTAAAGTAGTGGGGTCAGTGAAAACTGTACTATAAGCAGCAACCACTTGTTGTAGTTCAGGAGCAAGCTTAGTGAGCTGAGAGGAAAAAGATATAGTGGTGTCAACTTGCCCCAATTGTGTGACAAATAACTGAGCAAAAATTATGTCACTGCCCTTCTTCTGTTCTGTACTGATACAAACCTCCCCATCACAAAGTTTGACCTCTGCTACCTCCCCTTGGACTTGCAGGGAAATGGTGTTATCCCCTTGCTTGAGTTGCACTAGTCCTTTAACACAATCAATGACAACAAGACCCACTTTGGCTATCCAGTCCATGCCTAAAATGACATCATACCCTTGTACTTCCAATACTCTAAAGGCACCTTCAAATTGGTGACCTTGGAGGGAAAATGTAATTGGTTGACATTTTAACTCAGACAACAGCTGGGACCCACTAGCTGTGTTAACCAACATTGGTGGGGAAGGCACAGTGGTGATATTATTAAGCTGAACAATAGAAGGGTGGATAAATGAATTCGTGCTGCCACTGTCAATGAGTGCTAGAATGGGTAGTTGTTGCACAAAACCTTTAAATTTCAGGGTTTTAGAACCAGCTGCACCATGAGGTGAACACATGGAAATATCAGCATGTTCAAACTGTGGTTCTTCAACCTCAGTACAATGAATAGTCTCCTCAGTCAAACTGTCATCACATTGCATTTCTTCTTCCAGTTCACTGCCCTCCATCAAGTTCAACCTTTTCTTCTGGCACTTATGCCCTTGAAAATACTTTTCTCCACACCAGTAACATAATCCCAACTTTCTCATTTGCTCAAAAGACATTTTAGGTACAATCTCAGTAGATGTATTACCCAATGTAGGTGGTGCTGGTAATAAAGGAAGTGGTTTCCTATCACCAGTCTCAGGAAGTCTCATAAATCTGAGGTTTGGAGAATTATTCAACATGGGTCTAAGCATCAATTTATTTCTTTTATCTTGCCCTTCCAGAGATAACTCAGCTTGTTTGGCAAATTTATAGGCTTGATTGAGGCAAGATGGTTCACACATCTCTACAGTGTGTTTGATTTCCTCTCTTAAACCACTTATGAAAGCCAACAGATAAAAGCTAGTGTCTTTCATCTTAGTAGTACTCATCAGTCTAGTTCTGACTTTCTGGAAGTTTTTGATGTAATCATCAATTTTGCCCACATGAATGACTTTCCTGAATTCTTCTAATGGGTTGTCATTTTGGGTACCAAAAAAACTAGCCTTTAGCTCTGCAACCAAAATTGGCCAGGGTGGATGTGGATTGTCCATTTTGAAACCCCTATACCATTCTCTAGCATCACCACTAAAATGTGTGGTGGCTAATCTGGTTTTATACATTTCAGGAGTTTGATGGACCTCAAAGTAAAACTCACAGTCTTCTTCCCATGTCACCACATCAGAACCATTAATTGTAGGGAAATCCAATTTTGGTATAGGGCATTTATAATTAGAATAGGGAGGGTCACTTTCATGATCAAGAAAGATGGGTCCAAGATTTCGTTTTGGTGTGTGAGGTGGCATCTTGCCAGCACTACCCAAATTATTGTGGGGCCCATTGGAAAGACTAGTACTAGCTCCATGTTGAGGAATAGGAGGAACTGTTGAAATCAATGGAGGTGATTTGTGATTGTTTACCTGCATGAATTTCGCAAGCATTACCTCCAATTGCTCAAGTCTGCCCCCAATTTGAGTCTGTGTTGCTTCAGTAGATTGACGGAGGGCCTCATACTTTTGCTCCATCTGAGATGTGGTTTCTTTGGATGATGTCAAATCTTGACGAATTGAAGCAAATTGACCTTCCATTGTTGTCAAGATTTGAGTAAATAACTCATTATTCTGGCTTTCAACAGTATCTTTCTTGGGCGGCATCGTTCTTGAAATGTCTTGCAAGATGAATCTCTACCCAGTTGTGATACGAAAGGCTACTGATACCACTTGTCACGCCCTTGGATTGAATTGAATTCTTTGGGTTAAGAATCGATAGGAGGAGATGAGGGACAGAGAAGGAAGATAGATCAATGAAAGAAGGAATGTAGAGAAGAGAGAGAGATAACAGTTTGTTTAATTTTCTTCACCGTTCTTACAAGCGCAGCTGCGCTGAATATAACAACCAACAACAACATACATTTATTTGTTAATCACACTCAGACATTCTACGCTAAACTTACTAACCAATACAAAACAAACACGTCAGCTCTTAATAGATCTTCAGTAACTATTGTAGCGCAGATCTCTCTTCTCATCTTCCGTCAGCGTGAATCTTGAAGCCATCATCACCGTTCTCTGTTAACACCGTTTCTTCAATATTAATGGGCTCCACTCTTTTATTAACAGCGCCCCTTCTCTCTGTCTTCTCTTCTGTCATTCTGTTGGTAGAATTAAATGCACCAACTGCCAATTGCAGCTCAGATTGCTCACCTGACAGATTTGATAATGATGAAATTAGTGTAAAAAAATAATTAGTGTTTTTAATACTGTACTAGATACTGGAAATTAAATTCTGGCAAAACCGAAACCAGAACAGTGACCAAAATGGTGGTATCTCATATTGTGAGACAAAATACCGGAAAAATTCAGAAAATACTAAAGAATACCGGATTTCAGCCAACTGGCTAGTAGAGGTGCCTGTATGGTATTGCAAAAATACTTTTTCTCTTTAAATTACATATGGGGTGATAATAATCTTCTACACTTACCTAATGGGCACTAAGAGAATTAAGCAGGTAAGTCAGAGCGAGCTTAAACTCGTCAAAAGATTCATGAACTCAATTTTAAAAATTAGCAGTTGGAATGTATTTTCTACTTACTAATTAGTTTGATCTATGCTCTTGAAGTTCGTAATTTCTTTCCAGTTCATTATGAATTAGGTCAAGTGATTGAAAATTTGAAATAATAATAGTCAATGGCTGAGAAGAACATGCTTTTTTTGTAGATGCCGTGGCCGGTATAGAAAGTCTGGTTGAAAAATCTCTTTTACATATTTTTTTTTTGATTAACTGCCCGTGGGCTTCCCATTACTTCACAAAAAAACAAGAAAAGATTACAATCATGGTGTTCAGCATATAATCCAAATAAAAAAGATGATCCCCTTATACTAAACTAATTCCCTCTTAACCCCTAACAGATACCGGCAAAAACTAACATAATAAAAGGAAATGCAGAAAAAAAAAAACCGAAAAACATCTTAACAAGCATAAATACTAAAAATAAAAGAGGGGTACAAGGGGAAACTCTATGCTAAAGTAACCAATTAAGGAGGTCTCTCCTGCACCTGTTGGAAAAATTTGGTATCGAGTCTCATATCAATCCTCATCTCCCTCATTAGAGACACTGTTGGAATTCCATGATAGCTGACCCCATGCCTTCTTGCGTGGTTTGCCATATCATGTGCCGGCTTCACTGCATCCCTGCTACCATGCTGTACCTTTAACTTCTCCCCAAGTCTGCTTATATTGCTGATAATTTTAGCAATCAGTGGTCGTGCTCGCCATGAAGGTACATTTTCTATGCATCCATCCTCCAGAACAGTAACCAAATTAAGGCAATCAGAGAAGACATGCACTCGGATGTAGTTCTCATCCCTTAAAAGCTGCTGGAAACCATCTATTGCCTCATCTATTGCCAGTGCTTCTGCCTGAAAGGGATCATCTGTAGTATGCTTTTCCATCCCTAACTTGATCAACTTGCCTCCCTGATATATCAAATAAGCAGTACCCACCGTGTGGGATGTATCCCATGATGCATCAACAATCACCTGCCACTCTTCAAGATGAAAATCATAAGGGACTTGCAATGCATTGTGCCGTGGTGTAGAGTCTTCTCTATCCTGCTGAGCCTCAGTACAAAGCCATGCTTGAACTTTGTTGCACACTGCTCGTGGATCAAAATCTATATGCTGAAACAAAGATGCATTGCGTGCCAACCAAATTTCCCAAAGGGTATAACAGAAAGTTCTTATATCATCCTCTTGCATACCATAGGTAATGTACTGCACTGCTTCCACAATATTTAGAGGCAAATTTTCTGTTCTTATTCCCAAATTGCCCCCAAACCACACCATTCTGGAGCCTTGGCAAAAGAAAAAACAATGTGTAGCGTACTCATTCTCCTGTCTGCATCTCGAACAAATGGGGGAAATAGCTTGAATTCTGTGATGCAAGTTTTGGGCTAACGGTAAACCATTAGACAGTAATCTCCAAACAAAGATTCTTTTAGATATTTAAATTTTAAAAAAGAAAGACTTGATCTCATCTTATAGTCAATAAAAAAAAAATGTCGAACACTATATAACTGAGAGCAAATCACATTTCTTGTTATGTGTTCTAAATTCTCTCTATTAGTTCATCATGCCTCGGAACCGTATTGTGTGTAAACAAAATTAGAGCAAACGTTGGCAACAAATAAGAATAGGTGGATATATAATTTATTTATTTATTATGACATATTCAACTAACCGAACTCTACACAAAAGCAGAAAATATTGTGTAGCATCATACAAAGGGTCTTGCCAATTAAAATTAATATAAATAAGACTACAATGGAAGCAAATTTATGCTACTACGGACGATAACAAAAAATTTATGAATATTGTTTACCATAATGTTGGTCATAAGACAAAAGTTGCAAGTAATTACAATTGTGAGAAAATTTACTTTAATCGTAATTTAAGGAAACTTCATTTTCAAAATTATTTTAGGCAGACCCACACGCTCTCATATACAAGACATATTGGACCATTTACAAAATTGCTGCTGACATCATGGCCTATTACAGAAATAAACCTACCTCGGCCCAGAGAGGATTAAGCAGATTAATTTCGTATATAAAATTCCCTTCGCTTTGTTTTCGAGAAAAACATGTCATCCGTCCTTTTTCATGTGACAATTGGGAACGAAGAAGCATCCAATTCTCCTCTTTTATTACGAAATTGTAAAAAATGGTGAAATTGGTATACACACATTTGAAAATTAGATATTGATTGAAAGTGGAGATATATCTATTAATTTACAAATTAATTTCTCTAATAGAGTGTACACCAAAAACTTTTTATCATTAGTGGGTTCCATTTGATAATCTAGAACTATCCGATCAGAAGTGGGCTTCAAAGTTCAAAACTGAAAATTGTTCAAGTGCATTAAGAAGAAAGATGTTCAAGTGCAAAACAGCTAGGGCTGAAAGACGTTAGAAACGGAACGAAAATGGTGTGTTTCGTTAACCGTTTCGTTTCGGTGACGAAACAAATTTGCTCTTTCATTAATCGTTTCGCAATGCTGAAACGGTTGAAACGAATGAAAATAACGTAAGAAAAAGGTTTCAATTTCGTTAATCGTTTCGCTAAACCAGACAAAATAAAATTTTGTTTCGTTAACCGTTTCGCCTGGGCGAAACGAAATGAAAAAGCAGTGCAGAACGAAAAACTTTCAGCCCTAAAAACAGCCGGTGCCAAGTTGTACCGATCAAAAAAGGTATAGAAAAGGATACAACGCTCTAGACAGCTAGAACAATACATCTCTAAAATAAAGCGACCTACATTTGTATTGAGAAGTTCAATAAATGCCGTGCAATACACAGACTCGAGGAGTTGCCGCTGTTGACATCAAGGGGTCTCGCTAATATTTGGGCAGCATTGATTTTTACCACAAACAGCTTTATATTTTGATAAATGAAGAATCTATCCATCTAAGTTCTGACCCTCGTCCATCGCTCGTGATAAGCAGTCTCTGGTCAACTTGTTGAAAGTCTCTCTCTGTTTTTCTATTCTCAGAAGTTCTTTCTATTCTAGTCTCCCTCTCTGTATATTCCAGTACGTCCCTCAAAATTTTAGTTAGTTAGTATCGCTCTCGAATCCCATAATTTTCTGTAGAAAATTTGAAAAAGAAAACCAGCTCTGAGATTCTATTGTTACTGGTACCAGTTGGTACCGGTGTGTTCTTCCTCTACTGGTACGGTTTGCAAAAATATTAGAAATAATCATTAACTTAGGAAAATCATATAAACGGATGGATTCCTGCAGAATCTAGATTATGCAGCTTAATTTTAGTTTTGTGACTTTGTCCACTAAATTAAATTCACTATCTTGACCAAGCATAAAATTGAAATATACAGCTAGCAATGTATACGAGCAACTCCTGATTTCAACTACATCAATAACACACAGCTATCAATTATTTAAGAAGAAACAAGAAAATTTGAGAAGAAGAAAAAAAAACTGTAGCTCAGAAAAGGCACAAACTTTTGTCCTTCTCTTGGCCGATCTGCTACTTTTAAGTTTAAACTACACAAATCTCTGACTTAACCTTTTTATAGTTAGCACAATTTTCACATATGCATTATCAAAAAAGTTATCAACTATTTGAAAAAAAGCCACCCGCCAAATCTGCTTGAACAACAAGGCACCACAAAAACACCAAAATCCACCCATGAAGCCTGTCACAATAGATATTAAAAGCCATATCGTCTCAAAGCCATGATCATGCTCATTCACAACATAAATTGTATTGTTTGCTTCCCCTCCAGAGCATTTCCTCTCAGTTGAAGGGCCACATAGATAAAGGTTGCCAACATAGATTGATGAATCATTGAGGGTATCTAATTGCCTTCCAGTGGGAACCTTCCCAGAGAAGTTATTATAAGACAAGTTCAAGTGGCTCAGTGCTGTAAGCTTTGATAAGCTTTCAGGAATAGGTCCATCAAGCTTGTTGAAGGAAAAATCAAGAGATTCTAAGGATTGCATCTCACCAATATTTTCTGATATCCTCCCTCCCAGGTGATTTCGAGATAAATTTAAGCTAATTATGCCAAAGAGAGAATTTATTTGTTCGGGAATATCTCCACTTAGGTTGTTACTCGATAAATCCAATAATTTTACTAGGTGAAGAGTCTTTGAGTAATAGAGATATTGTCCTTTTAACTCCGTATATAAGCTACTGGAGTAACCGAATTGATAAGAATAAGCCTTTAATTCAAAACCAATGCCATAATATCTTCTTGTATCTCTCATTGTGCTCAATTTACCCAAAGAATTAGGTATGGAACCCCAAAGATTGTTATGAGAGAGATCAAGAATTTGGAGATATTCAAGTTGTCCAATTTTTGACGGTATGTTGCCACTAAACATGTTCGACCGCAAAGTAAGAACAATTAACTTTTGGAAGGTTTCGCCAATCCATTCTGGTATATTTCCCCAAAAATTATTCATGCTCAGGTCAAGAAACATTAACTCTTTACAATATTGCATTGCAGATGGAAGTTCTCCGCTGAGGCTATTATTACCAAGTTGTAATGACGAAAGCTTTTCTAGTGAACCGATATAATCAGGAATTTTTCCGAGAAGATTGTTATTTGACAAACTTATATATTGCAACATTGACTGTGAATTTTTTAAACAATTTGGGAGCTCTCCGGATATGTTATTGCTTGCTAGGTCCAACACTATCAGATTTGTCATATTGCAAAAATTAGATGGTAAACTACCATTAATCCAATTTGAGGATAGAAAGAGGTATCTTAATGATACTAATTCTGTTGCAGTCGGTAAGCTCCCAGATAAGGAATTGTTGGAGAGATCTAATATTTCTAGTCCATGTGGATACGATGAGGGTAGTGAACCTTCCAAATGGTTAGACCCAATGTTAAGAACAGTAAGCATTGTTGCTTCCAAAGATATCGGCAATCTCCCTGTTATATTGTTTTGAGATAGGTCTACAATTTTTAGTGGCAATTTCCAAAACCAATTTGGGATTGTACCTGACATGCTAGTATTAGATAGAACCAACTCAAAAGGTTGTGTTTGCCATTGAATCCACCTAGGAAAACTATTTAGTACACAAGAAGATGCAACGAGGCTGCTAAGTTGAAATGGAGGAATCCAATTTTCATTTAATGATATTGTTATCGGGTTTTGAAACAGGTACAATTCCTTAAGATTAGAGAGGCTCGCAAGATGAGTTTCAGTTACAAACCCTGAAAATTGATTAATGGAAAGATCCAAGGTAGTTAATTTGGAAAGCTTTCCAATTTCTTGAGGGATGGATCCGGAAAGTGAATTAGAGCTAAGATCTAAATAAATTAAGTTGGTCATTTGTTCTATCCAGATAGACAAATTTCCATGGAGTTTGTTTCTTCTTAAGTTCACCTCCTCTAGGTTATACCATGTACAACCTAGCTTTTTTATCAACTTGGCCACGTCACTTTCTATTCGCAAACCGCCTAAATGTATACTTCTTAGGTTGCATAGTTGTTGCACTGCTTCAGGGAAAATAGGATAAAACTGACAACCTTCTAAGTTAAGGTACTCAAGCAAGATCAAATTGCTTAAAGCATCATGGACTGTTCCATTAAGGGGATTCCAGCTTAAATCGAGATGCACAAGGGTTGTAAGATTCCATAGCCACAAAGGCAAATTACCGCGCAACAAATTGAGTGATAAATCGAGGGTTTTCAGAGATGTTAAATTTGAAAAAGACATATAAGATGGGATGCTTCCCCCCCAATAACACCCCACTAAAATCAAGGTTTCTAAATTTTTTAGTTTATTAATTTCTAACCAATCAATTGAGTTATTTAGCAGCAACCAACTCATGTCAAGGTATCTAAGGGAAGACAATTGTGAAATCCATGAAAGTTGGCCAACATGATCCTCTACATCAGAACCATAAGAACGGCCTAAATTGAGAAATATAAGATTAGAAATGTTCCCTAGCTCAGGTGGGATTTTTCCAGTAAATTTCGAATTACTGAGGTCAAGATAAAAAAGTTTAGAAAGGTTTCCTAGCTGAGGTGGGATTTCTCCAGTAAATGATGAATAACTGAGGTTGAGGTATTGTAAATTTTCAAATGAACCGATGAATTCAGGGATGGTAGTGGTAGAGAAATCATTCAAGCTAAGATCAATGTAAGTTAGGTGCTTTAGACCAAGTAAAGATTGATTGATCTCACCGGTAAAAGCATACGGTGAGGAGATGGAATTTGATAATTCAACGGACCAGTATGAGTTGTATTGGTTGCCAAGGTCAAGGTGCACAACATAGCCGGTACTGTTGTCACAAAGCACACCCCACCAATTGCAGCAATCATCACCATGCCAGGAAGACAGTAAGTTGCTCGGATCGCTAATTCCTGCCTTGAAGGAAAGCAGCGCATCTCTCTCCTCCTTATGACACTCTTTTGCTAAGATCCGACTGGATTGTATAATTAAAAGAGAGAAAAGGAACACGAGTACATTATTCATTTTGTTGAAGTTCCAAAGCTGGTGGATATGGTTTTGAAGTATCATTGGCATGTCAATTGAATATATATATAGAGAGCATGATATAACTAGGGGTTGATTCCGTCCTTGCAACAAAAGCTTGATGTAAATAATTTTAATATGTTATCATCCTTTTTTGTCAAACCATTTGCAAAGGGTGTCATTTTTTTTTCTTTCGGTCAAACCATCAAATATTGTCACATGTCTTGGTTATCCAACAATTGTACTTCTCCATTCTTGTATAAGTGTGTGACCCTTTTGTTCCGACAGTTATTTGTTATTATTATGATTATTATTATTATTATTATTATTATTATTATTATTATTATTATTATTATTATTATTATTATTATTATTATATTATTATTATTAGACATGGAAGTCGTAGCTTCGCTGTCACTATGTAAAATATAAAAATTTCTGATGTAAAAGATAAAACTTATTAAAACTTTAGATAAAAATTTGTAAGTTCAAAATTAGTAATTTCTTCGATACAAAATCGCTATATAAACTTGATATAAATTTTATGCCCAAAAAAATCTTGTTAATATTAATGATTGGTACGACTATTTTTAATTTATTTTAAACAAACTATAAAAAATAAAAAATATATACAAAAAAGAAAAAAAACTATTTGTAGCCACTTTTCATGGCGGCCACGACTTTTAACTATTACTTTAGATTATTATTATTATTATTATTATTATTATTATTATTATTTTGAAATCATTAGAGCTGCCTCTATAATTTTCTATTAGGAAGCAAAACTAACGCACACCATATGATTTGTCACACAAAACAAAAATCACAGGGTGCTGGTACCACCCATCCACCGGTACTTGCACCACAATTGGTGATTAGGTATCTAATCCCCGACAAGCTCCCCTTAAGGTCCCTTTTTATTTGTTACAACATTTATACAGCGCTTATTAATCATAGGTATGGTGATGATGTAAAGCAATTGATTGCTCCAATAATTATTATTATATAATAATTATGGCTCGTTAAAGTGGAGTTGACTAATTTTTTTTGTTCCGAGATTTGTTGAAAACGGCTACCAAGTTGACTTGAATTCAATTTCTGGGAAAAATTGGCCTAACAATAATAGTTATTTTGTTTTATTTGATCGTGATTGCTAAATCTTATATAAATTCATTTTAGCCAGAGAAACTTTCAATGGCCCAATAAAGTAAACTTGACAGAAAAAAAAATTCCGAGATTTGTTGAAACGGCTACCAAGTTGACTTGAATTTAAGATGCTATTTCGATGTGATGGTGATTGATCACCACATGATTACTTTAATAGCACAAAAACGATGAGTATTCACTGGTAATTAGAAAGAACTAGAGTAAGATGCCACATATAAATAAAGACATAAAATAATGTTAGATAATAAAAATATGTTGCTTAATTTACCAGCGATACAAATAGATGTGTTATTCAATTTATTTCTATATTAGATGGAAAATCACATAATAGTATTGTTGCTTCGTCTAGCGATTCACATCCAACCGCAGATCAAATCGATCCAACGACAGAAATACTTGTTTACTATTTAGACTTAGAGTGTAACACCTTTTCTATCTACTAGCATATAGGCCCACCCAAATGTGTGGGAAAATTCTTATTTGAAATAAGATTGTTACACTTAATGCACAAATTCAACCAAATTAACAAATGATACAACTCATAAGCAACCCAACCATTAATGGATGGTAAAGATTCTAATCCAAATTCAACCATAACTCCCATTGCAAACCAACGGTTTAGTAACAAAAATAATAACATAAACACACAAAGTACCAAAATATGAGCCCAAAATTTAACAATTTTATATGATTGCAAAATGTATAAAAATCTAGATGAAGGGGATAGCGCAGGAAATTGCCATCTTAAATTGCCATCTTTGGATCAAGGGGAATAACACAGGGTTTATGGGCTTGAGGGATATAAGAAATGTCCATTTCTATTCAAGTGCGCTGTAAAATAAGTGGAGCGCAGGAAAAGGAAAGAGAACAAAAAAACATATTTTGTGTTATAATGGAGAATCGAACCGCTGAAGCAACGTTTACATTACGCTTAAGAACAATTCCAGCGACTCAACAGGATCAGATAAATGGCTAGCGTTTTATCTGATAGCTGCATCTTGACCGCAAATCACATCAAATTAATAGTTATTTTGTGAAAAAAAAATTGGCCTAACAATAATAGTTATTTTGTTTTATTTGATCGTGATTGCTAAATCTTATATAAATTCATTTTAGCCAGAGAAACTTTCAATGGCCCAATAAAGTGGACTTGACTGAAAAAAAAAATTCCGAGATTTGTTGAAACGGCTACCAAGTTGACTTGAATTTAAGATGACTTCAATTGCTTCCTGCAACAACTCTGCATTTTTAATTACTCCTTGGATCAGTTAGAGAATTATTGGCAGCACCTACTATTCAAATTTAAGGAGGAAAAAAAAAATCAAACGTCTGCTATTATGGCTCGTTAACTCTATTTCGATGTGATGGTGATTGATCACCACATGATTACTTTAATAGCACAAAAACGATGAGTATTCACTGGTAATTAGAAAGAATATCACATAAGCGGAGTCTGGCGCATAATAAATGTTTCATGTAATATTAGCACATAGATTTGAAATTCATTAAGCGATATTTTGTTTCATGTACTCTTTTGTTAATTTCTCTAAGCAATCTACACCAAACGTAACATACTGAAGATTTAACTAGTATAAAACTTTATGCATATCTAACCTATGAAATTAACATAGAGAATAATTAGATATACTACAACGAAAATTGATCGAACGTCTAGACTCTTCTCAGAATTCGGTTTTGCAGTGCCTTGTCCCTCTCCGTATGCAACCGGTACACAAAAACCTCAAGTTATTAGGACTTAGTGTCGCCTTTCACATTTCTAAATACCGATCTCAACTCGTGCCTGTAATCTGATTGCTCCAAACACTCGGATGGCTTCCTCCCTTTCAACCTGGACCTCTCTCTTTGATTCTGAACTTAGACACAGAAGATTTCTCGCAGAGAGGTCGATTATAACAGAGAGATGTATATATACAGAGTTGGTTCTGACCCTGACATCTAGCAACCCGCTCAGAACATCTACACACTTTTTCAAAACTATCACAAAAATTCAAATAGGTTTCTTATTGAGAAGAGAAAACTGGCAAATTTGCATGTGACACGGGTCAGGTCATGGGCCGGATTGAATTGGATGATCTTTAGTCGTCAAATTACCAAAAATCAAGCGCAACTTCGATCGTGGTGTTGTGAGTTTGGAAAATTAATTTAACTTGGTGATTTGAAAATTATTATCTGACTAATAAAACATGGATAATCGTATAGATGTGAAATAATCTACATATTATTTTATGATAAGTTTAACCAGATACAAATTTCTTCAGCTGAATTTGAAAAAGCTAACTGGACATCTAATACATGGCCTTAGCGATCCGAGCTTTACATTTGCTTCGGAAAAAGGTAGAGGAGGAAACTAGAGAAAAGATGGCCGAATTCTACTTACGGTTTGTAATAATAAATCTTGGTAGGAAGAAAATTGGAAAAATACTATATAGAAGAGATGTTAATTAAAGTATTTGGACCCCAAATTTGGGATGTACAATTTCTCTCTCTTCTCTTTCCATTTTGTTTTCTTTTTTTTTTCTCTTTAAAAATTCAAAATTCTGAAGCAAAGTGTTAACTGTTAAGTGGGAGAACACTAGTGTTAAGTGCTGCTTTCTGTTTGTTTCCTGAATTAATTTTAAGATTGCCAAATGTGAAATTGTGTTTAACTCTAAAACACGAATCGAAATAAATTATATCAAACCAAAAGGTTCATGCAATCTTATGTCAGTTCCATTCTTTGGGCCTGACCTGATTTTTTTTCGAAAAAGAAACTTAAAAGAGCAATCGTTTTCCTTAACTTCAAATATTCTAATGCTTATTTTTCTATAAGTTATCTCTACAAGCTTCAGATGGCTGCGTCAAGGATTGATTCAGATTATATCATGTGCGGAAGTTGAATATTCTGTCTTAGAATGAAGATTTTTACATGGCAGATGGCAAGAAAAAAAATTGCAACAATAGATAATTTGAAACGGCAATGCTGGCTTATTCCTAATTGGTGTATATAGTGTCAAATAGAAGAAGAGTCTGTTCAACTTATATAATACTTGCTACTTTTTCAAAGAATTGTTGTTCAGGATGAGGTCACAATATACGCTTTTGTCTTCTTTGGATTTCACTTCTAATTCTCAGTACATTTCGGATTCTACAAAGCTAAAGGCACATAGAGAGCTGATGGTCATTCTGTGTTTTGTTACTTGGAGAGAGATGCCCCGGAATTTTGGAGTTTACATGTTTCCAAATGATCTTGTGCGTCAGGTGGTTCTTGAATGATAAGTACTCAATCTAACGAGTTCCTTGAGGTTACATGACAATCTGATCTAGCTACCCGCTTCACTTTTCATTTCTATTATTTACTTTCTATATAGTACTTTGGTTTTAGTTACTATTTTTATTTGTAGGTTTTAAAAATTGCTTTCTATCATCTCATAGATTCCATCATTCCTATCATCTCAGATTTTCATTAACTCCTCATCTCCCTTTCCTTTCTTGAAATGCAATTTATGCAAATAAACCTCATCCCTCTTTCTTTTTTTTTGGAATATAATTAATCATCTCTTTCCTTCCAGAGATATTTTTTTTTCAGGTGAAAAAATTTTCCAGCATCCAGAGGCCAACTAGAACAGTTAGTCGGCCAACTAGAACAATTATTTGAAACATCAAAAAAATTGTTCTAGTTGTTATGAAAAATAAATAATCGTGCTGAAAAAAATGCTAATTGTTCTATTTGGTACAGTAATTGTTCTAGTTGTTCTTGGAAAAAAATATTGTGCCGAAAAAAATGCTAATTGTTCTAGTTGTTCTGGAAAAAAAATAATCGTGCTGGAAAAAATATTAATTGTTCTATTTGGTAAAGTAATTGTTCTAGTTGTTCTGGAAAAAAATATTGTGCTGAAAAAAAATGCTAATTGTTCTAGTTGTTCTGGAAAAAAAATAATTGTGCTGGAAAAAAAATACTAATTGTTCTAGTTGGTGTTTTAGTTGTTCTGGAAAAAAAATAATTGTGCTGGAAAAAAAATGCTAATTGTTCTAGTTGTTTTGGAAAAAAATAATTATGACAGTTATTAATGAAACTGAGTGGAAGGGGGAGGGGGAGTTGGAGGGAGCGTAACAGAAAGGGAGAGGGGATGATCTCAGGGATGATGAGAAAATATTCCGAAAATAAAAAGCAGTTATTAAAATCTAATTATCACCAATTAGAATTTCTACACACATCCAAAAATTAGTGTAATGATCTCAGGGTGGAGGGTGTTCTAATTATCACCAATTAAATTTTTTTGTAGAATATTTTTCACCAGTAATATGTTTGGTTGGGTCACTAAACAACTATTCACGAACAAGTCTTTGTTCGCGCGAACCAAACAGATATTTGTGAACTAAGAACAAGTCCTTGTTCCTGACCTTGTTTCCAAGTTTTTTTTTAAGATAAATTAGGGGTCAAGCCTCTCAACTTATTTTTAAATTAAATGTCTATAAAAACCCCTCAGTCGGGTTTTGAACCTGCGACCTTTCACTCAAGATGTATTGCTCTTTGCTACTGGACCAAGAGCTGGTTCTCACCTTGTTTCCAAGTTATCTTTTTTGAGGAACTAAGAACCAAAACAACCACAACCAAGCTTTGTTCTTTGTTTTCTGATTCGTGCTTGTTCCCTCCACTGCCAAACATAGGTTTATTGATTTTCGGAAAAAAAAAAAAATGGGAATCATTCTATCTAGCTTCTCTAAAATAAAAAATAAAAAAGGAATCATTAATTGTGGGTAAGTTTTATTGAAAGTATGGGGTTAGTTTAAATTATTCTTTATAAGTTATAATAAATAATATATATAATGCAAGTTCATTTTTTTTCTAATAGAAATGGGAAGTTGCTTTGGGCAACTTTTGATTTTTCTCTGCAAAACTTTTTAAAATTGTTAAATAATTAAAATAATCCCTCCTATTATAACATCCATCTATTTAAATGCTTTTCAAATTCTTCGAACATTATAGCAACTATTTAAGTTCGCAAGATTTAATTAATTAAGTACAAGTAATAATATAACTGTACTTTTGTAATTTAGAAATTAAATTGTTGTTCAGAGAAAAAATAAGTTTGCCCAAAGCATCCCAAAATTATGGATCAACTAGACAGATCGTGAATAAATATAGAATACCATGTTCATGTTAAAAGAGACATTGACGGTGGAGCTCTTTTTTTAAAGTTTCATTATCCAATCGTAGGATGCCAACAAAAATCACCTGATAATTCACTCGGAAAAAAGAGAAAAAGATAATGTTCATAGGCGTGAATAATAAAGTCACCAAACTTTAGTAAGTTATAATTGCCCTCCATTTGCATTTGTGATGGAAAGGAGCCGGACAAACTCTTTTCTTGATTATTGCATGGTACAGTACAGATCCACATTTCACTACATGGAATTTCCACATAAGATCGATTATTTGTGATGGTACATCATTACATTTTTTTTTTTTTTTTTAAACATGGTGGTACATGACATCGTTACTGCCTTTACCGAGTTGCCGTCAAAGTGTCGATTCAACTTCACCCAACCCCAGCCAGCCAGCCTGTTTTCTAGTCCATTACTAACGGGAGCCGTCCAGGCTGAATCCACCACTCGATATCTGTTACTAAAAATTATTCCTGAGCTAATTAACGACGGTTTAAATAATTTGATTTTTATTTTTAAATTTTTAATCACCTATTAATTCTATAATAACATGGTTACGTACGGATGATTATCAATTAACAAGAATAAATTTATCAATAATTTTTAAATCAATTAGAAAATTATTATAAGAACTTATAACATATCATTGACATTTATCATATATTCATTGTGTTCGAATTACTTACACTTTAGATGTCATTTAATAATATCTAAAAATCATTTAAGATGAAATGTTGCAAACCTCAAGTCTTTAGATGAACAGCAACATTTATAAAAAAAAAAAGATAAGTATTTGTTACATCATATATATAATATAAATCACTAATATCAAATTCCAACATCTAAAATTACTTTTAATTAATTGCCAAAATTATAAAACTAATTAATCATTATTATTCAAGAATACCCGCCATTTCACAATATTTGATCACTAATTGATCCTAACAACTAACATCATATGTGAATCGTAAAAATTAGTAAATTCATTGAGATTGCATTGATAAGATTCAATTTGGGACATTCTTGGTCGTAAAACTTGAGATAAAATGGAGAGAAATTCTCCTGCTATGATAGGTGTGTCAGACAAGGCCAGGCCAGACCCAGGACGGCAGGAAGAGGCGCGTACATCGTGAAGGTCTTTGGTGGTATCGGTCTAATGTTAAATGCTCGAGTCAACAAGGATGCCTGGTTTTAAAAGCATATTAATATATGTTAAGATTTTAGGTTTTGAAAATTATGTATATAGCAGATTTAATTTTGAAAATTAATTTAGTGCAGTTTTAAAGGACCGATGTTTTTAAATGAACGTTTAGATAGAATTAAAGATTTACAAAATCAGTACAAAGTGAAATTAAGGAAAAAAAAAGTTGATTATCTAACTGAAGTAAGAAAAAATGTTAGTTTATATATATTCTGACCGTAGTAAATAAGTTAATGTAGTTTATGTAAATATTGCTAATACAGATATCTTAAGAGTATTAATTGTTGTATTTGTATTTAAAGTTAGTTCTTATCCGTCCATAAAAACTTGCAATACAATTTGTAATGCATGACAATCTAATGGAGAAACCAAAGAACAATGAATAATTTAGCAATGAGACTCAATGCAAACTTAAAAAAAAAACGGATTGAAAATAACGAACATTTTTTTAGAAGACTCGTTAGTAAATATGTTCATATCAGATCAAATCAAAATACTAAATAAAGATGTGTGGGTGTCGGAATTATTTTGTTTAATCTAGCCCAACATGTTAGAGTTATGTCCTTCGAGCCAATCATTTGATAATATTATATTTAGTTTATGTTATTGATGATATGTGATCATTTGTTCCTGGATTTATTATTGACAGTTAATTCAGGTTGAAGATCTGAATTGTGGATCATTGTGTTTCATTTAATAATAAATGACAATAATAAATCGAAACTGTCCATAGTCTTGATAATTAACAAGGAACATTAACTATCATATAAGACTAGTATGCAAGTTAAGCGATGATTAAGTTCTACAAATCATAAGTAAGGAGTTACTAACTTAATTGCATATGTATATGTTACTAGAACATAGTACATGACATGATCCCGATGAAATAAATATATGGATTGTGTTAAGTGTCATTATTTATTTTATCAGTGTTTGATTCCAAGTTTGAGATGGTTCAGTTTTTCCACATGAGGATAGATTCTATAAATATCGTCTACCGTTGATTTCTGATAAGGGCTGCTATACAGACTTTATTTATGTTCTCTTGAATTGTGCGGGAAAAAACTGTTCATCAAGATAATTGTATGTCCCTCATTAGTTCACCTGATGAGTGATGATATCCACTGGGCCCCTTGATGGAGATGGATTGCTTGCTAACAACTTATGCAATCATCTCTAGATCAAGAAACGTATAATCTGCAAGAATAACACATACATATCTTGGATTATACAAGGATATCATGTGACGTAGGAATCAAAACAATAAGATACTCATTTCTTATGTAGGATTAAATGATTGTATTAGTACATTATTCATTTATGCAAATTGGGAATCATAACGTGTTGCTAGATACCGCTTATGATTATTGGAAATAAATAGCGATTTATTTTCCATGGCCAACATAGCATGAATCCTCAAAGGGACACACAAATAGGACTTTAACCATACGTGCATTATTTGTTTATTTGTAGTAACGAGTACTACAGAAATATGATAAGTTGATTAATTAATCATATACCGTTATGAACCGTTATAATTAATTAACTCAAATGGATCATATAAAAATAATATAATGCATGTGCTAATTTCAAATTAATTATTAATATGTTAATAATTAAATTCGTTCAACATATAATTATTATACTTAGCTAGTCAGTCTTTTATTTAATCAGTTAATTAAAAGCCTGATTTGAGATTAATTAATGGAGTTGATTAATATGCTAATATAATATGTTATATAGTCTATAATCATACACAAATTTTCGGCAATGAAGGGATAATTTTGTCAAGACAAAATTATGGAAAGAGAGCAATGTTTAGAAATAACAAAATATGGCAACGTTGTTTATGGAAACACCGAGCCCTAGATCTTCTACCTCTTTCTTCTTATTCCCTTGCGCAAGAATTAAAAGAGCAGATTTTTTTCTGCCCTAGGAGCCTCCATCTCTCTCTCAATAGCTCATGTGTTGAGCGTTATTTTTTCTTCCAAGAAAAATAGTTAATCGCGCGAAGAAAAATCAAAAGGGAATTAGTTATCGTCTCAAAACAAGCTAGCACTTATTTATAGATTTTGGTTAATCTTCTAGGTGGACTAGAGGCAGCAAAGATGCGCATCCATCAACTCCTAAGCAAAGACCGAGCCTTCTAGTTACGATACTAGAAGAGGTATAATCTCCTACACCTCTTTTATGTATTAACTACTCGAATAACAAGATCTATTAATCGTGCATGTTAATTAATTATTAAATGTTAATAAAATTAAAATTGCACAAGGACTTGAGTTCCTAACACAACACTCCAAGCATTGTTCAAAGCATTTTTTTTTTCCAATTTCTACAACTTTATATTTTGTGACTGTTTATGAGCTGGATATTATTGTTTAAAACTGACTCACTTCACCAATTTCTACAACTTTATATTTTGGCGACACATTATTTTATTTTTAATTTTGTGTCATCTTTCTATTTTCATTTCATCGCGTCTTCGTCTCTCTTTTTTTGCTGCTCGGAGCCCTCTTCCGCTTTTCCTTCTTTTTTCTCCTCTTTCCATTGGAGAATTGCTGATGTTTTGTTCTTATTTATGAGTTTACTTTATTGTGTATTTAAATATTTCATTTCTCATTGTTTTTAGATTCATATAATTATTTTGTAAATATTATTTATTTGAGTAATCTTGTTGTTTAACTATTTTAGCTAAAAAAAAATGATAAATGCTATATTTACGTGAACAATTTCTAAACTTACTTTTAATATTACTTAAAACCATGCTAGAAATGCTTTTGCGATTTGATTATTATATTTCAATTGATGTTTCATAAAGAATGTTAAGGTTATATTTTTGTTGACTACATCACATTATCTACGCTCTTATCAGCCAGATTATATTCTAGTCTAATTTATATTGATTGGGTAATTTTTTTTATAATTAATTTTCTCTATATTAAAAGATATATAATATAATTTTTATAAAGTTACATAACTTGTTTGTGCTATTCTGCAACTCATATATTTATTTACGTGTATAATTTGCTAAATATAATAGTTATTTATAAAAAAATATACGTTAAAAATTTTAATTCATTTTATATATATATTTTTTTCCAAACAAATTTCGGACAAGAATTACTGATAAAATCAAATATCATTAGGCTATCCGGCATAGCAACTTTTGCCCTTCTGTTTTTTTGTCACCGAGGTTACTTTGTTCATCCAAAAGAAAAAAGTGACTTTGTCCTTACCGTTCCTGGTATAGGTCTCTAATGTTACACCTGGTCTACCTAAACTTCTCTTCCTCAGTCACGCAATCAAAGCTGCATGGTACAAAGAGCTCACCGTTCTAAGCATCGACGGTTGGTGCTCTCTCTCTCTCGGTGACTAGGCGACAAAACTGATTAGGCGATCGAAAGGGTAAAGCGTCTCTCCTCTCTCTTCACCTTCTTAGCTTGATTTTTATAGTGCTTTAATGGCAAGGGAACCATCTTTTACATATTCCTAGTAGAATTCACTTCTATTTCCGCATTCAACGTTGTTTTAAAGGTAAGGCGCATCTGAGATTTCTATATTATTTGGTACATGTGCCTGTCAAATTCAACTAATACCTTGCACTGATTGGTTCTCGCATAGATTTTAGACTATGTAGAGGGTCTTTTGAGTGATTTGTTTAGCTTACTTGAGTGAATATCTTTTTCCCGAACGAATATTTTACTATTATTACTGTTGTTGTTACTTCCCAATTTTAGAACTCTGTGTTTCAGTTCAGTTTAAGCAAAAGGCAGGAGGTTTTTAATGAGGTACAATTTTGTAAAGCCTTTATTATTGGTTCCTAGGTTGATCAAGGAGCCACGTAAATTAGTACCAGGTGGTAGAATTAATTTTGTTGAAATAATTTAAATTGGTATTGAATTTTTAAGTATGAATTTAATACTTTGAAGTATTTATGCCAAGTGTCTCCCATTTTTCCTTTTTGTTCTGTGGATTGTGTTATTTTGATATTTAAAGCATATTCCAGTACTGGTACTACTTTGGTGTAAATATTTTAAATGCACCGTGTATAACTGTTATGCCTTTTGTATGTATTATGCAGTTTGACTCTTTTTAAGTATATCCTGTTGGTAATACATTGGTATTATACAATCTAGATTTCAATTATACATGGTTGTTAATCATTTTTCCCTCATATATGGTTATGGAATAATTTTATATGCTTGTAAATTGCATTTTTGGAAGGCTGCATGACTTAAAATGAGTTAAAAAATGCAGACAGTTCCTTGTACATCTATAGTTAAGCTAATTTAGGGTGGGCAAGTCATAATTAATGAATAAAAGACAGATTTCCATACATTACCTTTTCTTGCTGTTTGCCTTTTGTATATATTATGTATAGTTTATTGACATTGATCTGCATAATTTCTTTAGTAAACTTTGTTATGTAGTATCATTCCTCCCCACTAGTAAGGCAGTGGCATCATCTGATGCTTTATCTACTGCCTTTTATTTTTTATTTTTATAGTGGCATCGTCTGATGCTTTATCTCTTGCCTTCTATTTTTCATTCTAGTGATCATTAATCCACCATCACTTCTGCAGAGATGAGAACCCCGCAGAAAAGAAGGCTTAAATTTCAAAACCAGGTGGCCCCACATTGGGCTTACCAGGCCGAACAGAAGAGACAAACAGATCAGGAAAAGGAGACTCGAGATGCAGCAAATGATCGCAGTTTGCAATCCAGGATTGAAACTTTTCAATTGAAAGATGATCAAACTCCAACTAAGGCAATTCAAACTCCAAACAAAGCCCCGATTGAAGAGGTTCACATCTCAAAAGAGAATTATATGAAATTCGGGAGCATAACTAGAGAAATTGAATCTCTTCGAGCTGCAAGAATGCGGTCTATTTCTGAAATTCAAAACTCAATTGCTGCCAATTCAAACAAATCTTGTCATGTACAAGCAGAAGAATCTGTTTCCGGGACAGCCCCAGAGAGAAATGCCAGAAATTCGGAGAGCCTAATGTTTGATATCAATCTGGACAAGGAGAAAGAGCACAAAATTGAGGTGATAACAATTGATTCTGATGAGGAGGGAGATGACGGGATATCAGATAATAAGAGTTGCATGTTCACAAAACCGGCTGGTAGTTATGGCAAATTGTTGGCAGAGACTATTCTCAAAAAGTTCAAGGAACTGGAACAGTCGAAGAAAAATGGTAACCATGGGATAAATAAAAAAAATTACCAGGGCAAGGAGGTCGCAGCTGATGCATCATCCATTATGTCTCCTTGCGAGGACAGAGCAAAAGACACACATACAAAAGTAAGTAGTACTTAAGCATATTCTTTAACTAAATTTGTATGGGGTAATGTTAAAGTGATGGACCAGTACAGTTCGAACTCAACAGTTATACTGGCAAGATTGAACTAAACTTGAACAGGTATTCTGCATTGGTATAGGCAGTTTCAATATAGGAAATTATAATGATTGAAATGAAAAAAGTTTGATTTGAGTTTTTATGATCTTTATTTATACCAATAAGTTAATGTATGAATGTCTACTAGTTTTCTCAACTTTAAAATAAAATATTATTTTTTAACATGTTTTGTAAGTATTGGAAGTGTCTATGTGAGCACTACTGATTTCAACATTTTAAATAAAAAAATTTGAAACAATTTCTTTTCACATAACCATAACTATTTCCAAGTTCTGGATGCTCAATTGCATTCTGGACTGTTGGAATGGATTGCATGCACTTCAATATTGTGGTTGCTACATTGAGAATATTGTTAGTTTAGTTGTTCTTGTACATTTTATTAAAGTTTATTTATCCCTGAGGCCATTGACCTCTATGCACATGATAGTTGTGTGCTTCCCCTATTTTCTGTTGAACACTTCCATGGTAGGGATCCAATATGCGAAGTCAGATGATCTGATTATTTTATTAATGTGAATATAATATTTTCAGCTATTCCATCTCTAACTCCCAATTTTACCCTTATTATATGCTTTGAAACTATTATTAAATTGGTATTTATTGTCCTTTTGGCTTTCATATTTTTATGAATTTCTGATTGTTCTATGGTTCAGTAGGACAATATTTTTACCCTTAATAGATTATTAATATATTTTCATGTTTGTGTAGATATCCAGGGGCAATCTGCCAATATCAATTACAGTGCTAAGTTAAATAATAACTGAGTATAATTTCCTTGTAAAAACTAGAAACTAAGATTAATACTGTCAATTAATGATGTTTTAGCCAAAGAACTTCCATGCTCTTTATCTAAGGTTTTCTTTGCATTTCTCATATTTCTGGTTTAAACAAAGAAGGCTCTTAAAGTCCCAGATTTATTATTTCTAGCTATAAAGTTTCAGCAGATTTCCTCTAGTCCTCCTAGGAATCACCAGTTTGAAATACAGATTACTCAGCCAACTACTTAGGCTTGGGGTATTTTTGATGGAATATGCACATCTAAGTTTCTGAACTTTTTAAAATTATACACAGCTATGAAATGCGGAACCACTTGTCTAATTATGTGTGAACAGAGAAACATAAATTACATATAGAATTTTTTATTTGACTCGTTGAAGTTTATTTTTTTAGAATTGTACCAAGGAAGGAGATTTGGCTGGAGCAAATGATCGAGAATTTGCGAAGGACACTTGTATAGTAGAACATACTTCTTTATATAATTCTTCGGACATGGAAACAGATGGCTCAGATGATACTGACGGGCCGCCCGGTGATGATTTTGAGGAGTGCTGGCGGGATATGGATCTTGCAATGGAAACAGCTAAGGTGTTCTTCTTCTTTTCTTTTTCTAGAACATTTGAATTGGTGCGACTCAAAAAGTATTAGTGCCTCGGTACTTTCCAAAGCATCATCTCTGAACCTTACCAGAAAAATTCTTAGGGTTTTGAACTAACTCTGGCCCCTAAATTCAATAGCAGTAAAATAAACTGGGTTGGACTGAGAAGATATTGTTTCCTGGGTGATATCCCAAACCATCAGCTCTGAACCACCTCGATAAAAGTGGTCTTAGGGTTTGAAAATATCTGTATTTACCTCAAAACCAGGGTTGATAAATGAAGTTCTGCTAAGTTTGAGGGTAGTAAGCCTAAGTTAAATATAGTCTATCCAACTTGGAAAGTATTAGGTGCTGAGTTTTTTTCCAACACCATCAGCCTTTTTACTGTCATTACGGAAAGCAGTCTTAAGGATTAAGGAAACCTGCATCACTTTGTAAATGAGGGTTGTTTCTTCATGAATAGATTACTATTTGCTAAGGTTTCTGAACAGTAGTCCTAATTGCGGATGCATCCACTATCGATGAAATTAAGTTGTGCTGTTATTTCGATCAATCAAATATGCCTCACTTTCATAATGATGGTCCTCTGATTAGTTTAGCAACAGTTGAGCTCTGAAATTGCTCTAGCAAGCAATGTAAATAAGATGGAAAAAAAAAAAAAAAAACAGGGTAAGAACTAGAGAGAAGCCAAGACATCAAATTGGATGAGGTGGTAAACTTAGAAAACTGGTGAAAGCAGCTCAAGATTTTCACTTTTTGGCCAGGAAAATGAAGACAAAAAAGGAGACGCTGGCCACTTCAGAAGGCAGGATCTGTGTGAAGAAGAAGAAGAAGAAGAAGACGTGTGTATACATGACTGCAAATTAGATGAACAGCATGGCCTCGTCTGTCGAATCTGTGGCCTTATTGAGAAGAAAATTGACGCCATTTTTGAGTATCAGTGGCATAAGGTATGCAATTTAAATCCATTTTCAAAATGCAGCTTTTGAAGTTTTTCTACTGGTTATCAATGTCCTTGAGCAGAGTATTGCAACCCCAGCTCCCACCCTTGATTTATACTAGATAGCAGCACTTAACTGTTGTAGCAATCATGATTCATGAGTGATTTAAGCTAGGGCAGTATTTACCTTTTGGTCCATCTCAATGCCACGTCCCTATTGTATTGGGCTAGGAACATATTGTATTGTAGAAACCAGTCCCTGTTGTAGTATAACTTGTATATCTGTCTTTTACCAGCACATGGGTAAGTGCAAGATCGGCAGTGGTATGGCTATGGCCCCTTATCAGCAATAATCAATTTCTATTGAATGCTGATGCTTTTTTTTTTTTTTTTTTTTTTTTTTTTTTTGGGGTCACAGCCTTCAAGATCTATAAAGACATACCCTGTGGAACCCAGAGGCCTGACAGACTCAAATGTGCCTGATAGGCCCACAAAGTTGCTTAATGGCTTCAATGAAGAGATAACAGGGGAAGACATAGCCATCCACCCAAGGCACCGAAAGCACATTAGGCCACACCAACTGGAGGGGTTCAATTTCCTGGTAAAGAACCTAACAGGAGACAACCCTGGCGGGTGCATTCTGGCCCATGCACCTGGTTCTGGGAAAACATTCATGCTGATCAGCTTCATTCAGAGCTTTCTGGCCAGGTACCCCGATTTGCGACCCCTTATTGTACTTCCGAAAGGTATAGTACCAACCTGGAGGAAAGAATTCAAAAACTGGCAAATTGAAGACATCCCTTTATTTGATTTTTATACCCACAAAGCAGATACTCGATCAGAACAGCTTGAGATTCTGAAGACTTGGGAAGCGAAGAAAAGTATTCTCCTTTTGGGGTACCAGCAATTTGCATCTATAGTCACTGATGAGTCAGACAATAGCACTGTAAGAGACTGCAGGGACAAATTGCTATATGTACCCGAGTTGTTAATTCTAGATGAAGGTCATACGCCGAGAAATGAGGAGACCAATTGTTTGAATTCTCTTGCCAAAGTTCAAACAGTACGGAAGGTGGTTCTCTCTGGTACACTTTTTCAGAATCATGTTAAGGAGGTTTTCAACATAGTGAACCTCATTCGGCCTAGATTTCTTACCAGCGAGCATGCCAGGCCAATTGTGCGTCGGATCTTGAGCCAGGTCAATATGTCTGGTCGAAGGAATACTGGCTCGGTTTCGGAAGCCCTATTTTGTGAGTTAGTAGAAGAAACATTGAAACAAGAACAGAGTTCGTCTACAAAAATTGAAGTTATCAAAGGTTTGAGAAACCTAACTGAAAACATCCTTCACTATTACAAGGGTGACCTTCTAGATGATTTACCAGGCCTTTGTGATTTTACTGTGATGTTGAACCTCACTTCCCGACAAAAACGAGCAGTTAAAACGATTTCCCGGTTGAATAATATCTTCAAGAGAAACTCCTTGTGCGCATTGGTATCTGTGCACCCATCCCTAGAGGATGTGAAGGACAATAAGATTGATGCCATTTTAGAATCACTGGATATCACAGAAGGGGTAAAAGCGAGATTTTTATTGAACCTCCTCTCCCTTGCAGTCTCAAATAAAGAAAAAGTGTTGGTTTTTGGCAGGTACTTGAGTTCCCTAAAATTGCTTGAAAAACTTGTAATTAGTACTAAGGGATGGACTCTGAACAAAGAGGTGTTTAGAATCACAGGAAGCACATCTCAGAATGATCGGGAGTGGGCAACAGAGAGGTTTAACAATTCAAAGGATGCCAAAATTCTCTTCGGGTCGGTGAAAGCATGTGGGGAGGGGATATCACTTGTGGGGGCTTCGAGATTGGTGATATTAGATCAGCATGCAAACCCATCTGTCACGAGGCAGGTGGTTGGCCGTGCATTTCGGCCTGGTCAGGTAAGCATATTTGAAATTGTGCAATTTGATTTTTCTTTTATGCTTTGGAAAATTGGAATATAAGAAGATTTCGCATACCTACTCGCACAAAAATATGTCAGGTTTGCCCTAGGCAATATATATACATATGTTCTGTAGTTTGTATAGTTTATGCCTCATATTGTTCAATGGTGAATATTCATGGGTACCCCGATAAACATCAGAACATCACAAAATGCCCCTAAAAGATAAAAATGTCACACATAGCCCTTCCAATGGAAAAGTGTTCTATTCTGTGCTTCCCTTGTTCTCAATTATATGCCCAAACTGCCCTTTTCCTCGCAAACTTCCTCTGCATAACTGAGAAAAAATGGAGGGTGATTGGGGAATTCTCTAATAAAGCACAAGGAGCCTTTTTGAATATTGCAGTATGAATTTGAGATTTCTCTTTGCACCTTAGACATGATAAAGTGAGGTTTTGTAGGGGCAAATATGTATCAATTATACAAAAGATCTGCACATCTTGTCTTTCCAAATTGTTCTCTGCAGATGATTGAGAAAGAATGATACTGTCTTTCCAAATATGTATCAATTATACAAAAGATGTGCACATCATGTCTTTCCAAATTGTTCTCTGCAGATGATTGAGAAAGAATGATACTTGCATTATCCTTTTGAAATATAGATATTTCTCATTAAGATAATATACATGGTTTGGTATGGCATGTGTTGCTGTGTTCATTTAAATTATCTTGCTTAATTTTGTTTGTATGTAGGTGAAAAAGGTGTTCTGTTATCGGCTGGTGGCTTGTGATTCACCAGAGGAGGAAGAGCATGCGACCTCCTTGTGTAAGGAGGTTGTCTCAAAAATGTGGTTCGAGTGGAAGGAGTATGAATTGAGCCATTACAGGTTTGGATTGGATGCAGTCAATTTCGACAATTGTGGGGATGTATTTTTTGAGAGTGATGGTTTGCAGAAAGATGTCAATGCTTTGTACAAGAGGTACATCAATTTTTCTATTTTCCTGAATTCTTTTTCAATTTTAGGTTGTGCCATTCCAAAGTTTACCTACCATTACAAATTTGGTTTGTTTGTTTTTGTTTTTTTGTGTGTGTGTGTGTGTGTGTGGTGGGGGGGGGGGGGGGGGGGTGTTGTATCTCGTATGGTGTTCATAATGAACCAGAAGGCAATTGAGCAGGTTCATTTTTCTTGTAGTACATAAATGTTAGACGTACTGATGTCAAGAGGTATTACTGAGTAAAACTACTTCTAGGTTCCAGTAAGGCATATTATGCAAGTACTTTATTCTCTTATAAAATGATTGAAGATGGCTTTTACCTGAGTCTGTCAATTTATATTCTACAACAGATGATGTAGCTGATGCTCTGGAGAATAGGCTACTATAGCATTAAAAGCTTCTAACCTGAAATGATCTTGAAGCGAGCTAGAAGTGATCGCATAGTTTTAGTTTGTATTTATTATTTAGTTTCTTTCGTTTCCTTGTCTGGTTGGCAACATAAATGTGGAGTCTTATTTGCGGCTGCTGGTATTTTGTCACGCTATGATCTTTAAATTTAAGTACAATCTAATATTAAGCTGTGAGCACATAGATCTGGTCTTAGAAACTGTTTGATCTGCTACCTATGATGATAGCGTTTAATGGTTTTTTTAGACACCTTGATAGCAGCTATCAAGCAGGATCATAGCGTTTAATTGTCCAATGGATCTTATGTTTTGACTTGGTTATTTCGGCTATTCTATTACATAATGGAAGTCTATTGATGAACGTCATGTACTTTGATGGCTAGGTCTTTTAATTCGGAAAAAGAATTATTATTTTTGAAACCTGTTACTTGCTTTTTCTAGAAGCTATTAAGAAATTCTTAAGCTTTAATTTAAGTACTATCAATTTCATTAATTGACAGACTTTTCACTGGTTATACTTCTGAATCAGTCGCTTGTTTTGTTGCGTCTTTTCAATCCTTGAAGTATCTGTTTCTCATTTATGTTTTTTTTTTAACTTTCAATAGGAATTATTCCTTAAAATAAATTAATTCCCGTGGACCTCTCTGACCAGATACATGCATACGGAACACTTCCATGAAATGCATTACACTGCACATGTATTTTGCTTCTGTTAAGAAATCAATTCCAAGACACGGCTATTACTAGGATTTGAAATCTTTACAAGGCTATCATCCTGAGTTCCTTGTGATTATCACAAAGAGGTAAAAGGGGAAAAAAAACATCAGCAATCTATCTTTACACCAAACTACAGTACAATTATATACCACCACTCCACGCTTTAAATCTCCGACCCCTATCTTTTATATCACACGTGTATATTACATACTCTATACATATTATTTATCAATTTTCAATTCTAAAATGGCACATTCAGCCATATATTATTCAATCGCCATAAATGGCAAGTATGTCATGCCACGAAATCATGCAATAAATGTGAAGAGGCAAACCTCTGTCGATCCTCCATGCTCATATATTCGAAATCTCCTGCATCAGCACCTAAAGGCATAGAATTGTGGGGCCCAGCACCATACATTTGTTCACCTTGAACAACATGTTGTAACCCTAATGTAAGTGAAACACCTCCATTGCTGGTACCGCCATTGTACCTCTCCATCTCTGCCATGTGGTACGCCATCAACCTCGGGTCTTGCAACACATGACTATTGCTTCCCGGGTTTTCCTGCACATCACTTCTTTGGAAGTTGGCATGGGGCCCACAATTTTCAAGGGGTGTGGAGAAGGATATAAACTGTGTTTGATTAGCTTGTTGATGATGGTGGTGGTTGCGGTTCTGATCAATTGAGGGGCTGTTTAGGTTTTCATTTTCTTCTGTGGACGATTTGGGCTCTTCCTTTCCATTGGCCGGTAGGGCTTCTGATGAAGAATTTGTGTCTATCTCTGCATCGGCACCAAACTCTTCCTTGTACATATCTTCTATCATTGGCTTCCATAGGCGAACCCTTGCATTGATAAACCAATTCGAAACCTAGACCAAAGACAATGAAAACTTATATAATTGATGACTTTGTCACTCTATTGAATGTTACAATGCTGATTGAATCGACAATGCCAGCACCAATTTCAAGTTTAGGAGGAATTTGGGGCAAATTCACTGTCACTGTCAGATCAATAGTCTTTATGCATCTATTAGTTTTATTCTTCTACAGGTCTAGTCGGAAAAAGAAAACAGAAATTATCTTTCGTTCTAGCATGTCTCTAGAACCTGCTCTGGTGTTGGAGAGAAAAAAATATCGTGTGGGGATAGAAAGTCTCAAGAAAGGAATTTTAGACAAAGCAATTTGGCTTACCTGACTCCTGGTCAATCCAGTTTGTCTCGCTAGCAACAATTTCTCTGAGTCCTTTGGGTACCTATAAAACATACCATTAACAGAATGCATAAATATCATTCTCTGAGAAAAAGGTAATGAAATGAAAGAAAATTACTTACGGGTGAAGAAAATGCTCAAAAAGCCATGCACGGAGAATTGAAACTGACGACTCAGGCAGACCTCTCTGAGGCCGCCATGCATGCTGTTGCATCATGCCGAACTGTTGCATGGCTCTCTGCTGTCTTAACTGCTGATCTATATACCTCAGTCTTGATATGCCGCCAACCTTATTGGAGGTATCCGATTCACCAAGGGTTTTGCGGGTAGATTGTATCTGATTAGTTATTGCATCTCTTAAGGAGCGAAAGTGTCGGGAAATTGTTTGGAGTGCAAGCGCAGTATATGGTTTTGATGAACCTGCTCCAGCCACCGTGTCAAAGGAGGAGACTACAATTTGCATCTGGTGGTAGTATCTCTTGTACCTCCTATCTACCTATGTGCCAGAATTGGTACATGATAAAATTGAATCAGTTAGGATAATGAATTGTAATATACTTTGTGATTTTTCCATCTATAGACATTTGGCTACAAGGTCCATAACAGAATCGAAAGAAATTAGACAAAATTATAAGTTGCTAAAAGGCCAAAGAATAAGTAGAGATAAACCAAATGAGTATGAAAAGGCATATCAAACCTGATTGGTACAGTATTAAAAACTATTAGATTATAGCAATAACAACATTTGAAATTTGAATGGTAGCGCAAAATTTTATAGTCAAGTAACTAAAATGAGATGCTTAGCAGTTAAAAGTGCAAATTCAAATACAAACCTCATCTAGCATAGCCAATAACTTCGTAACTTTATTCTGGAGATCCTGTCTTTCTGATGATGACAGTTCAGAAGCTGAATTACCTGCAACATCATGGCCATTGTCCTCAATCTTTGCAACTGGATCCGCTCTCTCCTTACCACCAGACCCGCTTGCAGTTGCCTGATTTTGAGTCTTTTCCCCTCTCTGTTTCAAGGCCTCTTTCACATTTACAATGCCATCTAATAATTCTTGAGCTGCCTTCAAGTATTTGGAATTTGAAATTGAATTTGTGAAATTTGAATTCAAATTCACGTTTTGTGACATGCCTGTATGAACAGCTGGGTTTGGATAACTATTTCTGCTGTTAGAGAAGTCTTGAGTAAAACTTGATGGTCGGTACTGATACACTGGAACTGGTATTTGTGAGCCAAGACTAAGTGACAATCCCTGACTCGGTACTGCTGAGCCATTTAGTAGCATCATTTGTGTACCTATTCCCATGTCAGGCTCGGTATTGCTAATTGCATTGGGAACTCCACTAAATTGGCTTTGTGAAACCAGGGAAGCAGATATTGGAAGTAGATTTCCTGCAACTTCAGTTGCATCATAAAGCATGTTTGTTGGAATGGTCGAGTCTTGGTATGAAGAGTGTACTGAATCTCTTTGGTTGGTAGAGCTCAAATAGAAGGTAGCCATGCTGTCCTTTTTCAGTAGTGCCTTGATAAAATATTAACATAAAGTACACAATGAAGGGTCCTTGAATAAAATGCCGAGTTTAGAAATCATAAGAGTTGCTGCAAGAACAAAGATCATGACATCATGTAAGTTCATTGTGAAACTTAGAGAAATTCTCAAAAAGAATATAAACGAAGGGAAGTTTGGCTTTTATCTCTTCTTTTATATTTCTTATTGTAGTAATTGGTTAGCCAGTTCTGAAAAGAACATTGCAGAAAATTTGAATTTAGACAGAGAAGTAAAGCTTGTTTGTCAGATAGTGCAAAGTTTGCAAACAACAGAGAGATGGAATATATTTCCGTTAGACTTCTCGCTAAAATATTTGGAAAGAACAAAACCGAATTCCCAACTAAGAAAACCAAAAGCATACTACTTTAGTATTAAGTATTCTTCATGTAAAAACTAAAAATTTCCGAAGAAAAACAATATCCAAAAATGAAGTAACGAATTGCTTCGGCAGTATTGCCTAGGCACAAAATATCGTAAAGGAAGGTAGCCCAGAAAAACACAAAGTTCTCCGAAGTTAGAATTGAGTTTTCAAATATACAAGCTTTGATACTATTATAGCAATAAAGACTAATATGCAAATTCACTGAAGCAACGGAAGGAAGAAGGTAAGAACCAATTTCACAGCAAAATTCAACACCTACATTCAAAAGTTTTTCAAATTCAAATAAAAAGTTGAACCCCTTCCCAAAGAGGTAACATGCATCTTGCATTGTAAAAGCTTTATCTAAATTGAAACCAAATAAATTGATGCAACATTAAAAGAAGAGACGCAGAAGCAACATTTGGACCAACTTAACAAAATCCATGTTTACAACTTACAGTCAGAATTCAAAATCAAATTTGGAAATTGGTACCTTGGAGAAATGGAAAGAGGACTAGAGAAGAGCTTGCGAGGGGAGCAAGAACCAATAACGCGAGAGATGATTCTGTCTTTTTGAAATTAAAATTCTCTCAAATTGGAACAAATAACAACATCAGATCCCTAGGATCAAATATTGAATTGATTTATATAAAATTAGCAGCTTTCTTTGGGCCTCCACTTCAAAATAAAATAATTTCTCCACCAATTGGAGCAAAACTACATAGGCAATAATAGTATAAAAAAGTAAGAAACAGATTTTTTAATTGCTCCCTCTATCTCTCTCCTCGCTTTCGCTCAGTCTCTCTCTACATTATCATCAGAAGAGGTTTTAGAAAATGGAAACCCAGCATTGTATTATGCACGTGAGAAGTACCAAAAATGCCCCTCCCTCCTATAAAAGGAAGGCCATTTACAAAAGTGCCCTTTTCACTTTCTTTTGCGTAACTTGGAGCACTATTTTTCACTTTAAGCCCCCAATACTTTTTATTATCAATATTAGAGATAAATATATGTGACCAACCTCGTGGTCAGCATTTTCAATAAGCGAACCACTAAAATTATTCTGTAGTTAAATGAGGAAAGAAGTTCTTTATGTTAAATATCGTTTGCAAAACCGTTTAAGGAAAATTCAACCAACATTATTTAATAGTACGAACATGCATGAGATATTTATGTAAATTTTAGGGACATGTACATCAAAATAATTTTATAAGGACGAAAATAAAAAATGGAACACTTATGTCCAATTTTGTACTATTTAATTTAATGGAGTGTGTATGTTTATTTGTACCACAAAAACTTATAGTTTGTTTATATTAAAGAAAACTTTTCTTTTATATAATTTCGAATGCATAATATTAGACGTGCGCATGTAAGATAATTGACTTGTGAGCACAGTATTTGACTCATGCACAAGTCATTTCGCGGATATGTTTTTAACTCAGTCTCAATTTGGCTCATCTAAAAATAAATAAATAAAAATAAGCAAAATTTTCCACTGCATTTGATGCATGAAACGGAGTAAAAGATATGTATGTTTGCATTCAACAATTAGGCAGGGAAGACAAGCTACCGAGTTTCACAAGCGCAGTTACTTGGCTTTTAAAATTCCGAACAAAAATGTTATTTTTCTAAATATGTGATAGACCAAAATAAAATAAAATAAAAACAAAAAAAAAGTGCATCAAATGGCCTATTCAACAATTCTGTTTTGCAGAGTTGTTGACTTGGTTGTGTAATTTTATTGTTAAGGGGTTATATTCCCATAACAACCAGTTGGTAGACCTAAAACCTTGCTTTAAACATCCATTTTGGCCTCTCTCTCTTTCTGTCTCTAACCTATCCTTTCTTTTATTTCTTTTTTGGCACTAAATATTAATTAATTTTAGGTACTAGGCCTACATGCAGTCTAGCCTCTCTTTTATAATGCCTTTATACTGTGCTTCCGAGCATGGAACAGGGATGGATGCTGATTAAAAAAAAAAAGAGGTACTTTGCTTAAACTAATTATCCTTAATTGAAGACCACATACCCTAATCTAAGCTTGAATATATTAGTTATTGTTAAGTAAACGAAGTCTAATCAAACAGAATGCCACTTTTTCCTATCTGGCATGACTTGTAATATAATTTTCTGAGAGCATCATTTACTTCATAAACGTGACAATAATATCAAATAGTTGGCGCTGTTATGAGTTTCATAACTGCCTGCAATACACCTGCTTTCAGACCTCAAACAATTAATTGCATGTACTATTTTCTCCTATAATGAACAACATATGGTGCAATTCAAAATTTCTCTCCATTTTGTATTTTGTTTAGATTTCAAGGGCCGTTGTTGTCTTTGTTGATCTTGTCTAAACCATCCACGTGCAATAACATAGTGTGATGTCATTAATTACCTCTATGGCAGAAGACACGGTCCTTACAGTAAAATTTAACTGTTGTACTTTCCTGCAATAATATTTGTTGTTGCATGAATTTTTTTTTTTAAATTAAGATAGATAATTCTCTTAGAACCGGTCAGATACTTGAGAGGAGAAAAACTTATAGTTTTGTTTTTTCCCTTTTATGACGTTGGTCCCTCAAGGATATTTTTCTAGTACAAATCCTTATATTCAGTTCAATCAACGTTGGTATATAAAGGAGATAAATATACCGCGCTAATAAATTTTCTAATTAACTTTTCAATTCAATTTTCAAATTAAAATCTTAATTCGTATTCCGTTGAAATCATCAAAATCGGTAGTCTAGATAACAAAATATTTTTTTAAAAAAATGCTTTATTGAAAGAGTAGCAGCATTGATCATTTCGAGACCAAAATCAATTCCGTTGAATTTACTAATTGATAGGGCCACATATTTGTGGTGTCATGATAATGCTACATAAATACTAGATTCGTTATCTGCATTTTAATTAAGCAAATGATCTAACAAAGCAGAAGATTCCAGAGAATTAATTAACAAATGAAAGACGACGACACAGATTACTTAATTGTTCAATAAAGATGCAGTTGCCAGGTGTAATGAACCAGGAACTTAAGTCTATGTTTTTTAATTAAGACAATTAGGAATATTCATTGAAAATAAAGTTTCAAAACGCATAAAATATTTTCTGGCACGCTTTTTTTCTTTTGATTTTCTACATAGAAGTAGTTAAGGAAAGCTAGCTTGCAGGACCAATTTAGAAATATAATTATTATATTTTACTTTTGTTTATAACCTGAGATAACAAGGATTGGTTGAACTTCGTTACAATCGACAATCTGTATGTTGCCGCTCTTCCTTTTATTGATAATTTTTCTTTTAATTTAATAAATAACTTATTAGATAGACAAGAAACCACCCTTTGTGTTATTTTAAATATTGCAGTTCAGTTGAAACTTATTCAGAGCTTCTTGCCGGTTGTGTTTAAAAATAAATAAATAAGTAACAAATTGTTGCTATTTTATTCCATGATTTTTAAAAAAAATAAAGGAGTAGAAATTTTAGTGTTCCTCTGAGAAGATGTTCTACAAAAATATATATGAAAAAAGATATATTCTTATATCGCATTGGAAAATGTGCTTCAGGATCAAGAGCAGATTAAGATTTCAAAATGTTTTCCGAAATATTTGACATATGCTTTCGAGTTAGAGATATCAGACAAAATCCATAAATAGTTTTAAGTAGATTGAAAAATTGCTATTAAATATTTTAACTATAATATAAATTGTTTTTTTACTTAATCTATATTTTAACCAAAATCCATACAGCGAGGATATCGTAGAATTTAGATTAGCTAATGAGATGTATCATGTATTCATGCATAATATAAATAAAATGTAAACTTTAATGACTACGCTGACATGCACTTGACTAGACATTGACAGTTGAAATAAGCTCCGGACATTCAATCCATAAACTTTTTCCTTGAAAAACAATAGATAAGCTTTATATATAGAATTTATAATTCAATTTCTGATATGGTCGTGCCAATTCAACTAATAAGCTCCAATTTCTCAATCAAGGACGTTATGCAATAGCGCCATATTTATCTGATACAAATTTAGAGAATTATTTTAAAAAAAAGTGGAAAAAAACTGAGTCCCTGGATTATCTCCAACTAATTTCGAAGTGTACAAATAAGTTTTTGTAACTTACTTGACAGCCGCTGTCAAGTTTTTCTAAAAAAAAAAAAAAAAAAGTTTTTGTAACAATGCCCCTTTAAAATTAACGAGTTCTCTATATATATTCCTTCAAATTTTTGTTGTACTTGCATACATTTAAGATTCTTTTCTTTTTTTTTTTTGTCTAAAATGAATGCGACGTTTTTCTTTTTGCTTTTCGTATCCAGATGAAAGTTAAATCTTGAACCTGTACATTACTGAAAAGATCAAAATTGGTTTATGTGAATAAAAGTTTGAAATTTTTTTGTCAAGCATACAATTTTGTTGGTCATTCCCTTTAACATTTTTTTTTTCAGAGCATAAAAAGGAGCATCTTCGTTGCATCTTTTCCGATGAATTAATTTAGGAGCACTCATCTATTCGTAGCTTATTTTATTTCATATAAATTTTCAGAGGAAATATGCAAGTACTGATTAAGAAAAGACCATCTTTTTTTTTTGTTTTAGAAAAACCAATTTATGCCTTCTCTGGCCTGCAAATAAATCCGATACTGATCTATTCAAACCAAAATCTATATCTATAATATAATATACAGTAATAGAATGACAAGGATGGATTCAATTGCTGTTAGAAAATTGAATTTGTATAGTGGCATTAAATAATTTTCTATATTAGATTCGTATTACCTCTAATGGTATACAATTTAAAATCTCACTTTAAACAAACTAGGTTGTTTTGCCAAGTGATTTAGCTTTATTTCTTCAACCAAGTGGTGCTTGGTTCGATTCACGAAAATGGTATTTATTTTTAAATTTCTTATTATTATTATAACAAAATTGTTGGTTTCAATCCAATCTTAAAAAATAAATAAATAATCCCCTTTAATTTAAACGTTGCAACTACTTAAAAAACATCTGGACTAGGATTTCTAATCTGGTTTTGTTGAGTTGAAGTTCATGTAACAAAATCTAAGATATAATTACGTCAAAAGTTTGATCATTACTTGTATTGAAACAAAGAACGTGATCCAATTTGAACTGAAGTAGGTGAATAACTATGGATAAATCAGAGCTGGAAATCAAGCCATGAGGACAAATAGTATAATAATTGATATTAAAATTAAGTTTACTCTTTAACTGTATTTATTGTTGAAAATTTAATTAATTTACTACTCGTGCCTTGGTGCGATTTATACGGATTTATAAGTCATATCAGTTCTGATCGCTTGACACTATTTTCATTCTAGACCACGTCACATTTAACTGAATTTCAAGTTAACAATTGGAGCTTTAATCTACAACATAGAAATATATAATTATATGAATGGATTACTTGACAATTAATTATATTGATAAAAAAAAAATTATAGGTTTGACTCTAACAGTTACAATCGTTAAAGTATCGTGTTTATAAATGATGATGAGATTTGATGTGCTTGACCGTTCATCAAGTGATTTGTAACTTTTTCACTATTCAAATTAACGATTATTTATACATCAGCAGCCAATTTTCAAATGGCTTGATTAGTACTGTGTGAATATATCCAACAACAGACTAACATACTTAATACAACTTCTTTTGGATTTTAATCTTATTTGAATTGATTTGAGAATATATTATTAAAATTATCAAAATAAACTGTATGTCCTTCCATAAATCTCAGAACAAAAAAGAAACAGTACATTTTAACGTGGAATATTTTGGAACATAGTGTTTTAGACTCAATGCAATATTGGGAATCTGGCCGATAGTTAGGATCTAAATTGAGAAGAGCCTTGCAATAGAAGAATATATATTAAATTAAATTTTAGTTGAGCTTAGGACGAAAGCAAAGACAATATTACGATCCGTACAACCTACTTATACATATTCCCAACAAAAAAAAATTTTCTGAATGCATGCATTTTATTTTTCTTTCAAAAACACAAACGAGCATATGGATTTAGATTGTTCAAGTTTTGTTATTTGTATAAAAAGCAGGATTCGGTTGGGAAAATAATTCTTCTTTCGTCAAACACAAAAAGCATAATTCAAGATGGGCCCACAAGGATGGAAACAAAAGTGGGGCCCAAATTGTACTCGTGACACAGTATCTGACACGTAATGGGCCTAGGTTGTCTTAATTGTGGTGGGTCCACTGGGCTACTAAAGTCTCCATAAAAAGAGTTTTTGTCCACTTCGGTACCTCTTTCTTATCTTCCTTTATTAAATGATTGATCCCTTCTCTATTTCCATTGGTTATCAAAGCAATAAGCTAGGAAATTAGAAATTTCCAGATTTTCTGTTGCACTCTATCGAGAAATATTTCTGTCAGTGTGTTGGTCACAAGTCACCTCAAAGTTCTTAGCGGGATAAGAATAACCACTATATATATCTACAAGTGATTCAGGATTATAATAATTTCATTATTGTCCAGGTGATCACAGGTGAAATGGTGCACTGGCAAAGTGGAACACTTATACCGTAGTTTAAGACTTGAGGGAAAATTTTTTATTTGGTTCATTGGTTTACACTATAAGGTTTCTAGACAAAGACGCAAACTATTTTTGAAATTCAAAATATTGTGTGAATTATACCTCATAAATATGATAAAATATATTGTGCTCTTGCTGTCCCCATAATTGTTGATGTAGTAACATATATCTATATACTTTTTCAATCTTAGGATGCTTAAAACTACTTTTTTATATATTTGCATGAACGGGATGATGCATTAAGGGCATTAAGGGACGAGCTCAGACCTGCGTCTGCCCTCAATTTTCAATGTCAATATATATTTGTCTTCAAATTTATTAAGATTCATTTTAATGCATTAACATTAAATTTGTCTCAACTTAAAAATTTAATGACAAAGAAAATGAACATATCTATTATTTTGTTAATGATTATGGGCGGTCTGGGTCTGCCACGGTGCCACCGGATACTTGACACCGCTTATGCTTCTACTACAGCACTTGACACATCTTTTCTTAAATGTTTTCGCTCAAGAGAAAAAAGTTATTAATAATCTTTTCTTAGATGCTCCATGCTTGCCACCTCATTGTTACATGCTTAATCAGTCTATACATATAGTTGATGGGACATTTATGGAGATTAATTGAAGACTTTAGATTTAACCCCTCCTACGTATTAGTAATATATCTTGCCCTCATTATAGTATATTTTCTGATTTCTTATACAAGTGGTCAAATGATTTCGCATGATTAATGATATGTCACAAATATTCAAACTCCATTAAAAAAAAAACTCTTCACGAGTTTTAAAAACGGGTCATATTCTCAAGCACCCATTAAACAAAAATGTGTAGTAAGAAAGTATAAATAATATGGCACCAAAATGATATAGGATTTTGTTTTGTAAAAAATATATAAAAAATAAAAGACGAGGAATAAATTTTGTATATACTTATATATGGAGCCATTTTAAAGCGCAAAATATATCGAATATAGAATGGGGGACAGTACATAGGTTGGGCCACAGAAGGCAGTACACTGCGATGTAGAAAGTATTTCTCCTCTTGCGCACGTTTCTTGTGAGTCAAGAGCCGTATCTATCAAAAACTAGAATATGGGAGAAATGGGTGGTCCATCATCCATGCAGTGCACAAGGACTAATCTATAAATAAAATTAATATTGGGGTCTTTTGTGTGGAATTCCAAGTGAATTACACGTCACTATAAATACTACATAACAATGATGATGTGGAGATTCAACAAATAAAGTTTATATATATGTGATATCTCTCATTTATATAGATATTTAGGCCGGACTTTACACCTAAATTATGACTCAACCCATTATATTCACTGTGATTATATGCTCTATTTGCCAAGATTCGGTACTGCCGCTGCTCTCGACTATTTTGTAGGTTTTTGGTGGAAACGACTCAATAATCGAGGATTTTGGAGCAAACGATGCAAGGAAATCAATTGGAGAATTGAAGGAAGACCTCACACAACGTGCTCAACCACTGTACAAGCCAGATGAATCATGCCTGGCCTGCGTAACTCTCAGCCCGCATCGGTTTTGACCCATTCGGCATGTTGTTCTGCCGAATGCCCAGACGAATGGTCACGAAATACAAGTTTTCATCAAATGTAAATTGTTGTTTTGGCAAGTTATCATCTAAGGAAGGTTCCTGACCTTTATACCCCACAAGATAAGATGATTTTGAGGCCATTCGGCCTATTGTTCGGCCCGGGACATCCAGAACACGACCCAGAACAGCCACGTTTGGCAAGGTTTAACCAAGGAAAACTTCTCCCTCTGCCCTAGCACGCCTCCAACTACTATAGAAAGCCTTCTCCTGCCTTGGAGAGGGGATCCCAACACACCATACATTTTCCACCGCCGTTCTCGCACCGAAGGGCGCGAGGTTCCACCTTTCCATGCAGCACTTGACCATGATAGCGATCTTGGAGCGATTCTAGGCGCGACGGCAGTAGAACTGATCCAACCACGACTTCGGACTTTCGGTATTTCGAGTTTGAAAGGATACTTGGTTTATTTCTTCCTTTCTCTTTATATTTGATCGGATGAAATTTGTATCTTATTTTATTATTGTTATTGTTTGTTTTGCAATCATGTTAGGCTAGTTTTTGTTATGTCTTAGGGATGTAGGAGTAATTTATTATTTAGGGATGTTGTAGACTTGATTTATGCACAGTACTATTGTGATTTGCTTATTGGTATTTTCATATCTTGTTATTTGACTTGTTGATCATTATTTCCTACTTGATGAATGCGCACGTCTAAGTTAGGGTCTTAATATTTGAATTAATGGGTTAATTAACAAGATTATCATGAGGTAGGTTAGAAATCGAAAGATAAACCAACTAAGTTGAAAGACAAAGTTTCTAAGTAACGATAGTTAGTTAGATATCTCTAGAACCACAACAAGTGAACTTGAATAATCAACCCAACGAAAGTTAGGTTAGCGATTCAAGAGGCGTTAGGTTAGTACGATACCAAACCCTTGTCTAAGGTGAAAATCATAGGTTAGCGAGTTTAGGTACGTCACCAGACCCTTCACAGCACGTGGTAACAAGCATGGACCAAGAATACAACACTTACGTGGAGTATGTGATGTACAAAGTAGTCATTCGGCTGGCTGTTCGGTTGGGAAACCAAGAACGGTAGGCCGAATGGTGGTTTTGTGCGCCGCATAAGTCGAGTCCAGCAACGAAAGTTGGTGGTTTGACACTCCATGACCTAATTACAGATGAAACTAAACCCCTAAGGTATTACCTTGCATATTTTATCATCTAAAACTTCAAAAACACATTACTTTATTGCATTTAGTTAGTTGTCTCCTTTATACCAAAAACACAAAAAATTGTCTTGTCTAGCTTTCGTGAGAAAGTAAAATTTAGTATTCAATTGTACCGTCCCTGTGGATTCGACCCTCAAGCTGTACCACATAAGATTAGATCGGTAGAGTCGAGGTTTTATTTTGACCTAGGTTTTGCTTTAGATAAATATGGATGTCTCTAATTTTGATTGCGTGCAAGTCTTTTTGCACTTTACCTGATTTGAGCTAAATTAAGTTATTGCTCATCAAGTACTTACTGTTTCTATAAAAGTATTTACTATAGTATTTCGATGTGAGGCTTAATTTCACTAATGATATAATGAAGTATTTATTTCTAATGTACCATTTTTAAAGAACACATGAATGAAATCAATGTACTATTCCTAGTTCAAATTTACCTAATCTCTATTGTTTTACAGAACTTATGCTTATTACATGATGAAATATCTGAAAAAAAATTATACATTGTAAGAATAATATCACGCTGTCTTCCTCAGAAAACACTCCAGTTTTCATGCAAATTGGGAAAGTGATGACACCACTTTAAAGTCAACTATCTTTAAATCTCCAGACTATAATAAGATCGTAGATGTAGAACTATGACCAATAATATTCAACCACTGACCAGTCAGAGGAAAATCATGTAAATATCCCATAATGAAATCATAATACACCTTCCCACCAGTTCACCACAGACACAGAAAAAGAAAGCAATAATAGTTTGAAATCTAGCCCCACTCCCAAGAACCTAATGTCGATTTATGTATCTCAATAAATGATAAACGCCTTTTTTTTTTTGCACGGATGCACCGTCCAATATACTTGTGTTCTATCAAATCCGTTCGTCTTTCGTCTATATAAAGAGGTGAAAAGCAATGAGCTGTATCATGTTCAGTTAGGTTAATTAAGTGTCAAAATTATCTCCTATGTTAGAAAATATGTCGCAAGTTTCGTTGAAGCACGATGATAACTTTTATTGGGGAATGATTTCATTTCATACCAATAAAACAATAATTCACATGTATATATCTATACACAATATTTAAATAAACATGATTTTTACATAAAAATTAAAAACTATATAGAATCGTTACTTCTTCAAATAAGTAATAATAGTGAACACATTACACAGAGTTAGTTTTTTTATGATAAATAAGTTTGGTAAACAAAATTAAGAGCAATTAGCAACTTCCTTCTTCTGGTATGTGTTTATTGACTGATATATAATATGACCATCATGTGGGTGCACGTTAAATGTAGGATTATGGATTTAATTATCCTGTGCTATTAAATCATATCATTCATTAACAATTATCTGAAAAAGCCCTGCTCAGGGGCTCAGGGCCTTACTGTGTCTTTGATAATTAGGTTGCATGCATAATAAATTGTACCTGATCTTTTCTCAGTTTGAATACACTCTCCTCTGCCAAATTTTATTTTGACCTTTAATTTATAAAACACTCAAATTTGAATCTTTTTGTCATCCTCTTAGTCTTGGCAGCAAATAGTACGGAGCAATATTCAACCTCGAGAGATGTGTTCTAATTCCTCTCCATTTCTACCAATACATGCTCGCAAGAGGCATTTCATGAAAATGTCTATTTTACATCATTACATAAAGCAATAACGACGCACAAACATTACCTTACTTTGGTATAAGACATCATTTTTGGCTGTGAGCTTATGTCCCTTCATTTTAAAATGACCTCAATGAATACTATTAGGGTGCGTTTGGCATGAGAGTTTAGAGGGGTTAGAGGGGTTTTTGGGGTTAGTTGGAGCTACCTCGAAAATCTCATCCCCTCACTATTCTACCTCGAAATTCCAAAAAATACCTCGAAAATTCCAAAAAGTACTAACCTTACACCACTAAACCCACTAATCTCACCCATGCCAAAAGTGCCCTTACATAGGAGCAGATGGAAGTGGATATGATGGGTCAATTTAATTACCTATTTATTTCTTTTTCTCAAATTGTAAAGTTATTGATAGTGTCATCTATATTGAGGCAAAATAACTTTTTGCATAATAAATGATAGTCTCTTAAAAAATTGCTACTGATCATGTAAATTTATAAAACAATAATATGAAACTACGTTATCTTTTGTGATAGAAAAATAAATTTTCTACCTCCAAACTTGATAGCAGTCACTATTTAAAATATGTTTTGTGATAAAAGCTTAGTGAATTCTGGAATTCTGGACTTCTGGACCAGGCTAAATGGCGAGAATAATAGTTATGGAATAATCAACTCTCCACAGTGCATGCTAAAGACTTTGATATCGAAATACTAGAAAGATATCAAATTGAATAAGAACAGTCCTTTTCTTTTGGTCCCCTCAACCCACCAATGGAATAGGAACAATATCTTATTCTTTAAAATAAGAATAATTCTAAAACTTTGCATGCAATCTGATCGTGTGAAAGCTCGAAGCTTTATGCAACGCTAAGCACACATGCAATTCGAAACTTCAAATCATGCCTTCAATTTTAAAACTAACGACTAACATTAAAAATTTAAATGTCAAAATAAGTGATAGACGTGATTTTTATTTTTTTTTAAAACGGATATAACAAACTATGATAATTTGATATTATTTTTAATTGGCATTAAGATCTCACAAAGATTCCAATGATGTGGATTTTTCAGAATGTTAATATTTTAAGCTTTTGGTTCTCATCCAAAAATAAAATAAAGTGCCATATCTTTTATGTGAATGTAGGAGTGAGCAAAAAATTCTTAACTCGTGAGCTAATTCGAACTCAACTCTAGAAAAAGCTCGATTGTAACTCGAACCAACGAAATTCGAGTTGGTAAAACTCGTGCTGAACTAACTCGGTTGGTTGACGACTCGAGTTTGAGTTTAGGTCAACTCAGTTCGCAACTAGTGAGTTAATAAATTTATATTTCATATATGTATTATCAACATAGTTTATAATTTATGAGTATTAAAAATTTATAAATTAATAATAAGAAATTTTCCTCTTATATATTTTTATTTAAAATAATATTACATATGACATACTGAGCTTCAAGACCTATTTTGTTTTAAATCATTAGAAAGAATATCAAAGACAACAATTTTATTATTTACAATATTGTATATGTCAAAAAAAATTATTATTGGATTAACATATGAATTAAATAAATAAAAATTTGAAGGATATATGTTAATTTTAAGAACTAACTCAAGTTGGGGGGAGTCGAATTTGAGCCAGCTTAAAAAGCTCGAAAGAATTACTAAGTTTGAGTGTCCTCAACTCGCTCGAATTCAGCTCATATACAGTCCTATGTGAATGTAGAGAAAAATAATATAGATCTAATTTCATATTTTATTATTAAGAACTAGAAAAAATAGATACGGCCAACATAATTTTTTATGAAGATATCACGAAAGTTACTCAATGTTATCTGCAATTAGCGTCTCCACATGTTGTCTTCTCTTCTCTCGCATTTATTATCATAATATTAATTTCTGCCTGGCTCATGTTATAAGAACTTCAAGAATTTAGGACTTTTATCAAAACGAAACGGAAAAATAAAAGTAATAATAAATAGACTAATGGCTCGGTGTTAGTTTTTTCAAAGTTTCAAAGAGAATCGGCTAGAAAGTTTGACAAGAGCATAGAAATAGTTGATTAGCCCAAGAAAGATGAGGGATTGCATTTTTTTTTTCCTCTAGGATCTTTTCGTTGCCATCTGAGCCGTCTCTCTTAGTTCAAAAACTTTTTCCAACCATTTCCCTGTCATGGTTTAGGCTTTCACAATCACAAACCTAGAAATAGACGAACGGAAAAGAAAATCCACATAATAACAAAACCTGAAGTATTCCGAACTACAATAGTTACTATAATCAGAAATTATATACACCATCCAACAAAAAACCATCCAATACCATCCAATTGAATCAGCGCCATCCAACAGGCCAAAAAAGTTTTTTTTCCGCGTGCTGATGTCAGCAAGACGCGTGCTGACGTCAGCAAAATTTTTTGACCAATTTCCGAAATTTTTTTGTGCTGACGTCATCAAATATGTTGATTTAAGGGTTCAGTTAAATATTTTAAGGGTTGAATTAAAGTGTATAAGTGTTCAGTTAGATACACCAATAATTTGAAATTTTAGTGTTTTGTGTTCACTTAAATACGTTAAGGGATTATTTAAAAGTATGTATGTGTTCAGTTAGTTGCAGTAATAATTTAGAATTTTAGTGTTTTGTGTTCAGTTAAATATGTTGAGGGATGAACTTAAGGTGTCTATGCGTTCAGTTAGTTGTAGCAGAAATTTGATTTCGTAGTTTTTGTGTTCAATTAAACTAGTTAAATAAAAAAACAAAATGAAATAAATGATCATTTAAACAAACATAGCAAACATTTACAGTAACAATATGAACATTTACAACAATAAACTGAACATATATACAGATTTCGTAAGTAAGAAATAAATGATCATATTCAACATACAAAGTGAAATAAATTATTGTTGCATCTAACAGAACACTTACACACTTTAATTCAACCCTTAAAACATATAACAGAACCCTTAAATCAGCATATTTGATGACGTCAGCACAAAAATTTTTTCGAAAATTGGTCAAAAAATTATTGGTGCATCTAACTGAACACTTATACACTTTAATTCAACCCTTAAAACATTTAACCGAACCCTTAAATCATTCAACTGAACCCTTAAATCAACATATTTGATGACGTCAGCACCAAAATTTTTCGAAAATTTGTCAAAATTTTTTTGCTGACGTCAGCACGCGTTATGATGACGTCAGCACGCGGAAAATTGGATGGCGCTGGATGGTAATTCGGTGGATGGTAGATAGTAATTACCTACTATAATTGACGAAGAATATTGATTATATTTTTTTAGTAAAAATTTCGTCCTTTTCTTTGATACTTGTTTCATGCGCAATAGTTGATCAGAAAATGATTATTACATTGCATCATAATGAATAAAAAACAATTGCTTGTAATAAAATACAACATCAACAAACACCAAATGAGAAAACGTTGCGAAGTATCAACATCTAATAGTCATCTAAGCTCTATTTTTCTTTTTCTTTCTCTCTATTCCTTTTTTTTTTTTTTTTTTGGATTCTCTTTTGCAGCGTTCTGTTCTCTACCTATGCAAGGCAAATATCCCCAGAGGTTCTCTACATGCACTTTTATGCGTTCACATATACTTGCTATTAGAAAGTGATGTGAGACCAGAAGTGGAGAAACTGAGTGAGATAAAAAGACCAAACTCTTCGAACCCTAGAAGGTAGAGGTCTTCAAGAAAGCTGAAAAAACAAGATGGCAAGAAGAAAACAAAAAAGCAAAAGGAGCAAATGTGTCCCATTGAACTTGTTGGCTCTCCTAGCACATAATATTGCACTACTGATATGAAAAGACAAGACTAGCTTCCACTTCTATTTCCAAATAACCTTAGTGCCAGTGCATACACATCTTTTTTCTTTGCCGAGGTTGCTTCAGAGACCAGCTTAACAGCCTACAAATGTGGATTCCAGTTCCGAAAAGAATTTAAAAAAGTAGCAAAAACCAAACTAGCAACTAATTGTTTTGCAATGTGAGGCGACTGGGGCAGGTGCCCAAACAACATCTTAACCATATGGTACCAGATTAGGTTAGGTTGAATAATTGAAACTTGGTACATGTCAGTCTTATCAGTCTTATAAGACCTAAATAATGAAAATTTCGGATTAGCACCCAATGATAAAATAGTAAATTTAATCTTATTACCGAGGAAAGGCAATGTCCACCAGAGATCAACTTTGTCAGCTCCTGTTCAAGATGGGCTTCAGATGGAGTGTCTTCATCCAAATCTGTTTTTCCCTCAATGAGAAGTGTGATTTCTCCCTTCAGTTGTAAACCCGCAAAATGTTTATTTGCTTCTCCTAAAGTACCTCTCCAAAACTAAATCACAGTACAAAAGAATAAAAAAAAATTTAAACATAAAGTTTAATTAGCATTTAGCAGTGCGGGTATCATTCAGCATTTAGCAGTTCACTGGCAGTTTAGCAGTGTAATGCTGTAAATAAAGACAGTACTACCTTTAAAATAGAAGTTTTTATGTTTAACAAATTTAAAATTACAAATATCATTCTCTCTAAACATAACAATATACGAAAATATCATTTTTCTATCATTGTTGAAACACCTCCGTTGCGTTAGGTAGACAGCATGTGAGTCATTAGAAATTTTCAACTTTTTATTTGAATTTTTTACCTTGTTGTTTAAGAAAGTTTAAATTGAAAAAACTACGCGCTGTAATACCACGCACTTCAATATAAGATTACATCTGGCACAAAATCCTATATGCCCTACTCAGATAAATCCGGAGAAATCAATTATAATCAAATGAAATCCCACATGAAAAACATTTTGATCAAAGCCATAATATTTCAGAATTATGGTCCCATAAGACAATAAAATGGTTTTATTGTAGCTATAACCCACTGTTTATGTTACGAGCTTTGGTTGGGCGTAGGTTATAAGAGTATTTAGGAGGTAAAGAAGAATGGTTTGAGCCCAGCATGGAGAAGGGAAATAAACAGAAGAAGAGAGAGAATAATATCTTTATTTCTGCTTAAGAATACAATCCTCAGCAGAAAATATATAGAGAGAGCATCCTTTAATATGGAAATACATCAATCATAATAATTCCCATATATCTTACCAGCTAACTAAGGAAATAAAAAGAAACATAAAATATTCCAAATCAAATAAAGCTAACGGCTGATTTTGTTGCAGATTGAATATCTTTAGAATCTAGGTCGATTGAGTTGCCTTGTGCTTGCGGGTATAGACCTGACCTCAATGTGGGTCGGTAACAGTTTACAACAAATTAACATAGCAGAATATACAGAAATTAGAATTTGAACTCACCTCTTCATGTATTTTAGTTATCTCTCTTGCAATCACACAAGACCTGAAGTTATGCATTTAACATTATCTCAATTTAACAACAACTGTCAAAAATAGTCTTCAAGGAAAAAAAAAATAGAAAAAAAATAAATAAATACTGCACTCACCTTGAATCACCAAAAATGGTGGAAGCTTCTTTCAGAAATTCATGGATGCCGTGAGGGGGTACATAGAAGATTTGTGTTGCAGCTTCTTTTGACGATACTTGAAGCCTCTCTCGTCTTAAACTAGTACGTTTTGGCAGAAACCCAACTAATTAGTAAACAAAAGGAACATTAGAAAAGCAACAAAAGATGTAAGTCACAATATGGCCAAAATTACATTGTATTTGGTGAAATTTAGGGCCAAAAATAACTGTTATTAAACAATAGAATAATGACTTGTAAAATATACTGCAATTTTAAATATCAGTGGAAAAATAAAGAAGACTTGTGGAGAAACAAAATAATAATATGCACAGAGGTAAACATGCAAATGGAATATTTACATCTTTAAATACAACAGATCACCATCAATTAGTACTTTCAGCTAATGCAAGAGAGCAATCAAATGTGGGTAAAAGAAACCAAGTAGAAAATAAATATTAAACTGTATAAATGTACCAAATGTAAATTCATTGGTAGATAGTCCAGATGCAGAAAGAGCAGTGACTAAAGCTGATGGTCCTGGAACTGGAGTTACCACAATATTCTCACTTGCACACTTCTTTACCTACAGTTAGACAGTATCACAGTAAATTAATCAATGTATGTTTGGGTTGACACATATTCATATTGTAGAGTTCTTCAATATTTCAAACATCTACTGATAAGTGCAAATTGTACCAGTAGTGTACCAGGGTCACTAATTCCAGGTGTGCCGGCATCACTAATCAAGGCAACTATTTCCCCTTCATGAAGCCTCTTTAAGATGGAAGCCTCTCTTTCTCTCTCATTAAACTTATGGTAGCTAACCTGTAATCATCAGTTCAGGTATCAATTTTACATTTTAAGGGGAAAAAAGGGTATTTCAAACTTTAATACAAAAAAAAAGTAGGAGCTCACCAGAGGCGTTTTAATGTTGTAATGGTGAAGTAACTTAGACGAGTGTCTGGTATCTTCAGATAGTATTACATCAGCTGATTTCAGAACACGTAATGCCCTGCAGAAGTATAAAAAATCAGCTTAAATTATTTATAAAATAATAAGACGACTGGTCACAGAAGAAAGGCATTACACAACAGCATTGCATATTCTGATGCTAACTAATTAACCACTTGCTTAATAAATTTATACCTCAGGGTTATATCTTCAAGATTACCAATTGGAGTCGACACCAAATACAATCCAGGCTTCAATTCCTGCTCACAAAAAGCACTTCAAATCAGACATTAATGCAACCCAAATTCAAATTTCATAGAAGAAATTATAAAGAAACCCACAAAAATGTCAAGTCACACAGATACCGATTTCGATGTAGAAGCGGAAGTACAAGGCAGCTCGTCGGAAGAGAAATTAGAGGTGGCATGAGATAAACGAACGGAAACCTTAGAAGAAACAAAAGAGCACAGCTTCTTGGATCGAATGGGAGAGAGAAGGAAAGGCGAAAGGGTTTTGAAGGATTGTGCAGCCATGGATGAGTGAAAAATGAAAAATGTGATTTGTTTACAAATGGGATGATGCCATGGGTTTAAGCAATGGAAGGAGAGATAATTTGGGCTTTACTTGGGCTTATATATAGGCCCGTAAGTTAAAAAAAACGACAAGCCAAGCTCAGTTTTATTTTGATCCATAATATTAGTTTAGATAGGCCTAGTTCATTATAGGCCTGGATCCTTCGTAAAGTCATTAAATGCCATTATAAGAAGAGAAACATTTCGTCAAAAGTAAAAAGAGAACCCATAATTAGCCTCCACCACTGCACCAGACAAGAATCCACCGACAAATGATAAAACCCCAGAATACAGAGTAATGACATTGTCAGAAATATAACAGTTTCAATCTATACAATACACACATGTTAGCGCGTCAGCGTGATGATATTTACTCAGTACGGAGGAGTTTGTTATCCAAATAATTATTCTCCCTGTACTGATGGAACAGTGCTATAATTAATTTCGATGCTTGGTTGACTGGTCAATCGAGTGCTGACAGTATCTGTCAGATTTTGTTTTTGTATTTTTATTTCTGAGATCTTGATACTATCCACGTTTTCTTACACACAAATTTTTGTTTTTGTTTTCCGATCTGTATGATAAATTTTCAACGCTAAATCTCTATCTCAGACCACATGTATAGCTGCATAAGCATATTATTATAAATAATTAAAGTTTGTTGTTGAATATATGTTATGCATAGTCTTAATTGTACTGCATTTGCTTTTAAAGCTATATTAAGACACAAAAATGCGTATTAAACAATGAGTACTTATTTTTATAATTATAAATAAATACTTGATGATGATATTAAAAGGCTGTCAATTAGTTTTGGAAATCCAAAAGACACTTTTAACTAAAATGCACCCGTGAATTTCTAGATGCTAACTGCTTAGAGATTTGTAACTTTTCTTGTGCCCCAAAACAAAGTATGCTTCATCAATTTGATCCCAATTTCACACGGACTTTTACTACTCATTTTTCGGTTTCAAATGCAACGCAAGAATTATCTAAGATATACTTTTCAATATGTATTTAGGTGGGCACTGCATAGCGCATTTGCAGCGCGTGACTATTTATGTGGATATAAATTTTGAAAAATATTTTAAAATTTATTATTTAAAATTTTAAATAGAACTCTTTCAAAAATTTACTTGAAAATTAAAAATATATATAATGAAATGCTAATATGATTTTAGAGTTCACTAATCGATAGATTCAGTTTTTCAATTTTATGTCCAAGTAGATAGATAACATTAAATGACTTAAAATTCTGTTGTTCAATGTGCGTTCTGCATAGTCTTCAACTGTATTTTATTACTATTTTTTTTTTTATGAACTTCAACTGTTAATACTGCATGTGCAGATTATTCGGTCCAAACTTTAATTACTAGCTATATTCCATCGATATTATGCATTTGTTTGTTTATTTGTTAAAAATACACCTTCTAATAACTTTACGCTCTTTGGTAATTATCGACAGCTGATTTAAACTCCATTACTCAGTGTTCATTATATCAACAACGCGTACTCCTTTCAATTAGAATAAAGTCTTCTTTATGTAGAATAAAAAAATACTTTTTATTTGATTTTTTTTTGGGAAACCCGAAAAACACTTTTAACTAAAATGCAGTACAACTTCGGAATTTTAGATGCTAAGATTTGGAGATAAGTAATTTTTTTCTATGTAATTTTTTTCTATGTGCCAAAAAACAAAGTACATTTCAGATGTTTAGCAAAGTTTCTTTATGCGACTGAAAATGCTTTCCCTTTTCTCAACAGAACAATATATGTTTCCTTTCGGCCAGCCACGTTTCTTCCTTCCAAAGCCGTCTCCTTTTTTATTTCTTTTACTTTTGTTGAGATAACATCTTGTGTCTTAATGCAAATGTAGTTGTCTCATAATTAAATTTAGTCATTTAGGCCATGCTCAGGTTCGAACTCGGTTCGGGACTTCATTCGGTCGAAACATGGGTCGTTATTTCTTCTTTTAGGTTAGAAGTAAGAGTTACCTCAAAAATCCGAGTTGTTAATTGCATTTCAGCTGTGCTCTTTTTATCCTAGTATTTTAAAATTTGAAATTAAACCTGCAATATCTCTATTTCTTGCTCTGAAAAGCACCACAAACAACCGACAATACACAAGAACAATGCCAATGGTGCAACAATTAACAGATTCCTTACACAAATGAAAAGGGAAAACACTAACAAAAGCAAAAAGAGGCAACCCATCTTGCCTCTTCTTTCCTTTCTCACCTTTTCCTTTTATCCCATTATCTCCTCTCCGGTCCCAACTTTCAATTAATGGTTGGTTGACCCGGAATCCACATGGAGAAGTTAAAGAGATAAAAAATTATCCTACAAATTGGGTTAAAATAAACACACCTAACAAGCTCTACAAATCACCCACACTTTACAATTACCTCCCTCATTTCCGATCCTATCTTTTTTTCTCATCTTACTTTAGAATAATTTACCATAAAAAAATAACTAGCTAAAAATAGGGGCACAGATCGCCTCCACTGCCACCTTTTTCATAACATTGGGACAGGGATCTCCACCAAAATTATTTGGAGAAATTGTTACAGTACATCTCTCTCGCCCAACGCATTTCTGTTGAGAAAATAGATCAATTATAATAAGCCATATAATTAATGAAGGAAATAGTCTTGTTGGACTTTTGGCAAAACCCAAAACCTTGGAATCAGTACATAATATAGTAGAACAATACAAATGGTCCCAAACCAGTAAATGTGCATAGAACAAAAGTTTACTTCCAGAAGACCGAGTATGCTTAAACTGCACTTGCACGACAATGACCAATTTCGTAATACTGTACTGGCATATATATTTATAGGAAAATTTTTCCTTTTATAAAATATTTGTTTTGTATGACTAATAAAAAGAGAAACAAAAGCATTTAAGTAACCTCAATAACAAGAAAATATAGTTTAATATTCAATTACCTTCTCTAGTATAGTATTTGAACTGGGAGAATGGCAAGTTCCCTTTTGGAAACTGCCACAGGTCCCCAAAGGCGTTCCAAAGCTTGCAAACTTAATCTCAGAGATGTTCTGACCACGTGCGCAGTGCAAGTGCACCTTGGCACGGCGGATCTCCTCAGGTTGGCCAGAGCTTTCTATTTGCCAGTTCCGGATATTCGGGTGCCACTCTGACACATCAGCACACACAGTAGAAACCGATCGTTTTACCAGAGAGATTTTGTTTGCATCCCCACCAAGTTCCTCAAATACCACCATTAGATTATGGGTAGGTTGGAGCAAGGATCTAGGTACATGGTACCTAATTAATGTTGAGGAAACTTTTAGTTGATACTGAAGAAGGGATAATTGACTTACTACAGAACTTTTGTATGTGAATTGGTGAAAGAATGGCATTTTCATGAGCAATGGTTAGTTTATGAGTACAACTCCTGCTCTACATGCTATTCTCTGTTCTGTCACTGGATTACAAGGTTTTCCTACCAACTAATTTTTTTTTTAAATCCCACAACAACCTATAGTTGAACTATTACAGGCCAGGTGCTCATACAGTCATACGGACACACTACAAACCTTTTAATGCGCAGATTTAAGATACACAAATTCATTAAAATATTGACCCAGAATAGAAATATTCATACCAGCGTTGGGTTGGTTGGCCACAACCTGTCTGACATTTTTGAGCCCGGAATGAACCAGCATAGCTACACCCATTGCAGTCCCCAGTTGGAGCATAAGCTGTCCAATACCTCCCTATGCTCTCGCCGTTTATCCAAATCTGACCTTTCCCCATACTTCCCATATCCAGAGCTAGTGGTTCATCTCCCGCTGGTGCATCAAAATATGCCTGAAGGAGAGACATTTGCCACATTTAAGTTATTATTATAAACTGCAAATAATAATGAAAATTTGGAGGCTTTGGCTTCTTACCCGGAACCATGTAAGTGGCTGTTGGGATTGTGCCACAAGCAATCCTTGCATCCATTCAACAGATGTGGCTCCTTCTAAAGAATTCAGGTTCATAGATTCTCCTCTAAGTCCAACCTGAAATTAGCAAACTTTTCTTGTTTATGTATTTCCTATCCTGAACAAAATGCGTTCTAGGTGAGGGAAAATTGTAAGTAATATACCAAACTTATTCGTCCATTCCTTTTGCATCATATACCAAACTTACATTCAACAAAATAACAAGATTCCACTCGTGAGACCTTTTGGAACACTAGATGTGGTGAACCAATAAAACCAAAACAATGCAACATAGAATCACCTGATATGACCATGTCTGCCATGTAAGATCACGTCTGTCATCATTCATTCCACGAATTACAACAGGGCCAACCACACCAGTACTCCATGTCTCATAATGCACCCCAACATTCTGTCACCGCATAAATGACCAGCCAAATATTATCAAACACTTAGAAGAGCAAAGCAGGCTCAATAAACATAAAACAGGGTTCATTTTAACTAGTACTAACCGGTAATCCCATTGCAACACTTAGAAGAGCTATTTTATTTGACCCGGCACGGAGATTGATGTTTCCATGGTATGTAATTCTTCTGTCTTCTCTACTCCCATAAGCAGAACCTAATCACAAAGAAAAGATTATTTTATGTTCAATGAGAAAGATGAATTTTATGTTGAATTTTTACCTCCTTTGACTTTCTGTGCATTTAATTTTGACACAGAAAAAGATATATACCTGATAGTTGACCGTTTATGAATACATGAAGTGCATGGCCTGCTGATTGCACAGTGATAGATGGGGGTTGACCACCTTGTAAGAATTTTTCTGATGGACTCACATCAACACTAAGGAAAAATAAATCAAGTAAATAAAAACAGCGATAATTAAAAATGTATGAATGGCTACTACAAGCGGATAATACAAGACTTACTCTGTGATGTACCAGAGATAGTCGCTGGAATCTCTAGTTACATTGATCTGTTCTAACAAACCAGTACTAGTCATAAGTGGAGCTGCAGCAAGTGAGGTAACCTCCTCATCGTACCTCTCCCACAGGAGATTTGGTGTACCAGCTGCCCACATCTGCATCTGAGATGTTTGAACCCCAATCTGTGTATTAAAAGAAAGAAGTTAACACAATAAGAGTTTGACTCACATGCGAGTGAACTAAAGATTAAGTGGATTTACCTTAGCAGTGTTGAAGACAACATTGGTGCAATCAGGAAGGATGCTTATTGACCAAGGTGGCAAGTTATAGTGCCTATTATTAAACATCACTCTTGCAAATGATTTAGTATTATAATTGGCAAGAAATGCTGCACAACCTCCCGATTCTGACTGGAACACATGTGCCTGAAAAAATAAAGTATGCAGATGCATAAAATAAAGTGCAGCTTATAATTTGTCTAGGATCACACCATTTATTTTGTTGCTGTTAAGTTGTCTTATGATCAGTTATTCCTGATTATAATATTACTCCAGTAACAACTGTTACTACAAAATCATACCTCTTGCATGGATCCAAGAGAAGTAACAGTGGGGTCAGCTGACACCAAAGCTTGCTCGCATAATTTAATCGTTCTGTGTAATTCCCTTAAATGGCCATATTTCGGCTCACGAGCCATCCCTGTTTAATCAAATTCACAAGTAATTAGAAAATAAAATGGATGACATCACATATATTTATTACAATGCATCTTAATCCCTGATAATTACCATATTCATCAATTGGAGCATCATAGTCATAACTTGTGGTAATAAATGGACCTCCAGCTGTACGCCCAAAATTTGTTCCCCCGTGATACTGTGATAGGCAAACATCAGATTTAATGGATAATCAAAAAATTCAAAATTGCTGAAAAATAATACCAAAATATTCTGTAAGCACTGACCATATAATAATTAATAAAAGAGCCGCCTTTTTGAATGAAGCGAGCAACTGCAAATGCCAAGTCTTCAGCAGGCCTTTGTTTAACAGTCCCTCCAAACTCCGTGAACCTGATTAAATATTTATCATAAAAATCTTAAAGATTAGGTACTTGATATATGAGTTAAATAATAAAATAACAGAAAACAAATAAAGAAAAGTACCAGCCACTCCAAGCTTCAGTCCACATTGTGGGCTTATAAGCCTTGTTTGGGGTAAATGTATCACAATAAAATCCATTGCATGCATTTATCTGTAGAAATTAAAAATGAAAACTTATAAGCAAATGCATAGAAATTAAAATCCACCTGTGTAACCGATATTAGTACAATTTGATGATCATAATATCTGTAAATTTTAATTTTAGATATGACCAGTCCTTCAAATGCATAGAAAGTAGTATAGATATAGTTAATAAATTTGTACCACTGGATCAGGAGCATCATCTTCTTTGCACATGACCCACGGCACACCGGTACCTAATCCAACTGCCATTTGTGCAGCCCAGTTGACATAAGCCTGGCCCGCAGGCCCAAATTCTTTGCTTTCTGGGCCATACTCATTCTCTATCTGCAGAAATAAAAAGTAATATATATAATGATTTCACAGTCAAAATATTTCTTCATCTTTTCTTAAGGCCAAAGCAATCCTTGTCTTGAGTAATGTGTGCAATTCATCTCCAGCACGCAGAACATATACTAAGCATAAAGGAAAACCAAATCAAGTAAATGGTCTTGGTCATTTACTAATATACCCTTCCAAAGAATAGAATTTTTTTGTTTTCCATCTCTCAAAGTTGCTATATTGTATTTATACACTCAGAATACTTATTTGACCCAAATTCTACCCTTGAATTGTTGAGTTTTTATTGTTTGCTCATGTATTTATAAATCCATGCAGACATCAAACAGAAAACAGAGAGTCAACTTTCAAAAGATAATTGAAAAAGAAATATTTGCCTTGACAATTTACAAAAAAAAGACATGAATAAAAAACTGTGAACATAAGAAAAACAATTTTTTTTCTAAACCAAGAGATAACCAATCTGACTGTGTAGTTGTTCTTTGTCATTAACTTGATTCAGATTGAACGTTGAAAGTTCTAGAGCTTACCTGAGAGAGGATTATCGGGCCACCTTGCGAGGCAAAAAGTTTCTCACTTTTCATCAATTCTACAATTTTTTGGGTAAATCCTTGCATGGCCATCTGCAAATCCGTAAAGGAAATATCAATTAATTAATATTTAATAGAAATATCCAGGAAGAAAAAATAGCATGCAATTTTGAAAAATTTTCAAGCAGAAATTGCAAAAGTGACCTTGAAGGGCTCATTATCTGTTCTGAAGCTAATGCCTGGAACATACTTCAACCAAACTGGAAATCCTCTACAGAAGTATCACAAAATTGGAAGAAGAAGAATGGTTAATAGGAAAAATGAAAAAAAAATGAAACCCACAAATGTGGGTTCTAGAGAGGGGATTAATTAGAAAAATAATATCCGCAAACCTACCCAAAATTCCATTCTCCACAAATGTACGGTCCGATCCGAAGATGTACATACATTCCAGCTTTTTGTACAGTTTTTACGAATCTCACCAAATCATACCTCCCCTCAAAATTATACTGTAATGAAAACAATACAAAAGCCGCTGATTAAAAACAAGTACCCAAGTGCCGGAGAGAAGCATTTCACAAAAAAATAGCAAAGAAAAAAAAAAAGAGAGAATGGAAGAGTGAACTTAGTACATTGCCAGGAGTTGGTTCATGGCCGTTCCAGAAAACATAGGTTTGTACCACATCAAGGCCTCCATCTTTTGCCTTTTGCACTAAACCTTCCCACATCTACCCAAACAAAAAGAAACATGTAAGTTGGTTTACACAAGCTTTTTGAGGGAAACTGAAACCAAGCTTTAGAGACAGAATGAGTACATCTGGGGTGCTTCTTGGGTAATGAATGGAACCAGATATGAGAATCCTTCTCTGGCCATTGATTACAATGGCTTTCCTGTCGTAGGTCACCTCACATTGCGCATTTTGGAGAAAAAATCCCAAAAATAAGACCCAAAAAATTGTGGGTATTGAGCTTTTCCCTCCCATTTTACCCAATGTAGCCAGATCTCTCTCTCTCCCTTCCTCCCTCTCTCTCTCTCTCTCAGTAGAATAGAAAGAAGAGGTTAGTGGAGGGAAAGTTGAAACTCACACTGCTACTAGTGTGTGCAGTGTGAGAGGAGAGAAGAGGAGAAATGAGAAAGAGAGAGATAATGGGTCAAAAGCGCAATTCTTTGGTCTACTAGTGAGCCAAGTAGAAGGTTATAAGAAATATTGTTTTCTTTATTTTTGTTGGGGTTTTTGAGAGAGTTGGACAGTGTGAAACGCAGTAGAGCAGCAGGAGCACAGGAGGCATGGAGAGGTTTATATATAACTCTAAAACTTTTTTATTATGCTAATCAATGATTATTTAGCGTTATTTTAGTATTTTTTTTATAGAGATAATGGAATGGGCTTGGAGAATGCTGGGCTGTCGCCTGGGCCCTTTACTAGTAGGAGAGAGAAAGAGGAGAGAGAGTGAGAGTGGGAGCATGGGATGCTCTTCATAAATTACAATTGTACAAAAGGATGCACCTCATCATCATGGTGGCATCTCACTTTTGTTTGTCTCCATTTTTTCCCTTTCACTTGTCAACTGAAATCAAGCATTGAACTATTGATACTGTTACTGTGTGGATTAGGGTTAGGGTTTTCAAATGATGAGCTGGGGTTTTGGCATTTTGGGGTAGGTTTTGTCAGTATTGCATTACATGTTACTGGTGGGGACTGGATCTGTTCTGGGAAGTGGGATTCTATGCAAGCAGCTTTTCTTCTCTAGCTAGTTCGTTGATCTTTTACAATCAGAATCATCGTAGTAATTAACAAAAAAATTAAAGATCAGACTTAATGCTAATACTTGTATTGCTGTATTAGTTATTTTAATACTAATTTTGTGTTGGTGCTTATTTTCATACTAATTTGGTGTGTTGTGTTTCAGACAATACACTTGTTCGATTCCTTGATGTGTTGGATTTCCGAAATTCTGGCGTATTTTAATACTAATTTGGTTAACATTTTGGACTTTATTTTTGTTTGCTAGCACAGCATACATGACATTCAAAATTTTCAGAAAATAAAAAAATACACCAATTTTTTTTCTCTTTTATGATACTTTTTGATCGCCACCTCATAAATCGTCGTTAGCACTTGGGAATACATGTTGTTGCTATTTTTTACGACTCCGATCACATGATTTACTTTTCAGTTCTAAATAACAGTGGAAAAGTAAGTTTTACCATTTGAGTCCAAAACACGTGATAAAAAAAAATTAGTTTTTCCCTTGATAAGGACATGATAACCTATATCCCAAAGCTATACTAATATACCTATGTTTTTTGTCTCCAAAACTTTATAAGGAATGAATGTAAATATGTAATATTCTTAATTTAAAACATTATATCTAAAATTTACATCTATACATCGGTGCACTGTGCAAAACTTCATGACTCATCAAGGCAAACCAGGTCAAAAGAAAAAAAATAATAATAATAAACAAATAGACGAGTTTTCATAGTGTATCTGAGATGACACATACTTTTGATGTTTGTCCAAACAGGGATAGCGTTCATGCTTTACAAAATTAAATTTTCTTATATAGTTATATCTAATATGTTCACCGGGGCAAATAATGTGGACAGTATATTTTTCTCAAAGCAAATAAATAAATGAAGTGGGGACGAGGAGGATTGTCTAACTAACCTATCTATAGGATACCAAATAGATTAAGATCTCGTTAATTTTCTGCGGCGATTAATTGCTTATTTAATCGATGCAGTAAAGTTAGTTTGTTTTAGCAGATCTAGCTCAAGTCCATGGAGTAGAGAAAATTACTAATCACCTTTGAATTGTTTCAATCACACTCAGTGGGGCCTCTTGTGCGGCGGGTCACCTTGCAAGATATTTTATGAGAAGCAGTAATTATATGGTAGGGATATGTTGGCAAATTATATTTTGATGAGCACGGAAATAACTGATAAACTAACAATAAAAAGCGAAATATTAAACTGTAAAAATATTCTCAATAATTTAAATTTTATCAAATAATAATAATAAGATGCATTGTAGAGAAATCATGTCATGTATACTATATAGAAGGCCACGGACGGTTGAGATGCCGCTTTTAACAAAAGCAGCGACAATCAAATTGTATACTGCATGGATGGCATGAAGAAATTGCCAAGCGAGATCAGATTAGAAAGATATTTGTCATTTTTCAGCATTCTTACTTTCTTAGACCTGAGTGCTCTATACCATCTTGTATGTTCCTTGTAAGGCTTGTATTCCAACGGTGGTTTTCATTTTGATATTAAATAAGCGGCATTTTTTGTTTTTTCAACAATTAAATTAAATGCAATATATACGGTCTTCCTTGTATTCTGAGAGCGATTTATTATTTCAATATTAAATAAGCGGCATTTTTTGTTTTTTCAACAATTAATAAAGAGGCGGGTGTTCACATATTACGCCATTCACGTGAACCGGGAGTACAATCCGAGCTAAGAGATAAAAGCAGGTTTTGATCCAGAATATAAATATCTAAAATGCAATTTTTTTATTAATAACCCATATTTTAATCTAGAAAAATTAATTAGCACATGATTTTCCGTTTTAGTGGTTTCTCTTTTTATTTCTCCCTACTATTAAAATGTGAATAGGAAGGAAGTTGTATCTAGTTACCATTTAGTTATATATTATATGCCTTTAGGCCACCTGGATTATAGTGAGGCCAGTCGCTAGCATACAAACATTCTTGATGGAATCTAGGAGTGTAAATTTTAAATTTTAGGTATCAATCAAGCTTGATTATCTTGTTAATTTTTGGGACGGCTTCTTCGGATCCCGTCAGTACTTAAATTACTATATCAGGTACCATAAAAAATGGCGGATTGTAATCAATGCACGGCGTTATCAAGATGTGAATAATAGTAGATCGCTACCACAATAAATTCACATCCAATTATCAAACACCTAATTGAGGCTGCATTAATTAATGCAGCACTAGATATGCGTTTTCTGTTATAATTAGGACCATTTTTCTGTTACAGTCGGATATGTAATATCGATCATTAAAATTTAAGATTCGAGCTCAGGATAAATAAAGGTACACCTAAAATTTCGCAGCAAAGAGTCTCTTCTTGCGTTTAGAATCGGTGTTGTCTCGATTCAGATCCATACCCAATAGCTAAACGAAAATAAAATCTTATCCATATCCATTTTATCAAATACGGTACGGATCAGGTAAATGATTAAAAGTTTTCCCGCGGTGATCTTTTATCATTGACGGTGACAGACAGCCATAGAAAAAAACAATTAGAGATATAACGTTGCCAATTATTCATGCTGGCCCTAATATTATTTGTCTGCCAGCCTTGTTAAAGAAGAAAAAAAAATGCCTGGTTCATTTAATAAAGCCTCCACATTTGTTCGACCTTCCGTATAACTAAAATACTACGGTCGTACCTGCAGGCAAATAAAACTATAAAAGTGCTAATACCAAATTAAAAATTACATATTAAAAAATAAAACAGACATGGGTATGCACAGATGTCAGCCAAGAAGACAAAATCTCTGATTCATGATCTATGACCCTTGCCATGGCTGCACGCTCAGAATTAAATAAAAAATCTCTATCAGACACACCCACTTAGGAAGCCATGTGAGACATTCTTACAAGTTTCACACTTATTATTTGGTGGTTTTGCAAAGAAAGACTTTTTGATATATTCTTTTATTGGTAATATCTGTCGGCACACAATTATTGATTTTTCTTAAATGCGAAGCAATCTGTTCCACCTGTCATCGAGGCAAATTTTAAAAAATGATATACACGGCTACACGCCTTAAATTAAGGCAAGAAAAAAAAAACCATTTCCACATCCTTTCTCACATATTTTAATTTTTTTTTTGACAGCGGAGAGATTTTAATTAAGAAAAGTATAAACCTTGAGATGTTTAGCATTCTATTTCTCATATATATATGGATACTAAAATCAATCGTTGCTCTTCAAAAACATTTCATAGGATTTTTATTTAAAAAAAAAGCTGAAATTTTGCATAATTAGCATGATCATCTTGTAAATTTGCCTAGTATATGATAGGAATTTACCTTTACACGCCTTCTAGAGCTCAACTGATGGTAAATTTTCTGAAAGAAAAAAAAAAAAAAAAAAAAAAACTATGTTCTGCTCTTACATAGTAACATTGCTATTGGTTAATAGTGATTGCACTTTAACAGCATAGTTTCTCTTCTAGGCCATGTTAAGCTTTTCAACCACATCTGACTCAATAATACAGATCTGTGTATGAACTGCATAACCATGGACCACATCACATGCCACTCAGCTAAAGAGCAGGAGCTGAGCTGCTAAATGCTCTAGTCTTCTAATAAGTTACAAATAATCTCGGGCTTTCCATCGAACATCCGCACGAATTTAAAGAAAAGATGGACGGTTCAGATCTCTGTGTAAATTCACAGTAGTTTTTGTTGGTTTTTTCTAACATTGCTCTTGTCAAGTAACCTAGGAGAACGTAAATATATATATATAATTATATATTATTTTCCTTCAGAACAAAAAAAAGGTAAAGAACAGTGCTGCGTACCGCGCGTACGACAAGATTACGAGGACTGGTACGGGCTTCTATCATAGCTATTCAAATGAGGAATTGCAGTGCAATGGCGTTAATAGCCCATTTAATAAAATAGGTTAAGATCTGGTGTGGCGCAAGCGGTATTGCGACTCTTGTCTCGTCATTTCCTTGCATACTTCTTCCTCTTTTTATGTTTTTTTTTTTTTTTTTTTTTAATGAATTAGATGCGATCTACTGCGTATTGAGCACTTCAGCAGAGATTCCAACATCAATAAGTTATATAAATATGAAACAATTTTAATTCGGTAAACTTATTTTATTTAGTAACGCGACAAAAGTTATTGTAAATCATTTTGCAATCAAATTGCAAAATTATTCTTAGGCATAAAAAAATGTTAAAACATTGAAAGAGTCCCATCAAATGAAAGTAGGGATGAAACACTTGGATAAAGATGGCTCGATATTTTTTTTAGAAATAATTGCCAAAGTTAGCGAGTGATAAAAGAAGTCACTATTTTGCAACTACCACGATACGCATGCTATTTATTAGTGAGTGATAAAATATATCATTCTTTTGCAACTCCAACTACAAGGATATGCATGCTATCTTCAAACAAAACGACGATATGCACGCCAAGTTTTAATGAAATGATTATCTTGGACTGGATCGTGCATCAACTCTGTATATACGAATTCCTTTAGTTGGAATTACATTGCCTCTAATGGTACTGCTGGTGGGTTACTAATTGGAGTCAATAGTTCCAATTATTCTATTGGAGGCTGGGATATTAGGACTTACTCAATCTCAGTTAACCTAACCCATAACTTTAGTGCCACTTCTCTAGTTTTCTCTAATGTGTATGGACCCTCCACTGGACAGAAAGATGACTTTTGGAAGGAGTAAAACTCTTTAGCAACTTCCATTAGCTCTTGCTGGGTGATAGGAGGGGACTTCAACATAATTAGGAAGAGGGTTGAAAGAAAAGGCATCTCATTTGATGTCAAAAATATGAGTGCCTTCAATAATTGGATTGAAAAACACAATCTGTTAGACATAAAATGCCCTGACAGAAAGTTTACCTGGGCCAGAGGGGGGCAAAGTCAACAATTTGCCTGCCTAGATAGGTTTTTTTGTAAACCAGGAATGAAATGATCTTTTTCCCAATTCCTACTCTTACAGTTTACCTAGAACTTATTCTGACCACAATCCACTTGTTTTAGACTCAGCTATCATTCAACAGCATATTCCACCACCTTTTAGATTTGAAAAAGTTTGGCTTGAACACCAAGAGCTTTTTGAGAGAATGCCTGGTTGGTGGGAACAAATCAGTTTAGGGCATGACAAAGCTCTTAACTGGGACACTAAAATGGCCCTGTTGAAAAACAAGCTGAAAGGCTGGGGAAGAAACATAGAAAAATTAGTCAAAGACAGAAAGAGGGACCTTCTAAAAAATATTAAGCTCCTAGAAGACTCTTCCGAGGACAACCTCCTAGAAGAAGAGCAGCTTATTGATTTGATAGAAGCTAAAAAAGAACTTCATGATCTCCACCACAATGAAGAAATTCATTGGAGGCAGAGGTCAAGAGTTCAGTGGTTGAAGGAAGGTGATTGTAATACTAAGTACTTCCACATGGTTGCTAACACCCATAGGAAGAGAAATCTCATAACATCTCTTAGTATCAATAATAGAGAAACCAGGGATTCAATTACAATCAAAAACCATATCCAAAGCTTCTACAAAAATCTGTTTGGTATAGAAGGAGTCACTCAAGGTAGTTTCCTTAACAACATCTGGCTTCTTTCTGAAAGGATTACTCAAGAAGACAGTGACTCTTTAACTATTCCTTTCTCTGAGGAAGAAATTAAATTAGTTGTTTTCTCTATGAATCCTAATAAGGCCTCTGGCCCAGATGGTTTCCCTGTTCTCTTTTATCAAACCTTCTGGAATCTCATCAAGAATGATCTAGTTGATCTTTTTAATGACTTTCATGCTGATAACTTAGATTTGAGCAAGTTCAATAGAGCTGTTATTTGCTTAATCTCTAAGGTTGATAAAGCAGAGAAAATTAAGGATTTTAGACCAATTAGTCTACTAAATTGCAGCTACAAGATTTTTACAAAGGTCCTTGCTAACAGATTTAACAAAGTTCTCCCTAAACTGATCAGCCCCAATCAATCAGCTTATTTAAAAGGAAACTACATCCTTGATGGAGTGGCTGCTGCACATGAGATCCTACATCATGTGCACTCATCCAAGGAGAAAGGAATCCTTCTTAAGCTTGATTTTGAGAAAGCCTTTGACACTGTTAATTGGGACTATCTGTTTGACACTTTATCCCAAAGAGGTTTTAACTCCAAGTGGATTCAATGCGTCAAACAGATTCTTAGGGAGGGTAGAGCAGCTATCAGAATTAATGGCAAGCTAGGCAGCTACTTCCAGTGTAAAAGAGGCCTTAAACAGGGAGACCCTATGTCTTCATACCTCTTTATTCTTGCAGCTGAAGGCCTAACAAAAATCCTTGATTCTGGTAGTGAAAAAGGTCATTTTTATGGCCTTGGTCCCACCTTGTCTTCAGGAAATAAGGTAATTCATCTGCAATATGCAGATGATACTTTAATGTTCCTAAAGTTTGATAGCAACAGTCTTCAGAAAATCCTTTGGGCCCTCAAAGCCTTTGAAGGAATTTCAGGACTTAAAATTAACTATTCAAAATCTGAACTGATCCATCTTAATCTTAATAGTTCTGAAATTGAGGTTGCTACCTCAATCTTCAAGTGTAAGATAGCTAAATTACCCATTACCTATCTTGGGATACCCCTGCATTGGACTTATCCTAGGAAACAAGATTGGACTTTAATGATTGATAAGATTGCTAACTGTTGAACCCAAAAATATCACCATAATTACCTACCATGGCAACTATAATCTTGATGTCGTGCTAGATCAAACAATTTCAAATTCCAATACATTATATTGGTGCTAATATTAATATGAAAAATAAACCATATTAATATGGCATGCAATATGCACATTTTGGACCCATGAAAAATTGCAAATCATACTTTGAAATAATTATATGATACATGAAATTATATGATTATACATCACATAAAGGCATCAAGATTTGTGCAACAAATAAATCCATGATCAAATGATAATTAATATCATTTTGGCCCATGTATGAATCGGCCCATGTTACAAAAAAAAAAAAAAAGGAGGGAAAAAGTCGAAGCCCACAGAAACTAAAAAAAAAAAGAGAAAATGAGGCCCATGATTTCTTGGCCCAGTCGAGCCCTCCAACTCATCTCCTTCACTCTCTTCCTGTCGCTACCTCCATGGCGCTGAGACAAACACGAAACCAGATCCCCCTTATCTCTCTTGCAAACGATGCCACTACAAGCCACATAAAAAACAATTATATAGTCTCATAATATCCATTTGTGAGATTATATGGTTATAAATATGAAATTGGCATGATTATGGGGACATCAAGATCGATGCAATATGGATCAATTGAAACCACAAAGCCATGCTTCAAGAATACAAAAAATAATTATGTAATTTCGCGCATATATTTTGTGTGAGAAATTATGTAATTATATAACATACTCCAATGAAATATGAAATGGCATTTGGGATTGATCCTAGACGTGCCAAGATTTGTGCAAAACAAAATAGAGCTAACAAATAAATGCTCTTATTTTGTCTTGGTCCAGCGGCTCACTTTGGCCCAATGTCCAAATAAAAAAAAAACAGAAGCCCACAAGAGAAGAGAGATGAGACTCAGCCCAACTGACCGCTTCACCCTGTCTCCTTCTCCTTCTTCGTTATTTCTCCTTCTGACGAAAGCCATGGCGCAAGATCAGACCCCACATCTCCTCTCCCTGCAGACAATGCCACGCTGCTCCTTATCTCCTTCCTGTTGATACATAATGGCGAAAGGAATCTCATTGCTCCAGTGCTCTATTGAACCCGTTACCAATTGAATCAGTTCTGTGATTTATAGAGAGCCACGATAGCGCCAATGTGCTTCTCCGTTCCTTCATCCAGACAAAGCAATTAATTGAAGAGAAAGGAATTTTGAGCCCAGCAGTGAATTTCTTCCCTGCTCTCCAGTGGACGAGAGGAAGAGATGCCTAAATTTCCCAAATCCTGTCAATCTCAATATTGTCAAATTAAGAAAAATGAAACTCAATTGATCCAATTTCATGGTTAAGTAACAGTCAGAGAGCATTAGTGGAGAATCATGGGTGGTTAATTGAAAGGATTAGCAAGAAAAACCACGGTTATGGAAACACAGCCATGATGATACCAAACTTCATATCTCAATAATCACCATTTAAACCACTGCCTAAAAATTTAATTACACAACCTAAACATGAAGGGCAGAGGCTTAGGAGATAATAAATAAATGATGAATTGGATTGATAAAGCCAAGACTGTCAGAAACAACTCAGGATTTCAATACATGAGTTGCAAAAAATTTTAAACTATCTTCTTTTGTTTAAGGAAATCTCAGATGGAGTGAGTAATTTCAGATGAAGCAACTAGAAGCACAAGGAAAATTGAGAGTATGCTTGAATAAAAATATGAACTAGATTGAAGGCTAAGAGCTGATATTGCATTTTGATCAACTCTAAGAAGCAACAAGCAAGGTGAGGCACAATCAAAATGGACAAGGATGGCTTGGTGATTGAGACTGAGATGTTCCCTGCGTGAGAGTAAATCGGAAACAGTGAAACTCTGTGCAAGTGAGATGAAATACCCAATATGTCCAGCAGGGGCAAAACTGTCCAATTCCCTAAAAAATTGAATAATTGGTGCCATCCACAGTGATTACTCCATTCTCCTATAAAAGGAGGTGCTGCTGGCCACGTAGAACCCCCAAGTTCTCACACCCACAAGTCACTGGCTCCTGCCTTGCAATTGACATAATCCTCACACACTGTCTTGAGATAATCATTCAGAGAGCAATTAGAGTAATTAGGATAGCTACTTCTTAAAAAAAAAAAAAGAAGAAGAGTGTTAGTTTTGTATTTCCAGCATTAAGATTTATTCAATCTACTGCTTTGTACCTTATTTGGTGAAGTAAGAGGTTTCTCTTTTATTCTCTTTGATACACTCATTTTTTTTTACTTTTCTTGTTTCACATACAAGCAGAAGCAATGTAAGGAATAACTAAAAGTAATTTTATATGTAAATATGTAAATAAAGGTATCTAGTTAACACTAACAGATTATATATATATGCATGGGCATAAAAAAAATATAAAAAAAATGTATTAATAGAAGTACTTACCCAGTTCGGTTTCTTCTTTACTTACTTTTCTTTTGCATCATTTCTGCATAATAAAAATATCAGAAGCAATTAAAAGTCAGTAAGCAACTACTTAGCACTAGTAGATTACTTATATATGCTTAACAAGGAAATATAAAATAAAATATGGGCAGCAAATAAAAAGAAAAAAAAAAAGAAAAGATGGACAGCAGGTTAATTAAAGGACAGCAGGTATAAACAAAAAAAAAGGGACAGCAGGTAATCGACAGCAGATTGGAGGTTCATGGATCACTCATTTCAGGCACCAATGCCTTGTCAAGCCGATTAAAGAGGAGGCAACCAGTGCCCTGGCCATACCAAGAAGAAACTGTTGACTGAAGATGCTCACACACCAATTTCGAGTGTGTGCTTTGCTTCAGATAGGAGCCACTATGCTCACAGGCATTTGCCTCTCATGATCAAATCAAGGTGATTTTGATGCAACCATCATCATCACTGTCGAAGTTCTAGATGAGAGAGGTGTTGCGAGAGGAAGTTTTAAGTATTAGATGGTGTAGTGCCATACCTCAGGAACTTATTATCATGTTTCTGAGAAATGATGGTACCATCATCGACTTATTACTATGGTCACAGCCAGCAAAACTCCAGGGCTATGCGTCAATTATGGAAGATCATATACTGTCGAGCTTCTATGACATGATAAAGAGATCATACAGACTCAAGAGCATACCCCAAATGCCCTTAAATTTATCCAACGCTTCCTGAATAAACAGAAGGCTGCCTCTACTAACATACAACCATGGCCAGGTCCCAACTAAGGCGAAACTCTATGCTCCATGCATACAACTAGTGAATTGACAACTTAAATACCTTCTCCTACATGCCACCATGCGATTAAACTCACTATTAAACTACCATAAGTGTCAGACGGTTGCAATCACCACTTCATAGCCATGACAGATTTGGGGGAGACGAAGCACCCTGCCGGCGTCGTCCATCACTCAAATTGATAGATCTCCAGGCTTCTCAGAACTGCCATGGCACTCCCCGGCATATCAATTTGTCCTCAACGCCGTCAGAGATGCCCAGTTGCTGTCATTTCCTCTTGAAACCCTAGCCGATTGAGAGAGGAGTGATTACAGTGAAAGAAAAAAAAAATCCTAATTAGTGGACCCCACGACTTCAGGAGGTTCCCACGACGTTGTTCGACCCTAATCCCAGGTCTGATGCCTACCTGGTGAGCTCAATCGAGTAGCCATGGCGGGATGTTCGTCGCCAGGTCGAAGGAAGAAGAAGAGAGGAAGGGAACTAAGTCCATGTCCTGTCTGCTCTCGGTGCATGGGCAACGATCAAGACCGCACTGTTTGTCCTTGGTCCACGAGTTCACCTATGATAGACCAGGTGCACGGAGGAAAATAAACAGATTTTATAAAAATCGTCCCAAAATCTCTGATTTTCTGCGGCATCTCTGTGTAGCGAGTGAATTCTGTGTGGCGAACAGCTAACATCCAATCATAAACTGCCACGTGCTGTCTCCTTTGATCACAGAAAGCGCTGTTTAATTCTTTCTCTTCGACGATTTGGACCAACCAGATGGTGCCATGTGTCTCTCCTGCTGACGGGGCATACTCCTATTGCTGGAAACTTCAAAAATTCATAGAAATTCAACCGTAACTCAGAAAAATCCAAAACAAATTTCTATAAATCCATAAAAATGCAAGGAATATTATCGTGCCAAAACCATTACCTAATTCCTTGCATAATATTTTTAAATCCAAATCCCAAATTCCAGCCAACCACAAATTGCCACGCCACCCTATGATTTATTCAAAAATCCAATAACCTTCAAAAATTCACCACAAATCATAGGAAGCTCAGAAAAATGTGAGGAAAATTCCTGCAAACTCAGAAAAATCTGGAGAATATATTTTGCTGATCATCATCACCAAAAACCCCACCAGAAATATTAAGATCACTATTCCACAACTAGAAACCCTTTTTTGGCTCAAACAAAATGGCTCGGAGGCTCAAACCATGGAGGCATGAGCAACTTTTCAACATGGAGAAAATTTCACACTCACTTAGAGAAGTCAAGTAACCTCAGAAGAAAAAGATAATAAATATAAAACGGGAGAAAGGGACCCTTTTCACCCAATCAGGGGGATCTCCATGAAGTATAAAAAAATAAAAAATAAAAAATAAAAAAATAATAATAAATTCCCAAGGCCTAATAGATCATACTGGAGCATCTCGGTGATCAAAGTCGAGGCTCACTAAGATTCAAGACGGTTGAAGTTGTTGGACAGTCATCATCATGACTGGCACAGAGCAACCAAAGATATCAAAATAGACAATCCAGGATGAAACCGACATCAGGACCGTCAAATCAAACCTGGATTGAAGGATTCAAAACATAAATATCTCTCCTTGGTGCTTGAGGAAACTAAAACTGAATGATCCGGTCAGGAACCGGATATTACTTCCATCATCTGACAATTGGTTAAGACCCGATAGCTGAGGCTACGCAACCTTTTCGAGGACCAACTGTCACTCTTCAACGGATGGTTAAGGACCCGTAACTGAGGTTATGTACCATGTTCAAGGACCAATTTCAACGGATGGTTAAGGACCCATAACTGAGGTTATGTACCCTGTCCAAGAACCACTGTCTCCACTCAACGATTGGTTAAGGATCGATAGCTGAGGCTATGTTCCCCGTTTGAGGACCAATCGTCTTTTCATCAACGATTAGTTAAGGACCCATAACTGAGGTTATGCACCCTTTCCGAGGACTAATTGTCTCTATCCGATGGCTGGTTAAGGACCGATGACCGAGGCATCGTTCCCTGTCCTAGGACCAACTGTCACCCCGCACGTGAGAAGGCCATAGGGAGTCCGACTCATGTAGCACCCGCGCGCACCCTTATTTTTGACACAGACCCGAGGGTGGTGTCACGGCGCCTACAAGCCAAATGGACGGCGTCGTTATTTCAACGGTTCGGGTGAGAGCCGAAAGGTCTATTGACATCTGACTGGGCACCAGATGAAGTTCAAACTCTTTGATTGGACGGAGTATTGATTTGATATCTTGGCTGGATACCTTGTATCACTTCAAATGTTTCGAATGATAATTGGATCGTTTACCCGATATCCTGACTGGCAACTAGGTATCAACTTGACGTTTCGAGTGGCAGTCGAAATGAAGATCAACGCTTCGAATGGGAGTCGGAGTATTTATCTAATATCCTGGCTGGATACCAGGTATCTCTTTAAATACTTCGAAAGAAAGTCGAATCGTCTCTTGAACATCTGACTGGCGACAGATGTTTTGCTGCAACGCTTCAAGTAAACAGCTGGATCATTTGCTTGACACCTTGGCTAGAAACCAGGTATCGAAGCCATGCTCTGAATGGTAATTGAATCGTTTCTCACCGTCTGGCTGGCAACCAGATGTCTCTTTCAACAGTTTGAGTGGCAGTCAAACTCTATCAGTATCTTGGCTGGCATCTGGATATCGTTTGCAGGTTTTCGGATGGCAACCGAAACGAAGATAAACGTTTCGAGTGAAAACCGGGTTACATTTTGGTGGATATAAGGTATCATCTTAAATGGCTCGAATAATAACCGAAACGAAGGTCAACGCTTCGAATAAAATCGGATTATATTTTGGTTGGATACGAGGTATCACCTTAAATGGCTCGAATAATAATCGAATCGTCTCATTTGAATGCTTCAGACTAAGGCTGAACCGTTCATGGACACCTGCTGGACAGATGTCTCCTCAACGTTTCAAGTAACAATTGGACCATTTACCTGATGTCTTGGCTAGAAACCGGATATCAATGGAATGTTCTGAATGGTAATTGAATCGTTTCTCTCAACAGTTTGAGTGGCAGTCAAACCGTCTTCACTTAGACGTTTCGGAATAGCCGCCGGAACGCGCTTCGACACTTTGAATGGAGTTTGGACCATTTACCCGATATCCTGGCTAGATACCAGATATTACTTTAAATGTTTTGAACAAGAATCAAACCGTCTCTTCAAGATTCTGGTCAAGAACCAGGAACCATTTCAACACGCCGGAAGGGAACCGGATTGTGTCTCTGACATTGCCAGATGTCATTTTGACAACGCTTCCGCTGATAGCCGAACCGTTGAAGATATCAAGATTAACGAGCGCCAGATCGTCTTTCGATGCTCTATGCCCACGTGACGAGCATCTACCTGCTGTCAGGTTAGACCAAGGGGCAGTCTGCCTGGTTAGCACCCGCGCGCACATTTGACGCCCAAAAGCTTAAAGCCCGGCGAAGTTATCGACATTCACAAGCCCATAGGCCCGATGTTAAGCGTAATGTCTACAAACTCCGCGACTTAGGAGTCCGACATTATCGAAGAAAAAGAAGAAAAAATCTATAAAGATCCTCAGCACCAAATAAAAAGAAATTTGGCAAAAAGCCGGAAGTCACTATGACCCGATCTTTTGGGAATTTCTAAAACCCGCTTCGGGAAGTCTGTGCCTCAAAGCCGTAAGATCCAAATTCCAAGCCGTAAAATCCAAATTGAAGAACCTAAACCATGATGAGCCGCCCCGATCATATCTAAAGAGCCATTATCCAAGAGCCAATAAATCCTCACATCACAAGAAGAATTACTGAAGTCCAAGCAGCGAAGATCAACCAAAACCTCTCTAAGTCATAAGCCTTAAAGACTGCTGTCCCTGTAATACTGAGTCCGTTCAATAAATAAATACAAAACTAACACTGCATAATAATCATAGTAGTAGTAATAATAATAATAAAAAACACAAAAAGATATAAATGCATGCTAGAATTACAAATTGCATATTTATAATTCCCTAACAGCTTATGATACATATCCTTTGATTTTCCCGATCTAGAGGTTCTCCAGACCATGTCGGAGGTAATTAACAGTAGGGGCTTGCGCCTACTGAAAAAAAAGGACCCCTCTCAAATAATAAACTCTCGTGAGAGCTCAAGACCGTACCGTTATTTCTCTTCCGGGAAGTAACAGTATCGGTCTCTTGAGGCTCGCGAGGGGTATCTGATCCGCATTCTTTTCCCCCTCTGTTTCCTCTGTTTGAAACACGAGGGCCGCGAAAAAGTGCGAGACACTAACAAACTTACCAGATGGAAGGGTAATTTCCTTTCCATGGGAGGTAGGTTAGTACTTCTTAACTCTGTTTTGACAGCCTCACCCCTCTACTTCTTCTCCATCTTTCAGTGCCCCAAGTGGGTTCTAATTAAGATAGATAGAATTAGGAGGAACTTCCTCTGGGGGAGTTATCAGAGTGCTGATAGGAAAAAGCTCTGTCTTGTAAGCTGGAATACCCTCTGTCAACAAGAGCAGTATGGTGGTTGGGGTATTCTAAATTTGCAGCATTTGAACTTAGCCCTTTTAGGTAAATAGGCCTGGAAATACTTTTATAAGGAACACAATTCCCTCTGGAAGGAGATTGTCTCTGTTAAATACAATAACTTGGACAGTAATCCTAGGTCTTTCCCCCTTTGGAGAACTATCTCTAAAGTTCTCCCCTTTTTCAAAATTGGCTCTAGGTTTATACTAGGAGATGACAAAAGAATTAAATTCTAGAAAGACAACTGGTTTGATAATACTCCTCTCAGTATTGCTTATCCTAAGTCTTATGAAAAAACTAATTTTCCAGATGCCACAGTTCAACAAGTGTGGAATAATGGAAAAATCAAATTTTCTCTTACCAGAGGCGTCTCAAATGCTGTCAGATTGGAAAAAAAATGCTTTAACAAACATTCTTAACAATTGCAACTTTAGTAATTCTCAAGATTCTATTAGCTGGTGTCTGGATAGTAAAGGCGCTTACACTGTTAGATCACTTTATTCCTTGTTAAACCACCCTGGTAAAACTTGTAATCTCAATGAAACTGTCTGGCCAATTAATGTTCCCTTAAAGGTCAAACTGTATCTGTGGTTAGCTCTTAAGTCCTTACAACTGACAACCTCCGGAGAAAAGGGTGGCAGGGTCCAACCAAATGCCCCTTCTGCTGCAATTCTGAATCAGTAGATCACATTATGGTGGAATGCTATTTTGCTAAAATTTTCTGGAGGGGTTTTAATCTCTTTAATACAAAAGGAATTATCATTAATTGCACTTCTCTTAGTAACATTTGGGCAAGTATCAATAACCTCAGTTCTAATAACCGAGCTTATGCCAAGACTATTTTGGCAGCTTGGTGTTGGGCAGTTTGGACAGAGAGTGATGTACGGTTTCCATACTCGATTTCCAACCGGTTTAAGCCCTAAATTAATACCAAATACAAGTGTTTTTACTTTATTTTGCTAATTTTTAGGTTGTAAAAAGGTACAGCCGTAGCCCGACAAGTTTTATTTCAGGTTCATCACATTTTGCGGCACGACAACAGAAGATTGCAGCTAAAGAAAGGAGAAGTGTACACTGGAACGGACCGCCCTGCCGGCAGGACGGACCGCCCCAACCTAGAAGAGCAGACAACCAGGCATGAGCAGCAAGGACCAGCCAACATAGGCCGCCCAACCAGTCGGACGGATCGTCCAAACCAGTCAGCCAGCCCATGCAGCAGACCAAGTCAAGGCCAAGTCTGGAACGGGTCGCCCCAACATCCAGGCGGACCGTTCAAGCAATTCCAGTACTGCCCAAAATAGCAAAGCTAATTCTGCCTGTCGGTTCTTCTAAGTCTGGACGTTATAGAAGCATGATCCCACGATCTCCACAATTAGAAACCGCCTTTTAGCTGCTATATAAGCGATGGCCTGTCTCCAGAAGGGAGCATCAAGTCAGAAAATCTAGGTTTAGCCTCTCTCTCTCTCAACTTAGCAAGGAGAACAACTTCTTGGACGATCCAACCTCACTGGAGCGCACCGCCCCAGATCTCAGGCGGACCGTCCCAGACAGGCCAGAGTGACAAGTTATGGAGAATTTGAGCAACTTCTGTTGTAACTTTTATTTTCCATCTTTTATGCGCTTTTATTTGATGAAACCTGATCTATTTAGTATGAATTTGGTAGAGTAGTTTAGTTTAGGGGCTATGGTTGAGAACCTTTTCTTTATTTATTTGTTTAGTTGAATCTTTAAGTAATTAATTAAGTTAAGTTTTATTATTTATCTTTTGTGATTTAATTGCTTATTTTGTTGGTTTACTTTACTTAATTGTTTTAATTGATTATCTCGTCAATCAAAGTACACGATTGATAGTTAGAATTTAAAATCAATTGAATTAACTCAAAGCTTTTCAATAAAACACTTAGGTAGATAATAGATCGAAAGATTGAATCGAAACTTGAGAAATCAAAGTTTTAACTTAAGATCGAAAGATAATAAGTTTGCCTAGACCCAAAAGATAAACTAAATACCCTAAATCAAAGAACGAAAGTTGAAGTTTAGGAGTTTAGGAGTTTAACGTTTTAAATCAAAGTAATTAACCTGAACGAAAGTTAGAGTCTAATTATTGGTTTAGTAATCGTTTAAACTATTTAAAACACTTAATTAATTATTTAAAGGCATAACAAAATAAGTATTGACCTTTGGAACGGACCGTCCCAAGGTTAGAACGGACCGCCCGACAGGGGGCGTTCTAACCTAGAACGGGCAGTTCCAGTACGCCAACCTAAGTCAGAACGGACCGTGCCAGACATGGAACGGACCGTTCTACTTTTGACAAGTTAAAGAAATTGTTTGAAACCAGAAACCCCTAGTTTTATCAAATAAGTTTTCTCTAAGTTTTGTTACTTAGGAAGTTATTAATTTAGAATTTCTGAACTGATTTTACTTAGTCTTTTAATTTAATTAATTGTTTCTTTAAAAATATTTTATTAAACTTAGGATTTAATTGAAATTGATTTATATAACTTAGAAATTGAATATTCCGTCTCCGAGGATCGACCCTAGGCTTACTCAACGATAAATCGTGCGCTTGCGATTAAAATTGGGTAGGAATTAGGTAAAATATAGTACAAGCGAGAATTCATCAGAGAGAAATAATGTTATCTTTAGGGACCTCTCTATTGATGCTAGCTCAATTATTTTTAAGGCTTTAAACTTATTTTTTAATTGGACAGGTACAAATAGTGGACTCGCTGCAAGTTTTAGAGACTTAACAGCTTTCCAGAACACAGCAAAGAGGAATGAGAAGGAAGACAGCAAGAGAGATGGGCATCTCACTGATGCTACCTCGTCTGCCCATGATTAGCCGTCTTCTGCATACTTCTTCTTTTTGTGTTTAGGTTTTAAAAAAAAAATACTTTCTGGCTGAAGACTGTTGTTTGTTCCAAGCGATTTCCACATACTGCTAGTGGCGCTTGTTGTTAGTTTTTTAGCTTTTTGTTGTATGACTCTTTCGTGGCTTAATTGAAAGCAGGCTCCCCTTCTTGGGGCGCTTTTAGTTCAAAAAAAAAACTCTGTATATACGAAATAAAACTGTTTTGGGATACTAAATATCAAGATTTTAAAATGCGATTTATGCGATTTGACGGTTGGGTGATGATTTAGTGTTTATCGGTGATAATTACAATATTAATTTTACTTATTAATTATAATTATAATATTAAAATAACAATTACTACTAGCTTACTATTATAATGTACTAACGATACAAATATGATAGTAATAATAATTATAAAAATACATGATGATTATGATGATGATAATAATAATAAATATAATAATTATTACAATTAAATATAATTTAGTTAAAAATATATAAAAACTAATATTTTATGTTTTTTGTCCATCTCTTACCTCAACATACAACATCAAACAATATTTTTTAACCTTACTTGAGTACTAATTTTTTTTCAAATTTTTAACTTTACTAACTTGAACGACTAATCCAAAAGTACTTACTTCAACCTTTATTCCTTTAACTTATTAACTTCGTTCCCGACTCCCAACCAAACGTACCCTACACATAAATCGTATATTTTGGAACGTACAATATTAGATAACTACTCGCTCAATCAAATCAAGACCGTTCAATCTAAAACAACCCATCTAGATTAATAAAAAACCACAATTTCCTTCAGCCGAAGAAGCGGTAAAAACTCAGGTAGACCCTTTTATTTTAAATCGGGGCCGTCAAATAGATAGAACTGATATGATTAAATTAGAAGAGCCTGCCATCCTCGGCATGATTAGTGGCAATTATACAATAATGGGTCCGACCGTACATAAAGTGTCCTTGATGACCCGCTAAAGACCCACTACATGGGGCCCGGGTCGCCGGGTCGAGTGTACCGTCATTCAAGCCTAAATAACCTGCATGTTTGCTACTGATTTATGGACCCCACCGCCGTCGCACGGCCGGTGTCTGCGCCTGATCTACGGTGCCTTTTCATACATATAGCATATGGATATCGTCTCCAGTTTCGTTCTCCTTTAGACTTCTTTTTTTTCCGAAAAAGTAACTTATAATGAAAATTTTCCTCTCCAGTTATTCGTGAATGGAGATATTGTAATTTTGAAGAGAATGGGATTCGTGGAGTGCTGTCGGCTGATGGAGACAAGACAAAGGACCCACTCATAACAGCCCGTGAGTAGCGTCGGACCGTCGGTGCTCATTATCCTTTTCTTTTTTATTGAAAACAATACTTCTCAATTTTTTATTAATAAATATAACAAGTAATTCCATCTGAAAGTGAAATTAGTAATTGCTAATGTCATATTTCATCTAAAAATAGAGACTGCAAGTATTCTAAGCAATTCTATTAGTATGCTGACCTCTCTGTGCTAATTTATAATTCAATTGCATTGCATATAAATAATATTTAAGTGTATTTATAATGTTGATTTTCAAAGTTTTAAAATTACATTTTTTTATCTATATTATAATTTATATTAAATTGGTCAAATCTCAACGACCGCCAAAAACTAACATTAAAAGTTAGTTGGCATGCATGACGTATAACTGTTTTCAACTGAGACGTATGTAAATATCTCTTAATTAATAATTTTGATGGTACAATGTCGACTTTGTTATCCATTTAAATGATATGTAATGTCGTAAAAAAAATTATATTGAATATCTATATTCTTCGTATTGACCGCAATTATGTTCGTTGCTATATACCAATTAATGTCGCAAACTCTCAACTGATGAAGATGCTGCTCATGTAAATACTTTATTTATCGAAGTGTTAATTTATAATATTGGAAAAGTCTGACATGGATGTAAAATACTTTAATATTTAATAACCAAAATAGTAACAAGTGATACTTTAAAACTATCTGTATAATTTCATCAAATAATTTATAAATAATATTCTCTACTTAATTGATTATATATTTGTTCACAACCCCACTAAACATTTCCCGGATAAAGTTCGCCCATGTTGACACCTAAGGTGTTTTTACGTGTCGGAGGTTCAATTTTTTATTAGAAAAAGGACTTTCATTTCTTTTTTCTTTTTTTTAATCTTTGCATTTTCCATGCAGAAGCCCACCCAAACTTTTTTTTTTTTGTAAGAAACCACCCAAATATTAGTAAATAAAACTAACATTTTGCGAGCCAGCAACAGTAAAAACTGTTTTCCCGTTTTCTAAGAAAAGAAAAGAAAAAAAGAATTGTGATTGCGATATGTAGGACCCCATGTTTCAGTTTTTATAACCGCTATATAGGCGCTACTTTGATTTTGGGATATAATAAAAACTAAGAAACTCTTTCAATCCACTAGCTTTCATCTTGCTTTGTCCTCTCCTTGCTAATTTTTCTGGAAAATATAATCCGTGTCTTTATTCTTTGTGGAAGTTTCAATGTCTCTATCATAAAATTTCTGCGGTATCTCCGCTCCGCCTCTTTTCTGCGAACGCAAGCACACTGCCCACTGCCTGGCGCAGAGCTAAGGATCCAATGCTTCTTAACTCCGTTTTTTAAATTTTTGCGCTGATACAATTTTTATTTCTATTCTTTTCTTTCGAAAAACAATGAAATATTTGCTCAAAAGGAAACAATGAAATAGTTTTACCTATCTACTTTCACAGTCAAATCGTTTCAAATTATACAGTCAGATTTATATATCTAAATTATTATGCAAAAATTACTTATCGCAATTTTATACTTTTATATCTAAACTTACATTGCAGAAGTGCTTATAGTTTGGTTTCTAAAGTTCTCGTTTACCTTGGGATTGTATATTATATTAGATGTAAATATAGGAATTGACAATGCTTTTTTAAGTAGCTATGTATGCAGAGGTAGAGCCGTAGAGGCATATATGCAACTGGGGAAGGGTGTAGCCGAACTATTTAATAACAATATTACTAAATAATAAAGTTACAGAAATAAATTAATTAAGTGGATATGCTAATATCTTGAGATCAAAGCATCAAAAATCACATCTATATTACTTTAAATTATGTTACGACGTCGTAGCTTTCGCAGTTCTCACAGAAAGAAAGAACGTTTGAATATTTGTTGGAAGCTATTCCAGTTATTGTTTGGTAAATTTATAGTTCATTTCCTGCTGGATTTGTCTCTCTGATAATTTTTATATCGCATTTATAAACATCATTGATAAATCAATATCACTAATTAAAACACACGAATTAAACAAACTAGTGCAAAAATTTCAAGGGACTCGTTGTACTTAGATCAGAGCTGCTTTAGACATTAGCTCGCTCCATGAATTAAATACAACTTTTTAAGGAGTGGCATATTTCAGGCAAGTCAGTGGGCCTTGGGATCCAAATCTGTAAAACTCTATTCAATATTTATCGATGGTATAATTCGGCCGGGTCCATTATTTATCAACATAGAGACTGATAACTGGGCTTGAATTCTCAGACGGCGCTAATTAAATCAGGAAACAGTTCTATCCGGAAGCACCAGCGGCCCAGTACCAACTCGCTATGATAGAGTTCTACACCTCTAAATGAAATTAAATTAGAAGGAAAAAAAAGAGAGAATTCAATGTTTTCTAATTTGAAATACAAATATTATAGCTTCATTTGCACACATAATTACATTTATTTGGGAACTACGAACAGGATGAGAAGGAAAAGAGAGAACAACTAGCGCACTCCCAGCTTAATTCCATCACCTATAGCAAATACTCTCCTCACTTGAACAATTTTTTGTTGCATTATTAACAGCTGTTTCTTGTCTGAATTTGCACTTGTTGAGAGCCTCTATCAAATTACCAATGCAATCATCTATCACTTTCTGTTTATCAACAGGCTCCTCTAAATTTTTAATCGTGATCATATCTGTCACGTCAGCAGGGGTCATTTCTCTCACGTGGAGCAACTCTCTCACAAGCTCAAATTTTGGATGCCAATCTAGACCCAAATAATTCTTTGCCAAGATCCTAAACCCTTCAAATTCACAGAAGCCTAACTCGACATGCACATCCATCCTCCCTTTTCGTATCAGAGAGGGATCGAGCTTGTCCACGTGACATGCAGTGAACACTGTCACATGCCCGCCATCTCCTCTAGCCGACCACAACCCGTCTATATAACTAAGCAAAGCAGATAGTGTCACCATGTTTTCTTCGACATTGGTCTTCTCTGGACTCCTTGCCTTGCCGTCATTGGATAATAAAGTCGTCACCTGAACCTGATCGATGTTCTCGAGAACAAGTATGGATTTATTTGTGACATCAACTAATAGTTTCCTTAATGTAGAGTTGTCATGAACTTGGCTTAAATCAAGGTCGTACACATCATAGCCAAGGAAGTTCGCCATGGCAGCGACCATAGTAGACTTGCCAGTGCCGTGTGGGCCTACAAGAAGGTATCCTCTCTTCCATGCCCTGCCAATTTTGGAATAATACTCTTTTCCCCTACTAAATGCAAGGAGATCAGATACTATTTCTTTTTTCTTGACTGGATCCATAGCCAGACTCTCGAAAGAGCCCGGGTGCTTGAACTCCATGTGGCACCATGCCGCATGCTCATGACGTGACCTAGATACATTACTATAAAGCCGTATTGACCGGCGACATGAAAGCTGAATCCTATTGCCCTCGTCCATGACATGTCGCAGGTATGCAACACGTGCGAGCTTATGATGTCTTCGGTGGAAGGACAAACGGTAGTACCGTTGTTCCTCTGGTAAGGGTATAAATGCCGCTACCTTGTGGGAGGACCACCAAAATGTGGCCCCTGCAAAGTCATCTGAGAGTTCATCGGATTCATCAAGGACAAGATGAAGGCTGTTGGAGTCGCTAGCTTCACACTCTGCTCTGAGCCTGGTGGCATGGTCGGTGCATGATGCCCCGAGGTATGCTTGGATGGCAGTGTATGCCTGGCTCCGAGACAAGCAACCACCGCCATCACGATTCCTACCAGAGAACTCAGGAAAAGTGATCTCGGCATAAGGGTTGAATAAACCCACTAGCCTTGAAATATACTGGGTTAGTATGGTGTCAACATGTGCAGGGAAATATTGCCGGGCTATGGCCCAAAGAAACATGACTGTGGCTATAGATGAACCCAGTCCGGCGAGCTTGTGGTCGTCAGTTGGCATCCTCATGTATTTGTGCGTTCTTTCTGTCTTGTTGCTATAAGATTCGAGTTTTATCTGTGTATGTAGGAGTTTGCGTGTGTGTTACCGATGCTCAATCTCTTGTGTTGACGATGGTCATGATTATATATACCTGCAGTGAAGAACGAATAATTAATATGTATATATCAGATAGTGCTGTGGTTCAGTTGTTACCAGGGGTAGGCTTAATAGGAATCTTTTGTATACAATAAAAAATAGACAAAGGTAATCAAGGGGTATATTTTGTTTTTTTTCGGTTGGTTGGACAACCTGACAAGAATTAGGTCGGAAGACGGAAACGATCTTATATTAGCCTTTCTCAAGCAGACAGAAACGGTTCTGATCTGAATTATTAGATATACTATCCTCTTTATTTTAAACAACCTTCTTTAGTTATAGTTTCTATGTTTTAGAACTGATCTAGAAGCCTTCATTTATATATATCTACTTAATTGATTTGAAAATATGCCTACTTAACTAGACAGTGATTAGAATGATCGAAACTACTAATGTGATACAGTTAGGCGATAAAAAACCAAAGATTGGATAATAAAGATGATCTAATTTGCTCTGCAAAGATTGGATCACCCTGTACATCACGTTCGTGTTCAAATTTTGTGTTTTAAAAACCAAACAAAACCGTTCAATATTTTTCTAATTTTCAGGCTGTTGCAGCCTCTGTAACAAGTATAACATGTTTGATGCCTAAACTAGTCACCTAGCATATATGAACCGCGAGTCTGTGACGTCTCTGATTATTGCATGAAGGACGGACAAGATAAACGAAATAATATTAGAGGTGGTTCGGAAAAACTTTTTGAGAACAAAGCACTGAACTTGTGCACTGCCCAATTACACTCAAAGATAACATTATTTTTTCGTGTTAGAGCATCTTGAAGCTATTGTTGGCACATAATAATAATATAAAATTTGAAGGACTTCCGCAAATTATCTCTAAAATGTTGTTTGAAGAAAGGTCCCCATCTAAGGTAGATTCTTCGAAGCTTCATATGTCACTATCATGCCTGTACATTTTTTCTGGGAGTTATCACGCCTGTACATAACCTATATTTTTTAATGCGCAATTGGGAATTTTTCTGTATTGTGCATAAGATCGAAAAACAGTAATTCCTTTTTTCTTAGAAGAGCTAGATTTACTTTATCAAGTTTGTACCTTTTGCAATACAATTCATTTGTCAGATTGTGTTGTTTGCTACGTCTTAGTTGTTATCTTGATAGAAAAAAAAAAAAACGATACAAGCTAGTGATTAAGGTGGTGGTGCACAAAAAGGCGTCCCCTGCGGGAAGAAAGCAAATCAGAGCTAGCGATAAAAAAGTAAAAACTTCTGAATCCTCTGATATGTACGAATTTAAAAACGTTCTTAATGTCATTCGTCAATCAATAAAGTAAATGAAACTAGAGAAGAAATTACGCTGCGCGCAATCAATAAAAATTAAATTAATGGAAACAAATTCAATTATTTTTTCTTTAAATATTTATTTAATGAAATATTAAAAGATAAAAGACTGCATTATTGTAATATATAAATAGAATCTCAAAAATAATTCGTGACCAGTTATATAATTATATTATATTATGTATAAGTTTTTAAAAGAGAAGGTTGAAAGTAAGTCAGTGACTCAGTGTGATGTTACTTTGTTGGGTTTCTTTTCTAGCCTACCCCAACTTGTTTGGGACAAAAGACTTAGTTGTTGTTGTTGTTGTTGTTGTATTACTTATACATAATTGCAATCAGGAAATGGGACAGAAAGATAAATAATTAATTACATTATAGACACATGGGATTAATGCAAATCAGCAAATGTAAAGGTATTTTTAATATGATATTCTAGATATGGTTTTACTAAGTTGATATGAAAATTTTCATTTATTAACAAAAATTTTAATTTAAAGGATGGAAAAAGACCAACATAAAATCAGTTCAGATATGTCACGATACGGTATCCATACACGCGTTACAAAATTTTCCAAAATAAGATTAATTATGCAGTAGTTACCGACTTGATTGGTTCTTCTCCCTAGGAAAGCTCTACAGAAAACTAAAATAGTTAAAAGTTTAAAATTAAATCACATGCGAAAATAAAAAATTGATCATCGTAACTATGCCTGATTCTTCATCCATTCAAATTTATTAACAACTATCTGAAGTAATACGGGTTTCTAAAAAAAAAAAAAAACTATCTGAAGTAATACACAGAAAATATTAGATCAGTTTACACTAAATGGAAAAGGTAATGATAAGAATATTTTTAACAAAGACAACATATAAAAAAGTATAGACAAAAGTGGAAATAATGAATTTTTTAAATATAAAAAAACAATTTTCACTAATGAGAAATATACTAATAAGAAAAATTTACAAAAATCTAATATATAATAAAATATATAAATATAAAAAAACAAAAGTGAGAATAATGATTTTTTTTTAAAAAAATGAAGTTTAAAAAGGCTTGTACGAAAAATAGAGACAAGAGAATTTATTGAAAAATAATGAGAATAAAAAAGCATGCAAACATATCCCGAATATAAAGAATCGTAGCGCAGCAATTTTAGTAGAAATTAGAAAAAACAGTAGAATTAGAGAGTAGAAACTTGAGATTAAATTGTTTTTTGAAAAAAAATAGGGGTCAAGCTTGAGATTAAATTGAATTATTATGTTTCTTTTTTCCCTGCCGAAATAAGTTTTTTTTTTTTTTTAATACAGACATCCATTAACTCTCAAATTAATGTGCTGAGGACTCTCTCGATATAAACGGTAAAATATTAAGTAAAAATTTAAGACTTGATCAGCCAAGCATGCAACGTCGAAACAAATTAAATACTGGAAAGGAAAATAATGGAAAACAAAAATTGTTACAGAAAATTAAATGCGCAATTGTCAAATTTGTATTATATAGGTGCCGTTTGGGTGTGTTAGGAATAGCATAGGAATAGCAATTTCTGGCGTTTTCAGGAAAAGTGAGATTTTCGAGAAGCGTGGGAAGAGTGTTATTCCGGAAATATGAAATGTTGCTTGGATGGTGAGTTAGGAATAGCGTTGGGAAGAATGTTACTGGGATGAAAAGTAGTGAGAAAAGTGTTATTGGGAAGAGTGTTATTTGAAATAGTGTTATTCCTGGAATTGACAATTGCGTTTGGATGAAAAATTATGCCAGGAATAGGCAATTCCTAGAATTGGCCTATTTCTGTAATGGAAACAAAAATAAAGGTATCGTTTGGATGTGTTAGGAATAGCAATTCCTGACGTAAATTTAAGGAAAAGTGAAATTTTCGGGAAGCGTGGGAAGAGTGCTATTTCGGGAATAGGAAATGGTGTTTGGATGGTGAGTTAGGAATAGCGTTGGGAAGAGTGTTATTGGGATGAAAAGTAGTGAGAAAAGTGTTATTGAGAAGAGTGTTATTGAAAATAGTGTTATTTTTGGAATTGACTATTCCTAAATTGACAATTGCGTTTGGATGAAAAATTTGCGCCAGGAATAGACAATTTCAGGAATAGTGCATCCAACCGGCACCAAAAAGAATAGGAAATTAAAAAGATTTATTAAATAGCCTGCATTAGTGATGTGTCAAAAAAAAAAAAAAAATAGAAAAGGACCCGTACTTTTTAATCTGTTTGATGTGGGCTTCACTAGCACTAGAATAAGATGATCCGAGGTGGATAAAAGTTGTTCTGAACCTCGTTCGTCCGTGAAAAAAAGCTATTTAGCAGATAATATCAATGTAATTGGCAGAAGGCACATATTTAGGGGAAAAAAGAGAAATACAATTCAATATATATTCAAAATTATATAAAATAAGGAATTGACCCTTTAAAAATAAAAAATTTTATACAAAAATTCACAGTAGGCCCCTTCTGAATTTATATTTTTATGCAAAATTATAAAACTATCAATTCGATTTTCGTTGGCTCAAAAAAAAAAAAAAATTCTTCGAATTTATTTGAAGAAAAAAAAATTTGCCCAACATTGTTTTCATTTTCTATACATTTTTTTCAAATATTTCAATAATATTAGACACCTTATCAAGTTTATTCATTGTTGCTTCAAAATCCATTGAAAAGGAAAGCTCAACGTGACTAGACCGGGACATTATACGGACCCGCATCTGCAGCTGGCCAATTTCTGTTCATTCAATCTAATTTCAATGGGCAGATTTTAACAGGCTGCACAAATCTGGGCCTGATATTAATCAGGGACATCCATCGTCGATCGAATGGTCCATATACGGTCTGCTTTGTAGCGCAAAGAGTGGATATGATTCCGATATTATACACGGCGAGCTGGGAATTGCTTTTTACACGGTCTAAACTTAGAGATGCACTCCCATGTGACGAAAATGCCCCGCACTCCTCTCTCTCTCCAATTTTGACCTTTTTTCTTGCTTCTGCTCGTGTTCAGAGTGTAGAGGGTAATTTTGTCACCCGGGAGTGCATCTCTAAAAATTAGACGTGTAGAAAGCAATTCCCGGCGAGCTGAATTGCCACATCACATGAGCCGTGGCTTGACTAAAATGCGACGCCCCTTCTGAATTTGATTAAACCTAATTTCGCCACGCCACGTCACATCGCGTGATTTTTTTTTTCCTAAATGCATATCGAGTCATGTGGCCTAATTATGGCATATATATCTGGCATTGCTCATCATGTGTGCCGGTATTTTATTACTTCCATAGTTCCATGATCAGAAAAAGATTCAAACAAAATCACGTTCATCTTTTATTTCACAAGCCATTCGACGGAAACACCACAGAGTAATCTTTTGTAATTGTAGGTCGTTGAGGAAGTATGCTAAATCGAAGTCAAATTACTAAGTAGTAGATTTTGGACCATAAACGATTAAAAAAAAAAAAGTTTAAAACTAATTTTGAAATTTACAAGCCTTTTAGGAGGGGAGTGTGAATGTGTGATTTTATTATGTCACACTATAAACTTGGAAAAATGATAAACTGGAGTTGCAATATATTAAAACCTCTTTTAACTACAAAGGAGAAATAATATTTTTTAAGGGAAAGGGCCAAAGGGATACAGTTATTCTTTGTGCATTTTATATCTTACACATGTAATTAATTACATTAACGAGAGCAACTTTTTGCTTGGTTTACTTAGTAAAAATAGGTTAACCAAGTTCAGAAGGGATCATCAATAATTCACTAGTTTGGTGCCCCCCTTTCTTATTAAAAAAATCAGGGAATATATATATAAAAGCGCCCCCACAAAATTGATGTTTAAGAGTGTTTCCAGATTATTAGTTTGAACAGGAGGTCAATCTAGCTGTTTTCGCTTCGGACTGCATAAACTATGTTTCCCAGTACTCCTTTAGCATAACATAATCTGTCCCTTTATTTTAAGGCATTGCATAGCACAAAATACTTAATTATTTATTTATTTATTATTATTATTATTTTTTTTTTATGAAGGCCAGGTGGTGAGTACAACACCGGCACTATTATTATAACAAAAAAAGAGATTACAAAATATTTACAACGAGAACTAAAAAGAGAGAAGAAAAAAGAAAAAAATAACAGACTAAAAGAAAATAAAAAATTGATAAAAGGAAAACATGCTGAAAGCTAATCTAAAAAGAACAGCCTCTAAGCATGTGAATTCCATGATAAGAAGTAGCAGAAACCATAGAGCTAATATTAAAATTTTCAATAACTGGATTATTCAGATCATATAGAACTCTCTTTTATTTTTGTCCTCAAACGGAGACTGTTGATCTTGATAACTCTATGGTTATTCCATGCATTGGTACAGTTATGGATCTTCTGCTGTACAAATGAATTGGAGAGCAACAGTTCCCAGATTGAATTTCTGAAGAGTGCTTCCAGGTCCCTGTTTTTGACAAACAAATAATTATTTATATAAGGCCTAGTCTGATTAGGGGTAGAGGAAGTACTTGTTTCAGCTTTTGGAGATATACTTAAAATTTTGTCTTCCACTGTTCAATTCATTTTGGGAGTCGGCAATGCTGTTCCATTCTGGCATTTCAATTTGGGCTTCGGCTTTTTTAAATTCAAGTTTCTGGATTTGTACTCTTTCTTCCTACACAGAGACATTTCTGTCCAATTTTTCATTTAAAACAAGAATCACTTAACCATTCTCTTTAGACATGCCATTTACTCTTCTGCCTCTGCTCAAAACCAGCTCTCTCAAATTCTCATTTATCTCCAAACTTCAAATACGCAACAGTCAAACCCCGCTAAAGCCCTCAGGAGACCACCTGCCGAAAACACCAAAAGGTCCAAAACAACCTCTTCTCTACCAGTTCACTTTGCAAATTTAGAAGTTGAAAATCCTGCCAAGTGTGATAACTTATGGCAAATGCTTCAAAACAGAATAGCTATAATAGACCCTTTCAGACAAGAGGTGGTCTATGCCAAATTTTTGCTACCTTGTAGATCTCAAGGAGAATCAGTGGACCACCTATTTAATAAGTGCAGGTTCACAAAACAAGCGAAGCACCAGCTTATCTCTTCTCTCTGCCCACAGGATCTGAACCTCTTGTAAATAAAGACTATACTGGTAATTTAAATGGAAATGATGCTAGCGTTCAAAAAAGCAAGAGAAATGTCGGCAATACTTTGTTTTTTAATTTGGAAATAGAGGTGCGCGAGACTTTTTAGAGAGCATAGCAATAATGAAAGACAATTAATTGATCATGCTTGGGCAGAATGGAAGATTTTAAATCATGTCATACGATCATGATATACTGGTAAAAGGATGATATTTCGCTTCAGCACCACTGCAGGTTTTTCAATTTTATTTTTGGTCACTTTCTTTTTCGGCCTTTTTGTTCAAATTTATTTCGTTGGTTCAGTTTGTTTTACTTTGTTTAATTTTTCAATTTAGCAGCTTGCTAAAACCGTAAATTTTTTATTATTAATGAAAAGATAAGGGCCTGACACTTGTTTTTTGGTTTTAAAAAAAAAACATTGCCGTAATTAAGAAATTAATTGGCCTCTGTCAGCAGCACCAATTGTACGTGTGACGTGGATGCCATTTTGAACTCTGCTCTCACATAGCATAGATTAACACAATTTTGTTGTTAAATTATAGATTTGTTTAAGAATTATTAGCAGTGAAATTTATTATGCTTATCTGCAGCATTAAGTAAACTAACTAGGGAATTAATATTCAAGTTAAAACATATTGTTCATAGTTGGACATTGTAAAAATGCAAAATTTATGATCAGTTCTTGGCGGCACCACTGCTATCCGAAATTCATTGTTGCAGTTCATGATCAATTTAGATGAAGAAACTAAATTAACAGAGCATCCTGTGGTGCTACAAATATAGTTCATCAGCTGCTGGTTTACTTCACATTTTGATATCCTCTGTAACAATTCATGGACTATAGTTGTGGTCGGACTTTGTATTAGGAAGAAAAATATTTAGACAGAATTGATTTTTTTTAAAAAAAATAGAATAATTACTATGAAAAATTAGTAAAGTATTGCATTTAGCAACTATTGGGAACATAAATAATTATATGAAAGAAAGAATGCATTAAAATATGAAACAACATGCTTAATTATGAATAAATATTTGCATAAAAACAAGAAAAAAAGAAATATAGGAATGAGAGGGGAGCGAAAGAATTTCAAATGAGAGGGAAGGCCTGAAGCCTGCTCGAAATTAAGGATTGGAATTTTAATGGTCTGAGAGAAGGGGTCAGGAATCAGGAAGAGAGAGCCGGACAGATTTGAAGTTTTGAACTGGAGGGACAAAATTTCCAAAATGTAGAGCTATCATCAGCTTGAAATTTAGTGAATATCCAACGAACCGGAACTTATTTGACAAAACAAAAACTGTTCAATGCATTGAACTTTAGTCGTTCACATATATATTTTTGTTTTTCTAATTTTCATAATCTTAGGCATTTTTAAAATTTATTTCTCACGACATCAAATCTAGAGGGAAATCTAGAGAGATAAAATTTAAAAATTGTAATGTGACTGACACACCTTGTAAAACTAAGCATTCCGGATCTATACTTTACATGAGTCACGACATGACTATATGTTAAGTGTCTTATGTTATGAAATTTTGGCATGTCATGACATGAATTTCTATTTGCACTAATAGCACGACAAGTAATCTAGTCGAGTCAGTGCATATTTGATGCATCACGTAAAGCCACATTTTCAAATATTCTTAGGATCATAATTTTTATATTCAAATAAAATTATATTGATATTATTTCACACGTCATTTGCCAAATTAATATGATGTGGAGTGATCTTTTGCTAGGTAAGGGTACCAATTACGAAATCAATGTCACTTGACTGGCTTGGACTATAAACGATTCGAAGAAAAAAGGTATAAGATTTCTTTCTGAAATTTACAAACATTTTAGAGAAGGCGTGTGATTTGGTGTGAGTTAGACACTATGAATTAGCTAGATAAAGGGAAAAACGGAAGTTGCAATTTATTATACATACTCCATTTGATGTCCCAAGGGATGCAACTATATATTATTTCTGTATATATATATATATATATATATATATATAGAGAAAACCTATTGTGCATACTAATGTATGGAGCTTTCTGTGCATACTAATCTAGATCGTTGGATCTGCTTCAAGATCCGTGCAGATCATGTCGCTGGATTAGAAAATTAAGATGTGCCTTCTTTTTATTTTGTTCCGCTTTCGCTCGACTAAACAGTTCCTCTCTTAGTTCCCCTCTCTCTCTCTCAAACGAAAACAAAACGAAACCCTAGATCTGAAAAACTCTTTCACCTCTTTCTCTTCCACTCCACTTCTCATTCTCCGACTCTGACCCTGACTCCACTTCTCGTTCTCTGACTGCGACTCCGACTCCGACTCCTACTAGCATCCCTCTTCTTCTCCGACTCTGACTCTTGCTCTCCTAGTCACGTTTGAAGCAAGCAAGTTGAGGTACTGACCCTTTCGCCTCTCTCTCACATTTGAAGCCAACAAGTTGAGGTGCCTGACCCTTTCGTCTCTCTGTCACATTGGAGCTTTGAAAAGGTACTTGACCATCTCCCTACATCTCGTTCCCTCTTTCACTCTCTTGTACACAGCATAAATCCCTCTTCCACTTTCTCGTTCCCTCTTTCACTCTCTTGTAAATTAATTATTTTTTGTCTTTTAATGATAATTGATAAACTCTCTCACATGCAAAATTAGCCGAAATTAGCCAAAATTGGGATTTTATGCAATTGGGTCCAATTTTGCTGGTGTCTAAAAAATTGGTTAGTTGCTTAATTAATTGGTGCAATTGGGTTCAAATATGTGCAATTAATTGGTTAATTGCTGGTACATAAAAGATGTCCTTTATTTTTCTAGGTACTGGTATCTTAAGGTCCTTAATCACAAAAAGACAAACTTTTGCTAGTTGTTAGTTCTACATTTGCTTATTCACAGAATAATGCTTAGTCACTCTCCATAAAATCTTCTCCACTGACATCTTCTCCACTATCTTCTTCTCCACTAAAATCCTCTCCATAAGACTCACTGCTGCCATCTCTATGACCATTTTTCTTCCCCTTTCCTTCATCTTCTTTTTTCTAATGCAAAGAAAGAATTTACTTGATTAATATAGTACCATAAATATTCAAGTAAATTTCATAAAAAATTCCATAACAATAAAAAATTACACCATACCTTGGGACATGTTCTAATATTATGTTTAGCCACTTTTTTACAGTACCTACACATTCTCCCTTTGATTGGAGCTTTCCAAAAACATTCTCGTTTGCAATACATTCTCGTTTGCAATACACTCCAATTATATTATTTTTTACTTTCCAAAAACATTCTCGTTTGCAATACACAAGAAAAAAAAGTGCCCACAAATTAATTTCAAACTAGCATTGAATTACTTTCCAAATTTGTGCTCCAAATTTTCACTGGACTGGTCAATTTAATTTCAAATTTTAAAACATGTTTACTCTAGTAATTCAATGCTAGTTTGATTATGTTCTGATTTGTTGTAGGAAGGATTCAGAGTCCAATATAAACTAAATTGTTATTTGTCAATTAAAGGTCTAACAGCTCAAGCATTGCTATTGGCCTTTCAACTTAAACAACACTGGAGAAATTACATGTATCAACCAGTTGCGATGTACACTCCCGTGAACCATTTGGTAATGTAGATATGAAGTGAAACAATGAATGACTATTGGTATCTATCTAATTTCCTATTTTTGGAATCAAATGTGGAAAAAAAAGTAAGATGCGAGAATTAATGCAAAATTGCTAGGGAAAATCTGGTGGCTTGAGGTAAGAGGCGAGACCGATTTCTCATTTCTTATTCGGAAAATTAATAGGCGAGACCGACTCTTGAGAGAAGGAGATATTTACCTGAAAACTTCAACTTGCTAGGGTTAGTCGACAGAGACGCGAATTAGAGAGAGAGGCAAGGCAGAGACGCGACTTGGTTGCTTCAGCGCGAGGCAAGGACAGGATGAGAATTAGAGAGCAAGAGGCGCGACTTGGTTGCTTTAGTGCGACTGATTGAGAGAGACAGAGAAAGTCGCGATTAACTGGGAGAGCAAAAGGCGCGACTGACTTAGGAGTCAGAGAGAGTAGTCGGAATTAGAGAGGTTTTCATTTGTGGCGATGAAGAGGAGTTGGAGAGAGTAGTCGGCGAGAGAGATTATATCTTTTCATTTTGTCGTGGGAGAGAGAGGGGAACTAAGAGAGGAACTGTTTAGTCGAGCGAAAGCGGAACAAAATAAAAAGAAGGCACATCTTAATTTTCTAATCCAGCGACATGATCTGCACGGATCTTGAAGCAGATCCAACGATCTAGATTAGTATGCACAGAAAGCTCCATACATTAGTATGCACAATAGGTTTTCTCTATATATATATATATATATATATATATATATAGAGTTTTGCTACGGTGAGTCGCGACTCACCAAGCCTCTGGTGCGTCACAATCTAGTCCATCCAGTTCGCTTCAATATTCGCGCAGATCAAGAGCGCTGATCGATTAAAATTTTCCATTCCGTCTGTTTTTTCTCTCCGTCTGTCCTCCTTTAAACTCGCGACTCTCTCTCTCTCTTTTGAAATCAAAACAAACCTGAGGTTGCGCCTCCTCAAACCCTAGAAAAAAAAAGAGCAGATCGGAGAGTGGATCGGAAAGTGGATCGAAGTTGAGGCGTGCGCATTAGGAGTTCCGCTTCAGTAGAAGAGAGCGGATCGACACTACTTGCTCTCGCTCCACCTCATCTCCAGTACGATCGTGCTCTGTCTCCCTCTCCTTAGATCGTACTCGGGACACCTCCCTCTCCGCCAAACCCTCCAAGTAAGTACTCTCTTTATCCAAAATTTTGCTAGATCTGTTTATTTTAAGTTGAATTTGTTCTCTAATTTGTTGATTATATGCTTTATTTGGTTTAATTCGTTCCCTAATTTTCCCCAAAGCATTTCCGTATGCATTTATGTTAGACCAACTACCGAACTGGTCTCGCTGTACTGGACTGGTCCGTATGCATTTTTGTTCCCTAATTTTTGCCAATTTTTTAGCATAGATGTATTTAGACTTCTTCTGAGTTCTTCATGTACCCATTGCATCTATATATAGACCCACTTTGTATGGAAATGTAACATTAGAAAACATATTCAATAAAATTTATTACTCTTGATCAATCTCTCTCCTTGTCTTCTCTACTGGTACACGATTACCAGCATACACGTTCCTTATACACAAATCATTTCAATTTCTCTTTATCCCAAATTTTCAATGTACTGTAATGTCATTATTTTTCCAACTAGTAAGATCCTTTCGGTATTTTCCAACAGTAATGTCATTGTTTCTAAATTGCATGATTTACTAACTAGTAAATTGATCTTGTGATGTAGGAATGAGCAGTCAAAGCAATTGAAAAGAGCGACAAAACCCGCTTTGTGTGCGGTGTGATAATTATACTGTAGTCAAGTTGTCCACCACTCCAAAAAATCCCGATCGAGAATTTTTCTCATGTACTAATAGAGTTTGTCAACAATTTAATGGATGGTGCACTCCTTTTGAGAATCTCCGATTTATGAAAGAATTAAAAGTTTTAATTCGCTGGCTTATCAAAATTGTCATTGTAATTATTCTATTGTTGGTGATGATTTTGTTTAAATTGTAATTTGTATTTAAATTGGGTGTATTAGTATTTACATTGCTGGTTAAGTTGACGGTTGCTGGTTAAGTTGACAATTGGGTGTATTTAGATTAATAGATGCTTAGTGATATTAGTTTAATGATAAATTGTTTAATGTTGGATTGACTTAGAATGCTTGTAATGATATATGCATTTATGAAATTTGATTAGTATTCTCTCTGTGTTATGCTTGTTTTCCTTGAATGAATTGCCACAGAAAATTGCTTGTATTTGACTTAGTATTAAAATAACATGGTACAATGCTAATCCATACGGTCATAAAATATCATGGTACATGAACTGCCACAATTAACTGAACATGGTACAGATTATAAGCGCATATGGTACAGGAAATTATAAAACGCATTAACATAGAAGTCTAAACATGGTACATGCTATATGTTCAATATATTCTTTCACTTAAGATGGGACTATACACATCACTGAAATAAACATGGTACATGGTTTATACAAGCGCATATGGTACAGGAATTAAACTGAACTAGAAATAGGAATTAAACTAAACTAAAAATGCATTAACATAGAAGTCTAACAAATCCATTAACATAGAAGTGTAACAAACATAGAAGTCTGAGCTCCTCAAATTAACATAGAAATTAACAAGAAATAGAAGTTTGAGCTTCTCAAAAATACAGAAATTATATGAAACAGAAATTAAAACATAGAAGTCTCCAATGCTCCTCTCAAACATGCTATATGTTTCACTTGTCTCCATTAACATGTTCTTCACCTGCCTAAAACAGAAAATAAACAAAAATTAATACAGAAATTATCTCAAATTGCCTAATTAAACAGAAAGTAGTAGAGAAATTATCTTCACTTACCAATGGGCATGTTCTTGCATTGTGACCCGCTATCTTTCTGCATTGTTGAAAATCAGAAAAATATCAGTTAAAAGAAATCAGTGGAAAAATTTCTTCTCTGTTGAAAATCAGAAAAATATCAGTTAATAGAATTTCAACAGAAGTACAAATTAGTGGATGAAATCTCGAAATTGTTTTGCTATATGCGTTTTATAAGTCAAAAAAATCTGCATGTTCAAATCCAAATTGAACTTTCTGTGCGATCAGCGACGGGGAGAGAGAGAACAAATAAATAAACAAATAACTGAAGTTTGCATGTTCAAAAAAATCTCGAAATTTGCATGTTCAAATCCAAATGAAAACAAAGATAAATAAACTACTAGTACCCGGTGCATTGAAATAAGTTAAATGATGCTCTCTCAGGGCAGATCAAGTCCGATTGGGAGAGAGAGAGAGAGAACCTGGTCGAAGAGGAGGCGCAGATCAAGTATGATCAAAATTTTGTGTCGATCCACTCTCTTCTACTGAAGCGGAACTCCTAATGCGCATGCCTCAACTTCGATCCACTTTCCGATCCACTCTCCGATCTGCTCTTTTTTTCTAGGTTTGAGGAGGCGCAGCCTCAGGTTTGTTTTGATTTCAAAAGAGAGAGAGAGAGAGAGTCGCGAGTTAAAGGAGGACAGACGGAGAGAAAAAACAGACGGAACGAAAAATTTTAATCGATCAGCGCTCTTGATCTGCACGAATATTGAAGCGAATTGGATGGACTGGATTGTGACGCACCAGAGACTTGGTGAGTCGCGACTCACCGTAGCATATATATATATATATATATATATATATATATATATATATATATATATATATATATATATATATATATATATATATATATATATATATATATATATATATATATATATATATATATATATATATATATATATATATATATATATATATATATATATATATATATATATATATATATATATATATATATATATATATATATATATATATATATATATATATATATATATATATATATATATATTACCTTAGAGTAATGGGAGAAACTTTTTTCGCTTAGGTAGGTTCAGAAAATATAGGTTGGTACGTCAAGTTCGGAGTGATCATTAAACAATTGACGAGTTTGGTGCGTGTTAAAAATCAATGAAAATATATATGATAATATGAAAGAAACCCCACAAAATATAATGTGTCATGTGGCTTTAGGTAACATACATAATATCTTAAAAACAACAATGATAAGCAAAAGAACTTCACAAATACAGAAATATACATGGCAAATGCCAGCAAAAGCTGACTTATTAATTATCATGCAACATACCTTCATCATCAACCATGGCAGATGATGAATCAAAGAACCAAACAAATTGGAACATCAGTTGGCCGGAGGTGCGCTTTTATACCTGGCCTGCATAACCTTGGCGAGCTCCACGAGTTTTGCAGTCTCCGGTATTACTGCTCCCACCACTTCATTGTTGCAAAAGTTATCAGCCCATGCACAAAGAAGCGGTGTCTTGGTGTCGTCTAACAGCTTGAAGCCATTCATCTCTTCAAATGCTTTCATCCATCCTAAGAAAGAACCGAGTGCTATGTCGAGGTATCCAATTGTGTCGCCGCCAAAGAATGGCTTTCCCTTGCTGATTTTTCCAAAAGCCTCCTCCAGAAGTTGTAGAGACGCCAAAGCTTGCTCCTTGGCCTCAGCCTTAGCCTCCTCTGTTGGAGACCTCATTATGCCAAAAAGAGAAGGAACAAACTGGAAGAGTCAAGAGTCAAATAACAAGTTAGAGCATTAAAGAATCGAATTTGATGGTTTGTTATATTGTAAAATGCTGTTTGCACAGTCGTGTTTATTTTAGACTAAATTTCCTCATTATCGTTGGAATAGACATTTAATATCAGGAACATATTTTGGTTTTCAACATATTTATTTCTAAAAGAAACATATTTAGCACTTTCGGACATAGCCCATGGGCCTTGACCCAAGATTAGAGCCCGCAAAAGAACATATATTGGATATAGTCTCTCATTCTGTCATTACTCATTCGGAATGAAATCCTCTACAGTAGAGGGCTGTCCTTCAAAAAGTTTATTAATATTTAAAAATTTAAAAATTCAAACGCTCAATCAAAATGGTTGATCTTACTTAATTTAATGAACGATGCGTTTTCATATAAATTTTATAAATTTAGAGTTGATTTGATACTAGATCAAGTAGTCAACAAATAAACGAATCTGATTAATTATCACTGATTAATTCTAATACGTCCATAGTTTGGTCATTTAATCGAGCCATGAAATCGACTTTAAATTTATAACATTATATGAAAACGTATCGTCCGTAAAATTGAACAAGATCGACGGTTTAGATTCAACATTTGAATTTTAAAATTTTTAATTATTAATAAAATTTGTGAGGACAACACTCGACTGTTAGAGGATTTCATTCCTCTGTCATTCATACGTATCCGAATATGCCACAGAGGCTGAGGATTTTCTATCAAGGTTCAGTGGTTGAGTTTGGAAGTAGATTAGCTCAGAACAATACTAAAGTTAATGGATATTGAATGAGTGGTTGATATCAAATACATCATCCAATACCATATGACTTGGAAATAGGGCTGGGAGCCTGGGATGCAATTAATACTTCCTTGCACAAGAGTTAGATATGGTAACTAAACTATTAAAATTGAACATAAGCTTAGATCGATTGATTACCTTGTCATCAACATAGACGGTCCAAAACCTCTGTAAAGCTCGGTCATACGCGTCGGCCGGCATCAAGGCGGGCCCAGAATTAATCCAAACATCATCGATATACTGCACGATGATCATGGACTCGCAAACCGGCTTCTCATCATGAATCAAGACTGGTATCTTCTTATAAATCGGATTCGACTTGAGCAGCAACTCGCTCTTTGTACCAAATTGCTCTTCCAGGAACTCATACTGCACCTCTTTCAGATTCAGTGCAATTCTAGCCCTCACCACATATGGGCTCGCCCATGCCCCTAGTAATTTCACGTCGGAAGTTCCACTTCCTGCCATTTGGTATGCAATTGTGCTGTAGTACTGAGTTTTGGTTCGTGGGTGTGTTTGTTTAAGTTGTGAGTTGTGATTTGTGAACAGATATTATATAATGAGGCGGAGTCAATGAGTCAATAAGTCATATCTGGTTGGCTGATATTGGTGGGGTCCTTTATGTTATTTCCAGAATATTGGTATGAACAGAAGGATGTTCTAGATATTTCCACTTGAGACGACCGAATAAAAGTCACAAAAAGCAGACCGAATGTTTCCCAGAACTTCTCTAGCAAGTAATCTGTCCGTCCAGCCCTTTATGATAAAACCACTGCAATAGCACAAAAATGAAAAATCTTCCATGTTTTCACTTTTCAAGAACAGGACCATTCAGTTCACATCTAGTGTTTCTCTTTTTGTTTGTTTGTTTTTGTTCTCTCTTTTAGTCTTTTTCCTCAGCTGATCTGTCGATCTGATAACTAATGGTTACATATTGCTCCACGTCATCGGGATAGCTTTGGATCTTCTCCTGTACAAAATAAAATGGAGAGTTACCTCTCCCGGGTGTGCATATAGGCCTTCCTCAAGAATGCTTCCGTATCCACGTTTTTGCCAAATATAATAATAATAAAATAATAATCTAAAAGAGATAATTTATTATGCACCGTAGTGCATAGAGCTTTCTATGCACTGCGGTGTTTTTCGGGGATATTTTTGTAAATTGGCAAATCTAATTCAACAAATCTAATCTATATATTGAAATCTCGTAGAAAACCAAATTTTACTATTTTTGAGATTTTATTACTATTTTTTTCGAATTTTTTAAAACCTGCCATTTTTGGAATGTTGAAATAGTAGTTTGTTTCAAAAAATGGCAGGTTTTAAAAAATTCATAAAAAATAGTATTAAAATCTCAAAAATAGTAAAATTTGGTTTTCTACGAGATTTCAATATATAGATTAGATTTGTCAATTTATAAAAATACCCCCGAAAAACACCGCAGTGCATAGAAAGCTCTATGCACTACGGTGCATAATAAACTTTCTCTAAAATCGAAAATAGAATTCATCTCGAGTCTCTCTTTTTGTTTGTTTGTTTGTTTGTTAATCTCTACTAGTTATAAATGCACGTAGAGAAAGGTCGCAACAAAAATCACCAAAGGGGGTTCAAACAATTGTTAACATCAATTATAAACCATTGATTTGTGCAATCTACGGTTTAGATCTGTATTTAAATCTAAGAGTTGGACTCTTTAACAGCAAAGAGTCACGGCGCTGATGGTTTATATCAAATTTGCGACCCTCCGCTTAGGAGTTCGATTCTCCGTATAACCAATTTTTTTATTTTAATTTTTTCGGATCCGCTCCAGCTTCCCTGTACCCTCTGATTACGAAGAAAAAGGAAACTTCATCCCTATCCCCTTGCGCAAGTATCCTTGTGATCCGGAATAAAGGAAGCTCAGCGCCTCCATCCTCATCCCTGCGCGATCTTCCCCACTGTCTTAGGATTAGGGTTTGGGCCGCCTCCTATTCCTAAATCTTTCTCAAAATAAAGAGAGAGAGATCAAAGTAATTAAATGAGTTGTGATGAACTTGGTGCCGACGGTGACGATGCTGGGGGTGATGAAGCAGCGCCTGGTGGGGGCGACGCACGGCCATGCCTTGCTCAAGAAGAAGAACGATGCTCTCGCTGTATAGTTCAAGATCGTCACTGCCAAGGAGTCCGTGGGCGACACCATGCGCTCCGCCTCCTTCTCCCTTGCCGAGGCCAAGTACATGAGCTAGATGTCTTCTCTCTGCTGTCATCTTGGTGGTCTATTTCTCAAGGTATAAAATTGCCCCTTTTTTCTTTCTTTTGACTTCCTGGGATTCTATGCTTATGTGTCGGTAAAGAAACAATATTAAGAAAATTGTACAAATTAAGATGCACAGATTCTTGGCAAGCTTAATCTGGCACCAGCAGCTTGGGTAAAAAAGCTTGTTACATTGCATGACAAAGCTCCAGAGGCTAGAATTGAAGTTGTGGCCTTGCAAAGTTGTTCGAGGCTAGTTTTCATGAGTTAGAATTTGAGAAATTTACTTGAATATAATGGAATAAATTTAATCTCTTAGAGTGGGATATACAAAGAACCCAAATTCTATTGATGAATTTGCAAGGCCTCGAACAGGTCCAGGTGCTAGCAGTTGGTGTATTTCACAACTTGGCACTGCTAGAAGATGTTGTTTCATGGGCTTGGGATAACAATGAGTATGATCAGCTACGGGTTGGCAGACGCCCAACTGAAATCACAACCTATTTGCTTTCGGAAGAAGGTGCCTGGAATCACAACCTTTTTTATATCGACATTTCAAAAGGTGAATATAGGTACTACAAATTGCATATTAAATTGCCCTCATTTTAGACTAATGCATCATTTAATCCTAGAATGTAAAGTTGTGTAATTATTGCTACTTTTTAACCATAAAATCAATTTCTATAATAAATCTGAAATTATGCACCAATCAGTCTTTAAAATGATCATTCTGGTACTGACATGTTCATAATTTGAGATCATCTAGGCAGCAGCCTTGTTAATCTTTTGTACTATCTTGTACTTTTTTATTTGTGTTCATTATGTTTCTTATTCGTTTATTAATATTAACAACTTGTCAACTATTTTAGATGCTGGGAGCTAAGAAGACTAAAAGGGTTCTTGCCATTCATTGACTGTTGTTGGTGAGGTTTGGCCATTTGATAATTTCCATTTTACAAATTGATGTTTCACATCTTCACCTTTTGAAATTCTTCTCTTTTTCTTACACTATCTTGAAATTTCAGATCTTATATTCTTGCAAAAGAGGAAAAATAAATATTATATATATTTTTGAAGAGCTCCTATTTTGATGTTCATATTTCTTTACTATTTGTGCATCGAGTTTAAACTTTTCAGTATAGGAAATGTTTAGCAGAAAACATTAACATGCGCCCATTATTTTGATGTTTATATTTTTTTTATTTTTGTTTATGTTTGAGTTCTTTCTTTGTATATTCAATCGATTTTTGAACTTTAAAATTTTATTATTAGTACTTATTTGTTTATTTGTCTTTCGCAGTGAAGAAATAAGAATTTGAGAAACATGGCTTGATTTTGGTGATCATATCAGGTATGCTCTATGAACATAAGATAATTAATATATTTTTTTTCAGAGGTGTATTTCAGTATTGTTTTATATTATTTTTCAAATCCTAGAGATTTCTAAGATGTACTGCCATATATTTTGAATGCCATGTACTATCTAGGCTTCAAGATCGAGCACTTGCTCCAATCTACGGAGGCAATTAGGCGGGACTATCCTGATAAAGATTGGCTGCATCTCACTACTCTTATCCATAGTAATTTAATTATTTAACTAACTGTACCTAATTAATTTGGCATCTCTGAAAAATAAAATAAAATGGTAAATTTCGTTCCTTTTAAAAGGGTAAAGATAAAGACTGTGACATCTTACATGCTGAATTTAGTTTCTTGATTGCAGTTATGTCCTTTCTTAATTTATTATAAAAATTCATACACTAAGACATTTAGTGTTCTTCTTCTTATGTATTATTGAAGTTTTGACCCAGTGAAATTTTTATGATTTACTGAATCATTGACACATAAAACTAAAAAAAAAAGATAATACTTAGAATTATCAGTAAATTCATGATTTACTGAATTGCCAAACTTGGAATCATTGACCCAGTGAAATTTTTATGATTTACTGAATCTTTTACAAGGAATTACCAGTAAATTCATGTTCGGGGCACATGCCACGTAGAAGATAATACTTGGAGATCAACTTTATCTGATGAAATTCGAGGAGAAGAAACCACCAATAGACCTCCTGAGTTTTTCACAGCCTCAACTGCAAGCGACAAGTCGAGTTAAAGCTCCATACAGTCAAACTCATGACATGCAAAATAGAAGAGGTACACCCCCATGACATGCAAAGCAGAAGGATGTATCTTAATTTCTAACTTGTAATCGTATATATTATATTTGTATGATGAGTTCAACAATTTCCATTTGGGATTTAATGATTTAGTTACCTTGGTTCCTGCCAATAGAAACATGAATAGTTTTCTAATTACATGAGTTGAGAGAGTATCAATTTATGTCGATGGTTGCTATCAAGGATATGATTTTTAATTGGGAAAAAATGATGTAGCGATCTAAATCAATAAGCTTATGTGTACATAGAAACCTCATTCCTCATGATTATCTTTTCCTTTGTTTTCATTTTCTCTTTACTTTAGGCCACATGGTCAGCACTCTTTGGTCTTAGCTGAAGATGCGCACAAGTACATTGATTGTACCAGGTTAGAGATGCATCGACTATGAAGACATCGAAGAATTAAAGTGTTAAGAATGTTTGAATTTGTGACAACTTGAGTTCCATTATAGGATTTTGCCACATTTTTTATTTTCGTACGAGAATATAAATGTGTAAAGGAGAATGTAATCAGACATAATACAATTTTTTTTTCATCTCATTAATATTATTCTTCTTTAGGTCAATTCGAATTAATGTGGATAAGACAAAATCAGAAAATTTTAAAAATAAAATTTGTTTTGTAAAATTATTGTCATTAATTCTATTTTGATGATTCTTTAATTTGTTAAATTTTTGCCCACTTTCCTTTTATTCAAGAAAAACACATCTAATTTGATCCCTACATATATATTTTTTTTCTCAATTGAAACTATCATATGATTTCCACATATTTATTTCCTTGTGTGCCGTATCATATACGTGAAGATTGTTTCTTATTGCTAATGAATAAATTAAATGGAAGGTTTCACCAGGTGTATTAAATTTTTCCTTTTCCAATTAATATTTCATATGGTTCCTCTGCTAATTCCAAATATAATTTATTCATTAGCAACAACCAAGACGTTAGTAAGATTATTTGCGACAAAGATGATGACAAATGCCATGGAGACGACAAAAAAAGGATTTAGGTTGTTTAATCTATTTTTTTTTTATGTTGTATAATGAATTAAGCGAGATTTTTTTCCTTTTTTTTTTTACTCATGTCTTAAGGTATCTCTTGAAAATTTATGATTTCATTTGATAATAAAAGTCCTTATTATATCATGTGTATCGTAATTTTTTAAGAACAAAGAAAGTTCACATAAAAAAAAATATACTGAAAATCTTTAACTATTTTGAAATATATATATAATTGCTCGCCCACATATGGTTCAATTTTGGTTTTGGTTTAATTCCGATTCATTTTATTTTTAATCGTATATACCACACATGAATCCTTTATTATCCAGAAATAACATTTATAGGATAAAATGTGCATGTTTGCCAACAAATTTCTTCTGTTATTCGGCCAATGGCAAATAACGAATGAAATATTGACAAGAAATGGATGCTTATGTATCTTGTATGAAGGAAACTAAATTTCTCATATAACAAGGACACTATTATGCTCCAATGCCTCCATGAAACAAATATAAATAAAAAATTTGAATATGACATAGAAAATCAATAATAATTTTATGATAAATTTACTTGGTGACAGCTCACAAATTTCAAATTTTTAAATTGAGACAATTGGAGAGCGTATAGAATGTTTTAATGGAAAATTGAAATGTATGAGAATTTGAAAATTAATCAAAATTGCATATCGAAATTATACTTGTGTTTACTTTATTTGCTTCACTGCACTTAAATAACAAGGGGGCGCCTATACATTTGAGTTACAAATCTGTACACATGATTCATTCTAAAATTGTAGAGCTAAACATGGAAAGATATCGGCCTAATTACTGGATTGATGAGGGACAAAATTAAAACATAATTAATATATATATACACATCAGTATAATAAGAAATTCGCTCGTGAATCACAGAGTCCTTCGCAGAGTCTTCTTCACAGAGGGTTGCCAACGGTTACATATCACATATCATTTTGGATAGTTTCATTTTCACATATCACAGCGGGCACTGCTGCTAGTTATCATGTATGAAGAAAAAACAAATTGAAAACATTTGTTTGGTGGCCCTCAAAAAAAAAAAAAAAAAAAATTGTTCGGTAATGGAAACAGATAGTTGTTGATGCACTGTAATAATTAAATGATAATGACTTCTCTCCTTACCGACATTCTCTGAGTGCGACACAACATCATTTCTGCTAATTAAATTTGAGAATGTTATGGTAATTGAATTTATTTAGAGGAGCTAGAGCGCTTCAGTTTCCTTTCCTTGAGGAGGGAGAACGAGAGAGGGAGATTGGAGATGACAAGACATTAGAGTGACAGCACAATTTATTCGTTTTTATGTTCATGCAAATTGAAGTTCATTGCATTAATTTGTTTGCTAAAAAAATTTTGCGCTTTAATCCGGTATCAGTCCTTCAATCTAACGTTCCATAACTTCATTTAAATATTCAATTTCATTAATTAATTTAATTTAATTCCGTTCATCTACCTAAAACATCAAAATAGACAATAAAAATAAATTCTCTAAATTTAAACAAAGACATTTCGTTCATCAATTTTTTCCGTATAAATTTCCTTGTAATATATAATTTCAAATTCCTTTTTTACTTGTTGATTGATTGATCGATGGATTGTATATTTTTCTTGAGCTTTCCACAAACTAAATTCATTTCTTTTCGACATTGCATACCTTAATTAGGAGAAAGTAAAATATACATAATGGCGAAAGTGAAATGATTGGTACATAAATATTTTATATTTCAATTGGATATAAGGTATGTTTCTTATTCAAAATATTTGTACAAAGTTGATGATTATTCTCCATTTCTTACAGTCAGCACAATACAATAGAGAGGCAGCTCAGTTTAGCACGATATTAGTTTTATATCATTTACTCTTTCATTTTTTTTAATAATTTTTTCCTTTTTGGAAATACATCTTTGTTCTAATGGTTGCAATGTAATTTAATAGAGTATTTCATTCAAATGCATCATTTAATCATAGTTTAAAAATATGTTTATAACAACTTCCATGAAGATATTACGAGTAATAACTATTCAGCATAAGTTTATGAAATGAGTAATTTAAGGAAGGCTGAAATCAATGTCATGGACCTGCTTTGGCTATAAACTTGCTTTTAATTCTTTTTTTTTTTTCTATATAGTGTATATTATTTTTGTTGTAGAAAATGTATAATTTGGTGGTGATTATTATTATTGTAATAAGTATCATTAAGGACTTAAGGTCCTGATTAAAATTACTTCTTTTTTCACGCGAGATTTCATTTGACTAGAAATTTTTTGATCAAATTAAAATAAATAGATTTGATTTCATTTGATTGAAATTTCTGTGCTATTAGGCCAAACGAAATTACGAAAAATCAATTTTAATCAAACAAAATCCGGCATAAAAACCATTTTGACCAAAGCCTAGCTAATTGTAATGTATCATTATTGAAGTCCAACCGATTAAAAATACCTACCAGTTGTGAACCTGTCTTATTATGTGACTTTTGAGGTGTTTGAATCCCTTTTTTTATATAAAGATATTAAATTTGAATTTTATTAAATATTTAGATTAATTAGATCAATTTTTTGTCTTTAATTAATCATTTATTTTTGTCTTTCTGGTCTCTCATTCACCGCCTCAGGAAATGGTATTATGCACCAGCATATGTTATTTTATATTTTATATGACTAAATGCAGTCAATCTTCTCTTCCGAATTATATTGGCAAAAAATTAGAAGTCTTTTTCGTTTAAAACAAGTAAGAACCATAACTGGCATTTGGATGGCTAGCTTTCTAGTTTTGCATAATTCAAGTAGCAATTTATATAGTGACGGGGTTTCATGTAATCAGAGGATAAATAATCTAATTACTTTATTTTAGGAAGAATCCGAAGAATGTCATGTGTCCACAATGTATACATGCATTGAATTTCGGAAGTGATCATTAATAAATAATAATTGATGAGTTTAGTACAACTTTATTAAAAATTCGTGAGTATATGAAAGGGGCCCCACAAAATGTAATGTCTCATAAGTTTTCAGGTAACACAATATATATCTTAAAAACAACAATAGGTAACACAATATATAAGAACTTCACAAACACAAACAAAATACATGCATGGCAAACGATAGGTAAAGCTAGCTAATTTATTAATTATCATCCAACCTACACTCCATTAACGATCGCAGATGATGAATGGAAGGACCAACAAAAACAAAAATATCATTACTTTGCCGGAGGTGCATATTTAAACCTAGTTTGCGTAACCGTGGCAAACTCCACAAGTTTTGCGGTCTCCGGTAAAACTGCCGAGACTGCTTCATTGTTGCAAATATTTTCAGCCCATGCACAAAGAAGCGGCGTGTTGGATTTGTCTAACAGCTTCGGGCTATTCATCTCTTCAAATGCTTTCATCCATCCTAAGAAAGAACCGAGTGCTATGTCGAGGTATCCAATTGTGTCACCGCCAAAGAATGGCTTCCCCTTGCTGATTTTGCCAAAAGCCTCCTCTAGGAGTTGCAGAGATGCCATCGTTTGCTCCTTGGCCTCGACCTTAGCCTCCTCGGTTGGAGACGTCATCATGTCAAAAAGAGATGGAATAAACTGAAGACTTAAACAAATAGTTAGTGTACCAAAGAATCGAATTTAATGGTTCTGTATATTGCCCAGCACAATGTTGTTTCTACACTTCGATCTGTTTATATATATTTGGTAGAATTGTCTCACTGACGTCATGTCTGGCTATAAACTGAAGACTTATACCAGGAATCTCTTTCGATGTATGGCCCGTAGCTAGGCCTGGACCCAAAATTTAGAACCAGCAGAAACGACATATAGTGAAGGTAGTCTTTTTATTTTGTTTAATTTTTTTTTTATTTGTAACCCAAATATGCCGTGACGCTGAGGATCTTACCAAGGCTTTGTTTGGACGAAGAGTTAGAATATAATTTTAGATCGATGGATTAGTGGCTTCAGAAATTTTGTGTTTAATAAACATATTTGATATTTGATGTTCGGAATACTGACTAATTCTAATTACAAACCATTCCTCACTCATTAGAACATGTCAACGTGCTTAATATTTCATTCATATAGATTGTCATGAGCATAATTTTATGTGAAGTTGGTGTATATTGTCCGATACCATAGGCTTAATTTGTACTCGAGGATGCAATTAATGACCACTTGCACAAGAGTTAGATGATAATTCAAACCACCATAAGTGAGCACAAGTTCATGTATATACATAAATGGATTCATACCTTGTTATCAATATAGATGGTCCAAAATCTATGCATAGCTCGCTCATACGCATCACCTGGCATCAAAGCAGGACCAGAACTTGCCCAAACATCGTCAATATACTGCACAATGATCATGGACTCGCATACAGATTTCCCATCATGAATCAAGACTGGTATTTTCTTGTAAACCGGATTTGACTTGAGCAGCAGCTCGCTCTTTGCACTGAATTTTTCTTCTAGGAACTCATACTGCACCTCTTTCAGATGCAATGCAATTCTAGCCCTTGCAACATAGGGGCTCGCCCATGCCCCGAGTAATTTCACTTCCGGATTTTGGCTTGTCATTTGATATGTACTCAAACTTGTGCACTAGTACTGAGTTTTAGTTTTGGTGGCGTTGTCTGCGTTGCAAACAGATATTATTATAATGAGTGAGGCAGAGTAATTGGTCGTATATTGCTGGCTGGATATTTGTGGGGCATTTATGACTGTTTCTGAAATTTTTTTTTAAAGTTCATTTATTAATGTTTGTTGCCGATAATTTTTGATACGAGAGGGATATTTTTGCTGCAGGATACTTGTTGCTGGTTATTTAAATTTGTAATTTGGTTCATTTTGCTAATGAAAAGGTAGGTCTGTACCTAACTTTTCTCTTATGAAAAATATATGAAAGAGTCTTGCAGTAATTTCAAATCTTCACTGACTGGGTCCAGGCGAACCATTTCAACTGCTATAAGGCTGATCAACCAATCGGGGTTAGTAAATAAGTTGTTACATGATATTCCAGAAATGTAATGTCCATGTAGCTAGCTAACTTTTCTCTAATTAAAAACATATACTTTCCAGTAAAAGAACCTCAAGAGTAATGTCAAAACCTTCACTGACCCGGTCCAGGTGAACCATTTCAACCTCATAAAGCTGATTAAACTAATCGGGGTTGGTAAAAAGTTGTTATATGAGTATATGTCATTTCTATAATGAACTGTCCATGTAGCTCAGAAAGTCGGACATTGCCTTATCATAAGCAACCCGTTTTGATTCGTTTTAGAATCTGTATTAGTGGAAAAATTTCAAGATAAAAGATGAGATCATTGAAGTAATCCAAAGGCTGATAGAAGTGCCTGGGCTGGAACTGTGAGAGCTCAGAATTTTCAGAGATGTTTATCGAACGTATAATTAGATTGATGTTTCTAAAAAAAAAGTAATAATCGTGTGAAACTTTGTTGTTGTTTGACGCGCATTGGTATCAAAATTAAGTATAAGATTGAATACGTCACTTAAGTGAAGTGTGCTCCAAAGAAACGTCAAATTGTTAGTTACTAAAAAAATTACCTTTTACTTATTTGACATAACCTTTAATTATTTCAATATGAGCATTAAACTACATAAATAACATAAGGTGTAATTAACACAGTTCAGCAAAAAAATGTTACAAGCAACTTCTATTGCTCAGTATTTTTCAAGAGCGGTCCGACAATGTTTGAGCACAGGGATAACCTCGGTCATGGCTGCTCTCTAAAAAGAAGTTAAAATTGGGGGAAAAAAAGAGACCTTAAGACAAGGTGAAAGATGAAAACAGATGTAATCAAAATTTCTCTAACTGATAAAGACTAAACTTCTGCTAATCATTATTACTATTATTGAGTGTTCAATCAGAACATCAATTCTCTCTCTCCCTCTCCCTCTCCCTCTCCCTCTCCCTCTCCCTTCTTTTTTTTCTTAAAAAAAAAAAAATTTAAAGCCATGGCAGCATCTGTCTCCCCACCCTCTTCCTCGACAATAGCACCTTTAACTAACCAAAAATAAAGGCTCCAAAATGTCCATCAGATTTTACCTTCCTGGACACTCCATAGACCCCAAAAATCATCTATAGAAACCTCAGTTCACTATTAAAGAAAAAACAAAAACCTATACATTTCTGATTAGAACTCTCTTTCCCCTAACAAGCATAGTAATGCAGCTCCAAAACTTTACTAACGAACAAATGAAGTTTTTCAGTGTATAACCAGCTCCTTTGTATTGCATCTACCTCTTCACATATTTATGCTATGGAAGGCAAATTGACCAAAACTGTGTCCATCAAAACCCATGTACTGCACGTACTGATCATGGAAATGCTTTTTGGAAGTATCAGATCTTGTGACCATATATGGAAAACAAGGGAAGCATGCAACTAATTAGCTGCTTGGAAGAAAAGAACTTGAGGTTGTAAATGTCCCTTCTCACACATAGCTATAACATCATCCCAACTACCGACAACCTGTTGATTGATAAGTGTAAATGAAACAACCCATTAGCATCCAAGCAAATGTTGTATCGGAGAGTTAAGGATGCTTGTATTAAGACTTTATGCCTCATCAGTTTAATATTAAATGTACAGTCATTAATTAGCATAAATATAAGAAAACAGATTTAAGTACCATACAGTTAAAGTCCAGCACTGAGTCAGAAAAACAGGTCAGGTACCTGAGCATGTACCAGGACCAGAATAAAATGCACAATTTCACTGCCTGATAACAGGCAATTTGGAAATAATAATTAACTGCCTAACTGGCATTAAGAGAACATGTTGTCACAAGGAATTCCCAAATGAATATTAATCATATCAAAATAGATACAGAATATGACACTGACAGCTACAACAAGCTTGTTCATATCTATATATTCTTGTATGAAGAAAAATTTATTGGTACCTTAACTGTCTGGTCATCAAACATGACCCACCGTTCATTCTCATATGCAAAGCAGTGATAATGTTGCCCATAGTAACAAACCTATAAGAACACAAAGATAATATCAAAGTGTTATAAAAAAAAAAAATGCTCTTTCAGTTGCAAAAGTTATAAGGTTAATGAAGAAATCAACCATTCACATGTGGAAGCAACTCAACAGTTTATATTAGAGTGTCAAAGAACACAAAGGGCGTACCACAGAAACAAGATGATGTTTTCTTCCTTGATCAATTCCCCGGTACATAACACTAATGTCAATCTCAGTAGTGATACCAGCCAAAGTTGCAGATATGTCCTCAGGCTTTTCTTTCATATGTTGCCAGCCCAATACTGTAAAGTTTTTAACAATATGTCAATCTATTAAGCACCTAAGAAAAGAGTTTATTAAATTTCCTCTCCATGCCCTTGCAAGAATGTGATGTGTTCCATAACCTCTTCACAGAAAGATATTATAACAAGGGTTACTTTGACAGGCCGGGCACTTAGCATACTAATTTTAGCTGGATGGCAGAGGCAGAGTTGAGAGGGCATCACTAAATCAGAAAAAAAAAAAAAAAAAAAACTATTTGGGGGCATTAGCACAGCAAAATTTTATGTGGGGAGCTCACCTGTCATAAAAACATGAGGGGGGCTGGACAGAATGTGATGGATGTAATTTGGTTTGCCACAACCACCAGCTTCAGGATCACAAGCCAATTGATGGTTCATTTCTACTATCTTCAGCAGTTCATCAAATGAACTATCCATGCACATGCTCTGAAAGAATTCCTTCTTCAGTTTTAATAGTTCAATAATACACACAGTTGATGTAACACTTCAACTCAAATTGCATAAAATTTTGATTTCTAAACTATCTATATGTTTACACATGCCTAAGAACTCATTTTTTTTTTTTTATTTTGTAACTTCACTGGCTTGATTTAAGTAACATTTTAAAGATGGTTAAGTTAATTCATTCTAAAGTAATCAATCTCATATATAACTAGTACATCTTCCACAGATAAAAAAATCCATGTACATACTTTTACAAATTTTTACAATGCAGATATTAGTCTAAAAAGGTCTAAAATCTAAATAACAACATTTTAAGAAATATTTTGATGGTTCCTTCCTTTTCTTACCTTAGCAGTTCGAAGAGCGCTAGCATTGATATTATGGAAGAAGGAGGTGTACTTCAGGCGGCGCGATTCAAGTTGACAATTGTAGCAGTTCATCTGCTCAAAAATGTCCATGCCAAAGAGAGAATGTACTATGCAAGTGCTATCTGCACAGTCCCATGAACCCACAGAGCTCGTTTCAGTTTCTTTCTGAGAAGTGAACGAGTTGTGGAGACATTCAAAGATCACTCCTAGTACCTCTGATGCATCATTCATTTGTTTCTGTCATTTAACAAGTTTCAGAAATGCTGCTTAGTTGCCTAGGCCGAGATATTATCTTCAATGAGAAGTTAAGATGTCATACAGTTCTAAGTTCCAACTAATACTGATCGGGTACATGACTGAAAAGAAGATATTTTTCCATTTGTTTACTCTTCCTTGGAGATATATTACAATCATTCTTAAATCATTTTATCTCTATAGGTATATGAAACTGACCCAACAATAAAATTTTTTCTTTCCTTATTATGGTAGGTTTAAGTTTCATTTGCAATGAAACCTATAAAGAAAGGTTCGCAACACAATTTAAGAAAAAGATATCCACAAATTACCTCCTGAAAGAAATTACTGTCAGGATAGAGGTTGCTCAGAGCCAACCGAAGAGAGGTTGGCTCGACTGCGTCTCCCTCACCTCCTGATGCCTTATTTAGAGCCACAAAAATCTCACAAAGAGCACATACAACACAAGGATCACTGATATGTGAGTGAAGTGAGCATGTAGCCAGAAACTCCTCTCTAAACCGGTTAATGTGCCATAATGACTGTAAATTTTTTTTTAAAAAAAATTGTCATAAAAATGTAGAAATAATACCAATAACTGTCCTGCTCCTGTACAGCTGTAACAATTGACCTCTAGGGAAAAGAATCAACTTTTTTTTTTTAATCCAAACAAAAATGAAAAATAAGAAAAAAAAAAGCCAGCAAAAGCCTTTCCAATCTATAGTCCACATGATAAATCCACAAGTCCAAAATTCGCAGCTTCATCAAATTAATTTGTTGTTATTACCTGGATAATCACGTTTAAGAAGCAATTGTAGTCTCCGACAGCATTCTTAAGTCCGGGGCCCACAGCTTCATTTTCTGATGTAATGGTAGCAACATCACTTGTCCCATTTTGAGCATCCCACACTAAAAATATTTTTAAAATAAATAAGGGATCAGTATTACGGACCCACCAAACCAAATGCAAATATCACCTTATATTATATACAACTGCAACAATAAATCCTTTAGACAATATCGTACCAAGGCTTTGCTGCACAGCCTTTTTAAGATCCTCTTGAAATCTCTCTTCGTCCTCTTTCTCGTCATGAATTTGCCTCAAAGATTTAGCACCATCATTAGCTACAAAAGAAAAAAAAAAAAAGTTTTAGTATTGATTAAAATCACATTATGAACCCCAATTATTTAGCACCATTGACCATAATTGTGTTTCTTGTACCTTCCTTCGCAGAAGCATGATCTACAGATTGAAGCTCTCCAATTTTCTTTTGTTGAAGCTTGCTGGATTCTGCAAAACATTATATAAAAAATGACAGATAAGTTTAAATTATACCAGTAGTGCCAGAGCAGTGTACTATCAACTACAGAAACAGAGATCCCAGATATCACACAATATCAACGAAAAACATACAAATTACGAAGTAATATTTTCGATATGAAATATAAACTGATGAAAATAGTAATTCGTAAACATATGAACCTTGTCTATGCTTCTGGTTTGATTGGCGGCCTGCTTTGATGGTCTTTCTGGCACCACCATCGTTGGAATCATTAACTGGAGAAGCTCTTGGCAGCCCCAACTGCTTTTCAACTACATTTGTTTCCAATCGCCCCAGTGCAGGCTCCTCATTTTTAGACGCATCATCTTGTTGATTCTCTGAATTAAATCCAACCCTGATTTGAGAGAAGTGGAAATCACCAAAACTGATCCCCTCAAGAACAACAGGCGAACTGTTGTCAGTATTGCTACTCCGAGGGTCGATCTGATCATTCGTAACAACAGTCTTGGATTGGGTCATCAGGTCATGCCGCTGCTTCTTGGCCTCCTCCTCTATCCTCCTCTGGTATTCTAGGGTTTGCTCAAGCTTTCTCTCCTCCTCCAATCTCCTCTGGTACTCAAGGGTTTCTTCGAGTTTTCTCTCTTCAGCCTCTATCTCTACCAGTCGCTTTGTTTCTTCTTCATCTTGGTTCGCAGTCTCATCTGTGCTTATTCCATCCATATTATCATCCCCAGCGACATCACTAAAACAAATATAGTTATCAGTATTCCTTAAATAAGTATGTTTTTGTGGTTTGTCTGTTTACAACAAGCATTTAATATGAACTTGAGCAGGGATTGCTTACAGGTTTTCTGTTGTTTCCTCATGAATTACAGCGTCAGTGCTCAAGCCCTGGAAAACAAATAATAGTGTTTAGAGATATAACAACTAAGATCACCAAAAGTATGTCATATCCATGAAGTAAATCTAGATTTAATTTAAGTAAAACTCTTAGGCCCTGATCACAATGATTTTTACTCGGGATTTCATTTCATTTCATTTCATTTGAATTGATTTCGTAAGATTTCATAGGATTTCGTTAGACCTAATTACATAGGAATCCCAACCAAATGACACCAAATCCGCTCATTGTGATCAAGAATTTTCCAATGAAATGAAATGAATTGAAATCCTACGTTAAAAAAAAGGGATTGTGATCAGGGCCTTATTGAATATATCCTGTTGAATCCTATTTGACAACAATAGCATATAAGGTGAGCACATTAAAATACTTCAGCATTTCAGTAGGATTTAGCAAAAAAAAAAAAGCCTTAAAGTTCAACACCAATGCGAAAAGCCGAAAATCCTAAATAAAATCAGATGGATAAATAGACCACCTTGGGAGACTTAGATTTTCTATGATCTCTGCCCTTTTTCTTTTCCTTTGACTTCTCATTCAACTGTTTTGACTCTCCTCCTTTCCAACTGTTCTTCTTGTCATCCTTTGCTAGCTCAGCTAAAAAGGCCTCTCTGGCTGCATCAGATCTATCCTTTGCATCCTTGTCCACTAGCTCCTCCAGCCGTGTCTAGAAGTCAAAATTTAAGGAAACAAAACATGTAAATTGACAATTTCAATCACATCCTTTATATCTGCTTCTTATGGGGCAAGTATGCAAAAATGGTGGAAAAAAAAAGAGAGACGTACAGACCCGAAGAAAGGATTTGATGAGAGGAATGAGAACAAAGCGGTAATCAAACAAAGAGGCAGGCCCCAGCTTGAGCTCCAAATGCCGCATCCCTGTAACCCCTCGCAGGATTCGAACATCTAGTTTGTTTAGCTGCAAATCATATCACAGCAAATCGAGTCACGTTTTCAGAATTGTAATTTTCATACAACAAGTAGGACTTACCAGTTACGAATACATTGCATTAATTTAGAAATATCAACTAACGGGGTCATCAAAATTTTCCTGACCAATTATTGGTACAAATTTATAGTCCCCCTAAATTCCAAATCTGACTCCCCATAAATCACAAACAAAAAAATTAATAAACAAACAAACAAACAAAAAAGTTGACAACACAATGATCAAAAAGAAATATACAGAACTGCTCAATATTTATGCAACTGAAATGACAAAAAGATGTAGAGGACTAAACAAAATATAAATACTAACCTCCGCACTAAGATTGTCCTTCTTATTACTAATAACATCACTAATGAAGGTATCCCCTGCAGGTCCAAAATCTTGCATTCTCCAGTCATCCTCATCACCACCTTCTATATCACGGATTCTTGACATACCATCTTCATACACATAATGGTTCACATTAAATTGCTGACGTGCCTCTTTGACCAATGATCTTATCAAATCAAGTTCATCCTGGCTGTTCTCTACTAGAATCTCTTCTCCTTCCCTCTCCATCAGCTCATCATACCTCTTCTTAAGGAACTCTTCATAGCCTAAGCCCTTTTCCTCTCTCAAATTCTCTATTAACTCAAGCATATGTAAGGTTCCAAGATGCTCTAATTTTCTGTCACACAAGTTTTGACAGAACGATAGCTCCTTTTCTAGTGTCTGCACCAACTCCAGTACCTGGTTTGATTTCTCCTCCTTAATGCGGGCCCAGGCTGCCAGCTGGTCAGCACAGGAAGGGCCTCCATAAATCCATTGAAACCATCCATTTGCATCTCTTGAATCTCTCTCACTTTCAGCTGCTTCGATTGTAAGTGTGGATGAATCAACATCGAGTTTGACTATTTCTAAACAAATGCCTTTTTTCATAACACCATCGGCATCGCCAACAGAACCATCCTTCTCTGCCAACCTTGTTAACCCACCAGTCTGACAAAGTTCTTGTAGAAACTTGAGTACAGCTCGGAGCTTTGAAGCATCCAACAAGCAGAGGCCCAGTGGCGTCCTCTCTAATTCCTCACTGCAAACAAAGAGAAAATTGGAGGGGAGGGGAAGTGCCTTTATCTGGTCGTTTGCGAATTCTAGCAATTTTTTTACATGCCTGTTTGAGAGGCACCGGTGCTTTATCATGAAGCCGAACATGGATTGAATCCGCTCCAGTAATTTCCCCCTCTCGGGATCATCAGACAATGGCCATTTGTTGGGACCTCTACCAGCATCGTTCCCATCATTTATCTCACAATCAATTTTCTCAAGCCCATTACAATCCCCATTCTCTTTAACCTCTCCCTCCAAGCTATTGACTGGGCTTGCATAATCTGAGTTTTCAGAATCAGTGTCCTTCGACAAATTACTGTTTCTACTATTTTCTTCTTCAGAGAATCTGATTACAGACTCCACATCGATCGGTTTCAAGCAGGGGTCAGTCAGCATGCCAACCCAATCAGGACCAACTTCATCAGGAATAGCCTCCATTGCATAATCAGAAAGCATTCCCACATGTGCACTGACATGGTTCAGGTGGGACACAGCATCAGAGAACTTATCACCACATTTAAAGCAGATCCAAAATTCCCATGTGCCATTCTCCTCAGCAAAGGATAAAGCCTCAGAGAGTAAATCAAGCACAGCAGTTTCTTTTAAGTTTGTATAATGAGACTTCAACTCTGGTATACTTGCTTTCAATAAGCTGAGCTTCTTCTCGGCTGGCATGGAATTCCAGTATGCCCGGACCTGCTCCATGCGATTTGAAGAAGAGCTGTTCACTGGTTTACGTGAACCTGGTTTACGACGGTGGAATCCAGAGGGGGATGATGATGACGCAGCAGCTGGGGAATGCTCCTCCTCACTCTGAGGCCCAGGTGATGAGACGGAAGGGGACAGGCTGGGGTCAGCACGTTGCTGTTGTAACAGTCGTGCTGCTGCAACACGCACCTCAATCTCTTTGCGTCGTTCATCTGGAGTTTTGGAGGCCTTCTTTATCTCGTTGTTTCTGCGAGGTGGGGCTGCAGCCGGGCCAGTTGGTACACGATATTCAGCCTGCTCATTGAAGCTACGCACCGGAATCAGGCGGTATTTCTCCTCATTTAGAGTTTTCATCCAAGTTGAGATAGAAGCAAGGTTGCATTTCTGGATTAGGTTTCTTAGCTCCCCTTGTACCTATTATACAAAACAATACAAGTTAATGTGGCCACTCATACCAAGCTAATTCATTCGGGAGTAGACACTGCAATGGAATAAATATGTGCTTGTGTGGTCCTAACAGCTATTTAATACAAAGATTACCTAAGGTTTCATTGGTCAAATCGGTTTGACATTATGCACTAAGTCAAGGATCCAAAAATCAATGCTATACCATACGTTCCATACGTGATACATGAATAAAGAAAAGACCATAAGAATTCCAGTTGCTTGCATGGATCTTAAGCTTCCCTCAAATATTCCTCAGATGGCATCCCATATTTTGAAGAGGTCTTTCCCCTCTGATGCTATTTCGAATTAGTTTATTAGTTCATTTATTTATCATATACAATGATTGCGGTAACTTTTCTCTTTCCTTTGAGAGAAAAATCTCATCTCATGTGTTTAAATGCTTGGTTATGTATGTGCAAAGTAGGTTCTAAACTTCTAATCTATCAAGATAAGATAAGGTATCATTGAAAGTTTGAAAGTAAGTTAACTCTCGTGCACCGCATATGCTAAAATACAATAGACTTTGCGATCCTTCCAAACATCGCATTAAATTCGGTTAGTAACTTTTTACTTTTTGCTGTTGGTCAACCACGAACACCCAATCACCACCAAAATAACAATAAGTGCCTCTGAAGTAAGCAAAGTCCAGCAGTTTCTAGCTTTTATTCTATACATTCTATACATACAAAATTAATTATCCAAAAAAGCCGATATAATGACCAATGAACTCGCATTCTCGTCTTTAATTCCAACAAATAATGAATAACCACGATTGACAAACAGTTTCATTTCACCTAAGAATTACAATAAACCCCCCATAAATAAATAAAAAATTCAGCTTGATTCTAACCTGGTTAATCCTCGTTTCTGGTGTAGAAGCAGCAGTCTCATCACTGACATGCAACGACTCCTCAGCAGGATCCACTGGATTCTCTACACAAAGAGCTCTTTCACACTCCGCCACAGCCAACTCATACCCACCCGACTCAGCCATGTAATCAAACAACAACGAAGCATAGAAGTGCGCGAACTCAATCGACTGTGGGGCGAGCTCAGTGGCCCGTTGCGCCGATTCAATCGCAGCCTTGACATGCCTCTGCTTCACGCTCGGGTCTTCGATCAACGCCGTCAATTTCGCGTGGACCGTGCCGTGGACCCGGTGCACGAGCGCGATATCGCCATGCTTGGCCAGAGCCTCCCGCATCAAGCGAAGCGCCTTGGTATGATTCCCCCGTCTCAGCGCAGTCAGAGACTTCTCGCACTCCGATTTGATCTCGGGCGTGGGATCGCATAGAGGCGGCGGAGGCGGCACGGCGGAGGTCGGAGAGTGAGTGGAATGGGTAGGGTTTCGCTTCTTGTGACCCATTTGAAAGAGACGAGTCGAGAGAAGAGAAGAGAAGAGTCTCTCTCCTCTTGTGTTGTGTTGTGTTGTGATTTATTCGGGGTGTTTTGTTTTTATTTTTTATATTTTGGGTTGTTTTGTTTCACCTAACACATCGCCATAAGTAAAGGATGGAGATGTACAGGATCCGATCCGATCTATCTACCTAATACTGTGGGAGAAAGGAAGACGAAGGATAAAAACTGGAGAGTTCCGGGTCGGCTGAGGAATTGTTTCGTGCACTTGGTTTAATAGACCGGAAGCGGTGGTTGGTTGTTTCTCTGTTTGGTTAGGTAAAGACCAGGGCCTTTCCTTGTGGACTAGGTCCATTATATTTATTGAGGGGTTATTAGTGACGAGAAAATGAGAAATTTTCTTGAAAGAGTAAGAAAATTGAGATGATATCTTGAAATTGAAATTATTGACCGTATTACGGGGACTGAATTGAGGTGACGTATCAGGCGAGAACTGTTTTGCGAATTTATTTACGGATTAATCTTGCTAAACTGAAAAACTAATTAGAATTATAATAAAATTATGTCCTATTAATAAATGAGTTATAATATGTAGTTTGATTGTACTTCTATAATCCAAATAATTTTTTAAGCCTCTTATTCTTATAGTTACATATCATGTAAATAATTTTACAACTAAAAAAATTATTCGACCAAAATGTGTTTAATAATAGAGAAATGTTAGTGTCTAGTATATTGGATGGATCGGTTCGTCCAATACGATCGTTTTCACATTTTCAAATTTCAAACGATCAATCCGAACCGTTCAATATGTTATTCATATTGGAAACTTATAAGAAACCAATTTTTATTTTTTAAAAAAAATTTACTAATTTTTTGATAGTTTAAAAAATTCATGATATAAAGATTATGGATCGTTCAATAACAACGATTTTTTAAAATACCAAAAAATAGTTAAAAATAAAAAATGTAATAATTAGTTTCTTATAAGTTTTTAATCTCGAAAATATATTAAACAGTTCAGATCGGTCATTTGAAATTTGTATTGTGAGAACGATCGTATTAAACACGGATCTTGTCCATGAGTCCATCTAATATATTTTACTCTAGCTTTCTCTTAATAATATATTATTATCGCAATACGAGTATCTGCATAGAGAAGAGTAAAGGAAAAAAAAAAAAAAGATAAAAAAAAAACTCATTGGAGCGACATGAAGTCATAGGATTCTTTCATTTGTACTTCACTAAACGACAAAATCAGGAAACTATGTTGTGCAAGTCATTCATTTACTTTTTTGAGGAAATCAGTAAAGTAAAAAGACAAAATTGTGCTACATAAGTTGGTATTAGTTGACAAAATGAAATAACAACAAAGACAAAGAATTTTAAGAATCCGCATTGAAATTCCCGCCTATCTACTTATCAAGCAAGATATCAATGCTCATTTAATTAAAATCAATCTACAATAATCTTTGTAATTAGTAAAACTAATGATTACTTTTACCTTAGCAACACCCTTATTTTTTCTTCTCGCGAACTCTTTTACTTTTATTTTATTTTATTTTTTTGGTTTTTTCTGATGTAGGAAAAAAGAAAAAAATCTGGTGGTTTTAACCAAGAGAGATTGTCTTTAACCGAGTAAATACAAAATAATATCATCTTTTATCTAGGGGCGGAACCAGGGGTAATAGAGGACAAGGCCTCCCCTCAGATTTGAAGTTTCATTTATTTTGTTATAGCATTTATAAACAACACAACATGATTCCTATTCAAAATAATAAATTTAAATTGGTCCTTTCCAATTTTTTTTTTTTTCTGGTCCCGCCCTGGCCCTTATTTTTTTTGTCGGAGTTGATGGATCAATGGAAAGAAAATTCGCTTAAAAGTCACCGTATGAGAGGGGGCCAAAAGCCCAAAACCCTGTTGCATTGTTTTTTTTTTTGAAGCTAAGAACCCCAAGAAGGGGTTCCAATCTATTAATAAAAAAACTAGTCACTACTGGTGACTAAAGTAACAAGTATTACATCCACAAGCGCAACAATACTGAGTCTAAAGTTTCTCAGAACAAAACAAAAACAATTACAAAGACTACACATAAAGCTAAAAGCCATCTAAAAAACATCAATCTTCATCTTCTGAAGCCTCTTCCACCAGAACTTCCTCAGTAGTCTCTGCATTCCTTTGCACACCATCAGTGTTGTTTGTTTGCAATGTGTCTCTTGCCAAATCAACTGCCTGCACACCCCTCGAAATTGTACTATCTGGAATAGTCATACCTGTAGTCTGAATTCCTCCTACGACACCTTCTCTTGCATTTAAACCAGCTTGGCTAGAAGTCAGGAATTGAAAAATCCCCATGGTTACATTTGCTAGGCCAGCTTCAATGCCAGAGGAAGTACCTGTCCAATTCAAAAACAAATTTGCAATTTGATGCGCCATGGCTGAAAAAGTACTACTTTTAGCATCTTTGAAAACACAGCTGTTCCTATTATTCCATTGTACCCAACAAGCTATAGCTACAAAATTTAAAGCAAAAATTTTGTTTGCTTTTGGTAACTTTAAACAGCTTTCCCAAAGAATAACAAGATCATCAAATAGCAAAGAAATGTTTCTACTATTAAAATTATTGAAAAAAAGTCCAAATCTTACTAAAAGGTAAACAGTGAATCATTAAGTGATTTACTGATTCAGAATTACAACAGAGTGGACATTTAAAATTCCCTATCCAACCTTTTTTACAAAGGTTATCTTGAGTTAAAATTTTATTATTTAACACTAACCAGAAGAACAACTTAATTTTGAGGGGTACTTTCAGAATCCAAACTGAATTAGCTATATCAGTTCTAGTTCTCCCATTATTTAACAATGCATAGACATAACTAACTGAATACATTCCATTTGATTCCAAAGTCCAAAAAGCTGTATCTTCTGAATTTGTAAAACGATACTCATGAAGAATCCTAAAAAGCTCAATTTTTTCTACTCTGAGTTCAGAAGAAATGCCCCTTGTGAAGAAAAGGTTTGGGTTTTCCCTATTTCATACTTCTTCAACTGTTGCATTTGGTTTTAAAGTCTTATCATAAGCTAATGGAAAATTATCTTCAAAAATAGTTTCTCCATTCCATTTATCATGCCAGAAACCCTGTTGCATTGTTAGGAATGACAATTAGCCGTGTTTATACTAAGTGTGATGTCTTATTTTTAACGTTTGATAGTTAGCAGTAGGTGTGACTTAGAGATGTTTGTATGACTGTTTGCATTTGTTAATGAATGCCGGCCTCTCTTCTTGGGAGTCTACTTTTCAAAAAAGAATAATAAAAAAAAATTGTAGGGCTGGCATTTCATCTAATTTCATGAGGTATGTAAATTATTTACAGCCATATATCCGCCTGTCTATATTCTTTCTATTAACTCCGAACCTAGGGTTTTCTATAGAATTAATTAACTTAATTTTTTTAAGTAAATTATTACAAGTCAATATGTAGTAGAGTAATCTGGTTAAGCTCACAAGTATTCTCACTAGAATCATCGATAGTATGTTTTATTCAATATTATCGATTATGTCATATATTATCGTTATAACTAATAAAGGTAAAATTTTAAATGGTTTAGTGCATCATTAATTTAACATGAAAAAAATATATAAATACTCTTCAAGAAAATACATAAATGAGATCATTTCATTTCTGTTTGGCTTACTAAATCTTTACTCGTACATTTTTTGATCTCATACAAAATTTTACTAATAAGTTGTCTATTTGTTGTTACTTCGAGTATATTAGGAGTTTTTTTTTTAAAATCTGAAAATTGCCAACATGATTATTGCTGATTTGGATGGTAATTTTATTAAAGAGAGCTAAATTAATATTTTGATGTATTATTTATTCTCATCCATCTTTGTTTTATTTTTATTTTTTTTGTTTGGGGAAAAGTGAGGTATTATTTTCTTTGAACATACAATTTTTGAAGATAATTCTCTACCCTTTATTTCCGAGTTTATTCAAGGAGCAAGTCACAAGAAGAGAGACGCACTCTCATTGGTCTAAACTTGGCTGAAAAATAACACCAGTTATGAAAAATGTTATTTTGATAGTGGGGTACTCTATTACACCGTTAAGCAATACACAAACATAAAAACTACAAAGAAAAAATAAAGCTGTTGTTGACTTGTTGTTGTAAGCATTCTTTTTTTTTTCCCCCTCTCTTTCGAGTAATTTGTGTCTACGTGATAACCACCATTCAAATATTTTGCATGTTAGAGAGGAGTATCAATTGAGGACTTCGTACAGATATAGAACACCAAAATCTTTCCCTTACCAGGCCTACTATTCTGCCAAAAGAAACATAAAAAAAAAAACAAATATGTAATTTTTGTAGGGAGATTTGAAACCAGAACTTGGAAAAGATATTCAATCTAATTGATGAATCAATCGAGCAATTAAGATTCATAGTGCAAGACCATCTGTGTAGAGTAAAAGCAATCCATTTTATTTTCTCTCTTTTTTTTTTTATGGATTTGTAACATGGAGATGTACTCTGCTTTTTAAATGTAAAAACAATTGTATTTTCAACTCGTCACATTATAATTTTGCAGTGTGTATCTACCAGCTTTCTGAATAGTGTTAAGACTTAAGACAAATTTCCATACACCAAATCTCAATCCATAATTTTTCTAGATCTAATTGTTTGTTTACAAAGTTTTTTTTTTATAAAGGCCCGTAGTTTGTTTTGTTATTCTATAAAATATTACATAGACCAGTACAAAGCTTATTCCAACAAAAAAAAAACTTAAATAATAAATGGCTAAATTTAAAATTGTTTACATGATATCAAGCCAATGGTTTCAGAATTTGTAAATTTAAGGAAATTTATAGATAGTTATAAGTTTTATAAAAGTAAAATTATTTCGATCAGAAATAAAAAAATTATAAAATTTCTCGTAGAAAGCCACCAAAATTATGAAATTTCAATATCGAATCATGTTGATTTTATATTATTTTTTAATAAATTTTCCTTCCGACCGGAGTCTTAACGCTTAGGACTTACCAAATCAGTTCTTGCTCTTTTGTTATATTTCCGCGAATGCGCGCCTGGCTGTCTGCCACCAAAACTCTCCTTTGATTTTCTGTTGCTATTCATTGTTACCAAATCTGTACCAGCACCTGTGCAGGCATATTTTGAACGAATTGTAGTAGAACCAGAACCAATTGCCCACGACTCGTTATGTAATTGTGCTCTAGCAATGTCTGACAAGTTAGTAGTCTCTTTTATCTTCTCCGTTCCAACTGTATCGATCAAAGTGCATATTCATTTGTGCCGTCCCATAATCAATTTACTTTATCTGTTGGATTCAGGTGACTGGAGACGATCAGGTGCCTTCTCTTAATCCTCTTTCGCTCTATCCCAATTTTAGTAAATTTCTCTTGCACCCGGTCTATACGCTCTACTGAACACCACCATAGCCTGAATTGAACGAGCCACCAATCAGCGGACCCCAGTCACAGTCATCATATCTCGTAAACCAGGTTCATCTACAATAACATCCCAAATACAAAATTAGCAAAATCAAAACGTCTAAACAAAACACAAACCATTTATTAAAGTGATTTCAAATATTCTCTATCCTTTCCTCTCCCGGCATCCCCGCTCCATTTTCCTTCTTCCCTAGGTAACCTTCCCCACGTAGCATTTGCATCTCTTTCTCTTCTGTCCGACCAGATCTCTCTCTCTCTCTCTCTTGGTTAGATTAGGTTCTGGGTTTCTCGAATCTCGGATGGGGCAACAATCTCTGATCTATGCTTTCGTGGCGAGAGGCACGGTGATCTTGGCCGAGTACACCGAGTTCTCCGGAAACTTCACCTCCATCGCGGCTCAATGCCTCCAGAAGCTTCCTTCCAGCAATAACAAATTCACTTACAATTGCGATGGCCACACATTCAATTACCTTGTGGAGAATGGATTCAGTGAGTTGATTGATTTGTCTCTTCGCATTTTCCATTTTTGTATTCATTTGGTGTTGTTGATCTGACATTTTCAAAATGTTTATTTTATTATGGTTCAAATACAATTCCAATATTTTGAATCGGGATATAGGGTCTTTATTGCTTGGTACGGATTGAGTTGCAATTTATTTTGGATTTGCATGCATACAATCAATAATGAAATGTAGTAATAATTATAAAATTTGACATTTTCTATGACAGAGTTTCTTTATATTGGCTGGATGGTAACATTAAATATCTGGAATGTTGCTGTCTATTTTGTCATAGTGATATGTATTTTTGTGAAGGAATAACAATCTTCTAAAAGTTACAGTGATCATTAAAAAAATAAAGTCTTTTTTCACAGAGCTTTGGAAAGGATTGAGTACATTGGATGCCTTGAACATTTTTGCCCAATTTTGTCATTGTGATATGCAATTGGTAGAGGAGAATAGTAATTGTGATTCATGGAATTGTTGTAATATAATGCAAGGCTTTGGGATAAATAAACTGTAAGTGTTAATCAGAGAGAAATCACTGAAACCAATATGTGTAGATGCTGATTAAAGTAACATGTTTCCCTTTAGTTCATGTTTTGAAATATCAATATCTCAGATATAAGTTTGAATGCTCTTGCCCTTTCCTTCTGGCTCCTTATAATGAAATGTTTCTAACTAGTTAACTTTTATTACCATTATAATAAATTAACACAATTAGAAATTTTCTTTTTGGCACAGTTCTAGCCTTAACGAAGTTCAAACAATAATGCATTGTCAACTTCCCATCTTGTCATTGAACAATCACTTTATAATACCTTTCGTTTTCAGTTTCCACAGAGGAGCATAAGCTTAATTGTCTTAATTGCACTTTCTTGGATAAATGCTGAGATGGTTGATTTATTGCTTTTTATTTTTCCAGAATATTTGACATCTCTGTGTTCTTTTTTTTTTTTTTTTTTTTTTTTTTTTTGTGTAGCATATTGTGTTGTTGCAGTGGAGGCTGCTGGGAGGCAGACACCTATAGCCTTCCTAGAGAGAGTGAAAGAAGACTTTGCCAAGAAATATAGCAGTGGCAAAGCTACAACTGCCACTGCCCATAGCCTCAACAGAGAATATGCGTAATTCCTTTTTTTTTAGTTCATGTTTTATTAATGCCACTATTGAATTGATATATATCCTATATTCCTATCTGAGTTATCAGCTTGATGCAGCTGTTAGGTTTGTATTCCTCATGATCTTGCTTTAATTATTTCACTGACATAGTCAATTTTTATAAACGAAAATGCTGAATTTGCAATTAACACCAAACTATATACTCTGAACACCTGATGCTGTTACAGAGATGTTTCAAATAACACCAATTGATCATGTAATTGGGATGGAATTAAGTATTCCTTTTCAAATTTGAGAATTAAATTTTTGTCATGTAAAATTGGTTCTGAGCCTAAAATGAACCTAATCAGCTAAATGAATATTATTTTCCGGGCATGAAGTTCTCACTATTGAAAATATGAAAAGATTTTGATGAGTTGTATGCATATAGTGTTATTTGCAAAATAGCACGTCTGATGTTACACGCAGAAGAAATGTTGGGTTATTTTTGCAAATGAATCATAATATTTGGCTTATGCTGATATCATTGCAAATTGGTTGATGCTTTGTCTGCAGTATGGTAATGTTTCTAGTTCTTAATTGCAACCGCCACAAACCATTTGATCTTATCTGGAAATATTTAGAAGTACTTGGAATTTGCAAAAACACCTATATAAAATTTGAATTTTTCTCAGTTCATAATTCAATAAGAGGTGGTCTATTAACACCTAAAAGAGTAATGTGGCTAAATATAGAGCTGCTTAAAAGCTTTGCTTTGAAATTTCATAGGTCAAAGCTAAAAGGACACATGCAATACTGCGTGGAGCATCCAGAAGAGATAAACAAGCTTGCTAAAGTCAAAGCTCAGGTCTCTGAAGTTAAAGGTGTCATGATGGAAAACATAGATAAGGTAATATTTATGTGGAGAAAGAGGTTGAAATATTATGTTGAATTCAGTCATGCCTCTCTGTGTGGCATAAAATCATTATGCATAAATTCTCTCTCTCTGATTTCTTTTTACCTCAGGTTTTGGATCGAGGGGAGAAGATTGAGCTGCTCGTTGACAAGACTGAGAACCTTCGCTCCCAGGTTTTTTTACTGACCATTAAAATTAGATCTGATTATAAAATTACGGTTTTCCTCAAATTATTGCGCAATGTTTTCTCTTTTTGCTTTTACAACTAGCATCCAATATTTGTGGTACATGTAAATGTCTATACTGATAGATAGATTTTCGTGATGAAAATGATTTCTCCCATTTAAGGCAACAGTCTTTATGCTGTCTTGTAATCCACAAACCTAAGCTGAAGGGCAGTTGGGCCAAACGAGTTGAAACATTTCATCCTGAGTTAATCCTGAAAACTTTGGGCAATTGAATAATTTTTTGTAAGCTTTTTTAAGCAATTACCTACCTTTGTTATCTAAAAGTATCAACGATTACTTAGAATAAATGATAACATCTTCTGATGCATTCGGATGTTCTTCAAATGAAACTTGAACAACTTTCAATTTCCATTGCAGGCACAAGATTTCAGGCAGCAAGGGACAAAGATTAGGAGGCAAATGTGGTACCAAAACATGAAGATTAAGCTCATTGTCTTGGGTATTATTGTTGCAATAATCCTCCTTATAGTTCTCTCTGTCTGCCATGGCTTCAAGTGCACTTAGTCAAGTTGGATCTGATATAGTGTAAAGTAATACTATCATACTTTTTTGTTCCAGTTAACGAGCTTCTTTTTTAGTGCATCTTGATTTTTTAGGAGTGGGGCAATGGGGAATGTTATAAGGTACGAGGGTATTGTATCAGCGATGAACTGATTATTAGCATGTAAAGATGCACTTTGTTCTTTTGCATTATATATATCAGTATAGGAAAGGCTTGTTGCCTATTTACTAATAATTAATGCAGCATTTTTCCTTTTTCTTATCTTCACAATCATCAATCACAGTGATTTTTTTTTTTCTTTTTACTATGGGTGGAGGTGGGATTTTGTGTGTGTGTGTGTGTGTGGGGGGGGGGGGGGGGGGGTTGGGTTATACATGTACCTCCTTTGCGCACTGGTGTGCATATTATGAATACTGATTTCTGCACACTTGCAACGACCCAGCCAAAAGATCATGGATTACTGAAACAGAATTAAACAAATAACAAATAATCTAAATATAAAACATAACACTGGATAACCTACTTACTTAAACGACGTGGCTCTCAAATAAGACAATTGCAAGTGTGCAGAAACAAGAGAGTAATCAAGACAAAACTAAAAGTTTCTTAACTTACTAAAGCTTTGCAGCCAGCTATGCTCTCATTCATTGCAATCAGCATGCTCTGATCCATTTCTACTGCTGTGCTTGGATTGTGTAGAAAGACATCTCTATTAGTCAAGACCGAAATGCTGGAACCTTCTCACACTCATCTACACCTGATTCTTTTTAATAGTGGGAAGGAGGAAAGATGGTATTATTATGCCTCTCTATCTGGTTTCTGGATTTTAGGTGCCTTTGCGTCTTAAGAATTTGGCACGAATTGTTCTGATGGTGAATATTCCTTTTTTTTTTTAAGTAAAAATGGGAAAAAAATATTGATTTTTTTTTCTTTTTCGTCCTGCAAATGTAATTCCCTGTCATTTATTCTCGTTTTTATGCACCAATTATTATCAATTTCCTTTTTTTTTTTATTATACATCAAAGTAAGATGAATCAATAGAGAGTATTTTCACACACACCTATGTAATAACAATTGACGCAAACAGTTCTGGTAAAAATAACAGGAGTTCTACGGTTTTAATTAAGATAAATGGACCAAGTCTTCTAGTTAGTTTAAATATTCCTAAAGAATTGTTTCAGTTGGAGTTTGAATCCGCATAATGTACTTTGTAAGGAATATCGGCCCTAATTATTTACTATTTTATGAACGTTGCGGTCTACCACATGTGTTGCAATCCAAGTCAAGAGAAAAGTAAACCAATACAAATCCAAAATCTGTCACATGCCTAAATTTCTAGCATTTAAATATAAAAAATTTACATAATAATACCCATGGCTGAGAAAGCACCCAGCAGAATGGTGAGTAGGTCTGTCCTATCAGTCTTAGTACTACCGATATTTCAGAAATCAGAAAATATATTTTCTTTTCAAACTTGTTATTATTGAACGCTTTCCATTTTGTTGTTTTATCTTTTTATTTGTTTTTGTTTTGTACTTTTGTTTATGCCAGCCACCTCGGACAATCAATGGACATATGTTGCAAACTTGCCATTATGATAATATTTCGTAATGAATATTACTATTTGTGTTGCCATATTTATTTTAATGGTCAAATTATGATAACTTAGTAAATGAACTTTTGGAACACTAGCGGGAAAAATATCTATACAAGATAATATCGTCATGACTAGCCCAATTTGATGCTTTATTTTGGATTGATTTTTTCTTTTTTAATCGCAAGACAAATATGAAGTCTAACAGGACATCCTGTACTTTCGGAGGCAGCCAACATTTGCATAATTGAAAAATTGCAATATTTCTTAACATTTTCAATAACTAATTCATGCATTATTATTTTGAACTGCTTGAACTCTTTCTCTTCGACGAGATACAGAGAAATACATTAATTAATTACATGCCTATGGAAATTGTAACTGTCGCTATCCCTTAGCCAAACACAACTCGACTATACATACCCTTATGACCTTCACAAACAAGACTAACAGAAATATACACAACAACCACTACGGTACACAGTTAAACCCAAACTATATATTCACATAAATGCAAACACCATAATCACCAAAGCTCATTCTCTAAGAGACTACTTATCAACAGATGCAGTTGAAGTCATGCACAAACCATGCATTGCAAGCTTCGCACCTATTTATATAACACCACAACTCAAGAAGAATTTTAGCAAGCCAATGGATCTCTGAAAGCTGAAATCTCTTCAAAGATAGGTAGGCGCTTGGACCTGAAAGGAGCCCATTGCTTTATGACCATATCAAGCATCTGTATCATGTCATCCTCAATCTTGCTCTCATCATTCATTGGCTCCTCATTTTTGTCCCAAATGAGAAACTTTGTCTGTGAGTCGGTCCTAGCCATCAGTTCCTCAGCCCTTTTGAAGAGCTTGCTATCACTATAAGTCGCATATTTTCTCTCGAGGACGTCAGTCAGAATTTGTCGGGCCTCCTTTAGACGGCCTTGTTCAATTAGGCAAAGAGAGAGGTTGCATGCTTTGTTTGCATCAGGATCAATCATTTGTGCCTTTCGGTAGACCACCTCAGCTGCAATGTAGCTATGTTGTTGCATGTATGCCCATGCTAGGTTCCCCTATAGATTGAGCAGAAAAAGGTTTTGAGTGCTTGTCTGATGAACTAGCAATATTCTTTCAATTATTCATTTTTCTTTTCACTAATGAGAGCTATTTGATCATACACTTTAATTTCACTGACCATGAAGGATGCATCACTTGAAGTCAACTCTCTCAAATTGTTATACAGATTCGCTGCTTGTGTATATGTAATTTATTGGCAATACTTTGGAATTGATGCTTCCTATATATAATAACTTGTGTTGGTAATTCCAAATACTATTGCTTAATTATGATTATCTGAACTCCAGTTACATGATAAATAGTAGTAGTGTAGACATGTACTTGGTGATCGAGTGCTTGTGAATGCATATTACATCTAGCTAGATATTATGTATGGAAATGGAAGAATATGAAGAGCGATAATAGAAATAAAAAAACAAAAAAAAAGGGACTTGAAACATACAAGGATACGAGACGTCTCTTGCTTGATTGAAACTTGGATCTTTTTCCCATGAGATCTTGCTTTTTTAGTGGTCTTTCCATGGAATGCTTCTCCCATGTATATCTTTCTTAGCTTCCTCTTCAACAACTCTATCTCTTCTTTGGTCCTCCCGCATTTCTATTGGCAAAAGTACAAGTGCACTTCAATAAAGAATATAGACACTGTCATACTGATATATATAAACTTCTCTGATTATTGGTCTAAAAACCAAACTCAACATTACGTACTAAATGCATTAATGTTGATGACAAACCATAGAAGAGATACATCTTTTCTTTTTTTTGTTGTTCTTTAGGCTCCTGTTGCAAATAGTAGCCTCTGACTACTGTTTTTGTTGAACATTAAAATATGGTTTAAGTTTTAACATCATTCATCTGAGTTTTACATAAATAACGGTTCAATTCTAGCTATATGCTTTTGCTATTTTGTGCATACATCCATATATATGCCTCATGCTTTTATGAAATGAAAGGAGAGAAGGAAAATATATTATCTAGAAGAACAAATATTATTATATATATATCATCTGTATATTATGTCAAAAAACAGCTGTATTTTAAACAATATCTATTATATTAAACAAACTATTCAAAGCGAGCAACTCATGACATATAATACCAATAAATAAAGTACCTTGTAGAGGTCAATGAGAAGATTGTCAAGGGATTCTTGGGCTTGCTTGGAGCAAAGGTGTCTAAACGATTTAATGGCTTCTATTGCCTCCTCAGACCGCTCTCGCTGCTTCATCACCACCGCCATGTCCTTTAGAGCGCTGTCTACCCTATCACCACTGTTCACTGCCTTCCAGAACCACGGTATTGACGCATCCAAGTCCTTGTCCACCAACTGTATGCACATTAATTTAACATATATATATATATCAGCTTATTATTAATCAGTTTTAAGTTCTCTTATAATTCACTGTCGCCAATCTTATTAGCAGCAAAAGTATTGTACAACTACCGCACTAATATAAACTAAACATAATATATCAATTATTCCATGGCTGACTATAACCAAGCTGAGAAAATATATATTAACCATTAATCAAAATAGATCTAAAAGAAGTAAATATGAAAGATAATTTGGGGGTAAAAGTAACACCAAACAATTATCGAATTTTTAGGTGTAAAAATTTCTAGGTATAATTGAACTGTAAAAGTACCTGTAAATGCTTGGCGCGAGCATATGGCCCATCTCCAGGTGGGATCTTGTATAATACATGCATTGATTCCAGATCTCCTTCGCTCTCTTCATCTCCCCACTCGTATCGACCATTTTCCATTTCTTTTAAATCTCTCTCTTTCTCGAAGTAGACTTTAAGAAGTACTTTCTGTGAGTTTGGTTAGGAATCCAATAGTCTTTTTATACATCTTCCCTTCGGTGTTTACGATAGATCTGTTCTATGCAACCTTATCCGACATGTGGGTTCCACCTCCATTATAATTTTAGTAACAAGGATCGGACCAGGATCCTCTGGACGTTTTTTTGAAACGTCCAGTGGACGTTTTGGATCGGAGCCGTCCGATTTAAATCAGACGGTTCATTTTTTTCGGACCAATATTTTTTTCGGGTGTGGTGGAATGCACGGGGCTCCTTTATAGCCGTTGAGATTAAATCAGACGGTCCAGATCCCCAGCCGTCCACCAAACGTCCAGAGGATGGACGTCCAGAGGATCTGATTCCAACAAGGATCTGTGTTTGTCTGAGTAGTGTTAAGAGTTGTCCACCATAATGAACCACACCGGGTTTATACACAAAATTCTGTGGGTCATGAGACCACAAAAGAGATCCAATCATATGATGAATCTAGTACGGTTTGAATCAAGACGCATTTCAGTCCAGGTTGGTTGTGATTCTTGTGAAAGCTTTCGTGAGGAGTTGTGGATTGTTTCCTTCATCTTATGCAATTAGGTCCGAACTTTATGGAATTTGAATAATAAAGTTCAGCTTTTATCATTATTACCTGGAGATCTTTTTATATTGTAATTATTATTTTTATTTTTAGGAGAAACCCGTGGGTGCTGGAGATTTGTTTTTACAGCTTACCACATTACATTGTTATCACAGCCCAGCGAGAAAATTTTTAATGAGATTTAAGAAGTATGCTAACTGATGATATTAATATATGAGAAATGTTACTGTCAAAGCAATATGAATGGAGAATTCTATCAAATTCAACTCTATCTCAAAATGAAAGTTCAAATAACTGATCTAAACACGTTCAATAGTTTTAAAAATATGAAAACACAATTGTTAAATTTGTAAAAAAACAATTTGTTTGCAAAAAGATTTCAATATGATGAACATATTGAGAGGTTTGGATTGGTCATTTGAACTTTCAAATTTGAGATCTAATTGAGTTTGACAGAGCTATCCGTCAAATCACTTTGGCCATAGCATTTCGTTTATATATATAGAGAGAGTTTAGTTACGGTGAGTCGCGACTCACGGACCCTCCGGTGAGTCACAATCAAAACTCCAAGATTTAATTCAAAATGACCGATCCAAACCCTTCCAATATGATCTCCTTATTGAAATCTCCATACAGACCAAATTTTTTATTTTTTTCGAAATTTTTAAGTTTTTTTTTTGAAATTTTAGAAAATCGTTAATCTAATAAGTTCCGAATCATTCAAAAATAATAGTTTTTAAAAATCCGAAAAAAATACTTACAAATTTTGAAAAAATGAAAATTTTGGTATGATTTCAATAGGGAGATCATATTGGACGGTATGGATCGGTCATTTTGAACTAGATCTAGGAATTTTCATAACGACTCACCGTAGCTAAACTCTATTTATATATATAGTGGATGGAGAAAATACACTCTAGCGTATGGATCGTCCATGTACACCCCGATCCGTTTTTGAAATTCAAAATTCAAACAATCAATCCGAACTATTCAAGTTATTCTCTATATTGAAAAACTCTTGGAGACCAAATTTTATATTTTTATATAATATCTGTAATATAAATTATAACTATCAGATTAACAATACAATTATTTTATACATTTTGGGATCAAATATGATATTTTTTATATAAATACCAGTATATTACAAAAAAGACAATGTAAATATATTATTAAAAAAACAATGAAAAATATTGCACACCATATATTCGTTCAACTTGGATATATAAGTCCCTGAGAGATTTCTTCGTTTTTTCCTTTTCGGAAAATAAGAGAATGGATTTACTATAAAAAACATTTTGGAAGCTCTAGGTTCCACAAAAATATTTTGAAACGTGGTAATATATATTGTTCCAAATTTTGAATGACATATATACACGCAGAAACTTTTAAATTGCACATTCATTTGTAAAATTTGTTTGCTCATTTTTCTTTCTTTCTTTCTTTTTTTTTTTAGTAAATTTTCTGGGAGGTCACTGAACTTTATACATAATTCAATTTTGGTCACCAAACTTTAATTTGTCCTCCCGTACCCCTTGAACTTTGATTTTGTCCGAAAATGGTCCCTCCGTGAACCTCAGTTATGACTCCTTGTAATCTAAATCTACTTCCGTCTTTTTAATCTTCTTCTCGGATGAAATAGTACGGATCTCCCCTCTTCCTTGCGTCACAAATCTCACTTCCGCCTCCTTTTTTTTTTTTTCTCTCGTGCCTCTCATCTCGATTCCAACCACAAATCCAGCCAAGAGGGAGAGGGAGGTCTAACGACACAAAAGTACCTAATTTCTCTCTCACTCTCTCCCTTCCTCTTCATTTTTTTCTCTCTCGTTTTACTTCGTACCAGACCCCAATCCAAAGATTTTGTGCGATTTTTGAAAAAGGTATACTTAAAATTTAGTCTTGGCATCTTGGATTGGTGCATTGCTTTAAATTTCTGTTGGTCTAACGTTTTTGGATTTTTTGCGAATTGGTAATGATAGATAGCCAATTAAAATTCTCTCAATGAAACCAACAGAAAAAGGAAAAAGATGAAAGCAAAATTGAATGAACTTATATTTATATTTATGTGTGTAGAGAGAAGACAATGCCATGACATGTGTAGTGAGTACATGCATCCAAGATGAGATAGTGCAAACGAGGTATTGCTGCTAGATAATGGAGATACTTGGGGATATGTGCTTTCCATGGAGGGTGGCACGCTGGTGCAGTACCAGATGGTGCAGTGCAAGCATCTTCTCCTTTCCATACTGAATTGCTTGCTCTCTGGAGTGTCTGTACAGGCTGTGCAGAATGGAGGGTACATGCCGTGTAGCTTTTGTACTGATTGTGAAAATCTTTATAGAGTCAGCTTGGGTTCTTTAGATGCTGCCGCAATGGATTGGAGGCTATATCATGATATAATTCAGCTGGTACAATTATTTAGTGAGCGTCAGGGCTTGTATTGTAAATTGATTTGTAGAGTCTAGAGAGGATAATCAACTGGCAGATTCCATAGCTAAGCATGCCAGATCGGAAGCCGGAAGGGATATCTAGTGTAGGTTATACTTTTTTTTTGATGAACTGCCCTTGGGCTTTGCATTAAAATGCTTAAAAGTTACACAGTGATACATATTGGTAAATGTAAACCAGAGACTGAAAAGCAAATTCCCCCACTCCTAACATAAATTACTACCCCGTAAACGAGTAAATTAAAACCTAAAAGACAATGCAAAAGAATGAAAAGAAAAAAACATAGTAGCTACCTGAAAACCTAAGAAAATAAAGCCAGTAAGGGGTTTTGTGGGAGTAAAACTGGAAATAAAAATTAAATTTAAGGTGGTGCCTCCTGCACTTGCTGAAAAAATCTCGCATCTAAAGTCATTCCTATTCCATGTTCCCTCATAGCACTGGTTATACTTATCCAATCATGTAAATCCCTTGTACTGTCTCTCTGATTTTAATGGAATGCCCATGGGTCGTTACTTGAAAAAAAAAAAGATAATAATAAATTATAAACATCTACAAATGTTTTATTTTTAGTGAAGAACAATACCTCTCCATCTATTCCAACCACAACAGTATGGTGCTTGGCAACTAATACACTCTTAAAAAGCTTTTCCTCTTAGCTTTTTTTCAAAAATCGCACAAAATCTTTGGATTGGGGTCTGGTACGAAGTAAAACGAGAGAGAAAAAAAGGAAGAGGAAGGGAGAGAGTGAGAGAGAAGTTAGGTACTTTTGTGTCGTTAGACCTCCCTCTCCCTCTCGGCTGGATTTGTGGTTGGAATCGAGATGAGAGGCACAAGAGAAAAAAGAGGAGGCGGAACTGCGGAAGTGAGATTTGTGACGCAAGGAAGAGGGAGATCCGTACTATTTTGTCTGAGGAGAAGATTAAAAAGACGGAAGTAGATTTAGATTAAGTTATAACTGAGGCTTACGGAGGGACCATTTTCGGACAAAATCAAAGTTCAAGGGTACGGGAGGACAAATTAAAGTTTGGTGATCAAAATTGAATTATGTATAAAGTTGAGTCACCTCCCATAAAATTTACTCTTTTTTTTTTTAAAATGTTCATAGGCTTTAGTACACTATTTTATTTTTGCAATTTAGTTAAGGAATAACAATGCAATTGAAAATATTAATTGATTTTTTATTTATTTATTTATTATTATTATTATTTGAAGAGGGAAGGCACGTAGGCCCTGAAATGTTAATTGATTTGAAGCGAAAGAGGGGAAAAAGGAGACTGACGTCGCAATGATGTCAAAGTAAAGTGTCGTATTATTTATTTACCTAAGGGGAAAAAAAGTGAATAGGAGCTATATATCTTCTATTTTTTTATTGGTTGATTTAGATTTATACCACTGCAAGTATTTGAAATTAGGATATGCCATCACTGCAAACATTTATACCAAAAACTAGGGGGAATTCAGTTCGGAAAATTTTTTTCTCCAGTTTGATATTTGTTTTATAATAATAAATGTAAATTTGTGAGGAAGTCATTTAGATAAACTTTATCCAATTCAATAAAACAATAAAAATATTAGTTAGTAGAGTGTACATTAATATTCATTGAATCTGGACACTCATTAAATTAATTGTGATTCGACTCGTGACAATATATATATATATATATATATATATATATATATATATATATATATATATATATATATATATATATATATATAAAGAACTCTATCCTCCATTTCTTTTGTACGATTCTTTGTATCTCTGACTCTGTAGAAAAGCTATTTGAAGATTGGGCATGACAGTATGAGAGTATTGCTACGTCACTACGTGTATGTGCGTGAGGGATATTGCGAGAATTCAATAATGTATTCTTTTTTTCGAATAAAAGAAATTTTTTTCTCGATGTGGAAAATTTCTACACTGACGGAGACTAAATGTAAATAAGCTATAACTCACAGATATAATCGTTGAAATTATAGACAAACTGCTCCACAAAATATAAGGTTGCATTGATTATGCATGGTTAATGATTTGTAACACTTGACTTTAACCCAAATTGAACAAAAGGAACTAATAAGTTGGAATAAAAAGCCTAACAGTCTGTTTCATTTAAGAAACAAAATTAAGTTTTTACATTATACACCTATGTAGCCACTGGTACCAAAGCCCGGTACCATTTAGGCTTTTTCCTTCATTCAACTATGACCCTTCTAAACCAAGCGTAGTTAATACCAAATCTTTAAGAAAGATAAATCCTGGTTGTTAATAAAACATCTTTCACAAAACAGAAAATAATAACAGCAGTTCCTAAATATTTATGCCACTTCAATGCTATCATCACTCAGCCACACCAAGCATGGGGGGTGCTTGCATCTGAATTGGAATAAGGTACCGATCTTGTGCTGTCCATTTTTTGATCTCGACCTTCACTTGTTGGTTCATGTTGCCTTTCAAACGATGCCGCAATTTTGTGGTGTCCACTTTATGATCTTTACCTTCACTCGTTGGTTCATGTTGCCTATCCAGTATAGAAGCATATTATCAATTTTACCTATCATGGATTTAATAGTCCCTATTTGTTTCTTATCCAAAATTATATCATTTCTGAACTGCCAAGGACTCTAACACAAGGTATAATACATGACTAGAAAAGCTGTTTTGTTAGCTCCATGAAAAGAGTTTGGAAAATTAATAATATCATTCAGATTGACCCACTGTTATAAACTTTTTGATTGCATCTAAAAGAAAATGATAGTTAAATAAAAACAAGCAAATGCAATAAAGAAAATTACCAATTGTTAGGGGTTGGCATGCCTTGCAGGTTCTTCTCCAGTTGGTGGATTACAAAAATATCATGCCACAAAAGCTCATATATTTTTAAGTGAAGGTTTTTAGGCATTTGCTCCACTCTATTGTAACTGTCACATCCATTCTTGATTAAGGACAACTGGTCAGCAATTTGGTTGCATTCCGATGGAATGTATTTTACACTGAGCGATCTAAAAAGTGGTTGAGATATACCCACCTCTACTAATTTGTTCGAAACACCATTCCATTGAAATTCAGTTAAACCAGCTTCTCTACGAGCTTCATTGATCCATTTTAAATCAATCCCGTGTGGATCAATTCCATTAAAAGCCTCCACTGCATTTTTTGAACTCATGTAGAAAATAACATTGTTCAACCCATGATCTGGCAACAAATCTCGGTACTGTTTGACTAGGTCAATTGCAACAATTAGACCAAAGAGTCCTGCCACATTAGAATTCTCAATTGCAGGTTTGTTTCCATAGCACGAGAACGCCCGAACAAAGTACAAACTTTTGTCCCTAAGCACTATACCCAACCCTACATCGTTTGATTTCCTATCATAAGACACACCTACAGTAACTACCAGTTGTGTCTTCCCGGTAGGTCTAGGAAAAGCACTATACCTATCCACTAGATTAGGACATATTTTTTTCTTTTTAAACGAGAAGTGGCCCAAATCAACAATGCACGAGGGCACCTCCCCAAATTTCAATTTTTTGTCCTCAAGGCAGTAAGGACAATAAAATTGTATAAGTTCTTCTGGAAATAGTTCTTTTTGCGGTAGCACACGAAGCACCCATCAATATCGAAGTTAAAGTTAATGAAATTCAATAATCTATCGCAAGTTTTGTGTCCTGTCCCGATTAAGTGTTTTTGATAAATCAAAGAAAATTAAAGTAAAAAATTGAAGCAACTAAAACAATCGAAGACACAGAAAAGGAAATATGAAAAGAAACTAGGTAACAAAATAAATGGTTGTAGCCTTAGATTGAATAATGTCTGATCTATTCTTACATTGTCTTGCTTTCACGCTAATGGTCTATTAACTAAGCAAGTATTTGTTTGATAAGGAATAATAAACCCTAATACATATCATTATTTATTAAAATAAGCATTAAGCCCATAAGCCCATAAAATGTCGGCCCAAATTCCATATTAACCTATTCCACATTTGTTTCCTTTGTCTTTTCTACTTTTCGCTACTTTCTTCATCTGTATGGCCATGTATATATATATAAAAAAAAAAAAAAAACACAGCCACAAATCATTACCTCGCGTGGTGGAACTCTTCTTGGGTTCTCCCCCTCACTGTTGGAATGGAGCATTATTGCCGGGAATACGGACGATTCGAAGGAGAAGCGATAAGGTCTACAGAAAGTGTGTGAGAGTAAGAGTCTGAAATTTCAAAGTTAAAGAAAAGAGTTTAATTTGGGATGAAAATCATGTTACTAGCATGAGGGGAACATAAACCTTTTCATCTATAAAGTATGAAGTTGGTACAGTGACGGATTTGGGATGGACAAAGTGTAATGGCTTGGGGCTTGGGCTTGATTTCAATTTCCTGTCTGGGCTTTGGATGACTGGACCCTTTTTTTTATACCAACGGCAGATATGAGAATTGCTGATTTATAGGAAAATTGAGTAATCGCTAAAGCCAATTGTGCCTAAAGAAAATTTGATAAATCTGTAAATTACCCCATCCCTTCTATTTTATTATTTATTTATTTATTTTATTTTTTTTGCAAATGAAACCCGTAAGCATATATGTCATTAAAGAGAATCTCTGTACAGTTTAGTTTAGCAACATCTAAAATTAGCAAACATACGAGAACAAGGGAAATGTATGGCCAACATAAGAGATGTTATGAAACCTGGCAAGATTACAAAGATGCCCTATTATTCATTTCCCTAGGAACATGGTTGTATGTTAGGTTCTCTGTATCCTTCATTTTACTAATCAGTTCTAGCAGCTGGTGATATATTCGCCAATCTACTGTATCAGGTGGTGATTGTCTATATAAGACCTTCTGCAGGAAGCAGGATCAAGCAGCCTGTATATATGGAGCAAGAATGAATACCATGAATTCTTAGTCCTCAGAGTATCCTTGATTGCTTTGAATTCAGCTTCAATTGGAGAAGATGCCGTGCCAGTAAATAAAGCGTATTGGATCAGCTTGACAGAGGCTGTCAAGTTGCAACAAAATAGAATTGACAGAAGTTACAAATGAGGAATAATATTTCAGAATTTTAAAAGTAAAAACATACGGTAAATATAAATTGAAGGGAAAAAATGCAGGTTCTCCGCACAACTAATGAGTGAATGTAAGCAAAGAAACTGATATATTGAAGACCACGGTTGGACCATTAGAGCTGAGAAACAAACACGAAAAGTTTCATGAACGCAGAGAAATTAGTGACCAATTATCTTTGGGGCATCAAGACGAGAAACAAACGACAGATTCTCTTTGGCAAATATTGCAGATGGACAATTGACTTACTACTTTACCAGCTTTAAAGCTCAACACTATTTGCAACTATTTCGGGGGCCCTGAATACCACTGCAGCTGCAGTTATGTTGTGAGATTATTGGAATCTAAATATTAACTGCTTGTATGGAATATAGATACTTTTTTTTTGTACTTTATTTATTCAACCATGCCAAGCACCATGAAGGTTGATCAAGTTTAGCAGCTCAATCCCTTGTCCTTTATGAGAAACATTGAATTGGCCGTACAATTCTTGGACTAGAACATGCTCGATCCAAGTTGTGGATCATGTGCATACCCATGTAGATATTCAAAACCTTTTTTAAGTTTCGTGCGCCTAGACACCATACAAATACAATGGAACAATGCCGGAATATCTGTGGTTTTAAAAATTTAAATAATTTCTGAAACATATGTCGCAAGTTTCCTACATGCCTCATCAGAAATCCGTCCATTAGGCGAAGAACGGAAAATCAAAAGGAACATTTTATTACCTTTGTTACACCACATCTTTTTGGCACTCAGGTGTTCTCTTTGTTAGATAATGCCAGAAGACTATTTTAGTAGATCCCATCACAACCCTCGGCAGTGTGAGTAACATACAATACAGCATCACAACTTTTAGATTGAACCGAGAATGAAACAAACAAGATTGACAACTAAAGCCCTACAAAATTAACATACAATAAAGCAGTCCCAACAAAGCACATCACCACATGCCTAAAGCTTAGTAGCCAAAAAGGAGAATAACCCCATCTCTCATGTGTTCTACTACAAGCCATGTTATGGGACAAAGAAAAAAAGAATAAAAAAGGTAATCATACAAGAAGCTAATACTGGTTTCCTCTACCACGACCACCTGCTCTTCCCCTGCCACGGGTATATCCTCTACCAGTGGGCCCACCCCCACCTCTTCCCTGTTCATAACCTACATCATGCATATTTTAATGAAGTACAATTAGCTTTGTATCTTGGAATAGTTAATAAATTTTTATAAACTCCAGCTATCATAACTTATCATAATATAACCATTAGGAAAAATCTTTCTTGTTCCTTATGCTTTGTAGGGGATGCTTGAATGTTTCTCCTTTTGACAAGGATATGCATGGAAGGAATCTGTGCATATATATATGCAATATGCAAATAAAAGTTTTCTACCTCCATAATTCCAATGGCCTCTGCCTCCACGACCACCACGATTCCTATTAGGGTTCCATCCACCATTTTCTAAACAGAATAAAATAAAAATTAAGCAATGTAACTATTATGTTAAGATTTCAGTAATAGACAAAAAAATTCAGAAGTTCAACTAAAGATACAGAGAAATCATAGAAATGATACCTTGGTTAGCATAGCCAGAACCATAGCTGCCTTGGTTGCTGTAACTGTAACCAACTTGGTTATTGTACCCATATCCACCACCATATCCACCTTGATTTCCATACCCACCTTGATTACCATACCCACCACCATGGTTATCGTACCGATTCCCATACCTACCACCTTGGTTGTTATCATATCGATTCCCATACCCGCCGCCGCCTTGGTGGTTATCATACCCTCCACCATACCCGCCTCTACTGCCCCAACCCCTCCCCCCTCTTCCCCTTCCTCTGCCCCTTCCTCTTCCATAATCTTTCAACAGAAGTTCAAAAAATAAAATGGATGGAGATAAAAAACACAGATTATGCAGAAAGGTAGACAGATATATATATAACAACTATCAGAAAAACCTTATCTCCAACCATGTTTTCTACAGCTTGTATTCACTCTAGATTATTATATTATATTAGTTATAAGATACATATTTCTCTTATCACCTCTATGATCAAACTTTTCATTACAATACAGTACCTACTGTTACTAATTTTTTGTACGAGATCATAGGTATGAGCGAACAGTAATGTGGCGAATGGTACATCGATTAATCCAAACCTTGATTTTGTCGTGGCTGGTATTGTATCGGCTGATATTGTGGTTGCTGGTGTCTTCTTGGCTGCCTTGGATGGTACTCTGCTTGAGATGGAGCTTGATATCTACTCAGAAGAAATATATAGTTAGAAATATGAAAAACATGAAAGATCAGATGCACCCTCCTAACCATTCAATCCAGAAAAGAGTTACCAAAATGCTATGGAAAATATTACATATAATTGTGCAACATTTCCTCTGTAAAAATGAGCGTCCTCCAGAAAAAAATAAGGGGCGAGAAAGGGAAAAAATTGCTAACCCAGGAGAGTCTTTGTTGAGCTCAGTAGGTGACAAGGAGATGGAGATCATAGAAACCTGACGTGTCATCTCCAAGCTGCAATTAAACACTCCAAACATCAATACAGTGACCCGAAAAATATATACTGAGGTGAAAAACATTTAAATCAGAAAAAAAAAAAGACTTAACGGTACAAGGCCCTCTTCAATGGGTTCCCAAACATCAGTAATACTGACAGAACTAATAGATGTATCTTGGTGCAAACCAGGAGTCCTTTTCTGTATATGAAAAATATTAAAAGATTAATTAAAACCTTCAATGACAGGAAATGCAAATCTTTGAGAAGGATAATTGATCCATCCAAAATAGTAATATCTTTTTGGAATAAAACTCCAACCCTCACTTCTCGCTTAACTGGGTTTGCACCACTTTGCAACCATGCAATGTAATAGCATCAATAAAAAAAAATTGTACAACTGAATGATAAGAGTATTATGAGAGAAGAAATCAAGAGCAAACCTTTATAATCTCCACAATTGAGACAGTTTTGCTAATCGCTTGACCCATTGCTTTAAACACTATCTCTTTAGCTCCTTTTTCCTGGTTGATATATAAACAAAAATGAACTCTACTTAATTCCTAAAATCCCAAAAGAAAATAGTTTGAAAAAACAAAAACATAAACTTTTCTATTGCAAGCTTGGAAACACATAACAAAATCACTGAGATATGCCAGTACACTTCTATGCATGCTTCTAAGCAAGAAATGAGAATCGCTCACAATAAAAAATATTAAAGCATAGAAAACTACAAAATTTCACTGCATATTGAAAATTTTCCCAAATGAAATTGTAGGGCACACACCACATTTCCAATTACTAAAATCCAAAAATTTCAGTACTATTAAATTACTCAAATTCTTCTGAGGTTTTGCATTGCAAAATTGCTAGTGCATGTCACAATCAGGACACTAATTTTCAATCTAAACACAAATTACAAGAGAAACCAACAAATTTGGGTGTGCATTTGACCTGCAATAGACTAGTAGCATAGTTGAGGTAATTCCTGATGTGACCCTGAGCAGTGATTCGGATCTCATTCTCATTGATAGCGGATTCGGGCCGCGGTTTCTCCACTCTCTGATATCGGTCCATGAGGATTGGACGTGATCTGGGATCACTGATGGAAAAATAAACTAGAGGAGACGAGATGGTAGTTCTATGGTTGTATTGAATAGTACTGGGTTGAAGAGGAGAACGAAGGAGGCGCTAAAACCCTAGATAAAGCTAAACCCTTCCTGTTGAGGAATTTGGGTAGACTCGGCGTTTTCATGATGAATAGTCCTTTAATGGGGTGATTAAAACGTGATGGATTGCCAACTGTGTGAATTTCGTAGCATGTCAGACTAGTGTATTGTAATCACGTCGTGTAGTTCAAATACGTGCTTAGAGTTTTGTGTCGTGTCGCTGAGTAAATATTTTTAACGATTGACGTGAGTTGATATTTTAATCGTGTCGTGTTATATTAAAGTGAAGGAAATAAATTGAGTAATATACCAATATGTATCGTTGATAGATTGAACAACTTATCTTTATTGTATACTATTAATTTGTTTCTTTATTTACCAAGATCATATTTTGTAGTATGTAATAAACTAATAATACTCCTCGGATAATCTGTCAACTTATATAAATTGAATATTCTTAAATGGCATCCCAAAATATTAAATTTTAAAGCTAGAATCTACTTTCGACGATTATTAAAATCGGCAAATTAATCTACTATCGAAGAATCCTAACCAAAAAAAAAAAAAAAAGTCCAGTTGGAATGTTGCAAGGAGTCACAGGCAATTGGAACCTTTTTACACTTTTTTTTCCCTTTTTAACAAGTGAAGTTTACACTAAATTATGATAAAAAAATATCACAGTTTGGTAGCAGTGAAATTAAAAAAATAAAAACTTTTTTCTGTTTGATGGGTGACGTTGACAATGATTTAAAACGGGACTGATAACCATCATCCCCAAAATTCACCATCCTCATCATCCCCAATATGCATTTTCCATTTTTAGAAATGCATTAATAACAACTTTCTATTTTCGGAATATTTTTCCATCATCCCTTCTCTCCTCATCCCCTTTCCTCTCTGGTTCCATTAATAACTGCCATAATTATTTTTTTCCAGCACAATAATTTTTTTCCAGAACAACTAGAACAACTAACAGTTTTTTCCAGCACAATTATTTTTTTCCAGAACAACTAGAACAATTAGCATTCTTTTCCTAGCACAATTATTTTTTTCCAAAATAACTAGAACAGTTAGCTTACCAACTAGAACAATTAGCATTTTTTTCCAGCACAATTATTTTTTTCCAGAACAACTAGAACAATTAGTATTTTTTCAGCACAATTACTTTTTTTTCAGAACAACTAGAACAATTATTTTACCAACTAGAACAATAATTTTACCAAATAGAACAATTAGTATTTTTTTCAGCACAATTATTTTTTTTCCAGAACAACTAGAACAATTAGTTTACCAACTAGAACAATAATTTTACCAAATAGAACAATTAGTATTTTTTTCAGCACAATTATTTTTTTTTTCAAGAACAACTAGAACAATTAATTTACCAACTAGAACAATTATTTTACCAAATAGAACAATTAGTTTTTTTTCCAGCACAATTATTTTTTTTCAGAAAAACTAGAAAACTTATTTCAAATAATTGTTCTAATTGGCCGACTATTTGTTCTAGTTGGCCTCTGGATGTTGGAAAATTTTTTCACCTGCAAAAAAAAAAAAAAAATCTCTGGAAGGAAAGAGAGGATTAATTGCATTCCAAAAAAAGAAAAGAGGGATGAGGTTTAATTATATAAATTGCATTCCGAAAAAGGAAAGAGGGGGGAAAGAGGGGATGAGAATTTAATGAAGACCTGGGATGATGGGGATGATGGAATCTATGGGATGATAGAAAGCAATTCCGGATTTAAAATATTAAAGTTCCGTAGCATTGAATTAAAAGAAAACTAAAATATATTCATATATTATGTAAGAAATTAAAGTAATGAACATTTTTTAGTAAATAATTGGTGATTAAAGAATTTTAAATTGATTCTGGATTTCATAGAGAAATATTGCCGACCTTACTAATATGATTTCCTTTTAAAAATTGTTCAAGAGAAATGCTATAGTGTCCAATATATTAGACGGATGGTTTCGTCCAATACAATCGTTCTCTTTTCAAAAAATCAATCCGAACTGTTCAATGTATTCTTCATATTGAAAACTTTTAAGAAACCATTTTTAAAAAAAATACTCTTTTTTGGGTATTTTAAAAAATTTATGACATAAAGATTATGGACTGTCCAATAACAATAATTTTCTAAAATACCAAAAAAAATAATAATTTTTTAAAAAAATGTAAAAATTAGTTTCTTATAAGTTTTCAATATGGAAAACACATTGAACAGTTTGGATTGGTTGTTTGAAATCTGAAACGTGAGAACGATCGTATTGGATGGACCGAGTCCGTCCAATATATTGGATCAAATATTTCTCGTTGTGTAATCATGCATTTCATTTTTTTTTTCAAAAAAAAAAAAATTGTCTCGGTACTAAATAAAGTCACACAATTGAAATACATTTGCACAAAACTTCTTGTCTGCTAGTCATCAACTTCTTGTCTGCCAAATCTAATTTGCATGAAAATGACTAATATATGTACATAGGTACGTTTGCGAAAAAATTCAAGCTCTGAATTATTCAGAAAAAGTTCTTTTGCGTGCACATGAATTATATATTTTTTTTTTGAAAAAAAAAGAATCAATACAAGTCCCGTACATTTTTATAATATATGGGAGGAAATGACATATCATTTTCCACGAAAAATCCATACAAGCTCCATACAATCTCCTAATATACCGGAGGAAATCAAAACTGAGACAAAGAAAATAAAAAAATAGAAAATAAGAAAATGGAAAATCAGAATGAGAACGAGGTATGTCAAATCAAGAAGAATCAAAATAGAAAATAATGAAATACCAGTTCACCAACTTAGAATGAGAAGACATTAAACACTAAGGCATCAATTAAGCTGAATTGAATAGAAAAATCAACGATTTGGTATTTGAGAATTGATTTAGCTTGATTTAAGATCTAAGATCAATGGTATTACAACTAGTTGTTTAAACTAAAACAATAATCGTATTTCGTGTGAATCATTGAAGATTATTATTATTATATAAATAAAATATTAGAGCACAAATTAAGACCGAATCAAACATAAATTTTAAGAAATAAGATTATAAGTGAAAGAAGAATTTAAAAAGAATAAAAAAATTGTACTTAATATCACAATTTATTGTGTAGAGGATAAAAACTTTAAAGTAGAGAAGAATTGTGATGGGGTTTTTCATGCATACATTTTAATCCAGTTTAGATCCTTAATTGTCTTTAAATATATGTATATTTGACTTACTTTGCTAATTTTAGATTTAAAGTGAGGTGCAACCGTAGCACAGCCCTTGCTTTGTAGGATCATCATTGAATCGACACGACTAATCGACTTTGAAGAGAAAATCTAGAGAAATGGAATGGACCAGCTAAGAATATTTAGTTATGGTTGAGAACTTTTCACTTGTTGCTTAGTTATGTTATGAATATTTAGTTTTTAATTAAAGTAGTTTATGTGTTTATTTTCTTGTGATTGAATTGCATAATATTATTGATTTGTCTGGTATTTACGAATTGATCATCACGTTAGACGAATGGTCACATTTAATAGTTAGGATATTAAATCAACCAACTTGAATCGTGGCACAATGATAATATTACAACTTAAAGTCACTAAGGGTCTGCTTCAGAAACCAGTCGGAAAAGGAAAGAAAAGGGGTGGGAAGATAAGATGAGTATACTCCAAATTTGGGAGTAACCACATGTGTACCTTTCTTCATATTTTTATAGAAGAGTTAAACCTCATTCTCCCTGGTTCTCCTTGATTCTCCTTCAAATTTAAGTTTCTGGAGCAGGGTAAAGGTCTTGAGTAGAGATTGGGCAGAAACCCTTCTCTTTCACTCTCCTTGGTTCACCTCTTTTGAAACGGAGCCTAAGAGAAAATTTAGACTCGTTTACCATATGCAATATTGCAACTATTCGAAAAATGTACACATCTAATGTCTGCGCAAATAAAAAATTTGAAAAAAAAATCTTATTATACTTAAAATAATAAAAATGAGCATATGTATATGGGAAAAATAAGTTAATCAAAATATTTTTTATTAAAATAAAACTTATTTTTAATTGCTGGTAAATTTTTTCCCATTTGTGTCATTTTTCAAAATGAAAATAAACACTTATTATTTAATGAATGTTCTTCTCATTTCAAATAAAAAAAAAAACAAATAGTTATCTATTTGAAGGTTAACATCAAGCCACAAATTTTATACTATTGGATTGATGCTTTATTTTATACCATTGGATTGATGCTTTGTAAATTAGTAGGAAAGGGATTAAACATACCATAAAAAAAATAAACAATTAAAGTTGGAAATTCATCGAAGAATGACAAAGATTATAATCTTGTGCTTTTCAATCGAAAATATATAAGAAGCAGTTGACAATTTATTAATTATATCTAAAATATAAAAAAAAATAACAAGAAAGCATCTCGTGTTGTCTCAACCGTATGACGTTATTCTTTATAAATTAGAATTTCATAGAAAAATATGAATAATGCATAACCCTTTATATTTCTAATAATTTGGAGCCCGAAAATTTACGTACAATCATAAAAGGATGCTCGTGAATCATGATTGATTTTCCAAGGAAATACAACATTTTTTCTAACGCCTTGATCGGAATGAAGAAGACAACGATAAGATTTGATTTCAGCGGAGTATAAAAGAAAATAATGGATTTCGCAAATCAATTTCTATGGTTGGAATTCTAGATAGCCCCTATCTAGTGTTTGAAAAAAAAATTTCTATTATTGAAAGCTTAAAAGAAAGAAGGGAATCAGAAATAAGAGAGACGATCGATGCTTGTAGAAGAGATAAGAAGAGACGATCAGATCAAGCAACCACCAAATTTTTTTCATTTTGAAAATTTTTTTAAAACAGGATATCAGCGCTTTAAGCTCTCGGCGACTCCGATTTCCTTGCATCTCCTCCAAGAAAATATTTCAATTCCAACACCGATTTCAGAGAGAGGAATTATTTTCGTTCAGTGTGTAATTCTTTCATAAAAGTTAATATAGATAGAACTCTTGAAGGTTATCTTGTATCAGTTATTTCAAAATTCAGCTTAACAAAACTCTTCATCATTTTTTTTCCTGCGATATTGCTTTCACAAAACTGCCCATGCATTTTTGTAATTTTATTAGTTCTACATGACTACGTCCAGTTAGGTCAAACTTGAGAGGAAACTCATTCCACTGACATAATGGGTCCCAGCATTAATCCTCTCTTCTCCAATAGAACCAAGCGCTCGTTTGACGAAAGATCTAGACATTTTCTCCTTTTCGTTTTCACTTTTGACAGATCGCTGGACCGGTGAATTGAGTCTCTCTCAGAAATGGCTTCCTCGTATAACACTCTTCTTCTCCTCTCAATTCTTCTCTTAATCGCTCTCGCCTTCCCAAGATCGGAAGCCAAGGTGAGGCGCGCCGTATTCAACCCAACGCGAGTGACCCTACTCTCATGGCGTCCTCGCGCTTTTCTCTACAAGGGATTCCTCTCCGACGACGAGTGCGATCACCTCATTGCCCTGGTTTGTACTATTTGAATTTCGGTTATTCTTCTTGTATCTTGTGTAATTGGTTGTGGGTAGGTGTTGATTTGTTTTGATTTGTTGAATTATGGTTCGAAGGCGAAGGATAAGCTGGAGAAATCAATGGTTGCTGATAATGAATCGGGGAAGAGTGTGGAGAGCGAGGTCAGAACCAGCTCTGGAATGTTCTTGGAGAAGCATCAGGTAATCTGATCAATTAAATTCTAAATTTTGATTATTGTTTTCATTGGTATTTCGAAGAGCATACAATTATTTCTGTTTTTTTGTTAAAACCTTGTTTGTTCTGAAAATTTTAAATATAATTTATAGTAGTTGAATTATGAAATCATACATATAAAGTCTTTAAATTGATCTAGTACCTTCACAGGGAATTGGGTTTCAATTGAATAATCTGTTAGCTGTTTCCATACTTTCCCTAAACATAACTATGATAACTGTTTTCTCTTTTTGTTGAATTTTTACTGATTATCACAAAAACTGAAAAACATTAAGCTTCTAAATATTGATCTTAGTAAATTTCAGTTGTGGACCTTGTGGGTATGAATAACTTGCAGGAATAAATGCCAATAGGCCATACTGCGTCATAATTACTGTTAATTTACCATTATTATCACATGGCTGTAATCCCAACTTTTACCCCTATGTATGAATTTAGGAGCAGTTTTCATAAAAAGGTAATGTCGCAAGAGTTACTTCGCTATGTACTTATCGAGTAAATGGATTGGCAATAGTTACTTTGTACAGTACTTAATGAATCAAGTAGAATTTAAGCAGCATTTATTGCCGTACACTCACTAGAACAAATGCTACTTTGCTGCTAACTTTTGTTAATCTCAACTTCAGTAGCTACAGCCAACTTTATCTTAATGAAGTTTATGATATGTACCCACATGAAAGGATGATTTCTGAGTAATTTTCAATTCTGGAAGCTCTACCTCTCAAAGCTGTAGCTTATGATAATGTTGCTCTTCTTTTTGAAGGATGATGTGGTGGCTGGGATAGAGCAGAGGATTGCAACCTGGACTTTCATACCACAAGGTAAATCATCTTTATTGAATCATTATGCCTTAGTTTTGTCTGTTGTATTGTTGTCTTATGATTTTTTATCTTGCAGAGAATGGCGAGTCTATTCAGATATTACATTATGAGAATGGCCAAAAGTATGAACCTCATTTTGATTTTTTTCATGACAAGAATAATCAAGCACTTGGTGGGCATAGAATTGCGACTGTCCTAATGTACTTATCTGATATAGAGAAAGGTGGAGAAACCATTTTTCCAAATTCTGAGGTTTGTTTGCTTCCTTTCCTCTTGGAAAGTTTACATAATGTGAAAGAGTGGAATTTATTATTTTAACATCTTTTCTGGACTTAAAACAACATATTGAGTACAATGAGACCCTTGAAAAGGCATGTGAATAACTTACCTCCTTTAGTTGGCTCTTTTGACAGTTAACAATCTTTGAGCAAATACTGAATATCTGATTATTTTGGATTCAAGTGACCATATCTTGTGACTGAAAATTACTCCATAAAAATTTTGTTCATTTCCAGGAAAAGCATTCTCAACCAAAGGATGACACATGGTCTGACTGTGCTAGAAATGGTTATGCAGGTACTTTGTCTCATCATTACTATGCTATATCAGTAAGCATTGGTGATCAGAAATTATGAAAACAATTTAATATATTCACATCCATGTATTACCAAAAGGACATTGAGTAGTTACCAAAAACAAAAAAACCACATTAAACTAGGAAACAAATTATCAAATATTTGTGATAACTATCTAAATAAACTGCATGGACAGTGAAACCCAGAAAAGGTGACGCCCTCCTATTCTTCAGTCTCCACCCTGACGCAACCACAGACGAAAGCAGTCTGCATGGGAGCTGTCCTGTCATAAAAGGAGAGAAATGGTCGGCCACAAAATGGATCCATGTCAAGTCCTTTGAAAAGGTTGTGCCGCAACTCTCAGCTAATGGGTGTGAAGACCAGAATGACCAGTGCTCACAGTGGGCTGCAGTTGGAGAGTGCGCAAAGAACCCAGCCTACATGGTCGGGAATAAAGATTCTCCTGGTTTCTGTAGGAAGAGTTGTGGCGTTTGCTCTCAGTAGTGAAGTCGGGTGCTGTTGCATACATGTAGATAAACTCACGAGGTTTTTAGATTGTTGTTTGGATTCTGTCTGAAGACTTAATAATTACAGAGGTTTGTGTTACTTATGCTGTGTTTTTTGTTCTCTTTTTGTATTAGGGATAGACCTGAACTTACAGAAGCTTTTGGCTTTTAGCATTCTTGCCATGGTAATTTAATCTTGGCATTTCTGTTGGGAAATAGATGCAAATGAGTCATATAGTTGGTTGAAATTCATAACAAGTCATATTTACTCTGAAAATTTACAATGGTCATGAGTTGTAGCTTTCCTTTTAACTCCATGCTCCATACCAGCAACTGTACATAATACAGAGTTCTATCTTTCTGAACCCAAAAAACAAAAAGGGAAGCAAATTCTGCATAAGTGTCTGAGTTTCCAGATCACTTGCAACCCTTGACCAACTGGGCTAGAAAGTTCAGCAACCCATGATTTTTCTCTTTACAACCTTGGGCTTAGAAGCCACAACCCCATCATTTCCTGCGAGAGCTCGGTATTTGTCCTTTCTTGTTAAGGTGGTGCACTCATAAGATAAGGTGGAGGCAATAATTCTCTGGATATAATTCGCCACTTCGTGGCTCGACTTGCCACCGGTGCGTGTCAGCTCAGCTGGTAACTTGTTCAAGAAGTTGACTTCATAAACGGGGCTCGGGTTCATGAAGAAGTAGAATGGGTCCATTCCTTTCCACCCCCTTGCAGTTGTGCCGTGGAACATATTCATGCGGTTCTCCATTGCCACTGGTACAATCTGGTCTGTGAGCTCCGCGAACAATGAAGAAAATCTTGTTTTCACAAACAAAACAATTTATCATTAGTATATATATTCGAACATCTAATATTATGCTGCTGATGGACCCTGATCAAGGGCATCAGTGCTACTTATGGACTACAATTTTGCCTAGCCATTGTTCCTTGTTTTTCTTTCAAAATTAAGGACTCAACTGTTCTCTAATAATATTAAGCTACAGGTTAATCGAAACATATTTGTATAAGCTTAAAATAAATATAGTATGCACCGACTTCTGTAAAGATACCTCAATAAAAATGGCTCACGGCATGTAGTTCCTTCAGGGCAGATCACCAGGTCGCCCTCTGTAAGCAACTCCTCGATCATAGCTGCATCTTTCGAGCGGTCACGACTCAACCGAACAGTCTTGATTGGCGACAGGAACTCTGATAAACGAGACACTGAATATGTGACAGCTGCTATGGGACGGCCTAATGCCACAGACAAAAATATTGGATCGAGCAATGTACGATGAGAGCAGATGAACAGAACACCAGATTGGTTCGCCGACTGCTGAGCTGGTGGTGGTGGGGTCCCCTTGACAATTACACGCACGCCGAGAGCCCAGAAGGCATAGTAAACCCATGGCATGGGGAGAAGTGAACCGGCGGCTACACGTAAACATGCCAAGATAAAGCCGACTGGAATCCAGAGAACGATGAGGAGTGCAGTTAGAGGTGTTGGCCGTTGAACCAGCCGACCATCATGGAAAACTATTGGCTTTGGCAGCTGGTGCCTTTTCAGAGGTGCCACTCTTTTTTGCGAGATGAGATACGCTTCCTGTGAAATAATCGTGATGTTAACTCTAACTCGAAATTAATTAGATTCTAAAAAAAACTAGAAATTAATTAACTAGAAAATAATTAATTGTTTGATTGATTAATTAATTGTTCGACTTTCATTTAAACTAAATGGGTGAGGAAACAAGAATATTGATTTCGTGGGGACCAGAAACTCCAATCCTTTTTCTGATTTCCCTGTGGACCAGTGGCATCACCAATAAAATGATTATTTTCTATCATTGTTGGAGGAGACTAAAGATTATCAGATATGTTGTTTGTGCTTACAAGTAACTTGCGAAAGTGAGGAAAAAGGTCCAATTTAAGGGGCACAAGCCAAGGCTAACTAACTGTAGCCTGCTAACTAATCACTCCTATAATAGGTACCTAGAAACTATTTATGCTTGATTTCAGTTTTTTTAAGATATGCTCCCACTAGGTTACCTAAGGCGTTTAGTTATCCTCCTTTAAGTAACAAAGATTTCAGGTTCTTTTAGCTTTGTAACAAACACCCATAAACTAAACCACCTACCTATATTTCGTGTTGTGTAACCACATTAGTTAGGCGCCAGCCCTTCTTAGTGTTCACACTACTTGTATGTTACTAGTACTGTAATGCCCCATTCTTTTTGTGATAATTTTGCAACGGCGGCTTTAACCAAGGATTTATAGTTTATCGTTCAATACTTAATTAACAACTTCAAGGCTCCTCCGAAATTACAAATTTAAATTAATTTCTAGGTTCTGCTTACTCCTAAAAAAAAAATCACGAACGGAAATTACAACAATGGTCCTTATGTATCAGTGGCTTAAAATATCAAATTTAATATGTAGTCTTCAAATTTGCAATATGTACCTAACTGATCTTAGTACTAATGTCGAATTGTCGACTAATTAAAAATATGATATTTTCACCCATCTTTGCATTATTTTAGGGGGAAAAAACAAATTATACGAATGTACTTTTATAAAGTCATATAAATGAAGTGAATACTATATCATTACCATAGTATTGCGTATTGATTTAATTAATACTAGCTCCGATCTTAATGCCATCATAAATAAAGTAAATATAATATCTTACTTCTATGCCTTTCATGAGGATTATTATGATGACATAGACGTTAAATGTAAATTGTACATGTAGTTTTTTTTATTGATGATAACGGTTGGATCATTTACTACAAATTAAAAACCGCTACAGAAGGACTACTGGAATTTTGGGACCAAACGAAAATTGTGGTATTCTGTTTCAGTCAAGGTGATTTAGAGCTCAATAGAAAATTAGAAAAAGATACATCAGCCTCACCCTTTGCAGTAATAAATTGGACTACGTACACAAGTCAAAAAAATGCGTGAAAATTCTAGCGATGGAAACCTGATAAATTTGCAGATGCGTTATCTGGTCAAAATACAATGTCCACATAGATAAAATCTCTTTCCGTAAAGACAAGTGTTATCTGAATCTTTGATTGTTCTTTTAATATTATCTTAAACTTTTCCCTAATTTCCGATATATCACTGTTGTAAACTTGTAACAAGAAACATAAGTATAGGCAAAACACAAGGAGGCAAACCTCAGAAAGCTTCATGAATGGATAATCTGTTTTCCGGCCACCCAACCCAACCTCCGGCATCTTTTCTCCGAACACCTCCATCATTGCATCTGCCTTCTTATCTTCAACAAGCACGCCTGGCCATGAAACAAGCCCAGTGGCCCGGCCCTGCCACATAGAAATTTCAGTACCTATGACAATGTCAACCCCCAAATAGTCCTTTAGGAAGGGCTCCACCATGATTCTAGGTGTTGCCGTGATCACACAGCGGCGACCAAAGGTTGAGAATACAGGCCACGTCTCTGGGTGGAGGTCTGCGGCATAGAATTTTGGTAGCACTGCTCGTGCCACTGACTCCATGTCAGTAACTCGCATGCCAACAATTGTAGCAAAAATGAGCACCTTCATTAAATTTTAGAATAAAAATTTGACTCAATAATTATTTCCTCACAAAAATAAATGCAGCTTTATATTATATATAAAATAAGATAAAAAAGACAATATATGGATTCCTTTTTATGTTATATAGAAAATTATGCACCTCCTCTCTTTCTTTCACTGAAAATCCTGAAAATATTATAAGATTGATCGACAACATAACAAATCTATAATTAAAATTTCCTTCATGCCAATGGATACAGCTTTTGGATTAGTTACGTTATCGGAAGACTGAGCAGAACAGGTATATATGGAACAAAGCTGGCATTTCATCCAGCCGATGCTTATCACATAAAACACACACACACACATATATATATGATGATGCAGGCTACAAAATTATATCTACTCATGAAAAATGTAAAACAGAAAAAAAAAAAATATAAACCTACTTGAATACCAGCAGCCTCAGAGATAAAGCAGTACAGGAAACCTGCCAATGGAGATAGAAGAAGCAGAAAGAGGAGACGAAACACACCACCAGCCTCAAATGCCACCAGTGCAAGGTATGGAAATAAGCTACCGCCACAAAGCAGTGTCCCGTCCATGTTGGCAACTACCGTCTGGTTTTCTCGACCATTTGATGAGCATTTTTGGATAGATGGGAAAGGGTGGTAGTCATCTATTTGACCCATATTCTCTTAGGTTCTAGTTTATTACTACTTCCAAGTGTGGTTGTGCGTGTGCTTGGAGTATGTAGTAGGCTGAAAGTTGTGCATGTATATATAAGCAGGGTAGGATATTAGAGGAAAAAAATATTTAAAAATTAAAGGTAGTTCGGTAAGAGTTAGAAGATTACAAAAAGAAAGGGGAAGGGGGTGATGAAAAATGGAATTAGTTGTGTAATTTGGTGGATGAGGTTTCTTGATTAAATTTCCTTTCAAAGATTCTTGGATAACTAACCAAAAGAAGCAAGGAGGGTAACATTAGCCATCAATAACCATACAAATCAATATTGTATGGTAAATAGTTAGCTTATTCTATACTAATACTGAGATTAAAAATTAAAATTTTTGTAGTGCTTGGTGTTCATAATAAAAATTTGGTTGTAGTGGTCACCGTACAGTTAGCCACTGAAAATTAAATAAAATTAAAGACGAGAGAGTGAAGGCCAAGCGGACATGTCACAGACCAACCAGAGACTGGTTTCGCTGGTATTAGATATGATGAGCAGTTTAACAGTGTTGACTGTTGACTGTAAAATCAATTAATTGACCCGGCCGGATGCTTTTCTTTTCTTATCTAAATTTCATTGCACGGAATTGGTAACTTGAAATTTAACAGGGTCACGAATTTCATGATTGTCAAAACACATTCAGATGGGGACAACCCCCAAAAGAAATGAAACAATGATGAATAAGCACACCATCATGAATTCATGATTGAACTAGTACTATATAATTAAGACTGTCATGTTCGACGCATTGTAAGATTTTGTACGAGTAAAAAACAAATTCCGTCCTATAACCTTTGTGCAATAAAATAAATAAATAAATATGTTTGTTCTTAGCCTGTGTTTTGAATCAGGGAATGGAATCTTACTCTTTGAACTATATTTAGCACAAAAGAAATATTATTTACCACATTTGAAAATATTAATTCTTATTTTAACAATAGCATTATTTTGTTTGATATTGACGACGACTTAACAATATGATGCTAAAAATCGGTATAGATCATTATTTCAAGGTAGAAATTGACGGTTTTTTTTATTATGTATTTTTAGTTTTGGTGAGAAGCTCAAAAAACTAGTCTAGCTAAAAGAAAATTTTTCATCGCCATTAATCAACAGTGTTTGCTTTTGTGTTGATGGATCATCTCCCGTTAAATAATTTCTTTTAGAAAACTTGGCGGCGTCTGTCAAAGCAAAAAAGAAAATAAAAGTATACAAAAGCAAATACAACTTACTATAAGTTTGCAACAAACAATCAAAACCAAATATTTCATATCAAACACTCATGTCCTGGTTAATTCCATTCATCATCAACATAAATTTAATTATTACATTCAATCATTTTTACATATCGTGCATTTCTTCAAAAAAAAAAAATCGTGCATTTAAGTTTGATATATCAGCACTCGTGTTTAAACGTCTGGTTAAGACCAGTGGTCATTTCGACTAGCATGCATTTAATAGAATAGCTCAGAATGTTTCGAAATGCGCAACGTACGGCAAGTAGTTCATGTTCATTAAAAAAAAGCTCATATTCATTAAAGCCTTTTAACTACATAAGCATAAATTAGAAGAAACAAGCAAACGTGTCAGGTTGCCTCTCAGTTTTGTGTCGTCTAGTTCAGATTATGGTAGAATTATGGTTATTTCTTTCAGGTTTAGTTCGGGTCGAGTCATCTTCAGGTTTGGAATTGCTCCGTTTCAGATTTGGCTGAGTTTGGTCCAATTTAAAATTATGGATGAACATTTAGGCTAAGGTCAGATTAATTGTATCGTCTTTCAATTGCAGATTACTCCATTACAGACTGTCAAACAATTAGTTCTTCAAAATTACAATATTGGACGAGATTCGGATTTGAGTCGGACATGGTGAAATTTTAAAATTTAGTAAAAAAATTATTTAGAGAGTAGTAGTAGTCTAAGTCAATAATTTGATTTTTATTTCTCTTGTGTTCAACAAAATTAAATTGAATCCGTTATTTTTAGATAAACGACAAAATCACTAACCAACTAACTGTATTATATAATACACTCACGTTGACTCAGACTATAAATTATTCTATCAAATTTTTAAAACCGTGGTAATTACTTCCCTCCCTCGCTTATTAGTTTTTTATTATTAGTTTCATTACTTTCGTACTATATAATCCGTTATAATCACGTGCTATGTACTTTTAAAATTTTTTTCTTGTTAGTTTTATTGTTATGGAAATTTTATTACCATATGTGTTGTATGACGCAAGTGACCGTCATTGTGGAGGTTGTACGGTAGTAACAATTGGCATGATTGTTTATTTGTTTTTGTATGTTCTGCTATTGCATGTTGTTGAAAGAAAATGAACAGAAAAAAAAAATGTTATTTCAATGTTTCGTTATCGTGTTTATGCTAACAAAAATATCAGTTTATACTATATACAGATATAAAATGTAAATTAAAGATCTACAAAAATAGCAAGAGGAATCAATTTGTATGGATGCACAGACGGATGCACAGAGACGCTTTTATTCCTACCACTTCCCTTGGTTCACGCGCTGACTGACGCACTTTTTATTTTTGCTATTCCATTCGTGCAAATAAAAAAAAGGAAAATTGGATATAACCCCTCAAATCTACTCTATTAGAACATAACCCCTCAAATCTTCAAATTTGAATATAACCCCTATAATCTTGTTAAGTATGGATATAAACCCTGTTTCTTTAAATTTAAAGATTTATGACCAAGTTTGGTGATTATGTCAGATTAAATTAACGAAGCTAACTAGCTTCAGAACTCCAGGATGCCAATGCCAAGTTATATGCATGATTGCCTTGAATCAATTTTATTGATTGATGTTTTTTCCTATAACCTTTTTACTAATGCGACATATACTATATAATTGCAACTACTCTGTGCCACTGCCATAATGCCATATTGGGAACTCATGGGAACACAAAACATGAAAAGGAGGTAGCTTCTATTTTAGTCTTTTTTGTTCCTTTCTTTAGTAACGCAATACATTCGATAAGCAATTTTGTTGTCGAACAATTATATTTTATATAATGAGTAAGTTGAGTAGTTTTTTTTTCTACTGAAGGGAAATTTCGAGCTATGTTGACCTGCGCATATAAAGAAATAAAATAATTTTGGATATGTAGGTTTGAAATGATTTAGAAGTTTAAAATTCTTGAGCAATTCATTTAGGTTTCCAACAGAAATTTACTATTGAAGGTTAATTTAAGTAGGCACCGGGTCTGACTTCTAATATTGCTTGAAACGATAAAGTGGGAGGAAAGAGAAAAGGACATGGGCTGGACAAGGAGAAGGACATTTTTGACATAATTTTATAATCTGATTTTTATTTTAATTTAAAATTGGAGTAAAATTAATTAAATAAGTTTGAGAGCCTTTTAAAGTTTTCTTTTGCCATGAAATTTTATGTAAGTTCTACAAAAAGTATAATGAAATCATTGGCATATAAATGTTCAATTATAGACCACCAAAATTATAGAAATAATTTTTCAAACCTAAAACAACATTTGATTTATGAAATGTTGAACCTTAGACATTTTGTAAAAGTTTGTGCACGTTTATAGATGCTTCAGGACACCAAAACTATTGTAAGCTATTTTAAGAGACACCACATCATTTTGAAAATTTTTATAGAGATGTTGCATTTTCACAAAATTATATTTATGGAGTTTGGTGGGTTTCGTTGTTATTTTATGAGATTTATATGATTTCTCACAAAATTATAAACCCCATAAAATTGTTTTGACGGATTTCATAGTGTTTTGATGATTTGAAGATGGTATCATGGTTTTATAATTTTATGATAAATTGTACGAGAAGGAAATGTCTTTAAGCATCCTGAAGGGAAGCGCTTGATAATCTACAGTGTTTGTGGACCAAATCAGGCTCCCATTACGCATAAACTTGTCTCAAACAGAATCTAATTTGCCAATTGAAAAACAAATAGCATCCATTATTCTTTACTACTTTATTTAAGGTTGTACTTGCTTTTTGATTTGACTGCATACAGCAGGCAAATCATACGGGGCCGTTAAGCCTTGTTTGAAGATCTATGACAGGCAGTCTGAAGGATAGTGCTGATGGTACAATGGTACAATAGTTTTATGTGCCATTTGAAACTCCAATTAGCATTTCTGTTTGGGGACTGTAGCATGAATTCATATTATTATCAAATTAAACTCATAAAAATTGCTTTATTTCAGAATCTAGAAGGCAGTAGTTTGGTGGGAATTCAGGTCCTGTGTCGCGCGGCACAGCGTGTAGCGCGGGTTGTGGACCGTCTAATATGAATCGGATGGATATGAGAGCTCCGTGCATGTAACCAGATTGATAGGCCTAAAAAAAAATAAATCGCCCGATCAAAATCGAATTGCTCGTGAGGTGCGCTCCACGAGTGCCGCGAGACACAAGATCCGGATCCAGGTGGGACTTGCGAGTAAGAGACGAATGCTGATTGGAGGAGCCTTTTTAGTGGAAAAGCAATCTGGGTTTGCTCTGATGGATTATAACAATTGCAAAGAGCGTATTTTGTGTGGCCCATATGTATAAGCCTGAAATGATGAAAATGGGAAACAGGAGTAGACTACACAAGCAGTTACATGAGATGGAGAAACAATGAATCGTTTAAATGGCAAGAGAGTAAATTGGACTCTCCGGATTATGTATGATGTGCATCTTCTTTCAAGGAAAAAGAAAAAAAATTGTATCTGCTTTAATATATGTCTATAATATATAATATGATGCGCTTTAATTAGTAGATTTGATGAATACTACATCTCAAACAAACAAATAAATAAATAATATAGCGAATACTGTGATGGTTATTACATCACAAGATTTTTATGATCAGCTTAAGCTCACCAACAAGAGCGAGCATGTCGTCTCGCATTTTATTTTAATGTGAATTTAAATTAATACAAAGTACGCAACTAAAAAAAAATCATGGAGATCATATTTAACTTTGCTTTTGACAGAAAAGAGTTCTCTTACGCCTGTTGCATTTTAGGTGGTTACTGGTCAGTCAACCGGGATAAAAAAAAAAAAAGTCCATCTTTAAGCATAGTTTTATAGTACTTTTTTTTTTTAAGAGGCGTTTGTATTTTATTTGGGTTGTCCTCCATATTTCATCCTAGCAGAAGAATTTCATTTTCCTTTTTTTTGAAATATTGGAAAATCAGATAATTTATAAAGAAATGTTTTTCAGCAAACTTTTGAGCAAAAATTAGTATCTTTTCGGAATACTTGAACTTATTCGATTATAACAAAAACATGATTACTGATGTGCAATTCATGCATAAGAATCAAAAGAGTTGTATTGATTTAGTATTTGGATTATATTTCTGGCAAATCGAACACATACATATAATTTTTCTTAAACAAAGAAATCGAATCATAATACACGAGCCAGCAAATCGAGATAAAAGACAGGAGCCAAATATTTTAATTAGTAAAAACAAAATATAAATTGTATCTTTAGCAGGTAAGTACAATCTTTGAGAAAGCTAAATCTTGAGGTAAAAAAATTCTGAATCACTGTTATATTTGCGGCACAAAATTAGATACCATTGTCAGTGATAGTGTGTTTCCAATAAAAAAAAAAAAACTTACCGCGTTGATTCTAAATTTAGTATATTACATTTTATACTTTTGGAAATTGTTTGTATGTTTCTATTCAGAGAAATGCTAGAGTCCAATATATTTAACGGATGTGGTCCGTCCAATGCGATTATTTTCATATTTTTAAATTGCAATCTACCGATCAGAACCGTTCAATATGTTCTCTATATTGAAAACTTAGAAAAAAAACTAATTTTTATATTTTTCAATTTTTTTTTTGGTATTTTAGAAAATCGTTGTTATTAGACGGTCCAAAACTTTTATATCATGAATTTTCTAAAATACCAAAAAATAAGGAAAAAAAATATAAAAATTGGTTTCTTACAAGTTTCCAATATGAATAAAATATTGAACGGCTCTATTGGTCATTTGAAATTTAAAAATGTGAAAATGATCGTATTGGACGGACCCATCCGTCCAATATATTGGACACTAGTATCTCTCTTCTATTCATAAATTTCTGCAGTGAACATCTTATTTTAATATTATGGTTTCCGTCAGTTAGGATTGTACTGTATTATACACTTATTTAGTTTATATATATAAAGCAACTATCCGATGTAGTTTATTTTAATAGAATTCATCTCACAACCAATGGTATGCATATCCCAACTTCCGGTTGGCAATACACTCACACATAATAAAATTACAAACATTTACCTCAAAATTGGAGAATTCATCACACAAAATATTACCTGCCATTACATGTAGTTAATTTGACCGCACAGTACCATAAAATTCGCAATTATTATATATAGGTTTCAGTTTATTAGATTGAAACTTTAACATTTTATTGTTAAATATTATTAAATTCCGTTATTTAAATGTCCTCGTTTATGAATTTCGAAATATTTCGAATATCCTTGTCTTTCATTAATTGGTGGATCGGGCTACAGTTATACCTTTCTCAAAAAATAAAAAAAGGGCGGATAATTTATGTATATAGGTTTAAATGTTGATGTTGATGTTGCAGCTCCATTTCGAGTTTTGGCATATGCTCTAATTTAATTGTGCGGTTATAAGGAGGTGTCATATTACAAATTTATAATGTACCGACAGAGCACTGTAGTTTAAAGTGATTAATGTCGATAACGACGTACAATTTACCGGCAGTGTATTATGTAACATGATGTGATTTATGCAAGGTTTTAAAATGCGATTTATGCAACGGTTGGGTGGTGATTTAGCGTTTATCGGTGATAAAACAATAAAAAACAGTTTATGCGGTGATAAAACGGATAAAACAGTAGTGCGGTATGAACAAAAACTAAGATAAAACGGCGATAAAACGGAGTTTTTTAAAAACTTAGATTTATGTAAAAAAAAATACAATTAATCAACAGATGATTATGTAATATGATGTGATTTTTGTCAAATAATACGCATGATTTATCGGGAAAAAAACGATGTAATATAGTATGATTTTTGTCTTTTTTTTTAAGGGCCGACAAATGCCGGCATTTTGCATTAAAAATGAAAAATATTTATAAAAATTTCATGACAAAACGATAATCAACACCAAGCTTCTAACATAGCTTCTCGCTATACTAGTTCCGAATAGCACCAGTCCTTCAACCCCAGCCCCAATCAAAGTCCTATAACAGTACCCACGTTCCAGTGACTTCGTCCGGCGTTTTTTAATAAAACAGCTGGTATGAGAACAAAGCAGAAAATAGAACTGATTCCTAACATACCAGTACATAGCTCTTCCAAATAGTATGATTTATGTCAATGAAAACATACAATTTACCGATAATCAATGTTTTGAATACCGTACCGGAATTCATACTGGTCAACAATCGAACTTCGGTATTTTCCAATACTTCCCGATATTTCCCTTTGTTTACCGGATACTGTCAAACTGGCCAATCTTCTGGTTTTCGATTTTACCGATATTTCGGACAGAACGACACGTCATTCAAAACACCGCCGATAATGTGATGTGAATTATGTCAAAGAATAATAATAATAAATGAGATAATGATATTTCAAATTCGACGGATACAAGAAAATTTCTAAGAGAAAAACATAATGATCTCTTCGGCCTTCCGTCCTCGAAGCAAAGTCTACCTTCATTTTTCTAAAACATAAATTGCTCCCTAATTACTTGGTAATTCCTTCTCTTGAAATAAATTATGCCTCTTCAATGTTGGACCATTCTATCTTCAAGAAAATGTTGGACCATTCTAAAAATTGGGACATGTCATATCCAGAAAGACTACTGGTCGTTTGAAGATAATAGCAAGATAAGATATCAACTGTCATGATTTAAGGACAAACGGACTCATAAGAGGAGTATTAGTTAAGACATCCATACTTTCGTCCTAACGTCATTAATAACTCATGTCGAGAATCAACTGTACATGTACTTAATAGTTAATACGAGTCGTTGCAATTTTCTTATGCCAAAAGATATATAGTTCGGCAAATAATATACAATTATTATAGGTCAATAAATTAATATTCTAAAGTTGAGAGGTTTGTTGGTTGACAAGTCGACACTACTAGGTTGGTGAGTAATTACATGATGAGACAGATAATTATTACACTATTAAGTCTATGCATGAGTTTAAAAAGAATTGACAATTACATAATTTAGAGGCTACTAGAAAGTAGCACCATGAAATATTCTCCTTGTTGCGCGGCACTGATATGATATTCTTTTTCGCCAATTTAACTTCTGCGTTTTCATTTTGATCAAAGTTAATTGTAGATGTGTTTTCTTCTTTAATTTAAGTATTTTAGCAAATCGAAGGGCCAAACTTTAAAATTAAGACAATGCTTTTCATTCACACTTTCAAATTCTGGCCGTGGAAATCATTTAGAAATAAAATTTAGTTTCTAAAGTTAACGCTGAATTGTAATTGTATCCATTGAAAATTTTCGAAATTCGAGCACCTTCAAATTTATAATCACTCGAGTCTTTGATACTTGATAGGTGCTACCAAGTTCTCTAAGAAAAATATTTTATCACTTCGAACATGGAGGTATGAGTATTGGAGCTTGATATAAGCAAGCAACACTTTTTTTTTTTTTTTTTTGACACAATGTTATGATGATTATTTCTCAAATACACTTGGGGGGCGGCAATAGTCGGTACTTCCATTTATTCTGAAATAAGATGAGAGACTTTTTTTTTTTATTATTATTATAGAGGTCTTCTTCCACCATATAATTGTTTTAGAGAAATTGTTCTTTTCCCAGCCCCTTATTTATCTCCCGAATATGTCACCCACGCTTTCAAATGGCGGCTTTTCTTTACTGGAATTGCTTGTGTATAAGTTCCTCAACATACTCCTTAGATCAATGAGGAAGGCAAGTTAAATCTTCTTGTTTTTTTTTTTTTTTTTTTTTTTCTTTAGTGGAATTGCTTGTGCATAATTTCCTCGTAAAAACATAAATGAGTCCAAATAACTAACTTAAAAGTGAAGAGCATATTATGCAATTTCAACTCCCTGCACCTTTTTATCCAAAAAACTCTCTGCACTTAAAAGCGAAGGTTAAAAAAGTATACAAGTAAATTAAAGTGGGAAAAAAAATAATAAAAGCATGATGAAGTGGTTCTTCCAATAAAGTTGCTTGCATTGCAAACCAGGTTTACCAATTTTTTTGCCCCGAGAGTTCTCACTTTTCGAATGCTTAAATACCAAAACATAACACATGCACCTGAAGCACAACGGTTTGCAGTTTCAAGGCCGAAATATTAGCTTAAAAATCCAAATATTTGGAGATGTACTTTACAACATTTGCACCTCTTTTGACATGCTTTCTTTTCTTCACGGGTGATTTTTTTTTTTTTTTTAACATAATACATAATGACATAATGTCAGAAAGCTGGTATATCTTTTTTTTTTTTTTTTTTTTTTTTTTTTTTTTTTTTTTTTGAGACAGAGAATCAAAGCTGGTAGTAGTTAGATGTCTGAGCATATATAATCTCATGACTGTTATTTTATTTCTTTTATTATGTAAAACTTCATGAACGAATAACTTCAGACTTAATTATTTTATGTCCAGATGATGATCACATCCTAGTTTTTACAAAAATAATTCTCAAGACTGATCTAACGGAATCTAATCACACCATACCAATATATTGATAATAGGTGTGATTGGGGATGCTCAGATGTTCACATTCCTTATAAGAAACAAGTGTTCTTTTCCTGTGTGGCCGGCGATTGCACCGAACACTGGAAATCCTGTGTTAGCTGATGGCGGGTTCCTTCTTGAGCCAGGGCAGATAAAACAGGTCAAGGCACCACCGAAGTGGAATGGTCGCTTCTGGGGACGCACTGGTTGCAATTTTGATTGTGCCAAACCAGGATGTCAAACCGGAGATTGTCAAGGGCTGCTATCCTGCAATGGGGCCATAGGCATGCCACCGGCTACTCTAGTTGAGGTACTACTAATTCAGGAAGGATAAGAAGGGAGAATTCGCTCTTCTAAACAGTTTAACTCTTCATTTTGCTTTACGCATCAGTGAACTCCTTTTTTTTTTTTTTTTTCTTCATTCAATCTCCAAAGAACTAAGAATTGGAAATTTTTAACAGTTTTAATTTATTCAAATTCATGAAATGAAAAATGTTCAAAACACAGGTCTCGTTGTCAGAGGATCAGAGCAAGCCAAGTTTCTACGATGTGAGCCTTGTTGATGGATATAACCTACCAATCTCTGTTGTCGCCAAGCCATATAACAGCAATTGCAATATTGGAGGTTGCAAGCAAAGCATTAATAATGCATGCCCAAAAGAGCTCCAGGTTTGACATAACCTGTCATGTTGATTGAAACAAAAGTCCACTCATACAAGTACAAATCAGAGAATACTATAGATAGCATATCCATGCCAGTACTTACCAAAAACTTTCAATCCCAAACAAAACCAGCAAAGCACCGCAAGTTATCTCACTAAAGCAATTAATACATATAACAGGTCACCGATGAAACAGGAGCTGTGATTGCATGCAAGAGCGCTTGTCTGGCCTTCAACCTGGACCTGTTTTGCTGTAGAAACCACTATGGAACTCCACAGACATGCAAAGAAAGCATGTATTCAAAATTGTTCAAGGAAGTATGTCCTTCATACGTCAGCTATGCATATGATTCTCCCTCTGCTCTGGTGAATTGCTGCTCTAATTACTATGTCATTACCTTTTGCCCCTCAAATTGGGGCGCGATGGACGAACTTCACGCTGTAAATGAATTCGAGTAAACTGACACGAGTATAAAGCATCTCTAGATTATGTTTGTTAATATGCCAGGCACTAATAAAACTGTAGTAAGAACGACCGTAATTCGGTTGTCTGCTAAATATTATTTAATAGAAGACCAGAGATGCTTTCTTAAATATTTTGTTTTGCCTTGTTGAATTGCTGCTGTCTCACCAAGTATTCTAAGAGATATTAAGGCAGGAAAACATTTAATTAAGGCCCATGTGCAGCATACATAAGCTTGTCTATTTATTTTAAAAAAGCCTATGTGCAGCTGTATCATTTTAATAGGCTAATCCAGCCTTGGCCCAATAATTATTGATCTCTACTTATCTTCCTTCATTTTTTTTTTCTTTTTTTTCATTTAACAAATGAAGCTTTGAAGGTTTCGAATATTTTAATTTTTGAATCGATGTCAGATTTAAACAAACAATATCAGTAAATTCTCTGATTTTGCTTATTGGAAAAGAAAAGCGAAGCTCGTAACTTACTTACCATTCAAATCCTTCTCCAAATCAATTTGCATAAGCTTTCATAATTAGTTCAAGTTTGAGTTCGAAAATGTCTCGGTTAAATTGCTTGAAATCTATTTCCACAGAATTTTGGGTGTTAATCTTGAAGATCCTATCGGAAATCTACTATTAAATACTCACAATTTTACAGTTAAACCTTTTATTATTCACGTTTCTTATAATAATAATAGTGGAATATTCCTTTGTCAAATGAGTATCACTTACAAAAATAATAAATGTTAATTATTATTTTCATTAAAATAATTAGTCAACGCTCAGAGCTAGATTGAATCTATTATTATAACAACAAGAGTAGAAATCAATCATTAGACAATCGTTGTTGTCACATTATCTACTTGAATCTCAAATGATTAATATGTTCTAGTTTGGTGGTATGAGAAATTTTGTAAAATTTGGCTGAGATGGATGATCTGTTTGCATTGTTGTTTTGTATGCATTTAGAGTGTACACGAAGGGTGATTTAATCACATCTAATGAACATATTGTGTTTCTTGAATTGTTAATTTCTTAAGGTTCATTTGTTTTAAAAACGATGGAGGCTTGATTGAGACATGGTAAAATGGATATACATGTACGAAAAAATATAGTAAAAAGTACTATGTGCATCCCTAAAAAGTAGTATTCAGTCTAACTGCCAAAGTCGTTTTCGTGACATCAGAAAAGAAGTGCAGCAAGACAATTTTGGAGTGGTCAACTGATTATGACTCATGAGCAATGCTGCCTTGAGGCCAGATTTTGATTAGTACTTATCTCAGCTTATATAATAGATGCCTTCGGACCCCTCGAATTGGACCCACTAGGACCACATTTCAAGTTGATACAAGAACATCAAAACTTGAATTGGATTTGACATAAACTAGCTAATACATCGCGCTTCGCGCGATGAAATTTTAATTTTTAACTTTTGGATTGAAATAGTTTTATAACAAACGATTATTTAGCTTGAAACAAATGAAAAAAAGAGAAAATGAACAGGAAATGTATAGACGTTAATTGGGCATAGGAGAGAATCTAAATAATCTGAGAAATAGTTTTAATTTTAAGTACTGTGTGTGCCAGCCACCTCTTCAGCTCTTTTTTAGAGTAAATGAATTTCACTGCTTGATTTCCCTCCTAGCTTCCATTATGTATTGAAATAAATAGGATAGTAACCTCAGTTTAACCTTGCATCGAGCGGATAATAGTCGTTTGTACAAGAAAAAAAAAACCGTTTAATATATACAAAATCGTAAACATAAATGTACCAAGAGCGAATGATATATGTCTCGATATTTGTTTGGATCACAATCAAAACCTAATATAGTCTTGCAACCTCAGACGATATCCTAAACACAACAACAAAATGCTTTTAATTTGTGCATGCGTTCAATGTAGTTGTATCTTTTGCATATAAGTAGCAAAGAGGTAAAAAACTATAATGTGATAATCTTGCTACAATGACCTAACTATCAATACATCTCTAGATATTGAAAAAGTTGGAATTTACAGAGCACATCAAAGCGGCCGAAAATCCGCAGCATTTTGCAACTCTCTTTAGATCAAATTATTTGATGCCTACATAGACATTTTATTCTATCATTCAAAGATAAACTTCCATAATCAAATTCCAAAAATAAAAAAAAAATTGGCATTCAATTATTTTTATTGATAAGAACTGCAACAAAATTTGATACCCAAATAGCTTTCCAGAATATTCAATTTGGCACCTAGTAATAAAATGTGCAACTACCCTTTCCTTGGAGTCATTGCTGCTATCACCATGTAAACCACATTTGGATATTTGCCACACTAAAATTGAAGGGAAATATTTTCTTAAAAACTTGTCGTTTGTATTAAACTTACTTTTTCTGTTTCGCAATTAAATATCGGATCATAAACAGCTGCAATTTGCATAGTAAATAGTTTTGTGAATTAAATCTGGGCCAAAAAAGTTAAGGGCATATGTTGGTACCATACAAAGTGTTTTTACCCAAACCTAGTCTTGTCTTGCAGCTGTCTTTTGTCCATAGCTTTGGCAATTAAATTTAGGGCCAAAAAAGTTATAGCATAACTTGGTACCATACATTAGGGTTTTTTTACCCAAAGTTATGCGAGCTGCATCTGTATACGACCTCAAATTTAATTGCCAAAGCTATGTGAGCATTACCAGGTTTGGCATAGTTATGTGATTGTTACTTGATTTGCATAGCTATGTGAATGTAACCTGATCAGTAAGGACGTAATGTAGTATATTTGTATTTTTTTGTGCAAAAGTCCAGGTGCATCACGATACCTGCTGAACTTATCTTTACTGGTACATTTTTCTGTCAAAGATATAGAAAACACTAATAGTATTATTGTACAGTGTTTCAGGAAGTCCTACTTGACACATCACTATGACATAATAACTGTATGGTTCATGCAGGTATGATAACTTATACATGTAACTCGTTATTATCTATCTATATAGTTGCTTGTAAGTTCAAAGAATTCAATCGACTTTTATTTGACGACTTTATTCTTTTGAACCTGGATGCATATCACTTGGAGAAGTTCACGGGTCTAAATGCAAAATTTCCAGAACAAATTTTACTCTTTAAAATTTCTAAAACAAAGTTTTTGGTTAATTCAATCCGTAGATTGTTTTATTTTCTTCATTAATATATACATACTGCACTTACATGAAGGGTATTTTGGGAAGAAAATAAATCTATCGATTCTTTTATTGAAAATTCAGAATTAGTTAATGAATGCAGACGTTAAATAGGTGGTTAAAGAATTACATTGATTTTGACGCCTCTCTTCACTCTAACCGTTAGCAGGAATGTCAAAGAATATCTCATTTTCAGTTGCACACAAAGGACATCACAAACAACTTGTGCATGGGATCAATAGCAATTTTTCACTAATCCAAAATTAAAACATGACAAATTGGTAGCATGAGATCAGTAATCTAACATGCACCTTAAATCGATCAATGATTGTGCAATAGCACATATATGACATAAAACATGAGAGGAAAGAAGCAGTACCTCTGGAAACATAACAGTGAGCAGAAAGATGAACAATGAGATCAAGACAACTCAATAGACTCAACAGTGAGCATTAACTCTTCAGCTAATTGCACATTGCATGATTGTTGCCATGTTTGTGATACTTGCATTTTACAAAAGATAAAAAACTCAACTACCATCCATAGAAAGCCGAGCTCCATTTAATTTCTTAGAATAATAGAAGCAGTGTCAGTTTTGCACGTTTATATCTTGCAGTGTGAAGGGTCATGTTTTGGAACTAAAACTGTTTCAAGGTATATAGAGTGTAGAACAGAGCTGGTGGAAACAATCTCTTCTTAGATTGGAGACACAATTCTATAGTACCACCATGGTTAGATTTTCTTTTTGTCCTTCTAAAACTATAGGTCTGTTCTTACATAGTTGTCACTTGTCAGATTGATATCACTATACAAACACAAAATATGGACACAACATGGCCATCATATATGTTCATCACAGTAGGAAATAGTAATCTACATCTTCGAAACAGAAATTGAAAATTTAGATCTTATGTTAAAAAAATAAATAAAAAATGAGCTGAAAATTTAGTACTTCGAAACAGAAATTGAAAATTTAGAAGCTTTCATATACATCTCGTAAAGAGTATCCTGCGAGCTTTCATTACTGGTTTTGTGAAGTAAAGTTAAGAGCTTATGCAATAATTGACTATTACCACTTAGGAACTTATATGTTTCTATATGCAAATAGGATATTTATTTTCAAATATTATAGTACTTCAGTGACAATTTTTCTGATGTGTGGCCTAACAGTCTTGTTGGGTACTGAGTCTCTAAAAATCAGTTTCAGAATGGGCATGGCCCTCATTTCTTTATCTAAATAAGTGTATGTCAAGAAAATAATAATTGAATTCAAGATATTTGAAAGACACTGTCGCTTTAGATAACAGTATAAAAAAGGCAGTAGAAAAGCAGTAGATATATGTACATGGCATATGGAAAAAAAAAAAAGAGATTTATTTTTGTTTTACCTCAATTTCAAGACGTTTGGATGCCTATTCAAGACTTAGTACCACCCCTTGGAACAACATTCATTGACCCTTGACCATCTCTGGAAAGAGAGGCTTTTATTAAAAATAAATAAATAAATATACATATTCTCAAATCATAAAACTATTAATATAACTATCAGGAAGTCTAGAGCAGACAATTGGGTGATACGGCAACTGGTGAATCTAGACTTTGTGTCTAACCAGTGGGCGATACGGCAATTGATAATTCTTTGTAAATTTCTCTGTGCATTATTAAAAAAAAAAAGATGAATAAAATTTTATAGGTTTAACAAAAAAAAAATATATCAGCAATAAGCCAAAACTAAGTTTAAACTACCCATGTTAGAAATTTAAAATCTAAGAAATCTAAACATTTTCTAGTTCACATCAAGGATATAATTGTTCCCAAATGATGAGTTAGCAAACACTATAGTTCATGTCATGGAAAAGCTATTAGCAACAGGTATATCTAGTAAAATATGTAATCTTCATAAAATTAATAAATTTATCCTATATTACCTGACTATCTAAGCAAGCAAAGAACATGAAAACATTAGTACTGGTAAAGAATCAATCTCTCCCCCTTGCATCTATTAACTCTGGTATTTCCATACAGTGAGTCATGATACATATTCTAGGCCTGTATTAGCAAAAAATGTCAAACTTCCAATATAAACTGCGAAAGAAACAAAAATAATATATCAATGATAAAAAAATACTATGAAAAATTATTGTAATTCTAGGGGGCATAAGTGGAAATTGTTCATTTATGTATAAAAGATTGACATGTTTCTCTTTTTGTAGTCTCAACTATAGTCCAGCATATATATGTCATATACAACACGCAAAATAAAGAAACTATTTGATAGCTATATATTTCATGTTATAATTTCAAATGTATTTCTTGGCTCATTATATATCTATCTTAATGGACCCCATAACATAATTTAATAATTTTGCAAGAGGCAAATTTAATATTCTTTTCATCTTTTGTGAATAGCAAAGATCAATATAGCTGTGTATTTAAATGCATACTACAATTGCTGGCGTTATTACTTATTCTCCAGTAAGTTGTTTACGTTTACATACATTATATCTTTGTAGATCATTTCTCGAGCTCGACGTTGCTCTTTGTTTGGCCAGTTAATTCCTGTCATTTTTGTTTCAGACATAAAAGAGAAAGATTTCTATCATAAATTATTGACATGATAGATCAGTATAGAAATTTATAACAATGGAGAACAACACAAAAGTAACAAATGAGAAATAACAGTAATAGAAATTAATTTTTAAGATTTGCACTTGAATTGGCTGCATAATGTCACTTGAACCAAATGACTTCTGAACAAAATGATGCAAAAATACGCCACCCAAATATTTGATTTTTTTTAAATTCTGGTTTTATCTTTGGCACCTTGTAGAAAAACTACATACAATAGAATCAAAATAAGAATGCAAGACTGAACCTTGAAAACCTTCACGGTGAGTAAATATTGGCTAGAGTAAATATTATCCAAAGTGTGTTATTGGAATGCAATTATTATGCAAAAGCTGGAATTTGTTGTCGAGCAGTAGACATTGAGAAATGCAAAATCTGGAATCTATGCTCCATAAACCTATTATTCCATGCCTAAAAGGAATATAAATAGCTCCAAAACCTTGCTGGGCCTTGCCCTCCTTTTACCTTTTACCAGTACTACTGTTGTGCCAGACAATCCATATATAACGCTTTAAATACATTGTAAAGAGCAAAAAATTTTTTTTTAAAAAAAGAAAATGATAATAGAACAAAGTAATGCTTGCAATCGAAGAAGATAAAAAGAAAGGAGAGATGATGGAGAGTACTACCTTACTCATTTAATAGTGGCCTTGGCAATCTATGTTGCTTCTTTCCTTAGCTGTAAACACTCCAGCTACTTTTCAGCTCCATTATCCAGTAAGCTTAAAAATTGAAAAAAAATATAAACTAAAGTCAGAAGGTTATTGAAACTGTAGTATGCCTCTTGAAATATATGCTCGAATAAGATTTTACATAAAATTGTATCTTAACATATTCCCATTCGATGTCACCTACTTTTTGCACAACCGCATGAATGTCTTTTCAATATCTTCTTTAGAATCAATATTTCCCTCACAGAGCACCTAAAAAATGCCTGGGCGATCTCAACCAAATTTGATAAGAAAAAAAAATACTATGGCTCATAACTAATAAAGAAAAACTCAGGAACACGTTACCTTAGAAACCCTCCATTGCAAACAGTCGCTCAGCATAGGCTCAAACCGACCTGAAAGGGAGATGCAAGACAAAAAAAAAATTCAACTTACATATCCCAAACAAACATAGAAATTATAGATTGATAGGGAGAATCGATCACTCACACAGTTATGGCGCCATCTCTCTGCCATGAAACTATTCATCAAGGTCTATATCTATTGACTATATCCTCTAAATCCATAGAAACCTAAAATTATTCATCTAAGATGGTCTATATTTTTTTTTCTTTTTCCTATTATTTATGGACAGAAAATGATCTTAAGAAAATAGAAGCTTAATCTTAGTGCTATGGATCATAATTAAGTAAATTGCTATGTTATCTTTTAAGCCAAACCCCAATTTGACTTACTTGACCCTTATATTTCTTAGGATGATTTTAGTTGTAACATCCTCCATAAACTCAAAAAAGAAAAAAATTACTTTACAAGGAAAATTATGACTGAATGGATGGTTATCCATGCAATCATGATCATCGGAGGACCCAGCCACGATATATTCGTATAGTATTTTGCTCCATTATAGTTGCGTACAGTTTCCTATCACAAAAAAATCAAGAAAGTGACAATTAACAATCATGAATGTTAAGAATGCTTGTGTAAGAGCAAGCAAATGATCAATGAACTAACACTGGTACAACTAATATAAAATAAGAAAAACAATGTAAAGAATTGTATAGCTTTCAGTCAGACATAAAATGACCTCCTAATCTTCTATATGCTTCATGGTAAAAAGTAATAATAAAAATATCTTGAAAGAAATAATAAATAACAATCTTAACCTCATTTGCTTTGTCCGTCAGTTCTTAGTTTGAGCAAAAATTATCCAATTTTGCTAACAATCGAACCAAAGACATCTCAAGGGAATAAAATCAACTAATTAACAAAATATTTACAATTTCTCTTTGAATCCACTTAAACAAACATAATAGCAAAGAGGAAATAAGCAAAATATATTGAAAATAAGAAAGAGTGAGATGCTTTATACTATAACCTAAAAGAGAAGGTATGACTCAATAATGGCAACTGAATTTTAGACTTGATTTTGGTATCTTGACGGTTGTCAGAAAGCTTTTTATACCATCATAACATGAGCCTCCTACATTAAATTTGTAAAGAACTTAGAAAGGACAAAAATAAATAAAGAATCAAATAGAAATCTTACTGTAGAAAGGAATCAGAAACCTCTGCACAGATTCAGCCGACAAAAGGCCCAAATCTTAGAACGCCCAAAAGTACAACCTAATAAAACGAAAGAAAGAAAAATAGAAATCGGTGATGAGAGTAAAAAACAGGTGAAAAGCAAAACAGAAAAAGGAGAAGAAGAATTAGAGAAACGAAAAGCAAACAAAGGAGAAAACTCACCGAAATAAGACATGAAGAGACGATCCGAGAAGGAAAAAAAGAGCAAGAGGAGAGGAAGGGGGCGATTCAAGGGAAGCTGAGATCGGAGGCCGCCATGACCTAAGGGCGAAGAGCGTCAGTCTTCCTCTATCTCCGTCTCTTTTCTGGCGCAAATATGTGCCTTTCCTCTCTTTGATTAGAAGCATTGAGAGGGAGAAGTAGAGAAGAAGGCTCCAGAATATTGAGTGGAGGTGAGGAAAAAGAGATGATCGGATCCGATGCGGCAAAAACAGTGGAGCACAGAGAAACCCGACGCACAGCATGCAATACCATCAAGGGACGCAGCGAGGCCACAAAGAAAGGCGAACAGGAAAACCAAAGGAAGAGAGGCAGGTAGGGTCCAGTGGAGACAAACGGTCCAGATCTAATCCATCCTCTGCGGAACAGTAACATAACCGTTGCGATTTGAGCTTCATTCTACAGTGATTCTCAGACTTGAAATTGAAGTATTTATAATGGGGAATTGCTTATCATCATCCCACATATTCTTTCATCCTCATCATCCCCTCCAGCACTTCATTAATGATATGTTTTCTCCCTTCCATTTCCAGCGTCCTCATTAATGACGTGTTTTCCCTCGTCCCTCATCCCATCCCCTCCTTCCTTCTTTGTCTTTTCCCTCATTAATGACGTGTTTTCCTTCCTCCTTTCTTTATTGTGGTTTCCATATTCTCCAGAATTTTTTTTTCTACCCGAGACGTTTTTTTTTTCAAAATAGTTAGAATCTGAACTAGAACAATTACTTTTTTTTCCAGAACAGTTAGGCTCTGAACTAGAACAATTCCTCTGTCCAAGTGAAAAAAAAAATTTCTAGAACAACTAGGTTCTAAAACTAGAATAATTAATTTTTAGAATTAGAACAATTAGTTTCCAGTTCTAGAACAAATAGTTTTCCATAACTATTAACGAGAACAATTAGGTTCTGAACTAGAACAATTAGGTTCTGAAATTAGAACAATTAATTTTCAAAACTAGAACATTTAGCTTTATGCATGAGCATGAGGAAAAAAAATTATTATGAATGTAAAAAGTTTCTTTTTCTTATCTTACAGAGAGGGGAAAAAAATAAAATTTTCTCGTCCAATTTTTTTTCATAGTTAAATAAACTTTTTTTTTGTTTTTCAGGATTAATCGGACAAAAATATATGGGATGAGAGGGAAACAGAGGGTAGGAAGGGAAACAAAAACAGAAAGGATGAGAGGGAGGAAACCAGAAATGGAAAGAATGAGACGATGGGGATTATGGATTACGTTGGTATTCCAGAAATGGAAAAAATATAAATACATCCTCATTAATTATCCAATATCTAGAGATGGGGATGACGGGGATGATGGATCTTGGGGATGATCCTTATCAGCCCCGTTTATAATGTTTGAAATATTCAAATTTTTCTTTAGTTATAAACCATGTAAGAATAAAATTGTATAACATAGATATATTTTCATAGCAAATTTGGCTAAGATTTTTTTTTTTTCTAAGAAATCTTGTTAGTGGCTATTTTTTTTTTTTTAAAAAAAAACTTGGTAAAAGATTGTACCCAAAATTCTTCGTGCATGATCAAATCATGCTCCGTCTCATGTCAAAACGTTTGTCTCAATCCAATAACATTAGAACTAGCCCCAAGGGAATGTGAACTTTTTTTTTCCTCTTCATTTTCCCCCCTCCCTCGTCTGGTTACTCTGTTTAGCTTAGAACAGGTTAAATCATACTTCATCCCCCTTGCGATTTGCGTAAATAAATTTCATTTTACAAGAAAATTCTAGTATTGCTAGAAGTATTTCAAGATATAGGACGTAATTAATGGTGAAGATTAGGATATTTTCTAGAAAGATTCTCTCGTATTTTTTTTTATTCAAAAAAGTGCCTATTAAATGAAGTAACAAAATGGTACATTGGTACAATTCGACTAGTACAACTAACACGATGTAATAAATGTTCTTATTTATGAAGTAAAATCCAACGCACTTTTTTGGTTTATTGTATATATTTGTATTTATCTTTTCATTAATCTCAATCAAATTTTGGTTTTAATTTCTCTCTATTACATTTTTTTGTGAAATAATCACAACTAACCACATCAATATTTATACTATGCGAGATGCATCAATTACAACATGAGTGTCACTAAAGCCTTATATTATGCGTTAGCACTTTTTTCTTTTTTAAAAGAAAAATTTTCCTTCTTCCTTATTAAAATTTCTGAGTAAATATTTTTTTTATTAAAAATAACACTAAAAAATTTGACAAATTCAGTGATTAAAAAAAAAAAGGAAATTCCAGGGTCAAAATTTAGTTGAGATAAGCGAGTGTTAATTATCCGTCGCCACGTAGCAGTTTCCCGTTATAAATATACTCACAAAAATGCCCCCACACCCACTGTCCCAAAGAAATAGAAAATAAAGAAAAGAGTAAAAGAAGGAAAAACAAAGAAAAAGGAAAACCGAGCGCCATTCCGACTAACGGGAATCGCTCAAGTCACTACTTTTGCAATTCACTCCTAATTTAACATTAAAAAGACTGAAATACCCTCAGTTTTGCACCAATAAGAATTTTCGAGTCTTTTAACGTGAACTTCCAAAAGGAGGAGTGCCGAGCAATTCCCCGACTAACAGGAAATTGCTTTCCTCACTCAAATCGGAGATGCACTCTATTTTCTCTGAATAATGACCAAAATACTCCTAATTTATTTATATCTGCAAAATTATGATGAAAGATTATTGAGGGTATTTTGGTCATTATTAAAAAATGGGAGTGTATCTCCGATCCGAACGAGTGAGGAAAGCAATTCCCCGATTAACCCCATCAGAGTCGCAGTCGCAGTCGCAGCCCCCAAATTATAAAAATCAAATCACCAAAAAAAAAAAAGAAAAAAAACCAAATAACCAAAAAGACAATCTTTCTTCTCAAGCCGCTTCTCCAAAACCCTAACCTCCATTTCTCTCTCTCTCTCTAATCTCTCTTCCCTGGCAATACTTCCACTCTCTCTCGCTTTCCCTCTCCCCACAACTTCAACCCCTAACCCTAATTGCCTCCTGACTCTGGTCCGACAAATCCATCTCCACATTCGATTGACGCGAAAAGATCGGATTGGTCAACACTGGCGGGTCGTAACGTCACCTGATGGCGGATCCGCCCTCGCTCCGCCACCCAAGAAGAAGGAAGAAGAAAACCAGAGCTTTATTACACGAGGATCCGAGTCGTCTAGGGTTAGAAATTGAAGGAGGATGGTGAGTATAGTGCGAGTCCACATCCCGTCTGAGATCCCAATTGTAGGCTGCGAGATCACGCCCTACGTCCTGCTGCGTCGCCCTGACGGATCCGCTACCACTGATGATGCGCCGGAGTCGGCGCCTGTTGATGGATGCTTTCTTCGGTACAAGTGGTTAGTTCTTACTTCGTACTCTGGTTGTTCGAGCCCTCCTCTAGCTGTCTGTTAGTATTACCTAGTGCGATTTGAATTTTGAATTTATGTAGAATTTAGAGAGGAGGGAATTGCTTTATGGGTTTATATACTTGTAATTTTGGTCATTGTTAGTGCCTGAACTATTGCATGGTGATATACATTTGTTTGTGAGTGGTCTGTACTCTTAGTTGAATTGCTAGTCCTGTTAGGATTTATGGCTGGAAACTTGCCTGTATGTAATTTTGGACTAGTCCTGTTAGGGCAGCAAGTTCAGATCAACTCATGTCATGGCTTTCTAAAGCTGTACTTGAGTATGGCTCCACATTACCTTGCTCTTGTGAAATTAGTGCTAAGATTTATTTGAGTGACATGGACTGCATGGTGATATTGAAACCAAGCTAATTGAATTAGTCTGAACTTATGCATATCGGTCTGAGTTGGTTTACACTATGTGCGAATAGGTGTAGCTTAAGTCTGTTTTGCCTTTTATGTAACTCAGATTGCAATTATGTTTTCAAACAAGTGCTAAGTTTCTACCCAAAAGTTATCTTAATTAAATCTTCTTGAGCCTTAAGCTTTGCCAGTTGCTACAGTTGTCCATTCTTGAGGACCAAACTCAGATATGTATTGTGTGTGCTGTCTTGTTTGCTCAGCAACCATCTATTCAAGCACTATACTGAATGGTGCGATTCTGTAAAAAGGTTATTTCCAAACAAAAATTTGCTGTTCAAAAGTAGTGCTCGAATAGCACTTTTTTTTTTGTGCTATTGTGAGAAAAAGTTTGGGATGATGTTTGTGGAGTGAAGAGAGAGAAAAGATACACTTCGACTTGCTAATCCATTTTTCTTTGCCAAATATCACTTTTCTATAACTTTTGAAACTTCCACTATTTTTATCTCTTTCACAATACTCTTCCAGGACAACTATTAATACTTTTATTGGATTTATCAACTGAGACAAAACAAAAATTCTTGTGAGCTGAGTCAAAAATACATTAGATGATTAGGAGCTTAACTTTTCATTTGTGATTTTAGCCAGCTCAGAATGGCTTGAAAAGAGCTTGAGCTGGGTCCTCATTACTTCAAGTTTGGTGTGCCTGCAGCCTTACTGAATATCATATTAGAGATGCTTATTGCATGCTTTGCTGAAAGGACAGTTTTTGGTCATTGATTCAGTACTAGGCTACTTCTATCAAAGAATGAAATATTTAGTTCATGAGACTTGTCTATCATGTTTATTGATTGATTCATTTGCTCTTTGTGGGATGGTTAAGACGTCATTTATGCTTGCACTAACCTCTAGTTTGGGATAGAGAGTATGCTATCTGGGCATTTTTTTTTTTTTTTTCTATTGCTAGTCTTTATTTAATGTGACTCATTCTTGTTGTTTTCTGTAGTTGTGATTTTCAAGAGAACTTTTAAATGTTTAATATCACAGACAATGTTTTTTTTTTCTGTCAAATGAAGGATTCGTATACAGAGCGACAAGAAGGTACCAGTGTGTAGCATCCACCCAACAGAAGCAGCAACTCTCCAATGTCTTGGCTGTCTAAAGGTGAAAATTCCAGTCACAAAAAGCTACCACTGCTCTGCAAAATGCTTTTCTGATACATGGCAGCACCACCGTGTTCTCCATGAGCGTGCTGCCAACACTGAAAATGGCACAGAGGAGGATGGCGGTGGTGACCACCTTTTTGGCCGCCTCCCAACCCAGTCTCCTTCTACCAATGGCCCTGTACCAATTGTGAACCCCGACAAGAACTCTGGTGAGACATGGTATGAGGTTGGGAGATCTAAAACCTACACACCAACATCAGATGATATCGGTCATGTATTAAGGTTTGAGTGTGTGGTAGTTGATGTGGATACGAGGATTCCAGTGGGAACTGTGAGTAGCATCTTGACTTCTAGGGTCATACCAGCACCAACCCCTACCCCGAGAAGGATGATACCAGTTGTGCCTGGGGGCAGTGGTGCTGAGGCGATACAGGGTGGTTTTGACATGGATGGGAGGAATGCATCAGTAACATCCATGGGGACTTTCACAGTGCTTTCTTACAATATTCTGGCAGATACATACGCCACAAATGATGTGTACAGCTATTGCCCCTCGTGGGCCCTCTCTTGGACATATAGGAGGCAGAATCTGCTGCGTGAGATTGTTGGGTACCATGCAGATATCATCTGCCTCCAGGAGGTATCCTTTTTCTCTGTGATCAGAACAAAATTTCTTCAAAATTGGATCCTAACTTGTAAAAGAAAGTCTGATTATTGATGAAGGATATGCTATTCTGACCTGATGTATGGATTATTCTTTTTCTTAAATGTCTATACTCTATGCTAATAACTTAATTATTAAAGTGAATGGATGGAGGTCATTTAGATCGACTATTCCTCATGCCACACTTGTGTTCATTTTTTTAAATTAGAAATGAAAATAATATAATTGTAATGTTTGCAGGTACAAAGCAATCACTATGAGGAGTTTTTTGCTCCAGAGTTGGATAAGCATGGATACCAGGCACTTTACAAGAAACGAACATCAGAGGTTAGAAGTGACTTTTATCTTTTTCATTTTTGTACTTTATGCATTTGCATTCCACCTTTTTTATTTTATTTGTTTCTATCTCAGTATTTGCAGATATATCCGGGTAACCCAAACAATATTGATGGCTGTGCTACTTTTTTCCGTAGGGATCGGTTCACTCATGTAAAGAAATACGAGGTATAGCACCCATATGTTAGGCGATTTTTGATATTTTATTGTTCCATAATCTATATTGTTCATGTATGCCATTGTTGTCTGCACGATGTATCTTTGTTATCTGTTCTGGTGATCTCACTATCCCTTTTCTTTAGGTTGAGTTCAACAAGGCTGCACAGTCACTAACAGATGCAGTTATCACAGCTGGTCAGAAAAAAGCTGCACTTAACCGGCTGATTAAGGTTGGTTCTGTTTCTCTTAGAAAGATGATATTCATTCACTTATTTAATTTATTTTATTAGTTTAGTTGCTCAATACTAAATATTGCTTATTTCCATCTTTTTTAGGATAATATAGCACTAATTGCTGTTTTAGAGGCAAAATTTGGCGGCAGTCCTTCACCTGATAATTCTGGAAAGAGGCAGCTTCTATGTGTGGTTAGCATGTGACTCTGCTTATTATTAGATGCATAGCATATAAATGAAATCGTACTTGTGCTGTGGTATTTTATCAATGTTCAAGCAGATAATTTGGATTTCATGCATGCCTGTGTCCTGTAGCAGTAGTAGCTACTCATCCTGATGAAAAATATTTGTCGAATTATTATTTAGTATAAAGTATGTATATTGTTAACCATCAAGATTCCATTTGACAAAATCTAACTTTATGAGGCTATTAAAACTGAATGGTCCTTTTGAGTTAATTTCAGTTTTTGTATATAAACAAGTCGCACCAGCATGTTTTCCTTTATCTAATTAAGTGATCCTTCTCTTATCACTCAATTTTTTATATTGCAAGGCAAATACACACGTAAATGTGCAGCAAGAACTCAAGGATGTAAAACTCTGGCAGGTTTGATCTCTCTCCCTCCCCCTCTCTCTCTCTCTCTGTCTGTAGTTGTTTGTATTTCTCAACTCATTCTTTCCTTGATGAAAGGGGTCTCATCAAAAACTAAATGTAAAATGCTTCAGGTCCATACATTATTGAAAGGATTGGAGAAAATAGCTGTCAGTGCAGATATTCCTATGTTGGTGTGTGGTGATTTCAACTCAGTGCCTGGAAGGCAAGTGCCCTCAAACATTTGATTGATGTTAGTGTCTTTAGTTTTTTATTTACAATCTTCTATAATATTTATTTATTTTTTAAAAATGCAGTGCTCCTCACACTCTTCTTGCGCTGGGTAAGATTGATCAGATGCATCCTGATTTGTCCATCGACCCCCTTGGCATTCTGCGCCCTATCAATAAATTAAACCACCAACTTTGTCTGGTGAGAATAATATTTCTATGATATATATGTAGTCCCTTATTTACTTTTTGGGATTGTTTCATGTGCACCTCCAGAAAACATAAAAGTTCATGTTTAAAAAATTACTCATGATGTCCTTTTGATATTGGTACACTGATTTATTTTTTAATCTCGTTGTGGGATAGTTTAGGTTGCTACCATAAACTATTATGAATTTCTTGTAATTAAATTAGGAAAAAAACATTTTCCTTTGGTTTTAGAAAGTAAGAAAACATTGTATGTGCGGTGTTGGAAAATACACAAATTACTTGGGTCGGGTCTTCCTTTATTACCTGTAGATGAGCATTGGAAGGAGAGGGTATCATGGAAAACAAAGGGGGAGAATGTATTTGTACACTTGATTTGTTTCTTGGATATATTGGAAGTGTGTGGAATAAGAACAAGAACTAGAACAAGGCATATTCTTGTTCTTGTTCTAGTTCCATGGTTTTGTTGGAACAAGAACAAGGTTGATTTTGTTCAAGAACAAGCTATTCTAAAGGGTACCAAACATGAAATAGCTTGTTCTTGTTCTAGTTCTTATTCATGTTCTTATTTCATGCACTTCCAAACATCCCCTATGTATCCTACCATAAAAAAAAATCAGGATTATTATGCACTCAAATCAGAAAATTTAAGTTCCTCATTTGCCTTCGTAAAATAAGGAAGCACCATATGTATTGCCCTTCAAAAAGATGCCCAAATTACCTAGGTCTTCTTTTATTACCTAGAACTGTGCATTGGAAAGGAAAGGGGTCTTTTGTAAATGTCAAACAAAGAGGGAGAGTGGGGCACTAAAATTCAAGTTCGACTGAGTCCAGCTTGTTTGAAATTACGTCATAATGTTTTTTTTTCCCCTCTCTTACGCTTAGTAGATATCTGCATGCTATATTGCATGGGCTGTTATTCAGATGTTTTTGAATGATATATGTTAAATTGCCTCCTTTTTTTTTGTTCTGCACTTTTCGCTGATGGAAAATTTCTTGCTCTTTAGGTGAGTGCATATTCTTCATTTGCCAGAATAGGAGGTGGCAGTTATGAGTTGGAGCAACAGAGAAGGAGAACAGACCCCCAAACAAATGAGCCTCTTTTCACAAATTGTACCCGGGATTTCATTGGCACACATGACTACATTTTCTACACTGGTGACTTTTTGTCCCTTCAGAAAACATTTTAGTAGTTTTTTTTTTCATATATTTTCCCTATGCATTTTGGGTAGTATCAGAGTTCTTTTCTATAAAATAACAGTCACCATTCAAGTTTAGTTGCTTAGTCTGATACCTGTTTCAAATATTTTGAAGTGTTTGGAGTTCATTGCACTTTAGGATGGCACTTGTAAATGACAGATAGTTTGTCAGTTTAAAATGTGGATACGATTAGTTCTTGAGGGCCTAGTGAAACTGTTGCTTCTTCCTATTATATTTTCTTATCTGATTTGTCATTTTCTTTTTCTGGTTTTAATCATAGCTGACTCTTTGACGGTGCAATCTCTGCTGGAGCTGGTGGATGAAGAAAGCTTGAGAAAGGATACTGCGCTGCCATCTCCAGAGTGGTCATCAGACCACATTGCTCTTCTTGCTGAATTCCGTTGCAAGCCTAAGCTCAAACATTGACTGCATTTTTTAGGTATTTTAGGAATACTTGTTTGTATGATGCTTTTGAACTAATTATATTGACATAAGCTTGATATTAAGCCAGTAAGCCACAATTCATGCATACCACTGGAAGAAACAAACAAACAAGGGAATGAGAAAACATGATAAGTTAGTCTCCTTCGTGACTGTTGTACTGGTATGGTGCTACCTATGTTGATTAAAATATTATTTTCTGGTTTTTCTACATTTCACCATATTTGGTATTTGAAACCCAGATGTTTACTTAGCTTGTTATCTCACTGAAGTTGGTTAAACTTGTCCGTTAGAAGCTCGTCCAGATTACTTCTCCTTAATATAGTTCATTGTCTGAATCTTAGATCGAACTTCAGCTCATCCTAAATTTTTCTGATGTCTTATGTGAGTTATTTGTTTGTACTATATATTTCCCATTTTTGAAACCAACTGTAGTTGCCATTTGGAAGTATCTGATAAAGAGTAGGATGTTGGTTGCTGCATTATGTTTCGTATATACAACTTCAATAGTAGATTTGGTTTTTCCTAACTAGGCTACAATTTTTTATCAAATGAGCAGGAGCTTTGGAATTAATCTTATTATAGAGAAGGCATTGGTTTGCATGTTGAAATCATCTAGCTGTTTTTTAGAATGGAGAAAAAGGGTGATTTCCCCTTGAAAAGAACATGACTGGGGCCGCCGTCTTTGAAAGAGGAGCGGAGCCTGTGTAATTTTCTTTAATATAGAAACAAAAAAAGGAGTATTTGAATGAAATGCTGTTGGTTCAGTATTAGTTTTTTGCTTTCTCATCTCTCAAATTTTTTTTTTGAGTATGTGCAAATCCAACCTCCTGTGCATTCATGTCAGAAACTTTTCCAATCTCATAATATGCAAAATCTTGGATAGCATTGATTAAGCAATGGTCCAAAGTCCCAAATAATTGTCGTCAGGTTCCTTTTAAAAGATGGATTGCATTGTTACGTGTTCATCTCTTTCAAAGCATGATCTAATATATTTTGAATTTGAAACTGGATCAAGGTAATCTATGTGATAATATAGTCGTAGAATTTCTTTATTGCAATGAAGTTGAATCTATTCATTTATAGAAAAATTCGACAGATTGTTAAATTTGTTTTAGTATTTTGGCTAGATATGGGAGGATAGTCGTTTGTAATGTTGGAAACAGGTCAGAACAAATGGAGTGTTGTTACAACTCCATCAGATCTGATACATTATTATTACATATTATTTTAATCAAGATCTGATATGCAACTTTATTTGCTCTTTTATGATCGCATGTTCTTCTGTATTTCTTTTGATTCTTTGCAAACACGAGTCGAATAGGAACATTACAAATACAATTGATTCATATGATCTAAACATTTTAGCATATTCAAAGATGTTGCGGCATAATAATAATGCTGGTGCATCTAGCTGCCTTTTCACTTAGCTAATTATCTTATTTTTATTTCTTACGAGTTGGTAAAACTATGAACATTGTCCCTTTGCGGAAAGGTCCAATATTGTTAGTCCGTGAACTAGGACATCACATCATTTGATTAAACGACTACCAAAGGAATCTTGTTTGTCTTATCTTTTTCTCTGTTAATTCAAATCAGTCTAAATACTACGTGTATTCACATGTGGTCTGTGTTACTGTGTACACTATTTTGCCCGTGAAATGATTTTCAATGCCTCAAATCACGTTAAAGTATGTAATAACCTGTCATTTTTCTAGTTTTCTTTCAGTCGCCTGGTGCTCCTTTGCTATTATATGTTGTCACTAAAATCTTGAACAGTAACTTAGATAAAGAAGTTTGCTTGTTTTTGCTGTAAAAATTTAATGCCAACTGGGCGCCATATTAGACGGCTTAGTTGCTACATATCTCCTTTCAAGCCTATTTGTATTTTCATTTTGTTTATAATTTTGACGGTGCTTTGACTTAAAAGCCGTGCCCCAAAAAAAAATTCAATACAGGAAAGGGACGGCAACTAAGCACTTGTCTGCCAATACGAGAAGTCGAGAAGCCTATCAAACAGCGAATCGAAGAGCCTACTTTTGTTTTCCGGCCAGGAAAATAAAATGGATTGGAAGTTGAGCGAACAGAAGAAAAATAAAGGTTCGACATGGATTCGTCCATTTCAACTTGTCAAATTTAGCAGTTTGTTCATATGTTATCGCTTATAAAAGATCACTATTTTAATGCATTTAAAAAGAAAAGCAAAAAATGACTTTTTTTTTTTGGGTTAAAAAGTTCCTCAAGATCTAACAGAACATGATCTAACATCTAAACTCAAAATGGTAAGCAAAAATTCATTTTGTTGTATAGGTGGCATAAGTTCAAGATAGCAGGATAAATGTAGGTGGAGATGGCCTTATCCCTTGTTTATCATGAGTTATTACATCTTTTGTATTACAAGACATGATTAAAAGAGTATACTTGTCGCATACATTGCTGCAGATTTTTCTTTTTTTTTTTAGCAACGATTATTACGTTAGCGAGAAGGCAATGACTAAATTAAAAGTAAGTCCAGACGCAATGTAGCACAAATTTGGTTGGGGCCAACAACAATCATGACATCCTAGCGCCTACTAATTTTGTACCAATATTTGCGTGTTCACACTGGGGATATCATTGCGGTCCGATTTCAACGACACGTGTACCCATCACGATCCTATCCAAAAAGAAATACGTTTTCGACGCTTAGAATATTGCTTATTGCTTAATATCACAAACGCACACAAAATAGTTACGAAACTGCTTGTAAATAGCCATATACACTGAAAGTATTTTCACACACAAATTGTATTTGCCAAAAATTCTCGGATTGGAGCATGCGGTAGAAAGTGGAAATCCGACCCGACCCGACCCCGCTAATCTGGTTCGACATCAATTTGAACAGCAAATCAATACTAACTACTTTGACCTAATTTAGATGGTAATGAAATTAATGAACGCATCAAGGATTGGGGAATGGGGAATGGGGAATGAATAGAGACAGCTTGGCAAATACCTTTGTGCACTGATTAATGAAAAGTGGGTGTGTTAGCATAGAAGAGGGAGTGTTACTTTTTGAAATTTGATTACTTTCATATACAAATTTGTCATCACTTGAACAAAATGAATACATAAAAATAGACAAAATAAACATATAAATAATCAAAATAAAGTAGTAAACACATACAAACAAATAAGCTCAATAAAAATAAATTGAATATGCATATAAAAATTTAAACAAAAGATGACAAAATTTATTTCTTTGTATGTTTTTATTTTTGATCATTTATATATTCACATTGTCAATTTTATGTGTTTATTTTGTTGAAGCGATGATAAACGATAGCAAAAACTGTAGATTACAATTATCATTTCTCTTATTTTTCCCCCTCATTTCTTTCTTTTGTCTGTTAACATTTTTTCCTTATTAAATTGTTGTTACAATTAAAGCGGTCGCTTGATCTGGTTGAAAGCAAACGAACAACCAATTATTTTCATTTCTGACTCAATTCATAAATGAAAGATTGTGATTGCTCCAGCCCATTTCGATCTCTCTGTGCAAAATAAATTTAACAAATAATAAGTTGATATTAAAACTTTAGAAAGCAATAAATGCCAAATATGCTAAGAAGTACAAACTACAAACATAAATGGCAAAAACGAAAGGGCATCTACAACTGGTCCACGATTTTAGTAAAGGAGTCAAGATATTTCCAAGGAGTCAATACGGCACTACAGAAGACTCTGACACCATTTTGTTATATAATAGTCCAATTTTTAATTTAATTTAATTTTTGGAGAAATACAGTCCGACTTGGGGTAAAAGCAAGTGTTACTGTGTGTACACACGCTTTTTATATGTTAAGAATGTGAATAATCATTTTTTTTTGGGAAAAAAATAAGGTGAATGGATTTCATCGTGTCTCATCACTAAATAGTAATCTGACACGTTGAACAGGGTAGATCAATACTGATCCTAAATTGGCAACTTACTGTTAGCATTTAAGGTTAATAGACTCAAAACTCCACTGCCCCACGTTTGCATGGGAAGATATATTAATTATGTTGGTCAAGATTCCTCTTACTAGCTCAACAATAAAAAGAAGCAAGCCAATACAACATCAAAGGTGACACCTTTCAGTAAAGAGCTTTCCTTTTCTCTGGTATAATTAACATGCGCACTGCCGACATTAAAAAAAAAAAAAAACATTAACACCACGGAACAATTAATTAATTAATAAAGAATGAAGACCCAAAAAATTTTTTTGGGTCAGGAACCATTTTTCTCAACATATATGCACAGCATGCTAAATAGAAATATAATAAGACAATATGCTCAAACAATCAAATACCGTTACGATTATTGACACAACTTGCCGAACCTTTGTATTGTTCGTCCTTGTATTATATTATATACTATTTGATAAAATTAAGGACATGAATCCCCTCTTTTCTTCAAAAAAAAAAAAAAAAAAATGCTGCGATAACAAATTTGATACTTAATTTTTTTTCATAATTTATATTATTTTTGTCATCTTACAAAGGAAAAAAATTCTCGGAGGGAGGAGGGGCACTTTGACCTTCTACAGCTGTTACTTAGTACTTGCATCAATCTTGCGTCATCACTTTCCCCTTCTTTCCTATAATAACACATCACTTATAAAATGCAGCTCACTAACTTGAGTGGAGGCAAAGCACAGACCCAACACTGCACTAGTGTAAAACAAAGCGAAAAAAATGGCCAACGGTTCAATCTCCCTCTACCTCCTCATATCCTTTCTACTCCTCATAATGGCCAACTCCGACATAGCAAGTGATCGGGCCGAGTGCACGAAGCCGCTCATGGGGCTTGCCACGTGTCTGCCGTACGTGCAGGGCAACTCAAAGGCACCTACGCCGGACTGTTGTACCGGCCTCAAGCAAGTCCTGGTAGATAACAAGAAGTGTCTGTGTGTTTTGATCAGAGACAGAGACGATCCCCAGCTCGGCATCAAGCTCAATGCCACGCTAGCTCTTGCGCTGCCCGACACATGCAATGCCAAGGCTAATATATCACACTGCCCTGGTTAGTTTCCCCTTTGATTTGTTCTTCAAATTTTATTTCCTTTTGATTCATATACTTTTTTCGGTTTGAGTTGTAATTGGGAACGATTTGGGTGTGCTCTTGGAAAGATTTAGCAAGTACTAATATATCATTCGCAAAGGAAATGTTTGCCAGTTCCAGTCTTCCAGAACCCTGTCAATTGTTTATTAAAAGATTGTGAGTGAATTATGGACTATTTGTCATCAATTCAAGGATTCTGGCTCTTTTGAACATGATATTTAGCTTCTTTTTTTCACCCTCTGGTAGCAATTTCGTTATTTCCAATGGCGAATTAATAAAGTCGCAATTAATTCTGGAAGTACATAAAAACTTGAGACACTGTCCTTGGAAGGGGTAAATCGGTTACAGAGTTTTGTCATTTTGTGGTTCGGTGGGTAGTACCTCTGAAATAGTACCACTTTCCTCCCTGATGAATCATTTTTTAATTTATAACAATGGTTGGATTTTGGATCATTTGTAGCTCTTTTGAACATGGATCCAAATTCAAAAGAGGCGGCCATTTTTGAGCAAGGCGGAGCTGGAGGCACTGCTGCCACTCCAGGTAATTAAATCTACTCCGAATTAATTTTATTTTCTTAATCATTCTTATGTTTAATATATGCCATTAGAGGTATAAGCAACACAAAAACTACCACCTTCACAAATTTAAGATTTTTTTTACTGTCTCGAAGTCTTTCACCATTAACTTTTGAACCATTTTTATCGTAGAAGGTTCATAGTGTCTGATTTGTAGGCTTGTGACTATGCAAAATAAACTAATTGCAATTCCGTACTGAAGGAAAAATGAAAACAGTGCTATAATTTGGCACTATTAACCCAAAAGCTGACAGAGCCCACGTAATCAATGAATGAATTTAGGCCCATAAAATAGCACATCATCTTATCTGTCAAGCGTGCTTGAAAATTTGTTGGTGGATGGGCCCACTAATAGATGCTTGCTTATTTTCAAACTCGCCTGATTTAGCTTTTCATTAAAGAAGAAGAGTTCAACATAAAAGACATAGCTTTTACCGCATTACTGTTTCACTTCTTTTACCACCTACCCCAAAAATGTAGTATGGTCAATGATTAAGAAGCACATGCTTGAGGCACTTCTTGTTTTTTCTTATTTAATTCTTTCACATTTATTATTATATTTTTGTGAAAACGAAAAATAGACATTTTCAACCATTTTGGACCAAATCCTAATGGCCTGCTTAACAAACGAACTAGATCATCTCAAGAGCTATCATTAAATTATAACTTCCAAATATAATCTATCACTTTTCCATACTTCTGCATTATTAAACTCCGTTAAGGTAAACTTGCTATGTTCTGTGAAACAGCAAAAGCAAATTCAACAAGCAGCACTGAGAGTGTGAACAACAAAAGCTCTGAATCAAAAAGCAACAGCGCAACAAGTTCGATTTTGAGCTATGAAAAGTACCATTTAGTAAAGCTGGTAGTTGGTTTTGGGCTCTCTATCATTGCTCCTTTGCTCCTCTTCTCTTGATTCTAGAAGCATCCGATCTTCTGTTGCTCTGGGAGATAATTTATATGCGTGCTTATGAGTTGTACATGAGTTTAGTCTTAGAAGAGGTTTTAAAGTGAGCTATACATATTCTCACTCTGCTGGTGAAACAGGGGATCCGATTTCATACAGAAAAGAGATTTGTTTTACATGTGTGGCATTGAACTTTTTTGTTTTCTCTTGAATGGCTATGTTTAGTTATTAAACTGTGGAGAATTAATTTTGAATATTACTTTCAAATTTAAATCAATTGATCCAGAAGTTATTTATGCCTTTGTGTGTTTTGCGGTCTGCTGTTATTGTTGGCAAATATTATTACATAAGTTTTTAACTTTTTATCTATTACTAAATACTAATTCATTTAGTTTTACAAATCACTTTACCTAAGTAAAAGTGTTTATGTCAGACTTTTTTGACGGATTCAAAATTAATTTTAACGGTACTAATTAAAGGCTTAAGGGGGTCTCAAGGACAGGTGGTTTTCAATCTATAGCTTTCTGATTTTTCATTTATCAGAGAACTGAAAAAGAAAATGTTGCTATATGTTTTTCTATCTAAACCTATATTATATAAGCTGGAAATGGAATAGGAGGTTACCGTAGATTTGTACAGTTAAGTTGTCATGTCTATTTTTTGATCTGCCTCTCTCTTGTTGGACGTGGTCCAATGAGGCCATCATGAACCGTATAAGAATAAGATTTTAATATAGTGGGGAGGAACTGGGAGTTCCATGGATTTGTGGCTGAACATTTTTGTTGTTTCCGTATACTAAACAATAATCCCTTCCTTCTCCATGGTTTGATCCGTTTGTTACACGGAGTATTTCCGACAATGGTCCACAGACCGAATCAGTTATGAGAAGCATGAAGAATTATTATATTCTCACAATCTCATCTTATGTAACTGATCTGGAGCGGGTCATAATGTTCTACAGAATAACTTTACTGTACCTAAGACCGAAGAGTTCATTATATTATTATTTTTCTCTACGTCGCTCTGGCTCATCCATGCACATTTCATGCCATCTCCAACGCCGACGTTGTCTAAGTCTAGCTAACACCTCCTTTCCGCCACCTCCATAGCCCACAGTGGCCAGTGCGAGGTTGATTATAGCCATCCTCTTTCCCTTTCTTGGTGCCAACAAAGAGAAGCCGGCCTCGCGCTCTCTCTTACTCTCCTGCTTGCGAGTTGAAGCTGCTCTCTTTTCTCGCCTCCTCGGCATCTTCCTTTGTTTCTCTTTTGTGATATTTAATTTACCATAAATATCAGAAAATTAAGCTATGAAATTATGGTCCCTGCTGCAGCTATTGTCCGCTGTTCAATCTATCATCTATGTAGACTATCTTCTCATTTTATTTGAGCCCATGCCAGTCCAAGCCCAGTAGGCCTGATCAGATAAGACGGCACAGAAGCCGAAAAAATCGAATACCTTCTTGTTAGGCTTTTTGGAAAACTATCGTTCTCGTTAGACTAGTAATTAGAGGTTTTAATTTAGATTTAATTACTCAGCAGTCAACATTGTCTTTTTTTAGATAAAGTTAGATAGAGGCTATCTAGGAACAGAAACAAAAGAAACGAAAAATTACAAATGATAGAAAAGAAACAGTTTCTAAAAAACAGGACAGTTAACAGAATTTCATGAAGAGTGTCGCTTCCTGCACAATCCATTCATGAACCCCTGAGACAATTCTTCCCTGATCTCTGAAAATCCTATTGTTTCTTTCGATCTAGATCGCCTAAACCGCAGCAGTAAGAATCCAAGTATCTAGGTTCTGTCACTCCGTGTGTTGGATTAGCAAATTGAATGCAGCAAGGAGTGTACAGAGGCATAAGTATTTGAGCTGACATGCAGCAGGATCCAAATGTTCTTGGCAAAAAGGCATTCACAAAACAGATGCCTCTGTGTTTCTAAAAACGGTTGATCACACAAGAAACATTTAGGCTGAAGAGTGATCTTCTTTTCAATAGTTGGTCCTGTGTCAAGATTTTACCATGCACAAACAAAATAAGGAATTGTCTCAAAGTAGGAGGCACTGGCAATTTTCATAATCGCTGAAAAGGAAAAGAAGTTTTACCAGCAAGTACCAGCTTGTAGACTGAGGAAGTGGTGTATTTACCATCAGCTAGTACAGCATTGTCTTTTGTTGATAATCAGCAAATGCAGAGTAGCTAAGTAGTCTTCCTTGCTCATCTAAGAGTAACAATTCTATGTAGTGGTTGTTGCCAAATGCCAATATCAAACCATCCCAAAATAGCAAAATAATATTGACATAAAACATTCATTACAACTTAATTTTTGACATGACAAGGTTCTACAACAGATTGTACACAAAATCAATCTTAATCACCAAATTAAGTACTTTCAAGACCACACAAGAGAAATCGAGCTATCGACGTAGACCGATTTGTTATTAAAAAGCTGAAATGTTTAGGAGAACACTCCATATATGTAGAAATCAATGGATATATATAACATCATCAATATTAAGAGAGAAACATTTTAGCAAAAGCATCCATATGCAGTGCTTGCAGCGCCACTGATACTTGAACCGTCCCTTCCTCTTTTCCCCTGATCATCACCACCCGCCCGTCCAGGTACATTGTAACAAAGTCGACCCGATCAGGCTTGCCCCACCCAAAATCCGTCTCATAGGCCTTGAAGTGTGGTGACTCGGAAAAGCGCACCACTCGTTCAGTGGGAAGTTTCGAAATCTTGTCAAGCCAACCTCCATACCCGACCAGTGGTTCTTTGGTTACTTTTATAATGGCCTATCACAAAATCAAATGAGCCTATACCTGATTTTTTTTTTTTTAAAAAAAAATAGCTTAGGAAAACCCGACCTGACTGTTTGTTCTGATTTATTTTAGATTCCAGATTCTTTAAACATTTCGTGACTGATTTGGATCAACTTTTTAATTTTTTTTCAATTTCAGAAATGCAAATGAAAAACATATAAATTCAGTATAATCTGATAGGCTGACGCGTTCGGAATAAATTACTCTTGAATAATTTTTAGATATCTTTTTGTTTAACTTCAAACCAATATGTAGGCTCTCTACAAATTAAGACTTTTTGCGGTTTATATGAAAGGATGACCACACAATTTTCGATTCACTCACAATTCACAAAGTATAGAAATATCCAAAAAATAAAAAAAATTATATCATTTATCATGCAAAACGAAAAAGAAACAAATGGTTAAAACTACCACTATCCTCGGCGATTTGACTGTAAATTAAAAAATAATATTCCAGAGTGATGGCTAAATATGTATGCATTAAGAAATTCAATTATCATTTTTTTTCGAATATCGTGACGTGCAGTTGCTGTGAGGTTATAAGAAATTCAGAGTTGCAAGGTGTTCTTAGAATATCTTAACACGAATGTCCGCACATGGACAACTGGACAAGCAAACTGATAGGTCTTTTCCAAAGAGATAGATAATTATTAGTTTTTTTCGAAATAATGTAGGAAATAATTTCACATGCATGCGCAGTTTGTTCCAGATCATTAATTTCAAAAATAGATCTAATCCTGGTTAATTTTACGTGTTGTTGAACCATAAATAAAAAAATATAAAATTTTGAGCATGGATGAAACCTAACCTCTTTCAAGGCTGCACAAGCCCGTATGTACCCACCAGGCCCGGCAATCTCCGATGCAGTCATCTGGGCAAAGCATGATGTGATACAATTCCCGGTGTATCCATCGTTGATTGGAGGGTTCAAGCGAGAACGACAATCAACTGGGATATTCCCAATGAAGGGACCATCATCATTAGTAAGTCCACGCGCGTTCGCAACAGTCACCAGGACTCGTGCTGATATGGATACAAATGTTGACGGACTCACATGGATGGCCTGTTCCTTCCAGGATTTGATTGTTGCTTTGTCTACTAAAAAGGTCCTTCTAGTCAGGTGCAAGCATTCTTGAGGTGAACGATGCGGTGCTGTTGTCTGGTTAAAAAATAAATCAAAACAATTATAGAGATAGAAATACTGTTACCGTTTCATTCTACAGATATACGCATGATCTAGAAGCCAAGCCAAGACCTAGGGTTATTTTTAATAAAAAAAAATATAATCTCAGAAATTTTAATAAGAAAAAAGGAAAAAAAAAATTTTAATAAGGAAAAAACCCTAACGCGATATTGGACCGCGTATCTTTTCTGGCTCCTAACGCGGTCGACGAACGCGTTAGAGGGGCCCTAACGCGGTTAGGAGGTGTCAATTTTGTCCGGTCAACTTTTTCACCCTTTTGAACATAAAGCTTTAACTTGATTCAACTTGAACATAGAAAAATCAAGTGGGCCCACTTTTTTATTAAAAATAACACTATAAAGACTGTAGTAGTCTGCGGATGACTTGGCATTGCACACCCCGGTGAGTACATACACAGATACACTAAGTGTGCACACTATTCAGTCATGGGATCCTCTGGAATCCTTCCAACAACAAAGTGTACAATTCAGAATATGACTTTTGCAATTTAATCAGTTTTTATTGGAATCCATTTTTAGCTATGACAAATTTAAGTAAGTGAAGGGAATAACGAGAAATAAATATTTAATTCCAATAAATTCTAGAGGTCCGGTGTACTTTTGTAAGTCATGTATAATTTTTCTTTTAAAGAATTCATACTGGCCAAAATTTTATATGGAATTAACATATACTTTGGCTAAATAAAATATCACATTTGAAGTTGATGAATAATGCCAAGAAAAGAAACAATATTTATTTTTTCTAGTGTGGCATGCTTTTATGTTTTATTTCAAAGTTAATTTTAAAAAAATGTAGAATCTAAAACATTATTAATTGTTTTGATGATAAATGATAATTAATGTTTTTAAGTTGTTTCATAAAAACGAGTCAATTATTTTTATCTATTTGTTGTTTTTCTTTGAGGGTGTATAACATGATTAATTTGCCAATCCTAGATCTTTTTTAAAATAAATTAATCATGTTTTAAACAAATAATTTTACGAGGTAATACTAGAGTGAATTTTAAAATAAATTAATCATGTTTAAAACAATTAATCATGAATAAAAAAATAGTTTTTCCCTAGGACTGTTTTGGTCTCACCTACGACGGTAGGAATTTTAATGGGATTAAATAATTCCATTAAAATAATTTTAATGGGATTATGAATAGCAGAGAAGAAATTGGTCTGGTACAGATTATGAATAGTTCACACCAGTAGTTACTTCAGGGAGTAGATAGGAGCATGGATGGGTTGCATCAACGATTATATGTCTTACACATTAACACAAGTTTCAATTTGCTCTTGCTACTATCCACTGGGATCCTCCTCTCTCTACGGTAGGCTACTAGGCTGTAGGTAATAAATGAAGAGAGATAATGGGATGGAATGAGATGAGCCAACCTATTCACGTGGTAAGTGGTAGGGAAGGAATTCGAGACCGACACGTGTAGGGGAAGAGATAGAAAGATGCGGCAGCTCCAGACTTTTACCTTTTTTTTTTTGTCCGCTTCCTTACTACTGCCTTCTTTAATTAAGGCTAGGCCTACTTTTTTTGCGTACAAGTACAACCTATTTACTCAAATAGTCAAATATTTCAAAGAACTCATCATCTTTGTATGTCAATTTCTCAGTGTTTTCAATACGGACCGGATACCGGAAATTTCCGATAATACCGGCTTTCGGATCCTGATCCGGCATGAAATTGACATAAAACCGTTCTCTCTCTGTGCCGGAAGATACCGGTCAAATATCGGAAATATCGGAAAATTTCAATATCTGGTTTCTCTTTCCCACATTATCGGCTGGAATTCGCAAACCAAGAAAACTTGTTTTTTATGAATAAAGTTGGAGCCTACACCCACGTGGGATGTGCAAAAGCACAAAGTACTTGTTGAGTGTTGGGAGAATCGAACTCTACACATATAGGGTGGCAACCAGCACCTTTATCCACGAGGCCAAGCGGATTCATTTATGCATGGTGTTTGTAAAATAAATATATCTATTAAATCCGTATTCACCGGTACTTACCGGCACTTACCGGCATAAATCGGTAAAACCGCATACCGCCTTCCTCACCGGTTTGATGGCCAGTAGGATATTAAAAACATTGCAATTTCTTTCAACGTTCTATGACGTTATGAACAGAGATCCTCCTCTCTCTAGGCTGAGCGCACAAAATTGAAACAAAGCCCTAACGCGGTCAACGGCTGAGCGCACAAAATTGAAACAAAGCCTTTAACGCGGTCGTTGACCGCGTTAGAAGCCAAAAAAAATACGCAGTCTAATATCGCGTTAGAACTTTTTTCTTATTAAAAAAAAAATATTTTCTTTTTCCTTATTAAAATTTCTGAGTAAATATTTTTTTTATTAAAAATAACCCCAAGACCTACGTACAAACTGCCTTCTCAAGTTAATAATATAGCAAATTTTACAATATTAATGAGGAAAAACAAGTTAAGCCCATTCTAAATGTATGTATATAAGTATATGTATATATGGATGTATGTATTTATGTATGTATGTATATATAACACACACACACACACCTTGGACAAAGCCACGGCCAATGATTTCCTGATTAATTCTTTTGCCATCTCTTCACCTCCAGGATACTCGATCACTGTTCGGTCATGCACTGGTGCAAAGCCTGATGGTACGCTGTCTGTCCTACATACAGAAGCCCAGGCCTCGATAAACTGCCATGTCCCTTTCCCATCAGCCACCGCATGGTGTAAAGCAAAACCCAATGCCACACCACCATTCAAAAACCTTGTAACCTGCACCGCAAGAACTGCTGTCGGAAGTTCCGGCACTGTTACGTTTGGCACAAGCTGTACAAAAGACTCGATGTCGTGTATTTCACTTTTGGCGATACGGTGTATGTCAAGATCGGATTCTGCCTCTATGAAGGTGATGCCTTCGCTGATTGCTGACACAGAGCAGTCGATGATTGCTCTAGCGTCAGAGGGGATGTATGTGAGCTTACCAGCAAATGGGTGAAAGAATGGTAGAATCCTTGTAAGGGACGACTTGAGGGAGCTAATGATCGCAGGAAAGGAGGCATCGACGGTATTTGGGAAGAGAAAGAGGCGTTTGAGATGCGGGAAGACGACATATATCGAATCAAAGAAGGATAACTCTACTGTTTTGCCAGGAGCTGGAAATGGACCTGGCTGGACTGCCACCCTGGAAACTTCAACCACCCGAACTCCTACCATTTTTGTATGGATAATGAGGTTTAGTTATACCTTAATTTGGGAAAATGTGTTGAAAAGGGGAAGGTAGATAAGTTGCAAGACGTCTGTGTTTACATATTTATACACGATGCAAAGAATAATAAATTCATGCAAAAGAAAAACATGGATAATAAATAATTAAAAGACAGTAATAAATAGTAACATATATAAAATAGGATCCCTTATTTTAATGGTCACGAAGATAATGAAGGCAGCATAGTGCCTACGGTATATAATCTCGAATTAAAATCGTACATTGTGCCTATTTTTGTACAAATATCTTATTTAATGCATATATTGTTTCGTAGTCTTGTATTCCAACTGTAATTGGGAGCCATCGGTATTAGAAATTAAGTTTGATAAAATAGTAAATTAGTTGAGCATACTATTTTTCATTAAAATGCTTCTAGAAAAAAATACTATTTTTCATTAAAAATGGGCCTCCATTTTAATATGCTCGGCGCTCCTTCATTAAGTCTCACCTTTGGGTTCTGACTTCTGAGGAATCATATTTCATTTTTTATAAATCAGTAAATCACCTGTTGATTTTTTCGAGCCTTGCACAGTCAAATTAAACAGAATCCCTTTTCAGATTAAAAGAGCTCTTTCAGTACAAATCATTTAACCGGGTAATCCTGATCCCCAGTTCCTATTTTTCTCGAGAGGCAGGACCAAGTGTATATTTATGCCAAATTTCTTACTTGTTTTCCATCAGACTTGAATTCATTCTTTATAAGAAACAAGGGAGAATTTGCAACCAGCTCCTGTTAAATCTATGAAAGTATCGAGTACAAGAGCTAAATGGTTCTACTCTATATCAATAATAGTATTACTGCACTACTAATGCCACAACCGACCAGAGCTATCCCTATCAGTAGATAACGATATCTTCCTAACCTATACCCATCAAAACAAGCATATCATTGCGTATATTTGTCCCAACAATCCAGCAAAATAAGTAAATGCATCTTTATTTAAGCATCATAACTAATAAAAACCGGTAAACACATTTAGAAACCAGCACATGTCATTTACTTAAATCAACCTTGGACTGATCCAAGTGTGAGATCCACATAAACCCTTTGCTGTTGTTAAAGCTGAGTTATTCAACGTTACCCCAAACATAAGGGTCTCTGTAAAGTACCTATTTGAAGTTGTTTCTGAAAGAGGTTTATAAATTAATTTCTTACTAAAAATAGCATAAAACAACTTAGAATCTTCTTCAAAAAATCATTTCGACCCAATTGAAAGGAGGAAGTGGATATATATTGCTTATTAGGAGCTGGAGAAAGTAGCTGCCCTCGTCGCATTCAACAGCAAAGACAAAAGAGAAATATATTAAATGCAATAATGCATAATTAGAGACGCCAAAACAAAGGCATAACATAAAGTGATTAAATACACAATTATATTTCTACTGAGTGAATTCTTGTCAAATATCATCCTTTTGTGGAGGAATTACGGATGCAAGATTTAGCTCCTCAAATCATGTCGAATAAGAAATCGGGTTGCCTTCTCCTTCCGTTCCAATCCGCAAGCTTCAAACATTTTTCAAATTGACTTTCTTTTTTTCTCCATCACTACTTGATTTTGATATCGATATCAAATATGTCATTGTCATTTGTTGTAGGTATAATATTTTATTCATTTTTGACGAGAAGATAGAGATCAAGCATCCTAACTTAAAATATACATTAAAAATTTTAAAGCAAATTATAAATTCATGACTTTCATTTAATATGTCTCGACCTTTTTTAGGTTTTTCTTTACTAAGTTCTACCACAAACACAAGGTATCAAATATTTAGTCTACATTTGAGAATTTGAGATTCGTAACTTGTGAGGACATTAAGGATGTCTAGATGCACCGACGACTAGAACTTGTGCTAGTTGCGAAATGGCGAGGATTTGTAGGTTCTTTCAATTTTTTTTTTTTTAAAAAAAAAGATTTGTAGGTTCTTAAAACGAAGTGAAGATTGTTGCCAACTACCACCAAGTTCCGACAAAAACACCATCCATCGTTGTCAGCGCTCAATAAAGAAACAGTAAATAACTCTCAGTCAGGACAGCACCATCCAAGCGAAGTGCAAAACAATAAATTACATGACCCTTTCTATTGTGCAAAACAATAAATTGAATAGCGAAACAAACGAACGTCTTTAGTGTGGATCGTTTCTTTGTTCATGTTTTTAAAGAGTGTTAGGTACTTGGTATACGGAATTTAATGTTGCTCCTTTCCTTTCTATTTTTATAACTGTATGCCCCCTCTTCTTATGATTGGGTTTACTACGGATTTCATTTCATTTGAATTAATTTTGTAAGATTTCATTATATCTAATTATATAAAAATTCCAACTAAATAACATCAAATCCGCTCATTGTGATTAAAAATTTTCTAATGAAATGAAATGAACTGAAATCCCACATTAAAATAAAAAAAAAGGATTCTGATCAGGGCCTGTATGATTGGACCAAAATCCTCTGTAGCAGTGCTGCTGGCAGCGATTTCGTCTGAGCCGTTCGATCTCATCTCAACGGTTAATTTTTTCCGGGCCTATCGATCTGGTATTTTTCACGGGGCACCCATCATCCATCGGACGGTTGTGATGAAACTGCAGCTAACTGCATCGCTGCCGAGGATGTGAATTCCTGTATGATTGGGTTCATTTGGTTTGGAAAGGAAATTCGACGTTGAGGAGGCAAAAGGTGGACAGGGGCAGAAGGTGAAGGTGACGGGATCCGTATCCTCTAGACATCTTATTAAGACGTCTAGGGTGGACATCTCTCGGTAAACCGTCCGATGTAAATGAACGGTTAGATTTTGAGCGCTCACATTTCTCCCTCAAAACAAAACAAAAAAGGAAATTTCTTCTTAGCCGAAGGGGTCGATGAATTCGCATCCTCGGCAGCGCAGCGGTCAGCTGCAGTTTCATCACAACTGTCCGATGGATGATGGGTGGCCCGTGAAAAACCCCAGATTGATAGGCCCGAAAAAAATAAACCGTCGAGATCAGATCGGACGGCTCGGAAGAAACTGCTGCTGGCAGCACTGCTGCCGAGGATTTTGGTCCAGGGGTCGATCGCTCTCTCTCATAACTCATAAACGCTAGAAAAGAATCACTCTCTCTCTCAGTGGCGGCACCTCCATCACAAGTATCGACCAAGCACGGTTCATCTCTCAGGCTCTCGCTCGCGCGAGCCTCTTTCCCTCTCTCTGCCTCTCTCTCCTCTGACATCTAGGGTTTTCACCCGTCTCGTCTCTCCTCTCCTCTCCTCTCCACTCCAGTACAAATCTCTCTCTTTCTCAGGTACTGATCAAACTTAGCTAGGTTAAACTTTGGAATGATTTTCGACATAGCTCGATTAACTGTCACCCCTCTCTGTTGCCTCACTACTGTCTGTTCAGTTTTAAAGTAACTACTTGTTCGTTTCACCTAAATTTAGTCTAATAATATTTGACCTCTCATCTCTAGGTTACATTCTGATCTTCACTTATCAACATCAATTCCCTCCATGGAGTCTATGCAAACAAACCTTCTCTCTAATAAAGCATCAAACATGCACATCTGCCATAAAATTACAAATCTGTAAGTTTCCAGCCACTTCAGTCCAATTGAAAACAACTTAAGCTATGGTTAATGTTATTTTAATTTCAATTCGTATTACTAATTTTTCTTTTTTTAGTTTTTTAGTAGATGGAGGAACTCATGTTGTCTTTGTTTTTAGTCAAACTTCAATTCATATCACTCATTTTAGTTTTATTAGCTATCAACGTTAATGATGTGTTTGTAATTTTTGCTTTGTTATTGTTGAATAATTAGGCTTAACACCATGCTTTTGCTTTTTACTGGTCATTGGTCTGAGGGTTGAGATTGGAGATAGATACTATATTTATCTCAGGTTCGTTGAGGATAAAAACTGGTTTAGATAATGTTTCTGCAGTGGTACCGGTAGGTTGGTACTAGTGCAGTCTACCGATTAAAGGAGAAGCAGAATTTTGCACTGATTAAAAAAAAATTTGTTCTTTGTTTCAGGAGCACAAGCAATCTACTGAAAGTCTAAAACAAGATGTGGGTCAAAACAGTGAGGGGCACAAGCAAAGTCTTCTCCAGCTATCATTCTTATCCTTTATGGACATGTTAAGAGAGCACCGATGTTTTTTGATCACTTTTGAATTTGTAAATTTGGAGCAGAGACATTTAATATGAAAGTAAGGTGCGACGATCCAAATTGTCGGTTGTGAACTTGTAATTGTTAATTTTCAAAGAATAGGTCAGGTTATGTACTGATGCTTGTAGGTTGTGAACTAGGAATTATTTGTAAAGGATTGTTTTCTTTCTGTATTTTATATATATTACTGACCATCTTTTTTTTAGAATCATTTTGATGGAGATGCATAATTCTCTGTATTAGTGTAAAACTAGCAGCAAAAAGCAATATAAACCCATCAATTCACAGTAACAAAATATACTTTTATATTTTGAAAAAAAGTACCATATATGTCACATACAAGCATCCATTAGCTTAGAAATTAACAACCCAACGGATTAGTACCATATATGTCACATACAAGCGCATCAAGATTTACAAATTTACAGTAATTGAATTACAACATCTTATTACAAAATACTAATCACCAAACATAACATAAAGCAGCTTCAAAATTCTCAAAATCAGCAATTTTTACTATGCCATAGCAAGACCATGAAGGATGGGTGTTTTGAAAGTTATCTTAGTTAATGATAATTTGTGTATTGTTCATGATTTTGAATGTTATTGTTATACATTCTTGTTCCATGAATTATTATGTTATGTCTTTAGAAGTGTTCAAGAAGATGCTCTTGGTCTTAAACCGTAGAACTCTTAAGATGAAAACATATGATTCTAAATGTGTTCACAATCGTGGTAATTAAGAGGAACATTAATTACCGAGCAAGGTTGTCATGTCGATTGAAGTACATTGTAGTTCTATAAATGTTGATAAATGATTATCATTCAATGACATGAGTATGTATAAAATGAGTATGCTTTATATATATTGAACATGACTTAACGGGATGGAATATTATATGGATTGTGTTTTGTGTCATTAATATTTCCATCGTGTCTTTGAATCCAAGATATGAGATGTATGGATTTCTCATATGAGAAGCATGCAATGTGATTACTGATAAAGACCATCTCATTACTGATCTTAGTTATCTGTTGATGGAGGGTATTAGTAGTTCATTGTATGTGACTTGTGCGGGAGAGATTTATATATTGATTATCGTTGTCCCTCAGCTATCTGAGTTATGATATTACTGGGCCCCTTGGTAAAGCGGAATTATATAGCATGCAATATAACTGAGGTAGTTATAATTATAATTCGCTTGAGATACCAAGAAACGAATATATGCAAGAATGACACGATCCTATTTTGCATATTATTCATAATATCATGAGACAAGGATATACACAAAACTAGTGGATCGGATACGTATCGACTATGTCGTTTGGACGGCTATAATGTAGTGATAGAACCTCTTATAGCTTGTAATATAAATATTTATATTACTACCAAGATGACGTAGATCCTCTAAAAGGTCACACCAACTGAACGTGAAACAACAAGATTTTACATTTTATAGGATGTATGAAAATACATGTGATAAAATGGTAAAATAAATGTCATGATAAATGACATGCTTAGTCCGTAAATAATTTATGAAAGCAATGTGAATATTATTGGTATAATGTTTGAAAAACATTATAAGGAATAATATAGACATCACATAATGCAATAATATGTTTCATATTATTAGTTCATAAATTAATTTACTAAACAGATTGCAAATTGATTAGAAGAGAGTGTATGGGGGCAAAAGTGTAATTTCTCAATTAACACATGAGTTGCCCTAATGCCCTTTTATAAAAGGAGACTTGGATGAGTGGATGACAGCCAGTTTTTCTCTCTCCCACGTTTTGGTGGCTGGTCACAACTTTTCTCTTGTGTAGAGAAGAAGAAACCCACTCACAACACTCTCTTCTCTCTTGCATAGTTTAGCCACCTAAAGAAAGCTTGTTTTTTGAGGTCTAGGTGGTTGGATCTAAGCTCTAAACTCACCATCCATCTATCTAAGCGCTGGTTGAGTTTGTTGTTTAGGTTCAAGGTGAACCGAGAGGAAGATAAGGCGTTGCAACGGCGGTGCAGCGGCTGAAACGAAAACCGAAGGTTTCCAAAAGATCTAGAGAGAAATCGGCTTCTCTCTACAAAGAGATTTGACAATCTCTTGAGGTATAACCTTCTCCCCTCCTCAAATGAAGTTGCTTGCTGTTGCATGTGTGCACATGAGGTGCTTGATGATATGTTTTGCTGAAATCTTACTTGCTATTGTCATAGAAACGTAGATCCTTTGTGTATTGAGCTTATTCGTGAAGAAAATTTTAAAATTTACACTTCCTTAGCTTACACACGAAATCCCAACAGACCAAAACCAGCAATTTTTACTATGCCATGCTCTTCTCCATCTCCCATAACCTAGTAAAAATGATAGTATTCAAAGTGAATTAAAAATAAAATTTGAATTACATTTTATGCATAAGTGGTTTAATCCTTACCATAATATTTGAAGGCTTCAGGTCTCTATGTATACCAATTGCTACACCTGAAACATAGAACCATGAAATATACATAAAGGGGAAAATTACTTTATGTACAGAAACCAACAATTTGTATTAAAAAAATATTGGATTATATACAGAAAACATCCATCTATGTGAAAATAATGACTATTCTGAGCATCATTTGAGCATTTTAAGCGGTTTTGAATTCATTCTAAGTCATTTCATCACAACTATTTATGTTTAAACTCTTTATGCGGTTTAGAATATAATTTAGATCTTAGATATTAAAAAATATTGGATTTTATACACATAATGATTATTCTGAGCATCATTTGATCATAATAATTTATTCTGAGTATCATAATGATTATTCTGAACATAAAATATGTATCTAATGTGCATATAATGATTATTCTGAGCATTATTGGAGCATTTTAAGCGATTCTGAATACATTCTAAGTCATATGTTCATAATAATTGATGTTTAACCTCTTTATATGATCTAGAATACAATTCAGTTCTTAGATATTAAAAACTATTTGATTATACAGATAAAATATGCATCTAATGTTCAAATGGTGTGTATTCTGTGCATCATTCGACAAGTTTAAGCAATTTTGCAATCATTCTAAGACATTTGATCGCAATCATTTATGTTTAAACTCTTTAAATGGTCTCGAATATAATTCAGATCTCAGTTATTAAGAAATATTGGATTATACACAGAAAATATGCATCTAATATGAAAATAATGATTATGCTGAGTATCATTTCATCATTTTAAACAATTCAGTTTAAGCTCTTTATACGGTCTCAAATATAATTTAGATCTTAGTAAAAAAATATATAGGATTATACACAAAAAAATATGCATATAATTTGCAAATAATGATTATTCTTATCATCAGTTGAGCATTTTAAGAGATTTTAAATTAATTCTAAGTCATTTTATCATAATAATCTATGTTTAAACTCTTTATGTGGTCTAGAATATAATTCAGATCTTAGATATTAACATGTATTGGATTATACATAGAAAATATGCATCTAAATGTGCAAATAATGATTATTATGAGCAACATTTTGAGCATCCTAAGTGATTTTGAATTCATTATAATTAATTTGATCACAGTATTTCTTGTTTAAGCTCTTTATATATTCTAGAATATAATTCATATATTATTTACTAAAAAAATATTGGATTATACACAGAAAATATGCATCTCATGTGCATATAATGATTATTCTGAGCATCATTTGAGCATTTTAAGCGATTTTGAATTCATTCTAAGTCATTTGATCACAATAATTTATGTTTAAGCTCTTTATGCGGTCTGGAATATAATTCAGATCTAAGTTATGAAACAATATTGGATTATATGTTGGAGTTATGTCCTAGACGTCAATATTTAATGACTTATTTTCTTAGTTTATGTTAATGATGATATTTAATCATTTGTTCCTAGAGTTTATTATTGACAGATCATTCAGGTTGATGATCTGAATTGTAGATCTCTGTTGATCATTCATTAGAATGACAATAATAAATCTAAATCGTCCATAATCTTGATAATTAACAAGGAACATTAATTATCATAAAAGATTAGTATGCAAGTTAAGTGATGATTAAGTTGTACAAATCATAGGTAAGGTGTTACCAACTTAATTGCATATATGTATGTTATTGGAACATAGTACAGGACTTGACCCAATGAAATAAACATATGGATTGTGTTACGTGTCGTTGTTTATTTCATATGAGTTTGATTCTAAGTTTGAGATGTTCAACTTTTCCACATGAGGATAGGTTCAATAAATATCGTCTAACGTTGATTCCTGATAAAGACTGCTATACGGACTTTATTTATGTTCTCTTGAATTGTGCCGGAAAAAATTATTCATCAAGAAAACCGTATGTCCCTCATTAGTATACCTAGTGAGTGATGATATCTGTTTGGGCCCCCTGATGGAGATGGATCGTATGCATGCAAACTAGACGATCGACTCTAGATCAAGAAATGTATAATCTGCAAGAATGACACACTTTTATCTTGGATTATACAATGATATCATGTGACATAAGAATCAGACAAGGAAATACTTTTATTTCTTATGCAGGATTGAGATATTGTAACGGTACATTATTTATGCGAATTGGGAATCATAACGTGTTGCTAGATACCGCTTATGATTGTTGGAAATAAATAGTGATTTATTCTCCATGGCCAACATAGCATAAATCCTCAAAGGGTCACACAAATAGAGCTTTAACCATATAGTGCATTTTTTATTTATTCACAACAGTGAGTATTGTGAAAATATGATAAGTTTATTAATTAATTGTATACCGTTGTGAACCGTTATAATTAATTAAGTCAAAGAGATCATATAGAAATAAGTTAATGCATATGCTAATCCTTAAATAATGATCAAGGTATTGATAATTAATTTTGTTCAACACGAATTGATTAGAGTAATTAATTTAAGCTAACGGGCCTTTATTTAATTGGTAAATAAAAGGTCCAACTTGAGAGCAATTAATTGGGCCACTAATTAATTGAATTAGATGAACAATTAAATAATTAAAAAGCCCATCTAGACCCATTTATGGCCAGCCATGTGGGTGGCATGGTTGTAATTTGGTACAACTTGTTGGGAGAGTGGTTGGTCTATAAAAAGAGACCATTTGGGGTGAGAAACCCTAGCCTCCAACCTATCTCTTTCTCCCTCTTCCTATTTGGACGAAATTAGAAGAGAAAAATTGAGATTTTTCTCTCTTCTTCTTGCTCTCTCTTCCTCATTTATCAATAGAGTTCATGTGTTGAACATAGATCCAATAATTAAATAGTTAGTTAATTGGAGAAAAACAAGGATTAGCTTCTCTCTTCCTCTTGCTAGCACAAGGGTTGAAGAGATTGGTTAATCCTCTTGGTGGACTCGAGGCTAGAAGGAGGAGACGTGGAGAGCACGCCACCGGTTCGAAAAGATTAGGAATCGAGCCTCACAAGAACTATTTGTAAGAGGTATATCATCTCCTACTCTCATATCTTGAAATGCGTGTGAATGGCTTTAAAGCCTAGATCTTTTGTGTTTGATTGATGTTTATGGCTAATTGTTGGCACAAAAATTGAAATTAAACACTTTCTAACATTATACACAGAAAATATGCATCTACTGTACAAATAATGATTATTCTGAGCAGAATTTCAGCATTTTAAGCGATTTTTGAATTTATTCTAAGTCATTTGATCAAAATAATCTATGTTTAAGCTCTTTATATGGTTTATAATATAATTCAGATCTTTGTTGTTAAACAATATTGCATTATACATAGAAAATATGCATCTAACGTGCAAATAATGATTATTCTGAACATGATTTGAGCATTTTAAGCAGTTTTTTAATTTATTGTAAGTCATTTGATCATAATGATATATATTTAGGCTCTTTATATGGTCTAGAATATAATTCAGATCTTCGTTATTAGAAAATATTGGATTATACACAGAGAATATGCATGTATTATGCAAATAAATATTATTCTGAGCATTATTTGAGCATTTTAAGTGATTTTGAATTCATTCTAAGTCATCTGTTCACAATAATTTATGTTTAACCTCTTTATATGGTTCAGAATGTAATTCAGATCTTAGATATTAAAAAATATTTGATTATACACAGAAAATATGCATCTAGTGTTCAAATTATGTGTATTTTGTGCATCATTCGACAAGTTTACGTGATTTTTCAGTCATTCTAAGTTATTTTATCACAATAATTTTTGTTTAAACTCTTTTTATGGCCTGGAATATAAATCAGATCTCAGTTATTAAGAAATATTGGATTATTCACAGAAAATATGCATCTAATGTGCAAATAATGATTACTTTGATCATTATTTGAGCATTTTAAGCGATTCTTGAATACATTCTAAATCATATGATCATAATAATTTTTGTATAAACTCTTTATTGGCCTATAATATAATTTAAACCTTATATATTAAAAAAATATTGGATTATACACAGAAAATATGCATCTAATTTTCAAATAATAATTATTATGAGCTTCATTTGAGCATTTTAAGCAATTTTTTCTTCATTCGATATCATTTCATCACAATAACCTATGTTTAAGATATTTATAATGTCTAGAATTAATTCAGATGAAAAATATTGGATTATACACAGAAAATATGAATCTAATGTTCGAATAAAGATTATTCTGAGCATCGTTTGATCATTTTAAATGTTTTTTAATTCATTCTAAGTTATTTGATCACAATAATAAATGTTTAAGCTCTTTATATAGTCTAGAATAAAATTGAGATCTTACTTGTTAAAAAATATTAGATTATACGCAGAAAATGTGGAACTAATGTACAAATAATGATTATTCTTATCATCATTTGAGCATTTTAAACGATTTTGAATTCATTCTAAGTCCTTTGAGAATAATAATTTATATTTAAGCTCTTTATATAGTTTAAATATAATTCAGATCTTAGTTATTAAAAAATATTGAATTAAACACATAAAATATGCATCTAATGTGCAAATAATGATTATTCTGATCATCATTTGAGCATTTTAAGCAATTTTAAATTCATTGTAAGTCATTTGATCGTAATAATTTATATTTAAAGACTTTATGTGGTCTAGGATATAACTCGAATTTTAGGTGTTACAAAATATAAGATTATATACAGAAAAAATGAATCTAATATGCAAATAATGCATATTCATATCATTTGACAATTTTGAGAGATTTTGAATTCATTCTAAATTTGATCACAATAATCTAGAAGATAATTAAGATCTTAGTTATTGAAAAATATTGGATTGTACACAGAAAATATGCATCTAATATGCAAATAATGATTATTCTGAGTATCATTTGTGCATTTTAAGCGATTTTGAATTGATTATAAGTCATTTGATCACAATAATTTATGTTTAAGCTCTTTATATGGTCTGGAATATAATTCAGATCTTAGTTATTAAAAAAATATTGGATGATAAACGGAAAATATGCATCTAATGTGCAAGTAATGATTATTCTGATCATCATTTGAGCATTTTAAGCGACTTTAGTTCATTCTAATTCATTTGATCATAATAATTTATATTTAAACTCTTTATGAGGTTTAGAATTTTATTCAAATGTTAGGTATTAAAAAAAATATTAGATTTTACATAGAAAATATGCATCTAATGTGCAAATAATATGAATTCTGAGCATCATTTGACAATTTTAAGCGATTTTTGCATTCATTCTGAGTCATTTGATCACAATCATCTATGTTTAAGCTCTTTATATGGTTAAGAATATAATTCAGATCTTAGTTATTAAAAATTATTGTATGATATGCAGAAAATATGCATCTAATTTGTAAATAATAATTATTATGAGATTCATTTGACCATTTTAAGTATTTTTTTTTTTCATTCGATATCATTATCCACAATCCTTGTAGTGTGATGTATGCTTTACTCGAGACACCCGCCTATTTAGGTCATACACATCTGCTTCATGGTTGCCATCATAGTATGTTGTTGCAAGAGCTTTCCGCATCTCTTCTGCTATTGCGGAGCGGAGGTTGGTGGGCATGAGAGTTGGATCTAATGAGATGATTAACTAGCTCTTTACAACGGAATCTTTCTGCCTTTTGCGATAAATGAAGATTTTACCTCCACAAGTCCGTTCATCATATTTAGAGCAATTTAACAAGAAATGAATTACAATGAGCAAAACTTGTTCATTTTGTAGGCTGTTGGTGGGCGTACTTGTTGCATAATAAAGTGCAGGAAAAAAAATTAATCCAATCATCAGATCTTTGGATTAATTCTAAAAAGTCCATACTTTAATGTACCGAGAATGTCATACTTTAATAATTTATGATGATTGTGATCATAAATTATTAAAGTATAGTACCAGAAAACAATATGGCCATCTTGAAAAGGTAATTTATGAGAAAAGGGTAGTGATGAGAATTTAAATACCTTCTTGCTCAAGAATTTCAAAGTAGAAACATCAAACAGATCACAGAATTCTAGAAGCATATCTTTGGTACATTTGACCAAAATACCTTGGCATTACAGACCCTCAGCGAGGGAAGATATAAGTTGGGGTCAAGTATTGGGCTTTTAAGTTTCGTTTTCTTTTGAATTGTCCGTGGAATTAAGTTACGGAGAATTAGTTTGGAAAATAATTTTAAAATCAATGCCCAGAACTTATGGTCTTGTATATGTGGTATGCTGCTGTCGTTGTTGTTAGCAAACATCTATACAAGGTTTAGAACTTTTTAATTTAACTAATAAAGTTTAATTTTTTTTTCAATCACTTTAAGTATTATAAACTGTCCAAAACAAATTCTAATGGTACCAATCAAAGGATCATGGGTCTTAGGGCCGTTATTTCTGATTATATTATATTATTCACTCTTTTATATCTCTGCTTTTCCATCAGAGTGTCAGCAATAAATTGATGCTCTATGTTTCCTAAGTCCTAATTTATGATTACACGGTCTATGCATGTTTCTAATTTGGTAGTTTGAATAATTGTTCATTCATTTAGTAGCTAGGCTGGCTGATAATAAGTTTGAAACACTTCATATAAGCACCATGCACCAATCGGGTTCATGTTTCGCATATATATTTACTTTTAATTTTATTTTCAAATTTTATATTATTGCATTTTTAGGTGGTAATTTTATAATTTGTATTATATGTGAAACACTTGATATGTTTAATTGAATATCTCATTGATCCTGAATGCATGACGGTTAGACACCGGGTGTTAAGCATGAAGTTTCTTTGAGGTGGTTGAGTCATATTTCTATTTCCTTTGATTTTTTTTTTTCTCCTTGTTATAAGACGCGACACAAATATTTATTTTCCTATTGAGTTATATCTTTATTAATGGCATGACAAACAAACAAAAAATTATCTTCACTATATAAACAATATAATTGTACAACTACCAAATCAATTTGTGTAATCAAATCAGCAAAAATGCAAATTATTATCAAGCCAGTGCATCCATGTCCTTTAGAGGAGTTCACCGTGGAGGGATGTACTACCGTGAGGGATGTAAAAACATTAATCAAGAGTAAGACAAAAATCAATATGAAGGCTCAATTCCTTTACTTCAATGGTAAAAGCCTGCGAGACGACGAACTCCTCGCAAGGTTTGAAATCACAGATGGGTCGGTGATTCATTTAGTTACCTTTTCCGGGGTTTGATTACTTTGCCAGATAAAAAAGAAAATTAATTTTGAAAAGTAAAAATGCATGATCAAGCTTCATGGTAGCTAGTGTTCCATGCAGAAGGCTATTTCTTCAAATAACAATAACAGTTTTTATTAGTTTGTTTGGAATTGCGCTGCTTCTTCTTCTCGGAATTTACTTTATTTTATTTTATTTTTTTTGAAAAATTTCTAACGAGGGACAAATGCTCATGGCTCTTGACTCTTGAGCATGTGTTGTGCTGAACAATAAAATTTTTATATAGAAAACTAAACAATTCATGGCAATGTAGCAAACTAAATAAAATTTTTATATAGAAAATTTACTATTGATTATTTGACACTTTACTTTTCAAATGATATAAAAAATACAAATAAATTAGTAATTAGTTTGTTTGGAACTCGAATACGATTTGAATTTGTATTAGTCTAAATTCAATAGCTCGATTAACTTTTAATTCGAATTCCACCTAATTCGACTTATAATTAAATTAAATCAAAGGTAAATTCTCCCGTTCAAACTCAACTTATTTGTAGTCCCAGAATAAAAAATAGATGAAAGATACTGCAGAGAATTAAGAACTACCGGATGGAAAAGGACCTGGATATTAAAAACGCGTTTAATAACCTTATAAATACGGAAAAATTTGCGGGGTAGTTTTGAAAAATATTGTTGCTGGTGTCGCTGATGTCACTTGAAAACGAGTAAATTTCTGCAGTCAATTAAGAAAATTCTGCCACATCAAAAGGACATTAAAAAGATTATTGAACAAGCTTAGAAAAAGGAAAATCCCCTGCTTATTCTAAATGATTAGGGAAAAAAAAAAGAAATATATTCAATATAGATTACGTCAAATATAACAAGTTGCGTCTATCCACCCATAAATTGGGAGCTAATAAATTTTTGTAAATAAAAGGTCAGTACTTTTAAATTTAATAACAACATGAAAATAATATTATTCACTCTATATAGCTTTGTAGTTCTTAATAATTTACAAAAACATCACCCGTAATTTTCCTCTACCTAAGTTATAACGCAGCAGAAACTTTTTCTAGATACTGATAAAAACTCAGCGAGTATATTTTTGCAAACATATAGCGAAGGCCAATATAGTTTTTAGAATTTATCACTCGTGTATATTATGGAGGAAATTACTTTCATGTACTCCAAGTATCACGGCTTTTTTTTTTTTTTTTTTTTTGTGAAGGAGTCTCGTCTGTGAATATTATGAAATTGTTTTTTTTTTTTTTGATTGAAAGCCAGTAGGCATCTTTATTGATTGAACCAAGAAATAAAAACTACATCTTGTCGAAACAAATCCTCAAAAGAACTATCACTGGTGTTAAAAAACTGCAAGACTACCCTACCCAACAAAAAACAAAAATTAAGCTAATACATAATCTAAGACATATAAAAACTAGTACCAAAGAAAAAACAGCTAAACACCAGTGTATATTAAAAAGAAAAACATCCAGGGTTTTAAGGCGGGGCTTGTTGCACCCTTTGAAAAAACCGAGCATCAATCACATCCCTAATCTCCTCTTCCTGCTGCAATTGCCAATGCAACTGTCCACTTAGCTGCATATTTTTCCTGCGTGCCAGATTCGCCAAAACGTGTGCTTGCTGCACTGCATCTCTATGAGCAAAATGAAGCGTGGCTGTCAATTGCATATCCTCCATCATCTTTATAATATCATTGACCAATCCTCTAGCTCTCCATGAAGGCAATTGCTCTATGTCACAGTTATTTACCGCCTGCACCAGATTGTTACAATCGGAGAAGAATTGTATCCTTGTTATATTTGAGACTCCAATTTTCTCAACCATGTAATTAATTGATTCTTGCAGTGCCTTTGCTTCTGCCATGAATGGATCATTCAACAGCTCACTATGCATGCCCACAGAATGTAACAGCCCCCCATCATATACTATGTATGCACATCCAGCCCTGTTGTTTGTATCCCAAGAGGCATCCATGACAACTTGCCATCCATTTTCATAAATATCATGAACTTCTTGCCCTTCATCAATGTGTTGTACTGGCAAGGTCTGTATGGGATCCATGGTTATTGGAGTTGTGATTGCCTGTACTCTTTTCAAAACCTCGGTTGGTTTAAACACTGTATGTTCAATAACAGCCTTGTTTCTTTCTTTCCACACCTCCCAAATAGTGGCAGTGAACAATTGTATACCATAGTCATCTAACCCCTCCATAATTTGTTTTAAAGCTTCTCCTATTTGCAATGGCAATTCATTCACTCTGAGCCCCAGTGGACTGGCAAACCAAACTTGCCGAGAGTTTTCACAGAAAAAAAGACAGTGCATATCAAACTCATTCTCTTCGTAACACCTCTGGCACATAGGTGAAAAGTTAGGGAACCTTGCATGCATGTGCACTGCCATGGGCAAACCTTTGTTGATCAGTCTCCATAGAAAAATTTTTATCCTTGGTAAGATAATTTTGTTTTTCCATATCCCCTCCCAGAGAAGATTTTGCTCAGCATTTATGCCTTCTTGCATTTGCACTATCGCATTATACCCTTCTTTTGCTGTGTATTTGCCACTTTTTGCTGGTTGCCAAATCAAAATATCCTCAAGAGTGCCATCCATGTTTGGTTTATTAGGTCCTTGAATAATTTGTTGTACCTGGTGTGGCTGATACAATCTATTCAATTTCTGCATATCCCACTGCCCATTAACTTCATCAATTAAATCCTTCACCCGCAAAAGCCTGTCATGCCTACACCCTTCTTCCTGCACCACCCATCCTTGGAACCAGGGCTGTGATAAGGCGTGAGCTTTTGAGCCATCTCCAATGTGCCACATTACATTATTTTCAAAGAAATTTCTCTCACCCATGATTTGCTTCCACATCTTACTAACATTTGTCACATTTCGAGCCCTCCAGTACCCCACATTTGGATAGTACTTGGCTTTACAAACTTTTACCCAGGGCTTATCCTCATCGGCCATGAGTGACCAAACTAGCTTGAGAAAAAGGGCCTCACCAAAACTTTGCAAATCCTTTACTCCTAATCCCCCCATATCAACTGGTTTGCACACTTTCTTCCAAGCAATATAGGCTAAGTATCTGTTTTGATCCGTCTTTCCCCAGAAAAATTTTGCTAGCAAACTGTTGATCTCTTTAATCACCCTTTTTGGCAGCAATTCAATTGACATATAATAGACCGGCATTGTCATTAGCACAGACTTAATCAAAATAAGCCTTCCGGCATGAGAGAGCATATTTGACTTCCATCCTGCTAGTTTCTGCTTCATTTTTTCCAACAACAAATCGCCATTTTTCTTTGAATCTCCTCTCGGCCCTATCATAATGCCCAGATATTTTTCATCATGCTGCACTCGTGTAGCCCTCCAAGCTTCTTGCACCCTGTTTACTGTGAGATCATCACAATTTTTTGAAAACCAAAGTCTGGACTTACTCGGATTTATGTGTAGACCCGAGACATATCCAAATTTGTGCATGATGTTAACAAAGGCATCCACCTCAGCTGTGCTTGTATCTCCCATCAGAATGAGATCATCAGCGTAGATGGCATGAGTCAAAATCGGGCTTGTGTGAGCAACTCTCACTCCCTTCAGCACACCTTGGGCAGTGGCCTCTTGCAACCATCTCGACAGTGCCTCCATCGCAATGATAAACACATACGGTGACATAGGGCAGCCTTGTCTCAGTCCCTGTGTTGGCCTTATAAACCCGTCACCCCGACCATTAATGGTTATGGTCACTTTTGCCCGTTTATAGGAGGAAAGCAATAGAGAAATGATTTTTTCTGGTATGTTTAGATATCTCATAGCTCTCTCAAGAAACGCCCAATCCAATTTGTCAAATGCCTTATTCACATCGGCCTTTAACATGAAGTTTTTCTGTTTGAAATCATGCTTGGAGAAAGAATGTAAAGTTTCTTTCACAAGAATAATATTTTCCACAATATTTCTACCTTTTACAAAGGCATTTTGTTCTTGTGAAATTACATTTCTAAGATAAGGCTTCAATCTATTAGCAATCATTTTCATCACCAGTCTGTACAGTACATTACCCACACTGATTGGGCGAAATTCAGCTGGTGTTTGAGGTTCAGCTGATTTCGGTATTAGAGTCACTCGGCACCTTAACCAATCTTCAGGTATCAATCCATCTTCGAAAATTTTTCTTACTTGGGCTAAGAGATCTCTACCCAGAGTTTTCCAACCCATTTGTAAAAAACGTGCAGTCATGCCATCCGGGCCTGGACTCTTGTCAGGCCCCATCTCAAACAGGTTTCTTTTGAGCTCTTGAAAAGTCGGTGTAGCAACTAATTTTTGATGGGCCGAGGCAGGTACGACAGGCTTCGGGCTGTGGGCTATTTCAGCAAATACCTCATCTCGCAATCTTGCCATATGTGTCGTTTTATGAAATTGTAACCAGCATTTTCTGATTACCTTATCATGTTAAAATAATTTCTGACTTTGACTAAGGTATCTCCTTAGTTTTTCCAATTATGCAGAGGCGCCTTGATATCATACCTTTCTATGCAGATTTGTCTGAACTAAATTATTGTTGATTTGCAAAGTAGAATATTCTCCATTTGTTTTTCTAATTGTAAGCTTCATTAAACCGTTAATTAATTTGTGAAAAGGAGCAAAGATCATTGGGGATACCTTGTAAAATTTAAAAAATGAAGAAAATTACAAGTTAGACTATTAGAGAATAGAGATATTTTGCTGCAATTGGTGTATAAATTACGAATATATATTTTTATGCTATGTAGGTAATAAAAATAAGGACTGTTTCGCTAATGAAATTCGTTAATCTCTACTACTTATAAATGCACCCAGCGAAAGATTTTAAACATTCATATAAAAGGAGTTAAACATTCATATAAAAGGTCAGGCTGGGAGATTGTAATTTTTTTTCCTCTACCGTTCGATCGGTTTGATCTGTGGTTGGATGTGAAGCGCCAGACGAATAAACACTATGGATTGGTTTCTCATCTGATATAGAAACAAATTGAATAGCACATCTATTTGTAAAGCTGATAAATTAAGAAACATATTTTTATTGTCTCACATTATTTTATTTCTTTATTTGCCCACATATGAGGGCATCTTATGCTAGTTTATAAAAATTTATGGATAGGGGACCATAAACGAGTGCACACAATAATATATCATCGGTTACAAACAACAATGCATAGAGCCGAATATAATTTTTTTGGTGAGTGTTGATTGAAACAAATATTATCTAAATAATACAAGAATCTTTTTCGCCAACTCCGCTTGGCAAATAATTTTCTAATTATTAAATAGTAAATACTTATAAATCTTTTCGTTATCATTTTTAATTATTAAATCTTTTTTGCCAAATATTTTTCGCGGAAGATAAATCTATGTGTTATCATTTTTTTCCTGCACAAAGATTAAAAAAAAAACATCGAGAATATATGTGTGCTTTTGTCAATCAGATAAATTTTCGATTTAGTAAGCTAGCTCCATTCAGATTAGCCACTATTCTAACTTTTTACGAATATTAATTTTTGATTTGGCAAATAATACTCTTACTTGCCTACGGGCTTGAATACTAAAAAAATTATAATAATACTATTTTTTTTTTTTAGAAATACTAGATAGCAGCTATCTAGGTGGAAAAAAAAAATTAACAAAATCTAAAGCAATCCTTCGCACAATTGATGATCTCGTGTAGAATTGAATGTGATGGGCGATGGTAGTTTCTGAAAACCTGAGCATTTCTTTCTTTCCATAGATACCATGCGCCACAAGTCATGTAGACAGTTGCCTTTTCCTTCTCGATGGTTGTCAAAGATTGAAGTGTATGTCGAAAGGTAGAGCAGCAATCTTCCATAGTCACTAGTGAAGGCATCATCCTCTGTCTGTGGAGCTGTTGCCATATCTCTTGAGCAAACCTGCATTGAAAGAAAAGGTGCATTGGTGTTTCAATTACCTGTGAAGAGCATAAGCAGCAGCCAACAGTGTTGATGTAGTTCCATCTCAACTAAGTAGTCGATCCTGGGCTAAAAGGCGATTGCGAAACCAAAAGTAATAGAAGAATAGAAGAATTGAATTGAAGGGGTAACTTTGAAATTCCAAACCGCAGGTAACTGAGTCGAGAAAAGTAATAATACTAATATACTATTACTAACTGCCCCCCCAAAGAAAAAGTAATACTCTTTACTAACTGCCAAAATATAAATAAATAATAAAACACTCACTAACGGCACATTATCTCACCGACAAGTAGGTCCCACAAACACCGTCCCGGACCTTGACTTGTTCATCCTGCACGGACGGCGCATGCTCACTGGAGAAACGAACCATTCGAACCACGACAGGAGCGAATACGCGGGACAGCTTTCGCTTCTCATTTCTCCATCTCTCCTTCGCCTCTCCTTTGAAATTTCATTTCGGAGAACAAAAAAGAAAAGAGATCTACTGCGCACGCACCTCCGTCGCTCTCTCTCCAGATCTCTCTCTCGGCGGGAACAGAGAAGTGGGCGGAGATGAGCGGCCGATGGGATAGGGTTCGGATTGCCACGGCCCGCCTCGGCGGCGACTCGTCCGCGCCTGGATCCCGCGCGCGCCGATCCAGCGCCGGCTCCGTTGGATCCGTGTCCGAGCTCCGGCCACTCCCGTCGCGCACTGTCACTCTCGGCCGCATCCAGCCCCAGGCGCCTACTCATCGCACGATCTACTGTAACGATCGCGATGCTAACATTCCTGTCGGATACAAGGTTTCTTCCATTACTAGTTCTGGTTTAGTAGTGATCTGAACAGAAAGATATGGAATCTATTAAGATTTTGAACTAGGATGAGCTGTATTACTGTTTCTCCCTTTTGTCATGAGCACTTTACCAGCTGGACAATATATGTTCATTCATTATCATTTAGACTTAGCTGACCAGAAGCAGATATGATGCCTTAGAGTAACCTGTAATATTTCATGGTTTAATGAACCCGTTTGTACTGGCCCATCTGTTAGTTGTGTTCAACTGAACTATTTTGAGCTATTTAAATTTCGCAGCCAGCGCACTTCTGTTTCTGACTTGCTGTTTGATATTGTATTGCTTATTCAGGGAAATTCTGTATCAACTACAAAATACAATCTTCTTACCTTTTTACCGAAAGGTTTATTTGAACAGGTACTCAATCAAATGATCTTTTTGTATTTTTGTCATTTCTATATACTCTACTAAGTACTAAAGCCAGCTGATTTGATCTGACAGTTCAGAAGGGTTGCCAATCTTTACTTCCTTATGATATCCATCTTATCCACTACACCGATCAGGTATAAATACAGCCTATTACTCTTTGTTTCACTTATAATTAATACCTTTACATTTATTATTAACTTAAATAAATTTATTTGCAGCCCAGTACATCCTGTTACTAATGTGGTGCCTCTGAGTCTGGTGCTTTTGGTTTCTCTTATCAAGGAGGCTTTTGAAGACTGGGTCTCTGCTCTTATCAAACTTTTTTTTTTTAAACAATTTCCTACTTTTCACTATTTAATGTGATGGTTTCTCATTAAGTTTATTTTTTATTAATTTTTAACTTACAGAAGCGGTTACAGAATGATCTAGCAATTAATGCTACCCCTGTTGAAGTGTTACAAGGCCAAAGGTGGGAAACTACGCAATGGAAAAAGTTACAAGTGGGAGACATTGTCAGGGTAATTTTTTATAGTTTCAACTTTCAAACTATTAAAGTGATTTCAACCTTTAATATGGAGGGAATACCGATTAATTAACCATGACGTACGCCTTGGGCTTTACACTTTAGTTAGTAAATTACCCTCGAACTGAAGTCATGAAAACTGATTTAGTAATAATTATGTTTAGAGCAGATTAAACAAGATGGGTTTTTCCCTGCTGATTTGCTATTCCTTGCAAGTACAAATCCGGATGGCGTCTGCTACATAGAGGTTTTTATTTTTCCTATCTGGTTATGAAAAATGAAAATGAATTTGAGCTTACCATGAGCCTGAAGAAAGATCCATCATTTTGATATTGCTTTTGTGGGTTTTGTGTCTTAGGCAGCAAACCTTGATGGGGAGACCAATTTAAAAATCAGAAAGGCACTAGAGAAAACCTGGGATTACTTGATACCATAGAAAGCTTCTGAGTTTAAACTTTAAAGGTTTCTCTTCCTTCTGAACTAATTCATAAAGGCACTGGAGTCTATTGTACAGTTTATAATGGAGAGACTAAAACTATTATTACCTAACTAGCTGAAGCGGGTGACCACTGGAAGCATGTGCAGGAGCTTCTCAGTCATGTTCTGTTGCCTCCTGAAGTTCTTTCACCTTTTACCAGAGTTTCAAGAAGTGATCTTTAAAGTTTGTTTTCTTTTCTGATAGTTTGCTTACTCCCTTTGCCTTGGTTTTAACTAGATTTAACTTATTGTTAGGTTATCAGTGAATTACGAGACATTGGGTTCCATTTTATTGAAAGAACTACTTCAAAATTTTTAGATTTGAAGCTAAAGCCTAAAGGGAATAAGTGTTTCCCGAAAGGAGATTTTACGCTAACTATAAGCTTTTACTCTCAATTTACAGATATTGTTTCTTTAAATATAACTTTATTGAATTTTTGTATTTAGCTTTCAATAATATGTATTTATATTCTGTCGAGTAGGCTTTTAAGATGTGTACCACTAAATTTTGTGAGGGCTTTATCTTGGTTCTAGAGTTGACTGAGGCACTGAGCTTCTATATATGTAAGCTTTTTTTTTGTTTTTTATTAGTCGCCTTACTTTTTTTTTACATTATTACAGTGTTATTATTATTATTCTTGATTTGATCTAATACAATTGAGCCCTTTGAAAGATTAGTGTGCAGGAGAAGACTGTCTACATCCGCTACTTGGCATAACCTTGAGGCCTTCATAGACTGAGACAAGATTGATCTCATTTCTAGGTCATGCATGTGCATCTAGCATTGGATAATTTAGAACAATTGAGGTTTTCTGAAAGATTTAAATTTACTTTTACTATATGTACATAGTGATCAGACTTTTGAGATTTTCTACAGTTGGTCTTGATCCTACAGTTGCAAAATTAGGTATTTGTGCACTGTACCGGTACTGGTATTAACTAGCCAGTTTGCTCTTTTTTAGTCCTATTGAAACAATTGGCTGGGTCCTTCAAAATTAAAAAGAAAACTTTTGGCTGGGATTAGGGTTTAGTTAAAGGTTGAACTTAGAAGGGATGGCAACGGGCCTTACCTGTGTGTTCTCTGTCTAGCTCGTGCCTGAACTGCCATAAAAAATCCTAGGCTCGCCTGCCCATTCCCAATAGAATTAGCCTAGAAATTGATGTTCGACCAACCTGTGGTCTTTCCCGCCATTATCATAACTGACCGACCATACCTGTTAATACTTCTGGTGTTCCTTTGCCCACCCATGCATGTATAGCCACCCGTGCCAAAATCAAACATACCAGTCTCCAACAGTCGGCAATTTAAGTTGATACACAAAATCAAAGACGTTAAATATAGAGAATATCTATCAAGTTACAACATAAAATCAAATAGAGTCTGCAACACAAAACAGTACACAAATAACATACCGAAACACTATAGGTTCACAAATGTTAAGTTCACTCGTTCCCAACATCTCAAAGCTTTCTTTGTTTGAGCCATAATGTTTTAAGGTGTGTGCTGAATCTTTAAAAAAATGAAATATATATGTTAAGTTCACAAACATTGATGTTTTGATTTGTAACAATTAATTATGTTAAGATTGTTATTGATGTCGTGATTCTGTTGTATGTCCAGGTTTTCATCATTGAGTTTGGCATCGTCAAGAAGTATAGAGATCTCCATACCCAAAGAGTCGTCGACTATGTTCTGATTGTTTGATGGCTTACATGCGCACTTCCACCCAGGACTGTTTGACCTAAGACTCATCACACCTTAGCCAGATCAGTTAAATTGACGTGTTATAAAAAAACTAAAAAAAGATATTCTCAATATGTGGATAAATAAAGAAACATAATGATGTTAGAAAATAAAATTATTTGGTTGAATTGTGATATCTTTCCAAAAAAAATAAATTGTTAACACTACTCGATTCTTTTCTGTCAAAGTGTTAGACAAAAATCTGTCAAAGTGTTTGACCTTTTGTCTGAAATTAACATCTAGATCACACATAAAATCAGTTAACGTAAATCAATGGTCCATAATTGATATAACAATTATTTCGACCCCTCTAGTGAAACTCTTTTGATTTTTTATGGGTATTTTTATTAGTATAAATAGTTATGAGTTAAACTGATGTAATTTTTAATTAAAATAAGATATTATAGAACAATTAGTGCTGAATGAAATAAAATAACTTGATGAATATGAATGTAAACAAAAGTAAGAGGACATACTTACTAGTGTTGCCATTATTTTGAGTGGCAAAAACACGTAAAATGTCAAACTTTGTCTGATTTGATGTTTTTGTTAGGTGCTGTTTCCCAAATAAAACACGTTAGTTTAACACTTATTTATATAGATATATATTAGGTTCTACTAAGAAAAAAAAATGCTGCTAATCGGCATTTTTGCTATCCTTTATCAAATAATGAAAAAGGCTAACTAGATTGACGCAATAATTTTAGAAAAGAACCAGCAAGCTGTGTCCACCGTTTCGAAGTTTCAGTGTAAACTAAAGTCAAATAACATACCAATAAATGAGTACTTGATTGGATCTGCTCTTATTTTAAGCGATTTTTTAATAGATCATGTTTCCTGTGTATTTGATCATTTAAGTGATCGTGCTTCTCATGTATTAAAAAAAAAATTGGATTCTCTAACCAATCTCCTTACATGGATCTGATTTATTTCTTGTATTCAAGAGTTCAAGCCATTACATAGGAAAGCGAGTCAGAAGTTGGCTGCCAAGCAGACAAGTCTGTGTGAGATCTTTTGACTTAAAAGGCCTCGATCAGACCTGATCATCTCATCATAATGGACTAATTAGGAAAATTGGGCAGAAAAATTTAGGGAAAAAAATTCACCTCTAACTTTTTTCTCTTTCTAGAATTGTAATTCTTATTTTATTATTATTATTATTTTTTTTTTAAAGTTGCAATACCAACTACATCGTCTATGTAAGGCTTGTAAATTCCCACCGTAAAGTGTAAACATCGGAAAGAATAACAACATTCACTTCATCATTTCTCCAAAAAAAAATAAAATAAAATAAAAAACACATTTACGCTTCAATTATTAAAACAATACTAATCAATAAGATAGGCAACGCAATATATATGTAAATTAATGCTAATTTCGCGCGTTGGATAATATTTATATATGTTGATGTGTTGCGCGTCTCTTGCCTCAATTAAAGTGTTCAGCTAGCCAGACGCATAACCATATTCAGGCATGGTGGCCTACTGGCTACTGCATGCTTCTCCAGACTCCTAGCTGCCTGTGTAATAAATTTAAGTGGTCGTGCTTCCCGTGTTATTAATATATTCTGAATTTTATAACCAATTAATATATATTAATCGTCTAGCAGCTAGTCAGTCATCACCTACTCACATGCATACATGGTGTGGCTATTACCCTTAGCTAGCTGGCCCCGGGTCCGGATCCCTATATATAGTGATCGGAAGTTCGGAACTCTCATCCAGCACAGCACAACACAACAGAGTGATAAAAAGGAAAACAATACATCCTTTCAACCTAAACTCCACATATATGGAACCAGGCAGGTTCACAATCACCACTGTCAAAAACAACTTCCGGGGCCGCTTGTATCTGCATCACTCACTCGGAACCCAAAGAGTAGTCGTAAATACAGGTAATTCTGGATTTGGTTCGATTGCGATTAATGATTGGCTCGTGTATGATGGCCTTGGCTCTAACAAGAAGGTCATTGCTCGTGCGCGGGGCGTGCAACACAATACTCTTAATACTAATACGCCATTTGCACGCTGGAACATTACTTTCTACCTGGAATTCGAGAATGATGGGTAAATAACTCTGAGACACTCAAGTGGTTAATTAATTAATCGATTAAGGCTGATAATATCTTAAGCGATGGATAGAAATTATGATAACTTTTGAGTGCTTTGCCCTCGTGTTCTTATTCATAGTTTCACACGCAGATGATACAGTATATATTCCTTCATAGGCATGTGCCAGCTTAATTATATATGGACAATTAATATGGTTCAAAACTCCTAACAGATAAAGCTGCTTGATTTCAAAATTAGAATCAAGTAGATTGTTAATTTTATTTGAATTTGATTGATTGTCACCGATGATATATCAAAATTAATAAATATGTTCAACAGTTCCAGAATTGATGTGAGGGGCCAGCTTAATTGGCCCACTGAGTGGACCATTATCGGCGGGACCGGCAAGTTTGCCCGGGCAGAAGGCATCATATATGCGGATCGGGTGCAAGAATCAGGCGGCACAAACATTTTGGAGCTTAATATCGATGGAACCTGTGCTCCTTCGACTAAAAAGTCGCCTTGAGGCGGGAATTAACCGCTAGCGATCAAGTGAGCTCCTAGAAGCTCATATTTTAATAGTCTGCTCAAATTTGTGTGTTTTCGTTTATTTTGTTTATTTCCTTCGGTTGTAATGCATGCATGTCTTGGTCTGTTGTTTTTCATGGCTTCTTTTGTTGTTGTGTACGTGGCGAACTGCTGTAGTTCTGTTTGGTTTTTAATGATGAATAAAGAATTAAGTTTTTGTTCTTTTTCAAGTTACGATCGTGTTATAAACTTGTAATGTTTATGTATTATATTATATAATATTGTATCGTATGGTCATATTATAAAATAATATAATATATATCTTGGATAGCAGTTTTTTGTAGCAATGAAAAATATTTTGTCGGAATTTCCTGTTGAAACAAGTGTTGAAACGAGGATGTTCTACTGTGTGTACTGCCGAACATGATCCAGAACAAAGTGTTCGGCTATGTGTATGGTCGCACGGGAGTTGAGACAAGCATGTGGCTGTGTGTATGGCCACACGGGATCCAGAACAGGAGTGTTCGGCTGTATGTTCGAGGGAACAGTACCCAGAACGGTCGTGTATCTGATGGTGGAAGGAAAGTTCCAGGCGATTCTAAGTTGGAGATAACTGGTGGCACGTCCAGGAATGTTTTCCATATATGCAGTATGCATTTCCTTGTGTAAGGATACAAAAATGTAAAGAAATAAAGGGGAGTCAATGGGGAATAATTGGAAAGATGTGTGTCTCTCTAATTGAGTTGTATTCCTATTAATACTCTTCCTCTCCATGTAACAATTAACCAAAAAATCAATAAAAAAAAAAGAGGTGTGTGTGCATGAGGATGTAGGCACCAAGTTGGTGCTAAACCTCGTTAAATTTTGTGTTCACGTGTCTTTATTTTCAATTTCTTACATGGTATCAGAGCGTGGTTCATTCTGTGACCAAAATCACAACTGAAAACACACTGTTCGGCCTAGTACTCGGCAGAACACCTGGCCGAACGAACCAAAAACTGAAGTTTTATCTAAAACGAAGGTTTCTTGAACACATAGTCATGCCCCCTAAAGGTTTCTCTACTGTTTATCACCAGGACAAGTCAAAACTGAAGTGCATCCAGTGTGGGCGAGTCAGGCATATGCCTGACACTTACTTTGAGATTGTGGGCTACCCTGAGTGGTTCAAGGGAAAGAAGGGAGAGCGACAAAGAAGGTCTCAAGTGAATATGGCGACCAACTGGACTTTTGGCGATGCGAAACCAACCCATTCGGCTGGGTGAAGCCGAATGGATGCCCGAACAGTGGCCACATACAGCCTAACAGACAATGTGGTCTCCACCGATGTCCATACAGATGGCAGTACGGGTCGGGCGCAGTTATGTGCAGCCCGAAAAACAAACTACAATGGGCAAGAAACATGTTTGATAGGTGAACAGTCCACTCAAGGTATGTCTCTTCTCACACGTCATGATTTGGATTGGGTAATTGACTCTGGTGCTACAGACCACATGACATTTGACATAAATGATCTTAAAGAATCTAGGGAACCAAGGATGAAAAATATCTACAATGCAAATGGGTTTGAGTATCCAGTAAAGGGGGCAGGAAATGTAGAAATCTCACCATCTTTAATTCTACACAACACACTCCTGGTACCTTCATTGACAAATCGGTTGATTTCAATTGGACAAATAACAGAGGAATTAAACTGTGTTGTGCTCATGTTTCTGGATTTTTATATTTTCCAGGATGTCCCAACGAAGGAGATCATTGGGCGTGGCACTAAAAGGGATCGTCTGTATCACTTAAAAGACCTCAAGATTGGGAAAACTAACTTGGCTAGTAGGTGTTCAACCTTGGAAAAAAAAAAAAAGATTTTGACTTGGCATAGGAGGTTAGGACACCCATCTTTTTGATACATGAGAAAAATTTTACCTGATTTATTTTATGGATTGGATTTATCTAAGTTTAATTATGAAACTTGTGTAAAAGCCAAAAGTAATCGTGTGGCATACAATATTAGTTTGAATAAATGTGACAAACCTTTTGATTTAGTTCATTCAGATATTTAGGGACCTTCCCCGGTTGAATCAATCTTTGGGTATAAATACTTTGTCTTGTTTGTGGATGATTGTACTAGAATGACTTGGTCTTTTATGTTGAAAAGAAAGGATAAAGTATGTGAAGTGTTTAGAAATTTTTATGCTATGGTGCAAACTCAGTTTGGGACGAAAGTAAAAATGTTTAGAAGTGATAATGGAGGTGAGTTTGTGAATAGGGATTTAAAGGATTTTTTTAAGGAAAAAAGTATTATTCATGAAACAACTTGTGTTGGAACACCACAGCAAAATAGGGTAGCAAAAAGAAAAAATAGACATGTTCTTCAGACTTATAGGGCATTAATCATTGAGAATAATGTGCCACAGAAATTTTGAAATTGTGCTGTGATGATGGCAGATTGGCAGTGTATGTCATAAATCGGTTACCCTCAGTGATCAATAAGTACCAAACCCCCTTGAAGACACTTAGTACCTTTCATTCTATTCCATCGGTTCTATGTTTGCAACCTAAGACTTTTGGATGTGTAGCATATGTGCACATTCAGAAAAATAATAGAACCAAGTTAGACCCATGTGCGGTTAAGTGTATCTCTTTGGGAGTTGGAACAAATCAGAAAGGTTATAGATATTTTGAGCCAAAGTCACACAAGTAGTATGTAACAAGGGATGTGACTTTCTTGAAAAACGAGTCGTTTTATCAAGACACCACGTGTTCCACTCAGGAGGAGAGAGAAAATGAGAGGAACCAGTGGTATCAATAAGAAGAACATACTTATGAAATGGATGGTTGTCCAGGTCTTAGAGAACAGGAAAAATTGACCCATTTGACCCGTTTGGATGGTCATTCGGGAAACCATTCGGCAGAACACGTTGCTGAACAAGATCATTCGGCGGATCATATAGCCGAACATGAGCATTTGGCTGAAAACATGGCCGAACAGGATCATTCGGCTGGTCATTCGGCCGAACACATGGCAGAACGGCTCATAGAATGGGCCGAACAGGTTAGGGAATCTGATTGCAGCGATGAACTTGACTTCCAGGATGGTCCAAATGCACAAGAGGAAGAAGTGGACGAAGAAGTGATACAGACTGAGCTTCCACAGCCCCAAACATCTCCTGAGGACACTCCTAAGATAAGTGGTTATAATCCTTCTTATGTGCTTCCGCAGCGTCATAACCGTGGTAAACCACCAAAGAGATATGTACCTGAGGATGGTACTAGTAAAGAGGTCATTTACCTAATTACAAACTTAGTTACCACAAAAGGACTACCATAACCACTTAGGAAGTTTAGTGATCAAATGCTAACTGTACCCATACCTGAAAATGTGAATGATGCCCTAAGTGATTCTAAATGGATAGGAGCAATGAATGAGGAAATGAAAGTCCTACATAAAAATGAAACCTGCGAATTGATAAAGTTACCTAAGGGTAAGAAACCGGTAGGTTGTAAATGTTAGGAAGTGCTCAAAAATTATTTTAAAGCTATCAATTAGCAATAAACACATCATCAAGCACTTAGATCTAGGCTTAAGGCCATTCACACGCATTTTATATGAGAATAGTAGGAAGATTTTATACCTCTCACAAAAGTTCTTGTGAGGCTCGATCCAAATCAATAGAAATCGGTGGCGTGCTCTCCAACACCGTTTCTCCTCCTTAGATGGCGCCAATCTCGAGTCCACCAAGAGGATTAGTCACTTAGTCTAATGGTTGTGCTAGCAACAAAGACTAGAGTCTAATCCATTTAGTTTCCTCCTTGCACTAGTCCTATTAGATGTATTTAATGGAGGAATGAGGCTCAACACATGAGCAAATGGAAGAGAAGAAGAGGGGATGGCGGCTAGGGGAGGCGCAAGAGAGAGAAGGAAGAGAGCTCTAGGGTTTGAGCTCAAGGGGTCCTATATAGGCTCAACCTCTAGCGTATACTTCCAACTAATTACAAGTTTGTCATCCTACCTACCTTAGCCGAAATCCAATGGGCCTTTTGGGCCTTTTCTTCATTTGTTTTGGGTATTTAATCCATTTGATTAAAACCCATATCCATTGCTCTTCATTTGAACTATTCATTTGCTATGAAATGTTGGCCCAAATAATTAATATAACTATTTATATTAATATGTGTTGATTCTAAAATAATTATTAAATCATTAATAACTATTTTTGGGATTAGATAATATATTAATATATATTTCTATATGATCCCTTTGACTCAAATAATTATAACGGTTCATAACGGTATATAATTAATTAGTCAAACCATCATATTTTCTCAATATCCATTATTGCGAATAAATAGATAATACACAGTGTGACCAAAGCTCCATTTGTGAGACCCTTTGAGGATTTATACTATGTTGGCCACGGAAATAAATCGTTATTTATTTCCAATAATCATAAGCGGTATCTAGCAACACGTTATGATTCCCAATTCGTATAAATAATGTACCGTTACAATATCTCAATCCTGCATAAGAAATAATAGCATTTCCTTGTCTGATTCTTATGTCACATGATATCATTATATAATCCAAGATAGGAATGTGTCATTCTTACATATTATACATTTCTTGATCTAGAGTTGATTGTACAAGTTGGCCAAACAATCCAAACTCCATCAAGGGGCCCAAACAGATATCATCACTCATTAAGTATATTAATGAGGGACATACGGTTTTCTTAATAAACAACTTTTTTCCGCACAATTCAAGAGAACATAAATAAAGTCTGTATAGCAGTCTTTGTCAGGAATCAACGTTAGACGATATTTATTGAACATATCCTCATGTGGAAAAGTTGAGCATCTTAAACTTACAATCAAACTAATATGAAATAAACAATAACACTTAACACAATCCATATGTTTATTTCATTGGGTCAAATCCTGTACTATGTTCTCCAACATATACATATGCAATTAAGTTGGTAACTCTTTACCTATGATTTGTAGAACTTAATCATCTCTTAACTTGCATAATAATCTTATTTGATAATTAATGTTCCTTGTTAATTATCAAGATTATGGATTAGATTTATTATTGTCATTTAGTTATAAATGAATTATACAGATCTACAATTCAGATCCTCAACCTGAATGATCTAACGACACATTATCTCACCGACAAATAGGTCCCACAAACACCGTCCTGGACCTTGACTTGGCAATCCTGCATGGACGGCGCATGCTCACTGGAGAAACGAAACCATTCGAACCACGACAGGAGCGAATACGCGGGACAGCTTCTCATTTCTCCATCTCTCCCTTCTCCTTAGGGCTTTGAAATTTCATTTCGCAACATAGATAGAGAACAAACAACAAAAGAAAAGAGATCTACTGCGCACGCACCTCCGTCGCTCTCTCTCCAGATCTCTCTCTCGGCGGGAACAGAGAAGTGGGCGGAGATGAGCGGCCGATGGGATAGGGTTCGGATTGCCACGGCCCGCCTCGGCGGGCGACTCGTCCGCGCCTGGATCCCGCGCGCGCCGATCCAACGCCGGCTCCGTTGGATCCGTGTCGGAGCTCCGGCTGCTCCCGTCGCGCACTGTCACTCTCGGCCGCATCCAGCCCCAGGCACCTACACATCGCACGATCTACTGTGACGATCGCGATGCTAACATTCCTGTCGGATACAAGGTTTAATTCTTCAATTACTACTGGTTTAGTAGTGATCTGAACAGAAAGATATGAAATCTATTAAAATTTTGAACTAAGAGGAGCTGTATTTCTCCCTTTTGTCATGACTCAAGAGCACTTCACCATCTGGACAATATAAGTTCATTATCATCTAGACTTAGCTGGGTAAAAGCAGATGTTATGCCTTGGAGTAACCTGTAATATTTCATGGTTTAACCCGTTTGTACTGGCCCATCTGTTAGTTGTGTTCAACTGAATTATTTTGAGCTATTTATATTTCGGAGCCAGCACGGTTTTGTTTCTGACTTGTTGTTTGAAATTGGGTTGCCTATTCAGGGAAATTCTGTATCAACTACAAAATACAACATTCTTACAAGAAAGACAGTCTTTATATAGATTTTTTTTACTAGAATTTTTTTTCATGGATGTTGTATCTTGTTTTTTTTTGATAGATTTACTTGATGTACTAATTATAGCAATTTTTTAGTAAGACTTAATTTTCTATTAATATGTCCTTAAAAATGTAGCAATTTATTTTTGATAGATTTTTCCGAATCTAGCAATATCGAATGTAACAAGATTTTACTACATTAGATATTACTAGATTCGAAAAAGTCTATCAAAAATTAATTGTCACATTTTTAAACATATATTAATAGAAAATTGAGTCTTACTAAAAAAATTACTAGATTTAGTAAATCAAGTAGCAATAGAATAATGTACAACATATATGATATATAGAAATATCTAGTAAAAAAAATCTATTTAAAACCATCTTTTTTGTAGTACTGTCATTCAAATAAATAAATTTATTTATATAGAAATTAGGTTCTGTTAAGCAAGAAAATACTACTAAGTAACCGGCATTTGTGTCTTCCTTTATTAAATAATGTGAAGCAGATTTATATGATAATCTTAAAAAAGAACCAGCAAGCTGCTGCATCCACAGTTGTGAAGTTTCAGTTAAAAATAAAGTCAAATACCATCCAAAATACTTGACTGCATATCTTCTCTGTTTTTAACTTAGCTGCAAAGCAGATCCAGATAATGTAGATCTTCTCTATTTTATTTGCGATTATTTAGAAGGCCATGCTTACTGTGTATTTGATAATTTAAGAGGTCGTGGATCCCGTGTATTAAAAATATTCTGGATTCTTTGACCAACATTAAACGTCCATATTATATAGATCTGCTTTGCAGCTAAGTTGAAAGTTAAAAACAGAGTCAGAACTTAACGGCTAGGTTACACGTTACAACTCCTGCGTGATTTTTGAAACAAAATATGGACCATTAGGCTCATACCTTCTCATCATCATCGACTAGAAATTAGGAATATTAAATAGAAATTTTTTTTTCTAGAAAAAGAAATCAGCCCAGCTTTTTTCTTTTTTTAGAAAGTTACTGTTAGTTCCTTTTTGTACTGTAGCAATACCAAATTACCAACTACATCGCCTACTTAAGGCTTGTAAATATATTCCATTGCAAACATCGGAAAAGAATAATAAAATTCTTTTCATCATTTGTTAAAAAAAAAAAAAACAATTAAGCCTCCCGTGTAATAAAGATATATATATATATATATATATATATAGAGGAGCGTTCCGCTGCCCCCAATTTACGCTGCCACCAAATGCCACAGATCATGTGCCGTTGGATCGAAACTCATTAAAAAGTTCTATCGCTTTGTAAATTATACGGAGCAAAGAACGAAAGAGAGAAACAAACCTCCGACAGCCTCCCGCTTGCGTCGCCTCTCTCGCCGCCGATGCTCGATCTCTTCTCGACTCTGTGGCTCTTCCCCTCCTCGTCACCAAGCTCTCGTCTCTAATTCAAGCTCGTACTCTTGCCTCTACTGTTGCGATCCCAAGAGAGCTCGCAACCCTAGGTTCTTCACCGCCTCAATAATCGATCAATAGCTACTAATATTCACTTACCGAGGTTGTAGTACCTCGTTTTTCTTATTTTTACCTTCTTAAACTTTTAGTGTGATATTTGTTTGAATTTGTTTGACAGGGTTATAGATGGCCGGACTTTATTCATAGGTAACTGATGGTCTTATTGGTTGGCCTCTTGAAATGGCAGTCTCTCTCTCTCTCTCTCAACACACACACACACGCACGCACAATTGAAATGATTTTAGTCACTTTTAGTCTATCCATCTGATGCTCTTCCATGTTAATCAAAGTGATGCTTCTCATTTTTTAATCAATTGAGGTTCTTCAGTTTGTTTTAGTATGATGCTTTTAATTTTAAACAATCTGGTGCCTATGGATGCCTTTTGTTTGGACTTGTATGGCATAGTAAAACTATTAATTAGAAGTAAAAATTGAAAATTATAAGGCCATTTTTTTGTATATGTACCTGAAACATTTATGCGAGATTATTCTTTATAACAATTAAAATTACATACACTTAGTTAATTTCAGTTGGGTGACATGATCAAGTTGGTACAAATATCTGATCAGGTATTTGGTACGAGGTCTGATAAAATTACTAGTGCCATCAGCTAAGGTTGTATAAAGACCAAGGTTGATATGAGGGAAATAGGTCATTATGTTTGGTGCTGTCGGCTTTATTTATTATGTATCCCTTTCAATGTGTGAAAGAATTTATAATCTCTCTTATATTTTGTAGGCAGGCTAACCATACAAGAGTTGTTTGTGCTGAATGCTAAAGCATTAATGAGTTGCTAGCTTTTTTGGTTGTGCTTGATGTCAAGATATTGGGTATTTTGGTTGTTATATGTCTTTTTTATTGCTGAATGTACATTTTTTTTTTGTTCAATTTGAATGCAAGCAGAATGTAAGCTTGAACCAATTATAAATCTGAAAAATTTGTTGTAAGAATTGTGTAATCTGACTTAATTTAAATTTGCTATACTTTTTTTATACTTTCTCACTAATTTAGTGTTTTTTAGTCTGGTAAACTATTTCAGTACGGTTAAAACTTTTTATACTTTGCACAAATTTATCATTGCTTTTTATATAATTATAAACTGAGAAGGCAATGAGAAATTAAGTATAAAACTATAAATGCAAAATGTAAGAAATCATAATCACAATAGAGACAGATTGAGACACATACATATTAGAAAGCAAAACTATTTTTATATCTATAACCAACTGGTAATATGAAACACCAAAATTATATCTAACTACAAAAAAAAAATGGACTATAAAATCAATGGACAGATAGACAATCAGCAGTTCTAGCATTTTTATTGTTTTCAGACCATCAGTATTTTGATGAATATGCAACTTGGTGAATTAGAATCCTTGATAGACACGATCTTGGCCAATCCATGGCTATTCTAGCTGCCAATGTGTGAGGTAGAGGATGACGACAACCTATAACAACAGACAAAGATACAATTAACTAATAAAAATAAAGTAAGCTTCTAATACAACATCAATTATGTAGAATGCTCAAAAAGTTGCTCTTAAAACGAATAATGAGGTACAGTGGATATCCCAGTTTACTGGTCATTTTTTAAACCAGCATGTAATTAGCTAGCTAATTTAAGAGCTAAGAAAAATAAGTTCTGACATAAGTTACATTATCATGCATTTTTTTAGGTCAAGTATAATCTCGACACCACATAATGCAGTCACATTGATCTCAGAAACTATTTTGAAAATTTATCAATATGTATTTGTTAAACAAGACAACCCATAATTGCAATATAAGTTAAGAAAGTAACAGGACAGTGCAACGCAATATTTTTTTCCCATGATTTATAACTAACAAAGGGGATTAAGGAAGAACATCGCTATGCTCAACTTCAAAAAAAAAATAAAAAATACCAAGGAAACATACAAAGTTACAAACCACTAAAAATTGTTCAGAGAAGTAATAATAGTAGGTCAATGACAAAAGACTGTTCAATAGAAAAAAGGAAATCAGCTTCATATGCAATGAATTAGTATTTCAATCAGTTTATCCACAAACTCCCTACTGTCAAGCAAATTCATTTGAGCCCACCCTGATTATAATCCATTTCAAACAAATTAATTAGCATACGTATAATAATCTAACCTCCGTAAATGTATTTCAGTAGCAATTGGTCGACTATTGAAGTGGTGGAGAACCTAGGGTTTCGAGCTCCCTTGTCATCACGATAGTAAAGGCAAGAGCACGAGTTTCAATCGCAGAAGAAAGCTAGAGCTACGAGGACGGGGAGAGCCAAAAAAAGGAGAGTCTAGAATAGATCGAGCATCGACGGAGGAAGAGGCGACGCAAGCGGGGAGGCCGTCGGGCGTCGGAGGTTTGGTTTCTCTCATTCGTTCTTTGCTCTATGTGTAATTTACGAAGAGAGAATGTTTAATGAGTTCGATCCCAACCGCTTATCAAGTTTGGATCGAACGGTTCATGATCTGTGGCATTTGGGGGCAGCGTAAATTAGGGGCATCGGAACGCTCCTCATATATATATATATGTGTGTGTGTATGACTCAATTATTCAGGTAGGCAAGGCAACATGGGTTTGTACTGTATATATAAATGGATAATGTATGTATCGATATAATGCGTGATTTATGCTTCATTTTGTTCAGCTAGCCAGTCGCCTATTCACATGCTTGCACGATGACCCATTACTTCTCGCTTCCCTGTGCAAGTAATTTAAGAGGTCGTGCTTGGCGTGTTATTAATCTATTCTGAATTTTTTTTAATCAATATTAATTGTATAGTCAGCTAGTCAGTCGCCTAGTCACAAAATCAGAGATGGATATAAAACATATACAGTATCTATCCAAAACTTTATAACACAAAATCAAACACAGTCTACAACACAAAACAGCACGTCTATAACATATTCAACACGAGAGTTTACAAATGCTAAGTTCAGTAGTTCCAACATCTTGAAGCTTAATTTCTTCATTTAAGCCATCATGTTTTAGGGTGCGTGTTGTATCATAAAAAAAAATTAAATGCTAAGTTCACAACTATTGATGTTTTGATTTGTAACAATTAATTATGTTAACTGTTAAGACTAATATGTTGATGTACTGATTGCAATGCATTCCAAGTTTTCATCTGACTATGGCATTGCCATGAATTATAGAGATCTCCATACTCAAAGAGTCGTTTGACATGTTGACTATGTTCTGAAGAATAGATTTTAATTAAAACTGAAGAATTTTTTTTGTTTAAATATGATATTATAGAACAATTAGTGGTGAATGAAAAAAAAAAATAACTTGATCAATAAATGCAAGCATAAGTAAGAGGACATACTTACTGTTGCGCGCTGCCATTGTTTAGAGTGGCAAAAACACGCAGAAAATGTGACACTTGCTGCCTTTGCTGTGATGTCTTTGTTAGGTGCCGTTACTCCAATAAATAACACATCAATTTAACACTTATTTATATCGATATTAGGTTCTACTAAGCAAGAAAATACTACAAACCGGAGTTTTTGTTATCCTTTATCAAATAATGAGAAATACTAACCAGATTGATACAATAATCTTAGAAAAGAAACAGCAAGCTGCTAAGTTAAAAGTTAAAACAGAGTCAGAAGTTAACTGGCTATCTGACAACTCATACATGATTTTTTTTTTTTTAGAAAAATTAATGGATCATTCATTAACCCAGGACCTTGTAACTTTAGACTAATAATTAGGAAAATTGAGCAGATTCGTTTCTAGGGCAAAAAATATTCACCTCAAACATTTTCTCTTTTTAAGAAGTTACCGCATCACTTTTTATGAACACTAGAGGGTTGAGCTTCGCTCAATACATGAATTTTTATTATATTAAATTTTATTTTTGTTCTTATAATTAATTTATATATATAACGAAAATAATTAAATTTAGTATGATTGGGCTAGATTGACGAAAAAAGAGGCACATGAGGATGAGACAGTGCTACCGGAGGAGGAGAAAAGAAAGGTGGAGAGAGACTCCGAGCAACACAAAAAGAGAGATAGAAATAGGATGAAAATGAATATAGAAAGGGATCACAAAAAAAAAAATAAAATAATGTGCTGCCAAATTATTATCTGTCGGTAAATCGGGTTAGTTTTATGAGCAATAATACCCAGTACATAAATAGTTATAGGCTATCACGTTACAGAGATTGAAAAAAAAATACTATTTCGTAATGTTTGAAATGTCGGACTACAATTAACTAAACGATCCCGACAACCATGCATATCTATTTATATTTTTGATTGCATACCAACCACATCGCCTATCTAAGGCTTGAAAGATCCCACTGTAAACATCGGAAAAACATAATAAAATTCAATTCATCATTTTGTTTAAAAAAAAAAAAAAAAAACAACATTTAGACTTCTCGTGTATTAAAGACATGTATGTTCAATTATTTAAAACAATACTTATAATTTTTTTTTTTGTCAATGAACGATACTTATAATTCAGGGAGGCAAGATTACATGGATTTGTACTGTAATTGGATAATATATAATATACATATCGATGTGATGCGTGACTCTTGCTTCACTGAAACTCTGGAAGTCACATGCAGGCATGGGCGCATGGCGGTCTATACTGCTTCTCCTAGCTAGCTGCGCTGTGTAATTAATTTAAGAGATCGTGCTTCGCGTGTTATAAATATATTCCGAAATTTTTAAGCAATTAATGTATATATATTAATTGTTTACATACTCAGCTAGTGAGTCACTTACTCACTTACCGACATGCATACATGGTGCCCTATTAGCCGCTATTACTTCTCCTAGCTAGGTGGCCACGGATTAATTCCTATGCTGTCGTTTGGAATGCATGAGAATTGGCCAATTTTCGGAATTAGCAATTTCATTCTCTAATTTTTCATCCAAACGGTTTTGAAATAGCCAATTCCATTCCTAACACAATTTTCAATAACACTCTTCCCAATAACACTTTTCTCTCTACTTTTCACACTTTCCAACGTTATTCCTAAACTCACAATCCAAACAACATTTTCAATTCCCGAAATAGCCAATTCCTACAATTCCTGTGAATAGTGTTTTTTCCTAAATTTATACTATTCCTACCCTATTCCTAACCCATCCAAACGACACCATATATATAGGGATTGGGACTCTCAACCAGCACAACACAAACACAACAGAGTGATAGAAAGGAAAACAATACATCCACTCAACCTAAACTCTATATACAGTTCCCCTCTCAACCAGCCCCGGCCCTAGCCTAGTCATGGCTGACATTCTCGAACTTACTGCCGTTAAAAAGAAACTCACAGGCCGCTTGTATGTGCATCAAGCAAACGGAACCCAAACATTTGCCGTAGATAAGAGTGGTGGTAAATTTGGTTCGATTGCGGTTAATGATTGGCCCGTGTACGACAACCTTGGCCCTAACAAGAAGGTCGTTGGACGTGCCCAGGGCTCGCAAGTCAATGGTCTTAATGTCCCATCAGGTGCAAATTGGAAAGCTGATTTTCACCTAGAGTTTCCGGATGATACTAGGTAAATAATTCTGAGAAACGCAAGTCGTTAATTAATTAATAATAATTAAGGCTTATAATATATTAAGCGATCAATAGCAATTATGCTAAATTAATGTTGTCCTCAGCTTTCTGTTTGAGTGTTTTGCGGTTTTGCCCTCGTGTCTTAATGCTGCATACAAATGATACGATATATATTTCATCATAGGCACCACATACATGCATGTATGCATTCTAGCTTAATTCTATGGTTGTAACAATGTAATTAACTTCTAACAGACAATTCTTAACTTGCAAACGTATAATTTTCTCCCAAGATTCAACAGGTCATTACTTCAGTAGAATCAAACTGATTGTTTTATTTGAATTTTGATTGATTGTCACCTTTGATATATCGAAATTAATAAATAGGTACAAGAATTCGATAATTGAGGTGAAGGGGAAGGTTATTACAGCAGAGGGTCAGTTGGCCATTATTGGCGGTACCGGCGAGTTCGCCGGGGCAAAAGGCATCATAAAAGTGAAGGTGGTGGATTCAAGCAACGGTAGAATGTGGGAGTTTAATATCGAAGCAACCTGCTGTGGTCCTTTCAATTAATAGTACTTGAGCCGGGAATTAATAACTAGCGATCAAGTATCTCCTAAAAGCTCATATCTTAATAGCCTGCTCAAATTTCTGTGCTTTCTTTTATTTTGTTTCTTTCCTTCTATTGTAGTGGATGTGTTGCTCTGTTGTTTTTCATGGCTTCTTTTGTTTTGGTGTACGTGGCGAATCGTTTGCTTAAATAAAATGGTGTAGTTCTGTTGCATTTTAATTTATGATGAATAAAGACTTAATTAAGCTAGCTTTTGTTATTTTTTTTGTTCTTTTTCAAGTTACGATCGTACGTGTTATAAACTTGTAATGTTTATGTATTGTATATATCTGTATTGGATAACAGTTTTCTGTAGCAATGAATAGTATTTTGTCGGTTCCTATAGCGAGAGCCAATGCAGCGGGTCGGACTTAGCTTTTCTTCTACTTGCTGAACGAAAGACGGTGCACAACCTGTCGCAAAATATCAGAGCTTTAGTTTCTGAAGTTTTGTTGCATTAAATTCCTTTAAAATTTTAATTTATATCAAATTAGAATAACAACTTTTTGAAAAATAAATTGGAAGGTTTAATTTGCTTAAATCGGAGGAGTTTTTTTTTTGTTTAAAATCGGAGGAGTTGACGGACAACTAAAAATTTAGAAAACAAATTAATTTCAAAAAATTAACGATTAATTTGTATAAACGAAAATTCTAAAACTAATTTTAAGTTCTGTAAGAAATTAAGGTACCAGATTTTCGGTTTTTTTTGTGCATTAAGTACGCCTGTTGGCTGATGGAGTATTTGCATTTTGCAATTGCTTCCAAGATATGTATTATTCAAATTGCTTTAATGGAAAGAGAATAATAATCATCCTTAAGTTGCAGTTATCCATCATTTTCTGTTTTGCCACGGCTCATAGATTCATTTTAAAAGGAAGTATTATCATTACCAAGATTTCTAAATGACTATTGCAAGTCGACTAGATCAGGTCATGTGCCAAAAGATGTTTTATCCTTTTGGAGGAACACTAAATTGACGGACCCGTGCTCCGAATCTCAAACTCAAGCTCGCAAAAATCGATTTTGAAATTGTAAAAAGTGGCGACAAAATGTCATTGCTTCAATATCTTGACATATTATTTTTAAATCATATTTGTATACAATAATGTCTTATCATTGTGCTATTTAGCATCACTAATTATCCGTAAGTAGTGTTTGGCATTTGTAAGAAATAAACAATGTCATAAATCATAAGTGTGGCAACATATTAGGAGTTACTATACCTAAAACATGATATATATATACCTTTTCATTATTACCAAGGGGTAATAAAATATAATACAGCCGCTACTAATTCTGAAAGTACATAAAAAAAAAAAAAAAAAAATCAGAGACTGTTCTTAGATGTTTGCCGAAATTTTTGAACATGTCCTTAGCTGTTTGGACGAAATAATGTTTTTTTTAAAAAAAAAAAAAACAAAAAAAAAAGAAGAAGAAGTTTGGTTTCAGAGTTTTGTCATTTTGTGGTTCAGTGGATTTTTCTGTTGAAATCGTATGATTTATAACAATTGTTGGGTTTTGGATCATTTGTAGCTCTTTGGAGCATTTATCCAAACTCAGTGTTATTTTTAATCTTTGGCACTGTTAACCCAAAACTGACCGAGCCCAAGTGTTTAAAAGACTGAATTTAGGCCTATAAAATAGCACATCATCTTCTCTGTCAATAGGGATGTTTAACGTTTAAAACGGCAACGGAATGGGACATTCCGTTCCAGCACGGTATGACCATTCCATTCCGTTTTTCGTTCCGTTTAAAGAAACGAATTGCCATTTCATTCCGTTATACGTTTCGTTTGGACGGAACGGAATGGAACAACGTGTATTTACACTAAAAACTGCATTAAACGTCGAAATAGAAGCGAAATGACTAGTTCCGTTTACCGTTTCGTTTGGCAACGGTATGTCTTCCCATTTCGTTTACCATTTCGTTTTCTAGAACGAAATGGTTTGTTTACAGTTGAACATTCACGTGCACGGAAAACGATAAATGGCATACCTTCGGCACCCTATCTGTCAAGCGTGCTTGATAATTTGTTGATTGATGGGCCCACTAAGAGATGCTTGCTTATTTCCAATTTCGCTTGATTTAAACATTTGATTAGGGAATAAGAGCTTAACATAATAACATAATTGATAATTCTTACTGCATTACTGATCCACTTCTCTGACCACCTACCACAAAAATGAACTTACGGCCAATGAATAAGGACCATATTTTTTAGGCACTTCTTTTTTTGTTTATTTCTTTTTTATTTTAAAATTTATTCTTGACGATTTACTCCGGCACAATTGAAAGGAAAAAAATATACATTTCAACAATTTTGGACCGTACTATTTTAATTTACAAATGTAATATCTCAATTACCATACTTCTACATTGTTAAACTTTTTGTTTTTTATATGAACTTGTTATAATTTATAATTTATGAAACAGCCAAAAGGAAACTCAATCAGCAGCGATGAGAGTGAACAGCAAAAGAACTGAAGCACAAAGCAACAGTGCAACAAGTTCAGCACACAAAAAAAAAAAAAAGGTGCAACAAGTTAAGTTTTTTAGCTACGAAAAGTGTTTTTACTTTTTAAAGTAACTCTTGTGGGTTCCCTCCTCATTTTGCTATATTTATGTTTTTTTTAATAATCCAATATCATAGATTTAGTCGTGTAAAATGTTAAAACTCTATTGATTAATATACACAGAAACGAAAAATGGGCTGCTTGAGCCCCCAAAAATCTCTTAGTTTCTTTATAATGTACATAGCTAAATCAAATCAAACTAAAAGATAACAGAAATTTAACTATTTTTTTTTTCACTTTTATTTGGACAATTTTTTTTAAGAGAGAAACGCAATTATGAATTACTGATATCATACTATATAAAAAAAAAAAATGATAGTCCAAATTACTGCTAAATTTTAGCAAATTTTGCTCGATTTGCCCCCTAGTATTTTTTAATGTTCGTCCGTACATGTCAAACACTTGATATAAGTCCCCATCAAATTCATAATTCGTGTGTATATTGATTTACTTTAATTTATTTATTAATTTTTTTTACAATATTGCACACCCCTTTATGCTATAATACTGATCGCTTAGAGTCAGAAGTAGAGTACCCACGACGGTTAGACACCGGGCGTTAAGCATGAAGTTTCTATGAGGTGGAATTGAGTCATATTTCTTTTCCTTTATTTTTTAAAATTATAGACGCGACACAGATATTTATTAATTTATTTATCACGCCCTTAATGGCATGCCAAACAAACAAAAAATTACCTCCACTATATAAACAATATAATTGTCCAACTACCAAATCAATTTGTGTAATCAAATCAGCAAAAATGCAAATTATTATCAAGCCAATGCATCCATGTCCTTTAGAGGAGTTTACCGTGGAGGATCAGGATCATCCTTGTACTACCGTGAGGGATGTCAAAACATTAATCAAGAATAAGGCAAATCAATATGAAGGCTCAATCCCAATACTTCAATGGCAAGTAAAAGCCTGCGAGATGAGGAACTCCTCGCAAGGTTTGAAATCACAGATGGGTCGGTGATTCATTTAGGGTGTGTTTGGCACGTCGGGTTTAGCAAGTTTAGTGGATTTAGTTGGATTCTCTCGAAAATCTCATCCCCTCACTATTCTATCTCGAAATTCCAAAAAGTATCTCGAAAATCCCAAAAAGTACTAACTTTACCTTTTCCGGTGTTTGAATTATTCGCCAGATAGAAAAAGAAAACTAGTTTAGAAAAGTAAAAAATGCATGATCAAGCTTCATGATAGCTAGTGTTCGATGTGAAGGCTATTTCTTCAAATAATAGTAACAGTTTTTTATTAGTTTGTTTGGAATTGAGCTAGTTTCTTCTTCTTTCTTCTAGGAATTTACCTTTTTTTTAAAAAAAAAAAAAAAAAATCTGACGAGGGACAAATGCTCATGGCTTTTGACTCTTTAGCATGTGTTGTGTTGAACAAAATTACTAATGATTATTTGACACTTTACTTTTCAAAAGATATAAAAATACAAATAAATTAGTAATTAGTTTCTTAAGAACTCAAATTCTATTTGGATTTGTATTAGTCTGAATTCAATACCTCGATTAACTTTTAATTCGAATTCCACCTACTTATGATTAAATTAAATCAAAGTTAAATTCTCCCGTTCAAACTGAACTTATTTGTAAACCAGAATAAAATAGATGAAAGATACTGCAGAGAATTAAGAACTGCTGGATGGAAAAGGACCTGGGTATTAAAAACGCTTTTGACCTTATAAATACGGGAAAAAAATTTCCGCGGAGTAGTTTGAAAAGTATTGTTGCTAGTGTCGTTGATGTCACTTGAAAACGAGTAAATTTCTGCAGTCAATTAAGAAAATTCTGCCGCATCAAAAGGACATTAAAAGACTTTTGAACAAACTTAGAAAAAGAAAAATCCCCTGCTTATTCTAAATGATTAACAGCATGTTTGGTTTTAGGTAAAATGATAGAAAGAAAGGAAAAATATAAAAAGGAAGGGAATGGAAAATTATTTCCATTAGTTTGTTTGGATAATAATTGGAAGGAAAGGAAAATAATTACCCTTCTCTTTTTTTCCTGTTTGGATGATCCAATTAAAAGGAGGTAAAAATATGACTAATTAATTACAAATGACTATTATGACCTTGATGGACGTTATTTATATACAAAGCCGAATAGATCATTTGGACGTTGATTAATTGTATATTGCAATTGTGCTCTTTTTATCGCAATTGTGCCCAATGCCCAATGTCTTTTGCATTAATATAAATGTTTATATGTATATGTAAAGCAAGTGGCTAAAACAAAGATGAAAAAAGTAAAACCAGCGTCTAGTAATTATTTGTAAGATCAAATTAAACCAAAAAAATATAAGGCTCCATTCAAACATGTAACTATTTACAATCCATAACATATATCAAAATAATTAGAACGTACCAAAGAGGAGATAATACCGGCCAGATTGATAAAAATACGATAAAGAAAAACATTATTTGGGTAAAAAAGTTCAATAAAATTATTTGGGTAAAATATAGGTTTGTATTCAAACTCCATTCAATAACATTTCACAGTAATTCTTGTCAACAAAAATTACAAATTATGCAGTTCAACCCAAACATTATCAGATTTTCATGAATAGCTTTGGAATGGTACATTACTTACTGTGTAAGCCCTGGTGAACCAGTTTGGTACAGTGTACCAGTACAGTGCGCCATAACAGCTACAAATTTAATACAAGCCTCAAATTAAAAGAATAACCCATCAATTTAATATTTGTTGCTTAAAAGTTTTTTATCAAAGAATAATAGAAAGCAACTTGAAAGAAAAGAAATAGATCTTATGGTAATGGATATAACACCTTATGATATTCTGTTGGGCATTGACTGGTTAACGAGACATTCAGCTGTTATTAACTGCCCAAGAAAAGAAGTGCGATTTGAATTACCTAATTGCACTACAAGTGTCTTACGATGTAGAGAACCTAATGATTCAGTTCCTTATATATCAGCCGTGGAAACTTGGCATCTGTTAGAAGCTGGATGCAAATCATATTTGACATCCATTCATAGACTTGTGTCCAAATCAATGGGACTTAAGGATATACCAGTTGTGTCAGACTACCCAGATGTTTTTCCTGATGAGATTCAGGGATTACCACCCTCGCGTGAAATCGAATTCTCGATAGATTTAGAACCTGGAACACTACCAATTTCAAAGGCACCATACCGAATGGCGCCAGCTGAGCTCAAAGAATTGAAAATCCAGTTAGATGATTTATTAAATAAAGATTTTATAAGACCAAGTATTTCGCCTTGGGGAGCCCCAGTACTATTTGTAAGGAAGAAAGATGGAACTCTTCGATTGTGTATCGATTATCGAGATTTAAATAAAGTAACTATCAAGAATAAATACCCACTTCCTCGGATTGATGACTTGTTTGATCAATTACAAGGCTCTTCAGTCTATTCTAAGATTGATTTAAGAACGGATTATCACCAATTAAGGATAAAACCTGAAGATATTGAAAAGATCGCTTTTCGAAGCCGATATGGGCATTATGAGTATTTAGTAATGCCTTTTGGATTAACAAATGCTCCAGCAGCTTTTATGGATTTGACGAATCGAGTTTTTCGGGATATGTTAGATGTTTGTGAGGTGGTATTTATTGATAATATTCTAGTATATTCCCGCAACTCAGAAGATCATGCCACACATTTAAGAATGGTTTTGGAACGACACCGGAAACATAAACTTTATGCTAAATTCTCAAAATGTGATTTTTGGATGAATCAAATCTCTTTCTTGGGGCATACAATCTCATGAGACGGATTAGCAGTTGACCCAGACAAAATTAAATCTGTTTTGGAATGGGCACCTCCCAAAAATGTTACTGAAGTGAGAAGTTTCTTAGGATTGACGGGATATTATCGGCGATTCGTACCCAATTATGCTAAGATAGCTAGACCTCTTACTCAGCTACTTAAAAAGGATAATAGCTTTACATGGGAAGAATCTCAGGAAAGAAGCTTTCAAGAATTGAAAGAAAGATTAATTTCCGCTCATATCTTAGTAATGCCAATAATGGGAAAAGATTACATTGTTTATACGGATGCTTCCAAACTCGGATTGGGTTGTGTTTTAACTCAAGACGGGCATGTAATAGCCTACGGATCTCGACAATTATGACCACATGAACAAAACTATCCAACTCATGATTTGGAGCTAGCTGCTGTTATTTTCGCACTCAAGCTATGGAGACACTACTTATATGGAGTGAGATGCAAAATCTACACGGATCATAAGAATCTCAAGTACATATTTACTCAGAAGGAACTCAATCTCCGACAAAGACGATGGCTGGAGTTAATCAAGGATTATGACTTGGATATATAATATTATGCTGGAAAAGCTAATGTAGTAGCGGATGCTTTAAGTCGAAAAAGCTATATAAACATGGCAAGCGTTATGACAGTAGAACCGAAACTACTGGAAGAAATGCGACGCTGGGAATTAGAAATATCATTTTCTCCAGATGTAATGGCATCTTTTGCTACTACGATCAAAGGAAAAGACGACCCTGAAGATTCAATGGAAATTGATGCTCCGACAATAAGTGCTATTGAAGTGCGAATCGATCTAGCACAAGAAATCAAGACTGCACAGGAAAAGGAGGTTGCATTTACCAAATATTGGGAATATGCCAAGACTAAGCCTGATTCTTTATTCTCCATTGATGAAACGGGAATATTAAGATTTCAAGGTAGAGTGTGTATTCCCAATCATTTAGAATTAAAGAAGAAAATTTTGTCGGAAGCTCATCATTCCGGATACTCCATACATCCGGGAGAAGTTAAGATGTACCAAGATTTGAAGCGAAATTTTTAGTGGCCTCGTATGAAGCGAGAGGTGGCAGATTATGTACATCGATGTTATATTTGTCAACAAGTTAAAGCAGATCGACAACGTCCTGCAGGATTGCTACAATTGCTCCAACGACCTAAACACAAATTTGAGTCAATTACTATGGATTTTATTTCGGGTTTACCCCGAGCACCTGGCAATTATGTGTCACACCCCGTATCCGAAATACGAGGCGTGAGGTAAGACAGTATCTTTCGCATCCATCCGACGGCCCGGCAACCTACGTCACAAGAAATAAAAGCAAACGGAGTCAGCTACAAAGCCGAGTAACCGGTTATTTAACGATGCAGCTTCTCTATAACCAATTTATATAACCAAAAATCAATCGATAGGATTAATCCACACATCAATAACAAACAAATTTAATATACTTTACAGAGATCAACGGGTCTAGGTTTTCTCAAATCCACTTTCTCATATCACTTTTCCACTAGCGCGAATCCCTCTTTAGGCGATTCCGCTTCACATTCCATTCCACTATTCCATTTCCACTTTTCCACTTCAATTCAAATCACATCATAGACCCGTTGACTCGTAAAATATATCAATCACAATTCTCATATATCAGTTTAACAATTCATCAAATAAACCAAACGATATTTAAATCAATCAATACGAAAATTAAATTATAGAGAAGTCCGGTTACCTTATCAGCGATCTAGAAAAATGAAACGACCATAATCTCGATGTAGAACTCAAATTTCAATCGGATGGATGATCACACATGTCTTCGTATTCAAATACGATATATTTTTAAATGGAGATGAATATCAAAATTGAATGGGAATTAAAAATCAAAGTGGGAATTGGGTTTTATTTCTATGGATTGGTGGGGGGAAGGCAATAGGGAACAGTTATTTATTTTTCGGAATTGGCAGATGGAAAATAACCAATAAGGAATTACTATGGGGAGGGATACGTGGGCTACAAGCCGAGAATTAAAAGCTTTCTTTAATAATCAATGATACAGCGGAAAGGGTAAAAATAATCGGATTTGAATGAAAACAAATAAATCTCATTTGAAAAGGTTAATGCGGTTATCAAAATGCATGCAGTTATCAAAATACGATTACAAATAGTAATTAGATGTGTAAATCAGATGGAAAAGAATGCTTCGCTGGTGGCAAAAATATGCAGAGGGTGCGTGGGCCAAAGCCCAATAAATCATGTAAATTAATATAACCACTCCAAATATGGTTGCAGCAGAACAAAAAAATGATTCGGACAAATAATCTTATTTTATTTTCTAAACCTCAACCGTTATAAAAATAATGATATAGTTTGTTATACGATAAAAACAAGAAGACCTTTTTTAAATATAAGGAAACAACAAAATTTTATCGGCAAAGGCAAATGGATCTTTGGGTTGCGAGCTAATTTAGTTCAGATACAAATGGTGATCAAGATAAGAAATAGATAGGAACTATAATTAGGAATGAAAGATATAAAACTAATTTGACCAATCAGAGATGAGACAAGTTGTCAAAAGATGATTTAAGAAAATGTGCAATTTATAATAAACATAGATGGTAAAACATGCGTCCAAAATCTAAATATAATATTTAGCCCAAAAGAAAATCTAATTAAATGCATTTGCGAAATAACATAGAAATTTGAATATTTATAAGCAATATATTTGCAGCAAAAAAAAAATAAATAAAACCCAAATGTTATGGCTAAAATAATTAGTAAATAAGTATGAAAAAATTCAGGGTGTTACATTATGATTCTATTTCGGTGATCGTAGACCGACTAACGAAAGTTGCCCACTTTATTCCTCTCAAAATGGATTATTCTGGATCTGATCTGGCGGAATTATTCCTGAAATTCTTATTTAAATATCATGGATGCCCAAGAGAGATTATCTCGGATAGAGACACTAGATTTACTTCCAAATTCTGGACAAAATTTCAAAAGACCATGGGAACATATGTTACGTTCAGTACCACCCATCATCCACGAACTGATGGACAGACTGAACGGACCAACCAGACTCTGAAAGACATGCTGAGAGCTTGTGTACTTAGTTTTGGAGGATCATGGATTCAATATCTGCATTTGGCTGAGTTTGCTTATAACAATAGTTATCATGTCAGCCTAGGCATGCCTCCTTATGAAGCCTTATATGGAGAAGTGTGTAAGATCCCGCTTTGGTGGAAACCACAAGGATTAATAGATCCAACTGGACCTCAGTTGGTATCGAAATGTGCAGGAAAGACTCAATTAATATTTAAACGTTTAAAAGCTGCACAAGATCGATATAAAAAGTATGCGGATATGAAACGAAGGCATATTCAATACAATGTGGGTGATCAAGTGCTGGTCAAAGTTTCTTCTATGAAAGGAATTAAGCGTTTTGGAATAACAGGAAAATTAAGTCCTCGATATATTGGACCTTTTGGAACTAAGGAAAGAATCGGGGAAGTCGCATACAAGCTGGAATTACCTGATGAATTATCACAGATACATCCAGTTTTCCATGTGTCACAATTACGGAAATATATTAAGGGCCCTAGTCATCGATTGGATTTCTCTAATCTCTGGGTGGAACCTGATCTGACATACCAAGAAAAACCAATGAGAATATTGGATCGGAAAGTACAACAACTGAGGACCAAGACAATACCTCTAGTACTGGTACAGTGGGGACGACATTCTAAACGAGAAGCAACTTGGGAACTTGAGGACACGATTCGAAAGCAATACCCTGAATTATTCGGGTAAGCATCGTTCAGGGGACTGAACGATTATTTTAAGGGGGGTGGAATGTAACATTAGTAACTGACGTATGGTAAACCAAGTCCCGAAAATGTCCAATAAATAAATTAGGAATATTATTGTTGATGTTTTAAGAAATAAATCAGGTTTAACGGTAAATTTTGCGGAAAAATTCTGTTCCAAAATTTATGAATGTTCAGTCTGAATTTTAGAAATTTTCTGTATAATTGCCACGAAGAATTGACAGTGGGAAACGCTTAATTTAATTTAGTTAAGGAAATAGCTAATTTACAAATTAAGCTATTTAATAGTTGCCACACACTTAGCCACATGACTCTGGCCACAGAAGATCTGAGGTGGTTTTAATAAAAGAAGAAGACGAAATTCTTCGTCTCTTTCTCTCTGTCTCTCCGATCTGTCCGCCTTTCTTCTTCTTCTTTTCTTCTCGAGATGTGCTCGAGGCCATCTCCTTCTGTTTCGTGTTGTTCTCTGAATGGTCGAAGTTAGGGGCGCCGATGAGCTGTCCTCTGTCTTGGCGACACCTCATGCTTCTTCCTTGTGCTCGCACGGGAAGGCAGTCGCTCCTTCTCCTCTCTTGATGGCTACTGTCAGAGGAGTCATGGAGGAGGATACGTGGCAAGAATGCACCCTCTCCACTGCATCTCTCTGCCCTGTCTTCTTCTTCATCCCTCTGTTGATGAGTAAGTCTGGTTTATCTATAAATTAGGGTTTGGATTTGGGAAAAATTAGGAGGAGGAGACAGGCGGATTGAGACGGCACTGGAGAACGGTAACGTGCTTTCCAACTTTAATTTGTGAATTTCTAATATCAATTTTACGAATTGATATCGATTTGGTTTGGTTGCCGTGAGTGTTAGGTTTATGGAAGTCGCCTTGTTCTTGATTAGCTTGACGTTGATTCTAGCATTAGTTGTGCTCGAATTTCTGAGGAGATTCCTCAACGATCATAAGCAAGGTATAATTTTCCTAACTGTGGCTATGATTAATTCGATTTAGGGTTTAATTATAAATGTTGTTATGTGCTATGCTGTGAGTAACTGATTTCGTTTAGTAGAATGGCTAGTGTTGCTTGTATTATGCTTATGTTGCGATCTATGTTAGAGATTATGCTCTGTGATGGCTACTCTTTGATGTTATGCTTGATGAGATACTGATATTAACTATAAATGAGTTACTGTGAGTAGTAACTGGGCTTAGAGTCATTGTGTGTGTAGGATTTGTTACAATTGTGCTGAAATAAGCTAATTGAGGGTTATGTGGTGCTAAGTAGTGATTAACTGGAATAATTAGGGTGATGCTTTACTGTTAGGGGTTGCTGATACTTATTTAAAAGAGGATCTGAGCCCATGAATAGCATACTGTTACTGGCATCTAGTGTGTGACATGTTTAGTTGCATATCTGTTATGGCTTTGATTATAGGAAGTTTGAATTAGAGGCATATAACTACTACTGTGATGACATAATTGATTTATATGATATGTAGAAGCATTTGAGTTTCATATAGATATATTATGCATGGATTTTGTGACAGTGCAACATAGTTGGATATGTAAGTAGTTTATATAATTGTTGATTTTAGGCACTGTATACTCATTCTTATATTTTATGATAATTTCTGTAAACAAATACTAGGTAAATGTTCAAATATATGCATGTATATATAGTTGAGCCTATATATTTGCATATATGTTCATATGTAAATCTGTTTATATACTCTTAATAATAAGAAGGCATGATGAAGCTTGACTGGTTAGAGGAAACAATGGATTTTGATAAGTTGCATGATTTCTGACTGGAATACTTTCAAAAATATGTTCTATATACTTATATGCAGTATGAGTTATGACTTATATGATTTTGGAAAATATATTTTGATATAAAAACATATATATGCCTATATGTGTTCTGGAATTTGTATAACTTGCATAATTTTATTACATGAATATATATATCTATGTATATGTAAGAATATGCATATCTATGTTATGTATAGGCTGAACCTTGCATATTTTCATGTTTGAGTGTATATTCATACCTGTTTATTAATTGACTGTGATGAGGAAATTAGGTATTAAAGGTTGCATGTCTGATTCATGATTATTTAGAAAGATTGTACCATTCTGGAGTTTGCATAAGTTCAAAAACATGTATTATATATGCATATGCATGTTATGTCGAGTGGTATACTTGAATCCTGAAGATAATATGAAGTTAGAAGGGAACTAGGGCTTGTAGAATGTGTATAGAGATGATCTGGTATAGGTACAGGAAGTTGGTACCATTCTGGTAGCTGTTGCGTAGAATAAGGACGGTTCTGTGAAGGAAAAACTTGTTTTTGGGCTTTTCTGGAAATTTTTGGGGATGGTTTTTATAACATAGGAAGTATTAATAAATGGTTATGGGTTTCGATGTAAATTTTAGGGCTTAAGATTTTTCTGTGGACTTGATTGCATAAAGCCTAGACCTAACGGTTTGGGTTTTCTAACTGTAGGATTTCGGATCCATTTCGGATCTCTGGCGAACCCGTTACGCATCGACCCAGTCAACTGGGTCAGGTTGACTGGGTTGAGCCCCTTAGTCGCGGGCTGTTTGTTGTGGGCCTTGGTCGAATTTTGTCTTATGGACCGAGAAAAAAAAAAGAAAGAGCCTGTTGGCCGAGATGAATTGTGGGCTTGAATTTCGAAATTAAATTTCGAATTTTTAATTAGCTTTCGGATTTAGATAAAGCTAATGACGGATTTTTGTTAAACTAAACGACTTGAAAACAATGTACTTAGTTTAACTATCGATTGTGGGCTTTTTAGGGAAATGTGAAATTTAGTCTGACTTTCAAAAAGAACGAATACGTGGCAAATTATTCAGACTATCTGATCCCGCAAAATTAAACAAATAACTTCTGATTTATATTTTCTGTGATGTTTTAATTGAGTTTCCTAAATTTCTGTATAATATTTCTGCTATTTCTGATTATTGATTCTCGATATTAGGAAACGTACAATTAAACATAAATTCGAACAATTAAAGTAATAATTAAAGTTATAATGATAATTAATGGACTTGGAACCAAAACGTACAGTCCAGTTACCGATAAATTACCAGACTTAATTAATCGTGGTTTACCAAACGGATTTAAGGAACCCGTTAAACATGTAATAATGGTACTTGATCTGTAATTTGTAAACAGGAACGGATACTGAAGTGCCCCCAGATATCTGAATCAAGCGAAGGTGCGGATACGTGGAATCTTTGTTAGAACTCGGATTTCGGTACATTTAAATTCATGCATTGCATGCTGATCATTCTTTGATAAAAGCATTCCCTTATGCATATAGTCAATAGGGACCCCCAAAATTGTATAAAACTCATGTTGAATCAAATTGTTCGTTTGATCCAATTAAATAAATATAGTCTGACATAGAATCCCGATTGTTGATCATTTGAATAAGTCGGACTATAATAAGAGACTGGAATGGCTCCGTAAACTGACTTAATTACATGATAATCTTTTGTGATAGAAGAATCGGACTTGAATTAAATCGGACCATTCTTATTCAGTCTGCATAGCATAACTATTATAAGTATCGCTCTCCGGAGTACGGTTTGGCCACCTGCCCGGCCGGAATTATTAGCGCTTTTAATTACTGGAAATTCTCTCTGGAATCTGAACCTAGGGTTGGACCTATGGTGTGGGAAGAGTTCTTTCTGAGTCTGTTGGGCCGATAAAGAACTTGAGTGTATACTAAATTCTGTTGAAATTCTGTGATTGTTGAGTTATGCTTGATTTGAATTTATGCATATTTCATGTTGCAGTATGCCTGTTATCGGACCGTTGCGGCTTGTGCCTACGGTATAAATCATTTATGATTTATGATTAAATATGCTTTGAAAAAAAATGATTTGAAAAATGAATATTGATTTCAAAAGGTTATTTTAAATAAAAAGGGTATTAATTCCATTACCGGTTCGTACCAAGAATCCGCGTACTTGAACTAAAACCTGCACTGAGATTAAATTCTCATCTGAAATTTTGCATTGCCTCATTTTGAGGGTTCCAGGAGCGTAGGAACGGTGCTAGAAGATGGTCTATTGCTACAGTTGAGTGTTCTTGTTTACAGTTTGCTGTTCATATCCCGAGTCTGAATTGTAATGCTACTTTAGCTCTGTATCTTGATGAACTTCTCGATGTTTTGGCATATTTGTATCTTGAGATTCCTCCTCCGAGTTCGTCGCGTGAGATGGAGGTCGAACCAGAGTCCGAGGATCACTCCACGGAAGCGTAAACGCGGGGAACACTAGGGTTGTTGTTGTTGCTGTGGTGTTGTGGGTATGATGTCCTGTGTCGGTTATTGTCGGGAAAAGTTTTATGTCGTTTGACGGGTTTTGTATTATAGTTATTAGGTTTTAATCGGGCTTGTGGTAATTGGCAGCAAGTGGCAAGTAGGGTGGTTGTCAAATATGTACACATGTAAATAGAGTGAGACGAGTGAACCAGTCTTAGGTTGTAAAATAAATAATAAGCCTAAGCTTACGTGTGCTTTTATCTTTCCTAGGTGTGTTAAAATTTTGTATAATATTCTGTGTGTAATAAAATAAAACTTGGTTTGTTCATCTGTATGTTGTGTAATTTCTGGGCCGGAATCAAGAAAATGGAATAGTAAATTTAAAAAAAATTCTACTATCTGTCTGTAGCCTTACGGGAACGATTCGTCGCTCTCGTGGCGGAGAAGACGTCAGCATTCCAGGTTGGGGTGTGACACTTTATCAGGAATCAACGTTACACGATATTTATAGAACATATCCTCATGTGGAAAAGTTGAACATCTCAAACATAGAATCAAACTCATATGAAATAAACAATGACACATAACAAAATCCATATGTTTATTTCATTGGGTCAAGTCATGTACTATGTTCCAATAACATACATATATGCAATTAAGTTGGTAACTCCTTACCTATGATTTGTAGAACTTAATCATCACTTAACTTGCATACTAATCTTATCCGATAATTAATGTTCCTTGTTAATTATCAAGATTATGGACGATTTAGATTTATTATTGTCATTCTAATGAATGATCCACAGAGATCTACAATTCAGATCATCAACCTGAATGATCTGTTAATAATAAATTCTAGGAACAAATGATTAAATATCATCATTAACATAAACTAAGAAAATAAGTCATTAAATATTGATTTCTAGGACATAACCCCAACAAATACTCTTTGCAAATAAACCCTCAAACTTTAGCTTATTACAAATTATTACTTATCTTATTAAAACTAGTAAAAACTAATATTATCTAAGTAGAAAATCTCATCTTGAATCGACATGTAGCCTCCATGTCTTATCTTTGCCATTATCTTTAGGACCTGACATATAGTACACAATAGTAAATTAGTATTCACTAAAATGTTATTAAAAATAATACTACAAATCAATATTGCTATGGTGATATTGGTGCAGGAAGTATAATATATTAAAACTCACTGCCCAAGCATATAATGTACTGTTTATCTCTCAACAGTGCATGCATAATTTTATAAATAATCAATAATCAACGATTTTATCTTTGAATTACCTAGGTAGAATGCTGGTGAGATATTCCTTTCTTTTTTCCAAAGGACACCCTAGCAATACTTCAACCTCAAGAAACGATACGCAACCATTTCCATCTCTTTATCAAGATTTAAAGCAAGGACCAGATCCCAAATTTCTATTGCAGGCACTGCAAGTTGTGAATTATGTGCCTTTACAAGTGCCTCTGTAGACTTCATGATATACTCACCTACTCCTTGAATTCCTTTCATTATTTCTGCTTGGATTTCTTCCTTTGTGGCTTTATGCTTCTTCCTTCCTTCTTGAGAACTCAAGTCATCATTATCAAAATCTCCAAGTGTTGCTTCATTCCTTGATATTAAGCGATCAATCTCCGATATCACATCACCCTCTACTTGGTTGTGTTCTTCTGCCAGTCGCTGCCTCATTTCTTCCGGTGATTCAGAACCGTCCCCGTTAGCCTTATCTTTTCCATAGTCTCTTCAGTTTGTTGTAATGAAGAATAGGCTTGTTCTTCCAATCAGCTGCTTCTGGATGATCCTGATAATGAACCAATTAAAGAACTGAGAAGAAGTGGAAGGAAGCTAGAGTAACAGAAAAGATAGTTAAGACATTTGAAAGAAAAAAATATTAGAACTTATTCCATTAAATGACTACATGCACTCCATTAGTACTCATAAGCTGGGTAAAATCAAAAGATTACATGACCCAGTTTTAGTATGTATCAATTCTGAGCCTAGCATTAATATCAAAGAGGTGGATGATATTGATTTGAGAGCAGAGATGTGTTGGAGTTATGTCCTAGAAGTCAATATTTAATGACTTATTTTCTTAGTTTATGTTAATGATGATATTTGATCATTTGTTCCTAGAATTTATTATTGACAGATCATTCAGGTTGAGGATCTGAATTGTAGATCTCTGTGGATCATTCATTAGAATGACAATAATAAATCTAAATCGTCCATAATCTTGATAATTAACAAGGAACATTAATTATCATAAAAGATTAGTATGCAAGATAAGTGATGATTAAGTTCTACAAATCATACGTAAGGAGTTACCAACTTAATTGCATATGTGTATGTTATTGGAACATAGTACAGGACTTGACCCAATGAAATAAACATATGGATTGTGTTAAGTGTCATTGTTTATTTCATATAAGTTTGATTCTAAGTTTGAGATGTTCACCTTTTCCACATGAGGATAGGTTCAATAAATATCGTCTAACGTTGATTCCTGATAAAGGCTGCTATAAGGACTTTATTTATGTTCTCTTGAATTGTGCGGGGAAAAGTTGTTCATCAAGAAAATCGTATGTCCCTCATTAGTATACCTAGTGAGTGATGATATCTGTTTGGGCCCCTTGATGGAGTTGGATCGTATGCATGCAATCTAGACGATCAACTCTAGATCAAGAAATGTATAATCTGCAAGAATGACACACTCCTATCTTGGATTATACAATGATATCATGTGACATAAGAATCAGACAAGGAAATACTTATATTTCTTGTGCAGGATTAAGATATTGTAACAGTACATTATTTATGCGAATTGGGAATCATAACGTGTTGCTAGATACCGCTTATGATTATTGGAAATAAATAACGGTTTATTTTCATGGCCAACATAGCATAAATCCTCAATAGGGTCGCACAAATAGGACTCTAACCACACGGTGCATTAATTGTTTATTCGCAACAGTTAGTATTGTGAAATATGATAAGTTGATTAATTAATTATATACCGTTATGAACCGTTATAATTAATTAAGTCAAAAGGATCATATGGAAACAATTTAATGCATTAGCTAATCCTAAATTAATTATTAATGAGTTAATAATTAATTATGTTCAACACACTTTAAATAGTTTGAGTTATTTGGGCTTCTAGTTATTTAATTAATTAAAGGCCCGATTTGAGGAAGGATGAAGGAGTATTTAATGGGATGGTTTATTGGGCCATTGCAACATTTGATGTAGCCCAAATTGGCCCTATTAATTTCAGCTAGAGCCCTAGTGGCATACTTGTAAATAGTTCAAAGAGAGGATGAGAGTTGTTGGCTATATAAAGGGGTCACCTCTTGGGAAAGCCCTAGCCATCCATCCACTTTCTCTCTCCTCTCTTCCTAGCCGCCACCCATCTTCCTCCCTTCTCTTGCTCATGTGTTGAGCACCATTCCTTCTTCTCCTCCATTAAAATAGTTAATAGGATGAAGAGGTTCATAGAGGGGATTAGCTAGGAGCTCATGAAAGCTAGCACTTTCATGGAGCTCGTGGTTAGCTCCTTGGTGGGCTTGAGGCGCCTTAGATGGTGGAGGTGGTGGAGCACGCACCCCATCGACTCCCATGCCTTGGATTCGAGCCTCATGAATGCGATTTCATGAGAGGTATAACTTTCTCCTACTTGTTCTCATTGTTTTGATGTGTGAATGCTTCTAGCACTAGATCTATGGTGTTTAGTTGTGATTTCTTGCTATTCGATGGCACAAAAAATAGAATTAAACACTTTCTAACAAGATGTTTATTAGAAAATTCAAAGAGGACATGAGAAAGCAAAGGTTGCGATCCTCAGGAGATTGCTAAGAGTAGGAGGTTTCTAGTATTATGTGTCGTTTTCATTCCTATGCACTCCGTTTAATTAGTAGAGCTTCCGTAGTTTTGAGTTAGCTTGATAAGATAGTTTCATTGGACTGTTGTTTTCTTTTTTAGTGTACATATATCAAGTAAGAGAAGGAGAAGGCGGTTAATGTGCCTCTTCTCTATGTCTGATTATTTACTCCCCCAAGGTAACATAAAACTAGCAACAAAGAATAAAAAATGTACATCTATGTGCAGATTGAAGTTTGTCGAAAACCTTAATCACTTAATAAAAGTAACGGAAAATATGACAAAGAGAGTTCATCAAATGTCAGGAAAGTGAAACAGAAGATTAGAATCTCAACTTTCGACTAATACTGTTATTGCACTTTTGGTAAACAAATGTCATGCCAATGTTATTTAATAATTGAACTTAATTACTACTAAAATAAAATAAACACAAAAATTAGTCAATAGATTTTTCAAAATTCATACCTTAATCAGATCATCCCAGACACCCGAATCAGCTTCGATCATGTGTGTGTCGGCATTCCACCCGAATCCACTTATATTCTTAAAGAGGTCATAACAGATTCCAAAACCCCTCTTGATGTATTTCATGCGATTTTTCACTCTTTCCTTATCTATTGGTTTATCCGGAAATGTTTCTTTTAGCTCTTTCACAATTTGGTCATAAGCATAAGATGTGAAAGTGCCTCCATTACGATTTTTGAGCTTATGTTAATGCACAAATGCATCAACTAGGGCCTTGTCCATAGTGTGGGTCCACACTAGAGACTCCCCTACCCCCACTAGTAGCATTTGAACTTGAGTCTGAATTTCTTTTTGTCTTTCCCATCTGAAAGCTATATAATATGTAAACAAATTAAAAAAAAACTAAACCATTATAGGCAAAGTACTATATACATGTCAGATATATATTAAAGTTATATAATAATCTAAATGTCAGATATCATATTCTTCCAGAATACTCAGAACTATATTATATAGCCAAAGTACAACATACATTATAGTTGACAAAGGGTAGAAATGTTAGTATGAAAAAAAAAAACAAGCCACATAGAATAAATCTGAACCTTTATTGTTATTCTCACATAAAACATCATAAATAAACTAACACAACATATGAAATTCTAGCATTTTTAAATTGTTCAAATGCATAAAACAACAACAACTACATAAACAGACAATTAATAACATATACTAATATAAATTTGCTAGACTCGATTATTATTATAATCCCTCTAGTTGCTGTTATCCCATCTCTCAATTGCTCGCCTCGAGTTCTCTCGTGAGAGTCTTCTCCTACATTAGTATCTCTGTGTTCGTCAGATCGATTTGCAACTTCTGCATCTACTTGAGCCATTAGTCGTCTATATGGGTCCTTATCTATTAAATAGTTGTGCAGCACACAACATGCCATAATTATTTTTTTCTGTACTTCTACACTGTAATATGATTGATTAGAACTTCCTATTATAGGAAACCTCTTCTTAAGAACACCAAAGGCTCTCTTAATGGCATTACGTAGAGATGAATGTCGGAGATTGTACAACTCGCGAGGATTTCGCGGTGGATTTCCAGAATATTCTTTGAGATGATATCGTGTTGCTCTATATGGTGTAAGCAAAGAATTCTTTGTCATAAACTCCGCATCAACAAGATAATATTTTCCTAAAAAATATATCTTCAATTGATTAATTTTGAATATAAATTTTTCTTTGCAAACTAGTTATACAAATTAATTGGTTGAAACTATTGGTTTACCTTCTGGAATGATGAGTGGACATGGTCGATTTAATGCACTTTTGATAATTTTTGAATCTGATGTTGTCCCCTCTCATCCAGGCAACACATATGTAAATTTCAAATCAAAAGTACAAGCTACAAGTACATTTTGTGTTGGGTATTCTTTCCTTCCACGATATCTAGGTGCATCCAAAGGAGAAACTTTTGCTCGTATATGTGTTCCATCAATAGCCCCAAGACAATCCTATTATTGTTATATTTATTAAAAATCACAATCTAATTGAACTATAGCTTATGTAAATTGACTAAATTCAGATTTTAACTACTATCTTGAAATAAGGAAAATATTTGCGTCTTGATGATACTTGGACAGGAACTTGAGAACCGTCGGGTTGGTGAAAGTAAGATCCTTCCAACATGATTACTGATTTTAAAACTTTATAAAAGTGTCGGCAATTGGTCTCTCCAGATCGACAAAAGAAAAAACATATGGGACAATTTCTAACATTATGACCCAAAATATAGAGGAACTTAGCAACTTGCTCCTCAACTGAAGCTTGTCGGGTTGGTCTAAGGCCCCCTTCAGTTTCTAATTTCTTACACAAATCTAGAAAAGTCCTAGGACCCATCCTAATTACTTCACGTGTTCTACGACTAGTAAGAATTTGATACAATAATTCTTGACGCACTCTTTCTCTTTTTTTCGTACTTCTCGAGAAATTCCATTATCATAACTTAGTTCTAGCATTAACCAATAAACTAATAAACGGTATACTTGCACTAGAGCCATTAAATGCAAATGATGTATGAGGAAGCGCAATCGTCTCTTTTCAAGTGCTTTTGTAGATCTCATTTCAAAATACCTATAGTTTGCAAGAATGCCAAAAAAATATATATTGAGATAAAAAGTACTTACAGATGTCGATTTTCATATTTTTAATAAAATCATGAAAAGAGACATAGTCGAAATTGTATTTACAGAAACATTTCAAGATGAAAAAGAGACAGTGTAGAAGAATGACAAAACAAATGTACTTTTAAGAATCTTAAGTACAGGTAAGAAATCTTAAAAATTTTATGTGAAACACAAACCTGACAAGTACAACTTAAACTTCTTCAAAAAGGTGCTCCAACCAACTTCTCCTTCTTGTGATGTGTGCCTATATAAGATCTTATGAGATAAAAAGATTAAAAACTTAACACTGTAATCAATACTAATTAACATGTGACATAATTAGTTTATATTTGCAACATAATTAGTTTAAATTTGCAGTCAAAAACCCACATGCAAATCACTGGGTCAGACCAGTGTTGGTTTGCAATGGTCGATGCACTTCTCTTTGGGTTATTAACTGCCAAAATAAAATTAGGTAACTAACAACTTCAAAACAAACAAAAGAACATGAAACAGATCCTCACAACTCACAACTAACTTGGACAAAGGTTGTTTCCAGATTCTAGTTATCAGAATTTTGTTATTAGATTTCAATATTGAATCAGATTAGTACCATCTTATATCATTGGATGCCGAAGTATTTACCGGCAAAAAATCTATTGCCAACCAAACTAGTAAATAGAGGGGCGTAAATTGTACAGTACTTTAAAAAATCACAGATAGTAAATTTGCTAAAATAGATAATATAAACTAAACGGTCATGTTTAACAATCAAGCAGATTTAAAAGTGAAAAGAGTCCATACCAAGCTTAACAACCGTGCCACAACCCAGCGTGGAGCTTGCTTTATCTTGTCATTGTTTCCTGTGTATGTTGCCCTGATAACACAAGTTTTAATTAACATCATTCTTTTATAATAATACCAAAGCATGTTAATTAGAAAACACTGTTTCATATAAGCCAAATCTGAAAACAACCTCTCAAACTAGAAAAATAGTTGAATTTCTTTTCACAAGAGTATATCTCATATCATATTTGACAGTATAGCTTATTACTCTTCTTAAGTCCAAATGCAACAGTGTACCACATAAAAAATTGAGTTGACGGCTGAAACTACTTCAGAAACTAAAGAAAGAACATCAAAAACAAAAGAAACAACTTCAGTTTAAGCCAAATGTTCACGGCTGAAACTAAAGAAAGAAAAAAAACAACAAATCCCTAAACTGGTACCAGCTCCAATACTCGGTACCACCTAACTGGCTGGAGCAAACTGACTTCCCCTAATCAATGCTAGTCCAAACCACTCAGAAACTCTACCAATTATTACAAAGTTGCATCCCAAACAATTACATGTCTCAATCATTAATCACCAGCAAATAGCAAAAAAACAACAGCGTTTTTTTTTCTGAAAACCCAGATCTTATGCTGTTTATTTGTAAATACATTCATTTTGTTCATCTCCATTACTGTAAAAATTTCGTATCTCCAGTTTTGTGCAGAAGATTAGTTAATCTCCAAATCAACTAAAAAAAATAAGGGAAACGAGCAGTACAGAAATTTTTGCTAGAATCAACTAATTGCTTATAAGCCAAATCAACAAAAAAAAAAAGAAAATTACCACAGCAAAGCAAACCCTACAGTTGGAAGAGGCAAAAAGGTGCGCAACTTATAGGACAATCGACGACAATTTCTTGCAGAGAGGAATTGCGCGCCAAAGGAAAGAATCAACAAAGATTTGCTCAGATCGCGCCAAATAGAGGAGGAATCGCGCCAAAAAAAAGGAGAAATCGCGCCAATAAAGTAGAAATCGCGAGGGCATCGTGGTCCAGCGAAAATCTTCGATAATCTACGATTTTCTTTCTCTCTTTGTTACACCCCGAATCGAGGGGCAGATTTTAGTATAGGATGTAAAAATAACGAAGGAAAGAAGTTTCCGTCGGTTAATTTTTTTCCTTTGGAAAAGATGGTATCCAAACGGGGTAAAGTCGGAAGTTTCCTTCCCTTGCGTGATTTTACTCCCTTTTATCGAAAACCAAACAGGCTGTTACTTGCCGGCGGGCTTCAATAATAAAAATAAATACTTTCACTAACTACCCCAAAAAACTATGGGAAAATTTTTTCTGTACCCCTCAAAACTGAGGAAATGGAGGATTTGCCCCCCGAAAGTAAAAACTTCTGTTTTTGCCCTCCAATAAGATGGTGTTCTTTTGTTTCTGCCCCAATCTTTATTTTTATGAATTTTTGAACATTAAAATAATAAAAACTAAATAATCTGACCAATATGTCCCTCCATCAACTAAACCCAACTCTTAAACACAGACTCATTCGATCGACTAAATCCAGTCGCATTCTCTTCTCTCGAACACATCTTCTTCTCTGGCGCATGATGAACCTCAGGCACCACCACTCTCACCTCTGTCCATCACCCTCACTGCCGGAGAATCGATCAGTTTCTGGCTGAGCTCGATGCCGAACGCACTGCCGCAGAGTTGATGACCACTTTCGGGAAGTAAATCCTCCATTTTCTCGGTTTTGAGAGGTACATAAAAAATTTTCCAAAAAAAATGATACTCTTTACTAACTGCCAAAATATAAACACTCACTAACGGCACATTACCTGACCGACAAGTAGGTCCCACAAACACCGTCCCGGACCTTGACTTGTTCAGCCTGCACGGACGGCGCATGCTCACTGGAGAAACGAACCATTCGAACCACGACAGGAGCGAATACGCGGGACAGCTTTCGCTTCTCATTTCTCCATCTCTCCTTCGCCTCTCCTTTGAAATTTCATTTCGGAGAACAAAAAAGAAAGGGAAAATCGGATATAAACCCCTCTAATCTTTCATATTCAGAGATAAACCCCTCTAATCTTCGAAATCAGATATAAACCCCTCTATTTCTATTTTCGTTGGGTATAAACCCTTTGCAGTATTTTTGGTCATATTTTAAATAAAAATAATCAAAATTTAACTTTTATGACTGAAATACCCGTCTCCTCTTTATCAGACGATTAATCTTCTCCTTCGCACATCTTTACACTTCAGTGATATTGCATAAACTGACGATTTTCTTTTTCTTTCAAAGTCGTTAAGGCAATCATCGTTTTCTTTCAAAATCGTTAAGGCAATCACCCCTCTTATGATTTTTCTTTCCGAAGTTTGCTTGGTTAAAGACCAAATTGAATTGCAAACGCTCAAATTGGAAAAAAATCAGAGAAGTTAATCGGTTACACTTTGGTTAAACAATTGATGTTAACGTTTTAATTAGTTATAGCTGAATTACAATTTACAAAGCTAGAATTTCAGTCTATAGTACTTCATACATAAATGACGAAACTAAAAAAAAAAGAAAGTCAGTTTGCTATTTACCAGTAAAATGAGTACCCCAAGTTGAAATTACAACTTATTTGCATGAACGGATGGTATGAAATCAAGTTATGGATAACTGTTGAAATTGTTAATGCGACAAAGAATTCATATTTTACAATTTCACCAGTAAAGATGCCCTTGATGAAAATTAATTGGTAGTATCGTTTACGATTTTCTCTACACTACAGGACAGATCATCTTTGTGCATTTCGATCTGCAATTAATCGACTCATTGAATTGACTTTTTCATATGTAGGAAAACAAAATGTTAGGGAGTTAAAGCTAGCAATCGGAGATCAGACATAACAGTTAAGAGAGGTGTGGGTAATAGGACACGTCTACTTGGGGGTATTTTAGTCATAACATAAAAATTTGAATTATTGTTATTTAAAATATGACCAAAAATACTGCAAAGGGTTTATACCCAACGAAAATAGAAATAGAGGGGTTTATATCTGATTTTGAAGATTAGAGGGGTTTATCTCTGAATATGAAAGATTAGAGGGGTTTATATCCGATTTTCCCAAAAAGAAAAGAGATCTACTGCGCACGCACCTCCGTCGCTCTCTCTCCAGATCTCTCTCTCGGCGGGAACAGAGAAGTGGGCGGAGATGAGCGGCCGATGGGATAGGGTTCGGATTGCCACGGCCCGCCTCGGCGGCGACTCGTCCGCGCCTGGATCCCGCGCGCGCCGATCCAGCGCCGGCTCCGTTGGATCCGTGTCCGAGCTCCGGCCACTCCCGTCGCGCACTGTCACTCTCGGCCGCATCCAGCCCCAGGCGCCTACTCATCGCACGATCTACTGTAACGATCGCGATGCTAACATTCCTGTCGGATACAAGGTTTCTTCCATTACTAGTTCTGGTTTAGTAGTGATCTGAACAGAAAGATATGGAATCTATTAAGATTTTGAACTAGGATGAGCTGTATTACTGTTTCTCCCTTTTGTCATGAGCACTTTACCAGCTGGACAATATATGTTCATTCATTATCATTTAGACTTAGCTGACCAGAAGCAGATATGATGCCTTAGAGTAACCTGTAATATTTCATGGTTTAATGAACCCGTTTGTACTGGCCCATCTGTTAGTTGTGTTCAACTGAACTATTTTGAGCTATTTAAATTTCGCAGCCAGCGCACTTCTGTTTCTGACTTGCTGTTTGATATTGTATTGCTTATTCAGGGAAATTCTGTATCAACTACAAAATACAATCTTCTTACCTTTTTACCGAAAGGTTTATTTGAACAGGTACTCAATCAAATGATCTTTTTGTATTTTTGTCATTTCTATATACTCTACTAAGTACTAAAGCCAGCTGATTTGATCTGACAGTTCAGAAGGGTTGCCAATCTTTACTTCCTTATGATATCCATCTTATCCACTACACCGATCAGGTATAAATACAGCCTATTACTCTTTGTTTCACTTATAATTAATACCTTTACATTTATTATTAACTTAAATAAATTTATTTGCAGCCCAGTACATCCTGTTACTAATGTGGTGCCTCTGAGTCTGGTGCTTTTGGTTTCTCTTATCAAGGAGGCTTTTGAAGACTGGGTCTCTGCTCTTATCAAACTTTTTTTTTTTAAACAATTTCCTACTTTTCACTATTTAATGTGATGGTTTCTCATTAAGTTTATTTTTTATTATAATTTTTAACTTACAGAAGCGGTTACAGAATGATCTAGCAATTAATGCTACCCCTGTTGAAGTGTTACAAGGCCAAAGGTGGGAAACTACGCAATGGAAAAAGTTACAAGTGGGAGACATTGTCAGGGTAATTTTTTATAGTTTCAACCTTTAATTTGTAGGGGATACTGATTAATTAACCATGACATACGCCTTGGGCTTTACACTTTAGTATGCTCACCATGTTGCATACTTGTTTGGAGCATTGGTAATATCTTTATCTTCCAATTACTGACAAGCTTGAAAAGAAATTTTTGATACAGCCAAAATAGTTGCTGGTTTGCAGATAGTTGGTGCCTTCTGGAACTGGAATTGTACCAAAGTTAGTAAATTACCCCTGAACTGAAGTCATGAAAACTGATTTAGTAATAATTATGTTTAGAGCAGATTAAACAAGATGGGTTTTTCCCTGCTGATTTGCTATTCCTTGCAAGTACAAATCCGGATGGTGTCTGCTACATAGAGGTTTTTTTTTTTCCTATCTCGTTCTGAAAAAGGAAAATGAATTTGAGCTTATCATGAGCCTGAAGAAAGATCCACCATTTTGATATTGCCTTTGTGGGTTTTGTGTCTTAGACAGCAAATCTTGATGGGGAGACCAATTTAAAAATCAGAAAGGCACTAGAGAAAACATGGGATTACATGACACCAGAGAAAGCTTCTGAGTTCAAAGGTTTTACTCCTTCTGAACTAATTCATAACTTGTGCCTGTTTGCAATTTATATTGGTTTGATTCAAAATAAGCTATTTATTGTGTTTAGGTGAAATACAGTGCGAGCAACCCAACAATTCACTGTACACTTTCACTGGTAACCTTATTTTGGACAAGCAGACATTACCTCTTTCTCCAAATCAATTGCTGTTGCGGGTAATATTTCTCGTTTTGCCTTTTAAATATAAATTGATGTTATGGCAGCTTCCAAGTGTAATACGCCAATCATGAAACCTTTTATACCACTCACAACAGGGATGCAGCCTTAGAAATACAGAGTTCATTGTAGCTGCTGTTATCTTTACTGGGCATGAGACTAAGGTACAGCTTTCTTGCAAACAAACTGATCTTAATATTTGACCTGCTATTTGTCTTAGTCTTATGTCATAAATCTGATATTATTGTGCTTAAGTACAGGTCATGATGAATTCAATGAATGTACCTTCTAAAAGAAGTACATTTGAAAAGAAGCTCGACATGCTTATCCTCGCTCTTTTTTCAACTCTCTTTACCATGTGTGTCATTGGAGCCATTGGAAGGTCAAATCGTCGATCATTCAATTTTTTTTGGATTGTTAATATGTTTTTTCTGCCGTCTATTATGCCAGCAAGTTATTCTTTGAGGTGTTGGTTTTTAAGTGCCCTAAAATTCTTTGCCATCATGCGGTGCTTTAAGGTGTTGGTTTTAAATGGTTTGCATTTAACTATTTTCTATCTGATTTATATCATTTTTAAAACTTTCAGTGGCATTTTTATTAGCGACAAATATTACTACCTGGCACTTGATAAAAAGTATTGGGGGAAAATTGAAGACCAATTCAACCCCACAAATAGATTTGTGGTAAGCAGTTTCTTTCTTACTTCGTGAAATTGGTATTTATCAAGTGTTTAGCATTCTTTATGTTGTGGTAATACTGCTCTTTTTTTTCTTTTCCAGGTCAGCATATTAACTATGTTTACCCTGATTACTCTGTACTCAACTATAATCCCAATATCTCTTTATGTCTCCATTGAGGTATGACTCTATAATGTACTGTGAAGAACACTGTTTGACTATTTGTCAAGCTGTCTTTGCTAAGTTTTCTTTTTGTTTCAAATTCAGATGATAAAGTTTATACAGTGTACTCAGTTCATCAACAAAGACTTGCATATGTACCATACAGAGACTCAAACCCCAGCGCTGGCAAGGACTTCAAACCTCAATGAAGAGCTCGGTCAGGTATTTGTAATACCTTAAATAGAAACCTTAGTCTTTATTAAATTAGGAGCCTTGCATAAATAATTAAAATTTATTTATTTTTTTTACTTTTGACAAGGTGGAGTATGTCTTTTCTGATAAGACGGGCACACTTACAAGAAACCTTATGGAATTCTTTAAGTGTTCAATTGGTGGTCAAATATATGGAACTGGTATAACTGAAATAGAAAAGGGAAGTGCACAAAGGAGCGGCCTTAGAATTGAAGAGGTATATATTTAAAGAAACATTGCATGTCAACTGTAGGAAGCGTCCTTACTGCTCCTCTCTTATACCAGGATAAGAAGCTAAGCACAACAGAACATGAGAAAGGTTTCAATTTTGATGATTCTAGGATCATGCGTGGTGCATGGCGTAATGAGCCTAATCCTGAAGTTTTTGTGGTATGTCTACTTGAGCTTGTTATTTAATATAATCTTTGGGTAAATTCAATTTCAGTTATTCTTCAAAAACCAACACAAATTAAGGAGATATATTGTGCACTCCTAAGTTCTTTCCATTCTATTTTTTGTTTCATTGTCTTCATGGAATTATTGAGCTGTTTGGCTACTCGATTTCAAAAAAGTAACAGTCTTGTGGCCTACTGATCCACAGAAGCTTATTCCTGTGTTTTATATCCTGCATTTGTTTGACAAGTTTTTGTAGCAAAAATGATCAGCAATTTCTAGTAATATTCCATTTTGGCAGTGTATTATTTTCTTTTTTATGTTATCTTTTTTATGATGCTTTGTGGCGCCAAGTCGCCAATGTTAATTTTTCCATAATTCTTGGCTTTCCTTATGCAAGCTTTTTTTTAATACAGTCAGAATCCTGTACTGTTCTTTTACTGTTTTTGAAGCTGTGCCAGAGCAATGTGATATTTCAAATTTCCTGTTAAATTGTAGGAATTTTTCAGATGTCTTGCACTGTGCCATACTGTTCTTCCAGAAGGGGAGGAGTCTCCTGAAAAGATTACATACCAGGCTGCATCACCTGATGAGGCTGCCCTTGTAACTGCTGCTAAAAATTTTGGCTTTTTCTTCTTTAGGTTTTTATATTATATAATATAATTTTTTATTTCCTTGCCTTGTTACATTTTTATTTTTCTTTGATAAAAAGATAACCTTTTTGTTTTCTTGTTTCTTTAGACGTACCCCAACTACTGTCACAGTGAGGGAGTCACATGTGGAAAAGATGGGGAAAGTTGAGGATGTTCAATATGAGATATTGAATGTCTTGGAGTTTAACAGGTCTGTCTTCAATACTCTTCATATACTTTTTGCTTTCATGTTTTCAGTTGTACTTTGTGATTACTTTTTTCTTGATTTCCAGTACAAGGAAGCGCCAATCTGTTGTATGCCGCTATCCAAACGGCCGCCTTGTTCTTTATTGCAAGGTATTATTTCTTGAGAGGGGTTATCTTTTAGTTCATAAGATAAATAGGAAGTCTAAAATTTTTGTCCCTTAATTAATGACTCAGATCAGTACTGGACCTTTACTGTTGGTCCTTTTGAAGCTTTGGTTTTAATTTGTGCCTGAAATTTTGTGCTCATCGAGGTTGCATTGAGACTGTTATGAGCCTTTTAACTACCTTTAACAGGAGGATGGCAACAAGGGCTCATTAGATCCAATTCTTAGTAGATTTACATGCTAGTACTTACTGGCTACACCAATTTTAACTCTAAGAGTTGCTACGGTTTCCAAAATATGCAGGGCGCAGATACGGTGATATTTGAAAGATTATCTCCAGGAAACCAAGAGGCTAAGAGCATAACAAGGGAGCACTTAGAGCAGTTTGGTGCAGCTGGTTTGCGTACCCTTTGCCTTGCTTATAGAGAACTGACTGTTGAGCTTTATGAAAGTTGGAATGAAAAGTTTGTCCAGGCTAAATCTGCTTTGCGTGACCGAGATAAGAAGCTGGATGAGGTATGGTGCCTTTCTTAATGTATTATTCTGCAGAAGTTTGATGAAAACAGAGCGGATAAACTCTGTTCCGACCCGTATCTGAATCTAGAAAATAGTGGATTCGGATGTTAATATCCGTATCTGAACAGATTCTGATGCGGTCATGCGGATAGAGATTTTTTTTTTTTTATATATATACTGATACAGATGTGGGAACGCATATTGGTGCGGATATGGATGAGGATATATCTGTATCTGAATTTTTTTTTTCTATAAAACGGAAATCCACAAAACTTATATTTTTGGGTTTAATTCTAAAATCTTAAAGACTAACCTTCAGTTAGGTTATATATGGGTTGACATTCTGTTGAGTCTTTTATATTTTTGTTAACCAATCAAATATATGTATTAGGGTTATTTCTTGCCATATATTTGCTTTCTTAATTAGTAGTTGAGCTACTACAAAATAGAAAAGAAAGAAAAATGTAAGAATGGATTGGACCATTATCAATTAAAAGCATATATATATAGTGAATGGATAAAATAGACTCATGTGTACGTATCGTCCCCGTACACATGAGTCGTTTTTCAAGATCCAAAATTCAAACGGCCAATCCGAACCGTTCAAGTTGTTCTCCATATTGAAAAACCCTTCGGGACCAAATTTTACATTTTTTTGGATTTTTTTTACTATATATTATGATATTTTCAAATTGGAGGGCCTGAAATACTCCAATTTTAGTGTTTTTTGAAAATATCATAATATATAGTAAAAAAATTCGAAAAAATGTAAAATTTGGTCTCCAAGGGTTTTTCATTATAGAGAACAACTTGAACGGTTCGGATCGGCCGTTTGAATTTTGGATCTCCAAAAACGACTCATGTGTACGTGGACGATCCGTACACATTAGTGTTCTATATCCATTCTCTCTCTTTATATATATATAATATATATATATATATAGAGAGAGAGAGAGACATATGGTGCATACTAATGTACCGGAGCTTCGGTGCATACTGATCCGAACTCTTCGATCTGCTTCAAAATGACCGATCCAAACCGTCTAATATGATCTCCCTACTGAAATCTCCTTGCCGACTAAATTTTATATTTTTTCGAAATTTTTAAGTATTTTTTTCATATTTTTAAAAACTGCTATTTTTTAACGGTCAGAAAAAAGTGAGATTAGTGATTTTCTCTTTATTTATAAATAAAAAAAGGATCGAGCAAAATGAGATCCTTATATAACAAAATATATCCGTATTTATTTTCGTATCCGACAATATTCAAACTGTATCCATGTCCACTTAACATCTGAACCTTATCCGTATATGACAAAAAATATGGATACGGATATTGTTTGACCACTATCCAATCTGTTTTCATCCCTAGCCACAAGTTAATGAAGTGTTTTCTTGCATAAGTTGATGGAAACAACCGTATCTGAAGCGGCCAACCATTTATATTCTGATACAGCATATTGAATCACAAAATTTATTTCTATAATGGCTACATCTGTTGTTTCTTCTTATATTCAATTATAATTAAAAGTGGAAACAAGATTTATAGACTAATAGCAATATTAGTGTATTTTAGTTTCTCATGATGGTTCAGTCTTTTTGGTGCTAAGAATGCAAGGATGCAAGGATGTTGTCTTTCTAAAATCTCAGATTTCATTTAATTGTTTTTTGCTTGTTTTCTTTACTTTTTGCTCAATCTAGGTGGCAGAGTTGATTGAAAAGGATCTTATACTGATAGGATCTACTGCTATAGAGGATAAACTTCAAGAAGGGGTCCCTGCTTGTATAGAAACTCTGTCTCAGGCTGGAATTAAAATATGGGTTCTGACTGGCGATAAAATGGAAACTGCAATAAACATTGCCTACGGTAAATCTAGTTGAACTTATCTGGGATATAGTTAAGCATCCAAGCAGTTTTAAATTAGAAGGAAGCTTCTTCGCTAAGATAATGTTTCAACTTTTTTGTTGGACAGCTTGCAACTTGATAAATAATGGGATGAAACAATTTATCATCAGCTCTGAAACTGATGCAATCAGAGAAGCTGAAGACAGGGTAAGCCAAGCATAAATCTCTCTTTTAACAATCATTATTAATCAGATATTGATTTTTATATAACATCTAATGACCTCTATACTTTAATTTGATATTCTCAAGATACTATCCAGTTATATATGGGGGAATATTTAGAACCTGTCTAAAGGAAGACAAAAAAATTGTCTTCTTAACTGTTTGAAGGTTGCCTCAACATTCTTTTGTTGCTAGTGGTAGACTCTAATAGATAGTTCATATCCAGGGAGACCCAGTGGAAATTGCACGTGTAACAAAAGAATTTGTGAAGCAAGATTTGAAGCGATGTCTAGAGGAGGCTCAGACATATATACATGGTGTATCCACAACAAAGTTAGCCCTTGTAATAGATGGCAAGTGCCTGATGTATGCTTTGGACCCAACTCTACGTGTTGATCTGCTTAATTTGAGCCTCAATTGTAGCTCAGTTGTTTGTTGCCGTGTCTCTCCCTTACAGAAGGCACAGGTAATTTCAACAGGATTTAAGTTCTTGTATAGTTATGTTGTGTTAAATGCATGTAGCATAGCTCTTTATTTTACGTCAACTGTGAGGTGTCCTGTAATAATTTTACCGAGTAAACTGAAGCTAAATTATCAGCATATCCTGCACCTCTCCAACTGTGATTTTGAAAAATGTTTGCATGCACTTGTTAGAGCAGCTGCTCATATTATTGGAACTTAAAAATCAGCAAAAAGAAGAAAAGAGCTATGTTTTTGCTGATTTGTTAAATTACATCTTCAGACAGTCATGGAATCATTTTTTTTTTTTGGGGTCTTGAAGGTTACTAGCCTGGTGAGAAAAGGAGCGAAAAAGATCACACTTAGTATTGGAGATGGTGCAAATGATGTCAGCATGATTCAAGCAGCTCACGTGGGGATCGGAATAAGTGGTTTGGAAGGGATGCAAGCTGTTATGGCCAGCGACTTCGCCATTGCTCAGTTCCGATTTCTCACTGATTTGCTCCTTGTTCATGGGCGCTGGTCTTATATTAGGTTGTGCAAGGTTTGTGTTATCTATTAATGTAGTTTTTATTTTTTTTATTCTTTGTCTATGTGTGGCTTCTTGTTCATATCTTTAATGTGTGTGTTTTTTATTTTTTTTTTATTTATCCTTTTTTTGGGAGAAGGGGTGGGTGCGTGAGAAGTCTGAAGCTTCTAGGGTAATTTTGGTATCTCCAAAGTAAAATTTGAAATAATGTTTATTCTCAGTTTATGTAAAGAAAAAGCCTGGTCAATTTGGAATTCTTGCACATTGCTGAGGGTTTATTGATTTGATAGTTACAAATATGCAGGTTGCCTTATTAATATAGATTGCTGTTTTTTTTTTCATCATGATTTATTTTACCTTTTGATTTTGCAGGTTGTTACATATTTTTTCTATAAGAATTTGACATTCACACTGACTCAGTTCTGGTTCACCTTCCAAACTGGCTTTTCTGGTCAGAGATTTTATGATGATTGGTTCCAGTCTCTGTTCAATGTTATTTTCACGGCACTTCCTGTTATTGCTGTTGGACTGTTTGACAAGGTATGTCCTCTTCATCATTTTATGTGACTAAGCTTCTCTTTTATATTTAAGCTGCAAAATTCCTGAATTAAATATGTGCGCCAAGGCTCATCCGATTTTGAAACCTAAGCTGGACACAAGGAATTTTGTGTCCACAAAACATAATACCGCTTTCCTTGTGGCATCCAGATGAAAACTGCATCCATAAAGAATGTCACATTTAGAATTAAGGAGGCACTTTTCCAGAATTTTACTCATTAGTAGCATCCAAATGAATACTGGGGAACACTAAATTTTGGTGACTTCCTTTGAATCTTAGGGATGCCTGCGTCCGGCTTAATATTCAAATTTTGCTTGTCTGGCATTTTTTTCCTCCTACAACACCGGAAGTTTTGAAATTTCCATTTTAGACCATAATCATTTAGATGTACCATTCTGTTTTTATTTTCAGCTAAAAATGGACAAAATGTAGTCCATGTTGAGTTGATAGTCATTTTTTGAATATTGGTAAAAAATTTGGTAAGATATTTGTAGTAAACACCTGGGAAAGTTTATAGAAATGCTGCAAAGATGTAGTGAGGTTCTGGTTATATAAATTTCTGTTGTAATTTCTATCATTAAACAACAATTTACACCTCTGGGAATAAGGTGACAACTTTTTTCATATTTGCTGGTGTATATACGTTTGTGAATTGATGTCATAAACCATCATTTCAATGTGCTTGCTAACAGAGATAGACAACTTCTTGTAGGATGTAAGTGCTAATCTATCAAAGAAGTACCCCCAACTCTACAAAGAGGGCATCAACAATACCTTTTTTAGATGGAGAGTTATTGCTGTATGGGCCTTCTTTGCATTCTATCAGTCAATAATTTTCTACTACTTCACAACCTCGGCAAGCAAGTATGGGCACAACTCATCAGGAAAGATATTTGGGATATGGGACGTCAGTACCATGACTTTCACATGTGTTGTTGTGACGGTTAATTTGCGGCTTCTCTTGGCATCTAATTCCATTACAAGGTGGCACTATATTGGTGTGTTTGGGAGTATTCTGGCGTGGTTTGTGTTTATATTCATCTACTGTGGAGTCATGACTCCATTGGACAGACAAGTAAGCTTTTTATGGCCGCAGTACTGAATTTTTTTTAGTCATTCCAGGTGCACAGCTAAAAATATTCAAATTATCTTGCTCCAATGGCAGGGAAATTAACTCCCATGATTTTAATCTCTTAATTCTCCCTCCAATATTTTGTTTATTATCGTTTTCTTTTTGCGTTAGCTGATAGCAGTAAATTCTCTACTGTCTGCAAAATAGAGTAACGTGTTACTTCTCTTGCAGGAAAACATATATTTTGTAATCTATGTTTTGATGGGCACATTTTTCTTTTACCTCACACTGCTGTTGGTTCCAGTTGTTGCTCTTCTTGGCGACTTTTTGTACCAAGTGTAAGTATTTAGATTTCACCACAGTACTTTTTTTTATGGTCATCGAGTTCCCTTTTATAATTTATTTCTGTGCTGTTCTTTTCTACTGTTATCCTTTTTTATATTTAAACTGTACTTTTGTCGTTCTTCTTGATGACGTGTTTTCTTTTACCATTTTTTATGGGAAGTTCTAACATATATTTATGTCAAAACAAGAGCAAAACTATATATTGAACTGTCACTTGTTTTGGCCACAGGATACAGAGATGGTTCTTCCCATATGATTACCAAATAATCCAAGAAATACACAAGGACGACTTAGAACATAGAACCAGGTTTGAGTTGTTGGAGGTAAATAATAACCTTAGCCCAGACGAAGCTAGAAGTTTAGAAATCTCTCGTTTACCTCGTGAAAAGTCCAAGCACACTGGTTTTGCCTTCGACTCCCCGGGCTATGAATCATTTTTTGCATCTCAACAGGGTGTTTATGCACCCCAAAGGCCTTGGGATGTGGCAAGGAGAGCAAGCATGAAACAGAGATCACAACCTAGACGATAGAACACGTTTTGATTTCATGTAAAGTTTGATTTTGTATATCCTATTTTTGGGGGAGATGAGGGGATCTCACTGTTTTGGGTGTGCATATTACAAGGTAGATTCTTGATAGGATATTGTTGCAACTAATTTTAGTTATGATTTTTGTTATCCTGATAATGTTTTTTTTTTTTTCTCTCTCAATGGTAGCCATATGGCTAGGCTGAAATGGTACTACTTTTTGCCCTAATGCCACTTTTTGTATAAGATGCCATTAGAATATGGATTACAGTTGTAGAAAGCTCTGCCGTTTACTTCATACATATCTATTTTCGTTTACATTATACCCCTGTATTTTTTTGCACTCTGTTGTTTTGATTTCAATTTAAATTAGTTAAAATTGAAAGAAATACTTTGTTTCTACTCTAGTTCCAATTAATAATTGTTATCGCCTCAAATTGAAGAATCGTCCCAACTTATTCACCACAAGTCATTTTAACTCGCCGTATTGTTCTTACTGTTCGTTCTGCCTAGTGGAGCCTAGTTCACTTATTCCAAAAAATGCGCATCCAACCGTCAACCTACATTAATCTCTGTATTAATATGACCAAACTTTTCATCAGTTAAGAATTATTAATTAATTGCTAACCTGCAAATAAAATCACTTCTCCAATATTAAACCCATTCAGAAATCAGTTTCATCTCTGGAACATTGACCGAATAGCGAACTGCGCTGTGGGGGAGGAGACAGGGCCATGGCTACAGAGCTGCTTCCTCTCTCCAATTTCAAGCTTCAGCTTCTCTCTTTCATCTCGAATTCTCGCGACCTACAAGTACTCTCTCTCTCTCTATGAAGTTTCCTCCATTTATATTATAAGTAATCACTCTTTTACTTCACCCTAGGAGAGAGAAGGAAGCGTCAGGAAAGAACTTGAGGATTGCAAGCAGGTCCAATCTTCTCCCCTTGTTCTCTCAAATCTTCTTCTTTTAATTATTGTTTCGGTGAGAGATTCTCGATAATGATTTTTATTGGTTTCTCCCTTTGAACGCAGAATTTCAAGCACGCAGAGACCGAGTACTTGAAGCAATTGCAAGAATTAAGAGCGGAGTTGGGTTCCACAGATGAAGTGCAAAGGAAGCTCGAATCCAAGGTACTCATTGTGTGATATTTAAACTATTTTATTGGTTCTTGGATTTTTCTACTTGAAATGTATATGCATTGGTTTGTTGTATTGATAGATTAAGTATCTAGAGAATGAGAACGAGTTACTTCAGACTAAGGAGAAGGATTTGAAAGATGCAATTAATGGATTGCTGCAATCAAGAGAGAGTTTTATTCATCACTATGAGGTGGGTTGGTCACTTTTAATCAGTTCAAGTGTTGAAATTTTTTTAATTTCTTTTTGAAGGTTAATTTTGCTTGAATAACCTTTCGTATTGTTACAAATTTGATTGAATCTGAATAATTGTAGTAGTTGAAAACAAGCTCCCATGAGGGGAAAAAAAAAGAAGCAGCTTTAAAATATAACTCAAAAAAGAAGAAAATGTTGAAGAGCTTTGTTAATTGTGATGGCATTCGCACACATAAACACATTCATCCTAGAATTTACATGCCTTTTAGATTTTTTTTTTGGTTAGCCTAGCCTGCTGTAAGATTCAACTTGGAAGTGCTACCTCCAATGCACGGCAACTACCAACACAAAAGAAAAGCTACAGAACTACATAGTAGCTGAAATACAGGAATTGTAGGGTGTTAAATGCAATTTTAACACAAATATATATGCAGGATTCTACTTGTACTCTGCAGCGCACTATTCAGACAAAAGATAGAGAGCTCACTTTGCTTTCAGAGAAATTAAATGCACACATTTCCTTTTTTAATTCGGTTCAAAAGGAAGCAACTTCTGTGAAAAGGTCTTTTGATGGTATCAAACAAACATTGAATGAGAAGGAACAAGTAGGTAATTTTTTTGTTTTTGAAATTGTAAATTTTCTGCCTTACTATTATCTGCTTCAATCCTTTGGTTAATTTAATTTGAGATTTAAACGATCTTTATTTTTTATTATTTCAGTTGCTGGATTAAATGATAAAATTCAGAGGATTTGTGCTATTGAGCAAGATTTTGTTGGTACGGAAACCCACTTCATTCTCAATTATTATATTATTAAGAACCAATGAATTTTAAGTAGTTGGAATCAGGGAAAAGATTGTGGTATTAAGTAATTTGTATGTAACCAGTCAGGCTTCCTACCAAGATGTACACTTGCTGTATATAAACTCACTTCTTTCAGTTTTTGACCTGACGGTCATTTTGCTAAAACCCAACAGTAGTTGAAGCTAAGTTTGGTAACAGTGTTCTGACTTCAATTATACATTGCTAATATATCATTACTTCTTTTTGCTGACACAGTGTTCATGTGCTTTGTGTACTATATTAGAGAAAATCAAGTTACTTGAAGGCAAGTTGGATGATTGTAAACTCGATGTTAGAAGAAAAGACATGACAATTTCAGCGTTGCAAGAAAAAATCGAGTTGGAAAGAATAAACAATAATTATAGAGGGAAATTTGAAGAAATATCCTTTCCAATTTTCAGTGAAGGATAGTGTATAGTTAATTTCATCTTCCAAGCTTATTTTGCTGACACCGCCTTTTCTTTTAAGGGTTATTGGGATTTCATATTCCCGGTTAAATGAAGCAACAATCAAAAGAATGACCATATTACCCTCCTTTATCAGTGTGTATCTTTACAAACAGAATTGAAGCAACTATGACACAAGCCTTTACTACATGTATAAAAATATCAAGTGTGTTCCTTCAAAGGAGAAACCCTCAAACATGGTATCAATCATGCACACCATTACTAAAATATGAAATAGTCTCTGGGCTCCTGGCTCCTTTAATCCAATGAATGATCATATTGTCCTTCTTTATAATGTGTATCTTTATGAACAAAATTGAAGCAGGAAAAATTTCCAGAGTGTAGGAGAGAGCGATATGGTCAATAGGATGCCTTAAAATAGTATAATCATGGTACAACTGGGTTTTTTTTGTATAAGAGAACATGAAAGTTCCTGTAGTAAAGGTTGAAGCTTATGGGGATAGATAAGCGTCTCTAAAAGAATACTATAAAGTATTATGTTCATCTTTAACGATGTTACCTTAAGAAAGAACTAGAGGTGAAAGATGAAACCATACAAAGGCTAACTTCAGAAAAACAGGTACGTATTTTTATCATTTTCTTATATTAGCTTTTTGTTTGTAATGTCCCTCATTTCTAATCCTTCTGATTTTACATACTCTTTCCTTAGGAAATACAACATGACCTACATAGAATGGAAGTTGTATTACAGAAATTTCATGAGATCTTTAGTAAATTTAAAGCTGAGGTATGTTGTTCAACTATATTTTACCAACTATGCTGATTTTTTCCAACTCATATTTGCTATTCATATGACAGGATAAGAAAGACGCAACCCCAAGGAGTCAAGACATGGAACAAAATGATTGGTGAGATCTTGACAAATTGCTATTTTTCAATTAGACGTGTGTTTCTTTATAAACCTCCTAAGTTGGTGACCTTATGCTCATCTTTTTGATGTATTGTGGTAGTCTGGAGAACCATGTTGCAGCAATAAACTCAGAATTTGATAACAAGGAAGATGGTGCTAAAATGATTGTAGATATTACTGCTCAGACTGGTATGCCTAATTTATCAGAGTCGAAGTATCCTGATAATTGTAAATTACAACTGTATATGCTTGTTTTTATTTTTGAAACCTTTGAATCCATGAATATTGACCTTTTTACGTACATTTAAAGATTAATTTAATTACATTTTCATAGAATTCAGTTGATTCCTCTCTTGCAGGTGCTACTGCAGAAGGTACCTCTCAACAAGAAATGGGGTTGTCTGAAAATAATGTTTCAAGGCCGGTTTCACCAAAGGAAAGCTAAAGATACTGACATTCACAGTGCTACACTAGTATTTGTTTTTCTTTTTTCTTTTGCCTTTTTTTTTTATGGTCATAGTGATTAACGACCAGTTCATGTATATACACTGAGCTTAGCTACATAGACAAAAGGTTGAAATAAAACCTTTTTGAATATTCTTGCTTTGTGTAGGGCTACTTCATGGTACTTATGAGATGCCAATGAAAATTCGATTTGTTAATTCAGTGTACTTCTGTAAATCCTTCTTTTTATTCCCCCTATTTTCATTTCTCGCATTTACTAAAATGTTGTTCAATGTGTGATATCTTAAGACTCCAAAATGTTGGACCTGATTCGTTTTATTTTTACCTCCTGTGACCTACAGTTGATCTGCTACAAACCTATGCAGTATCCAATTCCTACAATTCTTTGTAGTAATTTGCAATTGCTCAGGAAACTATCGCCATTTTTGTCCGATTTCGTTTTTAGAAATGACTGCCCCAGATCTGTTTTTTTTTTTTTTTTTTTTTTTTTTGAAGTACCGTTTTAGTTCTGATTTGAACCATTTTGCTTCGGGAAGTCCACCAGTTTGGTCTGATATGTACCGTTTCTAATACTTCCACATGTTCCAATTGCGCAACTGTCAGTAGCGGAGTTATGGAACAAATGGGGTCAAATGACCCCCATTTATTTATGAAAAATGCCACTATATACTAAAATTTATACTTATAATATTAATTTTGTTTATAGATATTCAATATTTGAACCCATATATATTCAGAAAATATTCTATTAGTGAACCCCTATGTGGAAAAAGATTTAATTGAATAACAAATATATATAGAGGATGGCTAACGTGCTATCCGTGGCACGTGCCATCCATTTTCTTTCTACTCCTTTTTCAAGATCTAAAATTCAAATAGTCAATCCAAACCATTCAAGTTGATTAGAAATACGGACAAAACAAATGCATTAGTTGCAATGTTTTTAATACCCTACCGGCCATCAAACCGGCGAGGATGGCGGTATGCGGTTTTACCGGTTTGTACCGGTAAGTACCGGTAAGTACCAGTGAGTATTGTTAGTACTGGTTTTAACTCAAATATATATAAATAATGAGCGCAACAGTCAAATGAGGCTTTTCGGCCTAGTGGCTACAGCAATTGCTTGGTATTCTACTCACCTGGGTTCGATTCTCCACATTGTCAAAATAAATTTTACAATTCCCTATGTGCGTGTTGAGTTATTGCTTCCAACCGGCCGGTTTAATAAAAAATATTCCGGTTTTCTACCGGTTTTTCCCGGTTTACAAACAGGCGGGTATTGGTGTATTTTCCTACCGGATCCAGATCCGGTACTCGGTAAAATCCGGTTTTTCCGGTACCCGGTAGGGTATTGAAAACCATGATTAGTTGTTATTCGACTCAATGCTCGGACTTTATTTAAGGGCGTATAATATGCTTTTCTCTACTAGGACTTCTCAAAGAGCAGAGAAGGCAAGCTCGCTTATGATGGAGCTTTGCACCGGTGTCAAGATGCAGCATCTAAGCGTTACTTTGTAACTCCTTGAATCTACTCCCAGAAAACCTGAACAGCCCGTACGTACAGCTTCCCCCCCCAGTTATTCGTCCCCTCGGCTTTGCCAGTTCTTTCGCTCTCAGCCACTTCACTTGTGCTCCTCGTTTCTCGAATGGAAAAGAAGTATCTTCTTTCTGGGAACATGGTAAACCATCCCTGGCTACTGGAACTACTGGATGTGCTTTTCGGCCAAGTGTCACAAAGAAGCAGTCCATAGCCTAACTTACCTTCTGCAAATAAAGCCTTTTCCCTAGGTCATCATATTGAAATATCCTTGGAGATCAAATTTTATATTTTTCGAATTTTTTTGCTATTTATTTTGATATTTGTCAAAGTGGAGGCAATGAAATACTCTGATTATAACATTTTTTTTAATATAATAATAAATAGCAAACAAATTTGAAAAAAATGTAAAATTTGGTATCCAAAGGTATTTCAAAATGGTGAATAACTTGAACGGTTTGGATTGACCATTTAAATTTTGTATCTCGAAAAATGACCCGATGAAAATAGGTGGCATTGCCATCGATGGCGCGTTAGTCATATATATATATATGACTGAGTTTTGCTATGGTGAGTCACGACTCACATAGTCTTCTGTGAGTCGCGATCAAAACTCTTGGATCTGATTTGAAATGACTGATATAAACCTTCCAATATGATCTCTATATTGAAATCTCCTTGTAGACCAAATTTTATATTTTTTTTCAAAACTTTTAAGTATTTTTTTGGATTTTTAAAAACAGCTGTTTTTGAATGGTACATAATTAATTACATTAGCAATTTTCTAAAATTTCAAAAAAATACTTAAAATTTTCGAAAAAAATATAAAATTTGGTCTACAGAGATATTTCAATACGTAGATCATATTGGAGGGCTTGGATCGGTCATTTTGAATGAGATCCAAGAGTTTTGATCGTGACTAACGGAAGGCTCCGTGATTCGCGACTCACCATAGCAAAACTCTATATGACTATCACACGTATTGATTTGTTGTCTTCTTGAGCTTTTCACATCATTAATTTATGAGTTTTGATATTTAGTAATAATTAGCACAATTTATATTGATGAATGATTTCTATTATATTTTTTACAATATTAACCAAATTATTTGTGAGATATTTATAATTATTACTTATTAATGAGCACGCAATTCTGTCATTTTTCTTAAGTATTGATGATTGTTTGATACTTTGTTGATTAGAATATCATTGAACTTGAGGGATTTTTTAACATTATCATCTTACGTCAACTTCAAATAATGAGACTTTGACAAATTCATTTAGTAGAAAAAAAATCGATTATAACTTATAATTTAATAAAATTGTCTTACATTTCCAGTCATAATATTTTTTTCATAGTGCTTGAGTAGAAAGTTTGTTTGCTCTTTCTTATCATTGAATTTTGAATCATATTACTATTAAAAAAGTAAATTCATAATTAAATAATAAATATTTTTTTAATTTATTTTTTTAATATTCATGTTATAAATTTATTGAACCCATTATAAAAATTTCTAGGTCCGCCACTGGCAACGGTATAGTAATGTTGCGTATCACGAAGATACCACGTATTTTGTGCTGTTATATCTGATAGTGACTATGTACAGTTACAATATTTCTGTATTTGACTCTTTGTACTCTTTTTTTTTTCTTTTTTTTTTCTTTGACAGCCTCTGTCAAATTTTCGAAAAAAAAGACTCCTTGTACCTTTTTCACAGGTAGTTAAAGTACCCAGTTTCTAGCCATTTTAAACGTATTTAGCCTTCAAGGATTCATGGCTTCTTACTTCCGTAATTCTGAAAATCAGTGTAACTTATGTATATTGAAAATTTATCAAACGTCATTGAACAAGTCTTAAGTGAAAATTAATATTTACGCAAATTTCCCGTGTATGGGGAGAGAAATGTTGCATGATCTGTGTCATACATATGTCGTTTGAAGAATCTTATAAATTTTGTAAACAATGCCAATTGTCATTGTTATCTATAAGGATAAATAAAAATTGTTCGAAAAAGTCCCCTTACTATAAAAATCATAATAAAACGATATTTGTCAATAAAAAAAAAATGTGTCCAAACTCCAAACATATTTTGTGAAACATGACAATTAGCATTTTGGGTCATGTTTCAAAATTTTGCAACGAGAAACCAGAGAAAATTCACAAATATCTACTTTTATATAAACTATTATATGCAAAAAAATTATTGAAATTAAGTAAAATTACATTTATTTATTTTATGTTGGAGGAAAAGAAAACTAGATGACCTCCACATTAGCTCAACTCAAGACTTTTGATTAAATTCATAACTTATAGAAAGCATAATTTTTTTGACCATTATATATGTATTACTCGACAAATGAGAGAATAATAAAATTAGTAATGGAAGTATAAGAAATGTGACCACATAGAACAAGCAAAAAACGATCTGAAAACAATCATCCAACAGCTTGGAACCCACCTGTCATGGAAACAATATTTCAATTCTCATCCTTGCTAAACCCAGGATGTTACTTCCACGGAATGATTTAATTGAAAACGAAAATAAGGATAGAGTGGAACTGTGGAAGTTTCCTTTTAAATTATGTATAGGAAAAATCAGAGCGTTTTTTTAAATATTTCCTTTTAAATGGATTTGGTGTCATTGGTTAGAATTTCTATATAATTATATCCAACAGAATCCTAATAAATTAATTCAAATGAAATTCCATGTAAAAAATATTTTGATCAAAGCGTATATATTCATTTCTATCCGTGAACAGATAATTTGTTATTAAAGGAAATCAAACAAAGTTTTTACAACGTAAACTATATAATTATCAATGAAAGTGCAAACACATCAATTCCTTTTAACAGGTGTAGTTGAACCCTAATTCTCACTGTACTTCGGGAGTATCTTCCACATCGGCAATGTTGCTGTGGTTTTGAAGAAAAAAATTTTGTGATAAAAAATGTTTTTGGGCGTTTAATATATGTCACGCTGCCGCCGAAAAAGAGGAGTAATTGATCAACCGAGCTGAACGGTACTTATTGATCAAATGTATCAGTAACAAACATTAATTCTAGTTCGTTGACCGTAACTAATATCCAGTAGTCCAGTAGTGTCAGTAGCTCAAAAGTGCTGACTAATTAATAGTTGATTGGTAGTTAATCACACACTTTAAACGGTAAAAAAGCACGCTTTACAAATTAATTACGAAATCAGAAAGTAAAAACTAAATATATAAGTATAACTATTTCATATATTACAAACAAAATTAGACATCAGTTTGACTTTTCCGTGTGAAAACATCTTTCTTTGATACACGTGTCAATTAGTTGAGAATGAGATAACCAATTTGATTGAACACATCGAAGCTCTTAGCTTTGTACATACGCACTCAGGCATTACATATGGAAATTGATTACTTGTCATATGTAATTTTGTCGTCCTTGTCATCGCTTAAATAAAAGTGAACACATAAGATAAATAAGATGAATATATAAGTGATTAAAGTGAACACTTACAAACAAATAAGTTCAATAAAAATAAGTTGAACATGCATATAAAAATCTGAACAAGAATGACAAAACTTATTTGGTTGTATGGGTTCACTTTAATTATCTATATGTTCAACTTGTTTGTTTCATGTGTTCACTTTGTTTAAGCAATGGCAAGAAATGACAAAACTACAAATGACAGTTATTATTTCTGATAACATATCCTACAATTTGATTTTGCATTTTTTTTTCCAGCTTTGTGTTAGTAAAAAAAGGGGTTACATCAGCGATACTAATAACGGCCTATCTAATATAGTATAATTTTTAGGCAAATTCTATAGTGGACATAAATTTTAATCCGGGCTTAAATCTTGATCATTCATTTAAATTTATGAACAGAGATGAATAATCAAGATTTAAGCCCGGATTAAAATTTATGTCCATCATAGAATTACTCTATATGGATTTTGGTTATGGGCTCTCAATAAACAACTGAAGTTGGACTTTTATGGGCCCCAACTCTCAGCACTTGCATTTCCTTGGTTCGGTTTTTCTAACGAACCCAGTCTTGCCACTTTGAACGTGTCCGATTTATACGGGCCCACGACCTCGTATTTGTGAGAACGTGTTTAATTTACTGCTGTTTCATGTTTATCTCGTCTCAAACAGTTAACAGAGTATAGTAACCTCTAGTAATATGTTCATATAATTTCACGCTATACTCTTTAGTTTTCATTGCCTATTCCTTCTTTCATCGCCTGTTCTCAACTTGCCTGTCTGATATAAACTGTGCAAGTACTAAGCCTTAATTAAACCATAACAAGTGCAACAGCAGTAGTAAGAACATAATGAAGAGAAAAAGTGCAACTGAGAAGATGCGAAAGGGCCCATGGTCGCCTGAGGAAGACACCATACTGCTCGAGCATGTGCGCAACAATGGGGCACGGAACTGGAGCTTGGTATCATTTCTCGGGCTGCTACCACGCACCGGCAAGTCGTGCCGTCTTCGATGGGTGAACAAACTCCGTCCCGGCCTCAAGAAGTAACTCCTCTTTCTTTGCTTTATATCTTCATTTTATGATTATTGCATATATAATTGATTAGGTTTTTAATGGCATCTTTTTAGTAAGTTATTATTTATTTATTTATGTATTATGTATATATTTTTTACTAAAGGTTAAGCATATATAAAACGTGTTGGATACTGAGTCCAAGGTTTTTCTATTTAACAAATAGATCTTAGTTTATCCTTCGGAAGTCTGCTTCAGAGCCTTTTAAACGTCCATGATAAATTAAGAATCTTACAACTTGATTTGCAGTAATTTGTAAGATTAAATGTTTGAATATTAGGAATTGTGTTCTGCAAGCATAAGTTGGTCATATGCAAAAACTGTCAGTACCAGCAAAGCAATAACAATATGTGCATCTTAGTTATAATGATTACAAATTCCTTTTTCTTCTGTATAACTTATGTTCCTATGATACAAATGCTGAATCAAAAGGGGTCGTAAGTTCACACCTGAAGAAGAGCAAAAGGTTCTCGACCTTCAAGCTCAATTTGGCAACAAGTGGGCCACAATTGCTAAGTATTTTCCTGGCCGAACCGACAATGATGTGAAGAACTATTGGAGTATACACTGTAAACGGTTGGCCCGGGCCCGGCATGACCAGCGGGGACCACTTATTGGCATCTCCGATCAGGTTGCAAACCTAAAGACAAATGCAGTATCAGTTGCTTCTCCTGAGGAGTTCCTTGCCTCAGAGGTATGAGTTTGGGTTTATGCAGTGTTTTAGATTAAAGTGAGCATTAAAAAATATCATTTGGTTGTTAGTATAGTGTATCAGTGTATCGTTAATCTATCAGTTTTCACCTTTGTTTTGTAATGATCTATCAATATGTCATGCCATATTTTTCTTCGATCTTCTCAACTTGTGTAAATTAATTACTTTCGAAAAATTATTTGTTCCATATTAAGAGATGGTAATTTGACCTTAAAATTTGTTATGGTCTTGTATATCAGTTAATATCCTTTAATATTACCTTAACTTTTTTAAAGTTTGTTATATAGTACTAATATGCTGGTTAATCTGAAACAATGAACAGGAACAGGAGGCTGTACAAGGATCAAACAGCAAAGGAAACAGCGACAGTGGCACGTCATCAACCATTCTGGATCCACAACCAGATCTAAATCCAATATTGCACAACCCTGTCCAAAATCTGCCGCCCCAGCCAGCCCCTTTTGATCCTATTTTTGACCTTCCTCCTTTACCTGAGATCTGTTATCTCCAACCCAAACCCCGGTCCGTCAACCTCAGTCAAGACCGACACAGGCAATCAACTCGGTTCTTTGAAGGTGAACCAGAAGTTGGATCCATGGACTTGGGTCAGACACAACTAACAAACCCGAACCACCACTGCTTGAATTACGAAGACGGGCTCTTGGATTCAGGGCTGGACGAGTTCATGGACAGTGTACCTTCGGTTTTGCCTCCACCGGAAGAGTTTGATGATTTGTCAGATATACTGGACTCCTTCGAGCCGCCAGTTCTCAAATCGCCTCATTAAGGAATTTACTCGTGTAACTTTTAGTTGTCTTGACCATTTTATGTTAGTTATTTCTGACGATAGATTGTATCTTGATTTGCTTAATTTTTGTAATATGAGGTCCTTGTATCTTAGGTTTGTTATAATTAGTCTTATATGTTGGTGTATGAGTTCAAAACTATAAAACGTTCGATATAAGTAGTGTTGATTTCCCCTTATTCTGTATGTTAGTACTTCTTTTTTTTTTTAATCTAAGTAAAGTAATTGAATTTTGAAATAAAAAATCATAGTTTTCTCTTCTCTCTGTTGTGGGGGTATTACGGAAAATAAACAATAAACCTAATTATTACAAACTTCAGCTTCAATAAGGAAACCGAAAATCAAATTGGGTGACAAAATTTGAATAGATTAAATACTCTTAGCGATTAGTGAAATATTATATTACATAATTTATAGCTCCTAATTTCATTTCCTTCTAGAACAATGATTTGTTTTTCACCCTATTTACAAAACTTTGGGATTATATACTGCATTTCCATTTTTTTTTAAGCGTTGTTGTTAAGCAAAATATTGCAATAACCAGAAAATTACAATTGCACTCTCTTAAGTTAAAAAAAAAAAAAAAAAAACGGGATTGATAAGTGTCATCCACGCCATCCACTAATATTTTTCCGCACCCAGACCCAACTCTTTCTGCGTCCTCCCTCTCTGACAGCGCTCCCTTCCCTTCCTTCCCTCCCTCTCTCCCTCTCTCTCCGCATTGGCGCTTCTTTCCCTCCCTTCCGCACTCAACTCTCTTTCCATGCTCCCTTCTCTCCCTGTGCTCCCTTCTCTCCCTGTGCTCCCTTTTCTCTACCTCGCCTCCTCCTCTCCTCTCCTCTCCTCTCCTTTCCTTCTTTCTGTCACGATTTTTTTTTTTCATGGAACCCACCCTTTCTTCCTATCTCTATCTCATTCCTCTTTGTCTCTGGCATGTGCACTCTGTCTTGTTTCTTTAAAATGAACATATACAACAATAAATTGAACAAATACAAATATAATATGAACAAAGAATCAAAATGTTTATATAGAAAAACAAAATGGACATACATAATAAATGAATTGAGCAGATATGACAAACTAATTGAACATAAATAACAAATAAATTAAACATATATAACAAACAATGTGGACTCATACGAAAAAGTAAAACTGAACATATATAAAACAAATATAACAAATAAATTGAACAGATCTAAAAATAAGTTGCACAAATATAACAAACATGCTGACTCGTAAAAAAACATTAAAGTGAACATAAAATGAATAAATATAACAAATATATTGAACTGATATAACTAATAAATTGAACATATATAGTAAATAGAGTGAACATATGTAACAAATAAATTGAACATATGTAACAAATAAATTAAACAGATATAACAAATAAATAGAACAAATATACAACAGAAACAAAAATAAGAAAAAGATAGAGGATAGAAGGGAGGGAGAATAGAGGAAAGAGGATGGGAGACATGGAAAATAAGACGTTGGAGAGAGGTAACGGAGGGGTAGGTGCGGAAAAGAACAGAGGGAGGGGAGGGGAGCCATGATGCGCGGAAACCATCTAGGCGCGCTGATGGATAATGCTGGATGACGCTGGATGACGCGGGCCTGAATGGCGAGTAGTAATTACCAAAAAAAACGTATCCATTAAAAAAAAAAAAAGGCTGGATCTTACATGGGTGCATTTGGTAATGTTTCAGAGGCCCTGCAATTTACGTCCTTGTACGACCTAAAATCAGAATAAATATTGGGCCTAATCAGGCCAAGCAACAATAGGCCTCAAAAATCTCTCAGTAATTGGGCCTAACCGATTCAACCAGGACCTTTTCTCTATTTAACTTTTGACGAGGTTCTGAGGTTGAATTTCGATGCTCTTGTGTATATATACCTCATTATAAATACTCCATCTTAGGGTTTATTTCGTTCCAAAGCCGCCGCCTCCAGCTCCAGAGATCATCAGCGCCTCTTCTTTCAGAGCAAAGCGGCATGTGAGTTCCTCTCCAAACCCTAGTTCCATCTATCGTATTGTATTTTATTTCGCTAGATTAGATGAATATCTGTTCCGCAGTCTGTTGATTCGCGGGTTTGTGCTTGCGATTTTATGTTTGTGGGTGTTAGTTTGACCTCAAAAGTTGTCTCATCTGCTTTCAACTGTTTGGTGTGTTTGTGTCTTCGATCTGTAAGGCTCTGTTCATGGTATTTGTTATCAGCAAAACCTATATTGTTATGTGTAAGATCTTATGAAATTTTATTATGTTAGTGATTGTTTCCTCTAATTATAGACGCCTGCCTTAAATGAAAAATTTTAATTTCTTATTGTACAGAGCCATATAAAATTTACAGGTCAGAAATTATGTTTGTAATTGTGTTAGTGTTCTTATAACCCACTTACATAATGTCATGAATTTGTTTTGTGCCTAGATGTCTTGTAATTGTCATATGTGCCATGCAATCCTCCATTAGTAATCTGAGATTAATTCATAAATATTGTTGTTTGTACACTGTAGTTAAATTTTTGTAAAAAAAGTTCAACAATTAAATTTTAAAAAAACACCCTATGTTAATATTTTTCAATAGGAATCCTTGACTGTATTTTCAAATAAGCTCCTGATAAACAGAAAATTGTACATAATGATCCTTCAAAATCTGAAATATTTCATGTGCCTTTACCTGGAACAATAAGCATAAAATTGTGTAAACTGCTTTCATTATTGATTATGCAGGTTGCTGTCTGATCTGCTTTGATGTTCGCTTTAAATTTGAATTTAATAATTTTTAATAGTTGGCATTGGCTAACTGATACTTTTCTTTACAGAGGTGCTTACTGAGTTGTTGAATATTTTTTTCAGCAGAATGGATACACAAGTTAAGCTTGCTGTGGTGGTGAAGGTGATGGGTCGTACCGGTTCCCGTGGTCAGGTGACCCAGGTCAGAGTTAAGTTCTTGGACGACCAGAACCGTCTGATCATGAGAAATGTGAAGGGTCCCGTCAGAGAGGGAGACATCCTGACCCTTCTCGAGTCTGAGAGAGAGGCAAGGAGACTTCGCTGAAGTTTCTCTCTTTGTTTTGTTTTAAGCAAAATGAATGTGCTTGCAAACCTTTGTGTTGCTTGAGTTGACTTTCCTGTTATTTTTAAGGTTAGGTGTTTTTTGTGTTGAAATGAGAACCTTGTTCTAGTTTTGATTCTCTGTGATACATGTTGTCTTTGGATGATCAGTGCTTAAATTGTGGGAGGTATTTTGCTTGGTATGATTAATTAAGCTTATGTTTGTGAAGAATTATGGGATAATTATAGTGAGAATATTTTTGTTCATATAGCAAAATATCGAATGATTATAAAAGCAATCTATGCTGTCGGAATTCGGAACAAATACAAAAATCATAGCGTTATGATGTGAACAATAATTATATTTTTTATATATTAAAATCCTTCATGTTTGTGTTATAAAAAGTATGAATTGTTTGATGTTTGTTTATATACAATGAAAAAAGATATTCAAACAAAGAAATTGTGAGTTTAATCTGTCAATGAACAACAAAGAATTGTCAATGTCCATGAACAAAAAGAAGTGAGAATTTGCTAACGGTGCAGTTCAATCTATCATGTATGATACTGGTACGTAATGTGCGGAGACAAACCAGTCTGTGGTGTATTCTCTAGTAAAATGAGCTGTTAGCAAGTATAGTTGTATAGTAAGAAAATTTGCGTTTATCAAGTGAACTTGAAACGAGGTTGATATTGAATCCCTATAAATATTCATTTTAGGAGCAAGAAAGATGTATTAATTAATGAAAAAAATTCAAATTATTTTTACAATCTCTTTGCCAGAGTTAAAAGAAAACATGTCACAAATCAAGTATAATTCTTGTAAGTTTTAAATATCTATATAGCTTCTTTAGACATAAAATCACTTTGAAGCACATCCGTATGGCGTTTTAAAGTGTTTTGAAGCACTGAACTCGCGATTAAAGCTGTTCCAAAACTCACAGAGTCACAGTAGAGCCTTCTAAAGCACGTTCTGGTAAACTGCTGGCTGGAAAGTGTAAAATCTTTGCTAAGTGAATGAATGAAACGAAAATTTCATTAACATTAACCATTATACAAAACCATTTTCATTTAAAATATGAATATGATTAGCTTTTATTATTGCTAAAAATTCGTCACAGTAAGATTTACTTCTCCTTTTTCTTGGACAGACGCATGATTCTCAGACTTGATAGGGTTAGTCTGTGTTAGGATGAGCCCACAATGTCAGAAATACAGCGTCAACAAAATTAAACATTTTTACTACTGAGATCATTAATCCGAATTAACATTTTCTATTGAAAATTATTGCTTTCTCTAAGTTACAAAACATGAAATGTTGTAATCTTGTCAACAAATGAATTGTATTTTACAAACTCTATACAGTAAATCAATCTACCCAAGTATAAGGAACGAATCACAGTCACTATAATAGAATAAATTACACCCTACAATCAAAAGACAAAATTGGAAAAACTATCATTCCAACTCATAAGGATTCCTTATTTCTAGGACTAAACACACTAGGCGGTGAAGAAAACCTAGAAAGGCATGCACTTCTAGGAGAGAGGCTCACTTCCTCCAATGCACGTAACTGCAACTCCGACGGGTAGTCCCTCACAACCCCTATCCTAGGCCCTGCTCCTGTGGTCCATTTACATGAGAGCTGTCTTCCTAACTGATATGATCTCAAACCTTTCTTTGAGTTAATTCTCTGTAAAATTTTCTCTTTTGGCACTTCCACCTGCTCTACCTCTTGTTTTTCTTCTTCTAGATCACTAACGGAAGATGATGGTTCTTCGGGTATATTTTCTTTAAAATTCATTTCTGCCTTTTCTGTCACAGTGGTAACTACTGAACTGGTAGTATGGGAAGGTTGCATTTCATTTTCTTCTTGTTCTTCTCTAGCTATGTTGAGTTCAGATCTGATGCTTTTTAGCTGCTTTGAGTATTCTTCATCCTCTTCAGGACTCAGCTGCAACAAGGGCAAAATTAAAATTTTTAAGATCTCATAAGGACTAAAAATTTGCTCAAGATATTTAATTTAAAGTTCCTGAACTTTTATGTCCTACAATCTGATGGTAGTTAATTTCCAAATGAGTATTTGCTTCTTTTAGCATATATATATATATATTTTTTTTTTTGCATTTTCAGTAAAAAAAAAACTCACCTTAACATCTGTAAGATCCACATTGTGATCCTTTAGAAAGCTCATGAACTCCTGAAAGTTCTCCTCTGTGGGACGGTAATGACCGCTATGTGGCCACACAGCCTACATGAAAAACAAAACATAAATTAATAAATATGTAAACAGGAAGCTCTTCAGATCAATTATATGAATTGAGTTTCTACTGACAGAAGATCATTTGCACACCTTCAATAGCCCGTTTTCAGCTACCAATCTCCCTGCCGCAGATGTAGCTCCACCAGCAAGAAAACTTGAGTGTTGAAATTTCCCTTTTTTCTTCTGCATAACAAAATAGTACCTACTTAGCATGACAGTAAAAGGGCAAGTTTCTAGCGTATTTTTGGGAAACCTCAAAATCTGACATATATGCCATCTGTAATTAAAGCAATGAAGGTAATTTCGGCATTTGAGGACTGTTTAAGGTAAAAAAAATGTACTTTCTGGGTAGAGAAATCAAAGACAGAAAATTTTATCTTTGAGGACAAATGTGATGCATGCTTAAAACCACGGTTTAAGGACAGCAAACTACTGAGAATGGCAACACTATTAATTCTATAAATAAAAGTTTTAAACATACAAAAATGAAAAGAAAATGGAAACAAACCTTGCCAACATACAAAGACTTTGAAGTGCTCAAAACAAAGATCCATTTGTCACTTTTCAACCCCTCTGATGTATCTATCAGTTCTCGACTTTGCTTGTACATGAGCTTCCCTTCTTCAATAATTACTTCGTATGCCTCTCTTTCTTTCTGTAGAGGAAATCATATAAACAGTAAATAATCATTCAACAAAAAGCTTTCATTCTAGTATTAATTTTTTACTGGTATGAAATGATTTATCTTCTACTTACTGGGCCAAGATACTTGATGCACTGTTTCTGGAGCTTTGACCGAGGGCAATTTTCATCTAGGCTTACTTCCTTCCCATCTCCCACATCCAACCTGGCAATCGTTGCATATACTTGGTTTAGTTTACAGACAATAATAAATTAAAATTAAGCTACTAAGGAAAAAATACATCGGAACTAACAAAGAGAACTTTTGAGATTAAAACCATTTTACTAACCAGTAGAAGAAAGGTTGCTTGCTTTCACAATGTAGCCAGCAATCATAATAGTAGTGAAGGTTATGACCATACCTATGTCGGGGGTCAATCTGTACAAAACAATAAACTAATTGTTACTTCAAAGTTTATATGCAGTTATATAGTGGGAGATTCCAGATTTGATAAATTTCAAATTACTTACAGCTTCGAGCCAATGTTGCAATGCAAGTTCTCGAGCTTTTTCATCACTCAGTAGACCTTTACCAACCTAAAACAAAACAAATAAGGATTTTGAGATTAGGCTTATTCACATAATCACAACTTCACACACAACCATTTTTTACTGCAATTAGCATAATTTAAATAAAACATTACCTTGGCTACCCTGGTTCCTGCCCTTGACCATTTTGAAGCAGCTGACTCAGGCTTGTTTATGTCAAAGAATGACACAGATGTCCTCTTTAATAAAGCAAAGTCTAGTAATTTCCACCTAATTTAAAAAAGGAAAATATTGAACATTATTTCTTTAAAGTCACCAAATTTTTGGAGGCCATTAGTGTCAATAAATTTGTTTCACACAAAAAAAAAAAATACTGAAAAGGGGTAATTTATTCCATACCAGTGTTGTTCAACTAAGACGGCACAATCAGCAAGCTGGCGCCTGGTACGGAAGCTCTTGTAAACCTTTTGTAATTTAACAGCAGCTTCATGCTTTGGGCTTTCTGGGTCAATAAACTTCTCCTCTTGGGGGCTAAACCTTGATTTAGAAAATGCTGGTGAGTTAATTGGGTTTTCTACATCATATCTCGGGCTCTTAACAGTGATCTCTGTTTCGACATGAATCGAATCAGTCTCCTGTTTTCTCTTGAAACTGAGAGATCCTTCTATAACAAATTTCCCGGAGCCAAAAGATTTTGTGAGGAGAGAATCAACAGGGTCTTCCATTGGAGAGGCACTCTGTGATGCTGATGCATATGAAATAAATAGCCCCATATTGATTTCCAAGTGAACTTGTTTATATTGAGTGTAACTTGTATAACCTCTACAAAACAAACCATTAAAATAAGAGGGTTAGAGTGGAGCTAATTTTAGGGATCTCTACTCAATTTAAAAAAAGCAATAACTCAATGTAGTTCGCTACTTTTCAACAAACCCAAAACTAAAACTAAGCTCAGCAAACAATATCCAAATTTAACCAGAAAAAGTAAGTTACTCCAAAAATCCCCAGTTATTATGTTAACAACAAAGTAGATCCCAAAAGCCTCACCTTAGTTAAAATAATGGAGAGGAAGAACACAACAGGTGAGCGAGAGAGGGAGAGAGGTTAGTTCGTATCTGTGCCACAATAAATGAGCTTATATAAATCGTAGGTTGAGAAAGAACGCGGCACCTTCTATGGCGCTAAATAGAAAAACGCAGAGTTGGTCAGAGGTTAAAAAATCTTGAGATAATAAATAAATTTATTGCTTGAGGAATTGAGGTGGATCAAGAGAGGGAAGTGATGGGCTCTTTAAATGCGAAGAGAGTGGGCAAGACCGGGAGATGGACAGAGAGGTTTGAGTACAAAGGCGTACGGACAGATTTATTGGGTCGGGTTCAATGTTTCTATACGGGTCGGGTTTTGTTTGAGGTCCGTGTTGGTGCTCTTCTTTTGTTTTTGTTTTTTCTTTCAGCCAACAAAAAGGTTCTCTGTTTAAAAATATCAAAATGGAACATTCTAATATGTTATGAATTTACATTTCTTATATAAACAATATTGACATATTGTGTTCATGAAATAAGCTAGACATTTTTCCTAGCATTGCTGTATTTTGTATCCAATGTTGAATTCTAATAGTTGCTTTTACATATTTTTATTTGATGTATAAATTAATTTAAAAGAGTTTCGTGCACGGGTGTAATATTATGTAAGTATATACACCAATATTTTAGACGGTTATGACTTCTCTTATATATAATATTGGACAATTTAATTCCAAAAGAAACTGATCATCAGCAACACAATCGATTTTAAGAAACTGAACATCCCAATGTTAAAAAATTGTTTATAGCTACAAAAGAAAAAAAATGTTTATCCAAAAGAACATTCTAAAATATAAAAAAATTTCAGTTGTGTTTGAGACAACTATAAAAAGAAAAGAGTTGTGTTCCTAAGTATGGGGCGTTAACAAAATGGATATTTATCTTTTCCTTTCGTGTTACTATCTATAGTTTATCTGTAAATTTATAATTCGTATACATGTAAATGAATTATTTTTACTCGTATTCTCTCTGTATCATACAAAATAAAGTGAATACAGTTACAGATTGGATTTTAAATTGTCAAAGTAATAAGGATATCATGATTATCCCACTATCCCGATCTGACATCAAGATAGCTTTAAGCTTTTATTTCTAGGATTATATCAGATTGTCAAATTTTTAATTTTGCATCTCTAACTTTTTTTAAATACTCTCATATTTTATATTTTTATTATTCATTATTAATACCAATTAATATATGTAGGTTTTTCTCAATTTTTTTTTATTTGTATTCTTAATTTTATTATTCAAAAAAATTATTTCTATCATATTTACATATTTGCCGATTAATTCGTTCCGTGGCTATGTTTGTTCATTCCATATTTTATAAATTTTAAACCTGTAATATTTGTATTTTTATTTGTATCCGCTTAATGAAATACAAATAAAATATAATCTTAACATTAATTAGTCCGTTTACACTAAGTATTCATTAACACAAGATTGGTGGGTCGGGTATAGATATAAACCTACCATGCCCGACCTGCTAGTGGACCGCTTTCTGTTTGACTATTGTGCCCGTTAGAATTACGGATGTTGTTTTGACTGGAAGAGTTTATTTTAGTGTCTTTTGAAAATGTGAAAACTATTTTAAGATAGGATCGATCTCGGAGTTCCCACGAAGAGCCGGATGCATTTCCCATTACACGGATTTGGGAGTAAATTACCATAATTCTCGTTTTGGTAAAAGTCTAAATTTTCGGAATAGATGAATAGTAATGCAACATGTGATGTTATAATGTAGTGAATTACAAATTGTGGCTTGTTTGGTGTGTTGACACGATACAGATCCGTGTTACCACGACACAACACGCCATACGTATGGATTTAACACGACACGGGTGTGTTGGTGTGGCGTGTTAAAACTGTGTCGTGTTGTAATTTTTAGAAAAGTGACAAGGTTTAACACGACACGGTACGATTTGACACGACACGGTTACGACACGACACAACAATATTCCATATATTTTTTTTAATTTTAAAATTCAAAATAAAAAAATAGTATAGAAATATTAATGCATCATTAAAAATAAATTAAGGATGATTTGAAATTTTACATGATAACACAAAAAATATCAATACATAAGAATTAATAGTGACAGATTATTTAAAATTTCAAGAAAAGAGTATATAAAAAACATATAATTTTCAACCAAGATATTACGAGTTAACACCATATGATTATTATTATTTTTTTAATTATACTTTTTCTCATGAAATATCAAAAAAGAACAATTCTCAGGTAAACATTGAAACTCAAAATTTTATTCCATATTTTTTTAGATTTTTCTTTCAATTTTTAAATAATTTTTAACATTTTTGCACAATTTCTATGAAAAAAAAATAATAAGCTACTAACACGGTTTGACACAGTTGACACAACTGTGGCGTGGCGTGTTAACACGGTTTCCAACTGTGTCGGGTCAGTTTCCGTGTTGTGTTAGGCATTTCCCTCCATTCAACACGACACGACACGACACGGTTGCAAATATAATCCGTGTCAACACGACACGACACGGTGCTAAACACACCTGTGTTTGGCACAACACACCACAACACGCTAAGAATGTAATTCACTATTATAATGTTGTTTAGGAAAGATACAAAATTAGAAATTACAACCTTACGCTGAAAAATAAGACTAGAAAAACATAAACATAAATTATGTAAAAGGATGGGATATGTAATGACAATCACTTTCGAAATTTTTTGTGGAAATTTGGCGTAATATAAATATTTAATAATTTAGAGGCAATCGGATACTACTTTTCTCTAATCAACTCCGGGGCTTCCCCGGCTAGCCAGCTCTATAAACAACATATAGCCCCTTAAAAAAAATTGAGACCATCATCATTAAACTGTCAAAATTGACATAAGATTTCTCTTAAAAATGACAATAATTTTAAAAACTTAAATCTAGATCCATCTAGATAACGCACATATTTGAATCAAATCATTTGACTGATTTGGGGACATGATATAGACCTCCCATTAATTTATTCGATTTTAATAAGCGATGATGAAAATTTTATAATTATTGTAGAAGACTGAAGAAACCATCCTTTTTTTACATTTGAGATTTTTTTTGTTTGGAAATTAAAAAAAAAGATTTTTTTTGGCAGAATTAATTACATTTAAGCTTGATGATTATAATATCTTAAAAATTATAAATTTACTATAAAGAATTTAGGAAAAAATTGTGACAAATTACATTTTAGCAATCTTTTTTCCTAATCCATTTTTCGGAACAGGTTTGAGCGAAGCAACCAACTTTTAGTTTTTACACCCGGCGTGCATATTGACTCATCTTCAGTTACCTTAAAACTGGAGATGATGTAACGTTGGTTCCTCCGTGTACTCATGGACTCATGGTACGGGACAAATGGGTAGATCCGGTTCCAGCTCTCACTTGAGTCAAACTGATCGACTTTCCGACAATTCTGTCGGAGAAGATATTTGGAAATAATCTTTCCGTAACTTCAATTGCATCATCAAATAATCCAAGTCAAAAGTAAAAAAAAAAACTAATATACGGTCTGTTACTATTGCATACTATTGAAAAATGTAACGAAATAATTATGAAAATCAACTAATCTTAATAGCTCGAAAGCTCTTTGAAATTCCGATATGAAAAATTATAATTTAAAAATTTGTTACGCGAAATGATATTAAAATGTTCTGTCAACTCTAGTTTCAAGGACCTGTTTTTTTTCATCTAAAATCGTCCCAACTTTTCTTTCTTTTACCATAATTTAGTAACCTTTTTAATTTCAAATTGCGACCTTTTACAAGTTCCATCAAATTTTGACCTGTCGCCATTTTCAACTCTTCAAGTAGGCTTCCCACATTAAAGTCAACTCAAAAGCAACAACATTATTTCCAAATCTTATCTTTAGTTTACAACTTTTCAGCAGAAAAGCAACCTGGAAAAGACAAAAGCCAAACACGGTCAACAACTCCGATACCAGTACCGAGTACCGAGTAAATCAATATGGACTTCATCTGCCAGGTACCCAGTAGGCCATTACAAAGTAACGAGCACTCGTCCTGCCGCATGAGATCTGGATCTAAAATCACGGTCACGTACAACTGTACTGCACGGAGATCCGTGCAGTACCATTAAGAATTTAAGACCACCACTGACATGTCCCAGCATCAGACATGAAATTGAACTTAAATCGAAATAGTACCGAAATTTATATCCAGTAGACTAGTAGAGTACTTTACTGTAATAGAATTTTTATATTTATTTCAGTCTTTTACTGAAATGGTCTGAATCATTTAGTATGGATTTTTTTTTTTTTTTTTTTTTTTTTTTTAAGAAAGCAAGGGTCAAGCTCCAAAACTTTTATAAATAAATAAAGAATAATACAAAGTACAGAGGAGTTAACCCCAGAAGAGAAAATGAGCGCGGTTCAGAGAGTGATTTAGTATAGATTTTAGAATCAATGTAAAAAATTATAACTTTTCAAATCACTCGTTCAGTCGTTCTTCTTATTATTTTTTTTAATAAAAACGAGAAGCAGAATAAGAATAAGAACAAACTATTTTTTATATTTGGTTTGATCTAAAATAGTTTGTTTTTGGTCTAAATTAACTTGTTGCTTGTTCCAACAAAATTAAGAACAAACCTTATTTTTATTCTGATTCTTATTCAATACAATCACATCAAGAAACACAGACTCCGGCACTGCCGCACTGGCAGAATACGCGGCAACTGCATGCTTGTACTTTGTAGTACATACACGTGGCAGCAGATGGTTTGCCCGTCAAGTCGTAATCATTATTTTAACACAAAATCCAGTGGGGATGTACTAATTATATATATGTGATATGATTATTGCTGATTCATCGCACACAGTACATGTTATAAATCTTTGGTGGGACCCACTAGTCAGTATAATCCCACTGAATTTCAAATCGAACCGAACCTGAGAAATAAGAAATCCAAATTCGATCCTATTTAGGATTAAATTTTCTGTAGTTTGGATCGGATGACTGACACTCTGAACATCGACCCAGCGAGTTATTGATTGTGATCTACAACCGTATTATTTCTTCCTTTTTGTCTTATTTATATATTTAATATTATATATCGTATTATTTCTTCCTTTTTGTCTTTATATATTATATATCTTTAAAACTTGGATACCTCTTTGTTATCAGCCGCTTGATTCAATACACATGAAGACATGAAGTTGCACGCTTCTCAGATGCAGATATGTTAATTATATTAAGTTATGCAAAGACAGGTTGTTCCACTGATATCACTGTATTATTTAGTGTATTATATATATGGTCTCCACCTAAATAGGATACAAAATGATATGGAGATCTTTGAAATTGGTTAAATAATGGATTCTGCATCCATCAAATTAATTCAAGATTTCAACAATGTTATCGTTGAGTATATAGTAAGTTAATCAGGTAGATCGTTGGAATTATCAATGGACTTGCCGAGGTTCACCATTTGATTATCATTACATGGCTCGTTTTACTAAAGACCAAGCTAAATTTTAAGTTTTATTTATGAAACGTCAAATGATAGCTCATCTATTAATCATTAGGCATTTTAAACACATGGTTAAAGAACAATGTGGACAATCAAATAAAACCACACACAATTGTGATTACCCACTCTATAAATAAGTTTCCAAAAATCCTTCAATACAAAATTTCAAACATATATTTTTAGGCAAATTCTATTGTGGACATAAATTTTAATCCGGGCTTAAATCCTGATCATTCATTTAAATTTATGAACAGAGATAAATGATCAAGATTTAAGCCCGAATTAAAATTTATGTCCATCATAGAATTACTCATATTTTTAAATACGGAAAATATATAGGGATAATTCGATTAAGTTCTTTTTGGCTATTAAAGTATAATATTGATAATTTTTGTAAAAAAAAAATCACGATCTTCGTTAATAATTAATGAATAGTTTCGCTTTAATTAAATATATTTCGTCTATGTATTTGATAGTGTATTGCAGAAGTAATTAACGCGGAACTGACTGAAAACTACATTATTATGGTGTCAAGCCGGTGGGATATACAGAGCACCCATGAAACAAGCATTTACAAAAACTAGTAAAAAGTTTGACATAAAAATTTCATTATTAATTAGTCTAATTAAATATTTGAATTAAGTCCGGCCCAGACACAAATTAAAATTAGACTAGCTATTAGTTCTGCGATTGAAAAAAAAATCTACGAACTTATAACACTATTTTAAACTAATTAATTAAGCCTAGTTCAAAGTATGTCAAAACCAAAGAAAAAAAATCACTATGTTTATTGTTTAATTTCATACAGATCAGCTTTTCTAATTAAACTGAATGTATAGTGATTGCACATAGCTAGCCACTAGGTCTCAACTTCTCTACACCAAAATCACATGCAAGTATGTAACACGCTCCGCAGAGCTGTCATTTATAATTTACTGGTAGGAGCGTACCAATGCCAGTATTGAAATTTGAACTAATTAAAAATAATTAAAACTAGCAGCTCCCCCCATTAATTAGTATTTCTTGTTATCTATGCCATGCATGACTACTATACAAATTTTGTTGGCGTTTCATTGGTTGATGGCATGATGTCCTCAACAACTGGTAATTTTGTACAAAGATTGCATATCAGTAGCTAGTATATCATATACTAATTGATTACGTATAAATTATTACCTACATGATTAAAATTATTATTGTTCTTAGTACTATCTTTAAAAAAGTAATATAGTCAAAGAATTTGTTTGGTTAGAAAATGAGACTTTAGTTCGAAGGACGAAAGACGTCATAAAAAAAAAGTCTAGGTTGAAGTTACATATATTTTCCTTTGTTTGTTTGTTTGTTTGCTTTTTTTTTTTTTTTTTTTCTTGATGGAACTATAGGATTGAAGTTGCATGGAGTAGCTGACAAACAACTGTTTATGTATTTTTTTTTTTGTTTCTTTTTATGCAACCCCCTATGACCTCAAACTTTTTTGGAATTAAAAGGTTACGATGACCTTACACTAATTATAATAAAAAATTGTACATAGCCGTGCTATGAATTAATATTCAAGTGATCAAACAGTTGGCCTAGCTAATAAAAGATGACTTAATTATAAACTAATCCTACTCTTGTTCCTAAAAACATGCAAGTCTGATGTATGTAGGTTTAATTGCACATTTCATTTCATTCCGAGTTGACAACTAAGGATGATCACATCCTTCCAAGTTTGACCTAGAATATTTATTTCTCTTTTGTGCGCACTTGCACTTTACCTACCAGCAAAATAAAAGGTCGGAGGTGTGAATGGAGAAACGGATTGGATATTACTTGTCAAATTGTCAACTCCGAATAAATCACCTTTTAGGTTGTTAACGCATATTTTGATAATACAAGTACGTACTAACAAAGTGACAAAATGCAATTATCAAAGCACCGAAGAAACCGATGAGGTGTGGCAGTGGGAGCATCCAGCTTGGATTCTGACAATGGACCAGCTGTTCTTGCAATTTTATAAATTCCCACGAGTCTCTTCTCTGTTATTAATCCCTAATTTAGCCCACACAATCTTATGTTTTAGTGTGGACTGTGATCGGATTTGAGCTGAAATTCAATTGAGTCATCGAGTTCAAGCTAATTTGAATATAAACTGAAATCGAATATCACACGGGCATAATTATAAGAATTTTATTTTAAACAGTGTAAATTAATTTAAATACATTATTTTCTAGATTATACTTATTTACTTACTAGTATTTCATTGATTTTATAATAAATTTTTAAATCAATTTGATATATCTAACTAAAACATGAATATTATATTTATCACATTAAGCAATAGATACTATAAATTGAACAACACAATTACATATCGAGCTATTTTAAGATAAACATGATAAATTGATGAAAATGATTTCGAACTCGAATCCGTCCCAATAAAAATTCTAATTAACGAGTCGAGCTTGAGCGAAAATTTCTTTGACAGCCCTAATTTCAGTGAAGAGGATTTGCATCATCAATTATTTTGAAAGGAATGATTAAACAGGCAAGGAACTTTAGTTTTAGTAAAATATAAAATGTAATTTGGTACGCTTGAATTGGATTGTAGAGGATGAGACTTCTCACACTTTCTCAAGTCTCAAAACCAACTAGGCACAGCCAACCAGTTTACAAACCCAGTACGCGTTTGTCTAGAAACCGCGCATGCAATTTGAAATTCTCCTTCTCTCTCTGTTTTTTGACTTTAAGACACAATTTGGATTTGTTGTTTATTTTATTGCCCACGAGTTCCACTCCTTGTGCAGTCTCCAACCAGGGGATGGCTTGTACAGACAGTACACTGTATCATTTATTCAGTTAGTATTATGCAATACTACATTGTCGAATCTGTGTAGGCTGTAGGGGTATAATTCGAATTTAAATTCTTTTTTTCAATTACTGTGGAAGTTTTAGTAAGGCGTGAACTTTGTTTTTGGTACTAAAGACATGTTGTATAACAATCACATTTTACAAATTAATACAAAACGCCTGACTGTAATTGTTTTCACAGTATTTATGATATATGAAATTTCTCTGTTGACTTATGAGGAATATAAAAGAATCAACGTTTTTTTTCTTCATTTTTATAATCTCGATCTATTTTTACTACTTTCATTTAATAATTTAATATTATTCATGATAATTTGGTTTTAAGTAATCATTTGTATATTATTTAAATTAAAACTTATTATTTAATGTCAATCATAATGTATAACTTTCGTTTTAGCTATCATAACTAGGGATGTCAAACGTTAAAAAACGGAACGGAATGACCCCATTTCGTTTTTGTTCCGTTCCAGTGAACGAAACAGAAAACCATTTCGTTTTCGTTCCGTTTTCCTTAAACGGAACGAAAATTCCGTTCCGTTTCGATTTTACATTGATTTTTCATGGAATATTGCTGAAACGGAATGAAATATTGTTCCGTTCCGTTCCGTTTCTCAAAAACAAAACCAAAAATCCATCCATTTCCGTTCCGTTTCGGACGGAACGGAACGAAAACGTCCGAAACGGAGAGGAATTGACAGCGCTAATCATAACTTACTATGGGCCTATGACTTTTTCTGGAGACTCACTGCATGAAGTGATTATTTCAAAACTTCTGAAAAAAATGTGCAAAAAAAGGACAACATTAATTTGCAAGTAAATGATAATATTTTACGATGGCATTCTAAATTATGTTCACACGTTGAACAGAGTTCATGAATCTAACAGCTGCTCCATCAATTGGCACAATGTAAGAGTCAAAATTGAGATTTTATATTATTTAATTCCTTTTGCGTTTTCAGAGAAGCGTAGTTAAACTGGGATCCTTCTGCAAGGCATGGATAGATGGTCTTGCCTATTGGAGGAAGGCAATAAGATACAAAGGTGGTTGGAAACAGAGTTTGGTTGGGAATTAATTTCTAAATTATTATTGGAATCTCTCTTTCATTGGTCCAAGATCCCTTTATTACTTATTCCTGAACATGACATCTGTGCATCCCTAAACTTAGCTGAATCAAAAAATTACTTTGTAACCCATACTGGTTTCAAAGGGGCTGATGATGGGTAATGATAAAATGGTTTAGAAAACGAGGATAGAAAAATTAAAATGTCAAGGAAAAAAATGGTTCCGGGTAATCATCAAAACTGTATATAACAAATGATATAGTCGTACACATTATTATTTCTGGATATGTATATTTAATTAGGTCGGGTGGTACTTAATCGATATATAAATAGCTAAAAGAATGAAATATATGCTTACTGGTACAAATGTATTTACATTAGATAGGGTATAATAATAATAAAAAAAAACAACAGCTACAACTCTCGTCAAAGAATTAGTGCGTAGTGGCAGCAAGTGGTTACTCTTTAATTTTAGCAAAGCAATATAAAGTCAATTTAAGAACCAAAATTCTGAAGACTCTTTTTTATTTAGCAAAATATCACTTGCATTTGAAACGGGCTGGTTTCAATCATTGAAAAGAAATATTTCTTCATGAAAGAATTCTATGCATACTCAAACCCCATTCAAAGAATAAAATGATACAGCTTTAAATCTACTCAATTAAAAATAAACAAATTTCATAAAGGTTCCTCATGCGCCAGATATAATAGAAGGGAAAAAAGTTCATGAATAGCTACAAAACCAAGTAAGCGAACCAATCAAGCTAAAACAAAGCAATTCCATGGGAGCTAAATAACTTATACTAGGAAGAATTTTGAAGTCCAACTAAAAACATAAAAAAAAAACTCTTCTTTCTGTCCGCCCCTTCATGGCAATAGCATAGCATTTACGTAGCAAAGCATATAATAGGCCTTTTTTTTTTTTTTTTTGATACTATGGCCTTACTATCAGCCTATATAGAAATGGTTTCTCTTGCGTCAATGGGAAAACAACGAAAATAATGATCAATGTGATATTGATTACCACGGCCCAAGTGAGCCTTATGAGTTGTGACTGTTAAATGCCTTGGAGTTGGAGGGGTAACTCTTAAGTCTCTCACCATAGACCCAATTCAAATTTATGACTGTTTTAGGCTTAATTGTTCTTATCAAACAGGGCCCATGAAGCTCGAATTAGGCCTATTACATCTGTTAAGCCTCCATACAAGTTGCACTGTCATCTTTGAAAGCTTACAAGCCCATTGCTTCGCTTTCCCTCATCAGTTTTCCAGTATTAACATCCTAATTTTGAACTAGCACATCATCAAAGTCGGCAGGTATGGATTTGCTTTATACCCAACTTTTGGAAGAAGAATTTGACAGAGGCTTAACCACCAGAGAAATGACAAGCTTGCATTGAAGCCTTTTTGTCTCTTAAATTTTACTCCTTGCCTTAAAAGAGACAACTCCACGTCATTTTCCTTGCTTATTTCATCCAGTTTTCTCTTGCTTCTCACCAAATGCTTGTCATGTTTCTCACACACAGACAATATAGTTTATCTCAACAATTTTGTCCAATAAGGGGCCTGTATCATCTTTAATTATCCTCTTGAGTGGCCTCTGTCACCTTTTCTGACGCAACTGACATGTCATTTTTAAAATTGTGATAAATGACATTTTAAACAGTACTGAAGCTTTTCTCCTTTTTCTTTTCAATTTGGGCTTAAGGGAAATAAAATAAAAACAAAAACCAAGGTACCGAGTACTGACCGACTATACTGTTTTTCATTTATAAATTCAGATCTTGCCGTATAGGTATTGGATATACATGGTACATACATCCATATCAAAATTTAAGTTCATTAAAAATTATCACAGTACCTATTGGCCACGTCTGTATCCATGATAAATTGTTTACTGTAGAACATTTTATAAACATCCATGTTTGTTACTTTCCTTTCTCAGTAATCCAAAATAGATTCTTTAATTTGGTCATTGTCTTGTCAATGACATGAAAATGTTTTCCCACCTTGTCATCATTATCAGTATGAGATAAACCAGGATTAAACGCAACATGAACTCGATCTAAAATAAAAAAGTAATAATACGGATGATGCAACATATTACATTTGTATGTCTCACCTAAACCATGTTTGCGGCTGATCGAATCCTACTAACACCTCGAAGCAAACAAGTGATAGGTGCTCAAAAACCAACACTAATTTCCCACCAAAAGATAAAAAATATATATATATTTAACAAGAAAACAAAACAAACGAAATATGAAGTGGAGACAACATCACACTTGTACCCTGACACCTCAGAAACACAACTGCCATCCCACTACTGCTTGGATTTAGACCTTCTTCCTACCATACCATACCATACTTCCTAAATCGCCTTTGCCTTCCTTAAAAGCCCCCTCCGTATCTACCACTCCATGTCTCCACCATACCCCAAGAGAAAATTGACCTCCCTTTTCGATTTATTTTATATCTCTAATACATTTTTGTCATGTTCTGCTGACGGTTTATTCGCAGAATAACATCTAAGTTCCTTAATTTTGGTAAACTGCTCAGTCTAGTAAAAATCTGTGTGAAAATGCATTAAACATCAAGTGAACGAAGTTTATCGAATAATTTATTTTAACTTCACATAATACTCTTGATATCAATAGTTTCCTTTTCAAATTTAATGTGAAAAGGTTGGGCACGTTACTTACCCTTTACGCTGACAAATCTTGATTTATTTTGGAAAGAGATGCTACTAATGGTATAATGCAAAGAACCATTCAGGGATATTAATGCAATTGCAGTAAAATAATGGTGTGCATTGCAAAAGAGTCATATGTTAAAAACCTCACCATACTTTCTAACACAGACGCACACATTATATATCCTCCAAATCAAAAGAATAATAAGAATATAAAAACACCCATAACAGAATCATAAACAAAGGCAATTAGAACTGTAAAAGACCCCAAGTGTAGCCAAATCACCACCCAACGATCAACTCAGAACATTCTTATAACAAACAGTTGTTTCACTCTTTCACCACCACCTCCTCTCTCTCTCTCTCCCTCTCATCTCATGGCCCCTCTAGCTCCCCTTTCAGAGGAGCCTATAAGTGAAGCCGATCCCAAATCCATTAAAAATCTCTCAAAAAGAACTCATTCTTTCAGGGCATGGATCACAAACCATCTCATTTCACACAATAAGTCTGATCTTCGCATTTTGTTAAGCGTCGTCGGCTGCCCCCTCTCTCCTGTCCCAGTGCTTCCTTCGCCACCTCGAAATGTATGTATATGTTCACTTACATTATTGGTTTATTTGGTTTAATTATTCAGAATTTACTACTCTCATCATTCTTATATAATCCTTCGAGTTGCAATTTGCTAAAACCTTTGGTGGTTACTTAGTACGAGTAACCTTAATTGCTTGAAACTAAAATTTAAATGCAAATGCTACTGTCATATTTTTAATGACTTGAATATCAAATTACAATTCCATACTTGATGTGTTACTACAATTACTTTTTATCTAGGTGGCCTCAACGGCTGAGTATATAATTCAGCAATTCAGAGCGACAACAGGATGTGCGAAAATAGAAGGGGGAGTGAAGAGTATGTACGCGGCAGGTCGTGTGCAACTGGCAATGTGGGGCCCAGGAAACCGGACTGCAGAAAGGCGTCATGCCGGATGCTTTGTTGTGTGGCAGCTAATGCCCAACATGTGGCTGGTCGAGATGGCAGTTTCGGGACACAAGATTATGGCCGGCAGTGATGGCCATGTGGCATGGCGAAGGACACCATGGGTCGGAGCCCATGCAGCCCGTGGTGGGATCCGCCCTCTTCGACGCACTCTTCAGGCAAGTCACTATCATATCTTTGAATCAAGAATTTGTTCATTACTATTTGCTACACCTAATAATAGCTCACGAGAATTTCAATGTTTCCTAGCAAGTTACATACTTAATAATTTCTCTCTTTTTTCTTTTGATTAAATCATGTACACTTAGCCTACTGGTCTTTGATACCTAAAAGAGAAAAAAAAAAAAAATGTATACTACATTTATATATAGCGTCACTCAGAAAAAAAATATATATTTATTGAATTCCTAAACAACTTAATAACAGAGACCTGTAAATCACTCAATTTCTCTTTCTTTTCTTTTCCGAGGAAAAAGAACTTCATAGATTGGCACCTTTTTGTATCCTCCTCGGTTCACACTTCACACTTTATGTTTGTTGTCATATTTTGGTTTCATACTTTCGTTTCCTTTCCAACTTTGGGTCTTTGTTGCTTTATCTGCTAGCTTTCTTGGATGTGCTTTCTCTTTGGAGCTTTGAAAGATCCTTTTTGTGTGAAAAAAGTAGCGTCTAGGCATGTGCTCTGACATTCTGGTCTAGTTACACCTTGTAAGCAATGGTCAAGAGGTTAATTAGGTCTTAAATTCTTTAATTATAAAAGATGACGGCATTGCTGACGAGTTGTGATCTTCTATGGCTCTGTCACTGTGCCCAAGAGTGTTTGGCCAATACCATGATATACGTGCCACAAATATAAGGGTAGTTTTGTAAGTTCACTTCATAATTAAGTTGAAATTGTCGAGGAAACATGCATACATTCTTCAAAGGTTCCTCTTTGAAAGGCATTTTGCCTCGGATGTTTTAGTAATAAATTTTAAAAAGTTTTTGCTTAATTTAATTGTCCGGGTACAGCAGTGAGTTGCTACACAAATAGACTCTAGAGTAGGGTTCACCGTATTGTCTGGTACACGTGGATTTTTCATGGAATCTTTTGAATATATATATATATTGAAGAGAATCTTTTGAATTGTGTTAGTCGCAGTGAGTTGGTTCTTATGTGGTAGCTAATTCTAATTTATGCCAAAAAAAAAACATAATTTATGTCTGTCATTGCTTTCCTAAAGTTGACTATGCAGAGGTTTCACAAATCACAGATGAGATTCTTGACAATTAAACTTTAACCCCACTTGTAGTCTTTTGTATTGCGATCAAGGTATATGTATTGTTCTTAATTGTTAGATTCAAACGAATAACACATCCATTTGAGATTTAAAACGAGATTGGACCACTGGTGTGATCAAATTGCTTTAGGTTCTTATCCGAGGTAGAAAATATTATTCCGGAACCAAAAAAAAAAAGTACCTTTGCAAGGTTCTATTTGCTTTATGACTTTATCAAATAATTTTTCTGTCAAATTCCTGTTACTCGCTACAATCATTGCACCAAATAAATAATACTGTCATTCAATGATCAATGTGCATGGCTCATGCATCATTATTTGATTAGTAAATTTAATACAACAGAGCTCTAATGGAAATCTGTCAATCTATAATCTATAGACTATAATGACACTATATATGTTACTAACCGTTTTTGATCTTCCAGGGCTTGGACCCTGTAACCATCGCTGCGGTCTTTTCACCGGCACAACACATAGGAGAGAAATTCATCGGAGAAGAAGACTGCTTCGTTCTAAAACTTGATGTAGACAATTCAACACTCTCAAATTGGGGCGACAGCACAGCTGAGGTTATAAAGCACAACATGTTTGGATTTTTTAGCCAACGTAGTGGCCTACTTGTCAGACTAGAGGATACACAGCTGACACGGATCCAATCGCCCGGGGCTGAGGCTATGTATTGGGAAACAACAATTTCATCTTCAATTGAGGACTATCGAATGGTGGATGGTGTTACAATTGCACATTCAGGTCGATCCACAGTTAGTCTGGTTCGGTTTGGGTTTGGGGTCAAGGCGAACCGGGTCTTGACACAAATGGAAGAGGTGTGGTCCATTGATGATGTGGTTTTCAATGTGCCTGGACTCTCTATCGATTCCTTCATCCCCCCTGAAGAGGTACAGAGAAGCAACATATATGATATGTCCTACGATGAACCTAGATGATATTAGCAAATGTATTTGAAGCTGTGATTAAGTGTATATGTACATGGAATGCTTGTTACTTGGTAGTAAAATAGTGACGGCTCTTGTCTGTTTAATATGAGGCATGGGTGTTACCAGACTTTGCTGTAGCAATTCTGTTTATATTCTCTTAGTATTCCAATTAATAATCTCAAATCTTGTTTAGCAATTTGAGGGGAACTTCTATCGTAGTTAATTTGTACTGTACAGAAGCTTATTAATAATCCGTTTGTACCATGTTATAAGATTTTAGAAAATGAAAAAGGGAACTGCCTTTTAGTTGGCAATAAGCCAATAACAAACCAGTATGTACATATCAGCGATATTATAAATGCAATAATTGCTAAGGATGTACGTATCTATGCAATTTTGGATTTTTCTGTTGCCTATTTGCCGTGCAGCGTGCTGTGTTCAGCCAAACATAAGGGACGATTATTTGTGGAATGGTGGATTTGTTAAGTGCTCATATGTAGAATGTAGTATGAATGGATTAATTTTTCAGGTATATTGACATTAAATTTGGTAGGAAGGTGTCATGACACATGGTTCTTAAATTAAATTATGGGAATTTTGTGCTGCACATGGGTGTCCTTTGAAATCTCAGTTGTTACAACATGGCTAGCCCCGGGACCATATTAGACTCTCAGCATGGGCCCCTTGTCATGGGATCCGGATCCTCTGGTCGGCAGATATGTGCAGACCACCTGGTCGGCCCGTGATCCGAGCCGTTTGATTTAATCTCAACGGTTTTTTTTTTTTCGAACCAATATTTTTTTTCGGGAGTGGTGAAATTCACGGGGCTCCTTTTAGCCGTTGAGATTAAATCAGATTGTCCGGATCCTCTGCTGACCAGTTGGTCGCCGACCAGAAGATCTGAATCCCCTTGTCATGTATATCTAAATATTTTTCATGCATCTTGCATAGTGAACTATATTGTTTTCACATACACAAATGTAAAATTGATAAGGGGGAAAAAAAATAAAAAGTACTTTTTAAGAGATTTTTCTTCGATTTATATTTTGAGGAAAATTTTTCTCCTGCAAGAATGTTTTTTCCTTTTTGATAAATGCTATCCGATTCTTTCTTTTGATGATAATTCACATTTCTCCTTTTTGCTAGATGATTCATTTTTTTTAACTTTTTTTTTTTACTTTTTACTGAGTAGGCTGCATACTATTTTGCACGTGTCAACAAACAGGGAACTAATTGAATTGGGACCATCTGTTGTTGACGATGAGATGCGTGTGTGTATATACAGAGTAAATTTTTTCCGAAGGCCCTAAATTTTGTAGGTTGTCCAGTATTGGTCACTAAATTTTAATTTGTCCTTCTGGAATCATTAAACTTTAATTTTGTCCGATTTTAGTCACTTTGGGATGATATCATCTAACTCCGTGTGTTTTAATCAATTGAGGTGCAAATAGGGGATCCGAATCAATTGTGAAATGCTGTCAAACCTCATCTTCATCTCCACTAATGGCAATGCCTCTTTCGAAACCAATGTTTTTAAATTCCTACCGGCCATCAAACCGGCCAGAAGGGCGGTATGCGGTTTTTGCCGGTTTTACTGGTTTGTTTCGGTTAATACCGGTTTGTGCTTGTTGTATTAATATATATTTATTTAACAAGACCCATAGACAAATGAGGCTGTTTGGCCCAGTGGGTAGTGCTGTTGGCTTGTAGAGTGCCCACCTGGGTTCAAATCACGCACCCAGTAGATAAATTTATGTATTTTAGTCTTGAGAAAGCACCCATAAATGCCGATATGTCCGAAATATCCGGAATTTGACTGGTTTTGACCGGTTCTTGACCAACGGGTATTAGGACCCTTTTCCTACCGGATGCTGATCCGAAACCCGATTTTACCGGAAAAATCCGGTACCCGGTAGGAATTTAAAAACATTGTTCGAAACTATCTTCAATTTCTGCCCCTCTCCCTTACCTCCAGCACCCTCTTCCGCCTCTCCTTCGCCACACCGGAAGAGGCCATGGTCGAGCACTCCCTCTGTGTTAAGCCTCCCCTTACCCACTCGGGCCACTCCCAACCCACGCGACAAACCCTTCTCTGCATCGTCACCCCCTCTCCAACCCAAACGCACATAAATTTTGGCTCTTTCTTGTAAGAGACGTAGGCTGTAGACTGATAGTTTTTATTGGGGTGCTAGATCGATTGACTTCAGCATACCATGAATTAGTCACAATTCATTCCGCTTTCAAGAATCTTTATATTTCTTTTATTAAACAAATTCCTAAAGTCCAATTAAGAAATGCTTTATATTGATTTTAAGGTTTATTTTAGTTTGTGCTGTAATCCAGTTGCATAACATGCAATCCGAAATAAATAAATCTAAATGAATCAATAAAGGCCACATAACATAAGTTTTAATATATATATTTTTTTGAAATTCGTTGCAAACTCTAGAAGGAGAAATAAAAGAGATCCATACTGTGTTTATATCAATTTAGAATAGAACCAAGAGGTGCTGTTGTGGGAAATTTGTTTTTTTTTTTTTTTTGTAATTTATTAAGGTCCAATATAAATAGACGAAGGTATTCCACAGAGAGGAAGGTGTTTTTAACAACATAAGTCCGTAGGCATGAGAGACGGAGTTGTTGCTTTGTGGGAGATGGAGGAGAGATTCGGACCCCCTATTTGCACATCAGTCGATTAAAACACACGGAGTTAGATGGTAATATGGTATCATCCCAAAGTGACTAAAATCGGACAAAATTAAAGTTTAATGGTTCCAGAAAGACAAATTAAAGTTCAGTGACCAAAACTGGACAACCTACAAAGTTTAGGGACCTCCGAAAAAATTGACTCATATATATATATATATATTCATTCCTTTAATTAAAGTTTTGTCTCGTAAAAGGAAGTGTCTTAAGTACTTTGATGTTCATATCCTATAAGCACTTACAGTGATTTTTTTCGAACCGGAACCTTTTTTCTTTTCTCCTTTAATAAATATCGATTCTAAAAAATACACAACCGGCTACATTGCATATTGAACGATATGCCATTTCGATATATACAAAGTTCTTGCTATTAGTTCAAATTTAGGGGCATCTTTTACTTTGAAAACTCAAATGCCCAGCAAAGTTTCTGGTTGCAAAAAATTTAAGATCAAAATTTTAGCACGAACTGAATTGGAGCATGTGTCTATACTAAGGGAGAAAACTAAGAAATAATGACTACATAGAAAAATGTAGCAACACATTACTAAAACCATGAACTTTACTGAAAGCCTAAAAAAGCCTGGCCTGTTAAGCAAAATTTTATGAATTAGAACCCAAAACCCCCCAATATCTTCCACTGAGGGAAGTAATAAACAAGGACTCGAAAGCCGCTGCTAAGCCACCCAAAAAAAAAAAAAAAAAAAAGCTACCTGGTAACAAAGATTTGCTCAGCCATTTAAAAAAAAAGAACCCTACCTGGTAAAATAGTTTACCAGGAAATTGATTAATGTCATCTGTAATTTTTTCATCACTTGAACAAAATGAACATATAAAAATCTACAAAGTGAACATGTAGATGATCAAAATGATCACATACAAACAAATAAGTTAAATATGCATATAAAAATCTGAACAAGGATGACAAAACTTATTTGTTTCTATGTGTTCACTTTGATCATCTATATGTTCACTTTTGTCTATATATTTTATGTGTTTTTTGTTCAAACGATGTCAAAATTGCACATAACAGTTATCATTTCTCGGTAAAATATACATATCTAAGAAGATGGCTCAATGTATATTTATGTTATTTTTTTATTTTTTTTAACATTCTGCAGAGTTTGAATTCGTTCAATTAAAAAAACAATTATAGAGTCATTGACCAGATGTACTTGACGATCAAGTAGATTATCTCTTTTAAAATTTTTGTCTAATTTTCAAATACTTTGATAAAGTGGGACGGTGATCTTTAGTAAATGGAATTTCTAGAGTAAATTAGAGGGTTTGGTGCAACCAGAACCATAAGGACGATGATAAAAAGAAAGCAAAATTTTAGTTGTTATCGACTGTTGAACGCGGCCTCATTTACAATGGGAGAAAAACCAAAAGAAAATGTAACTTTGCTTTACTAATACTTCCATGGCATTTGATAGTTTTAGAAATAAATTGTTCACTAAGTTTCTCTTACGATTTTGTTAACTCCACATCTACTTTTTAAAATTTTTCTTATAATATTTCAATTTTGTTTTTTCCCCCGTAGAGATGCAAGGCCTATGGTTCGTCACTTTTCCTTCTTATTTATTACTATTATTTTTTTTGGTAGATGGGTACAGAAGAAAATACAAGGGATCAAATTTCCTGTGGGATTTTTTTATCATCATCCCTGTTTTAGCTAAGGTTAGAACTGTAATAATTGAAAAAATAGTCTTTGTATTAATTATTGTTTAAGGATAATATTTTACAAGTTAAGAATGTGGACTAAAAAATCGAATTAGAAATCTCTCAGTTTTATAAATTCAGGGTTATTACGGTAGGGTACATGTGATAATTGTTATTTTACTGGACATTTGCGATATTTTGTTAATACCGTAGGGTACACCGTACGCGTAACTTCGCTCCACATTTATTTTCGTTTTGCTTAATTAGCCTAATATAGTATGACTTTTTACTTTTCATTACTTGGGAAGAATTAATTTTGGGGAGTGATAAGTGCAATCCCGTTTTTTGTCATCCCCGTAATCCCATCTCCAAAAACGGAAAAGGCGCTGGAAGCACCTTTCCATTTCTGGCGCTCCGCTCTCCTCACTTCCGCTCCCTTCTCTCATTTTCCTGTGCCTCCTCTCTACTTTTCGCTCCCTTCTCCGCTCCCCTCTTCACTTTTCCTACCCCAGTCTCCTTCCCGTGCTCCATCTCTATTTTCCGTCCTCCTTTCTCTTCATTATAATAATCTAATCATTTGTTATAACAATCTGATCTCTTGTTATTATAACAATCTGATATCTTATTATGACAATCTGATCACTTATTAAAATAATCTGATCTCTTATTATGACAATCTCATCTCTTATTATAATAATCCGATTTCTTTTTATATAATCCGATCTCTTATTATAATAATCTGATTCCTTATTGTAACAATCTGACCCCTTATTATACAATCTGATCCCTTATTATACAATCTGATCTCTTATTATACAATCTGATCTCTTAGTATACAATCTGATCTTTTATTATAACAATCTGATCCTTTTTTATATAATCTGATCCTTTATTATAACAATCTGATCCCTTTTTATATAATCTGATATCTTATTATAACAATATGATCCCTTATAATACAATTTGATCTCTTATAATAGAATCTGATCCCTTATTATACAATCTGATCACTTATTATAACAATCTAATCCTTTATTATACAATCTGATCACTTATTATAACAATCTAATCCTTTATTATACAATCTCATCATTTATATTATTAAGATAATATCTTATTATAACAATATAATCTGATCATTTATATTTATAAGATGATCCCTCATTATAACAATCTGATCATTTCCGCATATTGGTTGATTACTTATTACAACATCTTCAGACCGGAAATGATGAAGGAAGGTCGGGAGAAGGCCGAATGGAGGTCGGAGGGAGGCTGAATGAAAAAAGGTTGGAGGAAAGGAAGTCGGAGAAAGGGAGATCGGAGGTTGGAGGGAGGAAGGCGGAGGTCGGAGGAGATTGGATGGATGGAGGGAGGGAGGGAGGTCGGAGGTGGGATGGAGAGGGAGGTTGGAGGGAGAGGGAGGTCGGAGGTGGGACGAAGATGGAGGGAGAGGGAGAGAGAGTCTAGATGGGGGAGAAGAATCACATGGAAGAGGGGGAGTCACGTGAGTCGCGTGAGAGGGGAAAAAAGAGAGAGTGCCTCTGGCGTTAGAACAGAAGGAGGGGAAGGGAAGATAGGGATGGGATTACGGGAATGACAAATGAGGGGATGACTCTAGACAATTCCCATTAATTTTTTCCGTTTTTTACCTTGATTATAAATAAAGCCATAAAGGTCACGCTCATGGAGACTTATGGTTATGGAGCTCGGCCAATTTTCATTTATTAGTTACTGTCAAAAGACCAAATCCAATGCGTCATGCATCTTAATTTATAGCCGTCGGATCTTCTAAGAGGATTTTTCTTCTGATTTGGACAAAGTACACGCATCTCAAAGCACAAGGAATTAGATATTTAGCTCCAATCATTCTTAGCACAACTACCTATATATATTAAATGAAGATATTTGTACCCGAGCTACCAGGTTGTCGGTTGCAGATAGAGATGTATGTTTTTGTGGTGGGCCAATAGATAAGCAACAATAAAGAGTTATGAGCAAGGTTCTGCTGCTCCTTTTTTTTTTTTTTTTTTTTCATATATACAGTTGGGGTAAATATGTTCACAATATTAACTAATTGCAATATTAGAAGATGTCGAGATATATGCAATTATGTATTTTTAATGCATATGACTGGTCAGAATAATTTTACACAAATTGAAAAATATAAGAAAAAAAAATGAAACTTCTATAATTTCAAAAGCTAAGTTGTAAATTAAGTAATATTCTAAGAAGTCCTTAAAGAAATAAACCCGAAAGGTAGCTATCTGCTTAGAAGAATATAATAAAAATAAGGAATTTGTCCTTAATTTAGTGAAGAAGCTCGTGGATTCGAAAAACGACTGAAATATTAATTGTCAATATTTAAATTAAAAAATTTACTACACTATTTTAAAAAAATAAATAAGAAGTTAATCACCCTAATGGCCTGACATATTATTTTGCGGAGTACGGATAACCTGGATTTAATGCCACAAGTAATTTGGTAAATTTGTAATAATTAAACAATCATTTCAACTAGTACGTACCCATATAAACGTGGAAAATAATTTACATTTTACTATTAAACGCAGAATAATCAACCACTTCTAAAAAAGTTAGAAAGATCCAACAATAACGGGATGGAGTCCCACAATTGGAAAGGGGAGAGCGGAGACAAGAGACTTGGGAAAGGAAAATTTATAGTGAAAATATGATGTTTTGAAAAGTCCACTCAATATCTTTTTTTTTTTTTTTAGAAAGAAGAAATCCACTCAATATCATTTCCGCAGAGAGAGAAGTCTTCAAAGAAGACTTAAATCGGATTCTCTGTGCCTTTGTGCATTATGTATTTATGTTTGGTTCCTTCTATTTCGGTTGAATGTATCTTTGAAGTATTATTTGATATATAAAATGATACATGAAACACTTTTTCCATGATCTTTCTCCCTCTCATCGACTTGAATCATTTTGTGAATTTTCATGCCTATAAAATTATTTATTTATAAAAATAAAAGCATCTGAACGTATCCTTAATCTGTATATTTGTTAATTATTTTTTCACTAATAGACGTTAAAAATAAAATAGTGAAAGCAAACTAATACTTCTATCATAAAAAAGAGCAAATTTTGAATAATCTAACTTACTATAGCGTACCACAGTTAAAATCACTTTAACCAATTTTATGTAATTAAGAGAGGGAGCTATGCCTTTGATAATAATGCTTATTGCTTTGTGATGTTGATTTAACTGTAATTTGCATAGTCACTGATCACTAGTAGGCACAATTGCATATCTAAAGGATACTTTTGGACCGTGTGATTTTTTTTTGGGAGGTATTTGGAATAATGAGATAATCAGATTAATTAGCAAGTATTCCAAAGCAACAACTCACTCATTGGAATGGCTAATATTAATTCTATTTCGAAATAGCCCCTTACTCGGACGAGTACTATTTATTTCCAATTCAAAGTTTTAAACACACTCATAAAGTATGTATGTAACTAGCCATAAAACATCTAACCCTATGAAATTATTGAATCCAGACAGACGAGACCCTTCTGACTAGTTGGCCATCTTTGACCTGGTTACCCGAACCAAGCATGATCCGTGTCAGCGTAAAAATTGTTCCAACTTCTAAGCATAAAATGCCAAACACAGAACTTTCCAAAAACCCCAGAAGTTCAATACCAATAGGTCAATATCCGTCTCCATCTTACGTCAGACCGGAGCCAATTTGATGACCCTTTAGTCTTTATTTTCATTTTCGTCGTAATAATTTATTTCAGAAGATCAACTGGCGCCTCTCACTATCAGTAGCTGATTTATTTGTGTCAGAAATTAAACACTATCAGTAGCTGATTTATTCAGTTCAATTTTTAAACTCGTTTAATAGTTTTTAGATCGGATATTCAACTAAAATAATCTTTTTAAAAACCCAATTTTTAATATAGTGGTTAAAATAATACACTTAAGTAAAAAATTGAAAAATCTGGCTCGAAAATTCTTCATAAGCATTTACATTTGACAAATTGAAAAGCTTGAACACATCTTTATTTCCAAAAATAAAATCATCTTATAGTTTTCCTTAAGATGGAAAATTATAAAATGAAGCCAGGCCAGACTATAAATGAGTATCCGCGTCGGCAAATTATATGAACTTAAATTTCTTACTATTTGCAATTGTGAACTTATATCAAAATAAGCGGCGTTCAATATTTATGAACTTGTATCAAAACAGCATGAGATTGAGAGTACTTTACTTGCTGAGTAGGCATTCTAGACTATTTAGTATAAAACTATTAATCTCTAGCTGACCACCTCTTAAATATCTATATATCAATTTATTGATCAAAAGATCTGAATTCGGTCATCTTCTCATTATATCGACGTAACAGTATCTAAAAGAGTATAGAGGTGGACACTCAAATCACAATCAAGCCAATTGAGTAGCAAGACATGATACTTATCAACACCTCTTGGTGCTGAAACAAGACGAAATCAACACGGATAACACTCTTTGACTCAAGAAATAGACTAGAAACTTCCCCATTTAATGTACATAAGGAAAGGTTAACTCTTCTCATCTCCCTTTTGCTGACTACTATATAAAGAGACTTTAGGTTCAATAAATTAAAGAAATAATAAAAAGCTCAGCATTTGAACTTGAAGCTTACGCAAAGTAGCTAGGTCTACCTTAAGAGGATCAAAACAACTAATTACACAAAGCTCAGAGCTCGATAGAGTTCTATTATGGCGGGTTCTAGTTATGACAACTCGCGAGAACTTGACGCGACGCCGACTTGGACTGTGGCGTTAGTATGTGCAGTGATGATTATTATCTCTCTTTTGCTTGAAAAGGCTCTCCACCATATGGGTGAGGTATGAGTTGGTATCTGATAATTGGTCTATCTCAAATTTTTTTAATGTTTTAAAAGGTAAACAGATTAAAAAATTTATTTCCTGAACAAAGATGAGAAGTTATTGAAGTTTTTAGGTTAAATTTTTAGTCCTTTAATAAATTTTGTGAAAGGATTTATATAAAATTTGGATAAGCTAGATATTTTTCTTCAGTTGGAGTTCAAAGATGTGTACGGTTTTAATTAATATCAGTATTGCCTGCAAATTTAATTTTACAACTACTTTTTGGTTCTGTCATGCCACCTTTTGCTTCGAGCTGGTTTGACCTGACAGAACCAAAAAGTGACGTGTTATCTTAACTTGGCTTCGTTATTTCCTTTTGTTTTATTTTATTTTGTTCAGAAACAGTTATTTTTATTTTTGAAAAGAAAATTACATTTGTTTCCTTTCTACAACATCTAAACATAGCTTCCATTTTCAGTGGTTTAAGAAGAAGAACAAGCATGCTTTGGCTGAAGCACTCGAGAAGCTTGAAGCAGGTGAGCTCCTTTACCTCAGAATGATATCCTCTGCCGGTCACGCAGAGTGCCCATGGGCATCCCAACCGTCCGATCAATTATGGGAGCCCCGTGATTAATACCAGATTGATAGGTCCGAAAAAAATTAACCATCGAGATTAGATCGGACTGTCGTAATGAGATGGGCGGAGTGCACAGATGGGTAGAGGATACTGGTGCCCTTTACCTCACCCCCCCCCCCCCCCCCCCCGCCCTCCTTTTTTTTTTTCAAATTGTTATGCCGGTTCTCCTTATAACGAAGGAAAATAAAGACAAAAACTCCGTACTAATATTTTCCAACTTGTATTCTTTATTGGTGAGCAAATTGATTTAAAAATGTGTGTTTTAATTCTTTTTACTCATGTGAATTGTGCAGAGTTGATGATCCTTGGCTTCATCTCCTTGTTGCTCGTCTTTTTTCAAAAGTATATTGCTAAAATATGTATACCAGAATCAGCTGGCAATATCATGTTGCCATGCCGTCGTGATCCAGAAAATGATAAGAAGACAGGATATTGCAAAAAGGTGAGTCTGCAATCAATTTTACCATGATACAATTCAAAATTACGGGCCTGATACCACAAGTTTTCTCTTCCAATAGTGCACCTTCTTTTTTTTTTTAATTTTGTTTTGTTTACCATTAAAATTTAATCATCATGATCTGTCTAAATTTAAGTGTATTCTGTTTCTGTTTAATTTTCGATGAACTTCAAAAGCGAACCTTATAACTAATCTTCCATCATATGGTCAAATGTGATATTAGAAAGTCAAATTGGATGATAATATCAATTATAAAATAAAATAGGGCGGTCTTAATGCCATCTTGAGCTGTAAACTTTCATTGAAATTGAGTGTTTTCTACTATTGGCAGGGTAAGGTGCCTCTTATGTCAGAAAAAAGTTTACATGATCTGCATCTTTTCATATTTTTCCTGGCTTGTGTTCATGTTGTATATAGTGCTACAGTAATGGCTCTTGGAAGATTAAAGGTTTGTACAATAAAACCTTATATATATATACATATATATTTTTGAATTTGAACAGGTTTTACTTGTTATGGTTTTAACTAGTTGTGATCATCTGCAGATACGGTCCTGGAAAGAATGGGAAAAGGAGACTATGTCACTTAATTACGAGTTTTCCACTGGTATTTTTTTTTTTCCTTTTTCTTTGATAATAAGAGTATGTATGCTTAGGCTATAGCTCTGGATTTAAATGTAGTTAATTCTTCAAAACATACATTTTGTCCGTTGTTGTATAGACTACTAACTCTCTATTAATACAATGCTTTCACCAGATTGGTTAAAAGTATAAGAGTTAGAACAGAATGTATTGTATAACTATGCTTTTGATATTTAATCTTTTCAGATCCATCGAGGTTCAGGTTTGCTCACCAAACCTCCTTTGTGCAGCAAAATGCAAGCTTTGGGAACAGAGTAACCATTCTTCTTTACATTGTAAGCATTCTTGTGTATAAAATAATGGTTTAAGTTAAGGTTGATTTATCTGTATGGAATTTTCATATTTTGTGTTTTTGATATTTGTATATTAAGTATTATTTATTGTGTTGTGCTCATTAATTTGACCGTTGCAAAGATACTAGCATTTATTATTGGCAAAAAGACTGGTCTTGACAATTTGTTATATATTTAAAGTTAAGTCGATAATTTTGTAACCCCTACCACATATCAGTTAGTCATAACATGATCGTCTGTTCTTTATTTTTGATAGGTAAGCTTTTTTAGGCAGTTTTTTAGGTCTGTTCGAAGGATTGATTACTTGACATTGCGCCATGGCTTCATACATGTAAGGTTTCTCTGTCTGATTCATGCATGTTACTTTTACCTTTGTACTATTTCTATTATCGCACTTATATATGTTGACATCATTATCTTACTTGTTGGCTCATTTGGATTTTTTTTTTATTGACATTATTTATTATTTCGTAGGCTCATTTGAATCCTGGAATGAAATTTAACTTTCAGAAGTACATAAAACGTTCACTTGATGATGATTTTAAAGTAATTGTTGGAATCAGGTATGTATAATTATTAGTTATTCTTATTTTTTTTCATTGGCTTATCGGCTTTTATTTCTTAAATGGATTCTTTTTTTTTTTTTTTTTGGCTTAATAGTCCAACTCTGTGGGCTTGTGGATGCATCATCCTGCTTCTAAATATATACAGTGAGCATCTCATTTGTAACCTTTTTTCTTTTAGATGACATTTATATTATAATCGTTCATTCTCATTGGTAAACTTCTTTTTTGACATTATTTCTTTTTGACCTCCAGATTTTCAAAAATTGTTCTGGGTCACATTAGTGCCACTAGTTGTAAGTTCTTGCTATATCATTAAATTTTGTTATATGCTTAAATTGGAAGCTAACTCGCGAGTGATGGTCGAAATCTTAATGTTTCTGCCTCTGATTATAGTTGATTTTGGCAGCGGGAACGAAGTTGCAAGCCATAATTGCAAAAATGGCTATAGAGATACAACATAGACAAACAGTTATTCAAGGAATGCCAATTGTGAAACCAAGTGACCATCATTTCTGGTTTGGTCGGCCCCATTTGGTTCTGTCTTTGATTCACTTTACATTATTCGTGGTATGACAATATTTGTTTTAGATAGGCTTTCATTAAGTAATTCCAGTACAAAACATTAATTTTATTAAATCTAAAAGAGTTCTTTGTTTTTTGTTCTTTTCTTGTAGAATGCCTTCCAGCTTACACATTTTCTATGGACTTGGGTAAGTACTACAATTTTCATTTGAGAGAACCAAAATGCTACTCTGTTTATTTTATTTATTTCATTATTATTATTATTATTTGAATTCTAGATGGATGCACTAACTTTTTAAATTAATGTTGCAGTATAAGTTTGGCATAAATTCTTGCTTTCATGAAAACTTTGGCTTTGTCATTGCGAGAATATGTATTGGGTAAGTTCACACCTTCTACAATGTTCTACTTACAAATTGAACTTCCTATATTTTTTCTGAAGGAAATACTCACAGAGAGTATTATAACTGTGATGGTTTTTTTATATGAATAACCAATAGGATTATAGTATGATGTAGCGTCTCATGTTTTAAACTATAATATATCAAAGTACCTGATTAGGGTAACTGATATCAGTCCAACATTGAATTATTTAACCCAACATGAGCACAATTGCACAAAATAATAATAATGGTAATAATAATAATAATCTTGCTGAATGTGTAAACCCTGATCAACATGTGGAATTGTTGATTATATGATGAAGTTCCTTATTTTTGTGGTATTTTGACATTTTGCAGAATTACGGTCCATCTCCTCTGCAGCTACATCACACTCCCCCTCTATGCTCTCGTATCTCAGGTGATTTATAGTTTTCCCTATTCGCCCTCATCCTCCAATATTATGGTGATACTTCGTATAAGTTGGCACGAAGAATAACATAATGAAAGGGAGACAAAATATTTAATTTTAACTTTTAAGACAACATTCGATGTTTTAATTTAAAAGTTGGAAATATATCATAATTTTTTATTCTTTTTGTTCGCATGCAATACTTGCTTATTTCAAATAGTTTTATTGTCTTAATGAGTTTGTTTACTTATCAAAAGAAAAAGAGAGCCCTTATTAGAAAATCATTCTAATTAATTAACTAATTAATATTGAAAATTGGTATATATATGGGATAAGAGCGTTGCTAATATATATAAAAAAAATCCTTTATTCAGATGGGATCACACATTAAGATGTCTATTTTTGATGAGAACACATCCAAGGCTCTCAGAAAATGGCGCGACAATGCCAAGAAACGGCACAAACTAGGGAGCACACATTCACCAAGTATAACTCCAATGTCAACCCCTGGTCAGAGCCCAATGACATCACCTAGATCTCGCCATGCATACCAGAACAGACCATTCGGATATGCCGGAGATGGTGTCAGAAGATCACATTCTGACACTGACATCCCAGATGCGGAAATTGAGATGCCAGTAGCAGGATCTGGGCTTAGCCAGTACAATGCACCACATGAAGTGCGCTTGGATGTCCAAGAGAGAAGAGACAATACAGATGAAGATAGGTTCTCATTTGCAAAACTCGGTTCAAGAAAGGGATAGAGGAAGTGAAGAGATTTTCTCATTGATTATAGTTTTTGGTGTATTTTTTAGGTATAGTTTAATCTAACATGCTTAATTAATTTTTGTAGCCATTTATTACATATTGTAAACACGCGTTATATGAACACTTCTTTTTCTATTTTGTGTAAAATATGTACATCATATAACTAAGGTATTATGCAGCGTTTACAAAGTGCTTAGGAGAATAAGATCTCCGAAAAAGATCCACACGGCAAATAGAAATATTCATACTTCATGTCACTTTAACTTTGAACCTTTTTACCTCAAAAAAAAAAAAAACTGTGAACTTTAACATTTCATATGGATTATGGCATTACTGCATATCTCTTTCTATATGGGAAATGAGGTGTTGTTGGCCCCAGAATAATGCAATTTAGGTGAAGATTGCCGGAAATTTTCTTGGATATATTTAATTTCGAAACAACTCAAAACCTTTAAACCTTTCTTTTTTCTTTTTTTTTTTTAAAAAAAAGTCCAACTTAATGTTTGTCCCTGACACAAAGCAGCAGAATGCATGAGTCCAATTACCTCAGCTATACTATTTCATATTGCAAATAATGTTATCCTTTTTTTTTTCTTCTGTAATTTATATCCCTTATCTTTTTAATCTTCTAATTATATTTTTTTTTATTCGTTTTATTGATTCATAATTTTTAATTCATGCTAAACGAATATGATCAAATGTAGCTGAACAAGTAACTTTTTAGTTCTTGATAAAAATTAAATACAACCAACTGTATTAAATTCAACTCATAATAACTAATTTTAATTACATGACTAATTAACAGATTAACAAGATGCAGTATGCACAAGCAACTTGGGAATAATAAATCTCACATTTTTTATTAGAAGTTAGTCCAATAAATCTCACTTTTTTAATTCGCGCACCACATGTGAACAAGCAACTTGGAGTAGAAATTATCATCAAGCTAGAAAAAAAATGGATTTATATGATTATATCTCTGAAAAGTTGATATTCTGACATATCAATCTGGAAATATGGCTACTTATCATCAAGTTAGGGATCATCTCAATTTTTTGAAGGACCTAGATGAACATATCATGTTTGATTTGAATTGCATAACGACATCTAAACAATCACAGAGGGACCCCGGTAGTATTTGTTCCTAACGAATCACCTTGTTCTTTCCTCTGCAATAATTCTTATTAAGACAAAACTTAGAATAGAATGGAATATGTTTTGATGAATGATTATTTGTAGCATTGTGTGATTCGTCTCTATATATAATGTTTTGTGAAGTTTTGGGCATTATAAACAAAAGCATAAGATCAAAAATATTATTCGGATATTATATAAAAACTTCCACTAAAAATTCTAAACACTGTTTCTGTCAAAAAAAAATTTCAACGCCAGAAAAGATCTGGAATATTGTGATTTGAATAGTGTCTGAACTCCTCCATACGTCTCCCATCTTTATATATCCATAATATTGAAAAAAAATATTTAATGAGATTTATAATGAACCTATTATGTAAAATTATGGGTAAAATAAAAATTCGAGCAAATTTTTTCAGAGGTCACTGAACTTTATCTATAATCTAATTTTAGTCCTCGAACTTTAATTTGTCCCTCCGCAGCCTTTAAACTTTGCAATTGTCCAAATCTAGTCACTCTATTATGGTTCCGTTATCTTTCTGTGTAAATACCAAAGTTGGGGTGAAATTGGGGTCCCAATCTTATTTTTCTCTGTTTCCTTTCTTTCTTCCCGACCGACTAGTGCTCTTCGCTTAGCTTCGTCTTCTCCGATGGCTCTTTGTTCTTCTCCAACTACTCCAGCGCCTCGACATGGAAGATTCAAAAAATCTTTTCCAACAACTCCAGCGCCTGTAATAATTTAATTTCTCAAGGTATCCTCGTGGTGATTGGACAACACATGTCACTTTGATTTAGTGTCATGAAAGAAGAGAAAAGGAGTTACTGGGAGTAGTTGGTTACAGTTGATGCTGTTGCAGAAGAATTACTTTTTGTTTTTCAAACAGTAAACGTATCATTTCTGACGACCTATAATGATTATTTGATCATGTGGCTAAAATTTGAACTTATGAAATCTAATTTTTACAATGCAAGTATAATTTTTTTTCTTTATCTAAGCTCGAACTTAAGCTTTAAATTTTTTTGCCTATGTATGATTTAATGGTTTGATTGTGCTAACTTCAATTTGAGGTGTTATTGGCACAATTTCAAATTATGCAGTGGTTCTCAATCAACACTTTTCATTATGTGATAAAAATATATAACTATCCGAGGAAGTCATTAGAAGAATTCTTATTTTGCTCAGTTGTTAACAGGGCATGGTAAAGTATGAAATCAAATCTGCTGTCGCGCGACAGCAGTTGTAGCGCGCAACGTGGGCCGTCTGATCTGAATCTGATGGATAAGGGAGCTCCGTGCATGTAACAGATTGATAGGCCCGAAAAAAATTGAACCGCCCGATCAAAATCGAACGGCTGAAAAATGGTGTAGCGTGCTGTCGCGTGACACCAGATTCGGTTCCGTAAAGTATGGCATCAAAGGGTTGTCCTATGCTTACTTTTTAATATCAGATTCAGATCTCGTTTTCTTGCGAGCAATCCATCCAGTTCCAGTACAAGATTGTTTCTAGTACAAGCTGGCTTGTACGGGGGCAAACTTTCTTTTTGTCATTGTTACCTAAAGTATTATCATAAACTGCTTCTCATACCGGCTTTATTTATGTATGAACAGTTGAAGTTTCATGAATGGTACTGGTAATAGAAAATTCTTAGAGCATCTAGAGGTACAGTCGTTCTCTTGGAAAATTTCAAGCCATAGATTTTCAAATGTTGGCTGAAAAAGTCTTTGAAGTAGTTGGGGAAGAAAAGGAGTCGCCTGAGAAGATGAAGAGAGAGATGCAAAGAGCGCTGGTCTTGGGAGAAAGAAACAAAGCAAAAAAAATGATTGGTGACTCCAATTTCACCCCAGCGTTAATATTCACGGAGAATCATAACAGATCCATAACGAGTGACTAGATTTTGACAATTGCAAAGTTTAAGGGCTGTGGAGGGACAAATTAAAATTCGAGGACTAAAATTAGATTACACACAAAGTTCAGTGACCTCTGAAAAAATTTATTCTAAAAATTCATATGACATTGTTGTATTTTTTTATTGTCTTCACTTTTAAATTATTATTTTTGTATATTGGATATATTATTTTAATTTTTTTTTATTATTATAATATATATTTGACTTTTTATAATTTTTTTATGTTATATTATTTTAGAGTTTTTTATTTAAAAATTATTATTATACTATGTCTATATTAGACGTACATCATACATATGTTTTCAACAAAAAAAAATTTACGGAATCTGCTGAAACAAAATCCTAGCTAAGCCCCTGGGCGCAATATTTATTGTTGATCTAACTGTAATATGCACAAAAACTAATATTACTTGTGAGTAAAGTTGCAATATCTATAGGACACTTTCGGACCGTGAGTTAGATTAATAAAATTAGCATATCAAGGATTTTTTTAAATAACTGGTAATTTAAATTTTTTGATTGGAATAATGAAACTGTCAGATTAGCAAGTATCCAAAACATCTACTTACTCATTGGAATGCCTAATAATTTCTATTTGGAAATACCCCCCTAATTTTCGGGCGACAAGTATTTATAATACTGTCATTTCAAAGTTTCAAACATACTCATAAAGTATGTATATAACTTATTTCAAAAGCGATGGCCAGGCGATTTGCGATCTCCACAGATGCGGATGGCTGGAGCACTGTTATCCACCGACCCAAATCTCAGGGGCTAAACAGGCAACCTTCACGCCATTACAGGAAGGTACCCCGTTCTCGCCCAGTTAGCCGTATCTTCCCAATTCCTAAACCCATTCCCAGCCAAGATCTAATTCCTATATCAGTACCTCCCTCCAAACCCCGTACCCTCTCATATTCTACTGTTCTCCCCTCTACAAGGCCTATTCCGACCACCATGACTAACAATTCCAAGCTTGCAGCTTCTTCCAAACCTTCTGGTGTTGCTTCTGATCCTATTGCCTGGTACTCAACCGACCCAGTAACAAAAAAAGCTTACCAAACAGATTCGTGTCTCACCGGCATGTTCGATTTGGATTCGATTCCAGGCCATTGGAAACTTGGCTGGAAAAATCGCTGTTACAAATGACTAGTAAGAGGTCACTCTTCAGATACCTGCAGGGCTCCTATTATGGCGTGTTCTCGCTGCTTCAAGCCTGGTCATGATCATAGTACTTGCCCCAAGATCAAACGCCAACCAGCAATTCCCAACCGTCGCTCTGACAAGCCTAAGTCTCATTCTGCTCCTTCGAACCTTACTCCACGTGGCAATTTTGGCCCTGACAAGCTTCCTCTCAATCGTCCAGATGCCATAGATGTTTACTTGCCTCAATCAGCAAACAATATTCTCGACCTTCAATACCTCTTAAAGGGTGTTGTAATTGATGGTCGGATTTTGCCAGGTAAGTTGAACTCCTCTTCTATTCAGGCCGCTGTCATGAGGGTCACCTCCTCAAAAAAGGCTTATCCTTTGGTTCATCTGAATGCGGATCAGTATCTATTCCTTTTACCGGAACACAGGGACAGATCTTCTTTTATTTCAAACTTTCAACCCAATTTTGAACATCTTGGTCTTGTACTCTACCCCTGGAGTCCAGCGATTGATGCCTCACCTATTGCTTACAGTTTCAAGGTACTAATTGACCTGATTAATGTGCCTATTCAAGCGTGGAACAAGGAACACCTGGTCCCTGTGATTGGTCGGTTTGGTTTACTGATCGACCATTCAAAACTGGAAAAAATACAAAGTTTAGAGAAGCTTCGTGTTCTTATGGCAGTTAGAAAATTGGAAGACATTCCTATGTCGGCAAATTTTGTTGACAGATTCCTCATAAAATAAGTTCCTATTGAGCTTGTTAGTTGGATTGAAGAACCTCTTGTCGCCACTACTCCTATTGATCCTACACCATCTTCTGCTTTTTTCGCTCAAGTTGCTCGATGACTCCATAATGTTCCTCCCAAGGTTTCAGTTCCAACTTATGTGCCTGACAATTCTAGCCTACGAGAGTTTGAACTAGCGTACAAAGCTTGGGATGCTTTTCCACCTTCCTCTTACAAAGACGCTTTCGGGAAAAGCTTGCAACTTTCCCCTTTCTGGAATCTAACTCGTGTCTCAGCCTCACTTCAGGCTAACATCGGTTCTAACATCCTTCATGGCTCTTCCTCTACTGCTAAAATCACAGATGTGGCCATAGAAAATCAAAAAATTTCAAATTTCAAGCCAGCAGTTTCAAGTACTGTTTCTGCATCAAATGATGTCGTAATCCCTCCTGTAATTGCGCAAGATTTGCCTGTCTCTCAACCTCCTTTGTTAGATTACTATATGAAGAGGTTGCATTCTGAAAAAAGGGAATTTTTTTAAGTGCCCTGCAGTTTCACGCAAGGAACCAGCTGCATCTAATTCTCCTGCTTCAATTGCTCGGCCTGGTAATTCTCCTCCATCCAAAGAAATTCCTCCTTCGGTTGCTCGGCCTGGGTCTGATGCTGGGATTTTTCCCCTTCGGCCTGGTCCCGTTACTGGGCCAGCTGCTTCCGACCTTTCTCAGCCTGCCTCCGATTCTAGGCCTGCTGCACGGCCTGCTACTTACTCTAATCCAATTCTCGGCCTGCTGCAGAAGGATCCTACTTCTACTTCTTCTCGGCCTGCTGCTGATTCTTTGGGGCCTGTTAATTCAACTCGGCCTGCCCCAATTTCTGAGGTTTTAGTCCCCCCACGGCAGAAACAAGATTTTCCTAGCGCTGCTTCAATTTTCATTCCTGACTTGGCACCCAAAGTTCATCAAGCGGAAGCCTTACTTCCTTTGGCCGCTGTTTCTTCCCCTGAGCAACGGAACCCAAAGGCTCCCTCTCTTGATATCGACATGGTCAATGAAGATTTATTAGAGCCGATCGATCCTCTGGCCTTGGTTATTTGGAAGCCATCTTCGGAACAAATTCCTTCTAATTCTGAAAATATTCAGTTACTTGCTGCTAATTCCCTCTCTCCCTCTCCGATTGCAAAAACCTGGAACGAAATCGAGCCTCAACCTTTACCTTCCAAATACATTTCGCCTACCGATCGTCGTAATCCAAGAAGTGTTAAAAAGCTTGTCTTCATTGACTCACCTCCTTAGTCTGTTGAAAAACCTATTGAGGCTCAGCCACGACGCAGTAATCGGAATCCTAAACCAAACGAGTCACTCCTTGGCTTTGAGGTTGGTGCTAAGAAAAAATCAAAGAAACTGCGTTCTTCGACGACCAAAAAAGCACTCGAGTTAGCTATCAAAGAGGCTGGACTTAACCGTTCTCTTCAGTCAACCACGCCCCTCTATCATGATGATCAGCTTGCTCTCAAAAGTTATTGTGGCATTCTGCCTAGCGCTGAAAGTTCCACTTCGGGCGATGCTTCGTCTTCTTCTTAAATTGTTGGTTTTGGTCTTTGGTTTTTTCTTTTGGCAGTTGTTTAGCCATTTATCTTTCTCTTTTAATGAATTTTTCTTTCAATAAGATTTTATGTTGGAATGTACGTGGTTTAGGTGATCTTAAAAAATGTACTGTGGTTAAGGAAACTATTTCAGATAGTGGTTGCAATATTCTTTGTCTTCAGGAAACCAAATGGTCTTCATGTGATTTCTTCAAAGTTCGTACTGTTTGTCCTTTTCGTTATAACAGTTATGCAACGCTTGATGCAATTGGAACAAAAGGGAGTATTTTACTAGTTTGGTCTGACCGTTACACCTGCTCGGCTATCCACACTCTTTCTTTCTCTACTACGGCTCTTCTTTCTTGCGCTTCCTTTACTTTCATGATAACCGTTGTTTATGGTCCGGTTGACGATCGCCTCAAACGGAGTTTCTTAGAAGAACTCACCTCAGTTAGAAATTTCTCTGATCTACCTTGGATTTTGTTAGGCGATTTCAATCTCCTTCGTGATACTTCTGATTCAACTGGCAATTCAAGAAACATGTCGTACATTCTCTGTTTCAACGCGTTCATTTCAAATGCTAATCTTTTTGATGTACCTTTAGTTGGCCGACAATTCACGTGGTCCAATAAACGTCCTTCTTCTTGCTTCTCCCGAATTGACAGAGCTTTCTTCTCTCCTGATTGGCTAACTTTTCCGCTTTCTTTCTCGTTATCTGATTTGCCTGCTACCACTTCTGATCATGCTCCTCTTTTTCTGACGATCTCGCCTCTTCAAGCTAATAAAAAAAAGAGAATTTTCAAATTTGAATCCTACTGGTTGAAGGCTCCTGATGTTTCCCAAGTTGTCACTGAAGCATGGTTAGGGGTTGCCTCCCATCCAAACCCGGCAAAAAACCTCCTCAACAAATTCAGGTCAGTCAGATTAGCTCGTACCAAATGGGCAAACGATAAGTACTCTTGTTGGAATATCTTTCTTCGCCGTACAAAACTAATCATTCGTTTTCTTGACTTACTTGAAGAAGCTAGATCTCTTTCTCCTTCTGAATTTGCTCTGAGAATTTCTCTTCGTGAACATGCTTTCTGTTTAATCCAAGACCAGGAGGAAAAGTGGAAACAAAGAACGAGCATCACATGGTTAAAACTCGGTGACAAAAACACCAAGTTTTTCCATGCTGTTGCTTCGTCTAGGCGGGTAATCAATTCAATCAGTTCCATCTGCTTAGATGGACATACTCTCTCTGCTCCCTCTGATCTCAAAACAGCGTTCCTAAACCACTTTGCCTCAATTTTGGGAACCAGTCCCCCTCATCCTCCTCCATTCAATCTTACAAGAAAACTTGGTTCGTCGTTTGACCTCTCTGACTTAGGTCAACCTTTCTCTGAAACAGAAGTTCTCAATTCAATTAACCAGCTTCCTACTGGCAAATCTTCTGGCCCTGACGGATTTCCAATTGACTTCTTCAAAAAAATTTGGGATATAATTAAATCAGATATTATGTGGGCTTTACAAGCTTTCCAGAATGGAACGCTTGATTTGTCTCTCCTTAATAAAGCCTACATTTCTCTAATCCCAAAAAATGAGTCCTGTTCTTTGATATCTGACTACAGACCGATAAGTGTTATTAACACTTTTGCAAAGATCATCACCAAAATCTTGGCATCAAGGCTCCAACCGCATATGGCTAATCTTGTCAGTCCTCTGCAAACGGCTTTCACAAAAGGACGAACAATAATGGAATCTTTTATGGTCACTAAAGAATTCATTTCCTTTTATCATCGAAATAAAATACCGGCGGTTCTTTATAAAGTCGACTTTGCCAAAGCGTTTGACACGGTTTCCTGGACCTTTCTCACTAACATTCTAATTGAGAGAGGTTTTCCTCCAAATTGGATCTCTTGGACCCTCCATATTCTCCGTTCCTCCACCTCTGTGGTCAAAATCAATGGTGACTTCTCATCTTCTTTCATTCACAAGCGAGGCCTAAGACAAGGTGATCCTTTGTCTCCAATGTTGTTCATTCTTGTTACTGATGCTCTTCAGTCTTTTTTTAACAATGTTGCTTCACTCATCTCTGGACCTATCTTAATTCCTCCTCGAGCTTTGCAATATGTAGATGACACCATAATACTCATGGAAGATGATCCTCGATCACTGCGTGTAATATCTGAGATTCTTTCTAATTTTGCATCATTATCGGGCCTCCGCGTCAATGATACAAAATGCCTCTTTGTTCCTATTGCAATTCATGCTTCAAATATTCCTCGTATTGCCACCATTCTCAAGTGTCAGGCAAAGGAGCTTCCAATCACTTATCTGGGCCTGCCTCTTTCCCTTCGTCGACCGAAGAATATTCACTACCAACCATTAATTTCCGTTTTTCAGCGAAAATTGGATGGTTGGAAGGCTAGGTTTCTTTCGTTAGGTGGACGTCTTACCTTAGTCAAGTCAGTGTTAACATCCTTACCTTTACATTACATGCAAGTGCTGAAGTTGCCACCATGGCTTCTAAAACACTTGGAAGGCATTAGAAGAAGATTCTTTTGGAAAGGAAATGATAAGTGTCTCGGGGGTCATTGTCTTGTCAATTGGTCCAAGTGCCGTCTTCCAAAATAAAATGGTGGATTGGGGATACTTGATCTTCATAGACAAAATCAATCACTACGGAACATCTACGGAACAATCGACTTCAACTTGCTAGAGTCTGTTAGAGTCTCCGATGGTCTTACTGATATTCTCCAACTAAGACACTTCTTCGATCTCTCCACAATCTCCTCTAATGGAAACACTTCCATTATTTGGAAATGGACCTCGGATGGAATGTTCTCGTCTTCCAGTGCCTATCAATGTATCTCTAACTCTGGCGTTCTTTCTAAATTTAACCCTTTCCTTTGGAAAATTAAGTGTCCTCCCAGAGTGAAAACCTTTCTCTGGCTTCTTCTACAAGATCGTCTCCTCACACAGCAAAATTTAATCCTCAGAGGATGGCCGTCATCAGTTTCTTGTGCTTTTTGTAATTCGGTTGAAACAACAGATCACCTCTTTCTGCATTGCCACTATGCAACCTCTGCTTGGACACACATACAGTTACACTTTACGCTACCATTACTTGACTTCACACAAGACTTGGGTGACTTCTGGCTAACACTGAGGAAAGATATACCAAATTCTTGGGATATCATTTGGGCAGCTACCTCTTGGAACTTATGGAAGACTCGCAATAGGAAAATCTTCTCAAACATAGACACTTCTTTAGGCTCTCTACTCAAGGACATTCACGCCTGTGTAGACTCTTGGAAGAAGCATGCTTAGTGTTTAGTTATTTTTGTTTTTTCTTGTGTATAGTTAGGTTTTTTCTTTTACTTTTTCCTTATATATACTTGTAATTATTTTTTTTATTTTAATAAAATTGTCGGTGTGGTGATTGCCATCTGGCCCTAAAAAAAAAAGTATGTATATAACTAGTTATAAAACATCAAACCCCCTATTTATTGTCAATTAAAAGTTTCAAAACACACTCATAAAGTATGTATGTAACTAGCCACAAAACAACAAATCCCTATGAAAATGATTGATCTAGACACGCTATGAAAGGGTTCCTCTAATTGTCGAGCAGTCCTTTTATTTGTTTTTTTTTTTAATATTCAAAAGTTTTAAAATTTATATGTCGAATTCAAATCGTTGATCTTGTTCAACTTAACGGACGATGCGTTTTCATATAAGTTTTAAAATTATATGAAAACGCATCGTCCGTTAAGTTGAACAAGATCAACGGTTTGAATTGGACATATAAATTTTAAAATTTTTTAATATTAAAAAAATAAATAAAAAGACTGCTTGGCAGTCCGACAGGCCTGACCCTTCTGACTTTTTTTTTTTTCTTTCTTTTTCTTTCTTTTCGAATAACGACCCTTCTGACTAGTTGGCCATCTTTGACCTGGTTAACTGAACCAAGTATAATCCGTGTCAGCGTAAAAACTGTTCCAGCTTCTAATCATAAATTGCCAAACAGAGAACTTTTCAAAAACCCCAGCAGTCCAATCCCAATAGGAAAAGGTCAATATCCGTCTCCATCTGACGTCAGACGGAGCCAATTTGATGACTCTTTATTTTATATTCACAAGATCAACTGCGGCTGTCACTGTCACTGATTTAAATTTTCAAATATTCGGGGTAGAAATTAGAAGTTCAATTTTCAAACTCATCTGATAGTTTTTAGAACGGATATATTAAAATAAAAATTATCTTACTCAAAACCCAATTCGATTTAGTCGTAAAATTGTTGGTGCAAATTCAAATAAAATTGAAAATATAAAATAAACAATTGGAATATAGTTACCTGGATCGCATTAGACGCTGTCCTTAAGCGTATTTTGTTTCAAACGTGCAAGAGGAATCACAGTCAAGATAATATGGAGAATTGTCACTCCTTGGGCCACGATCTTGGGAATAACGGATGAGAGCCTCCGAAAAATATCCAGTGGAATTCAATCGGAATCGAGATCAAGTTTTTGAATAAAATTGAAATGTGATCCTTCTTTTATATAAATGAAAATATTAAATATTATCAAGAGAAATATTGGAAAATGGAGAAGTCTATAGCTTTTTTATATCAATCATCAACGAAATGGACTGCTTATATAGTGGTTTAATTAACGGCTAATATAGCCTTAATCAATATCCAAATTAATTGCTTCAGCCAACGTTAAGAAATAAATGGCAAATATAGGCATTTATGTACCAAAAATTATTTCAACGGTAAAATAATTTACTGTGTATAGCCGTATAGGAATGGTCCCAACGGAAATATTAATTAAAACAGAATTAAAGAATGATATGGGCCAAATCCAAAGGAACAATATATAAATTAATATATTGATTTAATAAAATAAAATGGATATTGTAAAAATGAAACTTGACGAAAATGAATTACATGGATTGATATTTATTTATATAGCTCAAACGAATTTTCATAGAATATGTTTAATAAATTTTGAGTTTTCCAAACTATATTTCCAACAAAATAATATACTCAAATAAAAATGACGTTTAAAATCCGGCTCGAAAATTCTTTTATAAGCATTAACATTTTATAAAGTGAAATGCTTGCACATATGACACATATCTTTCTTTCCAAAAGGTAAAATCTTTATTATAAGCGGCTTTCAATTATATGAACTTAAATTTCTTACTGTTTGCAATTATGAACTTATATCAAAATAAGCGGCGATCAATTATGAACTTGTATCAAAACAGCTTAAAGTAGTTTGCTTGCTGAGTTGGCATTCTAGACTATCGAGTATAAAACTATTAAATCTCTAGCTAGACCACCTAAATATCTATACATTTCTTGATCAAAAGATCTGAATTCTCTCATCTCGTCATTATATCGACGTAACAGTATTTGGGTAATAATGCAGAGGTGGAGACTCAAATCACAATCAAGCTTATAGAGCTGCAAGGCATGATGCTTAGACCTGTCAAGACAGAAAAAAAAAAACACGCTATGCCGTTTCGGTTAAGCGAAACGGAATGGTTAATGGCACCCTTTTTCATTCCGTTCCAATAACGAAACAGCAAACGAAATATAAAATCTTACCGTTTCAACCGTTTCAGCCTCATTCTAAATCGTTTCATGTGTATTTTATGAAGTGGAACGGTTAATGGCACAGATTTCTGTTTCGTTTTCAAAACGAAACAGTTTGCGAAATAAAATATGATACCGTTTCGGCAAACGGAACAGCAAACGGAACAGGCTGTTCCGTGCCCGTTGGCCACGTTTGACAGGTATAATGATGCTCATCAACACCTCTTGGTTCTGATACAAGACGAAATCAACACAAATAACACTCTTTGACCTAAGAAATTAATAGACTAGAAACTTCCCCATTTAATGTACATAAGGAAAGGTAAACTCTTCTCATCTCCCTTTTGTTGGGTACAAATACTATATAAAGAGACTTTAGGTTCAATAAAATATAGAAATAATAAAAAGTTCAACCTTTGAACTTGAAGCTTAGGCAAAGTAGCTAGGTCTACCTAAGAGGATAAAACAACAAATTATATAAAGCTCAGAGCTTGATAGAATTTTATTATGGCGGGTTCCAGTGATGACAAAGCGAGAGACCTCGACGCGACACCGACTTGGGCTGTTGCGTTAGTATGTGCTGTGATGATTATTCTCTCTCTTTTGCTTGAAAAGGCTCTCCACCGTATGGGTGAGGTACGAGTTGGTATCTGATAATTGGTCTATATATTTTTTCTTGAACAAAAATGAAAAGTCATGAAAGATTTCAGTTTAAAATTTCAGTCCTTAAATATATTTTGGGAAAGTATTTATATAAAATTTAGATAATCTAGTGATATTTCTTCAGTTGGAGTTCATAGTGTTAGGCGTAAAATATTTTATCATAATAATATCTTAATTAACAGCCCTAAGTTCAAGTATTTCGTATAAAATAAATAAATCCATGAGTTAGAACTTACAGGACTGGAGAGAAGACATCGTTAGGCGGAATATCTGAACTTCTCCAATTTTCCTTAGTCAAAATGATGGTAGAAAATAATGGTGTTTTTCACTCTTCTGTCTATTTTTTTTATGGGCGAAAATTAAAGGGAAAGGGTCCCATTTTAGACAGATTAAGAGAGTTAAATAACTAAGATAATTGAAGGGATCAAAATATTGAATGAACATGGTCCATCAGATTTTCCATCAAAATCTGATGCATCATTCGTTAAATGAATTTGGTTTAAAAATTAAATATAGACCATATTATTTATAATATTAATCATAACACATAGATGTGTCCGGTTTTGGTTAATATCATTATTGCTTGCAAATTGAATTCAAAACTACTTTTTGGTTCTGTCATTTCACCTTGATTCCAGCTGGTTTGACCAAGGATATGGGTGCAAACTTATTTTGATTGTATCTTAACTTGACTTCAGTTATTTCCTTTTGTTTTGTTTTTATTTTGATCAGAAACAGTTATTTTTATTTGTAAAGAGAAAAACATTGTGTTTCCATTCTACAACATCTAAACATGGCTGGCTTCTATTTTCAGTGGTTTAAGAAGAAGAACAAGCATGCTTTGGCTGAAGCACTTGAGAAGCTTGAAGCAGGTGAGCTCCCTTACCATTTTTTTTTTTTTTTTTTTCAAATTGTTATGCCGGTTCTCCTTATAATGAAGGAAAATAAAAGGCAAAAGCTCCATACTAATATTTTCCCAACTTGTTGTATCCTTTATCAGTGAGCAAGTTGATTTAAAAAAAAAATGTAATTTAATTCTTTTTACTCATGTAAATTAATTGTGCAGAGTTGATGATCCTTGGCTTCATTTCCTTGCTGCTCGTCTTTTCTCAGAAGTATATTGCTGAAATATGTATACCGAAATCAGCTGGCGATATCATGTTTCCATGCCGTCATGATCCAGACAATGATGAAAAGACTGGAAATTGCTCTAAGGTGACTCTGCAATCAATTTTTATGTGGTACAATACAAAATTACTGGTCTGATATCACAAGTGGTCTCTTATTATAATTCAACCTTTTTCTTTTAATTTTGTTTATTTGCCGTTAAATTTAGTTATCATGATCTTTCTAAAGTGAAGTGTATCCCGGTTCTGTTTAATTTTGGATGAACTGCAAAAGCGCTTCTAACTAATCTTCCATTATATGGTCAAATGTGATATATTAAAAGTCTAATTGGATGATAATTTCAGTTATAAAATAAAATTGGGTGGTTTCATTGCCATTTTGAGCTGTAAAGTTTCACTCTAATTGAGTGTTTTTTTATTACTATATATTGGCAGGGTAAGGTGCCTTTTATGTCAAAAGATGGTTTACATGCGGTGCATCTTTTCATATTTTTCCTGGCTTGTGTTCATGTTGTATATAGTGCTACAGTAATGGCTCTTGGAAGATTAAAGGTTTGTACAACAAAACCGTATATATATATATATATATATATATATATATATATATATATTAATTTGAACAGGTTTTAGTTAAGGCTTTAACTAGTTATGATCATCTGCAGATACGTTCCTGGAAAGAATGGGAAAAGGAGACTATGTCACTTAATTACGAGTTTTCCACTGGTATTTTTTTGTTTCTTTTTTCTTTTATAATATTAAGAGTATGAATGCTTAGGCTATACCTCTGAATTTAAATGTATCTCATTCTTGTCCATTAGATATTTATTGTAAGGCAATCTCTAAATCAATACACAAGATAGTGATGTGGAAATTATTTCTTTATTGAGATAAGCTTTTATTTATGATTAACTATCTATTGTCTGCATTCTTTTAAGAGATTGTTTAAGACTAGTAATTAAGATCTTCAAGCGTTGTACAAAGTACTAACTATCTATTGAAACAATCTTTCAGCAGATTTGTTACAAACGACTTTAAAAAAAGTATAAGAGTTAGAACTGCATGTATTGTATAACTATGCTTTTGATATTTGATCTTTTAGATCCATCGAGGTTCAGGTTTGCTCACCAAACCTCCTTTGTGCAGCAAAATGCAAGCTTTGGGAACAGAGCAACCATTCTTCTTTACATTGTAAGCATTCTTTGTGTATAAAATAATCAAGTTCATGCGGTTTAAATTAAGGTTTGATTTATCTGAATGGAATTTTCATATTTTGTGTTTTTGTTATTTGTATATTAATTATTATTTATTGTAGTAGTATTCAAGGTATTTTGTGGTCATTAATTACAAATTAATTTGACCGTTGCAAAGACATTAATATGTATTGGTAACATGAGATTTCTAGAGTGCATCCCGAAATTCAGATGGAGAATCGATGCTGCTCGTCACGTTCTAAGTTCTAACATTAAAACCGAAACCATACACAAATGCATTCTTAATATTTTTTTATAATAGTCACCGCGTACTCTATTGACCCATCTATATCTCAATTGTGTTGTAAGCCATGTCAACTAGTTTAATATCTTTGAAATTACATCTTATATTAGATTTCTAATAAACATATGATGAACTCTGTAAGTCCTATCATACACCATAATGACTATTTTTTTAAAAAAAAAAAATGCTAGCAGTTGGTACAGAGGTAAGAAGGTAGCATGCCAAAGAGTGGTACTTAATCAAAACAGGGGAAAAACAATAAGACTGGTCTTGACAATTTGTTATATATTTAAATTTTAAAGTTAAGTGGATATTTTTGTAACCCCTACCTAATATCAGCTAGTCTTAAAATGATCGTCTGTTCTTTATTTTTGATAGGTAAGCTTTTTTAGGCAGTTTATTAGGTCTGTTCGAAGGATTGATTACTTGACATTACGCCATGGCTTCATACATGTAAGGTTTCTCTGTCTGATTCATGCATCTACTTTTATCTTTTTGCTATTTCTATAGTCTCATTTATATTGACATCATTATCTTACTTGTTGGGCATTTGAATATGCTTTTTATATTGACATCATTTATTATCTTGTAGGCTCATCTGAATCCTGGAATGCAATTTAACTTTCAGAAGTACATAAAACGTTCCCTGGATGATGATTTTAAAGAGATTGTTGGAATCAAGTATGTATAATTACTAATTATTCTCATTGGTTAATTTCTTCATTTGCATATCGTTTTTATTTCTTAAATTGCATTTTTTTTAATATATAGTCCAATTCTGTGGGCTTGTGGATGCATCATCTTGCTTCTAAATGTATACAGTGAGTACCTCATTGTAACTTTTTTAGATGACATTTATAATCATTCATTCTCATTGGTAAACTTCTCCTAATCTTCTGTAACATTATTTCTTTTTTAACTCCAGATTTCCAAAAATTGTTCTGGGTCACATTAGTGCCACTAGTTGTAAGTTATTGATATATCATTTTTTTTTAATATTCTTAAATTGGATGCTTACTCAAGTGATGCATTGAAATATTAATGTTTCTGCCTCTGATTATAGTTGATTTTGGCGGTTGGAACGAAGTTGCAAGCCATAATTGCAAAAATGGCTTTAGAGATACAACATAGACATACAGTTATTCAAGGAATGCCAATTGTGAAACTAAGTGACCATCATTTCTGGTTTGGTCGGCCCCATTTGGTTCTGTCTTTGATTCACTTTTCATTATTCGTGGTATGACTTGTTTTAGATAGGCTTTCATTAAGTAATTAATAATTAATTCTAGTACAAAACATTGCTTTTATTAAATCTAAACGAGTTGCCCCCCACCACCCCCCCCCCCCCCCCCCCCCCCCCCCCCCGTTTACTCTTTTCTTGTAGAATGCCTTCCAACTTACTCATTTTCTATGGATTTCGGTAAGTACTTCAATTTTCATTTGAGAGAACTAAAATGCTACTCTGCTTTTATTTTATTTTTTATTTTGAACTTTTAATGGATGCACTAACTTTTTAAAATAATATTGCAGTATAAATTCAAAATAAATTCTTGCTTTCATGAAAACTTCGGCTATGTCATTGCGAGAATATGTATTGGGTAAGTTCACACCTGGCATAGTGTTCTAATTAGAAATTAAACTTACTATATATTTTCCAAAGGAAATACTTCAGAAAGTATGCTAACTGTAATGGTTTTTTCATATGATAACTAATACCAGTATAGTATGATATAGTGTCTCCTGTTTTAAAATATTATATACCAAACTTGTGTTTGATTAAGCTAACTGATAACTATATTCAATAGCGCAATTAAGACTCAGTAACTTTTTAGTTTGCAATTAGTCCTATTTCAGTCCAATAGTGAATAAGTTAACCCAAAATCAGCCCATTTGCACAAACTAAAAAAAAAAAAAAAAGGATTTTGCTCAATGTACCAACCCTGATCAACCTGTGGAATTGTTTGTTATATGATGAGTTACTTATGTTTGTGGTATTTTAACATTTTGTAGAATTGTGGTCCATCTCCTTTGCAGCTACATCACACTTCCCCTCTATGCTCTCGTATCTCAGGTGATTTATAGTTTTCCCTGTTCACCCTCATCCACCAATATTATGGTGATACCTTTTAAAAGTTTGCACAAAGAATAACATAATGAAAGGGAGAAAAAAAAAATGCAATTCTAACTTTTAAGAAATATTAGATTGTTTTAATTGAAAAGTTGGAAATATATCATAATATTTTATTCTTTAGTTTGCAATAATTTCCTATTTCAAAAAGTTTTATTATCTTAATTAGTGTGTTTAATTATAAAACGAAAAAGATTCCTCATTAGAAAAATCATTCTAATTTATTACCTAATTAATAATATTAAAAATTTGGCATGTATATGGGGTGAGCGTTGGTCCCAGCTGATTCGTCCGAATCTCTGCCTCTGTTTACTAATATATAATTATATATGCAAAATTCTTTATTCAGATGGGATCACACATTAAGATGTCTATTTTTGATGAGAACACATCCAAGGCTCTCAGAAAATGGCGCGACACTGCCAAGAAACGGCACAAACTAGGGAGCACACATTCACCAAGTATAACTCCAATGTCAACCCCTGGTCAGAGCCCAATGACATCACCTAGATCTCGCCATGTATACCAGAACAGACCATTCGGATATGCCGGAGATGGTGTCAGAAGATCACATTCTGACACTGACATCCCAAATACGGAAATTGAGATGCCAATAGCAGGATCTGGGCTTAGCCAGTACAATGCACCACATGAAGTGCGCTTAAATGTCCAAGAGAAGAGATAGTACAGATGAAGATGGATTCTCATTTGCAGAACCCGGTTCAAGAAAGGGATAGAGTAATTTAAGAAATTTGCTTGTTGATTATAGTTTTTGGTGTATTGCTTTGGTAAAATTTATTAGTTTATGCTTAAATTTTGTAGCCATTTATTACATGTTCTAAACACGTGCTATATATATGGACCATCACTTTTTTTTCTACTTTTTATAAAATATGACGATCTTATAACTAAGGTATTATGAAGCGTCTAGAAAGTGTTTAGGAGAAACAGATCTCCAGAATGATCCACACGGTAAATAGAAAAATTCATACTTTATGTTAATTTAATTGTGAACTTTTTACCTTGTTTCCCCTTGAAGTTGATCCCTTGCTTTCATAAAATTCTCACAATCCATATTATATTTTTGATAAAATTATTTTGAGTTCCCAACTAAGAACCAACCTTAATCTAGTGATAAATAATAATGCAATTTAAGTGAGAATCCCTGATTCAAAATCCAACTGGAAAATTTCTATGGAATATTAATTTTGAAAAAACTGAAAAACTCCAACTTAATATTTGTACCTGACACAAAGTAGCAGAATGCATGAGTCCAATTGCCTCAATTACACTATGTCATATTGCGAAAAAGGTTATCCTTTTTTTCAGCTGTAATTTATATCCCTTATCTTTTTAATCTTCTAATTATATATTTTTATTCGTTTTATTTATTTGTATAACTAATTTTGAATTCATGCTAAATGAATGCATGAGATCAAGTGTAGCTAAACCAGAAACTTTTTAGTTCTTGCTAAATTAAATGCAATTAACTGTATTTAATTCAACTCTTTATAACTAATTCAACTTTTTAAATACAGTTATTATATAACTACTAGTTAGAAGATTAAGAAGATCCATGCACAAACGGCTTGGGAATAATTATATCTCACATTTTTAACTAGAAGTTAGGTCCAATAAATCTCACTATTTTTAATTCTTGCAGCAATGCATGCACAAGCAACTTGGAGTAGAAATTATCATCAAGCTAGAAAAAAAATGGATTTATATGATTATATCTCCGAAAAGTAGATATTTTGTATCTGACATATCAATCTGGAAATATGGCTAACATCCCTGGTAAGGCATTACGTTAATTAACCCAATAATATTTAATGACTGGGTCTTATAATTTCTGCATTGTTTATTGGTAAATATTTAATTTTTCTAATGCTGCAATAAATAAACAATTTCTGACGACTATGTTCAGCTAGTGGTACTTGTATGTACTTGTAAGGAATACAGTAATGAAGTCATCTACACAGCAAATTTTTGTCAAGACCTTTTCCTTTATGTACGACTATGTATTGGCTTTTTGTAATTAGATATTTCTCTAACATAATTGCGTCGCTATTAACCTGGTCTAATCCTATCCACTTTGTTTGGGGTAAAAAAAAAGAAGGAACCCAAAAAATGGGTATCCAATTCGTCCTTTTGTCAGGCATAATTAATTTAGACTATCTGATTTCAGACAATAGGTCTTCATGTTTGGGGGCCGAGGCATATAACATGTGAAATGTCACCAATGGAGTCTTCATGTTTGTCAAACTTTTATCTGTGCTAATCTAGGTCACAGAACTCGTCTGTTGAGCACTTTGTGATCACCTATACATGTGAAATGTCACCAATGGAGTCTGATCTAAATAAAACACAATTACATCTACCGATAAGTCTCCAATGATTTGATTTGATACAGGAGAACCTGAACACCATTAATTGTAAATATTTCAGCTAATTAAAATAAAAATGATAAAACTATATAAGTCATTGAACGAATCATTCTTCATTTTGATTGTTGAATTACTGGGCAATTAAGTGAAGATATATTTAATTAGTTTTATTCATAAAACTTCCTTTCAAGTTATTAGCAAGTACATTTCAACACCGTGCTGATTTGAACATCCAAAGTCAAATTAAAAACTTTTTCAATGACCTACTTACTAGAAGCCGACATTTATCCTAACCTTGCCCTTTTTCCTTTTTAAGCACTTCCATTATAGAAGTTCTCCAATTGTACCTCTCTCTAGCTCAATCACTCTTGATCACACACACACACACTCCCCACTACTGCATTACAATGGATCTCGTAGTGTCGTTAATTTCAGCAAATGACCTGAAGAATGTGAACTGGCGCCACGGTATTCTACAGGCATATGCTGTAGTCTGGATAGATTCAAGCAGCAAGTATTCCACCAAAGCCGACCTAGAAAACGGCGTTAATCCCGCTTGGGATGAGAAGTTGCCAATCACTGTCTCTTCGACTTCAGATCCTAAAACGACCACTCTATAGACATTGTCCATGCCCACGGTACTCCTGACACCAAGCCACTTATTGGGTCGGCCAAGTTGCCTCTTAGTGTCATCCTTAATGAAGCTCAAGTGAAAGGGAAGGCGATGTTTAACTTGAATTTGGAAAGACCATCGGGCAAGCCTCAAGGTACTCTTAAGATCAAGATAAAAATGAAAGAATATTCAAATATGGAGCAACCATATAAACAACAAGTTCAATATATTTCACCGCAACCACAACCTTATTATCAACCTCCATATCAGATGGGACCGCAAGCACCAATGAACCAATGTTACCCTGACATGCTATCCCCCTATATACAGGGGCACTCACAGTATTTACCTCAAGCGGTTAGGCCAAATTTTGGCTGGTTACGTGGCAAGGGCTCGAAGGACATGCGGAGCAGCTCAGATGCTTCGGATGCCGCTAGTGTTGCTGCTGTTATGGCGGCATCAGTAGCTGAGGCTTGCTACAGCTTGATCTAGGGGAATTTGCACTATCATTATTTCTCATAATTCATAAACAATATAGGTCCAGTGGACCTTGTACTCATTGTTTGCTGTCATGTATGTCGTTAGTCCTTATACTACTGAAAATTGCATTGCTTTTCGTAAATTTATCTTATTTCCTGAGCGTGAATCATACAAAATTGTGTGATGTAACATATTGTGCAATGTTATGTTTATAAGTGCAGAAAGGACCCATTGTTCTTTTTCTTTTTCTTTTTCCTTATATTATGGATTACTTATGTAGATAATACGGAGGCTTAATCTCATTTTATCTCAAAAAATTAACTAAAGTTAAAAATGCATGTCATTTACGTTCAACAATTGTGTGAAATGTTCTAAAAATTTAGAGTCGACTAGAAGAGAGAAAAAAAAATATGAGCATGATTTCTCACAAAAATGTGGGCGCACATAAAGAAGGCCTCTGAAGGATTTGGGCATATTGACTTATAAGTTCAAAAGGCCGAGTTTATAAAACCATACCAAATAGAGTCCAAAAGGCCCAAAATGTTAATATCTTCCAGGAAAAAAAATCTGGTATTAAACTAAGCGGGCACGGCACGGAAAGCAAAATCCCTCTTTTTCCTCGGCTCATAATTTCTCGTTTCTTTTGAAAGTTGTTCGCTTCACTTATTTTGTTTAGTTCAGTTTGGCTAAGAGAGATGGTGATTACTTATACGAAGCATATTATTGCTTTGAATAGAGTAAATTTTTCTACTAGATGTTCTTTGGAGAATGAAATTTCAAGAGTACATTTGGGGTATGGTTCATGGGGAAGAGTGGAAAGAAAGCAAAAGCGCCGTGCTCAAATACAATGTTTGTCAAAAAAATCTCCATTTCAAGGTAATTATTTGTTATGCAAGTTTAGTTTAAAGGTATTCAATCATGATTGGGGTGATTTTTTTGCAAATAGAGATGGGGAGGGAGGGATACAAGGAAGCAATTTACAGGTGCAATGTTTGTCTCGTTGGTTGTCCTTGTTTTGCATAAAACATTTTTCAAATAGAACCATTTCTGTAGAAAAAAGAAGCAAATTTTGGACTAAAAATCTATAGATACAATTTCACTATTCAGTGTCAGCCTTTATTTTGGAATGAAGGAATGAGAAAACTTAGTTTATTTCCAAAACTCCTGTTTACGAAACTCGGAAACTTTAGCTCAAATTTTAAACATTTTTATGCTAAATTAACATGTTACATAACGTCCTTCAGGTTCATAAGTTTGATATTCACATGGTAAAAATTTTCAGATTTTCAGGTTGTCGTCAAGCCAGAACGTCTACTTCCCGCTGAAGGGCCAATGATACATTCCCAAAATGCCCTCAAAGATGCCTATTACCCCTTAAAATTAGACCAATCTGACGCATTTTACATAGTTGAGTTACGTACCAGTAGTGATTTTGGGTCGGGCTTGAGTGACATAAATGCTGCTATAATGCTGTGTTTGGTTGATTCTGAGGGGAACTCGATTTTGGAAAGAATACCATCAATTCCTTATTCGGAGCACTTTACACAAGAAGAAGGAACTGATTTTGTTGAACAGGTACCATTTCAGCGGGGTTCTGTTGATATTGTCACATTTAAAGGTGCCAAATTGGGGAACATTGAGGCTCTTTGGATTGGGCTTGAATCGGGTAATTATATTTTTCCTCTTATTTTTATTTTTATTTCCTTTTTTACACTGTTACTCTTGCGCCCCTACAACATGTACCAGTTGGATATCATCAGTACCTTGAAAAATGGGAAATATGATAATTAATACCCTTTTCATTAACATTGGAATATAATCAATTACCCTTCTCTAACTTTTCTGCTCAAATTTTGCTAAAAAATTCTTTGACCTTAAATGAGTCTCCATATTGTACAGAGAGCAATATCAGCTAAGAATAGATAAAATGGGTATCTAGTATCTACCAAGTGAGTTGTGCAAAAATTATTGATACAGCAGATATTTGGATATTGTCAGGATACACATGATAATTTTTTTTATAGGATAGCTGCCATATTTTAAGGTAGAAGGGTGAAGTTAAATTGCCCCTTCATTTATTTCGCTTGTACCTTACATAACATGATTCTATGTACTAGTTGGGGCCAATTTAACATTGTTTTTTCACCATGAAGGTCAGGTTCATGGAGACTTGATGGAGTTCAGCTAACTGTCATTGACTTGCTATCAAAAGACCAGCTGTTTAATGGGTTACGGTACAAGTTTGATACAAGTGCAATATCTCTTGGAGAAGGGGGTGTCTCTATGGCTGAGCTAAGACCAGCTGTGGCATCTGAGTTGCAAGGAAAAGATTTTGCTTCCATTCTACCCACAAGTTCAGTTACATCAAACTTAAAACCAAGCAGTGAATCAAAAGAGAAAAGTATGAAAGAGTATGCTGATCTCAAGTTCTCTTTGTTAATTTATGATTTGGTCCTTATTTTAACTGGTTTCTCAGTGTTGACCTTGTCTTCTTATGAGAAGGAAGCCTATGCATTTTTGTTTGGCGGTTCTTGTGGGTTCCTTTACTTGGTTCTCTTACAGAGGTCAGTTGATGGAATACCCAGCCCTGAACTATACCCTGAAGGTGGTAACGTGGAAAATTCGGTGAGAAGGCCATTGTTGGTATTGGCATTGGTGATTGCTGCAAGTGCAGTTGCAGTGAAATATGGCAGTGGAGATGCGAGTTTTGTATTGACACCAGCTGAGTTGTTTGTTGGTGCAGCTGGATTTTGGGCTAGTAAAATTTCTGTTCTCCTTGCAGCATTTAAGCCTATCAAAAGGGACTAGAGTGAATCTATTTCATCATGTTTTGAATTAATGGATCTAATTTTCTATTATAAGCTCTCTGTAACTAATCTGAAATAGTTAAATTGTATGTTCAAATTACAAATTAAGGTACAATTTTAATTTTTAACATATTAGAAGTTCCTTTTCTTTAGTTGGAAAAGAAATTCTCATGTTTGGAGTCATGCGTGATAATTGCATTTATTAGCTTTGTTAAATATTATTCTTGTCCTTTTTAATTTTAAGTTTTGCTCTTTTCTTACCAGCTGTTTGTACAAATGTTTCCACTTACCAGTACCAATCTATACGGAGCTGATTCAACTGTTTCCATGAGTTTAGTTCCTCTCGTTCCACAAATCCAACTGGAGAACGCTGGTCAGTTCAGACACAGACTCTGGACATTCCAAACAGATCCGAGCATGCGGCACCATATCAACCGGTTGAAAGTTGGAACTAACTACTTGCCAAATTGAACTGCTCTCTGAGCACACGTAATTTGTAATTCCAACCTTATAATCTCCAAAAAGTGCGGCCAGATTGTCCAATTTCTCTTTCCATATCCACAGTATTTATGAGCCCACTCTTATTTTTTGTGTGGGAAAGTTGGCGGTAATCAACCACTTTATATTAAGAAGAACAAGTATATTTACAAGAAACCCGGGTACGAAGAGCACGCAGGGAGAGAGAGAGAAAAAAAAAATTGCCTTATTACATACGATATGAGCATAGTTCTACAGAGTCTGACAGTGCTCAATATTCCCCATCAAAGCCAGTATATAAACCGGGATAAGAGGAAAAGCCTTTTGCATTACTCAAGTTCGAAAGACAAAACATTAAAAAACCAGCAAACAAGACTAAATTGGTTAAACATAGTCTTCTTGGCACCAGAAACTGATTTAACATTAATTAACTAATTAAATAATTAATATGGAATTAATTCACCATGCCAACATCATAATATATTCTCAGAAAATACCAAGGCACAACTAAATATATATTTATTTTCCACTAGAGAAAAGATTTACATATCCTCAGCATCCTTGCTCAATGTACTAGGTTGACCCTCATACTCCAACTTAACCTGCAAATTTGAACAAACAACACTGAATTTCAACCTGATATTCTGCATCATCTCTTGCACATTCTCATTTTCAGGCTCCATAAAGGGAAAGCCATCTACTAATGTTTTCAGTTGTGCAATGTTCTTTCTAACTCTAGTAGAACTGAAAGCATCTGGATCAATTTGCATGACAGAATTCCATACATCAATACAGCCTTGGTAAAACCCTAATTCCTCACCTACTTGAAAACCAACGCTTAAACCCACCTCTCTTCCTTCTTACTTACCAGAAACCGAACCATCTTTGTATACATCTCTGAAACCTTCTTGTTATTGCGATTCATCCAAAAGAACTGATTCTTCCAGAAACTCATTTAGGTTATTAGATTTTCAGGGGTGATATACATCATCTAAGGTTTTCCCATCCAGCGTCATCTAATAGGGCCAAAATAGTCTTTTTTTTTTTCGTGCTGACTTCAACAAATTTTCGAAAATTTTTTGGTACTGACGTCATCAAATATGCTGATTTAAGGGTTCAGTTAAATCTTTTAAGGGTTGAATTAAAGTGTATAAGTGTTCAGTTATGTGACACCCCGTCGAATACCGTAACTTGACGATACACGATGGAGTGCCCGCCGCGGATGCCTCCGCACCCGCAAGACTTACTAATGCTTAATTTACAAGTTAAAGTTAATTATATATAATTAATTTACATGTCAAATCCGAATTCAATAACTTATTGATATTTTACCTAAAGAATAAAACTACAATAGTCTGGTTCGTATATCATAGGTTGCTAACCACAAGTTCCAAAGGTCTGCTAATCGTCTCACTGTCCAACACTCCATCTGAAACCTGGAACCCACAACCCATTGTGGAAACAGCAAAGAATGAGATAAATATAATTTATCTCAGTGCGGTATTTAGTTCCAGCCACATGAATTTTAACTGCATGTATTGGAACTAATTACTCAACCGAGTCAATCCATTACATATCAAATACACAAAGAAATTTAGTTATTAATAAATACAAATATATATAAATATCAATTCAATCACATGATGCATGATCTGAGAGAGCTCGACACATAATCAACAATGAAACAGATTTCAAAATATATACAAAAGCCATCTCAATGGTTTGGACAACTATCTAATATGCATGTCTGGTTTCCAATCAGTCAAACTAAATCGCGAATCACCTTCTATGAGGGTTACCAACGATTTATTATCATACCGCGAATCACCTTCTCTGAGGGTTACCAACGATTTACTATCACACTGCGAATCACCTTCTACGAGGGTTACCAACAGTTGATAGCACAATTCAGACAATCAAACATACAAATATAAGTCATGAACACTGTCAGATCCGGATATAAGCGCTTACTCACGGTGATTGAAACATCCGGTTGCGACCCGAACGACCAACCAATTACCAGTGTTATTTTCATTCCACAACTAATAACAATTCACAACATTTCACTTTCTAATGGGTTAACCATTCAATATGCTCAGATAATAATATAATATCATTATAATACAAATGCAAATATGCGTGTCATTCTGAATAATTCAAAGATGCTAATGCAAGTAATTAGTTACTAATATGCAATAGAAAAATCATGTGGAATCCGCACCTAAAAGCAAGAAGGTAAATCACGCAAAATACAAGAAATCCTAGTATTATTCGATCGTACCAGCCGTCCTTGGCTCATCTACTCGAACTTCATTCTCTTAATGTAACACCCAACGTTTTGAGTCGGCCTTTGACCAGATTTTGATAAAGTTGACTGAAGTTGACTATAGTTAACCAACTATTTTGACCATAGACCTTTGACCAAAATTGACCTTTTGACTAGTCAAAACTTTTGGACATATATTGACCGAATAAAAAAATGGAGTGAATTTCACAAGTTGCCACGCAAGAAACTTTTACCTTCATGCAAAGTGCCATCTGCCTTTACACATCCATTGCGTGTCACTTCCTCACTCCTTCCTAATCCATATAAATCTATTTATACACCGTTCATTTATTCGGATGATTAACCTCCTCATTTCCTCAAGTACCTCAAATAATATCCGACTATAGATATGTAAAGGAAACTTTTGAATAATGTCAATTGAATATTTTGATGAGGCAACCGATTAGATTTCCGAGTTCTACGTCGCATTGAAATTGAATAGTCGTCCTAATTTGTCTGTGAATTCTAAATCACTCAGATAACCGGACTTCTCTGTATTTAATTTCGTATTGATTGATTGATTGATTGATTTATCGTTTATGTTGATTGAAGTTATTTAGTGCAACTGTGATTGGTATCTGAATTGTGCTATCAACCGTTGGCAACCCTCGTCGAAGGTGATTCGCGGTGTGATAGTAAACCGTTGGTAACACTCAGAGAAGGTGATTCACGGTTCAAACTGACTTGGTTGCATTGAATAATTATCTGTGGATTAATCCAGTCTTATTGATATTTGTTATATAATAATTAAGTATAGAGAAACTGCGTCGTTAAATAACCGGTTACTGAGGTTTGTACCTAACTCAGTTTGTTTTTCTGTTGCGACGTAGGTTGATGGACCGTCGGATGGATGCAGAAGATACTGTTTTACCTCGCGTCCCGTGACCCGTCGGTGCGGGACGTGACAGATGGTATCAGAGCATTCGTTCCTCGGACTGTGTTTGGGTCCAGTGTCGTTTCATTTGGAATTGATTATTTGGTTTCTGTTTAATTGATTTCGATTTGTTATCGTCCGTTTGAATTTCGCGGACGAAACTCTTTTGAAGGAGGGGAGAATGTAACACCTACCATTTTGAGTCGGCCTTTGACCAGATTTTGATAAAGTTGACCGAAGTTGACTATAGTTGACCAACTATTTTGACCATAGACCTTTGACCAAAATTGACCTTTTGACTAGTCAAAACTTTTGGACATATATTGACCGAATAAAAAAAATGGAGTGAATTTCACAAGTTGCCACGCAAGAAACTTTTACCTTCATGCAAAGTGCCATCTGCCTTTGCACATCCATTGCGTGTCACTTCCTCACTCCTTCCTAATCCATATAAATCTATTTATACACCGTTCATTTATTCGGATGATTAACCTCCTCATTTCCTGAAGTACCTCAAATAATATCCGACTATAGATATGTAAAGGAAACTTTTGAATAATGTCAATTGAATATTTTGATGAGGCAACCGATTAGATTTCCGAGTTCTACGTCGCATTGAAATTGAATAGTCGTCCTGATTTGTCTATGAATTCTAAATCACTCTGTCAGGTAACCGGACTTCTCTGTATTTAATTTCGTATTGATTGATTGATTGATTGATTTATCGTTTGATGTTGATTGAAGTTATTTAGTGCAACTGTGATTGGTATCTGAATTGTGCTATCAACCGTTGGCAACCCTCGTCGAAGGTGATTCGCGGTGTGATAGTAAACCGTTGGTAACCCTCAGAGAAGGTGATTCGCGGTTCAAACTGACTTGGTTGCATTGAATAATTATCTGTGGATTAATCCAGTCTTATTGATATTTGTTATATAATAATTAAGTATAGAGAAGCTGTGTCGTTAAATAACCGGTTACTGAGGTTTGTATCTGACTCTGTTTGTTTTTCTGTTGCGACGTAGGTTGACGGACCGTCGGATGGATGCAGAAGATACCGTTTTACCTCGCGTCCCGTGACCCGTCGGAGCGGGACGTGACAAGTTAGATATACCAATAATTTGAAATTTTAGTGTTTTGTGTTCAGTTAAATACGTTAGGGGATGAACTTAAAGTATCTATGTGTTCAGTTAGTTGTAGCAAAAATTTGATTTCGTAGTTTTTGTGTTCAATTAAACTAGTTAAATAAAACAAAATGAACAAATACTACAAACATAGCGAACATTTATAATAACAATAGACCATTTACAACAATAAACTGAACAAATATACAAATTTCTTGATTAAGAAATAAATGATCATATTCAACATACAAAGTGAAATAAATTATTGTTGCATCTAACTGAACACTTACACACTTTAATTCAACCCTTAAAATATTTAACTGAACCCTTAAATCAGCATATTAGATGACGTCAGCACCAAAAGTTTTTTTACTGACGTCAGCACGCTGAAAATCTGAGTTTGGATGGCGAAGGATGAAAAAATCATGGATAGTCAATACCAATTCTGTATTTTGAGTCCATCCGGGCCAGTGAATAGGAAAGGGAAAAAACGGAGCATGAGCCCGGTATAATCAAGTTTAAAGGAAAGACGGCCCGTGAATATCGGGCTTTTTAAACCATCATTTCGGGTCCGGTAACAAAAGATGGCCCCAAGCCCATGTCTCCAGAGCTTAGCTCACTCCAGGAATTGCTCCGGACACGCTCTAATTTTGCAAAACACTTCCATTTTAAGCATGATGAAAGACCACAATATCCTTCGACCAAATGATATTTCCACACTAAAACGAAGGTTATTATGGTCTTTTCACTCTCAAAATGGGAGTGTATTGCAAATTGGGGCGTGGCCCGAACAATTCCGAGCTCACTCCACTCCGATCGCTCTAATCAAATCAAATGTTAACGGCCGTCACGCGGCGCCATGCGACGCAGTATCTGCGCCACCTCCTCAGTTCCCGAATCTTCTCCACGGACACGTCTACTGGTATCTCCGACAAATCGGACCCAGTCCGATCCGACCCACCTCCTATTAAGATCGCTCACACCAGCTCGGCCGGAAGAGGTGTGTTCGCCACTCGTGCGATCACAAGTGGTGACACCATCCACTCCGCCAAGCCTCTTGTCACACATCCCTCTCTCTCTCGCCTTCACGAAGTAACTAATGCACCTTCTAATATGTCACATTTTAATTAGTCGCTTGTTCTTTTTGTTTCTCTATTATATTTGCGTGAATTTGGGTTTACTTTAGGTTTGTTATTATTGCCTGAGGAGGAAGAAAAAGAAAGGTGAGGAGGGTGTCGACCCCAACGGGTACTATTTCTGTAGCGATGGCTGCCGAGAGAAATCTTTGGTGTGAACCTTTTTGTATGATTTCTTTGAATTGAAAAGTGTTTTCTTTTTCCTTCTTTTTCCTTCTTTAATGATCTCACAATTAAGTTGTTGGTTTTACTTATATGATGTTAGGCATTTCATGAAGTTGAAAGCAGAGGGGATTGGTCAGTGTTGAATGAATACTGCAGGTTGTCATATTGAATATTTTATTATTTTTATATAGTTTTAATTGATAGAATGGTAGTTTCTATTATGGTCATTGATCTGATAATTTGCTGTGGTTAACTTATGAAGGGATCGAGGATTAAAATATCCTTTGATGGTGAAGCGGTTGGCGTGTATGGTTATGGGTGGGGCTGTGGCGTCAGACTGCCTTGATATACTCCAGCCAGCCTCTCTGCATAAAGAGATGCTACTTGAGGTGAGAATAAATGATGAGTTCTACAAAGTTATGTAATTTTAGTTTGTTATAGTTGCAATACCATTTTTAATTTTCTGAGAAATTTTCAGTTTAAATCATGTAGATGGAGGATGAATACAAGTTATTGAGAGGTTCATTTAAGAAAGCTAGCATTGCTGACGAGTCGATGACATGTATCCTTTTTTACTCGAGATTTTATTTAATCCCTATCTCAGAATTTTACAATCTGCTGGTAGTTAATTAATATTATAAAATTAGTGGTAAACTATGAAGGTATCACTTGAGAAACCAGTTCCATGTTTTTTAGATGATTCTATGCGGTTATCATATACTAGAAAAGTCATGCAGTCGATTTCTTAGCTGCACTTGCTACTTCACATTTTTTTATCACTGTTGCTAAATGAGTTTGCAAGGGAGCTATCTTTAACCCCTCCAGTTCTCAGCAAAGAATGGTACATTAATGTGCTGGCAAGGTTACGAGTAAATGCATTCAGAATAGAATTAGCTTGTGGTTCATATGAAGATCTCCTTGCATCAGCAGTTGCATTGGTTGGTGACGATGCAGCAGTTGGGAATGCTGTTTACATTGTTTCTTCCTTTTATAATCATGATTGTGGTATGCTATCATTTCATTGGATACATGATTTGTGTTGATATTATTTTTGGAGTAAACATCTCTCTTTCTCTCTCTAGATCCAAATGCACATATAGTGTGGGTAGACAGTGCAGATGCGAAGATGAAGGCTTTAAGGCATATTGAAGAAGGTACAGCCCATTGAATAAATAGTTATGAATTAAAGTTTTAATTTTTCCCTGCTGTTTAATTTGAGGATTTGTCATAGGTGAGGAGCTCAGAATCTGCTATATTGATGCTAGCATGGATGTAGAAGCACGACAAAAGATCCTTTTAGAAGGATTTGGTTTCCATTGCAATTGCCTCCGTTGCTTGTATGGGGAATAAGAATCATTTTCTATGTGCGCTGAGTGTGTGTTTTATCATCAACTTATTGTGATCTTCTGAATTAGGGCAACTTCTGTATTGATGTGAAATACTGTACCATAGGAAGTGATGGTCAAGTACCATACTTGATTAATAATTATAGCTTTTGTTCAAAGATGGTAATTTAAGCAGTTAAAAGATCGCAGTTTAATTGGCCTCTATTTTCTTTTATTGGGTTTTCTTTTTCGATCTGTCTAAATTTGTGGAGAACTAAGACATTGTAAGAAAGGTAAGTGCATTGCAGATATCGATCCTGATCAAAATATGTTCAAGTTTAGTCTGCAAAATAAAGAGGCTATAAGCTTGAGGTAGATGATGCATAATGGGTTGCTCTGAAATATCATTTCGTTCGTACACAGCGAGGGAGAAGAGCAGTTTTAGGAAGTAATTTTGAAATCGAAGGGATGGAACAGTCAACACTGGCTCTGGCAACCAAGTGGGCCCCAATTTGAACTCAGGACAAGGGAACAGGGGTGATGACATGGGAAATTCTTTGACTGGTAACTCAGGTGTTGGAAAGCAACAGCATGATGGAAACCAGACGAGGGAATAATTTGCTGGAAGCTTTTAAGCTGTTTTTAGGGGGTTTTACTTCTCTTTTTCTGTCTGTTTTTGTAGTATTTAGTAGTAGGTGGGGGAATTGATGTAATTCTCTTTTAAACCTTTCTTTTGCTTGTTTAGTACTTTGCTCATCACCTCTGGTGACCGTACTGTTATTCTTTGTTTCGTAATACTCTTTATTTTGGCATCGGCATCAGTAAAGCATGCTGTCTGCTCATTTGGGTAGCTTTTTTGCACAAAAAAAATAAATAATAATAAAAAATAAATTAAATAAAAAATAGGGACACAGAGAAGAACAGTTTCATTATTTCTTTGATAAAAAAAAAATGAAATTAACTCAGCTAATCAAATTTAGTAAGTCGAGGCCACTGTGGTCTGAAAAGAAAAGGACAACAAACGCTGTATTATAATAGCCCCTGCAAATAATTTTCTTACATTAATATATTTATTGGCAATGACGAGTAAACAGCCGAAACGAATTGCATGCAATGAAAGAGGGAATCGGAAGAAGAAAGAAGAATTGCATGCGCCAACGATGAGTGAAGAGGAGGGTAAAACAGGAAGACAGATTGGGGTCGTCTTTATAGCTTAGAATTTCGGTCCGGGATCACAAACCGGTCATTACAAAGATAACTCTCAGTCTGAGAAACTGTCGGTGGGACCCGGAATAACAATTTACCTTACGGTGTTTGTACATGTTTTAGACCATGTCTAGATAAGGTTTGTAAAGGTGGAGGAAGCTTCACCTTGGTGACAATGAGGGACAGGATTTGGTGGTATAAGAGGAGGCGGGTGGGGTAGGAATAGGATTTGGTCAGCCACTTGATTCACTTTACAAATCACACCACGATATGATGTGTATCCAATTAGGTTGCAGTGCGTGGCGTGTGTTGAGAGGAGAAGGAGATCAAATGAGATGGGACGGGACGAGAGACAGCGTTTGGATGTGGGCCTGAAGAACTGGGAAGTTTTCCCATCTGGATTCTTGACTGGACTGGTTTATGAATAGTGTGGTGCATTTTGTTTCATAAGTATGAATGTATCATGTATGATACGAGAAACATTCTTACTATCTGTTTTTGTAATCGCTGATTTAGGACTTCTCTAGAAATTTAGACCATTATTGCCAAAAAAACATCAAAAAAAAAAGGACTTCATCACTTCTCAATCTAGGGGTAAAATAGCTTAACTTTATTAGTTAGAGAAGGAAAAAAATACATCTACCGTGTTGCATGGATACATATGTGAGTATTATATTATATCCAATATGACACGGATATAGAATTTTTTTTTCCCAATTGAACATATAATTTTCTTAAAACGTTTTGCTCGAAGGATAGTATGAATCGAAAATCCAAACTGGTTTCTTGTCAGCAAGTTTCGTTCTTCTGTTTTGTAGCCAAAAGAAAGCAGAAAGCGAGGCTGCACCTAAATTGACCCTCAAATTGAAGTGGATGGAAATTATTTGCCTAAAACAGTGTTAGTGAAATGATGGCAATTGTGGAATAGATGAAAGAATCCTCGACTTGTTCAGTTCGACAGGGGACACAGGAGTGTTGAGTGGGCCATCCCCTAAGTCTAATATAGAAGTATAACATATTCTTACAAATAATAACTATTCAAAGTTTTACGGACTCTTTAAGTTGTCACCAAGACTGTAGAATTTCGAACTACATCTCCAAAAAATTGAGTTGAGATATATATATATATTAACGAAGATATACGCTGAAGATTTATTTTAAAAAAAAAAAATCTTGTTCTCTTTGAACTTGAAGTGACAAAATTAATGTTACACACTTACTCCCATGCAGAAGTAGATGGAAAATTGAATCTAACACTCAAACACCAATATCAAGTGCGCACCCGGCACCTCTCACCAACTAATGACTTTATTCGATAGAATTTTATGCATATTATTTCATTTAAAAATTGAACTATTTTTTTTATAGTACGTTTATAATATTGCCGCTCAAATAAGTAAGTAACATATATGTATATGTATATACAAAATAGTCGACATGGCTCAAATACGAATAGGTTCATAAGACAAATTGATTTCTTTTTTTCTTTTTTTGATCCAAAACGTCCCAAGCAGGGAACCGCATTCTTTAAAACTAAGCAAGTTAACAGAAAGGTTGTCAAAGTGAACCACTCAGAGCCAACTTTGAGCCAACAAAGCACACAAAGTAAATATACAGTATCCAAGGTCTAAGCACAAACATGAAAAAAAAAAAGCAACTAAGGTAAATCTCCAACAACACATAAAGGCACAGCAGCTCAGATAACAACAACAACAACAACAGCAAAAACTATCAGTCGTGTGACCATCTTCATCTTTGTTTTTCTTTGCTGCCGCTTGTAGAGAGCTGCCGGATCCCAAAAACTCTTCTCCATATTTGTGCTTATACCAGTTCAGTTAGAAAACAAGTTAAGGGTTTGAAATATATAGAGTAGAGAGAATTTAAGTTCTTATCTCTAAAAATTAGAGATTATTTCTCTCATTCCATATGATCCAACATCAAGTTGCAAAAATGACTTTAGTGAAAGCTAAGTGAATTAATGTTGTTCCACATGGTTTTAGTGCTGGTGAAGTTTAGAACTATTTTTTTTAGTTAAATAAATTAAAACCAGACAAAAACCCTGTATAAGTTTGAGACGCGCAATATCAATCAGAAGGGTCCGGATCAGGTAACAGATTGACATATTTAGCCACAATGTTACACAAGAAGTGTGACCACAGAAGAACCCTGCATAGTTTAACAAACTCTCTTGGCACAGCTGCTTTTATAAAAGCTCAGGAGATCTTCAAAAACCCGCCATTTTAGCAACACAACCAAAGAGCGTATTGGGCCCAAGTACAAACAAAAAACGTTCAGGATTGAAACTCCATAAATTCTGTCAGAAATTAAATTAAAAACCGGTGGCATAAAGAGTCTCCAACCCCATATTTTACCAACCTCCAAATTTCCATATAACTTAACCTTCAACCATCCTGTTTCCACCTCTTTTCTATCTTTGTTAGTTCACTTGTTTATTTCTAATCAACATCAATGTTTTTAGGATGAGTTTGGTTTAGGTTTTCAACCTAACCTTTTATCCCTTGTAGTTTTTCTATTTCCTTCCACCTCTGTACTTTATTTCTAGAACCATGGAGAGCTCATGCCTAAATTATTCTCATGTTCTTAGTAAATCTCCAAGTGTTTTCTCTTCACAGAAGGTCAAACTTCAGCAATGGAGTACCTTCCCATTTCCACTACAAAAGAATCATACCTCAAAAATAACCTCTTTCTATCTAAATGGGGCCTTCAGCGCTTCAAACAGGAAATCTTACATTTTTCCAAAGTGCCAAGCTATATCCATTGATAAGGCATTTTGTGCCCGTTCAGAAATTGGTAATGAAGGTATAGGAATTGTAAGTTTTTTGCAGGGCAAAAACTTCCTCATTACTGGCGCAACCGGTTTTCTAGCAAAAGGTGACTTAATTAACTTTGTTAATTTCAAATTTCGGCTGTATATGTCTCAGAAGACCTTATGTTTTTTTTTCTTATCTTATGCAGTTCTTATAGAAAAAATATTGAGAACGAATCCTGATGTTGGCAAGTTTTATATCATAATTAAGGCAAAGGATGATGAAGCTGCAAAAGAGAGACTTATTAATGAAGTATGAACCTTTTGCGATTCACTAGACATTGTCAATTTAATTTAAAATGGTTGCTGCATTCTGCATTTTTTATTATTTACAGTGTTTCAATGTTATCCATTTGTTTAATTCTTATTTTATTTCTCCTTTGTTGGAAGACTGAATCAGTGAACTGATTATGTGTTCAATGTTATCCATTTGTTTAATTCTTATTTTATTTTGGCTAAATAGTATATGATATATTTGTTAACCAAATTCATTTGTTTTTTCTTCTGTTTTTGAAAAATGATGAAAGGCTGGATACTCAGTTCAGTCTCCTTCTATACATAATTGGCCAGGAAATCAATTTGAAGTATAAACTGGAGTTTTATTTCTTTTAATGCTCAGATAGTGAACACGGAGCTCTTCAAGTCTTTGCAAGAAATTCATGGAAATAACTACCGAGAATTCATGCTTAAGAAAATTATACCAGTTTTAGGTAATGTTAGAGAAACCGGCATTGGAATCAAGCCTGAAATAGCTAGAGAGATTGCAGAGGAAGTAGATATCATTGTGAATTCAGCAGCAAATACTACTTTCGATGAGAGGTTCGAGTTAACTATATGCAAAGTACCATTATTTGCAATTTCTTTTTTCTGTATTTGAACAAAACCTGTAGGAGATAACTCACAATTATTAATAATGAAATCTTTTTATAATTTTTAAATATGTAAATTTCTAACTGGATCATGTAAAGCACTCCTATTGTAGGTACGATGTAGCCTTGGACATAAACACCTTGGGACCTTACAGGCTTATGAGCTTTGCCAAGAGGATGAAGCGGCTTAAGCTCTTCTTACAAGTATCAACAGGTCTGAATTCATAATCTGGCCATATATTATATTTCATTTCATTTCATTTATTTACATTTCTCTTACTATGATCATGCTCTTTGTAAACTTTTGACAGCTTATGTCAATGGGCAAAGACAAGGTGTTATTTCAGAAAGGCCCTTTTGTCTAGGCGATACTATCACGAGTGAAATGAGCTCATCTAAGATCTGCCCGGTATTGGATATTGAGGAAGAGATAAAATTGGCATTTTCTTCAACAGCTAAAGACGATGCATCAAATGTTCAAGAGATGAAAGATTTGGGATTAAAGAGGTGATCCCTTAAAAAAAACAATCAGACACATGTTAATTAAATTTAAAAAGAAAATAACAATTCGGATTTTGATAATCCTGTACGGGCATGGAAACTAACTTTTTGTGGTTAGTGGTTACTGATGAAAAACATATTTTGCCAGGGCAAAATTGTACGGATGGCAAGATACCTATGTTTTTACAAAGGCCATGGGTGAAATGGTCATAAACAGCATGCGTGGAGAGATTCCAGTTGTCACGATAAGGCCTAGTGTCATCGAGAGCACACTTAAAGAGCCCTTCCCAGGCTGGATGGAAGGAAACAGGTAATTGTGATACTTTCAAGTTTTAACTTAATTTGTGTAATATTTTCTTTTCTCGATAGTAATCTCTTGTTGTCTCTTTTTCTTGCTTGGTTATTTCAGGATGATGGATCCAATTGTGCTTTACTATGGTAAAGGACAGCTAACAGGATTTCTTGTCGAAACACGTGGAGTGCTTGATGTTGTGCGTGATCTCACTCGAAACTTTCTTAAATAAAATTTTACTGCTCAATTATTACTACGGATTATAGCACAAATTGTAATATAGAAAATCTTTTGTACTCTTATATGATTATCTAACAATTTGTTGTTTCTTTAGGTACCAGCTGACATGGTTGTGAATGCAACTGTAGCAGCCATGGCAAAGCACGGGTCATGCACTGATCCGGGCATGCATATATACCACGTTGCTTCATCGAATGTGAACCCGCTAGTATTCAGCCATTTGGCTGATATAATGTTTGAACATTTTAGTGCATCTCCCTACATGGACCCGACAGGCCAACCAATCCAAGTTCAACCTATGAAATTGTTCCATGAAATGAGTAAATTTTCCGATTTTATTTATGCTGATGCAATGGAGAAGAGTGCAAAACTAGCTGGCCCTGTTTCAAATGATAGGGTTTCAGATCGACTGAAAGCTTTGTGCATGAAGTTGGTGGAGCAAGCCAAGTACTTGGCCACAATATACGAACCGTATACATTCTATGGTGGCAGGTGAAGTTTATATATAAAGTCCCTTTTGGACAAAATTTGTTAAATTATCTATTCTCTTGGCCAAAACAAATGTACCGATTAGTATCAAATTTGAACTGACATCAAATGCAAATATGGAGACTGCATGTGCCAATTCGGCATATATATTTTCTTATGATGTCAACACATCTAACATTAATTATGCACTATGTACTTCAAAACAAAAATTTGCATTTCAAATACTTACGAGTTACGAAGAACATATCATGTGGTAAATCATGACATTAGCATGAGGAAGAAATTTTTTCACTTCTAAATCATGACCTAAGCGACAGCCTTGAAAAAAATGTAGGTTTGACAATAAAAACACGGAGGAGTTGATAGATGAGATGTCCGAAGAAGAGAGAGAGAATTTTCAATTTGATGTTGAGAGCATTAATTGGAAGGACTATATAGCAAATGTGCATATACCAGGATTAAGGAAGCACGTTAAGAAAGGAAGAGGCACGAAGCCGTAAATTGTCGATGTATCAGATCCAAGATCAGGAAGTTGTATATTAGCTCGACTTGAGCAAAAAAAAGAAAAAAAAAATCTATTATACTGAAAGTTAGATTTTTACTACAAATTTAGGTACCTTGCGCTGTTAAATTTACCTTCAATTCATGTAATCATTCTTGAGATACATCTATGAACTAAATTGTTATGTACACATATGTTGGGAAAAAGGGATTTATAATCCCCTTTCTGGAAATAAAATTGGTCCAATTGGCACGAGTAAAGTAATAAATAACGGCTTTGGGTATTGAAATTTATCTTATGATTGATTACTTTTCTCATTTTATTTTTTGTCTGATTCTTTTTGGTGATGTATTGGACGTCCGAAACTTCTCCTTACACTGGATGCAGGGTAAGGACTTCCAAAACTTTTCCATACATTGGTGATAGTTTTTTATTGTTCTACCTCAACAAAAAAAAAAAAAAAAGATATTAATTGTAGCAAGCTAAAGAATATGCTTTGCATAAAGTATGCACACGTGCTTTGGGACAGTGGAGCCTGATCTTGCACCAAGCCACCAAAGTTTAGGTATTCAAAGACATACTACATTATATCTATAACTATCCTTATGTTTATATGACTACTTGCGTTCTGATCACACTTCTTTTGCTGTTATCAGAACAAGGATATAATTACCATTTACCACAAAAAGAAGGGGCAAAATCATGTAATATGTGTGACGTGCTATTTATAGCTTTCTTTCATATCATATTGTGTTGGGTTATTTTACCGACATCCTCGGCCCAAGAAAGCCCGGTTCAAAATGAAAGAGAGAAGACTTCTACAGTGAAACAAGCACCTACGATAAAACAAAGGGTTAATTAGATTTATGCCATTGTAAAAATTTGAAATTAGTAAAATGCCATCACTAAATGACAAATTAGTTTTATGCCATTACAAAATAGCAAAAATTAGTTTTTTGCCACCGAAAATTAATTTACCAATTTTACCCTTTTAAATATGCCACTATAAAAATTTGAAATTAGAAAAATGTCATCACTAAATGACAAATTAGTTTTATGCCACTACAAAAATTTTGAAATTAGAAAAATATCATTACTAAATGACAAATCAGTTTTATGCCATTACAAAACTTTGAAATTAGAAAAATGCCGTGTAATATGATATGAATGTGTGTATTTCAATCCAAAGCCAAGCTACTTTATTTATTTCAATCTAGTCGAACATGAGTTTTGAAATTCAACTTTGAAGATTTACATTTCTTTTTTGTTGAACGTTTTTTTTTTTATTTTCAAGAATTTCAACTTTGAAGATTCAAAGATAATACATATCGTGACAATGCATCACTAGGAATAGTAGTTGTGCATGTTTTACAATTTTTTAAATGAAGCCTATAAATTACTCGGACAAAGGCTATATCAAGAAAATGGAGCATCATTAAAAAGGTTGGCACATTTAATTAAAATAGTATTCTTCAAACTCTATCGTTATGGATTCCGTAAATGAAAAGAAAGGAAAAAATATAAAAACTAACGCAAGGGCAATTTGGGATTTTTAAAAATATTGAGAGAATTCAGGATGACATTTTTAGAATTGAATCTTTTATGGAATGAGATAATGGCATATATCTAATTTAAACAATTAGATGATGGCATAAATCTAATTTGTAATATAATAATGGCATATCACTAATTAGATTGGATTCACAGTGGCATAAAACCAATTATTCCTAAAACAAAACAACACAAATACAAGGGAAAAACAAAAAATAGACCCGTTTCCAAAGATTGTTTTGAACTGAACCCATATCCAAAATTAAAGGGTGGTTAACTTTGAGCACACAAAAATTTGCAAGTCTTCGACCAATATATACTCACATTACTTACATGCAAATATACACTTACTATTCCAAAATAAAAGTAATTTTGTCATGAAATGTTACTTTGATGGCATGTTGCTTCATCAATGCTATTAAAAAATAATAGTAATAAAAAATATTTTTACTTCGACCTCAATATTATTCCAAAATCAACAGGCCTCATAATATGCTTGGAAACTACTTAACGATCCTGACGTATCCAAGGCTCTCATATGAATATGACTAGTCGAACCGGTCAACTCCATCCTTGATTAATCAAAACTATTTATGTTAAAGATTATTAAATTAATTAATTACCATTAGAACTTTCAAAACAGCACACATTTCTGGACACATTCTTTGATTTTTTTTTTTCTAATATATTTTCCTGACTGATGAAATAACTAAAAAATGAATGCAAATTCTTATTTTCCGAACCAAATCGAAAAATATGAAGACAAACTTTAGCTGTCCTATTTGATAATTTTTTTTTTACTTTATTAATAATATTAAAATGGTCTGTTATGTTCAAACGTTAATTTTTTACTGTTATGCACATTCATAAAGCTAATATTCATTAAATCTTAGGAAACCACTTTAATTGTTAGACCGTTTTAAAAAAATTGGATGACAAAGAACTCTCTCTTTCTTCAAAAAAAAAAAAAAAAAAAAAATTAGACCGTTTTCAACTTTCTCAACACATAATTATATAACGCTTACATTCTCATTTTACCTATCAAATTTGGATAACATTAGTATTTTATCTCCCTCTCTGTCCTTCTACCTAACGTTAAAAAACAAGTTATATGTTTATGTTTTTATTCTATTTTTATATGTAGATGCGGGATTAATCGATTGTTCTTATTAACCGGATCAAAATTTTTACTAAAAAAGAACAGAAACACTGTTGCATTTTTGCAATCTTTTCATTATTATTATAGAGGAATTTCACACGACATCAAAGCAACAGTAGTGGTCAAGTGACTATAAACATTATTTACATAACAATAGCAAAACAAAGTTCTTATTCATCAAGGAAAATAGTTCATGGATATAATTTCTAACAAAAATATTTTTTTATTTATTAGACCCAAGTTCCTTCTACTGTATTAATGGGGTCATGAATAACCATGACAAAGTTCATAATTTATCATGTGGGAGCCAGCACATAATCAACCTAGAATTACTACTCATAAAAGGACACCATCTATAGGGGTAGTATAGGCTAACAACCTTTTAATAGCCATCAAGCCTCTTTTAAGTCTCTTCTGCACAACAAAGTTCTTTTGTTAAATTACTATTGTCAAACCAACCAGACTAAATAAGAAAAATATTATATGAGATAAGATAATTAATTTTTAACAATTAATGGGATAAGAAGTTATTATGCACTATTAAGTCACAAAAAATTGTCTTGCGGCGCTTTTGCAATGAACTTTTTGACTCGGAAAATATTTCTTAAATTAAATACAAAAGCGAAAAAGAACTGTTGAAAAAGGAAGTTGGTGGCGACGTAAAATGTGAATCTGGTCCAGACGTACGACTTTTTGTGTGTGAAGGTTTTAGTTAGAAATTGCAAAAGAAATTGTAGCAAGTAGGGATACAGTAGAAAGCGACGACTTCTGTTCTCCCTTTCCAATAGATATAGTACGTAATCATACACTCAAAAAAGCCAAATTTCTTATATACCATCACAAGATCAAAATATTTTACATTTGACGTCTTGAAAGTTCGGACTCTTATAAAAATACTCTGATAAAAAAATATATACATAAATTAGCAATTACATATACTTGACAAGTGCGACAAATAATATAAATATTTGTAAACAAAATGATTACACAAAAGATTGTATATTAAATTTAGGGTAACTAAAGAATTATTTGTTCATATCATGTGCTAATAAAATTGAATTATTATTTCTTTTAACGCGTTCGAGGTCGATTGGATTTTCAAATTGCACATAATTTATTACACAAATCTATCTAAATTATAAAAATATATCTATTTTTGGTTTTGATAAAGTTTTAATTGGTAATATTTTCTAGTCATTAATTGAAATAGTTGTGTATACATACTTAAATTAAATACAAAAGAATCTCAACCTTCAAAAGAAATAGTGAAATACTTCACATATCCTCATTAGTGTTCTTTAAAAAGAAAAAAAATCAAAGATGTCATTTTGTGTAAAACTAGTCTGCTTGGATAAGTATTTTGTACTTCTAAATTTCATAACAATCCAAGAGAATTTTAGGATAACAATTTCATGGATAAATATCTTAAATGATTTCTTGTGAACGAACAATCAAGAGAAAAAATAAAAATAAAAAACTTTTTTGTACACTGAATGGTTAAAGCACAGCCACATAAATACTTTGAAGAGATTTTTATGATAATATAACGTTTTATAGGGTCATTACGAAAAATTCCAAAACTTGAGGAATCACACCAGAAATCTCGCTAGTAGCAAAAAGACCGAAGCAAGTTAGAGAGAAGCGCGATTAAGTACTCTTTTCTTTTCTTCTTCTGACATTTCTCCTCCTACTCTCCACTAGCTCTTTATTCATTTCTCGTACTCGGTTTCAAAATGTCGGGAGAAGCGCGACTCGAAAGTCGAAACAACAACTAGCTAAAACTTAAAAAGAGAAAGACAACCTTTTTCATGTACTAATTGCTCGCCTCACCTCAACCTTTTTCATGTACTAATTGCTCGCCTCACCTCTCTCTCTCTCTCATTCTCTTTCCTTCCTTTTTGCTTGGATCCATGGATGGAGCCACTGAAGCTTCTCCAAGCGTGCTCAGAGGCGTTCGTGTTCAAGCTCCATTGGTAAGCTCGCTTTCTGAATTTTCTGTTGGAGTTTAATTTGGGGATTTTGGGGAATTTTTGTTGGTTGGTACTTAATTTTGGATCTATAAGTTGAGTCCTTCAATTGAGCTCGGTTTAGGGTTTTGGGTTATCTCAATTTGTATATATATGGACGGAGTGAAGTGATTCAGGCTTTTTTGTTTTAATTTTATTTTATAATCTTGCTAATTTCTGTACATATCTGTTGATTTTATATGATCTGTACCACTTTTTGTAATTTAAGACGTGAGAGTACTTATTAGATTTTTTTAGTGGTAAATTTAGTAGCTGAGGCTCTTCCTTTTTTTGGAATAAGCGAATTATGATAATCTATGTCTTGTTAAGATAATTTGCCAAGTTCATGGAAAAGTCAGTTTAAAATTGATTAAATTGGAAACAATTGCACAATGTGGGACAACTGAAGTTCAGTTAGTGGTAATTTCTCACTGTTTAACTTGCTTTACACTGCAACAGGTTGATTCTGTTTCATGCTATTGTCGTGTGGATGCGGGTCTGAAAACTGTAGTTGGGGCTCGAAAGTTTGTACCTGGTGCGAAGCTATGCCTACAACCTGAAATCAAACCCAACACTAGACGGAAGCCAAGAAGCTCACGCAAAGACCGAGCCCGCACACAGGCTCCACTTCTGCCTGGTTTACCTGACGACCTAGCAATTGCGTGTCTGATTCGCGTTCCCCGTGCTGTGCATCCAAATCTGCGTCTGGTGTGTAAGAGGTGGAATCGTCTCTTGTCTGGAAATTACTTCTACTCCCTCAGGAAGAAAACAGGTATTGGTTTCAATTTTTATTTTTAGAATAATCACATGTTATATGTGAGCACATGCTAATGCCAATTTCTCTCTTTCTTCAACTATTGGAAAGTATTTTAAAAATGAAGGAAATGCCTTGTATTTTTTTGAACCACCAAGTAGATTTCAGTACACTTGCAAAACAAGAAGTATCCATTTATTGCCAGTCCTCGCACTCATTGTTTGTCTGTATTCAATGGGTAGAAGGGATTATTGGATTTTTAATGAAAGGTTCTTTTAACAAAAGAGGGTCATAGGTGATAATGCTCATGTTTGAGGGTACACAGGATTTGTCTTAAAGGGTAGTCTCATTTTATGTATTGTATGTGCAGTTATACAGAGAGAAACAGTAAAAATGCTTTTGCAACTCTGAAGCCCCTTTTGATTTGACATTTTACTAAAAAAATAAGATCAATAAATAGTATTGGCGAGGAACAGTACAAAAATTATACAGGTACAAGCTTCATGTCGTGCACTGCTTAACTATGTAGCCACAAAATTTTAGGTATGGCTGAAGAATGGGTCTATGTCTTTAAAAGAGACCGAGAAGGCAAAATATCATGGCAAGCTTTTGACCCAATTTATCAACTGTGGAAGCCACTTCCACCCGTCCCTCCTGAATACTCTGAGGCACTTGGTTTTGGGTCAGCTGTCCTTAGTGGGTGTTACCTGTACCTCTTTGGTGGTAAAGACCCAATGAAAGGCTCCATGAGGCGGGTGGTCTTTTACAATGCCCGGACCAATAAATGGCAACGAGCACCTGATATGTTACGCAAAAGGCACTTCTTCGGCTCATGTGTCATAAACAATTGTCTTTATGTGGCTGGAGGCGAGTGTGAAGGTATTCAAAGAACATTAAGGTCAGTTGAGATGTATGATCCGAATCGAAATAGGTGGGCTTGTGTGGCTGAAATGAGTACTGGTATGGTACCATTTATAGGGGTCGTTTATGAAGGCAAGTGGTTTCTCAAGGGGCTTGATTCCCACCGACAGGTGGTCAGTGAGGTGTATTTGCCTAGCTCGAATGCATGGTCAACAGTTATAGATGGCATGGTGACAGGTTGGAGAAACCCTAGTTTGTGCTATAATGGTCGACTTTATGCAGTTGATTGCAAGGATGGTTGCAAGCTTAGGGTTTATGACAGGTCCACCTGTTCATGGACTCGGTTTACTGACAGTAAAAATCATATGGGAAGTTCTCGTGTCTTTGACGCAGCTGCTTTAGTGTCACTAAATGGTAAATTGTGTGTGATAAGAAATGATATGAGTATTAGTCTTGTTGATATCTCTGGTTCGAGTCTGGAGACGGGTAATGCTCCTTTGTGGGAGACCATTGGGGCCAAGGTTCACCAGCAAAGATCCTTTATGGCCAATCTGTGGTCAACCATTGCAGGACGGGGTGGGTTGAAGAGCCATATTGTGCACTGTCAGGTGCTTCAAGTATAGCTTGATAATGCTAGGCAATCTAGTATATAGTTTTCTTCTCAGAGGGGTGATTGCACTAAAGCCACATTAACTATAAAATACCATTGTAAATAGCATTTTTTTTTTTTCCTGGAGCCACCTCTATATGTTTTCACACCAGAGTTTTCACAGGTCCATTGATCTGAATCCTTAGGAAAGGTGTGGTAAGTTCTCTGAAAGAAGATTAGGTCGAAATTAGTTTCTGTGGCTTTGGTGCATTTACTCCTTGCTGAGTTTCAGTGAGATTTATGAACAGAGATAGACCAATTTTCATTTCAGTTTTGTACCTGATGATGATACATCAATTAGGAGATGGAAATCGATTTTGTAGTTTTGTTTTGGGGTTGATGGTGATATTTAGAGGCATTATGTGGAGGTTCTGTTGCTAGCTAGATGATGCTTAAGCGCGAAGCACAGATGTGAAATACTTCAGAAAAATTTGGTCTTAGTTAGGTTTGAAGACGTTACAATACTGGGGGGTTAGGTTATAGGGGAAAGTTATGTTGGGGCTTCATTCTATTTGTTTATCTCTGGATGTGTTTCACCTTTGGTGCTGGATTATCAACTATATTGGAACTTATTTTATAGTATTTGGAAAAAGAAATAATAATAATTATCCTGTTGTTCAGTGATTTCTTTTACATTTTCTGTGTTGCTGTTTACCCTGATTTACTGCTATATGCACATGCATTATCAAGTTCAGTGAAGTTTCTACATGTCAATTTCATTCAGAACATGAATATTCACTGAATATCGCTCACAAATTCGAGGAAATCAGTTCCATGTAAAGTTTTTCATCACTTTCGAAATGCGTTAGAGAGTTTGACTCCCATCTTATCTTTAAAAAATATATAAAAAAAAAAAAGCTTTTCATCACTGAAACCTTGGTGGTGGTTGAACATTCAGATTTTACTGAGAAAGATGACTTCTCTGCATGTACCAAACAACCATTTCGAGTGCGTGACATTTGAGAACTTGCCACTTGCCAGAGCTCAAATCTGGTACCAAATGATCCCATTTCGAGGCAATTCCATTCCATATCTTTCACAACATTGCAGCCTGATTGTGCCAGTGTGGAGTAACTCACTGGGCAGTGAGCTATCCCGCGCGTGCTCTAGAGTTGTAAATAAGTCTAAGCTACGGATTTTTAGCTCTAGAATTATTATTTTTTAAAATCCATTTTTTTAGCTCTATAGGTTCATTCGATAATAAATGAAGTGAGTTCTAGGCTTCTAGCTGAAAAGATGCAACGTTCCAACTCTGAACAGTAGATTTTTTAATATTCATCCTAAATTAAGTTTTTTTTAGAAAAAATACTATTTAAACTCATAATGTATCATTTTTTCAAAAAATAAAAATTTATGGAGCCTCTTTTTCCGCTTGCTTCTCTCACGCCAAGTAACACAATTTTAAACTACATGGCAACTATTTATGGGGCTGCTACCATTTATGTATAAAATCATGTGTTTTAAAATAATTAGGAAGTACATCGGTGGGAGAGAAATTTTTTTTTTTTTTCAACATTCCATGCTATCTTTCTTTCCTGTATGAATACTGGAGAGGATTTTGTCCTTGGAAAGCTAAACGGAAATAAATAGCGAGACACAATTGTTGCTCTGATTGAAAAGAAATATTCACTGGTTAGTGATTTGAGCTCCTGTTTTCTTTATGACCATCCTCAACCTTAACTTGTTGCCAAATATTGAAATGACATTTCAACTAAGCGACAACACTCGGATTATGTGATCACTAACATGTTTATCATACCAACGCACTAACAATGCTCAAAAATAAATAAAAAAAAAAAAATTTCTTAGGCAATAATCAATAGATTGCCCCTACGTAGTCCTCACTTACTTTGCCAGGTCATCTCAGAAAAATGACACATCACCACATTTGCATCTAATAGACTAATACAATCACCAGATTGAACATCAAGTAAATTTATTGCTCCGCGACATCAAGTGAATTACTAGATTATTATACTATGCAGAAACATACCACAAACCCCATAAAACATTTCTACTTACAGCAACACGTGCTCAACAAAATGAAAGGAAAAACACAAAAACAGGAAGCGAAGATAAAATTTAAAAGGAAGAAGAAATTAAAGACGAAGAAACTTAGAGCTCCTCCTTTTTGTGTGCACCGCCAACTACATTCTCCTTGGTCGCCTCAAGCTTCTCCTTTGCTGCATCGACGGCCTCCTTTGCTTTCTCTTTTGCTGTCTCGTACCCCTCATAAATCTTGTGTTTTGCCGTCTCCTTCGATTCATCCATCTTTTCCTGCGCTTGTCCGGCCTTCTCTTTGGCCTTCTCTTTTGCTTCCTTCGTTTTCTTGCTTGTTTCTTCCTTTGTTTTTGCACTTGTTTCTTCGGCCTTCCTTTTCGCCTCCTCTGTGGCCTCTTGTGCTGTCTGCTTCGCACTCTCCTTGGTTTTTTCTGCCTTCTCAGCTGCTCTCTTTCCCGCCTCTGTTTAGTTTGAAAACAATATGAATATTTTACATCAGGATGGATTATTGTCTTCAAACAATGATGTAAATTTGCTAATGATAGAAGAATGTAACAGAATTAGAGTATTAGACAATACCTGAGGTTACTTCCTGAATTTTCTCAGTGCCCATTTTCGTAGCTTCTTTTGCTTCCTTTGCTTTCTCTATTGCAACAGAGAAAACCAGAATTTCAATAAACCAATTAATTGAACAGTGCACAAATCGGTTTGGCAAAAAAAAAAAAAAAAAAAAAAAAAATTAAAAAGAAAACCAAATTGGGGCCCTAAGGTTATCTCATTTGCGTCTCCAATGTGCTTTCACTTGAAAGTTGACAGCATCATATTCTATAACTCTACCAACAACTTAATTTACATATGATGGGATCTTTCTTTTGGTACGCGACATTAATTAGTCATCTGTTCTAAACATTAAATAAAATTGAAGACTCACCACTGACAGTCTCTTGGGTCTTCTCTCTGGCCGACTTGACGGTCTCGCCGGCCTTCCTCCCAACCTCCTCTTCATCGACTTTATGTTTTAATCCCAATCCTTCACTGATCTTCTCCTTAGCCCAGCCGGTCCACGACTCCTCATCCTGATCCTCTGTGTCGACTTTCGCCGTCGGCACAACCGCAGCAACTAGCAACAGCCCAATGAGTACCACCAAAGGAACAGCTGCTCTCCTGTAGATCTTCATTATAACGTCTTTAGTATTCTTTCACTATGATTATGGCTTAGATTGAATTGGCAATTATTAAGCTTGGCTTGATATGAATCATATATATGCAAGTGTGAGACGAGCCTAGAAGGATTTTGAAAAGAGTTACCGAGGTAAGTAGTTGGACACGTGTAATGCTTTTGCTGGGAGGCTGTTGCTGGGGTGACAGGTGCCCAGTGAGGTGGCATATTGGCATGTCGGCTTGGGTTGCATCTTTATCATTATCAAATAAAACGCTCTCCGGACAGCTTAGTACCGAGAGGTGGTAAAAAAACAGCTTGGTACCGTCCGAAAGAATGGCCTTCAATTTGGACAGCATCATGGGCTTGATTGCGAGGGATGTTTGTACCGGGCCTAGATATCAGAGGAATATTGTGATTCAAAAGATGAGGATGTTCTAATGTCACAATTTGAATGTCCGAAATATTCCAAAATCATTTCTTGCTAATTTTTTTAAAATATAAAATTCAAATTTCGAATCTAAACTGTGAACTTATTCGATGTAACAAGCGATGCATTTTTATACAAGTTTTATAAATTTTAAATTTATTTGATACTTGATCAAGAGATTGCATATTGAACGAATCTAATTAAATATAATAGATTAATTATAATATGTTCATATTTTAGCATCTTGATCAAGTATCAAATAAATTTTAAATTTATAAAACTTATATGAAAATGCATTACTTGTTATATTGAACGATATTAACAGTTTGGATTCAAAATTTGAATTTTTATAATTTGAAAAAGTAACAAAAATAAAAAGAGTTTTAGAACATTTAGTGGCATTCAAATTATAGGCACTAAAATCCTCCTCATATATACCCGCACATAAAATGATTATTTACAAGGTTTCCTCCCTCTGTAATTTCAAGTTCGCTTTCTAGGTTAACAAACTCTATGGTAATTAGGACTTTTTCGGATATTAAAATTTAAAAATATTTTCTAAAAGAATAGAGCGTTATTTGTAGTGGGAAAAATTTTAAAACCAAACTTGAATTCTGATCGATCACATATATTTATAATTTAAAATGAGAAATCTAGATTCATGTCTAGTTAACAACATAGTTTGCTTAAAATAAATATTCTTGTATAACGTTAGAATCAGCGTGATAAAAATTCATATAGAATTACAAACTAATGTTTTACTTGGAGTTCGGTTACACAGACAAATCAAACATACATTTCTAATTTAATCAAAAAAGGTGTGGAGTACACAACTCGTCTAATTGCGATAAAGGAGGAGAAAAAAATTACATAAAATCTTATACATGAGGATAATACTTCGAAGTTAAAAGTGCAACCCATCAAAATCAACCAAATAGTGACTTAACCGTATCGTCGACATCATTCCTAAATTCTGACCAAGGCTGATTCATCAATTGCCACCTATGATAAGGGGTGAAATTTATCTCGCTGAAGAATTTCAAATTTCTGTCTTATTTTTCTATACTTTTAAGAAAATACAAGTTTCTCCCTCTTGTCAAATAATTATAACATTTAGATAAAAATTCTGCACTTAATCAGTTTTCTTATATGAACTTTTCCTCAATGAAAAAGACAATTCCTCAAAATTATAAACGCTTGTGATTGTTTTGAACAAAAATAGATTGAAATAGAACTGACAAAATAAATTTATGATAGAACTATGCATAAACTTATATTTTTTTCCTCGATTTATTGTCTTATCTTATTTAGTTTTTAGGTTTGTTTGTTTGCCCATTTCCCCTTTTTTTAATTCAAAGTAACAACAATATATTCTATCTCAAAATGATTATTGAAAAAATAATATTTCCATTCAAAAGCATTTATGTTAACAGCATGAGTTGTAATAATGAAAATTAAAGAACCAGAAATTTTAACGCATTATTGAAACTGTATAACTTCATTTATGCATTTAACTATAACTTTTCTACTCGTTCACTAAAAGAAAAAAGATAATTTTATTTTTTGAGAAATATTACTATTTATTTTGGGTATAGGAAAGAGGGACATTACCAAAAAAAGAAATAAGAAATCATTTTTTTATGATAAAGTCATAAAGAAAAATATCATTTTGAGTAACGTATCCGACTTTTTTAGAAAGTTCTCCCTTAGTTCTTTCCGGACTAGGGTCCCACCGTCTCAAACCTTGTACGGCTCTACGTATTTCCCTTCGGTGTCTTCATTTCAGATTCACATTCCATGGTCAACATTTTCCTTTGACCGTGTTTATTTTATTCCCACTTCTCAAATCATCAATCAGAGCTTTCTTCTGAGACAACCCAACACCCTCCACTTTTGTAGCAAGTCTCCTATTCGGGACCCACAAAATGAATCATTAACATGGAATCTATCGTTAGTAACCCTTCCAGTAATCGCTACATAAATTTACGTCACAGAGAATCTGAACAATAAAGCAAATAAAAACCAAAACTCCACTACGCTTCTTTTTAATTCTACTACCTCACAAAAGCAATAAAAAAGATCTTTTTTACTTCATAAACCCTCCTCTCCAAAAAAATTGGAAACGAAAAACCAAAAAAGAAAAATCAATGGCGACTACTCTTTCTCCGGCGCCGATCAAGCTTCCCACGGCGGCGAGATCCTGCGCCACCGCCAAACCCACTTCTCTTCTCTCTCTAGTGCGCACGAACCATCGCCTCCTTTCCAAGCTCTCCTCCCCTGTTTTTCTCGACCTCAGAAGCCATGGCGGAAGCAGATCCGCTCCTTCTACGAGCGTTTCTTGCTTGCCTTCGTCGTCTGGCGGAAGAGGAGAGGCGAATGAGGAAGGAGAGGATGTGGAGAGAGCTCTAGGCATGGATGGAAGCATACCTGGGAGTTCGCAAGAGTTTGTCAGGCGCGTTTCTTCTCGCGCCTATGATATGCGTCGGAATCTGATTCAATCTATCGATTCTCTAGGATATGATGGTAATTTTGCGTCTCTTTTTAGATTTCAGAATATTGGCGTTTGCAATTCAAAATTTTAAAAAGTGGTGTTGGGTTTTTTTTGCTTTTGTAGTATTGGAGAAGAATCCATGGAGAGAAGACACAAAACCTGTTTATGTGTTGACTCAGAGGGACAATCATCTGTGGACTATGAAAACCCGACGGAGTCGCAGGTCAGAGCTGGTCTCATTTTTATGTATTAAATCTTATGAAATTTAATAGCTTATGGTAAATTCCTGATTGCATTTTTTCAAATAATAATAGTGAGGTGGAAAGGGAACTTGGAATGCTTTTTTCGAAAGGGGGCAGTAAGAAGTGGTCGGGGGTTGGTACCAAAGCTAGAACTTCGGGTGTTGGATTTAACATGCTTGTGGAAGATATCAGGGAAGGAGTTCTTGTAAGTTTATAATCTTTTACCGAAATGCTACTTTAATTTACTCTTACATTAATCTACATGGTTTAGTTCCTCTTAGATGTGTAGGAGCGGGTACAGATTATAGTGGAAATCTTTATTGTTTGTTTAGATCATGATTTAAGTTTGCCTGATTGGATAGCTGTCCAAACCAGAGTTTGAATTAGAGAGAGAGAGAGAGATTGTTTGCCATTTTAGATTTAGACATTCTGAAATTAGATGCTTCAGAACTGCAAAAAAAAAAAAATCTGTCTCTTTATGTCTCCCTTTGGGATGTGCTGCACCAGATGACTCAATAGAACAAATGGTTCGAAAAGTGTTTCCTATGATGGTCATTGACAATTTCTTATAAGATTCAATTAAGGAAACTTCAGACAAAATTGTATTTCTATGCTTGCATTGCTAATATTATTATAAAAACCCTTTTATGGTAGGTTTTCGAAGATGAAAATGATGCAGCAAAGTATTGTGACATTCTTCAAGGAGGGGGTCAGGGATGTGAAGGCATTGCGGAGCTCGAGGCTTCATCTGTGAGTACTCTGTGCTGTTTACCTTTACATTATGTACTATTGCATTCTGGTTTAACTTTACTAATCTTATACTGTATTTGATAATTATTAGTTCTCCATCAATTTTGTAGGTGTTCGACATCTGTCACAAGATGAAGGCGCTTGCTGTTCTGTTTCGTAAAGGAAGATCACCTCCGTTGCCAAAAAGCTTGGAGAGAAATTTGAAGGCTAGAAAGAGGTCGCTTGAAGATTAGTTCAGCTTCTCTTTATATTGCTTGTTGTATAGAAGTAACTTAATATAGACTATTAACCACAGATGTTACAGTAGAAGGAAGGTCGCGAAAGAGTCGAGATTTGAGCTGAGTAAGATCTCGGTCTTGTGTCAAAAAATTTGAAATATATAGTGATAATTTTGTCTATATGAAAATTATGTGCATTTCCCAAGTTTGTCCTGTCTTCTGTCGTTTGGAATACATCACTTCATCTTGTATGCCTATTTGACTGGTACAGGAGACAAAACAGCCCTGGTAGTACCATCACTGTACCAAGGTGAGCATAGGGTTGTGTGGTCACTGTACCAAGAGAAAAAGTTTACAATTGATGATTTCGTAAGACCTTCGATTTAGTTAGAGGATTAAGCAAGAGTAACTAAGAGGCTTAGAGGATTGAGCAAGTGCAACTAATAAAGTTCACTGGGATGGAAGTTTCACTCAGTTCATCATACCAAAACAATATAAGATAACTCTAGAGAATTACAATTTCTTTTATGTCGAAGCATTAATCTTGACTTATAGCCTCGATTAGTTTTTCCAATTAGAAGGATTTAACATGCTACCAATTTCCTCTCTTGACAGGCTGCTGTCAAGATATAGGAAAAAAAAAATGCCATCAATTTCCGAAAAAGACAACACAAAGTACAACACCAGATTATTGGATCTCTAGTACACCCTCTACACTAACCAATTAACATCATCAAACTTATTAAACATAATTCACACCTACCACAATTTATAAATTTTATTTTTCTGCACAGAGATGATATGGATTGTTCTGCTTACTCGACATCTCACATATTTCTCTGGTTATGTCAGTTCAGCCAAAACAAATGGACTTGCAACTTCAATAGTTTCTTTTTAGCTTGTCAATTGAACTAGAACCACTATTATGTGAAGATTGTTGAAGCATAATCAGCCTTTCTCTTCGGAAATTGTTAAAATCTTTTGGCAAAGAGACATTCATGCTATGTTTCATCTCTTCAGCCATGCTTCTCAAAATCTACATTAAGATACAAAAGTAAACATTTATTTTAGATCAAAAGACTGACCACAGTAACCAAATAGAAACGGACTAAAATCGGAGGATCCTTACTGTCTCAGCCATGCCTTGAAGCACATTATCAGGAACTAAACTGAGCAGCGGCGGTCGTACCAAGCTAATGCCTATCTCTAAGTGTCCCTTTAGAAGGCTCTGTTTTTCTTTCCTCTCAGGGTAAACTGTACCTTTCACACTCAGAGTGAATTCAGATGGTATAGACGAGCTTTGCAAGCCTCTTAGCTCCCATTTAGTCTGCATTAATTCAATTCAATCATATTTAAATATGTTTTGCTGTGAGTGTAATATCAATTGGAACCGAGATGTTTTCAATTCCATTTTTTTTATATTGTATACTTTGCTACTTACTGCTTGCAATTCTAAAACAGTCGTAGCATGGACTGGTACGTTGGATGGATATTCCTTGCCATGTGTTTTGCATCTCAACCGCATGACAACCACAACGTGAGCTGATACAAAGAAAAATTGAATCGGTACCATCTGAATTTTCCATTCTTCCTACAATTTATAGTGCCTATATCAAGCCAGGATATCTCGGATTAACTGTTACAAAAAGGAAAAAAAATGAAGAGAATATGTTGTCTCACTTCATTTAGTCTATTGCTTCGGTGATGAGAAGGGAACACGGCTTTGAGTACCCTGGGCCGGTCTTGAAGGTATTCATCAAAGGAAACCTACAATTAGATAGGTTGTAAAATAATCATCAGACAAACAACAGATTTGGTTCGAAAAGAACAAATAATTAAGGTTTTATGAGAAATGTACCAAAAAAATAAAGGAAAAATAAATTAGGATGATCAACAATTCATGTTATGAAGTCAAAAGATTTATCAATCATTTTCCTTTGTGCAACCAAAAGTTACAGAGGATAAAATCTACCTCAGGGGATTCATACAGAGGGATATTGCTGGAAATAATTGAAGAATAAGTCACAGTGTTCCCCTTTTTCGAAGCCGAGAAGGTTGAATTCGCACCATAGGAGTTTGTCGAATTTGTATAATTTGATCTTTTCATGGCAATCACCTGATGCTTCCCCCTTTTTTGCCATGTAATTCCTGTCATCATCTTTCCATGATGCACCTGTAGAGAAGCTCTGGTTGCAACAAGAGACATCTCTCTCTCTCTCTCACACACACACACACACACAAGCACAGTTGTTCGTTAACTCTCTTCCTCCTTGCTGTATTATTGTTTTTCTGATCTCTACTTATGTCTTGCGTGTACAACTGTTTGCGTCCCTGTCTTGAAATGAAATGAAGCTTTTCTTTGCATGACTTATCAGGGAAACCGGAAGCGTTATAAGTAATAACTTATAAACTACACTCAATACTTTGCCGACGACCATAATTTTGGATTTTTGTATCGGACCCACTTTGATTGAATAATTATGAGATATTAATCCATCTCAAGATATCTCTCTCTAATCTATAATTATTTCAATTGCTAGACAGGTTACCAACAACGGAAATTGGGTGGGATCCAGTCCTGTTCTCAAGCTGTTAACTTATTGTGCGCTTTTTAGTTTTTTATTTATTTTCTGAGATTTGGTTTCCTTCCAATCTATTTCAATAGGCTAACAGGTTACTAAAAATATAGATATCAATTGAGTGGGGTCGGTAATGTTATGATACCACTTAGCTTATCGGGTTTGGTTTGATTATAATGAAATTTTCTTAAATCTAAGACTTACCTCACTTTTTCAGGGAAATACTAGAAGTATCCCAACAACAATATGCATATATTCAACTATAATGTTACAAACTGATGCAGCATATTTTCGGAACATAGATTAAGTTGCACATATGGATATGGTTGTGGTTATTTACTTATTTTTACAATATGCCGAGACGAGACTAATTGGATCGGGTTAGATGGGTTTGGGTAACAATTGATTTTGAAGTTGGATTTGTTTAGAAAGCATCCGTTTCAGAAGTGGAAGTTGGTTAATTTTGCGTGCACGACAGAGTTATAAAGCTTCTACATGTGGAAGTTTCAAGCCAGGTGTTACTGGTTTAAGATGTCTTCGTTCTTGTCATTTTCCTTGACTAGATAATGAATATGTTTGAGAAACTGGGCCTCTTTGAAAAAAAATACTTTGTTTGCTATTTTGGATTTATTCATGCGTAAGAGACATTTAAATGAACAACAGTAACAAACAAAAATTGTATTTCAGAGTTATATTATGGTGTGATCAGCGTTAAGCATCGGATGAAGAGATATAATTTGAAATTATCAAAATAATGCAAATATTTTAAAATATCCGCATTCAAATCTTGCCAAGTGTTTTTTCCCTCTAATTAATCTCTCCCCTTCGGGAATATGGAAAAACATGTTCTAAGACCTAAAAAAAAAAAAAAGGAGAGAGAGAGAGAGAGAAATGTATGCTCTAAATTTCTCTTATTGCAAGACAAATGTAAAATTGTAAACATAATTTATACTCTCATAGTTTATATATTTGAAGCAACTCCTGTAGTGAACTACCTTTTTATATGAACTTTTTCTCCACGATAAAGATCGTTTCTTCAAAATTATAAATGGTTATGATTGCTTTGAGACAAAAAAAAAAAAAAAAAAAAAAAAAAAAAAAAATCCAGTGCAGGGCTGGAAAATCTAGTCCATGGAAGAATGGCCACATAATTATCACGTCAATTAATATATGTAATTTTTTAACATCTTGTTATTTTAAATTATTTTATTATTCAAAAAGTAGTATATATTTTAATTATATATGCATATTTGTTAGTATCTGTTTATTCAAACATAGTATATCTGTTTATTATATTGTATCCGTGTCAAAATCCATAGTGACTAATTATTTGCTCTTACCACCCGATGAGGTGGATTTGCACGAATCTCAATGTAAAAGGCCTTTTTGATAGATCTAGGACATCATTTTTTTGGATATACCGGGTAGCGACTACCAGGTTGGAACAAAAGCAAAGAAAAAGAAAACACAGGCAAGAACAAAGAAAAAACTGAAAAACTGAAACAACGGTCTTCAACAAATTCTCATGAAGAGTGTAGCCTCCCTCACAATCCATTCATGTATGGCCCCCAGCATTCTCGTCTCCCTTCTGAAGATTCTATTATTCCTTTCCCGCCACACACACCAGAATGTTGTTGCTATTACTGTAACCATGAAAACGTTACCTTTACTATCCCCTAGGAGATTGATCAAAGCATCGCGGGCTGCACATGTAGAGACAGGGATTGGAATATTAGTTGTAACCTGCAAAGCCCTCCATAAAGCCTGGGACATCGGACAACTTATGAAAAGATGATCAGGTGTTTCACAAAGGTTTTGATTGCAGAGAACACAGCCAGCAGTGGCGGATCCACCACTGGGTCGGGTGGGGCTAGAGCCCCACCTAGCGCCGTCGAGATCATGGAGCCCCACCTTAGCCCCAGCTAATTTTTTCTGTCATTGGAGTACTCGAAGGTCCGTTGTATGAGATGGATATATAATTAACTTATGTTGGACCAATGTTCTTATAAACTCAGCCCCATCTAAATATTTTTCCTAGATCCGCCACTAAACACAGCCAGGCTGAAATGAGATATTTCGCCTCTGTAACTGAGATCCTGAGTCAGAATCCTACCATGTGCCAGAAGGACTAGAAATATTTTTGTCGATGGCGGGATCTTAAGCTTCCAAAACAAAATTGAGAGGGAAAGTAACTTTCCCTGCCAATGCCAATCTCTTATAAACAGTAGAAGCAGAATACGACCCATCTGAACTACACATCCAATATAATCGATCATCCCTTTTGTGTGAACACATAGTTTTGCAGAGACTGCATAATAGAGTGCTGATCCCTTGTCAGAGGCGCTGGTAAAAGTGTGTGTTGTAGCTGTACGGCCTGTCTAAGAGTAATGAAACGCTTTGTAGTAGGCGGTTCATCATGATCAAATAGATGAAGCCTATCCTGCCCCCATTTATCATACCAGAAAAGGGTGTTCTGGCCTGAGCCAACTTGCATGCATGTAAACAGCTGAACAAATTTTCTCAAAGACATCAAGTCTTTCCAAAAAAACGAACCATTATTATTCCAAGCCATGGGTGGTGTGAGTCTACCTCTCTTTGCATATAGTGATCTAGCAATAATCGACCATTGTGCTTGCGGGGTGTTATACAGCCTGTTCCACCACCTCAATAAAAGGGCGACATTATGCAAATGAAGATTTGTCAGTCCCAAGCCGCCCACCTCTTTAGGCAAACAAACTCTGTCCCAGGATAATAGGTGTATGCCTGATTTACCAGCTTGATTAACTCCCCATACGAAATCCCGTCTTATTCTATCTATAGACCTGATGACCCATTTAGGTAATTGAAACACCGACATGAAATATACAGGGACTGTGGATAAAACTGAAGAAGCCAAAACCATTCTGCCCGCTCTAGAAAGCAAAGGAATCTTCCATCCTGCCAGTTTCCTCTGAACTTTGTCTACCAAAACCTGAAAAGACGCTCGATCTGGTCAATTGGAAGACAAAGGTAAGCCCAAATAATTGAGTGGTAGTTCAGCTTGACTGAAAGCAAAAAGAGTGTGCAGAGCGGAGTGTGTAGCATCAGATAAATTGAACGGAGTAAGAGAGTTTTTTATCAGATTAATGTCTATTCCCGACATTCGAGAGTAAGTTGCTAAAGTTGCTTGGAGCACCGTTGGTGCGTTTCCTTTGGCAGTAGAAATTGAAAGGCATATTGGAGCATGTAAAAAGGATCTCTCAGTCTTTTACACAACCCTGTAGGAATTGAAAGGCCAACAGCTTTTAACGTTCTACTCAAAACATCAGCCGCCAAGACAAAAAGAAAAGGAGAAATTTACAGCATTGAATGAAGTCATGAAAATACAATAATATGATATACAGAGCTGATTGACTGAAACTCTGAAGGTAAAGAAAGAGGGAAGGATCATTTTTTTTTTTTTTAAGAGATCCAACCGATAACATTTCATCACAGAAGATTTCAATTCGGTTTACTTTTGTTTCCAAAGTTCCTAATTTATAGCATTCATTAGAATCTAAACTAGAGGCAAAAAAATATAAATGGGTCACCATTATGCTACTACTAGTAAATTTAATTCCCAAAAAATGCCAAGTAAACATGTAATAAATTTATTTTCGTTGAAAAGAAAAGAGAAATTTAATTAACAATGTATCTTCTATTTCCATTAAATTAGTCCTTCAATATTTACACGAAACTGAATCAATCCTAAATTAATGTCTAATTTACATCTGTTACATCAATGCCATGTGTTAGCAGTAGCACTCGTTCCAAAGAGGATACAGCATTTGTCAGTTACTTAGAATGCAAAACCAGCCTCCTGGCCACCAACCGGATACCAGCATTTTGTTGATAATCATATGCATCTAAATCGAAGAATGCGTCTAGTTTATGACCAGGGATGAAAAGAGAATCCAACTCTGATGCATCAACCTTGGTGAAAACAAGCTTCTGAATATTTCCGGATAATTCTCTCTGGTATATCTCTGTCGAGTATATGACACGGTCTCCATTCGCCACAGTGGGTATGCTACAAAGAAGAATAAGCAAATTCAATTTTAGGATCTGAAGTTTTTCTTATTCAATATAGGCGTCACTGCACTTGGAAGCATATATAAAGAGCAAAATTCAAAACTAAGGAAATCAACTTGTGTCCAATACTGTACCACATTTTGTTTGATCCTCTATTGAGGGTCTATAGTTCAACTAGCCAACATTCATTATTTTAATTTACTGCCGATGACATACAATTTTTACAGTATATCACTGTTGTAAAAGTTAACTCCAAAAATACTCAAATTGGAAGTGACAGATAAGAAAAACGTACTGTATACGGACAGTCGGCTGATTAACATAACCATCTTTCTTCACCAAAGGTCTCCACTGAGAAATGCTTCCGGATTCCATAGACATCTTAAGTGCCATCTCATCACATTGTTCTAATACCTTGCACAATTTTTCTGGTACTTCCACCACTATATTAAGTTTTGGTCGCCCGGCACTATCCAGAAATTTTGTGCTAACGCCGAAACATATTTTCATACTGGTACAACACAAATGCAACGGTACATCCTTGTGGAATACTGCTGTCTTTGCAAATTGACCAAAAGGAAGGGGTGAAACCGTGATATGTTGGGTCAAAACTTCATCAGGTTCTAAGTATCCTGAGAAACCACTCGAGCCTTCATCAATTGGTATGATTGTGTATGATTGGGCCGTTCTTGCATTTGAGCTGTCAAGTTTCATTTCTTCTATATGTGCTACTAGTACAGAGGTTTCATTAGATGGTGAAGCCATGTTTGTATTGGTTCTAGTTATAGGAAGTTCATCTAATGGTGTGGCAACAGATAGCACATCTGGTAAACTTGCTTCCTGCAAAACATTCTTGTATTAGACATTTTCTCATCTGTGTTAGAACCAGAAAAGGTTCATATCTATCCCTGCAGAATATGAAACAATACAGTATCCTAAAAACACTGTAAACATCTTGATATGTTCCATGTATTGCACGGGAGTACATGTGTTGTTGTATCCATCATATTTTAAGGATTGAGGGGTATACAATAAAATTGGCTTTGTAAGCCATTGTCTAAAATGCAGAGAAAATTGCTTACCAGGAAAAGCACAGTAGCACAATTCTTGACAACCTCAAGGTTCATCCTCACATCATCCAAGCTCCTGTTAATAATTTGTCAATGTTAAAAGGCACAACATAAAGATATTGAAGCAAAATTAAATATAAAAAAGTGCCTCTTTTACCTATGTGATTGCCGTCCAAGGCCAAAATAAGTTGCCAAGCTAGCCATCTGCAAATAACATCGTTTAGCCTCAATTTTATTATATACTTAATTATTTTCAACACAAAACTGTGAGGGCTAGACCCTCATTTTTCTTCAAAAAAAATTTCAACACTAAACTTCCTACTAGAACTAGTACTGGAAAAGGAAAAAAAAAATATCAAGAAATTATGCCTTAAAAATTTTAATATGTTTTTTAACCCCAATATTAACACTAAACTTCCTACTAGAACTATTTTTATGCCTTAAAAATATCAACACTAAACTTCCTACAAGAACTATTTTCAATCCCAATATCATAAGTATTTTATTTTATTTTTCTAACCCAATTTATTAAATTCTGAAAAATCCCAGTTAAGAGGTCATAGTGTGATTCTTTGTTCTTATTAAAAAAAAAAAAAAAAAAAAGAAGAAGAACATTAAGAGAACAGGTTTGAGTACCTTCATGTCACCAGCTCTCCTACCAAACCTCTGAGTAAGTAGCGGTAAGGTGTCTATTAAACCTTTTGGCTCTGGTGATGTCCGACCTATCTCAGAAAAGGCCTCCTTTATTCTTGGGCAATCGAATCTCACTATGTTATGCCCTGCCCATACTCTCCCTGCACATAATAAACACCATAAGTACCTTACATAACATTCATGTATGTCCAATTGGGACAGATTAATAGATTAATATTCGGGATTCATCAAATTAGCTAGTACTGAGTTGCATTTGGAGGTAGACCCATTCTGCTTTATTGTTTGTCATGCTGTTCAATGTTTAATTTCGAAAAATTACAAGAGAGCCAGAATTTTTTTTTTACTAAAATGAAGAAATAGATAATAGCCTTGTTGCTGCAATAAAAAAGAATTGACTAAAGAACACTAAATAACCTAATTCTAATGCCTCCAAGGTTCCAACTCAAAACCACCATGATAAGAGAGCAACATTCAATATATACTAATACAAACACAAAAAAGTCTATAATTTTAAGCTGAAAACACACCATGGAGAATGGCATAGACAGTGTCAGCCACGTCAGCGAAAGTCGGTGCAGACCCGACCGACTCACGGGTAATTCCATTACACCTGACCGAGGCAACCGAGATAGCATCCAGATCAGCAGGCTTGATGAGAGTGGAGTAACTAAACACCTCCACAAGCCTCTTCGGGCAGACGAGAATCGCCCCGAATTCCAACAAAGAATAGCTCTCGCCTTTGCGAGACGGCACAGTGGTCTCGGTGTCGAAGAATGCTATCTCAGGACCCTCTGCTTGTGGGACCCACCTGGCAGGACTGGCGACCTCCATCTCTCTCTGTTCCTGTTTAATTTGTGTTGGGAACTTTGAAATTTAAGAAAATATGGGGTTGTGGGGTTGTTTGAGTTTGAGTGTTTGAATTGAAATGGATTAAGGTTTGGAAATTGGAATTGGAATTACTTGACGTCGGAGAGAAGTGATGCGGTGGGGGGTTTCGTGGGAGAAGGAAGGAGGTCAGGTTCCGTATGAAAAAGGGTCTAAACTCAAGCTCTGATTTCTGACCTTTTTTTCTTTTTTTTTTTATTGTCTCAAATTTTGTTAACTTTCGAGGGAAGCTGCTGTGCTGAGCGCGTTAGGTTCCTTATAATAAGTTTCTGATTCTGATACTTGATACTTGATATCATAGTTTAACTGGGTAACACAAAATGTCGCAAATTTTGCTTTGTTATCCAATTGGAATTTGGGAAATGGTCGGCGAGGATTGGAGGTTCGTAAGCAGAGGAGGCCCCAAAAAGAAGGGCTTGATATGTTTTGAGTATGATGTATGGGCCTTGCTATTGAAGACCAATGGGCCGGAGCAAGATGACAATGGGATGAAATATGAGAACAAGTTTTGGGCTTTTAAAAGAGGTACAAGTGGGAGTGGGAGTGTGGGACTACATGTTGGCGACGCCAGTAAATTTGAATACTCGCATAGTCCCATGCACATAATTCACAAAGCGATGGAAAGGGATTGCTATGAATGGCTATATCAGGACAAATGATCACACTAGAGGCATAAAATTGCAAATATCCGGTTCATAAAAGAACAACGCTTACATATTTGTGGAGTTCAAAAATGAGATAAAGATGTGACAATGCAGCCATTTTGTGTTAATTGTAGAAGAACATCAGGATGATGAACTGGACTCATTTTGTATAATTTGTTGTTCATTCATAAAGAAGAGGTACATCTGCAAACTGAATTGGCTCTCCACTAATGCACTAGAAGTTAAAATGATATAAGAGTTGAAGAATTACCTGCCATCCAAGAAATTGGCAGTTATACAAAGCACTTCTTTCGGTTGTACTTGGAAATGCGAGTTGATGGCTCTGAACCCTGTCAAGTCACATCATGCAAAGATTATCTCCAACCTGGATAACTTTTACGAAGGTGAAATTAGAGGTCATAGTGAAAGAAAGAGAGGAAAACAAACACCTCTGGTGCATAGTTCTGAAGTGTGACATTCTCTGCAATGAACTCCTGTTCTCCCAAAAAGACTGACCCACAGAGGAAAGTTTCAGTGCCTATCAAATATGGCAGCTCAGAAAGAAGCTATAAAAAATTTTTGAGACAATTTAACATTATGTTATTTTTCCAAAAATACTTGTTTTCGCTTTATAATCAATCAAACATAATACTACAAAGAAAAGCATTTTATTTTCCTGACCAATGGTTACAACTCACAAATATTGTAATGCATGATCTGAATTATCATATTTATAACAATCTGAAGTCTCATTATTAATTTATAACTGGTATTGCTGTTAGAAAGCTCACTACATAATTTCAAAAGAAGAAGAGGAAAAAGGCTAGAAAAAGGTATGCTAAATCAATTATCACTTTTTCAATGTGATCCCATGGAATGATAGTGGTTCCTGGCTGGAGCCAGCAGAATTTTTAAAATGGTGAAATTCTTCATTCCGGTACATAAACTGATTCAAGTTATACTCGTGGGATATAAAGAAAGTTGTACAAACACAATTTTCGAGTGGCACTGAGTTATTGTTGATTGTACCTTTGCATAGTTACCAGGACCATTTGCCACCATGCGCAGTACATGCTGCTGCATTATAGCTTCTCTGTTGCTACATTCAGCTCTCTCTCAAAGAACTGAATATAACTTTCTTCCTATTTGAATCTAAGTACAATAACATGTTTCCTAATTATAAGGAAGCATGACTGTATTCCTATTCATAGGGAGCAATCACAGCATATCCTATTTAAAGCAGCATCACAAGATATTCCTATTCATAGGCAGTTAGAGCTTCTCTAACAATTATCAAGGCTAGTCTATATAACATACTTCTCTGGTGGATTCAGAGGGTGACAATGGTTGCTAATTCCCTTTCATCCTTGCAAAAACTGTATTTTCTGTGCTTATTTCAGCATTTGTAAACAAAAACTTTGCCAGATCAGTCTCGCTTTTATTATAAGAACTCCTTAATATTAGCGGATGATCAGGAATTTTACTCCAATTTATACCTGAAGTATCTAATGCGTACCTAGGCGAAGCCAGGAGTTCTATGAGAACATAAACGAGGAAGTCTTGACTTTAGGCCAGTCACAGCAAAGCCTATAAAATTTGGACTCTCTAATCATCTATATAATACACACCTCAATTGCTTATTCTTAGTAATTTTGGGCCATATGAGAACTTGAAAATGGGCATTCATAAAGGACTACATCACTTTCATCATGCTCATGAGTCCAGACAATATTTAAGAGAACCTTACCGTTTATCTAGGATTATCTCATCTATAATTTTTTTTTGTTTTTATTAAACCAATACTAATTGCTGATACTCCAGACGAATACGACTTCTTGTATTAGGCTGCTTAGGACTCAATACTGAAGGATATTGTCAATATGTTTTACTTGTTACCGTACAGGATGGTTAGCGAGAATTTCGTGCGGCTTTTTTATTACACCGTTGTCATGTACTTATTTTAGTTCCTTGTAACTGTGTAATTGTTGTAACTTTTCTTAAATAAAATTTGCAAGTGTGGCATTTAAAATATAAATAATACCACACAATTTATTCTAGATTTACTGCTACATATAACATTAAAGATTACAAAAGTTGCTCATCAAGTCTGTGCCTCTATGGCCCATCACACGAGTGATATATAAACATAAAGTACATGCATAGTAATAGATATCCGTGGTGAAATACTTCCGAAATCACTTAGGCAGAGGCTGGAATTTTGATAGCCATCCGCTGTAGAAGCCAAGATTGTCCTGCATTTGGATCAATAAATGAGTGCGAGAGGAACTGTTCGGCTTCTTCATCAACCAATTCTCGACACCACATAACCCGGTTTGAGGCGGCACAACCAGGTCCAAAGCATCTACAAAGAATTTAAAAAAAGGTACATCATATAATCATAAAATCAGTTATTGACTTATTTCATATTTGTAATTATGGATGACAGGAACTTTTCTACAGGTTGAACAAAGTTAAAACTCAGCTCCTTTATTTAAAAACCACTCAAAGCACCACCGCAAGTTATATACAGGTCAAATAGAGTGCAATATGTCAAAAGGATTTACAGGCAGGAAATATGTCAATGCCAAATACAGTTCTATCAACTCAACTTAAACTATTCTTTTTCTTTTTGCCCTTTTTTGTCTAGTACAGAAAAAAGTTACCTGTATTCATAAAAGCAAGCCGTTCTCTCGTTTTCGGTTTTGTCCCAATTGTGCCAGCCATGTGGTTTAACACATGCATCTATATATGTATATGCAAAAACTACCCTCGCATAAGGCCCCCATGGCCGCCCAAGGTACGAGTACCCAGTGCCTCCAGTCCCAGTAATAACACATCTTGTCACATACAATAAAATAGTCAACATAAATATAGTTATGGTAACAATCTCTTAGCCAGATAAGATATCACAGTAAATGAAGTACCTGAGAAATACATAACCAGTCCCTTCTTGGGAGGTTTTGCGACTTTGGGCAGTAATAAATCCAGGGGCTTTACAGTGTATATGGCAGTGCTCTAGAAGTGCAGTCGAATTTCCAAATATGAAATCAACACTACCTTCAATGTAGCAATCTCTCAGGTACTGTTTCCCATAATGTAAATATAAGGTATCCTGTGCATGATAGAGATTTTTTTTTCTTATTATATTGAACTTCTACCAATATACACATATTATAGAAAAATTAGCAAAAGCAAACATAACAGCAGTATTAATTAAGAAAAAATAAATCAAACAACAGAAAGACATAGGTGCTAGAAGTAATAGAAATGAATCACATCACCCTTAATACAGTAACCCCAACATATTTTCAACCTGTTTGAAACTCTCCTTCGCAACTACAGATTAAAAAAAAAAAAGAAATACTACTAAATATTATGCAGATTAAATACCTAATACACCTTCGTACTTTTTTGTCCCATCCATATAATATCCTCACTTTAGTTGAAATTAAATTAATTAATTGTTTTGCCACTAAAATTATTTCAGGGAAAAAACTCCTTGAGTACAATATAAATACTAGATTAGGTTGCTCCTTGTAGAGTTGTAGTTAAAAGGGCCTTGGTTTCTATTTCTGCAAATACCAATATATAAAGTGAATTATTACCTGCCATCCAAGAAAGCGGCAGTTATAAAAAGCGCATCTATCAGCTGTGACACGGATCGCAACTGCTTGCCCTGAACCCTTTTAAGGTCATACCATGAAAAGATTATTCACTATCTTATGGTAAAAATGAAATTAAAATTTGAGCTAAAAAGACAAAAACAAAAACCTGAGGGGCAGAATTTTCGAAGGTGACATTCTCTGCAATAAAGTCTTCTCCTTCAACAATGGTGGTCCCACAGCCGAAAGTTCCAGTGCCAATGACTCGAGATGACTGCACCAGAATAAAAGTTAAAGAAAAAAAAAAAACTCTTACAGCAATTTTGACATTATTATCATTTTCAAATTAATTTTGTTCTATTTGCTACAGAAGAGAAAGAATAATTTTCTTTTGTCGATAACTGGTTATTATCTGGCAAAGCTATGCAATACATGTTCTTAATTACTAAATGGTCCTTTAAGAGATCAATGAAAGTCACTTTGAAATCAATTAGAAAGTGAATAGATTAGTTGATACATCTGATGAGATAGTCATAGATCAGGAGCACAACGGAAACTTGACAGTGAGGTTCTTGTACTATTGGTTAGATAATCAGATCAACAACAACAAGCCTTTTGTCCCAAACAAATTGGGGTAGGCTAGAAAAGAAACCCAACAAAAGTCACCAAGTCACCAAAAAAAAATTAAAAGAATCGTTGACAGCAGTGAATGGAGACAAGGATTGCCAATCCCATTAAATACAAGGATTCAATGCTTTCATTTGGTTGGTCCACAAAAGAAAGAGATTAACTAAGTCTAATCCTCAGCATAGTGAATGGAGAGGACCAAGTTCATGTGATACTCTATGGATCTAGAAATATAGATCAACTTTTCATACAATATATTATGATATGGATGATATAGGTGATTCTGGCATACAACCAGCAATCAATGCACATCCAATGTTCTGGTAAATCTGTAATTTCAGCCATTGATTTCATTTGAGCAGTAAAACCATTTGCACACCATCAACTAAATTGGTGTATATCAAAAAACAAATATTGAATTTCCTTATCATCAATCCTACTATAATCCATTATATCCAACAACTCAGGTCCTACATTGTCAAGATGCAGTGACAGGCTGATCTCCAATTGCTTGGAAATTTGAAAAAAAAAAAAAAAAAAAAAAAAAAAAAAAAAAAAAAAAAAAAAAAAAAATCTTCTGAGTAAATGTTTTATTCTGTTGGTTGCTCAAGTGTTGTATGTAGTTACACAAGTTAATGTTTTCATATTGTGATTTTGGAAATAGAGGTCAAAAATTTGGTACCAGCGCTTGCCACCAATAACACTGGTTGTCAACTGATGTTTTTTTTTTATTATTGTAATTTTGAACTATGTAATATATGATATATCAATAGTGAGATAGGAATTAACAAAGATCATTAAGTTGGTGCCAACCTTTTGTGAACAAGGTTGTGGAGATGCAACCTTGATTTGGTTATAGGTTTGCCAAACATACAAAAATCTCCCTCAATAAAAACTATCATCACTTATATAGTAAAGGAAAAAAGAACAAAACTTGCAAATTTTGTTTGACAATATATATCTGAGGTCATTTACATTTCATTCCATAAAATAAATACAAAAAAGAATGAGATAAGATTGACATGCCTGGTGATGATTGATCTTGGAAGCGGTGTTATCCCAGGAAATGATAGTGGTCTCAGGCCGGAGACCACAGAAAGTGATGAAATTCTTGGTTTTGGGTATGTAAACCGGTTCCCGGTACACTCCAGGGGAGAGAAGGATGATGGTACGCACACGGTTGCCGAGTGGTACCGAGTCGATTGCGTCTTGTACCTTCGTGTAGTTCCCGGTACCATCAGCCGCCACCCTTACCGTCCGTTGCGCCATTTAAGCTTCTCTATAGAATTGGGCGCCACACACAAACACTCTCTCTCTCTCTCTCCCTCTACCTTCGTTCCTTCATATACGCTTGGAGCTTTTTTTTTTAACAATAAGAGTAAATTATAAACTTAGCCCCTTAAAATATTAATCAATTGTAATTGTACAAATGGTCCTTACAATTTTTAGTTCATATTAAATTAGTTATACTTTATTTTGTTAAGAAAAATAATAATTCATTAATAGAGCTATCATTTTAGCTTTACGACTAATATAAATGTACCTACACAAAAAAATATATTATATTGAGAGTTAGACTACGGTCAAAAGATAATATAATTTTCATGGCGTCAAATATCAATTAAATTATCCTAATGCCAATGTTTGTGTCATTATAAATTAATTAAAAAATATTTACACATATCTCGCCCTTAAATGTCTTTTTTTTATAATGTGGACGGCAACATGAACCTCTATTCGGCATTGTACGGTGATAGTAATAGAAGCAATTTTGTCCAAGTTGAAAATTTTTAAGGAATAATATTTCCCTATAACATAATACTTATAGAACTTTAAAACAAAAAAATTGTAATACTGATACTTCGAAGGACATATGTGTGATTTAATCTTCTAGCAATAATAAAATTGCGGGTGGAACTGTGGAAGTATGGAGGGTTTCAATTTTCAAAGCCGGAGATGGAGAAAGCGAGTGGAGTTTGGGATATAAGTTGAGATCTTATGTGGCAGAGAAAAAGTACTTAACAATTCAGATTGTTAAAACCACGGAACCGACAGATGTTAAGCATAGTGGAACAAGTTGTCAGAGACTTGTCTACTATTTTCTTACAAGTATGGTACCACAGAGGAAGTGGAGTCGTCGCATACCTCCCCTTAATAAGTTGAATGGACACGGCGTTATGTACTAGGGTTACTGTAAGGCGGGGTCCATCTGACCATTTAGAAAACTGCTATTACCGTCTGGTTGGATTTTTCAGTTTTCTCAATTAATGAGATTTTAGTTTTCGGCTTTAGCGTTTCAATTTCTATGACTGTTATCTACTTATCCTAATGGTGAAAATTACAGATTGATGGAAAAATCATAAGAATGAAACCGCAATATTTTGAATTTAATACTATCGGTCTAGGTGTAACAAAAACTGTTCGTTTAATAAACCAGAACTGTTGTTTGCTAAATCTGAAGAGATCGTGGTTCTTTTTTTTTCTTTTTTTTTTTGTTATGTTTCATAGTTGACATTTCCGTTTCCTTTGCTCGGTGGAATGCCTAACTATGGATGGTTTTGTTGTATGACAGGCTCATTGGTCATAAAAAATTACTTGCCTTCATTTTTATGCTCAATGCATCATCCAAATAATAATCGGAGAATAAGGTATAAATTTATTATCTATCAAAAATTATCCTTACTCTTCCTTCTTCCTTATACCTGACTCTTGCTTATCCTTATTTATCCTTGTGCAACCAAGCACACCCACGGTGTATATTTAGATGAGTGAAGAATAATGAATAGGATTAACGATAATTTTTCAACTTTAATTTGATAATTAAATGGTGGATTTGGTTCGCTAAGAATAAAATTATGATTAATTATTCGGAGAAAGAAAATATTGTTGCTAAATGATCAAGAATAAGTTTATTGGAATCTAAAGTATTATTTCTAAGTAGTCCAATATTTGAAATTTTTTTTTTATCCCTAGTGTGTTTGGATCATCTCCTAGATATAAAAATTTATTCCGGACAGTTGACCATTTAGAAATAATACTCTAAATCTCAAAAAAAAAACTTATTCTTAATTGTTTAGAAATAATGTTTTCATTTTGAATAACTAATTCTAATTTCAATTTTTAAGCGATCCAATCGCGCACCCCAATCGAATAACACAACGTTATTATGCTAATCTGTTCAAAAAAATAAATTAATATTATTTTTTATTTGACAGTGTTCACATTATTAATAATATAATAGATATGCTTGGCAAATTCATTAATAGAAACAAAGACCTAGAACAAGACTTGTTTTAGTTTTTGTTCTAGTTTCATAAGTTGTAGGAACTAGAAACAATAGTTTGTTTCTTGTTCGTGTTTTGTTTGGATTTATGAGAACTTGGAACAAGAGTCTTGTCCCTTGTTTTTTAGCATGCTAAACACACCATAATTCTTTCCATGGTTCATCTAAACACATCCATAATGTTACATTTTTCTGCAAACTTTTTTTTTTTTCTCCCAATCATGAGCTTATATATACATGTAATAGGTAAAAAGGTAACTGCTAAGTCTTTATTCTCTGGTAACATATCTATTGTACGGACCAATTTGTACCATAGCATTACTTGCTTTATTTGCCAGGCTATCCCCAATAGATTCTCCTTTTTTTTTTCGTTTTCTTTTTTAATTTTTTTTCTTTAATTGCAATTCGATGCCTTGCTTTTTTTACTTTTCCTTTTCATTTTTCATGTGTTTGTTTATTTTAAATTTCATCTGATACCTTGCGTAAGTCTCACGCTGGTCGGTGCACTTATAATTTTATAAAATCATAGGTTGATCAAAGTAGAAAGAGTTATCTTTTTTTAAAAAAAAATAATAAATAAATAAAAGAAGTTTACTCCTTAATAACACTGTAATAAAGAAAGAAAGGTAATGTTTTAAATTTTCTGGTATAACTCATAGGATATGAGAGTAATTGACACATACTTATTGAAGTTGAGCACATAAGCACACTTTATATATATTATCATACTAGAAGAAAATTTACCCTTCGATCAACCAAGTTGGGTACGAATTTGGAATTATTTCATTAGCGTTTTTATAGTTGGTTATGTTGTGTTCCGGTCATTTACTATTAGGTGTTAAATGTTTAAATATTAACCACCGAATTAACGACTTCACCACAATTATGACAATGATTTGCGACATTCAAATCTCAACATATTACACTTTGATCAGGACACTAGCTAGATTAATACTTGGATGACTTTAGGGCTTTAGACCGTGCTCCAAAACTTAAATTGGAGAATTGAGTTGAGAGAGAGGAGGTGAATCAGATGAACTTGATGAATTTACCCTGTTCAGAAAATTTATGGAAAATGATATGAGTGAGATGAGATGAAATTTTTCACCTCAAGACCAATTTTAGCTCCTCCAATTTGAAATGTAGAGTAAACAATCAATCTAACATTCTCTATTATTCTTTTTCTAATCTCTCTTTCCTGGTCATTCTTATGATGTTGTGGAACATGGTTTTAATTAGATGCTTTTTTCGTTTGAGGTCCTAAATAAAAAGCATAAATGAGACTTTTTTTAACAATATAAAATGAAATTCAATAAGAAAGAAAAGAGAACTGATTCGGTCGGTCCTTATCATCTTCCGCTGCTCAGGATAGGATAGCCTGCTGTAGATCCTACGGGAGTTCGAGATATGTTTTAATACAACAACGCTACATCGATCACAAAAGTATTATATTTATTTATTCCTTCCTCCAAAAGTATGTTAAGAAAAATCATTTTTAAAAAATATAATAAATAACCATCTCTAGCACCAGATCGATGTTCCCTTGCCTTTTCCAGAAAAGGTGTTCGATCGGAGAGAGATTGAGTGAAGGGGAGATTAGAAAGACTAACTTACTAGTCTATTGCTATTTTAAATATGCTTGAGTGCTCGACTAAGTTACTACTCTATTTCTTTTTTTATTTTTTTTATTTTAATTTTGATCTTATTAAACGGACACATTTGTTAAATATGCTTGACTCTATACCCAGGAGAATAAATGATGTATATTCGAAATTATATGTTATTAATCTCAATTTTTAGGCCTACACATAATGAGGCCGTAAAATATACTATTATCACGATATCAAATGTCCGGTTCACAAATTTTACAAATGAGATAGTGAGCTCGTCGGGGGAGAATTCATGTAAATGTTCAACACATGAATACACATGCTAATATGATTTTTTTAAAAAAAAATTAAGTCCCGAGCAGTATAGTTTTCTCTCTGTAGTTCACAAAATTTAAAACCCAAGTTCCCGATTGATGTGGGCTGCAATACCTAGGCTTCATTCTCTTTTTTCCCCCTAGTCCGTAGATGTCTCCCTTGGCCCAGGTAGGCACTGGGCTCTTCTATTCCTTCTCCGTTCGCTTTCTGTTCTCTGTGAAGTTTTGATGTTTGATGGAGAGCAGTGCACTCTTTCTTTTTTCTGTTTTTTTTTTTTTTTTTAAGAAAGAAGGAGGTCTTTGTCATCCAATTTTTTTTTGAAATTAAAGGTGCATGCAGGTTTGAATCCTTGACCTCTTGAAGGTCAGCCTAGTGCTCTTACCACTGAGTCATTAGGTCACATGCGAGAGCGGTGCACTCTGATCTAGCATTTTAGCTTTTCATCCGAAATTGATATAGTGTTTGCCGTGCAAGTGTACTAGTGTAGTACTTGATACAAAAGAGAATTCTCTTCTTCACAAAGTATCAATACTTCATGTTCCTGCTATTTGCCATTGGAGGGAGCAGTACAAGATATTAAAGCTATGGATCATGTAAAATTTCAAAATCCAAATAAACTCAATGGGCGAAAAAATAACAAAACCAAAAAACAAAAAAAAGAAACAAAACAAAATTCACCGCTTGCAAAAATATGAACAGAACAGCACTTAGCAGCTGATTCTACTTGGCTTCAAGGTCAATATCTAGAAGAATTTTTCATTTTTGGTTGTCAATAGTTGAATTTGAGGGGGGCAGTAGCCAGCAGGGCAGTGGTATGATCAATAGATCAAAATATAAACAGTCTTTCTAGTCGTTGGTACAGAAAAGTGGTAGGAAGTCGCCTCGGTGCACCGCACGCAGATCCTCGGCTGGCGAAAAAAGGACTACTTTTTCTTTTTTTTAAAAAAAAAATTAAAAAATTTTAAAATAAAAATATCGAATTCAAACCGTTGATCTTATTCAATTTTACGAGCGATGCGTTTTCATATAAGTTTTATAAAATTTGAAGTTAATTTGATACTTGATTAAGTGCTCAACAAATGAACGAATCTGGTTTGATTAATTCTAATACGTTCATAATTTGAGCACTTAATGAAGTATCAAGTCAACTCTAAATTTTATAAAACTTATACGAAAACGTATCACCCGTAAAATTGAACAAAATCAACAGTTTGGATTCAACATTCTTATTTTAAAATTTTTAAATATTAAAAAAAAAGGACTGCTGGAGCAGTCCTTTTTCCGACTGCCGAGGATCCGCTTCCCGGTGCATCCCGTAATATTTTTTTTACCGTTTGCATGCCTATGGTTTTCATTGTAAAAAAAATCATAACAAAACTAGGATTTTTTTTTTTTTTTTTTTTTTTTTAGCCAAGTCAATATGTCAATAGTGCGATCTAAGCTGTACAGCTGGTTTTTAGCTGAATTTAGTATTCATGAATACACTGAATAGACAGTTCTGAAAGAATCAAATCAGATAATTATGATATGCGTTACTGAATTGTTGATGAGAAAATAATACATCCTCTTTAATATTTACAATTTACAACTTTGATGCTTCTTTTTTTTTTTTCGTAATGTATCGCATTTTTAATATTTCTTTACTCAATTAATTTCAAAATCTGTCAATTTCACGTTTGTTGCTCCTTTATTATTATTAAAGATTAAAGATTACAAGTTCCCGTGTTTTTAAGGCATTATACAAACATCTATTTTGGTTTTCTCATAAAAAACCTTTCCAATCAGGATCGGTAAATATCATTTAGTGAAATTTTTTATTTTTTACTAAATGTAACCAATAAGTAAATTAATTTATTACTTAAACATAACCAATAATTAATTTATATCACAGCGACAGTTTTACTCAGAAGTCAGAACCAAAACTTCTTTTACGAGTTTGCCTTTCACCAAGTTGTACATAACGCCCTCCCAAGCACTGTTGATGTTTTCTAATAACTAGAAATTGAAACATATAAATCACAATTCGAAAACCATTAAACCAGGCGTGACCAGGTTTGTTTAACGTTCCAAACGGCAACGAAATGGGTCATTCCGTTTACCATTCCGTTCCAGCAACGGTATGGCAATTCCATTCCGTTTTCCGTTCCGTTTGAGAAAACAAAATACCATTTCATTCCGTTATATGTTTCGTTTGGATGGAACGGAACGGAACGACGTTGATTTACACTAAAAAATGCACTAAACGTCGAAACAGAAGCGAAATTGGTCATTCTGTTTACCGTTCCGTTTCGGCAGCAGTATAAACTCCCATTCTGTTTTCTGGAACGAAATGGTTTTCTGTACCGTTAACCGTTTCGTTTGGACGGAACGTCCACGAAAAATGAAAAACAGTATACCGTCGGCAGGCTGAGGCATGACAGTCTTGTGTCTGTTTATTTGCCCTCGCCCCATCAACGTTATTTTGATTTAGATATTCATAGTTAAATTTTTAGCATTGTACTGGCTTTATCACTACAAACTTCTTTAACTGCCAATCTACTTGTCTTAATTTACTTGCAGTAGGTTCTTTAAATTCTTTTGGAGGTGGTTATTACTTTTTTCTCATCAACTGGTGTAACTATTTTGTAATCAGTTTCTCTGTTTGAATAAAAGTTTGTTGGCTCTCGCCAGCTTAATCTTTTTTTTAAAAAAAATAAATCTTGAGTGTGATATATTTGTAGGTGCTTCCTCGTCTCTATGTCTAATTTTTTCCTATTTGATTTCGTTGTTGCAGTGGAGGAATAAGAATAAATTGAGAAAATTTGGGAATATTTTTATGTATTTGGCGCCTGGTGGGCCTCTGATGCCAGCACAGGTGACAGGCCACAAGAATCATGATTGATCTGATTCTATTTTGTTCCGAGTATTGCTCCAGCACATGTTATGACAAAACACCGCTTTCCCTTGAGGTTCGATAGTTGGCCACTACCAGCCTGTCCGGTTTATAACCTCCATCAGGACCCATCACTTAAGTTGACAACTAAAGGAAATTAAAAGAAAAGGAGATAATATGAAAAACTAGATTAATAAATGTGTGGTCCGTCAGGATCACTGTTGTCAGTATTTGGTGCGATGATTGGTGCGATGAAAAACTTCATGAAGTAGTCGATTTTTTTTTTTTTTTTTAAAAAAATCTCTCAATAATTTTCTTTTGTCAATCCCACCCACATTTTGATAACACTTACACCACACAGAGAGTCAAGAAATTTGTTATTTTCAGCAAATTAAGAGTGTGGTAGTGACATTTAATTTTTAATTGATGGTTTCAGGAAAGGGGAATAGAAAACCATTAAGTTTTTTTTTTTTTCGTTTTAACTTTTAAATTCTTCAAATGCAAATCCAACCAACCACCGATTTCAAGTCAGGCGTGCAAAACAGAAAGAATATAATTTTAATCATACAACTCATATTGGAAGAATGTCAATTATTTGTTTCATTGAACCATTTAGCACCATGGGGGAAAATACAACGAGTGAGATGTGGGGCTGGCAAAAAAATATTAATTTTGTATTATCTAATTTATAATATTTAGTACTTAATTTGATATGTAATAAATTTATTTCTTATGCATAAATATTAATTTTTAGCAAAATCTTATTAAATAAATAAAAATAATTTGTAAATTAATAAATATTGATTAATACGTATTTTACTTATAATAATATAATAATTATGATAAGTGCGTCCGTGTGATATTTAATTGCGGCTCCCGTTCGATTTAGATAAAATTCCATCTTATTTCAAATCAAGCTCGAGTCGCTCAAGTTGGACTCATTGCCAACTCTAGTTAGATGTCCCGGGAAATATATTTTGGTGAGAATTATCACGTTACTTAGTTTACTCCAACTAGGATAATAGACCGTACAAACCTCGTGTTGTATAATTAATAATTGTATTGCTTCGACAAAACATTCAATTAAAAAAAAACCACAGAATCCCACTATTAAAATAGTATCAGTGTATCACTGGACATCGGGTAGACCAATTCTCCCTATGGACCCCTCTAATCAACTATGTTGTCCCTAAGTCTACATTATTCCTAGTACCTCTTTCAGTAGACCAGGTGTAGGGAAGATATATGCTCCTAATAAAAAATCACATTGTTTATATAATATAGTAATATAATACTTCCTTTACATTCTCCTAGCTCCTACTTTGAACCTTTATATAGAAAAAAACAAAATCAAATCTCCATTTGCACACTTTTCTCCTTCGCAGCTCCCTTTCTCCATTTCCGTACCTCCATGTAAACACAACACAAAGGAGAGACAGCAAAACCCAAAACCTAACAAGCGCACTACTAAATAAAGCATCTTTCTCTCTCTCTAATGGCGCTGAGGTGGACCCAATAATGGCGGTGTCACTGGCGCAAATGCCAAGAGGAAAGATCAGGGTGTGCTTCGTGGCGGGTTGCTGTGGCGTGCTCCTGTGGGCGTGTGTGTTACAGCTTCTTTCGCTGGGGCGACTCTGGTGCTGTAGTTGGACCTCCTCAGGCAATAGCCCTTCTGCCACATTGGTTACGACGAGAGTAATTTCTGGAATTGGGGGAAGTAGTAGTCGATCCAGTGATTTGAAGGAGAAATCTGATAGCGAGAGGGATACAAGTACCACTTTACCTCCTCCAAGTATGTTAATTGAACTATTTAGTATATATTTGATAAAGCTTTTTGGGTAATTGTAGTTTGGTGGGTCTGAGATTGTGCTTGGTTGGATTCAGAGATTGTCATTCTAAACCCTGCAAAGAAATGATATTCAACTTTGTTTTAATGATGTTATGCTATTGAAAGGATAACATATTTAGGACCAAATTGATGAAATTGCAGGAATTTATAAAAGTAATGGTTATCTCAGAGTATCTTGCAATGGTGGATTGAACCAGATGCGCGCTGAGGTCAGTCAGTTCAATTAAGCATGTATATACATGTTTTTTGGTACCTCCCATATTTTAAAACTTCCTTTCTCTTTTAAGTTATTCGACCGATTTACATTTTAATTTCAGATATGTGACATGGTGGCGATAGCTCGTCTACTGAACCTTACATTGGTTGTTCCAGAGCTCGATAAAAAATCATTTTGGGCTGACCAAAGGTTCTGTTCCCACAATATTATTAAGTACTCTTATTTTATTCTTTATTTATTAAAACCTATTAACAAGAACAAATCATTGCAGCAATTTTGACGATATATTTGATGTGAGCTATTTTATTGATTCATTACGGGATGAGGTGCGGATAGTTAAAAGACTGCCCAAGAGATATAATCAGTTGGATTCAAATACAAGTTCAAACTCCACATTAATTAGCACACTGAGGATGGCCCCAGTGAGTTGGTCAGATGAGAAATATTACCTGGAACAAGTAAGAGCATGTTTTGCTATTTTCTGTTGGAAAATAATGGCATATCCTTTCTGATTAAACTGTCAAAATTTTATGCAGATTTTACCCCTATTCAACAAGTTCAAGGTTATACACTTCAACAAAACTGATGCACGTCTGGCCAACAATGGAATCAACTTATCTCTCCAGAAACTAAGATGCCGTGTAAATTTCCATGCATTGAGATTCACCCCTGAAATCAAGGAATTGGGGGATAAATTGGTGGAGGCTATTAGAAAAAGGGGAAGTTATGTTGCATTGCATTTGAGATATGAAATGGATATGCTAGCCTTCTCCGGTTGTAACCATGATTGTTCTCCAGAAGAAGCTGAGGAATTGAAAAGAATGAGGTATGATTTTTGTTTTGTTATAGTACTTGCCAAACATTTCACCTAATCCAGGGGTAGCATCTTAAGTTGCCCTTTCATCGCCCTTTTTTTTTGTCTTATTTCTCGTTGACTTTATTCAATTTTGAAATCATCAGCTTTAGGATATTTTACAATGAAATTTATACCATGTATAAATTGGAATTGAAATTTACAATTTGGTAGAACATATACCATGTATCAGGTACACATATCCATGGTGGAGAGAGAAAGAGATCGACTCGAAAGCAAAGAGGTTGCAAGGCTTGTGCCCCCTTACACCAGAGGAGACTTCTCTAGTTCTAAAGGCACTGGGCTTTGGCAACAACACACAGATTTACATTGCGGCTGGAGAAACTTATGGTGGCCAGAAGAGAATTAAAGTCTTGCAAGAAACATTTCCTTACCTGGTGAGAGAGGAATTCTCTCGTATTATTTCCATTTTTTGGGGGATTATTCAATCAGAACTTTTCGCTACGAATTTTTAAAATATGCATGCACTTGAATGGGGAGAAGTCACTTGCAAGGTTCTCTGCAATATGACTATTATACCCTTCTTTCAGAAATTCTATATAGCCTAATTGAGGATCTCTGATTAGTAATCAACAGTTAGAACTGTATGCTGAGCAATTTGGCCACCTTTGGAATGGGCGGTGATAAGGATAGTTTTATGCTTTTGGTATTTTGCTGATTTTTCAATGTGTTGAAGCCTTGTATGTTCTTATTTTGGAAAAAAAGTTATTAGTACATTGGCAACTCGGATGGTTTTTGATGTTTGTTTGTGTTTCAGCTGAGGAAAGAGATGCTGGTTGATAAGGAATTGTTGAGCAAATTTCAAAATCATTCTTCTCAAATGGCAGCTATTGATTTCATGGTCTCAGTTGCGAGTGATGTGTTTATTCCCACCTATGATGGCAACATGGCGAAAGTCGTTGAAGGCTTCCGAAGGTTTGCAAATTTAATTCTTTGCATTTAATTAAATGTAAATAACTGTAAAGTATCTTTTTTTTTGTCAATCTAGAAATGCTTTCTAGTCCCGTCCGCTATTCTTATTCTATTTAATTAAAGCTAAATGGACGATCATTTAATATGACTTCTGTCTTTTGGGCAAATGGGTAAAGGAAGTTGATGTCACTCAATTCTCAGTAGTCAATACTGTGAAAATTCACATTTGTTCAATTTCATGCACTGTTATTTCAACTCAGAATCACATGAGTTAAAAATTTCCAACTTTTTGAAGGTACCAAGGCTATCAGAAAAGTATCTTGCTGGACAGAAAAAGGTTGGTAGAGCACTTGGACTTGTACAAAAATAAAACCCTTTCTTTCGACGAGTTTGCAAAAGCTGTGCAACAAACTCATGAGAGAAGTCTAGGGCAACCAGCATGTAGGCGGCAGGTACCAAATAAGCCAAAAGAGGAGGATTATTTCTATGCTAATCCTTATGAATGCTTAAGCAATGTGACTAGATGTGCAATTAGTGGTTAGTTGATTCAACCACTAGTAAACTTTTGAGTATTGAAGATTTCGAATTGAATGGTGAAATTGGTAATGATGATAAAAAGAGGTGTTACCCCTTTCTACCAAACTGCTGTACAGTAAAAAGATTAAAAAAAAGATTATCTTTATAGGTTGAATTTTTGTTAGTAGTCTCATTCTTTTGCTAATTAGTTTTGTATTCTTTTAGTTATAGAAAAGCATAGTCTTAGCAATGAGTTGTAATTTTGTGCAAATTCTTTGTCTGTTTGAATTTTTTGTCATTGAGACAGCAAAATCTAAGGTGACCCCAAAAACACCAACTGTTTCAAAAATACTATTATCTGCTTCAACATGACTCTGATTGAATTCATCATTATTACAATCCAAAAAAGATGAAAATGTTTCTTAACTTCAGCCTAGATATTTGAACTTGATTCGCAATTATCATAAGCAGCATTCGGTGCAATAAAGTTTTCAACTAAACTGTGTGTATTACTTAATGATTTGCTCTTGAACTGAAGTGGATCACCAGCTTGGATTTAATTCAGTGTACATTCTCTTGTGAGATGCATTAACATAGATAATAAATTAGACGCAAACTAAGACAGATTTTTTTTTCTTTTTTATATATATCTAAAGAAAGAGAGAAGGTTACAATTTATCAATAGGACAACTAAAAGGCTACAAATTTGAAACAAAAACTTATCTGTTTCTGATAAAAAAGAAAAAAAAAAGAAAAAAGAAAAAAAAAGACTTACTAGTTTCTGTGATGATAACTGCTCTCAATCTGACAGGCAAATCATTTCATAAGCTACACTTTATAGCTTCATAGACAAATATTATAGTTTGATCCTGCTTTTAAATATAAATTGCAAACAATAATTTATGTATTGCATCATCTGCCATATATGTCTCTAATTCTGGTTAATTAATCAGATTGAGACCAGAGAGGTTCCAATAGCCCCGTCTTTGACCTGGTACCTCCATTTCTGTTCCAATAAGAAAGAGCCAAATATACAATAGCAGCTGAGACAAACCCGAAGAGCCACGCATTATCATAAATCACCACAAATACTTCTCCAACCTGTTGTACCAACCCAAGTTCATGGAGAAAACCTGGTACCAAAGGTGCAATGCTTAAACCCAATGCTGCAAATGCTGGTATATTGAACCCTCTAACATAGTAGTAAGGGCCTGAAGTACTTGTACTATACAATCCATTTACATCCAAAATGGTTCTCCGCAGAATATAATAGTCGGCTACTAGTATACTGGTAATTGGACTGACAACTGTTACATAACCAACTAACCATTTGTACAAGAAACTCCGGCTTGAGCTCAAAATTCGCCATGGTTGGAAAAATATACTGACAATTGCTGTGGCAAGAACCCCTTGAGCAAAATTAAATTTAGATGGGCTAAGGCTGACAAAAGTATTGGCCGGTGCGACAAAGTTAGCAGGGATATTGGTTGTGATAATTGCAAGAATAATGCCAAAAAATGCAATTATTTTGACAATTACTGGACTATCTATTTCTGACATAAGGTCGATCGGGCTTGTAATTATCCGACCATAAATTACCTCTGTTGAAGAAATAATTGCTAAACTAACAAAGGACCACACCCCAACAAAAACTGGTATCCATACTTGGCCAAGAACTTGATCCTTTTGGCTTCTTACAAATCGGGTGAAATCAGAGATGTTTAAAGCAACAGAAGACCAGGAAGATATATTAGCTGTTAGTGATGGGAAAAATACAGCCCAAAATTGTGTCGGGTTGAGCCGGCATGGAGTTGATAACATAGACCCGAATCCACCGGCTTTTGTGTAAGCCCACACAAATAACCACCCTGTCAGACCAAGTAATACTGGCGAAGAAAATTTACTAAGAAACCTGATTGCATTCATTCCCCTGAAGAGAACAACCAACTGTGCAATCAAAAACAAAAGAAAGGCTAGAAATTCTAACACTGAAGTGCCAAGATAAGGTAACGGATCTAAAACCCATGAAGATGAAGACTTGAAGGAGGATGGTAAAAGTATAAATAAAGACTGTGCACCGATCCATGACTCAACAGCCGACCAACCACATGCCACAAGCGCGCGTAAAAGAGACGGCACAAAGGCGCCATAAATGCCGAAGGAGGGTCGAAGAAGGAGAGGGAAGGAGAGGCCGTAGAGCGGACCCGGGTGGGAGTTGAGAAGGAGAGGGAAGAGAAGGATAGTGTTGCCAGCAACAATGGTGAGAAGAGCTTGGTACCATGACATGCCGAGGGAGACGAGACTGGAGGCAGTGTAGTAGGAGGGAACGTTGACTACCATGGAGAACCAGAGACTGGAAATGTCCAGCCATGTGTAGGACTGGAGGGATGGAGGGATTGGGTTTAGATGGTCTTCTCCTCCGGCCATGGAGACTTGAATTCTTCTCAGGCTTTTTGTTTGTTGTTTTGATCGGATTAGTTGGAAGATTTGCATAACTATATTATATGCAACTGGTCCATGTATTTGATTTGAAAGGTGTTTAATATGATGGGACAAATATACTAATATAATTTGGCCACACAATAAGGAAGGGTCCAAATTGTCTCAGGATTTTGGGATATTCAAACTGATACATGATTGAGCAATGCGCCTGTGAGAAGAAATTCTAGTAAACTTTTATTCGACGGCGATGGGAAAGGGGCTGGGTCTGGGAAATTGCTTTCCTCACTCTCTCAAATTGGAGATTCACTCCCTTTTTTGAATAATGACAAAAATACCTGAATAATCAGTAATAATAATTTTGCAGATATAAATAAATTAGGGGTATTTTGGTCATTATGAAAAAATTGGGAGTGCATCTCTAATTTGAGGGATTGAGGAAAGCAAAATCAAACTATCAAAAAGATTTACAAGAACAAAATAAATATTAGGCCTTTCTTTACTTTTGGTTGTTTCTGTTTGTAGACTGTGGTTGTTGTACTTGTGGATTCGTTGATTTTCGGTTTTGGGTGGTTTTCATTGTATTGGAGCGATAATGACATTTCCTTTCATTTGTAATCGTTTTCTGTGAATGTGACATTTGTAATCAGTCTTTCATTAGGTTACATCTAACTATTTTATTTTAATATTTGAATTTTCAATTTCTAGTTTCTAGCGAGTATATTTAAAAAAAAAATGAGCATAATAGAGACACCAAAACTTGAGATATTTGAAACCTCCTCAGAAATCGGCATTTGAAAATCACACATCATATTATATGGTAGAGAATCTTATAACGCCCAATATATTTTCGTATTTCGCTCAATAACTTGAAGATGATTCAAATACCGTATTTATTTACCTTAACTATCTACATTTTTAAAACTTAAATAACACAAAATAAAAAAAATTTAAACATCAAAATACAACCGTGTGATATTATTTATTTAATATTTTCTACGTTCACAAAAGTTATACGACCACCGAGACTTTGTACGATATAGATTTCTCGACGTTGATTTTGAAAATTTTAATCATGACCCAGCAAAGTTAGATTATCATTAAAAATATAAATTTCAAACGTGTGTAAATAGAACAATATAGAAGGACCAGTATAGAACAATATAGAACACATCTAAACAACTTTTTTTTTTATTAAAAAAAAAGAGTGTCTCCGCAGGAGACTGTCCAGTTTCATTAAGAAAAAAAAAGTTAAGTACTTACAAAAACAAAAATAACAAAGTCAAATAAACGATAAACTCTAAAAAAATTCATATGAAATTCAAAATTTAAAGATTTAATTGTAAAGATAGTAAGATATTTAAGGGATGTTGTAGGAAAATAAAGATATTACAATATCTAATTTTGAAATTGTCATTTAAATATGTAAAAATATAGATTTTCTAATTTTTAAATATTAAATACAAATAAAAAAATGGGGAGTCCGAGGGGAGTAATTTAAGGAGTCAATTTCTTTGACCATCACCCATGCCTTCTCTTCAAAATCTCTCAAATAGACCTGGTTCATATAAACCGTCACGTGCACGGAGTCGAACTTATACTTTTTCATCACCTCATTTTTCAGTGGAGCCCATTTTCAGTGAGCAGTGGTTTTATCACGTTGGAATCAACCCAATCGAATCCGACCGTTTCTTACAAATAAATAATAATCGATTCGACCGTTACCGTTCTATTCGAAACAAAGTACGAAGACGAAGAGCAAAGAAAAATTAATTCTTTACCCACCCTTCCATCCAATTGATCAATATAATAAATCATCTCCGATCAAATCTCAATTTGGATTCAAGAAAAGCCACAAAAACCAAGAAAGGAGAAGTTGAAGGAAATGCAAGGCGGAATAGGAGAAGAAGAGCTTCAGGAGATTAGATCAAAAGCAACCGCTCTCCTTCTAAAAGAAGACTGGGTTCAGTACACAAACCTCTACACGCATCTCATCTCTATTTGCAACAGAGATGATTCGTCGGCGAACCGCAAAACCCTTTTATCGGCATTGTCGAACCGAGCTGATGGGTGGTCCAGACTCGGCAACCCAGTTGCTGCTCTTAAAGACTGTGACTTGGCACTATCCTTAGACCCTGCTCATGTAAAAACCCTGGTTTCCAAAGGGAAGGTCTTGATGGAGCTTGGCCAGTACGCACCAGCCTTGGAATGTTTTCGACCGGTCAAATATTTGGGCAATGGTGGTACCAATGAGACAATACGAGGGCTATTAGAGAAGTGTCAGAATCTTGAGGCGATTTCCCGAACTGGTATGGTTGATTTATCAAGGTGGGTGCTTAGTGGGTTTGTGGGTAAGGTGCCGGAACTGGCGGAGTATGTGGGCCCGATTGAGGTAAGAACATCGGGTCATACTGGTCGGGGTTTGTTCCTGACCAAGAATGTTGATGCGGGTTCAATTTTGATGATTACGAAGGCGGTTGCAACTGGTAGGGGCATTTTGTCAAAGAAATCTGATGAACAGGGTCAGATGGTAATGTGGAAGAATTTTGTTGATAAAATTCTCAGTACAGTTGAAAAATGTGTAAAGACTCTAGATTTGATTCTTAAATTGTCGAATGGGGAATCTGGTACTGAGCTAGAAGTACCTGAAATGGGTTTATTTAAGCCAGATTTGGATCTGAGTACATCAGAGAAGGCGAGAATTGAGGTGGATGTTGGTCATATACTCAAGGTGCTTGATGTAAATACTCTGACAGAAGAGTCGGTATCAGCCAAGGTTTTGGGGCTTTTGGGTTGTCAGGCAGTTGGTTTATGGATTTTACCTTCATTTGTTAACCATTCTTGCAGTCCAAATGCTAGACGAGTACATGTGGGTGATTGGCTAATTCTGCATGCATCAAGAGACATTAAGGCAGGAGAGGAGGTTACATTTGCATACTTTGATGTGCTGAGGCCATTGAAAGATAGGCAAGAATCATTGAAAACTTGGGGGTTTGAGTGCAAATGTGTCAGATGTAAGTTTGAAGAGAAGGTTCTGGGTCTATTTAGGGAATTGAGAGAAATCGAGGATGGTTTTGTAAAAGGGTCTGATTTAGGATGTTTACTTGTAAAATTGGAGGAGGCAATGAGACGGTGCCCAGTAAAGGAAAGAGAAAAGGGATATATTCGTGCATCCTTTTGGCCTGCATATAATTCTGTTTTTGAGTCAGAGAGATTAGCAAGAAAATGGGGCAGAAAAATACCGGGATTGGTTCAAGTGGCTCAAAGCATTTTTGAGGCAGTAGGTGCTGATGAGAGGATTTTGAAATTGGTAGCGAGTAGGTTGAAAAATGGAGGCAATGGTGGTTTGGATGAAATGGAGAGGATGATGAGACTGGCCAGAGGGACCTATGGAAAGGTCATGAAGAAACAAGCATTTAAGGCCTTGATCGAGGCCTGATTAGCTGTTTTGAGTTAGTCACTAGTTTTTTTGTTTTCCTTTTCTTTTATTGATTCATAGATTAGTTAAGCAGCAGATTTGAGTTAGTTTGTTTCTTGTCATAGTTAAGAATACTTGACCAGTGTTTTTGGAATGCATATTTACTGGAATAAAATGATCACGTGACTGTGAATTTGTGATTTCTCTTTTTGAAATAGAAGGGTAATTTAAATTGTGGGGAAAGAAATGATACAAAGATTAGGACCAGCATGGCTCTTGACCAGTGTCAATGCATGACAGTAAAGAGCTCATTGGGTTGAGCAAAAGATCTTGTTAACATAATTCAGACCCCCAACTTTTGATCTTAACATTTTCTGCATGCTTTATAATTTAGTTGCAAATAATGCGAAACTTAATTAGTGAGCTGAAATTTTTAATTGATAAAATTCATAACTATAATCCCAACGTGGTTGACAAACACTAATAAGAGAGCTGAAATTATATGAATCGATGGTACTAAACTTGTACTTTTGTTGATGAAATTCAGCACTAAAACTGAAACCACGAACCATGCTTAAAGTTCGATATAGAGCTGACTTGTACATGAATCTTTTTAGAACCAGAAATGAATTTTCATTAAGAACCCTGAATATGGTATGAATATATGGTATAGAAGAGGTCATTTTTTACTACTACTGGTAAGAAAAAGAGATCATATAAGACTTGTACAATCAGCACGGTTTGTTCACCAATTTCAGGCTTTTGGCGTGTTCATATGCTAAGAAATGTAGAATATTAAATAAATAGCAATTTATTACTGTCATTTGTAGTGATTTTAATTGATATTATTTTATGCGGATGTCATCTAAAGATCAATTTGCTGGTGTAACATACTCGAGGAATTCTGTTGGGTCAAGTAACAATAATTGTGTACAGAATGATGAGATCGGCCCCTAACCCTAAGTCGGTTTCATGGATGAAGGAGAAAATATAAAGAAGGAGAAGACTTATTGTGTCCCGTTTTGCAGGATTCCTGTATTAAAAAGCTTAATTTTCATTGTCAAAATAATGTCCCTTTTCAGTAGATGTACTAGTTAGGTTAATCTTTTTTGTCTTAGAGCTCACTTAATAGAGATAAATTTTAATAAGCCACTTGGATGGTCATAAAAATGAAGGGGCTTTAAAAAGGGACTTCAATTGATCTTAGTTGACAACACTGACAATACTCAAAAAATTAAGGGGCTTTGGCAGTCAACCAGTCAAAACAAAATTCAGTTTGCCATGTGAAATACTGGTATCACCGTTGGTTCAAAATTGGAACGGACATGAATTACGTACTGATACCACCATAATGGACTCGTGATTTAGTAGAATTAAATAAAACATAAACAGTACACTCATGTGGTATCAGATTTTGTTAATTACCGGGGGGTCCGATGTAATTGTCAAATAAAATTGTTTGCACGGCCCAAGCACAGACGGACCCAGCTGTCGGAAACGAGAAAAGAAAAATAAATAAAGATACTTTTTACATAAAACACCTCGTTCTCTTAGCAATTAGAGATATCCACCCAAACTTATTCAGCTTCCCACAAACCCATGCTCAGTAAATCTTACAATAGAACAAGGCACCTACAGGTTATATGCCAGAGATGCAGAACTCTTCGCTCTCTCAAGCAAATCCACGCAGTAACCATTGTCAATGGTTTCCTTTCAGATCCCTCTTTATTACGGGAGCTTATTTTGGCAACAGCAATTTCCATTCCTGGTGCAATGCACTACGCCTACAAGCTGTTCGACCAAATTCCCCAACCAGACCTCTTCATGTGGAACACCATGATTCGAGGTGCTTCGCACAGTTCAACACCTTCTCAATCCGTTCACCTCTATGTAAAAATGGTACGAGCTGGTAACAGACCCAATAAATTTACTTTTCCTTTCCTTCTTCGTGCCTGTACTAGCCTCTCAACGCCATGTACTGGAGCCCAGTTTCATGGAACAATTGTAAAGCTTGGTTTTGAATCAGATATGTTTGTAAGAAACGCACTCATTAATATGCATGCTAACATTGGTGATCTAGCGATAGCCAAATACCTATTTAACACCCATGGCAGGAATGATGTCGTTGCATGGTCTGCCATGGTAGCTGGTTATGCTCGAAGGGGTGAATTAGAGTCTGCTCAGAAATTGTTCGATGAAATGCCTGACAAAGATTCCTTTTCTTGGAATGTTATGATAACTGCATATGCCAAGAATGGTGATATGGATAAATCCATTGAGTTATTCAACCAAACTTCCCAGCGTGATAATGTATCATGGAATGCAGTGATTTCTGGTTATGTTAAATGTGGGTCCCATGAGAGAGCACTGGAGTTGTTTGAGACAATGCACCAGGCTGGTGTGCGACCTGACAATGTCACCATTCTTAGTCTGCTAACCTCCTGTGCTTGCACGGGCTCTCTTGACCTAGGCCAGAAGTTACATCACTTTCTTCTAGAATCTTTTCCACGAAAAGGGTTACCCATTAAACTCGGTAATGCAATAATTGACATGTATTCAAAATGTGGTTACATAGAGAAAGCCTTGGAGGTATTTGATAACATGGAGGAATTGAACATCTCCAGTTGGAACTCTGTCATTTGCGGTTTGGCATTGAATGGTCATGCACGCAAATGTGTTAACTTGTTTGAAGAAATGCTTAAAAGAAAAGTTCAACCTGATAAGATCACCTTTGTTGGTGTACTAGCTGCTTGTAGCCATGGTGGTATGGTTAACAAAGGTCGTGAGTACTTCAATTTAATGCAAAATAAATACCGCATTGAGCCTCACATAAAGCATTACGGATGCATGGTTGACATGTTAGGCAGAGCTGGATTCCTAAAAGAGGCCTACAATTTTGTAAAAGAGATGAAAACAGAACCAAATGTTGTTATATGGCGAACTCTGCTAGGGGCTTGCAGGATGCATGGAGATGTAGAGTTGGTACAGATTGCAAATAGAGAACTTCTGAGGGTTAAAAGTGCAGAAAGTGGAAATTATGTGCTTCTTTCCAATATATATGCATCTGTTGGAGAATGGAGAGGTGCAACCATGGTGAGAAATCTGATGGACACAGATGGAGTTCACAAGGAGGCCGGCCAGACTTTTGTAGATGGAGATAAAAAGGACAGATTCATTTCATTTATTGTTTGATTAAACCAAACAAAAATGAGTGCTTGGATGCTTATTTTTCTTTAAATTAAGGCATGCCTATGTAGAGGGATAATTCAATCTTACGGGATTCGCTTCATGCTCTCCGGCCAACAGAAAGGATGGAGATATATTTCGAAGACAACAATTAGCATGCGCTGTTTATGTATATTCCTGACAGATTAATGTTTGCAGGACAGTATTTAGGTTAGAGTAAACTGCAGAGATTGCACTCTGAAATTGTTAAATACTGATTTCTTTTCCATAGTATATATGACCCTAGTATATGAACTATAAAGTGAAATTTCATGCTGAAGATGGTAGTAGTCTATGTTGTCAGAATTGGTCTGTCTTGGTTGTAAATCTCTTGTATCAACTTAAAAGTTCATAGAGGTCAGGATGAATTTTCACAATTGTAAGACCACAAAGCTTCAAACCCAGCAAGTTCGAACATGTTATGTGGTGCCATTTTGTAAGAAGTGAGAACACGAGGATTAGAACAACAATATTTTTTTATTATTATTATTATTCCCTCGATAGGGATGTGCTTGCAAGTGCCAACTTCACTTGTAGCAATTGATAAAATTCAAATTTTTTCCATATTTGACACTTAACAAAACTCAGTTTGCATACTCGCATGAACATAATAAACTCCGCATGACTTTCAACAATCGAGGCCTTTTTCATGACGATCTCCCTGATTTCCTTCGGTAAACATTGCCACTACATGTAAAATGCTAACTAGTACTTATGGTGCTAACCTATGTTTTTGGTGCGCGTGGTGAGGGTGAGGGTGAGGGTGCGGGTGCGGGATACGTCATTTTTTAAAAAATTAGGATACGTCATTATATATAATTGAGAAAATATATGGTGCATACTGATCCAAACTCTTCGATCTGCTTCAAAATGATCGATTCAAATCATCTAATATGATCTCTCTATTGAAATCTCCTTGCCGACCAAATTTTATATTTTTTTGAATTTTTTTTACAATTTTTTTTTTGGAATTTTTAAAAATCACTAATCTCACTTTTTTCTGAACCGTTAAAAAATGATAGTTTTAAAAATCCGAAAAAAATACTTAAAAATTTCGAAAAAATATAAAATTTAGTCGGCAAGGAGATTTCAATAGAGAGATCATATTAGATGATTTGAATCGATCATTTTGAAGCAGATCGAAGAGTTTGGATCAGTATGCACCGAAGCTCCGGTACATTAGTATGCACCATATGTTTTCTCTATATATAATATATTTTGTTAAAAAAACTAATATATATATTTTATTAATGTATTGTTATTTATGTTATATTATAATCTTTTAATTTATATTGAGAAATTTAACAATTAATAATATTATGTTAACAATATTATTAAGTTTAAGACATTATGTTATTAATTGTTAATAATATAATGTTATTAACAGCCCAACAAATGGATGTGAGATCCAAACAATTGTAACATCAATTTGCTACTATTTAGTTTACAGATTACACCATTTGGCTAGAACTATTGGCAAATAAGTCGTCTTCAACTCTAAAATGTTTGGTTCGAACGAATGAGGTCAAGAGAAAAATTAATTATAGTTAAGTAAAGAGTAAAAATTATTCTCTTTTACGTAGGCAGCATGAGAATTTCAAATTTTAAACTAAAACTGTTTTGCCTTACTGATGTTGTAAGGAAAGAGGCAACACCAACAAATCTATTAGAGGAACGTACTCACATAGTCACATGCACCAACTTCTTCCAAGCAAGAGGCCAACCTTTTTTTTCTCACACAACATAAGTTATAATAAAATGGACATGTCCAGCGTTTCATCTCTAAGAGATGGACCGAATTAAACTTTCTGTGGGCCGGAATGGGGATTTAATCCACAGTTTTCAATTGGGCCAGCTGGCAGCTGGTTATGTTGCCACCTTACCAGCAAGGCAGCAAATGGCGTTATCCCTGTTAAGTGTCACTTGGTTTGTTACTTGATTTGGTACACGCAAGTCAAAACTTTTTTTTTCCCCCTCTCTCTCTCGCTCATGTCCGTTTTGTTGTTGGCGTGAAGTAAGTTTAAAGATAAAATGATAATACTTATCTTATTTTATCGTTGGCATGAAAATCCTTAAAAATTCATATCTCTACTTTAGGTTGAGATTATATTTGATTGGAAAATTATGTGTGTAGATAAGATGCTTATTATAATCATCATTCAATTAAAGAGATAAGAATTATCTTCTAATCTATAATATTTTCAGTCCCAACATAATCTAATAGCCTATTTTTCTATCAAAAATAATCTTATTGTAAATGCAGATTACAGCGAAAGAATTTAAAATTTTGGTGCACTGATTGTAGATTTGTAGTAAGAGAAAACAAAGTTTCTAATAAGCTTAATTAGAAACAAAATTGGATAAAAATGTTTCTAATATTTTTTTGTTGTTTTCAAATTCAACATAATTATTTGAAATGTCGTATTATTTTTCCGTAAATTATCAACTTAATTTACTAGTCTCTGTAAACGAGCATGGATAAATGATGCATCATAAACTTAACAGAATATTGAATTTTCAAGCATTTTATGTTGCGGATTTGGATCACATGTTGTCATTTTATGTATTTTACTAGCGCTAATCTCGCGCGTTGCGCGATTCATTCCTATACAAATATATATTATTAAATGGTTGCGCGATTTATTTTACATTATAAAAAAAATGCCATAAAAAATTAAAAATACTATTCAAATATTATATGAAAACTGCTAAAAAAAATCCCAAATACTATTTTTGCCACAAAAAATCACGCACCACAAAAGATCACACACCACGATGCTCCACGCTAAGCTCACGCGTGCCCAAGTTTATATATTTATAAAAAAAAAGTTTTATTTCGCACACAGTATTCAAATTATGAGCTGACGAATATATGCTCTTTCATAAAAGAAGTTTTGTACAGAACCGATACTAAGAGCATACCAGTCATTAATTATCCTCATTATCACAACTACATCTTTTGCAAGACAACCAATGGACATGTAGCATAATAGAATAACAAAGATAAAATCTAATATATCAACTAAACAAATTAAGAAATATTGTTATATCAGCGGAAGTGTGAGGAGATTTGATAATAAAAATATGAGATTGTATGATAGCAACTTTTATGGGGTCATTTCTTGATTCCTGATAAAATATATGAAACATATCTTAGTTTCTACCAGTATAGTTTAATTTCGGATGCAAAAGAAACATGCCTATTCTTTTTGCAAGGAGAGCAAACAATTATAAAATGATATTAGGCGTGAAGCTTGTCTGGAACCAATGTATAAAAGATTGTATCACCAGAACCAACAGGTATATTGTTAATTAGCAACACCAATAACCCTTTCTTTAAGGATATATGAGCAAAAATAACAATACACCTTTCTAACAAAGCAAAATAAAAAAAATGAAGAAGTTTTGTTAATTTAATTGCACATAATCAAGATGCATACTGTCAATTTAATTCATACTTATATTCTGGTAAAATTAATGGAGTTCATATGTCAATTGATCATCAAAAAAGTAATGGTGAGCAAAAGATTAACATGAAGGAAAAACACATTGACTGCCCTGTAGCTAAACAAATTTATTGATGAAAATAACAGAAACAAACTTATTATTAGACAATGCTGACCGCCAAAGACTATTAGGCTCGCCATACAACCATAAATTCCCAAAGTTGACCTAAGAAAAAGATGTCATATAGCTGAAAAAATAAACTTATTGGGAAATGAAAGAAATGCAAATCAATCTGAAAACAATGCAAACTTATCAAATGGAACAATATCTAAAAAATCCAGACATTCAAGTTCAAAGTGAAAAAAAGAAAATTTACCTTTTATGTCGAACATTTTTTTCTCGTCATAAAAATGCATGCCACTCACCTAGGGATTGAACCCCTTGAACATATCTTCTGTATAACATAAAATAAATTTTATTAATTAACATCAGTACATCACAATATAAATTTAAAATAAAGTTATATTCTCATTGTCTAATCAGACATACATTGATAAAAGCAATGCACGGCAGGTTAATAAATGTGGTGTAAAGAAGTCTATGTTGGAGCCAAAAAAAGAATTTCCAAAATAAAAAACTAACATCAAAATTCAACATAAAAATTTATTTCTAAAAATGCAAAGCATATGTTATACCAGCAAATATATTTTTTTATTCTATGACTATGATGCAGTCTCATTAGACTTACAACTTACCAGTATGCATCTCCAATTACTCAAATAGCTGGGTTAAGATCTGCACTAACTTGGTACTGCGAAATTATCTATTGATAGCAGCAAAATGTGTATTTAGTTTTACCATAAGGTACAAAGCATGAATAAAGTTAAACATCTCTAAGTCTTACCAGCAAATATCCCTTATTACTTTAATATTTGGGTTCAAAGCCATACTCATTTAATTTTGGGAAATTAACAATTATTTGTGTCATGCAGCAAAATCCAATCTTTAAAGGACACTTCATGTGAATTTAATTTGGCATAATCAAGGGAAGAAGTGAATATGCCTGGAATTTTCTGTGTACTTACTGTGCTAATGACATACAAAAAAGATCAGGGCAGCAGCAAAATTCTTGTATTAATGTTCACAATAAGCTTATACACACAGTAATCGAAGGCTTGCAATAAGAACAGAAGGTTTTGTAATGAGGAAAGTAAAGCTCCTGACCTGGCAAAACAGCAATCCAAAGACAACGATCCTCCCTTGTAAGCACTTCTGGAAGAGAGCAATAAAGGATCACCTGACAAAAAAAATGTCAAAATATCATACAGAAAATTTACAAAAATCTGATCAAAATACTAAAGGCTGGTAATCCTGCGAGGGACAAATTAATGTAAACAAAACACCTCAAAATCCACTTGCAAACGGTACTGTAACTAAACGGAAGGTCAAACAAACAATACTGCTAACTGAGCATAGAATAGTGACAGTAAACACTGGCCCAAACAGTACTGTAATTAAGACACACCAAAGTCCAAACTGATAATGACCAAATCCCAACAAACTTAAATGACTGAGCACCCGACCCACCCAATTAAACACCGAAGTATAGATTGAAGGTATATAATTCCAAGGAGGTGCATCTATTTATAAATTTTAAGTGTGGGTACAAAAATTAGCCAACTCTTAAATGCACAAACCTTCAAGAAGCTCCCAGGAAAGTACATCCATATTATGAAAGTACAACCACACCTATATTTGCAAGATAAATCATTAATCAAACCAATGAAGATGACTAATCCTAAATAACAAAAAAATATTCATGCCCTATTTGCCCCTTATAAGTCGAATAACTCAATTGCACAATTCATTAACAATGAGGCAGTAAGGAAACAACTACAAAATTTTGATTTATTGTGAAAGCAAATTTTGTTTTCTTTTACAATTTTTTTTATCCAATTTTACCGCCTCATTGAGTGCAAATGACAATCAACCTAAACAACTATGAATTAAAAACAAAAAAGGATTATAATAGTCAAGTAACAAAATAATTAAAATATAAAAATGACAAAAAGAAATAAGGAACTAAAATTGTTGAAATGAAAATTCTGAACTAAAAAGGTGAAAATCAGCAAAACCTTTTAGGAACATATAGATCGGCTGGACTCATAAATTAGGTGACTGTGTCGTTGCCTGGCAAGAAGTAAAATACCGAGCTCAAAGTAAATTTCAAGAAAAAAGAACCTTCAGAAAATGAAAAATGATATTGCTATTTTGATATAGAGCAGGACCAGTCAATTGTATTGCAATTCCGCCAAAATGCATCAGCTGTAAGCGAAGGAATTATACCACAGTTTAATATAGGGGTACCAACTTTTTCTATATTCTTACTTTTTCTACTTTCAGTCACACTACATAAAAGGTAAGAATGTGGAAAAAGTAAGAATGTAGGAAAGAAATTGGTCATACTCATTTAGGTTCAGTAAATTGTTTCACCTATATGTCAATTGTTTTGCCGAATACTGAGCATTGGTTACTTTTGATGCTACATTGGAGTCTGCCGAATAGGTTCAGTCAAGCTCATTTTAGGTACTAAGTATAATCCAAAGCAAAAGGTTCTCCAATCTTTTTAATATTTTCAAGCTAAAAGATATATAAATGTTAAGTGAAAAAGATTTATAAAAAATAAAAAATAAACACAAAGGACCTTCATTTGCTTCTCCAAATGCTCCAAACCATTCTTACCAGCTTCATTTTGTGGATTAATTCTGCAAGGCACAAATACTGCGTTATTAATTTAATTGCAAGGCACAACTGGCCACATGTCAATGTTTCAAGATTATATGATCCTTATCTGTATGTAAACCAAGAAACTTCCAATTCATCTATTTCACATCTTACTTTATTATTCATATGGAAAGCTTATCAAGGTAGCAAAGGAAGCTTGTTGTCAATACAAATTAACCCTCCAATCTACCGTCCCATTCCCCTCTCTTCATAGTTACTTGTATCAAATGCTATATCTATACAAAATTTAACAAAAAGCTAAAATGAAGAACCGTGTAAGGATGAAATAATTAAACGGTGCGTGGGATGGCCATTGGAGACACCATCACCAAGACTCTCACCGTGCGTGGTCACAAAACGAAAGAAGGAGAGGGATGGCAGATGCCCAAATGAAACGGCACTCATTTGATAGAGAGGCAACCGATCTACATTTTGACAGGACCGACGTTGCGAGATGAGATCGGAGGCCTTCGTAATTTGGTGGGGAAGAGCGGCAGATGGCGGTTCTCTTTTTTCTTGGCTGCGCGGAGAAAATAGAAAAAGAGGAGATGGGGAGAAAAGCGGATAGGAAAAATAAAGAAGACACGGGGAGATGTCTCCAGGAGCTTGCGATCGGATGGGCAAGATCAGTTTGATCAGACGAACACGATTCAACCAAGTTAACCAACGGACCAGATGGATTACTGTACTAACTACAGTGCAGAGGCGCTTACACGTGCATCTCATGCGTGCGGAGATATATATAGTTATAATTAGGTGATATCCTAATTTAATATAGTCCAACTTCTTAAGCTCTCTTATGTTCGTCATGCAAATCATGATGTTAGAGTTTCTGTTGTTTTTTTTTAAAGAAAAAAAATAGCGAAATATCTTAATTTTAATATAAACTTGTAAATTTTTATCTCTACTACTTATAAATGCATCCATCCAAAAGTCGTAAACAATGTTTAACATTCCAGATAAAAGGAGTTAACACCCCCTAATGTCAAATGTGGATCATTGATTTTGTTAATCTAATATGATCTGTGGTCCAGATTTGAATATCAGATAAAAGGTCGACTTTTCATCTGAAAAGTGTCTTGGCGCTGGGTGGTAAGTCCGTTGTCCGCTGAGCTCAAGCGCGATGGTTCGATTCTCTGCTTCTACGTTTTCTTATTTTTTTTTTTTCCCGCTAGCGCATCAGTATAGAAATTAGGGTTTAATTTTAATTTTATTCAAAATTTCATTCAGCCGTATCCCCTTGCGCAAGATTATGAATTAGGAAGCTCAGCGCCTCCATCCTCATTCCCTGCGCGATTCTTATTTAGCCGCTAGGTTTTCTCTCTTCACCAAAAAAAAAATCAAGCTAGAGTATGTCCTGGTTCGTCGCTCCATCCTCTTCTCTTCGCTATTTCGATCGACAATGGTGTCTTTGATGGTAAGCCAAAACCTTTCTATTCATCGTTCGAGCTTGACTCCTTGTCGATCGGTTTGTTTAAGCTTTTGCCTCTCTCTCTTTCTCTCCGCCTCTGTTTGGATCTATCGTGAAAATCCTAATAGTTGGCACTTAGCACACAAAAGTCATCGCTTAGGGTTTGTGGTGCTGAAATTTGAGTTATGAGCTGTTCTACACATCTCCAATTTCGATCTGGAGGCAAGGTGTTTAGCCAAGACGAGCACAACAATGGAGATCCCCATCAAGGTATTGCCCGATTTTCCTTTTTTCTTCTTTCATTTGATTGTTTGGTTTCGATTGTTTGACAACATTTAAATATCTCTTGCAATCTTGCGCTTGTTACCTTCTTTTTTTCGAGCGTGAAACATGGTTAGTTTCCATTGAATTGCCTCTATTCTGCATCTTTATCATAAACCCTCTTCTATTCTTCTTCAAAATGTGTCTAATTTGCCAATTGGTTTGATGAATTTTGCTTTTAAATTGAAATCACAGGAGGATTTTGAGGTTGAGACCAGAGTTACTAGAGATGCACCAAAGAACATGTCCAGGGGACTAAAACCTAGCTATGGCCACGGCTTGATCAAAGGAAGGCCTCAACTTCCATAATCACCTCTGATTGGCGTTGCTCTTTGCCCTCACCACGGTGTATTGCACGAGTATCATGCTCCTCATCTATCGAATAAATTGACATATGTGATATCGATAAGATGGTTGTAAATGTAAGTTTCGTTCTCTCCCTACCTCTCTCTCTCCTTGATATCCACCCTTTGAAATCAGGACATGTGCACATGTGAAAAAAATTGGCAGAATACAATTAGATTCTACAATTTTGATTGAGTGAATAGGTTTCAAACTTCACAGGTTCAATGAGATTCGACTGAATACAACAATTAATTTTTAACAGTTAATATCTTTGTCTGAATATATTTATTTATTGATGTTGACAAATTTAGGGGCCAATTTAGAGGATAAATTTATTGCATATGGTTTGTGCACTATTTCATAATTGGGCAATTTGGAAAGCAGTTGGCGCAGGCATGTAATATCTAGACTAATAAATGAGACAGGTGACCTTCCACTTTTTGAACAGACTGGTAAGCGCCAGTAGTTTACCAGAATTCTGTTCATTTAATGCTCTATGATATTCTAGCATGTTCAGAAGTTCAAATGGCAAATGATGCACGTCTTTTTTTTTATTTCTTTTTACTATTAATTAGAAACTTAAATGAATTTGTGAATGCAGTTTTTTTTTTGTACAAAAGGAGATAAAAGTGACGACACATTGATGTTTCTAGCCTTATGATACATTTGTTCGGGTGAGCAAAAAAAAATCATTTCTCTTTTTCCTTGATCTCTCTATTCAATCATTATTTTAACTAATTTGATTCAATTACGCAATTTGTTTTTAATATATTTTGTTTGTTGGTTCCAACAAAATTTCAAGAGGGCATGTTGTGCCGCAAGGCACGCGTTCAGGTACATTTTAAATCCTAAATACTGAACCCTAATAATTGAGATTTATGTAAGAGCTTGATGAGATGTATGCAATTTGGTGATGTTTCTATTTGGTACTGGCTAGAGACAATTTTGGCGATGTTTCTATTTGATCAATTTTTTACTGAAATATGAATAATTTCATTCATATTTGGGTCTGCAGTTTGTAAATACAAATAGTCCTCTAACAAATGAAAGATTTTGGATATCTTTAGGGTCTGCTCCAGGAAGGTCCCAAGGGAAAGGAAAGAGAGGGAATAGAAGATATTAAAAATCTGGCATGCTCGAATTTGGTTACTTGCTCCAGAACAGAAGGGAGAGGAAGGATTGGAATGGTGCATCTATATGCCCTTGTTATTCTGACTTTTTGTGTACTTTTATCAAATATTTATATATATTACCTTAAAAATTATATATTAAGGATTTCTGTTTTTTTCTGTTTTCTTTTTTTTTTTTATACCATCGTGAGTAAATCCAACTTTTGGAAATGCAACACAAGGGACACTTCTGTGTGAATGATAATGCAACGGCAGCTTGCAAGCGTGCAGTGATTATGTCCCATCTTTGTATAGTGAATTGATAATTAAGAGCAAAGAAGAGAGCTTGTAAGTGTTTATTATGTCTGTTAGTTGTAAAGTTAATGCTACATATATGAGAAACATAAGTATAAATTAAGTAGTTGTCTTGCTTATTATGTTTCATGTCCTTTTTTGTATTTGTAAAGAATGCTCCTCTTTAAGAGAGTCGAGACAGTTCTGTCTATAGGATGCTAGGTAGTCCCCCTTTATTGCTTGGCACCTTATATTTGTCTATCTCAACTAAGGCTTCTCAAACAATAATCTGCAGTGCATAATATGTCTTAAGTTGATCAAGGGTTTGAGACTCAGATGTATTAGGTGGAAGAAATTGTGCTGCCATGGTCGAAACCTATGCTAACATCGGCCATGACTTTGTTTACTTGGTCATAACTTGGCTCATATTGATTATGGCTTAAACTTATATCAGTCACGATTTTACTACAAGGTTTTGCTTATATCTGCCACAATTTTACTTATCATCACGGCCACGTCTTTTAGTACTCTAAATTAGTATGCACTTGATAAGCTTTGGTTGAGACTTATATTTGACAAACGACACGGCCAGGTATTGTTATTAAATTATTGTAAAGAAACATAGAGATTAGTAAATGAATAAAGTATAACTTTAAGTTTGTCCACACATTGGGGTGGGCCTGTATGCTAGTAAAATAAAACTTATGAATCTCTTGCTGTTCTATATAATTTTAATATGATGATAGCTCTCAAAATCATATTTGATGGCGATATAATATTATTTTTATCCTCCGCCTTTTGTAATTTTTTCAAACAAAGTTTATAAGTAAAGATATAGCTTTATCTCGTTTAGAAGTCATCTTATACCAAGTAAAGTAAATCTTATATGTTTGGTACAGTAACTTCCAAAAACAAAGCACAACACTTATCTTATCTAAAGTTATCTGCATACCAAATAAATTAAAAACTAAATGATTTTACTTTTAAAGAAATACCTTTAAGTTTATATATATGGTCCATGGTTATTGCCTTATTAGTAAATATTGAAGTTATCTAATTTCTAAAACCTCTCTCCGTTTCAATAAAACATGATCCATTTATATAGATATTCCGTCATACTTTTATAAAAGAGAATTCTTCCAATATTCAGCGCTACATTTATGGACTGTGTACTGACATCTTATTATTATCGAAAATTTTTTATCTTAATTTTAAACATAAAAAAAAACTTCTGGATACCCAATTTAATAAAATGGAGAGGTATTGACCTCCTGTAGGAAAAATTGATTTTATTTACAGAGAGAGATATCAGTTCACTCGGTACTAAACTACGAACGAACCATTCAGTTAAAAAGTTTTTCTAATTTCTCAACTATTGAGGTTTCTTCACGAAATGGATAAAGAGGCCTATAAATGGAACCAAATCCTCTGGTCTGCAGACCAGGTGGTCTGTTTGATCTGGACCGTCTGATTTAATCTCAATGGATAGAAATGTCCCGTGAATAATACCAGATCGATAGGCCCGAAAAAAATTAACCGTTGAGATTAAATCGAACGGCTCGGATCTAAACAGACCATCTGGTCTGCCGACCAGAGGATACGGGTCTCCTATAAATGCTCCTCTTTCATGAATAGAGACCCCACCAAGCACATATTCCTTATTGTTCCTCTCGGTTTCTCAATTTTCTCTACTTCAAATTTCCATAGAAGTGTAGAACATAGTCAGAAGCGATTTTCGATATCGTTGAATTATGGCAATTTCTCTGAGAAATGCAGTGCGTTTGGGAGGAAGCTATGAATTCGGCTCCCATGCGAGGCAAAGCTGCACCCTCAGGCCATTGTCCAATTCTTTTAATGACGAAACGAAGAAAATAGCACTGGAATCACAGATTCAGTCTGATGGGTGGAAGCTCAGCAGCAATTCAAGTGGAAGTGCCTCTAATCATGTAATATCTCTGTTTACTAATTCTGTTTCTATTAGTTTGTCAAAAATGACAATTTTGGAAAATGCACCTTCTAAATAATATAAGTAATTAATTAAAGGAATACTGTTCGTAACCTTCCATAAATTTAAATTTAATTATTTCAGAAAAAATAAGCAAGTTTGTTTTAGGTAGTCAACGAAAGGCACGTAAGCTACTAAAGCTAGAAATTTCAAGTTTGAATTCTTAATGCTCCTATCTTCATAGAAAGAGCAATCAATCAAAATTTTTGGGCAAAATCAATTTCTGTCGATGCTATTGTTCCTTGCAAATATAAATTCAAGGTTTGAACTGCAAATAGACTGATACATGTATGGTGGTTTTGTATATTATTATTTTTCATGCCAAATATAAGATTAATTTGGATGACTGAACTTGCTTTTAGGCTGAAAATCAAGGAAAAACAACTAAATCCATTAGATGGTGGGAGGTCACCGGCACAGATAACTTCAGGGAGATATTATCAGAAGAGGATCTAAAAGACTCATTGAAAAATGCTGGCAACAAGCTTGTTGTAGTGTATTTCTACGCTCCCTCTTGCGGTGGTTGTAGGCCTCTTCATCCCAAGGTGAAAGTGAAACTTTCAATTTTTACTGTTATGCAACCGGTACATGCGATATTGTGCTTAAATCATTTAAATTTATTTTGAGATATCAAACCAATAAAGGAGGTGTGCAATTTTAGGTACTTATGTTAACTTTTGTTAATTTAATACTTATATTATCTGATTCCTTGCAGATGTATCAAATCGCCGACGCACACCAAGAAGTTATGTTTCTGAAAGTTAATCTAGATGAACAAAAATCACTTTGCAAGGAGCTAAAAATTCCAGTGGTGCCTTTTTTTCAATTTCACCGAGGCACACAAGGCCGTCTTCGTAGCTTTAGCTGCACTATTGCTACGGTAATCTGTACAGTAGACATATATTTTACCAATTTATCGAAATCAGTGATTGCGATTTGGTTATTCTCCCTAACACAACGATTAGTATATTTAATCATGATATTAGGGTATTTGAATTCTAGCCATGGTAATTCATTTATGTTAAAATTTTCTTTTTACAGATTACCAAAATAAAAAAACTGCGAAACTTGATTACTCTTTCTAATACAACCTTAATTTCTTTTCTTCTTCTTGTAGATAAAAAAGCTGAAAGATGCTTTAAGAAAACATGTCAATGAGCAAGTCAGTCCGTGGCCGGCGAAAGGGTTGGAGGATGGTGCCCTGTTGAACTTAGCTTCAAATAAGGAGATCAATCTTAATCATCCTGTTGGAATTTCTGCTAATCATGAACTTGACAATGCTTTGATTTAGTGGTTTGGTAGGCTTTGTTAGTAATGTGTGTGTGTGATATAGTCCTTTGAAGAGGGGTAATATTTTTCCCCTTTTATAATTATAGTCATTGTGGGTGATAGTATTTCTATAATTTATCAGTTGAATAAAAGAGAAGTAAAAAATCTGGTGCTTGTAGTAGGGATTTCAGTGCTCTATGTAAGTTAAATAATAAAATGCTTGGCTTTAAATATGTCTGTTACTGTGCTTGCTTGTATGACCTGACGACCCTTGCTGGCACAGTGGTGAAACCAAGGGTATTTATGTCGTAGCATATGTAGTTTGTAACAGTCAATATCCAAACTGTCTTAACTATTAGTTAAAACAGAGAAGGAAAAGTTCATTGGGAATCATTGTTCTTTAAGAGAGGAAAAAAGAAACAATGCAATAACAAAACATCCATTGAACTTTAATTCCGCACTATGGAAGATGCAAATGACATGACATAGTGCGGCATTTGAAATTTGAACCTATAACTCACTCTGAGATTAATGAAAGTTCAACTGAAACAACAGACTTGCAATGATACAAAGATCGCCTCTTAAAATTTTATATTTATTAGGAATTCTTAATTATTTGAGCTGTCTATTTTGAAGCCATGATTACCAGTTTATGACTACATGTGAAGTCAAAACGGGTACTCATTTTAAGTTAGTTTGGTTAAGCTTGACTTGACAGTGACTGGCACGAGAAAGTATAAAACACTAACAATAAGCCCCCCAAAAGAAAAACAAACGAAGAAATGCAACAACTAGTATAAATATGAGTAGCAAAAGGATAAACTGGCGTCTTTGCCCTTGTCAGCAGTGTTGAAACTATCAGCTAGTATGGGAAGTCCGTAAGCCCCATAAGATCTGAAGAAAGATGTCAGTAGAAAGATCGCCCCAAAGCTGAAGGGGCAAAGAAGCTGTATGCATGTATTGATGTAACCCTTAGCATGTTGCTTATTTATCCTGATTGCATCGCTCATTGCCATGTTTGTCCAGTGAGATCTCTGTTTATTGACGTATATAACTAAAAGAAGCATTGGACAAACAAGGCAAATTAATAGTGATGTGTTCTTGAAAGGAGAGACGCTAAAATATAAAAATTAAACAACTTCAACCATTTCCAGTGCATCTTTGCAATTGTAGCCAGCCTCTGCTCAAACAAGCATATACTATATATTACCATTGCCATACCCAGAAACAAACCTATTAGATGGACATTTTCACATGCACCAACTTCTTCCCACCAAAACACTAATTTTTATTCTCACAATCTGACACAACAGAAAATTATTATCAACGGGCATGATCTCCTGCATTCCATCATCTAAGAGATTTATTGAATTCAATTTCCTGTGGGCTGACACGGGGATTTAACCCACAGTTGTCAATTGGGCCAGCTGTCTGTTGGTCCTGTAGCCACGTACCAGTAAATTGTGTTATCTTCTATAAGTTGGTTGTCCAATTGGTTTCGATACGCCAGTTTAAGTTCATTCTTTTTTGTTTTGTCTCTTACGTCCGGTTTGTTTGGCGTAAAGTAATACTAAAGATAAAAAGATATAATTTCTTATCTCGATTTTATTAAATTAAAATTATTATCAGAAAAATGATGGTTCATTTTTGGATAATGTGTTAAGAAAAGAAGTTTTCTTCCTTTTTTTTTGTTAGTCTCTCACGGTTTGTTTGCCGTGAAGTAATTTAAAGATAAGAAGATATAATTTCTTATCTCAAATTTATTTAAATAATTTATTATCAGAATAATGGTAATTCATTTTTGGATAAAGTGATAAGATAAGAAGATAACTATTACTATCTTCTTCATAAGAGATAAGAAGATAACCTTTATTATCTTTTCACAAGTAGAGTTCATAATTATTTTTATCATGTTTGCTAGGGATAATTTAAAAACTTTTATCTCTGCTTTTATGTTGAGATTATATTTGGAGTGTGAATATAAGAAAAATAAACATTATCATCATTTTTGTAAGCGATAAGAATTATCTTCTTATCTCTCTACACTCTCAAACGTACTCTAATAAGTGATTTTATATCACAAATCGTTTCATTGTAAATTAAAATTACAGTGAATGAAAACATATTTTGGTACATTAATTGTAGTTTTTTTTAAATAAAATAAACATGTTGTACAATTGGCTGAATTTTGAAATCAGATTGGATATGAGTATTCTAATAATTTCATGTGTGCGAATAAAACAGAATAATTGGATATATCATATTATTTTTATGATAATTCAACGGTCTGGGAAATATGATTTTGGTTCTGGGAAATCTTTAATTTCGAGTCCTCAGTTTTAGCGGATGGAATAAATTGATGGGGCCTTTGTATTTCTTAAATTGACGGAAAAATTGAGTCAATGCGACTGGTGCGATTGTCCAGTGTGCTCATTTAACATGCGGATACGGGATGCCTCAGTCACAGTGTATTACCACTTTACCTGTTTACCAGACCGTTTGAGGGTCCTTTTTGTAAATTTTCATATATCTCCTCTAAAAATCTATAAAATATGCCTCATATCATATTATCATTATCTCTTTAGCATCATACTGGAAATATATACTATTTTTTCTATTCCTTTTCAATTAGATGCAAACATATCAACCTTAAAAAAAAATATTAGATGCTATTTTATTTATTTATTTTTTTCTTAGAGTCGCATGTAAAATTTGTATTTGCGAAGCGCCTCTCTTTTTTTCGTTAAATATAATTGAATAAGAAAAATAAAGAGTCCAGGGGTGAACTGGCGTAATATTGTAATAACCGACAAGGTGGGCATCACGCCATCAGTAGCTGCGACTGTTCTCCGCTCAAACTAGTTCTTTGTCACTATCACCATTCTATTGAAACAGGAATTGTTCATTTGTAAATGTACTGTGATAATTATCATCTCATTCTTTCGTCTCTATAACTATAATTAACATGAATCAGATTGTTCATCTTAATTTTAAAGTAAAATAGAACTTTTCAATATAATTGTGTTGGCTGTATGGATTATAGATTGAGATTTTATTCATTTTTAAAATTATGTGAAATCCTAATTTTAATTTGTACAACTTTTAACCTTTTATGTTGATTATTATGTAACATTTTTTTTTATGAAGTGGTGAGACATCTTACTTTTAATATAAAACTTGTCAATTCTTATAAAATGAAGAAGTATAATTCTACTCTTGTTCTATGTGATTAATAACTCTCAAAATTATATTGATACTCTTAAGATAAAAAAAGATACAAAAAATAACTCTTATCGAATATCAGAAAACTCTTATCTTTTTACCCTTCGTTAATTATTTTTTTTTTAAAACACAGTTAAAAATATATAAGATGACTTTTATCTAGTTTAGAAGTTACCAATACACCAAACAATTCAAAAGTGAAACTAGTTTGTTAGGTGCATAGTAACTTCCAAAAAATAAAGCATAATACTTATCTTACCTAATAACTATTATCTTATCCAATTATCCAAAGTTATCCTCATACCAAATTAGATTAAAATTATATTGATTTTAATTACTTACCGGAAGGCGTCCACTTTTTATACACGGTTGTAAATCTAAAACCTCTCTCCATATTATTAAAACACGATCTATCTATTTTCCATCCTAATTTCATTAAAATAATATTTTCGTAATTTATTTGCTAATTATATGGATTGCATACTGTGAATTTTTTTTTTTTAAAAAAAACACTCTTAACTTTTTTTTTAAAATTAAAATCGAACTTTTAAAATAACTAGAGGACCCATAGAAGAGAACTTCTGGAACCTTGTTTTATAATTTTACGATGAACAAGTATATACCTCCTCAAGGTAAAATTAATGGGGAAATTCTGCTATGGAAACCGATTTTTGAATCGGACTTTGATCGCAACCGTTCATGTTAGTGATTTAATCTTTTTGTGAAATGAGAGGTTGAGATTAAAGCCCGATTCATAAATCGCTCAATTTCCCAAATTAATTTTATTTACAGAGACAAACATAACAGTTTACTTGGTAATTACATTACACTTGGAACATTGGAAACCTGGTCTATGTAAACTTTGATGTTGCTTCACGAAATGGATGAAGAGGCCTATAAGGCTATAAAAGCGCCTCTTTCCTTCCTTAGAGACCCCACCAAGCACAAAACTCTTTGTGTTCTCCTGATTTCTCCCTAGTTCAAATTTTAATTTCCACTCCTTTGCCTCGTTTCAAGTGGTGTCAATTTTAATTAGTCCGAAGCGAATTTTGGTTCAATCTCTCGTTGAATTATGGCGATCTCTCTGAGAAAACCGGTGCGTTTGGGTGGAAGCTATGAATTCGGTTCCCAGGCGAGAGAAAGCTCCTCCCTCATGCCATTGACGAATGCTTCCAGTGACGAAACGATGAAAAGTGCACTGAGAAGACAGATTCAGTCGATTGGAAAGAATCTCAACTGCAACTCAAGTGGAAGTGCCTCTAATCATGTAGTATCTCTGTTTGCTAATTCTGTTTTCTATTTGTTTGTCAAAGCTGGCAATTTTGGAAAATGCACCTTGTAGTTAATTTTAGTAATTAATTGAAGAAAAACTGTTCATAAGTTGATAACTTTCCATCCGTAATTGGTAGCTTACATAGTACGATCAGTATATTTAATTTGATTATTTCACAAAAATTAGCAAGTTTGTTTTTGGTAGTGACAGAAAAAAACATAAGCTAAAAAGTAATAATATATCTATAGTTTTGGACAAAAGCAATTTCTGCCGGTACTCCCCTTCTTAAGTAGTTAAGTAATTGGTTCCATGCAAATATAAAAACTCAGGGTTTGAACTGCAAATAGACTGACATATGTATGACGGTTGTTGTATATTATAGTCATGCCAAATACAAGATTAATTTGGATGACTTAACTTGTTTTTAGGCTGAAATTCAAGGAGAGGCAACTCGATCCATTAGATGGTGGGAGGTCACCGGCACAGATAACTTCAGGGAGATATTATCTGAAGAGGATCTAAAAGACTCATTAAAAAATGCCGGCAACAAGCTTGTTGTAGTGTATTTCTACGCTCCCTCTTGCGGTGGTTGTAGGCCTCTTCATCCCAAGGTGAGAGTGAAACTTTCAAATTTTACTGTTATGCAACCGGTACATGATATATTGTTCATAAATCATTTAAATATATTTTGAGATATCAAACCAATAAAGGAGATGTGTTCAATTTTAGTACTTATGTTAACTTTTGTTAATTTAATACTTATATTATCTGATTCCTTGCAGATGTATCAAATCGCCGACGCGCACCAAGAAGTTAATTATGTTTCTGAAAGTTAATCTAGACGAACAAAAATCACTTTGCAAGGAGCTAAAAATTCCAGTGGTGCCTTTTTTTCAATTTCACCGAGGCACACAAGGCCGTCTTCGTAGCTTTAGCTGCACTATTGCTACGGTAATCTGTACAGTAGACATATATTTTAACAATTTATCGAAATCAGTGATTGCGATTTGGTTATTCTCCCTAACACAACGATTAGTATATTTAATCATGATATTAGGGTATTTGAATTCTAGCCATGGTAATTCATTTATGTTAAAATTTTCTTTTTACAGATTACCAAAATAAAAAACTGTGAAACTTGATTACTCTTTATAATACAACCTTAATTTCTTTTCTTCTTCTTGTAGATAAAAAAGCTGAAAGATGCTTTAAGAAAACATGTCAATGAGCAAGTCAGTCCGTGGCTTGCGAAAGGGTTGGAGGATGGTGCCTTGTTGAACTTAGCTTCGAATAAGGAGATCAATCTTAATCATCCTGTTGGAATTTCTAATCATGAACTTGACAATGCTTTGATTTAGTGGTTTGGTAGGCTTTGTTAGTAATGTGTGTGTGTGATATAGTCCTTTGAAGAGGGGTGATATTTTTTCCCCTTTTATAATTATAGTCATTGTGGGTGATAGTAGTTCTATAATTGATCAGTTGAATAAAAGAGAAGTAAAAAATCTGGTGCTTGTAGTTGGGATTTCAGTGCTCTATGTAAGTTAAAATAATAAAATGCTTGGCTTTAAATATGTCTGTAGTTTCTAATTTGTACTGTGCTTGCTTGTATGACCTGACGACCCTTCCTGGCACGGTGGTTAAACCAAGTATATTTATGTCGTAGCATATGTAGTTTGTAACAGTCAATATCAAAACTGTCTTAACTATTAGTTAAAACAGAGAAGGAAAAGTTCATTGGGAATCATTGTTCTTTAAGAGAGGAAAAAAAGAAACAATGCAATAACAAAACATCCATTGAACTTTAATTCCGCACTATGGAAGATGCAAATGACATGACATAGTGCGGCATTTGAAATTTGCCTATAACTGACTCTGAGATTAATGAAAGTTCAACTGAAACAACAGACTTGCAATGATACAAAGATCGCGTCTTAAAGTTTTATATTTATTAGGAATTCTTAATTAATTGAGCTGTCTATTCTGAAGCCATGATTACCAGTTTATGACTACATATGAAGTCAAAACGGGTAGTCATTTTAAGTTAGTTTGGTTAAGCTTGACTTGACAGTGACTGGCAAGAGAAAATATAAAACACTAACAAGAAGCCCCAAAAAAGAAAAACAAACAAAGAAAAGCAACAACTAGTATAAATATGAGTAGCAAAAGAATAAACTGGCGTCTTTGCCCTTGTGAGCAGTGTCTGGAACTATGAGCTAGTATGGGAAGTCCGTAAGCCCCATGAGATCTGAAGAAAGATGTCAGTAGAAAGATCGCCCCAAAGCTGAAGGGGCAAAGAAGCTGTATGCATGTATTGATGTAACTCTTAGCATGTTGCTTATTTATCCTGATTGCATCGCTTATTGCCATGTTTATCCAGCGAGATCTCTGTTTATTGACGTGTATAACTGAAAGAAGCATTGGACAAACAAGGCAAATTAATAGTGATGTGTTCTTGAAAGGAGAGACGCTCAAATATAAAAATTAAACAATTCAACCATTTCCAGTGCATCCTTGCAATTGTAGCTTGGAATAAATCTATTAGAGGGACATGGTCGTTGCTCACATGCACCAACTTCTTCCCACCGAGGCCATGTTTGGTAAGGCTATTTAAACTCCTTAAGGTGGAAGAAGGGAGTTATTCCTCATATTTTCTACCAAACAAGAAGTAAGCTAAGGAACTTAAATGAGGAATAAGCTTCTTTAAACTATGACACCTCTTGAGGTGGAATAAAATTTGTTTGTGGGACCAATATGAGGAATAATATTAAAAAAGTATTTTCTTTCCTTCTTTTGTTGTTAATGACCATGCTACCCACTTTTTTTTTTATGTTATTTCTGTTACAGCTATCATTTCTTTTATATTTAAGAAACATTAATTCATTTAATTAATTTGTTAATTTTTTTGACTCAATAGTGATTTAATAATTCTTTAATTATACGTATTTAAGGATTGTGTCCGGCATAAAGAGCATGATTTCATTATTTGATTCATTTCAAATGATAATTTTGTCAGATATACAAATTTTTTTTTTTAATAACAATTAAAGAACATGATTTCATTTGTTCATTATTTAAGAAGACACAAGTACAATTTTACTTGTACAATAATAATATGTTTCGTCCAACTCAACTGCACAAAATTAACTAATGTGAAAAGAAGGATAATATGGTCTTTTCATATTTTAACTTTAAATATTTTTCTATATCTTTGCTATTCCTTGATGTGCATAACCAAACAAGTTCCAACTTAACAAGAGACATAATTTTTCCTCCTTAAGTTCTTCCTCCTAAGTTATTCCTTTACCAAACACCACCCAAAAAACTAATTTTGATTCTCACTATTTCTGACATATTAGAATTTTTTTTTTTTTTTCGAACTTAAAGGCCACTTGGGCATTCATTAAAGGAAAACTAAAGTTCATAGTATATACAATAAATAAGGCCCCACGTCTAACCCATCCACTTCCCCAAAATAGAACCCACCGACAGCCTCCTTCCCCAAATGCAAACAAAATAGAAATTGTTGTCAACGGACATCTCCTGCATTCCATCATCTACGAGATTTATTGAATTCAAATTCCTGTGGGCTGACATGGGGATCCAACCCACAGTTTTCAATTGGGCCAGCTGTCTGTTGGTCCAGTAGCCACCTACCAGTAAGTAATTGTGTTATCTTAGTTGGTTGTTTAATTGGTTTGGATACGCCAGTTTGATTTTCTTTTTCTTCTTTTTTGTTTTGTCTCTTACGTCCGGTTTGTTTGGCGTCAAGTAATACTAAAGATAAAAAGATAGAATTTCTTATCTCAATTTTATTAAATTAAATTTTTATCAGAATAATGGTGTTTCATTTTTGGATAAAGTGTTAAGATAAGAACTCTTCTTCCCCCTTTTTTTTTTTTTTTGGTCTCTCACGGTTTTTTTGGCGTGAAGTAATTTTAAAGATAAGAAGATATAATTTCTTATCTCAAATTTTTTAAATTAATTTATTATCAGAATAATGGTAATTCATTTTTGGATAAAGTGATAAGATAAGAAGATAATTATTATTATCTTCTTCATAAGAGATAAGAAGATAACCTTTGTTATCTTTTCAGAAGTAGAGTTCATAATTATTTTTATCATGTTTGTTAGGGATAATTTAAAAACTTTTATCTCTGCTTTTATGTTGAGATTATATTGGGAGTGTGAATATAAGAAAAATAAATATTATCATCATTTTTGTAAGCGATAAGAATTATCTTCTTATCTCTCTACACTCTCAAACGCCATTGTAATAAATGATTTTCGATAAAAAATAATTTCATCGTAATTTAAAATTACAGTGAATGAAAACAGATTTTGGTACATTAATTGTAGTTTTTTAAATAAAATAAGCATGTTGTACAATTGGCTGAATTTTGAAATCAGATTGGATATGAGTATTCTAATAATTTTATGTGTGCGAATAAAACAGAATAATTGGATATATCATATTATTTTTATGATAATTCAACGGTCTGGGAAATATGATTTTTGGTCTGGGAAATCTTTAATTTCGAGTCCTCAGTTTTAGCGGATGGATAAATTGGGGGGGCCTTTGTATTTCTTAAATTGATGGAAAAATTGAGTCAATGCGACTGGTCCGATTGTCCAGTGTGCTCATTTAACATGCGGATACGGGATGCCTCAGTCACAGTGTATTACCTACCACTTTACCTGTTTACCAGACCGTTTGAGGGTCCTTTTTGTAAATTTTCATATATCTCCTCCAAAAATCTATAAAATATGCCTCATATCATATTATCATTATCTCTTTAGTATCATACTGGAAATATATACTATTTTTTCTATTACTTTTCAATTAGATGCAAACATATCAACCTTAAAAAAATATTAGATGCTATTTTATTTATTTATTTATTTATTCCTTAGAGTTGCATGTAAAATTCGTATTTGCGAAGCGCTTCTCTTTTTTTCATTAAATATAATTGAATAAGAAAAATAAAGAGTCCAGGGGTGAACTGGCATAATAACCGACAAGGTGGGCATCAGGCTATCAGTAGCTGCGGCTGTTCTCCGCTCAAACTAGTTCTTTGTCACTATCGCCATTCTATTGAAACAGGAATTGTCCATTTGTAAATGTACTGTGATAATTATCATCTAATTCTTTAGTCTCTATAACTATAATTAACATGAATCAGATGGTTCATCTTAATTTAAAATAAAATAGAACTTTTCAATATATTTATGTTGGCTGTATGGATTATAGATTGAGATTTTATTTATTTTTAATATTATGTGAAATACTAATTTTAATTAGTACAACTTTGTAACCTTTTATGTTGATTATTATGTGACATTTTTTATTGAAGTGGTGAGACATCTTACTTTTATTATAAAACTTGTCAATTCTTATAAAATGAAGAAGTATAATTCTTTTCTTTTTTCTATGTGACCAATAACTGTCAAAAATATATTTGATAGTGTTAAAATAAAATATTACAAAAATAACTCTTATTGAATATCAGAAACATCTTATCTTTTTAACTTCCATCCCTTATTTTTTTTAAGATAATTAAAAAAATATAAGATGACTTTTATCTAGTTTAGAAGTCATCCATACACCAAACAATTCAAAAGTGAAACTAATTTGTTAGGTACATAGTTACTTCCAAAAAATAAAGCATAATACTTATCTTACCTAATAACTATTATCTTATCCAAAGTTATCCTCATACCAAATAAGATTAAAATTATAATGATTTTACTCAATGGCGGATATAGGAATTATTTAAGCATGGGCACCATAAAATTTATTAAATAGTAATAATAATAATAATAATAAAATAAAAATATTTTAATATAAAATATCTAGTACCATTACAAAATATCTTTTTTCCATATGTTTTGCTATCAAAATAAAGAAAATTAAAAAGTTTTTACCCATAAATTTGAAGTTTCTAACACTAAATCAATATACCTATACTATTTTTACAAGTAGACTAAAAGATGATTATTGAATGAAATTCAAGCAAGAAGCTGGAATTCCTCCAGTAAAGGAGAAATATAATTTTGCGTACCATAAGCATTAATTAACAAAAGTTGTTTTGTACAAACATAAAGCCTATGCTCCGTGGGTTTAGGGAAATCCAAAGTGGAGCCACAATAAGATATAATTAAAGCCTAAAGGGATCTGCACATTAGGAAATACAACGGAGTGATGTCAATTCTGAGGGGCCACATCGTGGGTCTAGAAAGATGTTACGAAGGTCAATAAAAACAACAATATATGAACCAAGGCCGGGCACTAGAGCAAATTAAGCCTAGGCACTAGGCTTCCGATCTTTTGGATTACACAGAAAAATCAATACTTAGATCTAAATTTCACAAAATCAAGTCCAGGCACGTGCCTGGGCTTGCCTGTGAATAAATCCGCCCCTGATTTTACTTATGACCGGAAGGCGTTCACTTTGTATATACGGTAATCCGCAACCTGTGCTGTGGTTGATGCCCCACCCGAGGTTCACATGCTTCTCCGTACTGATTCGTATGGAATTAGCCCGACCCTATTTGTTCCATTCTCAATGGTGGGTCAAGATGCTCATAATTTCACTAAAATAGTATTTTAATATTTTATTTGCTAATTATATGGATTTTTTTTTTTGAAGTTTAATTGTATGGATTGCATACTGTGATTTTCTTTTTTTTTCTTGAAAAAAAAACACTGTAACTTTTTTTTCAATTATAATAAAACTTTCTGAAACAAGTGGAGAAACCATAAAAGAGAACTTCTGGAAACATTGTTTTATACAATGAAGATGAAGAAGGATAGACCTCTTATAGGTAAAATTGATTTTATTACAGAAAGAAAAATTACAGTTCACTTGACATAATCACATTTAGAACGTGGGTCGGTTAAGACCTTGTCTATCTAAAATTCTAACCGCTGAGGTTTCTTCAAGAAATAGATAATGGGTCCCTATAAATGCGCCTCTTTCCTTGGATAGAGACCCCACCAAGCACAGTTCTTCTCCTGGTTAACTGATTTCTCTCTATTTGAACTTTCACTCCTCTTGCCTCATTCAAGTCGTGTAGAACATAGTCTTAAGCAAATTTTGGTTCAATTTCTCGTTGAATTATGGCAATTTCTCTGAGAAATGTTGTGCGTTTGGGAGGAAGCTATGAATTCGGTTCCCAGGCGAAAGAAAGGTGCTCCCTCAGGCCGTTGACGAATGCTTTCAACGACGAAACAAAGAACATAGCACTGAAAAGACAGATTCAGTCGACAGAATGGAAGCTCTACTGCAATTCAAGTTCAAGTGCCTCCAATCCTGTAATCTCTCTCTTTATGTTTGGCAAAGATGATAATTTTGGAAAATGCATCCTGTATATTCCTGTAGCTTAGTTTAATTAATGAAACGCTGCTTACAACCTTCCATTCATATTGGGCTCGTTTGGGATGAGTGGAATAGGCCAATTCCTAGAAATAGCCAATTCCATTCCTAAATTTTTCATCCAAACGGTTTTGGAATAGCCAATTCCATTCCTAACACAATTTTCAATAACACTATTCCCAACAACACTTTTCTCTCTACTTTTTCACACTTCCCAACGCTATTCCTAAACTCACCATCCAAACAACATTTCTAATTCTCGGAATAGCCAATTCCTCTAATTCCTATGAATAGTATTTTTCCCTAAATTTATGCTATTCCTGTTGGTGCAAATTCAAATAAAATTGATAATCAGATAATATGAAAAACGAATAAAAGGAACAACGAGAACAAAGTTATCCGAATCGCGCTAGGCGTTGTCCTTAAGCGTATTCCGTCTGAACGTGCGAGAGGAACCGCAACCAAGATAAGACGGGTTTGTCACCTTTTAGGGCACGACCATAAAGGTGACTGATGAAAGCCTCCAAAATATCCAGCAGAAATCAAACGGAATAATATTCAAATCAATTTAGAAATTATTATAAGGGATATAAAATGGAGAATAGAGATTTGATCAAGTTTACTGTTTTTCTGTCTCAACTACTCTTTGGTCAAATTGTATATTTCTCTTTCCGGGTTATCTTTCATCCCCTAATAGATTGGTATATATAGAACAAATATAGCAACGGTAATTGGCCAAAATAAATTCCAGATTTTATTGGCCTCATAATTAATCGGCACATTTAATTGATCAAACGGTAAAATGAATTTAAAGACATTCATTTTGTGAGACATGACAGCTTAAGAACCAACGGTAAAAAGAAATTCTATTGGGCTGTCAAACTTTATTATTTCATTCAAGGAATAACGGTTACAAAGAAATAATAATTTGTATCAAAAAATAAAATCCCAATCGAATAAGATATCAAATGTTTATACACACGATATATCAGAATAAATCAAGGTTTTAAAATGCGGTTTATGCGGTTTAACGATTTAGTGTTGAATTATCGATGCGGAGTTTTATCGGTGATAAAACGCCGATAATGCGGTGTGTATGCGGTTGATAAAATTGTCTCTTTATATGTATGTGTGTGTTATGATTTATGATTTATATAGGAACATGCTTACTTTAAACTTGATATTTTATGAGAGCTTAGAAGTATATTGATACGTATATGACTTCATGTATATACTTCATGTGTACCAAAATATTATAACAAACTATAACAGTTTTGCGTTCATGAAAATGGTACCATTGTACCAGCAAATGACTACAACGGTACATTAGGCCCTACAGGCATGGTCTAGAAGAATCACACCTTCATCCAAATGCTCGGCAAGTAAACCAGCATGTGTAGGCCTGATTGAATCATTTCATCGAACACCTGAATGGCTTTCACAAGCCATGCCATTCCACAACCAGAAAAATAAATTCCAAGAATACAACTCTGCAATATTGGGCTACATAATGAAATGGACGGTATGCATCCAAACAATGTTGTTTGATATTAAGGAAACAAGGTTCAATTACACGACTTTAACTTCAAATATCATTATTTCATAGTGAAATTTTTTTTTTGCAAAGAAACAGCTACTAATATAACTCTATGTTTCTATAATTCTTTTTCTAAATGCCACACGATTTGAGTATATTGAAGAATTGAAATTCCATTCATGAATTTTTAAAAGGAAATAAGAAAATTACAATTTTTAATTCCCACCAACAGCAAGTCTCTAACACCAATGAGAGAACAAAGAGATTGATGCATAAATAACAGAATCAGTGAAAAGGACATCAACACACAGAGATTAAGTAATTCATTACTAAATCATCAACACACAGAGATTAAGTAATTCATTACTAAATCTGTTATTTATCCTCTATGTGCTTTAGGAAAGAAAAATTGTAAGCAAAAAATAGTGGAAATTGAAAAGTGCAAGAACCTCTATTTGTTCTTTCAAATATAAATTTTTTTATTTCTGGATCAATCTATCAAGCCAAACTTCTATAAAATTACAAGATTAAGTTTGTAATTTTGTATACAGTATACAACAACCTCTTTGCTCCTTTTTGCAATTAACGATAAAGAAAAAAAAGTAAAAAACTAAAAGCATGTCCATAAAAGTTTGGAATAAATTTTTATATGCTTACATTGTGCGAGTATAGTTAATCACAGAGCAGACCACTTTGTGCGAGTATAATTCATTGAAGAAGAGGAAAGTTCAATAGCAATACCAAGTAAACAAAAACCGTAATTGGCCCCAAATTAAACCACACAAGAGCGTAACAGTGGAAAGTTCAATACCAACCAGATGAGATCACAAACAAACTCTTCAAATTGCTTTGGCTGGTGACGAAGAATAGAAGAGACGATCCTGGAGAGCAGGCTCAGCCTAAGCCTGTGAGCGTGGGCTCAAAAACGGAGATGAGAGGGGCGACAGCAACTTGGACCAAGCAGCACACCGGCGCAGAGGGAGACTAGCAGGACCAACAGTGCAGGTGGACTAGCAACGTCAGAGTAGAAGAGCGGGAGTGGCGGAGCAAGCGATGATGGGAGAAAAAGAAGAGCGGACTCAGCGGAGCAAACGGCGGAGCAGGTTGCAAGAACGACGGAGGAGGTGGTGAGGGGCGGTGGGTGGGGGAGATTAGCAACGGTGCGAGAGCAGAAGAGTGGCAATCGGAGTCGGAGGAACGGCGATAGGAGGAGGAAAGAAATTACGTTTGGGTTGGGTTTCTTGGTTTAATATTAGGAATGTTTTCCGTCTTTTCTCCGCTAAAACCGAATAATTTTCACGAAAAAACAGCGTTAATTACGTTTTAGCGATGGACCGCTTTTTTTCAAAATGGCTTAATGTTATCGTGCGGATGAGGTCCTAAAACCGCTATTTCCGATAATTCGGCGATAATGCGGCGCATTTTAGAAGCTTGGAATAAATAGATATTTTGAGTTTTTCAATATATATCTCCAACAATCCCCCACAAAACTCAAAATTTATAAAATGAGAATGACTCACAAATTAGGAAATTTATATAACCAAATTGAATTTCATACAATCGGATGATGAAGCAAATAGTTGGATATTTATATTACGCATCATGAAGTAGTTTTCAAACTTTGAACTTCACTTAGTAATGGTGCATCGAATTTGGAGGAGACAAGAGAACTTATATCTTGAACTCGTTCCTTTGGACCCAAATTCTACGACACCAAACACATAATACAGAGACAGTCATTGCGGGGTGCGCATTAATGACCATACGCATATTCTTGGATTTTTCATGAGAGTCTTAAGGGCTTATCCATGCCCCGCACTGCGGCCGTATACAGATACTCTCATATAGGTGAGTCCCTGCCAAGGATGTGTGTAGATGCACATCCTACGGAAATTACCGCTTTGGTCCTCATTAAGAGCTAATATGCTCAACCTTACATCTACATAGAGCGCACTCACCATAGGGATGGGGTTGGAGTCTATGCTCCTAAAAGTGTGTGCTCTTGACCACTTGTCGGTTTGTTATTACCAATTGAATCTCTTTCCAGGGGTCACCCTTTCGGAGATTGGGTTGCCCTCGCAAGTGGCCCTTTAGGGCTAAACCCATCCCCCTCGATGAATATGAACTTCTCATCAAGTTCATATATAGAACTTCTCATTAAGTTCATCACAATTTTAATTTTCTCTTTTATTTTCTCATGCCGACTAGTCGTTTCGATACTTGAGCTCAAGTTGTTTTCTTTTTCATGCAAAGAAACCTCTAAAAACAAAATTCTCCAAATTTTTATTAGTAATAAGCCTCTCAAGCATTTCATAATAGCATCATGCTAATAACAATTAAGCACATATAATAATATTCATGTATAATCTCATGTCATATCGTGAGCCCCCACATTTTTTTTTTATATGAGTACCATAAATTTCTATGCACTCAATTAAATATCACAAATAGTCAGATAAATTCAATCCATAAAATTTATTTTACCCCCACATTTTAATTACTATTAGTAAGGATTTTTTTATAGTTATAATTTTCACGATCTAGAAAAAATGTCATTGGATCTCTAAGTTAATGATCAATGGAAATAATTAGAATTCAATAGTTTTTAATTCTGCACATGTTATAATATACTTCTCTATAGTAAGATCATAATATAAATGTCAGAGAATTGGATCCATAATCAGACATTTATTTAATGAATATATGACTCGATGATTCCTAGAAGGAATGGTTATTTCAACCAAATTAAATGGAGTCCATCAACTGGCTAGTCTCAATTAAAATTCATGGTTATTATTAAGAATTTAAAGGTGGCCAGCCTTTGATTACTCAAATAAAACACCATTGAATTTCAATTTAAATAATGAAACATTATATCAATGCAACTAATTGTGCAACGGATCACGGATTAACCAAGAGAAGTAATGAAATCATGAAAAGAGTAAATGAGCCAACCTTCTCTCTCTCAAAATTAAATTTATTCATCAATCACCGAAATAAACTAATAGATTATTGCCATCAATAGGTCAAAGCTCAACTTAATAATTGGTTAACCACAAATAGAAGAGAATTACAATTTAGAGTCAAGATCTCAAATGGATATAATAAGACGGCTAGCAAAATATCAAGTTTGCAGTAGCAAAATTAGAATGTCATAGATTCATCGTTTTTTTTTTTATAGAATAATTCAGTCGATCTACACATGATGTTGTCTAAACATTGGACTTAAAAATATCAACAGTAGGTGTGATAAAGATCAATATTGAATGAATCAAGGGTCAGAAAAATATTGGCATTAACACAAGATTTTTACAATCAGATTGATGGTCACAGATAGTTAAAACTTTTCAAATCAATATCAACAATGATTATAAATCAAACCATCAAAATGTCATTTCACTGTTATTGGCAAATTTGAACGAAATCGGCCACAATATTCATAAGAAGAAAATGGATGTCGTGATATGATGTTCAAGGAAATATTTGACACATACAGAAGCAAATTCACTGCAAAAATGACTACTCTCATATTTATAGATTATATTTTAATTATAAATAACGTAAAGGGGCTAGAATCAAATATTGAAGAAACAGATCAATATTGAGTAATGAATAACGAAATAATGATGACGCTACAAATATTCATATGTTGCAAAAACAATGAGAGTCGGTCATCTATTAATTTCTTGCACTTTTGATATTCAAAGATTAACAACACTCAAGGATATTTAATCAGGAGAAATCACGATATGTATAGAAGTTGTTAAATTTCCTAATAATTAGTTGAGTTATAGACAAATTCACTAACAATTTAAGATAATTAAATTTAAATTATTGCACTGATACCAATATATATAATCATTATTCCAACAAGTTTAATTCAGATTTTATTTCTAAAAAAGTCTAACAATTCATCAAATCAAATAGTCTACAATTCAATCTTAGATTGTAACTGTTTAAGAAGGATTATAATATTTTGACTTATCCGAAAGACGGAATATACGCTTAAGATTGTTAGTGCAAATTCAAATAAAATTGATAATCAGATAATATGAAAAACGAATAAAAGGAACAACGAGAACAAAGTTACCCGAATCGCGCTAGGCGTTGTCCTTAAGCGTATTCCGTCTGAACGTGCGAGAGGAACCGCAACCAAGATAAGATGGGTTTGTCACCTTTTAGGGCACGACCATGAAGGTGACTGATGAAAGCCTCCAAAATATCCAGCATTAATCAAACGGAATAATATTCAAATCAATTTGGAAATTATTATAAGGGATATAAAATGGAGAATTGAGATTTGATCAAGTTTACTGTTTTTCTGTCTCAACTACTCTTTGGTCAAATTGTATATTTCTCTTTCCGGGTTATCTTTCATCCCCTAATAGATTGGTATATATAGAACAAATATAGCAACGGTAATTGGCCAAAATAAATTCCAGATTTTATTGGCCTCATAATTAATCGGCACATTTAATTGATCAAACGGTAAAATGAATTTAAAGACATTCATTTTGTGAGACATGACAGCTTAAGAACCAACGGTAAAAAGGAATTCAATTGGGCTATCAAACTTTATTATTTCATTCAAGGAATAACAGTTACAAAGAAATAATAATTTGTATCAAAAAATAAAATTCCAATCGAATAAGATATCAAATGTTTATACACACGATATATCAGAATAAATAGATATTTTGAGTTTTCCAATATATATCTCCAACAATTCCTACCCTATTCCTAACCATCCCAAACGACACCATTTGGAATAGTCTTCAGTTCGGAATTTGGGTTACCTTTTTTTTCTTGTATTGACTACGATCAGTAAACTTGAAATGTTTTATTTCACAAAAAAAAAAAAAAATGTTAGTTTGTTTTTTAGGTACTCGAAGGCACAGAAGCTAGATTATTTTATTTTGGTTTCTAGATACCTGTATTTTTATGGAAAAAAGTAGTAAATTTTATATTTCAACAAACCATTAATCTTTAGATACTCCTAAAGAAGTCAGAAGTTTCGGTTGGTTCGTTGCAAAAAAAATAATATTCAGGGTTCAACTGCAATTAGACTGACTCCTGTGGTTGTCAGATTAGATATTAATATCTTCATGCCAAATACAAGTTTAATTTGGATGAGTTAATTTGCTTTCAGGCTGAAAATCAAGGAAAGGCAACTCAATTCACTAGATGGTGGGAGGTCGCCGGCACAGATAACTTCAGGGAGATACTAACAGAAGAGGATCTAAAAGACTCATTGAAAAATGCTGGCAATAAGCTTGTTGTAGTGTATTTCTACTCTCCCGCTTGTGGTGGTTGCAGGCCTCTCCATCCCAAGGTGAAATTTTCAATTTTTACTATAATGCATGAGGTAAATGAGAAATTCTGCCCCGAAGTCATTAATTTCAGTGAAGGTGTACTATTTACAATCTCCTTGACATCCCTTTATGAAGGAGATATTCAAAGTTGAATTAAGATCCAATAGCAGCAAAGGACCCTTTTTGAGTTCTCAAAACAATTAGGAGAAATTTGCAATTTTAGGTATTTTTAAGGGATCCTCGGTAAATTTGACAGTATAATATGTGATTCTTTGTAGATGTATCAAATCGCAAAGGCTCACCAAGAAGTGATATTTTTGAAAGTTAATCAAGAGGTGCATAAGTCGCTTTGCAAAGCTCTAGTTGTTCCGGTGGTTCCTTTTTTCCAATTTTACCGAGGCACACAAGGCCGTCTTTGTAGGTTTAGCTGCACTCTTTCCACGGTAATTGTATAGTAGACATATATGTTTTTTAGTTTGTTTTTACGATTTGTCGAAATCAGTGATTGCGATTTGATTATTCTTCCTAATACAACCATTCATATATGAAATCAGGATACTTATGTTAGATTTTTCTGTTTACAGATGACCGAAACCAAAAACTGCGAAACTTTATTACTCTTTCTAATACAGCTGTAATTTCTTTTCTTCTTTTTATAGATAAAAAAACTCAAAGATGCATTGCATAAACATGGCAATGAGAAATGAAGTCTGGCAAGAAAGTTGGAGGATCATGCCTTGTTGAAATAAGATTCACATATGGAGACCACTTTTAATTATCCAGTCAGGAGTTCTGCTAATCATGAATATTTTAATTTGCTTTTGATGCTTCTTAGCAAAAGAGGCATATAATTATGAAATGCATAACTTGTCAATGTTTTGACAAAGCGGTTTGGTCGGCTTTGTAAGTTGTGTGTGCTCGGGGTACTTTTTTTCCCCTTCTATAATTATAGTTATTGTTGGTGACAATATTCTATTACAGAATATGTTGAATAGAAGATAAGCCAAAATTCTAGTGCTTATTGGAGCGAGATCAGTGCTGTATGTAACTTAATAAAATGCATGGCTTGAAATAAGTCTTTAGTTTCTTTTTTGTACCACGCTTGCTTGTGTGGCCTGACGACCTTCCTGGGGCAGTGGTAAAACTAATATGGTATTTATTTTGTAACATATTTAGTTCGTATCAATATCGATTATCAAATCTGTCTTAACTATTGTTAAGAAAGAAAAAGAAAATTTTGATGGAAATAATCGTTCTTTAAGGGAGAACAGAGGGGAAAAAGTTAATGCAAGAACTAAACAGCCATTATACTTGAAATTTGGACTGGGGAAGATCCGAAGATGCAATTTCTAACAGAACCTAAAATTCCGGAACTGACATAGTGTGCATTTGAAATTTGTACTTATCCATGGATATATGATTATTGAAGGGCCCAAATGAGGGCATCATACTTGCAATAATACAACGATCCCCTGTTCAAATTTTGGACTTATTAGGACTTCTTTTTACTAATTAAGATGTCTTTCCTGAGGTTCATCACGACTATTTTCTGGCAAATGGATGCTTATGCAAGTTAGTTCGAGAGAATAAACTTGCATCCTCTGCGCCATTGTCAGTAGTGCATGGAACCATGTATCAGTATCAGAAACCGGTACTAAGCTGAGTAATATCGGAAGAAAGATGCCAGTAAGAAAATAAACTGAAGCTGAAGAAGCAAAGATGCTGTATAGTGTATTTGACTAAACTATTAGCATGCGATTTATATACTTTTTGCAAGAAGAGAGGCTCACATAAAAAAAAAAAATTATATTTTACTATTTCCGGTGCAGCCCCTGCCTAACAAACTAATAAAATATACCATTGCCATACCCAACAACAAATCTATTATAGGGACATTCTCACATGGACTAACTTGTTAATTCCCAGCAAGAGACAATTTTAATTAACGCAATTTCTGACACAACAGAAATTATTATCGACGGACATCTCCTGCCATCCAATAGATGCATTGAATATTTGAATTAGACTTCTTGTGGGCTGACATGGGATTAACCCACAGGTTTCGATCGCGCCAGCTGGATTCATGTCTTGTAGCAACCATGTACATGCAGATAGCGTTATCCGCTGCGAGTTGGTGAATTGGTTTGGATAGTACACCAGTCAAGTGTTTTTTTTTTTTTTGGTCTCTCAAGTTCGGTTTGTTGTTTGGCGTGAAGTCATTTTAAAGATAAAAAGAGATAAATCCTATTATCTCAGAAGTAATGTTTGTTTTCTTTTCTTATCACGTTTTCGTGTTTCGTGCAGAAGATAGCTTTTAAAAATTCTTATGTGTTTCATTATTTGATTAAATAAAGTGCGAGATAAAATGATAATTATTATCATTATTTGCGTAAGAGATGAAAGTTATCCCCTTATCTATAATACATTACCTCTATCTTTATTGCATTATCAGAAATAATGTTCATATATTTTATTATCATGTTTGGTAGGGAGAATTTTAAACATTCTATCTCTTCTTTTTTTTTTTTGTGATTACACTCAATTGTATAAAGCGTGACGACATAAAAATAAACATTATCATCATTCCCATAAGCAATAAGAATTATCTTCTTATCCCTCTAATTTATGTATCGCTCAAACATACTGTAATAAGTAATTCTTCTATCAAATATAATTTCGTTGTAAATCAAGATAACAATGATTGAAGACAGACAGATTTTGGTGCATCAATTGTAGATTTGTACGAAAATATATTGTATCATTGTGAATCCTTAGTTAGAAATAAGATCGGATATGAATGTATATTTCTATTTTTTTTTCCTGTGTGCGAAGATAAGATAATAATTTGAAATAGCATATTTTATTTTACGATAATTTAATGCTTTGAGAAATACGATTTTTGGTCTGCAAGACCTTCAATTTCAAATCCTCAGCTTTAGTTTGATGGTAAAATTGATGGAGCCTTGTATATATTTAATTGAAGGAAAAAAATCAGTCAATCTGATAGGTGAGACAATAAATAGTATATTATCGGACCATTTCTGAACGTATTAATTGCAGCATTAGTGTTCTTATTTAATCAGGCCGGTGCCTCAGTTTATTATCGGACCATTTCTGGTATTAATTATAATTATAATTTTTCATGTATTTCCCAATTGTCTCTTTATTAGTATCATTTACTCGAAAAATATATTATTTTTTCTACTTATTTTTCATTTAGATGATTAACTACCATTCATAAAATTCAAATTTGCAAAGCGGTCCTCACGTTGTCATGGAAATCTGCAATTGTAAGAAAGTTTTTCTCGTAAGATGATTGTTGTATGAGAAAAAAAGATAGTTCAGGGTGAAGTCGCTTAATAACCGATAGAGGGGTTTAGTTGCTGCGGCTGTTCTCCGCTGAAAATTAGAATTTTTGCTTAAAAAGTCCAAAAATAAATGGAAATTGAACTACTGGCCTAAAGTCGATAAAATATTGCATAAGTGGCCTAACACAGGCCACCACCTAAATTGGCGGTCAGGTTTTGCCACCTGGCAGCGCCACGCGGTCGCCCACACATCGACCTCCCGGCCACGTGGACTCCCTGACCAAGCCGACATCCTCTTTGGCGGTCTGGTACTATCTACAGAACGCGACAAATATTCATTGGATTCGGTCAGGCTAGGCTGATGGGTAGGTCACAGGTGTAATAGTGCATGACTTGACGCGTCGTAAGCAAAACCTGGCCGCCAGTTCTATTGGCGGCCTGGTCGGTCTAAAACGAACAGATACAACGAACTCAATTCCCAACGTTTGGTATTAAATTTTTGCACAGAAAAAAAACGCTGCACTAATTTCAATCAATCTTCCTCCTTCCTCTTTAAATCTATCTTCTTCTTCTTCTCCTTCCATTCATCCCTTCCACTTCCTCCTCATTTTTGCAAAGAAAAATTTGAGACGTTTTTGTGCTACATAGAAGTAAGTTTTTTTTTTCTCTCTTTTTTCTTTTGTATTTTGGATTATTTTCCTCTGATATGGCGCATATTATTTATTGCACATATTATTTTTTCTTTTCGGTGGAAAAAGTAACCATAATTATTTTTTCTATCTGGTCAAAATTTATGAGTATTAAGTAGAATTGTTTCTTTATGAGTATTGTTATGAAAAAATGTATTGATTTATGATTTTGTTTAAATGATTTTCCAAAATAGAAATGGCTCCAAAACCACGCAAAATTGTTACCGGTGTGGTACTGGAAGGAGACGACCTCGTATGTGATTTTCACGTATTGAGGGCATTATATTGGCAATACCCCAACGACAAGTTCTATTTGGAAGAAGTAGAGGGACTCAACGATGCATGGCACATTAGAGGACCTGTCCACTGGACCGACCAGGTGAAGCGGGCCGGAGGTATGAATGTCGTTCGGAACAATGAGGTTGTTTGGTTGAATGTGAGGCGTAACTGTCCACCCGGGTTTGAAAATCACCCTATGGCCGGAAATGACATGTATCGTTGGTCTTAAAATGTTGGAGATGTTTATCTTATTAATGTTTGCTATGTTTTGTTATGAAATATTATGTATGTTTGGAGTTGTTTATGCTTTAATGTAATGTTTTGCTATGTTTGGATTATATGTATGTTTGGATTATATTTATGCTTTTAATGTAATGTTTTTGGTATGTTTGGATTATATTTATGTTTGGATGAAATTTATATTTGGAATATATTTATGTTTGGATAAAATTTTTGGTTCATTTGTATAATGGTGGAGGAGGAGATGACATAATATATATTAAAAAAAAAAACATATTAACCAAGCCGTCGTTTCAATGGGCGGCTAGGTTATTATTTATTGAACACTGCCAAAGCGTCCTTTCATGACCACAATCACGGGCCATATGTGTCCAAAAAGGTTGTGAAAGTAAGCCGCCATATGAACTGTCGGCCAGATATGCACTGCAATTAATATATCTTATCAAACTTCTTCTCCCTCTCTCCTTATATTTATATTCTTCTCCTTAGCTGCTTCAAACATAATATATCCATGGTTGAGACATCTGCTAAATATATGGCAAGCGAATCCGAAGCAGTGTATTGGAAGAGTTTCGTCCACACAGAAGATGAACATGATCCAAGGGCAGAAATGATAGCAATTTGTCGGTTATGCGAGGCCCAACTACGTTATCGTCCAGGAAGACCGACTGAAAATATAAGAACTCATTGGGAATGGCATCAGCGTGACCTGGAAGAACGCATAAACAAGATGGAAGAGAGAGATAAGAGATTATATGAGATCGAAGAGCGGCAGCGACAACGTGAGGCTCGTCGTGAACTACAAAAGTGGCTAGATAAAATTGATGAACACTATGGGGTGTACAACCATAAGTCAAAAAAATGATGTATCTTTTGTTCTTAATATTTTATTTAATGAAATTTCATGTATCACATTGATTTCAATTATATTTTCGTAATTGGTTGTTGTTTTGTTTTTTTTAACATAAATATGTTGTTTTGTTATTATTATAAATATAATATAATTCATATGTTCGTAAATTTGAGATAAATAAATTTGTGGAGAATCCAATGATTATTTGCCGCGTTATACGGAAACAACCAAGTCGTCGGGACAAATGGCGGCCTGCTATAAAATGCAACATTTAATGCACACCAAGAACCGTACCTCATAACATTTATTATCGTTGTAGTCTTAGAAGGCCGCCGATTGAAATGGCGGCCTGCTATAAAATGCAACATTTAATGCACACCAAGAACCGTACCTCATAACATTTATTATCGTTGTAGTCTTAGAAGGCCGCCGATCGAAATGGCGGCCTGCTATAAAATGCAACATTTAATGCACACCAACAACCGTAACTCGCGAAACATTGATTGTCATGATTCGGCCGCTGACATGTGGGGCCAAAATAGCCGGCCGCCAAATGAAACGGCGGCCTACTATAAAATGCAACATTTAATGCACACCAAGAATCGTACCTCATAACAATTATCGTTGTAGTCTTAGAAGGCCGCCGATAGAAATGGCGGCCTGCTATAAAATGCAACATTTAATGCACACCAACAACCGTAACTCGCGAAACATTGATTGTCTTGATTCGGCCGCTGACATGTGGGGCCAAAATAGCCGGCCGTCAAATGGAACGGTGGCCTGGACCTGCCTGTTCTCTGACGCACATCATTTACTCTTTCATCTATTTCAAAACATAATATTTCCGTATTCCATATTCTCTTCTCTTCCAAACAGAGCAGACAGCATACATCAGAAGTGGGGGCCTCTAAATTTTTTACCATTTGGAGCACATTGGACCCATCTTTATTTGGGATTTTTTGAGGTAAGATCAATATGACCCGCTATTACTACTATGGTTGATGAATTTTTGTAAATTAGGGCTGTTGATAATTATGGAACAATGTTAACATATTAATCTCCATATTAAAAATATACGTGGCCAATTTTTGTTATCCGATCTAAATAATCTCGATATTTATCCCCAATAAAATATTAATTTTGTCGTCCGATCTAAATTTTTTTTGTAATTTTTCAGCGTTTTCAACAATGATAATCAATATTTACACCGGTGGGACTGTCGTACATGGTCCAACCGGGGTTCATTACTCTCAAAGTCCATCGTGCAACTTCTTTGCCGATGCTAATCTCACATTTGAGCAACTTCAAAGTGAGATTTGCAATTGCTTACAAGTATCTCCATTACAGTGCAATTGCTACAAACGGTAGCTTTTGTTTTTCTGAGCTTCAAATCACAAATGCCGATAGTTGGCGTATGGTAATGGAACAATTGATATGTACAGGTAATTGGGCAATGATTGAGTTATTTGTTGATGTTGTACCTATCCTTGGTACTAATCCATCGATAGAAGAACCTAGCCATAGAAATATTAATATAACAACAAGACAACCACCAAGCATGTTACATGATGAAGAACCCGGTTTAGAAGATATAAGTGAGTTCGGTCACATATTCTCGGATGGAAGCAATGTTCATGACCGTGTTGCCAATCTAGTTTTCTCTAACAACACCGGATTTTACTATACATGTGGTAATGAAAACTTTGAAGATGATGATAGGAACATTGATATAAATTTAAGCCCGCCCGACTCTATTAATGGTGATGAGGATGATGATGATTTGGAGGTTCAAGATAATTTGCATGGGTCCGATCAATCGGTACATGTCATCGATACATCAATCCCTTACAAATGGAGACTAGATGGCCGTGAATCCTCTCATCCCGTTCCTTCATTTAATGATGTTGAATTACTTCTTAATTTTACCCAAGATGGTGATTACAATCCATGTGGCTCGTACTCAACAAACGAGTCATTAGAGGAAGGCGAGATATACCGGTCAAAAGCACATCTTAAATGGTACGTGCACCATTACCATATTAAAAAGAACCGTACCTTCAAAGTAAAGAAGTCCAATAAGATGGTATACAGATTGGTATGCACCGAACTAAATTGCAAATGGATGTTGTATGCAAATAAAAGAGAGGAAGATGATGCATTTGTGATTAGGAAAAATATAGTGCCGCATACATGTGTGTTAGAACGAGATCGGAGACAACACCCACATTTGACATCTCCTTTCGTTGCCACAATAATTAGAAACAATGTGATGGAAAATGTTCAATTTAAGATTAAAGACATTAGAGTGAATGTTCGACAATTGTATGATTTTAGTCTTGGGTACTTCAAGGCTTGGCGTGCGAAAGATATTGCCATAACCCAATTATTTGGAGGGTGGAAATAGTCATACAACATAATTTACCCTTTGCTTGCAGCAATGTGCCGTGTTAACCCCGGCTCAAAAGTGGAGTGGTACATTGCAAATTCAACCGAGCCACTTGTCGGTTTATTCCGTATGGTTTGTTGGGCATTTGCTCCAGCAATACAGGCATTTGAACATTGTCGTCCAGTGGTTGGAGTTGATGGTACGCACTTATCCGGTAGGTACCATGGAAAATTATTGACAGCTTATGGTTACGATGCTGATGGTCATATAGTGCCGCTTGCATTTGCAATTGTGCCTGAGGAGAATAATGAAACGTGGGCGATTTTCATGAAATTTTTGCTGACAAATGTTGTGGGCAGTAGGAAACTATGTGTAATTTCCGATAGGCATGCTTCAATATTGAGAGTATTCAATGAACCCGATCTGGGATGGAGTATCGAAGGTAATGAGGCTTTCCACCGCTTTTTTGTCGCCATATTGTGGCCAATTTTCAGAAAAAACTTGGGCAAAAATATGTGACTACCGTACGCGATGTGTTTAGGCAAAATCAACATACCAAGTTTACAAGAGCGCTTCAAAAGTTGGACAATAGTAAGCACGAATGTTGTGAGTGGCTAATGTCTGTCGGCTCTAACGATCCAGCAAATCCCAAATACGAAGTATGGTCAAAAGCTTATGATGGAGGCGCTCGATGGGGGATAATAACCACTAATAGACCGGAGTCACTGAACAATGTGTTCAGAGAAGCACGTATGTTGCCGGTAGCTGCTCTTGTGGAGGTTACATTTTACAAATCGGTCGCTTTTTTTGCCGATCGGCGCAAAAAGGCACAAATAGCCGTTGAAGGCAATTTAAGAAATGCCCCAAAAGTGACCGAACTATTAGAGAAAAGAAGGGACAAGAGTAATCAACATGACGTGAGAACGTTTCGAGTACAAGAGAAATTTGAGGTTGTCACCCCTCAACGAATTGTCGATGGCAAGAGAAAAGGTCGGCGAACTCATACCATTCATATAAATCAACCAGGTGGTGCTTGCACTTGTCAGAAACCTCAACTTACATGCATACCTTGTTCTCACGTCCTCGCAGCATGTGCTGAGTCCGGCGTTGATAGTAATCAATTTGTACACGGTTACTATAGCACACATGCTTTGGCACAAACATGGGCTCCAGAATTTAATGGGTTTGGTAATCCGGACGAGTGGCCACCATATAGTGGTAAGTACACTATACCTGACCCAACGTTGTATCAAGTGAAAAAAGGGCGTCGCAAAATCATAAGGATACGCAACGAAATGGATGACACCCCAAGGCATTCATATACTTGTGGACTATGTGGTCAAAATGGACATAGTCGCAAGACATGTCAGGCAACTTCCAATGTGCAAGGTAATTTCCTCTCCTTTCTTTTTTGCTAATGAAGTGAATTTCAATGTGTGGTCAATTCTTATAATGTACAATTATTTTAATGTAGGCGGAGAGAATTAGGAGGACAATTGTGCGAATATAATGCCAAGACTGATGTTATTCTCCTTTTTACTCTATTTAAACTATGTATTATTTTGATATTGTCATTGTTGCTCTATTGGATGACAATATAAGTAAAAGAATTGATGTATTATTTTGCTCTATTTGATGTTGTCATTGTTGTTTATCAAAAAACAATGTGTTGTAAGATCTTGATATAAATTCTATTGAAACAATGTGTTGTATTATTTCTATTGAAACAATGTGTTGTATTATTTTGTATTCAAACAATGGTTGGTAACTATACGAAGGAAGCCTTCAGGTGTCTAGCTATTGCAACCAAGCCGCCGTTTCGGTTGTCGGCTTGTCTGATATGGCCCACGAGTCAGAGTCACAGAGGAACGTCCAAGCTGACGGTACCATTGGCGGCTAGGTTACAATTTCACAGATCACGCCTTCGAGAGCGAAGGTGTCTAGCTACACAACCAAGCCGCCATTTTGGTTGTCGGCCTGGTTGTTGTGGCACACGCGTCAGAGTGACACAGCAAGAAACCCTAAACCCTAAACACTAAACCCTAAGAATGAGACCGACGGTCCCATTGGCGGCTAGTACCAATTTCATAAATCTTGACCTTGAGCGTCAGGTGTGTGGCTATACAAGCAAGCCGCCATTATGGTTGTCGGCTTGGTTGTTATGGCCCACGTGTCAGAGTCACACAGCAAGAATCAGGCCGACGTTCTCATTGGCGGCTAGATTGCAATTTCATTAAATCTTGGCCACAGAGCGTCAGGTGTGTGGCTATACAACCAAGCCGCCATTATGGTTGTCGGCTTGGTTGTTGTGGCCCACGTGTCAGAGTCACACAGCAAGAACCAGGCCGACGTTCTCATTGGCGGCTAGGTTGCAATTTCACTAAATCTTGACCACAGAGCGTCAGGTGTGTGGCTATACAACCAAGCCGTCATTATGGTTGTCGGCTTGGTTGTTGTGGCCCACGTGTCAGAGTCACACAGCAAGAACCAGGCCGACGTTCTTATTGGCGGCTATGTTGCAATTTCATAAATCTTGACCTTCAGAGCCGTTTTGCTTCCCATGTATACATGTACATGCCGACATACTTGAAGTTTTGAATTATTAAACATTTTACTTGAAAACTATACTTGAAAACAAACAAGTTTCATTAAACAAGTTTCATACATCAACAACAAAAGACGTAATTCCAGCATACTACAAGTTTCATATTACAAGTTCCATTCATTAATAATTTTTACTTAAAACTACTTTCTAACGCCCACGGCCACGGCCACGGCCACGACAACGGCCACGACCACGGCCAATTGGAGACGGCGAGAATGGATCTGGCGCCCGTAGAGGTCTATTGAATCGAGAAACTGGTGCCCGTTGAGGTTTATCGGAAGGAGCTTCATCTTGTGGTCCTTCACCAAGATTTGTTTGAGACGTTCCCGTACCATCGGTCGAAGTCCCACCATGCTCCCACACCCCCGTCTACGATAATTGTTGTGGTTGGGTTTGAAATACAAATCCTTCGGGCAAATGGTCGCCATAATTCCCACCAAAGGTATCTTGAACCCATCGAAAATCTACCGGGTTGAGAGTAGTGCGTTTATCCACCGGAACTGTCAACTCTTCATCGGTCACTTCATGATTGGCTCTAAATTGATCAAAAATATCTTCCCGGTTGACATCATTTAGGTTGCCTCGGCAGGCTAGAGGCACTCGACGTGCAAATGCACGAGCTCGTCCAGTGAACTCGCGCATGGCGGCCACCGCATCATGCGCTATTGTGATATTGCGAACAACCTACAAATATAAATAAAATATGGATTATTGCATACAAATATAAATAATTGTTTCAATTTCATAGCTTATTTCAATTTCGGACAAATATAAATAACTATTTCAATTTTTTTCTTTAGCACTCACATTTTGTTGGACTCTCTCGCCTCTCAAACAAATCTCCGTTCCAATGGATCGGTACCAACAACAGCCGGTTGAGGCATGTTAATTTGTTCAACCGTCGACGATTGCCAAAACACAGTGCACATTCCATTAGCATTGAACCAAGCCATATACCGCCTCAAATCGGCATTGGAGAATGCCTCATTGTTACGCACGACATGTTGTCTTCTTACATTCCAAATTGTCAACCACTCCGCATGTGTTGTCATCCAATTGACTCTCTTGAATGGAATATTCTCAGACTCATGTAAACTATCGGGACAAGACAACAATGGAGGTGGAATGGCTTGCCGTTTTTTCAATAACCGCATTACCCGTTGGATCGGATGAGCCTCCACAATGTAGAACCAAATCAACGGGCCATCATAAAACTACAATTCCATTTCATTTTCGGACCGGCAAAACTCGGGAAGCTCCTCCAAATTGTATGCATCCCAGTTGATGTGATCATCGCGTAACTCCTCAAACGCAAGATGATATGCACTAACACTACCATGCGGCACATCTCCATAATCATGGCCGCCCACCCATCTTGATCCCAACGGCAACGCTTCATATTCTTCCGGTACCATATTTGGCTCGGGCCTCCCAATTGGAAACCGAGTCCACGCCCAAATTTGCAAAAAAACAGCACAAAAGGCAAAGCTTTTTGTTTTTTCCTCGTCACCCTTACACAAACCCCTATATAAATACGCCAACAAACCCGAACCCCAACTAAATTTCCTTGGGTTCTCAACATCATGAATTAGAGGAAGGAAATGAGAGTACAAGTAACCCGATTTGTTAGAAAACATTACCGAGCCAAAAAGATCTAGCATGAAGCATATAGCATACTTCTTGACTTCTTCGGGTGGGGAATTCTCTGGCAATGATGCCTCCAACCTTTTTTTTGTTCCTATAGTTCTCCACAATTTCAACATCTTCACCTTCAACCGGAGGAACAAAAAGTTTTACAAAAAATTCAGTTCTCAAGTGATAAGTGCCCGATGGACGGTGAAATATTTCTCATTCTACTTCCCCAAATACTTCCTCAAAAAGATAGGCATAATTCTCATCTATATCGCCCATGAGAGCTTCACCATCATTTTCTAGACCCAACAAGCAACACACATCTTGTAGAGTTGGTGCTATTTCACCGGTAGGTAAGTGGAAAGTGTGTGTCTCTTGCCTCCATCGCTCTACCAGAGCCGTGATCAACGCCCAATCAATTTTAATTCGGCCAAGGAGAGTCATGTTGTTAAGTCCAAACCCAGATAATATAGGCTCGATTTGAGGAGAGTATTGAAAAGACATCTTACGACTTCTCGTCCTCAACTTATCCTCTGGCTACATATTTGAAACACTTGCATGAGTATATAGAATCATATAAGAAAATTGCAGATTTGAAACACTGCAGATTTATAACAAAATGCATGTTACAAAATTGATATGGAATCATATAAGAGTAATTACATGAGTATATGCTCGCTTAGAAGCGTGCTTTTCATTCATCGTCAATAGCAGAGGTGCCGCATTGTTACCTCCTCCTTGATTTTGTTGAGTACCTTCTGTTTGTTCGGTACTTTGTGTTTGTTGCGTACCGCGTCGAGTCCGTGCCATAATTAATGTTGGTAGCAAATTGAACTTATGCAAAATATAAAATTCCGATTATATTTCATAGCTAATTTCAATTTCGGACAAATCAAATGTTCATAATAACCTAATTTAAATTGGTTCTTCTCATTTCGGACAAATTAAATGTTCATAGCTAATCGGTATTTCAAATAACCAACCAATTTGATAGACTAATTTCATCAAATAAGCAACCATTAAAATTCGGTATTGTTCATAGCTAATCGGTATTGTTCAATTCGAACCCTAATTGAACGGAACGAGATGAGGCCGGAGTACAGTAGAGGGGTGCGGTGAGGAGGACATACCTAGATAGAAGAGAGATGAGGACATACCTAGATAGAAGGGGGGAGGAGGAGCCGAGGAACGAGAGATAGAAGGGGCCGGAGTACAGTAGAGGGACGCGCTGAAGGGTTTGGAGAGGATGGCGATTTTTTTTCCTTAGATGAGCAGATGGGTTGGAGAGATGCGTCTGTTGGAGAGGAGATGGGTTGGAGAGATGAAGTGTTGGATGGGCCGCCAGATGAAATGTTGGCATGTTTAAAACAGCAATTGGGCCGACGGTTAAATTATCGGCCCAATACTATTTAATTTTTTTTTCAACATGATATGAAATTAATTGTCCGTACATTTTTAATTTGGTTGTTTAGTCTACTACATTTGTCGCATATAATTACAAATTGTATACCAACGGAAGAGGAAATATGGGTTTGAGAGATGAAGTGTTGGATACGACTGGCCGCCAGATGAAATGTCGGCCCGATTAAAACACCAGGCAGACAAAAATGAGTAAAGAGGGTGGTTGAGGAGACGCGTCTGTGGTTTAACATAGTATGTACATTGGCCGCCCATTTAATTGTCGGCCTGGTTAAAGATTATGTACACAGACGCGTCTGTAATATTTTATATCTAATTTGTAACCAAAATTATGTATTAGTTACAAATATAATATAAAAATTAATGTGTTATTCTTTATATCATTTTATACAAAAATTATATGAGGGTTGTTAGTCCAAAATTAAATGAGGGGTGTTTCAAAATTATTTCAACCACACATTTAATAAGAAACGTTGGGAATTTAATGAAAATAAGAATGGGATTGAAAGCTGTTCAGATGTGTAGCTTTTATTTTGTGTGCAAAAATTTAATACCAAACGTTGGGAATTGAGTTGGTTGAATCTGTACGATTTAGACCTACCAGGCCGCCAATCTAACTGGCGGCCAGGTACTGATATGACGCGTCAAGTCGGGCACTATTACACCTGTGACCTACCCGTCAGGCGTCAGCCTAGCCTGACCGAATCCAATGAATATTTATCGCGTTCTGTAGATAGTACCAGGCCGCCAAAGAGGATGTCGGCTTGGTCAGGGAGTCCACGTGGCCGGGAGGTCGATGTGTGGGCGACCGCGTGGCGCTGCCAGGTGGCAAAACCTGGCCGCCAATTTAGGTGGCGGCCTGTGTTAGGCCACTTATGCAATATTTTGTCGACTTTAGACCAGTCGTTCAATTTCCATTTATTTTTGGACTTTTTAAGCAAAAATTCCCTGAAAATTGATCCTTTTCACTTTCACCATTCCATTAAAACAGGAGTTGTCCATTTTATATTGTCTCTTGGAAATTATCAAATCAAATGCGTCTCTGTAAACTACCTATAAATCAAATGATGCGTCTTAATTTCAAAATAAAGTAGAAGTTTTTCAATTATTTTTCGTTGTCTACGTGGATTATGGGGTGACATTTTATTTATTTTTAAAATTAGGTGGCGTCCTAATTTTAATAAATTCTAACTTAACTTTTATGTTGATCATGTGAATTATGCCGTGACAGTTTTAGTTTTTTTTATAAAATAAATAATGAGACATCTTTGTTTAATTATAAAACTTGTCAATTTTTATAAATTGAAGAAGTATATGTTTGATGTGTTAATAATTCTCAAGAGAATATTTGACAGTGATTAAATAAAAGGATACAAAATAATTTTCAGATATCCCAAAAATCTCATCTTTTAGTGTTTTTTTTTTTTTTTAACAAACGAAAGATAATGTTTATTTCGTTTAGAAGTTATCATACACCAAATAACTCAAAAGAAACACCTATCTTGTTAGGTACAAAGAAATTTCCAAAACTAAAGATAACCATTATCTTATCCGAAGTTATCTGCATACCAAATAAAATTAATATAAAATCTATTTTACTTATAAAGAAAAGACGTTTATATTGTGATTACGGTCCATGATTGTTGGTAGAATAAAATTATTAAATATCTAAAACCTCTCTCCATTTTTAAAACATAATAGACTCATTTCTATATGTGTTCCCTCATAATTTCGCTTAAAAATAATTTATTGTATTATATGCTTATTTAATTCCATGAATTTCGTACTTTCATCTTAAACTTTTTTTTTTTGAAAAAAAACGTGCCATTTCAATTAAAATAGAACCTTTTTAAAAACAAATGGAGGAAACCATAAAAAAAGAACTTGTGGATACCCTTATTAGATAAAATGGAGAGCTACGGACCTCTCAAAGGTAGAACTGCTCTTATTTACAGAGAAAAGGAGAATCTTTACATTCTTATGCGGTGTATAAACTACGAATGGACCACGGGATGGGGTTCCGGGTAAAACCTGGTCTTTCCAAAGTCTGATGTTTTCTTCACGAAATGGATAAAGAAGTCTTTAAAAGCGCCTCTTTTCATGGATAGAGACCCCACTCAGCACTCAACCCTTCTGTTCCTCCTAATTTCTCTTCTTCCAATTTTCAACTTTCGCTCCTCTTTCCTTGTTTGCTCTCATTTTCATAGTGGTGTACAGCTTAATCCGAAGCGATCTTTGGGTTCGATTTCTCTCGTTGAAGTATGGCGATTTCTCTGAGAAATGGGGTGTGTTTGGGTGAAAGATGTGAATTCGGTTCTCATAAAAGAGAAAGCTGCTCCCTCAGGTCATTTACGAATGATTTTAATGGAGAAACGAAGAGAATAGAACTGAAAAGACAGATTCCTTCGAGTGGATGGAAGCTCAGTTGCAAGTCAAGTTCAAGTGCCTTTAATCATGTAATTTCTCTATTTCCATTAGTAATTAGTAGAGTTGTCAGTTTGGGTTGCTTTTTTGCTTTGCTTATTAAATACTATCAGTAAAATTAAATTGGTTTATTTCACAAAAAAAAAAAAGGTAAGTTTGTTTTAGGCAGTCAAAGGAACAGAATCAAGAAACTTTAATTTTGGTTTCTGGATGATTCTATTTTCATGGAAAAAATAGTAAATTATTGATTTGGACAAAAAAAAATAATGTGGGTACTCTCTGAACAAAATGAAGTTTTGGTTGGTTCCTTGCAAATATTAAAATATCTGGGTTTCATTGCAAATAGACTGATATATCTGTGGTGGGTTGTTGGATGTTAATATCTTGGTTCCTTGCAAATATTAAAAATTCTGGGTTTAACTGCAAATAGCCTGATATTAAAACTTCTGGGTTTAACTGCCAAAATACAAGTATAAATTAGATGACTTTGATTTTAGGCTGAAAATCAAGGAGAAGCAACTCAATCCACTAGATGGTGGGAGGTTGCCGGCACAGATAACTTCAGAGAGATATTATCAGAAGAGGATCTAAAAGAATCATTAAAAAATGCCGGCAACAAGCTCGTTGTAGTGTATTTCTATTCTCCCGCTTGTGGTGGTTGCAGGCCTCTCCATCCCAAGGTAAAAGTTAAAAATTTTCGATTATGCTGGGAGTTATATGAGAAATTGTGCCCAAGTCATTTCAGTGAAAGGTGTATTATCTATAATATCCTTTATATACCATTATAAAGGAGATATTCAGAATTGAATTAAGATCAAATAGCAGTAAGGGACACTTTTTTAGTTCTCAAAACAAATTGGGAGATATTTACAATTTTATAAAATTATGAGATATTCTGTAATTTTGATAGTATAATTTGTGATTCCTTGTAGATGTATCAAATCGCAGAGGCACACCAAGAAGTGATATTTCTGAAAGTTAATCAAGAGGTGCATAAATCGCTTTGCAAAACTCTAATTGCTCCCGTGGTGCCTTTTTTTCAATTTTACCGAGGCGCACAAGGCCGTCTGTGTAGCTTTAGCTGCACTCTTGCCACGGTAATTATATAGTAGATGGTATATTCTTTTTACAAATTACCGAAATCAGTATTTGCGATTTGATTATAATTCCTGAAAAAAGGTTCGTATATGAAAAGAGGATCTTAAGATATTAAATTCTAGCCATGGTAATTCATATATGTTAAGATATTTTATTTACAGATTACCGAAATCAGAAACTGCGATACATTATTACTCTTTCTAATATGACCTTAATTATTTTCTTCTTTATTTAGATAAAGAAACTGCGAGATGCATTGACAAAACATGGCACCGCGCGATGCAGTTTGGGGCCTGCAAAAGGATTGGACGAGGGTGTGTTACAGAAATTAGCTTCAAATAAGGAGATTGCACTTAATTATCCAGTTGGATTTTCTGGTAACCGTGAAGACTTTACTTTTCATGCTGCTTAAGCACCAGAAGCATATTAACTTGGAGATGCATAATTTGTCGATTGCTCTGACTAAATAGCTTGGTAGGCATTGTTAGTTATGTGTGTGTGATATAGTCCTCCGAAGAGGGCTGTTTTCATTTTTTCCCCTTTTTATAATTGTAGTTATGGGGTGGGGACATAGGATATGTTGAATAGAAGCCAACAATCTAGTGCTTGTGTGTGTGTGCGTGTTTGAGAGGTGAGAGAGATCAGTGCTTTGTGTTAAGTTCATAAAATGCTTGTCTTATAATATGTTTAGCTTTAAAATGTCTAATGTTTATATATTGTACTTTGCTTGCTAGTGTGGCCTGACAGCCTATTTCGCTCAGTTTAGAAGCCAATAGAGGATATTTGTTTTGTAGCATATGTAGTTTGTACAAAAATAAATATCTTCTATTGTTAAGAGGAAAAAGCAATTGGTGCGAATTATTGTTCTTTAAGGAGAAAAAGGAAGGGGAAAAGAGGACACTGATACACCAAATAATGCAGCAATTATACTTTAATTCCTTTCTAGCTAAGATGCAAATCCTAATAGAACCTAGAAAACCTGACCTGACATACTGCGCATTTGAAATTTGTACTTATTCATGAATTCATGATTATTTGAGGGCCCAAATAAGACAGCATACTTGCAATAATACAGAGAACCCCTCTTGAAAATTTGGATTTATTGGGACTTCTTGATTAATTGAGCGGTCTTTTCAGGGGTCCATGATAACTATTAACTAGTTTCTGGATATATATGAAGGCAAGACGCAGGTTCATATAAGTTTGTTTGCTTCAAGATATTTTAAGTACCAAAAAATTTTAGAGCAAGTTCTGGTGAAGTACTAACACACTATATGATAAAATGAAATTGTCTACATTGAAATATCAAGCAAATAAAAAAATTAAAACTGAAAGTTCCATTTTTTTTCCAAAATACAAATTACGAACAAAAAAGTTACAATACCAAAAAAAAATGGACCTCTTTGAACTTCCAGTTTGAAATTTAGGTAGGCATTCAACATTGGATCTTTTAGTATGATAGTATCACACAAGTGGACCCCTTCCCAACTCCTCAATAATTAGTTAGCCTGATTCTGCTCCCGGGCCCACACTGACAGCTCAATCGGTTAACAGAATGGATGGTCAAGTCTCTTGCTGACGAGTAGGTCCCATGGAGCCTGCATGTGGTGGTCCCAGACTGTTCTCAGAGTGGATAAGGCCTCCTACGTGGTTCTGCTGCGTCATCAAGGCATGGGTTGTTGTTGGTTCCTTTGTTGTTTTTTAAAGGTCAGGTACTGGTTCCAAATTTCGTATTATTTTACTACTTGTTTCCTCCTTTCATCTTGTTTTATGATTAGTTGAAGAACATAAGAAGTCCAATTGGAAGAAAGAAACTTGGCATGATTCAAGCCTAATCATGATTGAAACTACAGCTTATTCAAGGTTTTCTAGAGTCAGGCTACAGAGAGTACCTACCACAATTTAGGCTTACATTTGTTACAACCTACAATGAAACGCCATAACCTAACCAAGAAAATAACTATTTCACCAGGAGTAAGATTTTTTGACGAAAAACCAGGAGTAAGATGTCCAGTTTTAAAACAACAATTCAAAGATTTCAAATTACAACCAGTGATATCTAATTGTGTTATAAGAGAAAATTATCAACTTATATACATTTATTGGAAAATGGACCACCAGCATCATTTCATTAGGCTTCAATTTTACATAACAACGCTCCAAATCACAAGTCAAACTTTGTACAATGTAAAATAAAAAATGCAGATCAGGTAACTAGTTCATCTCTCTCTCTCTCTCTCTCTCTCTCTTGTAGGGTGCGTTCCTGTCTTTTACCTCTTGGCAACACCGGTGACATGCCACTGATGAGCATTCATCTGCCTTCATTACAGCGATAATAACCTGGATCCAATACCTGACGTTAGAAGGAACAATAATTAACCAGCAACATCAATAATTGAGGACATGTAATGAGCTCAAGCCGGCAGTGTTTTATAACAATTTTTTGCTATTCAGAGCATTCATCTAAATTAACTGATTGTGCGTTAGTAACTTAGCACATACCTCTGTCCACCTAGATTGAAACTTTAATCACTATCATCAGAAGCTCGTCTTTCTCTCACAGCAGATGTACCATTGATCGCATCCTCCAACCATCATGCTGCATCTACCAAAATATTTGGTTCCTTATGGGAATAAACCAGATTCTGTATTTCAAAGTGCATCAAAATTGTAAGCCAAAAGTTAAAAAAAAAAAAAAAAAAAGAAGAAGCACACGAGGAAAAGGAAAGAAAGAAAAGTAGCAGGAAACGTAAACAAGAGAACGAACAATAATTAGCTTACATTATAAAAACTTCATCCTTTTAATTTCATCAACTGGGCCCTACCACCAGAGGAAAGAACCCTGGACAAAATGGGTTTGTGCTCTCTCCCTGACTTGTCCCCAGAACTACACAATTCGCTTATAATCGACCACTGCATTTCAAATTTAGGTTTATACCCTGCCTTCTGCATTTCACGTGTAATTTCAGCCGCCATTTCCATATTTTTTACCTCCTGATATTTCTCAAGAACAAGGTTATAAATCTCATAACTTGGTATCATATCAACCCTTGCCATCCTGTCCAAAAGCAGCTTAGCATCATGTAATTTGCCAAGATCACAGAGGGCTCCGATGAGGGTCTCACATGATTTCTTGTTTGGCATGAGTTGCCGTAATTCCATTTCAGTTAAAAAAGCCAGAGCTGCACCAATTTCCTTGCACTGGCAGAGAATGTAAATTATTCCACTGTAACTGATTTCACTTGGTATGTTGCCTCCCTTCAACATTTTGTTTACCAAAGAGATTGCAGTTTTAATCTCTCCTTTCATGCAAAAATGTCTGATCAGAGGGTCAAAGAGCAAGTTCTCAGGAGCCCCATCACACATGTGTGCTGCTTCCAAGCACCGGCCAGATAAAATAAGGCTTAACCCAAGAGTGATAACAATCGAGGAACCACACTTCCATTTATTAATTTTAGTCAAATTAAGTAGCTCAAGTGCATTGTCTAAATTGCCCCTCGTACAAAAATAGCTCATGACTATTCTAATGCTTCTATTGCTAGGATCAAACCCTTTTGAAATACAACCATCAAATACATCAATTGATTTGGCCATATTTCCACATTTGCTATACCCATATAGCAGAAAATCATAAGTAACCTTATCAGGGTCTATACCCCTATGTTGCATCTCAGTTAATACTTGCTCAACAAAAGACTCACTTCTCATGCGAAAAAGATTAAATATAAGAATATTTTTGCAAATAACATCACTTGGCCTGTTCTTGCTCTGAAATATATTTGAAAGATTCAATGCCTTCTCGTAATTCTGATCTGCACACATTTGACTTATCATAGCTCGGTACCCTGAAATGGAGATCGATGCACCTTTTCTTAGCATGTAACAAAGGATTTCAAGAGCATTCTTGAAATTGTTTTCTCTGCAATAGCCTTGCAACAAGGCATTCAAGCATGTTTCATCATAATGCAAATTTTTCGGACTCATCCTCTCTTTAAAAAATGAGTTTGCCTCTTTCATCTTCCTTCTCAAGCATAACTCCAAGAGAAAAATCTGTAAACTTTGTTGTATAGGTTGTACTAAACAAAATGCATCTTCAGCACAGCCAAACTTGAGTATCAGCGGCAATACAAGTTGAAAAGTACCAGCATCTAGGAAACCCTTCCTCTCAAGCCAAATTTCAAATAGACCATATGCTTCAGCACACTTTTTCTCCTTTATAAACCCCATAATTAGATATAAAAGGCTTGAATTATCCCAAACTAAACCATTGTTAAGGATTGCCTCCACTATTGCACATGCAAAATCTGTGTGTCCGGTGCTACAAAGCAATTTAGTAAGTACCTTGTATGCATCACTGCAAGACCTGGGAAAGTATCTCTCAATACTGTCAAGCAGTTCTAGGTTTTCTCTTATACCACCAATACGGCACAAAAAACCAAATATAATCTGTAGTTCTTTTTTCTCGGGGGACCAATTGCCTCTTTTTGCTATGTCCCAAGCTTCCTTAAAACCATGGAAGTCTCTCTCTTCACAAAAACCAGAAATGAGAGAACTGTAACTGTCTCTCTCTATCAGCATCTCTCTGGAAATCAACCTCTCTAAAAGCAAGTGTGCCTTCCCTGCCATCTTATTCTCACTGAAATATCGAATAGCCAAATTCAAAGTTTCTGAATCTAGATTATCACACAATTCAGGCATCTCTTCTACAATCCTCGCAGCATCATTCAAATAATGCACATCACCACAAAGGCACCTCAATAATTCTCCATAAGCTTCTAAAGATAAATCTCGGCCCAATTGCACAGCCTCATTACGTGCCTCAAGTGCATTTCTGACATTGCCCCTCTTCAATTCACTTATCATAACCGAGTCAAGATTTGGCACCAGCACCATTGCTTGGTCTAAAACCTGATCCAAAGATCTCTTAAATTCATCAATATCCATGTCCAAGTACAACCCATTTCCCAAATTGTCAAAGAATTCAGCCTTTTGAAACCCCATACTGTTATCTCTTCTAAGCTTCACCCCAAGGTGATCTAACCCTATAATCGACATGGCTTTAGAGAAAAAACCTCCTCCTTTTTCATTAAAAATTATGTCAGAAGTATTCAGATTGTCAATTAGTTTCTCAACCTCATCAAGCTTTCTATATTTACAATATCCAGCCAGAAGAATCTTGAAGGTACATAAATCAGGCTGCAAACCTTTCTCCAGCATATCATCATACACATAACTTACATGCCTATACATCCTCATTTTGAAAATACCTCCAATTATGGAATTATAAAAATACACTCTGGGCATTATATTTCTAGAAAAACATTCAGATAAATATATAAAAGCATCTCTCACATTCCCATCCCTACAACTTTGACAAATTAAATTTCCAAACGTTCCAGAATCAGGTCTGAAACCCCTATTTTCCATCTTCTGCAGAAATAACCATGCTTCTTCAGAACCAAGGTTAGCACAAAGGGAATTAACCATTTTATTGCAAGTTTCAGCTTTAGGAATCACTGCTTGCTCTTGTAGAAAGTTCATCATATCTCCAAAATCCTTTCTCATACAAAACCCTTCAGCAATCGTCGAGACAGCTCCCTGACCAGGCTCAATTCCAAAATTCTTCACAAGCCGAATGAGCCTCACTGCTTCCAAAAACTTACTACTATTTGCCAGGTTAATAACAACAAAGTCCAGCACGCACTTCTGAGAATACGAGCCAAGCCCAACATCTATCATGTCTCTATAGAGTCTAACTACCAATTCAACATTTGGAATTTTGATTAGAGAATCAAGAAGAGAATTATAACAGGATCCAGATAGAACCAGACCCATACCTTTTGCTTGATCAAATAGATACACAGAATCATTAACCTTGCCTATACCAGCATAGGCTTGAATCAGGTCACTGAACAAAGCACCATAGTCAGATAACAAGACGTTATTTCTCGTAGTAAATGAAATGAGAGAACTGGCCTCATCAAGCATCTGAGCGCTTGTGAGAAGTGAAATCACAATTTCATAAGTACTTGACAGGTGTTGAAAATCTTCTCTTTGCAACTCGCACCACCTAAAAAGCTTCCACAAATATGTCACTTCTCTGACATTAAGTTCCTCACCAAAACCCTGTACTATTTGTAGAAAATCTTGGGGTTTTAGTTCTGTGGCTCGCAAGAATGGTCGAAGAGTCTCGGGCGAAAGATCAAAACCTGACCATATCACTGATTGGAGAGATGCTCCAGACGAAAAGGTGTCAGATTTCTTCTCCCAAATATGAGTAAACTTCGAAATGGCATATTGGGCAATGGTGGTATGCACGGGGGATGAAGAATTTTCATCGAATTCAGAAGGATTTTCAGGCTTGAGCTTTGAATGGGTGATGGGTTTGGAGGAAGTGGAGAAGGTGTTAAAGAGGAGAAGGTGAAAGGTGGGAGGAGACTGGTGGTAGAGAAGAGGAGATGTGTACTGGAGGCGTCCCGTTAGGAAGAGAATGGAGCGCAATTTGCTACCCATCAGGCTTCGGCGCTTCCATGAAGTCTCTCCAACTGTAACCAGAGAAGAAAAGAGAAAGGAAAGAGATTTAAGCTGTTCTCGCCTGATAAAATCAAACCGTTGATAACCAAGCTTTGCGATTGTAACCATCCGATCTTAGTCGTAAGGTCCAGATGAAACGTGAATTATCGACCTGCTTTTCTGTCTTCGCAAATAATGGTGCCCCGTGAATAATACCAGATCGATATGCCCGAAAAAAATCTAACCGTCGTGATTAAATCGAACGGCTCGGATTGAAGGTAGAACCGTGCTCACCTTAAAAGGTGAGGATACTGGTCCCTTCGCAAATTGAGATGGACCAGACTACCAATCGACCTGATTCATAATTTTTTTTATCCTATGTCGAAACGGGTATAAGATAAAAACTCTACGGCAAGAATAACTTTCCCGATTAGTGAAGATATCAATTAGATTGTAATCTATTGAATATTTAGGAATTTATATTGTGTAATCTTTTTGAAGATATGTTGTAGATTGTAGTAGGATATTTTTTGGTTGTACAAAAGAGCATAGGCTCTGTAGAGAAAAATACACAAAAAGTTTTTCTTCAATAAAATTCATCTTTCATAATTTGTTATGGTATCAGAGCCAAGTTAGAAAATCTAATTAGTGTGCAGCCCAAGAACCATGGCAGGTGACGGCGATAGCACCAAAGATGAGGCTGAACAACCGATCAATGAAGTTATCGGTGGGTCCTCTTCGCTTTTCCTTCCATCCGCGAGGTGTGGACATGCATATGCTGTCCATAGCACATCTCAAGCAAGTGCAGGTGTTGTCCAGGGCGCATTCCAAGCAAGTGCAGGCGCATCCCAGCAGAAACAACATATCTCAATTCCTGGCCTCACAAACGTCCAGGACCAACAGCTGCTGGCCATTATAGCTAGCAAAACAGATGCAGGTGCATCTCAACGGGGTGCAGGTGCATTCGGTAAGAAGTTGAATGGTAAGAAATCTAGATTAGATTGGATACTTGACAGCGGTGCGTCTCACCACATGACGGGTAATTTGACATGTCTTAAAAATGTTTGTGATGCAACTCCAACAATAGTTGGACTCCCAAATGGAGAGCAAACCGTGGCTCAGCATGTAGGAGATGTGGTGCTCAACGAAGGACTTGTGCTTGAGAAAGTTTTATATGTGCCTAGTTTGGACTGCAACCTCATTTCTATAAACCAATTGATCAAAACCAGTGGTTGTTTTGTTATGTTTACTAATGAGCTTTGTGTTATACAGGATCATAATACGAGGATGCTGATTGGTGTGGGTGAGCAAAGAAATGGAGTATACTACTATCATGAAGTTGTATCAACAAAGGTCTTTTATGTGCATGGAAAGAAGTCCTATGAATTGTGGCATCGAAGAATGGGTCATCCTTCTGCACAGGTTACTTTGTCTTTGGCTGGTATTAATAATGGTAGTGTTTCTAAAGAAGTTTGTGAAGTTTGCATGCGAGCAAAACAAACTAGAGAAATGTTTTCTATTAGTTCCAATAAAGCAAGTGAATCTTTTGACCTTATACATTGTGATATTTGGGGTCCATATAGTGTTAGTTCACATTGTGGTGCACACTATTTTTTGACAATTGTGGATGATTTCACCCGAGCTGTTTGGGTTTATTTGATGGCTGAAAAGAGTGAGACCTATCATTATTGAAGTCTTTTTGTAAGATGGTTCAGACACAATTTGGAAAATCTATTAAATGTGTTAGAAGTAATAATGGGTTAGAATTCAAATCTCGTCAAATGAATCAATTTTATACAGAATATGGAATATTGCATCAAACCTCATGTGTGTACACTCCTCAACAGAATAGGAGAGTGGAAAGAAAACACCGGCACATCCTAAATGTGGCAAGAGCCTTGCGTTTTCAATCTGGGTTACCACTTGAATTTTGGGGAGAGTGTGTTCTCACTGCTTCCCATCTTATCAATAGAACACCTACCCCACTGTTGGAGAATAGAACTCCTTATGAAATGTTGTTTGGCAAACCACCGAGTTATAGTTCTATGCGTATCTTTGGATGTTTGTGTTACATCAAGTCATACACTTCAGATAAATTTGAGACTAGAAGTAGAAAGTGTGTATTTGTTGGATACCCGTTTGGGAAAAAGGGATGGCGAGTGTATGATTTGGAGACAAGAGAATTCATTGTTTCTCGAGATGTGGTATTTTGTGAGGATAATTTTCCATTTGTTTCATCCATCTCTGAACATGGGCAATCTCAAACAAGTGTGATGCAAGAAAACTGGTATAGTGATGATGCATTTCTCGTGGAATTTGAGAGTGCACCGAAATCAGCGAGGGAGAGTGCACCTGCATCAGGTCAAGAAGTAAGGGAAAGTGCACCCGCATCGAGTCAGGATGCACTCATGTCGGGTCAAGAAGCAAGGGGGAGTGCACCCGCATCGGGTCAGGATGCACCCGTGTCGGGTCAGGATGCACTCGCACCAAGTCAGATTGTGTCCAAGCGATCACGGCAACCTCCTGCTAAACTCCAAGACTATATTTGCTACACTGCTCAATGTAACCCCTCTTATGCTCACCCCACATCAACAGTGTCCTCAGGTAATCCTTATCCCATAGCTCATTATGTAAATTGTAACAATTTTTCCATTGCACATCGAAAATTCTTAGCAGCAGTTACAGCGAAGAAAGAACCAGAACATTTTGGAGAAGCCATGAAGGATGATAAATGGAGAGAAGCAATGCGTGTGGAAATTGACGCACTTGAAAGAAATGGCACATGGACCATTGAAAATCTGCCATATGGAAAGAAGGCTATAGGATGCAAGTGGGTGTATCGCATCAAATATCATTCTGATGGCACGATTGAAAGGTACAAGGCTCGAGTTGTTGTGCTGGGCAACCGACAGGTTGAGGGGATTGACTTTAAAAAAACATTCGCTCCAGTTGCAAAGATGGTCACTATTCAGACATTCTTGGCTGTAGCAGTGGCACACGGATGGGAGTTGCATCAGATGGACGTGCATAATGCATTTTTGCATGGTGACTTGCACGAAGAGGTCTATATGCGGTTGCCACCTGGATTCTCTTCACAACATCCTGGCAAGGTTTGTCGACTCAGAAAATCCCTTTATGGTTTGCGTCAAGCTCCACGAATGTGGTTCTCCAAACTCACTGCAGCATTACAAGCCTATGGTTTTATTCAATCATATGCTGATTACTCACTGTTTACCTTGGAAAAGAAGGATAATTCTCTTGCTATTCTGGTGTATGTCGATGACTTGGTAATAGCAGGAAACAACTCCAAAGCAATTGATCAGTTTAAGCAATATTTGAGTAGTACCTTTTACATGAAGGATCTCGGTGCACTCAAATATTCCTTGGGGATAAAGATTGCACGTAGTCCATCTGGTCTCTTCTTGTGTCAAAGAAAATATACATTGGATATTTTGGCTGAGTGTGGTCTTTTGGGTGCAAAATCGGTTGCATTTCCTATTGAGCAAAATCACAATTTGTCCATTGCAGATGGTGCACCTATGGATGATCCTGAACGATATAGACGACTAGTTGGGCGATTGATTTACTTGACAATAACACGGCCAGACTTGTGCTACTCAGTGCACGTATTAGCGCAGTTCATGCATGCACCTCTTGACATTCACTACAATGCAGCAATCCGAGTGTTGCGTTATCTAAAGGGCAGTCCAGGACAAGGTATTGTACTCACTGCTGATAATGATTTGCTTTTATCTGGGTACTGTGACTCAGATTGGGCAAGTTGTCCATTGACTAGGCGGTCATTGACAGGATATTTTGTGATGCTTGGTGATTCACCTATCTCATGGAAGACTAAAAAGCAACACACTGTGTCTCGGTCATCAGCCGAAGCGGAGTACAGGTCGATGGCTACCACATCTTGTGAATTAACATGGTTAAAATCACTTCTCAAATCACTTGGGGTTTCTCATACTCGACCAATGAAGCTTATTTGTGATAGTCAAGCAGCTCTTCATATAGCTGCAAATCCAGTTTTTCATGAGCGAACAAAACATATAGAAATTGATTGTCATTTTGTAAGAGATAAGATTCAAGGAGGACATATTGTTACTTCTCATGTTCGGACACACGAGTAATTGGCTGACATTTTCACAAAGGCCCTTGGCAAGCAACAATTTCACTGTCTACTTCACAAGTTGGGCACTCGCAATCCTCATGCTCAACTTGAGGGGGAGTATGGCAAGAATAACTTTCCCGATTAGTGAAGATATCAATTAGATTGTAATCTATTGAATATTTAGGAATTTATATTATGTAATCTTTTTGAAGATATGTTGTAGATTGTAGTAGGATATTTTCTGGTTGTACAAAAGAGCATAGGCTCTGTAGAGAAAAATACACAAAAAGTTTTTCTTCAATAAAATTCATCTTTCATAATTTGTTAAACCCGTTGCAGAATGGAAGGATTTTGAAATGGTTTTGAGATAAAAACCGTTTCAGAAGGCATTCCAACCTACCCCACTCGACCTTTATCTTAAAAAAGAATTACTCAGTGGGTTATCAAAAAAAAGAAATACTGAGTGGATGATTGATGTGTGAAAGTAATAATTCTCAACACTTGTTCAATCTAATTTTTTAAGAAGAGTGCAAATTAAGGCCTCGCTCCAGAAAGTGGAAACGAAGATGATGAAATGGAAGCTTAAGCCTTGTACCCTTCTCCAAACTCCATTTTAGGTTGAGACAATGGGAAAGGAGGTGATGAAAGTGGAGTTTGCAGAAATAAAGTGTGACCCCCGTTTTTTGTGTATACACGATGGGAACCAGGAAATCAAATTATTCTTCCAAAATTGCCCTTTAATCTTGCTCCCTATGACACCAGGTCCCACCACAAATTTCATTTCTCTCCTTTATTTTTCCAAATTCCCGCCAGATTGAGCATTGCTAATTGATATATATGCCTCCAGATTTGCTTTTCTCTCTCACCCTTCATGCTGGTCTCTCTCGTCCTTCACCTATGCAATTTTTTTTCTAGATTTTTACGTTTTTGTTAAAAAAAAATTGAAGGGATTTTGAGACCTACAACTATGTTTGAATGGAATGGGATGGTACGAACTCGATTTGTATGCGAGCTTGAAATTGATGACATGGTCAGCTTGGTTCAGTGGTACCAAGTTCAACTTGAATGAGGCTATATAGAGATTACACTGTTTTTGTATAAATTTCTTATTGAAGTGTACATTTTTGGTGCGTTGCTTTTGATTGGTGGGGTAGCCTCCTGGCCTGGCATGGTTGTACCATGGACTGGTACCGTAGTTGGAACCTACTTATTAGGTCTGTTTTTTATCTCAATTGCATAACATGGAATGATATCGTACCATGGCCCAACACAGTTGTCTCATGTATTAGCCATATGTTTGTTATAAGCTTATGAATATGTTGGAACCTACATGGTTGTACCATGGACTGGGTACCATATTTGATCTCAAAAAAAAAAAAAGGACATGTATTTATGAATATGTTGTAATTAAGGGATTTAATTTCACAAACATCATGCATAACCTGTATATTAATGTTACTGGAACAGGCATGACTCTATCCAATCAGAGAAACTTGTTTTTATTACCAAAAATCTAGAAAAGAAAAAATGCATAGCTTCAGACAATAGCTCCTATGTGGATGCTCTCATTCAATTTGTTTCAGTAAGTTAATATGTACTTTGACATTAATGTTGCTCTATTATCCTACCTTATTTTCATTCAGGATTCTCATGCTAACAAGCGTTAATAGCTTTGTGTGAGGAAGCTTTGCAAAAAGGGTAATATTGTCATTTGATATATTAGAAGTGAGGTGACAAATTGTAACCCTTATATACAATTTATAAGTTCTGGAGCAAGCTATAATCTTTCTCCTACCATTCCTTCATCTCTCATGCCATTACACTCCATTCAATTACTTTCCACACAGATTATTTACATAGGCTGTGTTAGGCAAAGCATAATATATAGCATAAATTAGCTTTGTTATTGCATAATACTAATGTGTCTTCTCCGATGAACGAGATACTAATAAATCGTCTATTTCAGGATCATGTCATGCCCTATTATGCAATGGTTATGTGATTCATAGGTATTTAGATATTGATTGTCGTAGTTTTCCTCATCTGGTGGTGGTGGATATATTGAAGGACGAGAAATGATAGCGCGGGTTATATATTTGTAAAATGAATATTATTTCGAATCTCAGTTTGTTTCTTCTATAAACTACTTCTATAAACTACATTAAAGAGTGTCGATACACTCCTTTTGGAGGTATTTTCAAAAAAAAAAAAAGAATTGTATTTCGAATGTATTGTGTACAGTATTGCATAGGGGTATAAATACCCAAAGCTACACCTAACTCCTTTTTTTTCAATACATAGAACTTCTTTCTCTATACTTACTGGGGAACTCCATTCTTTGTCTAATAGCAAGACATAATACTGAGGTGGAGCTTACGACTATTATACAATTTCTGCTACCTCCTCGTTGGCATGATGACGAGCAAGATCCAACCTACACAATTTGTATTGACGAATTTTCTACGGGAATGGAGGTTCGAGTGCTTCTATGCCAGTATTACTTCCACCCAGCATGTTTCGACGAACTTCTTCTAAACCAACTCTCAGGACATGTCGCTTGTCCCATATGTCCTCGTACAATTTCTAGTTAGATCAGTACTAGGTTAATAAATCACTAAATATCTGTTAGTAATGTGGTCACGACCAATGCTTAATTCACATTACCTCGAAATGCTGCCGAAATAAGAAAATGGCCATTTGACTTTGAGTTGATCAAATAGCCTAAAAAGGGATCGTGTTCCAGTAATACTTTAACCATGTCTAGCCTATTCTAGACCACAGCTAATTGCATTGGACTATTCCCAACACATATTTCTTCTCGCTAGAAAAAAGGCGCGCCACCACAACTTTTTTAGCATATGTAATTTCATATGCAGTTGGAATATCTGCAAATGTAATATGCATACCTATATATGCAGTTGAATATATTAACATATTCAACGTTTGTATAGTATCGTTGACTGCATTCCAAATTAGAAAATTTTATTATGTTACTAACTAATAAGAATTGTACATTTGTACTACTAATAAGAATTATTTCTGGAGTCATTTATTGCATAGGGGTATAAATACCCAAAGCTACACCTAACTCTTTTTTTTCAATACATAGCACTTCTTTCTCTATCATCACTGGGGAACTCCATTCTTTGTCTAATAGCAAGACATAATACTGAGGTGAAGCTTACGACTATTATACAATTTCTGCTACCTCCTCGTTGGCAGGATGACGAGCAAGATCAAACCTACACAATTTGTATTGACAAATTTTCTACGGTAATGGAGGTTCGAGTTCTTCTATTCCAGTATTACTTCCACCGAGCATGTTTTGATCAACTTCTTCAAAACCAACCCTCTAGACAAGTCACTTGTCCCATATGTCGTCGTACAATTTCTAGTTAGATCATTACTAGGTTAATAAATCACTAAATATCTGTTAGTAATATGGTCACGACCAATGCTTAATTCACATTACCTCGAAATGCTGCCGAAATAAGAAAATGGCCATTTAACTTTGAGTTGACCAAATAGCCAAAAATGGATCGTGTTCCAACTAAGTTATCCTGGTGCGTCATATTTACAGCCGTATGCGAACTGGGTACGAACCGGGTACAGGTTCGCGCCCGGTACGACCCCGGTACATACCGAGTTCGCCACGTGGCGTACTACATTATTCTATATTATTTGACCAACGGGTACGGTCAACAATTCGCACCCAGTACGCGACCCGTCACGCGTACCGCCACTCTAATTGTGCCACGTGTTCGTACAATGCTAAGATAACCCACGCACAGGAGATGATCTGATTTACTAGCTTCTCTGTGAGTCGCTCCTCATATATACTATGCATTTAGAAGTTAAGACTAAAGCTTTAAGCTCCAACCGGACGTGTGTGCGCAAAGCAAAATTATTGTATTATTTTTGTGGAAAGCAAGAATCGAACCAATGTCATACACATTACAGTCTAGTGTAACAACCACTACACCAAATACATTTGTTGAAACAAACGTTTTATGCATTTATTTATATATAACTTTTCGAGTCTTATCTAAACAAAATATCATAAAAATATAATATATATATATATTGTTGTCGTACCCGTACCGGAGATTTTTAAAAATTTTCGTACCATCATACCCGCATCTTACCGGGTACGGTACTCGTACCTGTACCCGTGCAACATAGTGTTCCAGTAATACTTTAACCATGTCTAGCCTATTCTAGACCACAGCTAATTGCATTGGACTATTCCCAACACATATTTCTTCTCGCAAGAAAAAGAGCGTGCCACCACAACTTTTTTAGCATATGTAATTTCATATGCATTTGGAATATCTACATATATAATATGCATACCTATATATGCAGTTAACATATTCAACGTTTGTATAGTATCGTTGACTGCATTCCAAATTAGAAAATTTTATTATGTTACTAACTAATAAGAATTGTACATTTGTACTACTAATAAGAATTATTTCTGGAGTCATTTATTGCATAGGGGTATAAATACCCAAAGCTACAACTAACTCTCTTTTTTTTCAATACATAGCACTACTTTCTCTATCATTAATGGGGAACTCCATTCTTTATCTAATAGCAAGACATAATACTGAGGTGGAGCTTACGACTATTATACAATTTCTGCTACCTCCTCGTTGGCAGGATGACGAGCAAGATCAAACCTACACAATTTGTATTGACGAATTTTCTACGGGAATGGAGGTTCGAGTTCTTCTATTCAAGTATTACTTCCACCCAACGTGTTTCAATCGACTTCTTCAAAACCAACCCTCTAGACATGTCGCTTGTCCTATATGTCGTCGTACAATTTCTAGTTAGATCAGTACTAGGTTAATAAATCACTAAATATCTGTTAGTAATATGGTCACAACCAATACTTAATTCACATTACCACGAAATGCTGTCGAAATAAGAAAATGGCCATTTGACTTTGAGTTGACCAAATAGCCTAAAAAGGGATCGTGTTCCGGTAATACTTTAACCATGTCTAGCATATTCTAGACCACGGCTAATTGCATTGGACTATTCCTAACAAATATTTCTTCTCGCTAGAATTTCTTCTCGCTAGAAAAAGAGCACGCCACCACAACTTTTTTAGCATATGTAATTTCATATGCAGTTGGAATATCTACATATGTAATATGCATACCTTATATATGCAGTTAACATATTCAACGTTTGTATAGTATCGTTGACTGCATTCCAAATTAGAAATTTTTATTATGTTACTAACTAATAAGAATTGTACATTTGTACTACTAATTAGACATACTTCCTGAGTCATTTATTGCATAGGGGTATAAATACCCAAAGCTACACCTAACTCTTTTTCAATTCATAGCACTTTTTTCTATATACTTACTGGGGAACTCCATTTTTTGTCTAATAGCAAGACATAATACTGAGGTGGAGCTTACGACTATTATACAATTTTTGTTACCTCCTCGTTGGCAGGATGACGAGCAAGATCCAACCTACACAATTTGTATTGACGAATTTTCTATGGGAATGGAGGTTCGAGTGCTTCTATGCCAATATTACTTCCACCCAGCGTGTTTCGACGAATTTCTTCAAAACCAACCCTCAGGTTGTCCCATATGTCCTCGTACAATTTCTAGTTAGATCAATACTAGGTTAATAAATCACTAAATATCTATTAGTAATGTGATCACGACCAATGCTTAATTAACTGTTTGACCCCATTTTATAACGCCAAACTCATGAAAATAATTAGACAAATTGATGGATAATAAATACAGGGGATTTGAAAAAAATCATGGAAAATACCATACGAACTCGAAAAATCATGGAAAATTACCCAAAAATACAGTGGAGCATGCAGAAAATTATGGTGCCCTTATAAAGATCAGAGATGCTGCAAAAGACCCATTTTATGAAAAAGAAACCCCCAAAACCCATAAAATTACCAAAATAAAACCATGAGGAATTTCACAAAACCCTGTGAACCGTTAAATTCCTCGTATTTTTCTGAGTCTACCCATAGAATTTTGTTCAAAAATACTCAAGGAAAGACCCTCAAATGATTTATTTTAATTAGGCAGCAAATATATATAAATGAATTATGGAAATCGAAGGAAAATACCAGAAAAATGGAAGAGGGATGGCGCGTGCATCCCATTGCATGGGATCCAGGAAAAATGGGTAACACCGCTGGTTTGAAATTCCTCCTCCCGCCTCAAGTTCGGCTAGACTCGGTGCATGAACCGAAATAATTGGTTTGTCGCTGGCTCACAACAGACCAGGCTTACCTATGTCATTCTCTCTCACTTAACCTGACAAGTGGGACCCGTGGATAAAGGGGTCATCTTCTTCAGAAGAGGAAAGAATAAAAGGGAAAAGGAGATGAAATACGAAGGAGAAGAGGAGATTGGCGCCGCAAGCACTGTAACCGCCAGCCCACTGTCCAATCATTACCCCAAACTAATTCATTTGAACCTCCACCGGAATTTCCCAAGGCGATTTGATTAGAACCGTCAGATGAAAGACTCAAACCAGAGGCAATCATGATGATACAACAAACTGTAACCACCGGGCCAACCTCCTCTCTGACCATCTAGAAACTCCGATAATGTCACACAATCACAGCCGTCGGAGGAGAGTTCAATCCATAAGCTGAAGAACCAACGGGTGAGATTAATTGGGATGTAACAAACCTCTAACTACCTCAGTTAAACCCCCTCATTCTTCACTGTTGACCGGCCAAGAGAAAACACAAACTCCTCACCTCTTAGCCGCTCAATCAGCTGACGATCCGTGTGCCCCCTCAATCAACGGCAAGGATCAGAGTGGAAGCTGTTCCTTCTTGAAGAAGCCACTGACAATTGAAGCCTATAAATACCCCATCAACAGATGAAGCAAAGGGCCCTTCTTCCCAGTTCCAAAATCCACTACACACATCTCAGAACTCTAGAGAACTTCTCTAGAGACTTCTGAGCTCACACACTCACTATAGGCTAGCCATTAGCAAAGATGAGGTAGTTAAGCATTTCATCGAATAGCTAATAGGCATAGAAAGAGGGCTAAAGTGAAGGGCAATTAAAGCCTTTCTGAGAAATTGTAATCGAAGGTAAGACAAAGGTATGTGTAATAGGTGACTTGTAACTGAATTTGCAAAGTTTGAATGGAGATTTTTTTGTTCTGTATGAATGTTTTGATCTAGTTGGTATCTTGCAATCGGTTTTGATAAGAATATGTTTGATTAATTCATTTAATATGCTCGATCTGTGATTGTCTTGGCTGGAGTTTCTCCATGCTTTGACTGACTTCATTGTTTTGATTGGGGTCTCCTCAATTCTAGCTTTTTACCTCGGTTGGAGCCTCTCCATTCCTAGGTAGCATCTCCCTCTCCATGGCTTTAGCCATGGGCAGGAGATCTCATCAAACAAAGAGAAGGGGAGATACTGTTGGATTTTGGTCAGGGTACACCACTTAACTTAGGTGTTAGATAGCATATAAAGTATATAATGATAAACATGTAGTCAATTATGGTTTTATTTGCATAGAAAAATATAAAATTACATCTGGACAGCAGGTACATGACTCCATGGACAGCATGGAATGAGCTTTCCCATTTTTGAGATTTTCTTTGATTTTAGGCGATCTAATTAGGACACAGGGGTATTTTATGTAATAAAATTGTTATTTTCTAACTTATGGACTTTTTGAAACATTTAATTGGACTAATGCGTCAAAGTTACATTTGAAGACTTCAATAGGATCTCTGTAAGTAGTTTTACTGTATTTGGACCAATAAAAATGAAATTCACCAAAAACAGTGAAGAAGTAACATAAAAACAAAATCTGAAAATTGAGAAAAATAGTAAAATACTTGTTCTTATTCCCTGCATTGGTTTGAACATTTAAAACGAGTCTAAATAGACCTAAGTTGAGCCTTGAATCAAGCCTAATTGTTGTAAATGGAGTTACATGCAAATTAAAAATCAAAACAAAGTGCAAACTTGTACTTCCTCTTCAGACCAAATTGCATGTTTCAAACCAAATTGAAGGCATAAACATCACACGTTTGACTCCCTAAAGCTATCCAAACCGTTGCTGGCAGCAATGAAGCTCTCTGTGGGACCCATCACCTAGTTCAGACTAGCTCCAACTTGAAGCCGAATTGCCTCAGTCTAGCTCACCTTCCTCTAGGCTCCTCCACTCCAAATTGATTTCACCAATGTCCTTCGTCAATGCTCACGAGTGAAACAAACCTATTGCTGGCAGAAGTGGATGGCCAGAGAACTCAGAACTCCATTAATGAAGCCTCGAGATTCCTCAAGCGTCACACGGCAGTACACGCCTCCACAGCACAAATGAATTCCATCAACATCTTCTTCTCTGTCTCACGATTCGATAGAACTAAGTCTCGATTTAAATGGTGGCCGGAGTCGCCGCAATTTGACCGGAGAAATTTCAGGGACCTTTCTGCAAAAAGGCGCGAAGTTGTCGGAGGAGATGGGTTTAAACCCGCGAGTTTTGGGATCTTTTGCGGCTGAGTTTGATGTGGCGGATCTCTGACATGACAGAAATTCGCTACACGAAGTTCCAGTGACCCCTTGCGTCAGCCTGACGTCACCCAGCCAGTCAGCATTGATTCAGCGCCCAGTCAACGCCCAGTCAGCTTTTGTTGACATGTGGACCAATCAGGATTTTTCAAATATGCTGAAACTTTAAAAATTCATTAAAAATAGTAGGAAACTCAGAAAAATTCAAATAAAATATCCATAAAATTCTAAAAATCCGTAGCACATATGGATGTTTACTTCTTATTAGTAGTACATATGGATGTTTACTTCTTTATATCCTCTTTTAGCTTTGTACCATGACTACAATTGCCTTCATAGTTCTAATAAGGATAAGATCGTTTTCATGCATGTCGTCCTTTTTTCAGATTTGTGATGCATGATTGATGGTAGAGTGTTCATATTACCCGTGGTTGGATTTGTTGTGATAATTGATCTATCGTTAATTTCAATATGGCATTACATGATGTTGATCTTCTATCTTAGATATTATATATACTATTTTAGATTTGGCTATTATGCTATGGTGATGTGTTATTTATGACTAACTATTATATTACCTTGTAAAACTCTTATATTTTGTTTATCCTTTGGATCATACTTTATGGCACGAGTATTGTTGTTTAATAGTTTAAGGTTTTGTTTATTAATTGTAGCTAACAGTTTTGGTTTTGTCCGATGGGCAGTCAAAGATTGATTAGCAATTGAAAGAATCAACAAAAAGAAAACGGCTTCCGACAGTCATATCATAAAGGACACAATATTTGATGCATTCCAATGTAACTTGTATGTAATTGATTTACAATGCATGTAAATAAGAGTGTCAGTACAGGGACTAGGTGCGGGTTGCGTTAGCAACGAGCGCAAACAGGGCATTGTTTAGGTTTAAGATTATTTTTGAATTAATGCCGGCGGTCTTTTGGCGCCACTTTTTTTGTCAAACAACAATGAAGAAATAAATGCTTAATATTGTATTTGTCCAAATACTTCATGTAGTCGAGGCTTTCTTTTAGCAACCTAAATTGGATAAACAATTAAACAGAGCTGGCCAGTGGCCACTTTGTATTCTGTACGTTGTTGTGTGGAAAAAAAGGTACATCCATGAGATCTTTTCAAATGACGTCTTTGATTAACTTGTGTTAATTTCACTTTCTTTAAGTGCGATAGTCATATATAGTTGAAAGCATCTGCTACGGTGCTGCCATACATTTCATCATTTCGTGTCTTTGGAACAATTTCAGTTAGTATTTAATTACTCATGGATAGAACTTTTAGTTGTACATTCTTTCTGAAACCAATTACGTTGCATCCAGGTCCACTCATTAACAAAACATGTAGAATACTCAATGGGAGATTATGTGTCTCATATCGATAGTGTCCCCCGATGTATATAAATATGTTTGTCTCGTAAACAGACCCTGTCCGGTTCTTTATTAGTTTTAGATAAACTTATAGACAGCTGCAAAACGCAAAGTTGTGCACTAATTTCACCTATAACTAATTTTCTGAACTTATTCATGCAAAACAACAATTCAAAGAAACCAATCTTCAATCAATTATATTCTCCAACAAGAGCTGGCCAAGCTAAACTGTAGTTAAAAATACATAAAGTAAAAAATGGAACTTATCAAAGGCGGACTACAAAAGTTAGAACTACGGAAGAACATATAATAACAAGGAAGAATCCATCACGCAAATGATGTGTAGAGACACTCGTATCTCCATTGCAAAGTTAAACGAAACAATCTACTTTTTCTATGATACAAAATTGCAAAAGAAAAGGTAAAAGCTAGATATCTCACTCAAAACGCATCTTAACATGGGACAGTTATAAGAAAAAAAACATCAAGGTATAAGATATTATTATTTAGACATCCGAGTACAAAAGGGTAATGTATATTTCAAAGAGAATGCAATTTACTTCTTATTCTATTTAAAGAAGAAAAAAAAAGGGAGAGAGAGAAAACCAGTAATATATTCAAAGTTTAGTGAGATGTATGGTTATTCTTGTAGCAAAAATGTACTGAGAAAGTTGATAAAATAGAGAACATATACCAGCATAAAGACCCCCCCCCCCCCCCCCCCCCCCTCCAAATGGCGACACGCAGGCACCATTTATCCCTATCAAGTAAATTTCTACAGAGCTAAATCCAGCCAAACGACCTCATTTCTAATTTCCTCTCATGTTTCAACCAAGAGATAAGAGTAAGCAAACCCCATGTGACGAATAATTAGTCTTTTATTGATCTCCAAAGGGGCAAACTTTTATTTGCCCCAATCAGATCATTGGTCTTGGATCCAATAAACCAACAGAATTCAACATCCCTGCTTCTCATTACCTACCATTTAGATATCTAGTTCTCTGCTCCTTTTAATTTTCCACTAACACCTGCACTTCTGTCCATCTCCTAGATCCTTTGCACTTCATTTCCACTTCTCCAATGTTGGATCTAAGAGAAGACTTGGAGCAGTGGGGAAATAAGAAGCCAGAGATGCATTTAATTTCATTTGCTTTCAGAGAGAAATTGGTTCAAACTAAAGCAAGAGTTAAATGACACAAAGGAGTCAAACCAAAGTTGAGTGCCAGACTTGACAAGAGCACAGAAACCTTTGAAGAAATTTACCCTCTGGTTTTTCTATTTTCGCTTTCGCCAAAACTCTTCAAGCTGTTGAACCCCAGCTTGAGTATTAAGCCCCCCGTGGGTGCAAACCAGTAAATGAATTGCATCTGTCTAGTAAAAGTGCAAAAGCAATAAAAATTTTCTAATAAAAGAAATCCTTAATCATATTGTGCTTACCAGATGCATGACATCAATATATTATAGAAAGCTCAGGTGATCTAACCCACATTCAGCCTGTCTTAACCATATAGCATTATGGTTTAACAGGATATGGGTATATGTTAATTTATAGGTTCTACTATCCTATCACAAAACATAAATGAATCCAGAACATAATTTAAAGCTCAATTTAAAGTTTAAAAGGGAAAGATAAGGGAAATGACACAAAGCAAGCAAGTTTTAGGTGAGGCTTAAAAAGTACAATCGTTCATCTTAAAAACATAATGGAGGTTTCATCATAGGTAGGTAGGGCTGACAGCATCAGGACTTCAGGTTTAGGGCTTGGATGTAGGCTTCGCTTAGGCGGTAGGCAGTAGGCTGCAGATTTGATACATATGAGGGTAAAGGTATAAGGTTAGATGTAGGTTAGATATATTTTAAGTCCACTTTAGGTGGCTTGGCTTCTTGGTACTGGAAATAAGTCAAGAAAGATTAAACAGGATAAAAGGATGAAGGGCAGTGGTTCTACCTGGAGGGGCCCTAAACCAGTGAGGTGTAGATATTAATGGTACCGTCCATGAGAACCAGGCCTGATAAGAGAAGCTTCTTTGTTAAGATTTAGGATTTGTACAAACACAAAATTAAAAGGTTTAGGGAGAGAGGAAACACGGTAATGAGAAGATCATCAGGTTTGAAACATGAAATAAATCACCCCAGTTCCCAACATTTTACAAGGGTTGTAATCTCCTTCTCTCGTTCATGTATGGATACGTGCTTTAAATCCACCGACATATTATAATATTCAGTTGAATAGCCCACTAAATGGAAAGCAGTTTATGTAGTGTGTGGACAAACCACTCCCCCCCCCCCCCCCCCCCCCCACCCCCCGCCCCTTAAAAAAATAAAGAAAGGGAAGGAAGAAAAGATGCCAACTGGTCCCCACAATATACTTATTTGACTCAAACTTGTTTCCCAACCACCAATTTGAGTCTTTCTTTATTTTACCCACTTTCTTTCATCAAAACCCAGGAAAACACAAAAGGGGAACATCATATTAGATCCATTCAGGATGTTCAGACTTGTACAATTACATACCTGTACAGCACCAACATCCAAGATCATAATCTTCACAAGTAGCAGGTACAAAATACAATTTAGCAGATGAAAGAAATGATTTATTTGTTTAAAGAAAGATAGTGGTGTCAGAAGTGGAGGTAACAATAGCAACAATAGCACGTACCCGCTGCTGCCAGAGCGTCCAGAGTATCCACCATAGGTTCCATAACTGCTTCCTCCACCCTGCATACAAATGGTCATTTTGAGCCTTAATTAAATACTTGATAAAAAGGAGGCTATTATAGGAATCAGATCCGCTGGACGTCTATCCTCTGAACGTTTGATGGACGGCTGAGGATCTGGACCGTCTGATTTAATCTCAACGGCTATAAGGGAGCCCCGTGCATTCCACCACACCCGAAAAAAATATTGGCCCGAAAAAAATGAACCGTCTGATTTAAATCGGACGGCTTCGATCAAAAACGTCCACTGGACGTTTCAAAAAAACGTCCAGAGGATCCTGGTCCGGCTATTATAACAACCTCATATATGCATGCCTTTTGTAGCCCATATGAACATCATTACATTCCTTTCTGAAAAGGAAGGTATCATTTTTGTCTAACTTCAAGGGGCTTAGGAAGAGCATTCAACTACATTTTCAAGTTCATAAATACTAACTTACAAAAACCACCAATAGAAAACATTTATTTCACAAAAGCAACTTAAGCCCATAAAACCACTGAGAGATATATTACATCTGATTGAGACCAATTTTTGAAATAACCAATTATTTATAATTGTGAATACGTACGTGTGATCCACCATATCTGCCGTAGCTACCAATGTCGCCAGAAGAACCATAAATGCCATGAGAACCACTGTAACGACCATCCCTGCTATAACGAGATGGCTCAGGAGAGTGGCTACGACCCTGTTGGTACGGAATGGAAGGGAAATGAGAAAGCTCATTCTCCCTCTCAAAAAAGTTGGCCTTCAGACGCATTGCCACTTCAACTAGGGCATTTTTAGCAACGTCAGCCTCTCCACTTATCTGTAATAGGTGCAAAAATAATAATCCTTAAATCCAAATTTTTAATCCCTCGAGATATTCCCTACTTGTAGCTTAAATCCAAATTTTAATCTGTTTCATGGTTGAAGAGAACACCAAGCTGCAAGAAGAATAAATTACTGGCTGAGTTGTCCCGTCACTAACCAATTTGCTAACTATTATTATACCAGCTTACTTTGATTTTAGTTCAGCCAGCTTGCCATAAAAGGAAAAAAAAAATGAAGGATCATAAAAAAAGAAACTGATCTAATTCAGCTAGGCAGCGTATGAAACTTGGAAGAAAAATGAAAAGAACAGTAAATCACCTGAACCATCTCGTCATCGAGAGTAGCGACCTTGGGGAGGTTATCTTTGGAAAGAATGCGAATGTTGGCACGAGTGCTTCTCCTCATCTCAGTTACAATGCTACCTCCTTTACCAATAAGGCACCCGATTCGTGAGCTTGAAACCAGCAACCGGGTTGTGAGTACATCAGAAGTTCCAGACTCTGTCCTTTCACTGCACTTTGGCTGGAGCCGTACCGCTGCATCTATTGTTGGAGATAGGTCTTCAAAATACTGAAAGGGGAAGAAACACAATCATTGATTGTTAGTGCTTCAGGCTTGTTCATGTATCCTCTTTGCAAGTCCAGCAGGGTAAGAAAGTAACAACCGAATTGGAAAGCAACTTCCCTGGCTGCCTACTGGCATAAACAAAATATTTCTAGGTAAAACATCAGTTAGAGGAAGGAAGCAAACCATCAAAAGAATATGACCTAGATCCATTAAACTAGAATCCTTACCTCCTTCGCAGAAATAGAAATTATGCAATCATCCTCGATGGCCTCACTGTCAACCTTAACTGTAGCACCAGATTCTTGCCTGATCTGATTAATCACACTGCCATTTTTACCAATAACCGCCCCAATTAGAGAGGATCGACAGACTAAGCGCAAAGTGAATTCACGTGATGAGTGCTCATCTCGGGGCAAAGGGTAGAAACTGGCCCAATCAGCACCACGATGGTCCCGATCATAGCCCCCATAAGGGCTGATAATTGGAGCAGGCAGTGGTCCATTTTGTGTCACTAAGCTGTTAGACCGAGACGGGTTCTCATGCAGTTGGGACGCCACTCGAATCAGAGCTTTCTTCACTACTCCAGGATCACCTACAATCTAAAAGAAGAAAACCAAGAAAGAAAAATGTAACCGAGCCATTCTGGTATATATTAAAGATACATGCACAGACAGATTCTTTATTTTTTAACATTTACCTGGATAAGCTCATCACTGGGCAAAGCACAAGCAGGCATATGCTCATCTTTCATAATCCGAATCTGCGCACCAGTATCGCTCCTAATAGCCTGCACAATACTGCCTGCTTTCCCAATCACACACCCGATCTGATCCGACGGGACCAACAACCGGGCCGTGGCATGATTCCCCCCAGCTTCGCCCTCTTCCCCAACCGACATATCATCAACCACGATCTTATCATGCACCTTAAACAACGCGTCCTGCGCGGGACACACCAGCTCTCCAGTCTCGTCCGAGTTGTTGGTCTCTTTCCTGTTGCTCCAAATAGTGATGACCCTCTCGTCGCAACCCGACACGGTTTCGCCGATCCGGATCTTGGCTCGCGTGTCGCTCCGGAGTTGCTTCGCGATTTCGCCCCCGCGACCGAGGATGCTTCCGATCTTCTTGCCCGGGCAGAGGTAGCGGTACACGGTGTCGTCCGGATCGGGTGTGTACCCGGGTCCCTCTCGCTCCCTGTAGCGATCCCTGTCGCGGTCGCGGCTTCGATCGTCGCCAGAGTTGCGTCGCTTTCCGCCGCCTCCGTCTGAGTAGTCGGAACGGCGCTTGCCAGAGTTGTTTCTCTGTCCGCCCATTGGTAGAGAGAAGGAGGCGCAGAAGTAGAAAGAGAGAAATGAGAGGCGTGGTAATTGACAGCACGAGTAGCGAAATAGGGAAATATCTTTTGGGTCCGGAACGAAATCCTCTGGTCTGCAGATCGTCTGCAGATCAGGTGGTCTATTTAATCTGAACCGTCTGATTTAATATAGAATGCCCTTGAATAATACCAGATCGATAGGCCCGAAAAAAATTAACCGTCCGGAGCAGTTCTTCTTCGATGGTAGCCCTGGTTGGGGGTTATTCGGCACGCGCACTGCACGTGATAAATGGTTTCACAAATCACGATTTCCAAAAGTAGTTGGGTCTGTATGTGTTTTGGCCTTTTGGGACCAGAATCCTCTGCGTGTTTTTAAATCACGTTTTACCATCAACCGTCCGATCTGATTTCGGCGGACAGATTTGTATGAGTTGCACGAATCAATAGATAAAACTTGTGCTAGGTTTTTAAAAACCCAGCAGAGAATTCCGCTCCGAGTTTTTGGGAGATCAAACAAAGTCGGTAGGTTAGCTGATTAGGTATGTACGTATGAATCTTGAGATGGATGATTTTCTGAAATTGTCATGAATTTTTTTTAATGAAATGATAATATAAGGATGTGGATATTTTTTTAAATAATATTTTGAAATAGTCAATAATTTTTTTTATTGTTTCTCAATGAAATGATAATATATGGCCCTGATCAAAATATTTTTTATGTGAGATTTCATTTCATTTGAATTGATTCCTTAGGATTTCGATGGATATAATAATATGAAAAATCCAACCATCAATACAAAATCGGTTCAATTTGATTTTTGAACAAAAAAAAAAAAATCTATTGAAATGAAATGAAATCATGTGTTAAAAGAAAAAAAAAAAAAGATTTTATCAAGACCACAATGAATTATTCAACTTATGTAATCTGGACAGTCGGATGTTCTTTACTTATAGGAAACCAATATTCTAAATTCTACTATACGGTTCGAATTTTGTTCACTTCCACAGATTTCTCCATCCAATTCAAGCTGAAAATGAAGTCGTTGGAGTCTCAACCTTCTTACAAGCCTATGTAACAAAAACACAATTAGTCAATTATTCACGTTGCTTGTAGTTAGATCCACGAAGTTTCTCATTAATTCCATTTTTTATGAATATATTTTGTAATAATACTTGACAATGGATGACAAGGAGAAAATCAACAGCAAAAGACTTATAGGTGGTAGACCGGTAGTGCACAAACACTGTTGGACAACAGCAGATCCATAGTTATTGACTTCATTATTTAAGCGTCTTTTTTTCCATTACAAATGCTGATAGTATGATTATAATATTCATAGTTTTTTTTTTTTTTCCATGGACGCTGTGAATTTTTTTTTAAAAAAAATCATAGTTTTTAATAAATTTGTAAGGGTGCATCTCAGTTCAAAAAAAAATATCAAAATCAACAGATACATAATCTAAAAAACTATCAAGTGCTTGATTATAATTTTCTTTTTATTAAAATCAAAATGTCATATCAAACATCACATATACTAATATACTGAAAAAAAATTACATCCATTATGTAAGTCTATTTATTTATTTATTTCAATTATTTAGAACAATTTTTGAAAAAAAAATAATGCCCCAAAATATGAGTGCCCTGCATTCCGTAAGAGATGAACGTGCAATTCATCGGTTATCAGAGGAGTTGTTCATTCTGCAAGCAGTAAATGTGTATCGAAGAATTAAATAATACCATGACTAGATATATTTATTTGTTATCTCCGTTTGAACTTTGAAATTGCATGTACGTCTATATCCTAACTTCCTAAGGGATAAAAAGCTAACATCAATTACTAAAATCACAAGCCATGACTGTAGCATGATTTTTTTTTTTAATTTAATTACTAGGGTATATTCTAAGCACTGAATATATATATATATATATATATAATTTGAATTTTTTTTTTTTTTGAAAATTTGGACATGTTTGGACTAATAAAAAGATTCCCCACTTACAAGTAAACATTACACTAGTTTAGTGTGTCCTTTTTTAAAATACTGGAGGCAACCATACTTATAGAATGATGAACCATAAAATCGTACAAATGAATGAATATCAATAGATTCTCAGACTTAATACGAGAATTGAAATAACTAAAACAATCAGTGGTTTCATAGTATTCTTTTTTAAAAGTTGACCACAATTTAAGTTATGTGCTATAAGCCTATAATATAATTTGTTGGATCTTAATCCAACGGTTTATAAGCTGTGTCAAAGTTAACACACGTGATCATTTTATTATAACAGCTCTTAAAATATGAAATAATTAAACTACTCCATGTAAAAAGTCAAATCACTTAAATTAATTTATGCTGAATTTTAGTCTTACCTTGTTATAAAAGTATTGTTGCACGTTGATATGAAAATGCAGGATGTTACAAATGGAGAACAGGTTCTATCTATGTTAATTGTGAAGATTATAAAATAGCTGAGAAAGTGACACTAATGTTGGTCATTACTTGTTCCTTTTTGCGCCTCTCTCTCTCTCTCTCTCTAAAAGAAAGCTTTAAGATACTCGTGTTCACTAGTCTCTCTCTCTCTCTCTAACAACACCTACTCCGTTGCTTGCTCCGTGGACCACTTTCTTCTTCTCAGCAAGCGACGCCTCGTGAGTTCTCCTCTTCTTCTCTGCTTTCCCTTCCTTTCTTTTTCTTTTTTTTCTGAGATGAAATTCCATTCAATTAAACAGAATTAGAACTATGATCAAACTTGGCCTAATTCTGGGTTATTTTGTTTAATTTTACTCTTGGAGAAAGATTAAGAACGACCCAATTGCTGGGTTATTTTGACAAAACCCCTCCTTTTTTTCTTTGACCTTTTTGAGCTTTGAACTGTTAAATCAAATTATGTACTCCTTCCTATCCATAGAAAACTCAATAAGCTAGGTAAATTAGATAAAGTCTATAAATTTCCTTTCTTTCTATGCTAGTGGAGTATCCACAAAATAACACCACTTTGCCAAAACCCCAATTCTTCAGACCCCAAAATCCAAGCGGCTGTTTACCTTACCAATTGAAATTATTGGAAATTTGTTTTTGTAATGGCTTCGATCAAGCATGAATTCAGCTGTTACACTGTTATAAATTAATAGTTGGGGTTTAATCCCCTCAATTTTGGGATTAATTGAAGCTCAGGAATTTTTGTGATATACCCTTGTTCTAATCCCTCTTTTGCTGTCTAACGTTTTTACTCTTTTAATCCCAAACTTAGATAATTCCAAAAAGGAAGGAAAGAGAAACAGATGCTATATTAGAAAATTTGAAACCATAACATTAATGGGTTCTCTTTGCTGTGTGGCGGCACGGCCACATGGTACAAGCAGTACTAGTAGGGAGTGGCCTCTGACACCTACTGATCCCTTCTGGCGCACTAATGCCAGCTTCTCGCTTGCACCAAGTGACCAATTTTATCGATACCACTCATTCCCCTCTCACGGATCTCGAAGCAGCATCGATAGGATATCCTTAGATTCCTTTGACAGTAGTGACAGCAGCCAAGGTAGTATGAGTTGGGAAAGAAGTGGAACTGTAGACATTGATAGTGGTTTCGAAGAATTTGTGTCAAATTTTAACAGTCCTGAGAATGGATCTGAAAACTGGGAGGAACAAGCAGTAAACGCTGAGGGCTTTCTAAGAGGTACGTTATTTTACTCTACATGTTCCCCTACAAATTGAAAAGTCCTACAGATGTCCTTACAGATGTCCTTACTGGTAATAGGTATTGTCTATACCCCTTGAAGACATGGGACATGACTTTTTATTCTTCCTGTTGTGCAACTTTCTTTACAATCACAGATACTGTTTCTCACTATATTCAATTCAATTAAAGGGTCCTGAGAGACAGGTTCTTTGTACTTTATCAGAAATTGGAAAATAAGGGGCATTTCAGTTAATTCTTTGTATGCATACACAACATATTTCTCATTTGTCAAGGCTTGACATGATAATTTGAGGCTTTCTATGGGCACAAATAGAACTTTTTCTTTTCGTTTTGTTTTCTTTAATCTATTTATGTACTATGGGTGCTGTTTCTGCATTATTGGTGTGGTAAATTTAAGCAAGCTAACATGTGATTGTATGCACAAATATATGCCAATCTAATTGTTTATTGGTATTGCTTATTTCTGCAGTGCCAGCACCCAGGCCTTTGGTCTTCACTTCAGTTTTCGAGGTGAGCACCTGTTTGACAACAAGAATCCGTTAACTTTTTAATTTTTATCTTTTTATTGGACAAGCAATATTCTGTTGGAAGTCATCTCTTTTTTGAAACAAAAATATGGTTGCCTTTGCTTTCAAAAACAAGTCACAAGGGTAATGAGCTTTAAAGAAAAAGGCAAAAAAGAGTAGAAATTAGAAAAAAAAAGGGGATAAAGCAATCTAACAGTTAATTATGCAATCTTTTTCTTTCTACCAAAAGCCAGTAAGTGCTCATTTTGGCTGCTGGTACTTTACCCAAAAAATCACTGCTGGCCTTTTGCAATACTAATGACCAGAATCCTTCTAGCATTTCTAACTTGTTTGAGGCTAAGATCAGTATGCACCTCAGCACAGTACTGTGTTACGTATCCATCAGTATGTAATGCTACCATTACCTTACTGTCATGTAGCAGTCTTAAATCTTTTGGTGCCATTATGACCAGCACCTGATGATGACCTGATAATTTCATATACCAATTACATTTCATTAGCAATATATCTTTGCAATCTAGCATTACCATACATTACTTATATTATGCTGTTAATTTTCCTTTTTTTAATCTTCTCATAGGAAACTTCTTTACTTGGAAACAGTGGAAGTTCCACCACCTCCTCACAATCTGACCCTAGCATTGCAAAATACGAGCTTATTGTTAAATCTCCCGTATTTGCACAAAGAGGCCCCTTCACAACACGCCGATCCTTCATGACTACACCTGTCCACCCCCTATCCTTCCCTGATGATTCCCTCTCTCTCTCTAGCTCCGCAAGCAGTGTGGACCCCACTGAAGCACCTATACCTTCTGAGAAACTAACCCTGCGTCCTCGGTGCGGCATTTGCAAAAGGCTTCTTTCCAGGAAGTCACCATGGTGCCCACGCAAGATAGTACACTCATCTGACATGCCAGTAGTAAGCATTCTATCCTGCTCGCATGTGTACCATGCCGATTGTTTAGACCGTGCTCCTTCAAAGCCTTTCAGGCATGACCCTGCATGTCCAGTATGCGACAAATCAGAGAAGGATAACAGCAACACTGAGCAGTGGGCCATTTGTAGGTTAAAAAATGGGTTTCCTAGGCTGAGGTCAGTAGGGGAGGGCTCATCTCGGGTTTGGAGCTGTGCTGGTGTTGATGACAACGGGATGTTTAATAAAAATCTGCTCTCGAAGCATTTGTTGCAGAAAGAGAGTTCAAGGGATTCTGATTGCTGCACATCTCCTGTAGGATTACTTGAGAGGAATTTGATCTTAAGTTAAAGTGTATTGTGTTTCCATTTGTGGCTCTCAATGCAGTGTTCATATAATAATATAATATTTAAATATCATGTATTGTGAAAATTGAATGATTTCCGCCTCCCAAGCGCTCCCCTCAACCCCCCAACTCAAATAAGAGTAAAAATAAAAATGCCTTGCATTCTTGGAAATAATCAAATATTTATCATGTTTATTGCGTGCTTGCATGGGCAATTTTTTTTTTTTTTTTTTACTTGTTCTATTTCTTATAGATGCCTCACTGATGACGTGTTTATGGCTATACCAAATGTCACAAGTACTAAATAAATCTATATTTAAGCTCTTTATACAGTGGAAAATAAGTTTATGATCTTAAAAATTCAAAAGGAATGGATTATACATGGCAATTTCGCACAAACTGCAAATAATGAGTGTTCTAGACATAATTGGAGCATTTCAAACGATTGTACATTCGTTTTAAGTTATTTGATCACAACAATCTAGATTTAAACTCATTATACAGTGAAGAATAAGTTTAAGATCTTAAAAGTTCAAAAGGATTGGATTGTACTTAGCAATTATGCAAATAAAATGCAAATAATGAGGGTTCAGGACAGTATTGGAGCATTTCAAGCGATTGTGATATCGTTTTAAGTCATTTGATCACAATAATCTATATTTAAACTCTTTATGCAGGGGAGAATAAATTTATGAGCTTAAAAAATTCAAATGGACTGGACTATACATGGTAATTACGCACATAAAATGCAAATAATGAGCGTTCTGGACAGAATTGTAGCATGTCAAGCGATTGTGCATTTGTTTTAACTCATTTAATCGCAATAATCTATATATAAGCTCTTTATGCAGTGAAAAATAAGTTTATGAGCTTAAAAATTCAAAAGGATTGGATAATACATGGCAATTTCGCACATAAAGTTCAAATAATGAGCGTTCTGTACAGAATTGGAGCATTTCAAACGATTGTGCGTTCGTTTTAAGTCATTTGATCACAATAATTTATATTTAAGCTCTTCATATAGTGGACAATAAGTTTATGAGTTTAAAAATTCAAAAGGATTGGATTATATATGGTAATTACGCATATAAAGTGTAAATATTGAGCGTTCTGGACAGAATTGGAGAAATTCATTCGATTGTGCATTTGTTTTGAGTCATTTCATTAAAATAATCTACATTTAAACTCTTTATACGGTGGAGAATAAGTTTCTGAACTTCAAAATTTTAAAGGATTGCATTATATATGGTAATTACGCACATAAAGTGCAAATAGTGAGCGTTCTGGACAGTATTTTAAGCAATTGTGCATACGTTTTAAGTCATTTGATCACAATAATCTATATGTAAGCTCTTTACGCAGAGGAGAATAAGTTTATGAGCTTAAAAATTTCAAATGATTGGATTATACATGGCAATTATGCACATAAAATTCAAATAATAAGGGTTCACGACAGAGTTGGAGCATTTCAAGCGATTGTGCATTTTTTTTAAGTCATTTGATGACAATAATTTATATTTAAGCTCTTCATATTGTGGAGAATAAGTTTATGAGCTTAAAAATTTAAAAGGATTGGATTATACAAGGCTATTAATAAAGTGCAAATAATGAGCGTTCTGGACAGAACTGGAACATCTCAAACGATTGTGCATTCGTTTTATGTTATTTGATCATAATAATTTATATTTAAGCTCTTTATACAGTGTAGAATAAGTTTATGAACTTAAAAATTCTAAAAGATTGGATTATACATAGAAATTACGCACATAAAGTGCAAATAATGAGCGTTATGGACAGAATTGGAGCATTTCAAGCGATTGTGCATTCGTTTGAAGTCATTTGATCACAATAATTTATATTTAAGCTCTTCATATAGTGGAGAATTAGTTTATAAGTTTAAAAAATTGATAGGATCGGAGTATACATGGCAATTACACTGATAAAGTGCAAATAATGAGTGTTCTTGACCGAATTAGAGCATTTCATGCGGTTGTGTATTCGTTTTTTATCACGATAATCTATATTTAATCTCTTTATACAATGGAGAATTAGTTTACGAGCTTAAAAATTCAAAAGGATTGGATTATAAATGACAACTTCACACATAAAGTACAAATAATGAGCGTTCTTGACAGCATTTTAAGCGATTATGCATTCATTTTAAGTCATTTGATCACAATAATCTATATATAAGCTCTTTACATATTGGAGAATAAGTTTATGAGCTTAAAAATTCAAACGAATTGAATTATACATGGCAATTACGCACATAAAATACAAATTATGAGCGTTCAGGACAGAATTGAATCATTTCAAGCTATTGTGCATTCATTTTAAGTCATTTGATCACAATAATCTATGTTTAAGCTCTTCATACAGAGGAGAACAAGTTTATGATCTTAAAAATTTAAAAGGATTGGATTATATAAGGCTATTACACACATAAAGTAAAAATAATAAGTGTTCTGAACAGAATTGGAGTATTTCAAGCAATTGTGCATTTGTTAAGTCATTTCATCACAATAATCTATATATTTAAGCTCTTTATACAGTGGAGAATAAGTTTATAAGCTTAAATTCAAAAGGATTGGATTATACATGGCAATTTCGCACATAAATTGCAAATAATGAGCGTTCTGGGCAGAATTGAAAATTTTCAAATGATTGTGCATTCGTTTTAAGTCATTTGATCACAATAATCTATATTTAAGCTCCTTATACGGTGGAGAATAAGTTTATGACTTTAAAATTTCAAAAGGATTGGATTATATAAGGCAAGTACGCACACAAAGTTAAAATAATGAGTGTTTTGGACAGAATTGGAACATTTCATGCCATTGTGAATTCGTTTAAAGTAATTTGATCACAATAATCTATATTTAAGCCCTCTATAAAGTGGAGAATAAGTTTATGAGCTTAAAAATTGGACAATGTATAAGCTTAAGTGGCTCAAGTAGGACAAATTAAAGTTTAGTGATCAAAATTGGACAATGTATAAACTTTAGGAACCTCCGAAAAAATTTACTCAATAAGTTTATGAGCTTAAAAATTCAAAAGGAATGGATTATACATGGCAATTACGCATATAAAGTTGCTAATAATGAGCGTTCTTGACATAATTGGAGCATTTCATACGGTTGTGCATTCGTTTTAAGTCATATGATCACAATAATCTACATTTAATCTCTTTATATGCTGGAGAATAAGTTTTTGATCCAAAAAAATCGAAAGGATAGAATTATACATTACAATTACATAAAGTGTAAATAATGAGCGTTCGGGATAGAATTGGAGTATTTCAATTGATTTTTCTTTCGTGTTAAGTAATTTGATTCCAATAATCTATATTTAAGCTCTTCATAAAGTGGAGAATAAGTTTATGAGCTTAAAAATTCAAAATGATTGGATTATACAAGACAATTACGCACATAAAGTAAAAATAATGAGCATTCTGGACAAAATTGGAGCATGTTAAGTGGTTGTGTATTCGTTTTAAGTCATAATAATCTATATTTAAACTCTTTATACAGTGGAGAATAATTTTATGAGCTTAAAAATTCAAAAGGATTGGATTATACGTGGTATTTTAGCACATAAAGTGCAAATAATGAGCGTTCTGAACAGAATTGAACCATTTCAAACTATTTTACATTAATTTTAAGTCATTTGATCACAATAATTTTTATTTAATTTCTTCATACAGTGGAGAATACGTTTATAAGCTTACAAATTCAAAAATATTGGATTATACATGGCAATTACGCTTATAAAATGCAAATATTCATCGTTCCGGACAGAATTGGAGAAATTCATTCGATTGTGCATTTGTTTTAAGTCATTTGATCACAATAATTTACATTTAAGCTTTTTATAAAGTGGATAATAGGTTTCTGATCTTAAAAATTCGAAAGGATTGAATTATACATGACAATTATGCACATAAAATGCAAATAATGAGCGTTCTGGACAGAATTGGTGCATTTCAAGTGATTGTGCATTCTTTTTAAGTCAATTGATCACAATAATCTATATTTAAGCTCTTTATACAACTAATACTTAGTTTATGAGCTTAAAATTTCAAAAGAATTAGATTATACATGGCAATTTCACACATAAAATAACAATAATGAGCATTTTGGACTGCATTTCAAGCGATTGTGTATTTAGTAATTTGATCTCAATAATCTATATTTAAGCTCTTTACACAATGGAAAATAAGTTAATGAGCTTAAAATTTCAAAAGAATTGGATTATACATGGAAATTACGTGCATAAAGTGCAAATAATCAGCGTCCATGACAGAATTGGAGCATTACAAGCGATTTTGCATTCGTTTTAAGTATTTGATCACAATAATTTATATTTAAACTCTTCATACCGTGGAGAATTAGTTTATGAGCTTAAAAGTTCAAAATGATTGGATTATACCATTGAGAATAAGTTTATGAGCTTGAAAATAATGAGCATTCTGGACAGAATTGAAGCATTTCAAGCAATTATGCATTCGTTTTAAGTTATTTGATCGCAATAATCTATATTTATGCTCTTTATGGAGAATAAGTTTATGAACTTAAAAATTCAAAAATATTTTATAATACAAGGTAATTATGCACAAAAACTGCAAATAATGACCGTTCTGGACAGAATTGGAGCATTTCAAGCAATTCTGCATTTTATTTAAGTCATTTGATCACAATAATCTATATTTAAGTTCTTTAGACAGTGCATAATAAGTTTATGATCTTCTAAATTCTAAAGGATTGGATTATACATGGAAATTACGTACATAAAGTGCATATAATGAGCGTTCTCGACAGAGGAGCATTTCAGGCGATTGTGCAATCGTTTTAGGAGATTTGATCACAATAATCTATATTTAAGTAGTTTATACAGTGGAGAATAAGTTAGCTTAAAAATTCTAAAGGATAAGATTATACATGACAATTACACACATAAAGTGCCAATAGTGAGCGTTTTGGACAAAACTGGAGCATCTCAAGCGATTTTGCATTCATTTTAAGTCATTTAATCACAATAATCTATATTTAAGCTCTTTATACTGTGGGGAATAAGTTTATGATCTTAAAATGTCTAAAGAATTTGATTATACCTTGAAATTACGCCCATAAAGTGCAAATAATGAGCTTCCTGGACAGAATTGGAGTATTTCAAGCAGTTGTGTATTCATTTTAAGTCATTTGATCGCAATAATCTTTATTTATATTCTTAATTCAGTGGAGAATAAATTTATGAGCTTAAAAATTCAAAAGAATTGAATTATACATGGCATTTTAGCACATATTATGCAAATAATGAGCGTTCTGAACAGAATTGGAATATTTCAAGTGATTTTGCATTCGGTTTAAGTAATTTGATCACAATACTTTATATTTAAGCTCTTCATACAGTGGAGAATAAGTTTATGAGTTTAAAATTGTTTTAAGGATTGGATTATACATGACAATTACGAACATAAAGTGCAAATATTGAACGTTTTGGACAGAATTGGAGAAATTCATTCGATTGTACATTTGTTTTAAGTCATTCAATCACAATAATACATTTAATCTCTTTAAAATGTGGAGAATAAGTTTACATGGCACTTACGCACATAAAGTGCAAATAATGAGCGTTCTGGACAGATTTGAAGCATTTCAAATGATAGTGCATTTGTTTTAACCCATTTGATCACAATAATTTATATTTAAGCTCTTCATACAGTGGAGAATAAATTTAAGAGTTTAAAAAATTTATAGGAATGAAGTATACAAGGCAATTACGCACGTTAAGTGCAAATAATGAGTGTTCTGGACAGAATTGGAGCATTTCAAGCAATTGTGCATTCGTATTAAGCCATTTGCTCACAATAATCTATATTTAAGTTCTTTATACAGTGGAAAATAAGTTTATGAGCTTAAAAATTCAAATGTACTGGATTATAAAAGGCAATTTCGCACATATATTGCAAATAATTAGCGTTCTGGACAGAATTGGAGCATTTCAAGCAATTGTGCATTCTTATTAAGCCATTTGCTCACAATAATCTATATTTAAGTTCTTTATACAGTGGAAAATAAGTTTATGAGCTTAAAATGTACTGGATTATAAAGGGGCAATTTCGCACATATATTATAAATAATTAGCGTTCTGGACAGAATTGGAGCATTTCAAGTGATAGTGCATTCGTTTTAATGTATTTGATCATAATAATTTATATAAGGTCTTCGTACAGTGGAGAGTAAGTTTATGAGTTTAAAAAATCGGCAGGAATGAAGTATACATGGCAATTACACACATAAAGTGCAAATAATGAGCATTCTTGACCGAATTGGATCATTTAAAGCAGTTGTGCATTCGTTTTAAGTCATTTGATCACGATAATTTATATTTAAGCTATTTATACAGTGGAAAATAAGTTTACGAGCTTAAAAATATAAAATGATTGGATTATACATGACAATTACGCACATAAAATACAAATTATGAGCGTTCAGGACAGAATTGAAGCATTTCAAGCGATTGTGCATTCTTTTTTAGCCACTTGATCACAATAATCTATGTTTAAGCTCTTCAGACATTGGAGAACAAGTTTATGATCTTAAAAATTGAAAGGGATTGGATTATACAAGGTTATTACGCACATAAAGTGAAAATAATGAGTGTTTTGGACAGAATTGGAGCATTTCTAGCGATTGTGCATTTATTTTAAGTCACTTGACTGCAATAATCTATATTTAAGCTCTTTATACAGTGGAAAATATGTTTATAAGCTTAAAAATTCAAATGGATTGGATAATACATGGCAATTCCGCATATAAAGTGCAAATAATGAGCGTTCTGAACAAAATTGGAGCATTTCAAACGATTTTGCATTCGTTTTATGTCATTTGATCACAGCAATTTATATTTAAGCTCTTCATACAGTGAGTAATAAGTTTATGAGCTTAAAAATTTAAAAGGATTGGATTATAAATGGCAATTACGCACATAAGTGCAAATATTGAGCATTCTGAACAAAATTGGAGCATTTCATGCGATAGTGCGTTCGTTTTAAGTCATTTCAAAATAATAATCTATATTTAAGCTCTTTATACATCGGAGAATAAGTTTATTCGATTAAATATTCAAAAAAATTAGATTATACATGGCAATTAGGCACATAAATTACAAATAATGAGCGGTCAGGACATAATTGGAGCATTTCTAGCGATATGCATTCGTTTTAAGTATTTTAGCATAATAATCTATATTTAAAATCTTCATACAGCGAAGAATAATTTTATGAGCTTAAAAATTCAAAAGGATGGATTATACTTGGCTATTACGCACATAAAATGAAAATAATGAGCCTTCTGGACAAAATTGGAGCATTTCAAGCCATTGTGCATTTGTTTTTAAGTTATTTGATCATAGTGACCTATATTTGAGCTCTTTATACAGTGGAGAATAAGTTTATGAGCTTAAAATTGCAAAAGTATTGAATTATACATGACAATTACACACATAAAGTGCAAATAATAAGTGTTCTGGACAGAATTGGAGCATTTCAAGAGATTGTGCATTTGTTTTAAGTCATTTGATCACAACAATCTATATTTAAGCTCTTTATACAGTGCAGAATATGTTTATGAGCTTAAATTTGAAAAGGATTAGATTATACATGGCAATTTCGCACATAAATTGCAAATATTATCGTTCTGAACAGAATTGGATCATTTCAAACGATTGTGCATTCATTTTAAGTCATTTGATCACAATAATCCATATTTAAGCTCTTTATACGGTGGAGAATAAGTTTATGAGCTTAAAATTTCAAAAGGATTGGATTATACATGGAAATTTAGCACATAAATTGAAAATAATGTGTTCTGGACCGAATTGAAGCATTTCAATCGATTGTGCATTCTTTTTAAGTCATTTGATAACAATAATCTATATTGAAACTCTTTAGACAGTACAGAATAAGTTTATGATATTAACAATTCAAAAGGATTGGATTATAAATGGCAATTACGCACAAAAAGTGCAAATAATGAGTGTTCTAGACAGAATTGGAGCATTTCATGCGATAGTGCGTTCGGTTTAAGTCATTTCAAAACAATAATCTATATTTAAGCTCTTTATATATCGGAGAATAAGTTTATTAGATTAAATATTCAAAAGAATTAGATTATACATGGAAATTACGCACATAAATTACAAATAATGAGCGGTCAGGACATAGTTGGAGCATTTCTAGCGATGTGCATTCGTTTTAAGTATTTTAGCACAATAATTTATATTTAAAATCTTCATACAGCGAAGAATAAGTTTATGAGCTTAAAAATTTTAAGGATTGGATTATACATGGCAATTACACACATAAAATGCAAATAATGAGCGTTCAGGACAAAATTGGAGCATTTTAAGCTATTGTGCATTCGTTTTAAGTCACTTTATCACAATAATCTATAATTAAGATCTTTATACAGTGGAGAATAAGTTTACGAGCTTAAAAATTCAAAAAGATTGACTATACATGGTAATTTCGCACATAAAATGCAAATAATGAACGTTCTGGACAGAATTGGAGCATTTCAAGCGATTGTGCAATCGTTTTAAGTCGTTTGATCATAATAATCTATATTTAAGCTGTTTATACAGTGGAGAATAAGTTTATGAACTTAAAAATTCAAAAGGATTGGATTATACATGGCAATTATGTAGTATTCTGTCTGTAGAACGGACCGGTTCAGTCAATACGGTGCACCTGGACAGAATGTTGTGAACATCGCACCCTTTCATTGAAACGCTGCCTTTGTATCTTCTGAGCGATTTGAACCCTTATATATACTCTTCTGTGATGGCAGAGAGAATGAGAGAGAGTGTCTCTTTCAGATCTAAACAGAATTAAGACAAGAGAGAAAGAGAGCATAAGGATTTTCTTGAGGGAACGAGTCAAGGCCGACTAACTCCTGTTAAACACCATCAGTTGGGGTTGCGACATCGGCTTTGTAATGGTTCTCTCACTGCAGGATATGGAGAAGATCGGAGACTAAGGAGACGCGCTTGGTTTGCGGGTTTCAAGTTCATCCGCTCAACACTCGATTTCGATTAGCGATGGCACGAGGTATTTTACGATTCCGATTATTTCCGCATTCTAGAATTGTTGTAGCACTTATAAATTATGCATATAAAGTGCAAATAATGAGAGTTCTGGACAGAATTGGAGCATTTCAATTGATTTTGCATTCATTTTAAGTCATTTGATCACAATAATCCATATTTAATCTTTTTATACAGTGGAGACTAAGTTTATGAGCTTAAAAATTCAAAATTATTTGATTATACATGGCAATTACGCACATAAAGTGCAAATAATGAGCGTTCTGGACAGAATTGGAGCATTTCAATCGATTGTGCATTCGGTTTAAATCACTTGATGACAATAATCTATATTTAATCTCTTTATACAATGGAGACTAAGTTTCTGATCTAAAAAATTCAAAAGGATTGGATTATACATGGCAATTAAGCACATAAAGTGCAAATAGTGAGCGTTCTGGACAAAATTGGAGAATTTCAAGAGATTGTGCATTCGTTTTAAGTCACTTGATCGCTATAATCTACATTTAAGCTCTTTATACAGTGGACAATAAGTTTATGAGCTTAAAAATTTAAATGGATTGGATTATGCATGGAAATTCTACACATAAAGCGTAAATAATGAGCATTCTGGACAATTGGAGAATTTCAAGTGATTGCGCATGTGTTTTAAGTCATTTGATCACAATAATCTATATTTGAGCGTTCTTAACAATTGACGCAGAGAGAATGAAGAATTACTTAAAATTCTCAAGTGAAGCTCCAAATAAGCTTATTGTTCACATTGTATGCATAAAATTGTGTATAATGCAATATTTTGAATAAGTTAGATCTGAATTATATTTGAGATTATATAAAGTACTTAAATATAGATTATTGTTATCAAATGACGTCAAACAAATCAAGAATAGCATAAAATAATATTGTTTTGCACATTATAGGCATATTTCTTTATGTATGACATGAATATTTTTAATAAGTAGGATTTGAATTATATTCTAAACCATATAAAGAGCTTAATTATATATTATTGTGATCAAATGACTACAAATGAATCAAGAATCATATAAAATGCTCAACTAAAGTTCAAATAAAACCTCATTTCCACATTGTAAGTAGATTTCTTCATGTTTAATGCAATATTTTGAGTAAGTAAGATCTGAATTATATTCTGGGTCATATCAAGAGTTTAAATATAGATTATTGTGATCAATTCATGTCAAATGAATCAAGAATCATTTAAAATGATCAACTGAAACTCAAATAAGCTTCATTTGCATATTATATGCATATATCATTATGTATAACGCAAAATTTTTAATAAGTAAGATTTGAATTTCATTATAAACCATATAAAGAGCTTAAATTTAGATTACTAGAAAATTTTTTATGTCAAATTATCTTGTATTCTTCACTAATAATGTACAAAATAGATATTAAAATTTAAGTGAAAGGAATGGCATATATAGTCTCAATTAAAAGATTACGATGTATCATCCCTAGTTTCAATTAACATTGAGATATATATATATGTTTCAAATATAGTACGAAAATTTAAAATCATTTAATAACCGGGTGTACCATACATCCCTTCAGTTTTCTTTTTTTTTAAAAAAAAAATGATAAGAAAATCTAAAATCACATAACAAAATATGATGACAATAGTTATCTTAAGAATTTAAATATTAATAAAATGTTTGCTAATTTAAATGATATACAATTTCGAATTTTAATTTGTCAATTAATATTTATTGCTCTTATATCACACTCATACATGCACTCAACATATAAAATTATCTTAAATTTTTTTTGATTTATTTTTATTAATTTTTTTAGAAAATAGGTTTTCGTCTTGAGTATGATCATTGTCCATTACAAAGTAGAGCAGGAATGATTCAAGAATTTTGTCATTTTGTATTTTTTTTTTATTTTTTTTGAGATGATATACTTTTACGTGAAATTTTTTATTGAGAAACATATTTATTTTCATCGAATTATTTTTCTGAGTTGTTCACATGTCTACTTTTTATTGTTTATATTTGTTTAAATCAGTGAATACTACTGCCATCTTCAGCGTCAATCAATACTTAAATATTGAAAATGGACAACATATCCATGTCAAATAATATTTTCACGTATTATAGTCAGCCTACACATTGGTTAGGCACTGCTGCTAGTAAAGAAATAAAGTATGAACACTTTTTATAATTCAATACGACTGAATCGATATACAAAAATTAAAACCATCGTTGATTTAGAAAATTTTGAATTTCTTAATCTTTTCAACGATATTTGTTATTTTTGCTTGATCAGGAAAGTCAATAAAGTGATGGTCCTGATGGAGTATTTGCTAAAATAAAGCAATAAATTGTAAGCACATTTTTTTGTAAATCAATATAAAATGTGTACTTTTATTAAGTCAGGAAAATTTTGGTTCTCTTAATCCCTTAGGTGATTAGAAAGTCAATAAAAGCGATGGAGCATCTGCTAAAACAAATATATAAATATCAACACATTCTGTTATTTTCGATCAATAGAGCATACTATTGACTGGATTGTCTTCAGTGCATCAAATTCTTACCTTTTTTTTTAGCAGGAGAGATCTCTCTTTCTGCTCTTTACCAAGATAACCATTCTTCCTTGAGAATCCAGACATATTTTGTCTTGACAGAAACAAGGAAACTATGGAAATGAAAAAAGTAGAAATAAAAATTAAAAGAAATGGTTTATGTTGTGCTAAAATATTTCCTGACTAGAATAGCTGTTAAAACTCCAGTCTTTTCACTCTGGTTTCTGTTGTGCTATCTGTACTTGATCGGTCAAATCTACCTTAATACATTTTGTAATTAAATATCATGACCGAATCGACATAGAACTTTTTAGCATTGTTAATTTCTCAGTCTTTTAGTTTTAGGTGATGTTTGTTATTTTAACTCGATCAGAAAGGTCAATAAAAGTGACAGAGTATCTTCTAAAATAAAGCGATAAATACGTTCATATTTATTTAAAAAAAAATATATATTCTTCCGTCTTCCGACATCAATTAAACATTTTCAACGGTATCACATTTCCTGAGCCCAGTATGAAATTTTTACCAAATATAGTCCGAGAATAAACATGCAGCATGGAAAAACAAGAACTAATACCAGCTGTCTACTGGTTAGGTTCACATACAAGTATTAGATTAGTTAAGAAAAACCCTTTTTTATAAATTAATTATATAAAAAGGAAATAACCCAAAATACCGATGCTAATCATGCTATAGTAGACTGAGAGTCCCTTAATGCACAGCAATTTTTCAAATCCTACCTGAAAATTGATTTGCACACCTCTAGTGAATTCAAAATTCTTTCCAAAAGTTTGAGATGGAACTATGGAAGGTCCAGATTTTGTGCTATAGCCATCTGAGGTTTTGTAGCCTGGCAAAAGGAAATTGTTTCCAAAAGTGTGAGATGGAAGGTCCAGATTTTCTGCAACAGTCTATGTGCGGAAGTGGGATCGAGGAGAGATGAGAGCAGACCCACAGAGGGCTGCGAAGAGAGACACGGGAGGGTTGAGAAGAGAGCACGCGCTAGAAAAAACCACTGAACCAGCACACTGAGCGACTATGCAAGCCAGTCTGGAACGGAGAACTCCCGAGAAATTGTACTGATTTTGATCATTTGCGGTGCTGCGTGGCGTTCCCTCCTGCGTTTCAGCCCACATAGATAGTTAATTGATTTTTTCTTAGAATAATAATAAAATAGTAATAATTTTAAAAATAAAATAAACTAAAGCAAAATAAAAAATTTTAGTTTGAAATATATAATCATAGAAGTTTAAATCTAATCATATAGGGTGTGTTTGGTTTGCGGCGTGAACAAAGGACGAACAGAGGACAAGGTGCAGTACTGGAAACCACCCCTTGTTCCTTGTTCGCTGTTCCTAGTTCTCAAAGATCGGAGAACTGAGAACAAAGAGGTAGTTCGCTATTCGTAAAATTTTTTTCGCCGTTTGGTTTTCACGCGAACTATCCTTGTTCGTGAACAGTGCTGTTCGCGCGTTTCCAAACACACCCATAATAAAAAAAATACTCCAATTTGAGGGATATTATCAACAGTGTTTTTTTTTATGATATTAGCTATTCATTTTGCCTTCATGGATCCTATGTGTCATTTGGTGTATTTTATTTTAAAACGGTCCATTATAATAAATAATTATTATAAGAGTTATTTCAGTAGGCTACACAAATGTCCACATGAAATTAATTGCAGAAAAAAATAATGAGTACAAAAATCAATCCATGTTCATATGTTTTTAGCATTCTTTTTGTGTCCATATCTCATGTTTTTTCGAATTACAAGTCTAATAAAAATATATATAATATAAAACATGATAACTTTACATGAAGAGGGGCATAAAATCATACAAATTATATAAAAACAAATAGAGGAGGGAGCAGCACGTAGGGTGTGTAGGTTGCATTTAAAATTTTCACTTGAGCTCTTCAATTTTTTTTTATATTTTTGTATTTTGTGAGACTCTATATTTCTTAAAATTATGTAATCAGTAATTTTCATAATTTTATTTCTTTCTGTTTAATTGTTTATCTGTCTTCGTAACATTATTTTTGCATGGGATTTTATGTTTGTTCTTATAGAAATTATAAGGAATACAACATATTTTTTTTTTATTTTCTATGTTTTCAATTTTTTTATTATGTCTGATTGTATTTTTGAACCAAACATATTTTATTACGAGATTTACTTGACATACTTTAATATGGCAAATATTAATTATAATTTTGTTTGCAAGGATGTAATTTTCTATATTGTATATTTAGCCAATATGTGAACAAAACTATTATTTATTTCTTTTATTAGAACAATGATATAATAAATTAGCAACATGATTTGTTCTATGAATGTTATTCTCAATTCATTTTGATATATTTTTTATATCAAAATAAGAAAGTATCGCACTTCAATCGATATATTTTTTTTTATTTTTATCACTTTTTTTAAATTTGGTTTTAACTATATTGAACCCAATTCTATGAATATTGTTTAAATTTTATAAATTCAATTCTATAAATTTTATTTAAAATTTAATTTTGTGTTCTTTATTGTTTATAAATTTGTAGTTTAATATTACATATACATTTTAAACTTGATTAAAAAAATACTATTGTTAAAATAAAATTATATATTGAGTGAGATGTGATATTTTCTTGCTAAAAAAAAAAATGATAACTACAATCGAATATTCATCGTGCGAAAGTGTGATACTATAGTTTTTAAATGTGGAGAGATTTTCTTTAGCACAATTATCTCCATTCCGCAGATTAATGAATGCTTCCATTTCGTTATTTCAGATTAAATTTAAGTTAGTTTTTAAATTATTTAGGTATATTTAAAAATTCATTTGACTATGAAAATCTATATGTGTCCTCGCAGAAATATAAAGGATTCAGAAATATAAATTTTTGTAATTATAAACTTGTATAATATTTTAAATATTTTTTGAATCTCATAAAATGCATAAGAGTTTCGATTTTAAATCGTTTGGACGTCTTGAAAAAATCATTTGGTTATGAAATTTATGTACTTATTCGTAGAAATATGAAGAATTTAGTGATGTAAAATTTTATAATTATAAAATTACAAAAAAAATTAAAATATTTTTTTGAATATCATAAAAATTGAATCTTTCTAATTTCATAAATGTCATTAGGTTTTTTACTGTAATTTCATAATCATTAGGCCAGTTCATATAATTCGAGCCCATAGACCATTTAAAAGCCCATAATTCCAAACTATGGGCCTAGGCTTTCCTCCCTCTCACTCTCGGCCGATATGAGAAATCTATCCAAAGAGGATTTCAATTTCACTATCCCTCTCCAGTTCGCTCTTCCAAGTCTCCTTCTCTCATTTTGCACCACCAATGGTATCTCGCCGTAGCTTTGGTCGTGGTCGTGGGCGTGGCAAGAACTGGTCCAGCTCCTCTCAGGACCGCAAGCGCTCTACGACCACCTCCCCCTCTTCCTCTCCTCCATCCGCGTTACTACTGGACGACTCCAGTACCTTCGTCTTCGCTGACGACGACCGTGACGCTAACCCCAGGAGCTTCCCGTACAGTGTGAAGCAACAGTGTTGGGAGAAGGCGGAGAAGGTCAAGGGACGAGACCCCGACAGGTGGCGCCGCGACGCGCTTGGTAATATTGTGTTTAGGAAGCTTGTGGGTTGCCCTGGTTGCCTCTGCCATGACTACGACCATATACTTCCTTACTCTAAGGTCACTCTCTTTTTCCTTCTTCTTTTTTTATATATTTTGGTAAATGAAAAATGTGATTGACAAAACTAGTTGGGTTTAGCAAGCATAACAAGATTAATATAGTTCTAATTGCATTAGCGTGTGAAAGTATTTGACTGAAATTTTTACTTTTCAATAAGAAGGGAGAAAACCCAAAATAGAAAGTCTTTTGTTGGTCATGAGGTAATAATACTTAGGAAGAAATAAAATGGTCAATGAATGAATAATCAAGTAGCCAGCAGAAGAAAGAGGTAGGCCTACTTGAAAGTATGAAGTATGATTACATTACTAAACTCTTAAGCCCACTATATCTTTTTCAACTGGACTTTGGAGTTACATAACTTACATTGCTTGCTGGATCAAGAGTGTATTGATTTCCTTCCCAAATTTGTAATGCAGCTTCTCTGTACCATCCTTCCAAAGTCATCCCCTACCTGTTCTTCTCAGTTAGGTTTTGAATTTGGTACTTGTTCTTTTGAAATCATCTTAAATTTAATTTATTATGGCATGAGTAACAGTAATCATGGTTTTGGAAATTATGTTTATAAAACTTGATGGGTCGCCTTCTTGTCTCTGCTATGATTGTCCCATACCATTATATCCCTTGGTCTGCTCCAAGTTTGTGAAATGAGGTATAAGGGAGGAAGTGAGGGAAATAGGGATGGAACGAAAATGAAAACTCAGGTAAACCGGACACCCCCAAATTGCTGTGGAGTAAAACTCGGAGAAACGCACAGTGTGATTTTCTCCATTCTCTTCCATTAGCATCCCATTAGTTTTCTAAAAATTAATACTTGATATCAAGAGTAATATAAGCTCTTCCCTTTTCATTCCCTTCCTCTTTGTTCACCCATTTACAAACTCAGTACCCAGGAACAAAATCCAAAGATTCATATTTTCAGTTTCTAATAAACATGCAAATGTATCTTTGTATTATTGGACAGTTCCCACAAAAGCCCAACGTTATGGGGTTGGAGAGAATCAGAGAACCACGGAGTGAGGGGGAAGTGGGCTTTGGACGGGATTTTTATTTGTAGTCCTCAGCTGACTATTGGTTGTTAATTCTGTTTCTGATAATAGAAATACTTGTCATATGATACCACTCATTAAAATTAAAAAAAAAAAGTTTTCTTCTGTAATGCTGTTAGTCTGCACCTTAAAAATGCTGTCTAGTGTAGCATTTAATAAACTATATTTAAAGTGTTAATTTTATTGTAAATCATGAAATTGTTGTTGTTAATCAAGGTTCTCGATAGTGATTAGTGGTCCTTACTCCTTAGTACTTGTTTACTTTATTAGCCCTAAATCTGCTATATTATAACATCTTACCACTGTATTTCTGCTATATCAGCTCTAAATCCATTATATTGCACAATTGTATAGCAATGTAGTATGAGGCATCCAAATACAATGAAACTATATATTGCCACTGTTTAGAAACTCTGTGTCGTTACATTCTTCAGGATGCTTTTTATAGGTGCATTAGATGGATGGTGTTAAAGCATTAATATTTTTCATTTATTTGCACTTTGGTCCCTGTACTGTTTTATTTTGCAGTCATATTCATTTGTTTACATATTTGTGGCTAGAATGTTGGAATTAATGGCCATAAGCACGACCAGTTATCATTCATACTTCATGATTTATGCTAAGATTAGAAGCATGCAGTTGTTCATTGTGTCTAGGAATTTAATCTTTAAATTTCTCAGGGTGGTCGGAGTACATTGGAGAATTGTCAAGTTCTACAGGTAACAATCTTATTTTATACTTTTGGTTAACTATCTTTCCTTTCGAGATGCAAATAGTGATACTCCCTCTTTTATCCAAGAATCTAAGTTATTTTATTATGTAAAATTGTTGTAGGCAACTGTGAACCGGTCAAAAGGGAACAAGACAGAAGTATCAAAAGCAGATCTTGTGCAAAAGAGTGCTTATTGTAGAGTATCTGGTATGTATTCTCTTATGTTGGTACAGTACCAATGTTCAAACATTTTTTTGAAGAGAAGGAAACTTTTAATGTTTAATAGAAATTAAGGTATGATTTGTGATGATGACAAAATGCAGGAAGGGACATGGATCTGCTTGAGCTATCAGCTTATGGCAATGTCAGACGGGGGCCTGATTCAGGGGGGTGCAATATTCAATGATAAATTTATTTATTTATTCATCTTTGAATTCATTTTCTGTGAAAACATGTGCTCACTTCTCTGATAATATTATTAAATCAAGTTCAATCTATGTGTTATTGCTTTTTATTAATGCTAGCAGAAATACAGCTGATTTCCCTTCAGCTGTAAAGATAGAGTAAAGGATCAAACAAGATACATGCTTCCTAAATCCTAATACTAGTAGAGGGCTCCCTGGCCCGAACTTTCAGCCGCCTTAATTTTCCACAATCTCTTTTTGCATTAATATTTGTAAATCTCTAAAATCTGAATGGTTGATCTTAGTGATTCTTCAAAGGAAAATGTTATGATGGTCGAAGTTCGTGTTGCACGGCATCAATTGTCCCTGAATAAAGAGTTGTTACTTGTAGTACTTTATTGCATTATTTGTTGACCTCTTGATGTTGGTTAAACAAACCTAAAAGATCATGAAATTTTCCAATGGCATATTCCTCGTGAGGAACAACCTTTCTGTTTTTTAAAAAAATATTAATACAAGAGAGAGATTGTGGTAATTTGTCAGGCGAGAAGGTTTTGCACGGGACCCCTATACTATTTTATGCTGGACGGCACTGAGATGCGTTGCTGGTATTTGTTTGTTAAGTTGCTTGTTTTTATATATTTCTCATAAAAGAACGGAAAAAGAAAAAGAAAAAAAGATGATTGATTAATTGTTCTTTACTTTATGGTATGGATGGATGTGTTGACAAAAGACGCATGCAAGTGATTGTAGTTATATTGCCACTTCAATATTTGCTTTTATGTGCAGTAGAATCTGATTTTGCAACTGACTTTGAATGTTCTTTGTTTACCGATCCCGAGCTTGAATGGTTTGTTGGTATGCATCATGAAGGGTCTGACAAATGATACAGCCAGAAACCGTGTTACAGCCAAATAGCAATGAGATTCGGATCATTTATATAACCACATCTGACCCGCAATCTCTCCAATTAGGCAATTATCTGTGTTTGATTTATTAATTGGCTGACTTAAAATAGGCTAGTTGACTAGTTCACAAAGTGGGAGTTGCCATAGTTAAGTATCAAGCTTCAAGCTCCACTAATTTCCACCAAATTATGTTTTGATAAATTGGATTGTATATTACAACACCTTTTTTGGTCTAACTTCTATGTTCTTATCATGAGATTAGTCGAGTATTCCATATCTCCGTATATAATATGTGAAAAATATGGCCTCCTCCCACTTCAGTGAGGCCACCTTGGTTCCCAACAGAACATTTTTTCTTTTTTGGTTGCCTTTGATGGGAAAGTGCACTAAGCTTCTTCAAAAGTTGGTACCTTTTTTTCTTTTTTAAAATGTTTAAGGTTTAGTGCGCACTTGTAAGAGGGGGTGCTTCCACTGAGTTGGAGCCAGAAAACCCCCATCAATTTTCTTTTCACTATTAAAAAATTATGGGCTTTGAGTTAGTTGACTCTTTCAAATGTCAAAAAGATATAAAAGAGGCTTTTATCTTTCTCTCTTTCTTTCTCTGCATGATCAGTAACCGAAAGGAAGTAAGATAAGTTCAGGCCCGCTTTGTACTTGGAAGCTTAGAGTAGAAGCCAGATGTCTCCCATGACATGTGCAGTCTTTGTAGACTACTTGGAGTAAAAGAGAAGATTACTTATCTGTATATTATGAGCATGAAGTTTTCTTTTAGAAAATAAAAGTATGTTTGGATGTATAAGAACAACGCTAATGTAAAAATAATGTTTTTATTTCATTTAGATGTAACTTCGAAAAAAAGTTTAATTCTGTCTCATTTTTTAGTTATGTCTTCAAATTATTTTCTTATATACAGTAGAACTAGTTAGTCCCCGCATCTCAAAACCACGCGCATGACTCAGTTCTCACTACCAAGCCACATCTTTAAAGAATTTCGCAAGTTGTGTTGCGAAATATTGGAATGTATATTGCTAGATATTAATTTATAGTTAATATGAATGTAGGTACATATACACGTATGTATGTAGGCGTGCATTGTCCAGTATCAAATTAATACATATAGTTGTGTACTTGTGTTTAGAAAAGTGTCGTTATACTTATAACCAAACATGCATAATTCCGATCAAAATATAAATTTTGTTTCTTAAATAAGCTCGAAAAACACTTAAATAGTTCGGATTAATCGTTTGAAGTTCGGATTTTGAAAGAAAAATCGTTTGGTGAGGCAGTTCTCCTCGCACGCTTCCAGAGGCAAAAAAGAAGTTCCTTCAAATTTTGAAAACCCTAGCGGAAAAAGTCGCCGCCGCCGGCCTTCTCCCGCCTCCCAGTCTTTTTCTTCTCTTTTTTGTACTACTACTACCTTCTCCTCCTCTTGTAGAGGTGTTGCTCTAAGCTGAAACTCTTCTTCTCTTTCTTGCTTTTCTCTTCTTGTAAAGGTGTTGCTCTAAGTTGAAATTCTTCTCCTTCTTGCTCTAAGCTGAAATCCTTCTCCTCCTTGCTCTTCTCCTTTTGCAGAGGTGTTGCTCTAAGCTCAAATCCTAGATCTGAGAGCTGCTGTTGACTAAGTCCGCCACTTATTTTTCTTTTTCTTCCCCCTTTTTTCCTTCTCATTCTACTTTTTCTTCCCTGAGAATAGAGGTTGGGGTTCTTCTCTCCCTCTTATGCTTCTTTAGTGGATCTTCTCTCTTTCTTCTCTCACCTTGCTACAAGAGAGTACATGTCCTAAATCTTCAGATTTGTTTTTTCTTCTCCCTTCTTTGGTGATGACGCACCTAGATTCCAGTGGTCTGGCCGGTGTGTGTGGTGCGCTCTCTGTACAACCGGCATGTGAAGTCGGCATGTCCGAGATATTTTTGGGAGTAGATGTAAGTGCGGAGAAGCGGGTATGTGTAGTGAAGCTGGCGGTTGTGGCCGGCATGTGCAAGGTGACATGTGGAAATAATCGGTTTACTTGGTGAAGCCGATGTGTTCAGTGTGTCCGACAGGCGCAATTGGCAGGGACTTCTGGCTAGTGGGTGCGAACCACGTTTTAATCACGGCGAATCGATTTCTTTATTTTCTAGTTTTTAACTTTTTTTGTTGTAATTCATTTTTTTCTTTTTCAGTTTCCATTCAGAGAAAACTGACCTTCTGTGTTGTATTTTGGAAAATTTTATTTTAATGAAAAGTTTTGGAGCTTGACACCTTTCTTCTTCTAAAAAAAAATCGGATTTTGAAAAACGAGTCCAAAATACAACTCACGGATTACTTTACATTGTACTGAATATCAATTTTTGTATGTTATAATTGAGATCAATTTTATAAAAAAAAAGGACGAAGTCAAATAATTACCGAAGATGCATGACGAAATGATGACGTCGCAGGATAAAATGATTCTCTCCGTGTAATTAATCCGTCGGTTTTGGATATATAGCCGCCCGGCATTATTCATGTCATGATTACAGTACCAGAAAATTGATACACCTGTCAAGTTACCAGTAATCCAACGTGAGGCTCGTGATTTCAGAACAAGGCCTATAATTATTTAGGATTTAAAATAAATTTATAAGAACAGCGCATCAATTTTCAAAAGGTTATTTCAGCTAGATCTTCCATCAAAATCCACTCCGACGTTGACCTTGACCTTCTAATGTTTTCCTCGTCTTCTCCAATTTAGGATTAATTTTGTTCACCTTCTTTTCATCGATTTAACACTTCATTTGGATTTCTGTACCTTTCTAAGTAGATTTATTATTAACTATTTAACCTTAAATAGGGTTTTTTTTTTATAATGAAATAGTTTCATCTTGAAAATTATTAAAATAATTTATAATTTCAAATCGAAAATTAAAATCTAATATATATTCTATGTATCGTACACTTGCAAAATGATAAAATCGGAGCAATTTTTTCCAAACGAGTTGACCTACAAAGGTTTATATTTTTTTTTTCAAAATAATATATGATCTTAAATGGCATACGAAAAATCATTCAAATTGCATAATACTTAATGCGCGATTTATTTAGAACATCATCTTTATAATTTTTCCCCATTTTTTTACTTAACTGAAAAAAGAGTTGTCAACGTTGTCGGGATAAGCAGCTGTCAATAAATTGTTACTCTTTAAATTTACTGTTGATTAGAGTTGATTAATTAATTAATCCTTGATTTTATCTAGCTACATGAGTTGGGATACGTCAGATTCTTTTTCCCTTTTTTAAAAGAAAAAAAAAATATAAACTAGCTCATGTGGACAGGTTATTGGAAAAGAAAATTGGTTAAGGCTGAAAGTTTCAACTTGTAATGATAGACAATACATCAATATTGAAAATTTATAATTTTCAACTCTTGGGGACTTTGACATTTTCCTACCTCCACTATGATTTATTAGGTGCATGCTTACATGTCCGGAAGAATAATTGACCATTACATCATCTAATTAGATAAACTTACCCAATAAGCACTCTAGTTATGCATGTTGTTATCTTAAGATTAGTTAATGGTAGAAGAATCTAGAAGGGCATAAGCATTCTCCGAAGCTCGTACAGTATCTATGTTGTATGGTACGAGTATCGTATTGGGTACAATATGGTGTTGCGATACCAAAATTTTGAAAAATCATTTTAAATATGACGAGACTTAGCGAATATGAAATTTTTAAAATTCCATTTTTTTCTTTGTTTTAATCTAATATTTCATTAATGATATATATATATAGAGAATGGATATAGAACACTGATGTGCATTGAGCTTCATACACAGGATTTGATTTCTGCTCCATCGGATCGCTTCAATATTCGTGCAGGAAATTTAGATGAGGGGCTGAGATTGAGGCGCTGGGTTACTCTGATTTCTCCGTTATATGAACTTTGTCCGTTGCTCTCCGTCTCCGTAATCTCCATCGCGACAAAAGAAACCCCTCCTCCTCCAGAGCTCCTCCTCCCCAAGTTCAAGCAAGCGATCAGTGCCTCCGTCTACTCTCGAAGAATCCTGATCAGCGCCTCCTCCTCCTCTTCCTCCTCCTTCTCCCACTTCACCGCCTCAACACCACCCTTTAAAGCCTCCTACTTCAAATACGAGGCCCCGGAAACCCCTCCGTCCAGACACCACCAATCGTTGCTGTCGCCTCCCACCAGAGTGATCGGGCAGATCCCCCTCAGTCCTTAAAAATCCTCAACGGATCGATCCCATGGCCCCTCCCTCTTGCGAATTGAGCAGCTGAAAGTCCACCAGGTTAACCTCTCTCTTGTGCTAATCACAAATGTTCACAATAAAAATCTTTTTTAGTTTTGTACTAAGTAACCAGTGTCGAAGATCAATGGTGAAATTGGCCTAGTAAAAAGGCTCGTTGAGTTCTTTTTCAATCAGTATGCTTACTACCCTTAAACTTGGATTTGCAAAGTACAATCTAGAGATTTCGGTTTTATTTTGTTCAATTTTTTTTTGATACTGGTATGCTTACTAGTATGAGACTGAATTTATTTTGATAAACTCAATCAAGGATAATATTACATTTATCTTTTAATTTTCAATTCTTTCAGGGCCTTTTGATATAGGAAAGAGCATAGCCAAATGGAGGCCTGGCACAAACAATATTCGAATTTTCTCCAAATTGGAACTATTAATTTCCAAAACGATATTTTTGGGAATCCTGCTTGAGTCCAATATGGCATATGTAGGTGTCTAATAGTAATTTGCTGTTGAATGTAATTTTGCGTTGAATGTACTTCTAATGTAGAAGTATTATTTCTGAACTTTCAGCGCCTCTTTTGCCGAGTGGTGCGAGAGAGAAGAGAAACTGTCAAACCATAGGAGAGAGGTGCGCTGATTTCAGCTAGGAGAGTAGGTACGAGAGAGAGGAGAGGTGCGAATAAGTTCCTAATTTTGGTGCTTCTTTAGAAAGCACCTTTTATTAATCGGAGACGATTTCACTCGGAGAGGACAGTGAGGTGCGGAGATGCAAACGGAGAAAGCAACGGGAGCTTTTAGAAAATAACGGAGAGATCTAGCCTAATAAGCGCCTCAATCTCAGCCCCTCATCTAAATTTCCTGCACGAATATTGAAGCGATCCGATGGAACAGAAATCCTGTGTATAAGGCCTCAATGCACATTAGTGTTCTGTATCCATTCTCTCTCTATATATATATCAATTAATATGATGAGAATTGGTGCGGTTATATGGGATTTTTTTTTTTTCATTGAAAGCTCCATCAAAGTTTTAATATTTTGAAATTTAAAATAATCGGGTTGGCCACGTGGCGCACCCGATACAAGTATCGGTTAGTCTAACATATTAAAATAATCAAGTTCGCTATTGGGTGCGTATCGTATGAGTATCGATATCAAATACTCACCCGATACCGGTATGGCTGTATATGAAGTACCGGGTAACATAGTACAGTATTTATTATTAGTAATGGTTCAAATAAACTCATTATTTTCAAATTATCGTTGGAGGGGTGAGTAGTCGATAATTCAAGTTATCGATTATTTTTCAACTCGAATTTGACAGCCAGCATAACAAGCAACATAATATCTTTCTTGTTAAATTATTCTCGTCATTCCAATTTTTTATTTAAAATTTTAAATGCACCAGCGATTCTCTTTGAAGGACTGCCGACCGGGCTTCAAAAAAATAATTCAGATCTCTTTTATGATAGTTATTACCATAGAAAAAATGTAGTACCGTAGAAATTTTTCATGAAATGATTTTTCATTTCCCGTCATGTTTGTAGAGCCAACAATTTATCTATTTTATTTTTATCCAACCTAGATTAAGTACATGGTCTATACTTTGTACCAGTTGAATGGGCACTGTCGCACATGTTTGATATTTATAAAATTGAGAATGATAATTGTCTGTGTCGATATTTAATTTTTCTTGTTTAATATTCATACAAAGGCGTTTGATGATCAATGCATGCCTATTATATGACTACTGATACTTAGATAAGATTTGATATATTTGACTTCAGCCGACAAAATTCTTACACCTTTCCCGTACTTACACGCGTCGATTTTTATCAAAAAGTTCAGAAGGAAAATAATCATTGACAATTTATATTGTTTCTTTTCTCATAAAATTTGGCTAAAAATTTATCAGATGTTACTTAGGTACCGTTCTATGATATATTGTTATCACCACTTGAAACTCGTATCCTATGCTGAGAGGAAAACTAAGTATGTTTGAATGAGTAGAGAATATTCACTCTCACAATTAAACACAGAATAGCAATCAATACGGCGTCGGTTTGCTCACTGAATTCATTTAAAAAATTAGCTTTTTACTAACTTTTTTTTTTTTTTAATTCCAACACTTCATCAAACATTTGTGACTTCAAAATAGATCACATGAATTATATAATCCAAAAGAAAGCAGTCTTGAAAGAATTTTAGGAGTTATTATTGTCTTCAACTCGAGGCAACTGGATATTGTATGAATATTTAAATCCTCACAGAAATTTTTTTAGTTGAATATTTTGTTTATTACATCAAGGATACGTTATTTTTCTCTTCTTCTAATTTTTTGCTAGATAGGAGGCTTAGTTTTGCTTTTTTCTTTTTTTTTTCAAATAAAAGAAGGTAATGTCCTTATCTAGTTATCTGTCCGGCAAAAAGAAGTTGTACTAACATCTCAAAAAAAAAAAAAAGGTTGTACTACCATTAAAAAATGAAAAAAAAGGGTGAAAGAATTCAAGTTTCATGTAGCATTTGATTGTGATGTCTTTATAGCGGGTTATTGTGTCGCAATGAAAATTCCCTTTTCGAAATCATGTGGAGACATGAAGTCTTCAAAAACAAGGACTAGGAATTAAACTTCAATATTATTTTCCATAAAGATTAAACTCCATTATATATGTATTGGCAGCACCTTGCAATTTTTTTTTTTTTTTTGCAAATTAGGTTACTTGTTTTTAGTGGTTATGCCCATTAATCAACGAACTCACATTCTCGGCAGCACAGCAGTTGGCTGCGATTCATCATAACCGTCCGATGGACGATGAGTGCCCCGTGAATAATACCAGATTGATAGGTCCGAAAAAAATTAACTGTCCGATCAAATTTCGACGGCTCGGACGAAATCGCTGCCGGCAGCGCTGCTGCAGAGGATTTTGGTCCATTAATCAACAACCCGCTACAGAGTAAGTTGCACCAGTAGTACCATGCCATTTGGCACTTTATGATGTGGTCAGAATTTCTTCGATGTTCCGGATCAAGACAGAAATCATAAAGAAAGGTATAAAAGGGAAAAAGGTCACATGTACCCAACTAACTTTTCGTTTCCAAAAATATTTTAGATTTCCTACTCTTTTCCGGACTGAAGTGGAAACTTGGCAACTAAGGATAAAATCATGATTGGCTTCATTTTGGGGAAAATTTAAAGGGAAATTCTGCCATGCGGTCAAATTTTCTCATCAATTTAATTATTCGGGTTCAAAAAATGCTTTGATCGGACTTAATCAACCGCATGGCAGAATCTCCCAAATTTAAAATATCTAAGCACACACTCGTTGGTCGTGAGCAGAAGTGGGCTGCGTTGGTTTTGTCTCTTCCCCTTATTTTTCTTTAATATCTCCTTTCTTTCTCTCTCTTTCATTTTCATCCCTACTGTTTGTCAATTGTATTTGTATGTCAATTTTTATACTCTCCTTTTTTTTTGTTGAAAACGAGTGGAGTAATCCTCCACCACTCAGCCCACCCTTCATTGCTGAAAAAGTAGAGTTAATTGTGCGGACTCTTTTACTCCAAAATCATTAGAACATTAAATACAACACAGAATTGCAACAGACTTCAAAAAAGATATGGGGGTGTGCTTTGTTAATGACCTTTTTATCCTTTTAAATAATGCCCCTGAAGGGAATCAACTGTTGCACTAACTGTTCGGCTTTGGTTCTTTCTTTAACAAAGAAATACAATATATCTGAGTACATAAAATAATTTTTCATGTTCTGCATCATCAACACCGTCCAAAGACCTCGCAGGGTTAAGTTTATTTTTATAACCAATAAAACAAAGGCATCATTTTCTGATGTGTAGAGAGTCAAAAGATGCTTCTAAAAATGTATTTTATGCTCTCACTTTTGCATTTTAAGAATATTTTGCAACTTGTTGGAAGCAAAGTTTCTCTTGATAGGCAAAATAATGGCAACTAAATCTGTAAATGAACAGAGAGCTGATACCGAGTACTGACACTGCTACAAAAAGAAAAGCAATTACCTTCCGAAAAAAAGAGATGCAATTAGCATCACCGTCTGTCAAAACTGCACTTAAGTTTAAAAAATTTTGAAGATAACAAGCATACATGTACTAGTGTTGATATAAAATTTGATAATACTTTTTTTTAGTATTTACCTAGTAAAAAGTTTTCAATCAGGAATAAATTTTCCACAACAGTATGGGAATCAAAAATTCTAAATTAAATTATTTATGTACAAATAGCAACTAGTCTCTCCCTCCTAAACCTACCTCTTCCCTTTTTCAGTTGCTCAATATCAAACTATATATATACATCTAAAAAACACACGACTAAGAAACCAACAGTGAAGGCAATCACACCTAGATAGTTTTTACTCATTGCACTCTAAAATTATACTTTATCCCTATAATTTACAAAAATTTCATTTAGTGGAACCAAAGAGCTCCACTATGCACTCTCATGGAAATTCACCGATCTAGCAAGAGCAGCAGGATTAGCAATCAGCATATGAGGTTTCTTCAACATGCTACTCTCCTTGGCCTCCCCTTTCGGTTCAAACATGTTTGCAATTTTGCCCCCAAATTTATCTGCTTTCTCGTTTTTTAGCCCAACTATTGTCCATATTGAACTCTTTGCGGCTTCTTCAGGGTTGTCGATCCTAAGTGTTTTTGGTACCCAGATATTACCATCTTTTTTACCATCTCTACCTGCTTCTAAATTCATTATACTGCCATCTCTAGAGTGCTTTCCTAAATTAGTCGGTCCTGCACATGCACCACTGGTCCATGGGATTGTCCATCCATTGTTATTCCAAGGAATACAACCCCAATATGGGTAGATTTGTACACCGAAACCTGACCCGTTATACACGGCTGGTACTGGGCCCCAGGCATAAGGCCACGGGGCAGCACCATTGGTAGCAGTGTTTGTGTTCCTGCTATCTATCTTCTTTTCTTCATCTTTACACTTTGAACCCTCAACTGAAGAAATGCTCGAGTTCTCATCCCCATTTTCCAATATGTGAAATCCATTAATAGGTGGGTTTGGCTCTGATCCAAAACTAAGCACCGTAGCAGTACCATTAAGTTTTGAGTTGACTGAGTTGGATTGCAATGGTTGAAGAAGTGGATTTGGTACTGGTAAACTTCGGTAAAAATGGGATCCGCTGAGGGAGGTTGGATTACTCTTACTCTTTCTTCGGCCAGCACCGACTGGTACATTGCGCATGGAGCCACCAGCGGTCCAGTACCTCTGACAATTTTTACAAAAATGGCGAGGCTGGTTTACATTGTAGTTGTTGTAGTAACAGAATTTGGTATCCATACTGTGGCATCGAGGGCAGGGGAGAATTTTGTCGGGCTTTTTGAGGGGAACTTTATCGTCTCCCTCCTTAGAGTTTTCAGTGCTCGTGTTGTTATTGTTTTCTTCATCGTCCTTGTTTCTGGAACCAGATTCAGGGATTTCAGGTTGAGAAGGTGTTGAATGTTCGCTGGAGTCTTCAGAATCTTTCTGTAGAGCTTTATCGTCAAGTTTGGATACAGGAAAAGTACAATTAGGGGTGTTTGGTGCCTGAAATTAGAAGAGACAATTATTAGACCAAAAAAGGACATGGACTGTGAATAGTACTGATAAAACATATATAACTTATACTTCTTAAAGTACTGATAAAGTTTACACAACTTTGTATAATATGTCAAGAAATAAATAAAGCCAGGTAAAGCTTTTGTAGCTTTTGGGAAACAAGGGTCCAACGCAGTAGAGAAACCAAATGGAAGACTGAGATTCTTTATGTACAAAGTATCATCCTATCAGGCAACATCACTTTTCTTCCCACTTCTATTACCTTCTATACAAAATCAGTGAAACACATTATATATATATTTGGAAAAAGCCAGATGTAATTGAGAAAGCTTTAATTAGAAGTCACTGCACTATTTCTGGAATTGTATTGGCGAGTCTTCAGAATAGAAAAGGATTTTGTTAGAATCGAGAGATGGACAAGTTTGTAAAAGCTAAATTCCACTTCTAAGAATTTCTAAACAAATCCATTATCCCAAACCGGAGAATCTATTCCCCTCTTAACAAGGCTACTCGACTTTTCTAGTTCATCCTTCTAATGTGAATTCATATTTTCTACTTTTGGGTAAAACTTATACAAGATTGACCCAATCATTGTTAACAGTAAGAATTAGAAATTGCAATCTCACAAAAGTTTCAAGCTTCTGCTTCTTTAAATTGATAGTGATAAATTCAAAAGAAAATTGTGGAATTTGAAGTGTAAAATAAGATAAAAAGTAGGAAAATCATGTAATTTCAGATAGACCAAGTGCAAAGGCTTTCAATTGAACAATATTGAACTGAATTATTTTAAAAATAAAAACTACTATGCCCAATAGTTTAGCTGAAGTAAGAATTATTTATGAAAGCAGGCAGCGGTAACTGCTAAAAAAATTTATGTAAAAGAGGAGATATACCTAAACAGTTCATCCACAAAAAAAAAGGAAAGAAAAACAAATCAATGCTTAATTATGAATACAATTCAATCTGATCATAATGAAAGAATATCAATTGTAACAAAACCCAATAAATATCAGGTAGATGTTGAAATTTGAAAACCCCTAATTCTTCAACATAAATTAGTATACGAACCCTCCCAATTTTATTTCAACAAATATCGATCCAGATTGATACCCAAAACCAATTTATCTATCCTATACCATGAAACTTCTAATAAGAACATGAATCCATGCAATCAAACAACCCCCAAACAAAAACCCAAAATAATAGCACAAATTCAGAATTCCTCAATCAGTACCTTCTCTTCCTCTCGGTTCTCTTCTCCAACGGGTTGAAGAGGAATTCTCTTTCCAAACAGCTTTATAACGCAGTCTGACATCTCTCTCTCTCTCTATGACAATCTAACAAACAGTTGACAGTAATGGAATGAATTCAGAAAAGAAGTGTAGAAGGAGAAGAAGAAGGAACAAGAGATGTTGTTGGGTTGTGTGAGTTTGTGTGAAGTGCGAGTTTTAAGAGGAGAAAGGAGGTGGGTCCACGTCAGCAGGGAGGAAGGGTTTCTGAGCCACAAGTTCGTCCTGTGGCCTTAGGAGAGCGTTTTTTGATTCTCTTCTCGCTTTTTTCTTTCTCCCTTTCTACTTTTGCTATCCACACCCCATTTTGTGGCCCCCTTTTGCTTCGTTTACTATGTACCATATACTATTCTTTCCTTTTCTTTTCTTTTCTTTTTGTTATCTCTTTAGCTCTGTTTGGATCATATGAGAATAAGGAAAGGATTAGTTAATTAGGAGTAAAATTTTTAATCTTGTATTCTTAAAAATAAGCTTAATCTCAAAATAATACATTTTGTTTGGATGATGCTAGGATTAAATAATGAACTTTTATCTGCGGCCGTTGATTTTAATGTGGGATCTTCAGGTTCGTGCAATATTGAATTTTTTTTTAATGTTTCATCGGAACTTTAATTTTAAACGAGTCCACATATCCGGGTCCGACTGTACAGTCAGTCATCGAGTATATTTGTTGATGCTCTGGGAACAAACAAAATTGAAGACCCATCTCCACTCCTAACTAGAAGATGGATCCTGGATCTAATATTCTAAATCCATCTTGTGGGACCACCATGTCAGAGATTTTTTTTTTTCCTCAAAACAGCAGATCCACAGATTCTATCTTCCCTTTCCCATTTCAATTCCAAGACACTTCCGTTGTCTCAGCTCTCAGGTGGCTCAGATCGACTTCCCAAAAAATTTATAAATAAAAAAATAGAAAATAGGAAATTTTAAGGACCTGATTGCATTTTACCACTTTCATTCCATATTTCCATGGCGGCTCAGGCAAAGGAACCTCTCACCACGGCCGTCGATCTGTCTCCAACGATGGCGCCGATACTACGGAGAGCATCTCCTCACGACGCGGAGGAAGAGAAGCAGTCACGTGACACGAAACGGCAACGCACGTGCGTGGAGGTGCTGGAGAGTGAGACGGAGAAAGATAGTAGCTTGGATTTTAATGTGGGCTCTCTCTCACGGAAATTTTTAATCTCATTCTCTTATTCTAACAATTTGTCAGATTAGTTAATCAGTCTCCGATTCCGAGTAACTCTTAATCCTAACATGTTTGGATCGTCCGTTAATCGGGAATAGCTATTTACTCCCGATTAACCTCTTATTTTCATCCATCCAAACGCAGCCTTTGTTTTTAAGAACATGTAAGGGATTTTTATCTAGTCATGTCTCGTAGTATATATTTGGAATGATTAAATTGGGTCTCGAGGTTTTTCATTTAAATGTTATATATTGTCATACAAAAATAATATCTGAATTGAAAGTCATCTACTTAAAGCTTAAAATTGAAAACAATTAGAAAAAGTTTTATTTGTAATAAAGTAGCGTGACGAATTGGTTTGATATAATAATTTTTATATGTATAATTGAATTTGGATTTATATTTTGATTATGGTAAATTTTACATTTGACTAATTTTTATGGATTGAAAGCATACCGATCACTACATGATTGATTAGAGCTAAAATCGGGATGACATAATTGGTTTATTGTGAAACTTTCCACCAAAAAAGAAAAATCTATAAAACTAGAGATCTGTTAGATTCATTATTACTTTATATTTATCAGTATGATGATTTTAATTTGGTTCCAAGTTTAAACAAATCAAAGCTATACGTTGTGAACCTATTTAAATAAATTAACAAAAAAGGAAGTTTATTATATTATATATTCGATGCAAAACATATATCTCAGAATTATTCACAAGAAAGGTGTGTACAGCGTAACTTTATCAGTTATGCGTACCACTTGGGTGTGTATTGTGGGACGCAAACCTTTTTCCTTATCTTTATTTCTCTTTTCAAATAAAAATGCTTGGTTTTTTAGATTTCGCCAAATGTAAAGGCAAAGTAAAGACTAAAGAGGATGATTTCTCCCTTCAGTCTTGCTCAGCATCCAATATCTCCCACTGGTGTGAGTTTCACGTGGACCTATTGTGCATTTAATGACTAGACAAACTCAAATAAATTAATACCAAAAGTTCTCCCTCCTTTTTTCTCTTTTTTTTTTTCAGAGAATGTCATTGGGCTTCATTAAAATATAATAATAGTCTATTACAAGATCCACACGAGTCCAGAGAACGGTAAATACGAACTAAATTATTAGGAAAGTAACAATAGTTATAGCAAAATTATTGATACAAAAACATCTGACTTGTACGGATAAGTCCCTTGAACGTACTGACGCAAACTGCTCAATGACTCCTTTGAGTAATATCAATCTTCATCAGATATCAACTTTTGGAATAATTATGAGTAATTTAATATTTTCAGATGAAATTTCTTTCTATAATCATACAACAATAAACTATTTCAATTAAGTTTTCATCAACAGATTAATTGACAATTCTAAATTCAGATGTTTCTCAATTTTGAATTTCCGGTTTATAATTTTTTTAACGATAAATTAGTTAAGCCTCCCAACTTATTTTAAATTTAAATGTTCATAAAAAAATAAAGAATCCATAGCTGGATTTCGAACTTGCAACTTTATGCTTGTGATGTATTGTCTTTTATCACTAGATCAAGTGTCAATTCTCCGCTATGTATTTTTTTTTTAAAGAATAATACGGACTACCATTTTTTTTCTATTTATTTGCAATAGAATATCCAGTCAATCAATTTATCTAACAATTGCAAAATTTTCTATAACGCTTATAAAACTTTAAAAAAGGGTTAAGTGTGGACATATTCTTTTAACTCTTAAACAAGTTGCACTTAATATATTACAACTTGAAATCGATTAGTTATTCACGGAATAGTTTGAAGATCAGTAGAACAATTATTTAATAAAACTTTCAAATTTGATAACTAATAATTTTTCAAATTATTTTAATAGATAACCAAAAAAATATAAATCTATGATGTTACTTTTTGTACCATTAAATCTTAACATCGGTTTTTCATAGTTGTCGAAATAAGGTGGTTATTAATGCATTCCTTTTGTCTTTAGTTCTAATTAACGACATTTTACTTCCCGGATCATTCTTGTCCCCTAACTAATCGGATACCTATTTAAAATATAAAATAGTATATTTTACATGATGATTGCCAATTGTTGTTCCAAACTTATGACCGTCAATTCCCATAGGAAGCATCTCTTCACCTCTTTATTCGCAGGAGTGAATATTATCCATATTCGAATCTGTATGTGGTTTGCACTTTTTTTCGAAATTTATACACTATTTATATTTTATTTCAGACATGATATATTCTGTTCTACTAGAATCAGCATGTGAAGCCGATGTGAAATTTTATGGAATGAAAAAAATCATGGTTTTGTTCTACATAGATTTTTTTTTTCTTTCTTTCTTTCCCATTTGATAATTCCTTTTCGGTTCCTGTTTTTTTTTATTATTATTATTGTTATTATTGTTGTTGTTGTTGTTGTTGTTGTTGTTGTTATTATTATTATTGCTGTTGTTGTTGTTGTTCAGAAGGTTGCAAAACAAATGCTTCATATTCAAACTTAAAACAAGTTTAACTTTTCAATATCAATATATCTTGATTTTAAGATTTGCCAGTACCTTATAAATTCAACATCATTTGACATTGAAAAATAATTTCAAATATTTTAAGTCGACAGTAGAAATATGATATATATTATATGTATGTCGACTGTCAAGCACCAAAACATGATGAGATTTAATGCAAATTTTATCGTTCGAAGAAAAAAAAAAGATTTGTATAAAGTTCCAAATTTATTGATCTGGGACAATATTTCAAATAACACTTAATTTGCATATAAAATTTAGACACAACTGATTCATAAGTCCAACAACCATCAGTAGACTTTTGTTTTGCATTTTTAAAAAAATAACTTTATTTATATAATATTTTCAAAATTATAGAGTAAATAGCTATCAACAGTGGATCTCCACACTTAAATAATATAATGAAGCCAAATATGTACTCAGATAAAAATGCCTAGTATACTGACTAGCATACTGCCTAGAATGCACCTAGTAAAAGAAAAACGACACATTGGACCCAAGATATGTTGATAGCACAACAGACAAGGCACTGCCATAGTAGCGGAAACACAATGGTAAATTGGTAATACCCTTCCATCTTGAAATATATCTTATTATTTTAATATTCTAATATATAAGGACAAAATTTCTCAAATGTAGAATGATACTCAGAACACAGAAGCTTAACCTTATTTTTGCCAAAAATCAAATACAACCCACCAGAAAAAAGGTCTTTCTGGTCCACTGTATCTTTCAAAGTCGCAACTCTGAAGCCAACAAACTAAATCACTGATGCACCGAGCATCATATCTCTCATCAAATAACAAAAATAAATGTGTTAATTAATGCGAAAAGATATATTCAGCCAAGTAGATAATGCTTAACAGCCCCTAATTGGTTAGTTTATTCGTTGATAGAGCCCGTGGTGGCCTTTCCCGTTCTCTTCTGTGACAGCGCAACTGGTGGTAAACTTATAACGGGTTTTTATCGTTTGAGTTTTTGATCTCTTACATGATTATGGTATTGATACTTTTGTAGATAGTTGGGGTTGGCGCTTTTAACCTAACCGGGCGTGCACTATCACGGCAAGGCAGATGAGCTGTCCCTGTTTGCCTTTTCGGCAGTTTTATATTTCGCCCCTCAAAGGATAAAATTTACAGAATATAAAAAAAAAAATTTGTGCTAGGGTACCTATCTCGTATGATAATTTTGGTTGAACTAGACTTTTGTCCTTTAAAACTAGTAAGCAATGCATTTGATTTGAGTTTTTCCTTCGGAAAGAATTCTTTGCTGTTGGAGAAATGCTTTTATAGGAATTGTTAATAAATTTTCAATTTTCCCATATACTAAGTTACTAACATGCATTTGTTTGTGTAGAAAATTAATTAAGACAAGCTAAATTGACAAAAATATAAAAAAAATATTCCAGATATCAATTTTATAAAAGAATCTTGTATATTATTATGCTGCTTTTGATAATAAAAGAATGCTCTTAGTCATCGAAGTAATTTCATCCACGCTCAACAAAAAAAATATATATATCTATTTTCATCCTCAGTCAATCTCCATCAAAGGTGTCTCGTGTTATATTATACAAATTAACATTTTAAATTGTCAAATCTTACTAAAATTTTAATCTGTGCATTATTGATGCTTAGATTTCCATATTTAGTGTTTTCGACGCTTAGATTTCTCAACGGTAGATTGTGGATTTGTGGGCGACAGAAGACAAAAATGCATTAGATGGAATTGTTCGGAGGTTAAATTGTTCAAATTTGTCCGTCAAAATAGTGATATTAACTGTTATGTTTAATTATAAAAAAGTTGCCGTTTTTTTAGGATAGACTTGCAAAAATTGAGTTTGACAAGAGAAAAAAAAGAATAATATAAATGACTTTATGTTGAGATGGGAACAATGTAGATCGTGATATTTAATGCATGGTAGTGTGTATCTATAGGGACCAGGATCCTCTGGACGTTTTTTTTGAAACGTCCAGTGGACGTCTTGATCGGAGCCGTTCGATTTAGATCAGACGGTTGATTTTTTTCGAGCCAATATTTTTTTCGGGTGTGGTGGAATTCACGGGGCTCCCTTACAGCCATTGAGATTAAATCAGACGGTCCAGATCTTGAGCCGTCCACCAAACGTCCACGGTAAAAACGTCCAGAGGATCTCATTCCGTATCTATAGACCGGGGACCACTCTGCTTTTTGTTTACTCTTGTTTCATGTAGATGTTACTACTTTAACAAGTTAGCACAACAAGCTCCAAAAGATTCCCACACTGAGCGGAAACCAAACAAAAAATTTATGGAAAAATGTGCAAAATTTTATTTAACCCAGATTTTATTAAAATAGCAAAAAAAAAAAAACCCTTATATTTGAAAGAAAGAATGTCAAAATTATGATTAAGAGTAAATTGCACAAGTAGTTAAAAGAGTACAAGGAAATTGTTCTAATTTCTTGAATCTTATATGTATCATCATTTTAGACCTTACAGTTAATTTATATCAAATCGATCATTCTTTTAGCATTCACTAAGATTTCAAAAAAAAAATTCAATCTATTGAAGCATTATTTTATGCAATAGGCCTGAATCTGTTTCCGTAACCAACAAAAAAGAACATGAATAACTAATTCAATTATTCATAACATCTCATACAATAATGAGACAACTACAACTGATGTCCATATCACATTAATTAAAAATAATACTTACATGCATCTTACAATAAAATAAAGACATGATATGCATGCCAATATGGAGCTCCATCAAGTTTTTTAAACAATAATATCGGTGGGAACAATTTGGCAAAGAATGAACACTTTAATGGTCACAATTATTCTTCTTAATTTTAGAAATCATACTTCAATGACCATTTACATAATTCACTATCATGACTAAAAGCTAAAATACTTGTTTAGGTTAGAAATATTATATATACGCATAAGCTTAGAAACATAGACTCAAACATTAAATTTTTTGCGTTGCTTGAGATGGCTATATAATTACATTTCGGACTTCCGTTAGCATAGATTTGATGTTCAGGTTCGCTGTGCACGAACTATGAGGCCCTGACAAAACACCAATCATAGCTTGACTTGTGGCATTACAAGTCAACCCATAAGAGAACACCACACAGCCCAAAAAGGCATGCATTAAATATGTTGACTCGTGATTGCCGGGTACCAGCTCACCAAACTTTGACAAATGGAGGGTAACTGGATAAGTGGCCCATTTTCTAAATTGGCAACTCTTTTCGGCACGGAAAAGGAAATCCCAAATTTGAAGCAGCAGTACATTTTTTTTTTCTTTGGTTGAATCCGTTTTCTAGTCTAGCATATCATGCTCCTTTTTTTATTTGTCCTTTTCTGTAAGTAAAAGCCTAAAAATGTGGATACAAGAACCCCAATTAATGCCATATTTCATAATTCACACTCAATTTGCTACAAAAAATCCAAAATATGTTTCTATCTTTGCTTCCATCATTTGTCCATAGTTAAGAAAAAAAGGTTAAAAAATCGAAAATAAAATGTTTTCTTTAACAAAATACAAATTGATTTACAAAAGAGGACCTAGATCCAATGCATATCTGGCCAGAAAAAACCTCTAAATGTCATCTTTGTAAATGCTACTCAAATATCGCCCCAATTAACCAATTGTATTTACAGCATCCTAATCCTCCTCCCTCCAATTTGCAAACAAACAAAAAAAAATGACTATGTATAAAATTCAAATGAAAGAGAACCGGAATTACAATTGCTATGAAGTAGGATCTGGAGCACCAATAAAACCAAATCCAACTATCGTAAATGCGACAGCTTGGAGGTATACGTATACATTGTAATGATTATTTCCAAAAATGAGATTATACGTAGCACACATAATGAGAAATGCTGCAAGTCCTAGCTCCAATACATATACCCTGAAAGCCAGAAATAACATGGTACATAATCTCTAAGTCAAATCAACATGGTACTAAAAATTCAAACAATTATAATGTTTATTGAAGCGTCAACTCAGTTATTAAGGAAAAAAAAAAGAATATAAATAAGTTTAAAATTGTCGAGCTATTGTGACACATCTTAAATGAGCTTTGTCACAGACAATTAAGCCTTACAAAATAAGAACAGAATTTAAGTTAAAAACTAAATGCTTATCGAATCTGATGCATAATCACCGAAATGACCACAAAAACATCTGTTTGAAGCAATACAATTCAATTTTTGAAAGGGCATTAATAAACTACATTAAGGGTCATAGCTTAATTACTGTAAAGCACTTTGGTCATTTCTTGTAGTGAATCTGAAAAGATAATTGAGCTAAATATTTTCACTATCAAGTATAACAAAATTTTAAACCTCTGTTCAAAAATACAGGAACATAAACACTTCATGACCTTCCCTTCAGAAATATTTGAGTATTTCAGATAAAATGATGAGATGAAAAATGTAAACATAAAATTATGAAAAGAAACATAAAAAAAAAGAATGACAATTACCTTTCGGAGCATTTGGTTGGGGAAGGTTCAAGTAAAGGGACCTCCAAGTCAGTCTTGTCTCTTATATGCTGCCCTTTCTTCTCTGTAACGACCCACTGATTCACACTGGAAGTCCCAAGCAGGCCGACCATGGCTGCTTTCATTCTGTGCAATGCCATCACATTCTCGAACAATATCCAGAAAGGCATCAAATGCAGAGAGCTGTGTGATTAAAAAGTTTACATAAGAAGAAGAAGAAGAAAAAACAAAGATTTGAAAAGAAACCAATAAATTTTTTGCATTGGTAGTCTATCCAATATCAAGGGGATAATAATATTTAGGAACATCTACATATATTCATCCTAAGAATGCTCAATTTGTCAAAGGGCCTACTACAAAGGAAAGAGCAAAAGTAAACTAATGACTAGCAATAACATAGATGCCCCTCGCAACACTTTTTTCCTATATGCACATAAATCATATCTCATCTAGGGTGCATGTCAAAAAAATTACATTTTAAACAGAAAAAGGATGTTACCTAGGATTTCTGATTGCGTTGAGGATTGTAATTGTGGTTGGTATGTAGACCAATCCCCAAACGGGGATGTCTACTTCTGGGATTAATACAGAGAAGGGGATCACCACACAGTAGAAGCAAAATGTGACAATCGGGGCTATGACTCGCCTCACAAAGAAAAAACTATACAGTAGATGAATCTTTTTCAACAGCGACACCTCCTGATCAGAGCAAGATAGAAAAGGTCAGGCTGGTACTAGACATCCAGATAAAAACCAGACTTTCTCATACATTTCTAAATTGTAAGTTTGTAATTAACATCCAGTTAGTATATGCATATCTTTTGCAGATAAGTAACAACTGTCGGACTTTCTTAATGGAACATATGCATATTCCAGGAAGCTTCCTGATGATCTATTTTCACGAAATAGACAATCTTTTTGGAGGAAGTTTGATTCTCCTTTTGACAGTTAAATAGAGAGAACCAAAAGACATCTAAGAAATGTTGGGCACTAGTTAGTACTAAACATGTTTTCTATTTATTTGAACAGTACTTAATTTGCAGTTTACATGGCAAAATTTTCAAATGCAGAACCTATAGGGGATTGTGTTGTCGTGCACCCACTAAATAAGGCATGAATTGTACAAAGAAATAAAAGTTGTTTGTGGAGGAATTATAACCTTGTTGATGGCAATGTCCCGACCCAATTTTCTAAATAAATTGACTGCACCACATGTCCATCGGTGTTGCTGATGCCTGTATGCTTTGAGTGTGCTTGGCAGTTCACTCTTCACCTATGGTAAAAAGTAATATAAAATCTGTCAATGAACATCAAGTTTACTTTGACACAAACTTGTCAATTTAATATTTTCCTTCAATATAATACTACATACTATCATTTTTTGTTTCCTTTATATATTTTTTTGGTTAATTATTATGAACAAACTACATACTCTGATGTCGCCAACATATACAAATTTCCATCCCATAAGAGTGGCCCTGACAGCTAAATCCATGTCTTCTACTGTAGTGTGGTCTTTCCACCCCCCTGCTTCATTTATTGCCGAAATACGCCACACACCAGCAGTACCTAATTCATTCACCATGCTACTATCAGTCAACTATACTTATTGATTTATGAATGCAAAATTAATGTCCTTTTTCAGCTTTAAATCAACTATTGGCTAACATAGTTTAATGCTTAAGGTCTTATAACATTTATTATGGTCAGACTTTATAAAATATGTACCTAAGAACTAAAATATGCTTTCCAAAATTTTAATTATATTTGCATTTTGCAAAACAAAGATACACTTTTTGAAAGATAAGGCCAAGATAACATCCAATAGAAATTCCTTTCTGAAGACATCTAAAATTGAGGTGTTATTTGACAATACCCCAAAGAAAGTTTAGCATCTGCTGCCAATCTGAGAAGTGTTGGCTGCAACATGGAAATCCGCTTAATGTTGAATTTATCCATACCATTGAAGCCAAAGAAAGAGAATGCAGTAGATCCTGACTCCTGCTCAACTTTAAAATGGTAATCGAGAGACATCTTCTGTATCCGTGTCATCATGGAAGTACTATAATTAACTGCAAAATACAACCCAGCCAAAAATAAAGGCCAGGTCAGTGTTCGAACTCAAACACAATTTTTGCAAGAAACACCCCTGTCAATCCAAACATAATTCTCTAATCAGGACTGACCATTACATCGATGATTCGCTCAATTTACTGTAATTAGAAATTGTTCAATAATATATAATGATGCTCTGACAGTACATATGTCAGCTTGATCATTTTTTTTCTTGGGCTTCTTATTTCTTTTAATTGCGCATCTAAGGGCCTAACTTGAGTCCCAATTACGGCTTAAATATGCACAGGTGAGGTTAGCTGGTGCGAAATCAGTTTCAATTGACACACAGTTACAGACTATGCTCGATTGGAGCTTAGAACTTGGATTGAGCTCATTTCTTAGGGATTTTTCTTTTTTTTTATATATATATATAGAAAGACTTGGTACTGAGCTAGTGGCTACCAAGGTTACAAGATCTCATTTCTTAGAATTGTGATTAAATTTTTTGAGACAGAAAAAAAACACCTAAAATATGTTGGGTTGACAGTCAGAATGGGATAAGAAAATGACAAAATATAATCATTCCATAAGAAAGCAAAAGGTAGGATGAATAGGTGATATATGCAAATATCACCAAAAAAGTTCCGTCTAATTATAAAAAAGAAGGCTGCCATGTTTCACATTCATTTAGAAGAATAAAAATGGTATAATTTGCCAAAAGGAAAAGAGAGATGGTTTGATATCATATATGCAAGTTAATTGATAAAGAACTAACCAAAATCCCAGCGAGTTTGTACAAGAGCAATTTCAGGATTGTGGACAAGAAATGGAAGTGTCTTCAGGAGGAAATCAGAATCAGGCTGGAAATCTGCATCGAATATGGCAACAAAATCACACTGCTGAGCGTAATGGTGCTCCATGCCCTTTTTTAATGCTCCAGCTTTGTAGCCTTTCCTGTTGCTTCTGACCTCATACTTTATGTTTATCCCCTTCTTTGCCCATTCTTCACATTCTACCTTCACTAAATTCTTGAATGGAAAAAAAAAAAAAGGAAGAAAGAAGGGTAGCAATGTCAGTACAGATAAAAGTGTGAAAAATATCCATGTCATATGAAAATTTCTTGTTCTTTATAAAAGTGAATATCTCCAAAAGAAAATCTATAGAACTTCACAGAACATGCAGCTAAACTAGAAGTAGGTTGACAAATCATACATTTGAAAGGTATACATAGAATTTACCTTGATTCTCATATTTATGTCTTAAATCATATAACAAAAAATTATACCTTCTCTTTTTATAAGTAAACATCTACAAAAAAAAAAAAAAAAGTATTGGAATGCACTGAACTATAGGTTTTGTTATCTACAGCTAAACTTAGGTCAATGCAATAACAGTGCGTCAAGCAGTAAAATCTGCATCTGTTATTAGAAGATCGGTGCCAAAAGAAAGGTCATAATTTCTTGAGTTGACCGATTGTGATATATGCAGGAAAAATTAACAGAATTTGAAGTCATATAATGGTAATATATATAACTTGATTAAAATATTATGAAAAGTAATAATTCCACATGTGAAGATATTAGTTATAACATGTGATAACTAATAATTAAAATTCAAGTTACAATCCATCAGATTAATATAATAAGACATACTACTTTGTCTTTGACCGAGGCTACTTGAGTTGTTGATGACCTTATGCTCACATGGAAATAAGCAATATATGTTTCAAATTGGTCAAAGAAAAAACATAGTAAATAAACATCTGGTTATATCTACATGACAAAGATTATTTCCAGAAAATTTCATTAAGTGAGCTTAAGGAAATATTTGACCAAAACTATCAATTCCCCCCCTTTTATAAAATCATTTGGAAAGGGAAAGGAGATGCCTTATACTTCAAACAATGTAAGAAGGAAATAATTCAATTTCAAACAATGCACAACTAGACTTAAACATACTTAGACATTTCAGCAGAGCCTTATACTTACTGGTAGTTTGCTACCTAACTTTTTTCATATTTATTTAGGGGCATATTTGTCTCTTTCCATGTAACTTCTACCATTAGGAAAGGGAAAGGAGATGCCATCTAAAGATACCCGTGCCATGCTTTTCAGGCTTAAGTGTCCATTATTTTAGAGTGAACACATGTACCGGTAATTAATAAGTCAGATACTAAGTTTGTACTTGTTAGTTGTTACAAACAGATCTAAACCAGAGCAGACACCAAAGTACCAATCTTAAGAAAAGAATCTAACTTTTCTAGAAAACCTTTCACACAAGCTAGCTTCAAGTTTCCAACTGTGGAACCCATATTGTAGACCCATCTTTTGACAAAAGCTTTATAATTTCTGAATATAGTGAGAAACTAGATTAATTATTTCTTTTTGAAAAGTAAAATACTCATACACAAAGCTCAAAGCACGGTAAACTGTATACTGAACTGGTACATAGTATATTAACCAGTACCTGTATATCAAGAGGCAGGAATGCTACGAGCTACGGCAGTATTAAAATTCTTAGCACGAAGTATGAAAATTTCTACAGTAGAAGGTGGTCAGCTTTTTTTTTTTTTTTTTTTCTTTTCCCAGCATGACCATCCTTCTTCATGTGTGGAATAATAACTATTCTGATGCTAAATCCAGGCAATGGTTTTGTGTATGATTATACCTTAATTAACGGGTCGGTTGAATCGTCTAATATCTGAATTATAATCCGATCTGGTGGCCATGTCAGCGCACAAGCTGCTCTGATAGACAGGTGATACACCTGCACATTGCAAAAAACCCATAATTTAATAAACTAAAATCTCAGACAAGATAGGTAGTGGGACCAAGTTAGTTACATATAAAACAAATATTTAGGCTAGATCATTAAATCAAGCTACTATTTGAAGTGCATCTTTGTTAGCTAGAATCTGGTGATAGAATATTTGTAATAACACTTCAGAATTATTAGCTTTCCTGGTACAGGCTACAGATAACCATCATATTTAGGAAGAACTGGAATTGTTTTAGGTAAATAGTTTTTTTCCAAATTAACTAACCCCAAAAGAGACCTAACAGATCCATAGATAGCTCTTCTTCTTCTTCTTCTTCTTCTCAATGATGATAATATATTTAATTTTATCCCATGTACCAACTCCTTTTTTTTTGCCCCCAGCAAAATCTAACAAGAAATTTCCTCCTAGAAACTTTCATTTCAGAATTATGTTCCTAGTCCAGTTTTCTTTATGAAAATAGAAACAAATAACTATACACCAAATCTTTTTGGAATAAGATGGAATTAGAAATCTCTCTGAAAATAAGCTCTTTCTCTTCATAAAACCACTTCCAATTCTATTACATAAAGTCGTTCTAGACAGAGAAAGAGTGTGAGACTTAGAGAGAGAGATTGCCAGTGTGGTCTCACTTTACCAATATGTTCAATTTTTTTCCTTATTTTTATTAATAACCATTGCAATCCTCAATTCTCTTGCAAAAGCAATCTACCAATCACTAACATTAATTCTTGGTCCTATAAAACCAAGCTAAAAAAAAAAATCACCAATGGGGAGAGCAAGAAACCGCTCACCTCCTTCTCATTGTACATTGGAATCTGAACAAGCACCAAGGGGTAAAAATCGGACCCACCTTTCTCCGCATCTCCTCCCATCGCCTCCCACTTGTACCTCTTCTCCGGCGTCCGTCGGAACACTTTAACATATAAACTCACCGCGCTCATGAACATCGCCTCGAGCAAAAGCATGAATGACATGACCATGCACAGTACAACCGCCGCGTCCACTATTGGCGCGATCACGTGCGCGCGCACGTGCGTCCATATAAGGAGCGCATTGTCGGACGATGGACGGAGGATGCTCTGCCACGTGTCCGGGAATGGACCGTCGGATGTGGCGGAGAGCGCCATTGTGTGGAGAGAGAGAGAGAGATGGTTTTGAGTTTGGAGGTGTTTCTGTGTGTACAGTGGGAGACGCCGGGAACGGTATAATGCTTTTAAACGTGGGACTCTGTTCTCCGTGCGAAGAAATTAATTTCCCTTCTCTATCCGGGTTTCGGTAAAGTATTTCGAAATCTAGCGTTTGTTGAAAGTATTTACGAAATTGTGCTGAACTGTTGATTGGATGTGGCCATTCTAGTATAAATATGTAGGAGGTTACTTCTCCCTGTATGGGCCTCACGTTGTTGAATACCAATTTTGGGCACATAAGATCAAATCAATGTTATTTCTGAATTAAGAATATATGTATTTTGAAATGAGAACTGGAAATAAATGCGAGGCTTCAATCCACGGAGAAGGTGCTTGTTTAGTAATTCTTTATCTTTATGGTTACGATGTCCCTAGCCCTAGGTATAAGGAAATTTGCATTAAATATTATGAAATAAAGGAGAGACCGAAGGTCTCCCAATACTTTTTGCTGTTAAATTAAAAATAGTCAAGAAGATATATCTATGGAGGATTCGGTGTAAATTTATTTGTCTCTTTCCATGTAACTTCTACCATTAGGGAAGGGAAACTTTACTTTGCAGAATATTATGTACCAAATTGACTTTATACTATATTGCAGTGCTTATGATATTCTTTTTAATATGACCTATAATGACTTGTACTGTTGTACAGATTTATAGATTATTAAATGTCAATCATTATTATGATTAATTCATGATTTTGAATTTATGTATATATATAACATGCCACATTTTTTTCGCATTATGTGCCTCGCTGTTTTACTATATTATTATACATGCCGAGTCAAAATATGAATTATGTTGTTTTTTAATAGATGAAGATTTAGATTATTTGTAAATAAACATTACATGACTAGAATAAATGAAGGTTGAGTTCACAAGTGCCAGCTTGAAGATGATGTAAACTAATGTTGCAACTTCGAAGCCCCGACAATCCGCTTGTTGTTTACGCATATATATATTTTAGTGTTTCGAAAAATATGTGTATTTGCTTATTATTTTTTATTTAATAAAGAAGAGATACGAATATACTAGTCAACATTTTGCAAAGGTATTCGGACGAAATTTCTCCTTCCACATGAGGAGCAGATCCTGCTATGAACAAACTCGCTCAATCTCCAGCTCATGACATGATGACCGTAACTTACAAGGCTTCGCCGATTGGTTTTTCACTGGAAAATAAGCATTGGATCCTTATTAAAGCGTCAGCGAGTGGAACATTGAACATGCTTTGCATTGTGTAGCCTCGCGTATGGCTGATGCTGTATATAAGTATATTCCATGGACGGCGCTTCGGATATGAAATTAGGTGCCTTATTGGAGTAGCGGATTCATGCGGAGAAATTTAGGAATGGATCCCTTTTTTTTAAAAGAAAAAAATTGCGGTTATTGGTATTGACTTGTTAATTAATAGGTTTTGAAATTTATATTTGGTTACATGCACCGGCTTGATTTCATATTATTTTTAAAAAATTTCGCTTCGGACTCTCATATCTGTGGGATATTGATAACACAGCTAGCAAGTGTGTCGGACGAAAAAGAGCCATATCAAATCGTCATATCTCGCTATAAATATGTAAATAATTATATTCCGATGTCTACACTAGTTGAATATAATGTAATATATAAAATAATCAAGCGTTTTAATTTAGTTCTAAATATAAAAGAATTTTTAATTTGATTTAATTAGACGTAAAAATTCAAATCAAAATACAACTAAATTGCTATTTTAATCATCAGCTCAAGTGTTAATTTACTAATGACTTTTGAGAAGTTTTAGATAACTATTGCGACGGATATACTATATTAAATATACAAGTGTGATATATGTTTTAGATATCAGGAGCAGCAATTTTTAAGTCTTTTTGAAGCAACATATAGTTTTATCTTAAAAATAAAAGTTGTCGCTATAATTATCCATTGATAATGTCTTTGAATTTAAAGATGGTGAATATTATATAGAAAGAATGTTGGTGTGTACTGTAAAATGCTATTTATTGGACGACAACGAGTGTCTTTGCATTTTTAGTTTAGTTGTCACGGCAATCGAAACAGGGGCGGATGGAGGGGGGCTGTTGTGGGCAGTGTCCCCCAGGTGATTTGGACTTTTATGCTAGATTTACATACTGATTATGTGATTAATAAGAAATTTCTTTGAAGAAATTTTTTTGTGCCCGCCCCCAATAAAAATGGAAGTTAATAATTCTATCTTACTCTCACGTTAGGCCCACAGTTTCAGTTTTTTTTTTTTTTTTTTTTTTTTTTTTTTTTTTTTCTGGATTGAATTAAAATATTACGGAATTTTCTCAATTTTTTGGTTTATTTTTTAAATATCCATTTTGATTGGTCGATTGGAAAAGTACGTGTATTGTTTCACAATTCTATTATGTTATTTGATAGTTCAAATCTCTTTCCAATGCGAAATTATAGACAGATAGGCTTTAATTATTTTTTTAAGAAACATGAATCATAATATTGATTGAAAAGAAAAAAAAAAACTTAGAACTAAATTTCGTTTTTTTTTTTTAAAAAAAATACTGTTAATTTTCCCCACATTTTTATAATTTGTTAAAATTCAATGTGCTGCTTATCTAGTATCATAATAATTTCTTCGAAAATGATAAAAATCACAATTCACCTCAAGGACATATACACATGCAAGATTATTATCAGCAACAAAATCACCCACTATATTATATACCTCTAATACAGTTTTTCAATACCATAGCAGATACTTTCAGCTTAAGACGGACTATATATATTTAAATATTAATAATAGTTTAATATATTTTTTTATATTAATTCTATCCTATTTTAGTTATGAATCTCGCCCCCTCAAGTTAAAATCCTGGTTCCGCCCTGAATCGAAATTAAATCACGAGTTTCCATCAGAATATCTCAAATAACAGTTTAACACCTACACGGTCCTCCAAGGCTCTACCATACGTAAACTCTTTGGTAAATCGAGTACATGCGGAGACTTATTCGATGCTCTAATAGTAAATTTTTATAATAACATGGTCTTATTTTTCTTAAAAGCTTTTTATTTATATACAAACGAGTAAAATAATGACATCACTATAACTTTATTTCCCAACAAAAAGGCATCCTAAATGAGACAAAAGAAACTGCTTGGCGATCATCTTGCGACGTATATTAAAAATTTTAATAGTTTGCCCAAAATGCACTATTACTGAAAAGTAAATAATATTTCCGTACTATTTGACCAGTATAGTTTTATCACCTCATCTTATTACATCATAGAATATTCTATCATATTTTAATTCGTTATTAAAAAATATATTTTAATTCGTTTTCAAACACAGATCAGCAGAATGTTTGCTCGTTGACGACCAAAGGTACAAAACTCAGCCTGATTCATGAATCGTGAGCTTGAATTTATATCAAACGACATGAGGGACAGCATGGCAACTTGGCACAGCATGATACCATGTGGTTTTTGGCTCTTTCTTCGCAAAACGAACGCGATTATCTCCAGCCTTATCCTGCCCTCTTTTGAATATATTACATACTTTTCTTTTTTGTTTTTTTTTTTCCTTTTCCTTTCGAATTCATACTTTATCTTTATATGCACGTGCTTAGTATTGGTTTAATAGGTACTACGGTAGTTTTCCAATAGTAATTTTATGCATAATCACAAATTAAATCCTCAAATTTTCTTCGAGATAAGAAAAGAAAAAGGAAAAAGAAAAACTATTCATTCCCACTCCTCTCGTAAACAGAATATCTATCCACTTCTTACATCACATGTCCAGTTCCAATCAGACGGCCCACAATTCAATCAGCGCCAAGTCGCTTCGTCGAATCCTTTCCGAGTCAAAGTATCCAACCTCTCCGAATATACGCACATAACATGTTCGACGATTTGCCCCAGTGAAAAAATTTTCAATTTACCCGCTCCGTCCCACATGGGCTGGGTTCCCGCTTCTCTTGGATGCCAATTCGGGTTTAGTACGGTTTATTTTAAAACAAATCTAATAAACCCGTTGGTAAATAAAGATTGCTTCGTATTTTCTCCACAACCCAACACCTATAAAGATAAAGGTTTGATGTTATATTCTTTCGTATATCATTTGGTACTATATAATTCAACTTAGGCATCTCCATTTGGATAACCGAACTTTTTAAGTTTTTTTTAATTTTCAGAGAAGTTTTCAAAGCTTAGAGTAGAAGCAAGAAATCCAACCAAGAGAGAGAATGCTAAAGTCAGAAACCGTCGTATGCGAAAGAAGGTACAAGCTAATCATTTGATTGCCTAGTTGTATATGATTGAACTAGGTTTGACTTGAATAAGATATGTTTTGTAAATGATTGTGTTAACACAGTTGAACAATTCTCAATAAGAATTAATAAATACTATTCGACCTTAATTGACCCTCAAATTGTGCAATCGAGTACCAACATAGCCTGGAAACTTAATTAAAAAAGGGTTAAAAGCTGGTATTTTGCCTAGCAGTATTATTCTGGTACAGCCTGCCTAGCCTGGTTAGAATCTAGTAGTCTTTTAAAATTTTAAAGGACTATGTAATGTACCTATGAATAAAATTCACTGATGTTTTATTTATTATGAATTTGTCAATTTGCTTCTAGTTTAATGGCACACATACAAAACCAAGGCTGTCCGTATTTTGTTCCAACCATCAGCTGTATGCAATGCTAGTGGACGATCAAAATAAGAAAATTCTTTTTTATGCAAGCACACTTCAAAAATCTATTTGTGAAGACCCTTCTTGTACTATTATGGTATCTCTCTCTCTCATCCTAATCTGAAATATTTATTTCGAACTCCATTTTTATATTTAAGAAATAAACATTACTTATTATTGTCAAAATAGAAAAAAGGCCCCACCTCCATATAGTAAATATGTGATTTGGTATATTGGAGAATACATATTTTAACACCCCGAGACTGAATGAATCCAAAATTTTTGTTAAGAAAAGGTGCTTTATTTATAAAGATAACATAATTAAAATAAATGTATAATCAGATATGATTACTATGGGTTGTGCAAAAATTGTTTTTTTACAATAATCTTCATTTGAGAACATCTTTCTTTGACTCTTTGTTTAGAGCATGCATCCTAGTCAGGTGTTGTCATTGGCATGAGTTTTTCTTTCTTTTGCATTCTGTTTTAATTTTTAGTACAATGATTTAAAGAATTGGTGGTAATAAAAATTACTTAGCCCTTGAAGTAAATGCGATTCAGATTGAAAAATGTGTAGTGCATCTGTACCAGACCCAAAAATAAGAAATATAAGTAAAAATTCAGCTTTGTCCTTAAAAAACTTTATCAAAGTACCAAATTAGTCCATAACTTTTATTTGCAACAATTTGGTTCCTTAACTTTCAAAAAGAGACTTACATTAGACCTTTTGAAAGTACTAGTTTTGTTTCTTTTGAGAAGTTTTGGTATTATTTTGGTTCATTTTTACTGTTCAAGGATCAAGTTGGCGCCAATCAAAGTTCTAAGGACCAACTTGGTTAAAAAGTATTGAGGACCCAAAACTGAATTCTCTCTGAATATAATAAGGCATGTTACACCTAAGAATACAACTGATTGTCTCAGTTTTAAGCTACTGGAGCTTTCCATTATTTGTTGGTTGAATTACTTCTGCATTAATTCTTTTCAAGGAAGCGGCACAGAGAGTAGGAGAAGCTCTAGTACAGGCATGCAAGGAGTTGAACATTACAGAGATATCTTCTTATGACAGAAACGGTTTTGCTAGAGGTGAAAGAATGATGGCATTTGAGATAGCCATATCTGAATATGGATTTTTGCCTCGATGAATCCTAACAAAATTAATGTGCATTAGTTATCTTACATAGGGATTGGATTCTACTTAGTCCAGTTTAGATAGTCATACATGTGTATTTATAACTTCGTTTTGTAATATTTTAGTTGCCTTCATTATGTTCATCTTTTCTCATCTTTTTAGGAAACTACACTAACGTTTGTGGGGTTAGTAAGAGCTGCTCTTTTGACCTTTTTTTTTCTCGGTTCCAATTGAGAGAGCGGAACGGGCAACAGGTCAGCAAAGGAGGAAAATGGAGGGCTGTGGGTCGTTCATCATCCGGTTGGGGAAATAAGCGGAAAAGGGAAAAAAAATGGAGAGAGGGAGTTAAATCCAACGGTCCAGAAAATTCAAAGATTAAAAATTCTGATCAAACGACTGAGATCAATTTATTAATGAAAGATTTAAAATTGTAGCATTTTGGACAGGTGTAGAATTGATTGAATCTCATACAATTATTATTTACATGTTTATAATTATTTTACTTCGCATTTGTATCTGCATCAATTTATATTCCTATATCCGTATCCGAACTCAATATCCGAATCTTCTAATTTTTGGGTTTGGATACGGATAAGAGCGGATATTATCCGATCCATTTTCATCCCTAGTTACAATGCTTTTAATTAGTCGATGTAATTTTAACGTAAGGGCCAAAACAGAAGATTTTCGATAATATTAAAAAATCTTGCTTCAATAAATTAAGAGATATGTTCGAAAAAATAAATAATAAAATCAGAAGAATATACTAGTTATATATTTTTTTAGGAAGATACAGCATTTTCTTCTTGCTTTTATTTTTCCTCGTTCTGGGGAGATGATGAAAAGGCAATTTGAGCTACTTTTCTCCAGTACTTCAATGAGGAAAAAGAAAATCTATAACTCACCAAGAAAGCTAGAGCAGCACCAAGCCCTAATAAGAATTTTGCAACATTACCATCTCATTACAGTTCAAAACAAGTACAATAACCAGAATTAGGTAAGCATGAATTTCGATATAAACAAATTGTTAGAATTTGTTAGGTTATAATTAGGTACGTACCTGATAGGATAGGGATTTCTCCTCTCATATTCTGCTGCATCCGGTTTGGTTCGTATGTGATAAGAAAGGTGAAAACAGAAAGAAATATTATCATATTCATTTTTTTTTATCCTTTACACTCTAATATAGAAAAAGTAATACAATAGAAAATTATAGGAATTACAAGCCGTTAAACGAGTAATCTTAATAACCTTAATTTGGTATTAAAAATATTTGGTGAAAGGAGAGGGAAATGGAAGAATAGAAACATGCATATCATTCTTACCCGGTATATACTACTCTCATATTATGCGGAGAGTTAACATGGTTCTGTGTTTTTATGCAACTTTTTAATTTTTATCCATCTCCAACAAAAAATGTAACTAAATTTGCTTTTATTCATAATATAATAAATAATTAAATTGATCAAAAAAAGGGTGACTGAAGCCATAGAAAAACACGGTCATAAGAAAAATAAAAAAATTTATGTGCATAACCGCAATTAGGCCTCTCTGTGTCTTGCATAGTTACATGTAATTTTGGGCCTAAGATCGGTCCATTTAACTCTTCAAACATATTCCCAAGTCGGAAGGACTAGATCATAAAACCTGATATGTTTAGGGACTCGATCTGAATTATCCCCCTCCCTGAATTTTGAAAATTGTTTTGGTTTCAACACCGCGAAATCATTTGTTAAATTTTGGCGCTTGGAGGGAAAACCGAGACAAGGAGAAACGATCCAGAGATTCGAGAGATCGAAAGAGAGAGAGAGAGAGAAGCAAATGATCAGAGGTTGCTAGATCCGTCGGAGATCACTGTAAGCTTTCACATTTCGTTTCCTTCTTATACTGCGCATTTACTTTGAATCCTTTTACTTTAGTTTTTTCTACGAGCAACTTCTGAGCTTAACGGTGAGTTCAGATCTCGTATTGATTCCATTGTTAGATCGGTGATCTGTTTCTTAGTTTTGATGCTACAAAAAGCCTCAATTAGACTCTTGTTTCTCTTCTTTCACGGAATTTCTCAGATTTACTTACATCTGAGCTTCAAAATGATCTAATCCTGAGATCTCGGATGTATTTTCTCTTTTATTCACTTAATAACTTTTCAATTCAGCATATCTATGCTTCCTTTGTGGTTGAAAGGTATTAAAATAGTCTGATCTGCCTGATAACCTCTCAGTTTGATATTTCTGTAACTCTTTTTTGAAGATCTAATGTAATATTCTCTTTCTGTAACCATGTCCTGTTTAATCCTATTTTAGCTGTTGTATCTATGTAACCTCTCGTATCTCTTCTAAGTATGCTTTGTATAATTGCTGGAATAATCTCATTCTTGATCACATGTTACGCACCTGCATACAAGTTACCTTTGATTTTATCTGAGATTCGAACATAAGTTAAGCTTTAATATCACAAACTTTAGATCAGCATTATATGTAATTAGACATTCAATTTGTTTTCTGTCTATTTGCTTATGTCAAAATTATCCTGTAAAATGATTATTAGTTATTACTACTGTATATTAACCTGTTAATTTATAGATATGTACTTCAAAAAATCTTACTCCTTTTTGTTTTGTATTTTTAAAATCGAAACAGTGTCCTTGCTGAGAATATGCTGCTCATAAGTCATACTGATTTGGTTGTTTCAATTGGAAGTGTAGTTAAATCATTAAAAGAGTGTCACATTGAAAGTACTGTTCCTAGTGTATTTTGTAAAATTTCCCGGCATAAGGATTAAAATATCTGTTCTTATGACAATATGTACATATTGAATTTTCAGGTTTCTGCCTTACATTTATTGTGAATTAAGTAAACATCAATGGCAGAGGTTGAATTCCCAAGACCCCCCCAAGTGAGTTCTCTTATTATTTATTATTTTAATTTTGCATATAATGGCTTATATGCTGTCTTAATTCCAAATTCATGAAATATAATGTAATTATGGAATGTGCTTTTGTTATACTGTGATCTAATTTTCCTTAATAATTGCTTAATTTAATTCTGTGTAGGCTATGTCAAGCAGCTGTTGGAGCTTGGGCAGCAACCAATATCCTTCTGGTCGTTTCCCGAAGGTCTCAATTGCAATACAAGTGGAGAAACCAAAAACCGATACAGGTCTCAATCCTACTGCTCCAGTTGATAAGCCAAAAACTGGTAAATGTCTCAATCTTTCTCAGGAGAAGCCTAGAGAAGAGAAAATTAAGCGGCTCTCTCAAGAGATCTCCAGTGGAAGGGGCACGCCATGGATAAGCCCAAAGGCTGTGCAAAAAGAGAACCTGGAACCCAATTTGAGTGAGAGTTTGTTGGGTAAGAGAAAGGAAGTGTTCCAAGAAGGTGGTGCAGCTGGTACAAGTGGTCTTAGGTTGAGACTCTGGGAGATTCTTGGTGCTGGTTCTCAAAATAAAGATGCAACTGATTCACCCAGAATTGAGAAAGAAGAACCTGTTAAAAAGTTGAGTCAAAAACAAAATAGCATTGAAAAGGAGACAACGGGTACACTAAAGTTAAGCCAAAATAATCTAGCAAAGGTGAAAGTGTCAAGAGAGAACCCATCTTCTGACCCCATTGAGACTGATTCTGGGAGCATGAAGCAGGCTGAGACGAGGCGTGTAACCCGCTCTCTGACCCGCACTCGGGCCACCCCTCAAGTAACCATCAACCTGGATAGCGAGAAAACTGAACCTGTTAAGAAAACTGAAGCTTATAATGTTTCCTTTGATGAAGCAGAGCCAAAGGAAAGAGGCAAAAGAAGAAAGAATCAGACTGAAGGGTCAATTACATCTCCTAAAGAGGCCAGTGGGGTGCGTAAGAGAGCTAAAATTGAGCCTAGAAGGATCAATTTTCCAAAAAAGCCTCTTATTTCTGGGAAAGATCCAAAGGAAACTTCTCCAAGTGAGCGCATCTCTCCTCCTAGCAGAGAGCGAAGTGCATCTGCTAATGTATCATACCAGAGGGAGAAAACTGTTTCACTTAATTCTGAAATAAAAAGAAGGAACTTTGTCCAGCCAAAACATGATGTTAGAAATCCTCTGAGAACACCTTTACCTGTGCATGTAAATCAGGGTGACAAAGAAAAGGAGCATACATGGGAGTTCCCTGTAACTCCAAACAGTACTGAAGGGCCTCAAGAGAAGGGAATTCTAAATCCTCAAATTGACAGAAACCAACACAAGTCAGTTGATAGGAAACCTGCATTTGTGAAACCTACTACCAGTTTTACTGCACAAAGAAGGAAGCCAGTTCAAAAGCCTTTAAGTTCCCCTACCTCCAAGGGAGAACCGCAAAGAAAGAATGATCAAATTGAATCAGCTGGCAGAAACACTAATGTGTTAGATAAGTCTAAGATGCCCCCTTCGGTGAAAACTGATACAAAAGTTTTTACCCGTTCAAGGAAGCCTGTTCAGTTGCTGGTCAGTCCCGTTACTAGTAATGAGATGCAATCTGGGAAAGCTGCTAGTACAAATAGAAGTTTGTCAAGTGATTTTAAGCATTCTGCTTTTGCAAAATCCAATATTGATGCATCTACAAAAAGAAGGAAGCCAATTGAGTTAGTGGCTAGTCCTATTACAAGTAATGAGGTGCACTCTGAGAAAGAGGCAGAAAGCCCAGTCGTAAGTAATGGTATGCAAGCAGAGAGAAAAGTTGGCGCAACCAAATGCATTTCAGGCAATTTGAAGGGTGCTGCATTTCCAGTAAAATCGAATGTGGGTGCTTCTACACAAAAATATAGGTTTGAGTCGATGGCAGTTCCAGTAACTAGAAATGATGTGCAACCTGAGAAAAATACTCGTGCACGCAGCAGATCACATGATTTCAATGTTCGTGCTTTCACACAGAGAAAGCAAGTTGAGTTTACTGTAAGTCCAGTTACAAGTGGTGAGGTGCGGCCAGAGAAAGATGGTGATAGTCCTTTGAGTGATCGTGCTTTCACGCAGAGAAATCAAGTTGAGTTTACTGTAAGTCCAGTTACAAGTGGTGAGGTGCAACCAGAGAAAGATGGTGATAGTCCTTTGCGTGATCGTGACGTAAGCATGTCAGATTATTTCAAAAGTCCTACTTTTGCAATGAATGGTACCCGTTCTTCACAAAAGACAAAGTCTACTGAAGAAGTTTCTGACCAGCCAAGAAATGCTAAAACCCCAGAAAGTTACAGATCTATGTCTGATTCAGGTTCAGATTCAGATGTGCAACTATCGGTAAGCTTCATCTAAGTACATTTCTCAAGCATTGTATAATAGAAAATTGCATTAGATGTCTTTTTTCCAAATAAATTAGGATTATGTTTATGCTTCTGACTAATGTTTATCAGTGATTATAATATTAATCGAACAGTAATACAGCTTTTTGATGAAGGTTATAATTTTCTTGAATTTTTAATGTATACTTTTTTTCCTTAATTTAATTATTTTAGGATGACACTAGAGATAGTCGTGTCATGTCAGAAACAAAATCTCCAGGAGTTGAGGTTGAAAGAGATACTGGAATGCCATCTCATTCTACCCCAGAGGAAGTCATTAAGACAAAACGCAGTGATGCAAATGGCTTCTTCAAAAAAGGTACAGATCCACATCTGAATTATGCTAATGCATCCAGCTGATACAGCATGTAATTTGCACCCTGCGATCTCTTCTGTTGGTGATCCTCCAATTTAGCCTTTATCCTTGATGAATCATCAATTCAATACAACATTGCATTCTATTGGTACCTGATCTGACTGGTAGGTACTGAATCAGGTATAGAAAATCATAGTTAAGGAACGACAATTGTCAAATTGTAGGTTATACAAGAACGGACAAATTATTCTCCTCTCCGAAGACGCCCATTGAACTATCCTCTCCAGTCAAGACAAGAACTATGGCCAAAGCACTGAAAAAAGAAGTGAAAAGGAGCACCACAGAACTATCCCCACCAACTCCAATTGGTAGCTCTGGTATTAATATCTCAAGTCTGTATGTTTGCCACGCCATTTTTGCAATTCAAACAGTTAGTTATCTTAAATTTGTGTTACCCTTTTCTTTTTTAGGAGAAGAAAGCAATGGATCTGAGGACATATGGAATCAATTCCCAGACAATTCGTTGGCAAGGTATTTGTCTTGGAGATTACATTTTTTTCCGTCTGAAACATTCAAATACAACCTCAAGTAGTTCTCTTCGAAGGACAAGTGTTTTACTGAAGATTGCTTTCAGTTAGTAATCTTTCTTAATTTATCTTATAACAGTGCTGTATGCCAGCTAGCCACTGTTCTAAGAAAACTCAAGTCCAAGATAAAGATGCAGACAAATAAAAAGAGCTTTGAAATACTCTCTGTTGCCACTGAGAAGATTGAAAAGCAACTAAAGGATGCTGAACTCCAGATGCAAGAGGACACGTAAGAATACATTTATGATTAGACACTAAACTATTCAAACCAAATATTTCTTAATTCAACAATATAATAATATCTTATCTAATCAGTAAGAAGCTTATCGGAAGTAGTAAATCTAAGAGGAAGGAGCTGGAATCAAAATTCCAAGGTACTCAAATGTTTTATGACTATATCTCACTTTGGTGAGGGCATATGAGACAAATCCATTTTGACATTTTATTTTTTAAATAATGCAGGACAAGCTGCGAAGCTAAAATTGATACATGACAAATTTAGAGAGGAGGTAAACCAACATTTAATGGACTGCAAGAGTTCTGTTGAGGAGTTTGATGCTTTTCAGATGGAGCTCAAAGGAACTGCTGACAAACAAAGTAAATTCCTGTTACAATAATTTGCTTTGTCAGTGTCTTTTTTTCTGCATTATGTTATTCAGCTCACTTGTTACTTTTGGATCAAATAGAGGCACAGCATAGGAAGCTCGTAAGGCACGTAGAGCAGGAGATAGAGGCTCATCTTACTGATGCTGACGCCAAGATAACACGAGTGCAGAAGGTACATGTACTATATTCATCTTTTATTGCAATTACTCAGCCCATATCTAACCGAATCTTCAAATAATGCCAACATGTCTCATTTTATTAAGCCTAACATCTTTGGTCATTTGCAGATAACAAAAGTTAGTTATTTTCAAATGACAAATTAACCCCTAATCAACTTCTTTCTATACATACTAGTCTAATTAAATTTAGTTGTTATTAATCAATCAGCTGAATGTTATTGGCTTGAATTTAGTTCTGTTAGCTTACAAAACAGCATACCTTTCTTAAGCAGTAATTATACAAATTGAATGCTAGGTGTTTCTTATTAATAAGTCCTGGGACTAATTGCAAAATTTCTGCATAACTTTGCATTATTAATAAGTCTTGCTTTGGCTTGAAGTTGCACTCGGGCTATGTCAAGGTTATGGTTGCATGTGTGCAACTTACAGGCAACTTAGCTTCAAGCATACAGCATTGGTATAAAATGGTGAGCCCTTGGCCAGTAATAGCCCCCCTTTATGACAAGTCATCCCTCTCTTTTTCCTGAGATGTGGTGTTTAGGGCTTTCTAGTGAAAATAAGGTTCTGTATGCATGATTCATAACATTGCTTGCTGGTTTTCCAATCTGCTATGGTATATATTTGTACAACTAGATCATTATTTTAGAATTTAGATACATAATATGTTGTTAATACATACATTTTATTGAACAATGTGCAGGAAGCTGAGAAAAAGATGGGTGGATTAAAGCATGTGCTAAGGGAGTGGATTGCCGAAGGAGCCACTTAGGAAATAACATGCTTAGACGTCTATCTTCACACTATATTGTCAATACTTAGGATTATTTCTGCAGAGTGATAGGAGGCCCTTTTAAGTATCTACTTTTCTTGTTCTAATTTCAATTACAAAATTATCCTAGTCTTTGGGCACAAAGAAATACAGAGAAACTGTCTTTTGTTTGCTTTGTTTATAATGTTGCTGGTTTTTTTTTTTTCTGGACATGGGGATAGTAAATTCTTACTCAGGTTACATTAATCTGTCTATGTTAATCAGATGATTGTACTGGTTTACTAGGAGTAAATGAAGATATTTCTCTTTTTTCTTGTAGTCTTTTTCCTAAAGGTTGTAAATTTGAGACAAATTTGCTCCATTGCGATGATTTATCTGGATTTATCTGAAAGATCAAAGAACGTTAGTTACCAGGTAGGAACTTGGTCATATTTCCCCAGTTCCTGGAAACATCACCTTTTTATGAGTATGAGTGATAATCGGTAAAGTTACTTCAGTCAGCACAACATGATAAATTCATTTCTTCTGTTACTAATCTGGCTAGGTGTCGTAAGTACAAGGTTGAAAAATGAATTGTTACAATCATGGGAAGAAACAAAACTTATGCTACTGCTTAATGGTCTGTTTAATTCCCAGATGCATTGCCTAAATTTTACAAAAAAGAACCCCCAAAAAGAACCCCCAAAAAAGAAAACCTTCACGGAGAAGTCTTAGCACGGCTGCTCTACATAGGAACAAGAAGAGACATCTTTCTCGTTTCCTCATCTCAGCTCAGATTATGTTTTTGGTTGGATCATATTATGTATTGGATCTGATCCTCTTTTGACACGCCATTTCTTCGTCTCTTTTCTACTTTCACCATACAAATCCATCAGTGACCTTGCGATTTTCTTGAATACTGTGGTTCCACTCTTCCTCTGGATATCTACTTTTGCTGGTGTGGGATGTACTGTTCTAATGCCATGTGCCATTCCTATATGGACAGATAAAAAGAGAATACATGCTAGGAAGACAAGGGGTTTATTGAAATTTCTGGTGGCAGCCATTGTGGGTCTTTCAATTTGGTAGCAGTGTACATTTTGTGCTAGAGCTTTATATATGCCTCTGTTTCTAGTGATGTTCAAAAGTAAAAAGAGAGAGATGCTGGAAATGGGACCGCAAACCAACTATAAGTGGGGATCTAAAGGGTACTTGAGGATTCAGTTCAATCATTTTGGAATAAGCAAAGCATGTTTCAAAGGCTGGTTTAAGAAGATTCTGACAGTACCAAAGCAACCAAAGGGGAAGAGTCACAGAGAAGACTACTACTTTAACAACTATTTAGGAAAAGAAGAGTTTGAAACTAGGAACTCTCTGTGGCACTAGGGCTACACTAGTCCAGGTAACGGGTCAATGTCTAATAGAGAAAAGTGACCCACTTCACTGCTTGATGGGGGCTTTCAGTTTTGAAATGGATTGAACGCGATGTTTTGGTCTTAGACCAACACCATTAGTTGGCTTTTTTCTTGAGCAAGTCTTTTGATGATTTTTCATCTTTCATCTTTTTTTAGTTCTTGTTATTTCTTTTTCTTTCAAAAGCAGCTTATGGAAGCTCCTACTCTGACAATATCAACTTTGAACTTTGAAGTTAATCGCTGTCCTACAATGTTGCGAAATTAGTAACATTATTCAATAAACAAGATTATAAGTACTAAATAGTTGTCGTAAGTATGCGATGGAGCTAGAAAATTCATATAGGGGGACCAAATTTACGGTATTTAGCGGCCATTTAACTAAATTGAAGGTAAAAATAGCATTCAATTAGAGAACAGTAACTGATACAAATTATGAAAAAATTATATTGATAAAAGAAAATCATGCGTATATATTATTTTTCAAGGGGCGGTGGGGTCCCTGCCTCAGGGGGTCGGCGATAATGCGCCCCGACTCGTATATTCAAATAAATTACTATCACCGTTTCAAACTTTACTTTGGAAAATATATTATTATTATGTTGTTACAGTGGTTCAACAATATTATTTACGTATCAATTCCATACGATTTTATGGAAAATATGAAGTTTGGGGGGGTTTCCCAGACGGAGTTCTTAGAGAAATACTAATTTGTTATATTGTTATTTGTGCGATTGATCTCTGGAAAGTTCAAAAAAAAAGAAAAAGAAAAAGAAATCATTTTTAGTTCATTAGATAATAACTAAAAGACCAACCGAATTTGCTCTCTACATTTGGGCACCTCTATTTATGTTTGCAAATAAATTTGACCATGACAAACTAATCTCTGGTCATTATAGGTAATCATGATCTCACTCATTCAATTTTACTCTACCAGATAAGGTACTAGCTTCTGACTACTTGCTACGCTAACTGGCAGGTGGTTCATGGATTCAAATTTGTTTAAACACCTTCAATAAGAAATTGTAATTACATTTTGCCAAAAATAAGACTATAACACTATTTTCTATATTAAAAAAAATAACTACAGAGTTGCACCTTGCAAAAATGATAACAATTTTTTATTCCAAAGAAATACATTATTATTGCGATACTGAAACCTGCCTATGACAGAGAACTTGGTAGAAAGCGTCTCTTATTTTTAGAACAGCTACCTATGAATTCATTAACAAAGCACTATAATTCTCTGAACTAATATACCACAATTAGAATCCTTTTGTGGTACAAATCTGTACATAAGAGAACCTATATGAGGAGTTGTATAAAACAATGGATCAGTGAAAATCAGGTTGACCCGTAGAGGTCAGACAACGGTGCCACATGCGACTATTAGGGTCCACGTGCCTAGTGGACTTAATAACTTCAGTTATTGGCAGGTATACATAATGTGTGTTACATGTACCAGTAGTAATTCCACTAAATCCTGCAAATGCACCATGTACCTGTACAATGATGTATGAAACTGAATTAAAACAATTTGACGTTTTTTTTATTATTATTTTGAGATAACTAGCATGAGTAACAATTATACCGCATTTTGACCGAGAACAGTGCAAAGTATGGCATCAGATGCATTGGCACGCACAGCTCGTACCATATAGGTCGGGTCAATGTACTTCACATCTGCATATAGACCCTTTTCCTTGAAATGCCTCTTTATCTGAAGGAAAAGAGAATCATCATACACTGAAGAAAATTAAGCTTACTAAAGATGTAAAATATTTCAGGATTGCAAATTCACAAGAAACCTTTTGTTGGAGGTGAACTCCAATATCACTAAGAACTGCATTCCCTGATGCATCGGTTGCATGTGACTTTTCCAGTAGCTCCTAATCAAATTGAAACAGAAAAACAAGTCAAGAAATTGAATAAAGAAGTTTCTCAGGCATTAAAAGAAAAATAGCTTTAAACGGGGAAAAGAAAGTTATACTTGGCCTGCTCCTTCAGCCACGCAAATCATTGCAAATCCCTTCGTCTCAATTAAGTGCTCTAGATGTGCTAGTAAGCCATTTGGCCCATCTAAGTTAAATGAAACCTTCATTTTTCGAAATAAATAGTTACTATGAAATTCAATTGTCAAAAGTGGAAAGTTTATAGATCTGTATTAAAGAGAAATGTCCAAGTATGAAGAATGTGACTACCTCTGGGATGAGGCATATATCAATTTGCCCACTAGAGAGAGATGCATGCATGGCAATAAAACCACTTGTTCTTCCCATTAGCTTTACTAAACCTACTCCATGATATGCTGATTGAGCCTGATTGAAAATAAACAAAGTTAAAATAGAAGTACACTAAATAATAAACATTGTTTGATGAAAAAGCATTACAAAAGTATCTTTAAATTTCCTTTTTTTTCCTTTTTCCTTTTTGTTAATTACCTCAATATAGGCAGAATTGATAGCCTTTTGCGCAGCTTCAACAGCAGTATCAAAACCAAAGGTTTTATCCACTAACAAAATGTCATTATCAATTGTTTTAGGCACACCAACTACAGATACCTTCAATTTTCTCCTTCGGCACTAAGACACGTGAATAGAAGGGGGTAAGCACATAACAAGATTTTACTTAAGGCAATGTATAATTTTTTACTTTTACAAATATATTAGATATAAAACCTCTTCATGAATTGCATTAGCACCAGCATGGGTGCCATCTCCACCTAGAACAAAAAGCATATCAATGCCCTTTCCCTGAAATTTAAATATAGCAAAAGCAGACGATAAATGAAATGAAAACTGAAGTAAAATTCTTGCATGTCAAAAAAATATGCGAAAGTGTACACATGCCTGAATACTATCCACAATCTCTGTAGTGGTAGGTGCACCACGTGATACCCCCAAAAAGCTTCCTCCCTCCAGATTTATATTCTGGACAATATGTCTTGACAACTGCAACAAAATGACTTATTACAAAAAAGGAATATTTTGTTCTTACTAAATTGAGTCAATTAATTGATTCTAACATTACTGTTAATAATGAACTTACTGGTATTTCAGATAACCCCTTCTCAGTAAACCCTCGGTAGCCAAAAGGGATGCCAACAATATTTTTGACACCATATTTCTCAAGAGTAAATACAATCTACAGCACAAAGTATTGCATTTCCAAATTATAATTTTACAGTTTTTAGAGGAAAGTTTGATAAAAACCATTCAAAATAAGTAAGAACCAACCTGTCTGATCACATCATTAAGACCAGGACAGAGACCGCCACAAGTAACAATTGCAGCCTTAACACAACTTGGTTCATAGTATATCATCTTTCTTGGGCCTGCACGATGTACCCTGGCCAGAAAAAAAATGTTAAATTGAGAGGGATAGTTACAGGGAGCGTACCAGTTCTCCCTAAACAAGGACTTGATTTTCTGCATTTAGAAAAGAAGTAACCAGCCAGACATTACTCTACCCCCTGGCAATGTGTCATCCTGGTTTATTCCTCAAATGAAGTAATATTAGTATGAAAGGAAAAGTGATTCACAAATAGAATAGAACCCCAAAAATTAATAGAGGTTGCAAATCAACACCCAGCATTTTGAAAATGAAATATGTTAAAAAGAAATTAGCAATATACCATTGCTCAATGAAGCTGCAATCGCCATCAACACACTCAGCTCCAGCAGAGTTTGGGGAAGCAAATTTTATCACCTGAAATTTAATTAAGTACAGAAGATACAGTAACTTAGTTTAATGAATCTTACAAAATGATTTAACAAAGATGCTTAATCATTTTCGTGTTCTACCTTCAGAAGTGCTCTATCATCATCATTTACATAGCCATTCCATCCACTACTTAAAGATCCATTTCCCTCCCCAATTGGATTCCTAGATAACAAAAAGAAAATGCATCATCATGCAAAAGAAAACAATATTCTGAATATTCATGCAAATTATTAAAAGGAAATACACAAGAGAGTAACACTTCTCTTTTCTCTTATAATAAAGTGGAGAGAAAAAAAAAAAAAAAACAAACTACAATACTCTCGCAATATAGGATACATCTTTGTGAGAACTGGAAGGAGCAACACAAGTGAATGACAGTGAATTACATCCAACCCTTTCCAGTTAAAAAATACAATGACCAAACTACCCTCCTCCATTGAGAGAATAAAAATAAGGAGCAACTTGGGTATTCAGGAAAGGAGAAGGATGAGATACATTATGGCTATATTCCTAGGATTGAAGGACGGAAAAAAAATACTTCCATGTTTCTTTGGGGTGCTTCATGCTTTCTTGGTTTTTGGCTTTTGCGTAGCATAGGATTCTCAAAGAAAAAAAGTACCTGGCCTTGAGGGAAAAAGTGGTTGGTCTCGGTTCTACATCAATAACATCTCTAAGATGGGGTAAATTAAATCTCCTCTCAAAATCATCTTGAATTTTCTGTTTCCAATCTGGGTCTGAAAAATTAAGCTCTGGTTTGGCTGCCACTGCTCTGGTAACTAGTTTGCAAAATCCTGATTTTGCCCTTTCCTCGAATATTCTAATTTTCAGGCTTCTCGACTTACACAAATGTACATTCCCATTGCAATTCAAACGATTTTGCACAGTACTGTAACCAACTTTATTGAAAGTCGGTACTGAAGCCATGCGATTATAGACTCTCAAACCTGTTCACAACATTCCACAAAGTAAGTACAAAGTTCATGTACAAAAATATTTGTACCAGTACAATTGAGTTTACACGAGAAATAGGAGTAAGGTACCAGAAACCTAACAATACCAAATTGGTACAGTGCTGAGACAAGAATTGAAATACTAGTGTGCTTTTATTTACAAAGAACAGTACCTGATCTTATGCTGGCGAGATTCATAACATACTGAACAGAACCACACTACCATGAATTCCTTAACTTATTAACAATTTAATTTTTGTATTTTCCATTCTTACAAATTGGGGTTTTCAATTTAGGGTATATCAGCTTTGGTACTGGTAGTAAGTTGGTCAGAATTGTATCAGAGAAGTGGTGCCTAATTCAGACATCGTAAAAAGTTTATCATATGGTCGACTAAATTCTCACCAGAATAACTACAGTAGCTCTGGACAAGCCATGATCAGTGATCACATGCAACAAAACAGAGAGTTGACAAATCTCAAGTAGAATTTGATATTTTTCCAAATATAAAAAAAAATTAAAATTAAAACCAAAAAGCACTACCTACCTACCCACCAGATTAGTGCCACAGATCCCTCTTTTCAAACCAAACAAAAAAGTTCTACCAAAATACATGCTAAATTAAGCGTACCTCTACGAAGCTCTCTTTGATCGACTTGAGAGAGGGGAAGAGAAGGTTTTTTTTTTTATCTTTTTTTTTTGGGAAATTTATAGGCTTGTATAGTGGAGAAGACACTATTTCTAGAACGAGTTGTTTAAATAAGGAGGGAAATGTGAGAGAAAGGAAACGCAAGACAAAAGAATTGAGGAATAAAGAAATAGAAAACCAAGTTTGACCCCTGGATTAAGAAAATTAGTACATGGACCTGGGGCAAACAGCGAATAGAAAACCAAGTTTGCTTTGCTCACGACTTTTTTTGAGATTCAGTCCTATTTTATTTTTTTTCTGACTAAAGTATCCTTCGCATCTCTTCGCTGAATCTCGATCTCCTATGCAATCTCCAAGGGTATTTTAGTCAAAATAAGAGTGAATCTCTAAATGGTGGAGCGAGCAAAGCAATTCCTCAAACTGAGGTATGTTGAACTGATTGGGAAATGGGAATATAAATTTGTGGGCTTTGGAGGCAGAAGCGGATTCGGAATTATGCAAGAATTGTTGGGTATGTATTTATATTTTTAGAAGATGCCAATGAAGAACTAGTGCTTAAATTATACGTGTTTCTATTATATGGAGTATGGACATATTAATTGTTGTTTAGGTAAATTTTGCCTATTGTATTTTTGTGTAATTCTTTGTTGTAATACACAGAAAAATTAGAATAGAGTGTAGTCTTTCTATTAAAAGAACATTGGTTATTTTTTGTGCATAAAAAAATAGTAAAATATTCACTATAAAAAATTTGAATGAAATATTATTGTATAAAATAATAAGGACATCTAAAATTCTGAATAATGAATTATAAAAAAAAATATGCAGAAAGTACTAGTAAATAAGGTGTCAAATTAGCATTTTGAATTATTTTATACGGATAAAAATTATTTAATTTAAGAAATAAATATTATACTTAAGGATAATTATGTGAAAACTACGGATCCAACTCTGCTTGAGAGTAATACAAAATAATGGAATACTAATTCTTTTTATGAACCGGGTGTAGTCTTTATTTTTTCGAGACTTTGACAGTGACTGTCAAAGATGAACCGGGTGTAGTCAGAAAGCTTTTCTTCAATTTTGATTGCTAAAGTAGGCGGCCACGCGAAAGAGCAAGCAAAAAAATGTGACACCAATAGGAAATGTAAAGGCTGCACCTGGATTATAAATGTATGATTTAGACTGTTTAATTTAGCGTAACGTGCTATGTGTTTTTAAGCGTTAATTTAGATTGATTTTTCCTAATTTTATTGGACTAATCGATTATACATATACATTAATATTTTTTTAACATATATTTTTCCTTATTTTTCTGCAGATTTATCACAAAATTAATATTGGAATTAATAAATTTGTGATCTGATCGTCAAAATTTCTAATTTATTATAAATGATTATACCGTTATACTCAAGGCGTTTACAAAAAATTTTCAACACTTTGACAAGTCTTATTCCGTGACTTGACAAAGAAGTCCCACTCCAACGATATATACATGCATCTACTACTTAGAGCAATACACAAAATATACTAGTGCAACATGCGGCTGTGGTTCGTGCGTAAGAAACTGTAAATTCTACAAGGTGTATATAGTATTAAACGTTTCTCATTTTCTTTTCTTTTATTTATTCCTTGAAGGAAGATTCCATTTGTTGTGCTCAGGAAATTAACCCCTCGTGACTCTGCGAGTAACGACTCCCTTGTGATTCCGTTCGGATCTGGAGATTTCGTCCGTACACATTTATGAAATGCACACCTTTTTTTTATTTATAAATTTACATTTCACTCTACCATGCTTCCACGAGTCAGAGTAGATACATCTAATCTAAAGTATTAATAAAAGCCCGCTTTTTTTCCGTATCTGAGCCATCTATTTTTCATAATTAATCTGATCCATTCAGTTTATTTAGCGACTTTTCAATTTTGAATTAAAAATAGTTGTACCAATCATTAATAATAGCAAGATTTTTTAAAATAGTTGTACCAATTAAAAATAGTCGTACCAATCATTAATAATAGCAAGATCTTTTTAGAAAGAAAATATATGTCAAGTTTATTTAGCGACTTTCTAATTTTGAACTTACAAATTTTTGTCTATAAATTTTGACAAGTTTTTTACGACATATTTTTTTATTTTTTTGCATTAAAAATTTTTATATTTTACATAGCGCAGCGAAACTACGACTGCCATATCTAGTTTACTTTGTAATGCAACTATGCAAGTATGCAACTAGCCTAACAATGAATTCTTACAATTTTTGTATGTAAATGTGTCTTTTTAGAATCACCTAATCAGCAATGAAAGTCCAGGACCATTCGATCAATACGAAATGTCCAAGATATATTTTTTTTTCCCTTTTGTGGAATGTAAAAATAAAGAACTGAAAATCTTACTTAGGACCTATTTTTAGGGAACCTCCAATAGTATCGAACAGACAAGGCCAATCTTATTTATAAATTTTGCTATAAGAAAAAAATATTTAGGAATTTTTGCATTCTGAAAATACGTAGGAAATTTCAATTCTCTTTATGTGTATTAATTAGCACAATTAACATGAATTAAAATATAGCAAAATGTAGAAGTCTGTTGTATCGACAAAAGGGCTTATGTATCTTGACCACTAATTCAAAATTCAGGCCCAAGATTCTACAGACTTTTAGAATCCATACTTCTGTGGATACTTGGGCCTTTCATGACTTAGTCCAGGTTTAAAGTTGCATGTTATTGGTCGTTTCTTCAAATATTGAACGTTCAATATTATTTTTGAACTTCTTTGAATTACGTTTTAAATTAATCTGTTAGCTTAAGAAAGCAGTTCTTAGATATTTAAATTTTGGGAACCAGAGAGATTTTCTAGCTCATAAAATGTGGCACAAATCGGTTAACATAACTGCTCTCGAAGCAACATAAATAAAGGCATGTATATGTATAAACGTAGACAATGCTAATAGTCGTCTTAATATATATGATTTTACTTGTCCGAATCAATTTATAATGTTAGCAACAGATGAATCAGATTTCCACGCAGAGTGCAAATAATTCATATAAGTTTAAAAAATATGAATTGGATACAGGATACGGATTCAAAGACAGACGAACCATATCAAATTAAGGCAAAGTCAACATTCCAAGGTAAAAGAATACGGATCTAAAAAAGCCTACCTACTTGTGTTATTCATTGTTCGATGGAGGTACCATATATATGTACCGGATATAAGTTAAATTGTTCTTGTGCTGTGAGATTTGCATTAGCACACGGATTTCAATATAATAAACGGTCTAGATCCTGACTGTGACCGTTCAAAAGCAAAGAGGATTTTAACTAATTTTGGAGCTGGCAACTGATCACACTTAAATTCACATATTTCTTTGGATTATTTAAACCTGACCTAGTTGTTGCGGGCCCGTTTTATAATAATTGGATATGTATATTAGTTTCTCAGTATAGTTTGCAATTAATCATGGCTTGCATAAAAGACAGAAACAGACAAAGGTAGCTGTGTGACTGTTTCAACAGGAAATAATGACTCATGCATTCACATTAATCAAATTTCACAAATTAAATTTTGTTGTTTGAATCATTGGTCAAATTTATTCACAAAATGCATTCTTAGGACAACGATAATTCACAGAAAAAAAGCTAGAAAAGTAAACAACAAAGAAGATTGAATTCCTTTATAGAATGTCAACCATAGATAACATGAAAGAAACTTTGACCCACTACTGAAAAAAAAAAAAAAACAGAAACTATACATCGACATAAACAATAACTTCGACATTCCGATACTTTTTTGTCCATCTTACATGATTCGTAAGGACTCTTTTCTTATTAATTTTCACTCTTTATAAACTAAAACACCATTTGCATTTACTTCGTTAATTGCCTAAATTAACTTCTATAATATAAACAACTTTTATTGTTGTATATAATTAAGATTTCTGTTTGATGGGTCTAGCTTCAAGGCCCCCTCCATCCCTCTTGATCAGAGTGTATGGCAAGTGGGTACCAAGTATCTTATCCCATGTAATGAAGAATGGCTGCGAGAAGTTGTACTTATTACCGTATAGTTGGTGATGCACATCATGATAAGCTGTGTTATTCCAGAAAAACAGGTGGAATACATTTCCCGGTAGCCACAACCCACAATGGTCATCGATCCCTTTTATTGTAGAAAATGAGAAGAAGTAAATTGAAGTACGAGGTGACATGCCAGATATGACGAAAGCAAGGGCCCCACCAATGGTATCTAGGAGGAGGCCCTCGATCGGGTGGTTGTACTGGCTGCCAAAGCTGTAGGGGACTACTAGACGGTGATGCCATGAGTGGATGTGGCGGTACAAGAATTTATTATTGTGCATGTACCGATGCCAGAAATACTGCCATGTGTCTATCACAAACATGCCTATGAAGAACTGACTTAACACAGTAAGTAGGGATGGTTGGCGCATACGAGCAGCATCAGAGTCTTGTCCAGTATACTGTAAAAATAGATAAAATTATGTGAATGTTTTTAATATCTTGCAAAAAAAAAAAGAAAATAATATGTGAAAATAAAAGAAAGCATGATTGTTTATTTCTGTTTTCAATTATTGGTGGTTGCAACCAAATAAGCAAGCAATCCCATCGGTAAGAACTAATTAGTCCGACAAAGCTAAAGTTTCTTGTACCGCACTGTAGACTTCTGGAGAAGTTAATTAAAAGAGTTTTAAATGCGATGCAACAGCTTGGTAAGTTTTGAAGTTGGTGGCTTGTCTATGTTTTATGATAAATTCACATACAATCAATCATGCTGCTTTGCCACGTACAAGGACATAAGTGATTGACATCTGCTATGATAGGTGTTTTCTAACTATATGTATTTATGTTATGAAACTTTATATCTTCAGATATTTTTGGAATTATGCTGCTCTCTCTTTTAAACTCCATCTGCTGGATTATTTTTGGTTAACGCGTAATGCATGGTAGGACCTGCTCATAACTGTGCACTATGAGATGTGGAGGAAATTAATCTAAATCCTAATCTCCTCTGTTACAAAACTTTTTAATTTCGCACAGTTGTTTAGACGGGTTACTGAAAAATGGGTCCCATAGCATCAAAAGTCAGTCTATTTGTTCTTACTTAAGAAGTTGAAAGTGAATAAAAAGAACTTCATGAGGCTATTTGTCGGTGACTTCTATAGCAACCGTGTTAGGAAATTGAAATACTAGAGAATCTATACTCTTTAAGCGGTGCATAATTGATGAAATATGGACCAGATTTTAACATCATTCATATCGTTTGTACTCGAGCTTGGTACAATTTATTATGAGCTCCGTATAAAGGAAGTTTCTGCATTCATGGGGCACTTAATTATTATGATATGCATGTACTACCAGCTGGGCCATGGAACTATGCATGGGAGCACATGTGAGGCAATGATAATAAAAGGTTGCATGATATATACATAGCTATATAAATGGTCTTTATGTTAGTTGCTTTTTTTGGGGTGAGCAACGGTTTTTCTTATTTTGTTTATATTCGATATTATAAGAAAATACAAGGTATATATCCTATCTACGAAACTAGAAGCAAATTATGAAAATAACGAAGGAAAGCTAGCTATATGCATATTGATCAAAGCTAGCTAGTAGCTAGGCAAAAAAAATGTTTTGTTCTTATATATATATCGCCTCTAGCCAAAAACACAGCCATAACGTTAGTAATTATTAATATGGCCGAAACCGCCACTCTTGATGTCTATAAGTAATAATATATGCTTTATCTCGACATGGAATTTTATACAGAAATACTTATTCTGTTGCTAATCATCTAAACAGAATCTATAATGTTACTTCAACTGTTAATTATATATGATAGCTTTCTTCTCTACAAATATTGCTCCATTTGTGAGTATAGTTAACATTGTAAAGTGCAAAAGAATCTAATTATGTTGACAAAAATTTACCATGAACACGAGAAATGCAACGGCAGCCTGGACGAGCTGTTGAAGCAAAACTCCTTTAACGACTTCGCGCTTCGGCACTAGGTTCTTCTTCTCTTCATCTTCTCTGGAATGTAACCTATACTGGTCTAATGAGCCGAGCATCATGTATAAGCCAGAGTAGACCCAATACACAACAATTGGGACAAATATTGCCAAGATTTCATCTGAGGCATATTGGAGCGCCATTCTAAATTGAAGTAGTAGAGTTGAAATGCAAACTAGGATTTGAAGTAGGATGAGATAATGAGAGGGGTTCGCTAGTGCTTATATAGTACAAGGCAGCTCTTACAGCTGCTTATATTTTATTCGCATGGAAAGTTTCAGGCATTTTCAAAAGGCGTGAAACAAAGTGGTTTAATAAGTACATGATACATCTTGGCTTGAAGTCAATAATTGACCGTCAACTCCCTTAATGTTTTACTTTGAGTTTCATCTTTTATCCTTAGACATTTCCTTCGAGGGCTGAAAAATTTGACCCTATCGATAAAACATGCATGATTGATAATTCGAGTCCGGCCGGTTGAATTTTTTTAAACCATTTAATGCAACATTTTTTTCCTTACAAAAAAATATATACTTATAAGAAAACGAATTACAAATCAACCCACTGAAAAGCATGTAAGGTACATGTAAATCTAATTAGAGCCCTATGGATTTGTGAGATGAACAGAAAATGATAAAGTCATGTGGCACAGTTTAGACGATAAATTATAACCATTAATCTTGATTTATTTGATACTTGATAATTAGTTTGCGCTCCAAAATTTTAACTTTTCATGTTCATTAGTATTATATCACGATCAAGTTGAATAACCAATTATTTTATACATTTGTTTCAACATTTTAATCTCTTATAAATATTATAAAAGTACTCACAAAACAAATTAGAATGACAATACCGAGCTGTCAATTGAATCAAAATCGACATAATAAAACAGCGCAATTAGGTGGCATGAAAAGGCAATTAATATCAACACCGTATTAGCAACGATGATTGTGATTTGAGTTACTTCTTGAGTTTCATTCCAAAAAAGCAACATTTACTGACGAAAATCTTAAATTTTAAGATAAAATAAATTTATTTATATAAGACATTTCATTCAATAAATTTTTGAACACAAATAATTTTTTAATACTTAAGAAATATAAAATGAAAAATATAACAAATACGTACAGAAATTAATAAAGAGGAGTAAATATTAAGAAGTTGTATTACGTTAAATTAAGTTTGACGTCGTTTTTGAAACACATCAAACATATCCTTTTTAAATGGTAACAAAATAAAATAAAATAAAATGCATAAACTTTCCAGTCAGGATCAGATATGATTTAGAATATAACTGATACTTGTTGCCAAAGGAGTTTAAATTTTTTAATTCAAAATAATTATTAATAATTATACGGGATGAATCCTAATGTGTTTGGGCAAAGAACGCGGAGAAGTTGGTATGGAAAGAAAGCTGATCAAAACCAGATTAGCAGTGTTAATTATTTGTGTGGTTGAGGTCAAACAAACGACCAATGGTAAGACTAAATTATCAAATTTCAAAGAACGGTGTCTTGTTTGTTTGTGCATGATATGCATACTTCAGAGATGACCAATGCCAAATATTTTTCAAAGATATGGGTACTTTTGTAATCATGAATCCAAAAATTCTGGTAACTAACTTTTGTAGGGTTAGTGATGTGACACATACGAAGCTGGCTACCTAAAATTGGGTGCTAATAATGTTGATTTATTGCATTGATTTATTTTATTTCAACACATACGTTGCTTTTGGTTCCTCCGGGACCATGTGTATTGATCTCACAATTTTCCTTCTTTTGCATTCTTATAACGTGCACTGATTTTTTGTCTTCTGATCTTATATAAAAAATTACATACTAGAAACTAGAAAGTAGATATATACTACGTCCGAAAAGAGAAGTGTCATTATCGATCTCAAGAGTCAAGACTCCAGACGACACTATTTTGGCACATACGTATATATAACAAATGTTATTTAAGGAAAACGAAGAAGCATGTACCGATAAAAAGAAACAATTATTTAACAACTGCAAATAGTTCTATCAGCAGTTTTTGCTAATTATTAGTTCTGGTGGCAAAATTGTGATTTTTTTTATCCAATAGCTGTCATATACTATCTAATTTCTCAATGAACTCAAAGCTTTCATTTTAATATCCGACCGAATTTTTCTGGTCAATTTCAGACTAACATTTTAAGGAAAGAAATAACATCGATCACCCACTGCGTTAAAATTATAATTTTTGGAGTATATTTCACAAATGGTACATAAAAATATCATTTACTTATCAGTTTGGTCCTTAAAGTTTCCAAAATATCATTTGGATATCTAAATTTTTTAATTTGTATTATATCGTCGGTCATATGCCACAAACTTTTCTGGTGTCATGCAGTGCCATATGCTCACAATTTTATTTATATTTAGAAATTGAAATTCATTAATTGAATTCAAAGCATTTACATTGTTCAATTCACGAGAGATGCATCCATATATTGTTTTAGATTAATTTTAATTAATTTTACATTATTTTAAGTGATAAAAAATAAATAAATATATTACCTACGATAGATTAATTTTACTGCATTCATTTTATGACAGCTCGATCGATCTAGCATAAAAAAATTTAAAAAATTATAAAATTCTAATACATTGATTCATATCTAATAAAAAGGGAATATGATCAACAGTTTGAATTTGATATTTGGACTTTAAATTTTCAAATACAATTAAAAAAAGCATAGGACAATAAACATTTTATTATAAAAATAAAGCATGAATAAATAAATTTTATTTGTAAACCGACAAAAGTATTTTACGTTATAACAAGCAAGCACCAACTGTCAACTCCCGTCGCCGAACTAGTTGAATCCAAAGAAAAAAAAAAAAAATAAGAAAAAAAATTGTGTGTAAAAGTAGACGAATTGATGCTACATACATATTAAAAAAAAATGATGGGATAAGCTCGGGGAATGCTAGGTATGGAAAATGAAGCCTCGTTGCTAACTGCCCATAATGTCATCCAAGAAAAACAAGTGCATCACTAGTCGCAACTTCACATGAAACTCACTTGTTATGAGTTTTATCAAAGTATTTTCAAACAATTAATGAGAAGAGTTTAATTATCATAAGTTGTCACAATTTCTTCGATTAAATTTCATGTTAAATTCTAAACGGAGAATAGTTATATTTCTTACTCTTTACTAGGATTTCTGCACTTATAATTTAGAAAGATTTGAGGTCGAATAAAAACCTTTCCCTTAATCTAATCTGTTGAGTTGCCTGTGAGTTATATATAGTTAAGATCTCTTAAATTGCGTTGACATTTTATTTCTTTTATATGTAATTTGGAAGTACACACTGACTTTATACAGTAATAACGTATAAAGCATTTTGTCATATGGTGATGCCCGTCTTCCGAGGCTATTACATGTGTATCGCAAAAAATTGAATAATTTTTTTTAAAAAAATAAAATTGAATAAGTCAAATATGGGTAGTAGCAAGCAACAAGATGTGAACGGTATCAATTTAGTGGTTCTATTTTTGGTGTTGTACAAGGTTCTACCAACCAAAGATAATTAATTAGTACAAGTCTTTCGAGTCTTCTTAATTTGTAGCGCGTCGTCCTTGAACAAAATCATGTTAATTGTCTTTTGTTCAACTGCTGTAATAACTACTTAATAACCAATTAACACGTGGTCGTACTTGCATTCTCCATTGCACAAAAAAACTTTGGGGTCATTTGTGAGTTGTGACTGAAAAATTTGTTCAAGTAGGTTCATGCCAAGATCTCAAAATGAACTATATTTCAAAATTTATAGACCAGGGTAGACTTAAAATCTTCAACTGTTATGGGGAAAAGTATCGTTTGTCAAAATCTTCTATCTATTGTGTAACTCGAAATATTTATGTCAAAACATTAGTAATTTTTAATCTGAAAGACTGAAACTCTTCAAAATGCACAACTTAGTAATAAAATTCTATTTTTTGTCAACTTAATTATGAAAATTCTGATATTAGTCAATCTAATATATTGAATCAGAACTATAAGTCTAAGAATTTAAGCAAAAAATAAATTTCAGATGTTTAATTTACAAATTTAAATCTGAAATTATATAGTTTTGTTGTTTGTAATGTTGATATGACAAAAGAATGATATAAAATTTCAAATATTACAAAAAATTTAAGCAAGAAGTTGCCTTAATTGCACTAATTTAACCGTCTGATAAAATTTTAATCAATAAATTAAAAATACAAAATATTTATTTGGAGATCACATTAATTTTTCGTACAATCACCTCATCTTTTACCATTAGATATATTCCATAAATTGCTCGATCGTAAGATCTTTCATGATCACTTTACATGTAATCCCTTTCACTTATCATTTCAGTGGTGCATACTAATATATGTGCTAAAAATATTTTGATTCCAGACTGGTGTGCCTTTTTTTTTAACTTCAACATTTTATGCTGATATGAACGTAAGACTTTGATTAGGTCTAACCAAGTTATCTTCCCAATGTTAACTGTCAAGTATAGGTGTGGACTAATATTAATTACAGATTAAGATTAATTAGTGGTTATTTAACGTAGTATATAAACACAGTGATAGTCTAAATTGTAAAATGAAGTGGCCAAGTAGGGGAGAATACGGACCGAATAGTTTTTGAAAAAACTTTCATAGGAGAATGTGAATTTGTGTTCAATATAACATGTGCAACCTTCCATTTTGGACCAAGTCTACTTGACCATTTTGTACTTTCAATACTGGGAAATGGCAGGGGGGAATATGTGGGGGATGCTTATCAGCTGTCGTAGGCAGTTTGAATAATCTAATATGTGCAGTCAAGTGGTAATTAGTTTTCTATGAGGAACGTTAACTGTAAGTCGGGTCTTAGTTTACCACAAAATAAATACGTACAAGTGGTGAGATTCAAATTCAACGGTATTGTAATTAAAGAAGACTACAGGAAAAGGGAGAGAGAATAGTCTCATTGGAAATATGATAAAGTTGACTAGTCAATTGAGATTGAATTTTTCGAGCCTGTTGTTATATATCAGGAGTCGAAGTAACAGAAAATTTTATCCATTTAATAGAACATTATTTGATCCACATACGTCAAGGATGACACAACTTTGGACATCTAATATTTTTTGGGTAATTCTACTGTGAATTTTTTTTTACATGCGACTAAATCAAAATCTTTCATTCAGGATTAATTATCCATATTTTGTATATCATTATTTTTGTGTCTGCAAAGTTTGAACCCGCGTGTGTTCTAACAGAGAAACAACAGAGTCCTTGACTATCCCTATAAAATTTTGCGCGCGTTCATTATTTTTTTTTAAGCACGTTCATAACTTGATTGTTAACACTTGACATTTTCAATGTTTGTACAAAAAACCATTACTTTTCGTAACAATAATCTTGTTTAATAATGTTTATAGAATATGGGAAAAAAACTTAATTATCATTGTATATATCTACTTCAAAAAATATATATATATATATATATATATATATATATATATATATATATATATATATATATATATATATAGTTATATTCGATGATGTTGTATATTCACATTAGCAGCGTTGGTTTGATGCTTTTAAAATCAGGACTGAATAACGGTTTTCACTTTTATTATATTTTATTGAATCTTGTTATACCTCTAATCCTGGTTGAAAGTCATCTTGCAATTTATGATTCAACTTTTAAAATACAGAACCCTCATGAGTCAAGATAATGCTGTAGAATTAAGTTTAGAAATGATCAGCTATACAATTAACGGATTTCCTTTAATATTATGATTGGTTGGATGCTTTGAAAATCAGGACTGAAATAACGGTATTCACTTTTATTATTTTTTATTGTATCTTTTCAGACCTCTAATCCTGGTTGAAAGTCATCTTTCAATTCATGATTCCACTTTAAGAATACAGAACTCTCAAGATAATGCTGTCGAATTAAGTTCAGAAATCAGCTACAATCAACGGATATTTTTAATATTATGATTGGTTGGATGCTTAATTAGAAACGTAATAATTAATTCTGTGTTTATGTATAAATATGCAAATTGTACGATGAATATGTTAGTATATTAATTTATGACTCCAACAGAAAATTTCCGATATATCTAAACAAAGGACTGGATTCCAAAAAGGAAAAGGGAATCGATGCCATTCTCAATTTTGTACTGCGCCCTGCGCGTGCTGTCAGCTGTGCCCACGTAGGAGAGCAGGTATTTCCCTTTTTTTTTTTCTGTTAATAGATTTTCTGCGACGAAATGATTATAGCTTTCGTACTTCATGCAGAAACGAGCAAGTTTCTCGCGCTATGAGCGGCATATATTTTTTTATCTTTTATCAACTGCATATCATTTTTTATTTACACTGACAAAATCTTACGTCATCAACATACAGTATTATATTTTTCACATATAAATTAATTAATGCCAATGTGATATTGATATTGAAATCTTTTCGTCGACCAAATTTAATATTTTTTTTTTTTACTTCTTACCATTTTTAAATGCTAAAATCAAAGCTCTGCAGTTAGGGGTGTCAAACGTGGTTAACGACCACAGTAGAGAGCAATATTGTTACAGTGCCATTTAAATAACAGTATGAGACCGGTATGCCACTTATCGTTTCGTTTATTAAACGAAACAAATTTTCGTGCCATCAACCGTTCCACTTCAGAAATTACACATAAAATGATTTGAAATGAGGTCGAAATGGTATCATTTCAAATGCCACGTACCGTTCCACTTAGAAAACGGTATAATTTTCTATGCCACAAACCGTTCCATTCAATTTAAACGAAACAGCATAACGATAAATGGTTTCCGTTGACACCAATATCTACAGTTGGTGAAGCGAGCATCATTTATATTAGAAATTGATCCATTTAGACCTGCTACATGTTGTCTTCACGCCACAATAGGTCCGAAGAAAGTTCTATTGTATTACTACGGTAGCACCTTAGCACTTAATTCGGCTGTTAAATTATGTATGATATAATTAATTTGATTTAGGACGGATACATATATATAATATACATAGAAACGAATGTGATATATTACAAAAAAAATACATTTCTAAATTTATTTCGCAATGAAAAGAGGAGATGCGATTAAAATTGAGAGGCGGTTAAGGTCGGTTTTCAATGTTAGCCAAGGTCAGGATTTAAAATCTAAAATCCCGAGCTTAGCGTATTCTGATCTTGCAGTAACATTTATAATAATATCAACATAATATTATTATTTTTTTAAATAATTTTTTAAATATGATAAGTGAAATCAATTCCAACACCATCAATACTATCAGAGATGTCATTTTTGGAGATTTTGCTCATCTTTCCTGTCAAAAAAAATGACAAGATATCTCTTCGCCTTTCTCTCCATCCCCTCTGCCTCTGCCTCCCTTCTCCATGCCCTCTGCCACTCTTCACTCGTGTTGCCTTCTTTCCCTTTATCTTCCCTTCCTTCTCAATCGGCATCCTCTTAGCATGATTTCTTCTCCCTCAAACTTACAAAATAGTTCATAAGGATGAACACATAGAATAAATAAAGTAAACAAATACGGTACAAAAATTTAAGTTGAAGAGATATAGCAATTCGTTTGAACATATACAATAATTAAGATGAGCAAATACAACAAATAAGTTGAACAAATACAATTGGAACCTATAATAAAAGATACAAAATGGGCTAAAAAAAAAAATCACAAATTTAAGTGCACCTTAGCACATGGGCTCATTTTGTACAAAATGGACCCAATAGGCTGATCTAAAATTTAATCATATGAGGTGCGATTTGACTGTAGCCCAATAAAGCTGAATCAGGTCAGACTAAACTGGCCCACTAATGCTGCTAGTCAATCTACTATTTTATTACAAAACTTTATCCACCTTCTTAGTTTGAATTGTATTAACACTGTGCGCATTGATAGAAACGATGAAAAAGAATATAACACATTTACAATTATTATTAGACCATCGAAATAATATTCTGTGAATATAAATCATCATCATTTTCATTGGTGAAACCATAGTTTTAAAAAAATAAACCACATCTGAATACATGTTTAATTTCTTTTTAATTTTTTGAAGTTCATAAAGAAAATTAAAAAAGGTTAAATTCCAACATAGACATTGGGATAAAGGGTTCATGACTGTCTAGGTAAGATTTAAGGGGAACATCAATAATTATCTCGATTTTGCTTCTTTATAGGACACTGAAATATCAGAAATGATAAACGATCGTGAACGAACCAACTTTTTTTAGAGAACAGAAAGAAAACAGCTCTACCCGCCAACTGACAGTGGCAATCAATTGAACGAACCAAGAATTACTTGATAGTAAAAAGGATACATGGCCCACATGCCATTGTATTTTATCTTTTAAGCACTTTTTAAATTCAACTATTCATTATCAGCACTTTCAAAGTTGATTGCTCAACTCGTGACTATTCGCTGTTTTGTATAAAATACAAAAAAAAACTCCAGTTTTGTATAAAATCGTAATCATGTAAATCAATTTTTCTGGTATTAATTAACCACCCCCCTGCGCTCAATTGATGTTAAACGAGCATCTGACAGGTATTCAAACGTTGGAACACAAGTTCTAATTAAAATGTATGATTTTCGTTTTGACACATTTCACAGTTGTTATACCAGCAAATTTGATGTATCTTGTATGAGAATGATCTATCACCAAGAACAACTGTAATGGCATTATATGAGACAATGTGTGATTTCAAATGTGCATTTATGGCTTAACTAAATTTTTTGAAAATGACCTAACAAAAAACATTCCCCTTAGGAGCTCTTTAGAAAGCGAGAGATGTTGATGTAGTTAATAAGTTTCAAATTGCTGCAGACTGCATCATGCGAGTAGTTATAAACCTACTTAGCTACCTCGAGCTTTATCAATGGTAATGTAATAATTAACTGGGTTTTAACACTAACTAAGAAACATTATGCCAGATTTATCTTTTATCGAGTCTTTATGTATCCATTTTGGTACTTAAATCTCTCTTCGTAATCTATAACAACACGTGTTATGGCTGAATCTAAGGCTGATACTTTTAGGTACATCATGTTAATTGACAAATTGTAAGGAGAAATGTTTCGAGACTATTAAAATTTTCACCGTTATTGTTGCAATATATTTTGATTTGAAATAGTCACCGCTTCGAAACGGCCTACCTTCCAATTCAATACAATGTGTCCTGAAATAACCTCGATAATATTCGAGCTAACTGACAAAGGATTATGGGCAACATTTAGATAATATAGTCGTAAGAATCTTAGAAAATTCAATATATTTTTAAAATAATATCCTCGTTACAAGATTTTTTTAAAATATTAAGTTACGCTTGATAAGTTGACAAATATGCTTGTGGAGATGTAATACCCACGTGGAATTTGGATCCACCGAATGAAGAAGAAGGATTTTTTTTTTTTTAACATAGATAAGAACAGATGCAACACTTTAGGATGTTAGAATTCTGGAATTCCACGTCTGCTTCTCTCCAAAATGTCCAAAGAAAAGGGATGAAAGAGAAAGGATAGAAGGAGAGATGAAAACTAGGTTCTAGGTAAGCAATAAGCCAACATTAGAGAATAGTATGGGCCTAATTGAGACAAGAGACACATTTCGTGGATAATTTGAATTTTTATTTTGGAAAATATTATTCTGAATTATCCTGATTGTGAAATAGAATTTATGTTCATATATATAATATTTTCATAAAGTTTATTTATTTATTTTCTTCAAACGATCGATATTAACTACGCATTGGAAGAGAGGGTCGGACCAGGATGCACCGCATGGGCTCTTACACTAGACCATTCATTGGGCCCATGTTGGATAATACGTATGATCAAGTTATCTTCTTCCTTTTTTTTTTGGGACTAAAGTATGGTCAAGTTATCTATCATTCAATTTCATGGAAGCTGCTACTTGCTGTTTGGCATGTACGGACGATGTATAAATCTATCCATTTTTTTTATTTTGTCATTATTTATTTTGGCAAGTACCTATCATTCCACATGTAGAGATGGGGCCAATCTATAATAACAAGATGATTGCCAATGATACTAGCGCCTAGGTGTGCCTAAATTTATTTCAATTAGTTCAATTTTTGGGGTCATGTACAGTGTGGATTATTGTGTCATTTATAGAATGCGAACAATATATGTTATCATGCTTTTTTATGTGTTGATAGCTTGATATAGAGCATAAGAGTTACTATGTTGAATTCAAGCAATATGCCTCCCAACTTTAATATTTATAAGAGATCTTCAGTTTGATTTCGAACCCGCAAATTCTATTTAAGATATATTGCTCTTCGCCTCTTCGGTACTAGAGAAAAAATTAATTAATAAATTTTTTAATGCAATTACATCTAAATATTTTGATTGTTTTTAATTCCAGTTTAAGGTTTTTTTTTTTCTTTTCCTTTTTTTTCCCCTCTTGTAACTACACAATTTGCATTCTGGATTTTATTTGCAACAAAAATTTTTGGTACCATCCTGCTAAAAATAATTAAGAGTTCACTAGTATTGAGCTGGTTTGATACGTATGGCGATGTCCAAAAAGGATCCGTACTACATGCTACATCATATGAGATTGGGATTTGGGACTACTAGGATATAAATCTCTTGGGCCCATGGAGTAAGTGGACATGGGATGTTAGGCGTGGCCTAAGACAAACTCTTTTTGTAACTCCTAAAACAATTTTTTTGTGAACGCCAATCTAAGACAAAGAGTCTCTTTCTATGCAGCCTTCACCCACCAAATTTAGAAATTAGGACGAACTATTAATTTAAAGAGTCTCTTTCTATGCAGCCGGCTTCACCCACCAAATTTAGAAATTAGGACGTACTATTAATTTATTATAGAGATCAATAAGATTTAAATCTAAATGTAAATTATTTTTCTAACAATAATTCATAATACATGATAAGATAACAGTTTTTAAGAGTTTTAGTCACATCACATGATCCATATATTAAACCATCCGCTTTCTTTCTTTCTTTTTTTTTCTTTTTCTTTTCTTTACCTTGTCGGATGACTCATGAATTATGTTTCTTCTCTAAGCGATTAATCATGTTATTTATAATTTACGTGTCATTGGCATTTCGAAATATATACATTTATTTATTGGATATAAAAACCTTTACAGAATTATTTTCATGTTGAGAATTTAATTCAATATATTTGTTTCCTGGGGTGAAATCTGATGAAAATTTATAATGGCATCATTAGGGTAGAATGTATATGATTATTGATGGCATATATATGTTCCCAAAAATTATTTTGGAAGATCAAACGACTAGCTAACTATTACAAACGATGTGAGAATTTTTTTAATAATAAAGAACTGTTAAAAAAAAATTTAGAAATCACTACACACGATGAATGAATGTTTTATAATATATAAAAGTTTAAAAGTTTTTTGTAACATAAATCTTGATGAAATTCATGCAAGAAAAAGTAAAACGCATCATAAAATTAGAAAAGATGTCCCAAAGAATAATTTAAATGATGGACGAAGAACATTTTCAAAACCAAAATCATTTAAACGCGTAAAATTGCGCATTGATCTTACATAATAGAATAGTATTATTTTTGTAAAATCTATATAACTTTTGAGATTTAAGGGAAGACTGTAAAAAAAAATGTTTCAAGAATTAATAGTGCCTTTTATTAGGGTTTTTCTCAAAATCATCGTTCTTTTATTTTTGGTAGGAGTCAATATCATGTTTTGTATCATTTTAATAAAAAATTTTGTTCTAAAATTGTGAACCTCCCGATTTCTATTCAAAATTATGGTCACAATGAACCCTCATAGGAACCAGTAAGTAGTAAGTAGTAACCAAATGAAATCCGGCGTTTCCGTGTCATCCCCCAAAAGCCGGGAAAACCAATAAACTCTGTGCTGCGAACTATGTAACAAATTTGTGGCAGCAGAGTAGCTATTTTAGTTTTCTCCAGAAAAACAAATCGGATTAAAAGCTCAAATAAAGTTAGCCTTTAAATAGACAAAATATGCATTGCTCCAGTAGTTCAAACAAACATAAATTATTAAATTAAGTAAATTTGACGAGCGTAATTCTGAAATTCATTTTACTTACAGTTCTTACATTTATTACTTTAGGCATTTTATTTTTCAATTTATTACTGTATATAACAAAAAAGAGGTTTGTTGTTATGAGAGGAAAATCAAGTTTTGAGATGTTATGTTCATGCTACATATGCTGTTTGTAGTCAAAATATATCAACCCCATTTTTAGCACAATTTACTTAATTAATTAGATTTTTTGTTTCCTCAAACTACGTCCCAGAAACATAAACTATAGAAGTGAATCCCAGATTTCGGTGACTTGCCAAACTGTACGTCAGTCGACAGTGCCGCAGAAGATCCAACCTAGCAGCTTGACGTAGACAAAAAAGAAATACAAAAAAGAAATTAAAATATCCAGGTCCATTGCCAATTATCATTGCAACCTGCGTGCTGGAGTTGACATCAAGCGCTATATGCCTATATTGATACATCGTCTCTACATAACTACATAGCTGTCGCATTAACTGCCGTGAGAGGTACTAACAGTTTGGCCTACATGGTGCGAGATCGGGAACACTAGTTCTTTTGCAAGAGCAGGACACCTCAAATGATTTCTCAATTTTGTAAATATTTTCTAAAAAAAGGAAATTATAATTATCTTCAATATATCTATCTTTCTTTTTGCAAACGACAATTTAAATTGAAGTACAAATACTTTTAGGTGTTTATCGGAAACTAGCAAATGCGCCCACCCAAATATGTGGACAAAATTTAATTCAGAATTTTAACAAACTAAAAAATTATCAAAATAGAATTTATGACAAAATTTTTAAATACATATAGTGAAAGAATTTCGCAGATCATCTAAATTTTCAAAACAGATTGTCTCCTTATTTATATTATCTGATTTTGTCTTTTTTACATTAATTGAGATTGACAAAAAAAAATTATATAATGAGATGTTTTCATCCAGCACCTAGACAGTTTTCAGATAAAAGATCAACCTTTTATCTGATATTCAAATCAAAATCAATGACCCATATTTGATATTAGTAGTTTGCTAACTTCTTTTATCTGACAAGTTTACGTCTTTTTAATGGATGCTTTTATAAGTAGTAGAGATATGTTATAATATTCTAGCTTGATTTTTTGCTAATTTAAAAAAGAAACAGTAAATTTTTATTGTAAATAAAACGTAAGTATACTATCTTCAATTATTTAACTTTTAATTGTTGAAAGAGGTTGCTGAATCATTATCCTAGCTACGGCCTACCATCTCATTAGAAAATATGTAAAGACACAATAATTGGACGAACATAGGAATATGACAATGTTTTACACCAAACCACATAATCTTATTTCCTAACCTATACAATATAGACATGCTATACATGCGCATGCGATTTGATTGTTTTACCAACTATATTGAATTTTTATCAACAAAACAAGCGGGCAAGACACACAAGCAAGAAAAAAAAAAAATAAAAGGCTTGATTACTCCTAATTAAGTTGGAGCATGGAACTACAAATTTCACACTAATTAAGACTGCATGTAGATTGGTTGTCGTGCATGTACACGCGAAAGTGGCTGGGTCGGAGGCATGGCATGCCGGGGCGGTGCCAACCTCAACTCCGTCTTCTTATGGCTGTGTATCCGGTACCTCATGGCTGGGGCCACAAGCGCCTCATGACCAACTTGCACTGCCGTATCTGGTCTATCTACAGTGTTAGCTTTCTTAGCCAACTTGGATCGGTGTGAATCGGTCGTCACATTCACTGCTTTATGGCTGACACAGCCCATGAGCAGTCCTTTCCTGCTTTCCTTCGTGTTTTGAATCTTCGGCTCATCAAACTGTGATTCCACTGAATAGTTTGCAGCGCTCGCTGTCACGACACTCCACTGAATACTTGCCTCGCTTGGCTCGTATATTGCTGATTTATCCATATCAGGATCGAAAAATGAGTGAGATTTTACTGATATGCTACTAATTTCGAACAAATCAGAACTAGACTCACTACTGATATCGTCGTTGTCGTCACCATAATTATCGGTGCCTCCAATAACACGACCATTGTAGGTGTCACCATCGCTGCCATTGCGTACATTGTCGAATGAAGCCAACAGAAAATTAGAGGGGTTAAGATTTTCCCTTGTACATACACTAACCTTTCTTTCGCAATCTCTGTTTTCTCTTCCAGAAACTTGTGTTCCTTCTACGCCTTTCAAATTCACGGGGCCACCAAACAAACCCTCAGTAAATCCTAGCTCAAGCCTTTTCATTCTCATCTCACTAGCTAATTTTATCTCATCCATCATGTTGCGTTCACCAAAACTATTTCTTGCCGTGACAACTTCTGCATCAGTATCTGTTGCTTTTTTCCCTGAACAACTGCATAATAAAACCCCAAGAAGCTTGTTTCCGTCGGCTTTCTTCATGTTACTGTTCTGCCTAAGCAGGCCAGTGCGACTATTACCACTGGCTTCAGAGCATGTGCTGGCTGTTCTTCTCGACCTTGATTTTGCACTATGTTTCACTTTCACATCCTTCTTATCTGGTAGATTTAGTTCCTTGTTTGGAACTATATCGTTGTTATAATCCATCGTGCCACTAAAATATTTCTCTGCTCCAAATATATCGATCTCGCCATCACCGCCACGCTGTTTGCTTGAGTTGAACTGAATTGAAGAATGGTTCCGGGCAGTGTGGTTGAGCTCCACATGAAAACTTTCTCTGACTAAGTTAAGGTAGGAAGAGAAAGAATCATCTCTTGGATTAATTGAGCTAGTGTTTACATAAGGCGAGGCTGCCGTGACAGTAGCCATGAGATAGCAGTTATTGTGTTTTGATTTAGGTTACAGATTAGAATTGCTAATGTACGCTTCCTATCTTGGGTTTAAATAGGCAGAGAAAAGATAAATATTAACATATAATAGTATATACTAATTCGGGACCTTCTCCATTTCATACTTCCAGTATTGTTTGTCTTATATATGTCAGACTGGAACCGAGAAGATAAGGCAGCATCAAAGAAGTGATATCGATCATCTCCATTTTTGAAGTAATGGACATGAGGAAACATATATATATGACAGGTACAGCAAATAGTTAAATGATAAGCCTTGAGGGAGAAATGAAGGGGCCAGATTTAGGAACGAGATGGATGCGTGTGGGTGACTTTGAGCCAGGTGTTTCTTTATGTTGCCTATGAGGTGGATCCATGGATACCAAAATTCAATTTTGTGAAGATAATCAAAGTAATAAATAAGAATTGCAAATAAAACAATGTATGTGAATTTTAATGGAGACTGGGGACACCATTTTAATCATATATTGTTATGGATATATTTTAAAACGGGCACATATTTGGAACAGAGTGGTGCTTTTTGGATGTGATAAGAGCTAACATATTCTGTTTGGCTACTATGATAAGAGGTAACATATTTTGTTTGGCTACTAGTAGTATGATCACTTTGCAAACACTTGGATTTTATGTCTATTCCGAAACCAACAGGAATACATCAGGATTGGCTCAAAGCAATCCAAAGATGCGAAGTTCATTGCTGACGTGGTGGTATAATTGTATGACACTAAGTTAATTATGATGTAATTCTAAATTGCAAAGATATGAACATAATTTTTTGGCTGTTATGAATGACAACGTTGGCATGGTTCAGACTTGACATAAGCCTAGCCTAAAAGAATTCTTTAGAGCAATCAACATACATCTTGGTTGGAATCAAAATATAAAAATCAGCAATATATCTTCTTGATTGAAGAAATTAAGAACAATATTAACAATTTGAATTGCACAATTGTGTTGTATATTTCATAATATAAATGCTAAAGTCTGGTTATGATAGTAAGTAACCCCAAAATCTTATGGCATTAAAACATCCTCCTCTTTATTGCATCTTATGTAATATATATCTATTTTTCGAGGGTACCAATGCATGTTCCTTTTTGTATCTTTGGGAAGAGAAAGCATCTTCTAAATAAAAATATCTTTTAGACAGATAGGAACATAACAATTATGTGGCTGGGTTACACCAGCCCATAACAAACATTCTTAATTTCTTCGACAATAGTTTTCCTAGAAAAGTTGGATCATCTTCTTATCCACAAATCAAATGGACCATAATTCGAGTAATATCAATTTGGGACTTATTGTGGAGACCCACATTGTTGAACATCAGGTGAAAGATCCAAACTAGCGGTCCAAACTAATATAAAAAAGAAGATGTACTAATTTAGCACAAAGTTAGTAGCACATATATATATGACTCCAGCATTCGAGGGATATGCATGCTAGTTTTTGTTTTACTAACGGGCTTGTTTATTGACAAAGTATGATATACATTATTATCAGATCAACAAAAATCCACTTTGAATTGAGACAAACATTATTCTAGCTTTTGCGTCTGAACAACTATCCTTGGCTTATAAGAAATATCTATGGTTTCATTTTTTCTCTTTTTCCTACCTTCCTTTCTTTATACAGAAAATCAAGGTCGGAGCTTCTTACTTGTCATGGCATGAGCATTGATAACTTTTTTATACTATAGAAGATTCAAAAATGATAATTGGCTTACGTGGATTTGAAAGCCACATATATCATTAATTAATGTTATACCCAGTCACGGATCTCTTGGCTATATGTTGGCCTCTTAAAAACCTCGACAGCATGCTTGTTAGTGCCCTTCTTTGCGACTTCTTTCGCTTAGCTCAAATCACTATAATAAAATAAGTATTTTCAGAATCAAAACTGACTGAAAAAGTAAACTATAATCACTTAATGTTTTAAACACCACATACTATATTTATTTTAGAAGTAATATACTAGCACCAAATAAGTAATAATTATATGTATTAACCAAATATTTACGCAGACTAAATCATCTTTTAGAAGTCACAAGAAAAAAAGGAGAAAACAGAAATTATCTAGCATCAACAATTTAGTCAATTTTTAGAAATTCTAAAATAAAAATTAATTAGAAAATTCATATGTACGTTATGATACAATTTATATCAGTCACCTTTGGCACCACACCAAATATGGCCCAAGTTGGCGATTGATATAATTTAAGATACTCCCAGGTCACTATACCCAGACCATTTTCAAATTTATCTAGGCTTGCATCATAGTCCTTTACTTGTCGAAACAATCAAATATTAATAATTAACTACAGCTAGAAAGGATCTCCCAGTAATTCTTTGGAGAGATCTGGGTTTTCTAGTTCTCCAGCATCTCTAATCAGAATGGATAGCCAACTACTATACATGTTTTGGAACCAAATCCTATTGCTCATAGATCTACATGTCGTCTTTACTCAGATATTTATCATTTCTTAAAACGAATAAAACAACAGAAGTTAGTGTAAAAGAGGGGTTGGCATCTGGCCAATAGGTGCTCATTGTGTGCTTTAGCTGAGGAGAATGCACTGCATATCTCATAAGACTGTCCCTACTTTGTCTCTGTTTGCCACAGGGTTTACCAACTGGCACACGTTCACTCTCCTTGCATTGCCAGCACTGCAACTCTGCTGCAGTCGCTGGTGCCAGAAAAGAAGCAGAGGGAGCTTATGCTGATTACTTGTTTTGTTGTTTGGAGATAGAGATGTGCCAGAACCTTCTCCTCCATCTCCAAAAGCCACAACATTGTTGCCAATGAAGCCTTCTTTGAATGGGGCATTCTAAATGCCTCAGATGCTGCAGTCACTTGAAGAGTTTTTATTATTCTTCTTAGTTCTTCTGATTTAATTGTTTACTTTTCTTTTAGAAATGTTCACCCTCTAAACCTTTCAAAAACACTTGTAACCTTTCTTTATTATATTATAAAAGTTTTGGGGCTTGACCCCTTGCTTTCTTCAAAAAAAAAATAATAATAAAATAAAAAATAAAAAAGAAGTTAGTGTAATAGTAATTTTTTTATTACTAAAGTAATGATATGTCGCTTGAGGCCTGAATCAACTAGAACAAGTCCTGATGCTAAAATGTAGTTTTCCTTCTCTTTCCGACAGCAATACTGGTGAGCGATGCTAAAAAAAATTGATAAATTGATATGAGCAAATATTTTCGATAGTTTCAATTCTTTAAATCCCTTCATATATGCTCAAATGGTTCTAATATATTAAGAATATAATATACAAAGAAAAAATCACTTATCAGTAGTCTAGACAATTAAGATAATTCAAAGAACATATCCATATTAAGCGAAAAGTGAACATGACTTGATATGACCACCACCAATTTCACTCAAGAGCACAAACAAAGAAGTTATATGTAATTTGATGGCTTAAATAGATAGTGCCTGTTACAAACAGATCAGTATCCAACTGTTTTGGTCCAATTGATGTGATCAACAGCTGATGTTGTTTATTTATCAAATCCATTCAATCTGAAACCATTGGTCATGAACTCATGATAATCAGACCTAGCTGATGTGGCAGTTCTGTGTTCTTGTCTAGTTGTAAACTGATTGTGCAATTATGTGATATCTTTGTACAGATTTTGATTCAGTTAAAGGCACTTCATTTGGGTAAATTTTTCGGAGAAAATTTGTATTTGACCTCTAAACATTGATTTTAACATTTCTTAAAAAGAATAGAACAATAGATATTTGTGTATTACTACAGTTATGATATGTCGCTTCAGGACTAAATCAACTTGAACAAATCCTGATGCTAACATGTATTTTATCATTCTGGAGCCACTGAAGTCAGGAGATCGAGATTTGGAAACTCTATCATTGTAAAAACACAGACCGTAATCCCTTATATTTGTGTATCAGGCTGAAAATGGTACCAGAGTGACCAATTCTGGATCAAGTACATGTTCAGTGATCCCCGACAGTTGAATCATTATTCAGTCACCGTCTATGTATCTGGAGCAAGTTTCAGTGACACGAGAAAAAACTAACCCTAATTTTACCACTTGGAACTTCCCATTTATATGGAGAAGCAAAACAACTCAAAATGGCAATATATGTTTTAAGGTAAGCTCGAAAGAAGAAACAAATGCGAACAAATCTGCATACTTCTTCCCAAGAAATTAACCAACTAAATCTAATTAATGCAACAGAACAGTATTACCATTTACCAACGTATGTAAAGAACTTCACCAAGATTCAGTCTATCTATCAAAATACACTGTGTTACAAAAAATTAGAAGTAACATGCCAAAATTTGAGTAGCGAAAACACTTGAAGACGGGCTACTTCAGAATAAATACCAACATATCCCAAAGGATAAAGTGAATACCTGAACCTTTTCAAAATTTAATTCGGGCTCTTTTTAATATAGTACAACATTTCTGACCGTGCTTTTCATTATTCAGCTCCATCGTTGCTGACAAGCTGTTAATTATGGAATGAGATTAAAAAAAAGTTAGCTGTTATAAACATAAAAGAAAAAAAATTAGAAATCAGAATGTTCTTTTCCCTTTTTCTTTTATTTTGCACTATGGTAGGGTTTATTTAGAAAACAAAAAGGTTTCTCCTGTAAGGTTTGTTACTAATGCCAAAAGTCACCTGGTAAAAGGATAATTGTAAAGGCTAAAGTACAAAAGTTTCCTTGGAAATCCTCTGAAGCAACACATAAAGTGACGACATACACTCAACTAATAATAGATTGATAACAACTGCCAACATTTAACTGATCTATTGTACCCATTTGAGAGAATAGCAAGGGATCATAGTTTCTTTATCTTATAAAGGCACTAAGGTACAGACAATTTCTTGTTTATAGGGGAATAAAAAGATGTATTTAATCTTCTGTAGTGGAATAAGCACAAACACAATGTTTTGCAGGAAGAATACAAGGGAAACTGTCTGAACTCTGTGGGTTCAAAAAAGATACAAAAAAATATAAACAAGCTTGGGAAAAAAAACAGAGATAGAAAGGGAGAGTCACCAGAGAGCCAATTTGCTCATAGGCTTCCATAACTTTAGGATCTTCTTCATCTTCATATCCTACCTGAAGTATCCTTGGTCCATTTACAGCCCAAAGAGCCTTCCTTCCAGCTTCCTACAAATATAAACAAAAAAATATATATAAATCAGTTCAATTTGGATGTCACTGCTGGTTGGTACTTCTGTGAAAAAAGTCCAATTAGTTTGAACAGATAGATGAAGAATCTTGCCTACAGAAAGATTTTCATTTATTTCATAAAATGATTCTGAACTGTTCTTGTATCCAGAATACTAATTTCCAATTCAAAATAAATTTACAATTTATTTAGTGCAAAGATTGTTATACAAGCAGATTTTTTTTAATTGACAGATAAAAGCACATCATGAGAAGGGCTAAACTGATAAAGAAAGTAAACAAAGGGGAAAAAGCTGACCTGCATGGAAATCATGTAAATGGCCTCCAAGGCTTCTTGCCGAATCTCAGGATCTTCTACCACCTCTCTCTCATGAGAAAGTACATTGCTAAGTTCAGGTGGCATTTTTGACCTATCTTCTTCACTATATATCTGCTATTAATTAAACATAAATAAACTCAATAACTAATTTGTTATAAAATTGAAAGGATAGTTTGTTTTATGTGGTGAAGGAGAAACCAACCAAAACAAGTACAACCAGCTATTGCCAAATCACTTTGACACCACCCACCCTGTTCACCCTCACCTCCTCCTCCCCAAACCGAAATAAAAAAAAGGAAAAACAAAGGTTAAAAATAAAGCATCTGTCCTTTATTCAAGGTGTCAATGCTTGTAACAGTAACCAAAATAGGTCCATCCCACACATGTTAGATTAGGCATAGCCACATAGGATAAAAGATAACTCCAATTTATTTTCACAGCAGATTACAAAAATGCTGGTACCAGAAAAGATTTAAATAGTGACCTTCTTTCCAGAAACAGGAAGGAGCAGAGCAGGCCAAAGATACTCAGCAATAATCAACAAATTTTGCAACTGATTATCAGCCTCGAAACAGCAGTTCCTAATTGTACTGCACACCTGTATCGCTTGAATGAAATGCACAAATGAATGTAAATTGGTGTTGAAAGTGTACTATGTGAATGAAACAACAGTTCTTGGGAATCATGTTTTTTAGAGAGACTTGATAGAGGCTACCATGTTGACCCTTAGGAATCATGTCTTTTAGAGAGACTTGATAGGGACTACCATGTTGACCCTTGAGAATCATGTTCACAGTGTAATATTTGTATAACAACTTTGTTACATACCCCTTTCTTTCTGATTGGGTTTGTAGAATCTGATTGACGCACGACCTGTTTCAACAGACCTCTTTTTGGTTCCAACAATACTCTTCTTCCTGCTTCAGCTTTTGATATGTTTATGAGTATTGAAGCGACATGTTCAAACGCATCTTCTGTTGTAGACAAAATTGAAAAATATGAAGGCCTGTAGTTCTAAAATTACTTTCATAGCATGTAAATTTCATCTCTTTCCTTAATTTTCTTGCATACCTCCTGAGTCAGCTGAAGATGACCGACAGAACGATCTAACTAGCTTAGACACATAGAGACCTTCCATCTTCTCATCCCCTACCTATGAATCCAATGGAAAAATTGCAAAATTTCAATTTATTATACATACTTGATAACCACACCACATAAGAAAAATGTGGTCAATGTTTGAACAGCGGAGATCAAGAACGTATAAATCAACTAAGCTTGTTTGTTGTATACCCTACATCTATAAATTAACTAAAATCTGATGGATTAATTTGCTTCAATAAATTTTCTTAATCCACCAAAGGGCAAACATACTAAACAAACAGCACCTTCTTTTTAAAAAATTAGTGAGCAAAATGCTAACTGTAGTCATGGTTTTACCAATTTTGTGCCGTTGCATTAACTAGCAACTAGAAATGGATCCATTTGGAACGATAGCAGCATGTACTCATTGGAATAATCACACAGACCTTGAATTTAATAGAACACTGAAACAATTGAAAAATTTTACCAGATACTGTCCTCTAGTCCTCTAAATCATGACTTCATTTAGATTGTTAAATCTCATTAAATGATTATTATATATATCTTTGGGCTTTCTGCTTGCTTAACTTAAATTTAATGATTGCTACCAGCTCAAGTAGGGTATTAATTTGCTCAATATTTGCTTAATTCCATTTATTTTGTTATCCCACAGTGGCCAATAGTGTGTGTCGTAATCTGTACAAATACCAGCCTGAATGACAATTCTTCAACAAATCAGATGCACTCTAATTTAATTAGACAAATCTGCAATAAAAAACCCACCTGGAGAAGAGCAGTAACACCAGCCTCAACTTGGGTGAGATTGACAAGCAACATAACTAGTTTCTGAGCAAGCTCTGGTCTTTTGTACATGACCTCCATGGAAGCAGCAACAACCCCAAGAGAGACAAGCTTGGAAGCGAGGTCAGGGACCTGGGAGAGGTTGATGAGTGCATCGGCGGAAGCACTGGAGATGTCCAGTGAGGAGTCCAACAGGAGGCGGCAGAGTGAAGGCAAGGCAAGGGTTGAGTGGGAGGCCAAGGTTTGTATTCCTTCGTCTGAACCTGTTAGACCCTGCACGATTTCTATGGCCGCTTTTCTTAACTGGAAAAGGAGAAAACGGGCAGTCAGAGAGAGAGAGAGAGATAAAAGGTTGGAGAAAGGGTGATTGGTGGGAGGAGAGAGAGAGAGAGAGAGTATACCTGGGGAGAAGGGGAGGACAGGAATCCTATGAGTTCTACCAACTCCGTCGCCATTAGGGAGTAGAGAGAGAGAGAGAGAGAGAGAGAGAGAGAGAGGGGGGGTTTTAGCTTTTAGGTTTTGTTTGTTGTTTCTTTTTTGTTCTGAAGAAATGAACCAATGGATTTCAACAGAACGTTAAAAAGTTTTGTTTAGTGTGTAGAATCCTCTTTTTGAGTATTGACATGTGAAAAGTGAAAACTGATTAAATACTTTAAAATAAGATACACACAGATAAGAAGAAAATACAATTATGTTTCCTATCATATAAGAACAGAATAAAAATATGTTTAGAGTTTTAGAAACAGGTTTGTATGGGTTTTAAAAATTAAAGAATCTAGTTATCGAACATTTTAGTGCCAATTTATTCTGGTTAATTTACTTTTTTTCCAATTCAACACTATTTATTTGATACAACATCTAATCAATGTTATTATAATCAAAGGTTCATAATGTAGTCGATGTTGATGTTGTGACGCCGATTTATTACTTTTGGAATATTTGCAAGTCGTGCACTATAAAAAAGGTCTTGATAAAATATAAAATAATTAGATTATAACAAATTAACACAAATAAAGCAACAAGATAATTCTTGTTCCTACTGTATTACTTATAAAAAGCACAAATCCAGAAGTATATCTTATTCTTTGTTACAAATAATATGGTTCATTGATTATTATAATCTAATTTGATCAAGGGTCTAGATTTAATTTCATAATGAAAAAGTTAAGCCCCTTCACTTAGACTAGATGTTAGGATGAAAATCAAACTAATAGAAACATTTTTTACATCTCGTTAATATAATTCACTTTTTTAGTCAATGTGAATTAACGTGAAAAAGAAAAATTAGAAAATATGAAAAAAAAAACTTTGTAAAATAAAAATTCATTAGATGCTCTGCAAAACTATCATCATAAATCTCTACTACTTATAAATGCACCCTGCAACAGGTTAAAACAATTTTGCCTAAAAAGGGGTTCAAACATTTGTTAACATCATTGTAGACCATTGATCTATGTATTGTGCGGTTCAGATCGGTATATTGACATCAAAACCTGACCCCTTAACAGTAAGGGGTCAAGACGCTGCATGGTCGCTAGGAATTTTTATAAGAAATTTCATTCGTGCGTTGCGCGTTCGATTCCCACTTCCATATATTTTTTTTCGTGTGCAAGGGGTCGCTACGCTAGGGTTTTAAATCTTCTTACGGCGCCCAGGGTTTTAATTTTATTATGGCACTGCGGCCCCTCATAAAAACCCTCCCCTCCCTCTCCTTACGACGCCGCCGACAAGTACCAATCAAACATGGTGCTATACACTCCCCTCTCTTTCTTCCGATGCCCCCACCAACTCAATCCCGTGCTTTCTTCTCTTGAATTTTCACCTCTGTCTCTTCTCTCTTGTTCTCTTTGATTTTCACCTGACGCAGTGCTTGATGAGAGTAGCGATAAATTCAACCTTGCAGTCACTTCTTCAAACTGCGAACATATCGATCTTCCTCATTGTTGCCGTTCTTTCTATTCCCTCTATTATCTAATTTTTTGGTTCGTCTATTTTTTCTGTAAGCTGAGCAATTTTCTTTTTAGTAGTGCGAGATCTTCATCGGTGGACCTTCGAATCTGATGCTCGATAGTTGTGCTATTTGAGCCAAAGATGCTTCAACTGCTGAGTAACCCTCCGTCCTTTCTGTATTAATTGATGAAGACGTATAAAATTCCTGCTCCTTTGTTTCTCCAGCTTTGGTTCTTTAATTGTTATCTTGACAAGTTCTCATGATAAGCAATTTAAAAATTAAAATTGAATTGATTATGAACTTAAAACTAATTATTTTGTGGCATTCATTAATGATAAATGACAATTTGATGCCAAGTAGGCACCAGCAGTACACATGATATTACCGTTATTATTAAGTTATTAATGTTATCTTGATATGATGAGTTGTCGCCTGTTATGAACAATTTTGTGACCATTGAATTGCAGGAGGGATGCATAATTTTCTTAACCCTTGCTATAGGATGGGCTTTCGCTGCCTACATCAGGTACTTAATTATCTAAATTGTTTATTTTGGTTTCATATGAATTTTACTTTCTGTCAAGGAGCTGAATTGGCTAAATTTTATACCAATCGTGTCTCAATTTAACCAGAAATCACCAATTTTGGGTGTTGTTTGATGTTTCATTATTTCAACTAATGATCAAGTAAAACTTAGTTTATACATGCAACACCAACAAAATATACACCAATTCTTTTCACTCTCAGATTATTACAGAGTTAAATACTGGTTTGGCTGTTGATGTACATAAACATGTACAAAAAATTTCCTCTCAAATTATTTTATTGTTTCTATTGTTAATCTAATAGAGCATTCTAATTTGTTTAAAATTGGTTTGGCAGCTTACAGTTAAATTAAAAAATTTTCTCTCTAATTTTTATTGTTTCAAATTGGTTTGGCAGCAAATTTTTGGGTGGTCAAATAAGTTATTGCTTAAGATCTATGAATTTGTACATGATAATGTAGTTTAGCACTGCCTGCTCCGGAGGTAACTGGTATTCCTTCAACTATTTTGGAAATTTTATTTTATTCAACATCTTTATTTTGTGTTCAAATTTTTCAAATATAAGTCATGGCCATTATATTCACTCTTTAATATAATGAAAAGGGTATATTTGGAAAAGTAATAAAGAGTGAACATGGGTACTGGCATTTCTATGATGTGATAAATTTATTATATGCTTAATCGATTGCCTAAAATTAAGGGATTTGGTTAATTTTATGGAGCAATATTTGGCATGATTTAGTGTATGTATCTATTTAGCATGGGATATACAGGGAAATTAATCTCTAATTCAATAACCTGCAGTAAGTTCAATAATTTCAATAACCTGAAATTAATGATTTCCTGAAAATGTAAGCTTCTAAAATTTCAATAATTTTGATATTCTATAACTTTTAATTAACATGCTAAAATATGAATACTATATTAATGCCCAATAAATACATGATGTATATTTATTTCAATGATGATTTCAGGAATGTCGCCTGACTTCTACAATGGAAGCAACACTTCAAGAAGCTGTGAACAACCCACAATCAGATAGATTAAAACAAACTCTTCGGATGAGCCCATGTCATCTTAGTTTGTATTTCTCTGTGATTTTGAGAGAGATTAATGATTTTGTGTATGATAATTGTTCTTGTTTATGCGGTCTTGCAACATGGAGAAACATCATGCAAATTGTTCTTGTTTAGATAGCAAATTGTTCTTGTCTAGATGAAAATTGTATTTTATATCCAGCACGTAAGGTAAATATTCACGTGGATAAATTTTCACAAGGCATGTTCTCTGATTGTATTGTTTGGGTGAGCTGTTATTTTCCAATTACTGTCCAATTCCATTATTATAATTAATTTCCATAATTGTCCTAAAATTTGAGGAAATCATAATTAAGGTAAATCAAAATCATTTTCATTTAAGAGCAGTACCATTTTAAGGTAGCCGATATCTATTCATTTATTTCATTTTCTCTAAATATACGATTCCACTTTTTGTTTCCATCTCAATGTGTTATGATTGGCCAATCATTTCCATTCAAGAGCAGTATCATTTTTAAGAAAGTCGATATCAATTCCTTTCCTTTATTTGTCTCTGTTTCTTTGTTCTTGGTGTAGCGAATAGCTATTCTGTGGTTTAGTCGATTGTGCATTTTCCAAATGTGCAATTTCTATAGCTATAATCACATTTTCCTAATTAGTTCTTGGCCAGGACAAATCAAATGTATATATCTATATCAATATCAAATACTATAAGTGTGGCCTGCCATTCCTTTTTATGAAAACGGAAACTATGACGTGCATAATGTGATTCCTTTTTACAATTATTAATATTTGATATCAATTTCTTGATTTATTTCCAATTTCTGAGACATTAACTTTGTACTTTCAAAAGTTTCAATTTTTATTAATTGTTTGTATTAAATATTAATGGAAAAATGATAATGAATTAGGGCAGATCATAATAACAAATCAAGAAATTCTTAATAGAATGTTTTTATATTTTATTGTCTTATATATTTATTTTTTTTCTCAATAAGTTTCATTATGTTGTAGCTTTTGATTGATATTTCACAATATTTACAAAATATTTTATCAAATTACTTTCTAAATAATTAGATACTATCTATGTTAGAACAATAATTATTAACGTGGAGCAAAAAATAGTACATATTTGTCATTTGAAAAAAAAATAAGGGAGAATAATTTTTGTACCAATCAATACAACGTTCACCTTAAATATTGAAAATAAATAACATATCAATGTCAAACAATATTTTTGGTCCGCCCACACATTGGGTGGGCTCTGCTGCTAGTTTTGTTAAACAGCACATGGCGCAACATGAGCAATGAGAGTTCAGAAGGAAGCGCACAAAGCTAGATGTGCCCTTTGGGCCGAGTTCTATTGTTATTTTTACCAACTCCTTGGGCCGAGTTCTAACGAGACGTGAGGAAGTTCAACAAGTGCGGTCGAATTTGATCTTAATAGCCCGCTTTGCCCAATTCCAAACGAACGACATTGATAAAGGTAATTACTATTTACCATCCAGCGATTCACCATCCAAGCCATCCAGCGAAATCGCTCCCTTCATTTTTCCGCACCAACGAGCGATCTGATCAGATCCGAGCGCACCTACCCCTCACCCACGCTTCCTTTCCCTCCGATCCGAGCGCACTTTCCCTCACTCAGCACCTCATCTCCTCTGAAGCACCTTCATCTCACCACCTCTTACCGAGCGCACCTTCCCCTCTCTTCCTCTCCCTTTTCCGCACTACATCCTTTCCATCTCTTCTATCTTCTCCTCTTTCTCGTGCTCACAGGTGATTTTCTTCTCTATTTCTCACTGATTTTTCTAAATGTTTATTTTAAATTCTATGTGTTCAATTTGTTTGTTCTATTTAGTTGATTTTCGAATCTTTTAATTTTTATATCTGTTTATTTTGTTTGTTGTATCTGTTCAATTTGTTGTATTATGTATTCACTTTATTTGTTTTGATTTGTTCTTTTTATTTCTTATGTAGTTATTTTTATATTTGTTCACTTTGTTTTTTGTATCTGTTATCTATGTTGTTATATGTGTTCAATTTATTTTCTGTATTTGTTCAATTTATTTGTTATATCGGTTCAGTTTATGTTCACTGTTTATTTTTTTATACAAGTCGACATGTTTGTTACATTTTTCTATTTAGTTGTTATAACTGTTCAATTTATTTGTCATTTATGTTCAGTTTATTTGCCCACTTTTACTTTTTGCATTAGCCAACACTATTTGTTACATTTTTGTTCAGTTTCTTTGCTAATTATGTTCAATTAGTTGATATATCTGTTCAGTTTATTATTATGTATGTTCATTATTTTTCTTGTATATATACACTCTAATTATATGTTCAAATTATCTTTGTATCTGTTCAATTTATTGTTGTATATGTTCATTTTATAAGGCATGATAAACTGTGAGGGAGAAAAGGGGGAAATAGATCGCCAGGGAAGGAGGGGAGGATGGAAGGTAGCGCGAGGGAGGAAGGATCGCTAGCGAAAAAGAAAGGGGTGTTAGAGGGGAAGGACGCGTGAAGTTAGAAGGGCGCGTGAGGGCGCCTCACCCAGACGCGCGGAAAAAAGCGAAAAACGGAGGGGAGGGGAGAGTTGGATGGCGCGGATGATTTTTGGTTGGATGACGGTTATCATCCCCGATTGATAAACGTCCGCATCCTCAGCAGCCGAAAGAAACGGCTGTTCCGTGCAGCCATCTTTTTTTTTTTTTAATATTAAAAATTTTAAATTCAAATGTTGAGTCTAAACCGTTGTTCATTTTTACAGGCGATGCATTTTCATATAAGTTTTGTACAATTTGGAGTTAATTTAATACTTGATTAAGTGACCAAATTGTGAATGTATTTTGTTATTGTTGTATACATTACATTTTTTTATCGTTTTGTAGTGAAATGAAATTTTATTTTTTAATATTAAAAATTTTAAATTCAAAAGTTGAATCTAAACCGTCGATCTTGTTCATTTTATATGCGATGTATTTTCAAATAAGTTTTATGAAAATTGGAATAATTTAATACTTGATTAAGTGACCAAATTATGAATGCATTTTGTTATTTTTGTATACATCACATTTTTTTTATCGTTTTGTAGTGAAATTCAATTTTATTTTTTTTAGTATAAAATTATTTTTTAACTGTGCAAGACTATATTATTTTACAATCATACAAAATTAATTATTAGTCATTTAGCGATGTTGTATTCTCGAACTTTAAAACTTTTGAAATACAATTTTATTATATTTGATATTATTTACTATATAGTAAAAAAATGATACGGATGCATACAATGCATGCAAAATTTTAATTGTTATATTATAAATTATATTTATATGTCTAAAATTCAACATCAGGATTATATATCGCAATAAATTCTTAGAATCCCAAAATTGAACAGTAGTGAAAATTTCAAACAGATTTTTAATATTCCTTACGAACTTCATTTTTTTTTTTTTTTTTTGAAAAAATCAATCAAAAGGTATGATTGCCTCTTTAATGTAAAGCCAACTTTGCCAAGTTAAGTAAAATACAAACAAAAGAATTATCCAAAGGTTATTCCTTACGAACTTAATGCTACTTTATTTGACATATTAATTTACATAAATTTGATTGCTTGCTGAGAATTTACCTGTTCATTGATACTGACACATCATTTTATTTATTTATTTTTTTTTTGGTTGCCAAGCTTTTTAGATTAACGCTAGTCCTCCTTTTATATCCAAAATACACGTATGCAACACACATTTTCAAACAGAAGCACCACAAGAAATCGCAGAACCCTAACTTTCTCTGTTCGGCGGGCTCCACCCGTCAGACCAAGTCGCGACCCAACTAGGGTTTTTGTAACCTGCTATAAAAGCTCCGCGCCTCCTTTTCTTTCCCTCTCGTTTCTTCAGGAGCCGCCGCCGAACCCTTCTAGCGATCTCGCCATGGTGCACGTCAGCTTCTATCGCAACTGTAATCTCTCTTCCCCTCTCTCCTTCACTTCTCATCTCTCTTTGCATCGTATCATAAGAGATCTATTTCGGTTTTGACCTTTTAATCAGATCTAGAGTAGTTGAATGCTCCACAGATACTAAAGTTTCTTTTGATTGTGTATGAAATGTTGGGTAGTGTTAGGATTAAATCCTGCCTCAGCAAATAATGGAAACGGGTAACTTTAGCATGAGGTACAAAATTTCATTTTTACATTCTTGGTATAGTAAAAGAGTCTAAAGTTTTGCTAGGTCCTTCCATGTAGATGTTGTATTGTTCCAACAAACAGTTTCAGTTGATTAAATAGAACATTTACTTGCTTGGTTTGACACAGAAAGCTGAATGTTCTTGTTCTCAATATCTGGTATTTTGTATATACGAGTAATTGAGGATTTCTGTTGTGTGTGGTTGATTTTCAACGTGTGTCTTATAATTACTTAAACAAACAACTTGATTTTGACAGATGGGAAGACATTTAAGAAGCCAAGGCGTCCGTACGAGAAGGAGCGTCTTGATGCTGAGCTGAAGCTTGTTGGTGAGTATGGCCTTCGTTGCAAGCGTGAGTTGTGGCGGGTCCAGTATGCTTTGAGCCGCATTCGAAATGCTGCCAGGGAACTCTTGACCCTGGATGAGAAAAACCCTAAAAGAATTTTCGAGGGAGAGGCTTTGTTGCGTCGCATGAAGAGGTATATTTTGGTCTTTGTACCTTTGCTTCTTTTTGTGCTCCTATAATTTAGAATCACTATCACGTGTTCACATGATGTCATCAGATTATTATATCAATAGTGTGCATTTCAGTTAATTTGTTTTGGCTATACTTAGCTTTGACACTTGAGGGCCAGTGTACAAAATGGACCTGTTTAGCTAGAATTCTTTGTGTCAAATGTAGAACATCCATGTCTTAGATTCTCAACCACTGCCATAATTGCAATGGTGCAACGAAAAAGGGACACTATCTAAACCATCTGATTTGTATTTACCATGAATCTCAAAATCTTCCAGTAAGCCAGATCAGATTGTGCACGTATGATAAAAATCAGATGGTGGATCAGATTATGTTCTGTTATTGTGTTTATCTTTTAGGAATGTCTTATTTGTTGACTCTTTAGTTCAATTGAGTATGCTCTAGTTGAGGAGAGTCTGATGTTATTACTTGTACCTGACTTCTTTTCCTAACTTTCTATGCTTTAAGAAAATATTATTATCTAATATTTCGATAGGTTTACTGTTCCTTTGTGAGAAAGTGATTGTGATCTCAAGGGTTCTGTTCCTTTGTTCCTTAATTTGTAATGTTTGGACCCTAATAGCTTACCTTAACAAATCAAATAGGTATGGTCTGTTGGATGAGGGACAGGACAAGCTCGATTATGTTCTTGCACTGACAGTTGAGAATTTCCTGTCGAGAAGGCTTCAGACTATTGTTTTCAAGAGAGGTATGGCTAAGTCAATTCACCATGCCAGAGTTCTGATCAGACAACGCCACATCAGGTACCTTACTGTTTTTATTTCAACACCTAATTGTTAAATCTGCTAGATTTTCTGTAATATTGGGGTGATTCAGTGGTAGCTTATAGTTTCATTAAATATTCTGATCGGCAGCAAGAAGTTTCTTTCTCAAAAGCATTCTATCTGGACCATTATCACCTTGGTTTAACTTGAAATGTTTCTTTAATTGCAGGGTGGGGAGGCAATTGGTGAACGTGCCATCATTTATGGTTCGTGTGGAATCAGAGAATCACATTGGCTTCTCACTGACCAGCCCATTCGGTGGTGGTGGTCCTGGAAGAGTCAAGCGCAAGAACCAGAAGGCTGCTGCCAAGAAGGCTGCCGGTGGTGATGGTGATGAAGAGGATGAAGAGTAAATCAGCATAATATACCCAAATAGCATCAGTATTTGGGTACTGTTGTTGTTTGGTTTCTTTAGGGTGTCCTGCTATTTTTGCTGTTAGTTTCTCTTTTTGTTAAGAGTTATGAGTTTGTTAAATCAGCTCTTTTTTCCTTGGTGAACTGAACAACTGCTAGGTGAGAGTTGTGTTTTGTTATGTACCAGATTTTTTGTGCAAGTTCTTTTCTGACATGCTATAGCATAATTTAGCTCCTTAAATAGTTTTTCTAAGCTAATGATGCTTTACTATTATTATTTTGCTCGGAAAATTTGCTTTTCTGATTTAGACATCTATATGAATATCAGGGTGAAAAGATTTGCAGCTAATGCTTATGTTAATTTTTCCACTACCAATAATGAAGCCATGATTTGTGTTTTGTTGTTCGTTTTACCATTTATAATGCAGTGCTTGCTGTTCCAAAGACTATCATTTAATCTGATCTTGTTATGTAACCAACTAATCTGTCCTTTGACCCTAAGTTATCGGGCCACCTCCACTTAGCATTTGTATCCTAGCCTACTGGAATAAACAACTGATGTTAGACGAATTTATCACCATATAACATAGCATGTCCGAAGTACCGTTCTATATTGACTCTCCTGGATTGTAACCATTGTATTCTAACGTGTATCCGTATAAGGCTATAACCTCTTTCGATATATTGGTTTACCAAGACCCAATTGGCCCCCGGCAATATAGAGTATAAACTGTTCCCACCAAATGAAGGATTTTGCTATGAGCAGAGGCTATGCGGGTAAAAGAGTTCTCGAGTCAATGATAGGACTTACATATTGGAGGTATGGCTATATCTGTACAACCTGGTGCAGATTAATGTCGATGCTTCTGGAGTAGAAGCTGTTAGAGATAGTGGGTAGAACCGTAGAAGTATTGTACAGTTGTGCGGTGGCCTTTGGGGCTTTGGGCTACTTATGTTCAAACTATACTTGCTTCCCTATAAGCTCTTCTTAATGTCTTCTTTCTCAGTGATGACTAGGCACTTTGTATTGTATCGCTATGGCGTTGATCAAGATCCTTTTTTTTAAAGAAAAATGGTATTTCATTTCATTAGAAATTTTCTAATCAAAATGAACGGATTTGATGTCATTTTGTTGGAATTTTCGTATTATTAAATCCAATAAAACCTGAGAACTCAATTGAAAAAACAATGAAATGAAATGAAATCTCGCGTAAAAAAACATTTTGAAACAAGGCCTATATATTTTTCTGATTAAAGCATCAAGACCCCCATTGTTTCCATTTGTTAATGTAATCTGTTTAGAAAATGACCCATAGGCTTAGTTTTATTTGAGCACGTTTTCTATGCCTATTTACATGTTATTATCAATGTGAAGGCCCATAGGGCTTACCACTCCGAAAAAGAGTTGTATTATTTGAAAAACAAAACTTTCCAACAACAGGCACGGAAGAAAATTTCTTCTCATTTCCTTTTTCCGTAACGGGCAAAGATGAGACTTCACTCCTTAAATGGACCGGATTTGGGCCACAGGTTAGATTTTGGGTTTTTTTTTTTTTTTTTTTGGATTACTGGTCAATTCCAGTTCTGTAGAGTGTAAATTCGAATTTGCACTTTTTGTATATCGACTGATCCAGGTGGGAAAGGATAGATTGGTTTCTAGTTGAATAATCCATTTCACAAAAACGAAGATAATAACTTAACTTTTAAAGTTACTAGAGTACTAACTAGTAGTACAATTAAATAATTTACTACACACTATAAGGTCTGTGTGCTGTACCGATGTTATGCAAATCAACTTATCGAGATATTTTTTGCCGCGCGCCATATGGTAGTCAAGTTTAAAGTAGGAAAAGAAGTAAATGATTTATGAAACAATCTCACTTATGAAAGAAAAAATCAACCTGTTACGGCCCATTTTGAATCCAAAAAAAAAAAAGTCATCTATCCGAAACAACCTTTAAATATCTTTGTTTTTCCAAATAATTTTAACTATTTTCAGCTGTCATGTATTTCCTTTTTAATTTTTAACTAAGTAAGTGGATCCATAAAAGTGGCTTGGAGGAGGACAAACTATGCTTTTAAACAGAGTGGTCTGGGTTTTTTTCCCTAAGGGAGGCCAAGATATATGTTATTGATTTGAAAATCAATCAAATCAGTTAATAAAACTCAAATCTTTTATTATCTTTTCGAAAACTAAACTCTAGTTTATGTCTTTTGACAACGAAAGAAATTAACGATATTCGCCGCTTCAAACATGAATTTCGCTGCATCGGATGCCAAGGCCTGTGTTGGTACAGACTGCTACAAGAATATATTGCCTACATTCAAAGAATTACTCTTCTTCATTGTATTAGAAACTGTTTCTTTTCCCATTGCTAGTTCTGAGAGGATCCACTTGCAGTGACATTCAGTACTCCAACTACATGCCATCAGGCCGGTACAAACCAGGACCATCTTATCAAATTGGGTCCCACAAAAAAATACAGGTTTTCCGGACCCCCCCACTTTAAATGCTCTTGCTCCCTTGATACCGACTTCCCATGGCCTATTACTGTCCTTTTGGATCATCAACCGTTTGATCTAACTATCTGACGGTCATACAAACAGTTAGTAAATTGCGGTTTTGTCTCTAGCATTCTAGTTTTTCTTGAATCTATTTAATCTGAGATCAGACCGGACTCAAACAAAGGACCATGTTAGGTCGGTTTTCTGCTGCCTAGCTATTATTACCTAGGTAATCTACACACATAAACCGTTGAACCTTGACAGACAATTTTCGCAGTCACAAAAGAATTGTTTAAAAACTGTTATTCAGTCAATACTTGCCAGGTTATTAAGATCTTCTAATAATTTTCTAGAACAACGATCAGTGCGGCAAGATGAAAAATCTTTTTCTACTAATATACAAACTCTTTTTACTTGCATACATATGAAAACATCTTACTTATCCGGTCATACTTCTGTTGAAACGGCATACTATATTGTAAATTCACATAAATTATGAGAAATAAAAATCACTGTTATTACTAGGCATATATATATATATATATTATGTGGCCATATATATTTGCCAATACAAAAATCACTATAATTACTCGTCGACATTCATGCACATGATATAATATTAAATTTGTATTTTCACAAAATCAAACTAAGTTGCTGGAGTAGTATATATACTAACTAATTAGAGATTAATATTGAAGGCCAATTGCCAATGTATATGACAAGTTACATAAGGTGGAGGAACAAGACTTCTACCTCAAACTATTTCCATTTGTAGAAAGATCTTCTAAGTTTGATATTTTCTCTTTATGTGGTTTAACGTGTATATTTTTACAAACATACTTGGCCTGAGTCGCTTTCATTTTCTAAAACTGCAATAGTTACTAAAAGTTGACTCCAATTTTGTTGAAGTTGCTCTTTCTTTCTTTATTTCTTTTCGGCGGGACCTTGTAAGTTTGTCTTGCTTGCTAATGTACATACATCTGGTCTTGAATTTATAAGTGCGACGAGATTTTGGCCTTACAGCTAATTTATTAATTGTATTTGGCCTATCCTGTCTTAGACATAAGCCTTCATAAAGGAGTTGGATGCATGCAAAAGTCTGGACAAGAGAACTTGTAGAAAAGTCATGAACGAAGGGAAGCAACATAACTAATTATGTTAGGAAAAATATAAAATAAAAGCTCCAAAATATGAATCAATCATGATTAAATTATGATGTAATACTTGACAACAAAAATTCCAAATAGTTTATATTTCCATATCTTTTTTTTTTTTTTTTATTGAAAGCCAGTAGGCATATTTATTGATTTAACGAAATAACAACTACATCTTGTCAAAACATATATTTCCATATCCAAAACACTAATTAATATGGACCGGCAAGTGTAACTCCTTTCTTGATCGATGTTCTCCTTAATTAATTTTTAAGTTGCATGTCAAGTAATTAAAGTTCATAAATGAGGGCATATAAGTTTCTTAAAGAAATTCATGAGGTATTAGGTGGACTTCGTTGTATCATAGAACATTTTGTAGATACTTTATAGCACAAAATCCAAAACCAAGCTTGTAAGCTGTGGAATATTTATTAATTTGGAGTTTTAACATGAAATTAATTTCGTTATCTGATTTATTTACATGTATTAGCTGCTTAAATGCATAGATAGGCCCAAACTAAGCTCTTTTGATCTGGATCTGGGTACGTCTTAGTGCATTAATTCAGGTAATTAAAATGTTCACATACTGTACACATGATTATTTATCGAGCTTGTTCTTGAAAACCTCCATAAGAGTACCAAAATGTAGCTAACATCTTTGCATTATATGCAATACCATTCATTCAAGAAATCTGTCAATTAATTAAACTACCCAAATATATAGTAAGACATACATATGACATTTTCGGCATCAATTGGAGTAAACAATTTAACAATACAACTCACTCCAAGCTAAAGCAATGAGACCATATATCTAGATATTTATTGAGGCTAAACCATTAATTATTTATATTTTACAATAGTAAAGAGCAGGAATTACAAATCCAAATACGCAATTAAGATACATTAACTTTATATTAGTTTAGGATCTAAGGAGACTCCTAATGATATCAGCTTGAGGGCTATTGTCGTCCATAGTTGCCATTAACTGTGAGAGCCGGTCACTGAGGTCGTCTACCTCACGATGTAAGCTCTTGATGTAACTGCAAGTTTCTTTTAGAAGCTTCCCTGCAGATGCCTACAATTATGAATACAACAATAACAAAATATATATGATCAGGATGTGGAGAAATAAAATAAACAATTTTCCTTATAATAAACAGAATATTTTTTATGCATATGGATGTAGTATAATATGATTATAGAAGATGACTTCAGCCTTTAGGGGTACAGGACTCTTTGCCTGAGCTGATTAGTATTAGGGACTTGTCAGAACCTAAAGGGTGCACCCACGAGAAAATAAGAGTTAAATTTGAACTGTAACATTTTCTGATTGATTCTGAAGTTTTGCTAATTTTTCTCCTCATGCATAAGCCACCAACAATGCATCACAGAGCACATAATAATCATACATGTTAGAGAGAATCTGTTTATTAAGTTGGAATATAGCTATTATACCAGACTATAGGTATTCACAGAATATCTGATGTATGAATATTGGATTCTATAACACAAGTTAAAAATTTAATAATAATTATGTACCCGGCCAACATTTCTCCTGCGGGACTCTGGAAGGAGCGATTGGAGCTTGGAAATAAGCTCATTCATCTCTTCATCTGTGATCCTTCCTCTTCGGTTCGACATCACTCTTGCTAAACACTACCGTGTTTATCTCTATTCCACTTTTTTCTATCCCAATATGGCAAAAAGGAAGATATTAAGAAGGCTTATCGTTTTTCTAGAGTTGGAGGGGTTGAGGAGAGTGTGAGGTTGGTCTAGAGCAAAGTGTGCTTTGAAGGTTTATATCAAGAGAAGGTATATGGCGGGTACACTTGTCATCCCCACTCAGGCCTATGTGTTTGTGTGGGCCCTGTGCTGTTATCCGAGCCCATGGGCTCATGGAGGCACAAAGCACCCACATCACATGCCCAATTTCACCCCTCCTTTTGATTAATTTTCTATTTTAGCTATGGCATGCAGAAAGTTACTGCTCCCTGGCTTTGAATCAGAACAGGAAAAAACATTAAACAGAAAAGAAGGTGGCAAGTATGTAAATTACTGAAGTAAACGTTAAGCATGTCAAAAATTAGTTAGAATTGCTAGAGTACAATCTTAACGGATACACGTTTAAATGTAAATTAGAGGTCTTCCGTCAACTTTTTTTTGACATTAATGTGTCTTTTAAATATAGCCAACATATGTTTGTGTTTCCAAACTGTTAGGCACTTAGGCATGTAGAATATATATAGCTGCAGACTAGAGGAACAATATAGTATTTGCATTTGTAGTATGATGTTCTAAAAAATAAAGAGATGCATTTCTCTTTCTTTGTAACCCTGCTAGAACTGAAATCGTCCCATAACTTGAAATTCTGAAACAAGCAAACATGCCAATGTCCCAAATCATAGACAACTGATTAATGCCCTGCACAAAAAATAAATAATATAAATACCTGTGCCTGTATTTATATGAGCAAACACCAGTTTCGGCTGGTGGGATCCTCTAACAGATCAGTGTGAGATCTAATGTTTAGTTAACGTACTGTAATTAAATAGTTAACCTTGATTTCCGTATAATGCCACGTGTTATGTGGACACACCAGTGGGGGCAATCACGCGACAGAGCGCGACTAGGCGATGACATGGAGGCCCACTGTGATAACTATGTGGGCTTTGAATGTACTGGTGGAAATGGGCTTGTGATTGGAGCACCGATTCAGTTAATGTGGGGTTTAGAGAGGTGGGACTTAACTGGGAGGTGGTTTAATAGCTGTGTAGTGGGCGGGGACTATCACTTCTTGTACACCCCCTTAATGTTTCTCTTTTTAGATAACAAAAATGGAAACATCCGCTAACTTGTTTCAACATAATGAATCACCTCCTCCTCATTAACTGGTCCCTTCATTTCTTCCTTTTTCAGTCCTTCCTCAAGTCTCACATTTCTCCCTTGTACACATAAAACGATAGTTTGGAAAAGTTCTGAAATATGAAGAGACTTAAGGACATTCGAAAAATATTTACTTTTTTTTTTCCTTTCGTTGTTCTATGCGTCTTACGTGAAGTCTTGTAAATGCTGATTTTAATTTCTCTTTATCATAATTGTTATATCAAATTTCTTATAACAACGAAATTAAAGATTAAAATATATGAATTTGTGTCTGAACAAAATAAAAAAAATAAATAAATGAAATGTACCAGCTCTTGATTTCAATGGTGAATATTTATGCAAGGCTGCAAGCTAAACTAATGATAATTTCACCATCTCTCTTGTATTACCCTTGATTTCTCATCGAATAATTCTATTGAAAACTAAGGTTCAGAGCGGAGTTATATTCAATATGTAATATTTGGTACAATGCTCTGTTAATATGTGATTTCTATGAAATGCACCTCGAGGCCAGAAGAAGAATATCGTCTTTTTGTTGTTTTGTATGATTTATTGTAAAGCCATGAAACAAGATGTTATTACCTATGTTTGTTAAACATCATAATTAATTATCGTATAAAATTTCCCATTGTCATCACTGGATTTTGGTCTTAACAAAATGACAAAGGATCATATAATTAAAACGAAAACCCTACGTGCTAAGAGAAAGAGGTCACAGTTTTCCTTTTTTCTATCCCAATAAAAGGCCTTTAGTTATGCATGTACCTAGGAGCTTTCATTTGAAGAACGAGCTATATATTTTCTAGTTTTGAGCTCTAAGATTTTCGAGTTTTGTGTAAAATAGAAAAATGAAAGTTCATAAATTGTTGTCTAAATCCAAAGTGATAGTTCATAAATTGTTGTCTAAATCCAAAGTAATATAAGTTAAAAGTTGAATATATGGGTCCAGTTCCTATCGCATTTATTAAGACTATCAAATGATAAAACATCAGTTTATTTTGACAACAAGCTAAATATAATGGTGCTTTGTTATTTCAAAGTAAAATGGCGTTTTTCTGTTAATTACTGAAGAGAAGATGTTTTGCCACATTATTTGTTTGAATTTAGGTACTTCACTATTCAGATAGATACACAGTACTATTTTTTGCAGTGGGGTTAATTGACAACAATTAATCCGCCTTGTAGTATATATGCTTACTCTCCGCTTACGGCTTACTCATCTACTCTTTATTAGTATGAAATTCCTTAGTCTCATGTTTTAAAAATCAATGTATGTAAGGTATATATTTGTGCAATTAGAAATTTAAAAAATGTTCATATATTACTATGCCACAGAGGTTAACTACCATTATTTGAATCTCTCGAATTAACACCCTTGGCTTCAGCCTCATATTTTTGCATTCTTGAAGAAGCTCTAAATGCACTATTATATGGAAGAATGTGGTATCATATAACCTAGGCTTTACATCAGCAAATAGACTTGACATTGAAAGCTAACCTCCAGAAAATAACATCATGAAATGTGAAAAAGAAAGTTTTAAATGCAAACATGTGTGTACCGGAGATGGTGTTTGTGTCACATGCCGTCATGCCGAGATCTTATCCTCAGCATGAACCATTCTATAAGTATCTAATCAAGTGGTTGTATTATAGTTGAGCGCAAAAATAGAAAGACGAAGGGCTGCTGTGGATCAGAATAATCCATCTATGCACAAATATCATTCTCAGACACAACTTATATAAATACCCATAAAAAGTTTGAACAAAAAAAAAACTCCATGGTTAAAACAAAATAAACATTTACCTTAATTTAGCCCATTAGTGGAATAAACTCCACCAGATATAATGTAATATGTAAAGTAAAATTTACAACAAAGAATTTAATTAATAAAATAAATCATCTATAATTCTATATCAACTTCATTGCACTTAATTGCGATTAAACATTCAGAAGGAAATCAATTAATTATATACAAAATATATGAAAAGCAAAATTATAATATTACTTATCAAATGAAATGCTTTTTTTATGGAAGGAGCAAGTAAGTTTGAGATTGTACATAATTTGCACTTCTTTGAAAAAGCTTCAGATTTGGGAAGATACTTTGTTGGACTTGACAGTACCAATTTGTAAGCTTCGACATAAGTTAATTAAGTTCCTGCAATTTGTATATAAGTAGTTAGCTGGAAAGCCTGGAATAGTGTATGTAAGAGTTTAACCGTGGTAAGTGGTAACATGCATATATGCTCCATTATCATTTTTGAGATAAACATGAGTTTAATTAAAGACGCATGATTTAACTTTTAGGCATGATAAGTGTTTCCTAATTACTGTGATATTACACACACTATGAACATCTTTTAACTTTTGAAAAAGATGTGTCTTTTCTGCTAGTATTTCTCCTAAGAAGAAGTAAAGAATTTGAGAATACCATGGCCCTATTTTTTTATTTATTTATTTTTGAAGGCTAGTGGCGAGAGCCACGCCAGCAATTTAATTTCATTAAAGAAAAGAAGGAAAGTATATGTTGAAAATGAAAAAAAAAAGATTAAAAAGAAGAAGAAATTAAGAAGGTTCTTAATTAACAATGCAAAGTAAAGCGGGGGGGGGGGGGGGGGGGGGGGGGGGGGGGAGGGGGGTGACCAGCTACCTTTAAGTCATATGACTGATAACTGCCTTAAAGTTAATTGTTCGTCAATATTCCTAATTAAACTATATAAGGAAAGACATGCAGTTAATTTATGTGCGCCGGATACACTGCATGGGGACTGGGCAGAAAAATCTTTCTATATGAGATTGACAATATTTGGTGACTATGAAACTTACATTGCATGTGCCTATGCCTAACCCAGTTTTACCTTCTACCGTACTACATAGATTCAATATAACAAGAAAGTATTAAAATATAGAATTAAATTATATATGATATATATATACACGAATCATCTCCAAATATCCATCTGAAATTAGTTGAGTGTTAATATGTAATGACATCGTAAATATTACCGAACAAAATGTTATGCAAAAAAAAAAAAATTTACATAAGATTATTGAGTATAAAAATGAGGCACTTTTCAGAAATTTGCAAGTTGGAAACGATAAATAGTGGTAATAAGTCTGTAATAGAGGTGAAATAAACTTTCCTATGGATGTAATTTATGTATTACATAAATTATATCAAGATTTTGTAAGTTGATAATTTTTTATATATTAAGCTGACTCGTAGAACTAGTAGTTTACCTATTAATGTACCATCTCTGGGCTATATTAGGTATACAATATATGAACACGAATTGGCCCATTTAAATGAACTACAGTTTTGATGCAACGTGTTTTTAATCTAAGAGCCCAATTCAAATAACACGCACAAGAGAAAAACTTAAATTTATGTTTAAAAGTAAAAATTTGCCGAATAAAATACAGATGGGAATTAAGCTCATATTTCTTATATGTTTTGATTGATTTCTCACTTGTCCTATAAAATCGTCTCCAATAAAGGCCCATCATATTCATTCCTTATAGACGTAGTGAATTTGGAAAGGTACACTAAATTATTGCGTGTTGGTAGGATTACACTCGAGTTCTGATTTGTTACAAGTTTTTAGTAACGATGGTTCTTTTGATATCTAGTACCATATACTTTTTTTTTAAAAAAATAAATTTCGAACTTTAAAATGTTGATGTTGTTCTTTTTACAATAGATGTTGATCATATAAAATTTAATAATTTTTGGAGTTAATTTTTGTGTAAGATGCAAGATAAAAAAAAATAAAATTGAATAAATCTATTTTATTATGATATCAATTTGATTCAACAGTTTTGGTTGAACGTTTTGGCATTAGGTGACATTAAAAAATTCATGGCGTCAGAATATTTTAATGTTTATTTTTCTCTATATATTATTTTTACCTTTTGGAGAAAGATTAAGGTTTCTTGAATGTAAAAAGAAGGATATTATCCGATAATTATGAAGGTAAGAAATGAAAAACATTCTTTGATCCAGTGATAAGGGCAATAGGGACCCATTTATGGATATTTAAAGCTATAAGACGACTTCATTTTTATCTCAAAAAGAAAAAAAGGAACAGGGCAAAATTGAAGTTTGAGTATAAATGTTTAAGTTTATTTACATTTATTTTTTAATAAGAAAAAAGTGTTTAATATTTTATTATCCATATATTTTCGGGCTTTTTAATCTAGGACTAAATTGGAAGTCTGTTGACCTTTCTGAAAAAGAAAAATATAAGAATTGTGTACATTACTAAGGAACAACATTTGTTTCTAGTTGAATGACTAAAAATTTTCGGCCAATTAATGCTGCCATTCATTTTTGAGCCCCACTATTTCAGAGCTCTGTTTATAGTACCGTCTCGATTTTTTTTATTTTTTTTCAAAATTCGATTTTCTTTCGACATAAATGAACAAAAAGGTAACATGTCTTCATCCACCAAAAGTTCCTTCCAAGGACCACGAAAGTTGCTTAGGTCCAGCTATTATATATCAGTATTTTTGTTTCACAAGTGTACTACTTTTGATACATGGCAAGATCTTGCATTACTCTTTTTTTTTTTTTTTTTTTTTTTTTTTAAATGTCTTGCATTACTCTTTTGTGTTGTACTAGATGTGCAATACCCTTTTTAATGTATTCACATTTTTTTTTACTATAGTACTTCTGTTTTCATTGCATATCAGATTAGTTTTCTTGTTTCACTTGTATACTTGAGGCGGCACTTAACTTTACTGGATGTTGAATATCTTAGGGGTTGTGCTGTAATTTGCAATGTTGAAGGTCCTTGTTATAATCCGCTACGTACTTGGCAGTCACTGTAAAGCTTCTCTAAAAAAACATTTAGGTAAGGGATGAGAAAAAAAAGCTCATGACTCGTTTGAGGTTGATTTGACTTTTATTTGAAATTGGCTCATTTGATTTGGACTTAAAGCTAATTCGAATTGGACTAAGGTCAGCTTGAACGAGTTTGTCAACTCGCTACACGTATACATATCAACGAATGTTTCAATGCCCATAATAAGAGCCATGATACCATACAGGTTCTATATGAACTACTGCCTAGTTTATATCCTGAAGTGAGTCACTGCACACCATCCACAGAAGACAGTCTAACATGACAAGAAATTTTATTGTTGAAAAATATACTTGGGATTCCATAACTACAAAATGATATAAAGTGTCTATCATTTACCACCCAAAAAGAGAGAGAGAGAGAGAGAGAGAGAGAGATTTTTGATTATCTGAACATGTGTGCAAGGAAGTTATACGGCTGAGAACAGTACACGCGCGCAATCAGCAACAAACCGTTTTGTGTACTAGAGGATCTCATCCTGATGCATCAGTGCGTGTATTTACCTTCTTTTTTCTTTTTATTTCCGGTTTCCAAGAAGAAGAGTTTGTCCTTTAGTGATCAAAAGAAAAGCGTTTTTTTGGTTTATGAGCGTTCCGAATTAATGCATGATTATATTTTTATTTTGCCTGATATTCATTTTTTTTTTCAATCCGTGTTATTATGTGTTATCAACGGTTGTTTAATCATTCATTTTGTTAAAAAAAAATAGAGTGAAGAAGAAAATATTTGAAGGAAGCATCAAATACTATAAAATATGGATGGAGTAAATAAAAAGCATAAATTCTTATTCTCACTTTTTAATGGAAATTATTTCTTAGCAGAAGATCACTATACTTTTCTCCATCTATTGTTTGCCAAATTGCCTTACCTCGTTTGTTTTCCTATTTCTCAATATTTCTTTTTTTTTTCTTTGATAATATATATTTTTTTTCCAAACATTACTCTTTTTCTTCGAAATATCTATCTTCATCAAAAATAATTTGAAAGATATTTCTTCCAAAATACCTTGTACTCTTGTTTTATACTATACTGAAAGTCTGAAACACCTCATGTCACGACAAACAGTCCATTTGAGGTAGATTGGTTAAAAAAAAACAAAGGACCCGCCTCTATATTCGGCAAACAGATCTTGGATTAGACTGGTGTAACCTTGGGCTTCCCAATTAATTCAATTTAAGCCCAACCTTTTGCTTACATTCAATTGCACAAATATATAAGTACAATGAAGTTCCCGCATGATAATAATCTTTGGTACTGTGTACAATATAGTGTTAATTAAAATTGGTCTTTAAGAGCTTTATTCACTTTTTACAATTAACAAAGGATTATTCCTAGCAACTTTGCACCTTTACAAGACACACCGAATATTTGTAGAGATAAAGGGGGGAATAAATGAAAAATTCCCGGTATGCTGGACAACCAAATATTTCAATACCTCAAGTTCGATGCATTTCATAAACTTCTTTCATTCTTTTTCAAACAGCTGATCCTGTTACATAGGAAGCGTGAAGTGCTCTAATTTCAACTATAGATTAATTGTAAAAGACAACTTTTGCAGAAATTCGATAGCATCAATCACGAATTGTCATTCTAACTTTAAATTATTCTCCACTAAATTATTCCATCAACATGACATTTAATTGTGCTCAAGAAGCCAAAGCCACCAAGGAAGTGTTAATGCACCCAACTTGACAAGCAAGTAGAAGAAATAATTTTGGAAGAAATGTAGAGGGTAGCAACTGAAGGTCTCAGATGCAATCATTTGTTACCATTAAATCTTGACAAAAAGGAGTAGAACATCAAGCTAGTAGCAATTAATCAAACAAATTGTATGGAGCTTTTTGCCAAGGAATATTAGTATGTATTCTATTAAGCCACTTGATTAGATTGTTAATTATTTAAAAAGCATCAATGCTTGATACAGGAGTGACCAACAATGTCCCAAATATGAAATAATTTTTTTCAAAAAAGTGTGTTATCAGGATGTCAGTTCAAGCGTGGTTGACAACCTAAAGAAAAATTATAATAAACTTGAAAAGGAACAAAAATAATTGAAGTCAGTACTTACATGAAACACCATGGAATCAACTGAGAATCCCAGTCTTGAAGCTGCTATGGTATTCATACAGAGCCAAATATCACTATAAAAATAAAAATCATGTCAGGCTAATAGTACATGCTAGAAAAAAAATTTGTAATAATCATATTGGCCATATTATTACGGCTACTTGCCTAATTAAGCACTTGTTGGGATATAATAAATCTGCACCTCTTTGCTTCCCTTCTCTTTCTGCTCTTTATATTTTGTTCTTTTGAGTAATTGGGCACGGTGGCATATCTCACATTGGTAGTAAAAGAAAAACCAAAGCCACCAGTGCTGATGGCATACAATATCAGGAGGAAATCAAATGCGTACTCTTGTAGAAAAATAGAGTATCCCAGTAATAACAACTTGATCAATTAATTGCAATCACTAAATTTAAATCTTTGATTGTCCCAGTGTGCCTTTTTCCTAGTAGAGGTGTTATGGATTATCTAGCAAATTTATTTAGGCTCACCACTCTGTTTTCACAGAGAGTTTGCCAAAAAGAAAAATAGAAAAAGGACCAGTAATTGTACTAGCAACTGGTACAGCATATCAACATTAGTAGAAAACACCTTAAATACCAATGAAATATCAGAGATATTAATACATTATCAAAATTCAGCCTTTTGTTACCAGAACAGATGTCAACTATGCAACTAAACAATATGCTTGCTTCTATTTCATATCTGTAGGATAATATTCCACAAAGAAACAAGTCTAAGTTGCCTTTCAGGTATGAACTTAAATATAATTTTCACACAGCATATATTCTCCACATTTCAAAGTCACAAGGAAGAGTAGTATCTTCTGTACCAATTCAGCATAAAATAGGTGAGAGAAGCCAAAATTTGCCGGTTGTTTTGCATCTTTTTCAGAAATACAACAAAAAATTACTAGAAAAATGGTACCATGTTATGCATGCAGAGAAATACAAATCACAGCTGATATATCTATGACTGCACAAGTTAATGGTAGTGAAAGAAGCAAAGATTGCTTAATAGTTAAAATCCAGTAACAGAAGATAAAAAAAATATATAAGATAAATATGTGTGAACAAAGATTTCCATAAATGAAGTGACCAAATAATTTCATTATTCATATCTCACCTCCAAAAGGCATTAAATCAGATGTCCTTGGAAAGGTCTCAAGGGGGCAAAAATTTTAAAATTAGCATCCAGACCAATTATCATATACTAGTTCTCTCTTGCATTTTTAAGAACTCCAAATGCAGACTAAATCAAACTATGCATTAATAAAAGGGACGAGCGGATTAACAGAAAAAAAAAATACTAAAACAAATGTACTAAAATCAACAGTTACACCGCCACCGTGTTTTTACTGAATCCCCTTCTCCCTCCACCCAAACAACATAATTGTTTTCCCTTTTTCTTTCTTAAATTTCAAGGAAAAAAAGTAAAAGAAATGAAAAGGTTGGACCACAAGAAGTCGAAGCAGGAGCAGCAGCAGCAGCAGCTACATCCAATGGGAGCCTATCAATAAACCTCTCTGATATTCAGCACCCCATAATTGCACAGTTATAGACGAAGCTCCCCGACTGCCTCCTGACAATAGTGTCCCACTCAGGAGGGCCTGCTTTGGGAACCCAAGAATTGAGTTCAATGACACCTCCACCACCTCCCCCAACTGATCGAGGCCCTCCTATAACAATCAATCGGTCGCCACATGCACGAAATGCTAGTCCCCATCCATTCATGGATACCGACCTCTCTGGTAAAGAACCAAGTGTAATCCAGTTGTTTCTCTCCTTATCGTACTTTCTCACCTCTTTTTCACCATAGTCAGCAGCATAAAGTTCATTATTTACCACAGCAACTAATGGTGGGGCCCCACTGGCCCCGTTTAACCCTAGAGACATGTTTTCTATGATCCTCCATGTACCCCTCTCCAGGTCATACTCCTCTCCACATGTCAACACCTCGGTGTTTGATGCCATCCCACCTATGACATAGAACTTACCATCCATAAATACACCGGAGCACTTTTTACGGGGCCGGTTCATGCTGGGGAGGGTTGTCCAGACATGGGTCTCAGAGTTGTACATCTCAGCTGATCCCAAAATGTTACCATTTGGGTCAGTACCTCCTGCTATAATAGCCTTCTCCCCTAGACTCGCAGAACCAAAAAGGCAACGAGGCTGGTTCATGACCACACCGGGTGTCCACGAATTTGTTAATATGCTGTACCGTAAAACTATCAATGACCCTACACCTTTACCGAATACCAATAGTTCGGTACCGACTGCTAGCGACTCTTTGTCAGAGCACATGAAACATTCGTTTGGAGGCATTCGAGGTAGGGTTAACCAGCGGGACCGGTACGGGTCATATGCATCCCACTCGAGCACATTACATGAGAAATAGACCCAGTGTTCTGCTATACCAGCCTGGCGCCTAAGCCTATACAGCTCCCCAGTTCGTATCAGTTGGCGAAAGTTGCGGCTGAGGGAGGCAACCGAGTTGTAGTCTGATCGGGACACCTTAAGCAAGCAGGTTATTGAAAGGTCCCGGCCAATCGGGTTTATTAAGCTATTTGTGTCATAGTGTGAACCCATACACTTATCTCGAGAGGACTCCTCTTCAATGTCAGGGGTGTTGGGATGTTGTGGGGATCGCTTGTTTCGCTTTACCTCATGCTCATCTTCCTCGAGATCTGATTGGTCAGAACGGCGTTTGCTGTTAGAAGGGTCAATCTGGATCTGGCAAGAGTTGAAGCCCCAGTTGGATTGGGGGTTGCAAAATGATTGGTCTTCTAGCATGGCAACCCCCAGATTGGAGAATTTGGGCGATTTAGAATTGAAACTAGAACTCAAATCTCAAGTTGGTTTGTCCAATTCCTGAGAGATTGTCTTTCCGTTTGGTGAATTGCAAGACCTGATTAGGAGAAAGCACAAGTATCAGTACAGATAGATAGAGAAGAAAACAACCTCATTGATTATTATATTATTATAATTCTATTTCCTCAAATTGGGTTCGCTTTTCCGATCAAAGCAAGGAGATCTACATCGTAAATTCCTAGATCTGAGAAAGATAACTTAAATAGAGCGCGGATCTTTGGAGCAATTTCGCAAGACCTATCAATTCGATCCTTAATCTAACAAAACGCGCTTCTTCTTTTCGAGAGCCAGATCTAAATCAAGACACCAATTGATTTATTAAAACGAAGAACCAGAAAATGAACCAATACAAATTAAAAAAAGAAACAGAGTACAACAAATTTCATTTCCACTCCTTGACCAGAAACCAAATCTAACAACTTCCCCACAAAACTCCACCTTTCAAACAACAAAACGCAAAACAAATCACAACCCAGTTTCTAGATCAACACTCTAAGCTAAAATTACCCCAAAGATCTCCCCAACAAGTCCAACCACTTTCAGCCCACAATCCAAATCAGAACTCACACACAAAGTAGATTTCGATTTCAGAAACAATGAAGAGATGAGGAGAAAGAGAAGAAGCGTACCTACCAGAGCAGTAGTTGGGTGCGAGAATCTCTCTCAATCTCTCTCTCTCTCTCGCTCGCTCAAAGAAAGCTCAATGCATGTTGTTGTTCGATTTCTCTCTTTCTCCTACCTCTCGACTTCTCTCTCTCTCTTTCTCTCTCTCAACATGAGTTAGGCTTTGGGTTTGTTTGGTTCGGGGGCTATTTGTAAATTTGTTCACTTTTTATCTCGCACCCCCTCCGTTTATTTTTCCTTTCCTTTTATATTTATTCCCCTAGGAATTTATATACCCACCGTATTTCCCATTGAGAGTATTTCCTTTTTCTGATAGTTTTTTAGTCTTTGTTGAGTTGTTTATTTTTATTCCAAAGCGAGTTAAAGAGTAGGGGACCACGTGGGTCTCTACGCTGCTTCCAAGCGTCCCCCTTTGTAAGTTGGCATATCCAGCCGCCTGCGTCTAAATTTTAGCCCTTTTTGGTTTATCATTTTATCGTTTACTTCTTTTACTTTTTTTTTTTTTTGGTAATTTTGCACAAGTTACCCTGCGGTTAGAGCTTATATTGTGGAGCAATATCTGAATTTTTTCTTTATAATTGTATAGGAATTCTTCAATTTAATTCAATATGAAAAAAATATATATATTTTTTTAGATAAATTTGGTCAAGTGATCTCAACTTATTTTAAAGTGCATGGAAAAATAGATTTGAGTTTCTTTAGTTTTGGTGTTTACTTATATAAGACAAAATTTCATAATTTGCTCCTAGATTTAATATATATATTATATATAGAAGCCAAACGCGTTAAAAGATAAATATTATCATATCGGTAAACAACAAAAGCCGTTGTTACTTTTTTGGAACGTTTCAACTCACATGGTACGACCATAGAATTTTGCGCTTTAAGATCTATGTTGACTATATGTAGTTCTATAATTCAAAACCGTTCGGTTTCTCACTAACTTTTATGTCGCAATAAATAAAATTTGAAAGAAAAACTACGACTATGATTGAAAAAAAAATCAATTAAAAACCTATGAATTAGTACTGAAAATTAACAAAGAAATTTATATTTACTGATTTGTAAAAATTTTCCTAGTTACTTTGTCAATAAAAGAATATAATAAGTTTGAAATTTGTTATGTTTAATTCCATGATAATATATTCACTGAATAGTTAATATCGTCTTTATTAGATAGTAATAACTCTTAAAGTTTAGATTACAATAGATTTATAGATAGCTGCTTTCAAAGTAGTTAAATGTTACAGACAATACTGTTCCTATCAACTTAAAAATATACCGACCAAAAAATCATACATCATACATTAAAAAAAATCTAATGCTTAATTTTCCTATTTTTATTTTTCTTGCATTTTCTGATTACCTAAAAAAATCGGCCATGAATGATTATAGTAACCATAGCGTCTAAGGTAAGAGGACTATGCCGTAAAAATAAAATTCTTGGAGGTAAAAGTGAAAAGGTCGGCGGATTCCGTGATTGGATTGGAGGGAGTTCCCGTTACGGCACCCTCAGTTTCTGTTTTGTGTACTTGTTTTTACTTCGTATTCATTTTTCCTTTTCTGTATATCCTCCTCTACCTTGAAGCAAAATGGACCCTCCATTTTAGTCAATGAGTCAAATCAGGTATCCAAGAGCTTATCAAAAATTAAATGCCCAAAAACTAAACGCAACGCAACTCGCAACAGAAGGACAGAGATAATACATGCAACTCTCTTTTATGTCAAGTCCAGTAAATTGACAATATTTGATTTTTAATATATTATTATATTTATTTTAGACTTGAAAATCAAATGAAAAAAATATATATTGATCTTTCGATTTGTGTCTATGCTTATCTTACTGTTTGTAATATGTTTATCATAAATTTCCCACACAAAAGTAATATCGTAGAAATGAAATTATATTGTCTATCCAATAATACATTAATAATAATAAAATTATATAAATATAGTAATCAAGATAAGCAACGAAAGAAAATTTTTTTTGTACTCTCATTTGAAAAGCATTTTCGTTTGTTATTAAAACAACAATTATACAACTTTTAATCTCACCAAGTTCGTATTTATTTTAACCAAGTGGTTCAAATATACTTTACTTTTCCCAGATAAGTCGAATAACACAAACTTTACAACTTTCCGTGTTGTGGGTTCTAATGGTATGAAGTACATCTGGTATACTGAGACGTGGCATTAGCGGGAAACCTGTGAACTGATATCAGCCTTGCCCGAGTAACTATAGAGTGAATAACTCAAGAACAAGGGGAGCTTAATTAACAACCAATTATTGATCAAATCAAAGGAGGAAGCGATATGAATTAGCTAATAAGGGCTTTACTAGTTCGTCACTTAAATATGTGTCAGCCAATTGACCATGGCGCTTGGTTCTCTTCTTTCTTCTTTGGTAGTTCTCACAATTGCTCCCATCACTCTATTTATATAACCTTCTTAATAAGCAACTTTTATTTGTTAATTTGGGTCTATACACTTCCTCAATTTGTTTAGTTATGCGGCGGTGAACTCTGATTCGATCCGGATATATTCAATCCCACTACTGAGATGCTCGGCTCATTGACTTGGTAACCTTGATTGGAAGATAGGAAGATAGACTTCTTTGACTGACAACACATGGCAACTTGGCAAGGTTCCGGCTTCTGATGGATTCCTTTTCTACTACGATAAATCTGTAGCTTTCCATGATGATGCCCCCCATGTTAAGCCACTAGACGTCAGTGCATTCTACTCGTTTCATGTTGATATGGTTTTGTACACGGCTCACTAAATCAAACAAGTGGGCTCCTTTGCATTGGTCGAGAATTGAAAAAGAAAAAATTCTTCCGTGGTAGGACTTATATGGTGTTTTTTTATTCTCAAAACAAAAAAAAATATATATCTATGGTATTTGTATGCTAAAATCTGTTTTTTTTGTTTTTTTATACATATAAGATGATCACCGTTTGATTTAAATCCAACAGCCCGCAAATTATCTTCTGTGAGCATAGTATTTAGTGTTTCTAGACTAGTAAATAAGTCTATAAATTTCATTTGATTTCCAAACACACATAATCTTTCTTACATAGTGTTTTTATCCATTCAAGTATTAACTTCACAACAAGAGAAAGTATAAAAAAGACTATTATTATAATAAACCTAAAAATTGTAAACGTTTCGTTATAATATTTTACTAATAAAAGTTTTCATGTTCACAGCATTGTGCAGGTTCAACCACATTTAGTCATTTACTAATAAACATTTTCATCTGCAAATTATATTAAAACACATTATTGCTTGTGCTATGATATGTATAATGTAGCTTCTGATTTTAAGAAACATTTTGCAAGGATGATACATTATTTTTATATGTCTTTAAATTTTATAAAAGGTAAAATTATTAAATTGGCAATCTTGACAATTACTTTAAAAATGATATAGCAAATATAATCGACCAGTCATATACGATAAATTTTACAAAAGTAATTTTGTACCAATATATGTCATACACGATCTGTGTATAAATTTTTGGCACGAATTTCAAATGGACAAGTCATTTTATCAAGTGATTTCAAAATTTAATGGTTGTCTTAGCAATTCCCGATGAGGGATAATACAATTCTTAACAACAACATGGACGGCAAAACAACAAGCACAAAATCTTTATTCAGGTAGAACAAGCTAGAAATGAAACTCAAGCAAAATTAAAGTTGCAAACAAGTTAAACCATAAAAGTTTTAAATTGTAAATTTTAATAATCATCGTATTGCTTTCTGTTGTTTTCAATGTATCTTTTCCTTTAAATAAAAAAGAGCTCCATTCTATCTTATAATAGAAGAGTAACAGGAGATGTCATTTTCTTAGAATGGAGAACAAGTGAAACCATATTAATTAAAAAAATGCCCCTCTTTTATGAGCGTGAGTGACGCTGATTTGTTAGGTCAGGTGTTGGGCTAGGCTAAGAAGAGATGACCAGAGAGCTACAGACTACAGTTAAAACTTTTGTCTTCTTTTAGTTCTTTGCCTTATCCTTCCCTATTCAAACTCTTCTTGTTTTTTTTTTTTTTCTTAAATTTTTTTTTTTATAGGGAATCCACATCCAGTCTATTGTTATGTTGACAAGAAATCTGCCATAATTGTAAAAAATGTAAGTTTTTGGTGACAACTTTTTTCCGTTTTCTAAAACAATATTTCGTTAATTATCACTACGCCTTTTCTAATTTTGATACAAGTCTCAACAGCAAATGCATGCTGAGGAAAAAGGCAAGTACATATTGTGTACCAGCAATCTCAATCTGCACCATGCCATGACTTGTATATTTTTTATTATCACTGACAAAACTCTTAGTTATGTATATGTTTCCCACACATGTGCATGGACCATTTAAAATTTTAGATTTGATTAAAAAAATTCCGAGTAGAAATAGACACTGAATTTCTTTTGTTGAGATACTATTGTGGAGTTTAATGTGGTGAATCATGCACCTGCAAGTAAACCTAATTATTGTGCAATGCATGCATGTCAAAAGTTGTATTAATGTAAAAAATAAAAAAAAATCTTGTTATGCATAGTTTTTTTCGGCCTAAGTGCATAGAACTTGTTTAGAAACTACATTTAGCACTTTAAAAAAATCTTTCCATAAAACATAGACTTGTAAACTTCAATAGCGGTAAAGGAATCTAACATTGGCAGTATTATTCTTGATATTTTCCTTTTTAAAATAACCTGATTTTTGTTTCTTCTTACCCCAATTTATTCTTCAATCATAATCCTAGACTCAGGAGTTTGTCTACTTGCTTATAGTAGGAAAGTAGTTTTATTCTGTTAATCAACTTTTATATGAACAAACAGCATAATCTTTTCAAATCATGTATACCTTTAAGCGCCGTAAATGTATTAAACAAAGGATTGAAATGTTTAAATCGTAACATGTACAATTCACGATGCATGCAGGACAACAGCAGATCACTATACACCCGTACATTCTTGTATTACACAAAAAATTTCCTATCATAAAAGGCAAGCATGTACTAAATCAAGTTTAGTTAAAAATCATCGAGGTCGGTTGGTGGCTGGTGCGCTTGGAACGAGAAGGAAATTGTTAATTAAATTCTTCTTTCTCCTCCGTTTCGCAACAGAACTTCTGGCATCCATTGGTATTATATTTTCTTGTACTGTTAGTATACTTGTTTTGACTAATACATAAGCAGGTCTAACATAAATGATTTTTAAGTCTTGAATTAATTACACACATGCTTGTTCTTTATAAGTAATATTTAAATAAAAATTGTGGAAATTTTTTACTTATTTAAACAGAAAATTAATACAAACAAAAAAGAAATAAGATTTAAGTTTTGTAGTAATAGCTATTTGTCTATAAACTTTGAACTGGACACACTGTATTTGATTCTCCGGTCATCTGCTATTATTATAGATGTCAAATAAAGAAATTGAACGCATCTTATACCGATTACTTTGATGATGATGGTTATTATTATTATTATTATTATTACTGCTGCTGCTGCTGCTATTGTTAAAATTGCTTATTGTTTGCATAGTTTGCACTTGCTTTATTGTGAAATTTATATTTAACTGTAGATTGAGGATGGTTCGGGGGGGGGAAAAAAAAAATACAAGCTAAAAACAAGTAGATTGATTTTGTTATACATTTGTATATATACTTTTTAACTTTCCCTATCCCAAGTACTTTTTAACGAGTATAGGATTATAGATAGGACGCCTCCATTTTAATTTTGTGTTGACTGCGAGAATTAGTAGGTAAGAAAAAAATGGCTTATCAGATGGCATCTCCATGTGGTTTAAATTAATTACAACTACCAATTGTTTAACAATTTACAAATCAATAGTCTCTCTTCTATATTCATTCATAAATAAAGTTCGTATTGTCAACATCGCATTTTCTCCTTCATTAGTTTATTACTTCTTTTTCCTGGATTAGACCCCAACACGGAGGTCCCATGCCCTGAATGCCGGGTATGGATTTTTAATTGAAGTTGGATTTAATAACTTTTAGCCTTTTCACGGATTTTCGATATTCATGTTCTGACGGGATGGACCCAATTGTCATTAGCATATCAGACAGATTCCTTGGATTGTCTGTTTCTGTGCGCATAAATCAATTTGATTTAATGGACAACTATATTCTCCTCATAGAAAAAACCGTGCAAAGCATAGCGTTTAGTGAAATGTATGTTCTGAGAATATATGGTCGTATTGCATTTTGTTAAAACTTTATTGACTATTTTTTTTTTCTTTTGGGAATTAGAACTTTTCAATGACGTTTAAAGACAGTGAGTTCTTTTTAGCTATTTAAAGAGCATATGTGCTGATTTTTTTTTCCTAGTACCAACAATTTTGATCGAGAATGGTATTGAATATGTCACAGAGTGACCCCATCCTAAAATATATTAAGCGTTTCTAGTTGGCTCAAGAGCTAATCAAATAACGTAAAAGTCAACTCATTTGTTGTTAAACGACAAACTATTAAGGGGACGATACAATTCGTACGTTAATTTAAAATTAAAAAAAAATGAACCTATACATTATTAAATAGCAGCCCACTAAAAACCGAATACCAAATGACGGAGTTTTACTGGAGAACACTCACTATATATTGTTATAATTATATGCTAAAAATATGAATTAAGGCGATTTTAATCCTATTGAAAAAATAAGGAAAAAATAAAAAAGTTTTTTTTTTTTTTTTTGAGATAAGAACAGAGTACAGAACGAAAATGTAAGAACATAAGTAAGAACTATTTCATATCTATATATATGGCTGCAATAGAAAATTTTGTCCATCGCAGAATATCCCATAATATTTTATATATCATTTCAATCATATAAAGTATTTTAATGGTACATCATGCATTAACATCTTTAAATTGTTGATATTATAAAATTTAAAATTTTACCTACACATTCGGTTATTTTGTTTTCCGTGAAAAATAATTCAATGTAAAATTTCTTATTTTTTTAGTTCATTCCTTACTTGTTTCCTCTTAGAATTTGCTATTATATACATTTTTAAAAGTAATTATTTATATCAATATGAAATTATTTTTTTTCTAAAAATAAGTTAAAGCAGTTCATATCCTTTGAATATATTACTCAATGTTATATCATAAGGTTTGTTATATTTTATTACCAAATTAGACAAAATTTAAATTTTAATTAATAAAGTTGTAAACTTTCAAAGAAATTTTAGTCATTTGCAGTCTATTAAAAAGTACGAGTGACATTATATTCTGCGAGAAATGTTACTGTTTAAGGCAAAAAAAAAAAAAGTAACGTAAAAAATTAAATTATTCAAGAAATATTTGTCAGAAACTACTACTTTGAGATCCTTATGACATTATTCCTTTAAATAATCATCTCCATGCTTCATTAAACACAAAACCGCAATAACATTCATTAATATTAATTAGCTTTACCTACATTACCCTCTTTCAAAAACCCATTACTTGAAGTTGAAAAACATCAAATGAGAGAGGGAAAAAAACACAAAAAGTTGACGTGCGGTGCTGAGCCTATTTCGGGTTGCGCTAATCTTAAGGATCCGCTATTTGTCGTGGTTGTTACATACCTAAAAAAATTCAAACACTACTAGTGCCGTGGCGTCTATCAAACGAATCCACCTAAAACCGTGTTATTGCGGCCGCTTTTTAATTAATTCTATAAAACTTAATGTAACAAGATATCTAATTAGATACGTTGAAACATTTGGGTGTCAAAAGCCAGAAATGATTGTATTAGAGTTAAAATTTGGGAAATGTGTTATCTTAACCATTGCAAAATCCAAATGCATGGAGCCAATCAAAGTACCAACTGTTGCTGTACTCTGCGCAAATAATATCATTACACACCTACTTTGTTTAACAAACTTTTAAATCATGGCCTGTCCTTACTGCCTTAGTATCATACTCATCATGACCTATTTGTTTTCCTTTGAAAAGTAAATGCCACATGCCATCCACCAATTGGGACTAGTCGACAGGTGTCAGAAGTAAAAAGTCGTAAAGAAGTTTGTTAACTTTAAATCAGTCTAATCTTTCTGTGATAGTTATCCTTTGGACTGTGCTTTCGGTTAATAATTAGTGGAAGCAAGTGATTTGAGTCTAAAAGGACGTGCCGTTGTTTTGTTTAGTAAGAAATTAATTAAAAAACAACCCCAGATGTAATGCTCATGAGGAATTGGCTTTCTGTGGCATTACAAGTCTATACTTTCATGTAAGCCTTTAAATAGCGGATAAAACTCCAATTATAAGATTACTTAGACAAAATAAAATTCAAAAGAGGGGTTTTAATTAAAATAAGAGTGCAGGAAATTAAGGAAAAAGTATAAATTAAAATATGAAAAACACAACAAAATGCTACTAATAGGACCATATTTTCAAAGAAGATGGAATAAATTCTATCCTTGTTTGCTCGGTATTTGATACAGGCAATAGTTTTTGATGAGAATATAACTTGAAAATCTGGATATACTATCTATCATATACATAAAAATTCAAACAGAAACAAAGTAATAATTATTTAAATATATTCCTTTTAGAATGACCAAATTATTTTCTGCCACAACATGAAATTTCTTTGACACAAACATTAATAAACCAATTATAACCTAATCAGTAAGTACATAACATCGCTTCTTCCATTATTTCTTTTCTTTGTTCTTTCATACTAACCAGTTATAACCTAATCAGTCCTCAAATTTAAATATGTTTAGACTTTAGACACATGAGTTCAACTTTGTAAAAGAAGAAAAAGAAAAAGAAAAGAACCATTATATTAAATGAAACAGGCTAGTGCTAGTAAGCCACAAAATAGAGAATATATGGGAGGTCACAAAAGAACCAATCTCGTAGAAAGAAAGCTCGCATAACTGCATAAGAGCACTAAAATCCCCAGAGCCAGAACTCATCAAGATTCAAAGTACAAAAGGCAAGTGGCGGAAGGGGATCATGACAACTTAAGCCACCATTAATTATAACACCATTACATCAAAATGAAAAAAGCCTAAACTTTTGGGCTTCATTATGGAAAAGGTCAAAGATGAAAAATGTCTTCTAGATGAAATTTTACGCGTGCCCTGCTACACCATGATTTGACATCCATCTCCATTTATCAACAAAAAAGAAAAGGAGCTAAAGTAAATGTAGATGCTAGCTATAAGTTTCCAATTATGCTAAAGATTTCACAACCTTTTATTTTGATTACGTCAAGTATGTTAGATTATTGCTCTCCACATATGCTTGTTTACTTTTTTATAAAAGATATAATATATAATTAGACCGACTTGTATTTTCTCCTGAAAAGTTACTATATTGAATAAAATGCATAGGAAGATGTTTCATTTAATAGGAAATTTAGGTAAATTCCATTTGGTGGTTCCAATTGAAAGGAAACAATAATGTACTAAGCAGGTGTTGCTTAGATATCAGGAAATGGGCCTGGCCTTTATAGCTTATTGGCTTTTTGATATAACATTAGAACTTGAGAAGCACTATTGCTTCACATGCTTTGCACGTGCGCATCCCCAATTTTTTCAATCAAAGGCCCACAAGTGATACATAGCGCTAGTAATTTTATCGTGGTATGCATTTCACTTGGTCGTTATTCACTGGCAAAAGGAGAACCAAAGCCCAGTTTGGATTAGGTAAAAGTTAATACTCCACTTCTGCAAAAGGAGACTCCATCTTGACACTTCAAACTCTTTTTATATCATATTTTAAGGCGAAAGGATAAGAAAACTACATGCAATTTGAAACTTGATTGATTGTTGATTATTTTTCATGAAATATATGTGGTAGTATATATTAAGTAAAAATGTAAGATGTCTCTACAAAAGGTACATACTATCTTTTCATAATAATTAAGACCTTTGAATTAACCACGGTAGTAAGGTGATAGGTACAGGCATGGTGCAATAATTTTGGTGAAGTTTAACGATGTTTTCTATAAAAAGAAACAGTGAAAAAGTATAATTCTACTGTTGAACAAGACGTCTATGGTTTGACCAAAAATCCAACTCAATCACGTTTTAATGCACTCTAAATCATTAATTGTAGGAGCTAGACGGTTATTAGCAATGACTGTTTCAACACATCCAATTCAATTAGGTGGCAACCTCTGGATCCTTAACATGTCTGAATGCGTGCCAAATCATTATAGTCACTATCCGATAATAGTTAGGTTCTGACCATTTGACATAATCCCATGCATCACTCGTGCTTCTTCATTTAAAACAGTCAAAGAAAACACCGTTCGGGCATGATCTGGCTGTACGCGTTGCTTGCGTCTTATAAAGATTAACCTTGCAATTTTCTTACTATGACATACGGTCTCTTCAACGCGTTTGAACAAACATTAGACAGTGTTTGTGTGGGCGGGACGGCTAGAGAGAACAAGTCAAGAAGGCAACAATGAAGGCTACCCATGGAAGGTACAAAACCACAAAACGCAATCAATCACCACTTTTGTGAAGTGTCTTAATTCCACAAGGGATTGTTTGAATTGTGGCTTTTTCAGAGGACTTTTCTAACAAGTAGAAATAAGCCCCACAAGACTAAAGAGTGGCAATTATGGCAAAGAAAAGAAAAGCAAGCTTAGCTTTCTCTATCCTATTAGATGAATTTTATGTGGTCATTGAGGTGCACTGCTCCTAGACCTATTTGGGAAAGATATCAGCACCATAGCTTAGTCTAAAATTTGTTTTGTTACTTTCTTTCCTGGTAAATGCACCGGCCAGCACACGATTTTGCCCAAAAGGGAAGTTGAATTTAATATTAGAATTGTCATAACTCCAGGGTAAATATTTTTCTTCTTATGGAAAATAAAGAAATTGTCAAATAGGATCTAGTATTACAACTTCTGTAGACTTTTATAATATGGTAATATAGCAATTAGACTGGTTCCACTCACTAAGTCAGAGGGATCTTCCTTTTTTATTTATATATATATTTTTCGGAGTTGGAAAAACTAGCTGCTAAAATCATTCCAAGGCCCAATTTAAATTTTAGTTCAAATAGAGATATATCTTAAGACGGGCCATTTATTATAAAGTGGGCCTTCCAATTTCATGTTGTCGTTATTGCTATTTGCTTCCGTCTTTTCTGCAAGCCGAAATAAAGAGGGAAAGAAAAAAAAAAAAAAAAAAAAGGAAAACATTCGTCTTTCTGGTATAGATACGGATAAGGTTTTCTACGAAAAGCATATATGGATACTAATATAGGTAATAATCCTAATATTTCTAGCATTGAAGTGTAATATATAATTTTATTGTTAACCCAATTAGTGTTTTATAGGCTTAACTTATATATTACTGATTAATATTTCATTTCATCTTCTATTAATATTTAAAATTTCTTTTATTTTTAGAAATAATACAACAATAATTATTGGTTATATTTTTCGTGACTATTACATAATTTTTTTAGCAACCAATTCTTTTATTATTAATAAGTTATTAATTTTATGAATATAGCAATTGTACATACTATGTGCATTTTTGTAGGAAAAAAGAAATAATTATATTTTAATATTCCAATCATATTTATATTCGCATTTCAAATCATCTAATTTTCTTCTCATATTTTGCTATAATTCATCAAATATCCGTCTATGTTTGATTTCTTTACAATCCAACAATCATGCCATCCTAATCAGATAGCTAGATTGTGTGCATAAGATAAAAATGTGACAATCAGCACTTGCGGACCAATGAATAATTAGTCACATTCCCTAAAAAATGATTGGTGGATTAACAATAGCCAGCTGTTGGTTCGTTTTCATAAGTAAACGTATAGTTGACCACAGCTTGACTCATCTGTAAATATATATGAATTTCACCATCAATTGGGTTCATTTTCGCAGTGCCATCAAGATGATGGTGAGCTATTATTTTAAATAATTATTGGGAAGCGGCGAGTTTCACATCCGGATTTGAAATGGAGTCACATCCGATAACGACTATGTGCCCAATTTTTCCCCAATCCATCACATAACCTTGCTGGTTTTTGCAATTTGTTGATGTGCAAGTGTAGAACACATTTTAGAAATGGTTTTGTGGAGGCTGTCAGCCAGCAGCGAGCTGTGAGCATCTTTACTTTTCCGATTGTCAGATGGCATTTGATTAGAAATATGTATTTTTTCCCGCATCAAGTGTTTTTGATGTGTAGTCTCTCTCTCTCTGTATATATATAATGCACACCATTGGTAAAAAATTATAGTTTTTTCTTATTTATTTTTTTAAAAGATTTCTTTTTGCTCGCTAGAGATAATTGGTAAAGTTAAAAGGATTAAAATATAAAGACATAAAATTAAAATTAATCAATCTCTTTTTTGAATGTGAAAATTAATCAATCTCTACTGTCACTATGTTTAGCGTAACAGGAGTTATTATTCAATTTATTGACTTCATTAGTTCATTGTTTACCTTATTTGTACTGCAAGTGCTGCTGAACTGGAACAATAAAATTCACCATATCAAAATGCCTAACATCTCATTCGAAAAAAAAAAGAAATTTGAACACATCCTTGATTAACATGTCTCTAAAATTTACTAATGTCAATAATACGCTTCTATATACTTCATACGAATATCAATATTACATGATCTATTCAGATTATAAAATAATAACATGTCGTAAATTATTTATGATTCAAAAACTTGTGACTATTTGTGGGTCGTGTTTAATGCTATAGTTTAATAGTTGTAATTTTAACATGCAGTAATAAAAACGATGCAACATAATTTCAACCAGGACGATAAAATTAGAATTTGGAAGCAAACTACGTAAACGTAATTATATCTCTATATGAGACTCCAGTTGGGTCGTCCATAGTGGGCCCAATTGATTTGTTTGGGTCGTTGGGCTTACAATCTTAATAGCCCAGTTTAGGTTGAGCAAATAGAAATACGGTTCTATATATTGTGATTTGCGTGACATTCTCTGGTAGCAACGCAATTTCAGTCTGTGAAGCCTACTAGAGTCCTAAGCTCTTCTTTTCTCCCGAAAAAATTATAACTAACCTTAATTAATTAAGAAATTTTAAAATAATTTGTTTTTAATCAAAAATTTAAAAATGACTGCGCAGTTTCGGAATTTCAGATTCCAAAACTAATTCTGCTTAGTTTCGGATGAGATTCCGAAACTAGCTAGTTTCGAAATCTCATATTCCGATACTAGCTAGTATCGGAATTTCAGATTCCGATACTAAAAATTCCATTTTTAATCTACCAAATAAAAACAAAATTTGCACAAGTTGATGATTGGTCAGTATATAGATGTCAGAACTTGGTGTTACTAGCCATCCCATCAAATTTTGAGTGAACTTGGTATATTCATGTACTCCCATACACCTTTGGTGGTCATAATATATATTTCCATTTTCAATCAATTATGCAATGAGATTAAAAATTATATTATAACACCATTTTCAATCAATTATGCAATGTTTGGAAAATAATAAAAGAGTATATTATAACAGACCATTTAAATTATATATTATAACTCTTATTCTGAGGAAATTACAACCTATGATGGTCTGTTATAAGATCATTTAATCAATTTTCAATCCATTTTCAATCAATTTTAAAAAAATAATATTTACTAATGCCGCGTTACTTATAGATCCTCTCCCAGTTAATATTGCATCTTTCTCATAATCAATTGTGATCTGATTATTTATGTGTTTTTATGTTTTTCTCTTTTTCTCATATAAATGACATATTTTATCTTAAAACAACAAAGCTCGTGTTCTTTTTTTCTTTGAAAGTTACTAAATTTTATATGAAATTTATTTTAGTTACTAAACTCTAGATTATTCATTATAAGTCACCGAACTTTGATAACTAAATAATTATACAAGTTCTGTCATACGTCAATTTTTCATGCAAAATACTAACTCGTGAAAAGAAATATTGATTAATTTTGTTGGAGGTCGGTGAACTTGATATGAAATTCATTCACTAATTATGCATAATAGTCACCGAACTTTGATAACTATCAAAATTTGGTCGCGATGAAACTTTTAAAATGTAAAACAAACTTTTCTATCCAAATACACTTAATTTAACTATTGCATTTAACTTGACCGATTCATTTTAGAATCTTATTAATCTTTTCCAAATTAACTGCAAATATTATATAATTTTATGTCGACACATATAATACAAAAATATGAACGGTTTTGATTTTTAATTTGAATTTTGAATTTAAAATATTCATGCAAAAAAATGTGGCATGCGGCATATATTAAACAACGAAAAATGTTTGCAAATGTGCCCACATTAACTACAGTATTTCGGTGATGCACTAAAACGTGGTAGGAAATTTTAGAAAGTAATGCAATTATTTCACAAAACTGGAAAGCTATGTAGGTTAGAAGAAAGAAGTGTATGGAAATTGTAGTTTATAGAATTTTTTTGGTTTCCGACATTATTTGACATTTTGCTGAAAATCTTGATTATGAAGTTTAAAAAATTATGCCAGACTCCGACCTTTTCGTGGATTGCAGCTTTTGGAAGAATTGAAGAGTCTTTCTTTGACAAAAAAGAATAGACATTATTTGAAAATTCGCAAAAAAATGAAGACTAGTAGTATCATCGTGTAAAATAAGTTCATAGATTTTTACATAAAAATAAGTTCATAGAAAGAGTCTTTCTGTTTAGTATTTTATTATTTATATATTTACTCAATTCATAATCTTCTCTTTTTGATAAGAATGGTATCCTCGACCTATCCAAAAAATATATACCTGTCTTGGAAACTGGCCCACCTTGAGATAATAGACCACCAAAACAACTGTTATTAAGTAAACAATTTTTTTGTTAGGAAAAGGAAATAAAGACCAGATTGGATTAAATTTTCTTTTCTATTTTTTGGGAAAAAAAAACGAAGTTAAATTTCAAATGAAGTAAAAAAAAAAGTGTACTGAAAAAAAAGTAAAATTAAAAAGGCATGTTACGCCTTGTATTATCCTTTTTAATTTAGTACAAATTGATTGTTGTTCATAGTTTCTAATAGAAGAATATAGCATTGAATCACTGACAAATAAAGTTTAAAATATTTTACTTATATAATATAATTTTGAATCTCATTGCATAATTGATTGAAAATGGACATATATGTTATGACCAACAAAGGTGTATGGGAGTACATGAATACACCAAGTTCACTCAAAATTTGATGGGATGGCTAGTAACACCAAGTTCTGACATCTATATACTGACCAATCATTAAAGTGTGCAAATTTTGTTTTTATTTGCCGATTAAAATTGGAATGGCTAGTATCGGATTCTCAGAATTCTAAATTCCGATACTAATTAAAAAAAATTAAAAATATATTTTCGCTCAAAAAAGTGGATGAAATACTAATTAAAAAAAATTAAAAATATATTTTCGCTCAAAAAAGTGGATGAAATGTCGGCAGGTTTAGTTTCGGAATTTGAGATTCCGAAACTAAGCAGAATTAGTTTCGGAATCTGAAATTCCGAAACTGCGCAGTCATTTTTAAATTTTTGATTAAAAACAGATTATTTTAAAATTTCTTAATTAATTAAGGTTAGTTATAATTTTTTCGGTCTTTTCTCTCGGTATGAAGGCCTTCCCCTGCTGTAATTTCAAGGCCTATTATTAATTTATTCACAATTTAAGAGAACTGAATAGCAGGAGAGCCTGTCAACAAGCCCAAATTGTGTTTTGCATAATTAAGCACCAGTCCTTTGTGTAACTGCTTGGTAAAATGTAAACAAATGCCAAGTGGGTTCAAAACTTTCAACATGTTCTATCAGCTACTCTGATAAACACTCCGACCATCACAATTCTATATTCAGATTGCAAGTCGTTGATGCGGTATATTACATTGATCGATAACGAGCAACACTCAACAGATTAGAAGTTCAGCTTCTCCAGGATGCTTCCTTCACTCAACAAAAGGAAGATTTGAGGTACAGTTTGCAACAAAGACACCACAGTATAGTTCTGCACAAACTGGCAAATTTGGCGCAAACGTCGAGTGACACTTCGAGGGTTTTGCATCATCACAAGAGATGTCTGTTGTCAACTGGCTTTTATTTTCTCTCTTCTTATTTTGTCACAGGGAATTCAACTTATTGTAACATATTTTGTAAGACTGTATACGTTGAACACACCTTAGGTTTTAAAGTTTCAAAGGGGAAAAAAAAAAAGAAAATTAAGGACTTCCAGTTCCGATTACAAATGATGGATCTGAAAAGGAAAGGGACTTGCGTGATGGGACATCATCTAATAAAAGTAATTTAAATGTTTTAGCTTTTTAGTTTATATTATAAAATACACAAGATCTAACTAAAGATTCTTAGATGCAGATCGAGTAGACAATTAATAGTGTCTATGATCCGTTACTTTAGGTAATTCTTTTATATATCAATTTGTTTTCAGTTTATTAATTATGTGCTTCCACAAAAATATTACGTCTGATACAACAAGGAACATGTTTCTGAGAAATTATTTTTGAGATAATTTGTGAATTGCACTGCATTATTTGTACCGGAAGTAACGTTATCGTATATATGTAAATTATTGTAAAATCAGAGAAAAAAAACAATAAACATTTTTTTTTTAAAAAATTCCTTGAACTACAATTGGATTAGTGAGGTTAACATGCTAATTTGTATCTCGAAATAGTTAATCACCCTATTAATTAAAATAATAAAACGGCAGAATTAGCAAAACATCGAACGATTGCCCACCCATCAAAATGCTTAATAATATTACGAAATAGTTGTTAATTTAGTTTAACCCGATATTTATTTTTAAATCAAAATATAATCATTAAGTTTATTTTTTAAAATTTTAAATGAAAGCTGGTCAAAGCCGTTACACTGTCAAAGCTCATCATCCTATGAGTAGTCGGCGCGGTTTGTACATTCACCAGAATGTTCTACTATGCATCCAATCAAGTGTATAAGCAAATAGTACACTTTTTTAATAATTTGGATCCAACCACCAGCAGCATTTGATTACTGCAACTTGAACAACTTAATTAAGTATTTTCTGTACATGTGTACTGTCTACCTATTTTTTTGTTCTATAGTAACAGTATAAAATTTTCTTAATTTTCTTTGTTTCTATTTTCTAACTCGGGCAAGTGTAAGGATTCCTGTAAGGTTCAAGCTGTCAATCTGATCAAACTCACGTGAATGGCGCTATGTGTGCGATATGCTTTTGGTTCTCTTCTAATTTGTAATATAAAAATATACAGAATAAATAAACTCATTTTATAAGGACACTCAACTTAGCAATTAAGCAATGTGTAACGGGAATTGTACTTGAAGAAATCATTTATATCAGAAAAGTTTGGATTCGTCCTGCACCGACCTTTCAAAATTAAAACTTAATTAATCATTCATAATTGCCATTTGCGAGCATTTGACTAAATATCGGGGCATTTCATTAAGCGGAAATATACAAATTAAGAGCTATACATTTATATTGGGCTGTCCGCTAATTTCTATTATAAATTAAAAACTCAACTTAATTTATAATTAAGGATGTAAGCATTTTAACTACCTCGAATGCGGAAATAAACCCAGATCAACTGTTACCTTTATCTATTGCTTTTGTAATAGATTTATAAGATAATTTTTCTGTATGAACGATGTGAGTAGAACACTGTATAGAACCAAACTTCTATTCTTATCTTGACAGTGAACTCGAGGATCTCGGTTCTAACTTTCTTCACTCTCTATTCTAACAAAGTGGTACTTTATTTTGGAAAAAAGAGTAATACTCCATATACAATATACATGATATAAAGAGTATATATAGGGACCATCAATCTTCTATATATGCAATCAGAGGATGCAAATTTGTGGATGAAATCACTTTAGAAAATAAAGAGGGTGTGAGTTTCTTTTTTCAGAAATACTACCATAGAAAATAAAGAGGGTGTGAGTTTCTAGACAATCTGTTCACTGCTATCCAATTTCTGCCAGTAACGTCCAGAAGATCCATACAATTTTATCCAAACTATACCGTATCAAAAAACTAGACGAAACATTTTCTTGTCTTCAAACGAACCGCTCGAACTTTTTGAAAGTTTTAATAGTCGAACAAATTTCGTCTAGGCGTTATAAATGATCGTCTGAAAACCTTTATTTTACAGGATTGTCTAGATGACGTTACATCTGAGAACCTTTATTTTATAGAGAGACTCACCTTAACAATAAGTAATGAGAATTGCAATTAAATAAATAAATAAATTATTTATATCAGAAAAAGTTTGGATTCTTCCTGCACCGACCTCGCAAAATTAGAACTTAATTAATCATTCACAATTGCCACTTGCAAGCATTTGACTAAATATTGCGGCATTTCATTATACAAAAAACCAAAAGCTTATACTTATATAGTTATTGAAATTGTGGCCTATGTTACTCGTACTACCATTATGCGGATCAGCGGATGCAACTTGGCACAGAGGATTAAATCCTCTATCTGCTTGGGCAAGTTGCTGACGTGCCAATTTTGATCTCAGACTGATATTAATTGTTCCATACTATATCACAAGTCTTAATAATTAATAGAGTCATCTAAATGTATTTTAACCTCAATTTGTCAATTTATTTTTAATTATTTATTATTTAGATTAACAAATAGTGGTCCTCCACATTCGAAAAGTAAAAAAAAAAACACGCGTCAGCGCTTGAGCTCGAACGTACTCAATTTCTTGTCATGTGCATCTTTTCTGTTAACAAAGTTGTTTATACCTAAAATATAGATATTATACTGGTAACGCTATATATATATATTGAAATCCCTTCTTCATATTGAAATGCTATGCATAGTACGGATGGTCCCGTACTACGCGTTCGTTCTCGTATTTTATGACTCAAATGATCGATATTAACCATTCAATCTCTTCTTCATATTGAAATCTTATAAAAAAAATCAAAATTTATATTTTTCTGATTTTTTTACTATTTTTTTTTAAATTTTTTAAAATTGATCGATCTAATTAGTTTTGAGCCCTCCAACAATAACCATTTTTAAAAATTCCTAATAAATAGTAAAAAAAATTCAGAAAAATATAAAATTTAGTTTCCTATAAGATTTCAATATGAAGATGAGATTGAACGGTTTGGATTGGTCATTTGAGTCATAAAATACGAGAACGAACACGTAGCGCGGAACCCATCTGTGCTATGCATAGCATTTTAGCTATATATCCTCTATATATATTTTTTTTTTTTTTGAAAATGTATATATCCTCTATATATATATTGTTGGGTGTTTTACATATTATCATATACATATACTTGATTGTGTAAGTCTTATTGTCTTAATAAGAAAAATTTTCGATCTAAGCAATTATTTGTATTATTGAAACTATTTTGATATTTTTAAAATTGATATTTAGTTATACTATTACATTAGGTGTTTATATTAATAAATTATTTCTAACAAGCATGTTATTTTTTGTAAATCAATTGCGAATTTGCGATGTTTATATACTATTAATGTTGTTGTTTACCTTTTTTACCCCAATGGACATACTATTACGAAATATGTTTATAGTAACTAATAAAGTTTACATAAAAATTATTTTGTTAAGAAACTTAGACTAGAGTTAGTTTACGCTTTCGAACATGATAACATATTATTGCAACATGTGTTTATACGAATTAAAGTTCGAAATTATCTGAGTAATTTGTAGAAAATATGATTAGAGAAGAGATGATCCGGCTATGGAGCCTAAACAAGACCAATAGAATTGCCGAAATTAATAAGTGAAAGAACTTAGAAAATGAATGCTAGATGGACGAAGAAGGAGAAATAAAAGGGGCAGAGGTCGGAGGAGCTAAAGCATGAGCAAATATCAAAATAGGGAAGTTGCAGAAGCAAAAAGAGTTTACAAAATGAAATGATGTATATGTTAAAAATCATTCTTCATGAAGAATGGATATGATCTTGATGGAAGACGAGGATTCTCTAAATAAAATAATTATCAGACTTAATTAATACACAATATAAAAATCGTAAAACACAAGGGACCTAGAACAGAGAAGATAAATATTTAAGTGCAATAATTAATCCTTTCCTTCAAGGACCTAGAACAGAGGAGAGGAATATTTAAATGCAATACTTGATTATTATTTTTAATTTTTCTTTTGGTGGTTCTACTCAAGGTACAAATGTCAATAGACTTAATAGGTTTCACACCAATTATATATGATTAGTTTTATCAAATATACAAATAGCTAAGAATATTAATTCAGAAAGTTCGAAACCTATTTGAGCAATTAAGTGGAAGTACAACTTACAAATTAAGTAAAATAAATTAAATGTAAAGTTAAAAAATACAATTCTACGAAAACATATATTCGAAATTGTCATAAATTTAAGTTAATGTAATTTATTATCAATTCAAATATATTCTAAAATTCATCACACATATTGTCCCAAGAATCATTAGATATAATTTGATTTTGGCGTTAAAAGGATAAGTGAAGAAGACTTTACTTCACAATACTCGTCCATATAGTCTCCGATATTTTTCTTGATTTTTTTTCCAAAATATTATTGTATCTTACTTATTTTAACTTTTTGCATTCACCATTTTGTATCTTGAATTAAAATCAAAAGTGTAAAGATACGTCACGACAATACAATTTGTTGTGTGCCCTTAGACATATCATGTCGATCCGATTTTTTTGAGGTTGTATGTCGATCCGATAGAATCATGGCACAATACACTTTTAAAAATTGAAGGTATTAAAGTAATTAAGTTTAAAATAGCAAGCCTTTTGATTTAATTTATTCTAAATAAGTCCTTAACAAAGTTCCAAATATTAATCCTTAGAATTTATTCTTGTTTTTTTGTTCCATAAAAGGCACAAGATCGTAACATTTATCAGAAAAAACAGCAAAACCAGATCACCAAAAAAGTCTAATATGATCAAGAAAAATATCCAAAATACAGCAAAAGCGCAGAATATAGGGGCAATAATTTGATTTGAAGCTTTATTATAAATTTATTATGTTAGTATTATTAGAAATCCTTTTACTCGATAAAAAAAAAAAGAAAAAGCAAAAGAAAAATTGTGATTATTCAAAATGCCTTGGAGACTCAAATGCATGCATGATGCATCATAGTTCGTGGAAGTTTAGAATATGGGGACCCAAAGTGTTTTCTATTCAAAACTAAGTCGATGATACGGATCTAAATATTTAATTGAGTTGATCATAAATTATTAATTATGAATTACTTTATGACTGTTAGTTATAGTTAGCATCTCCCGCGCTAAATTAAATTCAACAGGGCTAGTTAATCTACGGTGCATAGGAGCACCACGCCTTCATTTTTAAACGTATGGTATACTATGCATAACATAATTTCTTAATAAAATTTCAATTGAAAACCAGATACCAAAATTCAAAGGAAAGTAAAAACCACTATGGAGAGATATCAAATGGCATTTGGAAATCTAAAAAGTACAGTAATGCCAGAGGAAATGATTTAAGAGTAATCCAAAAGATGGGACCATCCGTGTATAATCATGTGAACTCCTTTTTCCCCCTTTTTTTGTTAAAAAAAAAAAAATCATATTTTCTGCAGCTTCAGGTAGCAAAAATAAAGTTATGGAGGCAGGTGAGAGCACATGAACAAAACCTGAATGAAATAAAATAGATCTTTTACACATTGACCCCAAAAATAGATAAGGCACATTTGATTGCCCCACCCCCCCCCCCCCCCCCCCCCCCCCCCCCCCCCCCCAAAGAAATTTCATAAGACAGAATATATTACTAGCTAACTGATGAATTTTTGGATTCATAAATCATTAGCAAATCATTTAAGCTCGTGTGGCGAAAGATCGAGTATCAACGTAAAGGTTCTTTATGGAAGTTTGTATACGATTAGCTGTTTTTTAGATAAATTTGTTAATTTGATTCTTTTTACAATTAGCACCCTGAATTCCAATATTTTCAACTGCATGAAATATTTCTCATTTTTGCAAATTCTCTTTGATTGGCCTTTGAGAGGATTTGTTTCAACGAACTGAACTACTTATACTCGTTACGATATAAATCTTTCAATTTAAGTTACCTTAACTCACTTTCCATCAAATATAATATAAGAAAAACAATTAGTTTTCTTTCATTCCACTCTGTTTGTTTATGCATTTTTTTTTTGCTCGTTTTATTTAAGCCAATCTCTCGTGAAGATATTTAAACCAAAAAGAAAGAAAAACCAGAAAAAAGATCAGGTCGTAGTTAATGTATAATTGTATATTAATTTATTTCACTCATTGGCTTAGATAATATTTTGAAGGTTGGTTTGAAACTAACGATTTTGTTATAAGAAAATTGAAATATATGCTCTTTCCATGAATCAAACCAATGACCACTTGGTTGGCGGAATAGAGCGAAACCATAGATAATAATATTTCAAAGGGAAATAATCATTGTTGATCAATTCATCACATTGAGGTTTAGAGGTACAGTCTTTTGGTCTTACAAGAAATTGAACCTGGTAACCTAATGGAAATAGTTTCTATTTTAGATATTAACCATATTGGGCAACCCAACATTTCAGATTCGAAATTTGGGATTCCAGTGTGTCAAAGTATTTTTTTCATAATAGTCGTTTAAATTGCTTAAGCAAGCTTTACAGGTGTCATTGGTCAGTAGTCTCAAGAGTTCAGTGCATGCATGGTGAGTGAGATATGATTCTCTGATATGTTCATTTGATCATTAAAGCAACTCTATGATCGCCAAAGATACCTAAAGGATCACTGCATTCACTTTATATAATAGCTTAAATGTCCTATTCTCTTAAAAGTTAAAAATACCAGTCAAAAATATTGTTTTGGAAAAAGGCTACATATCTTTCTCAGCACCCACCTTGCACACCTAAATAACGCACTCATATGGAAGTTTCCTCTGTGATCTTTATACACTTAATAAGACCAGGAATTGTACTTCCCTCAACAAAGATTCACATTGAAAATGCATTCTTTAGACCGTCTTATCCTTTTTTTTTTTTTTTTTTTAATGTTGTTCACGATGAGGAACAAATTCAGCCAAGTACAATGTATGAAATATAGCTACCAAATATGCAATTTTACAAAAATAATTTTTTTTTTTGAATAAAACTCTGTTTATGGGGGACAAATCGTATGAGTTCCTCCTCAGACAAACATTGTTTTACTTCGGCAAATTATGTATAAAAATCTTTCATATTTTTCTTTTCTCTACTTTTTGTTTACATGTACGATAATACCAAAAAAATGGGGCTATGCATGAAAATTAGCATCTAACATTGTTTGATTTTGCTTTGACTGGTCAAATTAAGAAGGACCACTCTAGTCGAAGTTTGCTTAGCTGGTCCGATCCCATATATCCCAATGAAATTTCTTATTTGCCCTTCTTTTTGGTTGGTTATTGAAAGAATGAAATTGCTAACCACTTTGTTCACTCAAAATAGTGCCAAAACCTTAAATAAACTCATAAGGCATCTAGGAGACATGTTTAGCTTTTTTTACTGTGTCCCACTTTTGGGAGGCTACTTGTAAGAGTGATTCCTTCAATGCAACCATCAATGAGGCGGTGCTATTGGTTCAAGTAATTTAATTTTAGAAATTAACCTTGGATAAACTCGTAGGCATCTAGGTAGCTAGGCCCTAGGTTAGCAGGTTTATTTTCTTTCTTTTTTTTTCACTTGTCCATCATTTGGAGCACCCTTAGTACGTGTCATTTCTTTTTAATTCATTCCATACTTATTAAAAACAATATTAAAAGTAGTAGATGCATCTACCATTTCTGGGGTGTCAAATTACTATGAAAGAACAGAGCTTTGCCCAAGTAAACAGTTAATTTACTCATCCATTTGTAGTATAAAAATATATGGAGTGGGGGTAATATATATATGTAGTAACCGAGTATGTCAATTATTCAAATTAAAAACTCTGCTGAACAGTGATCACTTTAAGCGGAGAAGTTTTTTTTTTTATTATTATTTTCTTCTTGTTATTTACCGCCTGTTGAATTCTACCATTGACAACTTGAATTCACCAATCATTTTTACTCTTAACCAAACCAGACCACTCATACCTAATTGTCATAAATATCAGCTATCACAATTCAACCATTCACTAGCCCCTTCACCGTGAACTGTTAATGTCACTTCTTGCTGACTGTTCACTGTTAAGTTTTGACATTTATGAAGAATAGATAGTCAGTGTAAGACAAATGGGTACATCATATCATTACTGAAGATGAAACTCAATAAATGCCACCATATATGGTATTCATGTAATTGGCAATCCACTTGGGTGATGTCCCAATTTGCTTAATTATGACTTAACTTGATTTTGTGTTGATAATTTTTTTTGGGCAGGTGTTTATCAATGTTAAGCTTTACAAGGGAAACTTCTGGTAAAGTCTTCCATCAAACCTTTGGGTAAATCAACAACCTCTGGCGGTGTTTATTAATGTCTCGACAGAAATAGAGTACTAAATATCTCTAGTGTTGCGACTATACACAAAATGATAACCTACGTCTAATCGAGAAAAAATTTGTTGCTTTCACTTAAAAGGAAAGTGAACGTCTCACCCCATATATATGCATTGTAAAATAGTTATATTTTGTATATAAGCACTGTTTCTCGGATGGTATAATTAATATTTAAATATGGATGTATCTTGTTAATTTATGTATCGTTAGTTCAATATAAGACATTTAATCTAGCACGCCATAGATATATATTTTGTAGCTGAAATAAATATTATTAATTGGAAATATCAATAGTTTTGAAAGTGCATATCAAAGGTACATGAATAAATATCATTTCCGTCTAACAATTTATATATACAGTTGATACAACTCTTCTCCAAGTATAGAGTATCCTTTACATATATTATATACAACTCCCCTGTAGATCTGTAAAATGACATACAGTGTACATCTTTATTAATTTATTTGGACAAATGGAGAGCATATGTGCAAGTATACCAGCAGCCCAACATGCATGTGTGAAGCGAAATAGGAGGCATGCATTAATAGAAAGGATGCATGAAACATGGACCGTGGGTACCATTTGTGATTTAAGTGTAGTCTATTTGATTGACACTGCACATCTTATCTCAGCTTTCACTAATCGTATGCCTTTATTTCCTACGTCAGTCTTTTTAAGAAGCATATGCAGATAAATTACTTTTACTTATTATTACAAATATTTCTTGTTTTACTTTGAAAGAGTTTAAAACCTATATATATATTTACTGTCCAATCTCTATCTTATTGATAGACAATAAGCAAATGTAGGCAGCATATATTACTCGAAAAGTTCTCACATCAATTTCTATATATTGACAGGGGAAAAAAAAATCCAAAATAAGTAACTTCCCCTTTTAGATTCATAAATCCAATTTACATGAACGTTCTTTTTTTTTTCCCCCCTTTCCTGATTGGCGATGTAGAAATGAGAGATTCTCGCTTGCCTTCGTCAGCGAAAGACTAGAATTCCACATCCACTTGCCTGCAAATACACATGTAGCAAGTAAACAATATATTTTAAATTTTAAAATAATGAATTTCATGATAATATAAGTTTTACAAATATATATTAATAACAGAGCAACATGGGTTGCGTGAGTTTCCTGACACAGGTCGTTTTTCCTATATTTATTATAGTTACCAAATCTCCTCACAATCTCCAGGGGACACTCTAGTATGGAGAAGTATATTTTGGGAACATCCAAAGGAAGACTTGCTATGCCATTAAATAGTGGGCTATATCAGTAAAAAGAGTTGAAATTTACCAACAGATTCTATCTACTTACAAGATAAATTTTACAATATTATGCATAAAATATTACAAATGATAATTAAGGTAAGATTTTACAATATTATGCTCATAAGTAGCCGCGTGTAGGTTTATATACAGTTTAAATTTCTGCTCGATAAATAATATAAGATCTAGACATCTAGTTACAGAAACAAAAGTATATAACTTACAACATGTTTCTAAGAAAACTAAAATCCTACTCTCTAAATTATGTTAATTTTATACTTACATTTAGAATTAACCTAAGTTTTATTATATATATAAAGTTTTGCTAAGTTTGGAACGTACTGCTAATAAGTTCATATATTCTTCATCGTAAATCTGTTTCAATTGATATGCTTAACTAATAATTTATGAAATTAGCATTTCATCTTTTATAGTGACAATCTCTAATATATACTAGAGTTAAACAGAAAGGTAAGCACCAGCATATATAGAATGGGACGATACCAAAAAATATATATATATAAAAACATTCAACCATCTTTGCTATATTTTGCTTATGTAAAATATAATGCTTTCATAATAAAGAGTATCCTAATTTACAGAGCGGTGCAAAATTTTAAAATCAATTTTAAAATTTATCATTATAACAAAGGAAAATAGAATAGTTATCATTTTTAGGTCCCTTGTCTTGCTCTGACCCTACATGACTCCTCCCTTTACAATAGGATATGCATCCATTGAAATAGACAACAAAAAGGCTTTTTTTTTTAAAAAAAAAGGATTAATTTAATGTTATTTTTTACAGTACTTTTAAGAGGGTTATGTCATGAAATCTATTACATCTAGCAGAATTATCTAAGCAATTAATTTCAACTCAAGCTCTTATAGTGCTTCGACTCGAATGTTCTTGTATTGCTTTCTAAATTTACACTGGTACACGTCTCGTACTCTATAATAAAATCTTTATTTATTTATTTTTTTCTTTTCACTGTTTTTTCCCTATTATTATTTTTTATTTTTATTTTTTGCCCTATGGTGTTTCTCCATCCAACGCACTATTTAAATTCAACATTTGCCCATTTCTTGCTCCCATGCACCTGCCTTCCTCTCACCCCGAAGCCTGTTGTATTTATCCAATACCTCTAACCTCTCTATATCTCTCTCCACATAACTTTCCCTGACATCCCTCTCCACTTCTCCTTCTACTTGTCTCGACCTCCATCCTCATCTCACTATCTCTTGTCTCTCCATCGTGTCCAGTCTACCAAACACACATAACTCCCTACAAGCCTTGTCTCTCAAGATACTTCTAAGCCCATACCTACTATATATATACGGTCCTTTTGACTATCAAATCTCAACAAACAAACAAAAACTCTTAATTGATAACATAACTAGAAGAAGAAAATATGTCTAGTTGGAGATCCCGGTCACGGCAATCGAACTCTTCAAGAATCTCTGAGGAGCAAATCAACGATCTCGTATCAAAGTTACAGATGATTCTTCCGGAAACTCGTATCCGAAACAATGACAGGGTACTTTAAGTTCAATTGATTTAAGAGCATTTGCAAATTCATTCTATGTGTAATTTAAGTAGACTAGTGATAAATTTTTCTCTAATCATCTAAATGCTTTTTTGAAATGTTGTGCTTTCCTATACTAGGTTTCTTCGGCCAGGGTGTTGCAAGAGACTTGCAATTACATCAAGAGTTTGCATCGCGAGGTCGATGACTTGAGCGAACGGCTAGCAGAGCTTCTTGAAACAACTGACATGACAAGTTCTCAAGCCGCAATCATTCGAAGCTTGCTTATGTGATACATTTAATTTTCTTGATATTGTTCTATATTTTTTAGGTCCTTTCTGGTTCCTCACTAGTGATAATTGGAGATCGCATTTAGTTTGAGTTTTGCTAGGTTAGTGAAATTTCTGTGGTTTTTACGTTGGAGTTGATGTTAGCTTTATCCTTTTTGTATTTAATCATTAAGTTTTATTATTAATTTCATGCAGAAGGTGTATTAGCTTAATAAAACTATTTCACCCAATTTTGTGAGACCACGTGTGCAATATATGTGCTTCTGTACTTCGTTAAACTTTGGGCTGACGATAGCTTGGAACCAATCATTGATGCTGCCGATTTGATTCCACAAATATTTTTTTTCTTCAATATATTAATGTTATGAAAGTGAGAAGGGTTTCTATTTTTCTAATAATTTTTAAAACTGCACTGCTGCATGTCTGAGGACTCGTATAAATATTTTTTAAGATCGATTGGCGATTGCCAGTCTCCAACAATTTTATTAAAATTATAAACTAATTTAACATCACACTTCTGTTCTGTTTTTTGGATTTCTCTTTAAAATATTTACCATATAAACAAATTTATGGATTAATGTTTTTATTTAACAATGAAACTTGAAATAATTTAATCAAGTACAAGTGTAAAGTTAATTAACCGTATAGTATCACATCTAACTCATCTGCTGAAGCAGTGTTCAAAATCTCTGCTTGATGATTTTGATCGGTTATTAGAAAGAGAGGACCGGGACCTTTTGTCAACTCAAAAGGAAAAAAATATAAATTTACTAGCATATGCCAGTAGTATCATGCAAATGGACGAACTGTCAAAAAATATACTTTTTAGTTTTTACTACCAGAAAACTATTGATGAATTCCTGAATCATCGATCGTATCCTTGATCTCTTCTTCTGTAATTCTTTTTTTTTTTTCCAACACAATTGCTTGTCTAGCCTGCTGTTTCACTTTTCCCTATCTTTTGATTCTATTGATAAATTATTATGTGAGCTATTATCAATTTAAAGTACATTTAGCTTTCTCTGTGTTTTGGTAGTTTGTATATATGCTGAACAAGAAGTTGGGTGTCATGAAATTAAGTGATTGACATCAGAATGTGTTAAAGCCTGCGGTGTGAGTAAATGAACCAGAGTACTCTGATTTATACCTTTCAGTATAGGCTTGGAACCGGTGAGTTCATACTGGTCTGCTATTTTACTTGTGTGCTATGGCAGTCCGTCTGTAGACTGCTTTTATTGATCGCTTATTAATGGGAGAAGTGAAAATGCTTGCGACTCGCTCGTGTGCAAATTGATACTTGTATGATTAGTTCGTTCGAATTAATTACAGATGAAGTCATTGTCAAACATACTCAAAAATCAAATTTAACAGATAAAGTCATTATTAAAAATACTCAAAAATCAAATTTAAACTAGACCCAGCTTATTCGAAAAAGTAATTGATAAACTGGGTCGACTCGATATATATGTACGTAGTTCTTTAAACACATCACCTAATATGAAATACATCATTGTAATGTATGTATTTATTTATCGAAAATAAGAGTATAATTTTGATCTTTAATTTTTTTTATTTGAATCTCAATTGTTTATGCCAGCTGCTCGAATATATATCGAAAAGGGAGTCCGTCTGCGCTGTGTTTTGTATCAAGTAAAACCCGCAGGCCGCAGCCGTGAAGTAAAATTAGCTGGGCCTGCATTTTATTTTTTTTTATCAATTATAAAAGGCCTAGTTTGTATAATAAGCAGAAAAAATTATAACTAACCTTAATTAATTAGAAAATTTTAAAATAATCCTATTTTAATCAAAAATTTAAAAATGACTTCGCAGTCTGAGATTCCGATACTAATTCTGCTTAGTATAGGAATCTGAAATTCCGATACAAGCTAGTATCGGAATCCCAGAATCCGATACTAGCTAGTATCGGAATCTGATATTCCGATACTAGAATACGCTGATTTTTAATGTATTTAAATAAACTTTTATTATTATTTTATACACTTTCCCGCTATTTTTAGTTAGTATCGGAATCTAGAATTCCGATACTAACTAAAATTTCTCATAATCATATATATTCATATAATTTTGAATTCATATAATATTTAATAAAGTATATATTACTTATATGATATTATTTTAACCATTGTAGGATATATATTATATGATATTACTTAGTATTACTTAGTATCGGAATCTAGAATTTTATACACTTTCATATTGCATTAGAAAATTCGTTTTCTTCTTATATTTCATAGATTTTTATTGTTTGCACTAAAAAAATGGTTTATATTTTTATGTATCCTTCATGGTATAGAGAAAAATATAATGGAATAAATATATCATCATATATAATAATTAGTCAATGTTAATTATAAAGAAAGCTCAATGCGTGAATCAAAAAGTAACTAAAAAGTGAAAATGCATTACGTGCTAAAATTTATGTTAGTTTGACCCTCTTTTTCAAATCACAATGTTAGTTTGTATAATTAATATTTATCCATGTCAACTCAATTATACATTAAAATTTCATTGTAAATTAAATTTGGGTTTGATAATTAACTAAATTGGGTTTGATACATAGAATGCATTAGTTAACTAAATTTGTTGTTTAGATATGTATCAAAAATTGTGGTTTAATATATTAACCATATGATGTAAATTTAGTCCTTTTCGGTGCAAATTTAGATCAAGTGCAATATAGATTAATGATTAGGTCCTTTTCGGTGCAAATTTAGTCCTTTGCGCTTATTAGTTAGAAATAATTTTATTTACTTTTACGAGTTAGGTGAAATGACGTTATTAGAGTGCCTTGTTTACATGTCGTTATTTTTTTTAATTTTCTGTAAGTACAAAACTAAAGAAATGAAAAGTATGAAATCTAAAAATCACAATATAGGAGATATAAATATCATAACAATATCAGAATAATGTCACAATGTCATAAAAATCACTGTAAGTACAAAACTAATTCCGTCCATCACGATGGTAATGCCCCTGAGCTGGGGAATAATCAATATATGCACCTGGGGGCCGTTGGGGCTGTCGGCCGCGAGCAAGTCCTGGTGGTGGTGGAGGCACAGGAACTGGAGCGGGATAACGAGGCGGTCTACTAGACGATGCCCCAGGATGACCAGCCTAGGGACTATAGGCCTCACCGAATACAGGAAATGGAGTCTGAGACTGAGACTGAGACTGGGTGAACGGTGACAACGGGTCATCTAAGGAAATACCGTATGTCTGGAAAAATGTTCAGCCTGACTAAGGGGCTGTCTCCCTATGTGTGCACGAGGCTCCGAGTACATCCCTGCATACTATAACTTCTTCCAAACTGCGTCTGAGTCTAGTATAGAGGATAAGGAGTCTGCTGGGTGGGGTACTCTGCCGGAGGTGGAGGTGGAGGTGGAGGCTGTGGCTCAGTAGTCTGAGGCTCAGATATCGGAGGCTGAGATCGCCGGGAATGAGAGCGTCTGCCCTGAGTGATCGGCTGGCTAGGGCGAAGTCATGCAAACTGAAATCACCCTGTTACACATAAAAGCAGTAATAATGTTACAAATTAATTTTGAAAAAGAAGAACATAATAATATTAGATTAAGTTTGTGATATACCTGCATGAACTGATGCTCCTCCCAACCGGGCTCCGGAAGCTCCTCCTCGTCAGACGTATCAAGTATGGATGCGATGTTCGTCGGAAGACCCTTCGACTCCAATACCTGAGGTATCCGATGAGGCTCGCCGACAATATCCAATGTCGTGCTGCAACTAGTAAGCACCTTCTTCCTAGCACGTCTGAATCCCTTCTTCACCGCCCATGCACATGCTCGAAGCATGTCTCTCAAAGTATGTTTAACCTGTTTAACCAATGTTAGCCATCAAATTATATTTGAAATCAGTTATTGTGAATGGTTATTGCATCAAAATGAACTCACCAAAGCCACGTGTGCAGGACTGTCACGAAGGTACGACATATCGGCAACCGGAGCTGTCTCTGTCTCCTCCGGAATATGTACGACATGCGCACCCCATGTACCCTCAGCCACCATAGATACGTGGCCTCCATAGCAGCGCTCCACGGCCGCTCCTCCATGACCCTGGCCTGAGCCATGTCACCCCACATGCCCACCTCTGTCTGGAACAGCTGACGCCAGTCTCTGCCTCGTTAGGTGGTCCCCATGTATCCCATCAGCTGCGACATCCTCTGCCAAGCCTGTTTTATTTAGAAAATATATTATGAGAATTAGAAAATATATTATGAAAATTAAAAAATATATTAGAAAATATATTGTACCTCAGGTCGAGGTGGCGGCACTGTCTGGTACAACATGAACTGGTGCATGACACGATCGGCGTAGTGCCACATCACCATCCAGTAGTGAATGTACGGGATACAAACAACAAACAAGCTCGGATCAACCTGAGTATAAATGTATGAAATTAATATATAGTTTTTTTTTTTCATTTCTAAAATATGAAAGAAATACAAGAATAATATATTTATTACAAACCTGAGCATAACGAGGCATGCGGGCCCTAATCTGGTCATAAGACCTCCAAACGACGTGCTCAGGTCTGATCTTCATGAGAACGTCCCGAGCATAATCCATTCCGGATGCGTTAGCAGGGCCTTGGAACTTCTTCGATTTTGGAGGTGTAGTCCATCTCCTGCAAATATTTGAACATGTTTGATTAGTTATCTTATTTTCAAACACAAAAAAATGCCTTTAAAAATTTAATTTCAAAAACAATGAACATACCTCCCATAAGGTGGACAGGTATCAATAGATGGTAGACCCCAGCCGCTAAAATCCTCCGTGATCGTCCGCCGACACAAGGTCAATCGCGCATACGACCAAACCTGTAGAAGCAACCACGGAGCCCCAACTTTGATACTGTTATTTATTGCTGCAGTGTCCAAATCTCGGTATAACGCAGCAAGTGTGGCCGCACCCCAATTGAACACTCCCTGAGAGGTAGTAGTACGAAGATCCTATAAATATTTACAAATTTCATTTATGTCAGCCAGTCAATTATGGCAAAAAGATGTAGAAATTATAATTATTAACAAAACTCATAAAGATTTTATAAAAATCTACTAACCCGTAAAAGATCAAGATAAAAAGCCGGAACAGAGTCCCCCGTGGTATCCGGAAATAACGTGCAACCGAGAAGCTCTAGCACGAAGGCCCATGTGTATCTGTCAATCTGATCCTCATCGTCTGGGATGAGGACAACATCCTTCCACATCTTCCGCAGCTTCGTAAATCTAACTGCATATTTTCTCCTGCATTTCAACTTTATTGTTAGAACAAAACATTAAGTTTATTATAAAGTACACATTAAGTTTTATAATTTTCTTACTTTGTATTTTTTTCTCGGAAGCAATTTTCAACTTCCTCATGTGATGTACCCTGCGGCAAAGCATATGTACCAAGAAGCTCGAGGTAATCAAAATCACAACGACCCGTCACGACTCGGCCACTCGTGACGGGTAAACCATATAAGAAAGCTACGTCCTGCTTGATAGTTGAAATACTATTATTATACATATAAATCATAACACAAGTAAGATGAAATTTACTTATAAAATGTCACGTACCTCTAGACTGACGGTCATCTCGCCGACATGAGGAAAGTGAAACGTGTGGGTCTCCGGCCTCCAGAACAAGGCCAAACCCTGCACAAGCGTATGATCCACAGGCATATGACCAAGCTGAACGACGTGGATCAACCCAAGTGTCGTCAGATGCTGGTCCACCTCAGGAGTCCTAGCCATCATCGGCTTGTGCGCCAGTGGATGCCATTTCTTTATTTATCAAAAAAAAATTAGAGACTATATTTGTTTGAAGTTGATTTTCAAATAGTAATGAAAAAAAGAAAATAACATACATCAGTGCCACGAAGCTGGTCTTGTTGCAAATGCAACAGACGATCATCATCAGCAGGAGGAGGGAAAGAAGAAGGGCCCGCTGAGGTAGAAGCGCCGGCATCCGCAACACCAGAGGAAACGAAATCCGTAGCCTCAGGCACGTCTGAAGTAGAAGCCTGAGGATCGGTCCGTAGGCTGGTAGATCTACGTGAAGCTGGAGATGTTCTTCTTCTCGGTGGCATTTTCACTCAATATAAAAAAAAATTAAATGTCATAAATCTAAATCCCCCCTAAATAAACCCATTTCAAACCCACCAATCATATCAAATCATATCACAATCGACAATCATATTAAATATTCCAAATCATAAACTATTAAATATTCTAAATTACATACATTAACTATGCAAAATAAATTAATTAATGAATAAAAAATACTCACCTCGATCGACAACTGCTGCTGAAATATGAAATTCCAATCTTGAATCTTATTTGAAATTTTCTGTACATTTAAAAAAATAATATCAACCTAAACGAATTATCCAATTTTTCTATTAATTATTCAAAAATTTTTCAATATTTTTACAATATTTTTTCTATTTTTTCTAATATTAACCTAATTTATTATGCAACTTTCTATTATTATATCATGTAAAAAAATAAAAAATTATATTATTATTATTATACATAACATATAAAAGAATTTTTTCTGATTTTTTCGAATTTTTACACTATTTTTACAATATTTTTTCTATTTTTTCTAATATTAACCTAATTTATTATGTAATTTTCTATTATTATATCATGTAAAAAAATAAAAAATTATATTATTATTATACATAACTTATAAAAGAATTTTTTCTGATTTTTTTCAAAATTTTTCAATATTTTTTCTATTTTTCCTAATATTAACCTAATTTATTATGCAATTTTCTATTATTATATCATGTAAAAAAATAAAAAATTATATTATTATTATACATACCATATAAAAGAATTTTTTCTGATTTTTTCAAAATTTTTCAATATTTTTACAATATTTTTCGTATTTTTTCTAATATTAACCTATTTTTTAATGTAATTTTCTATTATTATATCACATTAAAAAATTAAAAATTATATTATTATTACACATAACAAATAATAAAAATTATTTCAGATTTTTTCAAAATTTTTCAATATTTTTACAATATTTTTTTCTATTTTTTCTAATATTAACCTATTTTATCTAAATAAAATAAATAATTAAATTAAAATATAAAAAAAAAACTTACCTGAGGTCTTGAGCTCGGGAAGGCAGAGACACGAGAGCGAGAGAGAAATGAAAGGGACGGAGAGAGAGAGGGAGGGGGTGGGGCTTATATATAACGCGCAATTCTATTCCGGATTCCGATACTAGCTATATAACGCGCAATTCTAGTATCGGAATCTGGGATTCCGATACTAGCTAGTATCGGAATTTCAGATTCTGAAACTAAGCAGAAATGGTTTCGGAATCTGAGATTCCCTACTGCGCTGTTATTTTTAAATTGTTTATTAAAATCGGATTATTTTATAATTTCGTAATTAATTAAAGTTAGTTATAATTTTTTCGGCATTACTCGACCTATGTGTAATGTATAAAGTTTCATTCTTACTTTGGCCCATATAAGCCCATTCCAAGTATTACTCCATTATGCTGTTCCTTCTGCCTTTTGGGCCTTCCTTCATTGCAGTATTCCTTGTTTTATGCATCTTTTGAAAACAGGATAAAATATATCTCGTCACTTCGTCAGTTTTGGAGTAGCCTCAATATCGAAATTATACTAACGTAAGGTGATAATAATTTCTTCTGCGGATGTTCAAGATTAATTTCGCATTGTCCCAAAAAAAAAAAAACAGTTAATCACTTAATTATGCATATAGCCCTTCCCTGAAAATACTAAAACATTGTTGTCTTTGCAATTAATTAATTAAAGCGGACAGGAATCTTTCTCCAGGATTCCCAACCCTCTACAATTCCAGGAGACAATATTCAATGTTTCATAAAGAAACTTTTGAATGCCCTAAATCATAATAAAAGAGAATAAAAGGCCCCAATACAATTCAAAACGTTTATAAAGGACTCAATATGGAATTTATTGAATAGCATATAAGTCTATCAGACCAGTAATCAGAGAAATTTGCAAATCCTCAAAAAGAGAACAGATAGCAGCATCAGATAACCTACTAGAAGGAATGACATGTGACCTAGAAGATAGGAGAGCCTAGAGCAAGTTATTGTTCCTGTCTTGTTATCATTTAATATTTAAATCATAATCCGTATAGAAATGATCTTATGATATTTCTCATTTGGCAATTATTGGACCCATTGTAGTCCTATAATTTCCTATTAATTCCCTAGTGTGGAAAACTCGTCTGTAGTCCGCAATCAAACAACTAAAGATGCTCAAATTGTTGGCTCCATTAGGTATGCATGGTCTTTTCTTGATAAGTCAAGAGATAAAATCCCATATGCCATAGCATGTCATATATATTATATTCAGTTTTCCTCGCTTCAAGACATCCCAATCATAATATGATAGAGAAAATGACATGCACTTGCACAGTTGCACGTTGCACTAGTCGTCGAATGCCACAATTCCATAAGTAATTTGGTTTCGTTCAAGAACTTATTTTACCTACTGTGAATTGTTGGCTCATAATTAGAAATCCAGTATTGATGTAATTTATTATGTAAATATGTAATAACTACTAATTTAATTGTGAATGGGTTAAATAAACTAATGAAGTTGTCTGTTCAAAATAAAAAGAAAATTACATTTTAGGTTTTTGATAATCGGTCACATTTATTTTTATCAACTTTATTAGTCGCTATTGTAATTTTTAGATTTTTTTTATTATTATTATTCATCTTGGTAGTCAATGCTCAATCCATTGAATGTTTTTCTTTCCATTAGATTGTTTATTATTCGGTGAGAGCTACATTGTACTTGAGTTGGCTTTCCATTTAAAATGAACTTTTAAAGGGAATTGTACATTAAATTTCTAATTTTGTTCATTCATTTAATTACGTGAACAGCAGACTGCCCGAAATCAAAGATAAGGTCCATAATGTACACGTCATGCTGACATGAAGCGAATCGAACAACAAAATATTTTAATTGTTATTGAAAATTGATAGTAAGACATTTTATTGTAAAGTAGATGATATTAAATATTTTTTTTTATAGAACTACTGTTATTTTCAAAATAAAAGACTCGGCCGATATTGCGCAGCCCTTCTAATTGGATTGGTGGGGGTAGGTGAATTGCTATTTTTCTACAAAAATAAAAATAAAATGAGTATATTTCCCATACATTTTTTTTAGTTCCAACCGTTAAAAAGAGAAATTAATTTTTGGACGCATTCCAAGATGGTCAAGTCAATACGAACTTAAATCGAGAGGTATGTGTGATTGGTCAAAATGACAATGATAGAAAGGTGATATAGTTCCCACTTTTTTTTTAATATATAAATATATATTATAAAATGCTTAAAATTCCAGAATAGGTATTATTAACTATGTGATTCATTAAAAATAAAAAGTTATCCAAATTTGAAGTGATTTATAACATTTATCAGTAGATATATATGATTCAAATTTGACAGCCATGTAATGTTACCCTTATTAAAACGGGAAAAAGAAAAATCTTAACTAGATCTTAATTGGCAGATAATTTTTTACATGCACTTCCAATTTTGATCTTTTAATTTACTTTTGTTAAGTTGCTCAAATACGACAGCTGTAGCATAAGAAATACCATTAATTACGCACATCATCATTAATTTATGGTCTCACCAAATCCGTTTAACGGATAAACTTTTCCGGTTTCAAAGAGGACACCAAAATTTTCTGTCCAACTTCAGATCCGCAAAGAATTATCCAAACCGTATCCAGTTTTTGCTGAATACAATGAATGAATCGTAACTTAATCTGCTAAGAAAAAGGAACAAGGAAAGACAGCTAGCTATTGCATAAGAAATAGCTATAATGAACCGGTTACTTTATTGTCCATTATATCCGGATCTAATAGTGAACCAAACCGCACGAGTCTTCTTCCGGTTCATAGCTTGGGCCCGTTGAATGCCTTCTTCTTCTTCGGTTCAATTTGCACGGCCATGGTCCAAGTGCATCCCTCATTTCCTCGTTCAATTTATCGGTGCAATCACCCATGGCGTCGCATTGTATACATCGGATATTGTTCTTTACGGGAGACGATGTAATAATAATAATTATCCTTTTATCCAAATCCGACTTTATTCTAGCATTTAATATCGCAATGTCAGACCTGATTAGTCTCTAGCCGTCACGCTTCCTCTCCTCTCCTTTCCTTCTCAAATTACATATGAAAGAATGCACCAAGCTTTTGGAATAATGGAGAGGATGAGTCAGAAGCTTATCCCCTGCAAAATGGGGTCCAGCTGAGTATTGAATGGAATGTCAAGGTTTTACGTGGCGCCTCTGTTTTGACACGTGTGGTTCGCATGCGTATTAGTATGAGACGGAGTTGGTAGTCGGTGTTGGTGTTTAGTTAACGTGAACCGTCTACGTGGCAGATCCAGCAAAAGGATTTTGTTTGCAAGATTCAATAAAATCGATTCTCTTAGTTGGCAACTTGTCTTATTAAGTGGCGCTGATGTTTACAAAGTTAATTATAAGAATTTTTTTTTAAAAGAAAGATGATTCCTTTCCATATTAGAAAGAGGTTCACTAATTTATAATCTGGAACGACAATTTCAAAATTTTACTTTTGTTAACTTTATTATTAGTATTATTTTTTTGAATATTTTATCTAATTTCTAATTAATTATAAAGTGAGTGTTAGTATTATGGTCAGTGCAAAATTTATAGAATCAAGCTAGAATAAGTACGAAAAGACACAGTTGGTAATTATCCTTTTCTGTAGATAATTAAGTATTTAACATTATTATGCTCTATTTATTAGATTATTTTATAAATAAAAAATTAAATACTAAGAAATTAAAAAATCAACCGGCACAAGGCCCTGGACTTGCTCATATTAAATCATCCCTTGATTAATTGCGATTCTTAAATTTTTTAAACAATTATTACTGTGTACAGAAATGATTAAAGATGTTTAATCTGTAAAATGTAATATTTTATTTTATTTTTTATGAGAAAGTTGGATTTTTAACATTACGAATAATGTTATAGTCCAACATACTTGACGGTGTGTCCATCGATCAATCGAATATCAATTTTAGAGATTGCAACAACGAATCCGAACTACTTAATTTTTTTCTCACAATAAAATCACTTCGGAGACTAAATATTATATATTTTTGAATTTATTTAACTATTTTTGAACATTTTGAAAATCTTCTATCTAATTAATTATTGATCCTCCAAATTTAAAAATTAGTTGAAAAATTTTAAAGATATATAAAATTTGGTCTTCAAAGAGACTTTAACATGCATGGAGATCCCATTTAGTGGTTCATATAGGCTATTTGAAATTTTAATTGTTGAGATTTGGATTGAGTTTTACGTCAAACATGTTTCATTCTATCATTACTCATAAATTATTACTTTTTAATATTTATAATTTTTATATTATATTAATATTTTTACTATTAGTTTATTAAAGGATATTAATATCATATTAAAATTATATAATAAAAACAATAATTTATAAACATCCTGGGAAATAATTTGGTATTTCTTCCATGATTCCATCCCTTTCATCATGTTAATTCTTTTTTTTTTCTTTAAATACTCATATGGTTGTTCAACATAGAGATGTAGTGTCTTTCACATTTCATTAGTATTTTGTAAAGATACTTCATATACTTTCTTTTCGTGTCCATTAGCATTGTTGTCTGGAGAAACACAGAGACAAAAAATACCACTGAATGTGCATGTGCAAGGTTCGATTGCTTGTTATACAATAATATTCAATTATAACTGGATGTTTGCATAAATAATTAAAGCTGCTTACCTGTAAAATGTAATATTTTATTATTTTTTTTACGAGAAAGTTGGGATTTTAACATTACGAATACTGCTAAAGTCCAACATTTTTGACAGTTGTCCATCAAATTTGATCGAATAATAATTTTTGATATTGTAACAAACAATTCGAACCTCTCAATTGTTTTTTCATAATGAATTCTCTTTGTAGACTAAATATTATATTTACAAAAAAAATACTATATTTTTAAAATTTTAGAAAATATTCAACCTAATTAGCTATTGATGTTCTAATTTTCAAATTTTTAAAAAATAGTTAAAAAAATTGAAAAAAATATATAAAATTTGGTCTCCAAAGAGATTTTAATATGGAGATTCCATTTAGTGGTTTGGATCAGCAGTTTCAAATTTCAAAAGTTGAGGTATAGATCAAGTTTGACTCTAGCATTACTCATGAACTTTTACTTTTTATTTCTAATTTTAATATGATATTAATGTACTTTAATATTAAAGGACATTAATATCATATTAAAATTATAAAATATAAAATAATTTATAAACTTCCTGAGAAATAATTTGGTCGATATTTCTTCCATCCCTTTTATGACGTTATTATTATTATTTTTTTAAATACTCATATGGTTGCTCAACATAGAGATGTAGTGTCTTTCACATTTCATTAGTATTTTGTAAAGATACGTCCGGTACTTTCTTTTCGTGTCCATTAGCATTTTTGCCTAGAGAAACACAAGACAAAAAATACCGCTGAATGTGCATGTGCAAGTTTCAATTGCTTGTTATACAATAATATTCAAGATGCGTCATATATGTATAAAATAAAAAATGTCTGAATAATTGAGACAAAAATTTAATATATAAAATTCCATGTACCAAACTTCATTTCCAAAATTAATTACACCACAAATACGATGTAATTAATTAAAATTGACGCCTCAATCCTCAAACTTACTAAAATTATTGTAAAATAACATAAAACCAAATATCCGTTCACCGTCCTTACAAAATAAATATTGCCAAAAATTAAGCTAACAATTAATTACAACAAATATAACAAAAACTAAAACAAGCATCGAATAAGATAAACGAAAAATCCAAATTGAAATTATCCAGATAAGAATGGATAACACCAAATCATTAACTTAACTCAAAGATCCCGTAAACAAAGCTGCAATCCCAAAATATTTGATTGTCCCAGCGAGACACCACACCGCTCACTACACCACTCCGTCCTTATATAAACACCCCTTCTCCTCTCCTCCTCTCGTCATTCACCATCCTCTCCCTTTTCCAGTACTCACTCTCTCTCTCTATTTCACGCACAACCACACATTCTCTCTCTTTCTCTTTCTCAAAATTCCTTGTTACGAAACTGTTTGTGTACGACCTCACATTGCGAAATGGAGAAGGGGAGGAAGGGAGAAGTGGAAATGATGGAGGCGTCGGGACTGGAGAAGATCGAGGGAGGAGGAGGGGATTCGACGGAGAAGGGTCCAGTGCGCCAGATCAGCCTCATGAGACTAGTTCTGGCATGCGCCGTGGCTGGAGGCGTCCAGTACGGGTGGGCTCTCCAGTTGTCCCTCCTCACTCCGTACGTGCAGGTGAACGAATGAATCATCCTCTTTTTGTCGTTTTCTAATTTCTATTTCCCTTCCTTTCTTTCCTTGTCTCCTTGTTCCGTACACCTTCTGTTGCTGGGGAATTTTACACTGTAAACCTTTTTTGTTCCTTTATTTGAATACAACAAGGTGAGATGTTTTGTGAATATACAACAAAAAGGAGGGTGTTTTTGAGAAATATATTCGGTTTCTGTTTCCTTTTTGCTTCTACGTTTTTGGTAGAAATGTCGAAACTCGCGACGGTTGTCGAGTAGGCCTCAGTTGGAACTTGGAAGGTCGTGGGTTTCGTGATACTGGAGGTGTCCAGTTCGGTAGTTTTAAGTTTAACGTTGTCCTTATGGTTTGAAAATTTAGCGTTCAATTCAATATTATTTTTTCTTGAGGAAAAAGGCATCTTTGAATTAAAAGTTTTTAGATTAGTTGGTGTTGATAGAAAATATAATTACCAAGAAAATTAGGGGAGTGCGTTAATGTGGTAAAAAGGAAATTTTGTTAAAACGGTGCAAGCTGACGAGGCCATTAAAGGAAGCCATAAATTTTGGATTTGTCGATATTATTAGGTGTCAATACACTCCAAATTTGGTGCTGGAAATAGTTGGAAAGTAGACGTAGTGCTCTAGTGCAGGCATTTAAGTGTAACTGACTACTATATATGTTGCTCTTGCTATACTTGGGCATGGTGAAAGTGGAGATGTAGAATTACTGTTTTTTTTGTTGGGTAGAAAAGTAAATAATTAAATAAGTATCAAAATTGATGTACTCCAATTTCTATAGCTAAATCTGAATAAATGCATGTTAATCCATTCTAAAAAGTGGTTGATTTGGTTGTATAAAATAGAATTAGGATTAAGATTTAGTGCATGAGAGTATGTATATATACAAACAAGGATAAGTTATGTTAGTTTCAATGTTGCTGATTTATCTATTTATTTTGAAGATGGTTTTTTGTTTTGTGAAGGTTATTTTGTAGATGATTGACTGCCTTATCTTATCTGCTTTTTTCTAGACTCTTGGACTTTCTCATGCTCTGAGCTCAATGATGTGGATATGTGGTCCCATAGCTGGCTTTGTGGTAAGATCACTTGAGCAAAGTTATTTAATCCTAACTCTCAAGAAAGTAAGGTTTCTGACATACCATTAATGAACAAAGGTTGAAAGTATACCTTGGTTTTAATCAGTTGGCGTTTGTAATTAAATTTATGTAACTGAATTTGTAAATTCATTTATTACACACAACCTTATGTACACCCCTTTAGAAAACAAAAAATTGTGTATGCCTCCTTCAAAGCAAGGAATATATCATCAATATCCAAAATAATAATAATAATAATAAATTCACCTGGCCATTGCAAGCCCTAAATACAATAACCGCAATCCCTTTTATATATCTTTCCCCTTGCTTTGAAGTTTGAACAAACATTTTTGTACAGCTCAATGTTTATTTTATCTCTACATTGATGTGGAAGAGAGAGAGAATGTTATGTTTTGTTTTGTCCTTCACAAAATGCTGACAGAAGAATAGTTTGTGTGGTAGTCAACATGTTTAGTAGAGTGTACAAGATATTTTTCATTTACAGGCTTATATGTTGTTTTGATGTTTTATCAAGGGAAAATGAAAATCAGTTATTTTTAATTATGTGATTATTGTAAAATACAACAGGTGCAACCTATTGTTGGCTACCGGAGTGATAGGTGCCGTTTAGCTTTTGGGAGGCGACGGCCTTTTATTCTAGCCGGATGTTGCTTCATATGCATTGCTGTTCGTTTTACTTACTTAATTCTAGTATATTTTTATCTTGCTTCATGATTTAGTATGTGGCTACTCAGTATATAACTGAGAAATATATATTTTTATTTCCAGGTGCTGATCATTGGCTTTTCATCTGACATTGGATTTGCTCTGGGTGATACTAAACTTCATTGCAGGTAAGAGAAGAAGTACGTTTTTTTTTTTTTTTTAATATTGAATATCAAGAGACAGTACTTGTGATGTACTAGTTATGTAAGCTTAGTTCAGTCTCCATTGATATGCGTTAAATGGTTTTCTAACTTCCAGAGTGCTGTATCTGTGTGTTACATAGACTCCTTTAACCTCTGAAGTCTGAACAACCTCCATCATAATTTGATAGTGTAGTTTTATCACACTAACAGGGACTACACTGGCTCTCGGGTGCATGCTGCTGTTATCTTTGTTTTGGGATTTTGGATTCTTGATTTCTCCAATAATCTTGTCCAAGTATATCTTCCTACCCTTATTTAATTAATGTGCTCATTAGAACTTCTAATAGATAATAGATATTAATTTTTTTAACTTGTATTCTAGGCACCGGCTCGCGCACTTATAAGTGACTTGTCAGGTAAAACAGAAAAAGTCTTATCATAACCGAGTTGCTTGGTTTAATTATTTACAAGCAGTAAGGATGGCTATAATATAATACTACGCTCAAACAGGTGCAAAAGGGTGCAATCAGGCTAATGCAATTTTTTGTTCCTGGATGGCTTTTGGTAATATTATTGGATATGCCTCTGGATCGACGGGAGCATATTACAAGTATTACTTTTGCTATTTTCTAATTCTCCCCTCTCTTGTTTGCTAAGAAGGGTGTCAGTATGCCAACTCTGAAATGACTCGACTGAAGTATTTTATGATAATTTTATAAATACTATGGAGTATGGACTGTTTAATGAATTTAAGATAATTTCAGGAAAATATTGTCAATGCATTCACTTTTGGAGTACAAACTGGCTGTTTCCAATTGTGTTTCTTTCTTATTTGTTTTTTTAAGATAATCATTTGTTTCTCATTGCTATCAGGTGGTTTCCTTTCCTCATGACAAAAGCTTGTTGTGAGGCATGTGCAAATCTCAAAGGCGCATTTTTGATTGCCATGGTAAGTCTAAATTTTTACACAGTAAAAGTTTAAAACATTTCCAACTTTTCATGCCCTCAGAAATAGACTTTTATCCTGTTTTCAGGTTTTGCTTCTAATTTCCCTGACTGTAACGGTGATCTTTGCCAATGAGGTCCCACTTTCTGAAATAGAAGCTGAAGCAAGAGAAACTGGTGAAAGCTTTGCAGAAATAGAATCCCCCAAAAAAGAGGAAAATGGTGGGATTTTCAACTTTTTCCGAAGCTTCAAGAAATTGCCTCCTGGCATGCTCTCTGTTCTTCTTGTAACCTGTCTGACCTGGGTAAGGAAACAAAAATACTGAATCGATAAACTGGTTTTATTTTTTGAAGTATGTACAATAGATAACTTTTCTTTGTTTTCAGCTGGCATGGTTTCCTTTTAACATGTATGACACTGATTGGATGGGCCGTGAAATATACCATGGAGAACCGAAGGGGACACCAAGCCAAGTTAGAGCCTATGAACGTGGCGTCAGGGATGGTGCATTTGGTCTACTGTTGAATTCGGTTCGTTTGTAATAAATTCTTTCAGTTCATGCTTAAATAAGTGATTCTTCCTGTTAAACAAAGTGGTATATTTTCACTCTCTCAAAGTGGTATACCTTGATTTTTAGCTGTGATTGCTTCCTGATTCCTGTTAATTATGTGATTGCTTCCTGTTAAACAAAGTGGTATATCTTCAAATCCACCTCTTCCTACTCTTATACCTTGATTTTTAGCTGTGACTTATGATGTCTGATCTTTTTGGTGGAGACTGGAGCTCACCTTTGGATCTGAATATACCTTTTGTCCCATGTAAACCTGTTTCGTCAACCAATCCAACACTGAAATTTATTAACTACAATCAATACAAGCGAATAGTGCTACTGTGTAACATGTAATTATTTTTCTGACATGGAATTAAACATTTTGTAGATAGTACTGGGGGCAACTTCTTTCCTGATAGAGCCAATGTGCCGATTATGGAGTGCACGACGGGTGTGGGTGATGACAAATATGATCCTGTGCATCCTGATGGCAGTCACCTGCATCATCGGCAGCTGGTCACTCAAGGAATTCAATAACACCTCCAACAAGCAGAACATCACTGTCAGAAAGGATGTCAGAGCCTTAGCTCTTACACTGTTCACAGTCCTCGGATTCCCTCTTGCGGTATTTATTTCTGATCATTCTTAATTATCTACACATATTTCTACCCCCTAAATTGATGAGAGTTTACAAGCCATGTAAGTTGAGCTTTCTGGGATTAAAAAAATTGAATTTGATTAGTCTTCTCACCCTGCTTCACAGATTTTGTACAGCATTCCATTTGCTGTCACAGCACAGTTGGCTGCAACTCAAGGAGGCGGACAAGGTTGGTCTTTAGTATCTATTTCTCCTTTACTATACTTATATATATATGTCTGAATTGGTGGACAAGGCTAATATTACAATTTTAATTCAGGGCTTTGCGTTGGGATTTTGAATATTTCCATCGTGCTCCCTCAGGTAAAATACCACACAATGGAGTGGACATTCGAAGAACATCCATGAAAGATAAATTTTAACAAGTATTTTTTCTTTAAAATAAAATTCATTCAGTTTTTATTGAATTCTTTTTCCAAATTGTAGGTTATAGTGTCACTTGGGGCTGGTCCTTGGGATCAGTTGTTCGGCAAGAATAATACCCCCGCATTTGCAGTCGCCTCAGTTGTAGGGCTTGTGGGTGCCATTGTTGGTTTCTTAAAGCTGCCTAGGCTCTCGGGTCAAAGCTTCAAGACCATAGCCATAGGCGGTGGTCACTGACATACAGGACCCCACTTAACCTGTTTTAAGAAGGAAGCCATTTCAGGTCGAAGGCTTGATTGGCCATTACAACAGGGGATCTCTTGTTCAAACAAAGGGTAGTCATGTAATAGTAACAATAATAACTTAGTTTTTAGGCGTGTGTGCTAAAGTTGGCATCTCTTTTAGGGGGGTCCTAACTTGTGTTGGGTGCCATTCTAGGAAAGAAGGCCGGAGCTTCTCTGTTGGGCTTAGGCTTCTTTAATTGGTTTGTCAATACTTCATTGACAGTATTGGGTACTTTAAACGACCTTTTGTATCAATATTGTATTGGCAACACAGAGATTTTGGCATCCACTTTGTGCTTTCTTCTTGTTATTTTCTCTTCCTCATTTTATTTTACCTTTCATTTGAAACTTTGGTGCAATTAAATGAAGATATGGGACAAGTATACCAAACTTTGTCATATTTTGCAAACAAAGTCAAATCCAACTACCCCAAACATTACCAGGCTTGTTAAAAGCCAACCAAAAGTGGTCAAAAAGGCTCCACAATTTTAAATTTGAAATATTACTTTGGAAACAAAAAGGAGAACGGCGCCGAATTTTTGTTTGAATAATTTGTTAATTAGAGCTACCCTTCACCAAAGTAAGCATCAGTCAAACAGATCTAGTAAGTCTGTTTCTTTTATTTCTTTTTCAACACAAAACTGTTCTTTATGCATCTATAAAGAATCATATACATTTATTGATAGAGGATAAAATTGGAAGAAAATCACTGAGGATCAAAAGAGGATTTTACTCACAAAAAAAAAAAAAAGGTCAATACAAACGCTGAAACGCACCCAGTATCATTGACTATGGCAAAAGAGATCTTATATTGCCTAAATACACGAATTACTTTAAAATAAATAGAACAAAAAGCAGGAAATACCAATGAAACAAAAAATTACAAACCTTTAAACTCTTTCCAAAGTTCTATCTGCCTTTGAGATGGACCATGCACCAAGTCATGAACCGAATCAACTCAAAAATGTCCAAGATTTTCTTGTTTCATATCTGGCAACAAACATTGCACCTTACAATGCCATTTTCATTGCAATTAGGACACCTCATGAACTCCCTTCTCTCTTCCTCTTCATCCTCCATTTCACTAGGTAGTTCTTCCCCAATTTCTTCTATACAAAGCTTGCAACTGCCTGAACAAATCTCGCACACCACAAACCTAACATCTCCGCATTGACTACACGGTTGATTTCTCTCTTCTGACATCTTTTCACAGCCTTCCAGTATACTTGCCAATTCCCCAGTCTCATGCATTCGCTTCACCTCCTCAACACCTCCAATATGTTTCCCTTTCACAAAAACCTTCGGCAGCTGCAATTTTGTACCTGTCATTGATTACAAATTTGGATACATATCAGAATTCAGAAGATCGGATACCTGAATTTTAATCTGCAATGTAGAAATTGTATGCTCCAGTATTTGTGTATATATACCTCACCCAAAACATGGTATCCTATTTATTGGGAAAAATGTTCTCAAAGTGCATACTCAAGAATTAACATACACATTTTCAATTTGTATCATTGCAGTTGGCCTGTAAGAAATCACAGCATCATAAATTAAATTAGTATGCACAAGAGTTCCTCTAATTGGTTGGGAACATAAATAGATTAATTCTTTTTATGTTTCTTAGTAAACGTTCTAGCAATTACTTGCTGATAAGTGACATGGAGTGTGGAGGTAATATCCTAGAAATTCGGAAACTTAACTTATGTATAAAAAATTTTACCATCACAAAGAAGTTCCTGTAGCTCATCTAGAAACCCTCTGTGCATGGATAGATCTCTCTCATCAAGCCATACACCATACCCTTTCAAAATCAACCTTACCAAACAACAGTCCTCAAATGTCTTTCTCACACCCCTTAAGCTAGTAAAATAAATCAGCACATTGTTGTTGTCATTAATATTCCCTTCACATCTCCTTGTCATTTGACCAAGCGTTTCCATACCCCCACTACATGTCCTCTCCATTTTATCAATTTTAGGAGATGATCTCAGCAGTGTCGGGTGCACCGGTGATAGCTCCTCCATTGCCTTTCGGAAAGCAGATAGCACCTCCTGATCAAACTCTACTATGTCAGTCGGTACCGATTGAAAGGAGAACGAACAACGTTCCACCGGAGGAGGCGGTGTCATGGGTCTTGATAGAAGCGAGTGATCGAGGCCGGCCATGAGCTCCCATGTATTGATTGTTTCGGGCTCATTCGGTGGAGTCATGGTGGGTGTGCATAGTATCCACTTAGGATTCTTGGTTGGAGCTAATTTGGACGATTCGTCAATTGTTTTGATTTCAAATTCGGGTTCTGTTTCAACATTACTTGTGAGATTTAGAGCGTGGAGTGTAGAGGAAGTGAAAGATACTACATGGTGGTCATGAGGGAGAGGAGAGGGGCTACGGCTATGGTCTCTTTGGGCTTGTTTTGAGGTGGCACAACCCATTAATGGTCGACGAGAGAGAGAGGAGCACTTGCCTTTGCCTGGGGAGTGAAGAAGGTCGTTATAAAGGAACATTCCTTTCGGAGATTGAGCTGGGTAATATTAATATGGGGAATGAAAAAAGGCTAACTTAAATTAAGAGTCAGTAGAATGAGATTTCTATTTGAAAAATTAAGGTTACTTTAAGATGATTACTATGATGGTCTTTGTATATTTCTCAAAATATCGAATTAAGTCCCAAATTATTTTTTTGGAAATAAATAAAACTGTCTTCACCCAAAAAGTATTTTAAATGACTATTATTCTGAAAGGAATAACCTGGAAAAAAAAATTCTAAATGAAAAAGTTTTTTCATAATAAATTTTGACAGAAGATTAATTTAAAATGTATCTTATTTATATAGTCTTTTCTATATTACAAGCAAAAGTTATTACCGATATTTATATTATAATAATAATGTGTAAGCAATAAAAAGCTCTATTTTCATAATAATAATAACAAAAATCATGTTTACAGGGAATATTAATTTAAGGATTTGTCAGATGCTGTTTAAAGAGCAGCGCTTCTCCAGTAGTTATGCTGGATCAGGGAATATTAATTTTGGATTTGGTACTGGTGATAGTGAAAAAGTCTCCTAGAGCATGCACGGATATCTTGTACCTTACAACTTTTATTCTGTAACAAAGTATTGTCATTTGTCAATTATTATTTTTTTTTAACCTTTTCGTCTATGATTTACTATGAAAAATAATTATTTTCTCAAAAATTCTTTTACTCTGCCTCAAATATCACAAGTTTCCAATGAAAAAAGGAAAGAGAATTAAGAACCATATATATATAGGCTATTGTCCTATGGATAGGATAGAGGGTATTTCCTATCCGGTTTATGGCCGTTTGATCGCATTCAGATTGGTGCACGGATGGGATCGAATGGACTGGGATGATGGCGTTGGGCTCCTTCTCTCCGTTTCTTTTTAAATTTTTTCCTTCTTTTGACGTTAAATCTCTCCGTTTCCTTCTGTTTCCATCTAGCAGGCTCTCTCATTTCCTCTTAAAAGCTTTCTTCTCCAAAAAGAAAAAAATGACAAAATCATGGCAACCAAGCTTTCTTCTCTCATAATACATGGAACCAGTACCAGTTTTGTCAGACTAAATATACTTCAAATAATTCATTAATAGTAACTTAAGATTAATCCTCCTGCTCTCACTCTCCCCTCTCGCCCCAACATGCTATCCCCCACTCGTTGGGAAAAAAAAAATAAAGCAACAAAGCACCGCATTTTTGGAGATAAATAATAAAAAAAATCAACTAAGCACGGTTACATGAAACTTCAATTTGTATACTTGAATTGCATAGAACTATCATGTGTATATAATTCTAACAGTTGCTATCAAAATTTCGATTCTTATTGCAATTACAAAATCAGCTCATATACATTTCAAATTCAGTAGTAATTACTTCAAATTCACTTGTATAAAGTTAAATCAACCATTAATTGTCTGAACCGAACAAAGAAGAACTAAAACAAACTGAACCAATTGAACAAATTTCCCAAGATTAAATATAATTTTTTCACCTTTGTACCTAGCAACGCATAACTGAACCAATTATATTGAATTAAGGGTTAATTAAATTTAGTAAAGGTTTCTACTTTTTTATTGCAAAGAGGAAAATTGAACTCAGATCTGTTGGGCTTCGAATGCCTCCAGCCAACCCAGCAGAGGGACTAAGAGGGACTGTCTAGCCTGAGGTGGGATGACCGAGATGGGTTCAAATCTGTTTCGTGTTACGAGGGGCAGAGGGGATGCAGAGTGTGAGTCGTTACCTCCCTACGGCTACTCTTCTCCCAACTCTCTTCCCTGCGTTGAGGAGAGCAACTTTCGAGTTTTGAGGGATGGTTTTGATTTCGCATACACAGGAAGCGTGAGAGAGGAGAGACGATTTTTTTTGGAGACGGAGAGAGAAAACACAGAGGGGACGGAGGAATAAACAGAAATTAAAGAGAGAACGGAGAAAATTAACTCAGCGTCTCTCTTCAACGCCTACATCTTAGCCACATAGTTATATCTGTACACGAATCTTACAGCAATCTAATGGTGACAAACTGAATAGGAAATACCCTCTATCCTATCTAAAGGACAATAGCCTCTATATATATATATATATATGGGTAATTCTATGGTGGACTGAAATTTTAAACCGGGCTTGAATCATGATCAACCAAATCTCTTCGTAATTTTAAATGACCAATCCAGATTTAAGCCCGGTTTAAAATTTCAGTCCACCATAGAATTACCCTATATATATATATATTATATGTCCTTCATTACAAAGGAAATTACTTTGGGATGATGTTTAAAGTGCTTATAATGAATTTAACAAAACAATTTAGTTTGCACAAAAAAGAACATATATTAACGGTGTAATCTTGGTATTAATTAGTACAATTCAAATTCATCTACGCGATTCACAATCTAAATATTAAATTCGTGCAATGTTAATTTTTATAACGAATTTGGTAGATTTCTTGTAATATTGAATCATGAGCATATTTGAATTTTGTGGAAAGTTCATATTTAGTTGCTTTAAGGATAAATATATACAATGTATTTTATGCTTAACGTCCACCCGTCGTCTTTTTCTTTCCTTTCGGAATTAATGTTTTTAGTTGTATAAATTTATGTGTTGACATCCTTATTAATATAATAATTGAGTTAAATATATTTATGTTGCTGCTTAACAAAAAAGAGTTATATGACTACAAATTTTATGTTATTCGGGTTTAGGCCACTTTTGTGTACGAGTCTACAAGATTATGCATAGTCGACAAAAATTGCTTGAGTCGAGTTCTGGAATAATTTGGTTATTGTGGATTAAGGCTTCCCGTTGAAACTTTCGCCACCTTTAATTTGTGTGAATGGAAATTAAATTCATTAGCTTTAATCTAAATAATTTCTAAGGGCATCTAATCTAGATATTATTGTGGATCGCTTTCGTTTCAGGTGCTCATTATTTCGATCATGTCGACCAATTCAAAATTATACAAGACATTAAAAATTGAAAGGCTCATGATTTGTGAGGCTGTCCCACATATGGTTATATTGATTATTCTCATGTAACCCCTGATTAGACACACTTTTTTTTAAGGGATCTCATTTCCTTTTATTTTATTTAATTCATTTTTTTATCAAAAAGAACGGATCGGATGCCATTTGATTAAACTTTTTATGATACTAGATCCAAAAAAATTCTGAGAAAAAGTTAGAAAGTTAATGAATTGTAATTATGAGGGTTAATAATCGAAAATTTTATATATTTCTATGCGGTAAAATGTGAATTTTCCTAAAAAGGACTACGTAAATACTCATATACCATTAACTCTACCTCAATCTCTAATTCTCTATTAAAGTAGAATATCGGAAAGCTAAGATAGATTTGAAGATTTTGAAATTGGAGTTTATATTGATTTTAGTTATATTATATCTTCGCCCAAATGATGCTGGCTTCAAGTGTTTTTCATGGAAACGAGGAACCACATGATGAAGTGAAGGCCACTATTGCTACAGCTTTGCTTTTCAAAAACGAAGCCTTGCCTTTTTGTCTCTCTACCTTTTAGTTGCATATTCCTTGTATCTAGGTCCTTGTTCACTGGTCTCTTGGATTGGATGATCTGTACTTCGTTCAGAAAACCTTTTCTATATCATTGTTTAAACCATGGATATTTTGATCTATTGGATCCGTACCATTTGATAGGATCTGAACCCGATCATGCAACGGGTCTGGTTTACACAAACCTTTCAAAAAAGGGTCCTATCTGGGTCAACCTGTTGGTTTCTGGTGGGGCTGAAACCTTCTTGTCAAGACGCTAATTTGAGTTGTCATGGACCAAGAAAGCAACAGATCGAGCTGTTCGGAACAGACATGTTATAAATTCGTTGGGTCAGTTCGGTTTGGTAAGATATGTGTATTATTCACTAGGTAAACATTTTATATTGAACACTGGGTTCTTCACATGAGCATATCTCTTGGCTTATTTTGAAAATGAATTTAGGACATATATATAGATCATATTATCACAGAAACCAATAAATTAAAGCCACGAAGGGCCTTTCCGGCCCATATATAAAGGCCTTAAATAAAGCCTTTTTCTGGGCTTTGTATATTTCCACTGCCGCAAAATCATCAATTTGTTAGAAGGCCGAAAGAAAAAATACAAATATTTCTCTTGATAGCAATTTAACAAATTGCCCCATCAAGTTAGTGATGCTCATTTCCTCAGTTCATCAGATACATTCCAGTTTAGCACTAAATCAACAATTTGAATCCAAATTAAAATCTAGACAAACTTAATTATTCTTAGAAATCTAAAACATCTTTTACTCTTCATAATTAGCAAGGCTGGATCTAGCAAATTGGCGATGGCAGATGGATATGGATATATAGGTGAGTCAGGGAACAGCATGGCTTATAACTTATAAGTTTCGTCCCCTAGTTTAAAAGCTCTATAAGCACATCTGTTTGAACCGAATTCTTCAGGATGATCAAATCAAAGGGACAACATCCATCACTAGTAAAATAAATGCAAATCCCTCGCACTTTATCAAGACCCAGAGCCAGCACTGCGTAGGAGTAACTGTCGCCAATAAACAAAGCATTGTCCTGTATACTCCTAATAACATGGCTCAACAAATGGGCAGGATCTCTTTGGTTAAATTTATACAATTTTATTTGAGTAGGTGCGTGAGTATCTGTAAGAGTTAGTTCCTTGTGTATACACAGCATGAGAAGTTCTCCTCTCTACTCGACGAGACACCTTCTTATCATCCATGAACCACTGGTTGGTCCGTCAGAAAATTGTATTACACCTTGAATGAAGAACCTATCAGGTCCCACCAATGTAGACTCGAAGATGATATAACATACAATTTTCTTGATAAACAATTGCATCCAGCAGAGAGTAGCAGGTCCCACCAATTTTGAGTTTTGAGCAGAGAGTAACAGCCAAGGGAGGTCAGGTTTGTCAGTACAAAATGAAGGGATTGATGTAAGCTGGGGGTGAATCGCAGGCGGCCCAGGAGGTGCGACAGAGAAAAGTCGGACAGAGCTGGTGGCGTCGAGACAGTTTGTGATGGTTGTCAGGAGGTCAGGTGGAAAACTGATCCATGATGAGTAGGGGGCCGGTTTCTTTGGTTCCCGCAGACATCATCAAAATTGATAAAAAGACACACCAGATTAATAGCATAGTATATCAATTTTTATATTCCATTGCCTATTTTATGATATTAGTAAAAATTTCTCTGCCGATTTCAACTAAAAATAGTTTCTTTTTTTTCCGCCTTTTGAGCATGTAGTACTTATAAAAAGTTAAAATATCGTGTACGACATAAAATTTCCTAAAAGAATACGGTAATTCTTTTTCATCCTAAATCTTATTTAGTATATTCAAATATAAGATGCGTAACCTTTACATTAGGGAAAATTAGATATATGCCATCCCAAAATTTAGAAATTAGAAATATGCCACTCTAAAATTAATTTTTAGAAAATTGCCACCCGAAATTCAATTTGTTTAGAAAATTACCACTTTTCATTCTCAAATTTTCATATTGACCAAAATATCCTCTTCCTTCTCTCCTTCATAGAAATTGCCTATGGTTAAATGCTTCTACCTATTTCAAAATTTCAACCCACCAATAATGCGAGGAATACGAAAATTAATCTATGGCCGATCAATTGAATTTTTTAGTTAATTTCTGTCGAATCTGAATGTCGGTATTTATGGGTGAGAATTGAGACTAGTTAGCACCATATAATTAACGATTGATGAGGCGATTCTTTTTGAGTAAAACAGGAGTCAATCCCTTGCACAGCTTTTTATTAAATAAACTATATTTTCCGAGTGACTAAATTTGTACAAAAAAAGCTACATTAAAAGATCAAATTCTGAGTAATAAATCTATTGAAGTCTTAAAAACAATGAAAATATAAATAAAAAATAAAACCAGCAAAGTGTCTATAATATTCCAGCATTAGCATATGCGCTCCAGAATTGCTATCATTTCCCTATGCACCCTGGATTTTGAGTTGTCAAATAAGAAGCGATTTATTGAAAAAAAAATGATTGGTAGTTCTTGGCACAAGTGATTTCAATTTTTCAACAGGAAGGAAGAAGGGAGAGAAGGAAAGAGGGTAATTTAGTCAATATAAAAAATTGGAAATGAAAAGTGGCAATTTTCTAAGTAAATTTAATTTGGGGTGGCAATTTTTTAAGAATTAATTTGGGAGTGGCAAATTTCTAATTTTTTAGTTTTGGGATGGCATAAATCTAATTTTCCCTTTACATTATGATTACCAATTTTGAACAACTTATGGAACCAAATGTACCAGCTTAAAATTAGTCATCATGGAATAAGAATTATTTTACAAAATTTTGATTTTAAAGGGAAAGAGGTGCCGTAACTCTCTCCGAAATTTATAATAAAATTGACTAAAATATTTATTTTTATATTTGATCCAAGACCGTGCATTGTTGGCAAAATTTCCTTGTAGCTTGGTTCAAGTGTTGCTTATCGATCGTTAATGTGTGTGCGCGTGTGTGTGTTTTTGTTTTCCTAAAAGAGAGCGGTCGCCTTAAAATTAAGGAACCTGGCTCTTCAAATCTGGGTTGGGCTTCTCAGTCTTCTCTTCAATGGAACATAATTAATTGTTAACCTACACATCGCCTTTTGAGCTCATGAGACTCGGAAATTTTTTGTTCTCTGGAGCTCTATCATGTATCGAGTGCTAAAAGGGAATGTAATACTTTGTGAATTTTTTTTATTAAAAAAATCAAATTAATCCTCGAGTATTTCTTTGAACCAACTTACTAGTTGAATTTTTCGAAAGAAAAACTTATGTGTATTTTTAAACTTTCAAAACCAAATGGTAAATTAATTCGTAAACTTAAAAAGAAATGTCCTTAAAAGTTTAATAATTGAATAGAATAGCATCATCCTATGTTACCCCGGTACTCCATATATCGGAGAGTACCGGTACCGGGTACGAACCGGGTACGGGTTCGACGCTGGTACGACGCGGGTACGAACCGGGTACGCCACGTGGCGTACCGAATATTTTAATCCGGTCAAATCAGCGGGTACGGTCAGAGGTACGTGTGGGTACGTCTGATTTTGTCTCGGGTACGACTTTGCTTCTTCAACTTTTCATTTTACTGTGAATTTCCATGGCTGCAATTTGGAAAAACTTGGGGGAGACAATTCTGATAGGTGGGGCCACAGTTAATTTCGTGAGGTACTGACTACTGAGGTATTAGTACGAAATGAAATTTCTGTTTATTTTTTTCTTTCTTTCATGTCTTGAGTTTGACTCTTGTGTCTTGAGGCACATGGGGAATTGGGGACCTCGGAGGCACATGGGGACCTCGGGGAAGGAGTTGTATTTTTTCCTTCTTTTAAACATGGTTTGCTTTTTCTTTTAACCTGGTGTCGGTAGTTTTCAATTTGACTCTGTAAGGGGTAAGGGTACTTTTTTAGGTTTTGTTGTTTTTACTGTTATTTCAATTTTTTGTTTCCTTTTGTTTCTATGGGGGTATGTTGGGTACTGGGTAGCAATATGTTTAGGTAGTTTCGACACCAGGGTTTGCTTTTTCAGATTTGCCGGCAAACTTGTATCAGATTTTTAATTAATGTTTTATGCCTACGGGCTCTCATCAAAAAAAAAAAAAAAAAAAACATTAAACATTACACATGGAGACTGGGGGCTGCTATCTCAAGTTGAGAACATTGAAGTTTATGTTTCCTACAAATTAATTGTGACTTATGATTGATAATAATTTATTATTTATTACACGGCTTACCGATTAACACATTCTATGTACATTATACAATGTAATATTAATAATAATAATAATAATAATAATAATAGATTATACATTATAATGATTTATAATTTAAATATATATTTATATATATATATATATCGCCGTACCCGTACCGGAGATTTTTGAAAATTTTCGTACCGTCGTACCCGAATCGTACCGAGTACGGTACTCGAACCCGAACCCGTGCAACATAGGCATCATCCCTAAGGTTTCAAAATGAAAAAAAAAAAAAAAAAAAAAACTAAGTTCCTGCTTTGGGTAAGCCTGGTAAAATGACTAACTTTAAGATATATGTTGAAGAACAACCTAAATCCCTTTTTCATAAATTTAAGAATGAATTTGTGCTAGCTAGTCTAAGAAAATTATGGTTGCTAAAATTCCCTATGCAACTGTGGAATTTCATCGACCATATATAGATGTCGCCTTAAACGTGAAAGGAAGTTTTCTCACCTGGCCCAATGGGCTTGAACGAAATAAATATGTGCCGAAACGAAATTTGAAGGCTCAAACCTACAGCTTTTACTTTAAAATATGTGGCAAAATGGGTTTCAGGGGGTGCCTTTCTTTCCTTTCCTTTGCTTTCTTTTTCTCAATTTTTTTCTAATCACTTTCTTAATTAGCTTAATTAATTGAACCTTGATATGTTACTATAAAGTGAAGCAATTGAAATGGTTAGAGATGCGAAGGTCACTTTTTCCTTCAAAAGATTTAAAGGAACCACACAATAAATTAAATCAACAGGACTTTTAGAGAGGAAGAAAGAACAAAGGTGGTTCTAGTGGAGTTTGTTAAAAACTTAAAATGACTCTCATTTGTGCGCTAATATATACTTGTGAAATTAAATGTGGTTAGCATGTGATAGGTGGAAGAAGGTTCGGTTTGGTTTTCTTTATTTGTTAAAAGGCCATAGAAGATTAGAAGAACGAGCATCAAAGCAATAAGGATCCAACATGTACTAAGTTCCAATAACAAGGCGACTACATCTAATATAAGGTGGGGAGGGGTCTCTAACTAACAAAACCATGTGATGCCTTGCATAAAGGCCAACTAGCGAGAGGGCCACCATTCTACCACAATCCCCTTTTTTTGTGGGTCCATTTCCATCCCCCTCAAAGCTGCATTTATATTTTATTTATTTATTGAGAGGTGTAATTTTTTACTAAACAAAGGATAATCCAGACGAAGCTAAGTTTTCATTTCAATTTTTTTCAATACAATGAGGGGAATTGCATTTTCACTGAGTTTTTAGAATTAATTAATTTTGTTTGTCCAAAATCATAACATGATATATACCATATATGCAAGATGAAAATAAAGAACAATAATAAAAAGTTTTAATGAACAAAATATAAAAAAAAAATGTTAATGAAGAAGTATGCGAGTACCTGAGGAAGTATATATGAATGCTAATTTACAAAAATACAAAATTCTTGCATAAAGTACTTTGAGAGAAACTGCATGGATTAGTATTTGCCATTTGATTCACGAAATGAGGCCATATAAACTTTGTTATAACATGGAGAACCTACCGGTTTTTTTAAGAATTTTTGCTAAAGCAAAGTGCATCATAGGACTTCCAATGATTAAAAGTGAAATTCTAAGTTCAAGTAATTAATTCAATGTTCCATGTTCTTCTTTAATAAAGAGAAATGTTAGATAATATAATTAAAAAGTAATCACAGATAAATAAAAGATGCATGCATGAGACTCTTCTTAACGCCATTGTTTCATACTCCAAGTAAACATAGCCTACGAAAAATTTTAAAACTACTTCTCTATATTTTACAACAAGTTATATGTTATATGCAGAAATATTATTAGCATGTGTATTTATTTATTATAAAATAATTTTTTTAGACTTCCTTAGATCATTCAGACCATTTGTATGGAAACCTTTTATTTGTAGAAAAGAATAAGAATGTCTCACATATATATAAGAATATGTATATAGTCATATAGACGACTTATATATAATGGTAATGAAACATTGGATCCTACAACAGTACACTTTCCTGTTACTGTATGCAGTAGACCTCTTACTGTTTTTATTATTTCCACATATGAGGAAATAAGTCGTTTTCGCTCTTCTAGCCAGGTCCATGCATGACTCACCCCACATTTGGCGGTTTGGCATTGCAAGCTAGATCAACAATTAAACCTGTTAATTATGTCAAGTCATTTAATTTACTATAATATAAACGTATGTGGAATTTGTTTTTATTTATTTACCGAGTTGGAAAAAAAAAAAGAGCGTGGTGCCCATAAGGCCACGAAGATAAAACGTCAATGTAATTTATAAATATTTCATGCATCCCATGAGATAATAATATAATACACTTTACATATATAGTCAGGTATATGTCAACAGAACCAGCTCCTCTTTGATGTTTCATTTCATACATGCATGTTCCCATATGGTTATGCTGGATCCTGTTAGTAATTATACGGATCCGTTCGTATGTGCCTATGTGCATGGTGCATTGGTGCGTATGTGTGTGTGGGTGTGACCGTCTGAGAGAGAGAGAGAGAGAGAGATGATGCACCGTGCACGATAGCTGTACGTGGGTTAGGTGGCAAGTGCTGCGCTCACAGGACCCAGCCCTTCCCTAGATTCCTCTCTCTCTATCTCTAAACTTTTCATATTTCACGGGAAAATATAATTTTCTTTACATTACTTCACTTTTCTCCGTAACTGTTTTGATGTATTTACTTTTATTTCAAATTGTGCTGAGTTGGCAAATGAAAATGCCAAAAAAAAAAAAATCACACCTGCCATTCAATGAAATTTCCTCTTATTCTGAAATTGGGTAAATTTTGAAACAATGCAAAGAGCACTGAAATTTATAACATTCTCTTCTCTTTTACTATTATAGTTTTAAATTTAATCTTGCATCTATGTTGGTAGCTAAACACGTTGATGAATTGGTGCGCTGTATAACTGTATTATCTAATGCAACCCCACATCTCATATCCTCCTAGAGAATCTTCCTTATCTAACTTCTTATAATTTAATTTTTTTCACATATAAATTCTCCAAGGAGAGAACTTCACTTGTCTCCCACATGGCAATTGACAACCCACTTCTCGCTTCAAAATAAAATACAAATACAACCAACAATTACAATCTTTAGTTCCTGACTCCAAAGTCTAGCATTGAAAACTACACATTTCACAATATCAGGGTAATGCCCCTAGATCTTCTGTGCCACAATTGTAAATCTAGCCGTTGTTGATGCATCAAAAGCAAGTTTACTCTATTTCATAATTAATTAGTGAATCCATAAGCTTGTGTATTTTCTAAACACGTGTCACATTTTACCAATGTAACTTAATACACGAATCCACGATTCACATTTCTTTTTTTATATTTTTATTGCAATCGAAGGGATTTAACCACATTTAATTTCATTTAAAACGAATGAAATAAATTATGTACCAAGTGGCGCGTTGTTTAGAGAATTCAGCATTCGAGAAACAGGATAAAGCCAGATTTGCGCAAACGGTATATATATAGTTGGTTTACTAACTAGGAATAACATTAGAGGTTCTGTTCCCTAGGAGGATAAACTTTTTGAATTTAATATAATATATTTCAACTCCAATTATACTTATACTCTAATGAGAAGATAGCAGAGTAGGGGTACAATATTTGCATATTATCTAGTTGGATTGAGCATAAATATGAATTAAACTTCAACATAGGCCAGGAGTTACAACCCGGGAAATTTTGTGCCATTTAAAAAAATTGAAAAAAGTAGACAAAATTGAATTAATAAAAATGGTGCTATTATATTCTGATTTACTTTTAAGAAATTGTATGATTTAATATTTATTATTTCATTATTAACCTCATCAATCTTTTGAAAAAGAAAAAGAAAATAATAATAATAATAATAATAATAATAATAATAATAATATTGTGGGTTGTAAATAAAGTTAATAGTGTGTGAAAGTACCTCAAAGGCTCAAACTCAAATCTCAAAAGTAAACTTTTTGATGCAGCACAGATACGAGAAAAAGAAGCCAGGGTAAAAAGAAGCAAATCAGGAAAGGTAGAGAGAAACTTTCTGACGCCAGTACAAAGGCTGCCTACAACCAAACACTTCCATTCACTGCATTTCCTCCATCTCTTGTCAGTTGGACCCCTACCTTTTCCTCTGCATATGTCAGCGGTTCACTCTCCCTTTCTCTCTCTATCTGCATTTCTCTCTTCTATATCTCCATTTCCAATCTTTCACTCACTCAAATTAGTTCCCCCCTCTCTCCTTCTCTTCTACATGTCACTCGTACATTGCCATAAGTAGAGGAGATTAGTCGTAGGCAGCTATTACCAATGAAGCAGATAGCATGTAATGGAATGTCATCCCCTTCTTTCTTCCCTACAAACTTCTTATTGCACATGCAAACTACTCAAGAAGGACACCTCCAATCCCAACAACCTCCTAACCCGCTCCTCTCCGCCAATCCATGCACGAATCTCCACGATTTTAGAGGTACTACAATATACTCTCACTTCCAACAAAAATCTAGCTAGTCCATTTTCATGCCAATTGAATCAAACTTCTCCTGGTCCAGAGCCATATTGAAACTTCTCTGCTATGTTCAAATAATATAATGCTAATACACTATAGAAATACAATTTAATTTGTTCCTGTCTTGGCATTTTATTTGTCACACCTGATATGTAGGGATAGCACCCATGCTTGGAAAAAGACCAATGCAGTTCCACGGCATGGAACCATGTGAAGATCCTTCAAATGGAGAAGATGAGTTATCTGATGATTGCTCACAGGCTGGAGAAAAGAAGCGGCGGCTTAACATAGAGCAAGTGAGAACACTTGAGAAGAACTTTGAGCTTGGCAACAAGCTTGAACCAGAGAGAAAGATGCAATTGGCAAGAGCTTTGGGTCTCCAACCAAGGCAGGTGGCAATTTGGTTCCAAAATAGAAGAGCTAGGTGGAAGACAAAGCAACTAGAGAAAGACTATGATGTGCTTAAAAGGCAATTTGATGCTGTCAAGTCAGAGAATGAGTCTCTCCAAGCTCAAAACAAGAAACTTCAAGCTGAGGTAATGATTTAGTGTACTGTTTTCTTGTTTGACATTTGTATAGTTTCTATTTCCATTTTGCATGGATGGGACTACTGGTCTTATATATATTGCAATTTGATGATTAAAACGAAGAGAAATTTTTTCGTCTTAATAAGATCTCAAGTAGAATTGTATATCAATTTCTAATTTCAATCTCAGAAAAAAAATTAATTATTTGTATTTTGAAGAATTTTCAATGACAAGATTTAAAGAATAATGACATTTTTCAGGTAAGCAATTTAGCTATTTATTATTATTACTACTAGTACTACTACTATTATTATTAGTACTTTCTATATATTATTTTATTTTATTTATTATTATTATTATTTTCTTTTTTTTTGGTGACTTTTTTTTTGCTGGGTTTCTTTTCTAGCCAACCCAACTTGTTCGGGACAAAAAACTTAGTTGTTGTTGTTTGTTTTTTCTTTTGCGCGCATTGTCGGATTTTTAAAATTTAAGCGAATGATGGTCAAACTTCCTAACTTGATCTAAAATTAAACCCGGCATTGACACCAATTGGGTTAGCTTATTGCTGTCATAATTTGGGGTTTAAGCCAGAAAACAATTGTTCTCAGGTGTTAGTTTATTTAATGTCTGTCTAGTTATGATTTAAATGATGACAGCATCAAATGTAAATTCAAGTTTCAAATCTATTATTTCTTTTTACATTGATAATGAATTAACTTTCTTGACTACATTTCTCATTTAAGTCGAAAAACATTTCAATAGAAAAACTTCATATGCATGATGTTAGACTAATAATTTGTTCTGTGTCAGTTTCATACAAATTATGTGGTGAATTTCAAGTGATTTATTAGAACTATATAAATTTTGCGTTATGTTTCATACATGCATGATGCACACATTTAATAAAAGAAAATGCATTTAAATTTGTACTTTCAATCACTATTAAATTTTAGTAACCCTGTATTTAAGAATTACTGAAATCATATTATTCGATTGTCAATATATCCTATTTACTATTTTCTCACATATTTCCTGGAAAGGTCTTGTTTTCCGTTGCAAATTATTTACTATTTTCTCACATATTTACTACAGTCACAATTTCCTGGAAAGATCTTGTTTTCCGTTGCAAATTATTTACTATTTTCTCACATATTTACTACAGTCAATGCATTTAATCATGTATAGGGAACTGTGAAAGGTACTGCAAAGCCTCTTTACTTTTTGTTTTTTTTTTTTCGTTTTGAACGGATCAGCATATTTTTCAGTGATAAGTTGGCATGACTCGGTTAATTTTCGAATGGTGTTGAGTCTTTTTAGAAAGATACGGCCTCCTGTACGCTTATCCATGATTGTGCATGCATCTGCAAATGATTGGTGATATCATGCATATGAGAGATTGGGGTGATCTTTTACATTACTTAGTAAACATAGGTGACAAGATAGCTCTTTTGTCCTTTATTTTTTAAATCATTTCTACTCGATCGACTTTAATCTTTTTATATAAGAAAGTTTTGAGTTTTCTAGATAAACTGCGTGTAACTTTTGGTCATCTTTGAGAAATTTTTACTGGACCTTAAATTGGTTTTGGTTTGTATGAAAAATAAACTACTGTTTGAATATTTTAAGTAGCTCAAAGAAATAAATTAATATTTACGATTTCAGCATAATCACACGTTGAGAAGTGCATTCTATCCCTCTCATACACGTGACAAGTTGTTAATAATTAATCTTTAAACACAACAATATTAGCATACAAAATTCAATGCTCTTTAGTAATCTATCCTAATTTGCGGTGCACAATTAATTGTTGGTTCATTTAATTAGTGGGTCTATCTGGATGTGATTGTTCTCCTTTTACCTTGTACCTGTTAAAAGCAACTAAACCAAACAATATCAAATCCATACTAACTCCACACTCGTCATTGGCATGTGCAGATAGTGGCACTAAAGGGGAGAGAAAACTCAGACCTAATTAACCTAAATAAAGAAACTGAAGCCTCTTGTAGCAACAGGAGTGAGAACAGCTCTGAGATTAATTTAGACACTTCAAGAACACCCCCGATTGAGAGTCCAATCAACCCACAAGTTCATCAAGGGCTATCCTTTTTCAACTCCGGTTCAGTTCGGGTTGGCGAGTTCGAACAACTTCTTAGTCAGAGCACACAACGGCTGTCAGATCACCCCTTGCACTGTGCAAAAGCCGAGCCGGGTTCGCAAGAAGGGAACTTTAGCAATTTGTTGTGCAGTGTTGAAGAACAGCCGCCATTCTGGTCATGGGCCGAACATCACAATTTTCATTGAGTATGTGCGAGATGGAGATGTTAACGGTCGTTTGCTTGTAGATCAATATATTTCTGAATGTGACACTCGAGGAAGTGGTAGAAGCCGGATGCGAGGATGGAGAGACTTGATCACGACTGAATCAATTCAAAATAAGTTTGGGTGTCACGATTGAGGATGCGCTTGAGCAGGATATATTAATTTGTTTGTATTTCGTAGTTATTTTTGTGATAGATCAGCTTTTGGGGTCGCATGGTTATTTTCTTCTCTCTAAGATTACGGTCATCATTTTATATAAGGTAGGCACACCTTGGTGTAATATATATTTAAAATGCTAGCAGATTATCAGTCTAACGACTTGGTATGAATTATTCGAGGAACAATCATTAATTGGGAAGTTCAGTAAGTAGAAATGTGGGACATTGTTTCATTTTTGTTACTAAATAATTACATGTATAATATTATTAGTAATATAAATATATATATACGTGCATTTTTTTTAAAGAATCGTTCATATTTAACTATCATGAAAGCAAAATATTTTATTGTTGGCCTTCTATTACAATCTTATTATTTTGATAAAATCCTTATATATATATCAAATAACAATATATGATATATTAAAGTTACTTTTGTTTAAAATTTATCTTGCTTCGCGCCTGTAGAACAATGTGGAAATTTTGCTATGAATAATTCTTCCACAAATATGATTGAGTCGGATACTCCAAGGCATTAATTTTTATTTATTTATTTTCTTTCGTGTCATGCAATGTAACTGTCCAGGAATTTGTGAAGTCAGATGTATCATTATGAAAGCTCAGTTTTAAACACTTTTGAAAGGTTCTCCAGAGGAATCAACTTTGTTTTGATAGTGGATGGCAATATAGACAACTAATCCACTTCATGATGACAATATAGCACTAATGTCTGGGCCCAAATGAGTTAGCATCTTCTGGTAACAGTTTTAGTACATTAGGAAAAGTGAAAAACTCAAGGTCGTAGCTAGCGGTAAAAGAAAGGTAATGATTTTATTTTTCAGCTACATACAGAACTCGGTAACTAAATATTTACTGAAGTATTTATCAATACAAATTTTATAGTTATAACAATGCAATTCAAAAGTATATTTGAAGAGAATATCTATTGTGAACCGTGATGCATAGAGGGTCCCATGCACCATGACCGTTTGGTCGGTGGTTTTGCAAATCGATAAATCTAAATTAACCAATCCAATCTATATATTGAAATCTCATAGAAAACAAAATTTTATAATTTTTAAAATTTTTATTTTTTTTATTTTTTTTTCGAATTTTTTAAAGCTCGCCATTTTTTGCTACAAATTAGTGAATTATCGGCCAAAAATGACAAGCTTTAAAAAACTCGAAAAAAATAGTAAAAAAAATTCAAAAATTATAAATTTTGTTGTCTATGAGATTTCAATATATAGATTGGGTTGGTTAATTTAGATTTGTCGATTTGCAAAACCACCGACCAAACGGTCATGGTGCACGGAATCCTCTATGCATCATAGTGCACGAAGCTAGATCTGTATGCTTTACGGATGCATCGTAACATTCCAAAATTTCTAGTTTTTCAAAAAAAAAAAAATCCAAATTTTCTAAATATATATTTAATAAATTTTTTTGATAATTAGATTTTGTACGTTTTCACAATTTCAAGGTACGACATTTTCCATTCTCTCTACACGTGTCCCTTAATACTACTACTTACTAGTCCTCTACCATCTCATTTCTGATGTCAAAGTTTTCGGTGTTTGAACTATAACATAGCAAAACTAATTAACTAAATATATTTTACATATTATACACACTACACACACGAAAATCATATCATTTAAGTTTTGGTTTTCCATATATTAAGAGGTAACAAAATTAACGGATAAAATTTTAGTAATTTAAGCTCCTCTTTTAATAGCCATCGAAGTAAAATCTAAATTGTGAAATACATCGATCGACAATTCTACTTTATAAAATTAAGCAAAATTTAGGGAAAAGAAAACACCGTTAAGGAAAATTCTATACATCTTTTTCTATTTATTTTTCCGTTGCTATGCATGTTCTTTTTGGTGAATATGAAATTCCAATGCAAATGGTACCAATGGAAGGCCCAGAATGGGAACAAATTGCCTTACACGCATTGCATGGCGTCTGACAGAAGCATCCATGCTTTCTTTCTTTCTTTTTCTTTTTTGTTTTTGTTTTGATATTATAGTTACTGTAAGCAGTGAATGCAACTAGAAAACTAAGAAAAGTAACATTGACATCAACAACATTGTATACTCCTCTCGCATGTACTTTTTAGAAGGCTTATTTTTTAGGACAAAAAAAAATGAAATAAATAATTATCAGAAACTCATGTTAAATTTAAATGCTTATATGTATTTTATGTGTACGTAGCTTAGGATGCACATTTAATTATAAACCAATACGAAATCGCTGATTTAGTAAAAGTGTCTAAAAATTCATATTGTTTTTTGATAAAATTAATAGCACTTGTTTCAAATTTTTTAGCACACATATTAATATGGAATTATGAACCGGATGGATTTAAAATCAGACTGTCAAAAGTCAAGAAAATTAGTGATCTAATTGGAGAGAATAAAGAAGACAAAACACGTGGCAAGAAGAGAGCGGGCCCGGTAACTGGGGACCAGGGATGTTTCTCAAAACAGAGGATCAAGGTTTAGGATCTCATGTGGTTCAGATTAATGAATAATTACGTAGTTAATCACTAAACAATGGGTTGTAGAATGCTCAAAAGTCAAAATCAAAACTCAGAAAACTGAGACACTCAGACATGTTGTATCAGATGCCAGTAGCTTGCGACACAGTTCGATACTTTACATTGATCGCAAAGGATCTCACCAGCCTTCCATATTTTCAATATTTGTTTCGTCAAAAAATAAATAAAATAATCTTTCAGTTTTGAAGAGCAAGCGCGAAAACGCCGAAAACTATTTCTCATACGGCCATGCCGTGCCACTATGTTAGCTGTCAACTCGTGAGCTATCTCAAAAAAACAATTTTATAATTATAATAATCATAAGGGGAATTCTGTCGTGCGATCTGAATCGGGTCCATCTCACCCTCTAATTAGACCCGCATAATTAATAAAAAGGACAATTTTGACCACATAACAGAATTTGCCTAATCATAATAATCATAAGCCAATGCATGTGAAAACTGTATTTTAATAAAAAAAAATAAGTTAAATGTAATTCTTGAAAAATGTCACTATAGAATTTGAATAATATGAAGCACAAGAATTCTAACTTTCTGTTCAGATGGATTATTTTAAAATTATCCCAACTACTAAGTACTAACACGAGTTTGGCACCTTATAATTCTTTTTTTTCCCCCCAATTAGCTGGTATCAGAAAAATACATCTGGACATGAGAGTGGCAAGCTAGTGTTTTCCATTTTCTAAATTTAGTCTAATATTTTCTAAAGAATTAAATTTAAACTAAACTTTGGTTAAAATAAAAATATGGCTTGTAAACTTGCATCTAAGCCCTTAAAAGAACCAAATATCTCACGTACAAATTTTAAAAAACATAAGGTGACTGGATTATGCATTTGCGTTGTAATTTAAGAAATAATTTCAGATAATTTCGACAGAAGATGTTAGGGTAGCCTTGAAATCAGTGGTAAACGAAAAGAAAACAATGAATTTGTTTTTTGAGACGGTCAAGTCTGATGCTGATGCAAAAGGGAAAGCGAACAAAGTCTATGAAAGAGCAGCTGGGAACGTGGTAGCTCCTACTGCTAATGAAACATAGCCTTGTGCGGTTTGCAGGGTTTTCAGAGAAACGAAAAGTGTGGGTCCAGCGCAGTCACAAGCACACATATCCCTGTCCCTCTCTCTTAACTATTCCTCTGCTCTTCCACAACACCACCTGTGTGTTGAACCTCTGTTTTCAGTACTCTTTTTTTTTAAAAAAAATTGTTCTTAATTAATACACACCACAGATACTATATGAAATAGAATTATTATCATCAATATAATAATAATGATAATAATAATAATAATAAATTCTGCAGGGGATCAATTAAATTTTATATACTCAAAATTTAAAATTTTGTATAAATTATGAACGGTTGTGATTAATCAAGATTAAAATCGGAATGAAAAAGCTGATATTGTATAACATCCCTATAAATATTATTATTATTATTATTATTATTATTATTATTATTATTATTATTATTATTATTATTATTATTATTATTATTATTATTAGTTTTAGTGTATACTGTGAGCATGTAGTGTTCTGATCAATGTCAAATTATACAAAGATTACTAAATGGTGTGACTATATACAAACAATTATATCAAATAGAGGACATCTTTTCTTTAGTTCGTAATTTGGTAAAGAACCTCAGTCTATTGCATAGATTGCCACAGAAAACTGGGTCATAAGAGAGGAATCTCCTACTGTAGCCTTTCTTATCTCTGCGGGATGATAAAGAAACAAGGGGGTCAAAAAGACCATGATGGCCACTATTAATTTCGATTGCAATTGTGCCCACCTCAATCCAATTGGTTTTTGTGTGAAAAGTACGTTGCATGCTTTTGATCTGTTCCTCTACAGTTTGCATTTTCTCTGTTAATTTTTTCTTGTCGTCTTTGTTGTCTAGGATAAATTTCTAGATTCTCATTTTCTGCAATGCAGAGCCTTGGGTCATGAAAGTTACCTCTGACAACTTCTCTGACTGTGATTGCCTGTCCGGAGTAAAACCTAATTTGACCAGTGTAAAAGCCATTTTATTACTTGGATACATGTCTAAATCTTGAATCCGTATTCTCTGTTTCAGTTCTTACGTAGACTATTTTGTGTCTCTATTGCAAATTAGATTTAATTTAATTATTATTCAGAGGTTCTGACTTGTAACTGAACTGTACTAGGGAATCCACCCCTAGGATTTAGATCCAGTGTTAATCACCTTGAGACAAAAATAAATGGACAAATATTTTGTGTCTTTTAGATGACCAAACTAGAATTGACAGTAATTGCTTGCTCATGAACAGAGGATCCGTATCTACTGTCATTCATGTCTTGAAAATAGCATGTACTTTTCACGTTTCTTGCATCTAAATTTGGAGTATATATGGATTGATCCAAACGGAGTTCTATTCAATCTGGATCGTTCCGTCCATTTTTGTTTGGAGGAATGTTACAAACAGAATTCTTCTTTTTTAATTATTATAACAATATAGAAACGAATCGCATGAGCAGATGGAATGACAAATCAGAGCATAGAGGTACTACTAAATAGTACAGTGAAACTAATATATTGAGATAGGTGTTGAACCACACTTAAAAATTCGTTAAATAGCACAAAAATTTGTAAGACAAAATTTACACAAATATTTCTTTTTTTTTTTAAGGATCAGGTGCCAAAAAAGTATGTATAGATGTAAAAACTTAAAACTATATATTACAAGTTTACAACAAACGAAAAGCAGAAAGAATATATCAAAAAATATTCACATTTCATTGTTTATCTACTTATCTGATGCGTACTTGCTTATTGTCCAATACACACTTGTCTGCATTATTTCAAACACCGTTCTTGACAGATTTTTTGTGAATTTTGATGAAGTCAGAATGCATTTTGACAACCATGATCAACCCAAACCCCTCCTGAATAATATTCAATTCTCAGATTCATATTCCTCTGTTGTCCATTACAAATTATTTTTTTAAAACTTTCACATCTTTTTCTAAATCACCCTCGCATACAATGATATTTACTATTTAGATATTGCAGAAATTATTTTTCCTGTAAAGTAATTTTAAAATTGTTGGGGCTATTTAGAGAATGTGAACTTGAAAAATGTATAAAATATTTAATTTTTAATCGAGTCTAACATAAAACATCATATTCTAATGTTTGAATATGTTTTTAGACAAATATGCAGAAACAATGTGGCGCACTAAGAATTAGGAATTGAATTTATAACAAAATTACCTCAAGCGATAAATTAATTAGTATGTCTCAATTTTTTAAAAGTTGTGGTGTGTATCTCTCTTGTGAACTGTCCAATAGCATTTCACATATTATGGATGAGAACGAGAACAGGTCTAGAAGTACGAACAGTTGAGATCTTAAATTTTACGCAAGAACCAAGCTGGAATTGGAAATTGACATAGCACCAACCATGCACGCAAATGCCCTGGCTTTCTAACAAAAGCCTACCCTCATATATTTAGCCTGTGTATAAGAATATTAAATCTCATGTCCCCTAACGATATGACAGCTTAGCCCCTTATATTAGTACTGGGCTCCTAAGAAAACATCTCAGCTTCCTTGAGCAAAGTAGGTATTAATAAAATTTGTAATTTAAACTGTTGAGGTTGCAAAATCAACCCTATTATTTACTCCTGTTTACAAATTAATAATTTCAGAGATTTCTGATGTAATCTTGCAACTTGCACGTGAGGCTTGGGACTGTTAATAAAAATTAGTACACTCTGCTTTCTGGCCTCTTTTTACATTTATACCAACCGTTTAACAACAATATGTTTCTTGTTACTGTTCTCTCTACATGCTATTATAACCAAATCATGCAAACATGGGTTATATCAACAAATTGTTATTATTCAACTGATTATTTGGCATACAAGTTATATTGATTGCCTCTATGTAATCTATTGGCTGGAATTTATCAAAAATATATCTCAAAAAACGTTGGTTACCAGATGGAAAATGTTGTTTTGATTGCAAATATCATAAGAAGCTAGGTGTGATTTGTAAACGAATGGAAAAACACATTTCAATCAGTGCTCTGTCTAGTCCTAATCCAGGAAGCAAAACAAAGTGACAACAAATTGTTTCTGATCTCCTTTTCTATTTCAGCAAAAGTAGTTCCTAGACATCATATAAGTTATAGGCTACATTTTCCAAGCGATAGTAGGGATTTGCTGATGACATAGAACAATTTTTATATATGATTTGCCTCTAAATAGTGGTTGGATTTCAGTAAACAGAAAAAGAAAAAGCATTGCTTGCTCTGGCTAGCGGCTAGAGTATTTCATAATAATGTGTCAAAATTAGCAATAGAAAAATTAATATGATATGCTTGGTGGTGGGATATATATTACTGTATAATGAACCCAACAACAATAATATACTAATTAACAACGGATCGTCATGAGTATGTCAACTATTAAAATCGCGTTTGTTGTCACCGAGGACTACGTAAAACACACAAAGAAAAAAACAACTAAACATTAAATAGTTTGTTAAGGATGTAATTATAATAATGGTAATAGTACATGCTTGGAAAAAGGGTGAAATGTCTTTTAAAAAAGTATGTGGATATCCTGCTACAAAGTTATCAACCTATAAAGTTAACAAATGTATATCTACGTTAATTATATATAACGTAAAATCTATGTTAAAACTTGAAACAGCGCCGGATTAATTCGAATAATCGTAGGAATAAATCTAGATGAAATGAAGGACAAAATTACACGGATAGAAAAGGAAAATAATGAATTTGGATTTGAAATTAGATGGACACACGGTGTGAGACATTTTGAGGCGCAAATCATTTCTGATACGTAGTATATATGCTGTGTTAATACTATCAGATGGAATCTTTTCAGAAGTTGATTCACATGAAATTGAGGCTAAAGTCAGCGGCTATATCTAATTTTTATAAATCAGAAATCCAGAGCTAAGTCCATTAAGGCATCAAAATCATATTAGCGGCTATTGAATATCACATTGCATGCACTAATGAGGTAGACATGCTTTATTAGGTTAAGGCCAGATAAAAGAAAAATATGGATATGCAGCTCCGAATTATTGTCCCTAGCTAGTTAGTCACAAAAGATAAAATTCATTTTGGTATATTTAAATTTCATATGTTGTGCTTGAAACTCATGTTTTCCTTTCATCAAATTAAAAGTAAGCTCATAAGTTATATTTTTCTATTAGCGATTCATATAACACATATTATAATTGGCTAACTGTAGGAAAATTATCTACTTCAATAATGTTAAATGGGGGCTGGACCCTCACTTTTTACTCAAGGAAAATTTTGCCCTCAGAGTGCTGGACCCTTAATTACTTTTATACTAAAGAAAAATTTTAATACGTGGCTAGCTTGCAAAATATAAACGTATTTAGATCAAAGAAAAAAAATCCATCGAAGTAGAAATCCGCACGAAATTATTTTTATAGAGCATGTTGATACATTTATTTATGTTGAGAATCCCGCTACTTTGGCATAAAGATAAATATTTAAATATGACTGGTATAGAAATTTATTTTCTTCTTGTGAATATGACAAAAACACAATATTTACGAGTTTAATGAAAAATTCGGTAAACATGTGAAAGTGCTGCTGCTTTCGGAATTTATGCTATTGTATCTGGCGCAATTTCTCCACTTCTTTCTTTTCACTTCTACGCTTGCGCACAAGAGCAATAGTATACGGCATATATTATCTTATTAACTTTTTTTTTGACGTTGCCTAAGAGAGTTTGTGCGAGAAGCTCGAATCTAGAGAAATTTAGAGAAATAAACTAGAATAAAAACTCACTCATGTACTGACAATTAGTGTTTGATAGTACAAGTTTATTGCCAATGAAAAAAATTACAAGAAAGACGCCTTATTTTGTGTGTAGAGGTAGTAGTTTTGTGTGCGCCAAGTGCAAGATATGTTGTGTGAAAAAAAAAAAATACTATAATTTTGCATATAGGTGTTTGGAGATAAATACAAGATTTGGAGATGAGATGTTTGGAGATAAATACCATGCCTCTTACATTTTCAAATTAGGTGCTAAGAGTGAGGGACATGTGTTGCCAACTGTTCCCTACTATACATCTTTACTCCTAAATTTCGCTACGTTTATTGTATTAATTGTTAGTACACTAAGTTGGGCCATTTTGGGGAAGGCACATGGGTATGGGATATTTGGTTCTTGTAAAGTATTACTAATGCTTGTATGGTTCATGAATTTTTAAATGGTAATTTATGTTCTCTTTCACTTAATTAAAGCTATAGGTTTGTTCGTGTATAAAAAGCAGTTGCCTATAAAACCCCCGGAAAAGACGGAACATTTTTTTTTAAAGGCCAGTTGCAGGATATTAGTATATCAGGTACTTGAGGTAATGTTAGTATAACAATTATTTGTACATTTTTATGAGGCAGAAAGTTGTATTTTTCAACTACGTAACACATTCTTCTCCTTCCAGTTTCCAGCTAACATATAGAATTTGGTAAATTTTTTTTCACCGGTGATCAAGATTTGGTTGAATTGGTCAATTAGATCGGGCTTTAAAAACATGAACTCCTGTACCACACCGATATAGTGATATCATGCATGCAGTCTCCTTTTCACACGAATCGTATATGTGTTTCCTTAAATTTTTCATACTATGAACCATTTTATGTTTGGTTTTGGTGAATGAAAATGAGAATGGAATCAACAACGGACACTAGCATTGGGGGGTTCAAACATAAGAATAGCCATAATAAGCAATTATATTATATATTTTCTTTTTTCTTTTTTTTTCAAAAAAAAAAACTGCCCGTAGGCAATAGTTTCTTACAATACATATATATGAGAATGTCGTTAATTACCACACCTGGCCCTCCACGTGCTGTGAATTATGATAATAAGTAATACATAAGTATATTTATACCAGAAATGTTCTGAAGCACTTATACTTCTATCAATTTGCGTGTGTGGGTGTGCATCAAGAGAAGGCCCTTTAGTTATTTCACTAGCAAAAGCAGGTCTGTCCGTTTGTGTGAGGCCGGAGATCCTAAAGTGAATCATAATAAAATCTTTCTTCTTTTTTGTGATCTGGAGAAATGTTTGTTCCATCAAACTTCTAGGCCCATAATTATCCTATGTCCGATGGGTCAGTAGAGGCCCTTTTGAATTTTTTCTAAGGTCATATATTTTATATAATTGGTCTCAAGCCTAGTTTAAATTTTTGTATGATAATCCAACATGACCTCTTAAACTGGAAATGTTAGCCCAAATATATTCATCTCCAGTATCACAATTCACAACCCAATCAAAGAACCTTCGGCATCACCTGCTACACGGAAAGCTATAAAATAATTTGCTCATGACATCCCCAAAATCTTGACCAATCAAAACCTCTCAAAGGCCAAAATTCCCTCACTCACCCAAAATCTTATCCGAATCACCACCAGAAGGAAGAAACAAAAAATAATAACAAAACAAAATACTAAAGCAACTTAGAAAAATAATCATACACCAATGACCACCACCGCTGCAACCACCTCCCTTCTCCGGCCACTTCACTCCTCATTTTACAGAAAACCCCCTGTATTTTCAAATTTTCATTCCTTACCTCTTCCCCAGCTAAAAAGTTCCAAGTTTTTGGCATCCGCCTCCTCCTCTCGTACCACTCGTACCGCCTCCGTGAGTAACACCAACCTAGACGACCAGGAAACAATCTTTTTCGATGGTGGGGCCCACTATGGAGACCTTGTGTCTAACCTCTTGTTGGGTTTCACTTTGTTATGGTTACCTCTAACTCTGGCTGCGGTGTCTCGAGCTCTGTTTCTTCGGTACCGGTTCACCAACAAACGGGTTACTGTTATATCGGGCTTCACTGGCCAAGACAGGTCTGATTTCCCGTACAGTTCGGTAAAGGATGTTAAGGTTGTGCCTCGGTTTATCGGGGAGTGGGGCGATATTGTAATTACACTGGTAGATGGGACAGTGGTTGATTTGAGAAGCGTGCCGAGGTTTCGAGAGATTGCAGATTATTGCATGAACATGAAAGGTATAAATAGTGACCAGGGTCGAGGCCGAGGCCGGGGCAGGGGTCGCTGAGGTTTGGAAAATGAAAAATGAGGTGTGATATTTTTGCATGTTAATTTGTCTTTATTTTGCTAATTACTTCTAATGAGTTTATTGAATATTCTGATAATTTGTATATACATATAATATGATATGGCCTGTGATTAGGAAAGGGAAAATTATGATTGCTTTGACTTGCCAAGGCAGAAATCCGAGGATTGTGATTTCACTTTTTGTGCTATTACCCGTTCAAATATTGGTTAGGTGTTCAAATACCTTTAATAACAAACTTTCTTAAAGTAGTATTTCTATCAGGTATGTTCATCCATTGCAAACGTTGCTACAATGTCATGAACAAAATGTACTATTTGTTGATGGCATTAAGTGATCTCAAAACATTCTGTATTGCTTTTGTGCTATTATATGTTAATTTGCTCATCATGAGGAGACGACTTGAATTCAGAAAAAAGAAGGAAGAAATATACAATAAGAAAAGAGAATGTAACGAGATAATACTATTTTATTTTCAGAATTTATAGTCTTGTCAGTTGGCTGTGAAACGATACTGTGTAAGCTGCCTTTTTTCTTGGGATCCCAGGGAAACCAGTACCAGTAACCGGTACCTGTCTGATAAATTTACCTTTGTAGCTCGAGATTTCAATGTAATCCAACTGCTGATGTTTTCAAACTTTAAAAAAATTTCTTTCTCTAATAAAATTCCCTGCCATTGGTAATTCCCCAACCAGCATTTTGGGGGGAAAAAACTCTGCGTGCCACAAGAAAATGCTTGCCATAAAACATTTCTCAAATATAAAATTAAAATGTCTATCGCTGCCTTAAAAGATGGGTTTTTCAGGATATGGACTGCTATTCTTAAATGGGCTCTTGGGCCTTTTTTTAAGGGCCTCACCACTCAGCTCAACTGATTTTGTTAATCATTTGTGCTTTACTGCTTTCATACATGATACATCAATCATGATGTACGGCATAGGAACAGGTCTACTATAGTTGTATGTGGTAGGTAGACTAGTCCTTGAATCAGAGAGTAACCACCATTCTGGCATATAGGTATAATGGATTTAGAGTTGTATCTTTTTAATCTTTCCTGACTTGGGTGCGTACTATTCCATAAATCAGGTTTATTGAACATCAATTATCGTATTCATTAAGAGACGTGTCATTTCATGTGTACTCACATACTGGTACTGCGTACAATTCTCTGGTATTCATAGCTGTTTCACCCAGTTCAAAATCGGCAGTGTTCACAGTTCCAGTGACAATTTCTTATCAATTCCATGGAAGACTTGTAGAGATCCTCGTCAAATCTTTGCATAAAGCGTTTGACATTTTTGCAAAGAGACATTTGACTCATAATTGACCCAACCTTGCCTAAAGATTCTTTTAAATACTTCTGTTTTTAATTGCTGGAACCATTTGTAGCTGATACAAGCTTCCATATTGTGTAGCGGATCACCAGATATTGCCATATTGCACCTACTTTTAAACATTTAAGTTTTAGAGTAATTTATTCTTTTGGCTCTGAGTTTCTTGTCTTTTTACTTTGTGAGTGACTCGCTACATGATAGCATTGCATTTTATGCTAGCCAGGAAATCTGCTTTTATTTGGATGAGATGCAACTACCATCTAATCTCAAAAGCTAATAATCCAAAAATTCCAAGTTATTCTTGTGAATTGAAACAATGCACCTCGTTTCTGTGATATTATTATTTTTTGTACTCTTGTTCCCTACCAGTCAAAGTGTCCCCCACTCCCAGCCTCATTAAGTTGCTTGTGAGCATGGATTCCCTTTTGATTGAAGCATCTGAGGGTGAGAGAGGGAGATAGAGAGGAAGAGAGAGTCAATTTGCATAATCTTCTTTGGGGTCAGGACTGAGAAAGATGCTTTTATCTCAGTTGATAAGACTCATTGTAAATTGTTCTTCCTTTCTCTTTACCTTTTTAACTAACTTTATAAGTGTTTTCACTGCCATTTTGTAGACAGGTTGTCAATAATACTGCTAGAAAAAATGCTATTATATAGTATTATAAGAGTGTTGTCCATTGAAAGAAGGAAACATTTTAGCATGAGCTCTGACAGGATGTCAACCATGAGCTCTGACTTTTTAAGAGCCCAAAAAATGTGTTCACACTTTCTATTGGAGCGATTCAGGATTAATTATTCGGCGATGGATTTTAATTCTTGTTTCACGGATTTTATTGAACTCCCCAGAAATAGGGTGTACAAGAAAAAAGAAAACTCGTTCGAACCGTTTAATCCTGTACAAGAAAAATAGAAATTCGTTCGACTTTGTTTAATCTGTCCAAATCGACTCGTATTTTAACAGGTTCAAACATTATTTGGGTTGGATCGGGTTAGGTCGGGTCGGATTTTAATTTTATTAACCAATTTGGTTGTATTGGGTGGGGTTATATTTTTACTCTAGATAACCCATTTAACCCGTCCAACTCGACAAATACAACTTTTAGTTTGAATTTTAATTATTGTTATGAATTTATTGTTATAGTGCTAATATCGCGCTACGCAATTACTTTTTATTTATACTGATTATACACGATTTATAATTTTTAAATTTTTTTGCACAATTGTCGAGTTTATAAAATAACATGCAAATGTGGAAGTTTAATAGTCATTTTTTTGCACAATGTTTTTTTTTTGAAACATTTTTTTTCTTTGCACAATGTATATGTAGCTGGCTAATTAAAATCACAAGCAACGCATAACCCGACTAATTGATAAATAACCACACAGATCTAATTGATAAATAAAAATCACAATTAAAAAACAGCAACGCATAACCCGACTAAGTCATTTTTTATTTTATTTGTGTGATTATTTTTTTTGCACAGTTAAAATCAGAATCCGCATAAACCTGCATAACCCGTAATAACCAATATGTAATTAAAAATATTATTTGAGTTGGATTGGATTACGAGTGAGTCAGTTAAAAAAAAATTCAAACTGATACAATTGGATTGGGTTAAATTTTTTTTATTAAAAAACATTAACCCGTCGGTTTTAAAGCCCTAAACTTGTCGTTTAAAATTTTATATTCGTCAACAAAATCCTTCTTTTGAATAGTGCATTTTTGTTATTATCTCTACTACTTATAAATGCACCTAAAACCTGGTCACCTGACTACTTCTGTAAAGGAGTCAAAAAATTTTGTTAACAATTTTTATACGTTGATTTGTAAATGTATGGTTTAGATCAGTATTTCAGAACAGAGTCTGACCCCTTTAAAAAAGGGGTCAAGGCGCTAAATGATTGTTAACAAATTTTGTAACCCGTGCGTTCGATTCTCCGCTTTAGTGCTTTTTTTTTTTTGATATTTCATATTTTCTGTACATTATAGTAAAGAAAGAGAATGAAAGATCTTTTTCCTTCTCAAATCTGCAGCGATTTTACTCAATTGGAAACAAAATCAAATTGCCAACAATTGATTACTCAATGTTTACCTATACCCATTAGCTGGAATATTAATAGCTCTTGATACGATCTCTTTTTTTCAATTATAGTAACATATTCTTCTCTTAAAATGTATTAACGATAATTGCTCATTGGATCTCATAAAAATCTTACCATCAATGAATAGATTCAAATCATCCTTATTGTAGTGATTTATCATTTTATTAAATTAAACGGTAAATTAATTACGGAGATTCAAGTTTTAGAAAATGAAGACTAAAATGCCCCTATCCCTTTCTCTCGCAACTTTCCATTTCAATTGATTGACAACCGCTCTCAATTGTTCTTAAAAAAAAGCTTTCCACAAAATTCTCCCATACACATTAAAATTCTCCCATACATTGGATGGGCTTTGCTGCTAGTGTCAATTAAATGGAAGTCGGTAACAATTTTCTATAGTTTGATCCCTATATGCTTTTCTATAAATATTCTTTGATTCTTTGTATGATTGCATCCCAGAAACAAAGGAAAGATGCATGTATTAAAAATCATCTAGCTCAAGAATGCATTGATTCGGCCACTAAATTTGGAGCCTTTGTGGAAGGTTTTGACCGAGTTTTGTTAAAGCGTCTTTAGACTAGATGTTCTTCGAGTTTTGTTAAAGCGTCTTTAGACTAGATGTTCTTAAAAAAGAATATTTCCAGGCTACGGCGTGAAAGGTATTCATTTTATTTCTCTATCGTCTTTTTTCTGTCAGCATGAAGAAGGCTCCAATTTTTCACAAACATTATTTGTACCTAGGATTGTGTCTATGAAAGTTAATTTGTTGCCGAGATCTTTCAAAAATCGCCTTCAAAGCTCAAAAACTTCAAATTATAAACTTTATTTATTTTTTAGTCAGTATTTGTTAAAATGTATCTCTCTATCTCTATGTGCTCAATGTATATTAGGGATATCATTCTATAATAGATTTTGACTATTAAAAAAAAAAAAGAATTCTTCAATAGATTTTGAGTTCAAAACATATTGTTTTTTATGTATCGATTTTTTTTTGCGTTTGAAACTCGACATTAATTGAGGTGCAACTTCAACCTTAGAATATTGTACTTTCCTCATCCTCTAGTCTATTTTAGTCAACTTTCTAATAAAACTTAAATAAGTGACTAGGTATTATAAACTAGTGAAGTGATATGTATTGGTGCAATAATCAAGTGTACATTACAATATCCAGAATTTAAGTCTGCAAAATTAAGACAATGTCAAAATGTATTTTTGACTTTTAAAGTCGCTTAGTCGCGTAACAATTTTTAACGATTATGTCGTATCTAACATAGTCAAATATGCATCATGCAATGTTTAAGCGTGCATTACACAATAACCAAATGTATATTTTTAAGTGTGTGAAAATAATAGTCTGCTATTATATAATCTAATTAGGCTCTAACATTATTACCACTACCGCCCTCTATCACTTTACTAACGCTATTTTTTTATGAAAGATAAAATCAAGCTTTCTAAATTTTCATATGTAATTATCCACAGGAAATCTCTAGTCAGATTTTGAATCCACAACTTTCACTCAATATACATTCTCCACTCCACTAACATTTTTTTTCATCACTTTGCTTTATATATTTTTCAATGCTCTTTCAATAATAAGTCACGGTTGAGGACTATAATCTAACAGAGATCGATAATGTAATTTTTCTATAGTTAAGATCAACTGATTAAGTTCTAGTACAACTGTTTCGAAAATTTAGTTTGGAGGACTATATGTAACTTAATTATGTACGTGAAACATGTGCATTTACCTCCTTGTACTATAAACGATGATGATAAGCTTCGTTTTTTAGAGGAATCAATAGCTTTTCTCTTTTTAGTGTGGGATCAAGATATATTAATTGCTACGATTCTTTCTCAGTTGATTGTTGGTGAAGTAATTTTTTTCTGGTTTAAAAATGGAAAAGTATGTGAGCCTTTCAAAAGAATGGAGTAAGCTAAATAGAATCTTAGAGAAAATAACTTGTTTTAATTCTTATCTTTCTTTTTATTAAATAGGAATCGTACCTATGGAATCCATAATTTTTATATCACTATGTTATACTTTTGTCGGCCTTATTCTTCTCTTTTGAACGGTCTAAAGAACAAATTAAAATTAAGCGCTTTTTCTTCCCTCTTGGAAAAGCATCATGTTTCTATATGTTTTCTTCGGATTTATTGCTCAGGTTTTCTAATTAAAGGCTGTCGATTACGTTTTTGTTTCAATTTTTAGACCTCGACTAATATTTTTCTGTCAATTTATCTATTTAAATTACTAATCCATGTAATTAGCTTAAAAGCTAAAACATCGTAATACATGCTTTAAGCAATTGCGTTAGGATCGATGCACAAAAACCAAAAATTAGGTATTTCTAGTATGCAATAATATTTGCAGATTGAAGATTGGAGAAAAGCTTAAAGGATTAATAACGTGAGATAAAAGATTCCAAACAAAATAAGTCTGCCTTTAATTCTCCAAACAACTAATGCCAGAAATCTAAGGAAAAACACACTCTTTCATTTGCTAATAAGAAAATTTGTGGATAATATATACAAACCAAAATTTTGTATTTGCTAACAATATCTACGAACTCGGTGTACATATGCATCATACTAAGGCCATAGGTTTGTTTGCGGGCACTATCTAAGAATAAGAAGTTTAAATTTTTTTTAAAAAAAAAAATTTAATAAGTCCGCAAACTTTTTTATTTTCGAAATCTTACATTTGAGAGTTAATTCTAACACATTCATTCTTTCACATTACCAGACACAAAATAAAAAGAAAAAAAAATGAAAACAGCTGCCTGTTCTATTTACCTTCTTCCTAAATTGAGGGACAAAATTTTGGTCCCAAATGTTAAGTCGTGAGTGTAACAAATGCACCGGGGAAAGTACTGAAACGTATCTTTCCTTTTTAATGTTTATAATGCGAACTTTAGTGAATAGGACGGGTGGCCTAATTTCTGCCCCAATCAAATCAAACATGTTTATAATTGCCTTGATTTCTGAGAAATTTGGCAAACTTATTTACTGAAATTAAAATTATTAAATTATCAGAAAACGTACGTCTTAGCAGTTAGCATTTAAATCGGCAGTTGGATCCTACCTAACTTTTTTCGGATACAATTTTAGCTTTCCAAAATAAAATGTGAAATAGGTGCAATTTATTCGGACGATACTATTTTTTTTATATTGCTACAAGACTAATACGCACTAAATCATATGAAAGTAAACTATGACACACTTTAAAACACGGATCAAGCGGTGCTTTAGAGTTATTTTTTAATATTTAAAATTTAAATGGCCGATCCAAACCGTAATGTTTCTCCATATTGAAATATACTTAGAAACAAATTTTTATATTTTTTTAATTTTTTTACTATATTTTCAGATTTTACAAAATCCTTAATCTAAAACATTCCGAGCCCTCCATTTTCAATGATTTTGTAAAATTTGAAAAATATAATAAAAAATTCAAAAAATGTAAAAAAATTTTTTTAAGGATATTTCAATATGGAGAACATATTGTACGGTTTGAATCAACTATATGAATTTCAAATCTTGAAAATCAACTCTAAAGCACGACTTAATTCGTGCTTTAGAGTGTACCGCAGTCATTCTCTATATATATATGGGTAACAATAAGAGTAAATAGAAGTAGTCTTTGATCTAGTGATTAATCAATGCATCTTGAGTGAAGGTTGTAGGTTTAAAATCTTGTTGGAAGATTTTTCTTATGGTTATTTATTTCGAAAAACTTAGAAGTCACAAACCATTCTTTAAAAAAAAAGAAGTAAAAGTATTAGTGCAGTAAAACCAGCTTTGACTTTAATCATGATTTGGTTTCAAATCTCTACTACTTATAAATGCACCCAGTGAAAGATTTTAAACATTCATATAAAAGGAGTTAAACATTCATATAAAAGGTCAGGCTGGGAGATTGTAATTTTTTTTGCTCTACCGTTCGATCGGTTTGATCTGTGGTTGGATGTGAATCGCCAGACGAATAAACACTATGGATTTGTTTCTCATCTAATATAGAAACAAATTGAATAGCACATCTATTTGTAAAGCTGATAAATTAAGAAACATATTTTTATTGTCTCACATTATTTTATTTCTTTATTTGCCCACATATGAGAGCATCTTATGCTAGTAGTAAATAAAAAACTATTATGAGTCTTATCCACGATGGAAAATAATTATTCCAAGTGCACATAAAATGAAGAAATGGCATAAAACAACCGAGGGTAAGAAAAAAGGACCAGAAGAAATTCAAGAAAACAATGATGTGTTAGTGAAGTCAACTTCGTTGACCAACTTACGGAGCAATTTATTAACAAAAGTAAGGTGCAGTATACACCTCGGTCCTTGCAGATGTTGGAATTACTTAGGATAAATTATGGCGGAGTATAGGTGAGAAAGCGCGAGGGGGATGGTGCGAAACTTTTTAATTTGCCATGTCGACTCAAGATATAAAGCGATCAATTATCGAAAACTATAATTAAATTTATAAGGAAATGCTTTAAATTTTTTTAACCATGTCAGATCTCATAGGGTTTTTCATTTGATTTGGCTTTTTCTTTTCTAATTAATTCTGATTGAACAACGTAAGTCGTTCATAGCTCATACTTCTATTTAATTCAATTACATGTTTTATGGCGCGTCTATTATGAAATAAAATTCTTAAAACAATACAACTCTATTTTGTTTCTTTACATGACTTTTGTTACGACTTATTATATATGATTTCTATTGAGTATATTAAACATTTAAAAAAAAAATCCCCGTGCAAAGTCCGAGAGACGACTTTTGCATGCGTTAAAAAGTTTCTAATTGTATCTATTTTATGGTACATCTATTTAATTATTTTGACACTCACTTTCTTGGAGTTATTCATATTAGCTGTTTAACTGTATACATATGTACATTGTACGATAATTCAAAATTTAATTGTCAAGTTTTTTCTTATAAAAATGTTAAAGCTCAATCATTGAAGATTCCAAGTCATTTGATTATTAACTATAAGATTTTTTTTGTCCAAATTTTCATGCACACGTTATAAAAAATGTTGAAGAACACATGTGCAAAGTGCAATTTCCTTTTTTTTTTTAAGTGAAAGTTTTATCAACGATGGTTACGACGCAAAAACAAGAGAGAATTACATAAACGAAGAGAGAGAGAGAGAGAGAGAGAGAGGATTCAAAATAAAAACAACAGTGAAAGCGTGCGACACGGAAACAATTTAGATATGTATCTGACAAGTAAGACTAATTAATTAAAATATGCCGGTTTTTCTATGAACAAACCTCTTATATACCCGGAATGAAATGTTGAAATGGACAGATCAATGCCTCATATGAGCGTGCAGTTGTAGAATATTAATTATGGACCTCACTTTTGTTTTTTTTTTTTGTTTTTTTTTTCCTTTTAAAACAAAAGTGGAATCAGGTTTTTCAATTTTGTAAAGGGAACGGAGAAAGAAAGGGTAGCTACATCTGAACCGACCTCTACGTAATCAACATCCAACAGAGATAATTTAAGAAACCTCAGCAGATTTCGAATCCGCAATCTCATACTTAAATATATGTTGTCATTGTTATTAAATTAAAGTTTAATTCCTACTGGAACTTCTTCTATATTGTACCAACATTAAATAATTATATCAATTATACTACAAATAATTACACGTCAAAGAGGAGCTTAAAAAATTGAACATACCGTGAAGTCACAATCACTCCAGAGGCACAATGTCAATTGTACCCTTTTTAGTACTGCTAATTGATATTTTCAAAATATCACTGCTGGTTGATAGTTACATATTTAATAGGGTGATTTAGGTATAAGCCACTGTAAAAAATCGAAATTAGAGAAACGCCATCACTAAACGACAAATTATTTTTATGCCACTACAAAATAATACAAATTAATTTTATGCCATTAGACAATTGATATGACTATTCTACCCTTTTTAAATATGCCACTATAAAATTTTAAAATTTAAAAAATGCTATTGCGAAATAATTAATGAATTTTATGTCATTACAATAACGTGTTTGAAATTAAGGAGAATTTTGAACTATTTTCATGACCGATTGGATTAACATGTTTGAAATTAAGGAGAAATTTGAACTATTTTCATGGCCGAGTGTTTGGGATTAATGTTCAGTTGTGTTTTCACACAACCAATAAGATATCTAGTTACGTATTAACAAAAATGATAAATGATAAAAACAAAAAAGTCATGATGACATTAAACAAGATATGTATTGGTAGAACAAGTAATGACAATTTATTTGTTTCAATGCGTTCAATTTTTTCTCTCCAGCGCCGTCATTTTTTTTATAGGTTAGGGTTTATTTTTACGAGGACAATTTGGTCATTAATAAAAAAATTACAAATTAATGATGCCAATTTTAGAAATTATTCTGTTTTTAGAAAAAAAACAGTGGCATAAAACTAATTTTAATAGGGAATTGCTTACCATCATCCTACAGATTCTCTCATCCCCATCATCCCTCCAGCGCTTCATTAATGAAGCGTTTCCTCCCTTCTAATTTCAGCGTCCTCATTAATGACGTGTTTTCCCTCATCTCCTCCTTCCTTTTCTGGGTTCCCCTCATTAATGACGTGTTTGGCTTCTAACTTTCTTTTCTTAATTTCCCTCTCTCCTCTGTGTTTCGCTCCTTCTCCGTTTTCCCTGGCACGCATTTTTTTTTCTGTCATTAACCCCTGCCCCACCCCTCCCTCTTAATTTTTCTAGTTCCAAATACTAATTGTTCTAATTAAATAAGTAATTGTTCTAGTTAATATGAGTTATTGTTCTAATTCTGAAACTAATTGTTCTAGTTAATATGAGTAATTGTTCTAGCTCTGAAACTAATTGTTCTAATTCTGAAACTAATTGTTCTAGTTAATATGAGTAATTGTTCTAATTCTGAAACTAATTTTTCTAGTTAATATGAGTAATTGTTCTAATTCTGAAACTAATTGTTCTAGTTAATATGAGTAATTGTTCTAACTCTGAAACTAATTGTTCTATTGTTCTAGTTGTTCTGGAAAAAATAGTTATGCTGGAAAAAAATACTTATTGTTCTAGTTAATGTATTAACTGTTCACGAAAAATAAATAATTGTTCAAGTTGTGCATGTGACAGTTAATTAAAGGAAACAAAGAGCATGTGGCAGTTAATTAAAGGAAACAGAGAGGGAAAGGGGAGAAATCATGGGAGAGAGGGGATGAGTCTCAGGGATGATGGAAAGCTTTCCGAAAATAGAAAACAACTATTAATGCGTTTCTAAAATGGATAACGCATCTTGGGGATGATGAGGATGATAGAATCTTGGGCATAAATATAATTAGCAATTTAAGAGTGGCATTTTCCGAATTGACAAAATTGAGAGTGGCATAAAACTAATTTTTCCTATTGAATACATTTATTCAGATGATGTTGCTATATACATATGATAGGGACAAGTCTCTATACATTCCACACAGATGTGCCGCTTTTCATCATAGCATTAAAAAAACAGAATTCCAACTTTGCTCGTCTTTAGAATCCAATTTTCTTTAAAATTAATGTAGTTTTTTATACTGACATCAACAAATAGAAATTTCCTCGGAACTATTGTGCTTTGTTGTTATAAATATAATATTTAATGGAAACTTTCAAAGAAACACATGATAATTTCATGTCATTTTAATGTAATTTTTCATTTTCTTCAGTGATATGCAATATGTTCTGACATCAGATCATGACACTAAATTGTGACGAAATTCATCCGAACCATCTTAACTACTGACCATACATGTTCGGAGGTGATGTGTTCTCATAATATCACTATCACTAGCCTACATTTGGGCACGCAAGAACCAAACATGCGGCCCCGGTTTCATTGATCAATCAATCAACCTCTCCTGTTGACACGTAAAAGAATATTTTGAATCGGCGTGTGGGACAGGGTACGACGTGTCAGTGTCAACATGTGTCATCCAAGGGAATGCAGCTGAATTTGTCATTGGTGTGTAGCGCGTACATACGAAAGTTACGGAGCTAACCAGATTTGAGTTTTCAACGTAATTTCATCGTGTCATAGACGAATCATACCCGAATTTATTGGGCTATATGAGTTGATTATATGGTGGTTAATTTTTTTTATCTATTTTAGATTGAACTGAATTCGAGTACGAGTACATTAGTCTCGCTATGGTTTGATCAATCGAATTGTTTCCGACAAATGTTGTTCCTTTGTTCCAAATTAATACACTATCAGGAAGGAACTACAAAAGGGGAAAAAAAATGGAGGGACCAATTTGAAATTCATAAATTTAAAAGGGTCAAAACATTTTTTTTATACATATTATACCAACATTAAGTTAATTAACATATTAAAAAAAAATAAATTGAGGCATAGTCGGTGTGTTACTTGTCACCTGGTCATCAAAAAAATTAAGGAGAGGCCAGACTCTCTAGGGTCCCTTTAGTTCTGCCCCTGAACCTTTTTTCTTTTTTTTTTTTTCTTTTTTGAAGTGGGATTCTGCCCTTGATTATATGAAAAACAATCCAAACAGAGAAGAGTAAATATACCATTTTTACCGATTTTGCCTTTTACTCTCTATGCATCTAATTTTTATTGTATTTTTAAAGTTTGGGAGCCCTTGGATATGGCAAGAGTAGTTTTTTTTCCTCTTTCCTCTTCACCTCCTCCGCAGCCTCGTGGAGTAGACCCTTAAATATAATTTTTATTTTCCATCTATCTGAATAGAATGACACCAAATTTTAGCTAAACGAATGTGAATCTGATTCTGGTGTCGCGCGACACACCGTATAGCGTGCCCTTCAGCTGTTCGATTTTGATCGGGCGGTTCATTTTTTGCGGGCCTATCAATCAGGTTACATGCACGGGACTCCCATATCCATCAGATTCAGATCAGACGGTCCAAAAGCGCGCTACACACAGTGTCGCGCAACACCTGATCTCATTTCAACGAATGTATGTGTGTTTGTGCCTTTGTGGGTGGGGTAGGGTTCTCACAATGCATACATTCGACTTAATTACTTCTCAAATTTTGCTACATTGGAATGATGATATGACATGAAAGATCGCAATCTAGTAGTAGGTGTATAGCGAAGTTATAGTATTGTATTATTTGTATAACCAATGTATTAGGTGTATAATGAAGTTATAGTATTGTATAACAACCAATAATGTATCTCAAACATCACCTTCAGCCAAAACAACATATCCAACGAGGAGGGTTATTAAATCATTTTCGTGCTTTAAATGATTACCGACGTTATAATTAGTATTAATTGATTAATTGATTTGTATATTTATATATATATGTAAGTTGCATAGTGCCGAAAAAATGATCGCTCTTTTGACTTTGTATCCCAAATCGTATTATAGATGCATTTATTTTATCTGAGCTTTCCATGCATGCTCATATAACAAATAAATGGATAGTAACCACTGCTAACATCTTTTTGACTTTACAATATTCATACGAGAAATATATCAAGTTGAACTGAAATAATATATTAAATTAGTACCACGTTGCTTTAAGCAAAGACCAAAAGCAATTAAATAATTAATGCGAATATAATAGCAGATAGACAGCTTGGATAAGTCCACTTGGTACCTTAGTACTTGCGTAGTGATAAATGTAGAAAAGATAAGATCATCGTTTAAGGAAAAAGATCAGGAACCTAACAACCATGCTTAATTAATTAGCTCAAATGTTAAGGGTTAAAAAACAAAGTTGACGTACGACTCTATTTTGATCAGGAGCCATTCTGGTTTGCTTATTTAAATTACACGCTCCATACTTTGGTATAAAATATGCTTTCTTTCAGATTTACTGCAGGTTCAATTTAATGATAAATCCCGCGTATATTAATTAATAAATGTTTGAGTAATAAGTTGGTAAAGATGCCTGCATGGATGCGAGAGATAATAGTTTAAATCTACACTAGTCTACTTAACTAATTTTTGTTTGTCCAATTTGAATTGACTAGCATGGGACACACAATAAAATAGAAAAAAAATTGGTCTTCTATTTAATCATTTTTAATGTTATTATTACACTTATTAGTTTTATTTTTAAGATTAGAGACATAAACAAAATATAAAAAGAAGGAGAATCATTTTGATCCCCGCAACATGTAAATCATATACAAAGTTTGCATGTCGTACATGGTTTTATATTATTGATGAAAAAGAACTAAGAAGTGTAAAAACGGTTGGTTAGTGTATCCTAACGAAAATTTATCAAGACTATTATTAGCGTTCTCTAAGAATTAATAATTGGATGTGCATCGCATATTGTACAGGTGTTCGGTTAATTATTTTTCTGAACGAAACAAGCGAGGAGAAGAATAAATATTAGATAAAATTAATAACTAGTTCTTAGATTCATTCATATACGAATATGTCATTAAATAGTTTCTTAATGAAATCAGCAACCGTGTGGTAAAGATTGATAACTATAGAGCGAATATAGCGCATATAATTTTTTTTACGAAATTTAGAATACTATATAAAAAATATCATAAAAATTGAGAATACTATTGAAATATTATACGGAAACTGCTACAAAAAATCCAGACAAAAAAATCACACCGCACTAAAAATCCAGCAGCCTGGCCACATAAAATCCACGCGAGTTACTGTGGTTATAGTTACGCGCTGCTCACGCGTCCCGAGATTTATATAGTCATAATTTTCAAAGGTATTGTTTAAGAAAAAAGTCATATAAATAAATATTCTACATAATAACCACGACAAATGATAAAATAATTATTAAATAAAAAAGCAGTATAAATATTTTTAATAGTTTAGGTGTATTGTGTATCAAATTTAGTATTATTGAAAAAATATTTAGTCACATATCTAGGTCAATAAAACTAAATCATTAATTTTCTAAATTGTCCACTACCAAACACTTCTGTGAAATATATCTATGATTTCTTAGATTATATAAATTATTCTACAGTTACCAAATAATTTGCCATAAACTTATATCCCTGTCTAAAGAATTGGTCACCGAACGACAGAAATCGAACTGATCTTGGGAATAAATACGGACCGTTCAAATTCAAAGGCTCCGCTGAGATCACACGACTGGTCCAGAGAGTAAGCGTAGACTGGGTCCAGTCATAATCTTTCCCATCCTTCGGATCCCCGAAAACATCCATAGTAACCGCTGACTGTTAAGTAGGGACAGTCGGCAGTTCCACAGTGGCAGTTCCGTAATATTTCTAAACTTTGAGAGTACTCTCGAAAACAAAATGACCTATTGCTAAACGAATCCGACGTCACACAAACCGTAAGCATACATAGAAATTTCATTTGAATTCAGTTAAATAAGAAAATTTTACATTACATTGAGCACCCTCAGAAATGGTAAAATTTGATTCTTTCAAATAAACCTTAATTCAGTGCCTCGCTTAGTAGTAGGAAAGTGAAAAAAAAAATATTAAAGAAGTATCGCAGTTTTAATTGTGACAAATAATTATAAAATTTATTCCTAAGTATTCTAATCTATCACAATAAACCCCCAACTTCTATTCTAACATAATGACATTAATTTTTCACATGAAATAACCACAATATCTTTGATATTTTTTGTCCTTGTTGAAACAATTTTATAAAATTTGCTTAATAATTTTCAATATCAATTTTAAGTTTTTAACTTAGTTATGATACCTTAGTTTTCTTTTTCTGATAAGCCCCTAGGATCATTTGCTAGTTTTTATGCGAAAGTTGCTACATATCAATTTTTGTCGCTTGCATAAATTCAAACAAAACACAAAAACGAAATAGAATATGAAAAGAAACAAGTCATGTATTTTGAAAATGTGATACACATGATTTTATTTTTTTTTAAATGTACTAACTCAATACATTACTTCAAATCTAGAAATTACAGATATTTTAAATATTATACGTACCATTTAAAGCATTCCGATAATTTGAATTCAATATCGAGCATTCAACAATAAAGTTGTTGTCAGCAATCAATTGACATGAATTAAAAAATTTGAAGGATGGATTTATCACAATAAAATGTTTGTGGACCTATTATGATCATTTGCATTCAATATTTGTGGTCCTATTTTAAAATCTTTTAGAATTCGATATTCATATTCATCATGAATCAATTAAATAATATTCATAAAAAATATATATTTTATGAATTCACATATAAATCCTACCAAATAAACTCGCACATGATTCATTCACATTAAAATCCATCATTGGCGGCCCTACCAATCTACCATAGTTAGTAATCATCATCCAAAACATCATTCCAGACGAAATTCTCCAACGCAACATTAAAGTGCAATTATTATTTCTTCAGGGACGCAAAAGTAATGATTCCTATACAAAAGGCCCCACGCCTATCTTGTCTTTTCCCACGAGGGCGGTGCGTACACTCTCTCTTCTCTCTCTCTTCCCCATTCAGCCATTCTCATCTGATTTCATTTCATACCTCTTTCTCCTTCCTTTCTACTTTCTACTCCGGCTCTTTCGTTACTCATTTGTACTTCCCAAATAATAGCCAAACATCGATCCCAATTTCTGATAGTTACTACGCTCTTCTCTCTCCCTCTAATTGAACCTCTCTTTTCGGATTCACTTGCTATGCGTGCATAGTGGAAGGAACAAAAGGGGACGAGAGATGGGGAATTGTATGAATGCCTCTTCTCGAGTGGATAGTTCTCTCAATTCACACAACGGTGCCAGTAAGTGACTCTGATCTACCTTTTATTTGTTGGGTTTCAGTTTGTTTTGCTTGTTAAAGCTTTGTTTGTTTGTTTTTGTTTGTTGGGTTTGGGTTTTGGAGTTTAGTGAAGTGGGTTGAAAGCTGGGGTTTGTACCTTTGCCTTTCTTTTTTTGTTTGATGCCAGTTTGGAAAAGGGGAGAGGTATTGATTGATAGATAGTAATTTTCCATTATTGAGTAGCTTTTGCCTCTTCTTGAATGCTTGCCCCGAAAGAGTTGTTGTTCTTACTTTGTATTTTTCTTTAGCTTTTTTATACTTCGAGTTCGATCTGGTTTGGATAGAATTGAACAATTAACTTCTATAGGCTATCTAATTAAAGCAATGTCTAGTTAATTTGTCTAGGCTTACTTAATAACTAGGTTTAGTAGTAAGCAGTTTTTTATAAAAGTCAATCTGTTTTCCCCTTTCTTTCCTATTCCGTGCTTTCGGCCCTAGAAGAATTTTTCAAAAATATACCAAAAAAAATATATGTCACAATTTTCAAATATTTAAAAAAAAAATGAGAAGAGTAAATTGGGTAGCATTAATTTCATCAGAAACTTGTTGGCTTCAGAGAGGATATAAAGTTATTGATTACTTTTGTTCTTATTTCTATTGATTAAGACAGACTAATGTCTTTTTACTTTTCTATTTTGGACCTTGGGGTAGGATGTATGATATCAATCTTATAATCAAAATTGCATATTGTTGTACCTTATTCACAAAGTTGAGAAATTTATAATCTGTTTTTGCAAGGTGTGGTTTGAAATGTAATCCCACAATCATTTTGTGATTTTTTTTGTAATTTGAAACTCAGACCTGCATTTAATTTGTTTGTTGGTTCCTTTTGAATCTTCATTTAATTGAGTATAACCACAGAAAATTTAAATTAATGCTTTTATATGTGAATATATTCTCCATTATCTCTTCAGATGGTAGCTTACAAATTTATATGCCAACTTCTACAAAGCACAATTGCATCTAAGATGGTTGCTCTTCTTTATTCCCTTGTATATGTTTTATAAACAGGCTTTGCCAAAATATACTAACATCATCACTCCACTTTGCCAATAGAAACTGATCACTTCACCTCAAATTGGATTAGCCTAAATAAACTTTGATACGTGACTTGAAATTGTTGCCAAAATTGAATTATTAATAACTGAGTTCCCCTTTCTTCTTAATTTATGATAGAAATAAGGGATCTTTTGGAAACACAGTGATATTAGCAAATTTCTGTGGACAAGGTCTTAATTATCGGATGTAAAAGTTTTGAGGATCCACCATTTCATTGGATCTTTTGTAGAATTATATCTCATAGATATGGAACTAATTAGCCTTAATTTTTTTTTCAGGTCAATCAAAAACAAGCAAAACGAGTCTCTCATCCATTCCCTCATCTCTAAAATCAGCCTCGACTCTAACTTTACCTTCATACAAAGAAAAAGCTGAGACATTACCTACCCCACGAACAGAAGGCGAGATCCTCTCATCCCCAAATCTCAAGGCATTTTTGTTTGGCGACTTGAAAACTGCCACAAAAAATTTTCGGCCTGACAGTTTGATCGGTGAGGGTGGATTTGGCTACGTGTACAAAGGCTGGTTAGATGAGCAAACCCTAGCACCCTCGAAACCTGGTAGTGGCATGGTGGTAGCAGTTAAGAGACTCAAGCCTGAAACCCTTCAGGGCCACAAGGAATGGCTGGTATGACTTGTTCCTTTGTTACATTACCATCCATTTTTTTTTCCCTGTTTCATTGAAACTGATCACCATAGGCTACCTACTCTCATTATTAAAAGCAAGTTCACACAAAAGGAATTAACCAAGATTTTCTCTTAACTCAAAACTAAACCAAGCCTTGTATGTATACTAATTTGGCTTTGTGTCAAGGAGAGGTATGAATTCGGAACAAACTCAAACATTATTCCCCTATGTTACCCTCAAAACCTTTTCATTCTCTTTTTTGGTAATAATTGTAGAAACCCTGGCAATTTGGTTCTAATTGTATTTATATAACCTTGGGCACTTACCAAATGCACATTGCCAAGGATCGTAATACCCTGAATTGCTTATTTTCTGGTACTTGATCTGACTTTTGGCCAGCAACATCTTGGCATTACTAGCTGGTCATGGGTGGCTTTTAAAGATTACTTACTGTTGGGACACTGCAAGTCGCAAAACAAGGGTTTGCTTAGACAAACAATATCCTTATCTTTGGGTCTACACACTTATTTGCAGGGTTATCTGAATGCGGTATCAAGGGTATTAAAAAGAATGATAATGAAGTCAAAATAATACTGAGCATCCAAAATTATTGAGAAAATAAGTTTCATTGAATTAAATAAGCACTAACCATATATTCTATTTTATAATTATTTATACCGTAGGGGTTGTTTTATATAATTATTGTCTTGAACCTTTTCTGGTTTACCATCTAAATGTGCTAAGATCTATCAATGTCATGAAGAATGCTTACCACAACTATTTTTGCTACATGAGGTAGCAGTCTCCAATACCATTTTGACAGAATTGATCTAAAGAAGATAGATATTGTCTTTTGGACTGTGAATTTCTTATCTTCCATTCTCTTATAATGTTATTTCTGATCAATAGAATGTTGAAAATTTCAGACAGAAGTGGACTACCTGGGTCAACTCCACCACCCTAATTTGGTCAAATTGATAGGATACTGCTCAGAAGGAGATAACCGTCTTTTGGTCTACGAGTTTATGCCAAGAGGCAGTTTAGAGAACCACCTTTTCAGAAGTATGTCTCTCACATAGGTCATGCTATATTATTATTATTATTTGTCAATTTCTCATGATATTACACCTTTGTTTTGTAGGAGGTGCACAGCCATTGTCATGGCAGATAAGGCTAAAGGTAGCAATTGGGGCAGCTAAAGGTCTCTCATTTTTGCATGATGCAGAGTCGCAAGTTATTTATCGAGATTTTAAGGCCTCTAACATTCTCCTTGATTCGGTAACTGTTCTGAAAAAATTAAAATGAAAGAATCCGAGAGAAATCTTTTTGAATACTTGAGAATAATCAAATTCCTCTCTTCTATTCTATATTGCAGGAGTACAATGCAAAGTTATCAGATTTTGGGTTGGCAAAAGCAGGACCCACTGGCGACAAGACCCACGTGTCAACCCAAGTCATGGGAACGCATGGATATGCAGCTCCGGAATATATTGCCACAGGTTAATCATCAACAATTACTTTGTCAACCCATTGTAATTTGATAGGAAATTTACTTCTTTTTTCTATAGAGCATTACTGCAAATGCCTGATATTCTAATTAATTTCTCCACCAAACAAAATTTCGACTTCCTCATCTTGCAATTTTATATTTCAAAAAGGGCTTTCTTTTTCTCCACTATTTAAATACTTTTTAATTATCTTTTAAAATCCCTAGCAACCTTTTTGTTGTACAGGTCGACTTTCAGCAAAGGCTGATGTTTACAGCTTTGGTGTGGTTTTGTTGGAGTTGCTGACTGGCCGGCGGGCCCTGGACCGAAGCAAGATTGGAATTGAACAAAACCTAGTTGATTGGGCCAAACCCAGTCTAGGCGACAAGCGTAAGCTATACCGGATTATGGACTCAAGACTAGAAGGCCAGTACCCTAAAAAAGGAGCCCAGGCTGTATCCAATCTGGCATTGCTATGCATCTCCAATGAGGCTAAATCGAGGCCTAAAATGTCTGAAGTGCTTGAAAAATTGGAACAGTTGCAAGATCCAAAATACAATGTGCTAAACCAGGAGATTAGTAATAGGAAGGTGCCCAATTTGGTTGCTAAGTCACCACTGAGGGGTCATGCTTCGCCACGTCGGCACTCTTCATCAAATGCATCACCTTTGCCTGCACATAGATCCACTGCAAAAGTTCACTAAGAGGGATTGTGGGAAGTTCTTTGTACATTTTGATGTTTTGGGGATCAGTGAGTGTTTTTTTTATTATTTTTGATGTTGTTTGGAATGATTGGTGTAATGAAGTAATTTTCTGATTGTCCACGGCCAATTGGTGAAATTAATAGACTTCATTATTGTTAGGTTGTATTATGATCTTTTTCTCTCTTATGGTTCTCTTATTTTTTATTTTATTTTATTTTTGATAGAGGTGATTTTGTTTTGTAGCATCATGACTTCCTAGTCAGAAAGTCATAAATAAAGGCCCTCTTTTGGAAATAATCATCATCTTTTTTTCTTTTTTTTTTTTTAGTTTGAATCATCATCTTAGTTTAGTCTGGCTTCATGGGAACTTTTAGTTTTTCCGTAGTTTGGTGTTTAAGTCGTAATTACTAGCTTATTTTCATTTCACTTCTTTTCTTGTAACCTTGTAGGTTCATTTTCTTATTGTAAAATCACCATAATTTATGCAAATCATCATTAGCTTGATAGTTTTTTTTTTTTTTTTTTTCCTTTTTGTTCGTCATGGGCTCATGGAGTGTTTTTTCCCCCTGAAAATAATCGAACTGATTGACAAACGTAAGATGGCAAGCCTTGCTGCAGTTGTCGGGATTAAGTAAACATAAAAAAAAAGTTACTTAAGATGTGGCCCAGTAATTGCTTCTAGAAAATCATCTCTCATTAGCACGATATTTGATACGAAAGACTTGACCACCTGTTCATGTTTGACACAATGCGGCCCTTATATAGAGACCTCATTAAGATCGTGGATTCTTTCACATGTTTTCTTTCAATCAATTACTATTCTTTTCTTAATTCAAATAAAAGAAGTGAGATATAAACGAATTAAAATGCCACAACTATGCGAAAAAATAAATACTCCCAAGAATCCTCCTATTAATTATTATTATATTTAAGCCTCAGTTGTCAATTTCGCTTAAAGAAACAAAGAATTTGAAGTCTCGTCTCTCATCCCATTCTTGGCTATTTAATCCGGACATGGAACCATGATATATCACATCTTTATTGTTTTTTGAAATAAGTAGAACAAAAACAATATATATCACTTTTCTACGATGAATTCTGTAATTTCTATTCCGGTGTGGCGGGCCCCACCCTGTTTCCTCAGCAACACCTCATCACCAACTTTTAGGGATGTCACAGGAATAACTGTTTTTGCATCATCATCTGAATAACAAAGATAGCAGGATTTAAGAGAGAGAAAAACAAATTACTGTTTTCTGTTGCAAGTGGATTGCCATGGACACTAGGTATTGTAAAAAATAAAAATTTAAAGAGTTTCTTGCAGTCTATAATTTACAAGCAGGGTATAAGTACAGAGTTACCTCTACTAGGGCAGATCAAACCAACTGTTTCTGCATTTTGAAGAAAAATGTTATACGTCTCATCTCCTTCCTGCACACAAACATTTAGAATTTGGTTGTAATGAAATCAAAAGAAGAACAAAATCTGTATTGTAGTTGGTGTCTAATTTTAACTCTAGTAGGTTGGTATTCAAGATTCTTTTTAATATACACCAGTCGTCAGTTCAATAGCATTAGTGTAGATACATATTCGGTATTATATTTGTAATCTTGATGTCCATATTCTATGTGTAAGAACTAAGAACCATATGAGACGAAAAAAACTTAGTTTCTTCTCCATACTTCTAAAACTAGTTCATGGAAGTATGAAACAATGAAATGAAAATATAAATAACAAATAGTAAAACATGGGAACACCTTAGCCTCAACAAGAATAAGGGGTCTTGATTCAATTTTAACACGGCCAACAGTTGCAGTTCGCCATGACCCATTTTGGTCAACTATTAGCACTTCTTTACCAGCACATAGCTCAGACAAATAGCTTGTTTTTCCTCCTGGAACTGCCACGTATGCATGTACTGGCCCCTATACATACAAAACATTAGAATCTGGAACCAGATCTTCTACCAGACAGCTTTAAACAGATCCTTCGTAACGGATGGAATTTCTTTTTAAAAAAGGAGTATTTTATTTTTTTTACTTTTTTTGGTGGTAGTGGTGGTGTTTTTTTTTTTTTTGTGGGTGGGGGGGGGGGGGGGGGGGTTAGCCTACCGCATTTACTCTGAAAGGACGACTTGCAATGTAGTTAGTCTCCAAACATTCCGAGTGCACCAAAAAAAGACCTCTTGCAAAAGAACCAACCTGATCAGAAAATTCAATTATAAGATTTTGAGATTCAGAAGCAAGTACTGACGTAAGACTAATGGAAAGATAGTGATTTTGTCTATTTCAACTATAACACAGCAGATCTCATTTGCCATGAATATTTTTGAGGTACTCAAAGAAACAACTACTACCACATACAATTTTTTTTTTTTTTTTTTTTTCAGGTAACAAAGTCAACAACAACACTGACTGCTTGAGTTTTGGCAAATTTACCCTTACTTATCTCCTCTGGAGCCCAAATTGAACTAAAATAGTAACAAGATATTAGAAAGTAATTCAATGGCGATTACAGATTTGTTTGTCTTAACAGGAACTGCTAGAGGCAAATTTGGTTCGTTATCATTTGATTCGATCTTTGTTCCAGGAAGTGGCTGTTATGAAAAATAACCCAAATTGCAAATATACAATAGTGGTGGTACTTTCACAAAATAAAATCCAAACAATTGGGTACCTGTCAGTACATCTATGTGGATGTGATTGTGAGTGTGGGCGTGGGCGAGGGTGTGTGCCTGTGTAAATTAGCAAGCAAGCCAAAGAGATAAATACACAAACCAAAAGGCCTTCGCCTGGTCGCATTATGCTACAAAGGTCTACACAGACCCGATCACCCATGCCTACCACCTCTACCTTTGATATAGTCGCTTTTGTCAATTCAAGCCCGGTGCAGTCTGCATTTCTTTTGTCAACATATCCCTGATTATTTTTAGACACTAAAAGAATAAGGAACCACAAGCATGTGCATGGAAAACTCGTAATACAAAGTAGAACCAACCTTTAGTCTTATTATTTCATCTAACTTGTCGACTTTTAGTACAACACCATCAAGGCCTTGCTCTAATGCCTGTTTAACTTAAAAAAGTCAGAATAAAGAAACAGTAGAAAAACTTACTTTTATAAAAATTCAACTAATTGACCTCTAGAAAAACTTGAGCATCTGTTGAACTGGTTGAAACAGCCAAAACAGCCCCTTTAAATCCCTGGAATGCTGCTACAATATTTTCTGCTGGTATAACCTGTTAATTTACCAAAATATTGAACAATAATAAGATAAATATCTGATGTTATATGAAATGATATAAAATCTGCATGTGGGTGCCACCTGCCATTCATCATGGAAGCTTATAATCAAGTTGTCTGCTTCGATTTCTTCAGGTATCAAGGTTTGCAGATCATGTGGGGATGAAACATTGTAGACAACAGCAACTTTTTGTTGCTGCTCGTCCTTAACATGAGAACCTTCTAGAAAGAGAGGTTGTATTGTGGCAATGGCTTCAAAAAATAAATAAATAAATAAAGAAATGAAATAGAAATCAAGTAACCATCGACAAAAAAAGAACATTAATTATTTACTGCTTAAAGTGCTTACAGGACCAATCATTAGCAACCTGTCTGTTCTTTGGGTGGAAAACAAAAGTGTTCCAGCCTCTCTCAACAGATGCACAGAAAACCTCTTTGTTCTCAGTCCACACCCAAACCATCTTCGATTTCTCTTTCTTGTCCCTCATTGCAGATTTCGACATCTTAATTGCTAAATGTTTACTGGTACATGATGCTTCATTTGAATCAAAGAAACAGTAGCAGAATTTATTTCTCCTATTATTCAACTGAAAATTAAAGAGCAAATAACAGCTATCTAAACCTGATTGTTTGTCAATGATTCTATCAAAATTGTACATAGATGATAGGTATAGAAGTTAACTTCTTATTATCAGGTGATGATGAATGCAGAGGGAACAACTGACAATAGAACAAAATACCTCGACCAGGAGAAGGAACAGATGCCAGTGGAGTGGCGGCTTGACAAAAAGAGAAGGATCCGAGCGCCATTAAAATTATATGTCACACCATGAACCATGAACCCAGCTGGAGCAACCTGCCGTTTAGAAACACAAGTCACCCGATACGATGTTATACAACAATATGAAATTACCATATCAATTTATTAAAAACTCAAGTTTGACCCAACCCAAAACTCCAAGGATCATGCATGACGCCATACCGCTGGCACTGAACTCAAAGAAAAGGCTGAATTCTTGACTCCTACTCAGTATCTTGAAGACTTTAACCCATAAAGTGGAACAACAACTGAAAGACAAAATTCGCTATGCAGTTTTCAAATCCAGTCCCGTAGATTTATGAAAAGCATTCGATAGAATTAAGAACCAATGAAAAGGATAATATTTTAAAAAATAAATTTAATTTATGAATATGCAATACTATCATCAGATAATTTACCAAGTGCATGGGCGTGCTTTTTTCAATACAAGTAAATGCACAATTTTTTACTAAATCAACAGGGTTGCATTTCAGAACACAACGTTTTCACAAAATACATTAATCAATGCACTTCATTTAATTTAAAAGGTATGCAAGTAATTCCACAAATTTGAATGAATCAACACAGTTGCATTTTTGAGAATTTTAGTTTAAATAGCAAACCGCAAAACTATCAATTTATCTCAATTTATTTGTGCGGCCTACAAAATATACCATAACCCATCCAAATCCGACAGTACATCCCAATGTCCGACATACTGGATTAGGTCTGGTCACACATAGCGCACATGAATTCTATGTGGTTCTACAAACTACAAGAGAGGTAATCACAACACAGAACATCAGCCAATATTAACGTCACAAATAAGTTCGGACTATAGGCCTACCCAGACAATACAATCAAAATAATGTTCAATTCATAATACAATTCAATATCTCCAAGAGTTCGGTTCATACATTAATTTATAACTATGCATTACTTCAATTCAAAACTGTTACACTATTTTTGGTAAACCACATTGTAAACCCAAATCAGGCCATAATTTGCTGGTATAAACTAAACAATAACTTAAATGGTGGTCTAAAACAAGGATCATATTCCAGCATGCACCGAAATTTACAATCAATTTCTTACCAGTTAGATTTGATTAGCCTAATTTCTCCCACGAGTCACTGACATTAGCACGAAAATTGAAGAAAAAGAAGAGTACTACACCAGAAATGAAGTGCACCTGAGACTAGAGTGCTGCACCTAGTCTTCTCCTCCAGCAAAGCACCGATTCAGGCTCGACCCACAAAATAGCAACTATTGACGAGACGAATAAGAAAAGGCGAAGTGAAAAGGAGTGTTGAGTTGTGGAGGTTGTGAAGAGGTTATGGAAGAGAGTCGTCCGGAAAGGGTGAGAGTGACGAGACACAGCTGGGGCCGGACCTCTCCTATATCCAAATTATTTTTTTGATGAGAAAAATGAAGAGTCAAGCCCTCACCTTTCTAATTAAAAGAACTAGGGCTTGTTTGGTTCTTTGGGAATAGTGGGAATAGCCACTCTTCCCACTCTTCCCACTCTTCCCAACAACACTCTTCCCAACAACACTTTTCTCTCTACTTTTTCACACTTCCCAACGCTATTCCTAAACTCACCATCCAAACGACCTAGGAATAGCACTCTTCCCACTCTTCCCACTCTTCCTACTCTTCCCACTTTTCCACATTATTCCCACTATTCCCAACCCATCCAAACAAGCCCTAAGTACAAATCATAAATTTTAGCCGGCAGCTAAAAGGTAAAAAAGGAAAAAGTTAAATTAAAAACTAAAACAGTATCCTAGTAACCCTGAAAAACATCCAAAAGATGGAAAAGTAATGAAAAGATGAAGAAAGCAAAAAAGAAAATTAAAACAGCTATCTCAAGGCAGTCTCAAGCTAGACCATTCTAGCAGGATGTCAATTTTCAGAAATAAGCTCAGCAGTTGATTTTTCAAAGCCTCGAAAAATTTTTGTACATCTTTCCCTCCAGAGAATGAAATAAGTGAAGCTGAGGAATAGAAAATTGAAATGGAATATTTCGACAATCTCATTGATTTCCATGTAATGTATTCGAAAAAGTAGCCAATGCTACAATGCTACAATGCTACAATTTTATAATTCTATTAATATTGTAAAATTAAAAATTCAAATATTGAATTCAGATAGGTGGTGTCAATTTAGTGAGCAACGGTTTTCATCTAATTCAAGCATCAAATTTAAACCATTGATCATATGGCTTTCGTACCTCTGACAATGATGTCTTTTATTTTTTTTTTTTCTCTCTTCATGTTTTGCTCGAAAAAAAGATAGTTGAAGAGAATATAGAGAAACATAAATGACCAAACCATATTCAATAGTTGTGACTTGCTTCAAATTAACAAGTTTTCAACGAAAACTAAGGTGGAAGGAAGGAAAAGAGAAAAAAAAAAAAATTATGAATAGGTGTGAAGAAGAGTGATGTTTTTTCGCCCTTAATTTAGAATTTATTGTTTTGTCATCTCTCCTCCTATTTCTTTTCGTTTCTTTTTCTTCCAAATTCTGAAGAGTTTTGATTTGGTGCCTAAAATTTACTAAACACAAAAAGCTAATATGTGATTTACAATTTTTCAAGTACAAAAATTTGATATTAGGAAAACTAATGTGACGAAATATTTGGCTTCCGGAGGAACAACCAACATAAGATGACGAAATATTTCAATGCAAATAACTTGGAAGATGATTTACTAACTAATGTTTTAATTTCAAAATACAGCATCTCTTTCACAAATACACAATTTTAGAACATTTTCTTAATCCCTACTGTACCTAAAATATGAATAATGCTAGAATAAAATATATTTGACGTCAAACACGATCCGAACCACTCAATGTGATTTCTACATTAAAAATTTCTTGAAAAATCAAAATTTATATTTTTTTCGCACTTTTAAACTAATTTATAAAGATTTTGAAATTTGGAGGTTCCATAACTAATTAGATTAAGTCTTTTCTAAGATTTATAAAAAAAAATTGAAAAATTGTAAATTTTGGTTTTCAAAGAGATTTCATAATATACTAGGTAGCTTCTAATTCTATCTAGTGTTTCTCAAAAAGAGATTTTATTATAGAGAACAATTGAGCGGTTTAGATCAACCGTTATAATCTCAAAATTAAAGTCGCTATAATCTCAAAATTAAAATTTGATCAGATTTGACAAATATACCTGTCAAAATATTTGACCCTACATATTGATTGTAAAAGACTATTTTTTCTTTTTATTTCTGGATGATTATTGATTAGTCAAAAATGAGAGAGGGACTAGGCTGGAAATTCAAACAGAAAAAATTATAACTAACTTTAATTAATTTAGAAATTATAAAATAATCCGTTTTTAATTAATTTTTTAAAAATGACTGCGCAGATTCCGAAACTAATTCTGCTTAGTTTCGGAATCCCAGATTCCGAAACTAGGAATTGCATAGAGCGGGAACTCTTCTCTTCTCTCTCCCTCTCTTCTCTCTCCCTCTCATTTTCACGCTTCTATTTTTTTAATTTTTTAAATTTTTTTAATTAATTAATTTATTTTTCTCTTCTCTCTCCCTCCCATTTTCACGCTTCTCTCTCGGAAATTTTTTTAATTAATTAATTTATTTAATTTATTTAGTTATATTAGTTTAATAATAGAAAAAATAGGAAAAATATTCAAAGATATCAAAAAAATATAAAAAAATCAGATTAAATTCTATTAAAAGGATAAATATATTTTAGCAAATTTTTTATTTTTTTACATGTTATAATAATCGTGAAAATAACAATAATAATCCAATCCTAAATTAAAAAGTAGTACATCGAGACGTAGTCCATTACAATAATAAGAAAATTAAAATAAAGACATTAATCTAATTAATAGAGCTAGAAGAGACGATAAAAGTTAAACCCTATACACTAATTTGATTTTCTTTTGCCTTCATACTTGTCGGCCATTTGACACGCTTTATCCCACCATTTAGCCTCAACATCATCTGCATTTTTACATGCTTCATCCCACCATTGTTCTTCCTCTGTATTTTTAGATGCTTCACCTTCCTCTACGTCTCGAAAGTACTCAAAGTCTGGAACATCGTCATAGTCTGGAATCTCTCCCGCTGCTATTTTACGTTGTCTCTCTCGTTCTTGTTCTTTGGTGCGACGAATAATTTCTTCGATACATGCTGCATTATCTTCACGAATTATTCTCACTTGTTAAGCTCGGTGTCTTTCTTCTCATTCCCTTTCCAGTCTTTTGCGCTCTTGGTATTCCTGCCATTCTTTTTCCTCCCCGCCATTTACGTGCCAGTTGTAGTGCATTTTTAGAGGCAAATCGTAGTATGGTTCAAACACATTGTATTCAACACTACGAAAACATTTTAGACACGTTGCCCTCCAGTCTCCTTTTTTTTTGGTTTTCTTGTTGAGAGTAGAATGCATGAATGATGACCAGTACTCACGCATAATAGGATCTGGAGGGACTGGGAGTATATAGCGTTTGTTAGAGTTTGAGCTATTTCCTTTCTCCATGGTGGTGAACTTCTTAAGGAGAGAGAAAATGGAGGTTTGTTTGTGTCTCTGAACCTTGGTAGTTTTATATAGATGAGTTGAAAGATAATTGAAAAAATGGACGTTTTCAGACTCTCTCAGAGCACACATGTCCTATTCGCAGAGGTCACAAGCCATGCAGACAACTTTTCAGGCTTTCTCAGAGCACGCCTGTCCTATTCGCAGAGGCTACAAGCCATTCAGACAACTTTTTCAGGCTTTCTCGCTCATTATGCTGTTGGGTCAGAATTTCACTATTTAATCACTATTTAATCACTATTTAATCAATTATTTCACTATTTAATAACTTTAATTAATTAAGAAATTATAAAATAATCCGTTTTTAATAATCCGCACAAATGTTAGAAAAACGTTTTTTATTATTAAGTACTTTTTATCATTCTTTATTATTAAGTACTTTTATCATATTTTTATCATATTACTTTTATAATATTTTTAATAATCCGCACAAATTACTTTTATCATATTTTTAATAATCCGCACAAATGTTAGAAAAACGTTATTTATTAATCTATGTTTTTTTTTTGACAATTTCAATAGTAAGGAACAAAAAACATACCTCAAATATTAAATTTCATAATTTAAAAATACGAATAAACACAACAAACCATACAATTAAAAACAATAAAATATAACAAACCATACAATAAGCATATAATTAAAAACAATAAAATACAACAAACCATACAATAAACATACAATATAACAAACCATACAATACTACATTTATCGAAGATGTATGCTATTTTGAGCTGCCGGATGATTTTCAAAACCAGGTGGAACTATTGGTACATAACTGAACCACTTGCCTTGAAGATCAATACCTCGATTTCTCTCCACTGTATCGATAAAAAACTTTGGGCCTCTAACATGAAATTGATTTTCTTCTAGTTTCTTGACTTTAAAAGTTTCGCGGGGGTGATGAAGGCACAATAATGATATTAAACCACCTTCAGTGGTATGTTGATCTCCTAACAAAATAATTTCCGAAGACACGCAACGTGGTTTAGGACCCATTAAGACCTAAAATAAATTTTTAATTTCACAACTCAATTAGACAATTACCATATATTTACATTTTGTAAATAAAAAAAATTAAATAGAATAGAATGAGAAGAGACAATTACCGGATGTGATATGAACTTGTAAAAAACTTATTTTGAGCAAAGAATAGAATGAGAAGAGAATGGTGGGAAGAGAATGAATCTGAGTGTTTATATAGAACGTAAAGGTTATGTGAAATTGAAAGTGCGTTGAAAAGTAGATGAAAAGTTAGGTGAAAAATATGAAACGTCTAGTTTCGGAATTTAGAATTCCGAAACTAATTAAAAAAATTAAAAAATATATTTTATTATACGGTAAAGTATAATAAAAGTAAAGTAAATTAATAAAAAAACGTTTTTGGGCGGAATCTAGCTAGTTTCGGAAACTCAGATTCCGAAACTAGCTATTATACTTTCAATAAAGTAAATTAATAAAAAAATGTAATAACAATAAAGTAAATCAATAAAAAAACATTTTTGGGCGGAAACTAGCTAGTTTCGGAATCTCAGATTCCGAAACTAGCTAGTTTCGGAATCTGAGTTTCCGAAACTAGCTAGATTCCCGCCCATTATACTGTTTTGCCAGAATTTCACTATTTAATCCATTATTTCACTATTTAACCACTATTTAATCAATTATTTCACTATGTAATCACTATTTAAACAATGTTTCATCAATTATTGCGTACGAAATTTTGAATGTTGTCTGTTATGATCGGATTCTCAGATTCCGATCAAGAAAAAATAATTAAATATAGTATTGATTTAACCTCGATTTGACGCGCACTTTTGATTTTGTCTGTCAATTTCGGATTCTCAGATTCCGATCATAAGGGTTATAAATAAGTGATTCGTCTCTCAGTCTGAGAATCATCTATCATTTTCACACATAAATCTCATATCAATTACAAATATGAATTCCATTCGTGTTTTCGTTAATCAATCTCCTTACAATCAACCAAACAATTTCAGTTTCGATGCATCTTCACGAACTGATTATGAATCAATCAAAGATACAATTTTATCTTCGTTAGGATATTATCGCGGGCATTACAATTTGAGAATTGTTTCCCGTTTTAATATGATAATTGAAGGAAGGTTTCAACAGATGCAGTTGCCGGTGAACTCGGAAGATGAATGGCGTTATGTACAACACGAGTGCTTCGGAACAAGACGACTACAGGGACTTGAGCTGCACGTTGATTTGCTTCCAACTAATGTACAAGGTAAATTCACTCATAAAAATAGTAATTATTCATTCACGTGGATTTTGAAGCATAAATGTTTTGTACTATAATTATTTGTATGAATGTTGTAATGTTGTAATATTGTCAAAACATTATTATATCATGTAAAAAAATAAAAAATTATATTATTATTATATATCACATATAAAAGAATTTTTTCTCATTTTTTCAAATTTTTACAATATTTTTTCTATTTTTTCTAATATTAACCTAATTTATTATGCAATGTTGTACTATTGTATCATGTAAAATAATAAAAAATTATATTATTATTATACATAACATATAAAATAATTTTTAATGATTTTTTCAAAAATTTTCAATATTTTTCCTATTTTTTCTATTATTAATCTAATTTTGAAAGCAATTTTCTATTATTATAACATGTAAAAAATATAAAATTTACTAAAATATATTTATCCTAATTAATAGAATTTAATCTGATTTTTTATAATTTTTTTGATATTTTTTTAATATTTTTCCTATTTTTTCTATTATTAAACTAATATAACTAAATAAATTAAATAAATAAATAAATTATAAAATAAAAATGAGAGGGACAGAGAGAGAAGAGAAGAGGTTCCCAGGTTCCCACTCTATGCAATTCCTAGTTTCGAAAACTCAGATTCCAAAACTAGCTAGTTTCGTACACAAAACATTAGCAGATCTTCTACCACCCAGCTTTAAACAGCAGCAACTTCGTAAATGGTAACATTCTTAAAAAGGAGGGGGGTTAATTAGCATTCAGCATTTACTCTGAAAACTCTGAAAGGATGACTCGCAGTGTAATTAGTCACCAAGCATTCTGAGTGCACCAAAAGAAGACCTCTTGCAAAAGAACCAATCTGATTAGATTTTTCAATTATATGACTTTTGAGATTCAGATGCACGTACTGACAGAAGACTAAGGGTCTGATCTGAAACACATTTTTTGGGTAGGAATCAGAATCGAATTTGATTTGGTGAGACTCGGTGGAAAATTTATAGTCTGTGAAATCCCACATTAAAGCAAGAAATTTGATGGCATTAGTATGGCGAGAACACACCTCTCTCTTCTGATACAACCCTTCTACAGCGGCAGCAATTGCTACAACGCTCTCTCCTTTTGTACTCTGTCACGCAATGGAAATACTGAGTTGAAATTGGGCCTACCGAAAGTCTGAGAAAAATAAATCAAAGAGCTATGTGGGAGACACCCCAAAGCTGGGATTGACAGAAAGTAAATAAGAAGAGGCTGAGCTTAGAAATGCTTAAATATGAAGATTGAGCCTGGCCTTTCTCAAACCTGGTTGTTTTAGACATTTCGAGTTTCGAGAGGTCAGACTTGAAAGGTCTAAAGATCCAACGAACAAATAATATTTTTCTTAAAAAAATATTTTAAACTATATTTAAAACATAAAAACTATATTTACAAAAAATAATAGAAATGTTATAAATTATTTAAATATTGTTGTCCCTAAATACGGCCTAGATCAGGGGGGTGAATAGGCACAAATACACACAATAAATCGATTTGGACAATTTTACAGAAATAACTAAAATAACAATTCAATAGTTCACACAAGCAAGTAATAAGATAAATAAGCAAGAGAGAAGAGACACGCAAACTTGATTGCGGAGTTCCGACCCACTAGGAAGTGCTAGCCTTAGTCGTACGTCTCCGGGAGTTTCGCTACCACTCAAAGGGTGCGCTCCGTTCAATTCCAATAAGAACGTATTTACAAATTCGAACCGAATCGCCTCGTCACAATAGACCTCGAGGTGGATTGGCCTAACCCAAAGGAAAGCACACAAAAGGAGAGAGCGTGACAGAGTACAAAAGGAGAGAGCGTGACAGAGTACACAATAGACCGGCAAATATAAATTTAATCGACAAATAACGGATTAAATTGTTTAGTCCAACAAATATAAATTGTACAATTTTATTTTTCACTAAATAAAATATTTTATTTTTCATCTTTAATTTCAGTTTAGGACCGGTTATATTATAAAAATATGGAAAAAAAAGTAAAAAAAATCAACTTTTGTTAATATATTAATGAATTAAAATAATTAAAAATTACGAATGTATGAAATAACATAACATAAGAGGCGAGAACTATATTTTTTTTAACTTGTCTTAGTATCAACATGTTAAAGAATTTTATTATTATTGGAAATGATCAGTTTAGATTGGATTGGATTGGATTGGATCGGATATGGTCTACCCTTCAATTGAGATTGTGCATGATTCTTCATAAGTTGATATCTCTAAGTCCTAACCCTTCCAAAGTTTGGCCTCTCTAGATCTCTCTTTAGTTGAGATTGTGGGTTGGCCCTTCCTAAGTCTGGCGGTCCTTTGGTATAGCTCAATATTTAAGAAACTAACCAAAGACACTCACACATATGTATTTATAATTTTGAAGTGATTTCAGATTTGTTTAGGAGTAAAACCAAACAAATCTTAACCAACCAAAATTACTCTTTTAATTTAATTATATTTTACATTCGATTCGATTTTGACTTCTTGTCAAATGACTAGTCAATCATCTGTATCACATCTAAATCTGATCAATCTGCAATCCTAATATAGCTTGATATAATCCAAATTGATCTAGCTAGATATTAAGTAATTCAAAATTGATTCAAGCTAATGTTAACCGAAATTCCTAACCCAACTAACACCAATTCATTATTTGATCTAACTATATATATATATATACTAGTTCAAAATAAAAATTATTGAAGTTCAAGAACGGACGAAAACAAGCATCATCACCACTATGACCATATATGTCGAGTTAGCGAAGATATAAAAGCGTACAATAATTTACATCAATCTTGCGAATGATAACACCACCAATCGACGAATTTAATCTTCCTAAATAACGGTACTCTACTTGAGGATCTTTTTCCGATTCTCCTCTTTCATTTTAATTTTAAGGTCGCTTGCACTTTCTGTTCGATGTAATGACAAAAGAAAATAGTGGAATTGTGTCCCACATCTGGAGACCGAACGTATAGTAAATACAACAAAATACCATTTGGATGGTTAGGTTGTAGTAATTTTCAAAACTAAAATTACTTGGGACATTTAAATCAGACTAAATTCAAAACCATCTGATTCATGAAATTTCAAAACTGAAAGTTTCGGCCTTGAAACAATCTGAACTAAATTCGTCCAAACTCCAAATTGATTAAAATTCTATATTGACCCAAATCAAATGAAATCCAAATTAAACCCATTCTAATCCTCTTAACTGTTATTAACTGATATTGAATTTCAAATTTACTATCTCCCATGCATGTTATATAATATTGAACGCGGTTCCTTTAAGTTACCTATTTAATATTTATTTAACAATTGGAGTATCAGATAGCGCACATGAAACCGGGTGCGCAATCAATTCCATGCTTGGGAATCTGTTCCGTCAAAAATAAAGAAAAGAGAGAAGTTGGGGTGCCTAGAAACCTGGAGTCATTTATCATTTTGGGAATCTGTTCCATGCTTGAGAGTTTAACCTTCAACATTTATCATTTTATGGGTTAAAGCATAACCCAAGTCTCATAGTAATAGTAACTCAAACCAACGCATTCATAAGAGCTCGTTTCCATAATTTTCGGAAGGAATTTACGATTTATATATATATATATATAAGAGAAAAGGCTTACCAATTGTCCTAACTTAAAATTTCAAAAGCCAAAGGTAGCTAGAAGACTGGTTAAACAGATCTCCTAGCTAGTGAAGAGATCCAAATGAAATCAAGTTACAGTGAACGACTACGTGTTAAATAAAAAGTTGAGGATAACAAAAAAAGGTACATTTCTATCTAGTGTTTCACAAAAAAAAAAAAAAAAAAAAAGGGTAGATCATAGCATTACCACAATTGTTATTTGCAATTTATAAACACGACAATCTTTTTTAATATAAGCGAGATCTAGTACATGAGGTTCTAGCTTTTATAGCACCACATATATCACACTTTGATATATTTATTTTCCGATCTCTTGATCATGTATTAAATCAACATCAAACATTATAAAATTTTACAACAACAAATCTCTCTTTAAAATGAACAAGTTAACGATTCGGATCAGACGATTTAATTTTAACTAAAAAAAATTAAAGTGTGTATTTGTGACATCATAAAGTTTTTTTGTGTATATACTTTTCAAAACTTTTGATATTACATATTTTTTAATTCCGAACTTTTGATATTACATATGTTTTCTTTGAAATTTATAGGTAAATATGAAAATATCATATTTATCGTTCTAAACACGAAAAGATCTATAGGTATCATCCGAATAGGTAACTTGTAAAGAGATCTTTCATTTTTTATTAGTATAAAAAATTGTAATCTCAAATTTTGCAGGATGGGAATTTTTATGTTTCAGGAATCAAATATGATAGTTATGTTTTTTTTTTTAATATTACCATAAATATAATATTTATAAGAGGAAGATCAAAATCCAATGCATTGGATGCATGATTTCAAAACAATCAAATAAGACCTTTATATGTTTTTAAGAAAACAAATACAAATCATATGATATGTACACCTTTCAGTGGAAAAATTACATAATTGTAAAATACTGGAAAAATAATATACAATATTTAATAATGTAGAATTTCTTTTGCTTTAGAAAAATAGGCCACTGGTCAGATACTGCCAAACTAATTAATTGAGATTTGACTATAAATTTGGTGAAAAACGCACAACTCTTTGTAATTTTTTTTTTTAAAAAAAGAGCACGTGCTTGCTGGTTACAAGTTACAACCTGTCAACCACCACGTCGTTGTGTAGTCCAACATTTTTTAACATATTTTATCATGACCCTCATTAATGATGACAAAATATTTACAGTTTATCAAGTACTCGATTGCTACTTTAATACTAAAAATTTCTAGGAAAAAGTAAACAAATTAATAAGATAATTCTAGTGAAGTAAGTTATGGTGCTATGAACAAGCAATCTTTAACTTTCTAAATTCCAAAATAGATTTAAATAATTAAATGGGATTGACCGTCTTAATTTTTGAAGATCTTCAAGCTTAGCAAATATATAATGTCAAGGTTTCGAAAAAAAATATATATATATGGACAACCATATGTTATGATATTGATATTTAAGTTTGTTATTATCGAAGTTGTTTCAAATTTAAAATTTAAAATTTTTGTACATATGTTTTTCATCCTTTAGATATAGCCCATATAAATTCTCCTTCAATTTTAAATTTGTTTGGTCATTCATCAAAATCTATTTAAATTTTTTTATTGAAAATTTCAAATTGTTTGATGGATGACCTACTACATTAGTGCAATTCTGATAGATAATTATTATTAAAATGCAAGAATAAATAAAAAAAATTGATCTGAATAAAATTGTGAAAGATATTGTTCAAAAAACAAGACAAAGAAAATCGTTATCTAAAGTTTTTTGTTTATTTTTTCAATCAGCGAGAGGAAAACCTGTTCCGAAAGTCAACGTACCAAAACATATCCCCACTTTAGAAGGTAATATATAATAAGGAGCCTCTTGTTGTCCATGTTAGGTGTTTAGAATTTGATCAAAGAGTTCTACAATGAGAAGGATATCTAGTTATTTTCCTTCAAAGCCTCTGCTATTGCTTCTCGCTTTTCTGATTGTTCTACTTCTGGTTTTGATAACTCTTAGAGATCAACTATCTCCGTACACTGTTGGGCTTCGAGGTGTTAAAGTTACTGTAGGAGGTAATTACAAGTAATACGTTCTTTTCTTTTTCTTTTTCTTTTTTTTTTTTGCTATTTATGTTGCATTCGGACGTTTGGATGAGCTACCGCAAACTATTTTTTACAAGTCAATGACCTCCTTGCCTTTTTACAGATACAAAAAATCAGTCAAGGAAAACCTCGACCTTATTTGATACAATTACAAACTGAAAAAAAAAAGGTTTATAATTATGAACAAATGACCACTACTAATTTAAGGGACTATTTGGTAACTTTATTTCTAACTGAACAGAGGAATAATACTATATCCTGGCTGCTAAACTCAAAATAAAGTTTTGGAACGGTGTAAGTGTACAGTGTCTTGAAAGGGAATTCTAATACCGGAATAGAGTTTGAAGCGCAAAAATACATTTTACTTTCGGCACTATTTTTTAAACTATATCATTAACATGACAGCCTAATATAATTTTCGTGCTATCAGAAAAAGTATTATATCGTTTACAGTGTAGTTAAAAAAAAAATATTTGGCGTTATCATTATAACTAATTAAAAGGTTATCTGGATAAGCTTTGTAGTTCATTAATCAATATGGCACTATAGTGTTCCAACTTTTCTTTTTAGAGAATGAATTATTTTGTTACAATTTCTAGCGTTAAATTTCCGGCACAAAATTTTGGGATATAACCTTCATCAGAAAAGGAATTCAGATTCTCCCATAATTTTTTGCTGATAATTGTTATTTTTCCCCCGTTGGTGAACTTATTGAAATGCACAGTGAGTTATATGCATATAATTTATTTGAAATTTAGTTTGTACTTGCGTATTCATTGGCTCATTCTGATCTCACTATTGGGTTAACCTCCTGATTCCTCAGTTTTTAACACATCCGTCTCTTTTAGAGCGTTGAAAATTTTGACTCCCACATTCTTGCATTTTATTATAGGTTTAACAGAGCCAACGGCTGCAGCAGCAATACCAAATGACCGACTCCTAGGCGGATTGCTCTCTCCCGACTTTGATGAACAATCCTGTCTAAGTCGGTACCAAATCACACTTTACCGGAAGGCCTCAACCTATATTTTATCTTCTTATTTGCTTGCAAAATTACGCAAGTACGAAGCCCTCCACAAAAAATGTGCGCCGAACACCCCACTTTTTAAGAAATCAGTTGAACAGATAAAATTAAACCATAGTACTGATCAACTAGAGTGCAATTATGTTGTCATAAGCCCATCCGATGGTATAGGCAATCGAATGTTGTCGCTCACTTCCACATTTCTCTATGCTCTTTTAACCGACCGGGTAATGTTGATACACCAACCAGAAGACATGGTCGATATATTATGTGAACCTTTCCCTGGGACAACGTGGTACTTGCCATCATATTTCCCCATCCACAACCACGAGTTAGAAAGGCACAGTAAGTATGATCATAATAGTTATGGTTACCTAGTTGAAAAACACTTGATCAACACTGACCCCAAGGCTCTTCCATCTTCGTTGCCTTCTTCTATTTATGTGCACTTGAATTATGATATGCTCGGAAGCCACTTGCATGAACGATTCTTTTGTGATGATGACCAACAAGTAATTAGTAAGATTAATTGGGTTCTGCTAGGAACAAATCAATATATTATCCCAGGGTTGTTCATCATACCAAAATATGCTGAGGAATTGGCCCGGATGTTTCCTTTGAAGGAGACGGCATTTCATCATCTTGGACGGTACCTCCTCCACCCAAGTAACACTATCTGGGGCATGATCATGAGGTACCACAATTCTTACTTGGTCAAATCAAACGAGAGAATTGGTATTCAAGTAAGAATTTTTGATTGGGCTCGGATCTCAACTGAGAAAGCCTATGAACTGGTTGTCAAATGTACGCAACAAGAGTTGATACTACCTGGTGTGGATCTCAATGGATCTCAAATTTCTCCTTCAAAATCAACAGTAGCGAACACAAAAACTGTGCTTCTTGTTTCTTTGTATGGAGAGGTCTATGAAAGACTAAAAAACATGTACTTCGAGTACCCGACTACAACGGGTGAGATGATCAGTGTGTATCAGCCATCACATGAAGAGAAAGAACAAAATGAGAAAAAATTCCACAACTACAAGGCAATGGCAGAAATTTGGCTGTTGAGTTTTTCAGATGTACTTGTCACTTCTGGTATATCTACATTTGGTTACGTGAGTTACAGTCTTGCTGGCATCAAGCCTTGGTATCTGCAGACCACAATCAAGGACCAAAACATCACAAACCCTCCATGCCGCCGTGCTCTTTCTCTAGATCCATGCTACCACGGAGCTCCTAATTTTAACTGTAAGACTGGGGAAAAGGCTGATCCTCGAAACATTGTACGCCATGTGAGGCCATGCGATGATTATTACGAATCAGGTTTCAAATTGTATGATTAGCTTTTTGTTTTTCCCTTATTTGATTATAATTTATTTTTTATTGTTTTCAACCTCTTTCTTTGTGGGAGAAAGATGTACATTCGCAATGAAAGATGAACATATGGTCAAGTAGCCCTAGTTAATTATTTTTGTTTCTCTAAAAAGTTTTAGAAAAGAAATTTACGTGAACTAGTCAATAAACTTCTTCAACAAAGAACAAAAAATTTAGTACACTAGAATCCTCCATTAGTATCCTCCTCATTTTTTAAAAGAGAAATGCTATGGTGCATCGCGATGTATTTAGGCTTTTGTACTTTACGATCATATATGTCGTAGTTTTACAAATCGACAAATTTAATTAAACAAATACAATATATATATATATATATATTGAAATCTAATAGCAAACCAAATTTTATATTTTTTGAAATTTTTTTACTATTTTTTTTCGAATTTTTAAAAATCTGCCATTTTTTGAATTTTCTTATTATTAGTTGGTACTCAAAAAGGAAAGTTTTAGAAAATTCGAAAAAAAATAGTAAAATTTTTTTTAAAAAAATATAAAATTTAGTTTATTATGAGATTTCAATATGTAGATTGGATTGGTTTAATTAGATTTGTTAATCTATAAAACGATTGACGGATAATGATAGCGATGTACAAAAGCCTAAATACATCTCGATGCACCATAGCATATCTCTTTTTAAAATAGCATTTGATACAGAATATCAATATGTTTGATGTTTCTTTATCTTATTTAAGAACTAGAGTCTTTGCCCTATCTTTTTGGTCATTGAAAAACACAAAGTTATTCTTTTACAAATATTTCAAATTAGAAATCAAACCATTAATATTGTTCAATTTAACGAATAACACATATTATATATTTTGTTATAAATCTTAAAATTAATTTATTCCGTACTCATCAAGATGTCAAAAATTGAATCAATTTTTTTTAACTAAGAGTCTAAGATAGATTAATTTGATATTTAAATTTAAAAAAAAATAAAATACTTTTCCACTATCAACCCCAAAAAACCGGTCTATTTAGCTGCTTTCAGCAGGAGTTTACGCTGCAAAGACGATTGCACCTTAGAAGGAGAAAACCAGCCCGCTGGTAGTGTAAGTGATGTGAAAAGCAAAAGCGATTCCCGTAGTAGCGGCGAGCTCAATTGCATATTTCATAGACTCAAAAATAAAAGATAAAATTATGATATTTGGTGACATTAGAACCCTTAGCATCCGAAACAATAACAATGATATTTTATGGAAACGAAGAGAATACATATTGCTCGATTTGTCTGCTAACACATATATACAATTCACTTTTAAAAAACCAAAAAAAAAAGAGAAAATATAATTTAATGAAATTTCTTAACGAACTGTGAACCATAATGAAAATATTATGTCATGAAATTTCTTAAGAGACTTAAAACTTAAAATTTGCAATGACGAACACAAACATCAATAGGCTAAGATTTTTCATCTCCCTCAGCAAAATTGGTCTTTTATAATGGCCCAACCTTTCCCAATTAAGCTCGGAAACAAAGATATGCAATGAGCAAGCACAAAAAAAATGGCTACCTTAAAAATTACCAAGGCGCACCACACTCGGCCTATTATTCAGCATTGATGGAACAAACATCTTCTGTAAAAAACAACCATAACTTTTTTTTTCCCAGATCAGTTCTTTATGTTAACGGTTCCTTTTATTTAAAAAAATAAAAAAATTGACGACATACAAACCGACCTAAATATTATTTGACAACCGCAATTTCAGTTGAAATAGCACAACAGAGTAAGTCTAACAGTACTTTACTTCGACCGCCTTGGAAATTAAAAATGGACAGAGATTTGAAACAGGGTAAGTATAACATCTTCCAGTAGTCTACTATTTTTGGACGAGGGAGACATATACCAAGACACCAAGTGCTTGAGCTCAAATAGAGTAATAGAGTGTAAGAGTTCCTAAAAACATTTTACTCTTTCAGAATAGTACTATTGGTAGCACTTTGTCAATGACATTATTCCAACACTATATTACTTCGCCTATTCTATGAATAAATTGCAACTAAGTGCCATCACAGCATTCGTTGCAAATATGTGGAAACCAAATTGTATATTGTTTTTAAACTATTTTTAATGATATTTGAAAAGTTATTGTTATTGGACAATCAAATATCATATATATGACTTGTATCAGAGTACATAGTGATCCTACATTAAGACACTAATTAAATGAATTCAAATTATGCACATTCTAAATCCTCTTAATAATAATAACAAATTATCATATAGGTTATTTTTTTAAGACTGTTGACTAAGAGAACGAATTCTTCACGTATTTCATAGGGAAAGTACTTAGATATCAGATTTATTTCAGTCGTCCCCCTGTTCACCTGTAAACTTTTTGAGGATATATTAATCAGATTTATCTTTGATAAATTTTAACCGATACTGAAGTTCAAATTATTTACCTCGCAGAGTGCCTGGCTATCACTTAGAGAGGCAGGACTGCTTCATTCACGAAAACTGCTCGATCGTTTTATTATATTGAACTTGATTCTTTTAAATCATCTTTTTTTTTTTATTATTTATTCAGAAATCTGCGTAGAAACCTGAATGTTGCGTTAAACCAAGCCCCATGCCTCAAATTTATCTTTGACTTCAATATAACGCATTTATAAAACCTTTTTTTTCCATATTTTTGGGAGGAAGGTACGTTTTCCTTATTTTAGGAAAGCCTGCAATTGCAAGTGGCAAGCATGTGAAGGGGAAAAGAGAAGAAATATACAAGAAACCTAAAAAAGTAATAATAAACAAATTATCCTAACTTAGAAAGTCAAAGCCAACCTAGCTAAGAAGATTGGTTAACAACACCCGGCTTCCTTCTCCCACAAATGAATTTATTCTGTCAAGATATCAAAAAACACCAGGTTTCCTTGTGAAGAGATCCAGATGATACAAGTTACTGGTGAATGACTTTGTCCATCTTTGTTTGAGAAAAATTGAGAATAAACAGAAGTGCACGATAAAATTATCTCAATTATTATATGCAAGTAGCAAAGCAATCTTTTTTCTTTATGAGACGAGGCATCCAACGAGATTAGTGAGCTTAATAGACTAATTATAAGTTTAATAGCTCGGTTAGAAGATGATATATAGTTGAGAACTTGAGATGCATCTTCTATTTCATGTTTTATTCTTTCTATTCTGAACTTAACTTTATCCCAAATATATCTCTTATTTTTCATTGTTTATTTCAGCTATCAATTTTTTTTTAAAAAAATTAATTCGGTTATTTCAACAACAACAACAACAACAACAACAACAACAACAAATACTAAGTCTTTTATCCCAAACAAGTTGGGATAGGCTAGAAAAGAAACACAACAAAAATCATCAAGCCACCAAAGATAAAAGTAGTGTGAAAGTAGTGGTAATAATACTAAAAAACAAAATAATAATAATAATAGTAACAGTAGTAATAAGTCGTAAGCTAACTACTAAAACCTACAAATCAATGACATCGTTCGTACTCTAGATTCCTATGTCATGGCTCCGGCACATGAATTACTAATTTTCATGATCTTGGCCTACATCTGCCTCTCATTGTGTTTTCGTAACGATTGAGAATTCCACTACACACTGGTGCCTCAGGGGCCAGATCAAAGTAATTTCATTTAATCTCATCTCTTGTTGATTTAATTCCATCAATTCTAATCAAAACACTTTTACCAGTATCCTATCTTATCCCTTTTCTCATTTCATACCAGTTTCAGATCCATTCCACGTATAGATGAACTAATGTACACTTATGTCAAGTAATAGATAAACTTTAAAGGCTGTCATTTAAAATGCTTGATTTAAGAATTTTGTGCTGATTAAGATCTAAAAAGAGAAGCCTTTGGTCAATGGCAATTTGCATTTCTGTATTAGATGTAAGTTAAGAAAAGAGGGTAAAATGGTCAACCTGAATGGCTGCTACTATGACAATATTCTTAAATCCCTCGAATCAAGTCAAATTTTATTAGGGATGTGTTTGGGTGAGGTTGAATAAGCCTTATTCCGAATAAGGCTTATTCGGGATGAAACCAAACGTGTTTTGAATAAGCCTTATTTCAAATAAGGGCTTATTCAATCCCTCATTCTAATTCCACCTATATGGTTAAATTAGGATCCTTATTCCGAATAAGAGGTAAGAGGAGAGAGGAGAGAGAAAAACTTATTCCATCCTTATTCTAAGGTGTAACAAACACACCCTAGATGTCAATTAGAGGGCTAGAATGGTCAACCTGAATTGGCAACGCTCAAACAGTCAGTGTTGCTGTTGTTACCTCAAAAAATTTGGAATGTGGAACTAGGTGTTTCTTTGGGTACCTTAAGATATTAATGGCAAATGAGAACTGATGTATTATTCTTGAATACACAAAATTCCAAGTAATTGAGCTCTAGAAAAACTCGAGCATATGTTGAACTGGTTGAAGAAGACAAAACACCCCCTTAAATCCCAGGATTGCCGCTAATAGATTTTCTGCTGGTATAACCTATTAATTTATCAAAATATTTAACAATCATAAGATAAAAATCCAATGTCATATGATATAATATAAAATCTGCACCTGGGTACCACCTGTCATTCACTCTGGAAGCTTATAATCATGCTGTCTGCTTCGATTTCTTTAGGTTTTAGCATTTGCAGAACTTGCGGCGATGAAACATTGTAGAAAACAGCAATTTTTTGTTGATGCTCATCCATAACATGAGAACCTAATAGAAAGAGAGACTGTACAGCGGCAATGACTTCCAAAAATAAAATAAAAATAGAAATCATGTAACTAAAGACAAAAGAAATAACATTAACTATTTATTGCTTAAAGTGCTTGCAGGACCAATCATTAGCAAGTTGTCTGTTCTTTGGGTGGAAAAAGAAAAGTGTTCCAGCCTCTCTCAACAGATGCACACAAAACCTCTTTGTTCTTAGTCCACACCCAAACCATCTTTAATTTCTCTTTCTTGTTCCACGTTGCAGATTTCAGCATCTAAATTGCTAAAAGTTTACTGGTACAAGATGCTTCGTTTGAATCAAAGAAACAGAAGAAGAATTAAACTCTCCTATATTTCCATTGAGAATCTAAAGAGCAAATAACATGTATCTCAACCTGAGTGTCTTTCAATGACTTTATCAAATTTTTTTTTTTTTGAAATGAGTGGGGAGAACCCCTCAATTTTTTTTTTTTTTTTGAAATGAGTGGGGAGAACCCCACCACTTTCCATTGAACTGAAAAGCAAAGTAACATACAACCAAAATCAAAGTTTTTAAACCCATTAGTGACTCGGCACTGGTACCAACCCAAATGTACCAGAGCCCCTTTATTATCTATAATCCCTTATTTCTAAAAACCATTGAAGCCTCCAGCTATTACAACACACCAAAAGTTTAGCAATATCTGAATATAAAAGCAGTAAAAACAAGGACAATAAAGTGGCTCGTCTATGCAGCAGCATAAATCACCATAGTGCCCCTTCTTTCTTCAGCCAAGTCAACTCTGACATCGCCAAGAAAGTTATCAGGCAATTCCTTCTAACCCCTCCTCCAAGAGCATCCACTGTTGTAAAGTCTGTGCATGTGTTTCCATGAACTGACAATGAGAACTTTCCTGCACCACCCCTTCCTCATCCTGAAGTTGTACCTCCCTATCTAGCTGGTGCAGTACCATCCTCTGATTGTTCTGACCCCACATGTCATAATTGCCATCCTCCGTTCCAGCAATTTGCACCTGAGTATCTCCCACCATAATCACCTCCTCTTCAGCCCTCTGCAGTCCTGATCCAAGCTGAGCTCCACCGGATTGTTCTAAAGTTGTTGTACTCCACATCATGAAGGGCATGTTATCCTCTCTTGCCAGTTGAAAGGCCACATCATCTGCCAGCAACATTTGTACCTGTTCTTTTAAAGTAGCATTCCAGAGACCTGACCAGTATGAAGCAAGAGTTTTAATTTTTGCACAATAAGCTTTAAAAGAAGCAGGCTTTTTGCCATTGAAACAGACATCATTGCGTAACAGCCAACAAGCCCAAAGAATTGCTGCACTACACAATCTAAAGGCCTGTTGTTCACTGTAAGAAACCAAATTATTGATAATGAAAAAATCTTCTAAAGTTTGTGGAATTTGGAAAATATTCAGTTTCAGTAACACCCACTTCCAAACTTCCTGAACATGGTGACAATCAAAAAAGAGATGATCAATATTCTCATCTGTAGAACAGTAAACACAATTAAGATCACCAACCCAGCCTTTACTTTTGAGGTTGGTTCTGGTAAGCAAACGTTTTCTACATAGCAGCCATAAAAAAAATCTTAATTTTCAAGGGTACTTTTAACTTCCAAATCTGGTCATAGAAAGTACAGACAATTCCTATATCTTCAACTAACAAATACACATCTTTAGTTGCAAAGAACCCTTTTGTATTACCTAACCAAACTACCTCATCCTTATTGTTAGCCAAAGGTAAATTCAGAGCTTTAGAAACATCCTGAACTAGGAACATAAAGTCTCTATGTTGTACAAAGGAGAGCTGCCTTCTAAAGTGAACATTTCTGAAATTTTGATTGACAGCTTGTGCCACAGTAATATTCTGATCAACACAGATATTAAAAAGATGAGGAAAAGCAATTTTAAGGGATGAATTTTCAAACCACTTATCAGACCAAAAGGAAGTGTTTTGGCCATCACCTACTTTGACTCCTCTGAAAATATTGACTATAGGTTCACACTTCATGCAATTTCTCCAAAAAGGAGACCATCTCTTACTGTTCTTACTCTTGCTATATTTAGCTTGTAGAATAGATTTCCACCAGCCAACACAATTAGGGTCTTTATATCTCCAAATCCACTTACTCACGAGGGCTTTATTAAAATGAACCAGATTAGTAATACCTAACCCCCCCTCTCTTTGGGTCTACAAACTCCTTCCCAATTAAAAAGATGAATTTTCTTATTACTTCCAGAATTCCACAGGAAATTGGCTCTAATTTGGTCAATTTTTTTCCTTACTTTATAAGGCATATGATGGAAAGACATCATATAAGTGGGTAGGGAGGAAAGGACACTATTAATTAGGGTTAATTTGCCCCCATAAGAAAGCAAATTCCCTGCCCAGCTTTGTAAATGTTTTTGACATTTTTCAATAATTGGAGTCCAATCAGCTAGCTTGGATTGTTTCCAATGCACAGGAATACCAAGATAAACTAAAGGCCACATGCCTAAAGAACAACCAAACAGATTTGCTAGAGAAACTGCTTTCTCTTGATCAACATTTATGGCAAATGCCTCACACTTAGAGTAATTAACTTTCATACCAGTAAGTGCCTCAAAGGCTATGAAGGTCCACTTCACTGTCTGTATGACACTTGGGTCAGCTTTGCAAAAGATGATTGTATCATCCGCGTAGTGGAGGTTTGTAATCTGCCCCTCCTCTTCAACACATGAACCCAGACCTGTCATAAATCCTGCACACTTGGTTTTCTTAATCATATGATTCAAAGTATCAGCTACCAGGTTAAACAAAAGAGGTGATAGAGGATCACCCTGTTTTAATCCCCGTTTAACCTCAAAATAAGAAGAAAGTTTGCCATTTAAATTGATACAAGTGTATCCTCCAGTAAGTAAAGATTTAATCCACTTTACCCATTTAATTGGAAATCCTCTATTTTCCATCATAGCAAATAGAAACTTCCAGTTCACTCTATCGTAAGCTTTCTCTAGATCAATTTTCAAAATCATACCCTCTTGTTTTTTCCTATGTACATCATGAATTATTTTTGAGGCACAAACCACATTATCCAAAATGTATCTATTTTTCATAAAAGCTGCTTGAGAAGGATCAATCAGAGCATTAATCACAGGTTCAAACCTATTGGTAAGTACTTTGGTGATCAATTTATAACTGCAATTTATCAAAGAAATGGGTCTGAAATGCTTGATTTCCTCAGCATTAATTTTTTTTGGTATTAATTTGACCATTGCCCTATTCAATTTGGAAACATCCATATTATGACAGTAAAACTCATTGAATAGAGTTAGAATATCAGTTTTAACCACACCCCAAAATTGTTGATAAAATGCAAAAGAGATACCATCAGGTCCCGGAGTTTTCTCTCCTGCTGAGGCAGAAAGAGCCTCAAATATTTCTTGTTCAGTAAAAGGTTGGATCAAAGAGAGCCCTTCAGCTGAATTTACTTTAGAAGCATCATCCCAGAAAGCATCATTCAGAATTGCATAAGTCTCTCCTTCAATACCAAATAAATTTTTATAATAGTCAATAATATGATTTTCAATAATCCCCAAATCATTAGTAAAAGAGCCATCTACATTCAGCCCTAAAATAAGATCTCTTTTTTTTTCTCATAGTAGCAATTTGGTGGAAATATTTTGTATTATTATCACCCTTGAGCAACCAATTTGATTTAGACCTAACATGCCAATATAATTGTTCATCTTCATATATGTCATCCAGAGAATCTTTAGTTTCCATATATTCATTGAATTCATCGACAGACCAATCTCTGTCTTCTTCAATTCTCTGTAAGGATCTAATAATATCTAATTTCTGGGCTTTCACTTTGTTTATTCTACCATAAAAATTTTTAGCCCATCCCTTCATTTTCTTTCTAATGAATGTAATATTTTTGGACCAGACATGGGCTTTATCGCCACCCATGCCATCTAAATGCCACCAATTCGGCAATAAATCATTAAAATCAGTTTCCTCAGCCCATCTTTTATCATATCTAAAGATGGGCTGCACCTTCTCATTAGTATCTGAATATAAAAGGAGAGGTGCATGATCAGATTTATATCGAGGTAAAGCTTTCACCAAAGTATCTGAATAATGAGACATCCAATCAATTGAACAAAAATATCTATCGAGCAAAGCCATGCTAGGAATCAATCTTTGATTGGACCATGTATATTTTTGGCCCACTAGAGGATATTCCATCAATTCTAGATTGTCTATCATATCATTGAACAAATGGGCTCCAGCAATATTGAAATTATTATTATTTTTTTCATATCTATAGCGAATCATATTAAAATCCCCACATAACAGCCAAGGTCTATTCCACATCATTCTCAAATCTATTACTTCTTTAACAAAAATCTTTTTCAGCCCATAAGAAGTAGGAGCATACACAACCGTTATGCCAAAAACATAACTATCCCTTCTATCTTTTACCAACAAAGAAACAGTAAACCTAGCTACATGACTGTAAAGAAGAATGAAATTTTCCTCATTATAACCCACCAAGATCCCCCAGCAGAACCAACAGCAGGGAGAACTTTATAACCGAATTTATGATGTAGAAAGGATCTAATAAATCTAGTAGAAAAACGATCTTTTTTTTGTTTCTTGTAAACAAACAAAATCTACATGATTATTATCCAATACCTCTCTAAGATATCTTCTTTTGACCCCTTTTCTCAAACCCCTAACATTCCAATTAAAAACTCTTATCATAAATGACCAGGTTTAACCCTAGCCAAAATATTATCTAAAATCAATCTTTTATCTTGCTCTTTTTTCACAAATTTGGTCCCATGTGCAATCTTAAATTGCATCTCTTCAACTGCAGAACCAAACTGTTTTTTAGAAAGTGATCTAAGGAAAGAAACTGCCTCATAAGCTTCCTCCTTAGTGGTGGCTAATTGAATATTAAAGCAAGAAAATAATTCTACTACTTGATCATTGGAAAATTCAGTAAAAGGGTATATATCAGTTATACCTTTTCCCCCAGCAGCTGCTTTCATAATCTGATGATGGTTCTTCAAAACCACAGCTTTATCTGTCACTGACACTTCAGGATCTTTTAGCTTTTGTCTCAGGCTTTGTCGAGTGAGAGTCGACTTCTAATAAATCACCATCTGTGTCTCCACATTTGAAGCATTTTCCTTCTCTGGTATAGCCGAACTAGCCTTCTTTTCAGCAGCAACAGCAGCTAGTTTACCAGTATCAGCACTATCAATCTTTTCAGAACTCACTGCAACCGGACTCACCTCTCCCACATCAGCAACACCTTCGATCTCTTGAGTCACAGGGTCTATGACTGACAGAAGCTCAAATTGATTGATCAAATCATCACCTTCCTTATCCCCAGAGAGTATTACATCGCCATCCACATTTGTCACGATTCTCTCTCCCTCCCTACTAGATATCAGTGACTGATCTGCCATGTTATCATTATCAACTTGCAATTGGTTGTTAACTGATCCAACACCATCAGCACTCATCTCTTGCTCCTGATGTTCAGCTTCTTTCTCCTCATCAGCCTCTTCATCTTCTAGCAAATCATCCTCATTTTCACCATTCTTATCATCAACTGCATCAGTTTCATACCTGAATCTGCGATTGGATGGGCCTGCATCATCTGATCCCTTGTCTTTACGGATCCAAGTCTTGCGTTTCTTATGACCACCTTGCTGTTTCTCTGGTCGGTCAAGCAAGAACTGGACTCGATTCCAACAGTATTCATGTCGATCATTGCGGAACACCACATTTTTAGAGTATGGAACCTGATCAAATTGACAGATCCCAAACCCTGATGTTGGCCTCGCGCAGAGATCTCCTCAGCAATGTATTAGTATCCACCTCTAGCAACACACCAAACTCATGTACCAGCTTTGCAAAAGCTGCTCTTGACCAATGCTTACGCGGAAAGCCGATCACTCGGATCCAGACACTTTTCAATCTGAATCCATTCTCCATTGAAGGATCCCATGGATATACCCTCAGATTTGCATCAACTACCTTTGCCACACCAGCTCTCACCACTTTATCCACCATCCTGGACCTTCAACTAGCAAGCGATAGTCAGCAATGTCCATCACTCGCCATGGGAAACCCGGCGCAAGCTTTTTCAAACCCGTCTCTACCATCTGTTGGTCGTGTTCCTGATCGATCTCCATAACCACACACTTCCTGAAGCTTTCCTCAATCGCCTGAGAATCAGCCGTATCTTCAAAGCAGAGAATAGAGTTAGTTGCCATGGCGTCAGATCTGAGTTCAGCTTCAGAGTTGCTAGGGTTAGTAGAGATTGGAGGATTTGGTAACTTCTCAGATCTCTTATCACACTGCCACGATCTATGACCAACTTTGCCACAATCGAAACACACGATTGAGTTTGGACAATCTCTCGCAAAATGCCCTCTCTCTCCGCACCAAAAGCAAATGAGAGATTTGAGAATAGTAGGAGGAGCGTTGGGATGTATTCTCTTGATTTTCTTGTGTATTCTCGATTCTTGATTTTCTTGCTTTTTGGTCTGCGACGGGTTCACCGTCGACGAGCCTATCCCCGCCTCTGCCCCTGGGACCCGACAAAGGACTTCTTTGTGTGAAGGGGATTGAATGGCTTGAGCCAGGCGTACGAAGAAATCTTGAGAAAGACAACTCCCAGCAGCTCCGTTAGAGAATAATGGCTGGGGACCACCCTGGTAATTACTGCCATTAGAGGATAAATCTCTATCTGGAGCACCATTAATCGGCAGTAAATGCGTGTCCGCAGTGCCATTAAGGACCGAATTGACTCCCCATGTACGATTCGGGAGGTTTATTGACTCCGACTGAGTCACATTGACTTAGTCGCAGCACGCCACGCTTCTCGTAAGAATTGAATCAACGCGAATTCTTGATTCTCCGGTGAAGTACCGGTCAAAGGTGGGAAGCCACCCAGGGGTCACGCTCGCTCATGTTTCTCTCTCTTTCAAAATAGGAGTCCCCTCGGCATCCCTTCGAGTGTTCTTTTACAAAGCTCATCTGCTCACAAGCCTTGTCGCACCCACGATTGCACGATTGACTTTATCAAAATTTCAATGCATAATAGAAGTTAACTTCTTATTATCAGGTGATGATAAATGGTTACGGAACAGCTTGGACTACAGAACAAAATACCTTGGCCAGGAGAGGGAAAATGTTGGTGGAGTGGTGGTTTGACAAAAAGAGAAGGATCCAAGCGCCATTAAAATTATAAGTCAGTAATGTCACACCATGAACCTGCTGGAGATACCTGCCGTTTAGAAACACAAGTAACCTGATACGATGTTATACAACAATATGAAATTACCATATCAATTTATTGAACATACTCGAGTTTGATCCAACCCAAAACTCCAAGGATCATGAGGCCATACCACAGATCTCAAAGAAAAGCCCAAATTCTTGACTCCTACTCAGTATCTTGAACCCATAAAGTGGAATAACAACTAAAAGGCAATCCACTGTGCAGTTTTTAAACCCAGTCCGGTAGATTTTATGGAAACCACCCAATAGAATTCAAGGACCAACGAAAAAGATAATATTTAAAAATTTATTTTAATTCATAAATATTCAATATTAATCATCAGATAATTTAATAAGTGCACGGGTTTTCTTTATTCAATACAAGTAACGACACAATTTCTACCGATTCAACAAGGTTGCATTCCATAACAAAAAGTTTTTACAAAATACATTATTTAATGCACTTCATTCAGATTAAGAGGTATGCAAGTAATTGCACAAATTTGAATAAAACAACACAGTTGGCATTTTATAGAATTTAGTTTAAATCACAAACCACAAAGCTATAGATTTATCACAATTTGGTACAGGCTACAAAATATATCATAACCGGCTTAGGTGTGGTCACATATAGCACGTATGAATTCTATGTGGTTCTACAGACTACAAGAGAGGTAATCACAACACAACAGAGGACATCAGCTAATACCAATGTCACAAAAAAGTTGAGCAAATAGACCTACCCAGACCATACATTCAAATATAATGATCAATTCATAACACAAATCAATATTTCCTAAGAGTATGGTTGATGCATCAATTCCTAACTATACATTACTTCAATTTTAAAAATCGCACACAATTCTTTGTCAAAGAAATATTGTAAACTTAAATCAGGTCACAATTGCTGGCTTTAACTAAACTATAACTTAAATCACGGTCTCAATCAATTTCGAACTAGTTAAATTAGACTAACTGACACTAAAAAGGATCAATTTTCAGTACAGAAATGTCAACTCAATGGCTATTGATCACTGAAATTAGCAAGAAAATTGAAGAAAAAAGAGAAGTACCACACCTGAGACTAGAGTGCTTCACCTAGTCTTCTCCTCCAACAAAGCACCAATTCAGGCTCAACCCACAAAATAGCAACTATTGACGAGACGAGTTAGAAAAAGAAAAATGAGAGAAGTGTTGAGTTGTAGAGGGACATAAACAGAGAGAAACGATATTTAAGTCTTAATTCTTGGGTTGTGAAGAGGTTACGGAAGAGAGAGTCATCCGGAAAGAGAGAGTAACGAGACAAAGAGCTAAGAGATGACATGTGGGGCCGGACCTCTCCTATATCCAAATTATTAACTTGACTAATATTCGGGCTGTCACTTCTTGCTTCATAATTAAATCTTAGTATTTCTATATATCAAGATTAAAAAATTTGATAATATTTCGACAATCTCATTGATTTCGATATAATGTATTCGAATAAGTAACCAATGCTACAATTTTATAATTTTATTAATATTTTAAAATAAAAAATTCAAAAATTGAATTCAGATAGTTGACGTTATTCAATTTAACTAGCAACGGTTTTTCATATAATTCAAGCATCGAATTTAAACCATCGATCATATGGTTTTCATACCTTAACGACTATTATATCTTTTTTCTCTTCATGCTTTGCTCTGAAAAAGGATAGGGGAAGAGAATGATGCGAAAAAGAAATGACCAAACCGTAATGAACAGTTGTAACTTGCTTCAAATTAACAAGTTTTCATGGGAAATGAAGGTGGAAGCAAGTAAAGAATATATATATTATGAATAATAGTGAAGAAGAGCGATGTTTTTTCACCCTTAATTTAGGATTTATTGTTTTGTCATCTCTCCTCCTATTTCTTTTCTTTTCTTTTCCTTTCAAATTTTGAAAAAAAAAATTTTGGTGCCTACATGCTACAATTTACTGAAACAGAACGCTGAGATGTGATTTACAACTTGAAATGAAGTACTAAAATATGATATTACGGAAACTAATTTGACGAAATATTTGGCTTCCGGAGGAACAACCAACAGAAGATGACGAGATATTTCATTGCAAGCTATGTTGCAGGGATTTGGGTTCGAGAACTGAATCCGGTGTGGTGCAGTTACAGCGATTCGAAAATTTTAAAAAATTTCCGATTCGGATGCGGCGATATATATATTAATAAATAAATAATTAAATATTAATAACAGATATTTCAAAAAATTCCTAATGAGTATGCATATATTAAAGAATTGAAGTTAAATAAAAGGTTAAATAGTGATGTTTGTGTTTGACCGGTTTTGAAAGAGAGTATTGTGTTAGACCCACATGAAGCATCTTAGGTAAAATCCATGCTATATAAAGGAAGCCTTATATAGGGATATTAAATGCTCATTATGATGATGTTGCGCGTGGGCCAGCCTGGTGGATTGACTCAGTGGGTGAGCACCAGAGTAATTTAAAGTATATTAAATTAAATGTCTTTAACCTGACGCACGCTCCAATGGACCCGATATGCGCACCAAGCCGTATCGTGACCGTATCGGATGGTCGAAATAAAAAAAAAATAATAGAGTGCGCCAGATGGCGAATTCGGTACACACCGGTGTCATATCGGACTCGAATCTGCACCCGATTCGCATCCGGAACCGGTGCTTCTGACTTGCAAACGATTCAGAGTAACACAGATTGCAAGTAACTTGGAGGATGATTTAGTGTACTGGATGGTGTTATCCCAATAAGTGATGCATCCTTTCTTCTTTTTTTTTTTTTTTTGATAAAATTGACGCATCTTCTCGATTTTTTGCACTTTCCATTAGTTAGTCAATAGCTCGAAAGCAACAGAGAAATTATCAAATTGGAGACAACCGTTGCCTCCCTTCTCTCCAGTAGACACAAAACCGAATCTTGTGTGTAGTCCAGATGGGAGCCGTCCAATCTGGATGGATGATCAGAGCCCCTTGCATAATATCAGATTCATAGGTCCGAAAAAATAAACTATCAAGATATGATCGGACGACTCCCATCTGTGTTACACGCGGTGTGTAGCGCTACATGGATAAGGATCCCAATATGAGCTGTTGTGAAAACTTGAAAACTCGAGAAGCAAAGTTGTATAGCACCATTTCTTCATCATCAAACACGGGAATGCACTGAAGAAAACCATCTAGATTGAGGTCTGAATCAAGTAAAAAGAAAAAGAATAAACCCCTTCCCGTAAACTAAAATAAATAAGATTAAAGAGGAACAAAAAACGTTGATATTTTTTATTGTTAACCGATTACTCCACAGGTCAAAGTCAAGTTAGGTCATTTCTGTCCCTAAGTCAAGTTTGGCCCATATTAGGAAAATAATAAAATTTTGATAATCTGACTGGCGCGGAAAGTTTTTAACTTTTGACAATAAAATAATAAAATAGTAGTTATTCTTTTCCCAGAAACAGCGCAAAATTTAAAATTGCAAAAATAAAATAACATGAGATTTTAAAATTATTTAAAATATTCTGAAGGTTAAAATTTTAAAATTTATATAAATTAGATTTCTTATAATTTTATAAACTTGTACATAAAATTTGATACAGAAATAAATTAAGAAAACTCTCAAACAATAAAATGAACTCAAAAATATTTTTTCCCGAAAGATCTATATATAACGATGAAAATAGAGCATAAATAGGAGGAAAAGAAGGTTTTTGTCGTGAAATCAGGCACCAAAAAACACGCAAAAAGGAGGAAAAAAAAAAACATAAAAGAGGGAAAGAGAGAGGAATGCCGAGCGCAAAAAATAAAAAAATAAAAAATAAAAGGATGTTTATAGGGAGAAATAAAGAAGTGGCCCTTAAACCACTTCTCCAGAAAAAAGATGTCTCCTTGTCGCGTGGGGCCCATGGTCTTCGCTTTAGTGGTATTTTGATTTCTTGTAGCTGTAATTTCTTAAGGTTTGTGCAGAGCGGTAGCACTATATCTATATGTGCCGACCCGCTATTTTTTTTTTTTTTTTTTTTTTTTTTGAAAAATGGCCCATGGGCACTCATTCATTAAACAAAATAAGTCTTACAAATTATTGCGCACAGAACATAAAAAACCCTGGCATCAAACTAAAAAACAGAACCCATCTACTCCAAAACTGAAACTAAACAGACTAGTAACCTACTAGAACCGTAATAAAACAGACTTAAGAAAATAAAATAAAAGCTTACAGTAAAACCGTAAAACAGAAAATCCTATTGCCAGGGTTGAAAAAAGTAACAAAACAAATTAAGGAGGCGCCTCTTGCACTCTTTGAAAAAAATTTTCATCAATCATCCTGTCAATTTTTGCCTGTTGCTGTAAAGCCATATGCATCTGCCCCCTATAGTTGATGTTATTTCTTCTTGCTATTGAGCGTGTAATGAACTGTTTGACACACTGCATGCACATTTTTTTGTTAGCTGTATGTAAAATAATCAAAACGAACTAGATAGCAACCCGCCACATTCCTATTTAGAAAGACAGTCGCAGAAAATAATACAATATTGGGCAAGGGATCTGAGAGGATCCGTCAAAGGAGACGCTAGTCAAAAGACAATACATGAATCCCGACAATTCAATCCGCATCCGATACGCCTGTATATCCACAGTTCTCCCGACAGTTCTTCCATCCACGTCGTCCATTCTGCTTCCTTCGATCCTGGTCGTCTGATTTATCTCCTCCCATATCATCCCTTTGATGCCTCCTCTATGGACGTTTCTCCTCATTGACATTTAATTATCCCCTTTTTGCCATGCCGTCTCCGACTCCCTTTTTGCCATGCGGTGTCCGACTTTTCCCCCTTCGCGACGTGCTCTCCGCAGAGAGAAAGAGGCACCCTCCATGTGCTTTCGGTACGGAAGATGTTGCCTCCCTGGTCCTGGTGTGTGCGCCGCTGTGCCTTTTTGCTTCCCCCTGCGACTGTGCTGGTATTTGGGTACATTCTTTCTGCCCCTTTGGTTCCCCTCCCCGATTTTAGACTGTTCTCGCCTCTTGGACCGTGCATCTGTAAGGTGGGCCAATTCTCTTTGCGATTTGTGCTCTCAGTCTTCCTATTTTCCTTCCTATTACCTTTGCCACCTGCTCCCATTTTGTCTTTCCTACAGTATTTGCCTTGCCTATATGCCTCTCATCCTTCGTTTTCCCTGTCTTCTGTGTCCAGTTTGTGTTTTCCTGTGCTTTCTTCTGGTGCTTTCTTCTTCCTTTTTTTGCATTGCGTGTTTCCTTTCTTTTTCTTTTTTGCTGTTCGCTTTCGTTTTCCTTTTTTCTACTGAATTTGAGTTTTTCTCATGTTCTATGTTTTGCAGGTTTCCAGGCTGGTGCGCTCTCCTGTGTTGCTGTGGGTGTCGTTTGTTCTTCTTTTTAATTCCCAAGGTTAGTCTTCTTATTTGTTTTGGTATGTTTATGCATGGGATTCTTTCTTTTAGTTTTCCTGATTTGCCTGTTTGGGTTCTGAATGTATCAGTTAGTTCATATTTGTTGCGTTTGCATTATTGTTCCTGTGCTGTCATCTCTGTTGAGTTACTATATCAAGATAATGTTTTCGTCAGTGCTTTTTATGTGCTCATGTGCTTTGCCGCAGTTCATATCTTGCGTTATTACATTTTACAGTTCATGATGGTCTTATGGTTGCTGATTTTTGTTGCCTTTTGTAGTCTATGTCATTCACTGCTTATTAATTGGTTGTTCAACTTCTGCTTGGGTGTTTATTCTGGACACACACATCGGTGTTGTGCTTATTAATGTACAATTGAAGAAACAAATAGTCAGTTTTTCCGGGATGGTTTCTTCTTTCCAGTGCTGATCTATTTTCTTATCATTATTTTGCACACGCACAGGTTGGATGCATTTTGGATAATATCAGTGTCTACTGGCTGCTGCTCTGTGATACTTTGTGTTGTTCATTTCATCTCCTGCCAAGTAAGTGTGCTATTGTGAGCGATTTTTTTTCTTTATCAACTGTTTTCGTTTTCTCTCCAATTTTTGTGATGCATGGTCATTTTGTTCAGGTTAGTTGCATTGTAATTATAGTTGTGCTCATCATACATATAACATGTTGTCATTAATAACAGCTGCACCTTGCAATAGTCATTATATTGTCTTTTGTTTGTTAAATATAGTTATAGTGCTCCTTAGGTCGTCCATCGTCCCTTATTAGTGACCAAGCTTCTTCGATTCGTATCAATCTATTGTCATGCGCCGTAGCACAAGAATCTCGCTGGATTCACTTCGTGCAGATAACAGCGTTCCAAATCCATTATCAGATAACACAGATGATATTTCACCACCGTTCTTGCGTTTAGGTTTGATAATCTGCTTCTGTTTTTCTCCTCATTCTTCCCTTTCTTTCTGCTCCATGATTGTTCTACAGTCTCATTTATAAACTGTCTCAGTTCTCTCGGCTGTGGTCTTTCATTGTGCGATTCCTCCTCCGATTTTTACCTACTGCGAATTACGCTGCTTTTTTCTGCTGCACGTTCATTACCTACCCTTGCAGCTGCTCTTCCTCCATCTCGCTTCTTTGTTCTTTGGTGTGGTCTCCTATTCTTCTTGCTACTTTCTTCCTGCGCTTTTAGTCCTCTGCACACTCGCTTCTTATTGTTTTCCTCTTATCTTTCTAAGGTCATCATCGTACAGCACAGCGTCGTAGGCTTATCAATGATGGTGCTATGTCTGTTTCATCATCTGATGTTGATTCTTCACAGGATACGAATTCTGAAGGTCCTTTCCTCTGAATGCTTCATTCTCTTTCTACAACATATTTTCTTTGTGCGTAAGAATATTCCTTCTTTGTATCAAACAGGAAGTCAGTTCGTCCATCATAGAATATCTCTATCTGATCAAGATGCATCAGCGACTGCCTCTACAGATTCATCGATCTGGGGACTGACTTTGACTGAATATCTTGATCATGGTTGACTATCCTACTCCTACCTATGAATATTTCTCTTCTCTTTCCCTCCAATTATTTATTCTGTTTATCATTCCATCTTTTCTGCCCCTGGTCTTTTCTAGATATCATGTAATGTTGTTGTATTTTTATCCTTCCTTTTCTCATTCAAGATGATGCATCTGCATCATCACCAACCTCCGATTACAATCCGTCTTCTTATGAGGCTTCAATTGGATTATCTCCCACACCACCAATATCGCCCATGCCACAGACACCGCCAGCTATTCCTATTATGGACATAGGTTTGTTTCTTTGTTCTTTTCCTTCACTGTTTGCTGTTACATGCGATCTTCTCATGAAGTTTCTTTTCTCTGTTCCGTCAAACTGATTATTGTCCTTTCCTACTCTGTCTTCGTCTCTGTTATTTTTATTTAGGTCAAAGACCAGTCTATGATGATTTTGGAGATCTGACAGAAATGTGTCCTAAATGTTACGCTCTTTACTGGTACGAAGAGCGGTGTCGGTCCGCCTCACGAGTGGGCGCTTCTGTGTATAATCTTTGTTGTAGAGATGGTCGTGTTCATTTACCATCTCTAGGACCGACACCATCACCCCTTTCAGAGCTCCTTGATCCTTCAAATGGTCCAGACTCAAGGCATTTTGCTGAGTCTATTCGAATCTACAATTCTATATTTGCATTTACTTCCATGGGGGTTCGGGTTGATGAATCAATTAATTCAGGACGTGGCCCATATGTCTTCAGAGTCTCGGGTCAAGTTTGTCATCTCATGAGTTCTTTGCTTCCTGCTGATGAACACCCGCCTCGGTTTGCTCAGTTGTACATGTATGACACAGAGAATGAGATAGCTAATCGCCTCAATTCCTTTCCTACTGTTGATCGTTCGTCTGCGCCACGTCCACAAATAATCCATGCCCTTACAGAAATGCTCAACCAACACAACCCGTACGTTCAAGCATTCAGGTCTGTCCGAGAACGAATTTTGAGTGATACTGGTGACACACTCCGGCTGAGAATCACTGCACAACGATCTGGTGATGGCAGGCAGTATTCTGCTCCTGCTGCACCTGAAGTTGTTGGTCTCATAGTGGGCGACATTGACAGTCAGCATTTTGACCGTGATCTCATTATGCAACGCCGGCCAGGAGCACTCGAACGAGTTAGTTCATTGCATCCTTCTTATATGCCATTCCAGTATCCTCTTCTGTTTGTTCGTGGCGAAGATGGTTTTAGGCTTAATATAGAATGTGCAAATCCTGGTTCGTCAAGGTCTTCAAGTGTCCGCCAGCATGTGACAATGAATGAATACTACTGCTATAGGTTACATGTCCTTGCTATCGGATCCAACATAATACTGCAATCTGGACGACTTCTCCACCAAATTTCAGTTGACATGTTTGCATGTGTTGATCAATCACGCCTTTTGTACATCCGTCGGAACCAGGCATCATTACGATCTGACACATATGTGAATGTCAGGAATGCTGTCCTTAATCATGATGTCTTCGGCCACAGCATAGGGAGGCGGATTATTCTGCCACCATCCCATGTTGGGAGCCCCCGATACATGTTTCAAAATTACCAAGATGCTATTGCCGTCTGCAGGCATCTTGGCCCTCCCCATCTGTTTATCACTTTCACCTGTAATCCTGCATAGCCGGAGATAACACGGAATATATTTCCAGGACAGCAGCCAAGTGACCAACCAGATTTGGTTTGTCGTGTTTTCAGAATGAAGCTCAACCAGATAATGCGTGATTTGCACAGTGGTCTTTTCTTTGGCCCTATATCTGGACGTGACTACTCTTTCTGAAGTATCATTTCTTCGTTCTTATTTCATGTGTATTCGCTTATTTTAATTACAGGCCAATTGATCCGCTTTTTTCCTGATTTTGTGTTTGTCATTGCTACTGCTCTATTGTCAATGACACTAAGTCCTTTCTTTTGTTCTTTATAATTCCGCAGTTATACATTCAGTTGAGTTTCAAAAGAGAGGACTACCACACGTACATATAGTTGTCTGGCTTGCACAACAAAATAGTTTGTGCGATGCTCACAGGATTGATCAGGTCATTTCTGCTGAGTTACCTGATCCAACGTCTGACCCAGATGCATATAGTGTGGTTTCGCAATTTATGGTGCATGGTCCATGTGGTGCAGCACGGCCCCACTCGCCTTGCATGCAGAACAATCGCTGCACCAAACGTTTCCCAAAACGTTTCCATGATGCAACATTGATGACAGAAGATGGTGTTGTCGTGTACAGAAGACGTGACACAGGTCTCACTGTTCAGAAAAATGGAGTGAGCTTGGATAACAGATATGTTGTCCCATATAATTTGAATCTTCTCTTTAAATACCAGGCCCATATTAATGTCGACCGATGTCACACATCGGTCATGATCAGATACCTTTTCAAGTATATTTCCAAAGGCAGAGATCGTGCTAGAGTTTCTCTGACCAGAGCCCAACCTAATATTGGGCCCAATACCAATCAAGATGGAGCCAGCACAAGTCAACAAACTCAGTCAGAGCATATTGTTGACGAAGTCCTTGACTACTTAGATTGCAGATACCTCACTCCTCATGAATCGATTTGGCGACTCTTCCAATATCATATCCATTATAGCCACCCTTCTGTGGAAAGGCTGCCAATCCATCTTCCTTTTGAAAACAGTCTTCTTTTCCATGATGCGCAACCACTCACACAAGTTGTAAACAATCCTGTTAATCGAAAGACAAAACTTACTGCATGGTTTGACCTCAATGTAAAGGACCCAGTAGCTCGGACACTCACGTACCCAGAAGTGACGCGATTATACACATGGCATGATGATAATAAGGTCTGGGAATTCAGGCAGCAAGGCAATCGGGTGGCACGAATGAATTTTGTCCCACCCGGAGTTGGTGAAATCTACTACCTCAGAATGCTTCTTGGTGTTATTCGTGGTGCAACATCATTTGACGATCTTCGTAGAGTCAATGGTGTTCTCCAACCAACATACAAAGGAGCTTGCAATGTCCTTGGTTTGTTGGATGATAACACTGAATGGCTGTCCACAATGCAAGAGGCAGTAGCAGTTGCTTCAAGCCAGTAGCTCCGACAGATTTTTATAGATATTTTGCTTTATTCTGAGGTGGCTGATGCACAAGAACTCTGGAATTCATGCTGGGATTACATGGGAGATGATATAATCCACAGGATAAGATATGATAACTCCAATTTTGAAATGACAGTGGATCCTGAATTTCTTAAAGACCACATACTGTATGAATTAGAAGATATTTTGCTGGTTCGTGGATACTCATTACAGTATGTTCACCTTCCTCAACCGTCACAACCACGTCCAGTGTATCATCATAACAGACTTCTAACTGAACAATACTCATTCAATACAGCTGACCTACAAATGCGAGTCCCCAATCTATTATCAGGGCTTAATCTTGAACAAAAACATATCTTTGATTCAATTGTAAATTCTGTTATGTCTCGGATTGGGAAATTCTACTTTGTTTATAGGCATGGTGGTACTGGAAAAACTTTCTTATGGAGAACTCTAACGGCATACCTAAGATCAAAAGGCAAAATTGTCCTCACTGTTGCTTCATCCGGTCTTTCATCTCTGCTATTAGAAGGGGGTGTCACTGCATATTATAGGTTTAAAATACCTTTCAAACTAAAAGAGGGTGCAACATGTGATATTAAGAAAAATACACAGCTTGCTCAACTTTTATTGCAAACCTCTTTGGTAGTATGGGATGAAGCACCAATGAATAACAGACTATGTTTTGAGGCTCTTGACCGTTCTATGAGAGATATTTTTTCTGATCAGTACCCACTTAATCAAGCAAAACCATTTGGAGGGGTTACTGTTGTCCTTGGTGGAGATTTCAGACAGACTCTGCCTGTTATCCCCCATGGCAATAGGTTTGACACTGTTGCAGCTTCAATCACAAATTCATATTTATGGCCGTCATGCCACATTATGAGGCTTACCATCAACATGCGGTTGTTGTCATCACCCCATTCGTCATCACAAGGGCAACAGCTTGCATCATTTGCAGACTGGCTTTTATCAGTTGGAGATGGCAGAGCAGCAGCCATGCAGCTATATAACAGTACTGAACCAGAGTGGATTGAAATTCCAGATGAGTTTCTTATTCACAGTGGAACTGATCCAGAACAAACAATTATTGATGCTGTGTATCCTGACTTTGCTCAAAACTTTCAGGATGAGTCCTATCTGCAACAACGTGCCATCATAACACGCAAGAATAATGCAGTCAACAGCTTGAATGACACCATCCTAAAACATATCCCTGGCCAACAACATGATTATTACAGCTCTGACACCATACAAGGTTCAGCAAGCCTCCCTGTACATTTGCAGACTATGTTCACCCCTGAAATATTAAACACAATCACAACAGGATCTATGCCATGTCATAAACTCAGTCTAAAAATAGGAGTCCCAGTAATGTTGCTCAGAAACATGGACCAAGTTAATGGGCTCTGTAATGGTACTAGGATGATCATAGTAAATTTAGGGACACGAGTTCTACATGCAAGGATCATGACAGGTCCAGGAAAAGGACGCAATGTGCAGATTCCTCGCATAATCTTTTCCCATGAAGATGAAAAATTGCCATTTGTAATGAAAAGAAAACAATTTCCTGTCAGAGTATGCTATGCTATGACCATAAACAAAAGCCAGGGTCAATCCCTTGATGTTGTCGGTGTTTATCTCCCTGAACCCGTCTTCAGCCATGGTCAATTGTATGTTGCACTGTCAAGAACAACATCGCCCAGTGGACTTAGAATTCTCATAGTAAACAAGGATGATGAATACAAAAATCACACAAAAAATATAGTATATAAAGAAATCTTTTCTGCACTACAACCAATACCATCAGACAATGGTGATTTCATCTTTTACTTCACTTTTCATATTGCTCTCTCATATCATTTCTATTTTCCATACCATATGAATTTTGCATCTCGATTTACATCTTCGAATTGCATATCAATTTCATATTTGCATCCACAAAATTACTTTTTTATTGTTGCTCTTTCACAACTAACAAAATTTCTTTTTTTTACAGCCAACAATGGATCCTCCAATTCCAGTATCGGATCTGACCATCACAACTGACATACAGAAGGCAAGAATCCATGCCAGGCCCGTTCGCATTTGGCCAGCTTCTGATCCGCGCCGTGGAAAAATCTGGAAGCTAAGTTTCTTGCTCCTTGACCATGTGGTCTGTGATTCAATCTTTTATAATTTTTTATTTTTTTCAGTATTTCTGCCTCTGCAATTCAGTATCAAAAAAAAAAATGCAACCCTCACAAAAAAAATTTGTCCATAATGACGTACTATATTCTAATTGTATGTCAGTCATGATCTATATTAATGCACTCTCAATTTATCAAACAGGGTGGCAAAATACAAGGGCTCATCGCCATGGCTGACTATGAAAGAATCTCTAATGTGTTTTCTGAAGCTAACATAGTAGAGATATCCAGATTTACCATGGAAAGTTCAACACTAGAATACCAGGTTGTTGACCATAAATACATCGTCAAAATCACAAGAGAAAAACAAATCCGAGTCTTATCTTCTGATGCATACCCAATACCAATATATCATTTTGATTTCAAACGCTTTGAGGATGTGGGCAGCGAAATCAAATATGAAAAAGCAGTTTTAGGTATGTCTTTTGATTCTTTTGCAATCATGTATGCATATCTACATTGCTATCTTCATACCCATTACCATTATCTCTGCAGATGTCATAGGCAGACTAACAAGATTTAGCGATGTTAGGACTATCCCATCAACACAGCCACCAGCAAGAGTCCAGACCATGTACTTGATTAATGAAAGGTACTTATCATAAACACCCAACATGACTATTGAAAAAGTCATACTTTACAAACATTGCTTCATTACTAGAAACTTATTGAGAATGCTATATCATTTTCCGATGGCAGAGGTAAAGTACTGGATGTTGCATTATGGGGAGACTTCATCGACAAATTTGATATTCCAAAATTGCATGAAGAATCACAGTCTGCCCCAATTATTCTTGCATGCAACAGTGTTCAGATAACAGAATACAAAAGTAAGTTATCAAATGCAATTCATTTCCATAAAGGAAAAAATGATATATGTCGATACAAAATATTATAGTGATAACCAAAACATTGAAAACAACAGGGCTATATGGATTAAAGACATATACTGGCACAAGGTTCCACTTTGATACTAAGATCAAAGAGATATCAGACTATCTCCAAAAATACTGGTGCAATGTTCTCCTTTCATTTTCTCATTTCCTTTTTTTTATTGAAATGCAGAAAAATTACACCATTTTTCATACAAAACTAATACTCGACTTTATTTCCCAGCACACCATATGATGGTCGTCCTCTGGTCCTGCACGCAACACCTGAAATGTTTGATCGTGTCCCGCAAACACAATCCTTACTTGCCAAAAGAGATCCCATCAATATAACTCTTGCAGAGCTCAACAGCCTATACCTTGATAATTTTACTGTCAGTACCACCTTTGAACCTATAAATTTTTATCCTAAAAAAATTGAATTTATAATGTCGCATGCACCCATGATAATCAATAGATACAACAATACAAATTTGTCATACTTCATTAATCACATTTCCTTTTTCAGGAGACATTCTACCAATGCCCAGCAAGGATAATGCAAGTCACCAATCCTTTCGACTGGAACTATTTGGCATGTACTGAGTGCCATAAAAAACTCGAGACCAGTGGAAAAGCAATGTACTGTCCAGAATGCAAAATGACTCGCCGCCACCACATCCCATGGTATGTACAGTTCTTTCATGCTTTTCTCTTTTAAATGATGGTTAAAAAAAAATATCTATACTACATACGATGTCATTACTACTATTCTCACCATAAATACCATCTCACAATTCTCAGGTACAGGATAAGAGTCCGGGTCGCAGACAAGACAGACCAAGCTCAATTTGTCTTACTTGGCAAAACTGGAGAGATGATAGTTGGTGTTGATTCAGTTGCACTCAAAATTGAACATGATAATGACAAAGAAAAGTTACCGCAGACGCTCCTTGATATCGTCAACAAAGCATATCTATTCACTGTTTCAGGCAAGCAGCCAGGGCCAGAACGCACATTCCGAAGCTACACTGTTTCACGACATGACCCTGTCCCAGATGATATGATAGACATGTTACCAGAGCCAATCCTCCTCATAAAAAGTTCATCAGCACAGCAAGAAGAAACACCACCCCCACCACCACACACACCTTCTGCAGACAAAGGAAAAAATATCATGCCATCCTCCACACACACAGATCCAACTGAATGCACAGATTCAACAAAAAGGTAATATACTGCATATCCTCTCGAATGCTTCAGTTCATGGACAAATATTGAACTAGCAAATCTAATCTTCGCCTTTTTCATTTCTTTTCTCATGCAACAAATGTATAAAGATCTATCCCGGAAGAAACACCAACAAATACAGATGCACAGAAGAGAGTTAGACGAAGACTGATATATAATTCCTCCCCATCCGAAGAAATAGAAAGGTGTTATTTCAATCTCAGTTACTCATGACTCACTGACAAAAAAATAAACAAAATACACATTGCTATATGAAAACTCCAAAATACTCTCCTTTTACTGGATATGTGGTCTGCAAATTGAACACAAAAAAATATTAACTCAAACAACAATACCATTTATAATCTTTTCCGTTAGATTAACTTTATCTTTCAAAAGCAACAACAGATCATGCCAATCTGACAATACCACATTCATTCATATTTACAGCACCGCCGACCCACTTGATGATGACCCCACAGATCCGAACTAACTGTTCCTTGCTCTTTCTGGAACCTCCTCATGCACTGTCTATACCGCCCCTTCTATTTTGTTCTGCAGAAAAATAATGGCGCATCATTTTGTAATATATAAAAGGACGCCCGCTTACAGACTGAAAATCTGCATAGGTACAAAAAAAAAACATCATGGAGCATCCCAGTAGAGGTCATTTACTTTTGTTGCCATATAGTACTGACCGTGCTGCCTGCTCAACTTAGAACTGGAAATAAATGCACTAGCATCCTAAATGCACAGTGCATTTCTTTCCAGATAGTTATTTATTTTGTTATATGTACACTGCAAGTATATGCATGTATGGTTATGGATACTAAACCCTCTCTTATGTATCAAAATATTATCTACTTTCGTATAATTTTCTTATTACTCTATCTAGCGCCAAATTGGTATACAATGAACAATTTTTCGATGCCGTTAGACATGGATGTAACCACCATCGCTACTCTGGATAATTACCTTGCCATTTTTTCTGTGTCTAATAAGCAACCAACGAATCCTCAACACACATAAATATTCATACTCAATAATAGCTCCCAGATAACACATACTAATACACTTTCATTAAGAAGCACCACGGCACATGAATTTTCTCACGAACCATCTAACACAACCACCTTAACTCATGTCACAAATTAATTCTACCTCCTAACAACGTGCACTGCGCACAATTGAACACAACCAAAATAATACTTAATACTAACAAACCACCACTAAAATACTATCCAAATATATTCTACCCGAAATCATTTCTTATACGGCCATGCTCGCCAACCTGTACGCTTATCCATTTCCTCAGCAACATCACCTCCTCCAATAGCATCCCACCTTCTTCTATTACTAGAGTGAATCATACCATGACCCTCCACGACCCTCTGACCAACAATCTCCTCCTGGACACCACCTTGCAACACATCTTCGGCACCAATATGATGACCTCCACCATCCTCCCTGTTATTCTCACCCACACTTACACTCCATGCGCCTTTACACGCAGGCCCACCAGGAAGCAACGCAAACATGCTAGCCCTTATAACACTCTCCTTATGCTTCAGATGCGCACCAGCTTTCAAAATAGCAATATAATCACCACCACCAGTCTTTCCCTCAGCACACTTCTTGCCTTTATCATCGTGACCTCCACCACCATTAGAATAATCCATCCTCCCAAAATAAAACGAACCGCTATTGTTTCTTTGGTTGTCTCAACATAAGAGCTACTACTCTCATTTTACCATCACCCACACTATATATATACAATAACTCCGCAAAAACACAACTGCATCTATCTTGGACAGGTCATTTCTCATTCACCACAAAAAATGCCAAACAAGATGGCACCCACCAACAAAGAAAAAGAACAAAATACCCACGCTGTTCATTCACGAGATAACCAAAGATACTTTATTTCATCTCCAAAGGACAAAAACCTTACAAGCTTTCATCACGCCATAGACTAATAAAAAAAGATTCTCCGCATCTCACATCAGATACAAACATCCAAAAGACCAACAAGCTACCAAACAAAGCAACCATCTATTTCCTCAATCATATTATCTTAATTTTTAATTTCACAAAAAAAATCATCCGCAACACAAAAAGCAGTCAAAAATATCCAGAATTCATGATAAAAAGAACACAAACTACCATCCAATCGCCTAAACTACACTCATATTCATCCTAGCAGCTTATTTTGTTCATCATCAAAAAACATAGCAACAATGCTTTCTATTTTTTCACACATTATTCAATTCTACATCAAATTTCCTACCCATCATTATTGACAACACACATATAACAGAAAATAAATTTGTTTATAAATTATCAAAGGAAAAAAATAGATCGCGCAACGCGCGAACCCCCACTAGTTAAATATAAAAGTCCCTCTTCATCGATCATAAACAAATTCCCACTGCTTTTTATGCTTAATTTGGGACTTTAGATAGTTGCTAGACAAGAGTATCCAAGGAACATGACGAGAAGAGGCGGAACTGGGTCGGTCCAACAATTCCCCTATCGACTACGCGATTTGAAGAAAGCCACAAACAATTTCTCTGACAAGAATAAGCTAGGCAGTGGTGGTTCTGCAGATGTCTATAAGGTGATTATTCAATTATTTTGTGAAGAAAAGCTGCCTTGTTGAGTTGACGCTTCAATGTGAAGCGTTCAATTCTAAAAACACTCTTTTACTATCCAGTGTCTTATAAATTATAATGGAAGAGAATGTGCTTTGAGCAAGATCTTTGATAGAAAAGTTTTCTCCAAAGTGTTGCCTATTTTATTTTAATTATTTTATAAAAAAAATGTAGTTTACCCGTTTAATCTAATGTGATTTACTATGTCCTGATGAAATTTTGGTTTCTATTTGATTTTAATAGTAATTAATATGATAAATTCATATCTTATTGCCCATAGGGTAAGATACATGATACGATAGTTGCGATCAAGAAGCTACATGGAAATTCTGTAGAGCAACAAATCGATATTGAAAAGGAGGTTCATATGCTTCATTCTTTATAGAGCATGAAAACATTATAAAACTCTTGGGCTTTTGCTCCGAAGATGGACAATATCTATTGGTATACGAATATGTACAAAATGGAAATCTTGCCACTTACCTCAACGGTTCGTTGGTTTTTCTTTTTCATTTTTGTTTATTTTGAACTTTGGATTTTACATTATATATCATCATTTTTGAGGGAATAAAACCTTAAAAAGGAGCGCTAATATTTATTATGATTTTTTTTTATCAATGTTTTGAAAACCGGACCGGATCGGCCTGTTGAACTGGTTAAGCCGAGAACTAGACGGGATCTGGACGCCGGTTCAACTGCGATTAAACAGCCGAACCGGCCCACCCAGTAGCCTCCCCGGTTTAGTGGCATGTTCGTTTTTTCAAACATTGCTTTTTATGTATTATTTCGTTTTTAAATGCATAGAACAAATAAATGATGGTTCAATTAATATGGCCTTACAAAGTAAACCAAGCTTTTCGATGTGAATGTTTTTTTTTTGATGTGAAAATTGAGAAGACACAATGTAATTAAAATGATATCTTCTATTTTTTACAAAAAAATATATCTTGTCAACGTATATTCATTATTGGATTGAATAAGTGCCATAATCTAATCAATTATACTAAATGTTGCAGATGATAGTAAGCGTGTGGAACTCAATTGGGGTATGCGTTTCAACATCATCAATGGAATTGCCAGAGGTCTTTTTTATCTCCACCATGATTCAAAAGACTCGGTCATTCATCGCGACTTAAAACCAGAAAATGTTTTGCTAGATGAGCATCACAATGCTAAAATTGCTGATTTTGGCATTTCAAAAATTCTCGATAAAAACAAAACACATAATATATACCACTAGAAATGGAAGTGGCACACCGTAAGTACTTATATAGATAAAATGCATATGTTGCCGAATATAAGAAATTTTTGCTAATTTATCTTTCGAAATTTGTTTCTATATGTACTTTCGAAGTGGATACTTGGCGCCTGAGATCTGGTATTTGCAGCACTATTCACCTAAATCTGATATCTATAACTTTGGCTTGCTTATCCTCGAAATAATAGTTGGATGCACGACCCCACGATATTCCAAAAGAAATGGTCAAATCCTTTCACATGTTGTAAGGGACCTTCTCTCTAATAATGATCTCTATGGATGTAAAAGATCATACAATTTTGCAAAATAAAGACTAACATCTCAAATTTATTGACAAGTGTGGCGTCAATGGAAAAATAACAATCCATTGATACATATTACCGATATGTTTGTAAGAGAAGAGCTTTCGTGTGACCAAATTAAACATTGCATTTTAATTGGACTCCTTTGCATCCAGAATGACCACAACAAGCGACCTGGCATGAAGGATGTCTTACAGATGCTTAATACCAACATTGTATTGCCATTGTCGGCACCGGATCTACCAGGTTTTCTCCATGAAGGTACTCTTTCATTTTTATTTATTTATTTATTTTTGTTTCAGTGAAAACAACAAGTATAAATTTTTTGCACTTGTATATTGTAACTAGAATAATTATGAAGATTGTTCGCAGGTCTTACAATATCAACAAATTTCAAAAAGTTTATACTGTTAGATAAATTCATAAAGTCACGATCATCATTAATCCGTAGTTGAGAACAAAATAAATTTTGATAAGAAAAAGTTGATTATGTATCTTATCTCAAAAAAGTGTTGAATATATATAATAGTAAAACTAAGTTTCACATAATTAACAAATGAGTATTTATATACATATTTTTTGAATGATAAATAGTAAGATCATAAAGAAAGTAGAAGATCAATTAAATGTTAGTTCTTTCATTATAAATTAGTGATTGTTCAATCTCGTAGGTTGGCTTAGGACAGATTTATACTGAAAAAAATAAAAGGTTATACATCAAAAATAAGCCTCAAGTTACGTCTTTTTTTTCCTTTTCAGAAACTAGCAGAACAAGTCTCTCATCCATATCCTCATCATTTCTAGAAACTGACACGTTACCAAACCCGCGAACAGAAGGCGAGGTCCTCTCATCTCCAAATCTTAAGGAATTTTTTTTCAACGACTTGAAAACTGCCACAAATAATTTTCATCTCAACAGTATTATTGGCAAGGGTGGGTTTGGCTATGTGTACAGAGGCTGGCTAGATGAGCAAACTCTAGTGCCCAGTAAACCTGGTAGTGGAATGGTGGTTGCAGTTAAGAGGATCAAGCCTGACGGCTCATATGGCCACACGGATTCGCAGGAGGTGGACATCCACGAGGTCTGGCAGGTGGACATCCTCTGTTACCTTTTTTTTTTTTTTTTTTTTTTTTTAACACCAACCATCGTAGGTTATCTGCTTTCATTACTAAAAGCAAGTTTGTACAAACAGAATTAACTAAGATTTACTATTAAAGTAAGTTTGCATGAAAAAGGAAGCTAACTCAAGCATCATTCACCATTAATTCTTACCATTTAAAATTTGAAACCTTCTCATTGTCTTTTTTGGGTAATAATTGTAGAAAAACCTGGCAAATTAATTGACTACAAATGCACATTTCCAAGGATCTTGATACCCTAAATTCTAAGGCCTTGCTCCAGATTTTTAGAAGTAGGTGATGGAAGAAATGGTATGGAATAGACGTTGAAGAAAAATGTGAATTATAGGTTAGCTTTCTCGAGGATCTAAAAAATATACAACAAAAAATTTTATAAGAAGAAGAAGAAAGGGAAGGTTTGGTAGGGCCCGCTTTCATATACATAGTTTCCTCATTTCCACTCTTTAAACCCTGATTTGGGGGGTTCATTTTGCATCCGCAAATGAGTTTTTTCTACCATCAGTTTCCATCTTTTTCCACCCTCTCACGGTCTCACCTAATAAACGCCGCTGAAACAGAACAGATTTTGTTTCTCTCATTCCATTCCATTGACTTCCCTCTTCTAGTGCGCATCCTAAAAGACACATTCGCTAGTACTTGATCTAACTTGTATACAGCATGACATTCGCATTACTAGATGGTCATGGGCTGTTAAAAAGATTGATTGATGATGTTGGGGCACTAAAGTAGCATAACAAGGTTTTTCAGTTAGATCACAAGTAATATTATTTAATTGTTTGTATATGACAAGATGGAACTAGAAAATTTATTTGAAGGGGACAAATATACAATTTTTATTTTTAAAGGGAACTTATATGTACATTTATTCTTATTAATATTAAAATTAACAATAAAAAGAAAGAAAATTTCAAAATTTAGGGCACTTATTTACTGGATTATCTGAATGCAGTAAGAAAGATTTTATGAGGAACGATAATCTAGTCAAGAGACTTCTAACCATTCAAAGCCATTGACAAAATAATTAAGTTTGACCTAATATAAGCATGACCAAATTCTTTTTTCTAGATTTTTTCAACATTATGTTGTTGTTTAAGCCTTGCTCATTCTTTTATAATGTCTTCAACTTTTTATGCTTCCATCTAAATATGCTAAGTTCCATCAATACCGTGAACAATGCTTGCCACAACAATTCTTCATACATGCGGTAGCAGTCTGTGATATTAAATTTCTGAGAAAGTTGATCTACAAGAAGATGGATGTGTCTTTTGGCAGATGAATTTCTTATCCTCTACTCTGTTGTAATGTTCTCTTATTACTAGCATGTTTAAACTTTCAGACAGAAGTGGACTTACTGGGTCGACTCCACCACCCTAATTTGATCAAATTGATAGGATACTGCTCAGAAGGAGATAACCGATGCCTTTTGGTCTACGAGTTTATGCCAAGAGGCAGTCTAGACAACCATCTTTTCAGAAGTGTGCCTCTCACACAGCTCATGCTATATTGCTATTTATTACTATTATTGGACAAATACTCGTTATAATATACCAATATTTTCTAGGAGATGCACAGCTATTGTCATGGGAAATAAGGTTAAAAGTAGCAATTGGGGCAGCTAAAGCTCTGTCATTTTTGCATGATGCAGAGTCACAAGTTATACATCGAGATTTTAAGGCCGCTAACATTCTCCTTGATTGGGTAACAGTTCTGAAAATTAAAAGAAAATCTTATAGTAAGAAAACTTCTCAATATTTGAGAATATATATTCAAGTCTTTTTTTTTTCTCTTCCATTTTATATTGTAGGATTACAATGCAAAGTTAGCAGATTTTAAATTGGCAAAAACAGGACCCACTGGCAACGAGACCCATATTACAACCCGAGTCATGGGAACATATGGATATGCAGCTCCGGAATCGTTGCCACAGGTTAATCATTAATGATTACTTTTTCTAGCCATTGTGATTTGAAATGATTTTTTTTTTCCCTTTTTCTATGAAGCATTACTGCCAGTACCTGAAATTCTAATTTGTTTCTTCTTTTTTTTTTTTTTTTTGTTGAAACCCGAAAGCAATTCTAATTTGTTTCTCAGCCAACCATATTTCCAACTTCCTCAATTTTTAAATTTGATATTTAACAAAAAAGAGCTTACATCTTAAATCTTTAGCGACCTTTTTTGTTGTGCAGGTCATCTTTCTACAAAAGCTGATGTTTACGGCTTTGGAGTGGTTTTGTTGGAATTGCTGACCGGCCGGCGGGTCATGGACGTTGGACCAGGATCCTCTGGACGTTTTTTTTGAAACGTCCAGTGGACGTCTTGATCGGAACCGTCCGATTTAAATCAGACGGTTCATTTTTTTCGAGCCAAATTTTTTTTCGGATGTGGTGGAATGCACGGGGCTTCTTATAGCCGTTGAGATTAAATCAGACGGTCCAGATCCCTAGACGTCCACCAAACGTCCAGAGGATGGACGTCCAGAGGATCTGATTCCCATGGACGTTACCAGGACTGAAAAGGAACGATACCTTGTCGACTGGGCCAAACCCATGCTAACAGACAAGCGCAAGCTATACCGAATTATGGACGCAAGACTAGAAGGCCAGTACGCTCAAAAAGAAGCCCAGGCTGTATCCAACCTGGCATTGGTATGCATCTCCAATGAGGCTAAATTGAGGCCTAAGATGTCTGAAGTACTTAAAAAATTGGAACAGTTAAGAGATCCAAAATATAATGCGTTGAACCACGAAAATAGTATAATAGGTAAACACCTAAATTGTTTCTAAACCACCAGTAAGGGGCCTTCCTTTGCTACGTCGGCACTCTTCGGCAAATGAGCGACTCGCCATTGCCTGCACATAACCCACCGAGAAAAAAGTTCATTAAGAGGGATTGTGGAACTGGAAAGTGTTTGTTCTTTGTTTATTTTGTTATATTAGGAACTGCCCCATAATGTACGGCAAATAAGGGAACCAAACAATCAAACCTGCAATTTTTTTATTAAAAAAATTAATTCTTTTTTATTTTAAATAAAATCAATCTTTAATTTAAAAACAACATCTACACCGCAAATTAATTTAAATTAAAGTATAAAAATTACAAGTCCGCATCTTTATATAAAGGGTTGAATGTATTTTTCGTCTCAAAGGTTAACAACTTTAAATTAGTACTTTTATGAAGTAGGAATTCGGAAATTAATGAGTATCTTTTTTTTTTTTGTGTTGTTTAGACTGGTTTTTGTAATGAAGTAATTTTCTGATTGTCCACGGCCGATTGGTGATTTTTTTTTTTTTTTTTACTCCATTACTATTAGATCGTATGTTGTTTTTCTTAATCCAAAAGACTTCTTAGTCAAAAAGTTGTAAACAAAGGATTCTTTTGGGATTTTTAGATTTCCCGTAGTTTCTCGTTTTAAGCGTTTTTTTTTTTTTTTTTTTTTTTTTTTTGTGACTTGTACAATTCACTGGCTTATTGTAATATCACCATATTTTGTGCGAATCATTCAGTATTTACTCTGAAAGGATGACTCGCAATTAGTCGCCAAGCGTTCTGAGTGCACCAAAAAAAGACCTCTTGCAAAAGAACGAACCTAATTAGAATATTCAATTATATGACTTTTGAGATTCAGATTCATGTACTGACAGAAGACTAAGGGCCTGATCTGAAACACATTTTTTGGGTAGGAATCGGAATCGGATTTGATTTGGTGAGACTCGGTGGAAAATTTATAGTTTGCGAATCCCCACATAAAAGCAAGAAATTTAATGGTATTAGTATGGCGTGATACACACCTCTCTTCCGATACAACCCTTCTACAGTGGTAACAATTACTACAACGCTCTCTCCTTTTGTACTCTGTCACGCAATGGAAATACTGAGTTGAAATTGGGCCTACCGAAAGGAAATAAATCAATGAGCTATGTCGGAGACACCCCAAATTAAGCTGGGATTGACAGAAAGGACCCGATCAATATCAGCTATTCAGAGAGTAATTATAACTATGGGACGAGGCATTCAACGAGACTAGTGAGCTTAATAGACTAATTATAAGTTTAATAGCTCGGTTAGAATAGGCTATATAGTTGAGAACTTGAGATGCATCTTCTATTTCGTCTTTTAATAAGTTTTGTGCTTTGTATTCTGAACTTGAACTTTATCACAAATATATCTCTTAATTTTTCATTGTTTATTTCAGCTATCAATTTTTTTTTAAAATAATTCAGTTATTTCATTCAAGTAATTTCATTTAATCTTATCTCTTGTTGAATGTTGATTTACTTCCATCAATACTAGCTAATATCTTTCTTTCAAAGAACGATCAGTTTTTCAAAAGAGATGTGAGTACCCTGGAAATTCAAAGAGGATGTCAAAATTCAGCCCATAAATGGACTGTTGATTCTCGACCTGACGAAGGAAGAGCCCCAAAAAGGGAAAATTAAAAGAGAGGAGAAGCCCGCTTCTTGTTGGTCGATCCTTCGCGCAAAAGAACAAGGAAAAAATCATAGAGGGTCGAGGGAAGAGGCCCACAGCAGAAGGGATGAGTTGAATACTTGAATATGGACCTACGACTACGATCCACCGTCTCTCATAGGACCTCTTCGTGGGATTCGATTCAAGATTCTTTGACTTGTATTCTCTTATTTCTGACTTCTGAGTGAGCAATGCAACTGTGCGGCTGTGCCCCTCCTGTGCATCTGTCGGTCTCTCCTCTCTGCTGAAAAACAGTCAACGCATATAATGGTGATGAAGAAAGAGGAAGAAGCCAAGCAGCTGTGTCCCCACTGGCACTAAGTGATGCATCCTCATTTTTCCTTTTTTCTTTTGGATAAAATTGACTCATTCTCTCGACTGCTGCCTGGCACTTTCCACGAATTAGTCGAGGTAGGACGCGGAAAAGAAGTTGGACTGTTGGAGACGGCAACTACTTACTACTGACTCCCTTCTCTCCAGCAGACCCACTACGAGCTGTGTGCTCACAACTCACAAGGCTTTGTCCTTATCAAGGAGAGAAGGAGTTTGGAACTTTGAAGTTTGAACCCCAGATAGTTAGGTTATACCATCTTTTTTAGGCCTACTGTTATACCATCTTTATATTTTGCAATAGTATATTTAGTTCCTAGAACTAGAAGCCTAGAATAGAATCTATGTGATTCATTGGCTAGCTAGTTGTGAAAGGGTCATCTCCGCTAGTCGATAAGGGTTGTGTTTCTTTTTTATTTTTAGTTTGCCTTGGTTATGATATGTAATGTATCAAGTAAAAATGATCTAAATTTAAAATTGAATGCAGAGAAGAAAATGATCTAAATTGAATGAATCAAGTAAAAATAAAAATAAATAAACCCCTTTTCGTAAGCAAAATAAATAGGATTACAGAGAAATAAAAGAAGTTGATCTTTTTAATTTTTAACTGATTACTCCAGGATGATGGGTTCAAGTACAGTTTTTTTTTTTTTTTTTTTTTAAAATGAAAGGTTCAAGTACAGTTAGATAATTTATGTCCATATGTCAATTCAATTCAACTGTGTGTGTCAGTGTGTGGCCCGTTTAAGAAAAACAATAAAATGTTTATAATCTTACCCACGCGGTAAGTTTTGATCTGCTCGTCTCTCTCTCTCTCTCTCTCTCTCTCTCTTTTAAGAAACAACGCAAAATTTAAACATTTTAAAAAATAAAATATCATGGGATTTTTGTAAAATTATTTAAAATATTCTGAAGATTAAAAATTTTAGATTTCTTATAATTTTATAAACATGTATCTAAACTTAGATGCAAAAAATAAATCTTAAAAAACTTTCAAAAAATTCAAAGCTCAAATGTAATTTTTCGAATTTACTGAAACAGATCAGTCCATTCAACGATGATAAAATAGAGCCTAAATAGGAGCAGAAAAAGATTTTATCGAGAACCAGACACAAGAGAAACACGCAAAAAAAAATAGGAGGAAAATTGTCAAGAGAGAGGAATATCTCCTTGTCGCGTGGGGCCCACACTCCCTTGTGGTCTTTGCTTTAGTAGGTATTTTGACTTTCTGTAGCTATAATTTCTGAAGTTCTGTGCAACGACTCACAAGTACTCCGTGTACCGACCTGCTATTGCGTAATGACTAATGAAATGGATGCCTTTCACCGCGGCAGACTTTTTTTTTTTTTTTTTTTTTTGGTCCCACAGAGCCTCCTTTTTGTTAGAATCCTAAATAAAATTATAAAATGGTACAGAAAATCTGCGATGTTTAAAAATTGAAATCTCTCTCTCCGCGAGACCGCGAGCATTGACGCGGAGTTTGGTTCAGAGAGACGCTAGTTTAATATAAGCCCCTCTTCATCGATCATAAACAAATTCCCACACGTTTTATGCTTAATTTGGGGCTTTAATTAGATAATTACCAGACTAGAGTATTGAAGGAAAATGATGAGAAGAGGCGGAGCTGGGTCGGTCCAACAATTGCCCTATAGACTACTCGATTTGAAGAAGGCTACAAACAATTTCTCTGACGAGAATAAGCTAGGCAGTGGTGGTTCTGCCGACGTCTACAAGGTTCAATTATTTTCTGAATACATAGTTTCTAATTAATTGCAAAAAACAATCCACAGAAATCTTTTTTGAAGGTAGGTCAGCTGAAACCATCCTACATGTTAAAAGTTTTTACAAAAGTTGAAAAGAAAAGGGAAACTATACAAGGTTACAACTTACAAGTTTACAACCAGTATCGCTGCCAATATCTACAAATATTCCTAACTGAACTTAAATAAGTGCTTCCAGATACTAATTTGTTTTGAAGTATCTTCCGCGCAGTAGTAAGCACATTCGGAAGCTTTCCTTCAAAAACTGCTGCATTTCTAGCCTTCCAAATTGTCCACAGTGTTGCAAGCCATAAGCTTTGTCATTGGTTTGCAGTTAGGATATATGTGTCGCGCTCCCAGAAGTCGTGAAAAAAACGATCCATAGAATTTATGCGTATAATTTCGGCTGGCATTTGTTTGGTACTGGTACACAGTCAAGGGAAATATTCAATTCCAAAACACTTCCTTTTACTGTCCAGTGTGCTATAATGGAAGTGAATGCGCTTTTCAGTAAGATTTTTGACAGAAAAGCTACTCTCCAATGCGTTGCCTATTTTTATTTTAATTATATTATAAAAGAGTGTAGTTTATTTGTTTAGTCGATAAATAATTTCATTTGCTATATTCGTTTCTATTTGATTTCTATAGTAATTAATATGATCATTTTATTTCTTATTGGCCATAGGGTACGATAAATGATACGATAGTTGCGATCAAGAAACTACATGGAAATTCTGTAGAGCAACAAGTCGATGTTGAAAAAGAGGTTCATATGCTTCATTCTTTAGAGCATGAAAACATTGTAAAACTCTTGGGCTTTTGTTCCGAAGATGGACAATATCTATTGGTATACGAATATGTACAAAATGGAAATCTTGCCACTTACCTCAATGGTTTGTTGATTTTTTTCTTTTTCGTTTTTGTTTGTTTTGAACTTTGATTTTACATTATATATCATTATTTTAAGGGAACAAAACCTTCAAAAGAAAGGAGCGCTAAAAGTTATTATGATTCCTTTTTATTTATTATTTCGTTTTTTAATACATATAACAAATAAATGATGCTTCAATTAAAATGGCCTTTCACAAGTAAACAAAGCTCTTCGTTGTGAAAATTACGAACACACAAGTTAATTAAAATATTATCTATTTTTTTTACAAAACAGGATCTTGTCAACATATATTCATTATCGGATCGAATAAGTGCAATGATCTAATCAATTATACTAATCGTTGCAGATGAAAGTAAGCGTGAACAACTCAATTGGGGTATGCGTTTCAACATCATCAATGGAATTGCCAGAGGTCTTTTTTATCTCCACCATGATTCAAAGGATTCGGTCATTCATCGCGACTTAAAACCCGAAAATGTTTTGCTAGACGAGAATCACAATGCTAAAATTGCTGATTTTGGCATTTCAAAAATTCTCGATAAAAACAAAACACATAATACCACTAGAAGCAGAAGTGGCACACCGTAAGTATTTATACGTACATAGATAAAATGCAAACGTTGCTGAATATAGGAACTTTTTGCTAATTGATCTGTCCAAATTTGTTTCTATATGTTCTTTTGAAGTGGATACTTGGCGCCTGAGATTTGGTATTTGCAGCACTATTCACCTAAATCAGACATCTATAACTTTGGCTTGCTTATTCTCGAAATAATAATTGGATGCACGACCCCACGATATTCCAAAAGAAATGGGCAAATCCTTTCACATGTTGTAAGGGGTCTTCTCTCTGATAATGATTTCTATGGATGTAAAAGATCATTTAATTTTGCTAAATAAACTAACATCTCAAATTTATTGACAGGTGTGGCATCAATGGAAAAACAACAATCCGTTGATACATATTACTGATATTTTTGTAAGAGAAGAACTTTCCGATATGTTTGTAAGAGAAGAGCTTTCGCGAGACCAAATTAGACGTTGCATTTTAATTGGACTCCTTTGCATCCAGAATGACCACAATAAGCGACCTGGCATGAAGGATGTCTTACAAATGCTTAATACCAACATTTTATTGCCGGCACCAGCTCTACCAGGTTTTCTCAATGAAGGTACTCTCATTTTTTTCATTTTTTTGTCAGTTAAAACAATAAGGTATAAATTTCTTTCACTTGTATATTGTACACTACGCGAGATTTTCCGTTTTGTAACGTTCAAAAAAAGGCTCTGTAACGTTTGTGGGCACGTTACAGAAGCCCACGTTACAGATTCAAAAAAACGTTACAGATCTGTAGTTGGAATATATTGTAGCTGGAATATATTGTGAAGTTTGTTTGCGGGTCTTATGATATCAACAAATTTCAACAAGTATATACTGTTAGAGAAATTCAAAAAGTCACGATCATCATTAATCTGTAGTTGAGAACACAATAAATTTTGATAAAAAAAAAAGTTGATTATATATCTTATTCTCAAAAAAAAATGTTGATTACATATAATAGAAAAACTAAGTTTCAGATAATTAACTAATGAGTATTTATATACCTGTTTTAAAATGAATGATATATAGTTAGATCATAATTAAAGTAGAAGATCAATTAAATGTTAGTTCTTTCATTATAAATTAGTGATTGTTCAATGTCGTAGGTTGGCTTACGGGGCAATATATAATAAAAAAAATAGAAAGCTCTACATCAAAAATAAAAAAATAAAGTAATCAGCACAGAAGGATGATTTGACTAGAATCGCACGGTCCAAAAGAGTAACGCGCAGATTGGGTCCAGTCATAATTTTCACCATCGATCCTTCAGTTCCACAACAACATCTCTATAGCAAACACTTGTTGCTGACTCAGGCCACTTGGCATTTGTCTGATGCAACTTTTTGTAATATTTGTAACTCTGAGAATACTTTGTTAATCGTATGACCTATACCTAAAAACAATCCGACATCACATAAACCGAAAACTTTGGATTTGATTCTTCCCTAAAAAGTTTTCAAAATATAAATATTGTAGAATACACCCTAAAAAAACAAAAAACTGTACAATACATTGTATACGTTGGTAGTCATAAATTTGCATTAGTGCACCATAGGAGATTGCTCTATCTTTATCTACCTTTTTTTTGAGGGCCAGGTGCGCACCGACAAATTTATTAAAATAAAAATAATTACAAGTATATACAAGGAAAAAGTAAAAGAAAAAGCTTAACTATACACAAGAAAAACAAAAATAACTAAACACTAAGCATGCTTCTTCCAAGAGTCTACACAGGCGTGAATGTCCTTGAGTAGAGAGCCTAAAGGAGTGTCTATATTTGAGAAGATTTTTCTATTGCGAGTCTTCCATAAGTTCCAAAGAGGTAGCTGCCCAAATGATATCCCAAGAATTTGGTACATCTTTCCTCAGTGTTAGCCAGAAGTCACCCAAGTCTTGTGTGAAGTCAAGTAATGGTAGCGTAAAGACTAACTGTATGTGTGTCCAAGCAGAGGTTGCATAGTGGCAATGCAGAAAGAGATGATCCGTTGTTTCAACCGAATTACAAAAAGCACAGGAAACTGATGACGGCCATCCTCTGAGGATTAAATTTTGCTGTGTGAGGAGACGATCTTGCAGAAGAAGCCAGAGAAAGATTTTCACTCTGGGAGGACACTTAATTTTCCAAAGGAAAGGGTTAAATTTAGACAGAACGCCAGAGTTAGAGATACATTGATAGGCACTGGAAGACGAGAACATTCCGTCCGAGGTCCATTTCCAAATAATGGAAGTGTTTCCATTAGAGGAAATTGTGGAGAGATCGAAGAAGTGTCTAAGTTGGAGAATATCAGTAAGACCATCGGAGACTCTAACAGACTCTAGCAAGTTGAAGTCGATTGTTCCGTATAGGGTTTGTATTGTAGATGCCCAGACAGAAGATGGTTCGTGCTTTAATTTTCAAAGCCATTTCAACAAAAGTGATTGATTTTGTCGATGAAGATCAAGTATCCCCAATCCACCATTTTCTTTTGGAAGACAACACTTGGACCAATTGACAAGACAGTGACCCCCGAGACACTTATCATTTCCTTTCCAAAAGAATCTTCTTCTAATGCCTTCCAAGTGTTTTAGAAGCCATGGTGGTAACTTCAGCACTTGCATGTAATGTAAAGGTAAGGATGTTAACACTGACTTGACCAAGGTAAGACGTCCACCTAACGAAAGAAACCTAGCCTTCCAACCATCCAATTTTCGCTGAAAAGCGAAAATTAATGGTTGGTAGTGGATTTTCTTAGGTCGACGAAGGGAAAGAGGCAGGCCCAGATAAGTGATTGGAAGCTCCTTTGCCTGACACTTGAGAATGGTGGCAATACGAGGAATATTTGAAGCATGAATTGCAATAGGAACAAAGAGGCATTTTGTATCATTGACACGGAGGCCCGATAATGATGCAAAATTAGAAAGAATCTCAGAAATTACAAGCAGTGATCGAGGATCAGCTTCCATGAATATTATGGTGTCATCTGCATATTGCAAAGCTCGAGAAGGAATTAAGATAGGTCCAGAGATGAGTGAAGAAGCATTGTTAAAAAAAGACTGAAGAGCATTAGTAACAAGAATGAACAACATTGGAGACAAAGGATCACCTTATCTTAGGCCTCGCTTGTGAATGAAAGAAGAGGAGAAGTCACCATTGATTTTGACCACTGAGGTGGAGGAACGGAGAATATGGAGGGTCCAAGAGATCCAATTTGGAGGGAAACCTCTCCAAATTTGACAAAGTAACAGATCTACATCGACTTGCTGATGCAACAAAGTTGTTGCATTGAATTGAAATTCAAAAGATATCATTGCATCGATAGTTAGTTTCATTGAATGATGGATATAGAATACGTATGCAATTTATATTCTTTTGCATTAAAGTTTCTGATGCATGTAATTAATATTGTATTGGCTTACGTACGCATGCAATCAAATGTATTAGCAAACAGTTCGACATGGAAATTCCAGATGCATGTGATATTAAGTTACATCAGCTTATCCATTTGTTAGGGCTTTTTATAAATTTAACACAGTAAATTAGTAAATTTTTTTGCATAAGGTCTTAAACATTCCAATGTAAATTTTTTTAAGAATCCACCATTTGCGTGGATCTTCATTAGTATCAATACTACATAAATATGAAAATAATTAGCTTTAATTTATGTCATTTTTCTTTTCAGAAACTAGCAGAACAAGTCTCTCATCTATTTCCTCATCAGTTCTAGAAGCTGACACGATACCAACCCCGCAAACAGAAGGCGAGATCCTCTCATCCCCAAATCTTAAGGAATTTTCTTACAACGAATTGAAAACTGCCACAAAAAAATTTCATCCTGACAATATTATTGGCGAGGGTGGGTTTGGCTGTGTTTACAAAGGCTGGCTAGATGAGCAAATTCTACCGCCCAATAAACCTTTTTCTTTTTTTAAGAAATTTAGTCAAGCCCCCAGTAAACCTGGTAGTGACGTGGTGGTTGCAGTTAAGATGCTCAAGCCCTACAGTCTTCAAGGCCCCGAGGAATGGCAGGTAGGAATGCTGTCTTACCCTCTTTTTTATTAACACTAATCATCGTAGGTTATCTGCTTTCATTACTAAAAGCAAATTTAATTTGTACAAACGGAACTAACCAAGATTTATTCTTACTCAAAACAAAGGGCACAAAAAAGGAGCTAACTCAAACATCATTCACCTTTCTTACCATGCAAATTAATTGCCTCCACCAAATGCACATTTCCAAGGATCTTACTACCCTAAATCCGAAGGCCTTGCTCCAGATTTTTAGAAGTAGGTGATGGAAGGAATGGATGGAATGGAAGTTGAAGAAAAATATGAATTATAAGTTTTCTTACTCCAGGATCTAAAAAAAGTATAACATAGTTTAAGTTTTAATGTCACCTGAACAATAATGCTCAAAAAAATTATAAGAAGAACGGGATAGTCTGGTGGGATCTGCTTTCATATAAATAATTTCATGCTTTCCACTCTTTATAACCTGATTTTGGGAGTCATACTTTCATTTTGCATCTGCAAATGAGTTTTTTTCTTCCATCAGTTTCCATCCTCTTCCACCCACTGACCTAATAGAGGTCGCTGGAGCAGGAAAGATTTTGTTTCTCTCATTCCATTACATTGACTCCCCTCTTCTAGAGCGCAGCCTAAAAGACTCACTAGAACTTGATCTAACTTGTACCCAGCATGACCTTCGCATAACTAGGTGATCATGGGGACCCTGATCTCGCGTTGCTCTACACGGCGTGTAGCTCAACCCACGAGCCGTTCGATTTTGATCGGACGGTTCATTTTTTTGCGGGCCTATCAATCTGGTTACATGCACGGGGCTTCCATATCCATCCGATTCAGATCAGACGATCTGTGGCTGTGCTACACGCGATGTAGCGCAACACAAGATTTGGATTCGTGATCATGGGCTGCTCAAAAGATTGATTGATGATGTTGCCATGTTGGGGCAATAAAGTTACATAACAAGGTTTTTCAGTTTGACCGCAAATAATATTATTTAGCTTTTGGTATAGACAGGATGGAACTAGAAAAATTATTTGAAGGGGACAAATGTACTTTATTTTTATTTTTGAAGGGGACTTATATGTACATTTATTCATATTTATTAAAATTAACAATTAAAACAAAGTAAATTTAAAAATTTAAGGGAGTCCTAGGTCACCATAATCCCCCAACCCCACCAGGTTCCGCCCTTGGGTATAGGCACTTATTTACCGGATTATTTGAATGCAGTAAGAAGGATTTTACTAGGAACGATAATCTAGTCAAGAGACTTCTAATCATCCAAAGCTGTTGACAAAATAAGTTTGACCTAATTAAGCATGACCAATATTTTTTCCTCGTCGTTTTCAACATTATGTTGTTCTAGCCTTGCTCATTGTTTTATTATGTCTTCAAACATTTTCTGTTTCCATCTAAATATGCTAAATTTCATTAATATCATGAACAATGCTCGCCACAACAATTCTTCATACATGAGGAAGCGGTTTGTAATACTAAATTTTTGACAAGTTGATCTAAAAGAAGATAGAAGTCGTCTCGTGGCAGATGAATTTCTTATCCTCCACCCTGTTGTAATGATATCTCTGATCACTAGCATGTTTAAACTTACAGGCAGAAGTGGACTACCTGGGTCGACTCCATCACCCTAATTTGATCAAATTGATAGGACACTGCTCAGAAGGAAATAACCGTCTTTTGGTCTACGAGTTTATGCCAAGAGGCAGTTTAGACAATTACCTTTTCAAAAGTGTGTCTCTTACACAACTCATGTTATATTATTATTTATTATTATTATTGGACAAATAATATTCGTGATAATATACATTTATTATATAGAAGGTGCACAGCCGTTGTCATGGGAAATAAGGCTAAAAATAGCAATTGGGGCAGCTAAAGCTCTCTCATTTTTGCATGATGCAGAGTCACAAGTTATACATCGGAATTTTAAGGCCGCTAACATTCTCCTTGATTCGGTAACTGTTCTGAAAATTAAAAGAAAATCTTATAGTAAGAAATCTTGTCAATATTTGAGAATATCCGACTTATTGTTTCCTCTCTTCCATTCTATATTTCAGGAGTATAATGCAAAGTTAGCAGATTTTGGGTTGGCAAAAGCAGGACCCACTAGCAACGAGACCCATGTGTCAACCCGAGTCATGGGAACATACGGGTATGCAGCCCCAGAATATGTTGCCACAGGTTCATCAGTAACGATTATTATGTCTTTAAATAAAATTTGTTGGTTGGCTCTTACCAATTAGCCTTAATAAAAAGTGATTACTTTGTCTAACCATTGTGGTTTGAAATGAAATTGTATGAAGCATATTACTGCGAAAACCTGAAATTCTAATTTGTTTCTTTTTTTTTTTTGGTTGAAACATTTAGGCAATTCTAATTTGTTTCTCAGCTAATATACTTCCTCCATTTTTCAATTCAATGTTTTAAAAAAGGAGTTTACATCTTAATTATTTTTTTAAAATCATTAGCAACCTTTTTGTTGCGCAGGTCATCTTTCTGCAAAAGCTGATGTTTACAGCTTTGGCGTGGTTTTGTTGGAATTGCTGAACGGCCGGCGAGTCCTGGACGCTACCAGGACTGAAAAGGAACAAAACCTTGTCGACTGGGCCAAACCCATGCTAACAGACAAGCGCAAGCTATACCGAATTATGGACGCAAGACTAGAAGGCAAGTACGCTCAAAAAGAAGCCCAGGCTGTATTCAACCTAACATTGCTATGCATTTCCAATGAGGCTAAATTGAGGCCTAAGATGTCTGAAGTGCTTAAAAAATTGGAACAGTTAAAAGATTCAAAAATATAATGGGTTGAATTAGGAGAATATATAGGTAAATGCCTTAATTAGTTCCTAAATCACCAGTAAGAGGACATGCTTCACCACGTCAGCACACTTCAGCGAATGTATCGCTGTTTCCTACATATAGAACCACCGAGTTCACTAAGAGGGATTGTGGGAACTGGAAAGTGTATGTTTTATGTATATTTTGATGTATTTGGCGATTTGTGAGTGTTTTCTAATTATTTTTTTGGTGTTGTTTGGACTGATCTGTGTAATGAACCAATTCTCTGATTGTCCCCAGCCAATTGGTGGAATTTTTTAGAATTCATGATTATTAGATCATATTATATTTTTAGTTTTTCACTTTTTCAGTTTTTCTTAATCCAAAAGACTTTCTAGTCACGAAGTTTTAACCTTACTTGTCTTCTCTCGATCCCAAATTGAACTAAAATAACTACAAGATACTGATTAGAAAGTAATTCAATGGCGATTACAGATTTGTTTGTGTTAAGAGGAAATGCTAGAAGCAAATTTAGTTCATTGTCTCTCGATTCTATCTTTGTTCCAGGAAGTGGCTCTCATGCAAATATACAACAGTGGTGGTACTTTCACAAATAAAATCCAAATAATTGGGTACCTACCAGTACATCTATGTGGATGTGTGTGTGGGTGTGGGTGTGGGTGTGGGCGAGGGTGTGTTCCTGTGTAAATTAGCAAGCTAGCCAAAGAGATAAGTATACAAACCAAAAGGCCTTCGCCTGGTCTCATTATGCTACAAAGGTCTACACAGACCTGATCTTCCATCCCTACCACCTTTACTTTTGATATAGTCGCTCTTGTCAATTCAAGCCCACTGCAGTCTGCATTTCTTCTGTCAGCAACTCAGCATATCCCTTATTATAAATAATAAGGGTCCTTTGGCATGCATGAGATTAGTCTAACTTCTAGGTTAGTAGTGTAACTTAATAACCTATAATTGCCAAACGAGTTTGAAGTCAATGAGGTTAATACTCACGTTATAACTAATATTTACTAACTTCGTCTCAAATACCAATTCTGAAAGAACTAACTTTAATCCCTAACCCCACTAATTGATGGTGTTGCCAAACACCCCTTAAATACGTAAGGAACCACATGCGCATGCATGTAAAACTTGTACTACATAATAGGACCAACCTTTAGTCTTATTATTTCATCTAACTTGTTTACTTTTAGTACAACACCAACAAGGCCTTGCTCTAGTGCCTGTTTAACTTAAAAAGTCAGAAGAAAGAAAAAGTAGTAAAACTTACTTTTATAAGAATCCAACAAATTGACCTTTAGAAAAACTTGAGCATCTGTTGAACTGGTTGAAATAGCCAAAACAGCCCCCTAAAATCCCTGGAATGCTGCTACCATATTTCCTGCTGGTATAACCTGTTAATTTACCAAAATATTTAACAATAATAAGATAAATCTCCAATATTAATATAAAATATTAAAATGTGCATGTGGGTACCACCTGCCATTCACCCTGGAAGCCATGTTGTCTGCATCGATTTCTTCAAGTTTTAGGGTTTGCAGATCTTGTGCGGATGAAACATTGTAGAAAAGAGCAACCTTTTGTTGATGCTCGTCCATAATGTGAGAATCATCTAGAAAGAGAGGTTGTATTGTGGCAATGGTTTAAAAAAAGAAAATAAAATAGAAATTTAAGTAACCATAGACAAAAAAAAAAAAAAAGAACATCAATCATGTACTGTTTAAAAGTGCTTACAGGATCAATCATTAGCAAGTTATATGTTATTTGGGTGGAAAAGAAAAGTGTCCCAGCCTCTCTCAACAGATGCAGAGAAAACCTCTTTGTTCTCAATCCATACCCAAATCATCTTCAATTTCTCTTTCTTGTCCCTCATTGCAGATTTCGCCATCTAAATTGCTAAAGATTTACTGGTACATGATGCTTCATTTGAATCAAAGAAACAATAGTGGAATTAAACTCTCATGTAATTCAATTGAAAAATCTAAGGAGCAAATAACAGCAATCTCAACCCAAGTGTTTGTCAATGATTTTATCTAAAGTCTACATAAATGATAAGTATAGAAGCTAACTTTCTATTGTCAAATGATGATGAATGGTTAGGGAACAGCTTGGATTATAGAACAAAATATCTCGGCCAGGAGAGGGTACAGATGCTAGAGGAGCGGCAGTTTGACAAAAAGAGAAGGATCCCAGCGCCATTAAAATTATATATCACACCATGAACCCCGCTGGAGCAACCTGCCATTTAAAAACTGAAGTAACCTGATACAATGTTATGTAACAATATAAAATTACCATATCAATTTATTGAACAACTCAAGTCTGACCCAACCCAAAACTCCAAGGATCATGATATCATACCACTAACCATAAACAAAAGCCCAAATTCTTGACTCCTACTCAGTATCTTGAACCCATAAAGTGGAACAAACAACTGAAAGACAAAATCCAATGTGCAGCTTTCAGATCGAGCCCTGTAAATTGAAAACCACCCAATGGAATTCAGGACCAATGAATAGAATAATATTTAAAAAATTTAATTTAGTTTGTGAAAATGCAATATTATCATCAGATAATTTATCAACTGCATGTGTGTGTTTTATTGAATACAAGTAAATGCATGATTTTTTACTAATTCGACAGGGTTGCATTTCAGAACACAACATTTTCACAGAATACATTATTCTTCAATCCATTCAGATTAAAAGGTATGCGAGTAATTGCACAAATTTGAATGAATCAACACAATTGTATTTCTTAGAATTTTAGTTGCAATTGCAAACCACAAATTTACATACTCGTCACAATTCATTGGTACGGGCTACAAAATATACCATAACCTCTCGCATAGCAGAACCCAATGTCCGATTCACTAGGTAAGGTGTGGTCACACAACACATCAGCTAATACCAATGTCACAAACAAGTTCGGCCAATAGACCTACCCAGATCATACACTAAAAGATTATGTTCAATTCATAACACAATTCAATATTTCTAAAAGTTCGGTTAATGCATCAATTTCTAACTATGCATTACTTCCATTCAAAACTCTTATAAAATTCTTTGGCAAACAGAATTGCAAACCCAAATCAGGTCACAGTTGCTGGCATTAACTAAACCATAACTTAAATCACGGTCTCAAGCACTGATCATTTTCCAGAATGCACCAAGCTAGACTGCCAATCAATTTCTAACCAGTTAAATTAGACTAACTGAAACTAACAAAGATCAATTTCCATTACAGAATTGGATATACTCAAATGCGAAGCTGTCCCATTAATAACTGAAATTAGCAAGTAATTGAAGAAAAAGAAAAGAGTACCACACCAGAAATCAAAGGCACCCGAGACCAGACCAAAGTACTGCACTTCTTCTTCTCCTCCAGCCAAGCACCGACTACGGCTCGACCAACACAACAGCAAATATTGACGAGGCGAATTAGTGAAGAGGTTAGGGAAGAGAATTACATAGAGAAGTTATGTTCAAACGAAAGAAATGAGGGCTGAATGTTGGGCCCGCCCGACCTCTCTCTTATACCAAAATTATTACATATCAACATCAAGTATACTGTATACAATCTCTCATCTTTAGCTTCATAACTAAATTTCAACATATCAGAACAATGGACGGTCAAGATTTTTCAATAAATATAACACGATTGAATTATTAAAACAATAAAACATTATCGAAACTCGTTTTAAAGTCTTTATTTTAAGTACATTTTGATGTTTTTAATCATTTGAAATCTTATTTTTAAGTTATATAATTAGTAAGATAAATTGTTATACTATACATATAATAACTGAGAAATTGAATCGCCGATCAAAGGATCAAATCGATTGATCTGCGAAAAAAATCGTCGGCTCAGATTAATCTCGGAGGGACTAATGAGGCCACAGAATTCATAGTATAGTGCGACCACGAAATTTAATTAATATTATAGATCAAATACGAGATAAAAGATTCACTGCTGTAAATACGTTTAACTAACTAGTTTGTTTCATTCTACATGTTGGATGTAATAAAGTATAGCTGGAATCACATCCTCTATGGTGAGGATCTCAATCATCAATCAATGATGGGTGTCCCGTGAATAATACCAGATTGATAGGTCAAAAAAAAACTTAACCGTCGAGATTTGATCAGACAGCTCAGATCAAAAGTGAGCACTCTGCTCACGTGAGCATAGGTCCATGCATAGCTTATGTTCGATTTTTTAAACTTCAATCTGATATATGGGCTGCTTTCTGAAAACTTCTGCTCAATATGGGCCGGTCTTTGAATTTCAAAATGTAAGTATATAAATATATAATAGATATAAAATTTGAAATATGAAGTTGCAACATTTCTTGATCTCAAACTTAACCTATTATTTCTAGGGCTTATAATTTATAGTTAACATTTATTCAAAAAAATAAAATAAAATAGATCTCCTCTCAGTGTCTCGCTTTATATTTTTTTATTTAATATTTATTAAATAAAAAATATTGTAACTAATTCCGGTGTTGGCCGGATAATGTCTATATAATGTCCATGAGTAACAAATCACAAATCGATCTTTATTATAGAAAATTTTTGTGGGATAGGAGGTTGTTAACAATTACGTAGTTATAGAACTAAATAAAAATGGGAAAAAAATAACAACGTTTATATATAATTCTTTTTGTCAGGTTAATCAAAATCCAACTCATATCTAAATAATTAAATTTTAAATCTTTAGTTTTAAAATTATATCAATTAGGTTAATTGAATTAATCAGATTACAGTTACATCTCTAGACTTTCCAAGTTTTTTAACATTTAGAAATTTTTCCCAATTTATCATGAGCACATGATGGGTACTGAATTCTTCGAGAATGGGTTTTGTAATTACTCAGGTTGATATCTCATTCATATCTCACTTTGAAAAAAATTGTAAAAATATTATTTTTTTCCCAGTCATTGATAATCTATCTTTATGCCATCAATAACCTTAATTTAAATTATTTTTTTTCTTTTAGCATAAGATGAGAATAAAAAAATCTAACATCACCTCAAGCGGCAGACACCTTAGCATTTCTTTAGTTAATTATTTGACTTATTAAGCCCCAAGGAAGTGACACCCAAGTTTTGGAAATCAGCTGTCTCATGTCCATCACGCGTAGTAAATTCATGTCCCCATCGGCATTAACTCAATCACAGCCATTGATTTATTGAACCAGTCAAAACTCCCCAAGCAAAACAAACTGAAGTACAAATAACTTTCCCTGGGTCCGGTTTTACATAGATACCTAAAGCCCTTTAATTCCTGCACCGGGACCAGGCAAACCTATTTTAGATACGGACTAGGTCCAACGGCTCTCTTTGTTTCTTTCCGCTGCCAACCAATTTCGCAAAAAAATAAAGAAAGATAAAACAATTACCAGAACGCCAACTCTTCTTTCTCCAATCCTTTTATGACATACTGACCGTTGCACACCTCCATACCTCTAAAGTCAGACTAAAAAGAAAAACAGAGCGCTTCCTTTCTCGCTCTTATCTCTCTTTCTCTTCACAGTCAGAAATTGCTAAACAGATAAAACCCAATTCACCTCTTTCGTCAATTCCATGGAAGCAGCATCTCAAATGGGCTGCTGCGTTTTCCTGAGGTGGCCCACGGCACCGCGCCTCTGCTACAAGCGGCTCGAGCAAGGCGAGTCTGATGAGCCGTCAGTGAAGGTCATAGTTGGGAAGGAGAGAAGGGAGTTCTTGGTTGATCCATTTGTGCTCGACAAATACCCGTTTCGGGTTTTGATGGAGATGGTCAGGAAGGAGAGAAAAGGATGGGAGTTTGGCAAAAGAGATGTGATTTTTGTAGATGTCGATTCGATTTTGTTTGAACACATGCTCTGGTTGGTTTGTAATGATCGATCGAAATCGGCTTTTTCTATGGTTCAGCTTAACTTGAAGGATATTATCGAATTTTATTCTAGTGATTATTGAGGCACAATCAGCTGCAAAAGGCGGCTTAGTACTTTTTCTTCTACATAGAATTTCTTCTGTGATGGAATTGGTGTATATTAGATCGGAAATAATATTGTTTAATTACTTGTGGTGATATATGCTCCTCTTTGTTTTTTTTTCTTGGTTATTGCTTAAAACCCAGATGAAATTCTAAGGGTCTGTAATTAGAATATTTGTAATACGAACTGTATAATTTGGGAAATAATAGGAAGGATTTGGCAAAATTTTGTTACCAGATGAGAATACATTGTACTAATGATTTGAGCATTCCTTTTTCTTTTGTTTTCTCTTCCACATGTTATTTAGTATACTGATCAACCAATGGATCTAGATTTAGTTAACCCAGCTTTAAATTACATCAGCGAATTTGCGCACTGTTTTTTCTTACCACAAAGGCTCATACAAGTAATACGATTGCATATAAGAATGAAGAGTATTCTAATTGTGAGGACTGAGGATTCCAATTTGTTCAAAAATGTCCTTTTTCCTTTATTTTTTGCCTTCTTTTATTTTACATCAGCAAAATTATTAGCAAAAAGCCAAAATGTTAACAGTACTAACATAAGCAACGCAACTAGCATGAACCCAAAAAAAAAAAAAAAATGGCATTCCACAGCTCAAATCATGGCCTGCAGAAATAATAATAATCATCGCTGAGGCGGCAGAAAATATGCATTCATGCATGATTCGATATTTTATTTTATTTTTATTTGCTCCATTAGTTATTATAATAATTAGAATATTTAATATGGTTTGGTATTGTGCTGTTCACTAAGCCAGTCTGTCAACTAAACAATAAATTTCCATAATAGCTGTGTTCTGATAAATTTTAAAAAGCATTTGACAATATTGAGGAAGCTATAAAAATCAAAACGCTCACCCATACAATATTAATAATCAAGATTTCGAGATTCAATCATAATGTTTCTTTATTGACTTGTGCAATGACTTATATCTGCCACGAATATTTAAAAATATTTAAATCCCAAGTCCTATTAATTTGCATGGAAGCATTTGAACAGTCGCAATATTTTCAATTTCCTTCTTGTTGATCATAATTGCAGCACAAAGCTTCAAAAGTCGGATATGAGATGCCAAAACATTAGCATAATAAGTGTCAATTGAATCAATAAGTTAAAAGAAGTTCAATATTCTTCTGACTTTTATATTGAACTTACTGACTACTAAAAACAGTTGACAACTTCTGTTAAGTACTTTGAAATAAATAAATAAATAAAGACGAACACTTAAAGAAAACAAACAATTAATTCCATTATACCTTAAACCTGACTAAATTAAAACAAAGCAGGGAAGGGAACTTGAAAGTTGATGTCCGGTATAATAATTTATAAATCTCAAGGACCGTTTTAAAACCCAGATAGCCTCTTTTGGATCGGATAGTTGAGAAGAACTCTAATCATATACTTGTCCCTACTCTTTTGTTTTGCCCTTGATTATTTAGGCTAAATTAGATATCTTATGAAAACTGTTATATTGTCTAATAAACTAATCAGACTATCAATTGATTAGCTCTTCCATACACGTAACGGCTTCACACAACTGGCTCTCCTTTTCTTTAATGTCAATAGCAATTAACATATATTTGATTATTTCTATTCAAATGAGGACTGTAACTTTCTGATTTACCAAACTGACAGCCACTGTCAATTTATCTAAAATAAAACTTTCTGATTTACAGATTTTTGAGAAATAGAAAGATCCATTGATTGAGCTAAATCTTTGACAGGGCCCTTGGAGTCATCTCATCTTCATAAGATTTGAAAATTATTAATATAATGACACTGGAATCTTGTTTGACCGGGTTATTCTTATGCTTTGTGATTATTGTATGAAGGTGAGAAGGATTTTTTTTTTTTCTATCATCAGTTTTGGTTAATGCAAAATTTATTGAACTTCATTTAAATAAGAAATAATTAAATATTCAGAAGTCAGAACAATCACGCGCAGTCGAGGAAACATCTTTTTTTTTTTCGGATTAAGAATTCAATTCGAATGAAATTATTCGGGCCATATCCAGCCCATTCATCCGGCCCAATAGTTGGAATAACAACAGTTTAGTGAGGGAGTGCTTAATACTGTTCAGATATCGTTGTTGATAGCTACATATTCAGCCATTTTTTTCATCATTTCAGCTGTCAATTTGTAGGAAATATGGTTGTACGCCAAGTAAGCCTAAGGCTCTGAAGTAAATTGGCTTATCTTTTGTGGTTTAACTATAGCCTACCAAGCAACATTTTATTTAATTATTTTTTCCAATGAAGGATTTTATTATATTTAGATGCTTTTCTGATAAAATTTTTTGGGGGCATATAAGACACCGCTGACCAAATAAGTATTCCAACTTATAGTCTACTTCAAGCTTAAAATACGGGGCAACTACCTTCGTTAACTGCTAATAATAGACAAACAGTTCTTTGAGCTTTATTTATTACTTTCAAAATGTATACCTGGTGCATTTTTATTGGTCCTGTTATACTCGATTCACATGGTCACGAGACTGATGAGAGAATCTATGTTCAGTAGTTAGTATGGTTCGTATGGACGGCTATCTGATATGATATGATTACAAGTATCATTCTCAATTAAAACTAAAGTACTATAATTGTTATTTTGTTATTCCAGTTTATAATTTGAACCAATTATGTGCTAGGTATACCTTTTTCTTAAGAAAACCAGATTTGTACAAGTGGGCTGGGATCCATCTGTTTAAAGAATATTACTTTTAAGTGATGATTGATTGTTGTAGGAGGAAACAAAATCAATGCTGAAACTATCCTTTTCCTTATCAGCTAAGAGACGCGTTAGATGGTTAATAAACAAACAAGTATATTTAAGCTTCACAAAAAATAAAAGAAAATAAGGACGAAGAAGTAAGTTTGCTCTTCTGTCCTGCTTATTCACGTTATTTCCATTAATAAGCTTTCTTTGGTTAAACAGTGCCAGACTGCCAGAAGAGGACCTTTACTTTTATTCTATTAACTTTTTCTCTAAGAAACATATTTTTGTGAATTATACGGCTTCCATCGATTATTACCCGAAATGCATTTTTTTTTAGCACATATATGTTTAATGTTGTTCTCCTTTCATTGTAAATAATTGCGATGCATCCACTGGAAACTTTTATCAGGTCTCAGTAGAAAAGGAAAAAAAAGGAGAGAAGCGTTTACATAAAGTGGAACTTACCAAAGTATTTTAAAAACATAGAGGAAGTCATTACTTGGTCAAAGCAAAAGCAATAATCAATAAATAAAAAATAGAGGAAGTCATTACCAAAAATGCCTTTTAAGTTTTAAGATAGCGAGACCCAATATCAGAGGATCAAAATTCAATAATCAATAAATAATATTGTTTTAATATGTAGTAGTAGGTGTAATCAATTTTACTGAGTATGTGTTTTGGAAATACAAACAATCTCAAAGATGTAAAGAGAAAATATGGTGTGCATCTCCTTATCATAAATTGCCTACCAAGTATATATTAGTTGAGAGATCATAATGAAAAAAATTACATAAGAAATCAAAATAAAGTTATTCACTTTTTCTTTTCTAGTTAAACTCTAAAAATCAAATGCACTTCCATAAGAACATACAAAAAATTAATGAGATTATTTGATCACAGGTTCTCTCCACCCTGGGTCAAACTCAAAAGTGCCATTTTAAATTACGGACGTGGTTTCGTTGTGCTAAAACAAAAACTAAAACGCGGAACCTCCCAATTCTCGTTATATGTACCAGTTTAATATAACGATATAGTAGTTAATTAAGAGCTAACTAAATCCTACAGACACAACATTCTAGAAAAATAAATAAATAAATAGAACATAACAGCATACAGCTCCAACTACAATTTGAACACGCTTTTACCGTGTAACGATTGAGAAAAGATATCGTCGACAAAGTAAAATTATTTTTTGACGGGTTCAAACTTGAAAAAGCATTGTCTCGTCTCTCCGTCTGGCCAGGTTTCTTGTAGTCTTCCACCAGTTTACTCGGTAAAAAAAAAAAAAAAAAAAAAGGTTACTCGTTCAACTTCAGTTCGCCACCATTTTGGTGTAATACGATAGAAATATGAGTCAGACATGTCACTATTTATAACTCGCGACACTATTACTTGCTAAGTATTGCCACATAAAATCCCACTGGAATCAGCCGACCGCTAGGCGCTAGTTAGTAGTTATAGGTCTTGACACGCCATTATTCCCGCTAACAGACCGTTTCTCCACTTCTTATAACATAAACAATAATACTTATTATTTTCATGTTATTCCCCCTAAAAGAAAACATATTATTTTTTCACGATATTTATTGGAAAGAGGACAATGCACGGGTCCCATGCAATTGTGCAAAAAGCTGCACTGTTCTCCGGCTGGCACAACACGGACCTTGACCGCACCCAAACCATGGTGTGCCCCAGTCGGCCCCGCTCCAATCGGCACTTGCGCTGCCTTTTTATCTCCCACCTGCACCCGGTGTATTACTCCGAACAAATGGGTTGTGGTCCTGGTTTTGTAGTTTATACTTCTCGACTATCTGTACTACCGTGAACCTGGTTTATGTAGGTGAATACTGATAAGGCCGATCCAGCGGGCCCGAACTTGGCATCTAATGCTTCCCACCTAATCTCAACCGTACACCTGTCGAACCGCTTTACCTCACTAAAGTTTTTCGTTGGAGAGAGAGGGATTAAACGGATTAAACTGTCTCACAAACCAATCATAATTAATTACTTCGTTACTCCCACATTAAACAGACTTCTCTCTAATATAAAGACCCCAAACTCCACTAATCGTTCCAGACTTCTCTCTCTCTCTCTCTCTCTCTCTTATCACTCCCCAATTCCTCTCCATCCAACCGAAGACAACTCGAAAGAAAACCTAAATTCGACACCAATTAATCCAATCTCTACTCATGGAGAATCGCAAAGAGGTGAGCTCAAAACTCACTAGCTAGCTCTCTCGATTTGACACTAATCGCTCGATTTTCTTTTTCTGACTTGAATTTTGGATTTTGTACAGGGGAACTGGATGTCAGTACCTACTTTCGGAGACTGGGACATGAAGAACGGCGCCATGCCCGACTACTCCATGGATTTCACCAAGATCCGGGAGATGAGAAAACAGAACAAGAAGGAGATCTCTCGCGCCAGTCTAGGGAACGAGGAGGAACTCGCGAGTAACTCGAGACAGGGTGGTGGGGCCCACAGGGATAGCAACCTCCACCACCGCCACGTGGACTCTCATGGGTCGGATGGGATGGATCATCGCCGCCCGCTTCATCACGCCCGTGACCAATCTCCCACGGTTAGTAAATCTCTCTGTCTTTTTCTGAGGTGGCACCTTGCAATTGGTTGATGTGTAGAATTGTAGATTGCGTTCGTAAAGAAAGATAGTAGCTTATCTTTTTGTAAAATTCGTCTTTGAACCTGGAGCACGGAGGTGTGAAGCAATTTAAGTAACCTACCCGTTCAATTGTGAAAGCGTTTATCTATGAGATGCTGCTCCGGCTTCATTCAAAATTGGCAACTGGAAGAACTCGAGTGGAATTCCATTTGGGAACCGGAATTGTCTTTGGTTGTGGATTTTCCACTGAAAAGAAAGTACAAGTTAGGATCCTCTCCCTGATGTTTTAATGGAGTTCTCCAGCTTCAGGATGAACAATCACTGAATGGTGGGGTCGGATACCTTGGGAAAGGTCGTAAATTGACGGAAGAGTTTTACTTTTCCTTTACTTTACTCAATAGAGACGGTATTAAAGTTGCCCGTATACAGAGACCTTGGTTTTCTCTTTCCGGATTTGGGAAGCGCGTCGCCAATTGCTGTACGGCACTAGCAGGAGCAACATTTTCTATCTTTCTATTAAAAAACATTGTGGGGCCTACTTGTCAGTTGGTGTTTCGTAGAAGACGCGTTCTAGGCAAAAATGGCATGTCATTGCCACGTCAGTACAAATGGGATGGGCCAAGATGCCAGACGAAAGAATCTCTATGGCAGATTGGATGGTTGCTAGTGTACAGCCTAATCTGGACAACTGTTTCTTACTGTGCTGGCCTTTCTTCGTACACGTATATATTATATCATATCTACCTACATCTTTGATAAAAAATATCCTTTTCTCATTATTAATTCGTCATAGTTTCGTACCAAAATATTTAATCCATTGAATCCTTTTCTCATTATTAATTCGTCATAGTTTCGTACCAAAATATTTAATCCATTGATTGGACTTATTTTAATTGTTTATACTACGTGGGGACGTGCTTGCCCGTTAACGTACGGCTCCTAATAAGCCTACTCTTTTCTATTTTTTATATTGTTTTGCGCCAAATAGGCGGCGGTCTCCTTGTTGTTTTTTCACCTAATTTTTCAAAGGTTTTACTCGCCTAACTGTAGAGGTCAATTGTCTTTAGTGTAAATGGTGGATAATGATGTGAGTGCTGGAATGGCTCTATTGTCTTTGCGGAATGGTCCTGAATTTGGACTAAATTTAAAAAATTGAATTGACCCGTTAAAAGAATGAAAATAACCAGAATTAAATTGATTTTATTAATTTCACGAGTAACATATTATGATTAATTAATCAAATAATTTGGGCGCTAAGTCCAATTGGGTTGGATCTGTTGTTATATTTATAACAGAAACAAATCCATAATAAATAAATAGAAGCCAGCCGAAATACTGCTATAACATGCGAAAAGTTATAATTAATATATAAAATTTTAACCAATTCTGCAAATACTGACATGTAGTAAACATATATTTTTTTTTTTTTGTTAATGCAGGGCCGGAAGAAGCTACTGAGCTATTTCCAATGCTGTGTAGGCGCTTCAGCCTGAAAATGTGGTGCCACAGAGGAAATGTCTAGGATTAGTTCGTCGCTGTATTTTTGCAGTTGTTTCTCATGTAATTTCCATGAATTCTAAATATATATAAATATATGCTTGAATCATATCTTCTTATGTGGCTGGCCTAAAGTATAGAAAAAACACACACAGACACACACATACAAAAAGCACAAAAAAAATATATATATATATATATCCTCATTCATCTCTTGACTTGTCAAGTAGATCTGTTGGACCAGGAAGACATCATATCATGAAAAAGTAATCGTCCAGAAAAGAATGGAGACTCCAGTTATTTTGTTTCTCGTTTACCCAGTTTTGACGTTTACTTCATCAAGTGCTTCGGACTTCAGTGCATTGTAATCCAGTTTTGCAAGAGCATTTCCCTTTATTTATTTGAAAGAACAACTGAAGTGGAACATTGTCTTCTGGGATATATCTCTATCTCTATCTCTATCTCTATCTCTACTATTATACTTATAAATGCACCTAGAGAAAGGTCACAACAATTTTTGTTAACAATTTTTATACCGTTGATCTGTAAATGTATGGTTAGATCTGTCTCAACACATCTCTATGCTCACACAAGGAAAGAATTATCTCGGTTTTGAATTGCTGCACAGAAGGAAAAAATTTTCTTTGGATTTGATTGGTTTTCCATCTAATATAGAAACAATTGAATAACATATCAATTTGTATCGATGGTAAATTAAGAAACATATTTTTATTGTCTAACATTATTTTGTTTTTTTATTTGCCCACATATGAGGGCATCTTATGCTAGTTAATATAAAAAGCACGGCTGCAAGCATAGCGAATTCAAACTATATGTTTCATGAACAAAAAAATAAACTATATATTTATAATCCTAATGTAATTTGTATATTACTAATTGTTGAATTCAACGTAAAATAAAACTGAGCAATCGAGTTCAAATAAGTTTAAACCCAAAATTAAGTTTGACTGACCTTCACACAAACCTAATTATTAATGTTTCTATTAGTTTTTTATCTTAAAAATAAAGTGTTATAATAAAAGATAGCTATGTAATTACAGATATTTTGATCTTATAATAAACTCGAAGAATTATAATAAATATCATTTATATTATATGTAACAAAGCTAGCATCATTTGCTACATTCATAACCAGGTATTTCAAAATTAAATAGCATAATTACATACCAACGAAGTGATATATATTCTCTTTTTAGTTTAAGTTTTTTATTAAGAATTTTAAAAACTGAAGCATACAATTAAGTGTATTCAAACCCTCGTATTTTATTATCAAGTGTATTTTTTAAATTGAAATGTATGGATACGAAAGTGATGTATTAGAACTTATTTAGAAGTATCAAAATAGAATTCTAACTCTTGTGGGCCGTCTCCTCTTGATATAATTAAATATAAGTGCACCTTTCTAAAATAAAACTTTTAGTATACGATAATGATGTATTAGAAGTCTTAAAATCGAATTTCAGTTCTCGCGCCCCATCCTAAATAATTTTTACACGCTTTAATTATAAACGGAACAGATTCGAAACGAATTGCTTTCAAATTTTATCCGAATTTTCATTTATTGGATAGGAAAATAATATGGATATATTAAACGGATGCCAAATGTGATTATTAAATCCTACAAATGGACACGGAGTATAAATAAAAAAAATTTGAATAAGCATACAAATAGGAAATAGACAATTAACATATAGTGCAATTAAAAATGTAAATGATTTTGCATGAATTAAAGCAAATTTTCCTCAAAAAAGGTGCTTTTACTGATAAAAATTTCAAATTGAAAACAACAATTAATAGACTATAAAATATGTGATATTAGTTATATCCGGACTAGATAACAAGTATATCAATAAGAGGGTGTTTTAACCACCCAATATATATATATAGAGAGAGAGAGAACATTAGAAGGTGAGATGTAAATTAGAAATTTTGACAATGTGATGTCATCCTGCAAATGAAAAATTTATAGGAAAATTTGTTTCGAATTTTGAATAATTTAATTTAAATATCGACATTTTATACGAAAAATAAATACAAATATTATAATGTTTGCTTATTCGAATAGCATTCTAATATTATTATCAACACACAAAAACAAAAAGAATAAATCCTTTTCCTGTACCCATATAATACAACTCGGTTCGTGGCTGTGGTTCAACTTTGCATTATCCGTACGGAACATTTTTTCAGCCCCACCGGATCGGCACAATAATTGCATTTTAATATCTTCCAGCTGTGAGTGTGTGACTTTATTTTTAGAGATAATTAGATTTATGCCATCATGAAAAATAACTTATTTGAAATATGTCATTGTTAAATTACTAATTAGATTTATGCCATTATCAAATTGTTAAAATTAGATATTTACCATTATTTTCTTCTAAAAAAAGATTAAATTCTAAAAATGTCATTTCTACATCTCTCATTATTTGTAAAAATTTCCAAATTACCCTGTTGCCTCTGCTTGCAACTTGTTTTCTTGTGTCGTGGGCCATGCGAGAGTCCTTTAGCAATTGATGATTTGGAGATTTATCAAGTACTAGACAAATGTGATTTGGGGTTTTGATCAAGTAGCAAACAAAGGAACAATCAAAGAATATGAAATGAGAATAATCAAAATATGCATTGGGTTCGTATTCTTAATATAATTAATTAATCATTGGTCTTCTAGCTGAACCATTTCACTATAAATCTTTATTTATTTCAAATAAAAATAACAAAATTACTTAATAACGTGAATGGGTGAAATTTAACTTTAGCGCATTAATTGTTCTTAATAATACAAAAATTTGTTTTATGCCACAAGCCCACAATATATTGTAATGCACCAGTGGCATAAGTTTAATTTTTATATTTTTACAATGGCACAAAAATTATTTTTATTAATTTATAGTGACATAAAATCAATTTTTATTTACTGATGACATTTCTCTAATTTTAAACTTTTGTAATGGTATATATAAAAAAGGTAAAATTGTCATATCAATTGACCAATGGCATAAAACTAATTTTTACTATTCTATAATGGCATAAAACAAATTTGTCATTTAGTGATGACATTTTACTAATTTCAAATTTTCACAATGACATAAATCTAATTGACCCTTATTTTTATTATTATACCTTCCAGAGACATTTCTTGAGTGTTGCTTAATTCGTTTCCATTTTTTGATAAAGACACTCATGGCTGTTTGCCTACTTTGTTGCAAACTTGCAACCATCGAGTTAATACCATACCACCTGCTGCACTGGAAAATTCAGATCGGATCTGAACCGTTCAAGATTCGTGTCGTGCACATCTTACAGGTCCCCTGTAAATATCTACAGCTGAAATCTGCACGGTGCTTGTGAGAAGATAAAAGGCACGCAATATTCCAGTAATAACAGTGCGATTTATTTGGATAGACCAAAATCTCACCCCTCGCTATTATACGAGTGCTGATCTGAGACGCCTAATGAGCATCTTCTGGCCCATAGCAGACATTTACACTGTTCCTGTAATGGCAGCTAGCATTTGTTTTCAGTTTGTAGCATGAATTAGAAAAATACACATTGAGCAAAAACTCATAAAATCTGCATCAAGTAAAAACGGTGTAGTAGACCCGCAAGTGTTAATTTTTTTTTTTTTTTTAACCACATAATGGAAACATCATTTTGAATGTCACACCATGCTAACACTGTTCTGATATACTAAGGTGTCGGAATAAGTTGAAGCAAGAAATCATATATAATTAGGTATTTACAACAAAGAAATGGGCCTCACAGTTGCCTGATCTAAGTAAACAAAATCTGATGAGGCGGCCTAGTCAGAGAACTAGATCTAAGACAAAGAAGGCATATCCATCTTTTAACAGATTCGATCTGAATTAAAAACAGGAATTCTTTTCAGACACATCACGCATGTCCATCTTCTAATAGATCTGAATCAGATACAGGAATGCTTTTCATCACTTCAATGACACTATATCCAGGTTCCTTTTTTCTTACCTTCTGAAAATTTAAAAATTTTCTTACTCTAGCCACATCACCCCACATATCCTTAGAAGCATAAATACTCGACAGAAGGGGGTAGACCCCACTGTCAGCGGGGTCCATCATCAGTATCTTATCTGCTGCATGCTCACCAATTTCTACATTACCAAAAACCCTACAGGCACTCAGCAAGCTCTTCCATAGCACCGGTGCCGGCTCAACTGGTAATTGTTCGATGAAATTTTTAGCCTCATTTAACCTCCCTAATCGGCCAAATAAGTTCACAATTGAAGAATGGTGTTCTAATCCAGGTTCAATATTGTACTTCTCCTGCATAGACTTATAATGGCACAAACCTAATTCAACAAGTCCCGCATGAGCACATGCTGTTAATATGCCAACAAAAGTTATGTAATTAGGGTTTATGTCTTGTTCTCTCATCAGGTTGAAGACCCTTATTGATTCCTCTGCCTGTCCGTTCTGTGCAAAAGTTGAAATCATGGAATTCCAACAGACTGCATCAGTTGTGCGAGTGGAGTTGAAAAGTGCACAAGCTTCTTTAACGCAACCGCATTTACCGTACAGGTCTATAAGGGAACTTAAAATGTGAGGATCCAAACTTAGACTGAACTTTATTACTAGATTATGGAGTTGTAAGCCATTAAAAATGCTTGTGAGATTGCTTGCAGCAGTTATAAGTGAGGCAAAAGTTAACTTGTCAGGTGTAAAGCCATTTACCCATAGGCACTGAAAGAGCCTCAGGGCCTCCTTATTTTGTGAATTTCGGGTGTACCCCAAGATCATTGCGTTGGTAATTACCAAATCAGGTTCTGCTATCAGATCGAAAACTAATCTTGCATCTCTTGTGAAACCACATTTTGCATAAACATCAATTAGAGCACTGCCAATAGAGAGATTTGACAAAATGCCAGTCTTAACAACCAAACTGTGGATTTGTCTGCATAAGTTCAAAGAAAATAGCTCTGATGAAACACCAAGAATGCTAACAAATGTCAGTATACTCGGACTTACTAATCTAGATCTCATACGATTGAAAAGACATACCACCTCCTTGATTTCCCCATGTGCAGAGTAACCTTCAATCATGGCATTGTAAGAAACCGTACTGCCCTTTGCAAAACAATCGAATACCAGCCGTGCATCAGTTAAAGAACTACATTTGCAATACATGTCAATGAGAGCATTTTTGACATAACCGTCAGAATCTAAGTCAGCCTTTATGGTGTAGCAATGTACTTGTTTCCCTTGAGTTAAGGCTTTCAATGAACCACAACAACATAGGATGCTCGTGCATGCAAAAGAATCAGGTTGTAGACCCAACCGGGTCATTTCTGAAAGCAAACTCATGGCCATTAAATCAGATGAATTTTGCATGTAACCTGCGATCAGGGTTGTCCAAGAAACTAGATTTTTCACATGCATAAAATCAAACAATCTTTGTGCACTCTCCAACCTATGGCATTTGCAGTACAAATCAATTAGTGTGTTTTCAACCGAAATGTCCATCTCAATTCTATTTCTATACATATATCCATGGATTTGGCTCCCTCCTTTGAGAAAATTAAGTGCAGTACAAGCACTAATTGCACTTGCAAGAATAAACTTATCAGGTTTTATTGGCTCATTTTGCATTAAAGAGAAGCATTTCAAGGCCAAATCAGAATTCCCCATTCGAATATAACCAGTTATTACTGCTGTCCATGTTGCCGAACTTTTTACCGGCATTCCATCGAATATGTACAAAGCCTCCCCCATGGTCCCAAAGTTTACATAGAAGTTTATTAGAGTGGTACCCACAAAATCATATGCGTCAAAACCTAATTTTACTGCCAAGGTATGCACCTGTAAGGCTGAGCTCACGTCCTTCAACTGAACACAGGAACGTAACACACTGGACAGGATATACTCATTTGCTCTACCCCCTGAATGTTGTAAATAGCTTGAGAAGAGCGAGAGAGCCATTTTTTCTTTGCCTTGGTTAGTGCACAGGGAGATCATGGATGACCAAGTAATCTTATTTCTCTTAGTCATTCCATCGAACATCTTGCGAGCAATGTTAACTCTGCCTAACTTTGCATACCCGTTTAGCAATAGGTTGTTTAGAAAAATATTTGAATTGAGGCCTGATATAATTAATTGTGCATGGATTGGTGCGAGATGAAGGTGGTGGGTACGATCTGAAATACATTTTTGCAAGAGATGAGTCAGAGTTTGGGCTCGAGAAATGCGGTTTTGGACGGATGGAAAGGGGAGAGCTTTAGCAAGGTTAAATTTCATTTCATATGAGATAACATTGTGGAAGTTAGACACACTTGAGGATTCTTTTTTGTAGTTTGAAATTCGAACTTTATTACTGCGATATTCTGCTACAGAAAATATGAAGCCACGTCATGCAATTAAAGGCTGCTTCTGCCGCATGTTATTTTTTATTCCGAGATTTTTGTTTATTAGTCGAGCAGTTAATCAACCCAGAAAACTGTTCATATAATATCAAAAGACAGTACCAAGTACCAACTCACTGATTAAAAGAGTCTATGCATTTGGGTTTACATAGTCATATAAATTTATGCATATAATGTTATCTAAATATGAAAATAACAATGGTTATGTATTCATGTGTTCCTGTCATGTTGAACCTTGTAAGCAAGAAATATTATCATCAAACAATCTGAACACTACTCGATCATATAATAAAAAAAAAATTTGACTTTAACTAAGTTAGACTGCTATATGTATTACTCACTACAAAGAGCAAAATTTGTTTTTTTTTTTTTAATGAGTTTATTGTCTAAACGTCATCAAAATTCTGTATACTGCCAAAAATACTATTTATTCACGCAAAAAAAAATCGGTTAGGACGAGTAAGATAAAATTGGATAATATCTTTTTCCCAAACAATTTCTCTCCTCGCGAGGTTCAAGTTTTATTGGAATCATGAAATTAAGCAGACGTAAAACTTAATAAAAATCATAATTAATTACCAAAATATATTTGTTGTATAAAAATGTAAAAAAAAAAAGAAAAAACAAAAATGCACTGCAAATTGTATATGTTGCATAGGAGGAGATTCAGAGGCCCTAATGATTTTGCATTAAAGCTAAGATGCAAATGTCTTATTAAGCATAATTTTAGGCAAGTGATAAAAATACAATTCTGTATATTATATACTTCATAAAAAAAACAAAAGTCATACCGATTATAATATATTGCAAATTGATGCCTGAATTGCAGCGTATTTGTTTTTTTTGTTTTTTTTTAAATAAATCCCAGGGCATCATGTTCGTTTAAAATTACTTTGCATCCAATTCACCAATTGGATAAACAAATAATACAAAACATAGTTTTCTAATTTTCATACTGTATTATCTCAAAATAACATTTTGTTAATTCTATAAATATATATAATTCTTCTATCATGAGGAACTATAAGAAGAATAATTAACGTCTTAACTAAATATATTTTCTTCTGGCTAATCAGTAACGAAGAAAAGGACTCTACCATAAAATAATTTACACCATCCGATGCAACTCCGAATAAAATTATCTCGGAGACTTAGACCATCAAATGATGATTATTTATCCAATCTAGAATAAACTCTCTCTCCATTTCATTCAAAATGGAGAGCTCCAAACCCCCGTCCATTATTATCTACATCCGCGAACTCTAGCCCCTTCTAAAATAATCTCTACATACTCCACATCACTCTTCCGAGCAATTCAATCCGATCAACACCACCAAAACCAAAACCAACACCATGTCTCGCGCTACAACCCAAATCCGATTCGGAATCATAGGCTGCGCCGAGATAGCGCGCAAGGTCTCTCGCGCCATTTCCCTCTCTCCCAACGCCACTTTAGTAGCCGTTGGTTCCCGATCCATCGACAAGGCGCAGAAGTTCATCTCCGACAATGGCCTTCCCGCCTCCACCATCCCTCTCGCGCCTTACGACGCTGTTCTCGACCATCCCTCCGTGGACGCGGTGTACGTGCCGCTTCCTACGAGCTTGCATGTGACTTGGGCTGTCGCTGCTGCCAAAAAGGGGAAGCATGTGTTGTTGGAGAAACCCACTGCGCTTTGTGTTGAGGAGCTAGATGTGATACTGGAAGCATGTAGAGCGAATCGGGTCCAGTTTATGGATTCTACCATGTGGATGCATCACCCGAGAACTGAGAAGATGCGCGAGCTGATTTCGGATCCTACCCGCATCTGGGAGGTCAAGACGGTAATGTTTTACCTTCTGTTAAGTAGCAATTAGCTAGTGATGAGAGGTGCCAGTCTACCAGACTAATGGTTTACCAGTTTGAAGTTAATAATATTTCCTCTATAATTTAATATAACTTCTGGCTTTTTCAGCTTATTAAGAAATACAATGTTAATTCATCTAGCCACTAAATTAGTATTTACAAGATGAATAGAATATGTGCTTTGTAGTTTACATTTTTTGTTTTGTTATAAAAATTATGGCAGTTGGTTGGGTTAGGTTTGGTGTAACAGTTGTGCTAATGTTAATTGTTCAATAAGATGTAGACTTGTTATCAGAAGATTCCTTCTTTAGCACGGTGTCCTTGTGAAAAGAAACTTTAATTGCATCTGCCAGGAGGCCCACGTGCAGCATCACCACCTCATTGTCACCGCCTTTATCTGGTTGATTTGTTTTCTGCTCTGTGACCTTTTTGTTCTTTCTTCCCTTGCTTAAGAGATCACCCAACTGCCCAGGCCCATTGTGCTTGGCACCTCCATGCCATGGTCATTCTGATCTCTGCCTGCCTGTACTAGCTATGGTTATATTGTTAAAGGACTCCTTATTCAGTCATTCTACAGCTATCAGTTTATGTACATAGTTTATCTGCAGAGTCATGATCTTAAATAGATAAATAGCCCATCGGATCCATTATATGGATCTCAATTGCGATCCAATACTTGGTTTGGGTTTGAATCCAACTAGATCCAAATTGAAAACACAATATAAAGCAGATAAAAAATATTGTACAGGTAGAATTGTGTTAAACATATCAACCTTACATATGATGATAATTTGAAGTTCTGTCAGATGCTTGTGTTAGCCATTTGGCAATAGGAGGGGCTTGTAGTTAGTGTTCATAACAATTGATACTTGAGAACTTTACAATGCTGAAACAAGACAGGAAATATAATTGTTATACAGTTTCTGTTAGTTTTTAAGCGCTGTTACTGGCTAACAAGATATTACTGGCACATTGTACCTTCATATTCTGATTGCATTTTCATTTTTTTCTTTTTGTGTTGAACTTTGGAAATGCGAGTTTTGGTTTGAACCTTGCTCAAGTATGATCCAAATCTGAATAATTGACAGTCCTAGAATTTTTATTCTGCTGTATTTTTCTTAATTGAAACAAGCTGAAGATTTTGCATTTGAATGAATGACTTTCATAGTTCTGCATTATTATTTTGTTTGGATCTGAAATAGCATGAGTATGCAAATACACTAATCATCATTTTCCTGCTGTTTACAGGTAGACAGCATAGTTACTTATATGGCAGACGAAGACTTCCTGCAAAATGACATACGTGTGAAACCTGATCTGGATGCTCTTGGTGCACTTGGTGATGCCGGCTGGTACTGCATCCGCTCAATTCTCTGGGCCAACTCATACCAGCTCCCCAAGACTGTTGTGGCCCTTCGTGGGCCCATTAAGAATAATGCTGGTGTTATAATAGCTTGTGGGGCCCAGCTCCTATGGCCTGATGGTAGGTCGGCTACTCTCAACTGCTCTTTTTTGGCGCATCTCACCATGCAAATGACTGTGATCGGTACAAAAGGGGCATTGCATGTGACTGATTTCATTATTCCTTATGAAGAGGAAAAGGGCAGTTTCACATTTGTTAGCGATGCTGGTTTCACTGAGCTCGTGACAGGTTGGGTCCCAGTACCAAGCAAGCATGAGGTGACTGCTGACTTGCCACAGGAGGCGAGGATGGTAAAGGAGTTTTCCAGGTTGGTTAAGTTAATCAAGGAAGAAGGGAAGGAGCCAGAAACTAAATGGCCTGAAATTACGAGAAAGACACAGATGGTAATTGACGCGGTAAAAAAGTCGGTAGACAATGGATTTGAACCTGTTGATATCATTGGTTGAGACGGAGAGATGGTTCTTTGCGTAACTTGTTATTTAGTTAGACCCTGAGATGCGATGGATTACGAATGTTGTAATATCAGGTTGGTGGGTTCTTTATCTGTCAATGTTTGGTGTTTGAAATCAAAATTAGGCTTTACAAATTAGTGAGACGTTATGTCATGGACTAATTTTTTCGATGCGGTATGAGCCCATATCAATAACAATTATCACGAATGTTGTGAAGTTCAACCCATATGGAAAAGATGGTCAATTGCAGAATTTGTCTATTGTGATAAAACGTAAAAACGGTAAATGGAAATTTGCATGAACAGATGATTGTCATTTTTTCTAATGCTAGCCTATATGTAAATATTGGTCATTCATTTTGATGAAATCAACTTTAGGAAAAAACTAAAAGGCATAACATTCATGGTTACTAAAATCAATTGTTTTATGTTCTGCGCTCTCGGTTACCAAAAGTTCTTCAAAAAATGAGAGATTTGAATTCATCTGGAGGAAGGCTGGCTGGCTTGTGTACGAAATGAAAATGTTTAAATTATCTGCTATACAAATCAAGTTTTGAGTAAAAGTGCATGACTGCATGGATGGTACAGTCATCTAGTCTGACTGAGTCATCTCGTGGAACATAGACTCTCTTTATTTTTTTTTGAAGAAAGCAAGGGGTCAAGCCCAAAACTTTTATAATAAAGAAAGTTGAAATACAATGTACAGAGTGAGACGTAGTTCAAAGAATGAACCCGCTGAAAAAATGAAAAAAGAGAGAAAAAGAAAAAAAATAAAGATCTACAGCTTAAAAAACCTAAGTGTTCGGAGATCCTGAAGGGTTCAGGATTCTCCATTCTAACAGAGTGTCTTCCACAAGAGCAGTAAGATTCTTTTGACGAGAGTTGAAGAGTCTATCACAACGTTCTCTCCAGAGTACAAAGCAAGAGATCAGCAGTAATTCCCTCTGCTTTCTATCACAGCGTACGCACTGTAGCAAATCGAAGGTATCACCTGTTATGGGCACGAGATGGAAGCAAGCTGGTAAACTTGAGCAGAGACCTGCTTAAAGACTTGACAATGGAAAGAGATGTGACGGGCTGTTTCTTCATTCGCAGTACAGAGATAGCAACGATTTGGCAACTGCCATTCCCTTTTTTGAAGAACATCAGAAGTAGGTAACCGCTGCTGTAGGAGCTGCCAACCGAAAGTTAGGATTCTAAATGGGGCCCTTAGATTCCAAATCAATTTAATCGGTGAGAGTTCTAGCGGATTGCATTTTAGCATAGACTCTCTTATTGTAAAAGGGCTTACAATTGCAGAGTCGCAGGTGCTGCTTCGCTTTGGACAGCATCTCAAATTCTCAATCTTTTGAAAAAAGCGTTCTATTTTTCATGGAAAAATTATCTCCTTATTTTCTATCTTTTATGGACAAAATTACCTCTTTATATATTTGACAATCCCTCTCTTATTATTATTATTATTTTTTCTCATGGGGTATTGTGCAATTCATTTCTGGCTACAAAACAACTTAGAATAGTGCTTAAGGATTATACAAAAGAATAATACATCTCATCGTTACGGTACTACTATATATGGTCAAAAAATTCATCGAGCCAAAAACATGACCTTGCTATCTGTTATCGACACAAAAAGGATAGAGGTGATCTATACTAAAAAGGTCGGGCTCGTTTGGGATGCATGAGAATTGGCCAATTCCTGGAATTGACAATTTCATTCTCCAATTTTTCATCCAAACGGTTTTGGAATAGCCAATTTCATTCCTAACACAATTTTCAATAACACTCTTCCCAATGACATTTTTTTCTCTACTTTTTACACTTCCCAACGCTATTTCTAAACTCACCATCCAAACAACATTTCCAAATCGGAGGAGAAATATTTTGTATAGGAAGGTAAACGCAGGAAGAAAGTAGTTTCCCTCGCCATACGATGTACTTCCCATCCAAACACGGTAAAACTCAAAATTTTCTCCCGTCCTATCCATTACCTTCAATCCAAACAGAGTGTATAACATCTCATTTTCCAGGCACATGGAAGACCCACCGTCCAACAGTCTGATACCAGACCTGATACCAGACCTTCCCGACGAAATCTCACATCTAATAATCGCTCGTGTTCCGCAAATTTATCACCGGACCCTCTGCCATGTGTCGAGGTCATGGAGGTCGTTCCTGCTCGGGCGCCTCCTTTTCACCCTACGATCCTCCCTACAGTACACCGAGCCCACGCTCTGCCTCCACCTCATGTCCCACTCGAAAATCGACAGTTCGCGGATTATGATTCTTAATCGCGGCCACTCCCAGTCTCAATTCCTTCCCTCTCCGCCTCTTCCAACTGCGCTGCCTGGCTCTGCCTGTGTCACAGCAGGCCCCTTTCTTTTTACCATCGGTGGGTCCCGCTCAGGTTCCCCTTCTAATGTGGTTCAAATTCTCGACATGAGTGTAGGTGGCCAATGGTCCCTCGGGCCAAGAATGTCAACTGCTCGAAAAAATATGGCAGCCTGTTTTCTAGATGGCCGTATATATGTAATTGGCGGATGCATTCCTTCATCGGATGTCTGGGCTGAGTCACTCAACCCGTTTGATAGAAATCCACAATGGGTCCCGATTGACAGTCCCACGGACGGTCCCATGCACTTGCGGCGGAGTAATTTCATGTATGATTCTGTAGTGCTTTTGGGTCAGATACTGGCAAAAACATTTGATAATCAGGAAGTGGTTGCATATAGTCTGGGCGAAAACACTGGTTCATGTTCTGCATGGGTTTCAGTGCCCGAAGCACTAAAGCGGCTTAGGTGGATCGGAACTTGTGCAGTCGTGAATGGTATATTGTACTCAGTATATGACTCCTGTACGATTAAGGCGTATGATGCAGTGACAGATAAGTGGTGGCCTGTTATGGGTATTGACATTAATCTCCCCAAGTTTCCCACTAGTGTGAAACTGGTCAATTTTCACGGGGTTTTGTGTGTGATTTGGCTGCAGTCTTCAATTGAAAATAACAAAAGCGACCTGGTAAATTGGTTGGGGATTAGGGTTACTGATTTCGGCAGTAAAGGAGTGCATGGATCAATTCTGTGGTGGGAAATTGTGGCCCTCGGCGTGCCTTGCGGCTCACCTATTCTGCATTCTGTTGTTGTCGAGTTCTGATTTGAGAGTTTATGAGGTATTTGTTTCTTCAAATGATGAGCAATTTGAACAATTGATATTTATGGAATATGTTGAGATCATTTGTGGGAAATCTAATTCTGCAAGTAAAGAACATCTACCTATTTCATTGTAATTGAAAAATGTATCGAGATGATGTACTGTTTTAGGGTCTCATCTCGTCTTGCGCAATTAAAAACTTAACATATTCAGTATAATTTGGTGTTTTTAGTGCTTCTGTAACTGCAGTAGACAGATGACTGCATGCAAAATATTTATTAATAGTGAGTTATTGCATATTCATCATTTGATGATGTGAATCACCTCAGCATAATAAAATATGGTACAAAATTGAACGGTAAATCCTCATCTGGCCTATTAGAACCTGAATGTAACTTTGCTCACTGCTTCCTTCCATAATTGTATGCTTGAAAATATTATTGCATTGCCATATCAGATAATCGGATTTAAGTTTTCAGAAACCGAAGCAATTAATATACATCCACGGTTACTGTAATAATTTTATTAGCATCTAATGCATCATCACTTGGATACAGGAACAGAGAAAAAGAAAGAGCTTTTTATTTATTAATTAATTTTCTGAATAAGAAAACAAATGGTATTTATCATACAGTTTGTCTAATCATTGGCAACAAGCATGTACCAATTATCTTTATACATACTCTTCATTTATATGAGCAAAAATACAACCTAAGTTTGAGATCTTGGAGCATGACAGCAAGTGCAGGACCTTAGTTGCAGTGATTTTCACATCCACCACCGTGGAGCATTTTGGATGCCCTGCCATGCTTGCTCTGTTTCGTAGAGAGTTCTAGTTCTAGCTTCTTCTTTATTGGAAATAAGGAATATTATGCCTCATACCATAATCCAATTTAGAAGAGACTGCACGGATTCTTCAAAATCTATTATTAAATTTTCTCTTAAATATGCAACTGAGGCTTTATATCTTAATATCCATTTTAGACTTGACAGTCTCGGGGTCCAATTTGAAGTATGAATAGCACGAGACAATGTTTTAAAATACAATGTTCAATCTGCAAGTGGTTGGTCGTTACGTAAAGAACGAGCTGCAAGTATGTATGCAATCAGTCTATGTACGTAGTAGAAGTATGCATATAGTTTATGTAGATGTCTGTTATGAATATAGTTTCAATACTTCAAATTTTAATAAAAGTTTTTGTAGATTTTTTTTTCAAAAAAAAAAAATTACAAAATGATATAAGTATCATTTAGATTAGTTATATGTTTATTTTTCTTATAAGATGAGAACGGTTAAGGATCTTTAGACTGCGCTCCAGATGAAGTGAACCGATGGAATGGAATGGGAGAAACTAATTCACACTTGCTCCAGTATCGTTTGTGGGGCGAATAGATGGAATCGGATGGAACAAAATAGTGATTTGCGGAGACAATTTGTCACCCCAAAATCAGAGGTTATAGAGTGGAAATAGAGAACTTTTCTCTATGTAAGCAGACCCCACCGAGTTTTTTTTTTTTTTTTTTGAAAATGGACCCCACCGAGTTATTGTTGTTTTCTTTTGTGTTTTTTCAACAGTTTCGCCTGGGTGGTTTTGGAGCAAGAAAACTGTTGTTTCCTATTTTTTTCACCTTCCATTCCATTCCATTTCTTTCCTTTACCTTCGTAAAAAATTTCTGAAGGAAGCCTTAATATAGTAGTTATTCTTTTGTCAATGGTAATAAGGTTTTTACTCAAAACAAGCTATTACGTTCATTTGATCTTTATGGGGAGAAATATAAAATAGGCATAAATTTCAGCAGGTACAGAGTTGTGCTTCTAGCAATATTTAAATTAATTTGTTGAGTCTATTCGTTTTTTAGCTATTCGTTTTTTTTTTTTTTTTTTTTTAGACAATCAATCCGGACTATCATTTGGAAATATGTCTAGGTAACCATAAATATTAAATATGAAGATGGAATCTGGTTCTATTGGTTCCACTTGATTATAGTAATTAGACTGGTCCTATATTTGGTTTGGTCTCCACCAAACATGTCGTCTCAAAAGTTGAAATCCAAGGTATTAGGCGATTAAGTTTTCGGTATTTTGAGGTACAAAAGGTTCAGTTTATAATCCCAAATGTTACCTCTCTTCTTGCACTGTTCATCACAATTGAATGTTGAATCGGCTAACGTGTCTCCATGAGTACATCATAATCTAAAACTTCTGTATCCAATACATCAATCTTTAATCCTTACTGTCTATAAGGGAGCCGCAGCTTCGGTACTGTCCAATTCTTCAAGTAATTCATCTTAAGGATATCTAACTTATAAAACCTTATTCCTAATTTTATCCATTCACATATTCCTCCTATTGAATAGGTACAATAGAATAACTATTTTCAATATTTATTAACACATAAAATGGTTATCCGGAAACAATAAAGTACCTGTCAACATGTTTGTCGTACCGGTATTTGAGTTTTTCTTTACTTCTCCAACAACTTTCTCTGCTACTGGTGCTTTTTCCTGAATTAGTTCACCTACCGTGTTCGTTGTATGCCTGTTTGATCTTCGATTAGCAAAACTTCCACTTGCAGTATTTTGTTTCCACTGGGTTGTCCATATTTCATAGTTAGCGCTGGTTCTAGAGATAGTTCCTTTCTGTTGATAACCATAGGGTTTTGGACAATCTTTAACCCAATGATGAAGACTACCACAGTTATAACAAGCACGGTTGAGGTGTCGGCACTGGGTTTCTGGATGTGGACGTTTACACCTATTACACCAGTTAGATTTGGATGGGTGGGGTAATTTGATTGCAGTGGTTAAAGGTTGTTTATTCAGCTTTGTAATCTTTGTCATTGAAGCACCCTGTCTAGGTACTTTAGTCCTTTGTTTCTGAACATTTTGATTTTGATTCAGGTGTAGTTGGGTCTTTCTCTTTAAATACACATCTACTTGTTCCGCTGCATCCATTAATGTTTGCAGCCCTTGATTAGCGCTATTGTCCACAGCTATTGCAATATCTGGATCAAGTCCATCCAGATACTGACGCCTTTGTCGATAGGCATCATTGGCAATATCTGGAGCATATTGGGATAAACTCAGAAACTGGCTATTATATTTAGCAACCGTTCGCCCTAGTTGTTTGAGTGTTACAAATGTCAATCGCATTGCTTCCTTATGCACTGCTCCCATAAACCTTTGTTCAAAACGTTCTTCAAACCATGTCCAAGGAATTTGGGTAACATCTCCTTCGTAACCCCGCTTTACTCCTTCCCACCAAAACCGAGCAGCATTCTCCAGATAATAGGTTGCTAGACTAACTTGTTGTTTTAAAGGAGCTTGACATACCTCTAATCGAGACTTAATTGCAGCTAGTCATTCCTCCGCTGCTTTAAATCCATCTTTTCCATTAAACCGGGGAGGTTCTAAGCGAGCAAATGTTTCAAATTTTTGAAATGCCGCTTCGCCCCGATCCCGGGGACCTTGTTCAGATCTACCTGCTATCCTCCGACCATGTTCATAGGCTTGTAGCAGATGATTCACTTCATGATCTTCTTTATTCACTTGTTCTTCTCTTTCAGGCTCTCGTGCTCTACGCATATTACGTCGTTTTTGCCGTTCACTAGTGTTTTTCATTATTTAATTCCAACAAAAGAAATTTTATCCTATATTAACTATTAATATAGAGACATTATAAAATTATTTTTAATGTAGACAAGTAATTTGGATGCATGCATGCCTAACCTAATGCAGAAATTAAAATAAGTCGCCCTAGCCCGACTTCTACCCACGCTTTGACGAAACTGGTTAAGGCTTACACCATACTAACCTAAAGCTCTGATACCACAAAAGACTGTCACATCCCGACACATAGGATGTAACAATCCCGCCACGAAAGTACAGATAATTGTACTCCCGTAAGGCTTAATATGATCCATGACCGTTTTTTTTTTCAACAGATAATATGATGAATATTATCTGACTAAGGTATAAAGAAAAGAAATAAAGTAAAAGACAAGCACCCATTCAATTTCTTAACTGTATCACTTATTATATATAATAAACTGAAAGTACAGTACAAGTCAACTGTTTGACTTGTAAGTTTAGAGTTCCTATACAACATACAGTTTATTCCAAATGTATTTACCAAAGTAAAACTTATATGGTTTACTCAAAAACTAACCCTAATCATTTACAACCTATACAACCATCTAAACTATGTCTGGTACATAGAAGTAGAACAAGACATATTGGTGGTTAGATAGGGCACAAGCGTCTCTATGCATAGGTGACAACCGTCAGTAGCCATCCGCGGAAGTCTTCTGTCTGACCTGCATGTCACCTGGAACCCCCAACCGCCGAGGAACATGTAAACAAAAACGGAGTGAGAATAAATTCTCAGTGCGGGTTTTAGTTCCAGACGTGGATTTCTGGTCGAAATCTAGGTCTAAAGTAATACCCGAAAAATCAACATGAACATTAAAATTTAAATCAAATACATAAATCATTAAGAAATATAACTAAAATACTTTAAAACGGTGCAATGTAATCTTAACAATACTGTACTCTGTGCAGCGTAACGGAAATACATTCAGTTAAATCACATGAATTATAACATGCATATAAACAATCATGAATAAAGCATAAAGCAAAGACCTGTCTCAGAGCATATCACAGATAAACATCACATTCCGAACTTTTCATTCCTTTCTTTCTTTCTTTCTTTCTTTCTTTCCCTTACCTGGTCAGCAAAAGGGACGTATCCCTAGACCAGGTGGCAAGAGGGAATACCAGTACGTCTCAAATACTCACTCAGGTTCCCTTACCCAACCGGTTGGGTGGCAAGAGGGTAACCCCTCCCTTACCTAGCCGGAAAGAGGGCATAGCCCTTGGTCTAGGTGGCAAGAGGGAGTTCACTATCCGTATAGCGCTATCGAACAGGCCGAAGCCGGGGATCAGCCGACTTCGGGGAGTGGTGATTTGATATCCGTATCATATCACATCCATATCACATATCACAATTTCCTTTCCCCATTCATTCATATACCATCACATTCCATATTTTAGACTATCAAGCAATAATAAGATGAACTGGTACAATTCAGTTCATCATAACAAATGAATATGCAAACTTGCTTGATCTCATATATCAGATTAAACAAAGGAGATCAATCAGCATGAGTTGAAATATCTATTCCTATAAACTAACATGATCAATTCATAATGCATTCAATGAATTCAACAACATGCGATGCATATAAATTTAAAGTTACCGAGACCGGATTTCTATAAAAATCCACGTATCCGCACCTGTCGTTTAATTGAGGTCGGTCTCCGTCCAGCTGCCTGTAAGATAGGTCAAAAATCATTAAGATTTGACCAAACAGTACTAGACTTGACCTAACTGGAAGCTTAAACCTAAAAAGTCCGACTTACGGTACCAGACTGACTGCTATTCATCCATTTCTGGTAATTGCTTGTATTTTCGGTTTATTATTTCATTTTAAACTATACTATTATATTTCTTTTAATTTATAGATTTATAGTTTGATTTTATCCTTTATTATCAAATTTTGTTTTCGAATATCTGCTTTGTTGGTTTTTATTAATTTATTATTTATTTACAAATAATAATATTTATATTTATCTTACTAATTAAAGTGTAGTTATTTTATCATGCGATATTTATGTTGTTAATTATTTTCTTTTAGTTAATTATTTGTTTAATATCGAAAGTCAATTCAAGATCAGAATTCGAAATTTAAAGTCAAAATTTAGAAATCAGAAATAAACTCATAAAATCATAAAACAGTTTATTTTATTTTATTTGGGATCAGAAAGTCTATAATTTTGATGTCAGAATATCTGTTCTTGTTTTATTTAGACTTTGATCATCATATCCCGAAATATGACGGTTAATTAAAGGGATATCCGATTATTTCTAATGGTCCCACCTTTAATTAATTATTTTAATAGTCTGCATTAATTATTTAAGTTAGGGTCCATATATATAAAAGTCCAATATATCAATTCGAGTCCCAAGCAAAGAAAGTCCAAGCCTCAAATCCAAAGTCAAGTTCAACAAATAAATTCCAGCACAATTCATTGTCTAGGGTCCAAGCCCATATTATATATATATATATATATATATATATTTTTTTTTTCCTCACGGCGACAGCCCAAGCACCAAAAGTCCTACCTTTAATTAAAAAGGCCAAGCCCAACACAACCAAAATAGTCAAGCCCATTTTTTTTTTCTTCTCTTTCCCACGGCAAACAAAGGCCCAGAGCCACAATAAATATAAAGTCCAAGGCCTAAATTGCTAAACGGTTGAGCCAAGTCAACCTGGCCAGTTGACTTGAGCCAGCCAAACGGGTCCGCACTTGATCCGACAGGATCCGATAAAGATGTGTTCCACATCCGATCCAAAATCACATATTCTTTTTACTTAAAGGTCCCTAAATCAATTTTATTCATAAAACAGCCATTTTCTTCATAAACAGGTCCTTTTTAATTTACGCATAGGTCCTTAAGTAACAAATTATTTAGCAGATCAATCCCTGTCATCTCTAAACCCGTACCAGTTGGTACTAGAGGCGAGTTAGCCTCAACTGAGGTTGGTACAAGATCTATACCCACCTCACTAACAACTCAAATTGATTATATTCACGGATTAATCACAAACACACTTCAATTTCCTCATTTATTTAGTCCAAAATCGAGCCCTAACTTAAATTCTCGGCTCACAACCAAAAATCAACCGGATTAACAACAAAATTAACTAATTATCGTAACAATTAACAAATATGTTCTATTTCCAAGCTCATATTAAACTCTCATCAACTCAAATCACGGTTTAGGTCTTATTTGGTTCATCCCAAAAATTACAAAAGGTAAAACCCGAATTGATGAACAAAGGAAAATATACCTCGATTTTCTTCTTAAATTCCCACTCAAATCTCTTCTCTGCCTCAATCCAAGCCTACACCAAACCTCCAATTGATTCTTTTTCGATTCCCAATTTCCGGCCACAAGCACAAGAGAAAGGAGAACGAAACCGGATGGAGAGATCAACCCTCACTTGAATTTCTAATTTTTCTACACTTTTTTTTTCTTGGACAAGAGAGAGGGAGGAACAGGGGGGGGGGGACTTCGGATGGAACGAGAGAGAGGAGAAGGGGTATCGGATGAGAACGAGGGAGTAAGAGGGAGAAAGAGAGAGAAATAAACTTTATCCTAATTTGTGCATTTGGGATTTTCTTTGGCGAAAATACTGTAGCTTTCGGTGCTGCCATATAAAAGAATTGGTGTTTATAATTCATTTCATTATCTTATTGTATCATTAATCATTTCATTTGCTAATTACTGTGTACTAACTTGATGAGTAGCTTTGTTTGATTAAATTGAGGATGCTGCAACTCATATAGTTTATTAATCATAATTATTTTCATTAAAATCCAATTAGTCTGATATTATAATTTAATATAGCATAACTTTTGATTCTTGCTAAAAATTATATAACTATTATAAATGCTACATACAATAAAATTCCTCGATTTTGATTTAATTGTACTGTTGCCTGAATTTTATTTCTTTTAGTATTAATCTTTTTCCTCAATTTTATGATTTATTTATTTATTTTGTTGCTATACATAACAATACATATTTTTATACAAGTTTTATTTTTTTGTAAAACATTTTTTTTTATTTTTCTAAAAATGTTACATTCCCTCCTCCTTAAAAAGGAAATTTCGTCCTCGAAATTTCAAAAGAGGGATTTAAAATTTTATTAAAATTTTAATTTAATGTTCATTATTTGTCCTTTTACAAATTTTCTATTATATATTAGTTCTATTTATAATTCATTTTGTATTTCTATTTATTTATATATATATACTTTTTTTTCTGTACAAGTATATCAGGGTATGACTTTAGCTTCTTTGGTGGTCGGCCAAGGAAGAAAAAGTATACTCTGAATATTAAAAGATTAATCTCAATATTGATGACCAATCAATATTGATTTCAACCCTTGTACATTATTATAGTATCATTATAGTTATCTATTTGTTTCTATATTTGTCGTTCTTTTCTGATCCAAATAAGAATTAAATGCTTTAGTTTGCTTTTCATAAAAGTCAGATCTGGCTCTGAATTACTGATTCTTCTTAGCAAGATTCTATTATATATATATGTTATTTATTATTATTATAATTATTATTATTTTTTTATTTTTTTATTTTATTTTTTTTTTTTGCAAAGTTTAGTTATAACCTGTTTGATAAGTAGTTTATCTATCTAATTACCCCGACCTACTTATGCCAGAAAGTAAGAGGTAAACAGGTTAATCTAATGTTGACAACTCTCTAATCCTAAGGTAAAAGTTTCTTCTAAGCTTCTTGAAGTTCCTGAAAACTCTTCTCCTGATGTTATCTTCATTCACCTTGTAATAATTCAATATGAAATCGCATCATCTTAGTAAGGTCAGATACAATCGACAATAATGTTTTACTAGTCCCAAGTGGCTTCCATACCTCTTTTACTAGTGTTGATGTTTCATTCAATTACAGCTTCGATTTTGTCAAAATCGAATGCTATCCTTTCTCCAAGTTCGATGTAACCTTGTTCAATTTTTCATAATTGCTATAGGGTCTCAAAATTCTCTTTTTCTTTCAAATACATAGAGCAGAAACATTTAGGAAGAGTAAGAAATCCAATAAATCAAATTTTTTCTTCATAACTTCTGTTAATTGCTCCTTGAATTTTCTCTAATTTTGTAAGAATCGTGCAGTATGGGGTTTAAGGATGGGAGTAGTTCCAAGTTTAGGATCCATTGAAGTTCTATTTTTTTTTTTTTTTTTTTTTTTTTTTTTTTTTTTTTTAGACAATCAATCCGGACTATCATTTGGAAATATGTCTAGGTAACCATAAATATTAAATATGAAGATGGAATCTGGTTCTATTGGTTCCACTTGATTATAGTAATTAGACAGGTCCTATATTTGGTTTGGTCTCCACCAAACATGTCGTCTCAAAAGTTGAAATCCAAGGTATTAGGCGATTAAGTTTTCGGTATTTTGAGGTACAAAAGGTTCAGTTTATAATCCCAAATGTTACCTCTCTTCTTGCACTGTTCATCACAATTGAATGTTGAATCGGCTAACGTGTCTCCATGAGTACATCATAATCTAAAACTTCTATATCCAATACATCAATCTTTAATCCTTACTGTCTATAAGGGAGCCGCAGCTTCGGTACTGTCCAATTCTTCAAGTAATTCATCTTAAGGATATCTAACTTATAAAACCTTATTCCTAATTTTATCCATTCACATATTCCTCCTATTGAATAGGTACAATAGAATAACTATTTTCAATATTTATTAACACATAAAATGGTTATCCGGAAACAATAAAGTACCTGTCAACATGTTTGTCGTACCGGTATTTGAGTTTTTCTTTACTTCTCCAACAACTTTCTCTGCTACTGGTGCTTTTTCCTGAATTAGTTCACCTACCGTGTTCGTTGTATGCCTGTTTGATCTTCGATTAGCAAAACTTCCACTTGCAGTATTTTGTTTCCACTGGGTTGTCCATATTTCATAGTTAGCGCTGGTTCCAGAGATAGTTCCTTTCTGTTGATAACCATAGGGTTTTGGACAATCTTTAACCCAATGATGAAGACTACCACAGTTATAACAAGCACGGTTGAGGTGCCGGCACTGGGTTTCTGGATGTGGACGTTTACACCTATTACACCAGTTAGATTTGGATGGGTGGGGTAATTTGATTGCAGTGGTTAAAGGTTGTTTATTCAGCTTTGTAATCTTTGTCATTGAAGCACCCTGTCTAGGTACTTTAGTCCTTTGTTTCTGAACATTTTGATTTTGATTCAGGTGTAGTTGGGTCTTTCTCTTTAAATACACATCTACTTGTTCCGCTGCATCCATTAATGTTTGCAGCCCTTGATTAGCGCTGTTGTCCACAGCTATTGCAATATCTAGATCAAGTCCATCCAGATACTGACGCCTTTGTCGATAGGCATCATTGGCAATATCTGGAGCATATTGGGATAAACTCAGAAACTGGCTATTATATTCAGCAACCGTTCGCCCTAGTTGTTTGAGTGTTACAAATGTCAATCGCATTGCTTCCTTATGCACTGCTCCCATAAACCTTTGTTCAAAACGTTCTTCAAACCATGTCCAAGGAATTTGGGTAACATCTCATTCGTAACCCCGTTTTACTCCTTCCCACCAAAACCGAGCAGCATTCTCCAGATAATAGGTTGCTAGACTAACTTGTTGTTTTAAAGGAGCTTGACATACCTCTAATCGAGACTTAATTGCAGCTAGTCATTCCTCCGCTGCTTTAAATCCATCTTTTCCATTAAACCGGGGAGGTTCTAAGCGAGCAAATGTTTCAAATTTCCGAATTGCCGCTTCGCGCCGATTCCGGGGACCTTGTTCAGATCTACCTGCTATCCTCCGACCATGTTCATAGGCTTGTAGCAGACGATTCACTTCATGATCTTCTTTATTCACTTGTTCTTCTCTTTCAGGCTCTCGTGCTCTACGCATATTACGTCGTTTTTGCCGTTCACTAGTGTTTTCCATTATTTAATTCCAACAAAAGAAATTTTATCCTATATTAACTATTAATATAGAGACATTATAAAATTATTTTTAATGTAGACAAGTAATTTGGATGCATGCATGCCTAACCTAATGCAGAAATTAAAATAAGTCGCCCTAGCCCGACTTCTACCCACGCTTTGACGAAACTGGTTAAGGCTTACACCATACTAACCTAAAGCTCTGATACCACAAAAGACTGTCACATCCCGACACATAGGATGTAACAATCCCGCCACGAAAGTACAGATAATTGTACTCCCGTAAGGCTTAATATGATCCATGACCGTTTTTTTTTTTTCAACAGATAATATGATGAATATTATCTGACTAAGGTATAAAGAAAAGAAATAAAGTAAAAGACAAGCACCCATTCAATTTCTTAACTGTATCACTTATTATATATAATTAACTGAAAGTACAGTACAAGTCAACTGTTTGACTTGTAAGTTTAGAGTTCCTATACAACATACAGTTTATTCCAAATGTATTTACCAAAGTAAAACTTATATGGTTTACTCAAAAACTAACCCTAATCATTTACAACCTATACAACCATCTAAACTATGTCTGGTACATAGAAGTAGAACAAAACATATTGGTGGTTAGATAGGGCACAAGCGTCTCTATGCATAGGTGACAACCGTCAGTAGCCATCCGCGGAAGTCTTCTGTCTGACCTGCATGTCACCTGGAACCCCCAACCGCCGAGGAACATGTAAACAAAAACGGAGTGAGAATAAATTCTCCGTGCGGGTTTTAGTTCCAGACGTGGATTTCTGGTCGAAATCTAGGTCTAAAGTAATACCCGAAAAATCAACATGAACATTAAAATTTAAATCAAATACATAAATCATTAAGAAATATAACTAAAATACTTTAAAACGGTGCAATGTAATCTTAACAATACTGTACTCTGTGCAGCTTAACGGAAATACATTCAGTTAAATCACATGAATTATAACATGCATATAAACAATCATGAATAAAGCATAAAGCAAAGACCTGTCTCAGAGCATATCACAGATAAACATCACATTCCGAACTTTTCATTCCTTTCTTTCTTTCTTTCTTTCTTTCTTTCCCTTACCTGGTCAGCAAAAGGGACGTATCCCTAGACCAGGTGGCAAGAGGGAATACCAGTACGTCTCAAATACTCACTCAGGTTCCCTTACCCAACCGGTTGGGTGGCAAGAGGGTAACCCCTCCCTTACCTAGCCGGAAAGAGGGCATAGCCCTTGGTCTAGGTGGCAAGAGGGAGTTCACTATCCGTATAGCGCTATCGAACAGGCCGAAGCCGGGGATCAGCCGACTTCGAGGAGTGGTGATTTGATATCCGTATCATATCACATCCATATCACATATCACAATTTCCTTTCCCCATTCATTCATATACCATCACATTCCATATTTTAGACTATCAAGCAATAATAAGATGAACTGGTACAATTCAGTTCATCATAACAAATGAATATGCAAACTTGCTTGATCTCATATATCAGATTAAACAAAGGAGATCAATCAGCATGAGTTGAAATATCTATTCCTATAAACTAACATGATCAATTCATAATGCATTCAATGAATTCAACAACATGCGATGCATATAAATTTAAAGTTACCGAGATCGGATTTCTATAAAAATCCACGTATCCGCACCTGTCGTTTAATTGAGGTCGGTCTCCGTCCAACTGCCTGTAAGATAGGTCAAAAATCATTAAGATTTGACCAAACAGTACTAGACTTGACCTAACTGAAAGCTTAAACCTGAAAAGTCCGACTTACGGTACCAGACTGACTGCTATTCATCCATTTCTGGTAATTGCTTGTATTTTCGGATTATTATTTCATTTTAAACTATACTATTATATTTCTTTTAATTTATAGATTTATAGTTTGATTTTATCGTTTATTATCAAATTTTGTTTTCGAGTATCTGCTTTGTTGGTTTTTATTAATTTATTATTTATTTACAAATAATAATATTTATATTTATCTTACTAATTAAAGTGTAGTTATTTTATCACGCGATATTTATGTTGTTAATTATTTTCTTTTAATTAATTATTTGTTTAATATCGAAAGTCAATTCAAGATCAGAATTCGAAATTTAAAGTCAAAATTTAGAAATCAGAAATAAACTCATAAAATCATAAAACAGTTTATTTTATTTTATTTGGGATCAGAAAGTCTATAATTTTGATGTCAGAATATCTGTTCTTGTTTTATTTAGACTTTGATCATCATATCCCGAAATACGATGGTTAATTAAAGGGATATCCGATTATTTCTAATGGTCCCACCTTTAATTAATTATTTTAATAGTCTGCATTAATTATTTAAGTTAGGGTCCATATATATAAAAGTCCAATATATCAATTCGAGTCCCAAGCAAAGAAAGTCCAAGCCTCAAATCCAAAGTCAAGTTCAACAAATAAATTCCAGCACAATTCATTGTCTAGGGTCCAAGCCCATATTATATATATATATATATATATATTTTTTTTCCTCACGGCGACAGCCCAAGCACCAAAAGTCCAACCTTTAATTAAAAAGGCCAAGCCCAACACAACCAAAATAGTCAAGCCCATTTTTTTTTTCTTCTCTTTCCCACGGCAAACAAAGGCCCTGAGCCACAATAAATATAAAGTCCAAGGCCCAAAATTGCTAAACGGTTGAGCCAAGTCAACCTGGCCAGTTGACTTGAGCCAGCCAAACGGGTCCGCACTTGATCCGACAGGATCCGATAAAGATGTGTTCCACATCCGATCCAAAATCACATATTCTTTTTACTTAAAGGTCCCTAAATCAATTTTATTCATAAAACAGCCATTTTCTTCACAAACAGGTCCTTTTTAATTTACGGATAGGTCCTTAAGTAACAAATTATTTAGCAGATCAATCCCTGTCATCTCTAAACCCGTACCAGTTGGTACTAGAGGCGAGTTAGCCTCAACTGAGGTTGGTACAAGATCTATACCCACCTCACTAACAACTCAAATTGATTATATTCACGGATTAATCACAAACACACTTCAATTTCCTCATTTATTTAGTCCAAAATCGAGCCCTAACTTAAATTCTCGGCTCACAACCAAAAATCAACCGGATTAACAACAAAATTAACTAATTATCGTAACAATTAACAAATATGTTCTATTTCCAAGCTCATATTAAACTCTCATCAACTCAAATCACGGTTTAGGTCTCATTTGGTTCATCCCAAAAATTACAAAAGGTAAAACCCGAATTGATGAACAAAGGAAAATATACCTCGATTTTCTTCTTAAATTCCCACTCAAATCTCTTCTCTGCCTCAATCCAAGCCTACACCAAACCTCCAATTGATTCTTTTTCGATTTCCAATTTCCGGCCACAAGCACAAGAGAAAGGAGAACGAAACCGGATGGAGAGATCAACCCTCACTTGAATTTCTAATTTTTCTACACTTTTTTTTTTCTCGGACAAGAGAGAGGGAGGAACAGGGGGGGACTTCGGATGGAACGAGAGAGAGGAGAAGGGGTATCGGATGAGAACGAGGGAGTAAGAGGGAGAAAGAGAGAGAAATAAACTTTATCCTAATTTGTGCATTTGGAATTTTCTGTGGCGAAAATACTGTAGCTTTCGGTGCTGCCATATAAAAGAATTGGTGTTTATAATTCATTTCATTATCTTATTGTATCATTAATCATTTCATTTGCTAATTACTGTGTACTAACTTGATGAGTAGCTTTGTTTGATTAAATTGAGGATGCTGCAACTCATATAGTTTATTAATCATAATTATTTTCATTAAAATCCAATTAGTCTGATATTATAATTTAATATAGCCTAACTTTTGATTCTTGCTAAAAATTATATAACTATTATAAATGCTACATACAATAAAATTCCTCGATTTTGATTTAATTGTACTGTTGTCTGAATTTTATTTCTTTTAGTATTAATCTTTTTCCTCAATTTTATGATTTATTTATTTATTTTGTTGCTATACATAACAATACATATTTTTATACAAGTTTTATTTTTTTTGTAAAACATTTTTTTATTTTTCTAAAAATGTTACACACCATTTGTCTAAGATCATTCTTTCAACTCAAAGGTTTGTCTAACCATAAGTTGTGTCTCGCATATTTAGAATAATCGAACCACTTCTTTAAGTTTTCTTTTTTGTTGCACTAAACTAAAAAAAAAAAAAAAAAACACCTAATAATTCCTGTTGCGAACATGAGGGTGCGAAGGGACTTGAAATTCCAATTGAAAATTCCACAAATATTGGAGGGTGGTGGCGGTAAGGCGTAATATTTTCACAAGTGGACCGTAGCGGTAAGTCGTAAAAACCGGTCCGACCTCCCCAGTGCGTCATGTGCTGGTAGCAAACTGCAAGTCCCAATAGCATAAAACCCTAAGCGATGAATCGCCGCAACTTAACATCTAAATTTTAATTTATTTTTGTTTAAAGTGGTTCAAAATGTCTAAACATGTGGTTCACGACTTAGGGGTAGTTCAAATCATTTGAGTTGAGGGGGTTCGATCCCGTTTCTACCTAACTTGAAATTGATTGAATCTCTTTGAAAAATTAACCAACCTATTAGTTAGGCAAATGATTCTTAATCAGCAGTTCGAGTTTGACTCTAGGTTTGTTCACGAATGGATTTACTCAACCTGAATTTGAATTATCTTGTTTTGAAACTGCTTTGTCATTTCTGATTCCAAAAACTCTCAAGGGCACGACTTTGACTTTCCTAAAAATTTCTCTTAACTTGTAGTGAACCAACTTTTCAATTGTAATTTGGTCCTAAATCCTCCTCTTTGGTTCTAACTGTTGCTTAGGGACAAGCAAATTTTAAGTTTGGGGGGATTTGATCGGAGGGTTTCATGCACACATTTCAACCCCATTTAGGCCCCAATTCCAATAAAAAAGTTATATTTTTAGTTTGTTTTATGTTATATCTATGTTAGAATAGAGGTATTGCTGTTGCCCTTTATGTTTTGCAGGTTTTTGGAGCATTTGGCGCCAATTTGGGCTCGAAAACGAAGAAAAACCGCTTCTGTCAGGATTTGGTCGGACCCGACAGGATTTGGTCGGACCCGACAGAAACGTGACAGAGAGCAGATTTGAAATCCAGATTCTTGCCCAGGAAGCCAGAACAACTTTGGAAACTTGCTAGCTGGCGCCCAGGACGCGTCCCTGGCTTGATTAGGCGCCTAGGAAGAGAGAGAAAGTAACTTTACACAATTAGGTCAAGTTTTGGAGCGTTTTGGAGAGCAACAGCCACCAGGGCGGTTCTGTCGGGTCCGACAGAACCGAATCTGCATCAGATCTGCTTAATTTATTGTTGTAATCTCTATATACTGGTTTGATATGTTGTTTGATACAGTTTACTTGTTGATTTGTGCTCGTTTTGTGACTATGTGTGAGTAGTTTTATAGTTTAGGAGCAATTGTAGGGAACCGATACTTGGTAGCTATGTAATCTTTACTCTTGTTGACGTTTTATTTGATTTGCTTTGGCTTTCTTGATTATCTTGTTAAATCTTATTGTTTGTGAATCGCTTGGATCTATGGTTTATACCCAATAGACGCGGCCGAGTCTAGTTTGCTAGGTAGTAATAACCGGAACTCTAAGCCTTTTTACAATCACTTGCTATAGGATTGGTAATAGCCGAGAGGTGAAACCGGAACTTAGTTGAGAGACGTGTCTCTACCTGAGATCGAGAGATAAAGGTTATCCTACCGGTAAGAAAGTCAAACCTAGAAAACCTAAGCCATGGAACGAGAGTTGAAACTTAGGGTTTTTAGGAGGTTTAAAGAGTTGAACCCAGTTGTTTAAGCCAAGAACGAGAGTTAGCGCTGTAAGCCCTGGACCAATTCGAGAACCTGCATGTCAGATAAAACGTTTAACAAAGTAATTTGCACTAGCGGCGTGTTCTGGCGGCTCCGTCTGAATTCAGTCAGACCCGTCCAAACACGGCCAGGAGTAGGAACCCGTAGCAATTGACCCTAATTTGTCCCAATTGTTGAATTTGTGTCTTTTGTCATTGTCTTCTACTGTTTGAAACTTTAATTCATTGTTAAAACCCCAAAAACATTTGAACTCTCGTCTAGCTAATTAAATAAAGTAAAAGATCGATATTCCAACATCGTCCCTGTGGATTCGACCCTTAAGCTATCACTGCAAACGATTTACATCGGTGATACTGAGGACTTGTTTTGACTTGGTTTCCCAGCCGATCAAACTTTTTTACTATTTTTCAGATTTTTAGAAAATTATTATTTTAAACGGTTCATAAGTTTTTAGATTGATGATCTTTTACAAATCTGAAAAAAATAATAAAAGAATTCTAAAAATATATAATTTGGTTTTTTACGAGAGTTCAATATGAAAATCACATCGATATCCAATGCATTGGACTTTAGCTTTTCTCTATTTTTAATATAAGCTATTATGATATTATAGAAGTAATTTCCTTCTAACAATTTTTCTTTAAATTAATTTCCTATGTGAAGTTTTTGGAATATCTTTAATCTGTTTTTTTTTAAACTATCATTTGAGTTGCTAGGGGGGTATTTGGACTAAGGTGGTAGTTGGATTACTAAGTAAGAGAATATTAACGGAAAGCGATCATTTTAAAATCAAAAGCAGAACTTTCAAGCTCCGCTCCAAAAACGGGAAATCGTGAGGAAGTGAAGAGAGAAGAGAGGTCTTCGCTTGCTCCACAATTTAATTCCATGGTGAATCGTTGAAAATGGAGGAGAAAAGTTAAGATCTGCGTATAAACTCCTGTCTCTCCAAAAATCGGCAGGTAAACGAATTAACCGAGTTGCTTTTCTTTTTGTTACCAATATCGTCCTCCAAATATTTTTAACTGCTAATCCCCAACAAATTAAATTCTCTTTACACGGATAAATTAATCATGCTGTATATAAAAGGAAGGTGACAAAAATTCCATCTTTCTTTCTGATATCTGGAGCACACTTAATCAACTTTCATTCACTGCTGGACAATTTGGAAAGAACGCAACAATAGAATCTTCTCCTCCTCCCTTAAACCTCCGCTACTGCTTCTTCGGGAGATCTTGGCTTTGTTGACTACTTGGAAAAATTTTGCTTAGTGTTGTATAGTTCTCTTTTTTTTTGCTTTGTAGGTAGCACTTTTGGATTTTGCTTTCATTTTTATTTTTATTTTTCCTTTTGTTTTTTCTCTTCCTTGTAATTATCTTCTCTTTTAATGAAATTTTGTCGGTTGGTGATTGCCAACTGACCCTCAAAAAAAATTTTCATTCACTTGTCCTCCCATTGCTTCTCTTCCCGTTGCTTCCTTTCACCTTATCTTACAACTTCCGGAGAAGACCCTGAGTAAGAATTAATAGTATGAAATTTTGATGGTTAAGTTTAAGAATAGAAATGGACTTCTATTATAAAAGAAGGATGCTTCCCTAATCCCTATCATAATTTTAGAAATCTAGACTTCTAATAAGTGATTTGTAGTTGTTGCATTCAACATTTCTGTCTGTTACGCCTAGTTCTGGTAGAGACTTGTTTATCGGAAATAAAGAGGAAAGAGCTTCCCTTTCGCCAACCAACCGCCCCTACGCGGAAGGGAAAAAGCTCATAAGCCCTAGATTGGGCAAATTCGGCCGCCCTTCTTGGAGTAGAAAGGAGCTCTTTTATACTAGGTTGCTAGGGCAACCTCAATTTGGGCCAGACCGGGCCAGGCTGGGCCGAGTAAGGCAGCCCTCCAGCTTTTAGTGAAAGTAATTCCAGTGAAAGCTGAAATTAAATTTGTTAGAAGAACGCCTATAGAGGAATGAAGGGAGCTCCCCTTCCGCCAACCAACCACCCCTACGCGGAAGGAAGATGGAACATTTATCTTTTTGCCCTTTGACGGCCTTTCAAGCCATCTTATTATGGCAATATTTGTGTCTTGGGCTGGGTGAGTTGGACCGAGCCGAGTCAAGCCGGACTGAGCCATTTGGACCCTATCACCAGCCCTCCAGCTTTTAGTGGAAGTAATTCCAGTAGAAGCTGAAATTAATGTTGTTCTTTCGAGATTTGAAGTCCTTTTAAATTTTATGTCGAGGTGAGTGACCTCTTTGATCTTTTGAAGAGGCTGGCGAGGTTGATGAAGTTGGAGAGGCGACGGAGTTGGAGAGGTCGACGAGGCGGGCGAGGTTGATGAAGTTAGAGAGGCGACGAAGTTGGCGAGGTTGATGAAGTTGGAGAGGCGACGAAGTTGGCGAGGTTGATGAAGTTGGAGAGGTCGACGAGTCTGGCGAGGTTGATGAAGTTGTAGAGGCGACGAAGTTGGCGAGGTCGACGAGTCTGGCGAGGTTGATGAAGTTGGAGAGGCGACGAAGTTGGCGAGGTCGACGAGTCTGGCGAGGTTGATGAAGTTGGAGAGGCGACGAAGTTGGCGAGGTCGACGAGTCTGGCGAGGTTGATGAAGTTGGAGAGGCGAACCGAAGAGTTACTTGCATTATTCTAAATGAAAGGTATGATGACCTAATTCAAAACGGCTCAGCTATAACACGATTCCTCGTCTTTCTCTTTTTTTTTTTTTTGGCGATTTGAGATTTGAGAAGAAGAAGCCGAGCGATTTTTGAATTTATACACTTTCTTGAAGAAGAGAACGAGCGAAATAGGGATTTTTGAAGGTGAAACCGACTGTTCCCTTGTGAATAGGTACTAGGATTTTTGAAGATGACACCGATGAAACCGACCGTTCCCTTGTGAATAGGTACTAGGATTTTGAAGATGGCTCCGACCGTTTCCTTGGTGTAGGTACTGAAATTTATGGAGAATGAAACCGACCGTTCCCTTGGTGTAGGTACTAGGATTTATTGAAGATGGCTCCGACCGTTCCCTTGGTGTAGGTACTGGGATTTATGGAGAATGAAATCGACCGTTCCTTTGGTGTAGGTACTAGGATTTATTGAAGATGGCTCCGAACGTTCCCTTGGTGTAGGTAATGGGATTATGGAGAATGAATCCGACCGTTCCCTTAGTGTAGGTACTAGGATTTATTGAAGATGGCTCCGACCGTTCCCTTGGTGTAGGTACTGAGATTTATGGAGAATGAATCCGACCGTTCCCTTGGTGTAGGTACTAGGATTTATTGAAGATGGCTCCGACCGTTCCCTTGGTGTAGGTACTGGGATTTATGGAGAATGAATCCGATGAAACCGACCGTTCCCTTGTGAATAGGTACTAGGATTTATTGAAGATGACACCGATGAAACAGACCGTTCCCTTGTGAATAGGTACTAGGATTTTGAAGATGGCTCCGACCGTTCCCTTGGTGTAGGTACTGAGATTTATGGAGAATTAAATCGACCGTTCCCTTGGTGTAGATACTAGAATTTATTGAAGATGACTCCGACTACGGGGATTTATGGAGAATGAAATCGACCGTTCCCTTGGTGTAGGTACTAGGATTTATGGAGAATGAAACCGACCGTTCCCTTGGTGCAGGTACTAGGATTTATTGAAGATGGCTCCGACCGTTCCCTTGGTGTAGGTACTGGGATTTATGGAGAATGAAATCGACCGTTCCCTTGGTGTAGGTACTAGGATTTATTGAAGATGGCTCCGACCGTTCCGTTGGTGTAGGTACGGGGATTTATGGAGAATGAAATCGACCGTTCCCTTGGTGTAGGTACGGGAATTTATGGAGAATGAAATCGACCGTTCCCTTGGTATAGGTACTAGGATTTATGGAGAATGAAACCCACCGTTTCCTTGGTGTAGGTACTAGGATTTATCGAAGATGGCTCCGACCGTTCCCTTGGTGTAGGTACTGGGATTTATGGAGAATGAAATCGACCGTTCCCTTGGTGTAGGTACTAGACTGAAGTCTGATCTTGTTCCCTTACAAGAGGTACTAATGTAATTCTACCCATGTACAATTTTTGTCTCATAAAGGAAAACAGCTTAATACAATAGCTAAAAATATGAGGCATATTCGCATCATAGAATGGTGTAGAAAAATTCAATTGCATATTGACTAGTTTCTCTCCCTTTTTTTTTATTTTATTTTAAGAAGCAACAACCATGATAACTTAATAATATTACTGAATCTTCTTCATAAAGCAGCATCCATAACAATTTAAAATTATCATCAAATAAAGTTGTTGCGCAGAACTTTCACTTGGCCGATGATCATTAAAGATACTTGACATCTTAGTTTGCTCTTACTTTAGAAATTACTGACGAGATAATATTAAGATACTTGATATCTTGGTTCATGATGTTGTACTGTGTATATTCCCTAATGAATCAAGGCCCACGTGAGAATAATGGGAAGCTACACAAAATCTTATAACCATGATGACCTTGGGGCATGATAATGACAAAGTAATTTGAAGTGTTGAACAAACTCTCTTGTTGAAAGTTCAAACAATTTTTCTAACTTTAACACACTTGACCGAATACAAAAGTCAAAATGTGCTCTTAACTATCAATTTGCTGTGCCTCCAATATATATAAGCACCTTTTACTGAGACGCGGTCGTGTGCTTTCTCATATTTATTCCCCGTGAAAGACAGGAAGACTTTTGTGTACAAGTTTTTGTTAACAATCAGAGACGGTTCACTTGTAATTAATATAAAGGTCAAAGACGGGACCTTATAACAAAAGGTTGGGGAAGGCTTTGGAGGTAGCTTAAAATGAGAGAACTTGAACCCCAAGCACGATCTCCTCTGTCGCAGTGGTGTCTTCAGCGAAGTGGAGGCAGAGAGGTGCTGGCGGGCGGCAGGAGCCTACTTTGATATCCTCCGTTGTAATTGATAATGGCCTGCCGATATGAACACCAGCTTAATGCCGCTGCCACTTCACGTCAACCGGCATACTCCGGGTTGTTCATGCGGATGCCCCTAATCACGAGAAAGAGCTGTGCTTCACTTCGTACACGCGACTCAGGGCAAACTTGTTAGCTTATCATGTGTCTACTGTATTTAATAGTCTAATAATATTGCGATATAAGGGACACACATAATCAGGTGGCTTGTTTTGACTCAATAACACATAATCTAGTAACTCTGATGCTATAGAGATACCAATTTCGCATCTTCAGCACATAACACTTTAAACATCATTGCCCAGTAGACTCCACCCCATCTAAGAATTACATAAATTTGAGTGCAAAGGCCGTGTATAATCTCTAGGTCTACGGTAATTTGGTAAGCAAAAGTCAATTGTAATTTGCCAAAGGAAATTCGGAGTTCTACTGTGGGCAAACTTAAAGCAAATTAAATAAAGCTTTATTGGCTAACCATTTTACCTTCCCAGAGATGTTTTATGTGGAGAAGTTGACGTTTGACCCCTTTCAGGTCTAGAGAAAGAAAAATGCAAATACTAGCTATACTTCTACCACATCAGATATAGAGCAGACTTGTTTACTCTAACTGCCCTATTTAGTTGTTTAATTTCCAACACTTCAGTCACAAGACACGTAAGACATAATAACTAATAATGTTAAATAGTAACTTATGTCCCACAAAAATATCATAAATAGGCATAAGGCATCAAGTGCCCAAAACTCATGGTACCGCCTTGGTCGAAGTAATTGTAGCAAAAAGTTATTAACAATTTTTTACTACCATATCTCGCTATGATATAAGCATATGATTGGCCAAAATCCTACACACATATTGGTTACTAGTATAAATATGTTGCTGCCGATTTAGGAGGTCTAGATTTCTTTGTCTCCATACTGATTAGTATACTCTTATTTTGTTATTGTGTAGGCACAGTATAGGCGAAGCTAGTACAGTGAGAGAGAAGGGTACTGGAATGGTACCACGACTTATACTAGTCCATGTTGCTAACACGATCACACAAAGAGCAAATTCAAATAATTTTGACAAATGTAAATCGAACAATATTCAGAGCAAGCACAATCGAGCATCTAGCTCACTTAATCGAGAATAATCCCAAGTCAACCAAACTGGACGCGAGCTCAGTCAAAGAAGAAAAGAAAGGAGAGATTGCAAACCGAGATAGCTCCAATAGAGAAGAACTCGATGGCGAAGTGTGACGAGTTTGCAAACCTTCAAGCCGCGTTGCTCGGTCTTGCTTTTGTAACCTTTCTTCGCCGATTCGCTATTCACAGCCTTCAATTTCCAACTCTCCTCTGAGGACCCAACTCGCACTGTTTGCGGGTTAACTAGTGGCAACTGGCAAGGCACGAAGCAAACGTTGGGTCCCAAGACAACATGCGAGAGGATCTGAGTATCATCCATGGCTGCGTCGCAAGAAGCGGCGGGGGTTAGAGCGAGGTGAGGTGAGAGAGAATAGAGCGTCTGATCGGTGCTCAAAGCAGCTAGCTGGTGGTGAAGGTGGGAGATCTGAGCGGCGAGGTGAGGCGCGGCGTCGGCGATGGATGTATGGCGGAGCCACACGGCTACGATGAGACTATACGATTGGACTTAATGAGATCGTGAGTGAGAGATAGTAACTTGTCTGTTTGCTCTCCATTTTTTTTTATATTTCTTGCGATGGGGAAAGCCAGAGAGGAACACGAGAGATTTTAGAACTTTAGTCAGAAGGAGAGGGGGAACTGCTGGAGGACATCATTTGGTGAGATCGTTTGAGAGAGGAGATGGAGAGAGATGGTGGAAAGGTCGACGGAGACCAAAGTAAGATGACGGAGATGGTGAGCGGAGAGCCCAGTTCTGATAGAGACTTGTTTATCGGAAATAAAGAGACTTTCCTTCGCCAACTAACCGCTCCTACGCGGAAGAAAAAAAAGCTCGTAAGACTTAAACTGGGCAAATTCGGCCGCCCCTCTTGAAGTAGAAGAAAGCAGCTCTTTTATACTAGATCAATTTGGGCCAGATCGGACCAGGTTGGGCCGAGTAAGACAGGATGGGTCATTTTGGACCCTATCACTGCCATTTCTCAGATTTCTTGTATGTGAAATTCTTTTGTTGTTTTGTGTTTTGTTGTGTTGGTTGCTCTGAAACTCACCTAAACATCAGCCCAGTTCACTAGACCGACGCGCATCTTGGCGTAATATACCGAAGCACACAAATTTACACAAGAAAAGATGCACAGAAGTGATGCATATTAACGTATACTGTACACCAGTTTGAGTGTTTGACAGTAAATGTTTTAGCTTTGGGGAGATGCAGATTGAGGAATTATTGTTACGCTAAGCACTTATATATTTCCCCCTGCAAACCGGCAGACATGGATGAGAAGGCAGGTGGTGATTGGATTTGAAAGCACAAGCAACAAGCTGTCTTACGCCAAGATGACTACATTGAACAAGGTGTCAAGGTGCGAGTGTGCTTGACCATGGATGTAGCAGAGTTTTAAATGATCATGCATAATTGCATAAATTAATTAAGTTCTTAATGTTAGCTCTGACCACAAAATAAAAGCTTAATTAATTATTATTATTATTATTTTTGAGATCATAAAGCTTTATTTTGTTTTTCATTACCTAAGAGGCCCGAATGTGCAACCAACCATTCATGTGTTTGAGTCTTTGCCTCTTTGATGAAGAAAAGCTGAAATTGGATAAAATTAAGAACTACCCCTAAAAGAGGATATATTCTTATATAATTAGGAGGAGACGGCATCCACCAAGTAGCTCGATCGAGCAAAGTCACAGTAGAGCCGAAGGTTTGATGCCTATGGAACAGTTTCAGTTATGAAAAAAAATTGACATTTTTGTTACAATTACATAAATTTTTTTTTTCATTCCTTCAAAAATTAAGTACATATAACAGAAAAATTTTAAGGATAAATAGAAAATTTTATATAGGTAGTGCGTTTAGTAAATATTATATATATTTATATATTAAAGCAAAATCGGTCACATACCCCCTCAAATCTTTCTCATTTAGATATTTACCCCTCAAATTATTGAAATTGATCTCATACCTATCCAATCTTGATAAAATTAGATATATACCCTCCTCAACAATTTTTAATTAATTTAAGTTAAATATAAAAAAACTGATTTTTATATCTTATGACTAAATTGCCCTTGTCCAAACCCTCTCTTTGCCTGCCATCCATCCACTGATCCACGTACTTTTCATCTCTCGCTAATGGCGACAACAACTATATGGGGAATATATCTTATGAGAATATGTCTTTATAATTTCATTTTATATCTTCGTTCTGCCTAGTAACTATGGAGACAACAAAATAAGGAAACACAATATATCAATTTAACGTTTTCTAAGAAATGGAAGAATCAAATCTTCGTCTACAAGAATTAATGTAATCGATATTGAAATGGCCACAACAACTTTCACAAATTCAAATTGAAAGAATTTGGTCAAATTTTCGATTCTCGATTCCGATTAGATTAAGGTTGTTACAAAATCCATCTCTCTCCTTAGTAACATTGGTAGACGCATAGCAAATCATGATTGCCAAGAGTTGAACCAAATATTAGGCCTTCTTTTAGATTACTAGTCAAGTCTAGATACAATCCATAGCAGCATCCTAATTGATTTTAAATACTTGTAAATTGTAATCCCACTCGTTCTAGCACTTGTGAAACATATACAATATATCGTTCTTTACAATCATTCTTTCACATGCTTTAATACTGTCTTCTTTCTAATACAACCAAGACGTCATAAACTGATACCAGTAGATGAGCTGCACCCTTTTTGTCAGTAAGGCTGCCAATTAGTATCAATTTTTATCTGTTATATAGTGTGACAAAACAGTCATATCTTAATAAAAGTAACAAAGAAATAAACCAGTAACTCATTAATCTCTTGACATTTAGTGCAATAATAAAATACTTAATAAAAAACCAGATATTAAAGATCCTTTTACATACACCTGACCTGACATTCAACAGTTAACTAATTATTGACTACAATTCAATTATCCAAAAAATTAAATAAGAGACACACTACTTAATGCATTAGTAATTTTCTTCTCTTACATCCATGATTATTTGACAGAAGATGAAAACGAAGAGATGAAAAATGAAACTGGAAACATATAATTTTTTAGAAACTACCGATTATAAAAGATTTTCAATATAATTGAAAAGATATATTGCTTGGAGAAATTAATAGCGGGAGATGAAAAGTCTCGCAAAGAGGAGTTTGGGTAGGGGCAATTTAGTCCTAAGATATAAAAATCAGTTTTTTATATTCAAAATTAATTATAAATTTTGTGGAGGGTATATATCTAATTTTATCAAGAATTGACAGTTATGAGATCAATTTCTATGATTTGAGGGGTAAATATTTAAATGAGAAAGATTTGAGGGGTATGGGATCAATTTTGCCATTAAAATTTTATAAAATTGATGATAGAAATATAAAATTATAAAAAGGAGTAGTATTTATTTAATAATTTTATTACGTTTTAATTAAGTTACTAAGGCACTTCATAGGCTATTGCCAGTTGCGACCCGAATTTTTTTCGAGTTATTCAAGATGAATCGTACTATTTTTTTTTTTTAAAAAAAAAAAATCAAGTATCGAGAATTTGAGGTCCAAAGAGTTACACTTCAAGTATCGAGAAATTAAGTTACTCATTATATAGACGCATGTTATTTTTTATTCCGAGATTTTTGTTTATTAGTCGAGCAGTTAATCAACCCAGAAAACTGTTCATATAATATCAAAAGACAGTACCAAGTACCAACGCACTGATTAAAAGAGTCTATGCATTTGGGTTTACATAGTCATATAAATTTATGCATATAATGTTATCTAAATATGAAAATAACAATGGTTATGTATTCATGTGTTCCTGTCATGTTGAACCTTGTAAACAAGAAATATTATCATCAAACAATCTGAACACTACGATCATATAATTAAAAAAAAATTTGACTTAACTAAGTTAGACTGTTATATGTATTACTCACTACAAAGAGCAAAATTTGTTTTTTTTTTTTTAATTGTCTAAACGTCATCAAAATTCTGTATACTGCCAAAAATACTATTTATTCTCGCAAAAAAAAAATCGGTTAGGACGAGTAAGATAAAATTGGATAATATCTTTTTCCCAAACAATTTCTCTACTCGCGAGGTTCAAGTTTTATTGGAATCATGAAATTAAGCAGACGTAAAACTTAATAAAAAAACATAATTAATTACCAAAATATATTTGTTGTATAAAAATGTAAAAAAAAAAAAGGAAAAAAATGCACTGCAAATTTTATATGTTGCATAGGGGGAAATTCAGAGGCCCTAATAATTTTGCATTAAAGCTGAGATGCAAATGTCTTATTAAGCATAATTTCAAGCAAGTGATAAAAATACAATTCTGTATATTATATACTTCATAAAAAAACAAAAGTCATACCGATTATAATATATTGCAATTTGATGCCTGCATTGCAGCGTATTTGTTTTTTTTTTTAAATAACTCCTAGGACATCATGTTCGTTTAAAATTACTTTGCATCCAATTGGATAAACATAGAACCTTGCTCAACAAAGAATACAAAACATAGTTTTCTAATTGTCATACCGTATTATCTCAATATAACATTTTGTTAATTCTATAAATATATATAATTCTTCTATCATGAGGAACTATAAGAAGAATAATTAACGTCTTAACTAAATATATTTTCTTCTGGCTAATCAGTAACGAAGAAAAGGACTCTACCATAAAATAATTTACACCATCCGATGCAACTCCGAATAAAATTATCTCGGTGACTTGGACCATCCATCAAATGATGATTATCCAATCTAGAATAAACTCTCTCTCCATTTCATTCAAAATGGAGAGCTCCAAACCCCGTCCATTATTAGGAATTTTTGCTTAAGAAATCCAAAAATAAATAGAAATTTAGTATCAGGCCTAGTGCATATAAAATTTTGCAAAAGTGGCCTAACACAGGCCGCCACTTCAATTGGCGGCCAGGTTTTGCCACCTGGCAGCGCCACGCAGCACGCCGCCTCAGCAAGGTCCAAAAATATAGATTTTTTTCTTCCCTGGCCGCCATTTGGAACGGCGGCCAGCATTTTTTGCGCACTGTGTCGTATTTTAAGTGTATTTTTCTCATACGATGTCCGATTTGGATGATTTAAATTGCGTTGGAAACTTAAGAAAAAGATCTACAACTTATATGTTTTGAGTATCTTCCAATTCGAAATTTATAATAATCAAAACTTCAACTAAACATGACACATACGTTCTCATAAACACTTACAACTACCTTTCAATCATCATCTATTACGAATTGGAAGATTCTCAAAATAGAAGAGTTGTAGATATTTTTCTTAAGATTTAAACAAAATTTTAATCATCTTAATCGAGTATCGTATGAGAAAAATACACTTAAAATAAGAAACAATGCGTGATAGTTTGAAAATAATGAATAATTTAATGAAAATGCAATAAATAGTGTACAAATAGTTTTATGCCAATTAGGTATTATTGATATTTAAATGTAAAATAAAATATTATTTACAATAAATACAAATAAAATTCATATAGGACCGAGATCTGCGCTATACACCATCTCAAAATATTCTATTTTCTAGCACTTAACATTAGGTAGATTGCACAGTTTTTGCTGTGTTGAAAATGACTTTCTTGGTATTTTTTTTACAATTTATTGCGATAAAATGTCTTGTCCAAAAATTTTAAAATTTTAGGACATGAAAATTTTAAAATGTCTTGTCCAAAAAATTAAAAATTTTAAAATTTTTGGATATCTTAGTTATTAATTAAGTTAAGTTATGTTTAATTTCTTATGATTTGCTTGTTTGATTTGATTACTTGAGTTTAATTATTGATTAAATTGATTGTCTCGTTAAACAAGGGCACGTTTAATAGTTAGGACATAAAATTGTTCTGAATAATCTAAACTTAGTTATTAAAACTATAAGGTTGAACCAGGACTTGAGAAATCGAGATTTTACTTAGAATCGGGAGATCAAAGTTTACCTAGACCCAATTAATTATCTGAAATACATGAACCAAGAAACGAGAGTTCAAATTTAGGAGTTCTAGGAGTTAGGTAGTTAAAACCATAATCTTGACCTGAACGAGAGTTAAGAGTATAAGCCTTTTGGTTAGGAATTATTATAACTCGCGTCAAAACACTTAATTAATAATTAAAAATTATGATAAAATAATTATCAATTAATGAAACAGACCGTTTCAAGATTAGACGGACCGCCCGGGAGGGGACGTTCTAACCTTAGGCGACCAGTTTCATTAGTTGACAAAGGTCTGATTATAAAAATCAACGATAAAAATCCATCATGTGTTATTCTTGTAGATTATAAATTTCTTGATCTAGAGTTGATTGTACAAGTTGGCCAAAACAATCCAACTCTATCAAGGGGCTCAATAGATATCATCACTTACTAGGTCTACTAATGTTGAATATATGATTTTCTTTATAAATAATTTGTTCCCGCACAATTCAAGAGAACATAAATAAAGTCCGTATAGCAGCCCTTATCAGGAATCAATGTTAAATAATATTTATAAAATCAATCCTCATGTGGAAAAGCTGAATTATATCAAAGTTAGAATGAAACCCATATGAAATAAATAATGACACATAACACATTAGAGAAAAAATTGTGCTGGATAAGAAAAGTTGGACGCTAGAAAATCGAATCTTTTGAGATGGTCTATAGTGCGAATCTCGGCCCTATATGAATTTTATCTGTATTTATTATAAAAAAATAATTTATTTTGCATTTAGATATATATAATATCTAAATTTGTATAAAACTATTTGTACACTATGTATTGCATTACCATTTAATTATTCATTGTTTTCAAACTATCAAGTATTGTTTCTTATTTTAAGTATATTTTTCTCATACGATACTCAATTAGGATTATTCAAATTTTATTGAAATCTTAAGAAAAATGCCTACAACTCTTCTATTTTGAGAATCTTTCAATTCGTAATGAATGATGATTGAAAAGTAGTTGTAAGTGTTCGTGAGAACGTATGTGTCATGTTTAGTTGAAATTTTGATTATTATAAATTTTGAATTGGAAGATAATCAAAACATAAAAGTTGTAGATCTTTTTCTTAAGTTTCCAACGCAATTTGAATCATCCAAATTGGACATCGTATGAGAAAAATACACTTAAAATACGACATAGTGCGCAGAAAATGCTGGCCGCCGTTCCAAATGGCGGCCAGGGAAGAAAAAAATTCATATTTCAGACCTTGCTGAGGTGGCGTGTTGCGTGGCGCTGCCAGGTGGCAAAATCTGGCCGCCAATTGAAATGGCGGCCTGTATTAGGCCACTTTTGCAAAATTTTATATGCACTAGGCCTGATGCTAAATTTCTATTTATTTTTGGATTTCTTAAGCAAAAATTCCCCATTATTATCTACATCCGCGAACTCCAGCCTCTTCTAAAATAATCTCTGCATACTCCACATCACTCTTCCGAGCAATTCAATCCGATCAACACCACCAAAACCAAAACCAACACCATGTCTCGCGCTACAACCCAAATCCGATTCGGAATCATAGGCTGCGCAGAGATAGCGCGCAAGGTCTCGCGCGCCATTTCCCTCTCTCCCAACGCCACTTTAGTAGCCGTTGGTTCCCGATCCATCGACAAGGCGCAGAAGTTCATCTCCGATAATGGCCTTCCCGCCTCCACCATCCCTCTCGCGCCTTACGACGCTGTTCTCGACCATCCCTCCGTGGACGCGGTGTACGTGCCGCTTCCTACGAGCTTGCACGTGACTTGGGCTGTCGCTGCTGCCAAAAAGGGGAAGCATGTGTTGTTGGAGAAACCCACTGCGCTTTGTGTTGAGGAACTAGATGTGATACTGGAGGCGTGTAGAGCGAATCGGGTCCAGTTTATGGATTCTACCATGTGGATGCATCACCCGAGAACCGAGAAGATGCGCGAGCTGATTTCGGATCCTACCCGCTTTGGGGAGGTCAAGACGGTAATGTTTTCCCTTCTGTTAACTAGCAATTAGCTAGTCTACCAGACTAATGGTTTACCAGTTCGAAGTTAATAATATTTCCTCTATAATTGAATATAACTTCTGGCATTTTCAGCTTATTAAGAAATACAATGTTAATTCATCTAGCCAATAAATTAGTATTTACAAGATGAATAGAATATGTGCTTTGTAGTTTACATTTTTTGTTTTGTTATAAAAATTATGGCAGTTGGTTGGGTTAGGTTTGGTGTAACAGTTGTGCTAATGTTAATTGTTAAATAAGATGTAGACTTGTTATCAGAAGATTCGTGTCCTTGTTTAAAGAAACTTTAATTGCATCGGCCAGGAGGCCCACGTGCAGCATCACCACCTCATTGTCACCTCCTTTATCTGGTTGATTTGTTTTCTGCTCTGTGACCTTTTTATTCTTTCTTCCCTTGCTTAAGAGATCACCCAACTGCCCAGGCCCATTGTGCTTGGCACCTCCATTCCATGGTCATTCTGATCTCTGCCTGCCTGTACGAGCTATGGTTATATTGTTAAAGGACTCCTTATTCCGTCATTCTACAACTATCAGTTTATGTACATAGTTTATCTGCAGAGTCATGATCTTAAATAGATAAATAGCCCATCGGATCCATTATATGGATCTCAATTGCAATCCAATACTTGGTTTGGGTTTGAATCCAACTAGATCCAAATTGAAAACACAATATAAAGCAGATAAAAAATATTGTACAGGTAGAATTGTGTTAAACATATCAACCTTACATACGATGATAATTTGAAGTTCTGTCAGATGCTTGTGATAGACATTTGGCAATAGGAGGGGCTTGTGGTTAGTGTTCATAACAATTGATACTTGAGAACTTTACAATGCTGAAACAAGATAGGAAATATAATTTTTATACAGTTTCTGTTAGTTTTTAAGCGCTGTTACTGGCTAACAAGATATTACTGGCACATTGTACCTTCATATTCTGATTGTATTTTCATTTTTTTTTTTTTTTGTGTGGAACTTTGGAAATGCGAGTTTTGGTTTGAACCTTGCTCAAGTATGATCCAAATCTGAATAATTGACAGTCCTAGAATTTTTATTCTGCTGTATTTTTCTTAATTGAAACAAGCTGAAGATTTTGCATTTGAATGAATGACTTTCATAGTTCTGCATTATATTTTGTTTGGATCTGAAATAGCATGAGTATGCAAATACACTAATCATCATTTTCCCGCTGTTTACAGGTAGACAGCATATTTACTTTTATGGCAGACGAAGACTTCCTGCAAAATGACATACGTGTGAAACCTGATCTGGATGCTCTTGGTGCACTTGGTGATGCCGGCTGGTACTGCATCCGCTCAATTCTCTGGGCCAACTCATACCAGCTCCCCAGGACTGTTGTGGCCCTTCGTGGGCCCATTAAGAATAATGCTGGTGTTATAATAGCTTGTGGGGCCCAGCTCCTATGGCCTGATGGTAGGTCGGCTACTCTCAACTGCTCTTTTCTGGCGCATCTCACCATGCAAATGACTGTGATCGGTACAAAAGGGGCATTGCATGTGACTGATTTCATTATTCCTTATGAAGAGGAAAAGGGCAGTTTCACATTTGTTAGCGATGCTGGTTTCACTGAGCTCGTGACAGGTTGGGTCCCAGTACCAAGCAAGCATGAGGTGACTGCTGACTTGCCACAGGAGGCGAGGATGGTAAAGGAGTTTTCCAGGTTGGTTAAGTTAATCAAGGACGAAGGGAAGGAGCCAGAAACTAAATGGCCTGAAATTACGAGAAAGACACAGCTGGTAATTGACGCGGTAAAAAAGTCGGTTGACAATGGATTTGAACCTGTTGATATCATTGGTTGAGACAGAGAGGTGGTTCTTTGCGTAACTTGTTATTTAGTTAGACCCTGAGATGGGATGGATTACGAATGTTGTAATATCAGGCTGGTGGGTTCTTTATCTGTCAATGTTTGGTGTTTGAAATCAAAATTAGGCTTTACAAATTAGTGAGACGTTATGTCATGGACTAATTTTTTCAATGCGGCATGAGCCCATATCAATAGCAATTATCACGAATGTTGTGAAGTTCAACCCATATGGAAAAGATGGTCAATTCCAGAATTTGTCTATTGTGATAAAACGTAAAAACGGTAAATGGAATTTGCAAGAACAGATGATTGTCATTTATTTTAATGCTAGCCTATATGTAAATATTGGTCGTTCATTTTGATGATTACAACTTTAGGGAAAAACTAAAAGGCATAACATTCATGGTTACTAAAATCAATTGTTTTATGTTCTGCGCTCTCGGTTACCAAGAGTTCTTCAAAAAATGAGAGATTTGAATTCATCTCGAAGAAGGCTGGCTGGCTTGTGTACGAAATAATAATGTTTAAATTATCTGCTATACAAATCAAGTTTTGAGTAAAAGTGCATGACTGCATGGATGGTACAGTCATCTAGTCTGACTGAGTCATCTCGTGGAACACAGACTCTCGTATTGTAAAAGGGCTTACAATTGCAGAGTTGCAGGTGCTGCTTCGCTTTGGACAGCATCTCAAATTCTCAATCTTTTGAAAAAAGCGTTCTATTTTTCATGGAAAAATTATCTCCTTATTTTCTATTTTTTATGGACAAAATTACCTCTTTATATATTTGACAATCCCTCTCTTATTATTATTATTTTTTTTTCTCATGGGGTATTGTGCAATTCATTTCTGGCTACAAAACAACTTAGAATAGTGCTTACGGATTATACAAAAGAATAATACATCTCATCGTTACGGTACTACTATATATGGTCAAAAAATTCATCGAGCCAAAAACATGACCTTGCTATCTGTTATCGACACAAAAAGGATAGAGGTGATATATACTAAAAAGGTCATGATGCTCGAATTTCTACATGGAAATAGGACATGAACAATATCAATATACATGCTTCCTTGGTCCCTCTCTCTCTACGTTCCAATGCTTCTCTCTCTGCCCCGCCAGACAGGTTTGAGGTATGAACCACCCAATTTTCTCGGTGCCAGAATATTTTTTTACTTAAATTAGTTTTAACTAGAAATCTTGATAGAACTTGGTGCGATTAGGTTCTTTTAATTAAGATATAAGGGCTCAACCTATGATTTCTAGAAGTTTATGTCCTTAGACTGAATATCTTTGACCACGATTTCTCTTTTCCTTCGTTCTCCTCCAAATCGATTTGGAGGAGAAATATTTTTTATAGGAAGAAAAACGCATGAGGAAACAGTTTCCCATCCAAACACGGTAAAACTCAAATTTTTCTCCCGTCCTATCCATTACCTTCAATCCAAACAGAGTGTATAACATCTCATTTTCCAGGCACATGGAAGACCCACCGTCCAACAGTCTGATACCAGACCTGATACCAGACCTTCCCGACGAAATCTCACATCTAATAATCGCTCGTGTTCCGCCAATTTATCACCGGACCCTCTGCCATGTGTCGAGGTCATGGAGGTCGTTCCTGCTCGGGCGCCTCCTTTTCACCCTACGATCCTCCCTACACTACACCGAGCCCACGCTCTGCCTCCACGTCATGTCCCACTCGAAAACCGACAGTTCGCGGATTATGATTCTTAATCGCGGCCACTCCCGGTCTCAATTTCTTCCCTCTCCGCCTCTTCCAACTGCGCTGCCTGGCTCTGCCTGTGTCACAGCAGGCCCCTTTCTTTTCACCATCGGTGGGTCCCGCTCAGGTTCCCCTTCTAATGTGGTTCAAATTCTCGACATGAGTGTAGGTGGCCAATGGTCCCTCGGGCCAAGAATGTCAACTGCTCGAAAAAATATGGCAGCCTGTTTTCTAGATGGCCGTATATATGTAATTGGCGGATGCATTCATTCATCGGATGTCTGGGCTGAGTCACTCAACCCGTTTGATAGAAATCCACAATGGGTCCCGATCGACAGTCCCATGGACGGTCCCATGCACTTGCAGCGGAGTAATTTCATGTATGATTCTGTAGTGGTTTCGGGTCAGATACTGGCAAAAACATTTAATCAGGACGTGGTTGCATATAGTCTGGGCGAAAACACTGGTTCATGTTCTGCATGGGTTTCAGTGCCCGAAGGACTAAAGCTGCTTAGGTGGATCGGAACTTGTGCAGTCGTGAATGGTATATTGTACTCAGTATATGACTCCTGTACGATTAAGGCGTATGATGCAGTGACAGATAAGTGGTGCCCTGTTAGGGGTATTGACATTAATCTCCCCAAGTTTCCCACTAGTGTGAAACTGGTCAATTTTCACGGGGTTTTGTGTGTGATTTGGCTGCAGTCTTCAATTGAAAATAACAAAAGCGACCTGGTAAATTGGTTGGGGATTAGGGTTACTGATTTCGGCAGTAAAGGAGTGCATGGATCAATTCTGTGGTGGGAAATTGTGGCCCTCGGCGTGCCATGCGGCTCACCTATTCTGCATTCTGTTGTTGTCGAGTTCTGATTTGCGAGTTTATGAGGTAATTTCTTCAAATGATGAGCAGTTTGAACAATTGATATTTATGGAATATGTTGGGATCATTTGTGGGAAATCTAATTCTGCAAGTACAGAACATCTACCTACTTTATTGTAATTGAAAAATGTATCAAGATGATGTATTGTTTTAGGGTTCTCATCTCGTCTAGCACAATTCAAAAATTAACATGTTCGGTATAATTTGGTGTTTTTAGTGCTTATGTAACTGCAGAAGACTAATGATTGCATTCAAAATATTTACTGAGAGTTATTGTATCTTCATCATTTTGATGTTGTGAATCACCTCAGCTTTATAAAATATGGTACAGAATTTTACGGTGAATCCTCATCAGGACTATTACAACACCAATGTAATTTTGCTCTCTGCTTCCTTCCATAATTGTATGCTTGAAAATATTATTGCATTGCCATATCATATAATCGGATTTAAGTTTTTAGAAACCAAAGCTATTAATAAACATCCATGGCCACTGTTATAACTTTATTAGCATCTAATTCATCATCACTAGGATGAAGCAACAGAGATAAAGGAGTTATTTATTTATTAATTAATTTTTTGGATAAGAAAACAAAACGTATTTGTCATACAGTTTGTCTAATCATTGGCAACAAGCATGTACCAATTATCTTTATACATAATGAGCAAAAATACAACCTAAGTTTGAAATCTCGGAACAAGACGGCATGTGCAGAACCTTAGTTGCAGTAATTTTCATAGCTACCTCCGTAGAGCTTTATGGATGCTCGACCATCCTTGCTCTGTTTTGTAGAGAGTTCTAGTTCTAGCTTCTTCGTTATTGGAAATATAAGGAATATTATGCCTCATACCACCATCCAATTTAGACTAGACTGCTTGGATTCTTCAAATATGCAACTGAGGCTTTATATCTGAATATCCATATCCATTTTAGACTAGTATGTCTCAGGGTCCAATTTGAAGTATGAATAGCATAAGACAATGTTTTAAAATACAACGTTCAATCTGCATATGGTTAGCCTACGGGCTGTTCTACTCAAAAAAAAAAAAAAAAATCTGCATATGGTTGGTCATTACGTAAAGAACGAGCTGCAAGTATGTATGATTGGACGGAGCTAGACAATTTTATAAGGGGGTTCACTAAATTTTTTATCGCTTTCGGGATCAATTAGATAGTTTCTTTTGCGTTAACTTAGACCTATTTAGAGACTTGAGAGATTGATGAATCATCTTGAGATTACCGTTTTTTAAAAATTTTCTCCATATTCAATTTAACTGTGAACGTTAGAAAGAAAATTGTCTTAAATAATTAGAATTTAAAAATTAAAATTATTATATTGTTTGATAAATATGACACCAAATAACTTTATTGTTTTCCTCAATTGTCATTAAAATAAAACAATACAAATTAGAAATTTAATATGCTCTAGACTTGTTTCAATTTTTAAGCAACAATTTAACTCAAAAACAGATTTTTAATATGTTATAATCAGGAAAAAAAGAATTGATTTAATAAAAAAGGATAAACTTGAAAAGTAATAACTTTTTCTCTATTGTTCTTGCACAAAAAAAAAAAAGATTAGAGCAATATTTTTGCACAGTTGTTACCTAGTTGGGCTATGACGCGCACAAGCAACTAAGGCAACAACAATAAGTGCATCTTCATAAGGCATATTAAATTGACTTTTTTATTATGGCAATATTTTTGCAAATATAAATTGTCGAACTTTTCAATAAAATAAAATCTCATAAAAATTGATGCTATAAATTATGCATGGGGGTTCAACAATGATAAATTATCTAAATATTTTGGGGGTTCAAACACATGGTGCATGTAACAAAGTTACATTTTATACCTTTCAATATTAATATTAGTAACATTATTTACAAAACAAAGGGGTGACATTGACACCCCTTTAATGAACGTAAATCCGTCCAGTCTATGTAGTAGAAGTATACATATAGTTTATGTAGATGTCTGTTATGAATATAGTTTCAATACTGAACATTTTAATAGAAGTTTTTGTATTATTAAAAAAAAAATGAAAATACAAAATGATATAAGTATCGTTTAGATTAGTTAACCAAATAGTGATTTGCGGAGTGAATTGATGGAATTGGATGGAACAAAATAGTGGGGTGAATTGATGGAATTGGCTGGAACAAAATAGTGATTTGCGGAGACAATTTGGCACCCCAAAAATCGGGGGACGGAGGTTATGGAGTGGAAATAGAGAACTTTTCTCTGTGTAAGCGGACCCCATCAAGGTATTGTTGTTTTTTTTTTTTCAACAGGTTCGCCTGGGGTGGTTTGGAGCGAAGATACTTTTGTTTCCTATTTTTTTTCGTATTCCATTCCATTCCATTTTATTCCTTTTTCTTCGTCAAAATTTCTGAAGCAAGCCTGACTATAGTAGTTATTCTTTTGTCAATGGAAATAAGGTTTTTACTCAAAACAAGCTACGACGTTCATTTGATCTTTATGGGGAGAAATATAAAATATGCATAAATTTCAGCAGGTACAGAGTTGTGCTGCTAGCACTATTTAAATTAATTTGTTGAGTCTATTCTTTTTTTAGATAGGCAATTCTCCTAGTATGGAACTGGATTTACGCTAGTCGAAGTTTCAACAGATGAAGGCACTGATGAAGGAGAGAGAGTATTAGCTCAAAGGAGGATTTGCTTAATGATACATAAACTTTGTTTTGGAGTTTTGGTTATTTGCTTTGCTGTTAGATCTCTGTTTGAACTTGCACGATATGCTTTTATAAGAATATATGTAGGGATTAATATTTTTATTTTGTAGCATGATTGGATTAAGTTTGTTTGGTTATCTGTGGGACTCTTTTAGTATCTTAATGAATGCATATATGTTACTCATCTCCGGTAATTTTTATTAAAAAAAAACAAAAAGTATTAAGTGCCTGATTGAAGTGTTGACCTAGGAACAATTGTGAGGGTTCAATTAAACAAAGTCTCATAATTCAACGACTAAAAACAGATAAATTTTTAATAGTAAAGTTAAAGTCCAATATATTGGACGGAGGGAGTCCGTCCAATGTGCTTTTTTTTAAAAAAATTTTGATTCTCAAATGATCAATCTACTTCGTTCAATATGATCTCCATATTGAAATCTAGTATGAGACGGAATTTTCAGACAATTAGAAAAATATTGTTTTAAACAATTTATTTTTTTTTTGGATTGATGATTTTTCAAATATCTAAAAAATAATAAAAGAATTTAAAAAATTATAAAATTCGGTTCTTTACGAGATTTTAATATGAAAATCACATCGGCGTCCAATGCATTGGACTTTAGCCTTTCTCTATTTTTAATATAAACTATTATGATATTACAAAAGTTATTTCCTTCTAATAACTTTTCTTTCGATTAATTTCCTATGTAAAACTTTTGAAATATCTTTAATCTGTTTCTATTTTTTAACTATCATTTGAGTTGCTAGGGGAGGCATTTGGACTAAGATGGTAGTTGGATTACTCTCGATAATGAAAATCAAAGCAATTTGATGTTTGACTCAGGCCAATATGACCGTTTGATAGAAATAATTCAACACTACTTTTGTCATATATGGAATATATGCCATTAGATAAATATCATAATAGAATACAATTCACTTGAAAGATTTCTTTGATGGTGAAATGGTAGACCGTAGACACATGAGACTCAAAATCTCATGCTAAAGAGCGTGGAGATTCAGAATGGAGTGGAAGAAGGGAAGAAATTCTTGAATAAAGAATATGTTCCAATTACATCGAAAGAATTGAACGAGTAGCTATATGAGGTAAAAATCTCATGTACAAATCTATAGAGTGACAGTTAGGTTTGTCAACTTTTCCACTATCCCCAAAAAAGCCACTCTTTAGTCTTTACCTTACATAAAGTTGCCAGAGTACGATTAACCTCTAGATTTGAAATCACAAGTAAGAGAATATTAAAGTAACCATTTTAAAATCAAAGTCGAGTTTTCAGGCTTCGCTCTAGAAATGGAAAATTGTGAGGATGTGAAGGGTGAGAAGTTTTCACCTGCTCCACAATTTAATTTCACGATGAATCGCTGAAAATGGAGGAGAAAAATTAATATATGTGTATAAACTTCCGTCTCAAAAAATCTACGAGTCAAACGAATTAACCTAGTCACTTTTCTTTTGTTACCAATATCGCCCTCCTAATTTTTTCACTGTCAACCCACAACAAATTGAATTCTCTTTAGATGGATAAATTAATCAAGATGTGTGTCGATCTAGGGTGTGTTTGGTATGCTGAAGAACAAGGAACATAAGTTTGTATGTCGTAGTTTTGTAACTAGTTCTTCTCTTGTAATATTGTTAAACACAAGTTTTTAGAAATATTCCTTTTACAACAACTTCATTCTATGGAGCAGTTTCAGTTATGAAATTTTTTTGAAAATTTTGTTATGATTAATGATGTGATCTCACTAATGCTATTTTTTACCTAATTCCTACTCAATTTAACATCACAAGCGCACAATTTATCGTCGAGTAAACCTAGGATCGATCCACAGAGATGGAATATTTAATTTCTAAGTCAATTATTAAATTTAATCTAAATCCTAAATTAACAAATGATTTTGGAGTTTATTAATTTGAAAAACTCGATAAAAAATAAAAGGCTGTGTTCAAATCCTAAATTATCCAATCATAACCTATTTCAATAAGATAACCAATTTAACAAAACCTAAGGGTTCTGATTTTCAAATAATTTTCTTTTTGTCAACAGTGGAATGGTTCATCCCATCCCTGGAACGATCCGTTCTGGACTTATGTCAACCCTTGGAATAGGCCGCTCCAATCTAGAACGCCACCTCTCGAGGGGTCCGTTGTAACTTTGGGACGGTATGTTCTAATGGTCAATACTTATTTTGTCATAATTTTTAACAATTAATTAAGTGTTTTATGCAAATTATAACAATTCCTAACCAGAAAGCTTGTACTCTTAACTCTCGTTCAGGTCAAGTTTCTAGGTTTAGCTATTTAACTTCTAAAACTCCTAATTTCAACTCTCGTTTCTTGGTTTAAGTGTTTTAAGTTATTTCTTGGGTCTATGTACACTTTTAATCTCCCAATCTAAGTTAAAATCTTTATTTCTATGATTTTGTTTACTATGCTAAGAGTTATTGTAATTGATTTTATATCCTATCAATTAAACTAGACATTTGTTTAACGAGATAATCAATTCAACAAATAATCAAACACAACAAAAAATCAAGCAATTAATCACAAGAAATAAAAATAAACTTAATTTATTTAATAATCAGAGATTCAAAACAAAACACATAACTAAAGAAAAATGTTTTCAACCATAGCCTCTAAACTACTTTACTCTAACAAATCCATACAAGAAATTAAAGCAGGTTTCATTAAATACAAACACATAAAGAGAAAAAAAAAAATAAGAGTTACAACAAATATCACTCAAATTCTTCTCGATTTTGTGCTATGTCATGTTTGGGGCGGTCCGGCCTGGTATTGAAACGGGTAGTTCCAGTGTGGTTGGATCGTCTCGGCAGGGTAATCTCCTTGGTCAGTTGGGAAGATGTCAAAACCTAGAATCACGAACAATCTCTGCTTGAAGATAGGATGGAGCTTATATAGAAGTCTCGGAGAAATTCCATAAGTGGAGAATGTAACGGTCCGTCCTAAGACTGGGGCGACCCGTTCTCGATAGATCTGGCTGCACTTGTCTATTGACTTCCTTGGCGACCCGTTCTCGATAGATCTGGCTGCACTTGTCTATCAACTTCCTTCACTAGTTTGGGTGTTCGCCCCTGATAAGCGGGAATTATGCATATAAATACCGCTTATATTAGGACTTAATTTTATTAATTATGTGTGTTTCTAATGTTTTAATTATTAATTTAGGTTAGAAGCAAGGTACTGATATGGCTACTTTTATTTTGTACAGGATCTGTGTGATTTTGCCACTCTTGAAGCGAGGAAACCAAGTTCTGATCATGATCCGCGGCCCACCGAAGGTTTGTGCGACCCACAGGAAGACCCAGGGAGTAGCAGGTGAGACTTGACAGCATAGAAGATTTTTGCGACCCGCAAGACTCGACAGCGGGCCGCAGAAGAAGCAACCGACAGCCCAAAATAGCCTGACCAAGTTCTGCACCCACCTCTACACCGACATATCTATTTCTGGCGCCTCAAAACCACGTCTCCGACATTTTTAGAGCCATCCCACGCCTATATAAACACCAGAGCAAATCAGAAAAAGGGTTTGTGAGTTTTAGGGCAAATTCTGCTAAGTAATAGAGCATCAAGGGTTTTCAGCGGGCCGCAGGGAGCATCAGCAACCCGCTGAAAGAGTGGCAGAGAAGGCAGAAAGAGGGAAAACTGGGTTTCAATTGTTGTAATCTTGTTTCTTTCTCTATGTTTTCTTATTATTCAGATACCTTTTGTTGTTTTATGATGTATACTCGTGAGTAGTCGTATATTAGGGGCCATAGTAGTGAACCTTTTTAAGTTTATGATTGATAATATGCTTTAAGTTATATTTTCTTTGTTTGTATGTTGTGTTTAATGCTTTGATTGAATTGCTTAGATTACTCTATCTGAACTGCTTAAGTTGAATTGCTTGCACCCGTTAAAAGAGACGTCTTTTGATTGTTAGGTGGTTAAGTCCAAAAGTTCTTAAGTGATTAGGATAAAGTATGGTAAACACGATAGTAAGTGCCGGAAGGTCATGCTAGGGTTAAGAAACGGAAGTTGAAACCCTTCCCGATTACGGAAGTATAGGGATTCGTAGGTCGTAAAGCATAAACTAATTTAACTTAGACCAAGAAACAGAAGTTGAAATCTAAGTTGAATTAGAGATAAATAATTTTAACTATAGAAAACCTGGCCTTAAACGGAAGTGGGACTTAGGAACCTTAGTTAGGATGAATCCTCTACACAAAACAACAATTAAAATATGCAAAAAGTTGAGTCTGCGCCAAACCTAGCGGACCGCAGGAGGTTTCTGCGGGTTGTCTATGACCCCAGGCTTCTGCGACCTTCTTAGGGGTCAGCGACCTGAGTTTCAGCAGGCCGCAGATAATCTCTGCGGGCCGCTGATAATCTCTGTGGGCCGCTGATTCTGAAGTAAACTGAAAAGTATTAGCTACTAGTTAAACCCCTAATTCTTAATTAGTGTTTTGAGCAAGGTTCTAGTGCCACAAGTTTTTGGTGCCACAAATGCCACAACTTCTCTTTTTCATTAATATTTTAAAATTTTTAAATATGACTTTCGAATCCAAACCGTTGATCTTGTTCAATTTTACGAGCGATGTATTTCTATATAATTTTTATAATTTTTGGAGTTTATTTGATATTCAATCAAGAGGCCAATACATGAATGTATTAAATTTAATCTGTTATAATTAACAACATTCGTTCATCTCTTTGCCTCTTGATCGAATATCAAATAAACTCCAAAAATTATAAAAATTATATAGAAATGCATCGCTCGTAAAATTAAATAAGATCAATGGTTTGGATTCGAAAGTCATATTAAAAAATTTTAAAATATTAATGAAAAAGAGAAGTTGTGGCATTTGTGGCACCAAAAACTTGTGGCACTAGAACCTTGCTCTAGTGTTTTAATCCCTTTAGTTCATTGAACTGTTTAATTTAGGACTTTTATTAATATGCAAACCCCTACTTTAGATCTTTTATAATTATTATTATTTCATCCCTTTTAATCTAGTTAGTCAAAGTCTAATTTACTTAATTGTTGAATATTCCGTCCCTGTGGTTCGACCCCGATAATACTTAGACGATTGTTGTACGCTTGCAACTGATTTTAGGTATAATTGGGTATAAATTTAAGTGTTGATTAACCACATCAGCCCCTGCTATAGGACGGTTCGTCTTGATGCACTTGAGCTCCACTGTTTGGTCTCTTCGTATGTGCTGCATATGTGATGAACCTGTTAAACAACGGTCGGTCGATTTACGGTTGCATCTTTCTCTAACCTGAAATCAACAAATTAAAGTAAAAACATATGCATTTGAATATAACTTGGGTTTAAACAGGTTGGAATATTGTGTATGAAAACCCTACATCAATTAACTACATTTTTTTTTCTGATTTCTTTAAAAATAAAGTACATATAACACAAAATTTAAGGTTAAAAATAAGACAAACTTTTATAGAAGTATTGCGTTAAGTAAATTATATATATAAATATCTTTTAATTTTATTAAATTTTTTGGTAGAAACATACAATTATAAAAGCAGTATTTATTTAATAAAATTTAGTTAAGTCATGATAAAAATCTCATTAAAGTACCCCGATATGAACAAATATCCCTATGTAACTAATATAAACTTACAAAGGCACATCGGGGTCAATTGCCAGTTGCTACTGAAATTTTTTCGATTTTTGAATAACTGAATAACTGATGAATCGTACTCATTTTTTTATTATTATTATTTTTTGGTGGAATCTGGTATCGAGAATTTGATATCTAAACCCGACCCAATTCAGTAGGAAGAGTTACACTCTGCAGTCTGCACCTTCCTCACATTCCTCATATATCTTGCCTTTCCCGGCGACGGAGCAAAACCTGATCTAAAACCTCTAATTTCTCACACACATGGAAGATCCATCGCCGTTTGCTCACCTGATACCATACCTGCCCGACGAAATTTCTGTCCAAATCATCGCTCGCATCCCGCACTCTTACCACCGGACCCTCTGCCACGTGTCGCGATCATGGAGGTCGCTCCTCCTCGGGCGCCTCCTCTTGACCCTCCGATCCTCCCTACACTGCACCGAGCCCACGCTCTGCCTCAGCATCCGCACCCAAACCTACCAATCTCTGTGGTTGGTTCTCACTCGGGGCCACTCCTACTCCAAGCCCCTTCCCTCTCCACCTCTGGCAACTGTCGGCTCTGCCTGTACCACGGTGGGCCCCTTCGTTTTCGTCCTCGGTGGGTGCCTCTCAGATGACCTTTCTAATGTGGTTCAAATTCTCGACCTGCGTATTGGTGGCCAGTGGTTCCTCGGGCCATGCATGTCAATTGCTCGAGAATGTGCCGCAGCCAGTTTTCTAAATGGCCGTATTTATGCAATTGGTGGCTGCCTTCCGTCATCAGAGGCCTGGGCTGAGTCACTCAACCTGTTTGATAAAAATCCACAATGGGTCCCGATTGACAGTCCTGTGGACTTGCGGAGTGAGTTCATGTCTGAGTGTGTGGTGTTTTCGAGCAAGATACTGGCAAGAGCAATGGGATATTCGGACGCGGTTGCATATGATCCGAGCGTGGTTCCATATGATCCGGTCCAGAACACTGGTTCTTGTTCCGCATGGGTTTCTGCGCCAACAGGACTGGACATTGGGTGGAATGGAAGTTCTGTGGTTGTGAATGGTATATTGTACACATATGACTCCATGCGTGAGATTAAGTGGTATAATGCTGGGACGGATAAGTGGAGGCCTCTCATGGGCATTGACAAGGATCTCCCCAAGTTTCTCAATTTTGCGAGACTGGTGAATTTTAATGGGGTTTTGTGTGTGATTTGGCCCCAGCAAACTTTTGGAAATAAGAGAAAGGAGATGATGGTAAATTGGGTGGGGATTGGGGTTACTGATTTGGGCAGCGAAGGATTGCATGGGTCTATTCTGTGGTGCGAAACTGTGGCCCTCAACATGCCTTATGATTCAGCTATTGAACATTGTGTTGTGGCTGAGTTCTAATTTTGTCAGCTGATGAGGTAATTGTTTCTTCAAATAATAGAGCAGTGTGAGCTAATTGATATTATAGCGTATGCACTGTTAGATTAATTGTTGGAAATCAAAAGCTGCAAGTACAGAACTTTTCCCTACTTCAATTGTAATTGAAAAATGTATATCTAGAGTTGTTGATGTATTGTTTTAGGGTCCTTATCTGGTTTAGCAAGATTCAAAACTAAACATTTTCTTTATAATTAAGTGTGTTTCAGTGCTTGTGTAGTTGCAGACTGATAGTTGTATGGTAAATATTTGTTAAGAGTTAGGTATTTCATCTCCATCATTTGATGCTGTGAATCATCTATGCATTAGAATTTATGGCTACAGAAATTTTCAGTGAATTCTCACCTGGACTATGAGAACCCAAATGTAACTTTGCTCACTGCTTTATTCCAGAATCGTATGATTCAAAATATTAATGCACTGCTATTTCAGATAACTGGATTCAAAATTTTATAAATAAAAGTTATATATCTACAGTCACTGGTATAAATTTAATTAGCATATAATTCATCATCACTAGGATGCAGAAATAAAAGTTATATATCTACAGTCACTGGTATAAATTTAATTAGCATATAATGCATCATCACTAGGATGCAGTGACAGAAATAAAGAAAGAGCACTTTATCTATTTAGGAATAAGGTTTAGGGACAGTTCATAGATTCTTCAAAAACTGAGATTAAGTCTCCCCTCAATATGCAACTGATCTGTTATATCTGAATGCACATTTTAGACCAGACGGTCTTGATTACAATAGTATATGAATAGCAGAAGACAATGTTTAAAATACAGTGTTCCATCTGCAAGTGGTTGATCATTACATAGAGAACAAGCGATTGAGTATAGATGTGTATATGCAGTTTATGTAGATGTGTATTATGAATAAAGCTTCAAGACTTGACGAGTTTATTAGAATTCTTTGTACTTTTTTCAGTAACAAGGAAAATACAATAAGATATTAGTATCTAATATCTTAGATTAATTAAATAGTTTTTGTCTAATCAGACGAGAACTTTAAGGATCTTTAGTATATTAGTTGCTTTTTTGCCAAAGAGGATTAGGTTTTTACTTAAACAGTTTGTGCAGCATTTATTTGACCTTAATGGGGAGAAAGATAGGCGTACTTTCAGCAGGTACAGAGTTGTGCTGCTACCACTATTATATTAATTTCTTGAGTCTTCTTTTTTTTAGACAGGGAATCTTATAGTATGGAACTGGATATTAGGCTGGTGGAAGTCTAGGAAAGCAACCAGCTTAAGATGAGGATCTACTTGATGATTGATGAAGTTTGTTTTGGTCATGTGAGTTTTGCTATTAGACCTTTGTTTGCAGTTGGATGGTGTATATTTTATATGTATTATCTGTAGGGATTAATATTTTGTTATTTTGTAGCAGGATGTGGATTTGGGGTTTTAGGTTTGTTTGGTTATTCTGTAAGACTGTTTGGTATCTAAGTGAATGCATGTTGCTCATCTCAGATGAATTTATTTAATAAAAAAAAATGTAAGGGCCTGATTGAAGTATTGTAGTAGGAAAAATTATGAGGTTTCAATCTAACGAAAGTCTCATGATTCAGCTACTAAAAAGAGATATATAGTTTTTTAATACAAGTTATTATGATTCCTTCTATGAAGTATTTTTTTTAAAAAAATAAATAAATTATTTCAACTATGAAGTTATTGAGAGATTTTTAATCTGGTATTTTTTACTTATATTTGAGTTGTTAGGAGGCATTTATATAAGTGAAAAGTTATGGTTTTTTTCTACTAATATTTGAGTTGTTAGGAGGCATTTATATAAGTGAAAGTTATGGTATTTTTTACTAATATTTGAGTTGTTAGGAGGCATTTATATTAGTGAAAAGTTATTTATTCGAAATCAAACAGAACTTTAACATCTACAATTATGAACTTTTATGATGGTTGAGCTTTTGACTAGGTTGTTAATGTTTCTGATTTCCAAGATGCACTTGATGTACTTCTACTTAAAAAAAGAAGGATGCTTCGCTATGATAAAATGTACATTTCTGTTAATGTTGATTTACTCTAATAAACGATCTCTAGTAGAAGTTCTGCCATTTTCAGATTTTTTTTTTTTTTTTTTTGCGTGCATTGTTGTGTTCGTAAACATCAGCCAATTTTGCAAGATCGATCGGCATACTGCTTGGTCTAATATTACGAAAAGCACAGATCGACACGTACAATAAAAAAAATGTATAACATTGTACAAATGTACACCAGTTCGACAGTAAAAGCTTTAGCATATTATTATGAAAATGCAGATTGAGGATATATATACAAAGAATTTGATCTCCCTTGGAGCAGGCTGAAACCAGAACACATGGGTGATAAGGCACGGTTGCCATCGATCGAAAAGCATAGGCAACAATTCGCCAATATTGGCAAAAAATGTGTCCTAAAGTGGAATTTCATGAATGAGAGAGGACGATGGCTGATCTGATGAAGGCAGTCTCACACATGTATCAAATGAAGCCGACTGCATTGAACAAGGTGCTTGTTATGCATAGGCAGCTCAACTTAAAGATTGCTGAAGGTTCGAGTGTGTTTTGATCTTATCGAAGAGATCATCATGATGATAAATCAGTTAATTTCTGTATTAGTGTTCGCTCTTACGACGGATTTAAAGCTTTAATTTTACGTATAAGAATCGTGTTTTCATATGAAATTATTTTATTTTATTTTAATTTTTTTTTGGTGTTGTGGCTTAAATGGTAAATCAATAAAAATTTTCCTCTGCAAATAATTTAAGGGTCATGCTATGGTGGACACAAAAAAAATTCAGCGGTGAATCACAGCCGTTTAAGGTTATAGGGGTAAAATCGGTATGTCTTATATCTATTACTCTCTCCGTTTGTCCGTTAAGCGCTGAAATGCGCCTTCTCCTCCATCTGTCGGGCTTTAGATGTCAACAAGATATAAAAGGAATTTATTGGAGCAGACTATACGTGTTCTTATTTTTTTAGGTTGGTCCGAGAAAATTCGAGAAAGCTTTCCTTATACCTATTCTCCTACGCTTCTCCATTTGTCTTCGGAAGAGTAAAATCTCTAAAATTTTCGGAAGAGGTATACATCCATATTGGATGAGAAATTCGTTGCAAAATGATGATGATTGTGTAACCGTTGGCTGGTAACCGCGTAAATCTAATCAACCATCCCGACCTTCACCTTTTGTTTAATTTGTTGCCTCTTCTTAGGTACCAGAAGAGGATTTGTAAGAACAGCCGGTCAAAGGGGCCAAAGGGCCTTGTGTCATTCAATATTTTTTCATTAGAAATAACAAACATGTGCAACCATGTTTTCAACTTTCGTTTTGCTCGTGTTTGTCCAAATATGGATGTAAAATTTAGTTAATAGTTGAAATTGAAAAAAATTGAAAATATTAATTCAAGGCCAAATGGTACTGAATATAATCAAGCATTTCAATTAAAGGTTAAATGGTACGGGGATATACATTTTTTTTTTACTGAGTTTCATCCTTGTTCATATGAGTGTATAACTTGAAAAGCAATCTGAGTGTATATTGTAATTACTAATTAGAAAACATTTGCATTGGGGCTTGTTTGATAACAGTAATTGGGTCATGACCTTAGTCATCTAAATATGTGTCGTATGGTCTGATTAAGAAGCACAAAAGGATACAAGTTGGTAGGCAATGTATGAATTCAAAGAAGTGATAGTAATCAATTTCCAGTAATTGCTAAAATAAGTGATTGTGAGTTTGGTGTGGTAAAAACCATGGTTAACACGTTGTCTTGAGTTGAATAAAATCCCTATGTGCATCAATCTATCCTATGAAACTCACACCAGTACCATTCTCTTCATGATCGTACCAGACTATTGGCTTCCCCATCAAATGAATTACTCGCATAATAAATTGACCCCATAAACTCCTTCATGCTTCCCAAGATGATAAAAAAACTTTTCTAGTACAACCTAACCGCTCTAAATTCAATTGGTACCACCCTCCTATACCACTGTACCGGTCACTCGATGCTCCCACTGTACCAATTTAATAAATAAAATTAAATTTCTTTGTGTGTCTCATGAGTTCTACGTGTATTGGCTTTCTTCTTCTTAAGGAGCATCACCCAGCAACAGCCATCTTCGTTATTTTCTCCTTACTGGAGCCATCGATTTTCTTACTGGGACAAAAAGCAGGTTCGGCCGTTTGGGTTTGGCCATTCACGACATCCATTTTTTCCTCAATGTAAAACTTAGAAAGTGATTATTATTATTATTTTTTTTTGGCAACAACAAAGAATCTTCTAGTAAAATATCTCGATGTATCCTTAAATATTTTAAAAGTAGAACAAAATTTGTCTCATTATATTTAACACAATAATGATTAGGCTCTTAACTATTGATTTTAGAAAATTTAAATTGTCTTTTATGTCACAACAATTGAAAAAAATACGGTGCCGAATATTAAATTTCCTTTAACTAATTAAATCGCCTTTTATTCAATCTCCGCTTTCGGACGCACAAGCAAAAAAAATTACTCAATGATATGAAATTAAACTTAAATTTAAAATAAATTTATATAGATTTAAAATAAATTACTCATCAAAATGAGCATTTTCTAAAAAACATGTAAAAATAATTACATGTAGTTTTTATTAGTTATTTAATACTACTGCAATATATTTCACAATGAAACAATTAAAATTAAAATAAGTTTTTAAATTTTGTCAAAATATAAGATTTCATTCTTATGAGCTATGTAGCCGTAGTACAATGTATGCAAAAAGAAAAAAATCATTCTTATGTTTCGATTATATTGCAAGCCTCATTAATCATTGAAATAATTAAAAATAATACATTTAGGATAGTAGGTTAATATATAACTTGTCTATCATTTCAAAATAATTAATTATCCAAAAACCAAAACAAAATTTAGAAATAGTTCAAAGCAAAAAAATTGATTAACCTTGTCCTTGTAAAAGAAGTTAACTAACATGATGCTAATGTACTTTTTGTAAGTTAAGAAACATCAATAGAATTGATGAAACTTGAGAGTTTGGGTAGCTAGCTATTTTGTTTGAAATGGTCAAACATGTTTGGCATGCACACTTGTTGAAAATGATCAAATTTGAATTGTTGAGATTATAACGGCCAATTCGAATCACTCAATTTGTTTTCTATATTGAAATCATCATAAAGAATAAATTTTATATTTTTTTTCGAATTTTTTTACTATTTTTTTTTATAATTTTACAAAATCATCGATCTAATTAGTTATGGACTCTCCAATTTTAAAAATCTGAAAAAATAGCTAAAAAAATTCAGAAAAATATAAATTTAATTTTTAAGGAGATTTTAATATAGAAATCAAATTGAGTGCAGATCAACAGTTTGAAATTTTAACAATTGACTTTTGAATTTTGTTTGATGTCAAATATGTTTAATTCTAGCAAAACTTTAAGTAAATATATAATTCTGCAATATGCACATATATAGTCTGTAATAACATTTTACATAAACAAGATATAACGTTGGAAAAAAAAAAAATTTAATTATATTTTAAATCGACGTTGCATTAAAATAATAATTTTATTTTTAAATTTAGTTAATAGGTGAAATAAAAAAATAAAAATATCTCAATTAGAGGCCAAATGCTACTGAATATAATCAAACATTTCAAAACTTCACGAAAAATAAATATTTCATATGATGAACAATAAAGTTTATTGAATTCTTGATGAAATTTTATCAAGTCGTGTCATGTCATGTGAAAACGTCATGTTAAGTCGTGTTGACACATCTGTTAGTCGTATCAAGTCATATCGTGTTAGTTTTGTTAGATTATTTTATTATTTCTAAGTTAAAAGTTTATTAAAAAATTAAAAATAAAGGAAAAAAATTTATTAAAGTATTTTAAGAAACCATATGTAATATTCGATTCATGTCTTGTTGACAGATCATGTTAGTCGTGTCAAGTCGTATTGACACATCTTGTTAGTTGTATCAAGTCATGTCGTGTTAGTTTTGTCAGATTATTTTATTATTTAATGAAATCTAATTATTATACTACGCATTCCAAATAATAACATTTTTCTGGGCTTTCATGTGAAAGATAATTTTTTATTGTAAATTTCATTAAAAAAATCGAAATAAGGTAACACTAAAAATGAAATCAGACCTTTTTCATATTTTATAAGTAGCTGTAATTTCATGCATGCGAAGAATGTAATATTTTTCCGTCATTTTATATAACATGCACGTAGTAAAAAAATTAAAAAATATTTTCCGTATATAAAAAATCAAAATGATGGTAATTAAACGTGTGATTCATTATCCTAACGGATTTTTTTTTTGGCAACAACAAAAAGATCTTCCACTAAAAGATGTCGATAGATCCTTAAATATTTTTAAAAGTAGAACAAAATATATATGATTTGATTCAACACAATTAATAGACTTTTAACTAAATTATTTTAGAAAAGAATTAAATTTCTCTTCATGCAACAAATTGGCAAAATACGGCTTGCCAAATATTAAATTGTCTTTAACTAATTAAACCACTTTTTATGCAATCTCCTTTTATGAACACACAACACATAAAAATTTGAGCAAAATTTTGACGGACTTGAGGCACAAATGGCTGATGACTGTTCTATATTCATTTAAATTCGTTAACCGTAATCATGCTTTCTCAAACTTCTATGAAGGGTTCGATTATTATTAAAAAGGCAAAAAATTTAAACAATGACGACATACAATTTCGTTGAGGTTTCTATCTTATCTGGTTCAATCGATCAATCCATTTCTCTATTTTACTACTACCGAAATATGCGATAGTAACCGAAGACTAATTTGAAATCGATCAATCCCTTTCTATCTTATCTGGCCGGCATCAGCTTGCTCCTTGCTCAAGGTCCTCACCTGCATAATTTAAAATGCAAGAAAATGCATTCTCACTGTCTCACGAAAAATTAGGTGCTTTAATGCAAATCACACCACTAGAGACGGAGATGGTGGAGGATAATACGGAGGAAAAAAAAAAAGAGTCATCCATGTATGGACGATTTTACCCTTCCGACTAAAACTTTGTGTTAAAATTGATGGACCATTTTAACCCACCCGAAAAAAAAAACATTCTGTTAAATTTAACAGAGAAATTTAACTTGCGAAGTTCTATTATGCTATACTGATCGTACGATTTAAAAAAAATGAACGGTCCCTGTTAATTGTGTCCACATTAGAATTTCCCATAATTTAATCGTCCGGAGCTGTTTTTAGTTGTGAAACGTTGGCATTGTCGCCTTCAGAACTTATGGCATTTGCAGGCCTTTTGGCTTTTTTTTTTTTAAAAAAAAAAGAACTTATGGCATTTTCGCTAAAATTATTTTTCAGACTTTGCTTAAAAATGACATATGTATTGAAAATATTTATCTTTTTAATATAAGACAATTGATATAGAAATTTCAGATTGAATTTAGTAAATGTTATGGATAATTTTTTTCTTAATAATTAAAACAAAATTTTGTAAGAGAATTATAAAATTAACATGATATAAAAATTAAAGAACTTTTATTTCTCTAAGAGATTTGTTGCACGTTAGATACATCGTACCATTTTTTTAAAAATGAAAAAGGTGGAAAAAAAATTCGAACTATCCGATTGTGATTAATTAGAAGAGAAAACAAAATTGTTTGTTTTTTGAATCACTATCGAAAATTTAAGACCCGACCTAATTCAGTAGGAAGAGTTAAAATTCATCCGAGCCTTGTAATCTGTAGTGAACGGTGCAGATAGATATGCATTAAAAGAGTTCAATAAGAACAAAGACCTGGAATCAAATCAATTCGCCGCACTCATTCCTCTCCCACTCCCAATTCGCCGAATTCCTCTCTCATTTTTGACACACATGGAAGATCAGTATCCACCGTCCACCCCTCTGATACCAGACCTGCCCGACGAAATCTCACTTCAAATCATCGCTCGCGTCCCGCGCTCGCACCACCGGACCCTCTGCCATGTGTCGCGGTCATGGAGGTCGCTCCTCCTGGGGCGCCTCCTCTTCACCCTCCGATCATCCCTACACTGCACCGAGCCCACGCTTTGCCTCAACATCCACACCCCACTCATAGAAACTCAAACTGACAGTTCGCGGTGGATGGTTCTCAATCGGGGCCACTCCCACTCCCAGCCCCTTCCATCTCCGCCTCTCGCAACTGTCCACTCTGGCTGTACCACGGTGGGCCCCTTCCTTTTCGTCCTCGGTGGGTCCCTCTCAGGTTTAGGTGCCCCTTCTAATGTGGTTCAAATTCTCGACCTGCGTATACGTCGCCAGTGGTCCCTCGGACCAAGCATGTCAACTGCTCGAAAAGCTGTAGCAGCCTGTTTTCTTGATGGCCGCATCTATGCCATTGGCGGCTGGCTTGGTTCATCGGAGGTATGGGCTGAGTCACTCAACCCGTTTGATACAAATCCACAATGGGTTCCGATTGACACTCCCTTTCACTTGCGGAGTGATTTCATGTTTGATTGTGTTGTGCTTTCGAGTCGGATAGTGGCAAAAACACTTGCTCATCCAGGCTTGGTTGCATATGATCCTGGCCAAAATACTGGTTCATGTTCGGCATGGGTTCTGATGCCAGAAGGACTGAAGCTCGGGTGGACAGGGAGGTCTGCAGTTGTGAACAGTGTATTGTACACGTATGACTCCGTGTATAAGATTAAGGGGTACGATGCTGGGACGGATAAGTGGAGGCCCGTCATGGGTGTTGACATTGATCTCCCCACGTTTGCCATTTGTGTGAAACTGGTAAATTTTCATGGGGTTTTGTGTGTGATTTGGCTGCAGTCATCAATTGAAAATAATACAAACGAGATGGTGGTTAATTGGATGGGGCTTGGGGTTACTGATTTGGGCAGCGAAGGGTTGCATGGATCAATTCTGTGGTTGGAAAATGTGGCTGTCGGTGTGCCTTTTGGCTCATATATTCTGCATGGTGTTGTGGCTGACTTCTAATTTTGTGAGTTGATGAGGTAATTGTCTCTTCAAATAATGGAGCAGTTTGACTAATTGATAATTATAGCATATGCATGGGTCGATTGTTTGTTGGAAATCTAAAACTGCAACCTGCAAGTCCTGAACTTTCGCCTACTTCTATTGTAATGAAAAATTTGTATCAAGAGTTGTTAATGTACTGTTTTAGGGTACTTACTTGGTCTAGCAAAATTCAAAACTAAACATGTTCATTATAATTAGGTGTGTTTCAGTACTTGTGTAGCAGCATAAGACGGATGGTTGTATGCTAAATATTCATTAAGAGTTAGTTATTTCATGTCCATCATTTGATGCTGTGAACTCCCACATGGACTATGAAAACCCAAATGTAACTTTTCTGACTGCTTCATTCTATAACTATATGCTAGAAAATCTTTACGCACTGCTATTTCAGATAACTGGATTCAAGTTCAAGTTTTAAGAAACAAAAGTTCATAATAATATCTACGGTCACTGGCATAATTTAATCAGCATATAATGCAATGGCTAGGATGCAGGGACAGAAATAAAGAAAGAGCACTTTATTTATTTTTTTAATTTTAAAATGAAACGGAATAAGGTTTGAAGGGATTCTTCAAAAACTGAGATTAAACCTCTCCTCAACATGCAACTGATGCTTTAGATCTGAATGCCCATTTTAGACCAGACGGTATTGATTAGGATATCATGGTCCAATTTGAAGTATGAAAAGCAGAAGACAATGTTTTAAAATGCAGTGTCCAATTTGCTTGTGGCTGGTCATTACATAAAGAATAAGCAATTGATCATATATGTGTATGTACAATCTTGGTATAGTAGTTGTTCCTTGGTATATTAGTTGCTCTTTATTGGGAGAAAGAAATAGGCATAACTTTCAGAGTTGTGCTGCTAGCGCTATTATATTAATTTCTTGAGTCAATTATTTTTCTTAGACAGGCAATCCTATGGTATGGAACTGGATATTTCGCTGGTGCAAGTATGTGAAGGGAGTGATGAAGGAGGAGTACTAGCTTAAGATGAGGATCTGGTTGATGATTGATGAAGTTTGTTTTGGTTATGCGTGTTTTGTTATTAGACCTTTGTTTCTACTTGGGTCAGCAGGATGAGGATTTGATGTTTCGGTTTGTTTGGTTATTCTGTTAAGACTATTTTGGTATTTGAATGAACGCATGTTACTCATCTCCGTTGAATTTATTTTTTTAAAAAATGCTAGGCCTTATTGAAGTATTGAACTAGGAAAACTTTTGAGAGTTCAATCATTCCAAGTTTCATGATTCAGCGGTTAAAAATAGATATTTTTAAATATAAGCTATTATGATTCCTTCTATGATTTTTTTTAATAAAAAATAATTTTCTCTATGAAGTTATTGAGAGATGTTTAAGCTGATTTTCTTGCTATCATTTGAGTTGTTAGGCGGAATGTTAAATAAGAATATATATAAGATGGTAGTTGGATGAATTCTACATTAAAACGCACGAGGTATATTTATGGAAAGCAATCGATTCGAAATCAAACGGAACTTTCAGTTTCTAAATTATTTCATGATGGTTAAGTTTTGACTCTTGACTGCTTTAGAGATGGACATGGACTTGATGGACTTATATTATAAAAAAGAAGGATGCTTCGCTATAATAAAATGTATATTTCTGTTAATTTACTCTAATAATCGATTTCTAGTAGAAGTTTCTGGCATTTTTTTTGTGAACTATTTTTTGCTTCTTTGTGCTTTGTTTTGTCGGTAGCCCTGTCATCTCTCCTAAACATCAGCCAATTATACCGAAGAGCACAAATCGACACAAAAAGATACACAGCATTGAGCATTGATACCATTGTGCACCAGTTTGACAACATTTTTTGTATGCAAAAAATTTAGTCTTAGATCTCCCTCGAGACCAGCAATCTGTGCTGTGTGTTTGACCTTATCGCAGAGATTATCATGATAATGATGAGCTAAAATTTTGTTATTCTTATTCGTTCTTACGACGAATTTACAGCTTTAATATTGCGTATAATAATAATAATGTTTCCAGTTTCCACATGCAATTCTTTTTTTCTTTTTTCTTTTTTTGGTGTTGTGGCTTAAATAGGAAGTCAATAAAAATTGTTCTCTACAAATCGGAGCGGAGCTCAGCTGTGTTTAGTTGTGAAATGTTGACATCGTGACCTTCAGAACTTTGACATTTTCGCTGGAATTATTTTTCAGACTTTGCTTAAAAATAATATATCCATTGAACATATTTACCTTTTAAATATAAGAAATTTCTGTAGAAAAATTAGATTTAATAAATTTTGTGCATAAATATTATTTCCTAAAATTTAAAATTTTTAAAAGAATTATAAAAGTATCAATTCATGCAGAGAATCATAAAGAAGTTTATTTCTTTAAGAGATTTGTTACCCGTAAGATACATCGTACATATTTTGTTGAAATGAAAAAAGATGAAAAAAAAATATATATGTACCATCCGACAGTGATTAATTTTAAGAGAATAAAATTGAATGAGAATTAACATAGGGACAGTACGTTGAAATTCGGAACTATTTTGTTAAATGTATTTTTATATAAATCGTTGTAGAAAATCTAATCTTGTACCCTTTTGTGAACTTCTGAATGAAATTATGGCATTTTAAAAGTTGCATAACTCGCATTGTAACATAAACGGGTTAAAATTATCTTGAATCCTTGATCGACTAATATATATGCTCCTCAAATAATTTCATTGGAAGGATTCCCTCTCTATTTATTTTATTTTCATTTTTGTTTTTAGGCCTGTAGTCATCACGCTCAACCCAAAGACCATTATACATATATTCATCTCCGCTGGAAGGGCATGGGCACATTGCTCCGGATTTTCTGTGGCGCGTGATCTTTTGTGGCAAAATAGTATTTAGGATTTTCTGTAGCAGTTTTTTTATAATATTTGAATAGTATTCTCGATTTTTTATGGCATTTTTTCTATATAACGTAAAATAAATCGCGCCACCATTTAATAACATATTCATATAGGAATGAATCGCGCAACGCGCGAGATTAGAACTAGTTCCTATTCACTTCACATTCGTCCCTTTGTATGGTGAATAAGGAATGAATAGTCTATTCGTGGATAAGAGATGTGAATAAGAATTAGGTAGAATGACCTATTCATGAATAAGGAATGGATGATGTGTTGTATGGATGATGTGTAGTGAATAAGAATAGAGAAAAGAAGAATATAATAATGATTTGATTTTGTTTTTAACAATTTTTCATTATAAGAATGGATGCAAATAGTATAATAATAATAATTAATAAAACATTCAATAAATCATTAATAAATAATAATTATTTTTACTATTATCGTTATAAATTATATTAAAAAAACGTAGCATAAAGTGAATCTAATCATCCTTATTATTTTATTCTTTCTCTAGTTTCAACCCACGTGACCTGAGCTCAAGAAGATAGGAAAAATGATTATTTTATTATTTTCCCTCAATCTCTCTCCTCTCTCCTGTCTCTTGTTCGGACTAATTCCAGCAAAATGCTCGAATTAGAATAAGGCAACGAATTGGTTATTATTCCTATTCAACGTTCTGTTTGGGTGCTGAATGAATTAGCTATTCGGGCGAATAGCTTATTCATACGAGTACCAAACAAAGATACACCCGAAATCGGAAAAGGAAGAGAACTTCTTGCCAAAATTACTACATTCTGAAGTTAGAGTCAATGCGCTGCTCAATTTTAGAAGTGTCTCCATGAAGTAGCCTCCGGGTCCCTCCGTTTCTTCTTGCAAAGAGAAGTTTGCATTGCATGAGCAGATATCGTTGGCATCCTTTGGATTGTGCAATTAGTTGTATGGACTGGCAGATTTGTTCTTAAACAACGACCCCAATTCCAACCCTTCCTTCCTTTTGTTTATAGCCAATACAGGTATGAGCTCCACTGATATTTATGCACAGTGTTGCTGCACTGGATTTACTGGTACTGCTGTCCCCAATTGTACTTGATCCAATATACTGTCCTTTGCAACTACTGGTATCAGGTCAAACCTCCTTCCTGTATAACTGTATAGTTTCTCTCTTTCCATATCTTCCATAATATACTCATAATATTAGGTTTTGAATATCAGCACCATCTTCTATCTTACTGTGCAGCTAAAGCCTGTACCACTTTAAGTACCAAATATGCATTTATCTCCATTTTCACTGGTTGACACATTTAAGATATAACTCATACCAGCATTGTCATAAAAGCCCCCCATGATGCTCACCATTTGGTTAATTATTTGTTGTGGCAGGGCTTCTGTTGTCGTATAATAAAACGGAAAGCAACATTATCACAGATTTTTCAGGACCAGCAAACCAGCTACAAGCTTGTTACGAAAATTTTGCAATATCAATGAGTGTGTGGTATCTCTGGCACTGTTACTGTTGCTTAGCTTACTAGCTCTCACCCCTCTAACTTCATCCTCCCCTCTCAGCTATCTTCCCTTCTCAGCAACTAAGCAAATATATCAAGTAAACCTGGTCTGGAACTTTTAGTTTCTCGCAAACATGGCAGATCCACCATCCACCCGTCTAATACCAGATCTGCCAGATGATATCTCAGTCCAAATCATTGCTCGTGTCCCGCAGTCACACCACCTGAGTCTCTGCCATGTGTCACGATCCTGGCGCTCCCGTCTCCTCAGCCGCTGCCTCATCACCCTCCGATCCTCCCTGCGCTGCACAGAGCCCATGCTCTGCCTCAACATCCGCTCCCAAACCAACCAATCGCTGTGGTTGGTTCTCAATCAGGGCCGCTGCTACACCAACTCCCTTCCGTCTTCACCTCTCCCAACTGTCGGCTCTGCCTGCGTTACTGTGGGTCCCTATATTTTCGTCCTTGGTGGGTGCCTCTCAGGTGTCCCTTCTAATGCGGTTCAAATTCTTGACTTGCGTATAGGTGGCCAGTGGTTCCTTGGGCCATGCATGTCAACTGCTCGAGAACATGCCGCAGCCAGTATTGTAAATGGTCGTATGTATGCAATTGGCGGCTGCCTTCCTTCATCAGAGGTCTGGGCAGAATCACTCAACCCGTTTGATGGAAGTCCTCAATGGGTCACAATTGACAGCCCCGTGCACGTGCGGAAGAAGACGATGCATGGGTGTCTGTTGCTTTCAGGTCAGATATTGGCATTGGCTGTGTGGGGCGGGGTTGCATATGATCCAGGCCAGAACACTGGCTCATGTTCAGCATGGGGTCCAGTGCCAAAACAACTGAACCTTGGGTGGATAGGAAAGGCTGTGGTTATGAATGATATAGTGTATTCATGTGACTACATGGGTAGGATTGTTGGGTACGATGCAAGGATGGATAAGTGGAGGACTGTTCTGGGAATAGACGAGAATCTCCCCAAATTTCACAATGGTGTAACACTGGCCAATTTGCATGGGGTTTTGTGTGTGATTTGGAAGCAGAGAAGTAATGAAAATAAGAGCAAGGAGATGATGGTGGATTGGGTGGGGATTGGGGTTACTGATTTGGGCAGCGATGGGTTGCATGGATCAATTCTGTGGTGGGAAACTGTGGCCCTCGGTGTGCCTCGTGGCTCAGCTATTTCGCATTGTGTTGTGGCCGAGTTCTGAGTTTTGAGTCTATGAGGTAATACTTCAAATAATGAGCATTTGAATAAATTTATAATTATAGCATATGTAGTATGTGATCATTTGTGTGAAAGCAGGCCTTAATCAAAATGATTTTTATGTGGGATTTTATTCATTTCATTTTCATTGGAATTGATTTCGTGAGATTTCGTTGGGTCTAATAATACAGAAATTCTGACCAAATGGCATGAAATCCATCCATTTTGATCAAGAATTTTCTAATGAAATGAATTGAAATGAAATCCCATGTTAAAAAATGGCATTCTGATCAGGGCCTAAGTTTGCAAGTACAGAACTTCAGCATACTTCAATTGTAATTGAAAAATGTGTCTTTATTGTTAATGTACTTTTAGGGTGCTCACCTGGTCTAGCACAATTCAAAACTAAGCATGTTCTGTATAGTTGGGTGTGTTTCAGTGCTTGTGTTGTAGTATACATACAGTTTATGTAGAATGGTAGATGTGTGTTAAGAATAAGGTTTCAAGACTTAAGAATTTAATAGAATTATGTGTATCGTTTTTGAAAAAAAAAAAGAAATACAAAAAAATAAATGAATCTTAGATAATTAAATGTTTTTTTTGCCTAATCAGCCTAGAACTTTAACGTTCTTTTGCCAAAGCAAAAGGTTTTTACTCAAACTGTTTGAGCAACAAAGTGGATTTTTTTTTTTTTTTTTTTTTTTTTTTTTTTTTTGAAGTAGAGCCGCCTGAGCTAGGCCACCAAGTTTGTGCAACAACGTTCAATTAATCTTTATCAGTAGGTGTAACTTTTAGCACATACAGAGTTGTGCTGCTAGCAATATTTAGAATAATTCCATGAGAGGGTTCTTTTTTTAGACAGGGAATATTGCTAGTTTGAAACTGGATTTTAGGCTGATGGAAGTCTCAACAGATGAAGGACAGGGAGTACCAACTGAAGATGAGGATTTGTTTGATGACTGATTCACTTTGTTTTGTTCTGCTTTGTTATTACCTTTGTTTCTACTGCTTTAAACTTGGGTGGAATGGTTATATATGAATTGTCTTTAGGGATTTATTCATTTATTTTATTTTTTATTTATTTTGTAGCGGATGGGGTTTGGGGGCTATTTTGCATGACTCACTAGGATGTCAATGAATGGATGTTACTCATCTCGGATGACTTCTATTAAAGTACAAAACGGCAAGGGTCTGATCATTGAAGTATTGAACTTGGAAATTTTTTAGGGTTCAATTAACCAAGTCTGATAATTCAACTACTAAAAAATAGATCTCCTTTTAATACAAGCTAGGATGATATTACAAAAGTTATTTCCTTCTATGAAGTTATTGAGAGTTTTTTAATCTGATATGTTTACTTTCATTTGAGTTGTTAGCTTGCATGAGTAAAAGATGGTAGTAGGGTGAATTCTTCTTACAAGTACAATTATAAAATGGAAAGCTGCCAATTTAAAATCAAAACAGAACCTTCAATAGAAAGTTTCTAAATTTTAAAAATTACATGATAGTCAAGTTTTCGACTAGGTGAAGGTTTTAATTTAGAGATGCACTTCTGTTATCAAAGAAAGATACTTCCTTAATCCCTAGGGAATTGATGTGGACACTCCTTAGAAGTGATACTACACCACCAAAAAATTTCAATGACCAATATACCTTTGTCTTAATTGAACGTTCTATGCTTCTCCAAACACTTCCAACTTTTTTTTTTTTTTTTTTGAAAACTTGGGCAGAACAGTGCCAACTTTTTCAATGGTCTTCCACCTTTCACCTCATTTTTTTCGCGTCTCTACAACAATACCAATTCCTCATTTCACTCTCTTCGTCTTGCATCTCCTGATCACCTTCCATCACCTTCGTATTAAAAATATATTTTATCTAGGCATCATGTATATATATGTATGTACTAATAATGTCCAAGTATCAATGGGAAACAACAAATCATTATTCTCAGTATTCTTAATTAGCCTTATGTTTCTCAGTTTCTCTCTCTCGCTTTAGTCTTTACTAATATATATACTGGTAAAAGATTGCAGACTTAGATTGCTAATTAATAATACAACTCCTTTTCTGTTACGATAGTATCATTGATATAAGGGTAACAAGCCAAATCTTTATTCGTTGGATTTATTAGTATGCCTGTGATTGCCACTCAATATATAACAAAAAGAAATCTGATTATAACAGTAAGTACATAATGCATTTCAATTACGTGTTTCACTAAATATCAAATAAAGAAGACATTAATAAATTTTTATAAATTATTTATTCAATAAAAAGTAAATCAACAAATTTATAATTTATTTTTTTCATAAACGAAAAGACAAGCCAATAAAAATATAATTAAAATCAAAATATATAATAAATAAGTAATATATCTAAAGTTCTAAACAAACATCCTTACCAAACTCTTTTCGTAAACAGCTATTTGCTTCTTTTGTTTTTTTCTTCAACAGTATTTCAATGCCGGCTAGGAATAGTTTTTACGGAGAGGAAATCGAGATGAGATAGAAGTCAATTAAAATATAAGTTTCGAGTGTTTGGAGAAGAAAATCTGAAGCGTTCAATTAACAGACCTCACGGCTATATTGGTCATTGAAAATTTTTTAGTGGTGTTGTATCACTTTTGAGTGGTGCCCAAATCAATTCCCTTAATCCCTATCATAAAATGCACGTTTCTTTTTATTTACTATAAATAAACGATATCTAGTACTGACATTCGAAGTTTCTGCCACTTTTCAGAATTCTTCTTTGTGAATTTTTTTTCCCCTTGTCTGTGCTTTATTGTGTTTCTTGCTCTGTCATTTCTCCTAAACGTCAGCCCAGTTCACTTGAATGGCCCGCAGGCCGCAACTTGCGCTACCGAAAAGTACAAAATTACAAATCAACAGAACAAAAGATACAATTTGTATCTTCACAGCATGCCGAAAAAATTATAAATAACTTTAATTAATTACGAAATTATAAAATAATCCATTTTTAATATATTTTTTAACAATGACTTCGCAGTTTCAGAATCTGAGATTCCGAAACTAGACCTGCCGACATTTTTGCGGGAAAATAGCTAGTTTCGGAATCTCAAATTCCGAAACTAGCTAGTTTCGGATTTTAGGATTCCGAAACTAGCTACTTTCCCGCTCATAATGATTATTTAATCAATTATTTAAATAGTTAATCAATTATTTCACTATTTAAGCACTATTTAATCAATTATTTGCCCGTTATATATAACCCCACCCTCGTCCCTTTCATTTCACTCCTCTCTCGCCTCTCGCGTCTCTGAAGAGCATCAGTAAGTTTTTATTTTGTTTTATATTTTAATTTAATTATTTATTTTATTTAGATAAAATATGTTAATATTATAAAAAATAGATAAAATATTTGAAAATTTTGAAAAAATCTGAAAAAATTTTATTATTTGTTATGTATAATAATAATATAATTTTTGAATTTTTAATGTGATATAATAATAGAAAATTGCATTAAAAATTAGGTTAATATTAGAAAAAATACAAAAAATAATGTTAAAATATTGGAAAATTTTGAAAAACTCAGAAAAAATTTCTTTATATATTATGTATATTAATAATATAATTTTTAATTTTTTTACATGATATAATAATAGAAAATTGCATAATAAATTAGGTCAATATTAGAAAAAATAGAAAAAATAGTGCAAAAATTAGAAAAAATTCTATTTGTTATGTATAATAATAATAATAATAATATAATTTAGAAATATTGTAAAAATATTGTAGAAATATTGGAAACATGTTAAAAGATATTATAAATAATATGTAAAAAAATATTGTAAAATTATTTTGACAGATTATAATAATTTAGAAATATTTTAAAAATTGGAAAAATTAATACTAAAATTTGATAATTCGTTTAGGTTGATATTATTTTTTTAAAATGTACAGAAAATATCTTACAAGAAGAGCAATTGAATTGAACTTTGAGAGATATGGAGAAGGGAAAAGCAAAGGTTGATGCAAAAGTTGACAATACTCCAACACTCAAAAACGAGGAGCAGTTGAATTCAATTTTGAGTGACGATGAAGATGGTGTAATTACAAAAAAACCAAGAAAACTAATGCATGTACGAGATTACAGGGCACTTTTCAAGCTTCCTGCCAAAAAGATGAAAGACGGTCCGAAAGAAGAACCGAGTGTTAACACTCCGAAAGAAGAAGCGAGTGTTAATACTCCTGAAGATGATTGAATGCCTTAACGTCATCTTTATTTGTGGACAAACTATTGTGTTGTTTAATTATGCATCTTGTTAACATATGTGATCTTTATATGTATTTTGTTAACTGTTTGTTTAATTTTAATCTGGCTGACATTTTGTGTGGTTTAGTTGGTTGTTTAATCTTTACATGAGGTTATTTTTTTAAAATTTTTTGTAAGCATAAAACTAAAGAGATATATAAAATATGAAATATAAAACTCACAATACGATATATATAAAAAAACACCAAGTACGAGATGAAAATATCATAACAATGTCATAGAAAACGAGATACAAAAATCCTAATTCCGTCCATCACGACGGTAATTCCCCGTTGCCGGGGAATAATCAATATATGCGCCTGGTGGCTGTCGGCGCTGTCGGCCGCGAGCAAGTCCTGGAGTGGGACGAGGCGCAGGAACTGGAGTGGGAAATCGAGGAGGTCTACTAGATGATGCCCCAGGATGACCTGACTGTGGACTGTATCCAGGAAATGGAGTCTGATACTGAGGCTGCGACTGAGAGAAAGTCGAGAACGGATCATCATCTAAGGGAATACCGTATGTCTGGTAATAAGCATCAGCCTGAGTCTGGTACTGACTCTGCTGAGGCTGCTGCATATAAACCCCTCCATACTGACTTTGCTGCATATGACCCCCTCCAAACTGCGTCTGAGTCTGGTACGGAGGATAAGGAGTATGCTGGGTGGGGTAGTCTGGGTGTGGCTGAGAATAAGGTGGAGGTGGAGGTGGAGGTGGAGGTGGAGGCTGTGGCTCATCAGTCTCAGGCTCAGCAGTCTCAGGATCAGCTGTCTCAGGCTCAGCAGTCTCAGGCACAGATGGTCGGGAATGAGAGCGTCTGCTCTGAGTGATCGGCTGGCTAGGGCGCGGAACATCAAAAAATGAATCGAAATCATGCAAACTGAAATCACCCTGTTACACATAATACCAGTAATAATGTTATAAAAATAATTTTGAAAAAGAAGAACATAAGAAGAATAACACAATAATATTAGATTAAGTTTGTGATATACCTGCATGAACCGATGCTCGTCCCAACCGGGCTCCGGAAGCTCCTCCTCGTCAGACGACGTATCAGGTATGGATGCGATGTCCGTCGGAAGACCCTTCGACTCCAATACATGAGGTATCCGATGAGGCTCGCCGACAAGATCCAATGTCGTGCTGCAACTAGTAAGCAGCGTCTTCCCAGCACGTCTGAATCCCTTCTTCACCGCCCATGCACATGCTCGAAGCACGTCTCTCAAAGTATGCTTAACCTGTTTAACCAATGTTAGCAATCAAATTATATTTGAAATCGGTTATTGTGAATGGTTATTGCATCAAAATGAACTCACCAAAGCCACGTGTGCAGGACTGTCGCGAAGGTACGACATATCGGCAACCGGAGCTGTCTCTGTCTCCTCCGGAATATGTACGACATACGCACCCCCATGTACCCTCAGCCAGCGTAGATACGTGGCCTCAATAGCATCGCTCCACGGCCGCTCCTCCCTGACCCTAGCCTGTGCCATATCACCCCACATGTCTACCTCCGTCTGGAAAACGCCACGCCAGTCTCTGTTTCGGTAGGTGGTGAACATGTATCCCATCAGCTGCGACGTCCTCTGCCAAGCCTGTTTTATTTTGAAATTATATTAAGTACATATATTAAGTAATAATAAGTAAATATATTAGTGAAAAATATATTTTATTGTACCTCAGGTCGAGGTGGCGGCACTGTCTGATACAGCATGAACTGGTGCATGACACGATCGGCGTAGTGCCACATCACCATCCAGTAATGAATGCACGGGATACGGACAACAAACAAGCTCGGATCAACCTGAGCATAAAATGTATGAATTTAAAAAAATAAAAAATTATATTATTATATTATTATTATATTATTATTTCAAAAGAATATTAACCTAATTTTTTAATAAATTTTCTATTATTATAACATGTAAAAGAATAATATATTCATTGCAAACCTGAGCATAACGAGGCATGAGGCTCCTCATATGGTCATAAGGCCTCCAATGGACGTGCTCGGGTCTGATCTTCATGAGAACGTCCCGAGCATAATCCATTCCGGATGAGTAACCAGGGCCTTGATACTTCTTAGATCTGTGACGTGTAGTCCATCTCCTGCAAATATTTGAACATGTTTGTTTAGTTATCTTATTTTTAAATGCAAATATTTGAACATATTTGAACATCTACTGCAAATATTCAAAAGTGTTTAAAAATTTAATCTCAAATGCAATAAACATACCTCCCGTAAGGTGCACAGGTATCAATAGATGGTAGACCCCAGTCGCTAAAATCATGCGTGATCGTCGGCCGACACAAACTCAATCGCGCATACGACCAGAACTGCAGAAGTAACCACGGAGCCCCGATGTTTGTACTGTTATTTATTGCTGCAGTGTCCAAACCTCTATATAAAGCAGCAAGTGTGGCCGCACCCCAATTGTACACTCCCTGAGAGGGAGCAGTACGAAGATCCTACAAATATTTACAAATTTCATTTATGTCAGGCAGTCAATTATGGCAAAACAAATGTACATATTATAATAATTAACAGAACTCATAAAGATTTTAAAAAAATCTACTAACCCGCAAAAGATCAAGATAAAAAGCCGGAACAGAGTCCCCCATGGCATCCGGAAATAACGTGCAACCAATAAGCTCTAGCACGAATGCCCGTGTGTATCTATCAATCTGATCCTCATCGTCGAGGACAACATCCTTCCAAATCTTTCGCAGCTTCGTAAATTTAACGTAATGTTTTTTCCTGCATTTCGACTTTATTGTCAGAACAAAACATTAAGTTTATTATAAAGTACACAATAAGTTTTATAATTTTCTTACTTTCTATTTTTTTCTCGGAAGCACTTTTCCACTTCCTCCTGCGGTGTGTCCCGCGACAACGCATATGTCGAAAGAAGCTCGATATAATCGAAATGACAATGACCCGTCACGACTCGGCCACTCGTGACGGGTAAACCATATAAGAAAGCCACGTCCTGCATGATAGTTGAAATACTATTAGTATACATATAAATCATAACACAAGTAAGATGAAATTTACTTATAAAATGTCACGTACCTCTAGACTGACGGTCATCTCGCCGACATGAGGAAAGTGAAACGTGTGGGTCTCCGGCCTCCAGAACAAGGCCAAACCCTGCACAAGCGTATGATCCACAGGCATATGACCAAGCTGAACGACGTGGATCAACCCAAGTGTCGTCAGATGCTGGTCCACCTGAGGAGTCCTAGCCATCATCGGCTTGTGCACCAGTGGATGCCATTTCTTTATTTATCAGAAAAAAAAATTAGAGACTATATTGATTTGAAGTTGATTTTCAAATAGTAATGAAAAAAATAAAATAACATACATCAGGGCCACGAAGCTGGTCTGGTTGCAAATGCAACAGACGATCAGCACCAGGAGGAGGAGGGGAAGAAGAAGGGTCCGCTGAGGTAGAAGCGCCGGCTGAGGTAGAAGCGCCGGCATCAGCAACACCAGAGGAAACGACGTCCGTAGGCTCAGGCACGGCTGAAGTAGAGGCCTGAGGATCGGTACGTAGCCTCGTAGATCTACGTGAACCTGGAGACGTTCTTCTTCTCGGAGGCATTTTCACTACTTAATTAAAAAAATTAAATGTCATAAATCTAAAAAAATTTCGGCAGCATCTCCCCTGTACCGGGAAGGTTTCCGAAAATTTCTTTACCCAAATCCCCCCTAAATAAACCCATTTCAAACCAAGCAATCATATCATATCACATCATATCACAATCGATAATCATATTCAATATTCAAAATCATAAACTATCATATCATATCAAAAACTATCATATCATATCAATATTCTAAAACTATCATAAAATCATAAACTATCATATCATATCACATTCAATATTCAAAATCGTAAACTATTCTAAATTACGTACATTATGCAAAATAAATAAATTAATGAATAAAAAATACTTACCTCGATCGACAAATGCTCCTGAAATAGGAAATTCGAATCTTGAATCTTGTTTGAAATTTTCTGCACATTGAAAACCAAAATATAAGATGATTTTTTAATATATATCAAAATATATATTATTAATATATATCAAAATATCAAAATATATATTATAATTTACATAACAAAAAATATACTTTAATATGATTTTTTAATATTTTTTTATATTTTTGGAATATTTTTCCTATTTTTTCTGTTATTAACCTAATTATTTAAACAATTTTTTATTATTATAAGATGTAAAAAATATAAAATTTGCTAAAATATTTTTTTTCCTAAATAATAGAATTTAATCTGATTTTTAAATTTTTTTTGGATATTTTTTAAATATTTTTTCTATTTTTTCTATTATTAACCTAATTTTTTTAATAATTTTTCTATTATTACAACATGTAAAAAAAAAATTTTGCTAAAATATATTTATCCTAAATAATAGAATTTAATCTGATTTTTTTATAATTTTTTGATATTTTTTGAATAATTTTCCTATTTTTTCTATTATTAAACTAATATAACTAAATAAAATAAATAAATAAATTAATTAATTAAAAAAATAAAAAAAAACATACCTGAGAGGAGAGAGGCGCTCTCGGAGGATGAAAGGGACAGAGAGAGAAAGGGAAAGGGGTCTCCGTATATATAATAAGCGACATTCTAGTTTCGGAATCTGAGATTCCGAAACTAAGCAGAATTAGTTTCGGAATCTCACTGCGAAGTCATTGTTAAAAAATATATTAAAAATAGATTATTTTATAATTTCGTAATTAATTAAAGTTATTTATAATTTTTTCGGCACAGCATGTCTCCTAAAGTCTAAACCCCAAGCCTAATCCAATTTGTATGGATCGAACAGTAGACGCTTTGTATTATTCACAGCAATGGCTTGCCAATGACCAGCACATGCGGAATTGTGCGCTCAATACTCAAATTTGGACATAAAACTTCACGTTGTTTCCAATAATCAAAATTGAGCTTTATTAATTCAAGTAAACCACGACAAATGGCATGATCAAAATGTTTATTGCAAGGATGTAATGTTATCATATGTCGTAGTTTTCTAGCAATTCTTCTTGTGTGTGTGTGTACGGTGTCGCCTAATCAGAAATAATAAAAACTAGCCCTTAGCTCGCGCGTTGCGCGATGCATTCCTACGCGAGCACGTTATGAAAATATTTTAATGATGGGGCCGACTTGTATTGTCTGGATAATATGAATATAGCATGATAATATTGGGACGAAGTGATTTATAATCATCGAATATTAATATGATGGAAGTGTATTAGTGATTAGGGGCGAATTAAACTTCAATAGAGCAATTTTTTTTATATATGATGAACTGCCGGTGGGCTAAGCCTTGAATCAAACTTAAAAATCACTGTGTTACAATATCGCTTCAAGGCAAAGTAATCCCTGCAAAGACCTAAACTAAATTCGTCAGAAATAATGGGTTTCCAAAAAAATAAATTCGTCAGAAATAAAGTACCACTACGATAAGTAAAAGATGTAAAAACACCAAACAAATTGCTCAGTACCAATCCTCGATTCATCTATTTCAAATATGAAAGTTCGCGAAAGTACAAAATATGCTCAAATAAAAAGCAACTATTGCATGATTTGTCGCACATGCATTTTTTTTTTTAAATGAAACCCGTAGGTATTCACTCATTAATAATTTCAACATACATCCAGTTTATGGTTACCTTCCAGTTAAAAAAAAACAAAAATAAATAAAGATAAAACGTATAATGTTTTATCACACCCTCTGACATTAATTCTTAAAATACATATATTGATCCCTAATATATTACACAAAATAGAGGAGCCTATTAACAGAAATTCATAGCTACCTCCATAAAAAGCAATCTGGCACTCGATATGTTTCATCAGGCATGGTAAATTAGGATGAGGCGATGAGCACATCTTTTTCCTTGCTTGGTTTGCTAAGATGTGAACTTCATTTAAGTGCTCCCTCTTTGCATACCTTATCCTGAAACCAACCAAGCTCCTAATTATATCAAAACATTTCCGTATTATTTTCTGCTGCATGCCATGAAGGTACATCCTGCAAATCAAAATTGCTCACAATTTTAACCAGTATCTGAGAATTAGTAAAAACATGAACATTATTATACATTAAAGAAGAAGATTCAATGTATTTTAACGCATTTAATAATGTCACAGCCTCAGCCACAAAGACATCAGCTGCGGTCCCTGAAATGTTTGCTTTGAATGAAAATTGCCCATTTGATCATACACTAAACATGTTGTCGCAATATTTAATTTATTATCCCAAGAACCATCTATCATGACCAGTATTGCTTCCTTTGGCAACTCATATGTATTTTATATATTGTCTCTTTCCTCGTCCAGCAATATGATGAGATAGCTTAAAATTTACTGCAGCCTCAGCTTTTAAAGTATACTTTCCACTCGAAAAGGGATGGCATTAAATATAGACTTGCACCTTGCTTTACATATTTGCCATGCTATATTATAAATAATCTTGCTTCATCCAATTGAAAAGAAGCAAATATTGCTCTCACCATGTCTTGAAAGTTGAAACTGATATGGCATATTATCAACCCTGAGACCCAATTTAGAGGCAAACCATACGGCTTTGGATGAAGGGCACAGAAAAATTAGATGCATTATATCTTCCTCCTGTACCCCACATCTTTGACACAAAGGATTTAAATTTGGAAAGAGCAGGTCATCACGATGGCCTTTCAATTGAAAGAAATGATATCTCTCATTTATATAGATGTTTAGGCCGGACTTTACACCTAAATTATGACTCAACCCATTATATTCACTGTGATTATATGCTCTATTTGCCAAGATTCGGTACTGCCACTGCTCTCGACTATTTTGTAGGTTTTTGGTGGAAACGACTCAATAATCAAGGATTTTGGAGCAAACGATGCAAGGAAATCAATTAGAGAATTGAAGGAAGACCTCACACAACGTGCTCCAACATTGTACAAGCCAGATGACTCATGCCTGACCTGCGTAGCTCTCAGCCCGCATCGGTTTTGACCCATTCGGCCTGTTGTTCTGCCGAATGCCCAGCCGAATGGTCACGAAATATAAGTTTTCATCACATGTAAATCGTTGTTTTGGCAAGTTATCATCTAAGGAAGGTTCCTGGCCTTTATACCCCGCAAGATAAGATGATTTTGAGGCCATTCGGCCTACTGTTCGGCCTGGAATATCCAGAACGACATCCAGAACAGCCACGTTTGGCAATGTTTAACCAAGGAAAACTTCTCCCTCTGCCCTAGCACGCCTCCAACTACTATAGAAAGCCTTCCTCTGCCAGGGAGAAGGGAATCTCAACACACCATTCATTTTCCACCGCCGTTCTCGCGCCGAAAGGCGTGAGATTCCACCTTTCCATGCAGCACTCGACCATGATAGCGATCTTGGAGCGATTCTAGGCGCGACGGCAGTAGAACTGATCCAACCACGACTTCGGACGTTCGGTATTTCGAGTTTGAAAGGATACTTGGTTTATTTCTTCCTTTCTCTTTATATTTGATCGGATGAAGTTTGTATCTTATTTTATTATTGTTATTGTTTGTTTTGCAATCATGTTAGGCTAGTTTTTGTTACGTCTTAGGGATGTAGGAGTAATTTATTATTTAGGGATGTTGTAGACTTGATTCATGCACGATACTATTGTGATTTGCTTATTGGTATTTTCATATCTTGTTATTTGACTTGTTGATCATTATTTCCTACTTGATGAATGCGCACGTCTAAGTTAGGGTCTTAATATTTGAATTAATGGGTTAATTAACAAGATTATCATGAGGTAGGTTAGAAATCGAAAGATAAACCAACTAAGTTGAAAGACAAAGTTTCTAAGTAACGATAGTTAGTTAGATATCTCTAGAACCACAACAAGTGAACTTGAATAATCAACCCCAACGAAAGTTAGGTTAGCGATTCAAGAGGCGTTAGGTTAGTACGATACCAAACCCTTGTCTAAGGTGAAAATCATAGGTTAGCGAGTTTAGATACGTCACCAGACCCTTCACAGCACGTGGTAACAAGCATGGACCAAGAATACAACACTTACGTGGAGTATGCGACGTACCAAGTAGTCATTCGGCTGGCTGTTCGGCTGGGAAACCAAGAACAGTAGGCCGAATGGTGGTTTTGTGCGCCGCATAAGTCGAGTCCAGCAATGAAAGTTGGTGGTTTGACACTCCATGACATAATTACAGATGAAACTAAACCCCTAAGGCATTACCTTGCATATTTTATCATCTAAAACTTCAAAAACACATTACTTTATTGCATTTAGTTAGTTGTCTCCTTTTATACCAAAAACACCAAAAATTGTCTTGTCTAGCTTTCGTGAGAAAGTAAAATTTAGTATTCAATTGTACCGTCCCTGTGGATTCGACCCTCAAGCTGTACCACATAAGATTAGATCGGTAGAGTCGAGGTTTTATTTTGACCTAGGTTTTGCTTTAGATCAAGAAACCACCAAATTAAGAAACTTTCTAGATGCTCGTGACCACTGTTGTTGTTTTTTTTTTTCAATTGAAAGAACCAAAATGACATAAAATGTAAAAGGATTTAAAAGCACTAATTGCATTGCAACCATGCCCATTTTTGAAATAAAGTTAGCCACATGCATAACGGAGTTCTCTCATTTTATCATATATATGGTGGTAAAAGACCATACCTACATAAAGATGTGAAGCTACGCATTAGTATCTTGTTGTATTGTTTTTTAATCGAAGCCTAATGTATCCTCTATTTAAGGCCTCTAACCAACCAAAATTCTGAAATTGTTGCCAATAGAAACATAAGTATAATCATCAACATTTACATTCCTTCATAGTAAAAATTAATAATAACCGGATAATACTAACATCGATACAAATACCATTAATTGAGAATAAACCTAACACTTTAGGCAAATTCATCTCATGATTTACTCTTCATTTTACTTCTATTATTTTTATTGTAAGTTAATTTTCTGTTTTTTACTGATTTACAAATATTGCAGATATGACTCTATAAGAATTCCTTTATTTCAGCAAGTATACATTTTTGAACTGGAAAATTGAAAGAAACACCGTAAATTCTTTTCTTTACTGTAATAAATGATTGCAAAACATTATAATGCAGGCATTTTTCTTACCTTCTTCCTCAAATATAGCATTTTACTGTATATTGCTACAAACGACACCAACATTTGACTTTGCTTGTGAATAATAAAAAACCGTCACATTAGAGCAAAGTAAATATTTTCTTGTGATAAACTTATAAAAAATCAAGCACCGCTCACATATATAAATTTAGTCTGAGCTTTGAACAATCAAAACTTGATGTGCAAGGGCCAAAATTGTCAATTGCCCTAAAATAAAAAAGTTACCTCATCAAGTGCATTGAAATACCAATGACTTCATCCCATATCTATATTAATATGCATTGGTTCGAATAATTTTGGATTTGCTCCTGCAATAATTTTTTTTTTTTTTTTAGTGGCAACAACATTCATAAGTTTATTGAAAGCAGTAATAAATCCAAAAACACATATAACTGGATACAGACACGAAATTAGTCAGATTACATCACTTTTATTATGAGCTTATAACAAAATTTCCTATGCGAGGGGCAAAACTGTCAATGGTCCTAAAAAATGAAAATACCTCTTCAATTTTGCTGAAATACTAATGTTTTTATACTGTATCTATCTTGAAATGTACTTGTTCGAATAATTCTCAGATCTCCCCATTGCTTAGGAAAAGGCACTGATGTCGGAACAATGCTATGAACAATAAAAAAAAAAAAAGCTTTTTTGTGTGATTGATTTTCAGGTTAATTCCTAATTTACAGAATCTTATAAAAAGCATCTCCATAAGAAAAGTAATTATGCAAGTAATTATGGAAGAGACATTATACCAAATAAGAAAATAATTACGATAAAGCAAAACCTTTTTATTTTCAGTGAAGTGTATAAAGCAATTTATCAATGATAGACAGTACCAAAAAATCCTCAACAACCATAGTTTGCACTCCGAATGTTATAACATCCTCTGCAAATCAAATAAAAAACTCATTTTTAAACTGAAATAATAAAAATTTTGGTACAGTAACCAAATTACAATCAAAAGGGAAGGAAATTCTTAATATAATAATAGGTCAATCCAACCTAAACTAACAGAGCAAAATTTTAATGTCAGCTTCTAAGTCAAGTTTAGTGACATAATTTGCAAGCAGATTAAACTCACGTATTTGCATGTGCTTGCAACTTTATTTTAAAAAATGACCATTCTTGGGGCCAAATTCTTTTTTTTTGAAGAAGTTGTCAATAAATACTGATTATTAAATGTAGCTGCAGAATACTAAATGCAATTGTAACAATGAAGTTCTTTTATCCTGATAATTGGAATGTGACATTTAGGTCTATTACACAAACATTAATTCATTCCACATCTAAGTGCTATATTTTTAAAAACAATATTTGGAATGCTAAACAGTAAGCTTTAGGCTTTAATCTAACCCAGAGATTCCAAAAATATTTAAATGCCAGGATATTCAGAAGTAATATTGAAAGGTAATCAAGAACCACTCCAAACCGATCCAGTGCTATCAAACTAAAAGCCAATTTCAGCCGAGAATCGCAAGTTGAATCTACATTAGCTGAAATGAACATAAGATACACTGAAAAATGAACCCAAGAAAATTTAAATCTTCATATCCTAAATTGAGGCTACACTGAAAAATGGGGGAAAAATTGAGCCTACTTTAACCAGATATACACATCTCGTCTTTTCTCAGCATCCTTGCACTTCCTCATGTAAGTAAACTTCATGCTGCCAAAACTCAAGAAAACTAAAAGAGAAATAAATATAGCAGACGGCTACACCAAGAACCTTTCAGAAGAAATAAGGAAATAACTTATAAGTTTGTCTAGCAGGAAAATTCAAGAAAACTAAAAGAGAAATAAATATACCAAATCTCTATCAAATGGGCAATTGATACCTAACTGGGACAATATGTGGTTTAAAATCCTAATTAGGATCACAGACTGGAAAGAGGAAAAGTTTCATTTTGGAATGCTCTTTCAATAACCAACAATATGGCTACTCGAGCCAGTAAGCATTTAACCAAAACCAAGTTCCAATAACACCCAAATCCAGCCACATTAAGAGCTACAAACATCACATGTATATAGCCTTCTCTCAAAAGCAAGGAAAACCACAGTAAAGTTTACTTTAATTTACTGGCGATTTAGACAAAACAAAGCTTTGAAATAAAAATTCGTCCTTTGACGACACGAAGACTAACATATCACAACCATTTCCCATTCACTAAGGCATAAGATGAATTTAAAACGAAAGAGGCTTTCTAGTTACCTACGTCCATTGAAATTGAATGAGGGTAGTTACCATCTGAAAAAAAAGCAGACGGCTTCCATCCATCTATCTAGATTTGAGGAGGTAGGAAGAGAAATTAAAATATTTTCAAATTTGTTTTAGCTTATTTATCCAATTAAAATCTAAATTGTACCTTATCTGGTCGCCCAAACTATGACCTCTGACCTCCTTGTTTCATCGAACTTGTCAGCGATCAATCGAAGGCTGTAATTTTTTTCTCAGATTTAGGCGACGAGGACAAGAGAGAGAAGAAACCTCTGAATAGCGGGAAAGAGAGACCGTATGAAGGAGGGATCGACAACACACAGGGAATGGAGAAAAAATCGGAGTAAAGAGAGGTACGGTGTGCGTGGAAAAAGTGAAGATGGTGACAGAAAGGGATTCTCTTTGCAGCGACAGAGAATGGGAACGAACGAAATCTTCGCAGACAGATCAATCTCATCGGACGGCCAAGATGAACCCAACAAATCAACGGTCCACATGAGAGAACTGTGCTTACTACAATAAGCACGTGCCTCTCATGCGTGCGGAAATATATATAGTTATAATATTCCTTTTTTATATATAATTTAATTGTGCAGAGCTGTTCTGGTGATGAAAACTTCGACATTTTCGCTAGATTTATTTATCGGACAAGTGAAAAATATTTAGTTTATTTATAATGAGACAATTTATATAGAATTCTTACATTTAAAGTTAATTGTTATGTATGATTATATTTTTTAAAAACACAAAGCATACGTACAATATAATATATATGATAAGCAAGGCTAAAAGTCCAACATATTAGACACGGAAACTCCTTTATCCAACTTGTTCATTTTTAAAATTTGTACTTCAAATATCCGATACAAATTGCTTGATATGATCTCTACATTAAAAATCTAGTAGGAAACATAATTTTATATTCTTTCAATGTTGTTTACTATTTGTCATAATATTAAAAAATTATCAATCCAAAAATTTATGAACAATCTAAAAATGATTTTCTAAGATTTTGAAAAAATAATACAAAAATTAAGAAAATTATAAATTTCGGATCTTTTAAATTTCAATATAGAGATCACATTGAACTATTTAGATTAGTAGTTTAAAACGCAAATTTTAATATGAAAATATATGAACAATCTAAATTTTATTATGAAAAATATTTGAATGAGAATATATGAACTGTCCAATTGTGATTAATTAAAAGAAAACACAATTGAATGATGGAGAACATTTAGGCGATACGGTAGAGTTCAAAAAATTCAATTCTATTTTATATATTTATTAAATTATTGTAGAAAAACTAACCTAGTAATTTTTGTGAACATTATGATTACAATTATGGTATTGTGAACACATGCATAACTCGCATTGTAATTTTAACGGGTCAATTTCTCTTGATTAACTAGTATGATCCTCAGATTATCTCATTGAAATAAGTTTTTTTTTTAAAAGAAAGATTATCAGCTCATTGGAACGAAGTCAATGAACCCTCTTTATTTTTTTTAATTTATTATCAAATTATTAATTTTTTTGAAGCCAAGCTAAGCCTGTAGGAACTCGGATCCTGGTCGGCAGAAATGTGCGGACCACCTGGTCGGCGCGTGATCCGAGCCGTCCGATTTAATCTCAACGGTTTATTTTTTCGGGCCAATATTTTTTTTCGGGAGTGGTAGAATTCACGGGCTCTCTTTTAGCCGTTGAGATTAAATCAAACGGTCAGGATCCTCAGCCGACCAGAGGATCTGGTTCCAAGCCTGTAGACATCGTAAAAATGTCTCATTACAACTCAATGTGCAGATTTACATTAACATAAGATCCCAAATATCCGTCCCCTCTTCCAATATCATAATAAGGTATACATCTGAAATCGAAAAGAAAGAGAAATTCACTCCAAAAGTACTGCATACGGAAGAAATTAGTTTCAATGGTCTGCTTGATTTGAATCTTCGTCAGATCTGTAGCCTCCACGAAGGAGGCGTTGTCTTCCTTGTAACAAAGATTAAGCTGAGTCCGACCCTTCGATTGTGCAATTAGTTGTATGGACCGGCTGATCTGCTGTTAGGTAAAACCCCAACACTTCCTTCCTTTGTACCCCCAATACAGGTACGACCTCCACTAGTACTTATGCACAGTATGCACTGGGTTTACTGGTAGAGTTGTTCCCAATTGTTAGTTGGTTCATTAGTCTTGCCTTGCAATTACTGGTGTCAGGTCAGACCTTGCAATTCTCTGCATAACCATAAGGTTTCTCTCTTTCCATATCTCCTATAGTATATTGCAAAACTCTCAACATATATTTGCCTTTATATTAGCACCAATGTTCTATCTTGCTGTGTAGTCATACCATTTTAAGTACCCAAACATTATTAATTGTTTTAATATTTTTCAATCCCAAACCTCCATTTTCTGACTGGTAGACACATTTTATCCCATGCCATGCCAGCATGGTCATAAATCTATCTTTATCTATTTCACCCCAAAAAAGGACCTCATATACTCAGCATTTGGTTAATCATTTGTTGCCCCAGGACACAGATTTTATAAGGACCAACCAACTTGCATGAGAAAGTAAATTCATTTTCGAGCCAGCAAGCAAGCTTGTTTTGAAATTTTTGCAATATCATTTGAGTGTGTACTATCTCTGGCACTGTTACTGTTGCTTATACTAACCGCCAGGTATGTCTCATGCTTCCAGGCTATATTAGCTCTTGAAACATTTCAATACATTTTGCATTAACAGATGATCACTTGAATTGCTGAACCATATTCAGTAATAGCAGTTGAATTTCATCTAACCTTATAATCTGAAATCAACAGTGCGGATATGCATGATACAGTCCAACGAGTAACATATACCTGTAACCAGTCTCTTCTGCAGTCCCACTTCATGTTCCTCAACTTCTTTCTTCCATCTATGTTCCCTTCACGTTGACCAAGCAAATATATCAGGTAAATCTGGTCTAGGAACTTCTAGTTTCTCACACACATGGAAGATCCACCAACCAGCCGTCTAATACCAGATCTGCCTGATGAAATCTCAGTCCAAATCATCGCTCGTGTCCCACGGTCGCACCACCTAAGCCTCTTCCATGTGTCACGGTCCTGGCGATCGCTTCTCCTTACTCGCCTCCTCTTCACCCTCCGATCCTCCCTGCACTGCACAGAACCCACGCTCTGTCTTAACATCCGCACCCAAACGAACCAATCGCCGTGGTTGGTTCTTAATCAGGGCCGCTGCCACACCTGCTCCCTTCCCTCTTCGCCTCTCCCAGCTGTTGGCTCTGCCTGTGTTACAGCAGGCCCCTTCATTTTTGTCCTCGGCGGGTCCCTCTCAGGTGTCCCGTCCAATGTGGTTCAAATTCTTGACCTGCGTGTAGGTGGCCAGTGGTTCCTGGGGCCACGCATGTCAACTGCTCGAGAATTTTCTGCAGCCAGTTTTCTAAATGGTCGTATGTATGCAATCGGCGGCTGCCTTCCTTCATCGGAGGCCTGGGCTGAGTCACTGGACCCATTTGATAGAAATCCTCAATGGGTCCCCATTGACAGCCCCGTGCACGTGCGGAACAAATGGATGCATGGTTGTGTGGTGCTATCGGGTCAGGTTCTGGCAATGGCTGATCGGGGCGGGGTGGCATATAACCCGGGACAGAGCACTGGTTCATGTTCAGCATGGGGTCCGGTACCTAAACGACTGGACCTTGGGTGGAAAGGAAGGGCCGCAGTTGTAAATGGTATATTGTACTCATATGACTACATGGGTAAGATAAAGGGGTATGATGCAGGGATAGATAAGTGGAGGACTGTCTCGGGGGTTGACAAGAATCTCCCCAAGTTTCTCTGTGGTGCGACGCTAGCAAATTTGCATGGGGTTTTGTGTGTGATTTGGGAGCAGCGAAGAAATGAAAGGAATAGAAAGGAGATGGTGGTGGATTGGGCAGGAATTAAGGTTACCGATTTGGGGAATGAAGGGTTGCATGGATCGATTCTGTGGTGGGAAACTGTGGCCCTTGGCGTGCCTTATGGCTCAGCTATTGCACATTGTGTTGTGGCTGAGTTCTGATTTTGTGAGGTGATGAGGTAATTGTGACTTCAAATAATCGAGCAATTTGATCATATTTTTTGTCTGATAATTTGGGGGAAAGCCAAGTTTGCAAGTACAAAACTGTTACCTACTTCAATGGTAATCAAGAAATGTGTACCAACTAATGTACTGTTTTAGGGTCCTCGAAATTCAGGAATAAACATGCTTTCTACAATTGTTTCTTTTAGTGCTCGTGTAACTGCTGGATACTGATATTTGTATTTGATATAATTTGTTAAGAGTTTAGTTTTATGTCATCGCTTTCATCTGTGGCTGTGAATCACCTCTGCAATACAAGGCTACAAAATTTTACAGTTAATTCTCAGCTGGTCTATTAGAACCTGAAAAATCTTTGCTTGCTGCTTCTTTCCATAATTGTATGTTAGAAAATGTTACAGTAGTACCATCTTGATTAAACCAGATTGTGGTTATTTGGAAAATAAGAAAAAAAAGAACTACGGGCGATATGATAATTCAGTATTGTAATGAACCACCGATAGGTTACAGTGACAGTAATGAAGAAATAAACACTTTTTTTTTATTGGATAAGAAACTAATGGTATGGTCAATAGTTTGCCCCATGATGGAAGTATATACAGAGTATAAGCACCATGCATGTATGATTTTCTTTATATATGCTCTTCATTTGAATCGTCAGCAAGTGCTAGGAAAGATGATCATGAAAGAGGAAAAACATTTGCAGAGCATTAGTTACCGTGATTCATAGCTGTCACTGTGGAGCTTTTTATATGCTCTGCCCTCTTTGCTCCATGTTTTGTTCTTTTTCGAGCTGCTTCTCTTCTGGAAAGAAGTAATAGCATGTTTCTACCACCATCAAATTTTGAAGAGGCATGCAGTCTCAATAGTTTCATGAAAAAATGAGATTACACCTCCCTTCAAGTTCAATATGCAACTGACTCTGTAGGTCTGATATGTCCATTTGAGAGCAGATGGCCATGACTATAATATCTGGGCTACATTTGAAGTATGAATAGCAGAAAAATGTTTCGAAATGCAATGTACAATCTGTAGTGGTTTGTCATTACATATACAAATAAGTAGTGTGGATGAATACGCGGTAGGAACGTACATATAATATATAATGTTTCATAGAATTCTTTGTAAAGAAACAATAAGACATAAGTAGCAACTAGTGGTACATACCACGGAGACATCAGTGTACAGTGTTATGGAAGTCAATTGTTTCCACACCTATGAAGGCCCAGAAAAAAGCCCATTTTATAAGACAACAAGGCCTCAATAGTAACCATTATTGTCCAAATGTTCATTTTAAATACCGAAAAAATTATAACTAACCTTAATTAATTAAGAAATTTTAAAATAATCTTAATTTAATTAAAAATTTAAAATGACTTCGCAGTATCGGAATCTCAGATTCCGAAACTAATTCTGCTTAGTATCGGAATCCGAAATTCCGATACTAGCTAATTTCGGATTCCGATACTAGACCAGCCGATATTTCACCAACTTTTCCAGCGCAATTCATTTTTTTTTATTTTTTTTAATTAATATCGGAATTCTAAATTCCAATACTAGTGATTTCAAAAAGTGAGAGTAATTCAATTTTTATATTATTAGTGTGGACGCCAGGAGAGAAAAAAAAAGAAGTGTAAATTGTGTTATTTTTTATATTGTTAAGTTATTGAGTTTGACAATGTATAAATATGATAATTTGTGTTGTATTATTATTAATTTTTTATTTTCATATTTTTTATATGTATTCTTTAAAATTAATGAAATATGATTTTGTTGTCCATGTATTTTGTTGTGCATTTACTTATGGAAAATTTATTTAAGAATTTTATATTTAAAATTAAGACAAAAAAACTACAACTTCAACAAAATTAAAAAAACTAACTAAACCATAATAATAAAACATAACTAAGTTACTAAACCATAATAATAACAACCGCAAATCATTACAATGATACATAACTAAGTTATTAAACCATAATAATAAAACACACCAAAATAAAAAAAAATACTTAGAGATCTTGACTCTTTACATATTACAGAATTTCATCTCACCATGGTTCATCCTCTTCATCTTTTTTTTTTCGAGTTGATTACTGGCACCGGCGTTGTCAGCGAACTGAGCGGCTTCGTTCCAGAAATCTTCCTCAGCCTCTTGCCTTTCTATCTCTACCATACATCTTGCTGCATTTTCTCTTTGTCTTGCTCTTTCTTCCTCATAGTTCCTATACCTTCTCTCAAATTCCTCAAGTTCTTGTTTCCTTCTCCTGGTCGCCTCTTCTTTCTTTAGCTTTTCTTTACGATACTTTTCTGCATATCTTATCTCACACTGACGATACTGTTCTAATTTTTTTTCACTCTTAATTCTCTTTTCCTCTTCCTCCCGAGCTTCTCTTTCTTCCTTGTCACGGCACTGGTGGTCGTCGTAGTTTGTAATGGTACGAAGTTTGTAATGTTGTCTCTTAAGATCGGATTCTTAGATTCCGATCAAGGAAACTTAATTGAACATAATATTGATTTAACATCGATTTGATGCGCACTTTTGATTTTATCTGTCAATATTGGATTCTCAGATTCCGATCAAGGAAAAATAATTAAACATAATATTGATTTAACATCGATTTGACGCGCACTTTTGATTTTGTCTGTCAATATCAGATTCTCAGATTCCAATCATGAAACGTAAATGTGGTATAATTGAAGAATAGATTGATTTGAATTGAGTTGACTCCCACTTTAATTTTTGTCTGTTAATATCGGATTCTCAGAATCCGATCATAAGGGTTATAAATAAGTGATCCGTCTCTGAGTCTGAGAATCATCAATCATTTTCACACACATAAATCTCTTATCCATTACAAATATGAATTCCATTCGTGTTTTCGTTAATCAATCTCCTTACAATCAACCAAACAATTTCAGTTTCGATGCATCTTCACGAACTGATTATGAATCAATCAAAGATACAATTTTATCTTCATTAGGATATTATCGCGGACATTACAATTTGAGAATTGTTTCCCGTTTTAATATGATAATTGAAGGAAGGTTTCAACAGATGCAGTTGCCGGTGAACTCGGAAGATGAATGGCGTTATGTACAACAGGAGTGCTTCGGAACAAGACGGCTACAGGGCCTTGAACTGCACGTTGATTTGCTTCCAGCTAATGTACAAGGTACATTCACTCATAGAAATAATAATTATTCATTCACGTGGATTTGAAGCATAACCTCACTTTATTGATGTCAGATAAATTATTAATCACAATTATTTGTTCTTTGTGGTATAAATAGGTGTACGTAGTAGCATTGGCCCAAAAATGCATAAATGCAATTATAATTATAATGATATGTGCAAAATATAATTTAATAATTTTAATATATATGATATTTGCTATACAAATAATAATTATTTTAATGAAATTATAATATTTGTTTTATTTACTTTTTACTTAGGTGGGTATTCAGATTATAATTATAATTATAATGAAGAAGTCCATAATGATGAACAAGTTCAATCTAGAACGTTGGATTGGGATCCTTGGGACCCTAGTAGTATAAACTCTCATAGTTCATAACAACAACAACAACAACAACAAATGAATTATGAATACAATAGTAGTGGAAATGTTTGGTCACCTTGGGAACAACTAGAGGGCAGTAGTAGACAACAAGAGGGAGGAGAAGAAAAAATTGAACAAGTAGGACAAGAAGAAAAAGAAGAAGAAGGAGATATAGAGCAACTTGACGAGGCATACGACCGTGGGCCGGGTAATCAGTCGGCATATGCCACAGGCGAGGACTTCACTGACGAAAAGGCAGAATTTTTAGAGTCACAAGGTTTGGACTAACAACATATGGTTATTAACCGAGGTTAAGGGTATTATATTACTGGAAGAACAGACACTTACCATCCTGTTCTCCAATTTTTAGATTCCTCTGAGTATAGAAATTCTATTCCAGAACCGTCCATACCACAAAATTCGGGACCTTTAGCGGAAGGAAATATTTTCTACTCTAAAGAACAATTACAACAAGCTTGTAATAATTACTCCGTAGAAAATAATGTAGAACACAAAACCACTAAAAGTATGCCCCAATTGTTGAGTTTACATTGTAAGGTATATACATGTAAGTGGCATTTGTATGCCCGTACAGAAAGGAAAAGTCGATTTTGGAAAATAATAAAGAATGAACATAAACATACATGTGTGAGAAGGTTCGGAGAATTCGCACATGATAATCTGACGGCGACGGTTATCGCCAACTGCATCAGGAATGCAGTAAAAAGAGATCTTGGTATTTCCATAAAGGACTTGAAATCAATGTTAGAGCTGAAATATCCAAATGTCAAACCGACTTATAACAAGCTTTGGCTTGGGAGAGAGAAGGCAATCGAGCAACTTTTCGGGTCGTGGGAGGGCGCATACAACAAACTACCAAGCATTTTGTTCCCCATTCAGCGGACGACCCCAGGGACTCAAATTAAATGGTTGGCTCCCACTTGTGGCAATCCCAACAGAGCTATGTTCCTTGCAGCAACGTGGGCATCCGGGCCTTGCATCGCAGCGGTGCATACCTTAGACCAGTTATCAGCATTGACGCGTCGTTCTTGACGGGTCGCTATAAGGAAAAATTATTAGCGGTGGTTGGTTATGACCTAGAGCAGCGGTTGGTTCCGTTTGCATTTGCAATAGTGCGAATTGAGGACGAAGCTTGTTGGGATTGGTTCATAAAATTTCTCAGGGATCATGTAATTGGGGAAGGGAAAAAATTTTGTATTGTTTCAGATCGCCACTGGAGAATAAGGAATATGTTCAAACGCGTGCAATACGGATGGCGAGAGAGTGCTAATCCTTCGTATGCTGTGCATCGGTATTGCATGCAGCACGTTTGCGAAAATTTGTTCAAGGCATGCGGTCGAGATCCGTCTCTGGTGGAAAAATTTAGAAGTAAGTTGGCAAACAAGAAAAAACCGAGGGCCTATAAAAGAATGTGGGACGAATTAACAGTAACACACCCTAAAGCGATCACATACCTGACAAAGTATGGGAAAGAGTATGAACAGGATGACAACGAGCCTGCCAAGCCTGAAAGGTGGGCACAGACGCATGACGGTGGTCCTCGTTGGGGGCTTATGACTAGTAATGGATCAGAGAGTCTCAACAGTAGATACAAGGCTGAGAGAAGACTCCCAGTTGTTGGACGGGTCGAAGGGACTTGGTACAAAACGGTCTCGTGTTTTAATGAGAGAAAACTCCTATCATTTGAGAGAAATGCAGAGGGGGAGCGATGGCCAAAAACAATTCAAGAAAAGTTGACCAAGCGTACTCTAAAAGCAGGTACCAAATTTAATTACTAATAATTATTATTTACATTTTATTTTTAAAATAAATGTATAATCATGTAAATTCATATTTACAGTGGGAGTAAACGCTGTGCCTATTGATCAAATGCGTGGGGAATTCGAAGCTCAAGTGCCCTACGAGAAATCTGAGCCAGGTGTAACGTGGAAGTACAAAGTTTTAATCAGACGAGCTTACCAACCAACTGATCCTCAACTACCCACCATACGTGCCATATGCCAATGCAGAAAGCCACAACTGATGGGAATACCATGTATTCATGTCATTGCAGTCTGCAGTAAATACAGATGGGAAGTTGATGACTTTGTAGATAACCGATATAGCACGGAGAATATGCTCAAAATATGGTCATCCGGTGAATTTCACTGCTACGGAGACGAAGAGAATTGGCCTGTTTACGATGGACCCTTGATTTATCCTGATAGGAGAATGATTAATCGGGAAAGGCGCAAGAAGGACCGTGATTGGATGTGGATGGATGCAATGCGAAAAAATAAAAATAAAAGAAACAGATGTAAGGAACCTCCTACGGCTATGGAGGACGTTCAATCCGGTCGCCAAACCACCAGCCAAAGGACGGGAAGAACAAGCACAAGCAACCGAGCTCAATCTTCGGCACGAGACAGAGGTGAAACTTCTAGGGCGGGGGCCAATACGTCGCACGATCCAGTTCAACCAAGCCGGAATTCCATTAGTATAGATCCTCGCACAGAAAGTCATCTCGCTCTATGAATAGAAGGTCTTCAACCACGTCACAATTCAATAAGCTCGGACCCACGATCCGTTTCAGCACGATATCCATCAAGTCAGCAGGCATCAAGTAGCCAAGGAGGGCGGGGGCCAACAGAAAGTACAAGCAGTGCTGGGGGAAGATGAATACGAAGAGTAATTGCCAGGCTCGGTGCGCGAATTCGTAACAATATGCCAGGATGGGGAAGACATTAATATTTGTAATAATATGATGAATATTTTGTAATATTTGTATGCATGTTTTGTAATATTGTCAAAACATTAGTTTCATTATTTTGTAATATTTATATAATGTTGGTAATGTTGTCAAAACATTAGTTGTATTATTTTGTAATATTTATGAATATGAATTTTTTTAAATATTGATGTAAATATTTTGTAATATTTAACTAAAATATTTCAATAATATTTTTATATTAAAGTGGATGATATATTTTGTAATATTTTGATATTTTTCCTCAAGAATATTAATTTTTTAATTTTTACTAATTTTTAAATGATATAGATTTTGATATTAATAAAGTAATATATAATTTATTAAATCTTATATGAATTTTATAAATTTAAGTTTACTAAAGTAGGCTCATTCTAGTATCGGAATTTCAGATTCCGATACTAAGCAGAATTTGTATCAGATTCCGATACTGCACGTCATTTTTTAATTTTTGATTAAATTAAGATTATTTTAAAATTTCTTAATTAATTAAGGTTAGTTATCATTTTTTTGGTTTTAAATATTACTTGCGTGTTTGTGATCTCAACCCAATTGCGGAATGGATCAGCCATACGGGGAAATAAGCCAGTTATTCTGCTTAGTGCATTTCAGCGCAAATGGTCAGTTACTAGGTTCTTCATTACATCACGTATATAATTAATTGTATTAAACATGACAAAGTGTTGTATATCTTGATCAAGCAGATCTAGCTCTCTTCTCTCTGAATAGTCGTGGCCTTATCTTTCTCTCTCTATGCAACTGAAAGAAGCCCAAGGTTTTAGCGAAGAACAGAGGCATCGGTTATTGGATGAAGAGCGTCATGTTAAAGTTCCTGCACATTGTTGAGATCCTCACAAAATTTCCTTTCGAAATATTGCATGATGTTAAAACAGCAACATTGTAACACAACAAAGGATCCAGACTTAGCCAGAACTGGAAATGCTTATCCGTTTACTACTACTATTTTACGGCGTGATTTTGTTAGCTCAAATTATCCAAACTGTGCGATTACAATTATAGGCTATGCTTGGATATTCTAAAAGTTTCCTTAATTAAGTTCAAAAATTATATGTCAGTGAGTCAGTCTACTAAATTTTAGGGAAAAAAAAAAAAAAAAAAAAACTTGTATTGCCCTACTGAAAAGTTTGAAATATCCGGACTATAATTCTCTCCCCCTGTTTCGAAATTCTTATTCCGCCCATATTTGGATCGATAAGAAATAGCGGTATATAACTTGAATTGTCAATTATTTTGAAATACTGTCCAACGATTATACATATGGGTTGTTCGAAACTGCTTCATTTAATCATATTTCACATTATACGATTAAGAATTTGCCATGACTCTCGTATGAAAGGCGTTGATACTTTCCGTACTTTTTAAAGCAGTATATTACCTCAAATTATTAATATTATTCGAATTTTATTACATATTTTGTGCGTCATGCTTAACGCACATTACATACAAAAAATAAAGCGTTATATTCAAAGTAAAAGTCTACAATCGAAGCTGGATTAACGACATTTTATTCCTAGGTCTATTTAATTAGTCGGTGATTAAGGTTCAAACTTCAAATTGAATTCAACGAAAGAAAAATTCATATTATATATTGATCTCTAAATACAATGGTGTCGCACCATAGCTGGCAATTCATGACACCACGTCTGATCTTCTTCCAAGTTTAGAAACAACACTGAAATACACTTGACCAAAGGAAGTTTAATTAAATATAAGTTTTACGCACGAAATTTACAAGCAAATACTCTGTTTTGACTAATGGCTAATGGCGTGAGTGTCATTTTAAACGCGTAAAAAATGATTTCAGAAAAAAAAATACTGGTGTAATATATATAGGAGAACAAAAAAGGAAACAGCTGGCGCAAACATAAAATAATATCTCATTCTTTTAAAAGATAAATTAAGCATCAAACCTCCTGATTTGTTTTTAGAATTAATGTTTATTAAGACTCCAGTTCGATTTCAAACATGTGATCTTTCAATCAAGATGCCGCACGCTAGACTAAAGAATTTGTTTTTGAATTAAAACTTTATTAAAAATAAATAAAATGTCCGAAAAAATTCGAAGTTGCAATAAGAACTGAACATGTGTAAGAAAAAGAAAACTTAAAAGGACACAATATTTATGTTGGTTATAATGTGAAACGAGGTAAATATAGCAAAAAAAAAACATTTCATGCCTCTTGACGCGTCCAATGTTTGTCAACTTGACCTGATGTTCAGCCATATAGTTATTTTTAACAAGAATTTTAAATATTATCTTTTATTGGCGAATCTAGATTTTTATGTTTTAGATCGACACAGCTATAACATTTATTATCATTGATATAAAAGATTATGCTGATACTAAATATATAAATTTGACGACTTTAAAACAATGGCGTCACTCTATCTAACTTTTCAATGAAGTAGCTTTGCTAGGTTTCATGCATTCAAAGTCTTAAAAAAGAAGATTAGAAAGAATTGCCAGGTTGCAGGCACCGAGTAGATAACGCAAAACATTTTTTGCAATACGATGAATTGCAACATTGAAGGCTGTTAAAAACTGGTATTTTATTATTTGATCTTATATTGCATGCATGCATTTATTTGGACAACATAATATGTATGTTTCATTTTTTTTTTTCGTGTTTTTTATTGCTTTAATCAAAATTCAAACTGTTCACTTTTGACATAATAACGATCTATTTTCGACTATCAAGCAGGTGAATTCGGTGATCCTGTTGTAATGGAATGCACTTCCATTCACAACGAGTTTTGCTTTTTTTTAAAAAAAAAAAAAACAAAAACAAAAACAAAATGTATATGCTCTATTTTTTTACATTTTTTTTATTGCATTAATCAAAATTCAAACTGTAACTTTTGACACCCTATATATAATAGTCTATTTTCAACAATAAAACAAGTCAAGAAAAATTTATTTTTGTTGAGTTTTAGATTTCAATTCTCCTTTTTATTTTTGCATCATGAAGCCATTTTGTTAGAAAGGCTTTCTCTCTCCTTCATATATACCGACGATAGGCCCCGATCAAATCCTCTTTTATTTAACATGGGATTTCATTTCAATTCATTTTATTAGAAATTTTCTGATCAACATGGCCGGATATGGTGTGATTTGATTAGAATATCTATGTTATTAGACCTAAGGAAATCCTAAAAAATCATTTCAAATGAAATGAAATCCCACGTATATTTTGATCAGGCCTATTTTTACTGGACTTTCATGTTATTCAAAACATATACTAGGAGGATTGCTAATAAAAATACTATGCATAGTACGGATGGGCTTCGTGCTACGCATTCGTTCTTAAATTTTATGGTTTAAACGATCGATTCAAACCGTTCATTATCTTCTCCATATTGAAATCTTATTGAAAACAAACTTTTACATTTTTTCAAAAATTTTTTACTATTTTTTACATTTTTAGAAAATTCTTAATCTAATTAATTCTTGACCCCTCCAATAATGGCAATTTTAAAAAAATCAGAAAAAAATAGTAAAAAAATTTGAATGTAAAAGTTGTTTTCCAATCAGATTTCAATATGGAGAAGATAATGAATGATTTGGATTGATCGTTTAAAGCATAAAATTTAAAAACGAATGCGTAGCACGAAAACCATCGTGCTATGCATAGTATTTTAGCAATCCTTCTTATACTATTATATCTTTACTTATACTCCATATCTATTCATATCATACTATATATATATGCATAGGCATACCGTTTATGCCCTATGAAACGGCCTATCGTCTGCACTAAAAGCCACATTATTTTAACACTAATATTATCAGGTTAAGTGATTGCGTAGGATCTAATTATTTTCTACTTGGTTGGAGATCATGCGACTTTCCTGTTGGTCAAAATCTTTCATGTTGTCATGTTAATTAGCCATGTAACTCCGTCCCTTCTGTATAAATTTATCGTTTTGGTCGTTATTTGTTGGATCCTCAAGGGACAAGACAACCTATCCAACACGCTGTTTTATTCGAGATCGGATTTAACATCATTGGTCAAGAATCTTGCAGCAAATATATATTAAGAAATTTTATGGAGATTCTTGCTTGTGGTTTGGGAAACACAAAGCGGAGGAAGAATTTTATAAACTAAGACCATTTGACTAATTGACCAAAGAAAACAAAACACAGGAAAAGCGAAAGAAAAATACATAGACCGATATGAAACGGGTCAGTCGACAAATTAGAAACTTGAGATCAACACACAGTCAAATTGAGTTATATTTTTTAGGTTAGATATGAAGTTAGTTTTGGCTGCTTTTGAAAGCATTATAAGCGTCGGTTCATCATGAAATAATTAGTTGTCTCTTTCTTTGAAACAAATATTCATTTGTTCTCGTGTTTTGTATTGCTTGTAATTAAGTTTTCTAAGCTGTGGAAATAAACTAAATGGACAAGGTCCCCAACGGCCGGTTCTTGGTCTCATGGATACCAACCAGTAGTTGGCCTGTCGGAGATATCTAATCGTACACAATCATCGTTGTATTAATCTCTAATCAAGTTTAGTATTTCTTACTTACTATCTCCTGCGTCGCATTTGTCGGAAAAACAGCATACAAGTCTAATTTTCCACATGAGTTGACGATTGATTATTTACCAAATACATTTGGATTCCTTGCTTGGTCAACCTTTCACATTGCACGCTAGATAGTAACTATCTAGTCAGGGCGGAGCCAGGATTTAAAGTTAGGGGAGCAATATTAACGAAACTTGGTAAGTGGTAACGAGAGAGGCGGCGGAATCGAGTGCCAAAACCTCGCAAGTTGTTGTCGATTTTCGGACGTTAGGGGTCTTTTGCATGCAACTTGGTAAATTGATTCATAAAGACGAAAGAAAATTATTGGAGAAGGGATAAATATTATTGAGCTTTTGTCTTTGTTAAATACCCAAAAACTTAATTAATTCAAAGTAATTTGCACCATTATTCATTAATATTGGACTTTTTACAAAATCAGTAGTGAAACTTTTCAAATATTAAATGTCTTTCTCATATATTGAATTAATTTGAGATAATATTTATCATTAATATTGAACTTTTCACTAAATTAGTAATTTTTTCCAAATATTAGGGGGGCCAAGCCCCTTACCCCTACTCTCCCCGCCCCTGTATCCGGTAAAGAGTAAAAAAGAAAAAAAAAATTGCACGAGACCCTGATAATATTAATGCCTAGAAAACTTCATAAACAATGTTGCCTCATGCAGTCCAATTATGCATCGGTCCAATTCTTCTTTTTTTCGAACCCAAATGTCTCACATGGTTCAGTAGCTCAGTGGTAAGATCACTAGACTTGTCTCAAAGAAATTATTGGTTCAAACTCCACGTGCATCTTTAATTTAAAAAGAATTGAATGACAAATAAAATGCATTTCTCTTTTGATATTTCATTTTAAAAAAATAAACTGGAAATCTGGTTGTTCCTTTCCAATTAGATGTCCTATATAGCCATTGCTATAACAGTGGGAAGTGCTTTGGGCAACGGGCTTTCTTCTTCGAGCAATAGGATTTTATTTGAAATGACTAATTTGTCCTTCAGTATTTTTTTGAACAGCTTAATTAATCTCGCCACTAACTTTTTGAATCCCTCCTCTCTTCACTATGGTCTCCCACCATTCTATCCCCTCTCTCAACGATTTATCATCTCACCTTCTCTTTTCTATCCCTTCTCTCAATCAGATCTCCTTTTATGTACCTTTCTATTGCTATATACATCAATTCCTTTAGGCTAGAGATTAGTCTTTTTGGGCTTGTTTGGATGGGTTGGGAAGAGTGGGAAGAGTGTTATTCCGGGAAGAGGAAATATTGTTTGGATGGTGAGTTTAGGAATAGCGTTGGGAAGTGTGAAAAAGTAGAGAGAAAAGTGTTGTTGGGAAGATTGCTATTGAAAATTGTGTTAGGAATGGAATTGGCTATTCCAAAACCGTTTGGATGAAAAATTTAGGAATGGAATTGCCAATTCCTAGGAATTGGCTATTCTTACTTCATCCAAACGAGCCCTTTGTTTTCTTTCTAATTTCGAATGGTAGATTGATATTTTACAATTCAATTCTACATTTTTCTTTTTTCTTTTCCGATCTATGACTTCATGCACGAACAGTTTACGATCAATGAAATACAGTTTTCAATTACGCAAGCAGGGTAGTTCGGTCATTTGGAATAAAATAATGTTGCTTCCAAGTTAAAATTAAAATAGTGTTGCCCGAAGCACTGCCCCTATAACAGTCGATCTACGCTGGTTTGAGGTGTTGTTCACTTGTTCTTGCATCATTATGTATTGGAAATATGTTGTCAACACCTCGATTTATCTGACGACCCAGAAAAGGCACATTGCATTTGCAACTCTGTTCCAATTTGAAGCCAACGGTACACTCTTCCGACAGTGTAGTTATTATTAATTACCCCGATATACTTACTTAAGACCTCTTGCTGATATTAATCTTTTCAAACAGAAAAAAAAAGGAAGTCAGAGGCTCAAGTTTTTCTGTTAATTAAATTGAATATGAAAATTAGTTTGACCAACTACCATTGAATTAATATTGATTTAAATTATATATATGATCTTCCACAACTCGTTCTTAAATCAGTGTTTTTTTTTTTTTCTTGTCGTCATCAGCTGCCAAATTGTTTTACGTCTTTACAAATTACCACATTTTTTTTTCGGGAAAATACTTCATTTTGTAGGTACAGGTTGGAGAGATTTCTTAAATAAGATAAAACAGCAATTGCATATGGAAATTTTCACAAAGATTTGTGAAGTACATTTAATGTGCTGAGGTTCTTGTACGCATTATTTTATATTCTAGAAGTCATGTAAAACCGACTGTATTCATTTAAAAATTGACTCGACAACCATATTTTATTTGAAGTATAGTAGAGATGGTGATATGGCATATTTGAAAATTTCACAAATTGAACCCCTTTGATGCGATACTAGCAAATGCACCCATCCAAATGTGTGGATAAAATTTAGTTTAGAATTTTAACAAACTAAAAAAGTTATCAAAATAGAATTTATGACAATATTTTTTAATGCATATAATGAAAAAATTTTGCAGATCATTTAAATTTTCAAAACAGATCGTCTCCTTATTTATATTATCTAATATTATATTTTTGCGTTAATTGAGATTTACCAAAAAAAATGTATTAACGAGATATTTTCACCCAGCGTTGAGACAACTTTAAGTGAAAATGTTAATCTTTTATCTGATATTCAAATCTAAGTCACAGATCATATCAGATTTAAAAAATCAATGATCCATATTTGATATTAGAGATTGCTAACAACTTTTATCTGACATATTTAAGTAGTATAAATATATATCAATTATAGGGAATTGATAATTAATATACAGTAAGTTTCATCTTAAAATTATTAATTGTCCAAAACTTTTAATAATGACCAATCTCGATAGCATCACAAAATATATGTGATATAAACCTTTGACTAACTATTAAGAATATAGCACAAAATAGAGGGTCGTATTTATGTGATATAAACCTTTGACTAACTATCAATTTTAATTTATGCTGATCCCATGTGCAATAATTTTCGAATATAATTAAATACCAATTTATCTTTAAATTCGATCGATAACCCTAAAATTAAATTTCAAATCTTATAGTATGTTCTTTTTCAAAATTAAACTTATTTTATAATCCTTTTTTCGCTCTGGCATGAGCTTCATTGGTGCGTACATATATAAATAAGTATCTAAAACGCATCTTGCATTAATAAGAAACCGATTGCATCATTCCATGCACCGATGATATAGCTCAGTCGACATTTTAAATTTTGTAACTAACTTTGAAAAGAAAATGGTGATCTAAAATGTTTCTCACGTGAAGAATCACTAGCTTAGGAATTAACAAATCATAATATTATGCTTTAAAAATAAAGTGTGCCGTCATAATTTGTAGTAGGATATAATTAATTAGATATAATTAGTTTTAGGGAAATGTCATTCTTAAATTACTAATTAAATTTATACCATTATAGAATTGTTAAAATTAGTTTTATGCCATTATTTTTCAAAAACATACTAAATTCTAAAAATACCATTATCAAATTTGTCATTAAATTTTTTAATGACCATATTATCCCTCATTAAAGACAGACCCTAAAAAAAAAAGAAAACAAACCGCACTCAGGAAATGTTACTCATATAAAATTTATGGAATTACTACAATATTGGAATATATTATATTTTTTCCGCCACAATTCGGTGATTTACTCATGCACATAAGAGAATGTTCATTCTTTTCTTCATCGGTGATCACTTAATTCAATGTATTCAGCAAATAAAAAAAATATTTTTTTCCGTGAGAGTTTATAGAAGAGTATATATTATAGTTTAATTTTAATCTTTTTTATTTGAAAATTAGAATTGTTTCATTGTTAGATGATTAATTAAATCTATGCCACTATTTTTATGCGCATGTAGGCTGTAGCATAGAATAATTTTATTATTTTGCAGTAGAATAAAACTAATTGTTAATGATTTATAATGGCATAAAACTAATTAAATTTTTTGTGATGACATATTACTAATTTTTTAGCTTTATAGTGGCATATTTAAAAAGGTAAAATTGTCATATAATTATCTGATGGCAAAAAACTATTTTCTATTATTTTATAGTGGCAAAAATATAATTTTTCATTTAGTGATGGCATATCTCTAATTTCAAATATTTATAATCGCATAAATCTAAATCAAATATTTTTAATATTCAAATATTAAAAATAAAGTGTGCCGTCATAATTTGTAGTAGGATATAATTAATTAAATTGCAAAAATCCCGGGAATAAGAAATCATCCGGTCAAACTAAACCTTCTCAGCACCGAACGCGAAAAGTCTCCTAAATCGGTTCCTTAATAAATTAAATTCGCATTCATGAGGAACTCATTTCCCATTTGTCAAATTCTCTTTCATGCTAAAATCGTTTCTGAACTGACCGTGTAGTCTCGAAAATACCTAACAATTAGTATCAAAAAATCTTGGTCTGGGTCATCATATCATAAAGAAATACATTACAATTTTACAAAGTGCCAAGTAAAATATGAATAAATAAATTATGCTATCTAGAAACGTATGATTAATATTGAAGAAACTACTTATCACGATTAATACACTAAAATAAAAACGCCATAAACACGGCATTCACTGTCAAGAATTCCGGAAAAAAGTAAACATAGCAATTCCCATCAAATTTGTTGCGAACCACGGTGCAATGGGAGTATGGGACCAGTGGTGACCCGAGGAAGAGAACTATGAATAATATTGTCATCTTTTTTGTTGAATAGATATATACTTTGTAGTCTCAGCAGTTCAAACTATTTTATTGCTTTCACAATGTCAAATTACTTTATATCATTTGAACTTTTTACTAAAATTACGAGCAAAAATAGTGGTAAAAGTTTAAGAATTTCCTAAGAGAGGAACTTAACTTGGCTTTGAGTGCTAAGCTAGTACTATATATATAGAGAGAGGAATGATAAAATATACTCTGGTATATAGATCGTCTTCGTACACCTGAGTCGTTTTTAAAATTCAAAATTTAAATGGCCAATCCAAACGTTCAAGTTGTTCTCTATATTGAAAAACTCTTGGAGACAAAATTTTACATTTTTTCGTATTTGTTTGCTATATATTATGATATTTTCAAATAGAGGACTTTAAATACTCCAATTATAGTGTTTTTTTGAAAATATCATAATATATAGCAAAAAAAATAAAAAAATATAAAATTTGGTCTCCAAGGGTTTTTCAATATGGAGAACAACTTGAACGGTTCAGATCGACCCTTTGATCTTTGGATTTCGAAAACGACTCTGGTGTACAAGGGACGATCCGTACACCAAAATGTATTTTATCTATCCAGTATATATATATTTATTATATATATTGCTATTAAAAAAAATTAATGGATGTATGAACTAGATTTCCTACATAATTAATTGGTAACTAGAGGGGCATATCGAGTTTCGCTCCTTGTAGATATTTATAATAAGAATATTTTTATTATGTTTCTATAGTTTAATTATGTTCATTTATGGATATATGGTTAAGATATATTTATCTTTAGAAATATAGTTAAGTTATTGTAGGTAATTTGATTTGATTAAATTTAAAGAGTTTGATCAATTTTTTTAAAAAAATTTATATGTGTGTAAATATAGTTATAGTTATCTGAAATAATACGATTAATATGATTTTTATATTATGTTGATATTATTCATGAAATGTAATATTTTTATAAATGACTTCAATAAAAAATATATATCGTAAAAAATTTGATGTTTTTTCTATTTTCAATTGAATGAATTTAATTTATATTTTATAAACTAAAATTAAGAATGATGATGAAGAGAAATTAAGGTGGAGAGGGACTCTAAGCAACACAAAAGAGATAGAGACGTGAAGAAAATGAAAATAGGAAGGTGTCACAAAAATCAGATACAAAATAATGTGTTGTCAAATTATTATCTGATGTTGAAGCGAGTCAGTTTTATGAGCAATAACACCCGACATACAATTAGTTACAAAGTACCACATTACAAAAATCAGGAAAAATACTATTGCACAACTATCTCACAATGCTTGGAGTGTCAGATGCTATTTAACTAAAGGATCTCGACACCCACACATCTTTATTTATAATATTGATATTGATGCATATATTTCCTTTTTTTAAAAAATGCTTGACAGAAACACATAATAAAATTAAGAACAAATATGTTGTTGTGTAAATTCTTGATAATACTTTTGCAATCGAAAAACTTAACAGAAATAATTTTTACAACTGCAATATATATCTATATATAATTATATATCACCAAGAAATGCTTTATAACTTAATAAATTAAGAGGCTTTATTTAAAAAATAGTTATTAATGATCCTTAAAAATCTTTTAAAATAATAGGTCTTAATAATAAGAATCAAAATCATTTATTTTCTGTATTAATCAGGTAATGAACGTTTTGTCTTCTTATAATCATACTTTTAGCCAATAAGTAGTTATTTTATATTAATCATTTAATCAGAAAATATTGTAATTCTACATAAATGATAGTGCGCATAATGAAATAAAAAGCTAAGTATATGGAATTTTCAGAATCTTCATCTGATCAAAATTAATTTGCACATATATATCATATCCTATGTATATCTGTTTTGGAGACCAATGTCCGAAAGAGAAGTTTTTGAAACAAACTTTTAAATGCGTTCCAGACTTCTGCATAGTGTGCGTATTAAAAAAACGGCGTAGCAATAGGAAGACGAACAAATTAAATAAATGACGTTCTTTCTCTGTAACTATAGAGAATTAGTTTTCACTGTAACTAAATGACGTTCTTTCTTCAATTATTCATTTCATCCAAAAATTAAAATCCCTCCAAAAAAAAATTTCCAATTAACCGACGTTGTAGACTTGTAGTGTTAACTATTTCTTTAATTTAATTCAATATACTGCCAACGTCAAGAAAATAAACCAAAAAAAAAAAGCTTTCCCAATTCCATCCATTAGTTATTTCTCAACCCCACTATAAATGCTCCCTCTGCTCCTCATCTTTCTCCTCACACAACTTGAAAAAAGTTCTGCAACCCTACCTTTCTATATCTCTCATTTTTCTCTCTATTTCAAACATGGCACTTTCCACTTCATGTACCGATTCTAGCTGGTGGGTTTTCACTCTCCCAGCTTTTCTTGGCAGCGAAGTGCTCTGTGATCACTCTCTTCTCATTTTCTCTCTTTTCATTGCATCCCTCTCTGCCTTCCTTCTTGCCTGGGTTCTATCCTCAGGTGGACCTGCTTGGGCAAATGGCCGTTCTCAAAGGGGCCCCACCAGGATCCCCGGGCCACGCGGCATCCCTGTGTTTGGTAGCATCTTCTCTCTCACTCAAGGCTTGCCCCACCGTACCTTAGCAAGGCTCTCTAAAATGCACTCTGCAACTCAACTAATGGCCTTCTCCATTGGTTCAACTCCTGCTGTTGTTACCTCAGACCCGACGGTCGCAAAAGAGATCCTGACTCATCCCTGTTTCGCTGACCGGCCTCTGAAGCGTTCAGCACGCGAGCTGATGTTTGCCCGAGCCATCGGGTTTGCACCTAGCGGTACATATTGGCGCATGCTGAGACGGATTGCTTCGACGCACCTCTTTGCACCGCGTCGCATTGGAGCTCATGAACCCGGCAGGCAGTTTGACTGTGACATCATGCTTCAAGGAATTGAGACTGAAATGGCCAGTTCTGGATCGGTTAAACTACGGTACCACCTGCAAGGTGCAGCCTTGAATAACATCATGGGTAGCGTGTTTGGCAAGCGGTATGATCTATCAAAAGAGAATGCCGATGCTGAGGTTTTGAAGCAAATGGTCCGTGAAGGGTTTGATTTATTGGGGGCGTTTAATTGGTCTGATCACCTTCCATGGCTTGCGAAGTTCTTTGACCCATCACGGGTTCAGAAGCGATGTGCTGATCTGGTGCCACGTGTCAGAAAACTTGTTGCTAAAATCATCGATGAGCACCGGCAGGCTCGTGAAGGAAATGAGGTGCAGTTATGTGACAAAGCCGACTTTGTGGATGTCTTACTTTCTCTGAAAGGAGATGATAAGTTAAGAGAAGATGATATGGTGGCGGTTCTTTGGGTATGTATTGTTTCATAATTACATGCTTTTTGTCCCCTTCACATTTCATTTCATTTTCTTATGTGATTTGACTGATCTTATGAAATCTTTTGGATTATGGTTATGGCTTCAGTTTCGACTTTAATTGCATGCAAATAAGGAAAGCGTTTACTGAACCGTGGTTTCAGCTAATGCCAATAACTTTCTTTTGGATTATGGCTTTCAGTATTTTAAAAAATTTTGGGTCACATGAGTTATTAAACATAAAACCTCCTGAAACAGCGTGAACCTCGTTTATTAATTTCTTTTCTGTATTTCCTGAACATTTTATGCTTGCCCCGTTCACGCAAATATCATTGGTTCTTTATTAGGTTATCATGCATGTAGATTACATACTTTATTTCATCATGCAAACAATCATTGGTAGATTTTTATTTTTTTTTGGTATTAATAAGCATGTTATGTTCATGTATTTATTTTTAGGCATTCTAATAACATGATTTTTTCCAAAAAAATAGGAGATGATCTTCCGAGGGACTGACACGACAGCACTTCTGACAGAGTGGGCCATGGCTGAGTTGATCCTTCATCCGACCATTCAATCCAAGCTCCGAGCTGAGATAGATTCTGTTGTAGGTTCGACTGGTACTGTCAGTGATGCTGATGTGGCGCGTATTCCGTTTCTCCAAGCAGTCGTCAAAGAAACACTTCGTATGCATCCACCGGGCCCTCTCCTCTCTTGGGCGCGTCTCTCTACTGATGATGTCCAGCTTGGCAACGGCATGGTGGTGCCAGCTGGCACTACTGCCATGGTCAACATGTGGGCCATTACCCATAACTCCTCCGTCTGGCCCAACTCTGACAAGTTTGACCCGACCCGCTTCATGGTGCCAGGTGGTGCTGACGTGGACATCCGCGGTGGAGATCTCAGGCTTGCACCATTTGGTGCTGGCCGTCGTGTCTGTCCTGGTAAAAACCTCGGCATTGTCACCGTCGGTCTTTGGGTCGCTAGGCTTGTGCATCGGTTTGAGTGGGGTCCGGTGGACGGTGATCTTGTTGACCTCTCTGAGTTGCTCAAACTGTCTTTGGAGATGAAGAAGCCTCTTACTGCTGTTGCTACTGCTAGGAACTGAAGGCGTAATTCCTAGGGTTTAATATATCCTGAGCAGTTTTGTTTGTGTCAAATTTATAGCTCTAGTTTACTTGTTTGTGTCAAGTAGCGTCGTTAAGGTAGTTTAAGTTTGTTTACGTCCTAAAGAGGCTCCAATTTTGGCACTGTCATCCGGAGTTCTCTTTACATTCTGAAATTGCGTGTTTTTATTGTTGGGTCCTTGATCGATCTAGTTGTGTGTTTTTACTTGTCGGCACCGTCACCTCTTTTTGTTGATTTAGTCCCTTTTTTTTTTTTTTTGCAATCATAATAATATATAATTCAAGGGATCTATTATATAAAAGTGTGTTTGTCTAAGCTAAATTGTTTATTTTCCTTTGGTTTTTCGTTTTTACTAATTAATAGCTGTAGAGACAACATGCGATGATAAAAATTCTTTTTTTTTTTTTTTTCTATCATTGGTATCGCGTCAAATTAGTGCATAGAAAATCAGAGTAGAAAATGGTACTTCGTTGCATCGTATAGTTTTTATATAATTAAGTAGATTTTATTAACCATGCTAGTTTGTATATCACTATATATCAGGAAGATTCATTTTAAAACAAAACAATGAAATAACGTTCAATTTTTTAACAAAATAAATAAAAAAATTAAAGATGTATGTATATATATAGCCCCCAGGCTCCTGTACTAATAATTAATTATTTTGTATAGGAGAACAAGAGAAAGCGGCATTGGAACAAACGCCAGCACGAGGCTATAAGACGTGTAATCTGGTTATCTAGCTGCTTCACCTTCTCATATGTCATATAGAGTCGTTATTAGCACTTTCTAGCACTAAGCTTGCCTGGAACGAGATGGATGGTCCTCCATTGGATGTTTTCAGATCTAGACTGTCTGATTTAATCTTAACGATTAATGATGCTTCGTGCATAATATCAGAATTGATGGGCCCGAAAAAATTAACCGTCGAGATCAAATCGAACGGCTCCGATCTAAAAACATCCACTGGACGTTTTAATTAAACGTCCAAAGGATCCTGATCCTGAGCTACCTAGCTAGCAGCACACACAAGGATACATTGTCTTTCGTTAGAACTACTTGCATCAGTTTTTTTTTTGATTAAAATTGAAACTGCTTGCATCAGTTTTTTTTTTAAATATATATTAAAATTGAAACCACTTGCATCAGTTGCGAGATGGAAAATTGCAAGTTATGCAACATATATATTTTGTCCTTCGTTAAGCACTTGCGTCAGTTGCATATATGCTCATCTAATTATTTTATTTATTTTTAATGAAAAACCCATTAGGCACATTTAGGGGTGTCAACGGAAGAACCGTTTCCGTTTTCTGTGCCCGTTCCGTCCATACGGAACGGATAACGGTACGGATTTCGGCAGCCGTTTCGAAAACGGAACGGATTTCGGTATTCGTTTATATGGAAAATGGACGAATTTCAGCCATTTCGTTACGTTCCGTCCATACGGAACGGATAACGGAATGCCGAAACATACCGTTTCAGCAAATGGAACGGCAAACGAAATGGCCTGTTCCGTTGCCGTTGGACACGTTTGACACCCCTAGGCACATTACATCTATTGAAAATTTGAAATTGAAATGAAACAATCACCTAGGCGATTCTTAACGAAAAATATATTTATAGAACTCCGATATATTCGTGTACGTACAATGTGACAATTCAAAGAAAGAAAAGAAAACCAAAACTTTATTTAATTTTCTTTCTTTATATATCATGTTGTATTTTTTCTTTGTATCATGGTTCCTGCTACGCGTGTCTCCGAGCAATGTCACTCAAGAAAGAAAAGAAAGTCGATCGCTTTTTCTCTTCAAATTGATTAGACGGCACGGACAAAACAGAAGTTATATATAGGACCGAAGTCTAAAACCAATGAAAATTAATGTGCACCTTGGTGCTTTATTTCTTTTTTTTTATTGTTTGGAGTAAATTGTTCTTCCGCTACGTTATTATTCCAATTCTACGATCCTATCAAAATTTTTTAAAAGTTCTATATTTTCTAATATTATTGGTGGAACAATGCAATAGCTATTGGTATTATATATTTTGCCACAGACATTTGCAAAAAATGAGAAACTATATCAGTTTTTCTAACAAAGGTAGGCTGTCCATGTTTCTCAACAATCAATAAATATTGAATATTTTAGTCAACCTAAAAGTATAGGCAGCAAATTAAGATTGTTTTTCAAGTAAAATGGATCGATGCGGCAATAACAAATACGAGTTGTCGATCTAAAAAAATTTCAAATAAAATAATTAATTATGATTAATAAAATTTCACATTTATGTTTTAGATGGATGGCTCCTCAGCTAGCTATAAATATATGGAACCAATTCTGTCATTGACTTTCCATATAATTTAATTTCTTATACCTCTCCTGGTCGTTGACCTTCAAAAAAACTCAATTTCTTACAACCCTTACCTGTTGAAAACCCATAAAAGTCAGGGACGAGAGAAGTCCGGTCATCCTTTTTTTGTTTCATTATATTAATTTTAGTTGGAAAACATCTAAAACCAAATATTTGGATCTCTTTTGATGATAGGACAATCCTGCACGATCTACATAAACTAAATTTTCTTGTATATAGGTTATTATTAAGAAAAGGTCGATTATATATATATATAAATAAACGTTGTTTCGGGTGGAGCTAATCCTCCAGTATAAATCTTAAAATAATGACTAAATCATGGGATTGATTACCAAAATTTCAAAAACTCTACGAGGTTGACGGCGTAATATTATTTATAAAGGGCCCATAATATAATGTACATAAGCACAAAGCCCGCTCGGTTTAGAGTAGGTGCATACCAAAAATTTATAGAGGTAGATCAAAAAAAAAAAAGTCTAGATCAAGGTTTTTTTTTGAAAAACAAGTTGGATGCCTTATTGATAAGAGCACTATACTAGCCATAAAGAGATCAAAGGTTCAAGTTCCGCATTCAATTTTAAACAATAATGCGATGGCAAAGTTCTTTTTTTTTTTTCTTTAAGAAAAAAAAGATTTAAGATACAATTCAACAAATTTTGTGGTTGAGGCCTTGAGGGTCATTTAATGTTTAATATTCAATCGATGATAAATATCGTCACTAAACTAAAATACCGGCATTTTGAATCTCAATTTTATTATTCAATCACTTCTATACCCATAATACAGCATGACTCTAATATCAAATTTGTAATTATTAGCATCATAAAATAAACTACTAAAAACTATTAAGTTTTAAATGCACTTTAATTGCATAATTTTAGAGGGAATTTAATAACTGGTTTGAATAATCAAGCTAAGGCATTTTAGGTGTACATATGGTATGGCTGGATGAACAAAAAAATTCATTTTAGGTGCCACAAGGTGTCACAACTTCATATTTTATCAATATTTAAAATTTTTAAAATTGAAATGTTGAATCCAAACTGTTTATTTTGTTCAATTTAACGAGCGTTGTGTTTCTATATAAGTTTTATAAAATTTGAAGTTGATTTGATACTCGATCAGATGGTCAACAAATGAACGAATCAAGTTAATTATGACATATTAATTGTAATGTGTTCATCATTTGGTCACTTGATCGAGTATCAAACTGGCTCTAAATTTTATAAAATTTATATAGAAATGCATCGCTCGTTAAGTTGAACAAGATCAACGGTTTGGATTCAACATATCAATTTTAAAAATTTTAAATATTGATAAAATATAAAGTTGTGACACCTTATGGCACCCAAGAGTGATGGCACTAGAACTTGCTCTTCATTTTATATGGATTATAAAACGAAGTATTTTAATTACGAACAGACGAGCCCGCCAAACGTGACTAAATCTCAAACCTGAATTTTCTAATCTCCCAAATTTTACAAACAAATTAAACTGTATATAATTACTTCCGATAAAATATCAAAGACCATTGAAATTGTACAAACCTCGATAGCAAATGAACCTAGACTTTTCTAGTTTGGTTTTTTTTTTTTTTTTTTTGTTGGGGGGGGGGGGGGGGGGGGGGGGTTGATCATGAAGCATGGTTTCAATTGTCAATTAATTTATTCGGGACGGACACAATTGTTAATTAATGTCCAAATTCTGGATTTAATTTGCAAAATTTTCTTTTTCGAAGCGTAATATAGAGCAATTTTCGCGAAGGTAAGGAATTATTAGGTGTCGTTTATAATGCTAATTTGGCTTTTATATATCAAAATGTTCGATTATTATTTGCATATTCTAGTATAAATATAGTTAAATAGCAGTAAGAATTTTAATAATTTTTTTAGTAAAACTTTTTGTTGAGTATGGCTACCGATTTGAGGAATAAAAAAATAATAGAACTCGCTACATAATTTAATAAGAGAAAGGTTTAAGTGCCACCATTTTTTGGTGCCTCAAGTTGTCACAACTTCTTATTTTATCAATATTTTAAAATTTTAAAATTTAAACGTTGAATATATTCAAACCGTTGATTTTGTTTAATTTAACGAGCGATGCATTTCTATATAAGTCTCATAAATTTTGGAGTCAGTTTGATATTCGATCAAGTGACCAAATGATGAACATATTAAAATTAATCTGCTAATTAACCAGATTCGCTCATTTATTGACCATTTGATCGAGTATCAACCGATTCTAAAATTTATAAGATTTATATAGAAATGCATCGCTCGTTAAAATTGAACAAGATCAAATGTTTGGATCCAGTGTTTGAATTTTAAAAATTTTAAATATTGATAAAATAAGAAGTGGTGACAATTTGTGGCACTAAAAAATGGTGGCGCTGGAATCTTGCTCTTTAATAATGTGAGTTAAGAGTACGACGGCTTAGAAATATCCTATATCACTTTTTGTCGACTCCAATCTGCCCAGCTCAGATTCAAAATAATAAACTTTTCCGTTTGAATTACAATTGCTATCATCAATTAATTAGTAAGGTGAAAATTTCTGATTTGTAATTGTAAGGTGATGCACTGTAAGTGCAAACTAAATCATGCAATGAAATCGAGTCGCTTTCTACAGCGCGCTGTGTGCACTCAAAATGGCTCCAATCATTTCCAACCCCTGAGTCCTACTCCGAGGTGAGAAAAGGAAGAAGCAAATCGTAATCTTTAGGCTCAGAGATCACGCAAAAGATGTACGGCCTGGCCGGATTCGCTCCTATCACCTTTCCGCACACCCCGCCACCATTTCTCCTCCCATCCGTCCCATCCACCGTAACTATTCTAAAATTACACTAATTGCAAAGCGAGTCATTTGCATTACAAAGGCGACTCGTTATAGATTCTTCTGATTCATGTACACACAGATAAAAACACTTTCCCGTCGGGAAGCGTAGGTGTAAGAGCTGCGCCACCCTAGGCTGCCACGACATTTAAATCGATCGTACTTGATAGGGCCCACAAACTTGACTACCAGCCAGGAACCTCCACGTAGACACGACTCCCAACGGAATTAAAACTTTACAAGCCTATTGCCTTTTTGAGCTGGCAATTCAATTATTAGAAATTAACGGGGTGTTTGCACTTAAATGAGTGTCGTTCTTTGATATGTGAGCTCAACGTGATTTGTGCTTGTAATTACTGTTAATTTCAGTTATGTTGGTTTTTTCGGAGGCTTTGCGCTGTTGCGTTGTCCAGTATTTAGGAAACTGGAGGAATACCAATCTTTTGAAATTTTGTTAACTATTCTATATACTAGTTATCATATCAAATTGTTTATGGTGGTTATTTTTTATTATTTAATATTAGAGGTAGATTAAAATCAGCTACGACTGAAAGATGGATCCGTCAGCTATGATTATATTTCAATTTTCGAAGTTCTAACGGCCGATCCAAATAGTTCAATACATTCTCCATATTGAAATCTCATTGTACAAGTCGTGTTTGATTTGAATTACGTAATGATTCCTAAAATATCGCACAAGGACCCATGTCGTATTTATTCTAACGAATTATCTTCTTCTTTTCTCCGCAATGAATCTTATTAAGATAAAACTTATAATAGAATAAGAGATTATATGATGAATGATTCTTGACCGAATTATTATTTTGTATGTTAGATATATTATTGTAGATCTTCTAATATATATTGTTAGAATAGATGTTTGATTTCTCGTGTTTATTTATGTGACATTATTAAATTGTTTATATAAAAATTATTATCATACTATATTTATATCAAATGAAAGATTTTCAAAATGTGATTTGTGTGGTTTAGCGGTTGGTTGGTGATTACGCGTTTACCGGTGATAAAACAACGATAAAACGGATACAAGGATTGTGTGATATAACCAAAATCTAGATAAAACGGATAAAATAGAGTTTTTTAAAAGTTTGATTAGACATTTAGAAAAAGATTTTACGAACCCTGCCGATGTGAAATCCTAGCTTCGCCCCTGCTCCCGTCATGCTATATCATTTTAGCATTTTTTATAAAATAAAAATAATGAAATTCAGATCAAATCAATAGAGATATAGAAATTATCTTATGTGTTGATACATAGTATTTATGTGAACTCGACCTCCGAGCTATTGGAATTATGCATATATAGAATTTGATAAGGTCACAAAATTAATTTTATTGATCATTTCTATAAATATAAATAATCGATGAGTGGTACGTTTGGAAATCATCCACTGCATGTCCATCCTTCAGAATAGATGATTTAACATCACTTTTCAAATCTATTGAGGTCCATATTTACCTTCTAGGTATAAGAGAATAGGAAGTTACAAGTTTCACTGGACATGTATAGAAATGCATAAACGACTTAGTTTGTTAATCGGAGACTCCGTCACCTAAAGCAAACTTCAAAATAGCAGACAAGACATAGTAGCAACTTTCAAATATAAAATTATACATATCAGAGACCTTGCTGCTCTATATATAGTACTTAGCATTTATGTAATGTAACCATTAACCAAATGGTGCAATGTGAAACTCGAGTTCGATCTCCAACGGTCTCCATGTGCAGCATTTTAAATATAAGAACCACATGTCAAGAATCACTTAGTAGAATACATAAATTGAACACATGGCCATTTCATGCAAACCTCAACTGAGTACTAGCTATGAACGGAGAAATTTCATTGACGCTCTGTAAATTATCCAACTACCTATTTCTTTATATTATCATGTATACTTCAGTTATGTGTAGATCTCAAGATGATGTGAATAATTGGCAAATGGCAACTGCTTCTTTCCTGTTTGGTCATAGTTGAATTGCATGACAATTAATGCATATATCATGACATGGCGACTGTTGTCTTTTTCATACGCATATGTATTGGACAATGCGAACTAGTTTTGAGACGGAATCACATCCTCTGCCGCACCGCGGTTGGCAGCGGTGTGTTCCCAACCGTCCGATGGATGATGGGTGCCCCGTGAAAAATACCAAATCGATAGGCCCGAAAAAAATTAACCGTTGAGATGAGATCGAACGGCTCGAACGAAACCGCTGCCAGCAGCACTGCTGCAGAGGATGGGGATCCGTTTTGAGACCGTGGACATGCACTGTTATGTTATATTTTTATATATATCGCTTGGTCGGTGTTGCCTCCGGACAAGCATGCAAAGGCAAAGGGAGCCAATACCGTGCCCTCAGTTTTCTTGCCACTTCTCTGGATCGATCTCTGACAGCTGGTTTACTGTACTAGCTAGCATAATAAGTCAAAAAGAAATAGCTGAGAACCGATAATTTTTTTAGTGTGGAACAGATAGTCAAATTAATAATTAACTCGTGGACAACCATTTGAAAAGTTTCATTTCAAATTGCAAATTTTCTATTATCATTTTAACCATTGTAATTGAATATTATGCACTGAAAAATAATCAAATTTGATGTAAGATTTTTCAGTAATTAAAAAATAATACTAAGAATTTTTCTTATTTAATATTTTCACTATAACATAAAATAACATTATAATATAAATATTATGTTAGAGAACTATCCATAGAGTGAAATTGTACAACAATAACAACAAAAACAACAACTAAGCATTTTGTCCCAAATAAATTTGGTAGGCTAGAAATGAAATCCAGCAAAAAGCCATAGAGTGAAACTGTGTCAATTTTTTTAATATATTTTTTTGAAACATTAGTGGCTTGATGCTTCAATTTGGGAAAAACTAATTATAATAAAGTTAATCTATTTCAAAAAATTGTAGTCATACAAAATATTGATTTTTTTTGGAAATAAGTAGAGGAGCGCTCTACCATTTTTCCTTTTTAATCAGAAAAAACATTCTTACAAACAACAACAAAAAGCAGACTAAAACTGAAAGAAAGAAAATCGACTGAGGAGAGCTGCAAAAATATATTGATTACAATTAGCATTTGTTCACTTCTAGGCTCTGGCGAGCATCCATATTTTATGATATATTCATGAAAGAAAAACATATTAGAAATGATTCTCAAATACTGTCCCTGAAGAATGAATTCAAATCCTGTGTTGCGCTACACACGGTGTAGCGCAATCACGGGCCGTTCGATTTTGATCCGATGGATGAAGGAGCCCCGTGAAAGTAACCAGATTCCTAAGCCCGAAAAAATGAATCGTCCGATCAAAATCGAACGGCTCGTGCGTATAGCGCAACACCAGATCGGGGTCCCTGAAAAATGTTTTCAAGAATGCACAGTGAAAATGGAGATGCGCCGAAACCACAGAACAGGACAGGATACAAACATGATTATAGCCTGACGATTGCGATTCAAAAGAGGACAGGGGTCAAGACACAAAAATCAATCAATCAGCCAAAGTTATTACGGCTGTACTAGTGAGCTCAGTGTGCAATCGCATCTCTCATGTCGACTCACCTTTTTTGTAACTATAATAAGTTAAGTAATGATGGTCAAAAAACCCGGTACATTCCATTTCAGATATGGTCGGTACGTCCATCCCACATCTCCCGTTTTCCTCGAGCCAACCGCCAGAAAGTAATATCATACCTTGCCGATGATACGTGGCTCAAAATATTGACCACTTAATTGCTCCATCTTTTCAACATACCATACGAGATGCTGATGATAAGTAGGCTAATGATCTTATTAGTTGCCGGGATTTTTCTATTAATTACTACGACAGAGCATTCATCTTTTAAACTTTATTTTATCTCTCAACTAAAAAAAGTTTGGGTGGACTATTTTTTAAAAAAAATAAAGCAAATTAAGCCCAGAAATTAAAATTGTCGTCGAGTCTTTCAATCAAGTTGCAATAATCGTGATGGTAATATATAATATAATATAGTCCTTACATTCATAGTTGCTAATTCATTTTTGAAATAATGCCATAATATCAAATTTTCTATCACTTAGAAGACCGTCGTAATTAAACTAAGATATTTTTGTTCTCTTTGCAGGATAAACGACAGAGCAATTGTGTGCTGGTCAGTAAGCATATAACTTTATAAAAAAAACTATCTAGCTAGGTCTTTTTCAGTTTCATTTTCCCCTTTACTAGCTACTATACTTCTTTAGTTAATAAAAAAACTGCCGTTTTCATATAAAAAATGTTTTTCATACACAAAATATTATCCTTGAAGCCTTTAGGCAATACATCTGATAGGAAAATAAATATGTTTATTCTCTTCCTGCAATTTTATGTCCTAGTTATCACCTTTCAAATAATTAGCAATACATATAACTCAGCAGCATTTATTCTTCTGTCATTTATAGTATTAATTAAAAATCGTGACCACTATGATTTGCGGTAATCTGAGTCGTTCGTTCGTTTACACGGAAATCTGAACGTTCCTTTTTTATATTTTTAAAAAATAAATTAAAAAAACTCATACCAATTAAATATAGTCATATTAGCAATATTTTTTTTGGCAAAAAATTTATGTCAAGTTTATAAAGTGACTTTTTTATGGAAGAAAATTGCTAATTTTGAACTTTCAAATTTTGACAAGTTTTTTAGGTAGATTTTTTATATTTTACATTGTAAATTTTGGCAAGTTTGACGAAATATATTGAATTCTTCTTCAATCTAAAAAATATAGCACAACGAAGCTGCGACTGTCATGTCTAGTTCTTATTAGAAGATTCAGAGTCCGCTTTTGACGTCACAGCTGGTAATTAATTCAAAAAAACTTTTAGTTAAAAAAAATAATCATAACAATGCTTCCATTGTATAAACATACGATATATATTATGTTTGTATATATTTTGGTAAATATTTAGTGATAAAGTTTCAACATTTTTACTTGTTAGATGATGAAGGCTATATATGCTAGCCAGAATAGATTTATTTGTATTCAAAGAGACAATCATACTTTGATCGATATCTTTTTTTTCTAAGAAGCGCCTCTTTTTCATAATCTGATAATATTATGAAACAAATTTGTCTTTTATTTGTACACTCCTTTGAAGGAATAACATAGTCGTCATGTATTTACGATCAACTGAAATGAATATGTAATTGCTAGAACAAGCAAGACGATACTAGCTGTATCGATGGGCCATCTGTCGAAAATAGTTTTGAAATCAAATACACAAACAAAATTGTTCTATACTGAGACTAAATTGAATAAACTATATGTTGGGATCACGAGTTCAGACAAGGTTAGCATGTTAATCCCAGTTTTCGAAATATAATTAGCTTCAAATAGAATTTCTGGCTTGGAAGAACAAAATTGCAATGTTGGAAAAAATATTCCAGGAAGTTACTCACACATCCAAAACGTCGAATGATATATTAAGCTGCTGCACTCCATTATTTTGATAAAATGGGGATTATTGTATGAACAGATTAAATCTGAAGTATAATAAACCCGTAACATATTTCATTTCATATAATGATGCTATTGAATCCAGTCACATCAGTATATCGCCAGATCAACACTCCAATCTCAATTCACAATCAATGATCAATGAATGCATCAGCGTTCTACGCCTGTCACATGCCAACTTCAAATCTCGCTGTTTTTTTTAGATAAACTTCAAATCTCGCTGTTGCCAAGCATCCAAAGAAGTACGATCGTGCAGAAAATAGCATAGCAGAGAGTGGGTCAACACACATGTCAGTCTCATGTCGGCTCAAGGTATCTGTTACAGAGTTTTCAATAGATCCTCTTTTTCCTTTTCGTTAATTTGAAAGAAGAAAAAAATAATACGTACACGCACTAAAAGCCGTTAATTATTTTGCTGAGATTCGTAGTAATATACTGTTTGTCGTGCGTGCTTGAAGCCTTGAACCATGTTAAACCCTAGTCAAAGATTCTATAACTGTTGACCCGAGATGTATGAGCATTCGAGCATGACTGCATGAGACAAAACTGATGAAGTATGGCAATTGGATGGATGGCAGAGAAGGGATCGTCATGGTCTGACAAGGGAGTAGACATCTCGGACTCGTGGCTCGTGGGTACCGCTCTATTCTATTATGCATGGTGTAGGTTATCTAGGCATGCACAGCTACGACTGGTCTTTCCTGAAAGATCAAACAATGCCATTGAATGCCTTGCCTTTTTTGAAAATATACAGTCTTAATTGGTTTTTCATTTTTACGGCTAACACCTCTAAAAGTTTTATCCCTTTTGTTTGGTTTAGACTTAAAGACTGTTCAGCCTGTTCTTTTTGTCATGAAGATTTAAAGTTGTCTTTGGACCTCGTTGTAAACTGAGTTTCTTCTTTTCTTTTGTTAGAAAAAAGTGTTGCTTTGTGAGGAGATAAAGGGTGAGGGTCCAAATTTGTACGAGGGCTTGTGTAGGGTCAGAGATAGGTGTGGGGCTCATACTCATTTGGATTCGGCTAATCCATTTTTTGTTTTTTTTAAAAAGACAAAAATAATTCATGGGTCTGAGACCTACAACCCAACTAGAAATCAGGCCCAAATACTCAAACCAGGCCGTCAGATAACGCCTTTTATGGACTTACAATTCTTAAAGCAATCCGAATTTTTTATATAATATTATTAAATTATTCCGGTTTGTAAAGATATTATTAAACTTTTAAGACTGTAATCTCATATTTTCAAAGCCTGACAATAATGTCGGACTTTACCACCTCAAGCGTTATATTAATGTTATTGTTTAACGTTTAATATTATATATATATAGAAACGTTATTTAATATGTTTTATACAGTTTATTTCTTTAGGTTGGATTTTTTTTAGTTAGATTATATTTATTAAATTATTTCTGAAATAGTTAGGCGTGCACCGATGGTTTTTGAAAAAATTAGACGTGCATTGATGATTTATGAAAAAGTTAGACGTCCATTGATAATTTATATAAAAATTATGCGTACATTGAATCTTTCTGAAAAACTCAGGCATGCATTGATTCGAATCCGATTCTGGTGCCGCGCGGCACCCTTGCCGCGCACCCATCCGAGCCGTTCGATTTGATCCGAGCGGTTCATTTTTTTCGGGCCTATCAATCTGAGGTTTTGCACGGGCCACCCATCATCCATCCAACGGTACAGATCGAGTGCGGCACCCTTGCCGCGCGGCACCAGATTTAGTTTCGCATTGATTCTCTCTGGAAAAGTAGCATATGAATGCTTTTGATAAAATGTTTCTCTCTTAGTATTGATGCTGCTATATATCTATATATTGATTTACACGTATATGGAGTTCTCCTGAACATTTCAGCTTTTTAATGACTTATGTGGTCTTGAACGTAATTAATTCGGTGATTAATATTGATTTTGTGTATAATATATTGTAGGACTGTGCTATGTCAAAAATTAAATTGTAATGAATGTTTTGTGTTCATATTATGTTGCCATTTTGTGATGCATGGTTTGTAATTGGCAACCACCACTACATTGAATTTTTACTCTAATGTGAGCAAGAAAGACTACTTTTCTACTTTGCATTTGCTGATGGTTTGCAAGAATTTTCATTTCTCTTGCCTGTTGAATGTTTCGGCACTGGGAGTAATTCCCAAATTTAATAGTATTTTCACACTGCATACCGTAAAATCAATACTTCTCTCTAAAATAAAATTACAAACCATGAAGGTTTTCGAAATTACGTCTATTACTGACAGTAAATTTTCACAATTTAGAATGGATCAGTTTGTAAAAATTTACTATACCTTGTAAAAATAACTCAAATCTGAGGAAGAGAAACTTTTTCTACATAATTAGAAAAATTTAAAAATTCGAATATTCTGCAAAATGAATCTGTTCAGGTTATTAAAAGCGTTATACACGTTAAAGTTTATCATTTGAGTTCTTCACTTTCTAGAATGAGGTCTTGTCTAAGATATATTTGGTGCTGCTTTGTGTAATCTATTTGTTTTTTATGGAGTGCTCCTTAGATGAAGGACTTTCAAAATAATAATAATAATAATAATAATAATAATAGTAACCAAGACGACGGACGACCACAAATTAATGTAATTCTGAGGAAGTTAGCTTTTCATCCACCAATATAAGAAGCACGTAAGAATTCTGATACAGTGAATCAGTGATATTTCTAGGTATTTTAATTTTAATTAAGGTAATTCGGCAAAACAAAAAGGTTCACCTGCACTAAATTTATAATTTGTTCAGACAATAAAACATGAAAATCAATTTTAAATCACGCAAGTAGAAGTAACAAAATTGTGTGGAAAAATAGTGGTTCCAAAACATACTGACAAATTTTTATATTCAAATAATTAAACTTGGAAGGCTTTCATTTTAAATTTTATATAAGGAAAAACAAAATTTCTGAACACGCATTTCAGAATTTTCTCCCTTAATTAAGCATACAAAGTTGAAAAATTGTGAAAGTAATGTAAATGTTTGTCAACTTTTATCTTGACGAATGAGACAATACAATTTACGCTATGATTAGCTTATAAACCATTGGAGAAAAATCCAAGTCTGATACTGTTAGCCCCAAGAATCGAATGACAAACATAAAGTTGTAATTTTAATGGAAAAAATAAGATTTTTATGTTAACCTTTTTTCCTGACAAAAAGAGAAGGCAAATCAAGAAGCTTTATGTATATTTGTTAAAAAAAAAAATAATCTAATTGGGTTTTCTTTCCTTGATAAATGGAACGGAACCAACGTCCCCATCGTATAATAATCAGCCGCTAGATTGGGTTTTCTTTCCTTGATAAATGGAACGGAACCAACATCCCCATCATATAATAATCAGCCGCTAGAAAGACATCATCAGAAGTCAAAAGTAGACCAAAAACCGTGAGAAGAGGCAGAGAGATGGAGCTAACCATAATTGGGATTACACCATGATACAGATGATCTTTGATTGATAATAAATTACAATTGATTAATCTTCGAATCATTCCTGCTGATACTCAAATCATTTCTATAATATTCAAATATAATATGCTATTTGTTATTGTTAGAAGTTAGAACTCAGAAGCATATCATAGTGATGTGTTGTACAGATATATAAGATGTAGCTCCTCCTGTTATTGATCATTGAAAATCAAATAAAACTCATATTCTAGTATCTCTTTCTCTCTCTCTGTTTTAGAGAGCATCATCAATGGAGGCAGATGGCATATCGCATAGAACAATAGAAGTAAATGGGATAGCAATGCACGTGGCAGATAAGGGACCAGTAGATGCACCAGTGGTGCTCTTCGTGCATGGCTTTCCGGAGCTATGGTACTCCTGGAGGCACCAGATATTATCCCTCTCAGGACGCGGCTATCGTTGCATTGCACCAGACATGCGAGGATTTGGCCAAACCACCGCCCCTCCATCAGCTTCTTCTTATAGTATATTGCACCTCATTGGTGATCTCATAGCCCTTCTCGATGCCCTTTCTCTTCAACAGGTTGAAACTTTGTTGAAAATATTACTTTTTGAGTAAAAATTTATTTATAATGATCAAAATTGGCATTGCTCGCTGAATTTAACTTGCCGAATATTTTTTATAGAATTTATTTGCTGATATTGTTATTTTTCTTGATGGAGAATTCCTGTATCGTTTTGAAAGGCCTAGCTGATTGGTTTCTGAAAGAACCTTAATTAATTAATCAGTACGTTCTACGCATAATTCAGATTATTACAAAAGCATGACAATGGATTAATGCTTTCATTTGTGGAATTGATACTGCGGACTGAAGGTTTTTCTTGTGGGACTTGACTGGGGAGCCCGGGTGGCATGGAATTTGTGCATGCTTACTCCTGACAGGGTTAAAGCTCTTGTAACTATGAGTGCCGCTTTCAAGGCCCGCAACCCAGCCATCAAGCCAATTGAACAATTTCGAAGTCTCTATGGAGATGAGTACTATATCTGCCGCTTCCAGGTCTCAGTAACTTTGTTTCTTTTTATCTACATTTTTTATAAAACCATGAAAAAGCTCCAGTTTCAGTCGCATTAATATTAATTGGGTACATGAATTAATTGCTTTCTTTTTTCTGTTACATTTCCCTCTTTCTAATGTCAGTATAGTTATTCAAGTTGCTAATTTCCGAATATTTACTGTAGAAATGATCTATATTTTTGAACACAAATTCTTTACTTAAATAGGATCCAGGAGTAGCAGAAAAAGAATTTGCTCTTGTCAGCACCAAGAATCTCTTCAAAAAACTTTTTGCAGGAAAAAGCACAGGATCCAGTGCTGTGTCAAAGGAATTTATCAGTTCAGCCACTGAAGAGACCCCCTTGCCTCCCTGGATCACAGAAGAAGATATTGAGTATTATGCGAGTTCGTTCGACAAATCTGGCTTCACTGGGCCGATGAATTACTACTGCTGCTTGGATCTGTAAGCTTCACAGTTTTAACAAATTACTATATATTATTTTCTGAAGTTCTGAGTTTTTGTATGTAATAAATGACATTTTTTAACGCAATTAAATATTCATGGGTTTTCATTGGATGAACTTAATACGATGGTATGATTGAAAAGGTTCACCTTGCTGACTTTTTGTTTGTTTGTTTTTTTTTTGGCAGAAATTGGGAACTATTGGCCCCGTGGACAGGAGCACAAGTAAAGGTTCCAACAAAATTTATTGTTGGCGAGTTCGATCTGACTTATCATCATCCAGGGATCAAAGACTACTTGCACAAGGGAGGTTTGAAACAGGATGTACCGCTTCTAGAGGAAGTGGTGGTTGTACAGGGAGCTGGGCACTTTATCCAGCAAGAGAATGAACAAGAAATTAGTGATCACATCTATAATTTCTTCACTAAATTCTGAAGTCCTTTGAAGTGAGGTTTTGTTGGAATAAATTTGTGAAGTTTAGTGCTATATGTGTTTCAGTGTGCAATGTTGGAAAGGGTTGCGACTAATCCAGTACTGAATTTCTTGTTTCGTTTGCGCAATGTTTTGTAAAAATTATTCTTAATTTTAAAAATGAAGATAATTTCAGAGTTTGTGCTTTCATTGTAGATGAATTTTGTAACAAAAATGACTTTGAAATAATCCATATGTACAATATCAATGAAACATGAAGATATTAGATAAAAAAAAAAACCAATTTATTTCATAAGAAGAAATAACATTTTAACAACTCAAACAAAATTATCCCTTTTGATTATAACAAATGAGTATCTCTTCAAGTGATTATTATAAATTTCTAACAATTACAGCTGTATTAATCGAGTTTCATTTTGCTTCAGACTTACTAGTGCTTTTACTAATTATTCACCAGAAATAAATTCTCAAAAAAATAAGTGGATAGCTAGCTCAAAACATTTTGATGAACTCATAAATGTGATCACTAATTTCTTGTGCTCTTTCCTGCTGGATAAAGTGTCCTGCTCCTTAAACTACAACTGGTTCCTAAAGCAAAGGTACCTGGCTCTTCCAACCACCCTTGTGAATGATATCTTGGATACCGGGATAATGGTACGTAAGATCAACATCACCAATTATATATTTTGTTGGAAAATTTACCTGTGCACCTGTCCATGGCGCTGTCAACTCCCAATTTCTGTAAAATACATTTATATCAAAAGTCTGAACAAAGGAACGCATCAATGTGTAGAGTAAGAGCAGTTTTTGTAGCATTAATTTTAATCTAGGAAATTTTCGAACACCATGCTCAAATAAGTTCTGAACAAGTATACAAATGTTTCTTCATTTATTTTTTAATGAAAATGCTCCGAAAGGCCATTTCAAGCAACCTGAAGATTGACGACACACCCTATTGACATACTCATATAAGTTTTCACTCAATTGTGCAAATATTGGCAGTTCATATTCTAAATTAACATAGGATCATTATAATAGAGTAATGCTAGAGCCAAACGTGTTTAATACTTGAGTAAGTCATAGGTAATCGGATCTCAATTTTTAATATCAAAATGGTAATCCGAACCATTCAATTTGTCCTCACAGTGAAATCTCGTTGAAAATCAAATTTATATTTTTTAAAATTTCTTTACTATATTTTCATTTTAGAAAAATAATTGATGTATTTAATTACGAACCTTCCAATTTTGAAAAATTCGAAAAAATAGTTAAAAATTTTGAAAAAAAATGTAAAATTTAATTTCTAAGAAGATTTCAATATAAAAATTACATTGAGCGGCTCGGTTGGTCATTTAAAATTTCAACAATTAATTCATGAATCGCATTCAATGTCTACACGTTTGACTCTAGCATAACTCATTATGATATTCTCCACTTGTTTCGCAAAGATTGATATTTCATTCTCCTAGATAATTTGTACGTAGACGATACTTATCAATGCTTTGTCAGCTCGCTTTTGACTATAACTCATGTATATTAATTACCTCTATATATATGGAGCAACTCACTCAAAATGAAGAAGCAATATATAATTATTTTTTGGAATAATTTAGGGTCATCCCTCAATTTGCAATCACATACCATCCCACAGCGTCATCCAGCGCTCCTTTCTATTTCCGCGCCCCAGCGCCTCTCTTTCCTTCCTCTCTGCTTTCCCTCCCCTCCTCTTCTGAGTTTCCCTATATGCGATCTCTCCTTCCATCTTTCCTCTCTTCTCTCCGACTTGCACTCTCCTCTCTCATTCCCTCTCCCCCTCCAGCGAAAGTCCCTCTCCCTCCCTCCCTCTGACGATTCTCTCCCCTCCATGCTCCCCATTTTGATCTCGTACTTCTTCCGTCTTCCATGTTTTCAAAATTCTCTGTTTTCTAGTCCTAAAGACTTTGTAATAAGTGATCAACTAATAAGCAAAAATAATCAGTTTGTCGCAATAAAATATCATCCTATAAGTGCATATATTAGATATGATAAGGGATCATCTTATACTTGAACATGATCAGATTATTATAATAAGGGATCATCTTACAAAGTTTTATCAGATATAATAAGTGATCATTTTACAAGCATAAATGTTCAATTAGGTGTAACAAATGATTACCTTATTAGTACATTTATAAGATGTAATAAGGGATCAATTTATAAACATAAATGTTCAATTAGTTGTAAGAAGAGATCATCTTAATATAAATATATTGAATGCAGATGAGAGAAACGAGAATTACAAGACATAGGAGAGGAGAGAGAAGCAAACATGTTAGCTATAAAACAGGAGAGAAGAGAGGAGAGAGAGGGGAGCCTGGAGGGTAGGAGACGAGAGGAGAGAAGAGAGGCGAGGGAAGATCAGAGGGGAGGGTACATGCGAGTGGAGAGGAGAGAGCCAAAAACGAAAATAATGTTCCCAGCGCCTTTTTTGTTTTTGGTTGGGATGGTACGAGATTGTAAAATAGGAATTTCACCTATAACACCCGATTAAATTTGGAATCTTGGAAATTTCTACACCTATTATTATGCAATTTCATAGATTTCTAAAAATGACCTTATCAAAACTTCTCAGAAGCAGACGGAAAGAGACGAAAAGAAATACCCTTCTTACAACTTTTTATATTATTGTGCAATTTTATAGATTTCTAAAAAAGACCTTATCAAGAAATTTAAACAAATACAATTATATAGAAGCTTAAGATAAACGTACATTAAAAATGATCCAAAAGTTTATGATCATGAAGTAATATATATAATTGCCAGAAACTTGAGATTTTCGGGTCATACTTCAATTAACTTTGAAATATTAACTTCCAAAATCTATTAAATCAATTTCGAGTTAATATGACCCATTAGATCACTAGTTTAAACTCTGAATTTCTTCAGATTGCCCAAATAAGTTCAATCCTCTTTTACTCTCCGCAACTCAGACCAGCATCATCGTCTGTCATAAACCTCTCCTCCGCTTGATCGAGATCGAGTGTAGCTCGTGCACACCTTGAGCCTCTTTATCATTGGTCGACCTGACAACGAGGCCTACTCGATCGATTTCTATCCAGTTGCTGTGTTGAAGCCTTGGAAGTGTCCTATATCTTTAATCCTATTGGAGCAACTTAGCAACAGACCATCATTCTTTTATAAATATGCCCCTTTCTTTTTCTTCCATCTTCATCTCCGCTCCCTTCCCCTTTAATCGCTTCTTATATTCTTATATTAAGATGATCTTTTCTTGCAACTAATGGATCATTTATGCTTACAAGTTGATTTCTTATTACATCTAATAAATGCACTAATAAAATATTTTTTTGTTACACCTAATTGAATATTTATGCTTGTAATATGAAGTGACATATTGGAAAATTCTAAACTTAGTTTCAGTATAATAATTGGATTAATTCCTTAAATGATAAGAAACTAAATAAAATTTCCAAAAGTATTAACCAAAGATAATTATATTAATAAGAAATTTCTAAAATTTAGCTACATAAACATCAAATTAATTGTATAATTTGATTAAGGAATTAGAGTTAGATATGAATATAAATAAACTCAAGCCTAACCTACAGCAAAAACGACCCAAAATCATATGAACTAATTTATAAAAAAAAAAAACATAATATAAGAAAATTTGAAATTTTGGGATCAAAATTTAGTAAAATTCTGAAATTTATAACTTCAGAATCTATTGAAACCAATTTCTAGTTGATGTGGACCGTTAGATCTTAGAAATGAACCTCCAATTTTTCTATGCCCTTTGATCAAAGTCTAGAACTTAAAAAAATAAATCTACTCTTCATTATTTCTCCTTTTCTTCTCCTGTTCTGATCCAATCCCAAACCGACGCCTCTTTGTTCTTATCTTCTTTTCCTCTTCATCCAATTGTTTCTCTCCACCGAACTCTCTCTCTCTTCTCACTCGAGCTCATCCACGAGGTGGCCGTTTCAACCGCTCGATCAAAATCGTGCGTGGTAAAGTTTTGATGCTCCTCTCTCTTTTGATTTCACTCTCTCTTAACCGACCTGCCAAGTGGGCCCCTCTCGGTTGATGCTTATCAGCTTGTTGAGGTGGCTGCGAGTGATTGGTGGCTTCTTGCACTGCTTCTCCCCTCTGTATCTATAAATAGTTTCATTTATTCTAATCTTTTCTCTTTTGATGCAAACCGATTCCATTTCCATTCTCTTAAATTGTTCAGTTCGGTTGATGTTGCGAAGGTGAGAAGCGAGGGAAAGAGGATGGAAACTGAATTAGTTGTGTGGGATGCAACCATTTGCTCTTCTTTCTTGTGAATTCGGTTTGCAACCTTTGTTTTTCCTCTTGTTTAGTTTATGACAAGGATAGTTGGATATTAGTTTTGGGGTTAAGAATGTGAATACGGGAAGAGAAGAAAAAAAAAATGATGATGTTGGCACTGGTTGTTGGCCACTCTTGTTACTTGAGGTATTTTCCTCAATTTCTCATCTAATTTTCGAAATTCTTTCTTTATATTAGGTGTCTAATCAGGTTCAAAAACCAGTGGGAAATCTTGTGTTGGTTTGGTATTGAGGTTAGTGGCAGAGAGAAGCTCCGTACCAGTTGGTACCGAAATCGGTTTGTTTACTGGTGCAAAATGCTAACTATTCCAGGGACTAAAATATGGTGCCAGTAAAGGTGAGGGTCTACTGTGCAAAATTATTAGGTCTAACTAGGTTTCTAAACCATGTCGGATCCTGAACCTGAGCCCGTTAGCAGTAACTCGACCTGTTTCCTTGTTGAGTTCCCTTGTTACTGATCCATGTACATCCTTCCTTTGTTTGATTTCAGAATCGTTGTTCTACTTTGTTTTGTTCACTCACAGATTGTTTCATATTAGACTTTACAATTTGCAAACTTTACATCTTTATTTGCTGGTCACTTGGCCGAAATCTATGCAATCTCTTTCCTACTTGGCCAAGACAACTAAGTTGACTCCTATTTATATGTAAATATATTTTAAATTATAAAGTGGCAAACTAATATGGGTTTAAGATTGATACGTAACAATTAATGGTTGACATAAAATGAATAAGTTTATGGGTATAGTAACGCTAGACAGTGTAATAAGCTATAACTAAGATTCGATGTAACGTAATTAATCATGTGACATTAGTATATATAATAGCAATTATAACATTAGGTAGCTAAGTCTATGTATACCCGTATTCTTTCCTGTATCAATTATGAATTAATCAATAAAGCTTTACTCTGTTCTTCATCTTCTTTTTGAAACATTAGTTAAAGAATTGCTTTTAATAATAATCAAATAAGTTATTCTACGTGATATCTTTTATACTACATACAAGTAATGATTTAACATGATAATGTTTTAGCTTAATTAATTGCAGGATATTGACACTTCATATGGCTAAAGATATGAGTTATGATGTAGTAAAATTCAAGTATTTTTAGAAGAATAAAGCACGTAAACAGATTCATAATATAAACCGTATATTTCTAGTATTTCCAACTTAGATAATAATTTTGGACTTAATAATAAAATAATCAAATACAAAATATTAAGGAAATATTAAATAATAAATAAATAATTTAGTCTTAAATAAATTCTAAAGAATAATTTCAAAAATTCTAGAAATACAAATTAATGACTCATGTAACAAAAACAAACAAAATTTCTTCATAACTCGTTAGTGACTGAAAAGTCAAAACCAATTATTAAATAACAAAATAAAATAATTAATAATATATTTCAAAATAAAATCACATTAATCAAGAATCTGGATTTAATCATCCAAACCTAGACTAGTCTGGTTAACCAAGTCTGTCAGTATGGTAACCAAGAACCGCCTGAAAATAAGTTATTTAGGTTTTACTTTAAGTATTCAACGTCACCATTAAACGGTTGTTAAGTTAATCATCCTCTTCTTATTAAGGAACTGATCTAGGATCGTCAATACAAGGTTATCGAGTCTAAGGATCGTCAAGGAGGATAATCTCGGATAGGATGTTCGTCAAGCACCCGAATCATCATAAAATTTCAAGGAGCCACACCTAAGCCCGCTATTCAGGTGCGGAATTATGTTGGATTTTTGTTAAAGTCTAAGTGATTATTAAGTTATATATATATTTTAAATGCATGTTATTTTACATGATTTCATGTTTAAAAAAAAAAACATGTTTTATTCATGTGCATATTGGGAACTCGTTTGCCTGCATAGCCAAGTTCCGCATCTTTTGAAATAGTAGTTAAATATTGATAAAATTACATGTTGAGATGCACAATCTCCGTTTGATAAATTTGGAAAAAAATAACAGTCAGATATTTGGATATGCCTTTGCTATTAATGAATATGACTTATGAATGATCTGACTGAAATGAATTGAAATGATAACTGGGATATGTTATGAATGTGCTTGATATGTGTGAATTTATATAAAACACTCTCCGGAGTCGGTTGGCCCCCGGCTTCGGCCAGTTCGATAGTACTATACGGATATGGAATCCCTACCGCCTGTCAGGGTCAGAGATTATATCTCTACCGCCTGCCCTGTCCAGGGAAGATCTCCTTCCGCCCGCTCATACTAGTTGTTGGGAGATCTGAGTGTGTATTTGATGATATACTGATGTGAAAGAGAAATGATATGCCCAGATTTATGACATGCATAGTTTCGGTAATGCTCAGACATGTGTTGTCTGTGATATGACTGGACTCATGCAATGTGTTGAGCTCCGTCATGTACTGATTACTGTTATGGTCAGATTTTGTTGTTTCACCCGATTTGATTACATGCATATGCTAGGTATCATATTTATTTGTGACAAGGTGAAGTAAGATTTGTACTGGTTTTTCCTAAAATTGATATGTGCATGTTAGTTGATTTTATTGCAAAAAAAAAAAAAATGTATATATGCTTAGTACTCTTTTAAGTTTGAAAGCAAATTGTTATATTTACAGGTACTATTTCTAGAACTTGGATTTTAGCTTAAATCCACGTACTGGAACCTAAACCCGCACTGAGAATTTATTTCTCATTCCGTGTTTTTGCACATTTTCCACAATGGATGTGGGTTCCAGGTTACAGAGACGGGCTCGATCAAGTCAAGCGAAGAATAAGCCAAATATCTTGCCATGACGACTTATTGAGTCGTACGATCTAGCATGGTTAATCATGGTAAGCTTGGACTTGTACCTCAAAAGAAAAAAAAATGGTAGGAAAACGCCTTGCGGATATACAAAAATTGTGTATTCGCGGCGGGATTGTTGCATCCTAGGTGTCGGGATGTGACATATGATCACTTATTATATCTGACAAAACTTAATAAGATTAGTCCCTTATTATAACAATCCGATCATTTGTACTTATAAGATGATCATTTGTTGCGACAAATTGATTATTTTTGCTTATTAGTTGATCACTTATTACAACAATTTTAGGACTGGACAGAGAATTTACAAAACAGAAAAGACAGGAGAAGTACGAGATCAGATCGGGGAGGAGGGAGGAGAGAGAGAATCGCTGAAGGGAGGAAGGGAGAGGGACTTTCGTTGGAGGGAGGGAGAGAAGGGGAGAGGATAGTGCAGAGGGGTCGAAGGTCGCAGGGTTGTAGTTCGTCAGAAGCTTGCAAACATCATTGGAGGTGGAGAAGCAGTGGAGGAGGAGATCATGCGGCCAGGGGCGAAGTTAGGAATTCATATTAGCTGGGTCCATTAATTTTTTCTTTTGCTGAAAATATATATACAACATAATGTGTAATATAGACAGAGTTTAATAACAATTTTTAAATAAACAATTCTGAAATAATATAAAATAAAAAAGTTATGAAAAATTAAATATATCTATAATAACAACACAAAAAATAAAAAATATTAATATCCAAAATAATAATTTGAAGACAATAAAAAAATAAAAAATACAATAATTTCCTACGAATTTTTATTTTCTGGCAATTGTGCATAATAGATAATACAAGCACCACTCATTATGTTATAAATTTTATCTTAATTAGTTTCATTGCGGAGGAAGAGAGGAGGTTATTCATTGCTGGTTATTTTATAAAAAATATGGTTGCTGTAATTGAACATTCCCGTGATCATTTTCATATAAGCTAACAAATCACTATATATAATATAATGCTATAAGTTAATTGATATAAAACTTTGAACCAGTGAAATCGGGTAAATCACAAGGACTTTTTTCTTTTTCCTTTTATATTTAATTTTGAAGCTGCTAATTAGTTGCGTCTTGATACCTTGCAACATAACACTACATGTTATATTTTAGGGCAATTCTGCCATGAAAACTTTTTTTATTGACCGTCTATTTGTTATAATCGGACAGCTCAGAATGATTTTAATCAATTTTTCGCACCTAAAATGGCTCCGCTAATTTAAATTGAAGATTAGTCTGATTGAAACGCCGGGCTAGAACCGGACCTAAGTGTCCTCATGGCAGAATTGCACTGACAGAGCATAAATCTTCGTTCTCATGACTTGTCAAGTATTATATTTCTCCTTTCCCCTTTAATTTTAATGTACTTTGTTTCTTTAATCGTATATGGTTTTCAATATTTTATATTTTAAACTTTCAATCCACAACATTAATAAGCTGTAATCACATTTTCTCCAAAATAAAAAAATGAAGTTCCATTTCTTTTAATAAAATTCAAATTATGGGATAACGAGTATTCATGAATTGAATCAAACTTTTGTCTTAGTATTGACCGAGTTAGGTACATTCACTGTGATTCCGGATAAAGAACAACCCATTATACTTTGAATGTCGATCTCCATCTAATTCATATTAAGTGGACTGTTAGGTGTTAACTCAACGGAACCGAATAATGTTGAGACGATACATATTACCAGTGCAAGACATATGTCCAGACTCCAGTTTCCGGTACCGGGTTGAAAAAACGAGACGCACCGGAGCAGTTCCCTCACATTTCCTTATTTATCATACACTGTCTCTTGTCTCTAACATTGTTTTGTCATGTACAAATACATTTTTTTTCCTCGTCTAAATTTCTTTGTCACGTAGGTGTCATCTCTTTTATCGCCATCTCTTGTTGTAGCCTTCCATCATCCGGTAGCTAACTTTTGGGCTTCTCTGTTCGTGACATCAAAAATGAGAACAAAACACTGTGGTGTCAAACCATGGTCTAGCCTTTTGTCTAAATCTTGATAATTGAGTTAGCATTTACACATTTTTTTTTTCTAAAAAAATTTGAATTACATTGTAATGGCAAATACATAGCATAGAAGTAGAACTCTGCTTTGTATCCGATAATAGAATTCAGGCCAAGTGATCAGATCGAAAAAAAAATCAAAAGAAAATCCTCCTATCTGATAATAGAATGAAGTCGACAATTGAATGATGAGAAATTGATGAGAAATTGTTTATATATTTTTGTGATTAAAGATATTGTCTGTACATTTCTCTCCACTTGTAACATCGGTTTATCCAATTTTGTAAATGTCACCCATGTGGTTCTATTTTTTTTTTTTTAAGATAAATTGGAAGTCTAAGCCTCTCAATTTATTATTAAATTAAATGTTTATGAAAGACTTCCAACCGGTTTTCGAATATGTTACCTTTCATTTAGGATGCATTGCTCTTTGTTATTAGACCAAGAGCTGATTCTCACCTATGTGGTTCTATGTTTCACGAGAGGGTTATTTTGAGGTAATATTAATTGCTATCTTTTTCCCAATGTTGCATTGTCCCCGTAAAAAGACCCAAAAATGTCATTCCTTGTCTATGACACACAGTTGGAAGTAGTTGAACAAATAATGTACAATTGCACTAGTCCTAAGTTCGAAGTAAAACAAAAAGTTCTTTAACATTAGTTAACGTTAAATTTCGTTTTTCATGTTATAAAAAATGTCTATTACTTTGTTGAATGCATTTTGTAGGTTAGTGTAATAATAATTTATATAAGGAACGAGCAAAATGTACTTTAGTATCAATCCGTTCTGTTTTGCACGACGATCACCTAAATGGAATCTTATTTACCTCCGGTACATTATTTTTTTTTAAAAAAAAAAGAAAGAAAGATAGCAATTAATATTACACCGTAATTGCGATTTTGTTACTAAATGGTACAATGTTGCATTGTCCCCGTAATTGCGATATTGTACATGAACAAAGTATTTTAAACTGCAGTTCAAAATACTTATTATATGGCACATATACTTATATGTGATAGAAAAGCCGCACATTGTACCATTTAGTAACAAAACTCTAATAAGTTCAAAAAATTTTACACCTGATTAGACATAATTGAAGAAAAAAAGAAAGAAAAAAGAAAAATAGGAACTGTCCAAAACAAAGCCTCATCTTGTCCTGGTTTGTTCAACTGGATGAGCTCTTAGAAAGACTATGATAATCCATAATCCTCAAATTCGACCGAAGTCGTTGCAAGTCCATTCCAACCCGATTCATTTTGACTAAATCCGTGCAATTGTACTGGCATAGTGGCATGTCCGTGACAAGTCACCAGTACAAATTACTCTAGAACAAAATTAATATTTATTTGAACCAAAAATAAAGCTTACTTTACATTAATTCTTAAGGAAAAAAAATGTTAAATTGTGTGAAGCACTCAGACAATTTCTGGTTTAAGTATGAAGTATGAACACATTTGGATTATGAATTAGTTATAAATTAAGGTTAGGATGCTAACTCAGGTTTTCAGTATATTCGCTAATTCGATTTTTTTATTAAATTAATGAAACAATGAGATTAGTAACTCTTTCAAATAGCTATTTTCACTTATCCAAACGCAAATAAATTAGGAATACTTACTAATAGAACCACACACAGCCTGTATCACATAATTAAGTAATTCAATCCTACTAAATTTCAAAAAAAAAAAAAGAAAAAAAAAAAGAGAACTCTCTGTCCTCTTACTAGCTAACTATGAATTTAATGATTTGAAACTGACATCATCATAAATGAATAAGAGTGTTTTAAGAACAAAATGTCATTACATTCAAAGGACTAACTATATGATAACTATTATGACAAACTAGATAGTTGTGTAAACTGTTAATTACAAAGTTTATAATATGCAGCCAAACCGAGGTCTTAAAAATAACATTCAATCATCTTGGCTGATATTTGTAATATAACATTTTCATAATAACAAGTTTCATATTCCGAATACTTAAAATCATTAGTATTTTATATAATTTTCCTTTCTTTTATTCAAAAGTTAATTTTTTTATTTACGTATGTGTTTATGAATTTATTGTTTGTAAGCTTATTATATTTCAGCCAAACCGTACGCTCTGTTTGTTTATATATTTTTCCCTACAGTTTTAAAACTTTTCTTTTTTTTTCGTAACCTTACAGTTCTAAAACTTTTTCACCATATGATGCCAAAACACACACTGTTTACAGCTTCTAGGTCGTAGGTTCTACATACCATAGCGAGATCCATGTCATTAAATTTCAGTTTATATGAACCTAGAACATGCATGATCCTTGGCCCTCTTCTCTCTTTCAAATTTCTTGTAGTAATTAATTCCGAACCACTTAAAAGTAACATGTAGTATTCTTGGTCCAAATAAATTAATTTACTCTTATCCTTTAAGAATAATATTTTTTTACTCGTGAAAAAGTAATCCTAATCTCATTCACAAATGAGCCAACTGATCACACAACAAAAAGATATATGGTAATGGATATGCACTATTATTATATTGTAGGATGAAATCTTCGCCAACTAAATAAACTACTAAAAAATAACTAAATAAGATTGGCGAATTTCAAATACTTATTATTGATGAGTATATATATTGTTCACAAAATAATTAATATTAAAAAAATTGTCGAAATACTCTTTCTCTTTTTATAATATAGATTACACGGTGATGCTCAAAACAATGTTTGTTACAATGATTTGCTCGTACAAATATTTTAAGAGCCATGAAGAACACCTTTATTATTTTTTTTAGTTTGTTATGTTTGTCATAACACGGGAAAAAAATTAAATACCTTTTCTTAAGCGCAAAATCTGGTGTACAATATACGCATATCAAATCTGATTTATAATCAATATTTTTTAAGATAAGTTGAGTTCACGTCCTTGAACTTATATAAATTAAATATCCACGAGAGATCTCTCCAACCATATTTGGAACATGCAACTTCCTCTTATCCACTCCACTACTTGACTACTTCCGCTCAACTAAGGGTATAATCGGAATGATTTTTTCGGAAAGTTCAATTCATTTCAATAGAATAGAGTTCAATGGAAATGATTTTCAAATTAAATCTGACGATCAAAATAAATAGAAAAAGAATTCAAGAGAAATGAATTTTGTGATCGAACACCACGAGAAAATAGAAAAGAAATGATTTCATCTTCTTATATTTGACCATTTTACCCTTATTCTCTTTTAAAAAATGTTTGACATAAATATTTTATTTATATCTGTCATATATACGTGATTTGTTCCCCCTCTTTTATGGCATAATTTGGGCCTGTGTACGTATAAAATAACAAAAGGGTTTGCTAGATTTTAGAAAAAGAAAAGGAAGATAGAAATAAACGAGAAGACAGCATAATTTTCTTCTCAATTTGCATGCCAAATTGCCAATTCATATCCAGTTGACCAGTTCTCATACTCTTGAAATTGAGAAAAATAAAAAGACAAATAAGAAAAGATATACTTAGAATTTGCCAAGTGCTCGGTGCCTGCCTTAAAAATTGAGGACTGCGTCAGAAGAAGACAAAGGTAAAACAGTGTGGTTGGGTTTTTATCGTGAGAGAGAAGCGGCAAGGGTACAAGAGTCTAAAAATTTTCCGTTAATTGTTGTGCACCTAGCGAAATCGTGGGAAATTTCTTAGTTTTTCACGCGATTTGGATAATTCAAAATTTTCTTTCCAAATCGTGCAAAATGAAGTGAAGTCGCTGCTGAAGGACCGTTCTAATCAGACCCTAAGATGTTTGGGCTGTTAATTATCCATTCCGATGAGACCCTAAGATGTTATTTTTATTCATACTATAGACTTGGACATAAATATTTCACAATTGTCGTTTTTCTAAATAGCTTAACTCGTCAAAATTTAGTTTGTTGTGTCCAAATTCTTATTAATTAATCAACCGTTCATATATAAGACTAAATAATTATGTACATATTATTAATAACTATGGACAACAGGAGTTACAGGATTAGAGGTTATATATATGCTGAAACTGGTACATTCGGCGTTAATTTAAGTAGATTTGTCTGTTGAATTTAAATTAATATATCATCTTTTTGGGTTAACAATCATTTTTTCGTTTTAAATTGTATTCAATTATATACGCTACTAATTTAATGTTAACTAGTTATGTTCGAGTTTCGGATATGTGTCTTCTTTTAGAAGACATATGCACGGTTCTATTTTTAAAAATACGTAAAATTGTAAATAAAAATTTGAATTTAAAATATAAAAAAGTTAGAGGAAATAAAATTTGGTACAAATAGAATTATAACAACCACTTTAAACAGAATATTAAAACTTATAAACGTGATTCTGTAATTCCTGGGGAGGTGCTTTGGACACGCTACATTTCACTCGGAGCATTCCAAAAAATTTTTTGAACAAATATGCCCCTGATAAATAAAGTTAGAAGCTGCCGCTGACTTTTACCATTTTTTCCCTGCATTTATATCGCATAAAATTTCCTTAATTGATTTAATCATCTCTTAATCTTTCTTAAACAATAGTTTGCACTTTGCAGAATTGGCTATTAGTGTATAAAAATACTAAAATTATTGTGTAATGTGCAAGTATTGTGGTACACTATATAATATCTGTGGTTTTAAAATAAATAATAGATTTAGATCCTTAAAAATTCCTCTAAATTAAAAATAAATTCATATCATATTTATTTATTTATTTATACTTAAAAAAAGCCAGACGATATTGTACATGACAGAAAGTATAATTCTTGTAGAAAGTACTAATTCAGACTATTAACAAATATTTATCATTTTATTTTTCATGATGCATCTAAGGTAAGTCTAACAAGTTCTTTAAAAAAAACACAAGTAATTTTAATCCTTAAACGATTTATATTATCGAGAAATTATAAAAATAAATAAATAAATAAAATAAGAGCCTCTTCAAAATGGAAGCTATAAAAATATATGAAGACCATTAAAATTGTATAAGAAAGTTTTGAGAGCTCATATCAAAAAAGTTAATTGCTTAAGAATTGGCTCTGGGCAGCTAAGAATTAACATAAGAAATTTTACTGCAATTGCTTAGGGAATTGAATTAAAGAAATATTACGTGATATATGGTAAAAATTATATCAGGATTTCGTGTGGGTATATTTGTCCCAAAAAAAATAGCAGAATGTTCCCAGAGTATTTTATCGTGTCCAAAGCACCTCCCTAATTCCTGGCCCGTCTGATCTGTTGATTGCTTTGTTTCCTTAATTTATTTCGTCCTTTGGATAAATATTCTTTCCACACAGAAGATCTCGAACCTAATTAATCATTTTGTCTTACTAATACAAGCTAGGCACTATGCTGCCTGCCTTTATCTACTTCGTGTCCATTTTTTCCCCCTTTTGCATGTAATTCTTATTCGTATCCATTTAAAATATGGGATCCTATTTTATATATGTTACTAGTTATTACTGTCTTTTAATTATTTATTATCCATGTTTTCCTTTTGCATGAATTTATTATTCTTTGCATCTTGTATAAATATGTAAACACAGACGTCCTACAACTTATCTTCCTTCCCCTTTTCAATACATTTCCCCAAATTAAGGTACAACGAAACCTTATTATCGATATAAAAATGATAGGAGTTCGGGTGATTGAAGTCTCACGGGTGGTGGTCCAGCCGGGTCCATACCCAGCTCCTGGCGAAACTGTACAATTATCCTTCTTTGACACATTCCAATTCATCTTCGGGCATCTTCAATACCTCTTACTCTTCCCCAACACTGCCGATGCGTCTTTTCCTGCTATCGTTGGCTCCCTCAAGTCGTCCCTTACAAGGATTCTGCCATTCTTTCACCCATTTGCTGGTAAGCTCACATACATCCCTTTTGATGCCAGAGTAATTATCGACTGCTCCGCATCAGCAATCAGCGACGGCATCACCTTCATAGAGGCAGAGTCAGATCTCGACATACACCATATTGCCAAAAGTGAAGTACACGACCTCGAGTCTTTTGGGCAACTTGTGCCAAACGTAACTAAGCTGGAATTGCCGACAGAAATTCTTTCAGTGCAGGTTACAAGGTTTTTGAATGGTGGTGCGGCACTGGGTTTTTCTTTTCATCATGCAGTATCTGATGGGAAAGGTAAATTGCAGTTTATGGAAGCCTTGGCTTCCATATGTCGGACAGACAGCATACCATCAGGCTTTGCACCGGTGCATGACCGAGCGGTGATCAAGCATCCAGGAGTTGACGAGATAGCAAAAGTGTTTACGAGGAAATTATTGGCTGCGGTTTTGCCCAAGGTATATATATCAAACAAATTTACTGGATATTGTTGGAGACAATTCGAGGCATGCCATATATTTTGTACGGTGGTGCTTGTCCTATTTAGTTAATGGGCTAGCTTAGCTTGTTTTTCCTCATTAATTTTTCATATTTGCTAATTAATTGCTACGGGGCGTTTGGATAATCAAATAATAAAATTAGAATTAGTTATTGGAGTAAAAAATATTATTCCTAAACAATCAAGAATAAGTAATTTGGAATTTAAAATGTTAATTTTAAGTAGTCCAACATCGAGATTAAATTTTTATTCCTAAAGTGTTTGGATTATTTTTTTTATTCCGGATTAAAAAGTGATTCCAACAATTTCTTATTCTACATTAAGAAGATGATTCAAACACTCTATGAATAAAAATTTAATCTGAATGTTGGATCACTTAAAAATAACACTTTAGATCCAAAATATTTATTCTTGATCGTTTAGAAATAATATTTTTTACTTCGAATAATTAATTCTAATTTATTCTTAAATGATCCAAACGCACCCAATATTATTAACAACACAAGAATAACAACACAAGAAGGCTGTTGAAAGTACATATATAGGTCTTAGCTTATAGATCATGCGTATCTCCAGAACGAACTAGTAACACAAATATTTCAATCTCTATAATTGTTTTGATTTATTCTTGAACCAGACAACAGCACCGCATCATTCACTTCAAGAATGCTTGCACCTGACTACAAGGACCTTTTTAGTAGACAAAGCAACAATCAAATCCTGGAAGGAACAGGCCATCCATGTGAGTCCTTCAACATTTGTATCCATATCAGCACGAGTATTGGTGACTATTGCGAACGTGCGTGGACTCGCTAATGACGATGGTCCCCTATTTGGGAAATTCCCTATTGATTGTCGTTCTATCTTGAACCCACCAATCAACGACGGATATACTGGAAATTGCGTAGTACCATGCAGTGCCCAGATGACTGCATCGCAGATTGCCAGACCTGGTGGATACATACGGGCTTGTGCAGCCTTGAAAGAGGTTAGGTTTTATCCACGCTTCAAAATTTTATATTTTTGTTCGTTCAACAACTCGTAAAATTAACCAGGATTAGACCTATTTTTTAAATTAATTTATTCAAAAAAAAAAATTTTTTTAAATTAATGATCTGGTATATACAACCGTACAAGTGAAATTGTTTCCAAGAAAATATTACCTATCTGTTTTGGGAAGACCGAAGACCTACTAGTAATCAGTTTGTTTGTCCAGTTGTCCTTCTATGGACATTTGTGTTATAATATACAACTCTGAATTTCTTATAACCTGACAGCAACTATCACGGTCTTTGAAAAAAATAATAATTGAATTTCTTGATACAAACATTTAGCCATCTCCTGGAATATTATTTTTCCAATTTACAGTGGAATCAGAGATTTCTTTTAATCAGAAAAATATTATACACCAATTTTAAATAGATAAAATATTTATTATTTGTTTTAAAAAGAACATCAAAATAGCGTCTTCATATGGGTGTTGGACTGTCGGTATAGGCCAGCTGCGCCTTCATGGATGCCGCTATATGTCCAGCTTTTAAAACTAATATCATATTGAATGGTTGTTTGCAACACCTTTTTAACTCTGTGGCCTGTGGGAAAGAAGAGAGAGAATGGGGAGTAGGGAAACTGGGAAAGTGAAAGGGGAACACAACGTCATTTTTTTTTTACCACCGGTTAAAACCATAGCTCTAACACCGGTTGGCCATCGGTGGTAATGGTCAGTGGTGGTAAAGCTATAGTATAAACCGGTGATAAAAATGCCGTTGCTAAAAAGAATCGGTTAAACGGAGGGCGAAGCAGAACACTTTTAGCACCGATTTTTACTAAAAACCGATGATAAAGATGCACGTTTTTACACCGGTTTTTAGTTAAAAACCGGTGATAAAGAGTTACTAAATAACCGGCAAAAATTTTATTTTTTTAAGATTTTGCGTATATCTTTACCACCTGTTATTAAGGTAAAAACCGGTGTTAAAACAAGCATTAACACCGGTTTTTTCTTAAAAACCAGTGTTAAAGATGTACGCTGATTAAAAAAAAAAAATTTCGTTTTTTGGGCTAGCCCATTTTTTGCTAGCCATAAATATCACTTTAATATAAAACCAGATATCAATTTAATATAAAACCAGCATCAATTTAATATATATCAATATGCATCACATAATTAATATCAATATTAAAACAAACATATATATATATCAAGATGCATATATCACAATTCCATACATCAATACAGTACATGCATTTATCACAATTGTCATAATACTTAATTCAAAATTGCCTAACAAGATACAATCCGATACAAATACGCAAAAAACTCATCTAAAGTTGTGTTGATTTCTTTCTCACTAAAAGGCTTGCCTTGTGGTTCTATAACCTGCATAGTGAACACAATTCAAGATAATAGTAAACTAAACTTTTTCAATTCAAGATACATAACACAAAATCTAAAACCATAATGATAATGCAAAACTAATTCATACCGATGCGAACTCTCCGGTTAATGCATAGTGAGAAAGAATCTTGCGCAGCGATGTCATTGCATAGTATCCGCAATCGGTGAAGTTCGGCTGACGTGGACCCTACAAGAGAAAAAATAATGCTATCAATATTAAATTCAATAAATGAGAAATGAAATAGAACTATTAATAGTCTCCATTGTGTACCGGAATGATGTCAATCTGGAACTTGGGAACTTTGATCATTCTTGACAAAGCCCTACAACATTTTAATAAAATTTAGGAAAATTAATTTGTAGTTATTACTATAGCCAGATAATGTATGTGTTGACTAAAACTCTAAACTTACTGATTATATACGCCTATAATTGGAGATTCATAGGTGTCTCGACTGAGAGAATCGAAAATCCATATCATTCGAGACGAGAGCTGTACGATAATAACAACATAGTGCGACCTGCAGTTACATGTTAAAACTTCTTGGTAAAATGAACATTAAACATCAAATAGCAATTTTAATAAAAGTGAAAGTTAGAATCTTTCTAACTAACCGATGCTGATGCAGTAAAACATGATAGGGATCCATTTTTTGATATCTCTTGAAGTTATTCATCATGTAGGTTATTGTGCCGGCATTATAGCTACCTACATCCGTTGCGGAGCATCTTTCTGGATCCCAAAACTTGAAGTTTTTGAGATGTGTGTTAGCACAATATTCCCTACACCACCTGCATTGCAAGTTGTATTTATATATGCAATTCAATTATATATTATATATTCAATTTAGTTAGGCATATTGTATAATAATAAATTATTGTTAAGTTTGGAAAATACTTACATGGTCCAAAGTTTCAGAACTTGAACGAAGGGCTCTCTCCTATTGAACACATGACCGATATCAGTGAAATCGAGTTGGAATGACTTCAGTACCGTGAAATCTAAGTTCCCAACAATATCGAAGTAATTCACTTCAGGATCCATCATTCTGATATAGTCATGAATCCTTTTTGCGTTCGGCCCCAACCTTTCCAATGTTACCTCGTCAGCAAGCGGGTCGCGCATCTGAAAATTTTCCTCGTTAAAATACTCGCCCACATCAAGTTCTTCCTCCTCTCCTTGTTCCAACTCCACTTGCTTTTTCTTCTTTTTTGGAGGAGATTGTAGTTGTGATGGATGTCGTTTCCAACTCTCTCTTAGTTGCACCTTCAAATCCATATGTTAGTCCAAAAATAATAATTTCCAATTTAATTATCATTTATATATATATAAATTATGAGATTTACCAATTTTGAAATATCGATGTCGATAAGTTGCACCAGCCACCTTAGATATGAACTCTGAAATAGACCGAGCTGGTCATCTGCATTGGGTGGTGGATAAGGTACTGGCGCTTTCAACGCGTGATCGAAGACTTCTAGAACCTGTACCCTTACATCTGTCTCACCCATTGGCTCCTCGTGAACCGTCTCATCATTGCTCGTCCGTGGAAACATTATAGCTCTTGCTACAAACACAAGAGTCGATGACGAACCTTCTGATGGGAGGAGAAGCAAGCATTCCATTGGCCCCTGCAATTATAAGCAATATCAAGTTTAATGACAAATCATAAACCCTAAATTATATATACTTTCAAGCAATGTATATCAATAGCTCGGTGAAATTAACAAACCTGGAAATTATGTTGAGGAATCGGATGTGGTTGATTGTTGCTACCTTGTGATTGGAATAGATTAGTTTGACCCAATATTGGATCGTAGACCTGTTGTGATTGCTATTGTGATAACATTCGCGAGAAGCTTTGCACCATCTCTTCTCTTGCAACCTTCACTTGCTCCGCCACAAGCCGATGTATTTCCTCGTTGGTATACCGTTGGGAGGCTTTCCCCGTACCCTTACCGAATACCTGCTTCAAGCCGGAATATATTGGGTAAGCTCTCAACCGTCCCGAGTGCTCTGGCGTTCCAAGCGCAGAAGTCAACACGTCATTCTGACGAACCGGCTGAATCTCACCAGACTGAGCTATAGCAACCTGTCACAAAAGAAATTTATGTCATTCTTAGTTGAAATTGTTGAATACATAAATTTCAAATTGATTTGAGTTATTACACATACCGCTCGGTCTATGACCGCAGCAACCTTAGGATACTCCGAAGTTCACCAGTTTGTGGATCCTTCGTAGCACGTGCCCTACTCCATTTGTAAGACCTGCTGTCTACTTCCTCACTAATGACCGAGGTTGCACCATGGACCACCTCTCCTTCTTTCCATCTCTTGTGGCAGGTTAAGTAACCGCCTGATCCGAGAGTGTGCGGCATGTCTTCCTTTGCGGCATTTTCTTGACCTTGCTTGCTCAATTTCTAATATCAATTTCAAGAAACATGTTAGTAGAAAGTAAAAGAGTGTTCATATAATAGTTAATGAAACTTAATCATGATATTTTATTGAAATATATTTTCATACCGCAAACAAAGGGCTGTCAAGATATTTGTCGAATGCCTCCCGGTCTTCCTTCGGGATATTAAATATATCCCATGGCTGTGGTACATCTGCTTGCGGATTCTTCTTGTATTTTCCATTCTGCAATGAGAAAGACAACACATTATAATTACAGTTAATTAAACTTAATCCGAAGAAGTTCCGCCACAACTCGGTGGAAACCTCCTAACAGCGGAAACAGACCTCCTACCCGGAGGCTTGTAGAAATATCTGGGAGGAACATATGTTTTGGTCCGCCTGGGAGGAGCATATATATTCTCCTCATTAATCTTCCCCTTTTCCATATTCTTCTCATTTTTCACGTTCTTCAACACCTTATCATTCTCCACCTCATTCTTCAGATCCTTCTCCATCTATATTTACAATTTTAATTGATTTTAATTAGTTTATCATAATTCTACAATAATCGGCTTAATATTTAACTAAATTTATAATTTTTAAAAAAAATTGGACATAACCTCCCCTATACATAAGGATTTTTACCATTTCAACCAATCCATTTTAACCAATCAAACCCAAATTTCTATTAATTTATCCAAACAAACCCAAATTTCTATAAATCCATTTTAACCAATCCAAATTTCTATAAATCCATTTTATCCAAACACAACCATTTTAATTCTATTTTCGGATTCAAATGAGAAGAATGAGGCAGCGGCGAGGTTTATTCATCAACATCATTCTATCAAAATCCACATTCTATCAACATCATTCTATCAAAATCTATTCATCACTTTAGTGAGAAAAGAGGTTTACCTGGAAGTGGCAGCGACGAGGCAGCGACAGAAAAAAGGCAGCGGCGGAGAAGATGTTGCGTCGAGTAGAGGCGGCGGAGAAGAGAGACGGGGTTGTGCGTCGAGGTTGCGGCAGAGAGAGGGGAGTTGTGCGTCGAGAGAGAGAGCAGGGGAGGAGGCAGAGAGAGGTTTAGGACTTAGAAATTTTCGAAATGGGGGGGAAGAGGGAAGGGCGCTGCCTATTTTTTTAAAAAAAATTTCGACTTGATTTTTACCACCGGTTTTTAGCTTAAAAACCAGTGGTAATAATAGTCACGATTTTTTTTTTTCGGTGGATCTTTACCACCGGTTTTTAGCTCAATAACCGGTGGTAAAAATCAATCTGAATTAATTTTTGTTTTTTATTTAATTTCTGTTTTCATAAATTAAATTAATTTTTATTTTTAATTTAATTTGTGTTTTTTATTTAATTTGTGTTTTTTGAAAATATAAAATAAAAATATTTTTGATAATTAATTTTTATTTTTAATTAATTTCTGTTTTTATAAAACATAAAATAAAAATATTTTTTATTAATTTTTATTTTTTATTTAATTTCTATTTTTATAAAACATAAAATAAAAATATTTTGTAATTAATTTTTATTTTTAATTTAATTTCTGTTCTTTATTTAATTTATGTTTTTTATTTAATTTCTGTTTTTGCAAAATATAAAAAATAATATTTTTTATTAATTTTTATTTTTTATTTAATTTTTGTTCTTTATTTAATTTCTGTTTTTTATTTAATTTCTATTTTTATAAAACATAAAATAAAAATATTTTTTAATTAATTTCTATTTTTATAATTAATTTTTTTTAATTTAATTGATTTTTACCATCGGTTTTTAGCTTAAAAACCGGTGGTAAAGATAAAATTCGAAATTTCTGTTTTCCTTTTTATGCTTAAAATGATATTTAATTAAAATGATTAAAATGATAAATTTTATCAAAAATTTCATTGGAATCTCTAATAAATTTTTTACAAAATTATAAAGTATTCTTGGAATAATAAAATGATCATAAAAATTCTATTAACTCAATCTCCTTTCTTCGTTGGTGATTTTGGTCGATCTACCCACACACCTGCATCTCCGTTATCGCAACGCAAATTAGTTGCTAACTCTTGAACTGATAGCAGCGTTCTATCGATACCTGTGAAAAATAATATTAATGGAATATGATGCAATATTGATTCAATAATATTAATAGAATATCATGCATTAATTGATGGGTATACCTGTGGAGAATGACGGTATTTCATCAAATTGGTCATATTCTTCTTCGTTTACGACATCTTCAACGCCAACAATACGTCTTTTTCCTTCAAGTACCACATGTCGTGCGAGGTCGGCCGGATCAGCAATATAAAAAACTTGCATGGCTTGTTTGTTTGCAAATATAAAAGAGTCATATGCATATCCTGTCTTTTTTAAATCGACGATTGTAAGTCCAGATTTTTTATCTTTTTTGACTCCACTTTGTAGGATTCATTTACAATCAAACACGGGTATTTTGAATGCATTATAATCAAGTTCCCATATTTCTTCAATCCACCCGTAATACGGCTCTGATGACTTGCCATCACTTGATATGGCCACTATTTTGACTCCGCTGTTTTGTACTGTGCTTTTGCCATCTTGTTTCTTTGTATACCAGGTAAATCCATTCAAGTCGTACCATTGATAGGTGTGCACATGCGCATTGGGACCTTTAGCAAGGTATTTAACTGTTTCATTCTCAGACGTGGATAGTTGCAATTTGTTTCTGAACCATTTTATAAAGCTTTTGTTGTGCTCCTTGCTGATCCAACTATCACCTTTCTGAGGATTCTGCCCTCGCAACTCGGCCATGTGTTCATCCACATAAGGAGCCACAACGGCGACTTGTTGAAGAATTTTAAGATGTGCTTTTTCTCTCCTTTCAAGGTCCACCGTAATTATTTTCAAACCAAGTATACTTTTCCCTAGGAGTCTGCCATCGTGTCGATTCTTAGGCAAGCCAATAGGTGAAAGTCCATCAACATAATCAGTATAGAAATCAATAACCTCTTCGGCCACATATCCTTCCACTATGCTACCTTCGGGTCGAGATCTGCTTCGGACTAACTTTTTCAATTGTCCCATTGCTCTCTCAAAAGGGTACATGTACCGCAAAAATATCGGACCGCACCAACTTATCTCCCTGACTAAATGTACGGTCAAATGCACCATTATTACAAAGAAAGATGGGGGAAAGTGCATCTCAAGCTCGCATATGGTCTCATAAGCAGTGGTTTCTAACTCAATAATTTTTTCAGGATTAATCACTTTAGAACAAATTTCATTGAAGAAAAAGCACAACTTAGTGATGGAGTTTCGAACTTTTTCCTTAAAGCATCCTCGAATTGCAACAGGTAGCAACTGGGTCAACAGCACGTGATAATCGGGCGACTTCATACCGATCAATTTCATATCCTTAATCGATACCTACCTTGAGATATTCGAGAAATAACCGGTCGGAACTCTAATATCTTTCAAGCATTGCAACAAACTGAGTTTCTCTTTCTTTGTTAAAGTATAAACTGCATCGGGTAACCAATCCCGTCTCTTATCAGTATTTTGCTGTGCAGCTAGTTCCAATCGAATCCCCATTTCAACCATATCTTTTCTCACATTGGAATTGTCTACTTTTCCTTGAGCATTTAAAATCAAAGCAATCAAAGCTTCACATATGTTCTTAATAATGTGCATCGCATCCAAGCAATGCCTAACATCCAAATACGCCCAGTATTCAAGGTTCCAAAATATGGACTTTTTCTTCCAATTGCCATCTGGGATTTTATTGGCAAAAGGCTTGCCCAATTTGGTTTTAAGATCCTTCACCTCCTGATAGACCTGTCTTCCGTTTCTTGGTATCGGTGCCCGTTGTGTCTCCATCTTGCCATCAAATTTTGTTTTGTAATCAGCTCGGCAGTAGGGATGATGACGGCTAAGGAACATGCGATGTCCCAAGTAGACAGTTTTCCTACAATTCGATAACCATCGAGAATTTGTTTCCTCCTCGCAGATAGGACATGCCTTTTCAACTTTGTTTTTGTAACCTGACAAATTTCCGTAAGCGGAAAAATCATTAATCGTGCAAAAAATCATCGCACGTAGATTGAAATAATTTTTGGAATGAGCATCAAATACCTTCACTCCCTCTTTCCACAACTTATCAAGGTCTTCTATTAATGGAGCCAAGTACACATCTATATCATTTCCCGGTTGTTTTGGACCAGAAATTAGCAAAGACATCATCAGATATTTTCTTTTCATGATAACCAGGAAGGAAAGTTGTAAATAACCAGTAAAACTGGCCATACGCTGCGATTGGTGCTCATGAGACCGTAAGGATTCATCCCATCCGTACATAGCCCCAATCTCAAATTTCTAGGTTCACTGTCGAAATCAGGAAAATAGTTGTCTATGTTTGTCCACTGAGGCGAGTCTGCGGGATGTCTGATCATTCTATCTTTCTTTCTGCCTTCCGCGTGCCACCTCATTAGTTTAGCATCCTTTGAATTAGTGAAGAGACGCTCGAATCTTGGTATTATCGGCAGATACCACAATGTTTTCGCAGCTGGCCTCTTTTTACAACTATCTTCATCATCTTCCAAATCATCGTCCCTTAGTTTGTACCGTGATGCATTACACATGGGACATTTATGAAGATTCTCGTACTCATTACGAAACAATATGCAATCATTTGGACATGCATGAATCTTTTCCACTCCCAAATTCAAAGGACATTTATGTAAAACTTTTGTCGCTCCAATTATTCTTGGCTTTTAGGTTATACAATTTAAAAACAGTTTTTATTTTTGTGAATTTATCCTGATTGTAACCTGGATATAACGGTACATGAGAGTTTTCATCCAACTTTTCAAAAATATCAGAAATTTCATCAATAAAATCAGCTGGTATTTCATTCATCATTTCATCCAAATCATTTTCTCTATAATCATCATCACATTGTTGTTCAATTACATTTTCATCCACAAATACATCATCCCCCAATTATTTCCAAAATCAGATGTGTTAGTCCCAGCATTACCCTCATCTTCTAACTTTTCCCCATGACTAATCCACCGGATGTATTTAGGTGTTCTCATTCATCCTTTCTCAATCAAATGAGTTCTAATTAATGCACTATCATGTCTCTGAAAGTTAAGACAATGTTTACAAGGACATAGACTCCTGGGCTTTCGAGTTGTCTTTCGATGTTCTTCTACACATTTTAGTAACTCCTCCACAACTCCAACAAATTCATCAGATATCCGGGAATAATCATACATGTACTTCTCCCTTCGATCCATCTGTGAAGATAAATGTATATCCAAAAGTCAAGGTTTAGGGTTTAAAGGTTGAATGTACTACATGAGGTTTTCGGGCCGGTTATCATCCTAACCCACTCTTTGGATACTCTGTCTCATTAGTGAGTGGTACGTTGGATGCAATGTGTTGTCTGAGAAAAATTCGGCAGCATTTCCCCTTATGTTCCCTGAATACGCCAACGCACGATTGCTCGTGCGTACGTATCCGTGGGAACATAAGGGAAAATGCGGCCGAATTTTTCTCAGACAACACATTGCATCTAACGTACCACTCACTATCCTAAATGAGACAGAATATCCAAAGAGCAGTCCCAAAAAATGGGGACTATCCGAGATTAATCCCTAATGGATTAATCTCGGATGGGCACAACCTATAAAATAGTTCAAATTCCGACAATTTGGTCCTATATGACAATACAACTAATATATGCAAATGCCAAACAATTATTTGATTAACCATGCATGTGTTAGAAATTGATAATTCAACAAATTGAAATTATAGAGGGTTAAAATAAAAAATTACCGAAATTCTCTAGGAACGATGATTTTCTCACTTCAATAGAATGACTTTCTCTTTCTCTTCCTAATTTATCACATCAAAACAAAAAATAATTATAAACACAATAAATTGTTCAATACATAAATAACAAATAAAATATTTAAAAATATAAAATATACCTCAAATATAATTTTTTTTAACTTCTTTTTGTTCTCCTTGGCTTTCTCTTTCTATTTTTCAATTTTTGTAAATTTTTGCAAATTTTTAGCTAATTTTTCTAGTAGAATTGAATGAGAGAGTTTTGCTCTCGGTTTTAGAGAAAAAGAAAATAAATATTGTACAGTAATGGTGCCATAGGATTGGGGAAGGGGAAGATATGCAGTAATTGCAGACTTTTTAACACCGGTTTTCCTTAAAACCGGTGGTAAAGCTTAGCTAAAAAAAAAAAAAAACCGATTTTGTTTTAACACCGGTTATTAGTTAAAAACCGGTGGTAAAGAGTTCATTTTTAACACCGGTTTTTAAGAATAACCGGTGTTAAAACAAAACCGGTTTTTTCTTTTTTTTTAAGCGAAGCTTTACCACCGGTTCATATTAAAAACCGGTGCTAAAGATACCGATGCTAAAGATCTCTGTATTTTTAATACCGGTTTTCTCGAAAACCGGTGTTGATGTGCCGGTGTTAAAAAAATTTTATGGTGTAGTGGAAAGAAAGGGTTTGTTTGGATGGAGAGGAATAAACTCTCTTCCCAGAATAAAAATTTATCCAAACAACATTTTTTTCTTTTCGGAATAGCTTCTTCCTAATTTTAATACAACTCTTTCATTCATTATTTCTAACTCACCATCAAAACAACATTTCTTCTTTCCGGAATAGCTTTTTTCAACTCTTCCCGAAATAATATTTTTTCTAATTTTTCCGCCCGGAATAGTTCTTCCTTTCTTATTCCTAACTCATTCAAACCACACCAAAGGGAAAAGGGGGCAACACCTTTTTAACTCAGTGGGTTTATGTAGGTGTTTTTTTGTTGGCATGAATATATAATTTTCTGTGTGCAATATTATTTTCCATTATAATTTATTTATAATATAAAGCAGAAATATATATAATAGTACTATATGCATGTACGCAATATTTATATTAAATGATAAATCCATTTAACCAATTTAATAGATATATATTTAAATATAATAAAAACTAAGTTATATATATTTTCTTTTTTTTAGATTATCATATTTCAAATTGGTTTACTATTATTTTGCGTCCTAGAAAAGTAATATTTAGAAAATAATAAAACTAAAATATTATTAAATTTGAATTGTTATGAGTTTTTAATATATAAGGTGAATTTTTGTTAAATTGTGAAAATTGGTTAAAATTAGTTTTATCGTTTTAAAATAAATCAGACATAAACTTCATTATGCAACAAAAAAAAATGACTTATGCACCGTATGTACTACTTAATAAATCCTAAAAAAATGGAACTATGGAAGTGAGAGGGTATAACAATGTTTGTGTGTGTATGGAGTCGCAAAGTCATGTTCACAGAGGATATAGTGGCTGTCAAAAAACTATTCTTGCGGTATTTGTTTAGGTTAAAAGTCAGAATAAGTTTGAAAATTTTAGAAAGGTACAAAACGTTATTAAAATTCAACGATCATAGCGGTGGCAGAGGAATCCGCATCCTCAGCAGCGAAAACAAACCGAAAAAATTATAACTAACTTTAATTAAAATCCGTTTTTAATCAAAAATTTAAAAATGACTGCGCAGTTTCGGAATCTGAGATTCCGAAACTAATTCTGCTTAGTTTCGGAATCTCAGATTCCGAAACTAGCTAGTTTCGGAAACTCAGATGTCGAAACTAGCTAGTTTCGGAATCTGAGATTCCGAAACTAAAAATTCAAATTTTAGTCGAAATAAACAATGATTTTTGGGCTTTGTCCAAGAGAGAAACGACAAAAATAAATTGTTAGAAAATTGAATCTTAAAGTCAAAAAAATACGGCGGCCACAGCTTCATCATCTCAAACATTTTGGTATATTTTTTAATATATTTAAGTCCTTCTATATTTATATATTTACAAATTAGTTATAAATGATGATTATAATAAATGAATGTATTAATGTAACACTTAAACCAAACCTAGATGTTGACTTTTGGTATTTGGAAGAAGACCAAACTAACGAACAAATAAAATAATTAAAAATATATTTGATTATAGATCATATTATTAGATAAATTTTTCTAAGTCGTTTGATAAAGGACAAACCAACCAACTGTTGTATTTTATTATTTTTGTATACAATATTTCTAATGGTAAAAAAATATATATTTATTTTTTTATTAGAATAATCTAAAAAGTATATAGAATGCATTTCCGTTATTTCTGTAATATTATTCTATTCATTTTAATGTATTTTTAAAATATTAGATATAATTTCGTATATTTGTTTCTGCATCTTTTTGTCTTCATATAAGATTTAAATATTTTTATTCACTGTAATTGTTGGGCGTTGTATTGTTGTTATTATCTCTGATGCAAAATTTAATTCATTAGTTATTCTTGGAAATTTAATTGGCATGCCATGCTGCCGTGTGGTAAATAATAATTGGGGTTACAATTGTTGCCAATTTTATGTGAAGTATTTAATGTCAAATAATGCACAGAAGTAACCATTCCAAATATAGCAGTTCATTGTGTCATATATGGGTAACGGATTTATAAACAAAGAAGGTTTAATTTGTGGGAATGTCTAAGACTATTGGGATATAACTAAAACTATATAAGAATTTTTTTCAGTAGCAAAATGGGACCAATGAATGACTTTTAATTTGTTATAAATAAGAAATTTATGATGGACAAACACTAGTAGCAAGTTCACTTTTGCCACTAGCATCCAATATTTCTGATGATATTTGTAATCTTGATCAGTGTAAGGTAATTTGAAAATGGTCTCAAGCATGTGAGGGTTAGTCAATTTTGGTGACAAAGTCAATTATAATATTTGTAAATTGGATTAGTGAAAGTAGTAATATTTCTTATTAATAATTGCAACAATAAGCGTCATCTGAGTTTTATTGAAACAGTAAGCAATACATATACTTTTTGAGTATTACATCTGCTCACTAATAACTACAATAAAGAGTCTGCCAGCTGAATTTTTACCTATTGGTTGTCGACAAACATATTTATTGGGGATTAAATGTATGTTTTGTATTGCAAAACCAAAGAAATTTGCATTTATACTAAATACTATGAACAACAAAAATAAATTACAATAAAGTAGCAACATGTTTTTTTTAATAAAAAAAAGAGATGGGTATAAATATTATTTTTTATAATAAAAATGGTGGTATCAATATTTTTTTATAGTAGAAAATTTATGATGCCTAGGTCATAGTCGTGGCTGCGGCTCCAGCTATGCATCTAGTGATATTAATAAATTCTAGAAAGATAATAATATGTAATTCATGCATCAATTATTAATCTGTAGTAAATTTTTTTTACTATTCGTTTCTATTTAAAAGTGATCAAAGGCTTCCGACTTTCTCAATTAAATTTCCAGAAGGGATCCCATAATAAATTTATAGAGGGGTTGAAGTACAATTTATTATAGGCGGCATAAGAAAATTATAATTTATCAAACAAACAGCATGAAAGCATGGATGCACTTTTCTAACAAACATTTTTTTTTTGTCGTTTCTCTCTTGGACAAAGCCCAAAAATGATTTTTTATTTCGAATTTATCTAATAATATGATCTATAATCAAATATATTTTTAATTATTTTATTTGTTCGTTAGTTTGGTCTTCTTCCAAATACCAAAAGTCAACATCTAGGTTTGGTTTAAGTGTTACATTAATACATTCATTTATTATAATCATCATTTATAACTAATTTGTAAATATATAAATATAGAAGGACTTAAATTATATTAAAAAATATACCAAAATGTTTGAGATGATGAAGCTGTGGCCGCCGTATTTTTTTGACTTTAAGATTCAATTTTCTAACAATTTATTTTTGTCGTTTCTCTCTTGGACAAAGCCCAAAAATGATTGTTTATTTCGACTAAAATTTGAATTTTTAGTTTCGGAATCTCAGATTCCGAAACTAAGCAGAAATAGTTTCGGAATCTCAGATTCCGAAACTGTGAAGTCATTGTTAAAAAATATATTAAAAACGAATTATTTTATAATTTCGTAATTAATTAAAGTTATTTATAATTTTTTCGGGAAAACAAATCGGAGCCAGGCAGCAGATCATTTATGTCCGTTGGATTTTTTTGACTGGAAGGAACGGTAGGATGTGAAGCGGTTCCCTTTCTTCTCCAAAATAAGAAAAAGTACCCCTCCTTCGCTCTTAACCAGATACGATTCCACTCTCTCCTTTCTATCTCCTTCGAATCTCCATTGCCAAACTCCGACAGCGAAACCACAATAGCGAGGTCGAAGTCGCACTTCCACCTTTCCATTTTCTCACTCGCATTTTCCACCAATTTGAGGGGTTTTAAATTAGATAGTTAGATTATTTCAATTTGAAAATGATTTCAAGCCGTCCAATTTCAGTGTTTAATTCATAGTCTAGATAACTAGATTATTCTAATTTGAAAATGATTTCAAGCATTCCAAATTCGTCCTTGACATACTCGTCTTGTATATCGATGAATTCGATCTGGCACTGGAGCGATTTGAGGCGTCCGTGCAGATCCTCTTCGTCGTCAGTGGAGGAGACGGAGGTGGGGTCGACCGAAATGGCTGAGGCCGCCATTAGAGCTGTAGAAAGAGCGAAAAGAGAGAGAGACAAAGAGAACCGAGCGAGGCAGGAGAAGGCAGCGAGAGAGAGCACAAGCTTCCATTGTTTCTCTGAGAGGGATGATAGGCGCAAGAGAGATGAAGCAGAGGCGGAAATGAAGAAGGAAAGACGGACGGAGAAATATTTTTTCTTTCAAAGGCGACAAGAAGTTTTTTTTTTTCCTTTTTTAGAGAACAAAATGATCTGCTTAACATCCTACCGTTTCTTCCAGTCAAAAAAATCTAATGGACATAAATGGTCTGCTGCCTGGCTACGATTTGTTTTCGCTGCTGAGGATGCGGATTCGGTGGCAGAGGGTTCACCTTTATAGCTGCAGTATAGATGCCGCTAAGTGTCCTATAGTGGTACTGTAAAAGCCGCTACATCTCTGGCATATAGCGACACCTATGAGAGCGCTATTTTGATGCTCTTTTTAAAATAAATAATAAATGTTTGTTCTATTTAAAATTGTTGAGTATAATATTTTTCTTATTAAAAAAATCAGGTGGAATCGGATAGTGGTACTTTTAACCATTCATTTTTTTTCTTTTTTGCATGATAAATGATATTATTTTATTATTATTATTTTTTTTTTTTTTGTATTTCTACACTTTGTCAGTGAATCGTAAATTGTGTGGTCATCCTTATAAACCGCAAAACATTTTAATTTGTAGAGTGATAACCTAGATTTGGTTTGCAGTTAAAAATTTATTCAAGAGTGATTCATTCCAACGCGTGGGCCTATCAGATTGCTGATTTTATATGCTTTTCTTTTGCATTTCTGAATTATAAAAAAAAAAAAAAGAACATAGTTGATCCGAATCAGCCACGAAATGTTTAGAGAATCCGAAATCTCAGTCATATATGTCGGGTTTTCTTGTTAGGTACTTTAAAAAAAAAAAAAAGAAAAAAAAAAAAAATCAGGTAATAAGCTTGTTTGGTTTTTTGTGACAGGCCATTATAAAAGCAACTAAAGAACCATTGGTCGGATTTGAAGGTTGTCTTGACGAGCGTTTGAAACATCCCGCTGAACGAGTGGTGTACTTTTCCGGGTCACCATGGCTCAAGGTCTATGAGACAGACTTTGGGTGGGGCAAGCCTGATCGGGTTGAGTATGCAATGAGGACCCGTGACGGGCAGGTGATGATGGTTAGGGGAAAAGAGGAAGGGACGGTTCAAGTATCAGTGGCACTGCAAGCACAGCACATGGATGCTTTTGCAAAAATGTTTCTCTCTTAATATTAATGCTGCTATGTCTCCATTGATTTCGACGTATATGTTCTCCTAAACATTTCAGCTTTTTAATTAATTACTTGTATGGTATATGGAGTTCTCAAGGTCTATGAATTGTGTACAATTTGCTGTAGAATTTTTTCATATGAAAATTTAAATTGTAATGAATGTTTTATGTTCGTATTATGCTGCTACTTGCTATTCTGTGATGGTTTGATATTGGCAACGACAACCACTACGTACATAGAATTGTTACTCTTAGGTCGGCAAGAAAGACTGCAATTTTGCATTTGCTGATTACCAACAAAGAACAACGCTGAATAATTAAATCAAAGCCTTTAATTGCCAATCTAAAGAGGAGAGGACAGACAGACACATTTTCCAAGATGCCTAAAATGAATGTGTCCAATTTTGTTGGGTTCGGTCTGCCTTCATTTGATCAGGCCTACTGGGCTTTGGAGAACTGATATTATGTTGGGGTAATTACTATCTACCATCCACCGAATTACCATCCAGCGCCATCCAATTTTTCGCGTGCTGACGTCAGCAAAAAAATTTTGACCAATTTTCGAAAAATTTTTATGCTGACGTCATCAAATATGCTGATTTAAGGATTCTGTTAAATGTTTTAAGGGTTCAGTTAAATGTTTTAAAGATTTAATTAAAGTGTATAAGTGTTCAGTTAGATGCACCAATAATTTTTTGACCAATTTTCGAAAATTTTTTTGTGCTGACGTCATCAAATATGCTGATTTAAGGGTTCTGTTAAATGTTTTAAGGGTTGAATTAAAGTGTGTAAGTGTTCAGTTAGATGCAACAATAATTTATTTCACTTTGTATGTTGAATATGATCATTTATTTCTTACTTACGAAATTTGTATATTGTTCAGTTTATTGTTGTAAATGTTCATATTGTTATTGTAAATGTTTGCTATGTTTGTTGTATCTGTTCATTTTGTTTTTTTATTTAACTAGTTTCATTGAACACAAAAACTACGAAATCAAATTTCTGCTGCAACTAACTGAACACATAGATACTTTAAGTTCATCCCTTAACTTATTTAACTGAACACAAAACACTAAAATTTTAAATTATTGCTGCATCTAACTGAACACATACATACTTTTAAATAATCCCTTAACGTATTTAACTGAACACAAAACACTAAAATTTCAAATTATTGGTGCATCTAACTGAACACTTATACACTTTAATTCAACCCTTAAAATATTTAACTGAACCCTTAAATCAACATATTTGATAACGTCAGCACAAAAAAAATTTCGGAAATTGGTCAAAAAATTTTGCTGACGTCAGCACGTGGAAAAAAAAGCTTTTTTGGCATGTTGGATGGCGCTGGTTCAATTGGATGGTATTGGATGGTGTATATAATTTCTGTTATGTTGGGGAATTAATTTGTTTTTTTTTTCTTATTTATTTACTCTTTTTTGATAATTTGATCAGTTTTGAATGGGTTTAGATGGAGATTAATTTTAATTGAATATAAAGAATTCGTATTTTCCTTGATAGATGTTTGGATGGTTCATTACAGATTTTAAAATTTTATTTACTTTATTATAATTCACACACTTTTGTTTCATTACTGATACTTAGTGTTTACCAAACGGTCTGGTCCGGTCCAACCCCCCACGGTCCACGGGTTATTGTGGTCCGACCCTCCACGGGTCGACGGGTTATTGCGGGCCGGGTTATCATGGTCCACCTTAGAAATCTCGACCCAAATCCTTGCTAGAGCCGTCCGATCCTAACCCCCACGGGTTATGACTGTTCGATTTTTTATTATTCTTTTGCTTTTGTTTTTTGTTTTTCGTTATTTTTTTTTGGGATCAATTTGCGTGAACACACTGGTGCCAGTGGATACAAATTCAAATTCAAAGTGTGAGAGAAGCCTTGGGACTTGGGAGTGAGAGTGGACACGTGTCGGGGAGGGATTGGGCGAAGAGAAGAGAGAGAAAGGGAGAGACACGTGGCGGGTTGGGAGTGGGTAGAGCGTCCAGGCGCGTGGCTGGCACGTGCTGGTGCGTGGCCAGGGGATGAATGGGTAAGGGGGGTTAGTAGGGGGTAAGGAGCTGGCTTTAGCGGGTTTCGCCCGGATTTTAGCTGGTCTGGGTGGGTTTTAGGGGGTTAGTGGGGGTCAGGCGCGGGTAAGAACGGGTTAATGGTCTGGTCCGGTTCGGTCCACGGGTTAACACGGGACGGGTTTAACGTGGGTCTTGTCAAGAAGGATGGCCTAAACCCTTCATAAATCCGACCGGGTCTAACCCCCTCGGTCCATCACGGTCTATGATCGGTCCGGACCGGTTCGGTCCAAGGTACGTGTTTAACGCGGGTCGAATCTGACCCGCCGAGTTTTTGGTAAACACTACTGATACCATAACATAACTAATTCCTTTTGATAAATGAATGCATAGCCCTTTACTGGAAAGGGTATATTGAGGATAAATTTTATTGTTCGATCATTATGCAAAAAAAAAAAAAAAAAAAAAAAAACTCATTTGTTTTTTTTTTTTATCATCCACAACTCCGCTATGTAGGTTTTTGTATTTCGATATGCTTTTATTCAGAATTAAGGTATTTTGTTTAGGTAGTACAAATACTAGAAAAAATGTTTGCACATTCAATATATGCATAACACTATCAGCATGTGCAGGATTTATTTATCGAATAAATGGATTTAACATATTAAACAAATTTATTTGTTCCTGTCATGAATATACGTATCGGCTACTTCTCGTCAAAAACTTCATGCACTAGGAGTACTGCAGCCTGAATTAAACCTAGCATGATTACCTCAAATTGTGGGTCCCGAATTCGTTTTAGCTTAACTGTACAATGCTCCTGGACTATCCAACTTTATTATTCTCCGATCCCGACCGTACGAATCTTGTACAAGAGGATGAGAAAATCATTCCATGTCCTAACGCAATACGATAACCCAGGACAGGAGTTGAATAAAGAATTAACAAAGGAACATGAACATCCCAATTCCCAACTAAAATATCGAGTGCAAAATATACTCCTTTCCACGTCATCACCCACCACCTGCGCAAATTCCACTGCAAATAAAGTAATTCATTCGGCAACTTAAGCAGAGGCTATCACCAATTCACGTCCTCACTCCCTAACCCACCACCAGATCAAATCCGACCAACAACTCAACATGTTTCTTTCGAGCTTTGCAAGGCGACGGAGCCATCTTCGATCGGCGGCGGATCTGATTCGCCGCGGCCTCGCCACTGCTTCTCAGGTGGAAGCGGTTCCTCCTCCCTCGCTGCCACCGTTCGACCACCAGCCGAGGCCGTATACTGGAATCTCTGGGGAAGATATCCTGCATAAGCGCAAGACATACCTTGGCCCTTCTCTCTTTCACTATTACCAGAAACCGGTGATTCTCTGATTGATTGGATGCCTGCTCTGCTCTGTAGTTTGCAAATTTGAAAAGAGTTCAAATTTCGATTAGAATTTGATGTTATATAGTAAATCACGGTCGAATTTCGTGAATTAAATATTAAGAGTTTGGTTGAAGAGAAGACTATTCAAATCACAATATACAGTTCAGTCTATACAGTTCAGTCCTTGTGTGATAATGCTTGCAATTATTCCACAGGAGAGAATGATGGTTAATAATTGTTGTGCCGGAAATATGTCTCTTTTGATAATACTTACATCAAATTCTGTAGTAATTGTTCTAAATAGAAAGATCAAGGCTTAAGTTAATCCTAATTCACTGAATCTACTTTTTTTTCTGAAATTTATATCTGATTTATTTGAAGATTTTCAACTTGCAATAAAAACACTTTATTCTTTTGAATTAAGTTGAATATGCATTAGTGCAGTCCTAAATTTAATTATTTGAACCAGTTGAACATAGTAGAAGGAAAGATGCAATACTTGTATGATGAACATGGAAAGCGGTACCTGGACTGTTTCGCTGGAATAGTGACAGTATCTTTGGCCACTGCCACCCTGATGTTGTCAAAGCTGTGGTAGAACAGACAGAGCTTCTTCAGCATGCCACCACAATTTACTTGCATCATGCAATTGCTGAGTTCACTGAAGCACTCGCCTCAAAAATGCCTGGAAATCTCAAGGTCCGGATTTAATTTCATGTTCTTAGGGGATTTTGCAAATTGATCGATTTGCCTTTGGACGTATGAAATAACCAGCCTTTTTAATCTTTTTTTCTATTTTTTAATTGGCATGCCTGACTGCTAGATTTTATTTGTTATAATCTGTTCAATGAATCTTCCAAATTAAGTTAAACTAAAAGGCAACAGGATTTTGATATTGGGTTTGATATGAGACTATGAATGCTTATGAGAAATTGAGAACTGGAGATTATTTTAAGTTAAACTAGAAGTAGACAACATTTATTACTTTATTAGAGATTGATGATTATGATGAATATTGCGAGAAATTATTAACTTCACACCTTTCTTGAGTGCTATGCATAGTTATGCAATTAATTGAAATAATATCATATTTTAATTTTAAAGAAATTAGAAACCTAGCTTCTCTATATTGAGAACTAGAGATTATCGAGTTTGATTTGCAAAATGCACATGGTGCTTTTTTTAAGAAAATAAATTTTTTTTTTTTTTTTGGATCAATGCAGGTTGTCTACTTTGTTAATTCTGGAACAGGGGCAAATGAGTTAGCTACTTTGATGGCTAGGCTCTATACTGGTAACCTTGGTATGGTGGCCTTAAGGAATGCATATCATGGTGGCAGTGCCGGGACGATAAGCCTAACAGGTCTACAAACTTGGAAATATCCAATTCCTCAGGTTAGAATAGATTTCTTTACCAGGCACCTTTTTGGAATGACTATTTTTTTGTTCTATTTCATCTATGGTCTCCGATTTGCTTTCCCCCAATTTCTCACTTTCAAATGCTACCAATGATTACAACCCAGCTACCCGATAACAAGAAAAAAATTGAAGCTAGGTTGTTTAGTCTAGTGGTTTCGTTCTATTCCGCCAACCAAGTAGTCCTTAGTTCGATTCACGGAGAGAGTATTTATTTTCAAATTTCTTATAGCAAAATGTTGGTTTCAAAACAACAAAAAATTTGCAAATAAGAAAAGTGCTATTTTGGTCCTTAGATGTCATTTTACAGTAAATTTAATAACCAGAACCCTACTCGGCTATTTTCCAATTCAAAATTTATTGTGGGGATTATGATGTTACTCTTGTAATAAACCATTTTGGGATATTTAAAACTTCAGTAACAGAATGAATGTATAGGGGACCTCTTTTCGAGATTTAATCCCTTATATTGTCTGCCAGTACTTTGTATAATTTGATGGTAAATCTTTATTCATGCTTTAACAGGGGGAGATCCACCATGCTATGAATCCTGTATCGTGGTCCCTTTGGATCTGATGCCTCTTGTTATGCCAAGGAGGTGGAAGAACATATTACCTATGGTAGCTCTGGAAATATTGCAGGCTTTATTGCAGAGACTTTTCAGGTTTGAGTTAAACTTTGCACAAAAATATTATATAAATATTGCAGGCTATATGGTAAATGCTTTGCTGGTTTTATAAAAATTTTTGCAGATAAAATTTCCGAAATATTGCAGATTTTATGTTAAACTTTACCTAATATTTTATGAATATAAAAATAGGGGGCTGGTGGCGCAGTCAAGTTGGCTCCTGGCTACCTAAAGTTGGTATATGATATTGTGCGCAAGGCAGGTGGTGTATGTATAGCTGATGAGGTTCAAAGTGGTTTTGGCCGTACTGGATCTCACTACTTGGGGTTTCAAACTCAAGATTTTGTGCCTGACATAGTCACCATGGCCAGTGGCGAGTCCAGACTTTTTTTAAGCCTAGGCACACTAAATAATTTACTATATTAATTAAATAAAACAATAATAAATAATACTTTTAATATAAAAGTAATTTTTTAACCTAATCACTAATACTAATTTCTCAATTTACTCATTAAAATAAAAACATAACGTTTTTTTCAATAGTGGATGAAATTATATCTATTCACTTGGATTATACTTACTATTTAATTCATAATATTTATATTTATTCATTATTTTACTATCACCATACATAAAATACTCTAATGTGATACAATATCTTATTTGTTGTATTAATTCATAAGTGAATATAAAAGTATTTCCATTATAAATTCATCTTAAAACTTATTTTATTTTATATTTTTCATTGTAAATTTATATTTTTTTAAAATAGATTTTTCAGATTTAGTGCAATCGATAATGTGCTAATTTTAAATAAACAATTTTACTAAATCAAAATCAATATCGCATTTCTAAATTAGTTTTATCATCATCAAATGAATCATTTCAATTAATTTGCAATATATTAATATTTTATGCGACTATATTACTAAGAAATCAATCTAGGCCAACAAATTACTCTCCCAAGTGGGACCATACAAAAATGAAAGGTGTTAGCATGTTAGGCAAAAAACAGTTGTAAAGGAAAATTAAAGAGGCACGTGACATTCATCTGGGTGCGAAAAGAGCACAGAGCCATAGAGGCAACAAGGAGGAAAAAAAAAAAAAACAGAGCCTCATAAGTCATAACTAGGGTTCTCCAAAATGACACGACACGATCGTGTTGGCACGACACGGTATGCGTGTTGACACGACACGACACGACACGAATACAAAATTAACACGACACGATCGTGTTATCGTGTCGTGTCATAATCGTGTCGTGTTGGGATATTAGAAAGTTTAACACGATCCAACACGACACGATTTGACACGCAACACGACACGAACACGACACGAACACGAATTAACACGACACATTAATACAAATTTAATTATTAATGTTAATTAATTAAATAAAATTAATACTTTAAATTCAATTTATAATACTATATCATATTATTTACCATCCTTTGACTCATATTGTTCTAATTTAATTATTATTTAGTAATTTTTTTCCTTAACTTCAATTTTTTAACATTTTTTTAATTTTAAAAATAATAAATAATCTGACACGATTTGACACGACTAACACGACGTGCCAACACGACACGACACGATCGTGTTAGTCGTGTCGTGTCAGAATGCGTGTCGTGTTGGCTATCCTCATCATTTAACACGACACGACACGACACGATTAAAAAAGTAGTTCGTGTCAACACGACACGACACGAGACTCTAACACGATCGTGTTTGACACGACACGACACGACACGCACGATTGGAGAACCCTAGTCATAACTCATAGGCACGGAAATTTATGAAAATAAAAAAATTAAGAAAAGAATGACTAAACCACGAGGCACCCATTAACATAAGCCTGGGCACTTAACCAACTCAAGCCTAGGCACCCTAATTTTTTTGAATAAAACTAATATGAAAATTAATAGCTGGAGATTAATTTTTGTAAAACAAGCCTGGGCACGTGCCCAGGCTTGCCCCTACTTGGCCTCGCCGCTGACCATGGCGAAGGTTATCCTGTTTTCTGCTACAGCTCTCTTGCAGGTATACATCGGAATGATTTCAATATTTGTTTTATGACAGGGCATTGGGAATGGTCTACCATTGGGCGCGGTAGTTACCACACCAGAGATTGCACAGGTTATGACACAGAAAATCCAGTTTAACACCTTTGGTGGAAATCCTGTTTGCTCCGCTGGTGGACTGGCTGTTCTTAGTGTGATTGACAAGGAGAAGCGTCAGGAGCACTGTGCTGCTGTTGGGTCCCACTTGGTAGAGAGGTTGAAAGCTCTTCAACAGAAGCATGAGAGTAATTTTTCTCCTCTTGCCTTCCATCCTGGGAATTTCTTGATAAAGCATTCTTTTTTTTTGAGGGTTTTGATAAAGCATTCAAACTAGTTTTCTTAATTTCTTATTTCTCTGTTAGATTCTTTATTTGTCTAATACATATTGTTTTCTTCCTTTCCTTGTTGGTCCAGTTATAGGAGATGTTAGGGGCAGAGGGCTGATGTTGGGCATGTTGAACTTGTTACTGATAGGAAGGACAAAACACCTGCCAAAGCTGAGACAGGATTATTGCTTGAGAAGCTTAAAGGGTTTTTTTCTCTTTCTAAACTGTAAACTGTACATACGGGAATCTATGATTTAATTATTTTCTTCGTTGTGATGTCATCAAACATGACTGCATAGCTATATGTACATTTTAACAGATTTAGGAGTGCTAGTTGGAAAAGGTGGGCTGCATGGCAATGTGTTCAGGATAAAACCACCAATGTGTTTTACCAAGGCTGATGCAGGTTCTGCTATACTTTACCAAATATATGTTCAATTGTTCATCCTATCAGGTGTCTCAAATAGTTCAAAACTAAACAGGGGCGGAGGTACATGTATCCAAAACTGGGCAATTGGCCCCCTATGTTTTCAAAATCACCCCTTAAAAGTATAAAAATTGCATACTATTTAGTTTGATTTATTCAATTTGCCCCTGAAAAAATCCTACAATTTTAACATAGTATCTCTTTGCCCCCTTATTCTAACATTCTTGCTCCTCCCCTGAAACTAAATGACTATATCTGATATCTGATAGAGTTTATGCGTCTTTTGTGACCAGATTCCCTTGTTGATGCAACGGACTATGCAATGTCAGGGATGTGATGCAGTAATTGCAAACAACCTTCAATTGATTTTTCTGTCACCGACAGAATTTGCGACCAGATAGATGCAAAAACAAATAAAACATCGATGTATACAGTTGTGAGACTATTAATTCTTAGAAAATATCTATGGCAAAGGTCTCGATTGTTACACTCGTAATTGCATCATATTCTTGTATAGTAATTCCAAACCACTTAAAAGTAACATGTAGCATTCCGATTAATCACAACCAAAAATGATAGGAAAATGTTCTTTATTGATCCCAACACTAGATTACAAAATTAGTTATAGAAAATCTAAAGCCTAACTATATTACAGTTGAGAAAAAAGATGGAAACCATATCTGTGGACAGGGATGTCTATTTAGGAATTGTGAGTATTAGTGTTCACTAAAATGACACGACACGAGTATGTCGGTACAACACGCACGTGTGTTGACACAGCTCGACACGACACGTTTATGGAATTAGTACAATACGTGTGTGTCGGCGTGTCGTGTCAAAGTTGTGTTGTGTTGAAGACTTTCAGACATTGACATGTCTTAACACGACACGACACAACACATGACACAATTTAACACGACAAAATTAATATTATTTACTTATTTAGAATTTATTAAATTATATTGGGTTTATATTATAAATTTAATAACTTTTGATTCATAATATTTTTATTCAATCATTAATTTTTATTTTAATATATAAAACTTCAACAATTTATTATATTTTTCTATTTTGAAAAATTATTTAAATATTTTTAATGAATTTTTAGTGATAAATTAAAATAAATTATAATATGGCTTGACATATTTAACACGTCGTGTCATAATGCGTGTTGTGTTAACCAATTCCTCCATTTGACACGACACGACACGTTAAAAATATTAACTTGTATCAATACAACACGACACGAGCTTTAACACGCACGTGTTTGATAGGACACACGACACGTTTTCTTAACTGTGAATTTAAAAGTATGGCCTTGTTCCTAATTATTGAGGGTCAACTTTTTTCGTTGGATCATTCACAACTCTTCTATGTAAATTTTTGTATCTCGATATGTTATTAAGCAGAATATACAAGATGTTTGTATATATTGTAACAAAAACTAGCGTTTTCGCACCTCCAACATATGCATAACACTATGGTGCAGAATATCTTAATCTAATAATCTAATAAATAGATTGAACTTATTAATGAATTTATTAGTTCCTTTCATGAGTATCCATGCCACTTGTTTGCAAGCTTCATGCACTTGGAGCACTGCAGTCAGAATGAAAGCTATCATGGTTCTCTCAAATTGTAGGGCCCATATTCCCATTTTATCCTAACTATACAATGCTCCAGGACTATCCAACTTTATTAATCTTCGATCCCGACCGTACGAATCTTGTACAGGATAAGAGCACCAAATCATTCCTAACGCAATACGATAAACCAGGAGTTAATTAACTAAAGAATTAACAAAGGGTGCATTACATCCCAAATAAAATATCGACTGCAGAATATACTCCTTTCCACGTCATCATCCACCACCTGCGCAATTCCACTGCAAATAAAGTAATTCGGCAACTTAAGCAAAGGCAACATTTCATTTGCACCTCCACCACCTCACTCACTAACCCACCGCCAGATCATATCCGACCAACTCAGAAATGTTTCTTTCGAGCTTTGCAAGGCGACGGAGCCATGTCCAGGATCTGATTCGCCGCGGCCTCGCCACTGCTCCTCAGGTGGAAGCGGTTCCTCCTCCGTCGCTGCCACCGTTCGACCACCAGCCGAGGCCCTACACTGGAATCTCTGGGGAAGAGATCCTACATAAGCGCAAGACCTTCCTTGGCCCTTCTCTCTTTCACTATTACCAGAAACCGGTGATTCTTTGATTGATAGAACTGTAGTTTGCAAATTTCAAAAGGCCTTGTAGAGTTCAAATTTCGATTAGAATTGATGTGCTAAAGTAAATCACGATCGAATTTTGTGAATTGATTAATTACATAATAAGCGTTTGGTTAAAGAGAAGATTATTCAAATCACAATATATAGTTAACTCCTTGTGTCATAATGCTTGCAATTATTCCACAGGAGCGATGATGGTTCGTTGTGTCGGAAGATGTCTCTTTTGACAATACTTACATCTATTCTGTAATAATTGTTCTAAATAGAAAGATCAAGGCTTAACTTAAGCCTACATCACTGAATCTACTGTTTCTGAAATTTCTATCTGATTTATTTGAAGATTTTCGCTTGCTATAAAAACACTTTGTTCTTTTGAATTAAGTTGAATATCCTTCAGCGCGGTCCTAATTTTAATTATTTGAAACAGTTGAATATAGTAGAAGGAAAGATGCAATACCTGTATGATGAAGATGGAAGGCGGTACCTGGACTGTTTCGCTGGAATAGTGACAGTATCTTGTGGCCACTGCCACCCCGATGTAGTCAAGGCTGTGGTACAACAGACGGAGCTTCTTCAGCATGCCACCACAATTTACTTGCATCATGCAATTGCTGAGTTCGCTGAAGCACTCGCCTCAAAAATGCCTGGAAATCTCAAGGTCTGGATTTAATTGCTCAATTTGCCTTTGGATGTATGAAATTACCAGCCTTTTCAATCTCTTTGCGAATTATAACCTAGTATTGGTTATTTTTTTCCTATTTTTAATTGGCATGCCTAACTGCTAGGTTTTATTTGTTATAACCTGTTCAATAAATCTTCCTAATGAAGTTAAATTAAAACAACAGGATTTTGATATTGGATTGGATAACGAGACTATGAAAGATTTTAATTTTGAAGAAATGAAAAACCTAGGTTCTCTATATTGAGAACTAGATATTTCTGAATTTGAGTTGCAAAATGCCCATGCTGTTTTTTTTTTATAAGAAAATAATGCTTTTTATTTTTGGAGCAATGCAGGTTGTCTACTTTGTCAATTCTGGAACAGAGGCAAATGAGTTAGCTACTTTGATGGCTAGGCTCTATACTGGTAACCTTGGTATGGTGGCCTTAAGGAATGCGTATCATGGCGGCAGTGCTGGGACGATAAGCCTGACAGGTCTTCAAACTTGGAAATATCCGATTCCTCAGGTTCGAATAGATTACTTTACATGTTGGAATAGATTGTTTTTTTGTTCTATTTCGTCTAGGGTCTCCGATTTGATTTCTTATGTTTTCTAATGCTACCCAGGATTACAACCCAGCTACCCAATAACAAGAAAAAGTTGCAAATAAATAGCACTTTTCTGATGCTAATTTGGTCCATAGCTGTCGTACAGTAAATATAATGACCAGAACCCTACTCAATTAATTTCATAGAAAGAATCATATTATGGGGTTCTAGCAAAAATGGTCCATTCCAGTTTGGCATTAGATGAATATCTTTTGACATGTTTCAATTCAGTAACAAAATGAATGTATAATGTATACGGGACCTCTTTTTGTAATTTAATACCTTATAGTGTCTGCCACTTTGTATAATTTGATGGTAAATCTTTATTCATACTTTAACAGGGGGAGATCCACCATGTTATGAATCCTGACCCATATCGTGGTACCTTTGGATCTGATGCCTCTGGTTATGCCAAGGAGGTGGAAGAACATATTACCTATGGTAGCTCTGGAAACATTGCAGGCTTTATTGCAGAAACTTTTCAGGTTTGAGTTAAAACTTTGCACAAAAATCTTAATATAAAAATTGCAGGCTATATGGTAAAAGCTTTGCTGCGTTTATAAAAATTTTGTAGAGATATTTCCCTAATATTGCTGATTTTGTGTTAAACTTTACATAAAATTATGAATATACAATAGGGGGTTGGTGGTGCGGTTGAGTTGGCTCCTGGCTACTTAAAGTTGGTATATGATATTGTGCGTAAGGCAGGTGGTGTATGTATAGCTGATGAGGTTCAAAGTGGTTTTGGCCGTACCGGTTCTCACTACTGGGGGTTTCAAACTCAAGATGTTGTACCTGACATAGTCACCATGGCAAAGGTTATCATTTTTTCTGCTAATTTGATACAGTTCTCTTGCAGGTATCCATTCGAATGATTTTACTATTTGTTTTATGACAGGGCATTGGGAATGGTCTACCATTGGGTGCTGTAGTTACCACACCAGAGATTGCACAGGTTATGTCACAGAAAATCCAGTTTAACACCTTCGGCGGAAATCCTGTTTGCTCTGCTGGTGGCCTGGCTGTGCTTAATGTGATTGACAAGGAGAAGCGTCAGGAACACTGTGCTGCTGTTGGGTCCCACTTGGTAGAGAGGTTGAAAGCTCTTCAACAGAAGCATGAGAGTAATTTTTGTCTTCTTGACTTCCTTCCTGGGAATTTCTTGATAAAGCATTCAAACTAGTTTTCTTAATTTCTTATAACTCTGTTAGATTCTTTATTTTTCTAATACATATTGTTTTTTTCCTTTCCCTGTTGGTCCAGTCATAGGAGATGTTAGGGGCAGAGGGCTGATGTTGGGTGTTGAACTTGTTACTGATAGGAAGGATAAAACACCTGCAAAAGCTGAGACAGGATTATTGTTTGAGAAGCTTAAAGGTTTTTTTCTCTCTTTCTAATTGTAAACTTTACATACGGAGATCTATGGTGTAATTATTTTCTTCGTTGTGATGTCATCAAACATAACTGCACAGCTATATCTACATTTTTACAGATTTAGGAGTGCTAGTTGGAAAAGGTGGGCTGCATGGCAATGTGTTCAGGATAAAACCACCAATGTGTTTTAGCAAAGCTGATGCAGGTTCTGCTATATTTTACTAAATATATGTTCATGCTATCAGGTCTCAAATAGCTCAACTCAATGACTATATCTGATATCTGATAGAGTTTATGCTTCGTTTGTGACCAGATTTCCTTGTTGATGCAATGGACTATGCAATGTCAGGGATGTGATGCAGCAATTGCCAACAACCTCCAATTGATTTTTCTGTCAACGACAGAATCTGCCACCAGATAGATGCAAAACAAATAATTGTATTTTCTCACTTGCATCAAATGGGAGAGTAGTCTTTGTGTAGATTTGGACTGAATAATAAATGATGTGGCATATTAATTTGATGCCTGTCTTAGACTTTCCGGACTTGGTTGCAGCTTATGTCATCTGAATAATAATATGATTAATTATGTCATCTGAATTCTGAATTGCTCTTGCTTATTGTCATGTCTACATGTAATTTGTTTATTGTCGTTTTGTTTATATATTTGCCTCTAGAATTTGATCTTCGCCTCATATATTATTTCCGAGATAAACCTGAAATGAGGCTTCACAACCTCAGCAGCCGGCCGGATTGAAACAATACAAAAATAAAAAGGAATACCAATACTATGCTAAAGATTAAAAATGTGTCCCTACTCCCTATGGGCCTTTCTTTAAAGAAAATTAAAAGAAAAAGAAATGAGTACTCTGGAATCTGGAATTCTGGACAACAATTAACAAGGTTCCTCACGGGCTCACGGCTTCGCCAAAACAAATTTAATGGACAGTCGGCCCATAAGAGCCCATTTACATTCAGTCAGCCACATTAAATTTCGGACCAGCCACTGGCTTACACAGATCGTTTCGGTTCATGTCTGGCCGCCGAATTTTCCTTTTCTATTTTTTTTTTTTTTGGCGTTCCCTCTCTTTCAACTTCGATCTCCATTTCACTGCTTCCCTTCTTCTACCATTAACACTTGCTGTTTGGTCACCCTAGCTGAAAAACCCTAACCCTAAAACCCTACCTCAAGTCGGAGAAGCTCCATTGATGTGACCCAGTGCTCTCCGACTTCGCTAGCGCAGGAGAAAGGGGAAGAAGGAAATGGCTTCTACCGCTTCGCTTTCGCCCTGTGGTAAATGAGCTCCTCTATCCTTACCTCTTGCCTCCTTCTATTCTCCTTCTATTAATCGATCTGTTACCTGTGTTTTGTTTTTTGAAAGCTCGATTTAGTTTGGATCTATGTATGCTCACAATGGAACAATTTTCTGCTCTCTCTTACATGATTTCACCTGGAATATTGTTTATCTGAAATACTTGGTTGTATTAATGAGCTAGGAGCGTAGCTTTTCACTCTGTTGTTTTCTTAAGAAATGATTTTTATGCCCCTAAATAAAAGAATTAATTTAAAAAATATATATTTTTTATAATCTTAATTATTGTCAATTATGGTAGACTTGTTTCCAATTCCTGATTTGCTTCTTAACTAAAACCTAGGGGCATCCCATATTGAAGGAACTAAAAGCAACAATTCCTGCTCTCCCTGCTGCTCAGACAGATTTTCTATACAGGGAGTTGCCTCCTTACCTATTTTAAATTCTACTGATTACTACACCTTACCATCCCTTGATGAGTTATATAATACGGAGCACTGTCACCCTGGATATTGTAGCCAAGTCCCTGATTTTGAAATTGGCAGAGTGGGTTATGGGTGTATTAGATTTATGGGATTAACTGATCTTAGGGGGATTAATTTGGATGAAACCGTCAAATTCAATCGAAATTCTGTAACAGTATATAAAGATGATGCCAACAAGCCTCCACAAGGTCATGGTCTTAACAAACTGGCTGAAGTTACTTTAATTTTACGCCCACAATCACAAACTTTTCTTGGTTTAGAGTGCCCAGATCTCGAAAGCAAATTAAAAGCTTGCAATGAAGAACAGGGTGCCCGTTTTATCTCATTTGACCCTTTGAATGGAGAGTGGAGGTTTATGGTTGACCATTTTAGTCGATTTGGGCTAGATGATTTGGATGAAGAAGAAGATGAAGATATGGAAGATTCCCAGACCAGACCCATTTCTATTGTAGATGACCCGATAAGTAATGGCAGTTATGGACCTGAACTATCCCATTCGCTCCCTGCTAATCTTAGGCTCGACCCTGTCAAAATGCAAGAAACCCGGATGTTAATGTTGTCAGATTTGGATGAAGAAGAGGAGTTTATGTCTTCATTGATCCAATTACCATCAAACCGTAAATACAATGTGAACCCTGGTACTGGTCGTAAAAAGACTTTAGATTCACCCTCACACAGCGTAAAAGGCAAAGGCCTTGCATTTGGTTCTCCTGTTCATGGTTCAGCTCAACAATCAAAGGAAAATTTCTTCAGCCCCTCTACAAGCAAATCACCAACACAGCCCTTGTTAGAGTACAATGCTGGCAATTCAGATCTCAGCCCACATAGCGGCATTCTTCTGACAGGCCAGAACAAGGGCCCACCAGTAAGGCTTTCAAAAGCTGTTGGGTTCAAGATGGAGGAAGAACATTTGCATGACACTCCAGTTTCCAGTAATATGCTCACAAATTGTGTGGTTGATGCAGCCTTGTTCATGGGCCAGTCATTCCGGGTCGGTTGGGGCCCTAATGGGCTTTTGATCCACTCTGGTAGCCCAGTTCGGGACCCAGGCTGCGGCTTGTCTTCTGTTATCCACTTAGAGAGAGTAGCTTTGGATCGCCCTTCTAGAGATAACAATGGGAAGATCAATAAAGAGCTTGTCGATCTTTGTTTCTCATCCCCAATGGAGTTCCACAAATCTCTTACCCATGAGTCTGAAGAAATCAATTCTGGCTCCCACAAGCTTACCCTTTTTAAGGTTGTTGCTGACCAATCAATGCTGCATTTTATTTGCCGAAGTTATGTTGAAATATTAGAAAAACAACATGGGGTTACTGACTTCCCAAGTTCTTCGCGCACACTGTTGGTGCACACCATCTCAGTTTGGGAGTTGATTAGGGTTCTTTTTTTTGAAGGCGATGCAAATGCCCAACTTGATCTTACTGATGATGACATGGTTTTGGATAATGGTACAAGAGGCGGAACCCATGAGCCAGATGAAGAGGCACTCCCTTTTGCGCACAGAGCTGGGTTCAGTTATTGGTTACAGGAAAGCGTGGTTAACCGGGTTGATGAAGATATTAATAGTTTGACTGATGATGGTTACTTGGAGCAGATTCTTGTGCTATTGACAGGGCGCCAACTGGATCAGGCAGTTGAACTGGCTATTTCACATGGGGATGTCCGGCTGGGGATCCTGATCAGCCAGGCTGGGGGTTCCATGATCAATCGCTCCGATATGTCTCAGCAGCTTGAACTTTGGAGAATTAACGGGCTTGATTTCAGCCTGATAGAGCAGAACCGGCTAAAGATCTACGAATTACTCAGCGGTAATGTACATGGGGCATTGGAGAGCCAGTCTGTTGACTGGAAGCGGTATCTCGGTTTGATCTTGTGGTATCAACTGGGGCCAGACACAACCATACCGGCTGTCATAAACACATACCAGCAACTCCTGAATGAAGGAAAGGTTCCATACCCTGTGCCAGTCTACATTGATGAGGGACCATTGGATGATGCACCTGAGCCTGTCACGGAGGATCGATTCGATATGTTATATTATCTAATGCTGCTTCATGCTAACAATGAAGACGAAGATTTAGATGACTTAGTTAAGGCCATGTTGAGTGCCTTGTCTTCTTCATATGACCCACTTGACCACCACATGATATGGCACCAGAGGTCTGTTTTGCAGGCAATTGGTGCTGTTGATTCTGCTGATCTTCATCTTTTGGATATGAGTTTTGTGTACCAGTTGTTGGGCCTCGGTATGTGCCACTGGGCCATTTACGTGGTGATGCATATGCCGTATGTTGCAAGTGCACCATATTTGCATGAAAAGGTTATACGGGAAGTACTCTTGCAGCACGTTGAGTTGTGGAGTAGGGATGAGGTGCAAAGGAAGTTTCTTGACGATCTTGGGGTGCCATCTGAATGGATGTATGAGTCCTTGGTAAGTGTCAGTTTTAATGTATTTTGTTGTTGAATGCATTGTTAGGAACAACACCTGTTATTAGAATATTTTAAATAAAATTCTGAGGAGCTCTGACAGGATATCTTTTTTTGTCTAGAAACTTTTCATGGTTAAGCTTGCCATCCATATTTTCTAATAATTATGGATGGAACAAGCTTTGTACATAACCATATTCATTCCAATTTTTACATTGTTAATAATTTATGTGGAATTCAACATTGTTAGGAACAACACCTGTTATTAGTTAGAATATTTTAAAAAACTTTGTAAGGAGCTCTGACGAGATATCTTTTTTTTGTCTAGAAACTTTTCATGAATAAGCTTGTCATCCATATTATCTAATAATTATGGATGGAACAAGCTTTGTACAGAACCATATTCATCCCAATGTTCACATTGTTAATACTTTTGGATGGAATTAGAAAATTGAGAAAAGAAATGAGAGAATATAGATATTAGAATGAAGGAACTCTAATTTAGCGGATAAACCATTATTGGCTTTAATGAGTTTAATTAGTCGCAGAATTATTGAATATATGGCATACTGATAATTATATAATCATCTTTTGGTGCCTGAAAGTGCTGATGTTATTTGTGATGTTTTCTGTAACATTCCACAGTGAGAGTTTCATTAATATATTCGTCTCTTTGCTAGTGCAGACAATATTAGGTGTTATTTGTAAAAGAAAAATACAGACTTTAAGGGCTTCACATTTTTTTTTAACAGTTTATTTTACTGTTTTCCAGTATAATGTACAATTATTTATGCAGGCTATATACTACGAGTATAATGGAGACAAACAGAGAGCTCTCGAAAATTACATCGGGTGTGCAAACTGGAGAAGAGCCCACAATATATTCATGACATCAGTAGCTCATTCTTTGTTTTTAAACGGTGACTTCTTGTGACTCTTTAGTTGGTATCTGTGGTTCTGTTACAGTGCAGTGGCAGCTGTCATATATAAAGAGAAAAATGTCTTTGTTCTTCTGTTAAAATTGGGCATCTTCTGTTAATTTCAGCAAAACACTCGGAAATATGGAGGATTACAAGTTCGATGGAGGCATTCAAGGATGAAATTTCAGACTGGGATTTAGGTGCTGGTATTTACATAGATTTCTATGATTTAAGGAGTTCAATGAAAGAAGAGGTTATCATGAACGACCTGGTAGGTACCCTCTCTAATAAACGTCTTTCTTTTTTTCATTCTCTATTTTTTTTTTTAAATCTTTCCCAAAGTTCTCAAACAACTGTTACGATTTGTTTTATATATAGGATCTGCTTGAGAAGAGAAAGGATGCATGTAAGAGCTTTTTTGAACGCCTAAATGACTCTTTGGTCGTTTGGGGAGCTAGAATTCCTGTTGCAGCAAGGTAATTGAGCTCTTTCAAAAATTTAATAATAGTGGTAATGAGGTACCACTGTACCATTATGAAAATTGTCTACAGTCTACACATGGCAAATATCTTTTTTGGTTCTTTGACTTTAGTTAGTAACATACAAGAACTTGGCATTTATCATAAAAGGAGGAGATTCTATGATCTAACTTAACAATTGTATGATCTATGTAGATGGGTGGGAATTCATTGAACACATTAATTTGTCAAGTTTGGCCACGGTAAAAAAATAACTCAATAAGAAATCCAACACTTAAAATGTGATCTATGCTGTTTTCACGTCTTAACAAACAATGGCACTTGGTGCAAGCAAATGAGTTGAAATTTGCAATGGTCATTTCGTACAACCTTAAATGGAATATCAAATGACACGTGTGTTTGGATGAGAGGAGAATAGAGAATTTGAATAGGGATGGGTGTATTTCTTATTCCTTATTCTAATACCAAGATTTTGTTAGAATATAAATAAGGGCCCGAATAAGCCCAAATTTTCTTGTGTTGTCTGGTTTTCACCCGAATAAGAAATAAAGGGCTTATTCCGTATTCTAGTCCCATCCAAACATGTCATGAAATTTGATACACCCAAAATATAAGGCTAAAAATATGTTTACAAACTCCTCTCTATATTTAAAATTTATCAATTTAATTTGAGAAAGTGTTATTAAGGCTGTCAAGACATGAGATTGTCACGGCATTTTTTTGAAGACCACATATGTTGTAGTGTTGCATATGATTGCCATTATAATAATTATCATTGTTATTATTATTATTTTCCCTTTTTTTTATACTATTGGCTGGTCATCATAAATAGTGATCATGATTTCATGATGAGTCCCATCATTGTTACTATATTTTCTGTTTGAAGGAGTAATCTTTGTTCTTTAGAAATATTATTATACCAAGTGCAGTACTTGACAATAATAACAAACTTGTGTTTTCTAATAATAACATAACCAGTATGTATTTTCTTGTATCATAGTGACTACTGTTGTACTCATTTCAATGGTACAAACCATTAAATTTGCACAGGGCAACATATTCTAAAATGGCAGAGGAGCTGAACAGCCTTCTGGTATCAACACCTGGTGGGAACTCCACACCAGACGTACACATGAGCTGCTTTAATACCATGCTTGAGGCCCCCTTGCCAGAAGACCATAGGTCGACCCACTTGCAAGAAGCCATCTCTATTTTCACTTACCTCCTGTCTGATGACTCAGTACCATAGAGACCGGGAACTTCTTTTCAAAGTTTGTACAAGTTGATTTTTTTTGGTTTCTGTATCTAAGCAGCGACATTTTTTATTTTGCTTAATTTTGTTTTGCTAAATAGTTTGATTTGTAAACTTTAAGCTTTTTTACTGTTATGGTCGAAGGAAGTTGCAAGATACTTTCGTGCCACACTGTTTGTTTTGGGGTGTTGCTCATCATTTTGGTGGCTGTCAGTCGACAAAGTACGAAGCCAGTTTCTTCGTCTTAAAAAGTTTATAATCTTAAAAGTCTTGTTAAATTTCTCGATGTCCCTCATAAATGGCCGAAAATTAAAAAAACGTACTACTTTTTTTTGTAAGAATACTAGCGGCAGTGACCACACATTATTCAATATGTGGGCTGATTTTAATACGTAAAAAGATTATTTTGACATGGATATGTTATTCATTTTCAATATTTAAGGTCAACGTATTGATCGGCGTTGAAGGTGACAGTAGTATTCATCGATTTAAACAAATAGAATCAATAAAAGTAGACATGTGAAGACCTTAACAAAAAATTATGAAAATAAATATGTTTTCCAATAAAAAAATTTCACATAAAAGTATATTATCTCAAAAGTAAAAAAATAATACAACATGATAAAATTCTTGAATCGTTCTTGCTCTATCATTATAACAGACAATGATCATACTAAAGACCAAGAATTGTTTTGTAAAAAAAATAATAGAAATAAATTTAAATGAAAAATTTAAGATAATCTTATATGTTTAGTGCATGTGCGAGTGTGATATAAGAGCAATGAATATTAATTGACAAGTTAAAATTAGAAATTATAGATCATTTAAATTAATATATATTTTATTAACATTTAAATTCTTAATATTACTATTGTCATCATATTTTGTTATGTGATTATAGATTTTTCTTGTCATTTAGAAACATATGAAAACCGAAGAAATGCATGGTACACTCGGTCATTGTATGATTTTATATTTTCTTACTATAATTGAAACATATATATCTTTTAGTGTTAATCTATGTTGCTTGGGTGCGGGTGCGGGTGTCGTGTCAGATTCGATGCGGGTGCGGGGATACGCCATTTTTCAAAAAACTAGAATATGGCAGTATATATAAAATAATAAAATTAATTAAAAATAATATTTTTTAATTAAAAAAACTAATTTATATATAATATTAAAAAAAATAATTTATCTTGTGAAATTTAACCGTTAATAATATTATGTTAACAATATAATTTACAATAATGTTCTTGGCTATACAATTTAAGGCATTATATTATTAACCGAACCGTTAATAATATATAACTTGTTAACATCTATGTGGCATTTTATGTACAGGTTTATGTTCAAAATTTTATGTTGCTTTTTCGTTATCAGCCCATTAGCCCAATAAGCAATGTCCGGTTTTGAAGTATCATATTAGTCCCACAATTGGTGCAGATGATATATACAGCAAGTATATAAGCCTTGAGTTACGGAGCGGCGCTATACAGTTCGCCAAGCTGCACCTGGCGTGCGTGGGTGCCATGGCTCATGTCATTCTCGTGCGCGACACGGCATCTTTGCTCAGGATATGCATATTGTTGACCGTATCCAACAGTCAATCTGATTAAAATATTCGGACGCGTCACGTGGAGCGTCGGGTGCGATAGCGAATCCGCGTCAGACACGGGACACGTTGGAGCGTCAGGTGCGATTAGCGACGCGTGGAGCGTCAGGTGCGATTAGTGAATCCGCGTTAGACACAGGACACGTTGGATTTTAGGAGTATCCATAGGTGTTAATTCAAACCGAATAAATTCTTAATAAGTCAACCGAAGAAATGTCAGAATATCACCATATATATTTAAGTATATTTAAGCATTTTATATGGTTTATAATATAATTTAGATCTAACTTATTCAAAATATTACATTATGCATAAAGAATGCACATGATGTGCAAATAAAGCTTACATGGAGTTTCACTCGAGCATTTTAGACAATTATTGATTCATTCGACGACAATTAATCACAATAATATATATTTAAACACTTTATATGGTCTTAAACACACAAAATAAATATGCATATAATATGCAACTGAAGCTTATTTGCAGCTTCAGTTCTGCATTTAAAACGATTAATGATTCATCATACATCATTTAATCACAATAATCTAGATTTGAGCTCTTTACGTAGCCTATAATATAATTTAGATCTTACCTATTCAAAATATTGAGTTATAGATAAAGAAATATTCATATAATGTGCAAATAGAACTTAAATACATTAGTTAAGTAATTTCAAGCTATACTTAAATACTTCGACGTCAATTTATCACAATAATCGATATTTAAGCTCTTTACATTTCTAAAAATATAATTCAGATATTAATTATAAAAAAAATTGCGTTCTAATGAAGGAAATAAGCATATAATAGCAAATCAAGCTTATTTGGAGCTTAGGTGAGCACTTTAAGCGTTTTCTAATTCATTTGACATCGATTGATCATAATAATTTATATTTAAGCACTTTATATGGTCTATAATATAATTCATAAATTACTTATTTAAGATATTATGTCACACATACAAAAATATGTATATAATGTGCAACTGAAACTTATTTCCAACTTCACTTCTTCATTTATAGATTCATTAGACATCATTTAATCACAATAATCTATATTTGAGCTCTTTATACGGTTCTATGATATAATTCAGATCTTACTTTTTCAAAGTTTGTGTTATACATAAAGAAATATTCATGAAATATGAAGGTAAAGCTTATTTAAACATCAGTTGATTAATTTAAGCTATACTTTATTCATTCACGTCAATTTATCACAATAATCTATATTTAAAGTTCTCATACGGTCTAGAATGAAATTCAGATCTTACTTATTAGAAATATTGCATTATGAAAACTAAAATATGCATATAATTGTTAATGAAGCTTATTTGGAGCTTTAATTGAGCATCTTAAAGGATTCTTGATTCATTGGACGTCAATTGATCACAAAATTGCATTAAACATGAAGAAATATGTATATAATGTGCAAATGAAACTTTTCTAGAGTTTCGATCGAGTAATTTATGTGTTCTTGATTCATCGGACGTTATTTGATCACAATAATCCATATTTGAACTCTTGATAGGGCCCAAATATAATTCAGATCACACTTATCCAAACTATTGCAATAAACATGGAGAAATATGAATATAATTGCAAATGAATCTTTCCTGGAGGTTTAGTTGAGTATTTTTTATTTTTTATTCGTCCGGCATCAATTGATAACAATAACCTATATTTTAGCACTTTATATGTTCTACAATATTAAGATCTAAATTATTCAAAATATTGAGTTATACGTTAAGAAAGATGCATATGATTCATTTGAGCATTTAAGCGATTTAAGCGATTCTTGATTCATTCGACGTCAATTGATCACCATTATCTACATTTAAGCACTTTATTTGGTCTAGAATATAATTAAGAACTTACTTATTCAAAATATTACGTTATAACATAAAGAAATATACACACGATGTGCAAATAAAGCTTATTTAGGGCTTCACTACAGCATTTTAGGCGATTCCTGATTCATTTCACATCAATTGATCCCAATAATCTATATTTAAACACTTTATATATTTTAGAATATAATTCAGAACTAATTTATTCGAAATATTTCATTGCACATAAAGAAACATGCATATAATGTACAACTGAAGTTTATTTGGAGTTTCAGTTCTGCGTTTAAAGTGATTCGCGATTAATTAGACGTCTTTTAATCACAATAATCTATATCTGAGCTCTTTATATGTTCTATAATACAATTTTGATCTTACATGTGAAAAATATTATGTTATACATAAAAAATATTCATATAATATGAAAATAAAGCTTATTTAAAAATATTAGTTGAGTGTTTTAATCTATATTTTCTGTATTCGACGTTAATTTATCACAATAATTAATTTTTAAGTTATTAAAAAAAAAAGATCCTTATATGGTCTAGATTGAAATTAGATCTTACTTATTAAAGATATTACAATATACATAATGAAATATGCATATAATGTGGAAATGAAGGTTATTTGTGGTTTAGTTGCGCATTTTAAAGGATTCTTGATACAGTTGATGTCAATTGATCACAATAATCCATATTTAAGCTCGTGATATGGCCCAAAATATAATTCAGAAACTACTTATTCGAAGTATTGCATTAAACATGAAGAAATTTTCATATAATGTGCAAATGAAGCTTTTTTGGAACTTCAGTTAAGCATTTTATGTGATTCATGATTCATCTGACCTCATTTGATATCTCCCAAGCATTTTAAAATTAATATCTCCCAATCATCATTTAATGTATAGTTGTACACATAGACAACTATAATGAAGTTTCAGTTTTAGCAATTTATGGAATTTTTTATTTCATCCGACATTATTTGATCAGAATAATCTATATTTGAGCTTTTTATACGGTCCAGAAAATAATTCAGATCCTAATTATTCAAAATTTTACAATAAACATAAAGAAATATTAATGCTATTTTTCATTTTCATTCGTCCGGCATCAAATGATAACAATAATCTAAATTTTAGCACTTTGTGGGGTCTAGTGTAAGTGCTACAACAATTCTAGAATGCGGAAATAATCCAGAATCGTAAAATACCTCGTGCCATCGCTAATTGAAATCGAGTGTTGAGCGAATGAACTTGAAACCCACAAACCAAGCGCGTCTTCTTAGTCTCTGATCTTCTCCACGTCCTGCAGTGAGAGAATCACTACAAAGCCGATATGAACGCCCCAACTGATGGTGTTTAACAGGGGTTGGTCGGCCTTGACTCGTTCCCTCAAGAAAAACCTTATGCTCTCTCTCTCACTTGTCTAAATTCTGTTTAGATCTGAAAGAGACACTATCTCATACTCTCTCCATCATAGAGATATATAAATAGAGGGTTCAAAACGCTCAGAAGATGCAAATTGCAATGTTTAATGAAAGGGTGCGATGTTCACAGCATTCTGTCCAGGTGCACCGTATTGACTGAACCAGTCCATTCTATAGACAGAATACTACATTCTCCCACTTGAACTAGCATCCTTTGCATATAAATACCTTCTGTTTTCTTTATGTTAAATATTAGAAATATAACACATGAACTGTAGCAGTAAGTCATCTTATCGTTACTAGCGTTTTAAACTACTAGTAAATGCGAATATTACTTTCTACAATTACAATATGCTACACAACTAATAATTCAACCTTTTATGCGATTTTGAATTCCTTTATGAATAAACCCAACGTTTATTCCAAGTCAATCTTTATGATGTAATTCTCAACCTTATGATCAAATATATTCCATATATGTGCGCACAATCAACACGAGAAAACATCTATACTTTTATGAAGAGTTTATACACAATCGTACGATTAATATTAACCATAGGATCAATTCCTATATATACCCGCTACATGATCTTTGAATTCCTTTAGCTGCAGTATTTATTCAAAGAATCGGTCAGCTTCTATTCTGTATGAACACCTTTAATAACCACTTAATTCTTCTTAATGCGCTCTTTCAAAGTCAAATACTTAATGTCAATAACTCGACCTTTACCTTTATTATTCTTGACTAGAAAGACTGTAACAGAATTATCATACAGAATCCTTAATGACTTAGATATAAAATCCATGACTCTAAGTCTCACAATAAAACTCTTCAAACACCATCGAGGGTAATCTCAAAACACACAACAAACTATACTTTATGTTGAACTAACGAACTATGTCAGTTAGACATTTCTTTATGACACAATTTCACTGGTTAACATGTATCCTTAATTTGATTTACTAAAATCAACACAACCAGTTTGTGTACCAAAATAACTTCAACTTATCAGTCTGTTGAGACATAAGCATACTATCTTAAGTACCTTAAAGATATATCATTACTTTCTTAGCAATTTAACTGTGGTCTATCCCCTAATTATTATGATATCAGTCCAAATATTCAAATGGCAAAAGCTATGTCAGTTCTTGTGCACAAACCTGATCATACTTTATGCTTTCAAATTGCCTAAATACTTGAAGTATTTACTATTTGTTCCCTTTCTGAGTTATACTGAGGATACCGATTCAAAATGAATCTATCACCTATATTAATAGATACTGGACGCGGTGAATATCATTCCTTCTGGAATCTTTCTAATATCTTATTGATATATGCTTGTTGAGATAGATCAAGAATATCTTGATTCCTATCTACACGGGCTTTTATTTCTATCACAAACAAAACTTCACCCATATCCTTCATATCAATATTTTAGAAAGAAATTATTCACCTTATATAATCATCTTTTATCATTAGTTACAAGTAGAACATTATCTATATATAAAACAAGTAGATAAAATCAACTCCCACTGATCTCCTGATATATGCAATAGTTCATCTTATATTTCTTCAAAACGTATGAAGAAATAACCTTATGAAACTATTAATATCATTAGTGAAATACTTGTTTTAATTCTTATATAGAATACTTTAACTTGTTAACTAAATACTTATTACCTCTAAAGAAGAAACTTTTATGGTTATTTAATATAACCTTCTCCTCTAGATCACCATTAAGAGTTGCAATATTTATATCCATTTAATGTAACTCCAAACCAGAATGAGCTACTAATGCCATAATCATGTGAAGTGAATCTTCTTTAATACATGTGAGAAAGCCTTCATGTAATTCACTACTTCTCCTAAATGAATCAATTGGTGAGAAGTCTAATTTGGTATTACTTTATGTTTACTTACGAATCCTTTTGGTTTTAAGAAATCCATTACAACCAATAGGTTTAAACCATAATTAACTTAACCAAATTTCAGACTTCATTGCACACCATTGACTCTTACCGATTTTACTTGGCATTATACTATAATATGGACTCACTGCAATTCATTATCTTGGAAAATTTTAGAATCTTATTCAACAATAATACTTTTATAAGAGTCTCGTAGATAAACTACATATTATTACTAGGATAACCGACCTATTGCTTTATTAGATCACCTTGATATTGAATATTAAATATTCAACTTGATCTATTATTGTATTATATATCGATTAACGAATGTCAATAATTGGATTATCAATATTTGTTGATCCTTAATAATATATCCAATTATGAATTAGAGGGAGTTTTTGTACGACCTAAAACTGATCACTCCCACTAATCTGAACATTCTCTAGAACTTAATATTTCTAGATTCATATCCTAGTCATATTTCATATTTCTAATCTCTTTACCATTTTCTGATCTCACAATCTTTATTTGCTTATCGTATTGTTTCTCTACTTCCACCTTAAAACTTTACAGGTATGTAGAAATACATATATTGTGAATAACCATCAAATAAAGAGATAAATGCAGCTATACGCTTGATGCCAACTAGTCATTTTCTTACTTGTTAATCATATCTCAACCATATGAACACTCTCAACTTTATCCATAATATGTCTATTCTCCTATTAAACACATATGGTCAAAAACACCAAACTGGTCATTTATCTTTATATGTGTTATAACCTTATAGGAAATCTTGATAAGACTATATTAAACTGGACAAGTATTCAAAATAAAATATACAAGTAATGACTCAGAAATATGATATAGACTCTTTTGTTGAACAACTATATTCCTCATTATGTGCTCTCGCACCTATAATGGTAATAAGCCTAAAAGATAAACTTTTATGATGAGTATTATTACATTAGCCTTAACCTAAGAGGCCAACTACTCATCTAATGTCTTATGTAAGAACTTTACATTAATATGCATATCAACCAAATCACTATGCATTGAAAGAACTTATTCTTTATAAACATGAAACATAAGCAGTTAAACTGCTCCCACTATTCATTATAACTTATGTTCATAAGTTCAACCTCAAAAGTGGATCCTACTGGTTGATAAATTTAATATCCTTACAACTTAAATGAAGGAGAACAGTATCCTTCTAGACCTTATAACTATTATCCTCAACCCAGGAACTTTGACACTTATCATTTCTAAAGGGAATCTGCTATCCTTATGAAAGTAGAACCGATACATGCTTATCTTTATATCGAGACTTAACTTTATACTTTAATTTACCAATGCAAACTAAGTGATGTATCTTTATGAGTCAATTCTTGCATAATATTACCTGTGGGCTAAATATCATGCTATAACTCTTTATGTAATTAAACATTACAACTATATGAATCAATTTCTCACCCAGTCTAAATACTATGATTTGATTCTTCATACTTTATGATATAACTAGTTAATTATATTCCTATCCTTAATCCCTGTGGGCAAATTAAGTATTCATAATTTAACTATTATATCCTAATATATTAAGTTAACTATGTCAATAGTCCTGTGGGACGATACTAACTTCGTTAACTCAATCTATTACAATCTTGTGTCTGTTTAATCCAAATGCGATTTTATAAACTTTATATATACATAACTTTAATCCAACTAAGGATGCTGTGGCTACTCCTTAATATATTAATATATATATTCATCACTAGACACAAGCTATGTCCTTTCTTCCTAATGTGATTTATAGATACACTATATAATATATATACCTTAATGTAATTGAAGATGCTGTGGCTACTCTTCAACTAATTAACATATATTAATCAACTAGACATAATATATTATAGTTAGATAACTAATATATATGTATATGCTAAATAACTAGCATAGTTATCTAACTTTCTTGATTAATTGATCCTTAATCAATTTATTTGTCTAATTAATCTAACAATAATATCAGACAAAACTTTATTCAAACTTTTCCAGACAATCCATTCCAGAACCTGACGGTTTGTCCCAGTTTGAATCTATCAATACCCAGACGTATCCTCATGCAACTTCATCCAGAACGGTCCTTTGTTCCAATGTGCCTAAGTAACGCAAACAGAAACTTTATGCAAATTTAATCTGGAACGATACGTTCTAAGCTCAGAACGGTTCGTTTCAATTTGCATCTGAAACCCTAATTCTCTGGTAATTAGCCTCTAATTTAAAATATTAGATTATATAACAGTTAGGGTTTACTAAACTTTCATAGATTATCTAACTATAATTATCTATATCTAAATAATTATCATATGCACAATTAACGTCATAACCTTTATAAATACAATTTGTGTATTACTATACCACATGTATAGTTCTTAAAGTTTGTCTAATCAATATAATGCTTGTAACGCCAATACTAATAGAATATCAGATAGTATGATGGTCTGTGGACTACATCAATACTTTATTACTATAGTATATTCAAGCATATTATCATTGACTAATCAATCTTAATCCAAAAATGCCAACCATCTTTACAAATTTAGTATTTATGACAAACTGTGACTATTCTATAGAATTCCATAGTAGTTAAGTAATCTACAAGCTTTAATTAACAATGGAGAACCATCATATGTCTGATTATACCTTAATTTTCATCTTAAATTTTATTTCTGGACCAAACTCTATTGGAACGGGTCGTTCCAACTCCAAACGGATCGCCCCACACGAAAGGGTGCGTCCAAAGTACATCCAGAAACTTTCTGACAGCCTGAACACTTTCTGGTAAACTGACAATAACTTTCTCTATACTTAATCGTTTTCTGTGTTTTTGGTCATTATAGAAACTAGATTCAAATATCTTTCTAATGACGCAATTTTCATAAAAAACAAGTCTACAGATCAAAAGCTATGCCCCTCGAAAGACAGACTATCACAAACAAAATCCGACAAACTGTCAGGATGACCTATCTTGCAGACAACATATCTCACTCATACTTTATCAGAATTTCGCAAATTTACACTCTATGGAAAGATATCTGAAATATCTACATCCCAGTAAAATTTCATGCAAAACCGAATTACCAATTGAGAGAAATCTGGCCCGTAATACTGAAAGGTCAGAAAATTCAGAACCCCGACTGTCTGACACTAGTGGTTGCGACTTGATTATCTCACTGTATACCCACTGGATTTTCAAGATGTTGGTCTCGTTGGAAAGTAGACTCAGAGATCTTTCCAATTTCGAAAACCTCACTCAAATTGGATAAGCGGATCTTGAGATATTGCTCCACGAATTCAAACAATCAATGAAAATCAGACAAAACTCAATCCACTCAACACTTACAACAGAATTTCTTACAAACCGTTATGAAATTCTATTTCAATAAAGGCAATCCAGCGGCATAACCCGCTCTGATACCAACTGTAAGTGCTACAACAATTCTAGAATGCGGAAATAATCCAGAATCGTAAAATACCTCGTGCCATCGCTAATTGAAATCGAGTGTTGAGCGAATGAACTTGAAACCCACAAACCAAGCGCGTCTTCTTAGTCTCTGATCTTCTCCACGTCCTGCAGTGAGAGAATCACTACAAAGCCGATATGAACGCCCCAACTGATGGTGTTTAACAGGGGTTGGTCGGCCTTGACTCGTTCCCTCAAGAAAAACCTTATGCTCTCTCTCTCACTTGTCTAAATTCTGTTTAGATCTGAAAGAGACACTATCTCATACTCTCTCCATCATAGAGATATATAAATAGAGGGTTCAAAACGCTCAGAAGATGCAAATTGCAATGTTTAATGAAAGGGTGCGATGTTCACAGCATTCTGTCCAGGTGCACCGTATTGACTGAACCAGTCCATTCTATAGACAGAATACTACATCTAGAATATAATTTCGATCAAACCTATTCAAAATATTGCATTATAAATAAAGAATATGCAAGTCAAGCTTATTTGGAGCTTCACTTCAGCATTTTAAGCGATTCTTGGTTCTTTCAACGTTAATTGATCGCAATAATATATATTAAAGCACTTTATATGGTCTAGAATATAATTAAATCATACTTATTCAAATATTGCATTATACATAAAAAAAATGCTTATGATGTTCAAATAAAACTGGTTTAGAGCTTTACTTGAGCATTTTAAGTGATTCTTGATTCATTTGACATCACTTGATCACCATTTTCTACATTTAAGTACTTTATATGGTCTATAATATAATTGAGAACTTTCAAATATTGTGTCATAACATAAAGAAATATATACACGATGGGCAAATAAAGCTTATTTGGAGCTTCGCTTGAGCATTTTAGGCAATTCTTGATTCATTTCACATCAATTGATCCCAATAATCTACATTTAAACACATTATATATTCTAGAATATATTTCAGAACTTATTCAAAATATTTCGTTACACATAAAGAAAATATTCATATAATGTAAAAATGAAGTTTTTTTGGAGCTTCAATTCTGCATTTAAGGCGATTCATGGTTAATTAGACGTCTTTTAATCACAATAATCTATATTTGGGCTGTTTATATGTTCTATATGTAAGTGCTACAATAATTCTAGAATGCGGAAGTAACCCAAAATCGTAAAATACCTTGTGCCATCGCTAATCGAAATCGAGTGTTGAATGGATGAACTTGAAACCCGCAAACCAAGCGTGTCTCCTTCATCACTGATCTTCTCCATATCTCGTGTCTTCCTCAGCGAGATCTTGACGAGAGGGCACTACAGAAACCGATGTAACTTTCCTATACTCGATGGTGTATCCAAGGGAATAGTCGGTTCTGACTTGTCTCCCATCTCTTTCCTTATATTCTCTCTTACTTGCTATCTATATAATAGATGAACTGAAAGAATGGCAAAACCTCATGTATTCCATCAGTACAGAGGCTTATATAGGGGTGCACATCACTCAGAAGGCACCACAAGTGAGTCAGAATGAAAGGGTGCAAGATCAGACCACTATGTCCACATGCTCTGTATCTAACAATATGGACGAAATACTACATTCTCCCACTTGAGCTGGCATCCTTTACATTTATTGCAATAATGCTTTATGTTTTCCTCTATGTGAAATGAAAGAAACATTATGCACGAACCATGACAGTAAGTCATCTTATCGTTACTAGTGCTTAAAGCAACTAATAAATGCGAATATTACTATCCATGATTACAATGCACAATGAAACTTTTAAATCAACCTTTTATGTGATTAGCATACAACTTTATGAATAAACCCGACGTCTATTCCAAGTCAATCTTTATGATGTATTTCTTAACCTTATGATCAAAATATATATACCATATATGTGCGCACAATCAACACAAGAAAACATCTACACTTTTATGAAGAGTTTATAGACAATCGTACGATTAATATTAACTCTAGGATCAATTCCTATATATACCCGCTACATGATCTTTGAATTCCTTTAGCTGCAGTATTTATTCAAAGAATCGGTCAGCTTCAATTCTGTATGAACACATTTAATGACCACTTAATTCTTCTTAATCCGCTCTTTCAAAGCCAAATACTTAATGTCAATACTTTGACTTTTATCTTCATTATTCTTGACTAGAAAGACTGTGACAGAATTATCATACAGAATCCTTAATGACTTAGATATAAAATCCATAACTCTAAGTCTCACAATAAAACTCTTCAAACACCATCGAGGGTAATCTCAAAACACACAACAAACTAGATTTTATATTGAAGTAATAGACAATGTCAGTTAAACACTTCTTGATAACACAATTTCCACTGGCTAACATGTATCCTGAATTCGATTTACTGAAATTGACACAACCAGTTTATGTACCAAAATAACTTCAACTTTCCAGTCAGTTGAGACATAAGCACAATATCTTTAGTACCTTAAAGATATATCATTACTTTCTTAGCAATTTAATTGTGGTCTATCCCCTAATTATTATGATATCAGTCCAAATATTTAAATGGCAAAAGCTATGTCAGTTCTTGTGCACAAACCTGATCATACTTTATGCTTTCAAATTGCCTAAATACTTGAAGTATTTACTATTTGTTTCCTTTCTGAGTTATACTGAGGATACTGATTTAGAATGAATCTATCACCTATATTAATAGGTACTGGACGCGGTGAATATCATTCCTTCTGGAATCTTTCTAAAATCTTATTGATATATGCTTGTTGAGATAGATCAAGAATATCTTGATTCCTATCTACATGGGCTTTTATTTCTATCACAAACAAAACTTCACCCATATCCTTCATATCAATATTTTAGAAAGAAATTATTCACCTTATATAATCATCTTTTATCTTTAGTTACAAGTAGAACATTATCTATATATAAAACAAATAGATAAAATCAACTCCCACTAATCTCCTGATATATGCAATAGTTCATCTTATATTTCTTCAAACTGTATGAAGAAATAACCTTATGAAACTATTAATACCATTAGTGAAATACTTGTTTTAATTCTTATATAGAATACTTTAACTTGTTAACTAAATACTTATTACCTCTAAAGAATAAATTTTATGATTATTTAATATAACCATCTCCTTAGATCACCATTAACAATTGCAACATTTATATCCATCTGATGTAACTCGAAACCAGAATGAGTTATTAATGCCATAATCATATGAAGTGAATCTTCTTTAATACATGTGAGAAAACCTTCATGTAATTCACTACTCCTAAATGAATCAATTGGTGACAAGTCTAATTTGGTACTCCTTTATGTTTACTTATGAATCCTTTTGGTTTTTAAAAAATCCATTACAACCAATAGGTTTAAATCATAAGTAACTTAATCAAATTTCAGACTTCATTGCACAACATTGACTCTTACCGATTTTACTTGGCATTATACCATAATATGGACTCACTGCAATTCATTATCTTGGAAAATATCAGAATTTTATTCAACAACAATACGTTTATAAGAGTCTCGTAGATAAACTACATAATATTACTAGGATAACCAACCTAATTCTGTATTAGATCACCTTGATATTGAATATTAAATATTCAACTTGATCTATTATTGTATTATATGTCGGTTAACGAATGTCAATAATTGGATTATCAATATTTGTTGATCCTTAATAATATATCCAATTATGAATTAGAGGGAGTTTTTGTACGACCTAAAACTGATCACTCCCACTAATCTGAACATTCTCTAGAACTTAATATTTCTAGATTCATATCCTAGTCATATTTCATATTTCTAATCTCTTTACCATTTTCTGATCTCACAATCTTTTATTTGCTTACTGTATTGTTTCTCTATTTCCACCTTAAAACCTTATAAGTATGTAGAGATACATATATTGTGAGTAATCATCAATTAAAGGATGAATGCAAGCTATACGCTTGATGCCAGCTAGTCATTTTCTTACTTGTTAATCATATCTCAACCATATGAACACTCTCAACTTTATCCATAATATGTCTATTATCCTATTAAACACATATGGTCAAAAACACCAAACTGACCATTTATCTTTATATGTGTTATAACCTTATAGGTAATCTTGATAAGACTATATTAAACTGGACAAGTATTCAAAATAAAATATACAAGTAATGACTCAGAAATATTATATAGACTCTTTTGTTGAACAACTATATTCCTCATTTTCATTATGTGCTCTCGCACCTATAATGGTAATAAACCTAAAAGATAAACTTTTATGATGAGTATTATTACATTAGATTTAACCTAAGAGGCCAACTACTCATCTAATGTCTTATGTAAGAACTTTACATTAATATGCATATCAACCAAATCACTATACATTGAAAGAACTTATTCTTTATAAACATGAAACATAAGCAGTTAAACTGCTCCCACTGTTCATTATAACTTATGTTCATAAGTTCAACCTCAAAAGTGGATCCTACTGGTTGATAAATTTAATATTCTTACAACTTTAATGAAGGAGAACAGTATCCTTCTAGATCTTATAACTATTATCCTCAACTCAGAAACTTTGATACTTATCATTTTTAAAGGGAATCTGCTATCCTTATGAAAGTAGAACCGATACATGCTTATCTTTATATTGAGACTTAACTTTATACTTTAATTTACCAATGCAAACTAAGTGATTTATCTTTATGAGTCAATTCCTGCATAATATTACCTGTGGGCTAAATATCATGCTATAACTCTTTATGTAATTAAACATTATAACTTTATGAATCAATTTCTTACACAGTCTAAATACTATGATTTGATTCTTCATACTTTATGATATAACTAGTCAATTATATTCTTATCCTTAATCCCTGTGGGCAAATTAAGTATTCATAATTTAACTATTATATCCTAATATATTAAGTTAACTAGGTCAATATTCCTGTGGGACGATACTAACTTCGTTAACTTAATCTATTACAATCTTGTGTCAGTTTAATCCAAATGTGATTTTATAAACTTTATATATACATAACTTTAATCCAACTAAGGATGCTGTGGCTACTCCTTAATATATTAATATATATATTCATCACTAGACACAAGCTATGTCCTTTCTTCCTAATGTGATTTATAGATACACTATATAATATATATACCTTAATGTAATTGAAGATGCTGTGGCTACTCTTCAACTAATTAACATATATTAATCAACTAGACATAATATATTATAGTTAGATAACTAATATATATGTATATGCTTAATAACTAGCATAGTTATCTAACTTTCTTGATTAATTGATCCTTAATCAATTTATTTGTCTAATTAATCTAACAATAATATCAGACAAAACTTTATTCAAACTTTTCCAGACGATCCGTTCCAAAACCTGACGGGTCGTCCCAGTTTGACTCTGTTAATACCCAGACGTATCCTCATGCAACTTCATTCAAAACAATCCGCCCTAAAACCAGACAATCTGTTCCAATGTGTTTGAGTAATGCAAACAGAAACTTTATGCAAATATAATCTGGAACGGTCCGTTCTAGGGCCAGAACGGTCCGTTTCAATTTGAGTCTGAAACCCTAATTCACTGGTAATTAGATTATATAACAGTTAGGGTTTACTAAACTTTCATAGATCATCTAACTATAATTATCTATATCTAAATAATTATCATATGCACAATTACTGCCATATCCTTTATAAATACAATTTGTGTATTACTATACCACATGTATAGTTCTTCAAGTTTGTTTAATCAATATAATGCTTGTAACGCCAATACTAATAGAATACCAGATAGTATGATGGTCTGTGGACTACATCAATACTTTATTACTATAGTATATTCAAGCATATTATTATTGACTAATCAATCTTAACCAAATAAGCCAACCATCTTTACAAAATTAGTATTTATGACAAACTGTGACTATTTTATAGAATTCCATAATAGTTATGTAATCTACAAGCTTTAATTAACAATGGAGAACCATCATATGTCTGATTATACCTTAATTTTCATCTTAAAATTCATTTCTGGACCAAACTCTGTTGGAACGGTCGTTCGAACTCCAAAAGGGTCGCCCCACACGAAAGGGTGCGTCCAAAGTTCATCCAGAAAATTTCTGACAGCCTGAACACTTTCTGGTAAATTGACAATAACTTTCTCTATACTTAATCGTTTTCTGTGTTTTTAGTCATTATAGAAACTAGATTCAAATATTTTTCTAATGACGCAAGTTTCATCAAAAACAAGTCTACAGATCAAAAGCTATGCCCCTCGAAAGACAGACTATCACAAATAAAATCGGACAAACTGTCAGGATGACCTATCTTGCAGACAACATATCTCACTCATACTTTATCGCAATTTTGCAAATTTACACTTTATGGAAAGATATCTGAAATATCTACATCCCAGTAAAATTTCATGCAAAACCGAATTACCAATTGAGAGAAATCTGGCCCGTAATACTGAAAGGTCAGAAAATTCAGAATCCCGACTGCCTAACCTCTACTGGTTGCAACTTGATTATCTCATTGTATACCCACTGGATTTTCAAGATGTTGGTCTCGTTGGAAAGTAGACTCATAGATCTTTCCAATTCCGAAAACCTCACTCAAATTGGATAAGCGGATCTTGAGATATTGCTTCACGAATTCAGACAATCAATGAAAATCAGACAAAACTCAATCCACTCAACACTTACAACAGAATTTCTCACAAACCGTTATGAAATTCCATTTCAATAAAGGCAATCCAGCGGCATAACCCGCTCTGATACCAACTGTAAGTGCTACAATAATTCTAGAATGCGGAAGTAACCCAAAATCGTAAAATACCTTGTGCCATCGCTAATCGAAATCGAGTGTTGAATGGATGAACTTGAAACCCGCAAACCAAGCGTGTCTCCTTCATCACTGATCTTCTCCATATCTCGTGTCTTCCTCAGCGAGATCTTGACGAGAGGGCACTACAGAAACCGATGTAACTTTCCTATACTCGATGGTGTATCCAAGGGAATAGTCGGTTCTGACTTGTCTCCCATCTCTTTCCTTATATTCTCTCTTACTTGCTATCTATATAATAGATGAACTGAAAGAATGGCAAAACCTCATGTATTCCATCAGTACAGAGGCTTATATAGGGGTGCACATCACTCAGAAGGCACCACAAGTGAGTCAGAATGAAAGGGTGCAAGATCAGACCACTATGTCCACATGCTCTGTATCTAACAATATGGACGAAATACTACACTATAATATAATTTAGATCTTACTTGTTCAAAATATTGTGTTATGCATAAAGAAATATTCATATAATGTGAAAATAAAGCTTATTTACTAACATTAGTTGAGTATTTTAAGCTATAATTTATTTATTCGACGTTAACTTATCATAATAATCAATTTGTAAGTTTTTTTTTAAAAAAAAAGAAAGCTCCTTATATGGTCTAGATTGAAATTCAATACTTAATAAAACTATTACATTATATTATATTATACATAATGAAATATGCATTAATGTGCTAATGAATGTTATTTGGAGCTTTAGTTGTGCGTTGTAAAGGATTCCTGATTCAGTTGATGTCAATTGATTAAAATAATCATATTTAAGCTCCTAATATGGTTTAAAATATAATTCAGATACTACTTTCAAAAATTGCATTAAAAATGAAGAAATTTGCATATATGTGCAAGTGAAACCTTTTTGGAACTTCAGTGGAGCATTTTATGTGATTCTTGATTCATCTGACGTCATTTGTCACAATAATCTAAGTTCCTTATATGGTCCAGAATACAACTCATATCATACTAATTCAAAATATTACGTGTTACATACAAAAATATGCTTATAATGTGCAAAAGAAGATTGTCTGGAGCATGAGTTGACAAGTTTAAGCGATTCATGGTTCGTCTGAAGTCATTTGATAATAATAATATATATTTTAGTATTTTATATGGTCTAGAATATAATTAAGAGCTTAATTATTAAAAATATTGTGTTAAAATTATAGAAATATGCATATGATGCAAATTGAGCTTTTTAGGAGTTTACTTGGGCAGTTTAAACATTTCTTGATTAATTTAACCGTCAATTGATCACAACGATGTATATTTAAGAATTTTATATGGTCTATAATACAATATAGATCTAATTATTTAAAAGATTGTGTCATAACATAAAGATATGATTTGCGAATAAAGGTTATTTGGAGCTAGCCCACGGGCTGTTTTGAACTAAAAAAAAAAAGGTTATTTGGAGCTTCACTTGAGCATTTAGGTGATTTTTTATTTATTCGACATCAATTGATCACAATAATCTTTATTTAAGCACTTTATATGGTCTAGAATATAATTCGGAACTTTCTTATTCAAAATATTACGTTACGCATAACGAAATATGCATATAATATGGAATAAAACCTTTATTTGGAGCTTCAGTTCTTTATTTAAAGTGATTCATGATTAATTAGATATCATTTAATCATAATAATCTATATTTGAGCTCTATATATGAATTAAGGTCTTAATTATTCAAAATATTGTGTTATACATAAAGAAATATTCATATAATGTGCAAATAAAGCTTATTTAAAACATCAGTTCAGTATTTTAAGCTATACTTGATTACCCCGACGTTAATTTTTCACAATTTATATTCAAGCACTTTATAGGTCTATAATATAAGTTAGATGCTAAATATTAAAAATTATACGTTATAATGAAAGAAATAAGCATATAATATGCAAATGAAGCTTATTTGAAGCTTCATTCGAGTAGTTTAAGCGTTTCTTGATAAATTTAAGTCATTTTGAGCATCACAATCCATAATTTACATTTATGCATTTAATATGATGTAGAATATAATTTAGATCTAACTTACTCAAAATATTCTGTTTCACATAAAGAAATATGCATATAATGTGCTACTGAAGATTATTTGGAGCTTCAGTTCTGCATTTAAAGCAATCATGATTCATTAGACGTCAACTAATAACAGTAATCTATATTTATGCTCTTGATATGGCCCAGAAAATAATTCGGATCCTACTTATTTAAAATATGCATTAAACATGAAAAAATATACTTAAATTATGTAAATAAAGCTATTCCGGCACTTCAGTTGATTCTTGATTCATCCGACGTTATTTGATCAAAATAATCTATATTTGAGCTCTTGATATGGTTCAAAATATAATTTAGATCCTACTTATTCAAAATATTTCGATAAACATGAAGAAATATGCATGTAACATGCAAATGAAACTTTTCTGGAGCTTCAGTTGAGCATTTTATGTGATTCTTGATTCATCCGATACTTTTTTATCGCAATAATCTATATATTTAAGCTCTTCATATTCAGAATATAATTCTGATCCTACTTATTCAAAATATTGCATTAAACATGAGGAAATAAGCATATAATGTACAAATTAAGTTTTTCTGGAGTTTCAGTTGAGTATTTTTATGTGATTATTGATTCATCCGTTGTTATTTGATCGCAATAATCTATATTCAACTGTTTGACAGCCACTGTCAAATTTTCGAAAAAAACATCTATATTCAAGCTCTTTGTAGGTCTAAAATATAATTCATTTGTTAATTAGTATTGCGTTATAATCAAAGAAATAATTTAACAGTGGCTGATTAATTTAATATTTTAAAAGTTTCTTGATTAATTTAACGTCAATTGGTCACTGTAATTCTATATTTGTGCATTTTATACATGGTCTAGAATATAATTCTTTCTAACTTACTTAAAATATTGTGACTATAAAGGAATATACACACGATGAATAAATAAATCTTATTTGGAGCTTCACTTGTGAATTTTAGGTAATTCTTGATTTATTCGACATCAATGATCACAATAATCTATATTTAAATACTATATATGTTCTAGAATATAATTCAGAACTAACTTTTTTAAAATATTGCGTTAAACATAAAGAAGTATGCATAAAATATGCAATTGAAACTTATTTACAGCTTTAGTTCTGAATTTAAAGCGATCCATAATTCATTAGATGTCATTTAATCATAATTCATTAGATGTTCTATAATATTATTCAGATCTTACTTATTGAAAATATTGTGTTATACATATTGAAATATTCATGTACTGTGAAAAGAAAGCTTATTTACAAACATCAGTTGAAATTTTAAGCTATCCTATATTTATTTGACGTTAATTTATCACAATAATCTATATTTGGCTCCTTATATGTTCTACAATGAAATTTTATCTTACTTAGTAAAATATTGCATTGTACATAATGAAATATGCATATAATATGGCGATGAAGAACATTTGGAGCTTCAGTAGAGCATTATAAAGGGTTCTTGATTAATTTGACGTTAATTGATCACAATAATCTGTTATTAAAGCTTTTGATATGACCCAAAATATAATTCATATCCTTACTTATTCAAAATATCGCATTGAACATGAAGAAATATGCATATAATAAGTAAATGATGCTTTTCTGGAGCTTCAATTGATATATACATACATTGATGTTATGTGTGATTCTTGATCACCATAATTTATATATAAGCTCTTTATATGGTCTAGAATAAAATTCATATACTACTTATTGGAAAAATTATGTTTTACATAAAGAAATAAGCTTATTGCGTGCAAAAAAGATTATTTGGAGCATGTGAGCATTTTATGCAATTCCGAAGACATTTGATAACAATAATTTATATTTAAGTACTTTTTATGGTCTAGAATATAATTCAAATTGAACTTATTCAAACTATTACGTTTCATATAAAAAAATATGCATATCATGAGCAAATAAAGCTTCTTTGGAGCTTTAATTGAGCATTTTAGGTGATTCTTGATTCATTTGACATCAATTGATCACAATAATTTATACTTAAGCACTTTATATGGTCTAAAATATAATTCAGAACTTACTTATTGAAAATATCGTGTTTCGCATAAAGAAATATGCATATAATGTGCAACTGAAGCTTATTTATAGCTCCAGTTCATTTTTTTAATGAGATTAATGATTCAATAGATATTATCATTTGACACTGATCAAGATGCCATGTAAGGTGCAAATCAGCAAAAGAGTTGTATCATCTTTTCAAAGAACAGTCAAAGGCTATTTATTAGTTAGTTCAGAGTTATCTTGAGTCTTAATTAGTCAAAATGAGTTAATAATCTGTTGTTGTAATTTGTGTTGTCTTTTGTGGTCTTCTAGGAGGTTATTAATGTGTTTTGGTATTAGAAAAAGTAGTTGAGATGATATATTAATGGGTAGTGAGTTTTAAATGTAATAGATTGCTATTTAAGCTGAAAATCACAATGTAATAGAAGATTATTGAATGAATATGAATTTCTGAGTTTATCTCTGTTTCTTCCTCTTGAGAGCTGAGTGTTTCTCCTCCTTGAGTGAATGTATCGTTACGCTTGCTGGTTCCTCTAAGTCTCCCGATCCGAATGGCGTCATCATTTAATCACAATAATCTATAATTGAACTCTTTTTATGGTCTATAATATAGTTCAGAGATTACTTATCCAAATTTTTGTGTTATACATAACGAAATATTCATATAATCTGCAAATAAAACTTATTTAAATCATCAGTTGAGTATTTAAAGCTATACATGATTATTTCGACGTCAATTTATCACAATAATCAATATTCAAGCACCTTATAAGTCAATAAAATTTAATCAAATATTAATTATAAAAAATAATGTGTTATAATTAAAGAAAGAAGCATATAATATGCAAATGAAGCTTATTTGGAGCTTCAGTTGTGCTTTTTAGGCGATTCTTGATTAATTTAACGTTAATTGATCACTGTAATCTATATTTAAGCATTTTATTTTAGTTTAGAATATAATTCAATCTAACTTATTCAAAATATAACATTATACATAAAGAAATATACACATCATATGGAAATAAAAGCTTATTTGGAGCTTCACTTTAGCATTTTAGGCGATTCTTGATTCATTCGACATCAAATAATTACAATAAAGCTTTTCAGGAGTTTCTATTGAGTGTTTTATGTGATTCTTGATCCATACGTGATCACAATAATCTATATTTGAGCTCTTGATATGGTCCATAATATAATTCTGATCCTACGTATTCAAAATATTACAATAAACATGAAAAAAATATAAATATAATACTCAAATGAAGCTTTCCTGGAGCTTCACTTGAGCATTTAAGTGATTCTTGATTCATTCGAGGTCAATTGATTACCATTGTCTACATTTAAGCACTTTATAGTCTAAAATATAATTTTCATGAAAATAAAAAAATATACACACAATGTGCAAATAAAGCTTTTTTTAAGGGCTGCACTTTTCATTAAAATAAATAAAAAGGTTACATATACCAGTACCCGAAGAAGTTCCGAACTGATATCGATAGCAAAATTATTATAGATGTGCAATTATTTGACATCCATTGATCCTGATAATCTATATTTAAACACTTTATATATTTTAGAATATAATTCAAAACTAACGTATTCAAAATACTGCTACACGGAAAAAAAATATGCATATAATGTGCAACTGAAGGTTATTTGGAGCTGAGTTCGGCATTAATTAGACGTTATTTGATCACAATAATCCATATATGAGCTCTTTATATGTTCTACAATATAATTCACATATTACTTGTTTAAAATATTGTGTTATACATGAAGAAAAATATTCATGCAATGTGAAAATAAAGCTTATTAAAAAGCATTAGTTAAGTATTTTAAGCTATATTTTATTTATTCGAAGTCAACTTATCGCAATAATCAATATTAAGTTATTCAAAATAAAAAATGAAACCTCTTATATGGTCTTGATTCATTTGACGTCAATTGATCTCAATAATAGATATTTAAGCTCTTGATATAGTCCAAAAATATAATTCGAATACTACTTATTCAAAGTATTGCATAAAACATGAAGAATATATGCAATAATGTGCAAATGAAGCTTTTTTGGAACTTCACTTGAGCATTTCATGTGATTCTTGATTCATCTGACATTATAAGCTCCAAATATGTTCTAGAATATAATTCATATCTTACTAATTCAAAATATTTCGTGTTAAAGAAATATGCATATAATATGCAAAAGAACATGAAAAAATTTAGATTTTAATCAGGAGCAATTTTCTTTGGGGCAATTACCAGAAAGTTGGTACAAAAAAAGTATCATTTAGTGAATTGGGATCAACTCTGTAGGAAGAAAATATATGGAGGTTGGGGCATTTTAAATTTGCATAAGATGAATAAGGCTTTAATGGGCAAATGGGCTTGGAAATTATTTTATAAAGATACCTAAAATCTTTGGTTAGAAATCTGTCAGAACAAATATAAAGGTAGGTGACCGGCTACGGCTTCCAGTTTTTTGAAGGATATTTGGTCTCTTCTCCCTCTTATTAAAATTGGTTTAAGGGAATTAGTTGGCAATGGAACTACCATAAAATTTTGGGAAGACCATTGGTTTGGAGATATTAGTTTTGCTAAAGAATTTCCAGAAGCTTTTAAAAAAACAAAGAAACCTTCTGCTACTCTTTTTGATGTTTGGGGTAAAGGTAGAATGAATCTATATCTAACAAGAGGCGTATCTAGAGCTCTTAGATTAGAAAATTTAGCTATTCAAAATATTTTGAATAGCACTACCCTTTGTAATAATAATGATTCTGCTCTTTGGCTTAGAGACCCTAAAGGAATCTATACTGTTAAGTCAGTATATGATTTGTTGAATAATGGAGGTATTAGAAGTTATAACACCAAGCTTATTTGGACCCTCAAAATTCCACTTAAAGTAAAATTATTTTTGTGGTTAGTTTTGGGTAATAAAATTCTGACACAAGATAATTTATCTAAGAGGGGATGGGTGGGACTGAATAAGTGCCATTGTTGTAGTAATTAGGAAACAGTGGACCATCTGTTTATGCATTGCAACAACATGGGTAGTTCTTGAGATTTTATTGATAATTTCAATAATATAGGTTTTAGAGTACCCAGGACAAGCTTTATTGAGTTTTGGCAGAAAATTCAATCTTTGCATAAGCAAGATAGTAATTATATGGGTACATTATTAGCTTCTGCCTGTTGGACTATGTGGAACAATAGAAATGGAGTTGCTTTCAATAATAAAGCTATGCCTCCTTTTAGTAGTTTAGCTTATGCCACATTCAATCATTTTTGTCAATGGACAGGTATGAATACAGGTTTGGAGACACATTTGGCTCAGGCGATCAGAGGAAATGCAAATACCAGTGCAACTCCTAGAGTTTTTACTCAACCAGGTCCAGGTGAATATGGTCATGTCTCGGATGCTTCTGAGTCTACAGCTACTTAGGATAGTTGTTTACTGTTATTTGCTGTTTCTACTTTTTTGTTATTGTTGGCGGTATGAGCTTTAGGCTGATGTTGTTAGGTTTTTTTGTTTGCTTGGCTTGTTGTATCTAAGTCACTGCTTGTGACTTAAACTTCTTATTTTCTTTTATGATATTGGGCTCCCCTTCCTGGGGTTCTTTGTTTCAAAAAAAAAAATAATATATAATGTGCAAATAAAGCTTATTTAAAATATCAGTTCAGTAATTTACGCTGTACGTACTTCATTACTTTGACATCAATTTTTCATAATAATTTAAATTCAAGCACTTTATAGGTCTAAAATATAAGTCAGATGTTAAATATTAAAAATATTACGTTATAATTAAAGAAATAATCATACAACATAAAAATGAAATTTATTTGAAGCTTCATCTGAGCATTTAAGGGCTGCATGATAAATTTAACTTCATTTGATCTTCATAATCTATATTTATGCATTTTATATGGTCTAGAATATAATTTAGATTTAACTTATTCAAATTATTACGTTATGCATACAGAAATATGCACATGATGTGCAAATAAAGCTTAATTGGAACTTCACATGAACATTTTAGGCGATTATTGATTCATTCGACGTCAATGGATCATAATAAGTTCTATTTAAAAAAAATTCTATGGTCTATAATATAATTCAGAAATAACTTATTCAAAATATTGCATTACACATAAAGAAATATGCATATAATGTGCAACTGAAGATTCTTTCAATCTTCAGTTCTGCATTTAAAGCAATTCAAGATTCATTATATGTCAACTGATCACAATAATCTATATTTCTACTTATTCAAAATATGCATTAAATATGAAGAAACATGCATATGTGCAGATGAAGTTTTTTTGGAACTTGAGTTGAGTATTTTTTGTGATTCTTTAGTCCCTGACATTATTTGATCAAAATAAAACATATTTGAGCTCTTGATATGGTTCATAATATAATTCAGATCCTATTATTCAAAATATTTCAATAAACATCAACAAACATGCATATAATTTGCAGATGAAGCTTTTTTGGAACTTGAGTTGAGTATTTTTTGTGATTCTTTAATAACTGACATTATTTGATCAAAAAAATACATACTTGAGCTCTTGATATGGTTCAGAATATAATTCAGATCCTATTTATTCAAAATATTTCAATAAACATCAAGAAATATGCATATAATGTGCAAATGAAACTTTTCTGGAGTTTCAGTTGAGCATTTTATGTGATTCTTGATTTATCCAACACAATTTGATAACAATAATCTATATTTCAGCTCTATTATATGGCCCAGAATATAATTCAGATCCTACTTATTCAAAATATTGCATTAAACATAAAGAAATATGCAAATAATTTACAAATGAAGTATTTCTGAAGTTTCAGTTGAGTATTTGATAATAATTATTTATATTTAAGAATTTTATATGGTCTATAATACAATTCAGATCTAACTTATTTCAAAATATCACACCATACATAAAGAAATATGCATATGATGTACAAATAAAGCTTTTTTGGAGTTTCAGTTAAGCATTTTAGGAGATTTTTTATTCACTCAACATCAATTGATCACCATAATCTATATTTAACTACTTTATATGGTCTTGAATGTAATTCAGAACTTACTTATTCAAAATATTACGTTACACATAAATAAATAATTAAATATGCATATAATATGCAACTCAACCTTATTTGGAGCTTCAATTCTGTATTTAAAGCGAGTCTGCGTTCATTAAACATCATTTAATGACAGTAATCTATATTGAGCTCTTTATATAGTCTATAATATAATTCATGTCTTCATTATTCAAGATATTGTGTTATATACATAAAGAAATATTCATATAATGTGCAAATAAAGCTTATTTAAAACATCAGTTAAGTATTTTAAGCTATACTTGATTACTTCGACGTCAATTTATCACAATAATCTATATTCAAGCACTTTATTGGTCTATAATATAACTCAGATGTTAAAAATTGAAAATAATACATTATAATTAAAGAAATAAGCATATAATATGCAAAAGAAGCTTACTTGAAGCTTCAGTTGAGTATCTTAAGCGTTTCTTGATAAATTTAATATCGTTTGATCATTATAATTCATAATTTATATGCATTTGGTTTAGAATATAATTTAGATCTAACTCATCCTAAATTATGCATAAAGAAATATACACATTATGTGCAAATAAAGCTTATTTGGAACTTTACTTAAGCATTTTAGGCGATTCTTGATCATTCGACGTCAATTGATTACAATAATCTATATCTAAGCACATTATATGGTTTAGAATATAATTAGAACTAACTTATTCAAAGTATAGCATTACAGATACAGAGTTATGCATATAATGTGCAACTGAAGATTATTTCGAGCTTTAGTTCTGCATTTAAATCTCATGATGCATTAGATATAAACTGATCACAATAATCTATATTTATGCTCTTGATATGGCCTAGAATATAATTTGTATCCTACTTATTCAAACTATTGCATTAAACATCAAGAAATTTGCATATAATGTGCAACTGAAGCTTTTTCCGGAGCTTCAGATAAATATTTTATGTGATTCTTGATTCATCCGATGTTATTTGATCAAAATAATCTATATTTGAGCTCCTGATATGGTCCAAAATATAATTTAGATCCTACTTACTCAAAATATTGCAATAAACATGAAGAAATATGTATATAATGTGCAAATGAAACTTTTCTAGAACATCAGTTGATTCATCCGATGTTATTTGATCAAAATAATCTATATTTGAGCTCCTGATATGGTCCAAAATATAATTTAGATCCTACTTACTCAAAATATTGCAATAAACATGAAGAAATATGTATATAATGTGCAAATGAAACTTTTTTGGAACATCAGTTGAGCATTTTATGTGATTTTTTATTCATCCGACGTCATTTAACCACAATAATCTATATTTATGTGGTCTATAATATAATTTATATCCTACTTATTCAACATATTGCATTAAACATGAAGAAATATGCATATAATTTACAAAGGACATTTTTCTTGAATATCAATTGAGCATTTTATGTGATCATTGATTCATCCGACGTTATTTTGATCGTAAAATCTATATTCAAGCTCTTTGTAGGTCTAAAGTATAATTTCGTTGTTAATTATTAATAAAATTGCGTTATAATTAAAGAAATAAGCATATAATATGAATATGAAGTTTATTTGGAGTAACTTGGGCATTTTAATAGTTTTTTTTTAATTTAAAATCAATTGATCTCTACAATCTATATATTAGCATTTTATATGGTATATAATATAATTCAATTTGAACTTATTCAAACTAATACATTACACGTAAAGAAATATGCATATGATGTGCAAATAAAGCTTCTTTGGAGCTTCACTTGAACATTTTAGTCGATTCTTAATTCATTCGACATCAATTGATTACAATAATCTATATTTAAGTATACGATCTAAAATATAATTCATAACTTTTTCTAAATATTGTGTTACGCATAAAGAAATATGCATATACTGTACAACTGAAACTGATTTGGAGCTTCAGTTTTTTTATTTAATTTGATTCATGATTCATTAGACATCATTTAATCTCGATAATCTATATTTGTGCTCGTTGTATGGTCTATAATATAATTAAGGTCATACTATCCAAAATACTGTGTTATATATAAAGAAATAGTCATATAATCTGCAAATAAAGCTTTTTTGGAGCTTCACTTGAGCATTTTAGGCGATTCTTAATTTATTTAATGTCAATTGATCTTAAATAATCTATATTTAAACACTTTATATATTCTAGAAGATAATTCAGATCTAACTAATTCAAATTGTTGTGTTACAAATATAGAAATATGCATATAATGTACAACTGAAGCTCATTATTTGGAGCTTCAGTTCTTCATTTAAAGTCATTCATGATTAATTAGACGTAATTTAATAGCCATAATCTATATTTGAGCTCTTTATATGTTCTATAATATAATTCAGATCTTAATTGTTCAAAATATTTTGTTGTACAAAAAGAACAATATTCCTATAATGTGAAAATAAAGCTTATTTAAAAATATTAGTTAAGTATAGATTATACTTTATTTTGCCCTGCTGAAGAGGAGAATGAATTGCACCTGTTCTTTACTTGTCCATTCTCAGCTTCCTTGTGGCAACAATTTTGTAACCTAACAAGCCTCACTTTACCTTCGGTCAAGGATTCGGTCCTAGAGACATCCTTGAAACCTACCTTCTCTCAATTGCCCTGTGAAGGATAAGATGGTTTGTTTTCTAATGACGGTTCTTTGGTCGATTTGGGGAGAGCAGAATAATAGAATATTCCGAGATGAAGCAAAACTGGTGCAGGTTTTGGCGAGGAGTGCACATGAAGATGGTGCGATGTTCTTAAGTTCTTTAACTAGGACAGTACTGCTTCTAGCGGTGCCGAGGGTTGTTCTTTAAGTTTTTCTTTTCTTTTTTCTTGACAGCAGCTGTCAAGATTTCATATATATATATATATATATATATATATATATATATATAGATAAGCTATTGTTCTATGGATAGGACTGAGGAGTTTTCCTATCCAGTTTTTGACTGTCGGATGGTGTTAAGATTCGTGTAAGATTTAAGATATCTGGTGAGGATGGCTGCGCTGAGGGTCGATTCTGAGTTAAAAATTTCCGTTACTCTTCTCTCCGCACCTCCGTTACTCCTCTCCTTCTCCAAATTGCGGAGCATTTACTTGCGTTAGTTGCTGTCTTCTTCTCCAAATCGCTCCTCTTCTCACAGATACCTCTCCTTCGAAACCTAGAAACCTTGTTTGAATGGCCTCCTCTCCTCACTTTTTGCTCTCTCCCTGCCTCTCTCTCCTCAAATCGTGCTCTCGCCCCCTCATCAGAGCCAATGGTTGCTCGTGACACCTCCAGCTCAGCTGTTCAAGCACGCTTCTCTTTCCGCCTCCATAAACCCTAAATTGTCGATTCAAGTAAGCACTCCAGTTCTTATGCTTTATATGGTCTAATTCCTTCCCTGATTTTTCCGTAATTTTGCTAATTTGGTTAATTTTTACCTAATTCTTCTATTTAGTAAAGAATCAAGCAGTGGCTTTGATTTTAAGAGTTAATAAGAATTGGGACTTGTGATTTTTTCTCACTCATCGTAATATGACTGAGGTATTGAAGATGCATATGCTAAGCTGGATGCTAGACAGGAAGTGCATATCAATTCAAGTGGTACTGGCTGATTGAAGGGATGGCCTGATTTGAGCAGTCATATGGACCAAAATCATACAGGACATCTAATGCTCATTATGATTTGACAAGTACATTTGTAATTTTGACTTTATATACTAAAGCAGATTGTTGGAAGAATGAAGCAAGCAGGCAGCTGCCACTTGTGTTGAAGATTTAATTTTTTTAGTATAGATGAAAGATTACCATATACGTACTGGTATGTATTATTAGTACAAGGATAAACTAATATGTGTGAATTACATGATATACTAACTGCAAATTTCTGTAAACATGTAGTTGACTTGAAGGATTCAAAGCTCTGGCAAGGATGACTAAAATAATGGAGATAATGCTTTTACAACTTCTTGGACATTAGAAAGACATAGCTGCTTCAATATCTAGTGTTATTGTGTTTAATGGAGAGCGACTAGTAAAAAAAAAGTTTTAATTTCATAAAGTGTTCAAGTATTATTGTAATTTTGTACACATACTGGTGTCATACTACAATTTGTTTATTTAATATTATTTATCTTCAAACAGCCTATTGAAGTTTGATAATAATATATATCAAAACACTTTACATGTTGGAAAGTACATGCATGTACTAACAGAGAAGCATGTTACATCTTAATACTTCTAGTTATTCCAAATGTCTCCCATTTACGGTAATCTTTCATATATTTCTTTGGCCCTTGTCCACCATGAGTTGATTGTCTCGGATCATGTTGTGTCATTTGATTGCAAGCTATCTCTTCTAGAGTAAAAGACTACTGGAACCTTGCTGTTGCAGAAAAGGTAGCAGAAACTATACTCTTTGAATTCTCCTTGATTCCTTCAAAGAGCGAGACATTTCTGGATTTCCATATGGCACGTATCAGGTAGCAGAAAAATTGTAGCTGGCTTAGATGAAGAAAGGGTCACTAATTTTACCAAATTATAGAATAAACTAAAATTAGTCATTTACTGATATGACATATATCAGAATGAGACAGAAAAACTAAACTATTACCTGTGTTCTCTAGCTATTAACCTTGGACTAAAGCACCGTTTAAACAAAAAAAAAATAAAAAAAAAGAGAAAAATTGCTATTAATCTTGAGATTCACTGTTATTTACCCTTCTTACTGTTGCAACTACTTACTGTTATTTCTCCTTCTTACTGTTAATTACAAGAGAAAAATTGCTCCAAAATAACCCAACAAACTAAAGAGAAAAGCAAACTGCAAATTGACGAAACAAACAAACTCAGGGGAGTGGTTTCAGGCCAGACAGGTCAATCTAGGGTTTTAGTCGAAAGATTCAGGGAATCCATCGAGTTTGAGACATGAGTTTGAGAGAGAGAGAGGGAGAGATGAATTTCTACTTTCGCGTACGGATTTACAGACATAGATAGCAAGATGGAGAGATGGAGGCGCGATTTTGGAGAGGAGAGGCGCGATGAATTTCCATTCTTTGTTTCTTTCTTTCATCTGCGTACAGCAAGCGTGAGAAGAAAGAGAGGTGGTTTTTGGAGATGGAGACAGAGTCACAGAGGAGTAACGGAGGTGCGGAGAGGAGTAACGGAAATTTTTAACTCAGAATCGACCCTCAGCGCAGCCATCCTCACCAGATATCTTAAATCTTACACGAATCTTAACACCATCCGACAGTCAAAAACTGGATAGGAAAACTCCTCAGTCCTATCCATAGGACAATAGCCTATATATACTTATTTATTCGACGTCAACTTATAAAAAAAAAGTCCTAATATGGTCTAGATTGAAATTCAGATCTTACTTATTAAAAGTATTACATTATACATAATGAAATAAAATATGTATATAATGTACTATTGAAAATTATTTGGATCTTCAGTTGTGCATTTTAAAGGATTATTGATTTATTTGACGTCAATTAATCACAGTAATCTATATTTAAGCACATTATGTGGTCTCGAATATAATTAAGAACTAATTTATTCAAAATATTGCGTTACACAAAAAATAAATATGCATATAATGTGCAATGCTCTTGATATGGCCCAAAATATAAATCGGATCCTACTTATTCAAAATATTGAATTAAACATGAAGAAATTTGCATATAATGTGCAAATGAAGCTTCTCCAGAACTTCAGTTGAGTATTTTATGTGATTTTTGATTCATCCGACGTTATTTGATCAAAATAATATATATTGAGCTCTTGATATGGCCCATATTATAATTCAGATATTATGCATTCAAAATATTGCATTTAACATGAAGAAATATGGATGTAATGTGGAAATGGAGTTTTTCTAGAGCCTTTGTTGAGTATTTTATGTGACTCTTAATTCATCTGACGTTATTTGATTGCAATAATCTATGTTTAATCCTTTGATTTGGCCCGTAATATAATTCAGATTCTACTTTTTCAAAATATTGCATTAAACATGAAGAAATGGGCATATAATGTGCAAATGAAGTTTTTATGGAGTTTCAGTTGAGTATTTTTATGTGATTCTTGATTTCTCTTATGTTATTTGATCGCAATAATCAATATCCAAGCGCTTTGTAGGTCCAAAATATGATTCTATTGTTAATTATTAATAATGTTGCGTTATAATTAAAGAAATATGCATATAATATGAAAATGAAGCTTATTTGGAGCTTCAAACTCATTTTAAACGTTTCTTGAGTAATTTAATGTCAATTGATCATCGTAATCTATATTTGAGCATTTTTATATATGATATAGAATATAATTATTTCTGATTTATTCAAATATTGTGTTATATATAAGAAATATACGCATGGTGTGCGAATAAAGCTTATTTGGAGCTTCACTTGAGCATTTTAGGTGATTCTTTGGTCATTTGACATCGATTGATTACAATTTGGTTGCATAAGGTTAGAGGAAGGTATTTCTGAAATCAGGATTAGGTTATTTAGATTTCACCCCAAATTAATTATCTTATGTATTTTGATTTTTACAAGTTTATTGCGACATCTCAGTTAATTGCCTAATATTTTATTTCTCGTTAATGATACAAGTTAATGATATAAGTTAAGATGGATAAAATTAAATTTTAACTAGCCGCATCGGAAGACTGATACAGATTACGGCATTTTTTGTTGTTAATAATATAAAGTTTTGTTTTTATGCCATTATTTTAACTAGAGGGGTATATCGAGCTTCGCTCGATGTAGATATCTATAATAAGAATATTTTTATTATGTTTCTATAGTTTAATTATGTTTATTTTTTTATATATGGTTAAGATATATTTATCTTTAGAAATATAGTTTAGTTATTGTAGGTAATTTGATTTGATTAAATTTTAAAGAGTTTGATCAATTTAAAGGAAAAAATTATATGTGTGTAAATATAGTTATAGTTATCTGAATTAATATGATTAATATGATTTATATTAGGTTGATATTATTCATGAAATGTAATATGTTTATAAATGACTTAAATAAAATATATATATATATCGTAAAAAATCTGATATTTTTTCTATTTTTAATTGAATGAATTTAATTTATATTTTGTCAACCAAAATTAAAAATGGTGATGAAGAGAAATTAAGGTGGAGAGGGACTCTAAGCAACACAAAAGAGATGAAGACATGATGAAAATGAAAATAGGAAGGGGTCACAAAAATCAGAAATAAAACAATGTATTGCCAAATTATTATCTGATGTTGAACCGAGTCAGTTTTATGAGCAATAACACCCGACACACAATTAGTTACAAAGTATCATATTACATAAATCAGAAAAATGTTATTGCACAACTATTTCATAATGCTTGGAGTGTCGGATGATATTTAATTAAATGATTCCGACACTCACACATCTTTATTTATAATATTGATGCACTATATAGTGGCATAAAGATAAGTTTTATATTTTTACAATGGCACATAACTCAATTTAATTAATTTGTGGTGGCATAAAAATAATATGTCATACATTAACGGCGTTTTTCTAATTTTAAATTTTTATAGTGACATATTTAAAAGGGTAAAAATGGTAACAGTTTTTCAATGGCATAAAACTAATTTGTCATTTAGTGATTACATTTAATAATTTTAAATTTTCACAGTCATAAATCTTAATATATATATATCAATGAGGATGTGAAAGGATAGTGTTCCTTTGATAAAATAAATATATGGCACTATTTGCGCTGTTTTTTTTTATCAAACGCAATTAGTGTTTTATGTCCGTATTAACCATGTGTGCAATTTTGTTTTTCTCTATTTTAGGATTTTATTATTTGATTTTTCTTTTTTCTTTATTTCTTGCGTTGATATAAGCCAGTAGTTTGGTCCATCCCTCTTGTTTTAAAGTTGATAGTAGGGCGTAAATTGAGATCCAGGTTAGACGACGACCAAAATCTGCAAGGGTAACTTGGGAGTTTTAGGCCACGTTTAGTGTTGGCTCCTTGTTCTTTTTTCTTGTCTTTTTTTTTTCAGCTTGTCAGCGACTGTCAAATTTATCTAAAAAAAAACTTGGGAGTTTTTACTATCCAATATGCAATATGTTTCGCTTTAAAAGTCTTCAAAATTTGATAAACAAACTTCTAATTAAAATCCATTAAACAGAATTACAACACCAATGAATAATTTGTATTGCAATTAATATTGTCTGCACAATAAAGGCACCTTTATCTTCAATCACGCTTTTCAATACAGTAATTTGTATTGCCACTTCTCATGTACAACAAAACAATTTACCGTATCAATTGACGTTCTTCCCGGTTTGTTGATTCTGCAACTTATTTTTTATAGAATTATGCTTGTTTTATATGAATTATGTACGAATACTTGTCACGGGCAGTACCAGCGGCATGAAATTAGTGATCGAAAACAACCAAAAATCGGCCGAGGAACAAAATTATAAAAATGATTAGAGATCAAGAGACGGCAGATGAATCAAATTTTAGATAAAAAAAAAAAGAAGAAGAAGAGAAATAAGGTTATTTTTCGGCATGTCATGTTCCCTCAGCCGAAAACATAATCTCAAGTTCCGAGAATGTAACAACTAAGATGGAGTATGACAAAACATGTGACCACATACAGATAATGGCGGCGCATACCATGTGCTTTTAGTTAACCTCCCTGTTCATTTAACCAAATCCTTTTATGGATTCCGTAGTTAAGAAAACTAATTAGAGAAACTTCCGGGAGTGTAGACCCCATCCACCGAAATTCTTTTCCTGAGGCCCATAGCCTAGGCACCACTCATTATTAGTCATTACTCATTAGACATACAAAATCTTCTTTATTTTTCTTTTCTTTTTTCTTTTAGATTCATTAGACAAATTTGGATCGTGTGACGCGACACGTTAGACAAATTCTGACAAAACGAGACAATATTAAACAGAACGACTAAGTTTATTTTAATATTTGAAATCTAAAGGTAAGAATTTAATGTGAATTGATTTTTTTATTTATTTAATGAATGCTTCACATTTATTTAGTATGATACTTGGTTAATTTACTCATTTATTTTCCGTATTAAATTTTCTTCCTTTACTAATTTATTTTTTGTAAAATGAAGTGTTTTCTTTTGTTTTGTGATAGTTGACGTTGTGAAATAACATGAAATCCAATATTTTCAATATTCTGAGTTTATTTTCTAAATATGAAATACTTTTTTTTTTGGCTTCTTTTGTTCAAATATATATTTGATTGATAAAAAAAAAATCACACAAACTCCAATTAACAATTATTTTGGACACTATATGTCTATATGACATTTGGATGGATAATAGCTACTTCGTAGTTAATTCTCATGTACCATTATTTAAATTGAAAGCTAAATTAATGACTATTTTCAAAATTCAAATTAACATATTAATATCGCTAATTCAATTCATAATCCAAACCTAAAAATTCGACGGACTTATATACTTTTTACATTTAACTCTCAACAGGCATAACTGCATAAGTATGCAATTAGAAGTTCGCATAATTTTTTACTTGGTGGCCTTACAAAAAATCAGAAACATAATAAATGGCAAAGATTTCATTCTTGACGTCACAATGGAAAGAAATCAATCTCGTTGGCTTTAACGAAGCACTAGTTAATTCATTTGCTTAGCATATATATATATTTAAAAAGTGTACTACTTATCCTTCCAGCACTACTTAATACATGTGATTAGCATATATTAAAAAAAAAAGTGTACTATTGATCCTCCCAGCAAGGCATATCAATCAACTTATTCTATTTAATTTGTTGTTGTGCAATGCACATTCAAACCTTGAACCACAAGGAAACACTTCCCCTGTTTGACGCACCCAAAAACCAGCAAAGCGCAATTGTCCAATTGCCTCTATTTTGGATCTGACGTGACACTCCTCTTGTGTCATTACGTACCCACGCTAGGTTCATTCGAGTTTGGTTTATTTCTTGTATAGTTCCTACTTTTTATCCCAAATTATGACAACCCCCTTACCAAAAATTGTATATGATATTCTCTGAGGTCAGTTCAATAATGATGCTTAAGCTGTATAATAGTTGTAAAAAGCTAGTGTAATAAGGGCATCATTCTATAGGTTTATTGTCGTGTTAATAAATTTTCAGAGATAACAACTAATTATTTGATGTATGCTAGTGGTGAGAAGAGGTGTACGTAGATGCCAGTTTAAATACCTCGTGTCACTCACAATAATGGTCCTAGATGCTGTACAGACCGTCACATGATTAGCGCAGCAGGAGATCTTTTTCCCATAAGCATATCTTCTAAGAAACCAAGTTGCGCCTACAAAGAAAAACCATCAAAACATCCATCAAAAAATTACAAAGAAATCTCCAGTGCATAATAAAGAAAGAAACCAGTAACCTGTCAGCCTTATCCAATATTTCAACACAGCAGCACCGTCTCACCTCACCGACAGAACTGCCAAGCAACCTCCACGTGGCCAAGTTCACAATTGATTATTTTTTGAGGGACTTCCAACAGTTGATTAGTTCGTCTTATCATACCCATGAATAATGCCAACTACCAGAGTAGATGCCGTTCCCATGCCGGCTGAAATTGAAACGGAATCATACCGGCTGTTTAAATTTAATTTATTTTTGTTTATGTCATGAATTAAGTACATAGAATATACAGAATGTCTTTGTTTTGATTTTATTATTATATTTGATTTATAAAATTAAATAATTCAAAATGTAAAAGTTAAATATCAGAATAAATTCATGGCCATAATTTATATTTTATATACGTAAAAATTATAATATTTCTACTTTTTTTTTATTGACATCAGAAGCTTTTAAATTTGTTGACGTGGATAATTTCTTTATGTTGAATTTTGAAGTTTTTTTTATTCCTATAAAAAGATGTTGAAAATATCTGACCATAAATTTTATTTAGAGAAAATAATATTGATAAAATTTAACAGTAGTATCTTGTCATTTCTATTTTATAATGTTAGCATTAACAAGTGTACACTGCATAATCTGAGTATTGAAATTATCCTTGCACAATATTATATTAGAATAATTTTTTATTAGGATGACTGATATAAACTTTATATAAAATATTCGAAGTCATCTAAAACCACTATTAAATAATATATTAGAGAACTAAAACTCTCTTTAAATTAGCTATGGCCATTAGGGTTAAAGTTAAACTAAGGCGAAGTTGTTGTTGTTTAATTTATCACGCCTTGTATTATTTGTGTTTTGAATTTTTTTTGTGTCATATAGTAATGTGCTGTTAAATAAAAAAATACTTCATTTTACTACAGCTAAATTATTTATGCCTATCTATGGCTATTAATTAGTCGAGGTAATCATGTAAATCCAACTAATTTGGTCTTTTCCAATAAAATTTCAAATCGAACATCTTATTAAAATTTCCTTCTCCAAAAATTAATAATAAACCAATTATAAATCGTTCTCTAGATTTTTATGTCAAATATTTAAAGTCAATTTATTAATATTGATAATAAATACGTTGTTAAGTATGGATTTTTTAATAATGACAAAAATATTGTTATTTTTTTAATAAAACTAGGAAATACAAAATAATCCTTTAATTTTGGTTGCCACTGTTCCAAAAAAGCTGGAATATACCGGTGCAGCATTCGCTGTTTCAGCCGAGATGGCCATTTTTTACTCGGACGAGCATGTATAAATAGACCCCAATTCAAAACCATTCTCACCGCAAGTCAATCACACAACTACTAGAACTACCCCAAAAAGAAAGCCAAGCATTTAGCACGAGCACAAGATGTCAGACATAGCACTTTTGGTGGCAGAGGAATTTGAGAAGAGGAAAGATTTGGCAAGAGAGATGGCTCAATTCAACTCTTGGGTTCTCTCCAAAGCTTCTTCTCTTGGCAATATGGTGAAAGAGGAGGCGATTTTACTCAAAGATGCCACGGTTAATGAATTGGAGAAGCCGAAGAGCCCGATCGGTCTGGCCGCAATGGACGGCGTCTTCTCGGCTTGATATTTAATAGTTTCGTAAGATCAAGCTTGTAATATATAAACTTGAAGTTTTGATTTTCCTTTTTGTTGGGTGGTTTTAGCTGATCCCAAAAAATTGTAAATTTGACATAAGAGTTCTGAGTTTTAATGCTGCTGCTAATAGACTTATAAGTTTTCTTCTTTTCTCTTTTGATTGAAATTGCCTTTTTGCTGCGTAAGCGTGAGCATCCCAGTCTAATTAAATTGTTTTGCCCATTTCTTCGACATCAAATTAGTAATATTTGAATATAGCATGGCATTTCACCGGAGTACTTGTTGAAATTATTTAGTAGTTATAACTACTTGTCAATAAAACTTGATTTGAAATCAATTTATCATCACATTTTTTTTTTTTTTTTTTTTTTTATCTCTTAAAGCCCGTAGGCAATCACTAAACCATATTACATCAGTATACATAGTTGAGGGCTACATACAATAAATTGACAACTAAACACCCATATTAATTGAGAGGAACAACCCAACACTCCCTGTAAACTGAGACAAAGTTTAGGGAGATGAGCACAACTAGAGCACAAATAAGCATTTTTTAAAGTGCCTAATATCTAGATTCCTCCCATTGGATGAGGCTAAAAATCTTTGAAAAGCATTGGGTGACTGATAAAAACTCAAGTTGTACTTTCCAATAGCACCGTGCCAGTAGCCCTCTAAAAAACCTCTTATCCCGCCCCAATCATTGTGCTGAAACGACCCATCTGTAATTCAATTTATCATCACTGCATTCAGATGGTGGTAAATAGATACAACCAAAACAGGATGGGCAAGAAGATGATTATGACGGGTTGATTGAAACAAAGCAGGTCAAAAGATGAAGATACGGAGATGAATATTTTATCGTCTTTTTTATTGTATAAATACATATTTTTGCATAATGGTTCTTACTTTAAAAAATAACAAGATTTTAATAAAAATTTAAATGGTTGAGCTAACATTATTGTTTATTTCTTTATGTGTAGGTGACAATGTCTACCGTTATCCCGATTATCTAAAATTACAAAGAAGATTCAAGGTGTTGTGCATTGTCGTGTAGTTAAAATCTGGGATGCTGTTGATACCAAAAACAGCAACATATGGGGCAAGAATTTTGTATTGGCTGAAAGAGAGGTAAAATAAATTATTATATCGTTCAGTTATCCAAATGTTAATTTGTATGTGTAGTGTTACATAATTGTATACTACAAATTTGAATATTGTGAATTTTAAAATTAGGGAGGTGAAATCCAAGGGATTGTCCCTGTCATTATCTATTGATGTATCGAAGGCGATTTTAAGGAAGGTTTTGTCTATGAGATTGGAAGGTTCACAGCCGAACACGTAAGAGATAATGGTTTCTTGACCGTACCTCATGATTTTACAGTGTCATTGTCGAGACAGACGTGCGTAATGCAGGTGGCTTCCAAATCAAACGACATACCTTTTTGCTTCTTTCCGTTCAAGCCTCTGGAAGACATCAGCACTGAAATAAAAGATGACAAAGAACCAATAGGTTTGTATATGTAATATTGAGGATTATAGAAATATTTGTTGTCTATATTTTGATACAAGTTTTAAAAATTAGATTTTTTTTTTTTCATTTGAACAGATATCATTGGTGTTCTTACCGATTTCTCAAGAATAGAGGAGAGGATGGCAAAGGGTCGGCCTACGAGGATGCAAGTTCTATTCATAACCAATTGAGAGGTTATATTTTGAAATTATTCATTTACTTATATTTTTCATCTTCTTAATTTGTCTAATCAGTTCTTGGATAGCCATGTTGTCCAAATTCAACAGCTGCAGTAATCGTCTTTCATCTTAGTAAGACATTTGAGCATCCATCAAAATACCAGTCAAAAGGTTGTTGATTCTGACAATCTCAGCCCCACAGATATATTGTCCACTCTGAAATTATCGATATTATCAACAATTAAATTCTGATAAAATTACTCTAATAAAAAGTGTTATTCGCCTTATACCATTAGAAACCTTTCCATCTTTCTTATTTTTATTTTTAGCTAATTAAAGGACAAATACATTTTTGATGGTTTGTAGCTAATTGTTGCAATAACACTTTTTCATCTCTGGCAAATCAACATTTCAGCTTTTTCATGATTAAAATAAGATGAATCACTGATAATCTTTCATATGTGTTTGCACAAGACATGTTTAGCCCAGCTTGCTAAAAAAATGCTAGAATGCAGGACCTGTGATGTTGTTGTATCGGTCCAAAAGGTAATTGGAAAATTACCACCCTTCTTCTATTTGTTTTTTCTGTATTGTTATCCCCTTTTGTATTTGGCAAGGCTAGAGGTAAGACCAATTACTGCAATTCTTAGTCCTTTTGTAAAGCAAGTAAAATGCGTCAAAAGAGGCAATTTATACTTTCTAATTTTAGTTCAGTTGTGTCTATTTCTATGACCACGAATTGGGAGCTTGCTACTAGAGGTTTTTGTTTCACCATTTTGTTTATCTTTCTTAGTTACCGCCTTAAAGGAGAAGAAAGAGTTACTGACACATTCACAAAGAAAAAGGCCTTGAATTACAGAGGTTGATCCTTGAACCAATTTACTCCTTTTAATTTACCCTTGAAATAAAACCAATAACAGCCCAGTTATTGGACCTTGAATTGGTTAAGATGCATAAATGATTGGATTTAGCCATGTTGTTGTTTGCTTTTCAAAAGAACACTGCAAAGGATTTGAAACTGTACCAGTAAGGTACCACCATATTTCAGCTTTTCTATTATTTATAGTTTGAAATTTTTGTTTCTATGCTTCAGGCAAAACCAATTCCCAGGGTGTGACAAGGGGTTTGTACAGGGCCCATCCTCACCAATTGTGTGCGTTACCGGCCCGGACCTGCGCGGTGTAATCTAATTACTTATTATCATTAAGACACTGCTATAAAGAATCAAACAATTATTAACTATCAATATATTATTCGTAAATCGCCTGCACAATTATAAATGAAGGAAAACAAATTATTAATGTATTATTCCTAAATCACCTATACAATAGACTACAGCACCAAGCCAGAGACAGGACGCACCGGCTGACAGCACGACTAATCTATAGCCTTCATATTCACAGTTGTACCTCATTTTGCTGATATTCTTTGGCCCAGCTATAAAGATGATACCAGCGATTTCCACATAAGGCACAATCAAACCTATAGAAGCCCAAACATCAGCCAAAGCATATTTTTACCTAAAGTGTACGCACTTTAAGTGTCAGTTTGTTTTATTTGAAAATTTCAATCTTATGGTCAATGACAAATTTAATAAATCTGAACTAAAGAGACTGTGCATCTTTGCCAAAGTTATTCCTAGATTAATTTCAATTTGAATATTCCAGCAATCCTTATTGCACAATAAGCGACACGATATCAAAAGACAATATTAAAATATGCAGATACATACCTAAAGAAGAGCCAGTCAAAAAGTGTTATAGCTTTGACCAGAAAATGCAAGAGATTGGGTGGAGTATCAGCTCTAGGTCAGTACACTGAAGGAAATTAGCTTTTAATAACTTCAATGTGTATTATCTTGGTATTTTCATCTGATAGGAACAAAAGAAAAGAACTTCAGTTTGTTTACCCCAAATCAAAACTAATACAATTTTCTTCAGTTGAACGTGTTTTCTTCCAGCAATCCTTATTTGCAAAAACCAAATTATTCTATTTCTTCCATCATAAAAGGTGAGAAAAAATTAAAACTTTGTTGTCTTATATTTACTCCAAATGAAGGCTATAGAAAGGATGTATTGCCATATTGCCTTCTACCAGCCTTGATTTCCTTGAACAGCTAGCACCAATAACAATAATCAGTTCAATTTTGTTATATACCGACATTAGCCTTGATTTCCTTACTCACTCACCTACTCACCTCGTGGCGTCAGTTGAGAGGACTGGTGGACCTGGTCGACTGGTCGGTGGAGGTCACGGCGAAGTCGCCGCCCGCCCGCAGCCTCCGTCGAGCACACAAAAGCCGACGGTGTGCACCACAGCACCAGAGCGGCACGCCGGCACAGCCCACTGGAGTCTGTAGAGAAGCGAGCAATTTTAGGTTTTGTTGAGAACTTAGATACGGGAGGGAGAGTTGGAGAATGAATAGAGAAGGATGATAGTTAGATCAGTTTTCTGAATACAGTAAGGAAGGAAAGTTGGGCCATGGGCTTTTATTTTCTTTTAGAGTATGCTCAGCTTCACAATAGCTAATGTCGGTAAATGAAATTCTGAAGGTTTGGCGTATGTCTCGCCTACGCTCGCCCCCCCTTAAATCCGCCACTGAATTCGCCGCCGACGCTGCCCTCTCTCCCTCCAATCGCCTAACCTTCTGCGGCTCTGCCTCTATCGCCACCGATGCAGCTCTCTCCCCCTCCCAATCGCTTTTGGTGAGTTTTTTTTTTCCTCCTGCTTGGTTAAGAAAGGAAGAAGAGAAGTACAAAAAAAAAAAATGTGAGAATCGGTGAAGAAGAGGAGTACAGAAAAAAAAAGAGAGAATCAGTGGGGAAATAGTAAGGAAGGAAAAACGGAGCACCATTAAATGACACGAACCACAATCCCAACAATTGTATTGAAGAGGACTGAATTGAGTACCGATGCATATTTATTCCACTACACCCGGTCTACAATCACATAGACAGAACCACCATTCTTCTATTCCAAAAAAAAACACCGCCCCAGTCGTTGACCTTGCAATTATAATTCAACCTAATGTAATCGAAACCGAAAAAGAAAGAGACAGCGTGGGTAGAAGACAAAACTGGAAAGAGGCGCTGACTTTTTTCACGGCAATTCATCCGGAAATTGAAACCGAAAAAAAAAATGGTACTGTAGCTAAGGAAGTTGAAGGGGTATCAAGCATTAATATGTTCAAATTATTTTATGTGGTACGATATGACCCCTCCCTGACGTGTCAGAACCTTACTGTGCCGCCTGCACGCCTTACTGGTTTAGACTTGGCAAAAGTTGAAACATCGCCAATTTACTAACTAAACATGTAACGGGTCAAATTCAATACAATTATTCTGATTTGTTAGCCGTAAATTCAAAGTAAATCCGCAGAGAACCCGGCCATCTTGCGGACGTGGCATGGCATCCCGCTTCCATGTTTGATTGCCGAACCGCCGGTACAATGAAAAGGGATCAAAGTAGAAGAAAACGAAAGAGCTGGACTCACCGCGAAGTCACGTGAGAACTAACTATGTCACGTGACATGACAATTTGAGCGAACAGCAACATCCATCGCCCGATTTAACGAACAGTTGAGATCTCTCTCGCTGGAAAATATCTATCGCCGCGCGGTGATAGTGCTGGCCAAGGCTCGCTCGAATTGACCTTGTGATTAATTTTGAGCGATTCAAAATAAAATTGACTCAAGATACAATTTTATTATATAATTAATATGTAATATGTAATATTTAATTTTATATGCAATGTATTTACGCTAACTTTCTTAAAATCACTAGTTTATAAATAAAATAAATTAGAAAATAATAACTATAAGTTAATTTCCACTTAATAATAACTTACTTAAAAAATATATAAATTATTAAATTATATAAAATTATAATAGATGAGCTCATAGGGCTCCATTTCGACTTGTTCGATTAAAATCTAATTCCACAAAATTTGATTTAATTTAAAATAACATATAACTTTAAATCAGTTTGCTCGAACTCAATTCGACAATTCGTTGTCAATCCTGCATACGCGAAAAATTGAACTTCATTCGTTTGAATGGTCATGGTCCACAAAATGAGTTGTGAAGAAATTCCTATATGTTGAACGGGGTAGTATTGCGGACCTATTGAATCCAAAAGGTTTCTTAATACCAAATTCGTCGATAAAATGATTATCAAATAATTTTTTTTAGTATATGAAACAATATTAGGTCTAATTGGGTGGAAATGTGCTGTACATATCATGCATACGTGTACAGAGATATTTAACTTAATCGTGATACATAAACTAATTTTGACTTGATTTTGATATATATATATAAAAAAAAGAGTTAGAGTCAGCAAAACAATATTTATTAAAGTTTGATTTCTATGTCAAGTCATGTGCGTGTAATTCAACTATTCAAGTGATTCGAACCCTTCCGAGTTCAATGTTTCTGAATTCTGGAGACTATTTCTACGGATTAAATACGCTCAATCAACTTCCAATTTTTTCCCTCGAAATTTAGTTACTTCTGTTGATTGTTTGTGTTTCTTTTTTTTTAGAAAAACACCGTTACATGTATATCTTGTACGCAGTACGGTGATTTACCGTCACAGACTTCTTATTTATAGAAAATAATCAGCAATATTAAATTAATAAATGTATGATTCTTGATTATACTAGCCTATAATTCGTCTTAACAGCAAATTCATTTTAGGAGTAAATTGTTTTATACCATTAAAAACAAATTCAATTTCAAATTTATCGTTCTTAAATGACTAATTCGAGATATATCACCGTATAGATGCACAAATTTGTTTTAGACCACTTTTTTTTTGTAAAAAACATAGTAAATTTGATATTTGCTATACTGGCTCCGAATTTTTTTTTTTAAGAAAAATGCATAAATTGTATTATCTCATAGTGACATCAAATTAATTGTTATTATTTTATAGTGATATAAAATTAATTTTAAATTATCTAACGACATAAATTCAATTTTATTTTTTTTAGTGGTGCGAAACCAATTAATTATTTAGCGATGACATATCTTGAATTTCAAAATTCTGGTAATATTTCCTATTTTTTTAAATTTGTCCCTAGTTTTTTCGAGTAAAAATTACAAATCTAGAGCCGGCCTTGCACAAAAAATTGTTAATGTTGAATTTCCTTATAAGTTTATCTATTTATTACGCATTTATTGTTCTTTAGTTCTTTATTATGATTTGTGTTGCTCTTAAACACCAATAGTTGTTCAGGAGTACGAAAGTTGCATTTAAGCTACGTTGTTACATCCGGCCCATTGTTCATCTTTTCCAACATTGTGAAAAAATACATTTGCAATATCTGGCCTCTTATTATACTTTCATTATCGCATTTGCGGGCTTTTTCAGAGTGATCGTGAATAGATACATGAAACCCACTGACCTAATCGTCTTAGTAGGTGCAATTTTTTTTAAAAAAAATTAGTACTCTATTTGATTTCGTATTATATGTATTTTTGTTTCATATGCACGTTGGTTCTATTTGACTTCGTATTATATATATATTTTTATTAAATTCTAGTTTATGCAGCAAAAGGATAGTTCTCGAGGGATTTGAAAATGACTTCATAATATAATTTTCCCTCTTTCTCTAAACTGAACTATTTTCTGTAATTACTTATAATTCCTCCAAAAATATTTAAATTAAAGAGCAACTGGGACACTAATGTCGATTAAGATATATCAACTCGCCGCATGTAAATCAGTATTTGTTTCTTCTAAGCTTTGTCATTTGCTTTATTACGGTCAAAATTTCGATTTCCTTTTATTCGATAAAAAAAACGGGGGGGGGGGGGGGGGGGGGGGGGGGGGGGGGGGCAGTGGCGGATCCACCACTGGGTCGGGTGAGGCCACCTAGCGCCGTCGAGCCCATTGAGCCCCACCTTAGCCCCAGCTAATTTTTTCTGCCATTGGAGTATTCGAAGGTCCATTGTATGAGATGGATATATGATTAACTTATGTTGGTCCAATGTTCTTATAAACTCAGCACCATCTAAATATTTTTCCTAGATCCGCCACTTGGGGGTCCAATCCGTCCTTTCATTGAAATTACAATCCGGCTTACAACCATTCATATGCTTCACGTTTTTTTTTTTTTTTTTTTTTTTTTTTTTTTTTTTTTTTTTTTGCAAAGTTATAACTTCAAACATCAAATTACAATGGGACACGATTCTAAATAGTAAATAGCAAGATGAAAAGGCCACCGTCATGATTTTTTTTTTTTTTTTAAAGAAATTAGGTGTGTCTAATAACATGTTGACCAGGAGAAGTCACCATTGGTGTGAGATGTATTAATCTAGTAAGACACACGAAGGAGGTCAACTAAAACAATATAAAATGTAATCTTGACCGATTTGACAATTTGGTAGTATATAAAAATTAATTCGGATATTATATTATGCTAGATATAATTACGCTTTAATTTAGATTCTTTCTCGTGTTTGAGTAAGAGTAACTTTAGCTATACGTTTGAAGCAAACACCGAGTCACCGACCAGAGGTTTCATGCCATTTTGGGGACTCACTTGCGGCATAAGCTTAAAACTCACAAATAAATGACAAATTTCACATAAGGTCGCTAAACTTGCTATCTCTATTTTTTCTTGTGACTCAATTTAATTTACCTTATTATTATTTTTTTATCTCCGAACTTTGGCGTTTTATTAATTGTTATGTCACCATTCCCATTCTTAAAATTCAAATCGTTGGCAGATTATAAAATAATTCTTCATCGGCTCATAAAAATATCGAAAGTTTAATGAAAAAAAAATCTATTACATAAGACAAAATTTTCAAGCTAGTAATTAATAGAAATAATTTATGATAAGTTCAATTTTATTTCAAAAAATTATTTGAGAGAACAATATTACATTTTTTTTTCGATAAGATAGGAATCAAGCCTTTTAATTTATTTTGAAATTTAAATTTCCAGCCGGTTTTGACTTTTGTTCCCTGGAATCTGAAAAGTTGTTGGTATGTAACTCTTACAATTTTTTGGTCGTATGTATAGCACACTTATAGATAGAAATTAAACTATTGACTGACGTTTTACCACCCAAATGCAACCAAACAGGAAATTGGTTACTCCATCTGTAGCATTTACATTTCAAACTTTGACAGTTTCTACCTTAGTTTTTGTGTATTCAACTCAATCTCTGTAGATCCCTAATGTTATTATGTGCTCAATGAATAAATTGTAATATTAGAATTAGTGAACTAAACAAATTATATATTATCTTACCGCTTCGAGCAAAGTGAGAAGACGATGGAAATTTGTATATAAATAAATTCTGCAACCTTCAGTAACACCGATGTTTCTATTGGAGTAGTAATAAGTAAAAAAAAAAAAAATGACAAATAAGTACAACGTTCTAACTATAACATATTTGTTTTTGTTGAAAAAGTTTCAAAGACTGTACAATTTAGAGAGATTTTTCCAATTGAAACAAAGAAATTAACGTTCTGCTAATGAAAAATGAAAGAGGATCAATTTACAATTCATTTTTTGTAAAGCATTATGACCTTACTGATCACTTTGAATTGTTTACATGTTAAAAAATAAGTTTGAATTGTTGATGTTTGATGTCACGTGGAGTATTTGTTCCTCATCAATTTATAAATTTGGAATTCATTTGATACTTTATCAAATACTGAACAAAATCAAAGGATATAATTAATTTTATGGCTGGCCGTTGCTTGATTTGATAGTTAATACCAAACAGATTCTTGATTGAAAAAATATATATTTTTTTATGTATGTATGTTGCTTGTGATATTGAAAAAGATCAATAATTTTTTAAATTTGATATTATAATTTATAGTATTGCCAACAAAATGAATTTATAAGTGGATTTTTCCACGAACATCATTAGTGGAATTTTCCTCAGTGAAAAACTTGGTTCGGAGGTTATTTTGATAAATTACACTTTTGTAAGGGTTAACCATTAAAAAGTTTTTGGAAAGCAATGCCAGTTAAAATCACTTCAATGTTACTTGCCACAGAATTACTTTAGTCAAGACCTTTTGCAATTTCCACGCACATTCTCTGCTTGTTCTTTGCATCGTACAGAAGCGAATCTTTGGTCGCTTGATCCATCGTTTTAGACCAAGCTGGCTACTTCGATTTCACCAGAATTTCTCCTCTCTCTCTCTCTCTCTCTCTCCTGTTCTAGTAGGTAAGTGTTGTTTCTTTCGATAGTAACCCAACTCTTTTCTAAGCTTAGTCTTTATGGGCCCACTATGGAAGCTACACTTCAAATACTCTATCTATTGCATGATTCCACATGTCTGGATTGAGATCGTAAGATGCAGAGTTTGTTGCTCTTACGCCAGGATGTTGATAGCTAAGTATAAAATTGTATCATTGACTTTTTGAAGGACATGTTGGTGATTGGTCCTTGCATATCAAATGCTCGATGAAATGCCTAAGAGATATATTGGTGACCTATTGTTGTTTGATGTGAAATGACCCATAATCCATGTACCATTATTTGCAGGTGTTTAGCCTGATTAGGATCCAGGCATTGCAACATAGTGGGTCTCGGAATTCATCATGGGAACCAAATAATTAAAAGAGACTGTTTGATACTCATGGTGTTTATACCAATTACTCAACCTGTATGAGAAGGCAAATAATGAGATCTTAGCACATATTGATTTGGTCAATCTTTGAAGGACACTGCTTTTTTATATTTGTAGACTGTCATGACAAGAATTTAAACTATTGGTTACTCTTATATTTTGAATGCTTCTGCAGGTTTTCAACGCTGGTACCATAGATACGTGACAGATTACTGTTGAAGAAGGACAGAATTTAAATTGGACATGTAAAGATGTGTAAGTTTTATTTTTGGCTCACATTTCCTCTTTGACCATGCAACCTTTTCAATTAAGTCAAAGAGAAGGACAATTATCTCTTTCAGGTTCTCTTTCTAACATATTCTAATTAATTTCCTCACCTTTTCACAACTATGCTCATTATGTACCAGTGTGAACCTGACAACGCCAGTAGTATACCGATACAGGCTGTCTATTTAGTTTTCGTTTTATGTTTGAATTTATATGTTTAATTGCACACCGGGATGAACCAGATCATCCTTGTTGGTTTCAATCAAAATGTCTTAGTTCTAAATTAGGCCAAGCTGATGATACAACAACTTGTTAGTTCTCATTAAATGTATTGCATTTGTAATGGTTTCCTGTATGGCATAATAGTGATCAATTCCAAAATCAAAAAAAAAAGAAAGGCATATTACAAGTGTTGTCTTGTGTTAGGGTGGTTTTGGTTTGTTGTATAATTATATAAGTAGACTAAAGGGTTCAGTGGGTCAAGTACTAGCCCCTACAGTAATGAATGATTATCAATTAGTTGGTCCATCATGTTCAATTTCTATGGGCCACTTATTGGGGGCATATGCCAATGGGAAATCATAGGTCATGATTTATTTAAGATCATTTCAATACGTATATTTTATGCACTAAACAAGTGTTTTTGTTAGAAGTATGAGAATTGAAAATTAGTCTTGCTTAATTTTACATACTCTGATGAAAGCAAAGAAATGTTAGTAGGAACTGGAAGTTAGAGAGAAATTCATCTTAGTTTTTTTTTTAATATTTAGGGAAGAAATTTAGGAATATTAGGTTGGAATACAGTTTTGGTTTAAAATGTTTGTTTTTTAAAAAAAAATTGAAGATATGAATCAAATGGTCGGTCCTGGTTCCCTTTACATTTCTGAAACCTAAAAATTAGACAGTGGCTTATTTGAACTTGTCTGTAGGAAAAAATACAGAATCAGTATTTTACTGGTATGACAGATCTGATGACGAACACCTGTTGTTATTAAGATGATTTTAAATCTTCATTGTAAATAAAAAAATGTCGTCTTAACATGATATATCAGCTAAGATGCTGTTAGAACTCGAACAAATGCTCTATGTTATGTTCCTTTTCCCTGAAACTCAGCTTTATATATTTTATCTGAGTTTGGCTATGGTGAGATGCATCACAAAAAATCCTCCGTGATTTGCGATCAAAACTCTTGGATCTGCTTCAAGATGATTGATCCAAACGGTCCGATATGATCTCCAGCTTGAAATCTCCATGCAGACCAAATTGCATTTTTTTCGAAATTTTTAAGTATTTTTTTTTGAAATTTTAGAAAATCGTTAATCTAATTAGTTATGAAACGTTAAAAATAGTAGTTTTTAAAAATCTGAAAAAAAAATACTTAAAAATTTCGAAAAATGTAAAATTCGGTATGCAAAGAGATTTCAATAGGGAGATCATAATGGACGGTATGGATCAGTCATTTTGAACAGATCCAGTAGTATTGATCGCGTCTCACATAATGTTTTTTGTGATGTATCTCACCATAACCAAACTCTATATTATCTATATATTAGAGTAGCTGACTTGTGCTCTCAAATAAAAAAATAATTGGAACTTGGGTCAACTTGCTTTGGCATCAGACCTTGATATTTGCGTTAACCAGGATTTTTCTTTGTGCCTTGTTACCTACTACATAATTTATAGGACAAGATTGATATTCTCTTCAAGATATTCCTCTCCATGTATAGGAAACTGTAGATTCATTTCCATTCAATTGTATCATTTTGAGGGATTAAAACTTGAGAAAAATATGTTTAAAAATTTCCTTAATTTTTATACAAGAAATTAATTACTAAGGATAATTCTATATGTTCTACCTTTCTCCTAATGAGTTTACTAATTGAAGGTAAAGTCAACCCATGATTTTCTTATAAAATATTGCAAGTCAATGCAAGGGCCTGTGGTAATTCTAGCTGTGGAGTTAATAAATGTCTTAGATCCTCATTGAACAATGCAAAATATATGAAAAAAATATTTGATAGTAATTATGCAGCAGTCATAAAATTCATTCCCACCAGTGATATTTGTGTGGCAAAATCTGAATGGCACAAAGAATTGCCTAATTGCACATTACTGAATCCCTGATGTTGTTAAAACTATTTTGTAATTTGGATGAAAGAAATTCAACTAGACTCCAATTTGATGATAAATTTAATTTAAAACCAATTGACCAACAATAGATTTGACTAAAAAATGGAATAACCTGACTTTTAATGTGAAACTGACTCTACCAATACCTAGCATGACCAGATGCGAACTTCAACCCGTCCCCACCCTGACCCCCCCAAAAAAATGATTAAATAAATAAAATATAATATCACTATAATATTAATAAATAATTACATATGAAGAGAAAACTGATTTGAAGCCCAAGACAGATTTTTTTAATAGAATAACCTAACATCTGGCTTTTTCCTAGACTTGAATCAATGCATTATGAAAGACCAAGACTGAAACTTGAAAAATATGATCGAAACTGAAGAAATAGCCTGACCTGTTGGCATAACCTAACTGGACCTGAACATGAGAGGACCAGAAGGCCAGTGAATAATGTGAAATCCAAAGAATCATCAGTCTGAAATTTGAAACCCTAGAAGGACCCATACCTGGACCTCAACATAACCCATCAGACTCAGAAAAAGGAACAAGTAAAAGTTTCAAATAACTAATGGTTTCATATTCTGTAGGAAGAGCTTTAGAATACAACCTGATCCAACCAAAATCAGTTGCTAAATGGTCAAACTGACCTGACTTTATATCAATCCAAAACCTATTAAGGAAATCCCAAATTTTAGGCATGAGAGCTAAATATAATCTCATTATTCAAATTTTGTTTTTTCTTTAGATGTAAAAATCATGATGTCGATTATATTCTTAAACATTATTGTTTAAATTTTTTTTTTGGAAAAATGTATCATATCACCTGCTTCCATGTCATTATGAAAACAACATTTACAATGCACACAACAAACACAAAAAATGCAAAGTTCATATAACTATCACACCCACACCCCCTTGCATATCCCAATACTTAGTTAATACCATGGGTACTAGTCCTATGCTTGAAACACTGATTGAAAACTCTTCCTGAAACTTTTTGAATGTTCACATATTAAAAGTTTTGGACTTCACACATTCTAACCTGCAAATGCAAATATAAGCCATCCACATTCTTACAACAACATCCATGTGTACCACCTCTTTAATATCCTTACAATGTTGGTGAGAATTCAACAAGTCATTCTTATTATTATTATTATTATTTTTTTTGTTTTGAACCAGAATCATCGCTGTAAAAAAAAAAAAAAAAAGGATATATGAGTAGTATCTAGAAATATTTCTTATTAGGTATACTTTGATGGCTGCATATTTTAAATCTTTCAGTTTGAAAATTCAAACAGCATGGACAAATCAACTTTGAAATTTAGTACCAGTTCCTATTGCTTTCATTATCCAGCACTGCTCTGGTACAAACGCTTTTTACAATTCGTAATTAGTTTTAAGGACCACCTTGAAGTGCATTGCAATTGCACAATGACATATAAAAAAATTAGATACAGAGACCTAATTTGAGAATTTAGACCATGTCCAAATAAAGGACCTTTTCTAGATTTTCTGTGTTGGGTCAATCCATGCAATCTGTAGGTTATATTCTCCTTTTTTCCAAGGTCAATTTCATTGTCAAAGTATGGAGCTGCAAGTTATAAGCAAGTCTCATTATCACATGTTGGCATACATGTATCTATCAAACCTCTAACATTCCAAGCAAGGCATGAATAATAACTAGGCGTGTACACTAGAAACCCTATAATAATTTGTGCATGTGTCAGGAATAAATATAACAGACAACCTGAATTTTTAAAATAGGTTTGAACCCACAAGGTTTGGCTTTTGACCATGGAAAATATTTCAACCTATTCTGTGCTCAAGGAATCTATAAATACTAAAGCATTTTTCCTACTATAAGAAACTAAACTCTTTTAAGTTCTAGGATCACAAGTTTTAGGTTGTCTCAAACAATATATATCACCTTTAGACTCACCTTTAGACCCATCATGCTAACTAAAGTGGTCATGTCTAAGTAATTTTCTGTTCTTCTTAAAGATATATATTCATAAAATAATAATCATGTTTGGCTTTGTGTAATTCTTTGTTTGTTCTTTTATTCAGTTTTCGTGGTTGGAAAGGAGGCCATCCATTCAATGCTCCATCTCATCATGATAGGATTGCAAGGATTGGTATACCTACATTATTTATATCAATTATGATGATCAGTAAATTTTTTGTTCAACAAGAATTATTTTAACTTATTCCATGTTGTAATGTGGATCAGCTGGTCAAAAGAAGGTGACAAGAAATGTTAACATGGAAAAGCTTAGAAATGGTTATCTGTTTCCTGAGGTACTGTTGATCTCTCTCTGTCCTCACTTCCCTCCTCCCCGTCTTTCTCCGTCCTTCTCTCCTGTTTATGCTGGCAGAAACTAATTTTTCTTTCATCAACTTAAAAGCTCTGCTTCTTTCGTAAGTCTGAACTAAACACTGATGAAGAAACTCATATAGTGCAACTTCTCTTAATGAAATGAAACAGATTGGTACGAGGCAAATGGCACACATGGAAAAATATCCAAACGCGGAAGTGATAAGCTTAGGAGTAGGCGATACAACAGAGCCGATACCAAGTGTTATCACAAAGGCCATGGCAGAGGTAATTATTCCTTTTTTATTCAGTCCAAAAGGAAAAAAATGGAATGCTTAGTTGTAAAGATTGGTACTAAAGCTTGTGTATTTCTTCTAGTTCAGAGAGGAATAATACTGATATTTTATTGCTCCTTTAGTTTATTTCAAAGAAAAAATTATTACTTTTTACTTTTTTTACCATCAGGAAGAACAAACAAATATGTGTGATTATATATATACTAAATTACTAATAAATTGTCTAGTATCTCTTTTTTCCCCCCTTAACTGCTAGGTCACATAATATTAGATATTTAAATTATTTCTTCAATTCTTGTTTGACAGAACTTAATTTCAAACATGTTTTGGGCTGAATAAAATTTCCATGAAGAGACATTATAACAATAAAACATTTTTTCCTTGAGGAAGTTTAATATGCACCATGATGCATAGGCCTTTCTATTCATCGCGGGCTTTTTCGTTGGAATTTTTGCAAATTGACAAATCTAATTTAACCAATCTAATCTGCATCTTGAAATCTCCTAACAAACCAAATTTTACAATTTTGAAATTTTATTACTATTTTTTTCGAATTTTTTAAAACCTGCCATTTTTGGACTATTCTAAATAGTAGTTTGCTTCCAAAAATGGTAGGTTTTAAAAAATTCGAAAAAAATAGTAATAAAATTTCAAAAATTGAAAAATTTGGTTTGTTTGGAGATCTCAATATGTAGATTAAATTGGTTAAATTATATTTGTCAATTTGCAAAAATTCCGACGAAAAAGGCTGCGATGCATAGAAAGGCCTATGCATCATAGTGCATATAATTTGTGAAAGATGAAAAAAATAGTTTCGGAAAAAAATTACTACTTAATTAAATTCTGACTGCCAATTGTACATAACAAACAATTTCCAACTATTATCCAAGAATCCTAAAAGTTGAAGTCAGCAAGCCATAGTACTAAATAATCCATGCCATGATATATTGAACATTGTGATATATGTTCTGCAGATTTAAGTTGAGATTTATTCCAAAGGAAATATCAAGGGATCAGATAATGTGTTATTTACTACTGAGCCTTTTGTTTGTTTGCAACAGACTAAACTTTAAGAGGCTTGTTCAATGTTAGGTTAAGCCAACTCTAGGTTTGTGTTCGGTTCCAAGTCATTTTATCTTGACTGGAGCAATTTTTACTAGTAGAATTATGAATATTTAGACTTTGAAGGACTTGAATTTAGCCTACATGTCCCATTGAAGTGGACTCAAATTTAGCCTGTTTGAAGGGCTTATGCAGAAAGAGCCAAGGTTGGTATTGTTAAGGTGTTGTCTCTACACACTACTGACCCAACATCGCCTACATGTCCCATTAAGCTGCTCAATAGCCACAATTAGTTTCCTGGAACTGCTATAGATGGATGAAATAAAGTACAACATAATTGCTCCTAAGAAAGGAGTTAGACTCTAATATCATCATCTAGATATGGTGCATCATCCCTTTGCATTATTTTCTTAATGTTTATATTGTTTTGTAGTATGCACTTGCATTATCCACCCGTGAAGGCTACAGGGGCTATGGAGCAGAGCAAGGTGACAAGGTAATTTCAGTCTATATCTTAATTTATATTTTCTTCTAAAACAATTATGGCATAAAAGCTTGTTGTTCCTGTCAATATTGCAGAGGTTAAGGAAAGCCATTGCTGAAAAGATGTATGGAAACATGGGTATACAGGCCTCTGAAGTCTTTATTTCTGACGGGGCCCAGTGCGACATTGCCCGATTACAGGTACTTAGTCATAAAAGCAAATGTTCCTCCTAAAACCACTATCAAACCATCTTAACTTCCTTTGTATACCTTTTCGTGAAGTATACATTTACGATACAAGATATATTTTTTGGTGGTTCCTTTGGCATTTTTGTGTGATATCTATATATATATATTTTTTGAACTTCTCAGTAATATTAATTCATAATATATCTTTTGACTGTGTTTTTTCAGATTTTGTTTGGATCAAGTATGACAATCGCAGTGCAAGACCCAACCTTTCCAGTAAGTAGCACTCTTATCTCTTGCCACTTTGTATGAAGTACTTGGAACTGAGTTTCCCATTAATTTGAATTTTCTCTTGTGCCGACTAGGGTTATGTTGACATGAGCATAATAATGGGACAAACTGGTGAATATGATGATAAATCAAACAAATACAAAGGGATCGAATACCTGAGATGCGAACCTAGGAATCACTTTTTTCCTGATTTTTCAGAAGTTCCAAGAACAGATATTATATTCTTCTGTTCACCCAACAACCCAACTGGTCAAGCTGCATCTAGAGAGCAGTTGAAAGAGTTGGTAGAGGTTGCAAAGGTGAACGGATCAATTATAGTATATGACTCGGCTTATTCAAGCTACATATCAGATGATAGCCCTAGATCTATATATGAGATTCCTGGTGCTAAAGAGGTATGATAATGATATCCAGCCTGTACTGGAATTTATATTGTAAATCAATATAATTTATGCTTTGGAGTGGCAATAGTACAATACAAACTGGTATATGCTATTCTGTATTGTATGTCTGGTATTTTGGTCATGAACCCTTGGTGTGTTAGCATGATGGTTTCATTTTCGTGCTTGTGTTTTATACAGTTATTTTGTACATAACCGTATCTGTGTTAGTTGAAGGTTGCACTATAACCGGTGCAACATACTGATACTCATGAAGTTGTTTAAACAAAATAGACTAAACAAATGTATATATATGATAATAGGTGGCAATTGAGATATCATCCTTCTCAAAATTTGCCGGCTTCACAGGTGTCCGTCTTGGCTGGGCGGTGGTGCCTTCTGAGCTATCCTACTCCAGCGGATTTCCAGTATTGCGAGATTTTGATCGCATTGTTTCCACAAGTTTTAATGGTGCATCTAGCGTTTCTCAGATTGGGGGCTTGGCATGCCTTTCAGATGAAGGATATGAGGTCAGTAACTGTCTAGGGCATTTTGACACCTTTGTTATATTTTTTCTTGGTCCTGCAGCAATTTTTGGACTATTGTGATTTATTGCTTTAAAAATCACAAAATTTGAAATATCCCTTGAAGCCCCATGAAACAACGAGGCATGGCTGCTCCTAACAAGGGAGGCTAATACATCAGGTGTATATTTGTTGATGAATGGGAAGGACCTGAGTCAAAAAGGGTAGAAAGAAAGGCATTTTGAAACTTTGAAGATGATGTTATGAGTCTAATTAAAGACAACGAGTGGGATTCTTGAAATATTTTGGCACTACTTCTTACATAATTGTTCTATGAACTAATTGAAACTGTTGGTTTCCACGTTTTTCTAAAAGTTTAGCTTTTAATGCGATCAATGTGGTTGCTACTTAGTACATCCCGTATTTTTTTTTTTAAAAAAAAGCTCCTTAAAATCATCAACTGAATCTTTGTGTTTTGACAGGCTATCAAAGATGTGATCGGTGTGTATAAAGAGAATGCAAAAATAATTGTAGATACCTTTACTTCACTTGGGAAAGAGGTTTATGGAGGGGTTAACTCACCTTATGCATGGGTGCATTTCCCAGGCCATAAATCATGGGATGTTTTTACTGAAATTCTTGAGGAAACACACGTCATCACTGTGCCTGGCTGTGGGTTCGGACCTGGTGGTGAAGGTTTTATAAGAGTTGGTGCATTTAACAGCAGAGAACGTATTTTGGAAGCTTCTAGAAGGTTGAGGAGTTTTTTTGGGTGATTATTGTTTTGTTTTGGTATTTCTTATGAGATTATGTTTTACTTACCATAGATATATTTATAAATAATGCCTTAATGATTATAATGATAATAACAATAATAAGTATGACCCCAATGCTGTAATAGTTAAACGAGCAATGTTTACCTTTTAATAATCAATTAATGGTCTAATTTGTGTTTGAGCTAATGAAAATGTGGAGAAGTGTGTATAATCTCTTCTTGTTTTAGAAAGTTCATTATCTAGAAATGCATTTACAGAGAGCAAGAATTTATTCAATCTGACATGTCAATATTCATGTCGACACGTATTAAATAATCGACAGTTAGTATGGATTTACATAATTCACACTTTTGACAATCAAATTCGTACTAATATATTTGTGTACACAATCCGCTTCTCTTCATGCGTCATAAAGTTGTGACACGCTAAATGAAAATCTGAATAATTTTCTGCGGGCCATAAAAGTTATTTCCCAAACAGCTATGATGATGTTACCATCATAACCTACCCGGTACCAACCGATTATGACAAATCACAAATGGTTTTATTCGCGGAAACCGCGTGTTCCGTTGAGAAATCCATGATTTATATATATGTACACCACGTAGCATCATCAATACCATCGTTAATTAATCAATAAATCCACTAGCTCCACCTGTGGTTTTTATCTTGGTTTTGTAGTAAGCAAATATTTCCCTAATTTGCCTTGAATGTTTTGTGTTCGGTCATTTTGGGTCGGTGGGAATTGTCAATATCCATCATTCCTAAGCGATTTTGTTTTTTGCTACTTTAATTTGACACCAAGTACAACGAAGTACAGCTTCTTCTAGATCAGTGGCACAATTATTGCTCTATTTTATTATAAATCTAAGATCATGGCACAATTATTGCTCATATTCAATTATAAATTTGAGATCATGGCATACGAAATCAAAATGAGAGCGAAAAAATCTTTAAACAAATAGCTTTAAAGCACACCAAATCCTAAATTACTTAGTCATTACCTTGGCCCAAATAATAATAATAAATCGTAGAAGATGAAAAGGTTCAATGGTTGAATCAGATTTCTGCCGTACCATACACCAGATTTGCTTCCTCTGCTATTTATTTCATGAGAAGCATAATATTATTTTTCTTCTTGATGTTAGAAGTTGGAAGAGTCTAAATTACATCAATAATATTAAATCATATATCATTTTTAATACTAAAACAGTGCAATTTAACACTAAAACAGTTCGATTTACGGAAAACTAATTAGATCATATTAAAAAAAGTTTCTAAGCAATATTAATCGAAGTTATTACATCTATTTATTTTAGCTTAAACAGTTCAGACATACAAACAAAAAACTTAACTTTTACTAATAAATGCCAGCACATACCCCTTATTCTTTTCTGATAATTAATTTCGCTATCATTGGACTCTAACGATGCCTAACGGATGTCTAACGGAGCGATAAAAATCATTAAGACTTAACGACGTCAATATATTATCTTATATATATACGACTTAGAATGGGCCTAACACTAACAGTTTTGTTATAATTTGACCATCCAACTTGCGGGGCCTTCCGCGTCTCTTTTGTTTGACTAAATATATATGATAAATTGATAATCTATCTATCCCATCCCACATTCCCACTAGTGCAGTTTGGTCTTTGTGTTGGCACTTGGCATCTTTTTCTACTGAAGAATGGCACTAGACACTTTGCACCTACAATGAGGTGTAAACACTTTTCCCCAGACGCACTCAGTTTTACTAACTACAACAATAAGTCATTAATTCAAAAAAACCTGCTTAAAAAGAAAAGCAGTAATCCGAAACCGTTAAAATAAGAATATTTTGTTTCATTTATATTTTCAAAGTAATATATAGAAAATAATATCTCAAAATAGTATTATCTTTAAGTTTTCAAAGCATTTTGTAACTGATACAGTAAAATAAGTATTCCCTATTCAAGCAACCACAGAGATAACATTAATTAATATATTGTTACTACGCATAACTATATGTACAATACATACTAAATATATGCATAAAGTTGAATGCATGTATATAAACACCTATTATAAATCTTGAAGGCACATAAAATTATTAGTAAATTTCACTTGTAATCAAAGAGCATTTCTATACTTTCTTGGTTCATTTGTTATGTCTTCTGCATCGCTACTATTGTATATGAGTTTCTAGTGTTATTTTTGAAAGCTGTTTGATGATCGTCAAACAAATAATTTTCATACACATCAAAGAAATTTTTTAAAAAAAAATCCAAAGTAAAAAAATTTAAATTACACTTTAAGAAACCCAAAAAAAAAAAGAGAGAAAAAAAAAACAAATATAAAACGATGACAGAATAAGAGTAATCCATCGATAGAACTAAATCAAGCGTGCTTGATCGCTTGAGCTCTAACGCACAATTAATTACCAATAATTGTTCCATTGACGCATATCTTCCTTAGTTGTAATAACCATCTAAAAAGTTTAGTGTGCGATTGAGGAAAATATTTTTTTCTGTGTGTTTTCTATTGTCCAAAGGTTATCAAGATAAACAAGAAAATCTTTCCGTTACGTGCTATCAGTTTTTTTTGGAGAAACTAGAAAGAGGCTTCCTAGTGTAAAGAAGGGAAAAAATAAAAAAGACCAAAAAAGAGAACAAAAAGGGACGGTAAAACAGTGATATCAGTTAATATTCTCATTTTATGGACAAACATTTCTATAAGCATCGCATCATGCAAAGTGATTTACAGTATCGATGCACGTAGAATAACTTGCGAGAGAAAAAAAAAAAATCTGAGTAAAACTTTTTCATAAAATTGAAAATTTCGTGAAAATTAGCAAAAGATATCCATCCAAAAGTCATTAAAAAAAAAGCTATTGACTGCAAATTATTTTCAAAAACTAAATGCTAAAATATTTAAATAAATGTTGTAATGTATTAAGTTTTTTATATAAGCAGAAAATTACATTATTTTTAAAATTATGAACGGCTATAATTAATTGCAACTTAAATCAAACTGAAAAAATTAATTCCTGTATGTTGTTATGATGATATGATCATAGAGAACACGCAGAACAGGCATATATGTTCTTAGGTTGGTAATAAACAACGGCATGTAGCCAAGATAGTTATTTCACACAATTTATTTATTATTATATTTCTTTCACTCACCGCCCACAGAGTCGTAGACATTTCTATCTCTTTCTTTTTCTTCTAATCAATCAAACGATAAGGACCGCCCCCAGAAACACATTATCCTTTGGGCTCCTATATAAATAGACCCCTCAGTCCTTTCCAAAAACCCAACCAAAAACACTTAAGCTAAACAAAAATCCGAGAAATATTTTCTTCTTCACATTAAAGATGATGTCCATAGGTTATAGCTATGCACACCTTCAGATACAGAAGGAGAATTGTAAGGAGAAGATTAAGAGGATAGAGAAGGAAAGAGAAGCCCAAATGAAGAAACCGGACGTCTCCAGTGGCAAGGTGCATCCAATTCAGCCTTCGGAAAACAACTAAATAGGCCCATAAAATATATAGGGGTAGTACGTAGTAGTTAGTTCTTTTTTTTTTTTTTTTTTGTTAAGAACTCAACATGGCAATTAATGTTTTGCTTCGATGAAGTTTAGTCTCTCAGTTTTTATGCATGTATAAACTAAGACAAATCATATATATATATATGCTTGTAACTGAATTGCTATTCAACTGAAGATATGATTGCGTTTTATCTCTGAATTCTGGAGCGAAGCTGGCTATCTTTGATGATTTAAAATAAATCATATTGAGGCCGCATAATCTAAATTTCTAATCGTCACTTATATTTTGAAGAAAGGCCAAACTTCTAAGACATTGGGGTCATTCTTTTTACGCTTGTGCTTATTCACTTATGTTTGATCCTTTAAGATTTTAAATTTGCGGTATTATCTTAAAAAGATTCTAAACATTTTAATATTGAAAAAATTAATTAATTACCTGATATCTTGGAAGGAGATGTACGCACAGTGTGTAACATGGTCTGAACAATAACGGCAATGAAATAGGAAGAAGAAAACACGCAATAAAACATGGGGCAATTAGTGGATCAGTTACTTTTTTGCCGCCGTCTTACATCCGTTTCGATTCCGTCCAATCTATAAATTTATGACGGCAGGAGCAGACCAGGCAAAATTAATTATCAGTAGTGTTTTAAAAAAAAAAAAAAAAATGACGCGGTATGCGCTAGGGCTGTATACGAGCTGAGTTTGAGCGATTTGGATACAACTCAAACTCAACTCAATAGTAACTCGAGTTAGAAATATTTTCAAGTTATTTAAGCTGGCTCAAACTCAACTCATCGCCAACTCTAGTTGGCTCGCGAGTCACGAACTAGCTCAAATATAAACAATTGTGATTCAAAATTTTCTTTTTTAATTCATATATTATTTCAATATTAAAATTTATAGATATATATAATATTATAAATAATAAAATTTATCGTCAATTTTATTCGTTCTATTGATGTGAAACAAAATGTCTTGAAACTTAATATTATGTATTTTATAACTATCTAAAATAAAAATATACAATATTATTGTGTTATTTCATGATTTTTTATTACTCATAAATAATATTGATAATATTACTTAAATTTAATATTTATTATGTCACGAGTTGGCGAGCCGAGTTAAGACCAACACAAACTCAACTCGCTAGTTAACCGAGTTGATATAACTCGAGTTCTGCCAACTCGAGTTATTCAGCTGGCTTGAGTTACAATCGAACTTTTACGAGTCTAGTTCGAGTAAACTCACGAGTTAGGAGTTTTTTGCTCACCCCTAGGTATGGCAGGGTACTGATACGTACTATTAGGACTGTACAACGGACGGGTCAATGCTTTTTAATCAAAATTTTAACCCAACCCAATTGTACCGGGTTGGAAAAAAAATTTCACTGACCCACTTGTAACCGAACCCAACCCGTAAAATATTTTACATACGGATTATTACGGGTTATGCGGATTATACGGGTCATACGGGTTGAGATGTTAATTGTGCAAAAATAAAAAAATCTTGATAAAATAATATTCATGAAACAAAAACAATTGCGCTAGGCAACAAAGTTCATGGTATAAGTCTAACAAAAATATATTATGCATACATATACATACATGTATAAAACTGTAATGTCTACAGCTGGAATTCAGCGCTGTAATTTGCACAATGCTTATTTATTATTTTATGTGATAAGTTTTCTGTATAGTTTACATTTATATTTATTTAAAAAAAAACACATGATGTTGTCACTTAATTAGGACTCGGCTCTGTCCATAATGAGCTAATAGGACAAACCACTAGAAGGCTTACAATTCTGATTTCTGCTTATATTTATTAACTTTTACAAATAGTGCTCTTCTTTATTAGGCTCCTCAAATGTCATTATTAATTATCCAGTTACATATACATTGTGAAAAAAGTAACTATTGAACTTCCTCATTTGCACGTTATTTTATGAATTTGACCAATGTGCAAACAATTTTAATAAAAATTATAAATCATGTATAACCACTATAATAAAAATTACACAACACGATACTAGCACCAGTAACAATATACTCATAATAATTAAAATTCAAACAAGAAGTTATATTTGTCGGGTTGGACGGGTTAAACGGGTTAGCTAGAGTAAAAATATAACCTAACCCAATACAACCGGGTTAATAAAATTAGAACCCGACCCCACCCTGGTAATGTTTGAATCCGTTAAAATACGGGTCGGATCGGACGGGTTAAACAGATTGGACGGGTTCCTTTTTCTTGTACAGCCCTACGTATTAACAAGGCACGAGCATACGAGAACGACATGAGATGATACGAGAACTATTTTATAGCATGTTTTTAGGCATGTCCGGTATTATCAAAATAGATATGGCTCAGTACGGAGTACAGAACCATACGATACATAACATAACACGAGACACACGAAAAAAAGGAGGATTTTTAATAGAGTAAATTTTTTCAGAAGTCCTTAAAAATTTATCTATAATCCAGTTTTGGTCCTTGAACTTCTATTTGTCCATTTTTAGTCCCTCAACTTTGCAATCATCCATTTTTAGTCATTCTGTCAGTTTAATTAACTTTCGGTGCAAAATAGGGATTGGAATCATATCCTTATTTCCTCTTTATTTCTTACATGAATGTCTCTCCCTCTTATCTCTTTAAACTGAGCTCCTTGACATCTCTCTCTCACTTTTGATAGCCATGGCGAATTCTTTTTTCCTTCGAGGACCCGGCATTCCTTTTTTTTTTTTTTCCTAATCTCTCTCTTCTACAGCGCCTCTCCTATTTTCTGATTAATCAACGTGTATGAAGCATCAGCTGCATCACTGTTCTGGTAACGCGACATTGTGGAGACTTTTGATAGTGATGGTTGCTAATTGAAAATATAACTCGTGGACAAGCAATTACTGAAAGGGACAGCGCACCAGTAGATACTGGTAAAGGTTATGATGAACCAGGTTTAACCAAGTGATTAGGCACATTGTAAATATATTATAACTAATTGAAATCAGAAGGATTAGTTAGTTTTTGTATTCTATTCTTCTATTAGCTACAGTCTATATATGCAGCATATGAGATGTAAAACAAGACATTGGAAAACCAATAAAGAAATTCTCTTTTTTTTCCCTATACTCTCTAGTTTTCTATCGGTGACATTTTCCTCGAATAAAGTCAGAAATCAACCTTGATTAGAATCCATATAAATAAGTATTTTCTTTAGTTACTAATTCAGCTTCCTTATTTAATGATAATTTAAATAAATAGGGTCCTGATTTCCTTGTTTGTAAATAAATAAAGATATTATGCTGAAAACAATTTATTGCTGTATTTTGTAAATTAAATTACAGGTGCATCTTTCCCAATCTGGAAAATCTATAAAAGGAATATGATCTTGCCAATTCACCATTAATCCTTGGTTGGGCAGCAAAAATATATAAAAGAAATTATAGAAATTGAACGAAAATCCCACAAAATTCCAAGACTTTGGCGCATCCAACCCATTGCAGCGGATCCCATGGGGGCGGAGTGCGTCGCTGCCCCATTAAATTACCACGCCATGTGGCAATTTTGGCTGCACCTGGTTTTTGTGAACCGTTCACACGGGAAAATTAAATAACATTCGGCTCATGGAACACCAGCCGCACCTATCTCCCTCTCTCTCATTAACCCTGACAAGTGGGGCCCGAGTGAAGAGTCTTCTTCCTCGTTGGTAAAAGAGAATTTCGCGATTTTACTGCGCGACGCCGGTGAAAGGAGGTGAATCCGCTGTTCCTTGTCGACGTGGCCTTCGCAAGCACCACAGGCACCGAAACCACTCTCCCCAGCCCACGGTTTTGCGAAACCAAACCCTAGGCACGACCCATTCTCGACCATTGATGAAGATTGAACGATGGTGATCAACCCGAGCCATGGAAATGAAGCCCTAATGCTAAGCCTATTTAAACCCCAAATTGAAGCAGAAGGAAAAAGAAGAAGAGTAGCCGCCAGTTAGCCTAGGGTTCAATGTCTGTAAATTGTGCTTAATTAGTTGAATTAGCATAGGTTTGTGAGAGGCAATTGAGCGAACACTTCAGAAAATAGAGAGAAAGGTAAAAAATTGAGTGCTATCTGTTTGTAACGATGGAAATATGAATGAAATGAGTTGATTTGAAACTTCGATTTGATCTGTTACACTTTATCCCTTCTTCCTTTCCTTTTTATTTTTAAAATATCACTTGACTCAAGCTTTGCCTGAGGTTTTGCTCAGGTCTAGCTCTCTTTTGCCTCGATTGGAGATTCCTCAATCCTGGCCTTTTTACCTCGGCTGGTGTATCATCAGAATCTGGGTAGCATCTCTCTTTCAAGAGATCTCATCAAATAAAGATGAGGGGAGATGCTGCCCAAATTCTTTTAGAACATAGTTTCATCATGATTTGAGCTAAGGAAATGTTATAGCAAGAATAATGTGTGTCTATTATGTTGTTTTAAAAAAATGCATAAATACATAAATGTCCAAATCTGTCCAGTTAGGAAAAATAGGAAAATGTAGGGTTTTATTTGCATAAAAAATCTAAAAATGCACATGGACAGCAGGCATGGGATCCTTTGGACAGAAGGGAACAATTTTCCTATTTTTCTGGATTTTATTAGATTTTATATAATTTTATATAGGCAGCAAGGGTATCTTATAAAATAAAGTGTTAACTTCTTAATTTATTGACTTTTCTGGAAAATGTCTAAACCAAAAGTTTCATATATCTAAACAGATGAATTATACAAGTTTGCCTAATTTCTGGATAAGAAAAAGAATATGTTTCAGTTTATGGGCAGAAATTACAGTAAAATAGATAAATGTCTGACAAAAATAATTAAAAGTGCTTCATGCTGTTCCAATTGCGTTTCCTAAGGCTAGTATGACCCCTGTAAGTCATTTTGCTGCATTTGGACTAATAAAAACGAAATTCACTCAAAACAGTGGAGAAACCACATAAAAACAAAGATTTAAAAATTGTGCAAAGTGCAAAATAGGCTACTACTACTATCTGTAATGATTTGAATACCAATAACACACTTAAATGGACCCAAATTAAGCTTCAAACCTACCTCATTTGCTGTAAGTCAGCTTACATGCAAGTGTGAAGTTGTGCAAAAAAAAAAAACACCTCTTCTGCTCCTTTGCCTCACACACGAAATTGAAGGATTTAAAATCAAATTGAAGCCATAAACTCCTTTTTTCTGAGCTCTTGAAGCTATTTATGTGACGACTGGCATCAGAAAATCCTTCTGTGGGCCCCAAGATAGACACTCAGTTCAGACCAAAGTGAGTCCGAAGTGACTCAGTCCAGTATACCACTTTGCAAGCTCTCCCATAGAAAATAAAGCTTACTTTCAACACACTTGAATTCTCACGAGTACAACAAACCTGTTTCTGGTGCAAGAAGATGTCAGGAAAGCTCCAAGCACCATTAATGGTGTCCTGAGCTATCTCAGCTTCTACACAAAGATACAAGCATTTACAAGGGGTTTCAAGCTTACCTACGTCTTCCTTTCTATCTTACGATCCCAATGCATCCAGACTCGACGAAAATGGTGGCCGGAGGCGCCGTAGTCTGGCCGGCGAAAAAGGAGGGACGTTTCTGCAAAAATACCATCGCCAATGGAGGGAGAAAGGCTTAAACGCGTTTCGTCGTAGATCTTCTGTGGCGGATTTCGTGTGGCAGGTCAGCCCACTCACTACATAAAGCCCATAATAGAGTCAGCTCCAGTCAGCGCCAAGCAAGCCTAGTCAGCGCCTGCGTGGCCCAATCACGATTTTCCACATCATCTTAATTTTCAAAAATTAATTAAAAATAGTGTACAACTCAGAAAAATTCAAATAAAATATCCATAAAATCCTAAAGATCTGTAGAATCTAGATTTACTGATATTTTGATATGAAATTATGTCATTTTGCGTCTCTTTTGTATTTTCAAAGTATTTTCTTATTAAAAATGAATTTTATAAATTGTTAAAAACTTCAAAAACTCACCAAAATTAGTAGGAGTCTCATAAAAATTAAAATAAAATATCCAAGACTTCTAAAAATCTAAATAAACCAAATCCAACATTATTTTCATATGATATTTTGTCAAAATAAATAGTTTCATATTTTTGAAGTATTGTTATTATGAAAACCCAATTTTATAAATCCTAGAAAAATGATCAAATACTTTAATAAATTTTCTAAGTAATTTTATCAATTTTCTAATCAAGTATTGTCAAAATTAAAAATAAATTGGCAATATTTAGAGTTTTCTCTTCATTTTAATAAGACTTTCTAAAAATCTATATATATATATAAATAATAATAATAAATAAATAAATAATAATTACAATAAACCATAAATAAATTATCAAATAATAAATAATATCATTATGAATATTAAATAATAAATAAATCCCAATATGATAAATAAATAAATAACAAATAAATTTTAAAAATAAAGAGTAAATGATTAAATAATAAATGAACAAGTTACTACAAATAAGTCTTAAATTGTAAATAATAAGTAACTTAATAAATAAATAATAAATAATAAATATTAAATAAATCATAAATACTAAATAAATAAATCATAAAATAAATAATAAACACATAATTCAATAGACGAAGGAATGAATAGTAGATAAATAATAAATAAACAAATAAATTAATAAACAACTTAAAATATAATTAGATAAATCATATTAAATGAGACTAAATCAAGTTAAATTCAAATCAAGAGTAATTTAAATGAAATAAATCTCTCTAAATCAAATCAAACCAAATAAAAATCAAATCAAATCAAGCTAAATCAAGTCAAATCAAATCAAAATAAATCAAATCAAGCCAAAATCAAATCATGTCAAGATTGAATCAAATCAAATGAAACCCAAATCCTTCGTTCTCACAAGCCCCTAAATGGCCGAGAACCCCAAATTCTCCTTTGTTCTCACAAGCCCCTAAATGGCTGAGAATCCCAAGTCCTTCGTTCTCGCAAGCCCCTAAATGGCCGAGCACCCCAAATTCTCCTTTCTCACAAGCCCCTAAATGGCCGAGAACCCCAAATTCTCCTTTGTTCTCACAAGCCCCTAAATGGCCGAGAACCCCAAATTCTTTTGTTCTCACAAGCCCCTAAATGGCCGAGAACCGATTCTTATAAGCCCCCAAATGGCCAAGGATCGCAAAATCAAATCACCCTCATAGTCAAAACATAAAAATTTCAAATAAATAGTTTCAGCTTTAGTCTTAGTGTTAGTTTTAGTTTCATATATTCTTGGTTGTTTCAAATAATTAGTTTTAGATGTATTTTAGACATTCTCAATTGGGCCCCGTCAATCAAGTCTGGTGCCATCAATTGAATCCGGTCTGAGCCCGAAAGAAATAAATCATTTATACCCTCAATTGAGCCCCGTCAAATTAGGTTTGGTGCCATCAATTGAGTCTTGTCTAGACTGAAATAAATAAACCATTCATTAAATACCATAGTAACCCAAATAACGACTTTTCTAGCCTATTACATTTAATTCTTCGAATCTCTTAATCAGGGGTTCTCGTGGGAAACCACGAGGTAATTAACAATAGGGGCTTGCGCCTATTGGAAAGAAAGGATCCACAAATTAATAAACCCTCATGAGAGTGGATTCCAGTCAATGTTCTCCCTGGTCTTCAAGAGGCATCAGTACTTGAATTCAAGCTCGTGAGGGGTGAATCTAAGACTTATTCTCGTTCTTGAGGAAACCCTATTATTCTTCGAGAAATGACGAAAAAGTCCACACAGCTGTGTTTGCAGGCTTTGGCCGGAAAAGAAAAGAGAAGAAAAAAGAGAGGCCGTAGGCCGTCTCTTTGGCCCAATGCGCAAATTTTTTTTTGATGAGTTGGCCCGGTGCAGAAATTTAATCCAAAATGATTAGATTTATGATTTGATAATTAATAAACTTAATCTATAATTAAGTTAAGATAATTGTTGGCTTAACAAATAAAAGAATTAATTAAAGGAGATGCCAATTAAACGATTGGGTATACCTTTAATTAGAAGGTTTCGGGAAATGATGAATATAGTTCGAGTGAATCTAGAACAGATACAAAATTACCGACTTTCTGATCCCAACAATAAAAACAATCAATTTTTTAGTTTTCAAATTTGTTTTATGACTTTTAATTTATTGATCTTTAATAAGACACAAGATTAATTAGAAATATATATATATATATATATAAACATATTTAAGTTTTAAAATTCGAATAATATTAAGTAGTCAATTAATTTAAGAGACAAAAAATTATTATTATTATTAATTAATTAATTTAGTAAAATAATAATAATAATAATAATAATAATAATAATAATAATAATAATAATAATAGTAATAAATAAAATAGAATAATAATAAATAGTAACAAGTATTTAGATAAATAATAAAATTACTGAAAACACAAGCAATGACTAAAAATAAAAGAATTAGTCATATAGTATGGTCACTTAAGCCGGACCACTCAAAATCTAAGACTTCAATCTAGGTTAATACTTTTATAACCGTTTAGTTTGTTAGGAAATGCTCATATTTTAATTTTAGATTAATTACAACTAATTAATCACCATTAACAACAAGCAAATCAATAGATCTAGTGCTAAAGCAATCACACATCAAATCAATGAGAACAAGTAGGAGAAAGTTATACCTCTCATGAAATCGCATTCATGAGGCTCGAATCCTAAGCGTAGGAGTCGGTGGCGCGCTTGCACCGCCTCTCCACCACCTCGAACCACCTCACGCCCACCAAGGAGCCGACCACAAGCTTGAAAGAGTGCTAGCTCTTCTCAAGCTCCTAGCTAATCCTCTCTACCAACTTCTAATTTCTATTAACTATTTAATGGAGGAAGAAGAAAGGAGGAGCTCAACACATGAGCAATGGAGGGAGAAGGAAGAGCTATGGAGAAGAGATAATTTTCTCTCTTCTCTTTTGGTGGCGCACAAGAAGGGAAGGGAAGAGGAGAGGGATAGATGGAGGCTAGGGTTGGCTCTCTAAAGAGACCCCCTTTTATAGCCAACCAATCCTCATCCTAAGTTGTAACTATTTACAACTTTGCCACTTGCCCTAGCTGAAATTAATAGGCTATGAAGTCCAATTTCTCATGTGCTAAATGGGCCATTAATTCATTAATTAATGATCCATATAAATGCTCTTTCTTTCATCCTTTACAATGGGCCTTTAAATAAACAATTAATTTAGAAGCCCACATAGCTCAAATAAATTAAAGTGTTGAACATAATTAATTATTAACTTATTAATAATTAATTCTTGATTAGCTTATGCATTAATTTATTTCTAACATGATCTATTTGATATAATTAATTATAACGGTTCATAACGGTATATAATTAATTAATCAACTTATCATGTTTTGTATTCTCCAATACAAATAAACAATGCACGTGTGGTCAAAGTCCTATTTGTGCGACCCTATTGAGGATTCATGCTATGTTGGCCATGGAGAATAAATCATTATTTATTTCCAATAATCATAAGCGGTATCTAGCAACACGTTATGATTCTCAATTCGCATAAATAATGTACTGCTACAATATGTCAATCCCGCATAAGAAATATTAGTATTTCTTTGTCTGATTCTTATGCCACATGATATCTTTGTATAATCCAAGATAGGAATGTGTCATTCTTGCAGATTATACATTTCTTAATCTAGAGTTGATTGTACATGTTGGCCAACCAATCCAACTCCATCAAGGGGCCCAAACAGATATCATCACTCATTAAGTATATTAATGAGGGACATACGGTTTTCTTGATGAACAACTTTTCCCCGCACAATTCAAGAGAACATAAATAAAGTCCTTATAGCAGCCTTTATCAGGAATCAACGTTAGACGATATTTATTGAACCTATCCTCATGTGGAAAAGGTGAACATCTCAAACTTAGAATCAAACTGATATGAAATAAACAATGACACATAACACAATCCATATGTTTATTTCACTGGGTCAAGTCCTGTACTATGTTCCAATAACATACACATATGCAATTAAGTTGGTAACTCCTTACCTATAATTTGTAGAACTTAATCATCACTTAACTTGCATACTAATCTTTTATGATAATTAATATTCCTTGTTAATTATCAAGATTATGGACGATTCAGATTTATTATTGTCATTCTAAAGAATGATCCACAGAGATCTACAATTCAGATCCTCAACCTGAATGATATGTCAATAATAAACTCTAGGAACAAATGATCAAATATCATCATTAACATAAACTAAGAAAATAAGTCATTAAATATTGACTTCTAGGACATAACTCCAACATAGTTAACTCTTAACGGTTCCTAAACTGCAGGGAATTAGACTGAAACATATCCAGAATCTGGAAAAGGTGCGGAACGTGGATTTTTATAGAAACTTAGTTCCGGTAACTTTAAAATTTTGCATGACATGTTGAAAACAATTTGGATGCACTATTTGTTGATCATGTTAGTTTTATAAACAGATATTACAACTAAAATCATGTTGAGATAATCTCCATTATTGGAATTTGAAATCAATTTGTCAGGCAAGTTGTGATTTTCTTTGACCGAATGAACTATGTTGGGTCAGTTCAACAAATAAGTTGCTTGATATTCCGGAAGTATGAAAGTTTCATGATGGTAATGATGACTGACTGAATGTAAAAGTCAAAACCACTCTCCGAATTCGGTCGGCCACCGGCTTTAGCCTGTTCGATAGTACTATACGGATATGGAATCACTTCCGTCTGCCAGGGTCAAAGATTATATTTCTTCCGCCTGCCCTGTGCCAGGGAAGATCTCCTTTCGCCTGCTCATACTAGTTAAGTTGGGAGATCTGAGTGTGTATTTGATGATTTATGATTTGTGATATGATTATTGCCTGATGAGACGAGTTTTATGGATTTCTTCTAACTTGTTTGTTCATATTTGTTACAGATGGTGCTGATAGGCCTAGTTTTACTACGTTGTACGGTAGGCTAATGGATATACTGCATTGCATTAGATTTGTCCTTATCTTTTATTTATAGTTTTTATTATTTAGTATTAATTTAATTTAAATTTATTACATTTTGGGATTATTTCTGGACTAAGGTTTCGACTAGAAATCCATGTCTGGAACTAAAACCCGCACCGAGAATGTATTCTCACTCCGTTTGTTTTGCATGTACCTCGATGGATTGAGGGTTCCAGGGGACGCACCGACCTCAGCGAGGACCGCCTCTCCTAGTTATTGATGGTTCATACGTGCATCTCCATACCTATGTCCGCACCTTCACATATCTATTACCTACCATGTTTCTATGTTTTCTAGTGGTGTATATTTTTATCTTGAGTACCTTGATCCTCCCGCTCCGGCACCTGCTCCACCTCCGGCACCGGAGCTAGCCGTACCCCTACCCCGGTAATGGTCATCAGTGACTCCGAGGAGGAGGAGATCCTGATGGACTAGTGAGTTTGTAGTTTTAGTTTGGTGTAGTAGTTGAGTTTGGATTCACCTTTTGAGTTGCACTAGTTTAGCCCCCGCTGTGTGTATGTATGGGCTAGATTAAGTGTTGTTAATGGAATCCAAACTCAAGAAAAGTTTTGTCAAAATTTGAAGTGAGAGAGAGTTGGTTTGTTGTGTACTAGACAGTGTTTGATATGTATATTATTATGGGTGTGCTTAGATGTTTTTGTTGTGATTTTGATTCTTTTTGCTTATTTATTTCTACCAACGACTTGATAATATGCAACAATATTATTATAGAAAAAAAAAACTATACGTGAATTTCAGGTTTAGAAATTAAGATAAGCCTTACGAGAATACAAATAAATGTATTTTCGTGGTAGGAGCTGTCATGTCTAGCTGCGGGATGTGACAATATAACTCCACCTATATTTTCTCAAACATAACATCCCAAAGTCATAATAAAAAGAGTAACTTGAAAATTTAAAATATTTTTCACATCGAGATTCAAATAATTAAAAAGAATAACCTATTTTTTCTTTAATTTTGAAACATGTTTTCATTTTTTCCTTAAATTTTGACTTACTTGTGTTAATACAATTTTTAATTCCTTGAATAAATTAATATTTTATATTAAAAAATTACATAGGTGTGAACACGTCACTGTATGATATATCTAAAAAGATACAACATGACATGACACGAAATACAAGATGTAGTGTGTCCTTAGACATGTTATGTTCATTCTTAGAATTTAGACACGGTATGTAAAACATTTAGAAACAATATGATTTATGATAAAGACAAGATGTGTTTGACATAATACGACACAACATGTTTCTAAAACTCTAATTATTGTTCTAGAGGAGTCTTAATTTGTAAATTTGATTCCGATGTGCTTTTATTTTATTTTATTTTATTTTTTAACTAAAAACATCCCCAAGGAATCATTTAGCAACAATTCAAATTTAGTTAATACAATCAGACCCTACCCAAAACAGCTGAAAACCAGTTAAGCTAACGATCAGATAACCTCCCGAAAAGAAATCTCAGAAAGCACATAAACCCAAAACCCACAAACAGCTCAAGTATCACAATTCACAAATAGCACAAAATAAGATTAAATTTTCCGTATGTCAAAATTAGGCTGTACTTTTCAACATGTGTACAACGGCCATGGCAAACCCAACAAAAAAAAAAATAAAATAAAATAATGCACCTAGTGATATTAATACATAAAGATATGTAATGGAGTTAACGATTGAAATTTATGAAAAATTTATGCATCTTAAAAAGCGTACTTATTAGTTATTACTTTTTTGTGTGTAATGGATACTGATATATTATGTCGATACATACCTTGATATTATACTGATCACATGGTTGTCTAAATTTTGTTTGCTAGTAAATGCTTTGGTATTCCACGCGATCAAAGGTGAATTCGATTTTTCTTAAATAAAAGATCCAGCCGAGGAAAGAACAGATACAACACCAAATTAATTGACGAAACCTAACCAACTCAATTCAAACCTAATAATCTGAACTGTTTTTATGCCCCCCCACCAAGAACATTCACAGCAACAACAATATAAAAGGATGCATAGATGCGGAACTAAAAAAAAAAAAAAAAAAAAATACTGGAGAGTATCCCCATTCCCCAACAGAGTCGTACAAGGCCATCTCCAATGCGATTTTTAGTCACTCTCTATGCATTGGTTTTGAATTTTTTATTGTAATTAATGAAGGGACCCAGTGACTGTTATCATAAATATGTAGTTGCGCATGTGAGTCATGGACTGACATGGTTCGAGTATGCCAATTAATTATTAGTTATTGATTCCGTGAATCAAAATATATATGATATTGCATGATTTAGTGTGATAAAATTAAATATTGGTGACAATGTACCTCGTCAACGAAATGTTTTTCTCCCACTGCAACTGTTTCTAAAGTTAAAGAATAATAAGCCGACGGGTTTCTTTCAAAAAAAAAAAAAACAAAGAATAATATATATTATCCTAATTTCCCATAGTACATGGAATTTGGCATACAAGTTTAATTACCTAATGTTTAAAACAATTATATTTTATTGGAAGTTCGATTTGACTCACTTGGATTCATGCGAAATTTAAATAAAGGAAATTCGTATCATTTTAAAATGACAATTAAAACGCCTATGTAATTTGAAGTTTTAGTTTGATTCATTCGAACATAAAAGAAATTCTCGGAGTCTCGACTTATTTATCTAGTAAATCGAATCTCTAAAAACACCCCAGCTGGGAAGAGGTGCGTAATTACGGGGTGCTCAGAGATTCATAAAACATAAATACTTATATTTAAGAATTTTTAAATATATGGTTATCAGTGCAGTAGGTCTACAACTGCCCCCATCTCTTGTGTCCTCTAAACCCTTTTAAGTCTGGAGAAATATGTACTTTATAATGATCTACCCCATATCAGTGCAGTAGATCTACAACTACCCTTTTAAATATAAAGATTACAACATATGTACTATAGAACATCATATTATAAGTTGAAGAGAAGGATTCTAGAGCCCACAAGTTGAATGTCCTTAAATGTTCCAAAATTCACTTTTTGATTACTTTTTAAAAAAATATAAAATTCAAACTTTGAATCCAAACCATTGATTTTATTTGATACAACGACCGATACATTTTCATATAGTTTTATAATTTTTGAAATTTATTTGATAATTGATCAAGAGATAGAATATTGAATCAATATAGTTAAATATGATAGATAGATTCTAATATGTTCATATTTTAGCCTCTTGATCAAGTATCAAATAAACTTTAAAATTTATATGAAAGTGTATCGCTCGTTATATCGAATAAGATCAACAGTTTGGATTTGAAGTTTGAATTTTATATTTTGAAAAAAATAACCAAAAAGTAGTTTGGGGGAATTCAGATTGTGGGCACTAAAATCTTCCTCATAGTTGAAATACATAAAATTTGAGTATGCTAGAGACAAATATGTTTGATGTCAAACTCGATTCAAACTTTAACTACTGAATTTCAAATACCTAACCTGAACCAGTTCTCGAAAAAAACAACTAACCTGAACCGGTGAATGGAATATTCATATTGAAAATTTCTTTGGAATCGATTTTTTATTTTTTAAAATTGTTTACTATTTTTCGGTATTTTTAAAATTGGAGAGACTTCATAACTAATTAGATGAGGATTTTCAATCATTTTAGAAAATTATATATATATATATATATATATATATATATATAGAGTTTTGCTATGATGAGTTGTAACTCAGGGATCATTCCGTGAGTTGCGATTAAAACTCTTGGGTCTGATTCAAAATGACTGATCCAAACCGTCCAATATAATTTCCATATTGAAATCTCCTTGCAGACCAAATTTTATATTTTTTCGAAATTTTTAAGTATTTTTTTCCGATTTTTAAAAACTGCTATTTTTGAACAGTACATAATTAATTAGATTAGAAATTTTCTAAAATTCCAAAAAAATACTTAAAAATTTCAAAAAAATATAAAATTTGGTCTGCAAGGAGATTTCAATATGGAGATTGATATCTCTAATTTATATATATATTTTGGCCAGACTATACACCTAAATTATGACTTAACCCATTATATTCACTGTATTTTTATGCCATATTTGCTAGAATTTGGTACTGCCGCCACTTCTCAATTGTTTTGTAGGTTTTTGGTGGAAACAACACGATAATCGAGCATTTTGGTGCGAGCGACGTGAGAAAATTATTTGGAAACTTGAAGAAACACCTCAAATGACGTGCCACAACATAGCACAGGCCAGATGACTCATTCCTGGCCTGCATGCCTCTCAGCCCACGCGATTTCGAGACCATTCGGCCTATTGTTCGGCCTGAAATATCCAGAACGACATCCAGAACGGCCACGTTTGGAAGGTGTATAGCGAGTTTTGGCAAGATTCCACCTAGGGAAACTTCTCCCTCTGCCCTAGGACGCCTGGACCACTGCCATATATTGATTTCTCCTGCCTTGGAGAGGGGATTCCACGTTTTTAGCCCTAGCCACCTTCGTTCTTGCGCGGTTCCTCCATAACGGTGCAAGTTTCCACCTTTACACAGCGAGAGAAGGTTGTAGCAGCGACTTTGAGGAGCAGTTGTGCAGCGAAAGCAGTACCATTGATCCACTCCACGATTCCATGAGTTCGAGCCATTAAAACGGAGGTTTATTTGGTGTATTTCTCCCTTTTTATGTTCTATTCGAAACCCATGGAATTTGTATCTTTATTTGCAGTAATTATTATGTGTTTTACAATTATGTTAGGCTAGATTTATTTATGTCTTAGGGATGTAGGATTAATTTGTTAATTAGGGATGTTGTAGACTCGATTATGCTTGGTATTATGGTGATTTATTTGTTGGTAATTTAACTTGTTGTTATTTTCTTGTTAATCGTTATAATCCGACTTGATGAATGCGCACATCTAGATAGGATAACTAAATATCGAATTGATAGGTTGAATAATAGCAACATCACGAGATAGGTTGAAAATCGAGAGATGACCAATCGTGTTGTATAACACGGTTTTTAAATAACTAATAGTTAGTTAGATGTCTCAAGAACTACAACAAATAGACTTGAACAATTACCCCAACGAAAGTTAGGTTAGCATTCAAGCGGCGTTAGGTTAGTACGATGCCAAATCCTTACCTAAGATGAAAATCATAGGTTAGCGAGTTTAGGTATTGTCACCAGACCCTTCACAGCACGTGGTAACAAGCATGGATCAAGAATATAACACTTACATGGGGTACGCGACGTCCAGAGCATCCATTCGGTTATCTGTTCGGCTGGGAAAAGCAAGAACAGTAGGCCGAATGGTGGTTTTGTGCGCCGCGTAAGTTGATTCCAGCGACGAAAGTCGATGTTTTGACACTCCATGACCTAATTACAGATGAAACTAAATCTCTAAGGCATACTTTTTCATATTAATTTCACAAAACCTTTAAAAACAATTTACTTTATTGCAATTTAATATAGGTTCATTACTCGTTATTCTTCAAACTCCAAAACCCAACAAAAATATTCAATCTAGCTTTTGAGAACAGATTAGAACTAGTATTCAGACTCCGTCCTTGTGGGTTCGACACCTTAGCTTTACCCAACGACTAGTCAGGTGAAACAAGGTTTTTATTTGAACTAGGTTTTTGCCTTGATCAAATTGGCGCCGTTGCCGGGGACGGTAATTGAGATCATAGCCTTGAATGTTTAATAACCTAACTGTGCCAGATCGAGCATAGTTTTGCAATTTAAAAGGTAGATGCTGGCACATTGTTTCTGTTATCATAGCAGTACCATTTGCAATTCTCACATTCAGAGGGGTGGTAGTAGAAACTGGCCACTTGTCACTGTCAATTAGGTTTGGGTTAATAAAAGAATGTGTGCTACTTGTGTCAATCAAGACACAGATAGGTGTGTTTCCCAATAACCCCTTGAATTTTAAGGTCTGAAAATTATGTGCATGTTGGTCTGTGCACATTGCAATTATAGCCTGATCACCTAACTCCTCTTCCAATGCCTTGTCATCAGCCACCCATTCAATGTATACTGGTAATTCTTCTTCAGACTATATACCCTCCATAGAAGAGGTGTCATCAAGCTGAATAGCATGGAGTGTTCTCATTTTACACTTATGTTCAGGGGTATATTTATCCTTGCAATAATAGCACAGCTTCAAAGCTCTCATCTGTTCTCTTGTCATTTCTTTAGGCATACTAGTAAGATTGGATTGAGTAGTAGCAGCAGGCTTGATAGTTGGCAGTGATTCTTTGGATTGCTGACTAGACTGATAGTTGTAAGATTTAAAGGGTTTGGCTCTCTTATCAACACCTTCCAGATTCAATTCTGCCTTTCTAGCATAAGCTCTCTTATTTAACACTTCAACTGCATATTTAATCTCCTCTTTGAGACCCTCAATAAACCCCTGAATGAAGAAAATTGTGTTGTTGATCTTTGTTTCTCTAATCAGTCTAGATTTAGCTTGCTCAAACTGTCTGATGTACTCCCCAACCTTCCCTTGCTGGTGTACCCTCTTAAAATCACCAATTGGGTAAGAAGTATGATAGACTTGAAACCTATCCAGCACCTCAGCGACCAAGATTTGCCAAGGTACATTTGGACAATCTTCTTTGAAATATTCATACCACTCATGGGCTTCTTCAGTAAAGTGCAGTGTGGCCATTTGAGTTTTATACATTTATGGTGTTTGCAATATGTGAAAATAACTCTCACACTTGGATTTCCAACCTTTGGGATCACTACCATCAAAAGGTGGAAATTCAGTTCTTGGCAGATTGATTCTTGGGCCCCCTTCTGCCATCATCAACAGGAGAGCCATCATAGCCAGTAACTAAGTCTTGATGAGGGTTACCTCCATGATTGTTATCCGATGAAACATTAAAAATCCCGGCCTCACCAGTGGGTCGATTTGCTTGATTTCTGAGCAATGGCTCCATCAATTTTTTTAATTCACCAAGTTCAGTCCCATGCTGGTCCAATCGTGAGGTGGTGTCTTGACTCAGCTTATCTACTGCCTGGTGCCAGTCGTCATTGCTCGAGCTGCTAGGATTGACCTTAGGAGGCATTGTGAACACTTTCTTGAATGTCTTGGATGAGAATTACTCTCAGATGCAATCTTAAGCTTATGATATCAATTCTGTCACAGCTTAGATATGAGACAGGAAATTAATGGCTAATTTTTGTACAATTCGGAGCGAAATTTGGTAATTCGTGGCGAAATTTGGGAAAATTATGGAGATAAATGAAAAAAGAGGCGAAATTTAATAAAGGAAAAGTCACAAAATGATTTTTATTCAACATAACCCTTTGTTTACAGCCATCAGCCTATTTATAGGCGAAAATAAACAGAAAATACAATTTTTCCTTAATAATTAATCTACTTCCTATTAATCACGGCTGAGATTAGTCGACCGTTGGAAATGAACGAATCATATGGTTATCCTCAGCGCTGTTATCTCCTTAAAACTACCGTAAGTTCCGTCAGCTCAAGAACCAATCACTGTTGTTCCGTCAGTGAAGAGTTCAACTTGAGCTGACGCCATCTTTTTTATTTGGACCAAGTCAACACTTCCATCAAAGTTTACAATTGTTTGATTATTTGATTCAGATCCTGACAAATACATAATTTAGTTACTTAATTTCACTACGATAGCCATGCACGAACAGAGGATCTTCAATTAATAACAATTAATGATTTTGACTGATTAATGTAATGACTTTCCCCGATCCGATCGGATTGCAACTGATTAGTCTATAAATAATTCAATCTTGGGACCATTTTCTACAGTAAATGCTGATGTCATCATTTAATTTTTTTTTTTTTTGCCTTTGAGCCAGTTCTGCACCTTTTACCTTAGTGAAACAGTAGATAACACTTGTAATTTTAAAACCTACTTGCATTTTGATGTACCCTTGGACCATGATTTAAAGTTCTTTTTTCACGTCTTTCCAATTATAACTTCAATAAGAAGAATATTATATTTTATATATATTAGAATTATTCTTCAGACTTTACTGGACTTTACGTTTAATTAAAATAATTTTTGTAAAGTTTTCAATATATAGCAAATGTTAGGCAAAAATTAATAAAAAATTTAATAATTATATAATAATAAAAGAAGTAAATACATGGTAAAATTCATAGGGGAGCAAAATAGAGTTATATTGTTGATTTAAAAGTTATTAAACATTAGACGTAAAACATATATTATTATTATAACACCTACAGTATTTATAATATAACAACAACATATTATCTCTAGACTATTAATTATTGAGGAAGGTTCGCTACCAACATTTTGGTTGTCCCAAATACTAACATTTTACATTTTGGTTATTTTTAAAAATTTTAAAATTTAAATGTTGAATCCAAACCATTGATCGTATTTAGTTTATTGAGCGATGGATTTTTATATAAGTTTTGTAAATTTTGGAGTTTATTTGATACTTTGATGCTAAAATATGGACGTATTAGAACGAATCTATCATATTAATAAGGTTCGTTTATTTTTTTATAATATACAATTTGAACTGGTAGTACTCCACAAATTGAAAAATATAAAAATGTTTGATAAGAAATGAAAACATTATCTTTTAATAATTATTAATTTTTAAAATAATCTTTGATAAAAAGAGTGATTATGCGTAAAGTAAATGATTAATCGTTGGGTACATTTTGTTCAACAATAACGAACCAAACCAATATCAAAGAGAAGATGGTATTTACGTAATAAATGATTAATATCAAGTAAAGTAACTATAATAAAAAGATTGTTGTCTTTGGTGGATGTACTGTTCAATAATCATTTATTGCTTAATTTATTCTCATGCAATATTTGATTAAACATTATAATATACTGAATATTTGTCAGTATTTATTTAAATTAATTTGATAAAAATTGTATAAGCATCCATGACACCATCAACCAGAAAGTTTTTTTTTTTAAAACAAGATTTGAGAATATTTTAAGAATATTTTAAGAAATGTATTTCATTTCTATAATTTAATAAATTTATTAATTTTAAGATCTTTCATGGCTTTATAAAATTTTTTTTTTGCATGAGTCGGCAATTTATTTTCATATAATGGAATGGTAACTTCTAACTTTTAGCCTACTTTTTTTTAAAAAAAAAATTGGCACTATAATAAATCATCTTAAAGACATGAAAATAACAATTACCATTTTCTAGATTAATGGACCCTCCATTTCTAAATTTTAGATAAATATTGTTTTGTTTTTAAATTGTTAATATGCTTTTAGAAATTCATTTGGCTATGAAAAATTATGTGCATGCTCATAAAAATTTGTAAGATTTAGTGATATAATTTTTTTAAAATTATAGACTTATAAAATGTTTTAAATAATTTTCTAAATCTCTTAAATTTTAATTTACATGTGAGTTTTGTTTTTAAATTATTTTGAAGACTTGAAAAAATCATTTGGCTATGACAATTTATGTGCATACTCAAAGATACATGAAGAATTTGGTGATATAAAATTTTATAATTATAGATTTATAAAATATTTGCAAAATATTTTTGAATCTCATAAATTTGAATATCTATAATTTCATAAATGTCATTAGGTTTTTATTTCTGCAAAGTACAATTTATTTCTGCATGAAATATTATATAAATTCTTCCAAAATTATAACTAATCTAACCATGCAACACAATTTTTTAAAATCTAACCCTATAATTTTGTGAAATATGAAATATGTAGTACTTTAAAAATTATTTTAGGATATTTATTACTTCAATTGGGTTTAAATATTTTATATTTTTAATTTCAAAAGTATGAAATATCCAGCAATATAAACTTTAATAATTATAGATTTTTAAAATATTATTTTCGAATTTTTAAATCTGATGGTTTAATTCTATTATTTCAGAAGTATAATTCTATTTTAAGTTGTTTCCAAGTCTTTTCGAAATTTGATAATGTATAAAAATTTATGTAAGTAATAATAAAATTATAAAAAAATAATGATACAAACTTTTTTATTTTATGCTTTCAAAATATTTTACATAATTTCTTACTTCTACAAATTTTTCGAACAATATTTTAAATATTGGGTTGCTAAATATTGGGTTTCTGACAGAGTTTCCTAGATTTAATTTTTTTATTTAAGTTTATCTGTATGCTTTCAAATTATACATTATCCAATGATATTAATTTTTTCCAATATTTACAATAGTTTTCATGCTTTTTAGATTTTTACGAATTCTGTATCATTGCATTATAATTTTTAAATTATTTGACAGTTTGTTAAATTACTTTTTCATCAAATTTTATATGAATGGTAACATATTATGAGAAATCCATTGATGCCAAGTATTTTATATTATTTGTGAGGTTATATTCAGTTTTATTGGTATTCAATTATAGATTATTGGCAATTAAAAAAATCAAAAGTTGATGAAATTTTTAAAACTTAGAAAATCTTAAGGCAATTGGTTTTGCCCAAGATGCACACAGTTTGTTTTGTTCTCATAATTCTAACATTTTTTGTTTAAAAAAATTAATGATTACATCGTAACTTTAAGACAATCCTTCATTTTCCATATACTAAAAATGTCAGAGACAATTAAGATCCCCTAAAAATAAATTAACGCCAAAAAAAATAATAATGACATAAATGGCAAATATAGGAAAAATGATACACATACCAAGATATTCAATTAATTATAACAAGAGATCGATTATAAAATAGTTTGGCATTTATTCAAATAACTATAATTATAATTCTAGCACTTATTATAATTGTATGTCGGTCTTAAAATAATTATCATTGATACCCTACCCCTAACTTTAAATTATCCAACATTTACTAAAACAATGCTTTACGCGCGAAGCGCGTATCAAAAGCTAGTTTAAGTCATTTTCAACTATGAATTAAAGAACTTATCTATTCACAACTACGAGGTAACATGCATCACTCTACAACTGTACGGAAGATCCTCCGAGATTTTAAGGGTAAATTATAAATTTATAATACAGGCTCCATGTCGAAAGAAGTGAAATTAGCATTTGGGGACTCATTATGGAAATCAATATAATAAACATAATTTATAAATAATAACATCTTATCTGTGTTCCTATCATAATTAACATATATATTTATACTGAGTGATAAATGTGTTTATATATACTGATTGAAGATATAAATACTTTTTGACACTGACAGAAAATAAACACTTTTGAGGTGCAGATTGCGATCGATGTAGGAATAATTTGAGAAAAGTATTCAGAACTACTGTTATTACCATAATTCAAAAGACATATCTAATGTTATTTGATGTTTGGTAGAAAAATAATATGTTAACAGTACTACATTTAAAAATGCACTAATTAGACCATGTCTGGTCAAATTAGGATACGTTTATAAATTGTTTTCAGCCTGATGTGCATTCTATGGGGAATAAGAGCCAAACCTTTTTAAAATCTACACCCATACTATGTAGTATATGTGCTATGCATGTGCGAAAAAATTGATTTTTAAAAATGTAAATATGAAGTTATTAATGTCAATTTGTTAAGTTGGCTCTTCAACCTACAGAATCACATATGTTAGTATGTTACATGTACATGCAGCTGATATGCATACTATAAATATTAGTGCAGTTGGTATTGATACCAATCCGTCTCAAAAACAATGACTAAAGCTGGAGTAACAAGGACAAGGCTCTTTTCTTTGTTGCTTTTTCTTTTACTACATTTAATAGCGCCACTGGCCTTAGACAGAAGGTGGATAACAACGGCCGAGAGGCCTCAGTGGGTAATGATCGATATGTCGTAGTGTTCAACGCAGGAACTCTCCACACAGAAGTTCACGTTTTCAGGTTTGATGAGAATGCAAACCTTCTCAAAATTGATGGCAAGTTGGAGTTCTTTGAGCAGGTTGATTTGTTTATTTAATTCTTTTTTCTTTATTGTAGAACTTGTTTCGTGTCCTCATATTAATGGAAAATAGTGATATGGATTTTCACTTCACAAAAGTAATAAGAAAAAACCAGTAACTGTTTGTTCTTTCCACAATGAAGCTGTATAATTTAGTTTGAAAGAGAGAATTAATTAAAGACTGGCGCCATATCACAAGAAAATTTAATAATATGCATCCCTTAGTGCTTGTGGTAGGATGCTTTGGGGGCTTAGAGTGTGTTTTGAGTTATGTTTATTTATTTTAATTTGTTTTTGTAGAACATAAATCCAAATCATATTTTACTTAACTTCTACCCATAAGAGAGAACATAAACATTACTTTTACAAAAGTATAAGTTTGCCATTTCTATTGCCACAATGACTTTGGTCACGATAGCTAACTAATTTTCGCGTACAGGATTCCTCATTCAAATCATATGCAGAAAACCCTCAAGGTTTTGCCAATCTAGTTACTACACTTCTGAAGAAGGCGGTATCTGCCGTTCCTACCAATCTTCAGCCTGAGATTCCACTCATACTCGGGGTAAGAACAAGACAACATGATATGCAACAAAGGAAAAATAAAAATAGAACGTAGAGTTTACAAATTATTTGTTGTTTTATTGTTTTTACAGGCAGAAGACGAGCTGCTGTTCCTAGGGGAAGAGAAGTCCGGAAAGATTCTGCAAGCGGTACTTTAATTTTTTTTTTTTTTTTTTTTTTTTTTTTTTTTATAGGAACTCACTTGGATAGTTATTAAATGCAAAAGGAAAAAAATGGAAAAATTTGAAGAAAATGCGTCTGATCCGTTCTCTATACGCTCCTAGCACTCTTCGCCATTGGGTGCCAGGAAAATCTTCTTGTCATTTCTGACACGCTGTAATAATCCCAGCGGATGCCAAATTTACGCTTTTTTAAGTCCGAAAAATAATTTTAGTAAGAGTTTCAATGATAGAAATTCTTGATATTTAAATTTCAAAATTTATAATAATTGAAATATTAGATCCGGACAATTGATTTTGTTTAAGGAGAGATGTACTCGTATAAAATTTCATGTTTTCAAAACTCATTTAATTGATACACGATCAAGATTTTAAAAAATAAATATAATAACTAATCGATCATACTTAACTAGAGTGGTTAATATTTTGACATTTCAATCTAGTTTCAAATGAGCACAAAAAATAATAAAAATATTATGAAAATGCATTTCTCGTAAAAGTTGAACAGCACAAAATGATTCGGAACTGATGTTTGAAATTTAGATATAAAAGTAAAGTTGTGACTAACTAGAGTTGTTAAATAATCACTATCCGCTGTTTAAACTTTGATCCAAAAAATACAAATGAAGATTAATAAAGAAATAAACATAGCTATGCTCATTTTTCTTTCGGATGACTGAGGATATATAAACTCCTATGTTTTAATTTTAATTTCCGTCCATCCCCTAAGCATTTAAATTAATTCCAACTTTTGTTTATAAATCGTAATTATTTGGCAGGTTCATGATCTTTTCAAGAAAAGTTCACTTTTATACAAGCCGGAGTGGGTCACTGTTCTCCCTGCAGCAAAGCAAGGAGCTTATCTATGGGTAAGTAGTTCGAAGTTCGAACTTTGAAATATGTATGAGTGTCTAAAGAGAAATTTATTTTTGAAACAGAAATATAAAAAGAGACCAATTAATAATACCACACATTTCATACACCTAACTATTATATTTTGGAAATAAAGGAAATGAGATCATTTAGACATATACTTTTACAAACACCATTCACCAACAAATACGACCGCTAAAAATCTGCAACTGCAACTTTTTTATTTTCCATTTTTTTTTGAAGGTATCCTTTTAGTTACCTGCTAGTTATATAAATGATGGCGTGTATTTGAAATTTCAGGGTACAATAAATTATCTCTTAGGCAATGTTGCAAGCGATTACTCAAAGACTGTGGCAGTGCTTGCTCAGGAGAGTGCGTCTGCACAAATGACATATGCTCTCTCGGCAAAAGCTGCCGCCAATGCTCCGATGTTCTCTAATGGAGAGCAATACATTGCTATGCACCACCTGAAAGATACCAATTACTATCTCTACTCACATGGGTTCGATTCGATCTAAAAACTATCATTCATTAATTACACATAATGTAATGAATAATGAGGCACTATTTGTATTGGGAATCAAATATCTAATGATTCTTTTGTAATTTTAAGTACAAGTATTGAAATGAGAACTTGTGGTGAACACAGAAAATCACTTCAACTGACCCTGTCTAACGGTGGGTTCGTTATTTGTATGCAGTTACTTCCCGTATGGTGTATATGCTCTGAGAGCAGAGGTATTGAAGTACACCAACGATACATACACTTATTGTGTTACAAATGGTTACAATGGTATGATAACTTTGAACACAATATTTATTAATTTGTAACATCTGCAATCTGCACAAATGTCTTCTTTCAAAATTAAATTATTTTATATTTTAATATTTATGTTCTTTGTTAAATTAAGGGCAATTCAAGTACTATGGAGAGGCATACAATGTGATGCAGGCGTTGCATCTAAATGCAACTGGATCAAATTATGAGAAATGTAAAGCTAATGTGATGCAGGCGTTGCATCTAAATGCAACATGTCATGTTAAGAATTGCACATTTAATGGAGTATGGAATGGCGGAGGTGGTGCTGGCCTAGACAGACTATACCTAGCGCGTGGTTTTTATGATGCTGGCAGTGATGTAAGTATAATTCTTCTTTTCCCTGAGAACGGGTTCTTAATATACAATCCATTTAATCTGATTTTTTCTTTGTTATTATATTTTGGTAATTTGATTAGAATAGGTCAACAGAGTATAAAATTGAGCCCCCTATTGAATCTGGTACACTGAAAGATTCATCCAACAGAGTCCAAACTTTTACCTGTTCTAATTGATTTTGAAACACATTTGACAAGTTGCTTTGCTTTTTGTACGTTATACCTAGAAAAAAAAAAACAATTTTAGAAAAAACACATTTGATTTTCAAACAAATTTGATAAGTTGCAGTATACCTACATTGACATATTTCATTCCATGTGGGGCAGAAAAAATTGATTTGATATATTTTTGAAATCGAATCCCCTTTGAAATAAAGGAACTAATAACTATAGATGAATGCTCTACAGACTAATATTGCTGGCAAGCCACGCACTGAGCTGAGACTCTTGGACTACGAGAAAGCTGCAAAAATGGCATGTGAAGTAAAGTCATTTGAGGAGGCGCATATTTTGCTTCCAGTTGTTGACCTTGTTGAGTTGCCATATGCATGCTTAGATTTTGTCTTCGTTTACACAATGCTTGTGGATGGTTTTGGTATGAATATTACAAAATACATAGATTTAAATTTTTTAAATTGGTGCGATATCTAATTTGTCTCTGTTCTCATCATTATTTCATGAATAACAGGGTTTGATCCAATGATGATGTTAACAGCTGTTAAAGAAGTGGAATACACAGGATCCTTAATGACGGTACAGTGGCCTCTTGGTGCAGCGCTTGAATTAGTATCGTCAAACAATACCAGAAAAGATGATATATAATGTACTTTTTATGCCACATACTTTTTAGTTTAAATAGTCTAGCCAATAAACTTATGATTGCTATGTGAAAGTTTGACCTAGTTATGTTGTGTGCTTTCTTTGAAACTATGTTTGTCTGGTGATCATATTTTTGTTTTGTTTGTTTTTTTGTTTGTTTGTTTTTTTTTTTTTTGCTTCAGAATAATGTCAGCTAGCATATTGTTCAGTTCAATGTATCAGACTTAAGAAATGTGAAGTTTATTTATTATCCTCTAAGTTAATCCACTCTAATTGTTCAAAGAACATATTCACTTCCAAGTCTCTTGGTTAAGCAATCGGCAATGGGAAATTACCCAAAATATTTGCATCAAAAGAAGAGGATGCAAGTTCATCAAGTTAGTACAGGTTGGATTTGATTTCGCAATTAAGAGTCTGACAAAAGATGCCTGCCAGTGCCAGTATTTATTTGTGTTCGCACTCTTAATTTGAAATGATGAGACTTCTTGTATTGGAAACTAGAAGTATTTGGCTTTTAGATACAGAATAATGAACAATTACTTGGTTCTATGTTTATTTTGAAAAATGACGATGCATAAACATAATTTTAGGTAGCCTTCTACTTGTCATTGTTCTGTTTCCTTTCTAGTGTGTAATCATGCCTTGAACTTCCAAAATTCGCTGACCAGAGAAAGAGATATTGTTATTATATATAGAGGCTGAAAGCAGGGAATGAAAAAGTAATATAAAAAGTAGCTCCAACTCAAATTGTAATGCTGGGAACTGTATTTGAACAATTTCAGTGTTTATCAGTGTTAGAAAAAGTGTGTGGAGCCGTTCTGAACGGTCCAGCGGGCCGCTGGGTGTCGGGGTCAGAACCGACTTTGTCTGTTCTGACCAACTCCTATATATACCCCTCTGTTATAACAGACCGACTTTGTCTGTTAGAAAAAGTGTGTGGAGCCGTTCTGAACGGTCCAGCGGGCCGCTGGGTGTCGGGGTCAGAACCGACTTTGTCTGTTCTGACCAACTCCTATATATACCCCTCTGTTATAACAGACCTCTCTGTTGGAAACACTTCGTGTTTGTGTCCAGAAACAAAGAGAGAGGTTAGGGTTTGAGAGGAAGGAAGCCATCCGAGTACTTGGAGCAATCGGATTACACACGCACGAGGAGATCGGCACTTGAAATCGTGAAATGTGGCGCTAGGTCCTAACTTGAGGTCGTAGTGCATCGGCCGCATACGGAGAGAGACAAGGCGCTGCAGAACCGAACTCCGAGAAGAGTCTAGGCGTTCGATCAACTTCCACTGCGGTATATCTAATATTCTATGTTTATTTCATAGGTTAGATATGCATATAGGTTTATACCTAGTTAAACCTTCATTGGTATCAGAGCCATAAGGCTTCTTTTGGAAGTTTTGGATCTGTTTAAGCCTTAGGAATACCATGGTTGTGGTAGATCTAAACTTGGTTGTTATAATTTTACTCGACAAAACCCTAGACTAGAATTCTACGTGTTTTAACGCTAGATCTTGGAAGGAGTTCGTAGCAATACATAGTAGAAAGTCTAACAGGGATAGAGTAACCCTTCTGGTACAAAAAAAACCCTCTGAAGCATCCCAGTTGCGGGAATACTAGAATTAGGGTTTCAGCCCGTCAGTATCAGCGGGCCGCTGGAAACTGCAGTGCTGATGGACAACATCAGGTTGTTCTGTATGGTTGTCAGACGATCGCTGGCTGAGCCTGCGGGTCGTCTGAACAGAAATTTATGACCAGTCGAAAAACTATCATTTTTCGGTGGGTAGCCGAGTTTTTAGTGGGCCGCTGTATTTTTCAGCGACCCACTGGTTTTTTCGGCGACCCACTGATTTTTTCGGCGGGTCGCCGGACCTTATACTGACAGAGACAATAAGGCAATCAGAATGAGATCTGACCAACTTTTGACATCCCTCATTGACCAACATGGTGTTTACAACTATCCTGAAGATAGTTACATGGTTTATACCTTCATTAGATGCATACTTGCATAGAGAGTGATGGTAGGCATTTATACCTCTCACTATTGTTGACATGTTTGAGTAATGGCCCGGGGTCATTGACTCGCATGCTTGCACAACATATAAAGGGTGACTTTGGACCTAAAGAACCGGGTTTCTTGTCCAATGTCTGAATCTCACTTCAATCGAGTTGATTGGGGGTGGTGCACTTAGTATATGAGACAGGATTGGTGGCCCTGGTTGCCATCTTTCGGTTATCGTTGCTAGGTTTTGCATCATTTCTTGGATTGATTCAAGGATTGAGCGGTGAGACTAATTATGTAGTGCTAACTTATGTGCTTATCTCTATATATGGCATTGGCTTACAGTCATCGCTGATTATGAAAGATATTGATGGATGTGTATTGCTGGGCATTACAATCTCATTATCTTATCAGGATGGACTTGAGACCATCACATCTAATGAGAAATCCTAAAAGAACTTGTGAAAAATAAGAAACATAATGATTTCGGGTAGTGGAGCGGGCCGCTTGGCTTGACAGCGGGCCGCTTGCGATCACTGATCCGCAACAATTCCACTCGTATTTTGTTGCTGAGTAGAATTTGTTGTTTCTTATATTAAGTTACAACTTAAGTTAAACTCTGATGATAGTATTGATAATTATTGACTATATAACTTGCAATGTTAATAAATTTTTGACAAGTACAAGAAGCGTTTTGAGGCTATATCTTGACATAAGGTCGAATAAATTTTGAATTGCATAAAGAGAGTCATAAGTTGACATTTGAGCAATAAGTGTTAGAGTTAACTTGCTCGCTTTCTAATTAGTGAGAGTGTGTGCAAGTAAACTTCACTGTCTCGTGATTGTTCGTTACTTAACGAATGTTGCTCAAATTGGTCAACTTGATGACATAGTCAAGTAATTGTATAAATACTAAGAGATTAATGTTGTGAACTTAATGTACAAGAAGATATGTTTCTATATGATGAAGGAATTTAATCCTAGGTCAAATAAATTAAACCTATGAAATACCTCACTAGACGTTCGAGTAAAGCAAATGTGTCGAACCCACAAGGACGGTTGAATACCAGACTTAATCTTTCTTAAAAGCTAGAGGATGAATTTTTGTGTTTTTAGAAATTTAAAAGGTAATAATAATAGTAATAGAAAAATAGGCAATTAAACAAGTAATAAATAATAAAATATTTTTTGGATTATTTTTTTATGTTTTCGGGACTCAAACAGATGCAATAAAATGTCCTAGGGATAAGTGTTCAATTAGTTTAGCTTTAAGACAACTCTACAACGATTTTCATCGAGGCAGAGAGTCATTTCGGGGAGAAACAGAACCATTTCGGTGCGAAATAGGTTCTGTCCAGCACCAAAACTTGCCTTAAACCTGTTGTTTCGACTTGGCAATTTTACAAGATACTTTGCGAAGGTTACTAAGCGACCAGACCTTAACCCTAACCTCAACTTTCACTTCTTGGTTCTGGTTTAGATTTGATGTCGGGTTTTACCACAAAAATAACTAATCCTATACTTACGTATTAAAACTAGTTTGTTTAGGAATACTTGAATGGATTTCCAGAGATATTTAAAGTCCTGTCGGTGCAATAAAAGTTAGATCTTTCGATCGTTAACTAACCTACCCTTTCGAGTTTTGGTTTATCTCAAGTGCTTTGATCTACTAATTATTTGGTCGAGTTAAATCCTATCAACGCTACGTATCATCAATAAGCTAACTTTCAAGCAAACAATTAAATCAATCAAGCAAGCAATAATTCTCAAACAAGTAAATCGCAAAATATCATAATATAATCATCAAGTCATCACAACATACTAAACTAATCTACTAACTACCCTAAGACATCATAAAACTACTCACTAATCGTCATGACAACAATAACAACAATAAACATGCAAGAAACAACATACAAACCCATAGAAAAACAAGATAAAAGCATGAAAGAATAAACTGAGGTGTCTCTTTATGCAAATACTCGCTGATCAAGGGCAAAGAAATTGATGTAGATCTGCTGTGTTGCTGCTGTCGCCTCCAACACCGCTGGTCTGCCTCGAAATCCGTCGAAAAGTGCCAAAAACGCAAGAACTTGAGGTGGAAAATGAATGGTAGAAGGTGGGATACGCTTTCTGGAGGCAGAAACGTGCATATAAAGTCATCCTAGGCGGCTAGGAGGCGGCTAGGGCAAATGGGAGGCGGTTTGCACTTTCTTTCTTCGAAAATTACCAAAAACGCACTTTCCAGAAGTGCATTTTGGACCGAAATGGAGTCATTTCGCACCGAAATCCGTACAATTTCGGACCAAAATTTCAGAACAGCGCACCGATAGTATTTGGGCCATAATTTCTTCATCCGGACTCCGATTTAGGTGATTCAAAGATCGTTGGAAATCTTAGGATGAGCTCTACAATTCTATGGACCCATTTAGTCATTTTGCTTCTCAAAAATCCTCCCTTTTATGCAATTATTATGTCCAATCCACCAAGTTCCTACAAAACAAATGAAATGCCACGGCAGTACCAAAATCTAGGAAAATATAACAATTTATGAGACAATTTGTAATGGTTTGATCAATAATTAAGGGCCAAGTACGGTCAAAACATGTATAAAATAAGAGACATCAAATCCCCCCAAACTTGAATCTTTGTTTGTCCTCAAACAATAACCTAAGCTTAAAGGGTAAAACTGTACTTAGACCTACAAATGAAGTATCTCAAACCAATGATGCAATGAAAATTTATTAATCAGGTTTATTCAAAATTTCACATGTCAAAAATAAAGCCAAATAAAATTATTTCCAAGGACAAGGGTTTAATTCTCTTTTTGATTTATTTGTGCAACTCTTAGTTCTCATGAAATCTCAAAATCAAGTCAAGGACCCTAGCTTTACTTCGTCAAATCAAATGCAATCTCAATTTCAAACGCCCGTTCTTTTCCATATGTTGCAAACATTTGCAAAGAAAGTTTTATCAAAACTAAAAATTCTATGATGAGTCTAATTTTCAAATTTTCACCAATTTCGAATTTGTGCAAGTCGAGTCGCGGTGATTTACATCACTTAAGGTTTTACGCTATTGAGACTTGTGAATAAGCTACCAGCACATGCCGCACTGGGGAGATCTAACTCTTATGTCACACGACTAAGGCCACGGTATACTTGGGCCAGAGCTCCTAGCAACATAGAGTTTTCATTTCTCCAATATTTGTGGAATTTTCAATTTAATTTGGATTGCAAGTCCCTTCGCACCTTCATTTTCGCAACTATTTAGATGTATTCAATTTAAGTTTGCTTGTTGGTGATTCAAGCGTTCAAGAACAACTTAGACTCATCTTATAATTTTTAAATTTGATAAAAATCCCTTTGAACAAAAGCTTACAAAATATAAAATCGTTCACTCGGCAAAAACTTGTGAGAATCGACTTAAAATATTTCGACAAATCCAAGCATCCAAATTCAGGTCATATTCTATCAAACAATCATTCAATTTGATCAATTGGTGCACAAATCAACTTAAAATCTCCTAAACAAACGTTTATCCTTAAGAAATAATTTTAAAATTGCTTCAAAAATTCAAACAAGTGTGAAACAGTGAATAATATATCAATACAAACCTCTCAGTGATAATGCATGCATCAGAAAAAATCAATTTCAAAAGTTCAAAAAAAATCATCCAAAATTCCAGAGACTGATTTCGCACCGAAATGCCTCTATTTCGCACCGAAATGAAGAAGAAAAAAAATTAAAAAATGGGTCGAAACAGATGCAAATTGCCCACAAATTTTTAGTTCCATCTTCTCCCCCCCCAAACTGATTCAAGCACTGTCCCAGTGCGTCACAATCACAGAAAATAGAGAATAAAGGAGAGGGAAGTAAAAATTGTACCAAATCAATGAGAAGAAGATGGCCCGGCTCCACTTGTGTGATGCAACTCGTATGAGGTCGTGCGAGGGTCGCTGTCTCTGTCCTTTTCTGATCCGTGGTGCTCTAGCACGAGTTGCCACCTTGTCAAGTTTCCATCAATTCCTTTTTCCTACATGAAACACAAGAAAAATATTAAACAACTAATTTTTATGTTATTTTTTTTATTTTCTAATTTGTTTGTATTTTCTTGATTTTTCGAAAAATAAATAAAACTTTAAAAATCCTTGGGTTGCCTCCCAAGAAGCGCTTCTTTTAGGTCACTAGCTTGACCCCTTTGTTTTCAAGGCTTCAATTGATCGAGCTCGGAGAGAGAGACGGCAAGTGCTTTGTCATAGCCCGTGTTGGTGATGTTTCTTGCTAAAAAACGAAGCTTTTCTCCCCCAACTCTCACCAAAATCGTACCATCTCTAGCATCCATTTTGACTCCTGCAGTCCTGAGGAATGGGCGCCCCAGAATAATTGGAACCTCCTTGTCATATTTCATCTCCATGACCACAAAGTCACAAGGGACCACAAATTTGCCCACACAAACCGGCACATCCTTCAACTCCCCCAATGGTAAACAAACTGACGAATCCGCGAGTTGTAAGGTCTTGGTTGTGGGTTGCAACTCACCCAATCCAGTTCTCTCATAGACAGTTTTGGGCATCAAACTCACACTGGCCCCCATATCACACAAACCTTGATCAATTGTGGCCTTACCAATTGTGCAGGGAAGAGTAAACTTGCCAGGATCAGGGAGCTTGGGTGGCAACTTGTTTTTCAAGGCCAAAGTTTTGACCTCTTCAAATGTCATTCTCCCTGTGCACAACTCTACGAAAAACTTAGCATAAATAGGTACTTGTGCAATCAACTCCATGAAGGGAATATCGATGTGAATCCCCTCTAAAATCTCCCGAAACCGCTTAAACAATGCAACTTTCTTTTCTCTGGCCAACCTCCCTGGAAAAGGTAATGGGAGCTGGTAGGGGACCTCTGGCATTGACTTCTTCCCATTTTTCTCCTCCTGGGTCACCTTTTTGGGCTCTGTGGGGGTCATTTCGGACCGAAATGGAGTGGTTTCGGACCGAAATTCTGCCTCTGGTTGAGATTGTTGAGCTGTTGGTGACCCGATTTGTGGGCCAAAGGGCCTGGCAGCAACCTGAAGAGGTGGGAATGGCAGAACTTGCTCCAAAACAGGCTCTTCTTCCTCACTTGCCCGCACTTGCAAGATGTGTAGAGATTTGCATTCGGCATTGGGGTTCACTTGCGGTTGGCTCGGAATCTTTCCTTGTTCTTTCAAGAGATGTGCCTCTATCATGCGCTCGAGCCTTGTCAAAGTACCTGCATTATTTTTCAATTCATCCAAATTCTTAGCCACAAAATGATTAAATTTCACTTGATCATCCATAAACTTTTGAACAACAAATGGAATATAATCTTTCTTGGGAAGAGTATTTGGGTTTGGACCTATGTATTGGTACTGTTGACCACCATTGATCGAATTAACTTGTTGAGCCTTTTTCTCTGGTTGCGCCAATGGGCATTCTAGAGATGTGTGCCCTTCTTCGCCACAAGCTCCACATGTGTTCGAGTTGAGATGAGAGCCTTGGAGAGAGTGGTATGTGGCTATCTGCGCTTCTAGCTCGGCAATTCTCCTATCCCTCGTTGAGATCTCGTTCACGTGTTGCTTGCCACTTGATCGGCGTTGGTTGACTTGTGGTAGCCAATTGTATTGCCTTGCACATTGCTCGATCAAGTCTCTTCCTCGCAACGAGTCCATCTTCAAGAAACTTCCTCCACCTGAGAGACAATCCAAGTTAATTTTGATGTTATCATAAAGAACATTATAAAAGTTTTTCAAAACAAGCCAATCTTGGATTCCATGGTGTGGACAAGAATTTTCTAAGTCCCTAAATCGTTCCCAAGCAGCTTCCATGGATTCGTCATCACTTTGTTGGAAGTTGTTAAGTTCAGTCCTAATCTTATCGGCCCTACCATCAGGAAAGTACTTATTAAGAAAAATTTGGGCCATGTCATTTCAAGTTCTAATCGACCCCCTTTTTGAGAGTTTTGTACCATTTTTGGGCCTTGTCCTTAAGACTAAACCTAAACAACATAAGTCTAATAGCATTTTGAGGCACCCCGTTCATTTTGATCAATCCAACATAGTCAGTAAAAGCTTGCAAGTGTGCATGGGGGTCCTCGTGCTCGTCTCCATGGAAGGAGTTTTGTTGGACGGCTGTGACATGGGCGGGGAGGATTTGCATGTTGTTCGCTTCAACCCCTTGAATGACTACCGGCCCAGCAATGTCTTTGACTCGCGGCGCGCAATAGTCCATGAGAGATTTGTTGGGGTTGTCAGCTGCGTCCTCTCCGTCGGAGTGCCCATGGACGCTCTCCTCGTCCATCGTCCACCTGCGCTTTTCCTCCTCGAGTTCGCGCCTTTGATTCTCCACACGTCTCCTCTCGGCCAAGATACGAGCTTCTCTCTGCTCGAGTTGGAGCCTCAAGGCCTCAAGACGCTCTGCCTCTGCTGCTACATCGATAGGTGCACCAGTTCCTGCCATCACGCTCACTGTTTGCCTCTCTGGTTGATGATTTCGAACCGAAATGGGAGGATTTCGGTGCGAAATGGGGTCTGGCAGGGCCGAAACTGCTTGCTGCTACTCCGGATCCTTTTGCAATTCGCGTAGGAAGTAGCGGCGAACAGGAGGTGGAGGTTGAGAGTGGACTCCCTTCCTTCTACCTGCCAGAATTCAACCTGCAGCACGAGAGCAAAAAGGATAATTAAATAAAAAAGAAATCTAGCCTCTTAATACTAGAAAAAGTACACGATATCAAACACCGTCCCCGGCAACGGCGCCAATTTGATAAAGGAATTTAATCCTAGGTCAAATAAATTAAACCTATGAAATACCTCACTAGACGTTCGAGTAAAGCAAAGGTGTCGAACCCACAAGGACGGTTGAATACCAGACTTAATCTTTCTTAAAAGCTAGAGGATGAATTTTTGTGTTTTTAGAAATTTAAAAGGTAATAATAATAGTAATAGAAAAATAGGCAATTAAACAAGTAATAAATAATAAAATATTTTTGGGATTATTTTTTATGTTTTCGGGACTCAAACAGATGCAATAAAATGTCCTAGGGATAAGTGTTCAATTAGTTTAGCTTTAAGACAACTCTACAACGATTTTCATCGAGGCAGAGAGTCATTTCGGGGAGAAACAGAACCATTTCGGTGCGAAATAGGTTCTGTCCAGCACCAAAACTTGCCTTAAACCTGTTGTTTCGACTTGGCAATTTTACAAGATACTTTGCGAAGGTTACTAAGCGACCAGACCTTAACCCTAACCTCAACTTTCGCTTCTTGGTTCTGGTTTAGGTTTGATGTCGGGTTTTACCACAAAAACAACTAATCCTATACTTACGTATTAAAACTAGTTTGTTTAGGAATACTTGAATGGATTTCCAGAGATATTTAAAGTCCTGTCGGTGCAATAAAAGTTAGATCTTTGGATTGTTAACTAACCTACCCTTTCGAGTTTTGGTTTATCTCAAGTGCTTTGATCTACTAATTATTTGGTCGAGTTAAATCCTATCAACGCTACGTATCATCAATAAGCTAACTTTCAAGCAAACATTAAATCAATCAAGCAAGCAATAATTCTCAAACAAGTAAATCGCAAAATATCATAATATAATCATCAAGTCATCACAACATACTAAACTAATCTACTAACTACCCTAAGACATCATAAAACTACTCACTAATCGTCATGACAACAATAACAACAATAAACATGCAAGAAACAACATACAAACCCATAGAAAAACAAGATAAAAGCATGAAAGAATAAACTGAGGTGTCTCTTTATGCAAATACTCGCTGATCAAGGGCAAAGGAATTGATGTAGATCTGCTGTGTTGCTGCTGTCGCCTCCAACACCGCTGGTCTGCCTCGAAATCCGTCGAAAGGTGCCAAAAACGCAAGAACTTGAGGTGGAAAATGAATGGTAGAAGGTGGGATACGCTTTCTGGAGGCAGAAACGTGCATATAAAGTCATCCTAGGCGGCTAGGAGGCGGCTAGGGCAAATGGGAGGCGGTATGCACTTTCCTTCTTCGAAAATTACCAAAAACGCACTTTCCAGAAGTGCATTTCGGACCGAAATGGAGTCATTTCGCACCGAAATCCGTACAATTTCGGACCAAAATTTCAGAACAGCGCACCGATAGTATTTGGGTCATAATTTCTTCATCCGGACTCCGATTTAGGTGATTCAAAGATCGTTGGAAAGCTTAGGATGAGCTCTACAATTCTATGGACCCATTTAGTCATTTTGCTTCTCAAAAATCCTCCCTTTTATGCAATTATTATGTCCAATCCACCAAGTTCCTACAAAACAAATGAAATGCCACGGCAGTACCAAAATCTAGGAAAATATAACAATTTATGAGACAATTTGTAATGGTTTGATCAATAATTAAGGGCCAAGTACGGTCAAAATATGTATAAAATAGGAGACATCACTATACTTGAAAAAGTACTAAGAAATCTGAAATTGCAAATTGCTTGTATGTTACTACCTTGATGTTGGTGAAGTAACATAGCATTTTGGCTTAAAGTTCAGATATGGCTTGTTTTGTCATAATATGAAGTAAAGTGATCTATATAGAGAATCAATGTAATGGTGCAATCCAAGGGATTGGCACGTGCAGATTTGTTGTTCCAATAAAGGGCACAAATGATTGCTCGATGATTATTTGAATATACTTCAAACCTTGACAATAATTAGTACTTGTGTTCATTCCTTTTGGTGTTGGATTTCAGAATTAAGCATGTGGATGGTAATGATATTAGTACCAAAACATTATGGTTTGTGGTTCTAAGTAAGCTTTCTTTCAATGCATTTTCTTTAAATGTTACATAATCTCATAAATGGTGATTATTTGGCACGCTTTACTATGCAAGTTGAGGTTGAATGACTGGGATTGACTTTTATGTCATAATCGCCAATCAATTCCAACTCGAGACATAGTAAGCAATGTGTGAGAACTTGAATGCTTGTGGATAAGCGATCAAGTTATGGAGATTTAATGTGGACACTGCACTTGAAGCTTTTGGTTCTTATCATATTTATGACTAGGTTCAATTCAGTCATAAAAGTGTGAAATCTCTTAAAATGAGTCGCAGTCATTTGGACTTGTTATACGAGTTTATGAGTTATGATGAGATTGAAATAGTTCGATGATTCACTATTTCTCACATCGTGCGGCAAATTGTGTTGCATGATGATGATAAAAAGCCATTATAGATATGGTTCTTACAAAAGCTAAGTGTCAGTTGTTGTGTTCTGCAAACTGGTAATGCGGTTTACATCGATAAATGCACAACACTAAGAGTATTCTAATTGTGAAATTTCTGCTTGAGTGTTCAAGCGGGCTGCTGGCTGGGCCAGCGGGTCGCTAGTTGGACTTGTAGACTGCTAGGTTGCTAAGCGGACCGGCCAGCGGGTCGCTGGTTGGACTTGCGGACCGCTAGGTTGCTAAGCGGACCGCTGGCACTCAGTCTAAGGCAGACTGAAATCTCCAATTTCTTATGGTTTGAATTATGTGCTTTCAGAGATTCCTTGGAGGATTCTCATATAGCCATAGGTTCAGTTGCATGTCTGATTGCACCTTCTCATAAATTTCAAGGAAGTTTATTGGAGAAGAACCATAATTATACCATATTATTAAATCACTTAATAAATTTCACGTGGAGTTGAGATTTATATACAACTTATAGTTTCTTATGCGAGCTACTTCAATTGTTATGAACTTGACTCGGATGCTGAGGAAAAGAGGGGGAAATGAAATAGGTTCTTCCTCAACATTCTCGCACAAGTTCAATGAAGTTAAGCTTAGGAAAAGATACTATAGAGTTTAAATCTTGTTTTGAGCAATTTAGACAGATATGCCCTAATATCTGATTTTTAAAATTATGAGTTAGGAGGAGTGTTTGCTCAAAATTAGCAATGTTGAAATAAAATTGATATAAAGATCAATTGGAGTTACATTGCTAAAGGAATTTATTCAAAAATTAAATATGAGATAGAGTAATTAAGAAAGATTAATGCATGACTTATTTGATTTGATGATAAATGAGATATCAGGCATCTCTCTACTGGATGTGTGGAACGGTCCTTTTGAGGTGCAAATGGTCCGTATGACACTGTGTCGCAGCACAGAGACTCTGTTGAATAAGTGAAACAATCTGTTTCAGTGTATGAATAGTTTGTATGGCACTTAACAAAGGGAGAACTTCAAGAGCATAGGATCCGGTATAGTCCGTTTGAAGTGATACACCAGAATAGATGGAGTCTAGTGCAAGGAAACTCTCTTGGAGATGAGTTTGCCTTTACTGATCTCATTCTAAGCAATAGATATGTGTTGAAACAATTCTAAATGGATATATAACAGTTTTAGATAAGGATCACTCCGCTGATTGAGCAGTGGAAAACTAAGAGCACAAGAGGTGCTGCCTTAGTTGATCTATGGCTAAGAGTGCACGCTTAGCCAATTGGTTTGTTGTCTAAAATATATGTTAGATAGTCCAAGAATTAGTTGTCAAATAAGCATTGCACATGTGGTGCACTATTGGCTTGAAGAATAGAGATAAATGATTCTTGTCAAATTTCTGATTATTGATGCTCCTAAACTTGAATCTACATATCTGAGAAGAAAGAAAGCAATCTGTATGAGAATAGAGTTCACTGAGTACTACTGGATGCTGTGCAATGTGGCACATTAGATGTTAAAGAGTGTGAGGAGTCGTTCTTGGGTGGGCCGTTGGCTGGGCCAGCGGATCGCTGACACTGAACGGCCTAGCGGGTCGCTAGCTGGACTAGCGGGCCGCTTGGACTGACACACACTAGAATACACATCTATTTCCATTAGTAAAGTGAAAATGAGTTCCTAACTATATTGAGGTTTCTCGAGAAAAAGTGCTGAATGTAGCTATGCCTTCATAACTCAATGTATTTGACCAGGGTCAAATATTATTGAAGAAGAGGAAGCTCAACTAGCAACATACCCTCAGCTGTATGATCTAAGCGGGCCGCTTGCAGGGCTAGCGGTCGCTTAGACTGGGATGACTTCGAGAACAAGGGCTATATCAGTTCCGTATGGAGCGGACCGTTGGGAAGCCTAGCGGGCCGCTAGGACTGAGCTACACTTGTGGAAGTTACAGAACCTCATATATTATATTTGTAATGTGTTAATGAACCATTACAAACATATCCTAATTGATTGCTTGGAGCAACAGAACTAGTACAAGCAATATGAGAGGCTTGCTTGATTTCTATGCATGTAGCTATAGAAATGAGATGTTGGGACTCGTGAGCTTCTATATTGAGTTAGAAGCCTAGTAGACTAGTGCATATGGAACATTCTACTTAAAATCCTATTGCAGATTATAAAATTAGGTCACTCTAGCAAGGCTATGAGTTTGACATTTGTGATAAGCCAATTCCAACACCTATTTGCAAAGGCATATAGATTTTGAGATATCTGAATAAACGTATGATAAATAACATGCTAACTTATCAAGTCACTTGCAAATGGTTAGCTTGTGGTGAAGCTATTCATATGCATGCAAGTATACTTTGAGGATAAAGTTGACTTAATAGCGAAGTTTCTTTGTGAAACTAGATGATTTACTCTCTCATGTGGGAGATTGAGTAAATATGAAACGCTCTCTCATTGTGGAGATTGAGTGTGACTCTCTTATTGTGGAGATGAAGTCAATAACATATTTTAATTATCATACTAGCTCTCTCATTTGTGAGATGGAGTACCTTGACATAACTGATGCTTATGTCAAGAGGGAGTTTAGTTTAGCTGGTCCTATCATACAATTGGTAGTTGTTGTGACTTCAGGGAAGTCGATAACAACTCATTGTAATAGTATAGCTTTAGAAGCTTACTATGGGGATAGTAGACTAAACCAAACAAATTCAGATATGTGCAGACACGATAGCACGGAGGGAGTTGATCTGATATTGAGTGGATCCTAAATGAAATAATTCATCATACACCCCATGGTCTGTTTCAGGATATGATGAAGGAATAAAATCCTAAGGTATCAAATAAATTTATACCTAGAACTCAACCTCACTAGTCGTTATGGGGTAAAGCTTTAGGGTCGAACCCAAAGGACGGATTATGAGTACCGGTCTTACTTTTTCTCAAAATCTAGACAATTAAATCCAAGTGAATCGAATTACCAAACTCTAAACCAAACTAAATGCAATAAAGTAGACGTTTTTGGGTATTTTTTGATTAATTGCTTAACTAAAATAATTAAATAAACTACAAGATGATTTTGGGGTTTTCTAACAAGATAAAAGACGTCTTAGGACTCGGGTTTTACCTCGGTTTGGAAACTAAAAACCTAGATCGTACACTTTCGTGCGAAATCTTAAGTTTTCAAAACAATCGCTTCACTGTTCGGTCCGAACTGACCTTACTTCGGTCCGAACTGTGTCCAGTTCGGTCCGAAATAGGGTGGCTTCGACCCGGACAATAAACAAAAGTGCGTAAATAAGGTTGAGTATACTATTTATGCTTTAAGTTGGGGTTTGTTGGCTTAAACCTAAGGTACTGGACCTCAGCTTTCGCATAGTTGGACAAGAACTTGGTTAAATCACAACCTAACCCAATATAGAAAGACTAGACTTTAACTTTTGGTTAAGGATCTAACCTATCGACTACCGTTGTTGTGTTTCTTAGGGATATTTAGATGTCTTTTGGACTTATCTAAAAGCTACACTTTTGATGTCAACTAACCTACTCTCTCGAGTGTACAGTTTATCCCAAGTACTTAATTTTCTCATCAATTGTTTATCCTACTTTAGACTTAACTAGATGCGGCCGTACAACTAGAGGTTAATAGGAATAAAACAAACAGATCCAATCAAGCAATAACAATTAAATTCAACAACAAGTCATAAAGTATAACATAGCATATCAAGTCATATCACAACATCCAAACCTAAGTTACTACCTTACTCCTAAGACAACATAAATTTAGCCTAACATAATAATAGAACAAACAACAAGTATCATGACAATAAAATAAAGATACAAGCCCATGAGAAAAGATAAAAACATAAGGAGAATAAACCGAATACTCCTTTTGTACTTTGTCTTCGAACTCTAAGGCAGTGGGGTGTTGCAAAACGTGGTGATAACCTTCTCCTTGCTGCCGTCGCTTCAAGAATTAGGTTAAGGATGACTAGGCGTGAGAGAGAATGGTAAGAAAGGTGTATGGAGGCTAGGGTTCCAAGAGAGCCTTTCCTGTGGCAGAGAAGGGCTATATATAGCGTAGAAAGATGCTTGCAGTAGAAGTTTAGGCGCCAGGGCAAGAAATCCACCAAATCTACAAGTTTCCATGTATGAAAACCTTCCAAAATGGCTGAGTCGGCGCCCAGTTCGGTCCGAAGCAGAGAGGGTTCGGTCCGAACTAGAGAAATGGTCGAGGCTGGTCGCGACACTTCGGTCCGAAGTGGAGATGATTCGGTCCGAACTAGCAGTAGTTTGGTCCGAAGTGGGATCCGAAGTAAGCCTCCAATGCTAGGAATGAGTCGTCTAGCGTGCTGCAAGTGCCGGAAATCCATCTACTAGCCCAGATATCACCATAAGCCATCAAAACCTGTAAATAAAAGAAAAGAAACGACGGCATAGCCGAATCTTGGAAAAACAAGGCAAAATGTCAAGCAATTCAAGGTTTTGAGTATGATTTGAGTGCCAATTACGGTCCAAATACCAACAAATAATGATGACATCAGGATACTCGGATATGTGAAAAGGTCCATTACATTATGGTAGTGGTCTATATGACAATCAGATCCTCATAATTATATGTACTTGCATTTGGATAATGAACATTGGGTTTATTATTGATCAAGTACATGTTAGCACTAAGGGTAGTGTGTCATTGAACTTTAGGTTGTCTCGCTCACATGAGAAACCGCCTCTAATGTCCAGGGCATGTAGAGATGAGACTAGATTGAGCTATGTGCGCTTAGTTGAGGACTAAGGAGCCATCTGGGATGGTCGAAGCTCATTGTCGCTTCAGTTTGGGACTGAAATGAGGCTTGTCTTCCTTTAGGCGATCTGATATGATTGTTCCCCAAACGATCATTTAGTTCAATATTAGCCGATGTGAGAATCTCCTTAGAACTCAGGGATTGTCTAAGTGGTAGAATCTCAGGATCAGTTGCAATAAGGAGTGGTCTAGACCATAGACACTTGGTTTGCAAACTGAATATAGACTCGTACAATGAATATGATCACACGTCTGTTCAGCAGATAATTCATTGTAACATGTGTTCGTACCGCATGTGCTAGGCGACATTTGGAAGTGGGTTGAGTGGTTTCAGGACCAAGACCGTCTGACTCTCCATGTGTGAGTTCCATGATTACGTACCCTTTGACTTTTGACTATGTCATGAGAGATAGGGTCAGTGCAGCTACTTTGGTGTGAACCCTATGGTGATATATATTCCGCCTGTCGGGGCATTGCTGGGCAAGCGACTGATCTTGTTTTGAGTTTCATGAGACGAAAGGAAGATTCGACTCGTCCTGCACAAACGATAGATCTGTTGGTGTTCAGGCCCCACCAAAACTCGTCTTGGAGACTGAGATTGGGAACATGCAGCAGACTAAGAATGAAAAGGAAAAGACATGTATCATTGAGCGGTCGATAATGTCTGATCTAGTGCGGACTTGAGCGTTTCTAAGGTACTAGTATGCACAATTGACTGTTCTTTTATAAAAGGGTAAATGCTCTCTCGCTGGCTTTGAATTAATTCTAGGTTAGGCTTTTGAGCTCCCGCTTGACAGGTGTATGCGCTGGTCGCACGTTCCATTTGTTGTATGAGGTCTTGCTCAGTGTTTGGCATAACGTCTCCAAGAGGGAGATGTTAGAAAAAGTGTGTGGAGCCAATCTGAGCGGGCTGCTGGCTGGGCCAGCGGGTCGCTGGTTGGACTAGCGGGTCGCTGGGTGTCGGGGTCAGAACCGACTTTGTCTGTTCTGACCGACTCCTATATATACCCCTCTGTTATAACCGACCTCTCTGTTGGAAACACTTCGTGTTTGTGTCCAGAAACAAAGAGAGAGGTTAGGGTTTGAGAGTGAGGAAGCCATCCGAGTGCTTGGAGCAATCAGATTACACACGCACGAGGAGATCGGCACTTGGAATCGTGAAAGGTGGCGCTAGGCCCTAACTTGAGGTCGTAGTGCATCGGCCGCATACGAAGAGAGACAAGACGCTGCAGAACCGAACTCCGAGAAGAGTCTAGGCGTTCGATCAACTTCCACTGCGGTATATCTAATACTCTATATTTATTTCATATGTTAGATATGCATATAGGTTTATACCTAGTTAAACCTTCAGTCAGTATATCAGGGAACGAGATACATAGAGAAAGAACAGATGCATTTTATATGCAATCTTGCTATATTTATAACAATTCCTTCTTCTTATGTACATATTGATGACGAAGCTGCTGCTGTCTACTGATGATGAAAATGTGCAACGTTATGACACATTAAATTACAATTCTTAAACAGGAAAAGTAAGTTTATAAATTAACTGTATAAAAATTATTTATTTAGGATGCATATAGATTGTTTAAGAATAAAATATATGGTAATTATTTAGAATAAAAAATTATTATTTCTTAATGATAAATAATTTTTTTCCTATGGTTTGGATCTTCTTGATTCAGATTAAAAAGTCAACAACTTCTTGATTAGAATTAAAAAGATGATCCAAACAATTAAGAATAAATTTTTATTTTAGATATTAGATCACTTAAAAATTACACTTTTAATTTTAAAAATATTTTGAATTGTCTAAAAATAATATTTTTTATTCCGAATAACTAATGATAATTTTATTTCCACATGAGAGAGACGTTATTTTTTATTATTTGTCACATTAACCCGTTGTTTGGATGGAAGATAATCCGGAGGGGAAAAAATAAGTGAGGGGATGAAATTCCCGTCTAAATTTACTCACGCGCACAAAAATTTTCTCCTCCTTTGGAGGAGATTGGAGGGAAAAAAAATCATAGAGATGATGATTGACAGGGATACCCTGTATTTTATCCGGATTCTCTGGTCGACAGACCAGTGCCGACCACCTGGTTGGCATTTGATCCGAGCCGTTCGATTTAATCTCAACGGTTAATTTTTTCGGACCTATCAATCTGGTATAATTCATGGGGCATCCCTTATCCGTTGAGATTAAATCAGACGGTCCGGATCAATGCCGACTAGGTGGTCTGACGACCAGAGAATCTCATTTCGGATACCCTCCTTAGCGCGCTATCTCCCTTCTTTTACCACATGATCGGCCTGTTACGATTTATGCTCTCCTCTCTTGCTAGTTGCTACTCGATCTCACAATCTCCACCTTTCTTGCCGCATGATTCCTTTCTCTCTGAGGTATTATTGGAAACGATTTCTATAGTTATTGCTAATATCTTCTTCTCTTTTGCTGCACGGTTCCTTTCTCTTAACTATTCATGTCTTGATTTGTTTGATTTAGGAAACACCAGCCCTGAAAGAACTTTATCGTGGTTCTTCTGTAAAGGTTCACCAACTCCTATCTGAGGTAAGCAAACTGTCAACTTGACTAAATTATATTGGTAATATCTTAAGTTGTTTGATTTTGAGTAATACGTTAATCTTAGATTTTTAGTACAAATTATCATGTTGGAACCAGCTTCTTCAAAATTAAGAAGAAAAGGAGAGAGGACATGGGAGAGAACTAAGAAGGATTAAAAGTTTGATGGCTTTGGAAAGTATGATAATGTTCTTTGGAAAATGAAGAGAGAAGAATATGATGGTTCTCCAGATTAAATCACAATCATTGATCGAAATTTATGAAACGGCTAAAGATTCGTGGCATTTGGGAGCAGAAAATTTTAGAGCCAGCGGAACCCTCCTCATTAATTGAATGTAACTTTGATTTATTTATACCTTCCTAAAAAAAAAAAAAAAAAAAAAAAAAGAGAGAAGCAATATCCAAAACTTAAACTGAGTAAATCATACAATACATATATATATTATCTTTTTCAATTTTGTGTAAGATTTGGATTTCTAACTTTGATAATGTAAATTAATAAATTCTGAACGTGAGCTCTAGGAAAATCACTTGACACTTTGGAGACGTTTAGTTGTAGAACAAGTGGAGGAATAACTTATATAGCATAAATATTTATAACAAGTTATGTCACCGTGTTTAGTCATGGAATAAGTGGAGGTATAACTAATAATGAAATAAATTATTATTTTATCATTATTTATTTTAATAATCATAATATTAATTATAATTGTAACTATAATATTATAAAATAATTAAAATAACTATTCTCATTTTTCTATCACTATGATTATTAGTTATCATAATATTAATGATAGTTATAATTAAAACATAATAAAATAGCAAAAATTGCTATAAATATTAAATTTATTATTACTTAAAAGTGAAAATATAGTAACAAATATACTAATGATAATAGTAATAATAATAATAATAATTATTATTATTATTATTATTATTAACAATTATTATTATTATTATTATTATTATTATTATTATTATTATTATTATTATTATTACTACTACTACTACTACTACTACTACTACTACTACTATTACTACCGGGGGCGGAACCAAGTGGAAGCCAAAGTGTGCTTGGCACACTCCAATTTTTCAAAATGATCCTTATAAATTTAAAAATTATATATTAATTTTTCTAAAATTTTGAAAAATTCTTATTTGGCACACTATAAAAACTCACAAAAATTCATATAATAATTTTTCGCCTACTCCATTTGAGAATTCTAGTTCCGCCCCTGACGACTACTACTACTACTATTATCATCGTATCATTAGCCTTCTTTGTCATTATAGTTTGAAAATTTTTATTTTATTTCTTATTTTATTTGTGGGCTCACCAAGTTTATTTAGCTCTTTTGGTGGTGTAACTTATGAAATCTCACGCAGCATTTTTGTTGAAAGAATTCTCTATTAAATCTGTGTATCAATGGTTAGAGCATGGGGTAGTTAGTACAAATTATGATTTGATTTGGCAATTAAAATTACCTAAAAAAGTATTCCTATGGTTGCAGGCTAAAAGAAGGGTACTAACTAAAGATAATCTCATTTTGAGGGGATGGATTGGAGATCCCTTTTGTGTTTACTGTGCACATATTGAAACTATAGATCACCTTTTCTTTATGTGTTTAGATAATAACAGTGCTTTTTTGCACTGGTGTGCGCCTATGCGGCAATTTGCTGGATTATTTGGAATAAAAGAAATGATGTCTATATTTTCAGTTTGTACTGCCATTAAAGTGTTGATGAGATATTGGCAAGGCTTGTGGTCAGGAATACTGAAAGAGGAGATTTGGAGCATAACACCTCTGCTTATGATGTTAACCTGAACAGCTGATAGAGGCCCAGGGAATGGAGGAGGGCTCTTCTCTGGATCTGTCCATACTGGCTTGTGTTGACTTTTAAGGGAGGCGACACTATGCTTGTTGGGAGTGACTCTTTTGAGAGTTTTTGTTGATGCATAAAATTTCTGATGTTTTGTGGCTTTGTTGATTTGTGTTTTGGTTCATTTCTGATTTTTCTGTGTCTAAGCAATTTTTCTAATTGAGTAGAGGGTATACTGGTACAAGGGACGGTACATAAAGGTTTAGTGGTCGGTGCTGAGATTAGCCTTTTTTGTTGCTTTGTACCTAGGCCTGTCAAACTTGGAGAAAAGGCACGGAATAACTTGGAGAAAAGGTTTAGTGGTCGGTGCTGAGAATTTTTTCGCAAAAATCTTTTGGTGCTGATTTTTTTTTCACGTAAGTAATTATAAAACATATTATAATGTTCTTTCGTAGACTTGATTATACTCCACAATGAAAACAAAATTAATTGTGGAATACATAATATTAAACTATATAATACTCTTCTGTAAATGATCACGGAAAAAAAGATAAAATTAATAGAAAACCGTGAATAAAAAGAGAAATAAAATAAAATGGATACATAATATTAAACTATAATATTCTTCTGTAAACTATATAACATTTGAATGAATAGGAAACCGTGTCAATCTAAATCTAAATCTAAAGAATTAATTGGTTTTATACCACTGTGAAAAATAGTTAATTAGAGATATGTCATTGTTAGATTGCTAATTAGATTTATGCCATTGTCAAATTGTGTAAATTAGATATATGTCATTATCTTATTCCTAAAAAGATTTAATTCTAAAAATGACATCCTGAAATCTCTCTATATTTTTAAAAATTCCCAAACTACCCTTTTAATAAACTCTAAAATGTACGGCGAAAAAGAAAAACAAAAATATGCAAACAGAATAAAATACCCGGGAATACAGCTTGGCCGAATGGTCATCAAATGTTTGGTTTCGTCAGAAAAATTTTATCCAGTTTACCAAACCTTATAATTTTTTGGTTCTTAATTCTTGTGAACTCATCCTTATTTCGTTGAAAATGAAAAAAAAAAAAAAAAAAACGCCAAGTAGGTAACCAATTAGTCTGACAAACCTTAGGTACCAATTGGATACTAACACGGAAGTTGCTGAAAAAAATTATAATTACTTAGCTTTTAATAATGATATTTATTTTCTATTTTTTTTTTTTTTGGCAAGCGCAATTGTTAATTTAGATGAAAATATTGCAAATCAGTCTAATGGCATGGAAGCCAGAGGAGATGAGTGTGTAGAGGATTCAAATGATGATTCATGGGAAGTATATAGTGATAGAAGCTATCATACCTCTAGTGAAGGGGTGGAGTCAAATTATAGAAGTTATTATTTAGTAATGGTATTTTTTTAATTTTAAATTTTTGTAGTGGTATAAAACTAATTTGTCATTCAGTGATGATATTTTTCTAATTTCAAATTTTTGTAGTGGCATATTTAAAAGGTTAAAATTGACAAATCACATTTCGGTAACAAAAAACTAATTTTTACTATTTTGTAATGGCATAAAACTAATTTGTCATTTAGTGATGGCATTTTACTAGTTTTAAGTTTTCATAGTGGCATAAATCTAATTAACCCAAATCTAAATTATGTATTAATTAAAGCTCGATCCGCTATAATTTGTTTGCGGAAATCTGAGCCGTTCAATTCTTTCGATCGATCTGATCCGTTAATCAGCGATCAATTCCTTTCTCTCTCTCTTCATTCTCCTCTTTTGCCTCTCTCTGATCTTCTCTCTCGTCGACGACAGAAGGAAAAAAAAATAAAAGCTGCCGCTCTCTTTCCTCTCTCCGTCAACCCCTGCTACCTCCTCCTCCGTCGACTTCCGCAGTTCCGCATCCAACTTAACACACGCCGCCTCTGGCCACCTCTACTCATCTATCCTCCGTTTCTGCCCCAGCAAGCCGCCGCTGGACCAGCTCCTCTCTGATGAATATCTCGACAGACCTTCTCACGATCCATCGTTCATAGCCTATCTGTCGCCTCTCTTCGTTGCCTCATAGGTCTCTCCATCGCCTCTTGATAGAAGACGAAGGCGGGCAGATCATTCTCTCTAAATCTGTTCGATCCCTATGGGAAGCTCCCAGGCGGTGATCATGGTCGGAGGCCCCCCCAAGGGTAACTTAATCAATCCTCTTCTCAGATCTAAGCTAATTTCTTTCCAAGTTTGGAGTTGATTCGATTGAGTTGTTTTTTTTTTTTAATATGAATTTTTGTTTTGGCTTTTCAGGGACTAGATTTAGGCCTCTGTCGTTGAAGGTACCCAAGCCTTTATTTCCATTGGCAGGACAGCCTATGGTACACCAACCCATCTCTGCCTGTAAGGATTGATATGGTTCAATTACGTATAAATATTATTTTGTAGTTGTTATTTTGTGTGATACCTCCCCAGAATGATTTGAATAATTGCTATCTATAGTTATTGTATCAACTGAAATAGCATAATCGGTGTCGAATTTGAGAACAATAAAAGATGGGGCTATTTTGTAGTTTGACAATCTAAACTTGGGTTGGATTTAACAACACAATTGAGATAATTTTACTTATATATCAGGTGGGAGATGCAAGGGTTGCAGCCCATCATTTGGATATGACTACTGGCAACTGGTACCAGACCATGATCAGTTCCTCATTGGAGGTTCCTTGCACCTTTTCCAAGGATTTTGACCTGCAACATGTAAAAAGATGGTCTTTATGCAATGGGGGCACCTCAGTATGTACGACTGGCTCAATGGGGAATTAAAACAAAAACTTGACCTAGGTGATCCAGGACGCTTCCTCTAGAGGTACTATTTAGTCTTTATTTGATGAACTTTCAAAGTATTTTATTACAAAAAACCAATCAGAGTTAGCTCATTTGACCACTTTCTTTCATCCCCAAACCGTGTATTTTATCTAATGTCAGGGGTATTTTTATGGAAGCCTGCATGGAACTTAGGGGATACTATTAACCAACAAAAAGGTAGTTAACAAAGGCCATAATGAGATCTATATTATTAAGATGTGTTTGTCCATTTTTCCCACCATTAACAAAGGATACTGATCGAACATGGAGTCCAGCACAGATGGTCAGTGGCTCTGCCGTTATCCTAGAGGTGACGGGTTCAATTCCCGCTGGACGCAGATTAAGTAGATAATAAGTAGATAAATAAGTAGGAGAGGGATAAACTCTAATTTACAGAGTGGGCTAAAGCCTCTATAAATAAATAGCCTCTTATTTCAAAAAAAAAAAAAAAAAAAAAAAAAAAAAAAAAAAGGATACTCATCAGACTTATAATGAAATGATTAACTATAATTAAATTCTAAGTGGATTTAGACTCATGTACCTTAATGTTTTAAATTACATTATTGAATTTCACTACAGTTTATACCTTATTCAATGTTTCTCAAGTTGGTAGTAGTGCAACATGTTTGGTTTTTGTTGCTCATCTGAGATATTAGTTTTATTATAAGTTTTTGTCATGTTATGATTGTAAGATTAAGAATTATGATTTAAATTGGGATTTTTGTGATGCATGCTACAGGTTGAAGCTAAATTTATTTTAGCGGACTAAAGAACAAAAATGAAGTAATTAGCATGTATAATGAAAGGCAAGTTCTGGGAATAAAGGTCATACACTGGTCCTAGAATTTAATTAGGCTAAACTAAAGTGCTACAGACTGTTCATGTTTTTTTCCTTCCTTTTTCTTTTTTTCTTAGTTTAGGTGCCAGAGAAAAATCGTGTAGTAAAGAGAAAAATTTCAATAACAAATAATCGTGTAGTAAGTTCATGAAAACAATTTAAATTCAGGTCCATTCTTTTTATATTAAAATCATTTTTTATCACGAAGGAATTTTGATAGCAAACAATTCCAAAGTTACAATATAGTCTCTTAATTGAACCTCGCAATTGTTTGCTAACGAGGTTAGAAAATTAAACAAAAATAATACCAACGTCAGGGGTAGTTCACCAATCAAAATATGTCTTCAACTCTTTATTCCGAGTTCACCAAATTTTGTTAAGTTATTGTCGTGAAAATCAAAGCAATGAGCAATGGTTAGAGGGTAATTTTGTCATAAATTTCAGAAATCATTTTTTATATATTAAAATATGATTAAAATTAGTTAAAAGGGTTTATATCCTTAGTAAAGAAGATTTGAGGGGGTTATATCCAATTATAAAGATTCGAGGGGGTTATTTCCAATTGAAGAAGATTTGAGGGGGTTATATCCAATTTTCCCTTTAAAGGAAATCATTGATGAGGTTTATAATAATACATCATCCGTCCACAAAATACCAGTAACCAAATTGTACTCAAATTCATCAAACTTAATATATTGTTATATAGATTTTAACAAAATTTCAGAGATAGGTAAAAAGAGATTTGCTGAGGTGGGGGTATTTCACATGACACCGCTCACACTGCCACCCCTGCCATATTCAACTTTCCAATTGCATCGGTTTGTTATCATTTCTTCTTCCTGTTAGAAGGTAACTTTTTTTATATGACCTTGAAGACTGAGTATCTGCAAAGCATGGCTTAATATCTGATTATTCAAAAGCATGCAGCTCCTGTAATATATGGCAATCATAAAAATGAAAATAAATGAGCATTTATGTTTTATAAAACTTTAATTACTCTTAGGCACAAAAAGAAAAGTTTTTTGAGAAGAAGATAGACAGTGTGATCAGAGAGGTTGAAGAATGCAGATATTATAGACAGGACTATGAATTTTATTACTCTATGCATCACTAATTTGTTTATGTAACTATAGAAATATGTTTATAATGCAATATTCCATTGTAAACATGTACAAATCCAAAATAATCGCGCCACGGCAACTCAGCTAAAAGAAAGCCCCTCAATAAAACTCCTGCTGTCATAAAGCAATAGTTTCCACAAAATAAAAATTTAATAAAAGACGAGAAACTATTAGGTTTTCACCCACTAAACCATAAAGATACAAAAGAAATCAGCAGTAGACACAAGAAAGCTAAAAAGGAAAGAATGAAGATCATTTATCAAGGATTTCATTCAAATACTGGTAGGTATCTTAGTGCAAGTATCGGTAGGTAAATTAGCTAATTAGCTTATCATAAGTAGAAGTAGAAGCCTGGCTTTATACACAGGTAACCAAGAGATAGGCTTTGGAACTATGTGGTGGGAAGTGTGTGAATAAAGCCATCAATGTGATGCATATGTAAAATTATATGAAATGAGGAAAACAGCATATACAATTGATGCATGGTTGTCAGCAGATAATTAAATATATAATATGTCATTATTATATACTGTATGAAAAAGCATTGCCAAATGAGTACTGGTACTATTACCAGCGAATATTTACCCATTACTATTTTCTATGGTTCATAAGGTAAATTCGTATGGATGAGGTAAATTTCAGTCAAAAACTGAGTTTTGGACTTCAGGTTTGTCTATTTGAAGTTGTATCAAAGAATTCTCATCGCATATTTGTTTAAATTACTATAATGGAAACTATGAATACCAGTACTCTAACAATATGGTCAATCATTTTGTTTCAATTTCATTTATCCTGATGTGCTGATCCTAAAGGTTGTAAATTTGTCCAGTGCCGCAAAACTCAGAGAGCTTCAGGCTAGCAGATATGCATCATGGAATGGAAGTGTGCTTGGCATTTCCAAAGGACCTGTGCAGCCATCAATTCCTTTGAGCATTTTGATACGTGTATTGTTCTCTATGTAATTTGCTCTCGGTACCCGCTTTATGGATGGCTTTAATTTTATGGGTAACCTTTTAAAGTTATTAAAATGGTTGTGTCGAGTGAATGATATAATCTATTGGATACTGCATTGTGCTTCCATTAATGAAATTATTTCCATGTTGTACTTTGTACCTTAATTTTGTTAGTAAAGCTTGCTAGTATTTCATGGCAGGAAAATAATAATGCTAATGACTGCGTTAGTACAAAACAGGAAAAAATAAAAAATAAGAGAGCTTGGTTACTATCGTACTGCACCAAGTTTTGAGCAAAGGTTTCCCAATTCTATATAGTAAATATATTTACTATATTTAGTTTGATTGTAATAATTTCAGTATTTGTTACTATTCGTGTATTTAATAAAGGGGGGCTAAACAAAGCACATGGAATTGACTTTGTATGGGGTTTTAGTGAATACTTGAAAAAATAGCAGTACCTGTACCGATGTTAGAGTAACTGATACATGGTCATAGAGACTTAAATTTTAGATGATGGGGCGCTTTTCTTTCTCAAATTTTTTCTTACTTCAACTTTTCCTAATAGAAAAGTGGTAGAGAGAAGATCTCTGCTTATTTTATTTGTACTTCATAAAATTTCTAGGTATGTTACATTGCTCATGTCTATATTCAATTAATGTTTGTGTATGGTGGAATAAGTTACAATGGCTGAAGAATAGGAGCTGTATCATGTTGAACTGCAAAGATATATTTCTTTAATGATGGAACTAATAAGAAGCCATTCCATGCCGTAACATGCGTTCTGACCAAATGAATGGAGAATTAGAAATTTCTCAAGCAAACTCTGTCACACTCTTGATTAGGTTTAAATGTAAGAGTGGAGATGAATGAAACAAGATTGCAGACAATTGAGTGAGAAAGGGAAAAGACAACAAAAAAATGGGAACAAACTTTTATTATCATAACAAATTTAAATATCATAATTTTCTACTAACAATGTAATAATGGTTCTGATGAATATTGATGTATGCCTATTTAAGTATAAGAAAGTGTTATGAGATTTTGCTCGATATGAAAAATTTAATTATTTTCAAAACTTTTTTCTTTGTTTTAATAGATCAAGAAATTTGACGAAATAGTTTGAATTATTTTCAATCGAAAAAAAAAATATAACACAGCGAAGCTGCGACTGTTATGCCTGGTATTAATTAAATCTAGGCATAATTAAATCTCGGTCCGCTTAATATTGCGGAAATCTAACCGTTCCTTACGATCGCCAATTAAATCTGATCGTCAATTCCTCCCCTCTTCTTTTAACCTACCATCGCCTATCGCCTATCTCCCGTACTCGATTCTCTCTCTCTTCCTCTCAAAACGCAACCGAGGACGCCTCCCTTGCTCCACCTCCTCCTCCGCCAACCCTACGTCACACAACGGCCCAACCCTCTTTCTCCTCCTCTGCCAATTCCAACACACGTCTAACCTCTCCTCCTCTCCAATCCCTATCCCACACTCAATCCCTCATTTTCGCAAGCCATGGCAGCGTGGAGGTGGAGTCCACGTCTCTGCTCCAACAGTGTCCTCTATCTTGACGGGATTTCGTTCTCAGATCTCGCCTGACTCCAAACGGAGAGCACGACGGCTGCTCTTGCATACCACTCCGTCTCTATCATGCCTCCCTCCCTTTCTTAAGGTAATTAATTTTGTAGATTTATTTAGAATTAATCTTTATTTGAGACTACTATTGTACAAATATATAAAATTTGATTTGGCTAATCTAAAGATTACATCCCGTAAAAGGTTAGGTCTATTTATACTGGATTGTGGCGACTTCAAATTGGAGATTTTGTTGGTCAGATAATTATTTTTAAAAAGTTCAAATTCGAACAAGTTACAATTTTTCTCAAGAAATTGTGTTTTTAATAGAAATGCAAAAACTATCTAAATTAGAGTCATGTTCAGTCTTGAATCTAACCAAATTATTCTGGCAGAAGAAAGCAATAATTAACAACATGTCTAAAATTAATATCAATTTTCAAAAGATTTACACTATTAAGGAAGATAATATCCTTTTTGAAATTGACCTGTAGAAAAGAAAAGCTTAGGTACAGGCCAGGTGAAGTGTGCCTTTCAAAAGATACAGATGTATATTTTAATTGTGCTTCAAGCCCGTATCGACTGAGAACAATATTTCATAATTTCAGGTTCGGTAACATTTATGCCCCTGAGACTGAGTAGTGGAAGATTTTTGTTTGACCAATACCATGTAACCATGGTGGTAGACAAATCTGGAGATGTGAATGACATTCTCCTGATTTCCCCATGAGTATTGTGTTCCTTTCCTTTAGTGTGGTTAAGCATTCTGCATATTGCCTTTAAAACATATACTTTTTGGTAAATCTCCCAAAGTTGAATGCACCAACCTACTTTAGATACATGGATTGAGAAAAAGAAATCATGCTGGTAAATTATTGCAGTAATCAGTGTTGATTGTGCTTCAACGTTTGCTATTTTTCTTTTTCTTTTTTTTTTTTTCCTTTTTTGATTTTGTTTTAAATCTTAAATTCTATTTGTGGGCTCTTTTTTTTGTTGTCTAGAGATACTTGCACTAAGGACTTTTTTTACAAATATTATAACCTCCATGAATGTACCTGAAACAGTGATGTGATATTATTTACTATAATTTTCATATCTAAATATCAAGTGGTCAGGTATAGTATAACCAACTAGGATGGTTGAAATTTTCTGACACAAAGTTTCTTTGCTAGAATATTAATTGTCAGTTGAGGAGAACCAACATTTCCTAATGTTTATTTCAATCTGATCTTATAGGGGTAATTTTGTAATTACTTTTGTAATATATGTGGTAGTCTTTTATTCTGGAAGTTATAAAATGTCAATATATCACGCACATGTTTTATTAAGGGGACATGATTGAATATGTAATTTGAGCACCATTGTTCCAATTAGTTCATTATTGATAGCATGACTTAAAAGTATTGTGCTTGGATATTTGAATTGTAATTGGATGTTATTTCGATAATAATCTATAGAATTTTGATTTCAATAGATAAATTTACATTAAAAAAAGGGAAAATTTTTTCTGTACCCCTCGAAACTGAGGAAATAGAGAATTTGCCCCCCCCCCCCCCCCCCCCCCCCCCCCCCCCCCGCGCGAAAGTTCAAACGGCTGATTTTGCCCCCCTAAATTTGAACCCCCTTCTCTATTTGCCTCTCTGCCATATTTTATAATATAAATAAGATTAAAATAATAAAATTGAAAATTTTGGACCCTTCTACCCTCGCACCTAACCAGATACAGACTCAATCGATCGATACTAAACCCAGTCTTCTTTCTCTCTCGAACCCATCTTCGCACAATGAACACGAACACTGATCAATCTCGTGCCATCGCTAATTACCTCTCTCAACCAATCGATGAAGTCTCTATCTCCTCTCTCACGATGAGCCTAAACCTAGATCTCCTGCCATCGGCTCCGTCGTCCCATCGGCTTGCTGAACCCTAGATTCTCGCACCGCACCTCCTTCAGCTTGCCTCTCTCTGCGATTGGAGACCGGTACTTGAGCTATGTCACTGTGAAGAATGGAGATTCTCATGCTGAATGGGGCCGGCCAACATGGTTCAGCTGGGATGATAAACGTGCTGGCACACAGGCGAGTACTATCTTAATTAGCAGTTTTACTGTACAATTTGATACCAGACTGTACTTGGCAGTGTTAACACAGAATGTGTGGCTTTATTCTTATGTCCTTTTATTTATTAGGAATTTAGGATATAGTCAAAACCCTTTTCAACTATTTCCATACTGATAACTTATTCCTGATTAACTGATATGAACAAAATCTAATGCCTTCAGTTTTTGACTTTTTCCCCTTTTCTTTGTATTTTCTAGGTTCTTTTGTCAAGAGTGAAGTTTGGTTCAAAAGAGGCCGCGAATGCAGAAAACAATGGCCTTGGTATGTACAGGAAACAGTTGAGGCTTTAGTGTGTGCCTGTGTGGTCTCTTACCGGATTCACCAACTGCCACTACTAGCCGAACAAGTGGTTAGTTCCCCAATTATTTTTTTAAAATCTTCGCAATTTCTTTTCCACATTGTGATCACTGATGTAACATAACTATGTACATGCCTTAATGAAGATGCCATAGTAGACAAACTAAAAAGTCTAAATACAAGGTTGTAATTAGGAAGTAATAACATTCCCGACATGAAAATATGGCAAGTATGATGTCTGCATTGTTGAGAAATAAGCTGATAGCAGTCAATTTGCTATAAACTAATGTAATTTTTCCAACTTTTTGCAAGCCTCAATCTTGACAACAAAAAGAAATAAAAAAATGCAGAAGCTGGTCACATAAAGGTTGACTGCATACAATGTCTTTACCAAATAATAAAGAGTTTTCTCGTGTTAACAAATGGCATATAGTAGTCAATGGGCGTTCTGTGTATAATTTCTTTGTGGGCAAAAATTGTTCCTCCTTTTTGTTAGCTGATTTATCCATCTTTAACTGGTTTATTTGTCTTGTCGATTATTTTCAGGAGGTTTAGTTTGGATAGATGAGTGGAACGCTATACAACATCCTGTGGCTGCCGCTTTAAGTGTCATTGTCATTATTGCTCTTTTAGTTGTGGTTAATGCTCTTTTAATTGTAGTTATAGGAATTCGCAAGTAGTGTCTTTCTAATCATATGTATGTTCTTGTTTTTGGAAAACCTCATGTCAGATACTCTTTTTTATAGCATTTCAAATTGTCTCTTTTTATTTGATTTTTCTACTATTCTATATTACTTTGTTGCGGCCAATGTGGCCAGTGGTACCTACAATGGTACCTATGTATGTCTACCTGGAAATCATTTCGATGAGTTTTCTCTTAAATAAGTTGTGACAAATAAAAAAAATATAGAATGAGTTTTCCCTTAAAAATAAGTTTTCCCTATAGTGGTACCTACACGTTTTATATAGTATAAGTTGGTTGTGACAAACAATAAAAAAAAGAGAAAAAAAGTATAGAATTGTTAGTTTTCCCTTAAATATGAGCAATGGTACACATGTCGCTTCTAATTCCACAAAGCAAATAGATGCATGGTTATGGTACCTACAAGCAATGGTACCAGTAATTGAAACAAGACAAACGAAGCATTGAAACCTACATATATACTTGGGAAAATTTAACTTATTTTTTTTTCCACAAAACACTGAAACAGACTTGCTCAAAACAAATTAAGCACTGAAACCTTCATGGTTTTAACAAGGTACAACATGGTTCTGAGGACATTAAAACCAAGGGAAAATACCAACTCTTGCAAACATTAAAAAATAAAAATAATAGATATTGTTTAACGCCAATAGAAAGCAAACGGAGCAAGTAAGAATAAACAGGTTAAGATATGACGAGGCCTGAAAAGGCACATCAATCCACGATCAGTGGTAATCATCCATACACAAAATCAATAACTAAACTAATCATCCATAATCTATTCATAATCTATTCATTCTCTAAATATAGACAAAATATTTTGCTATAACTGATCATCCCCTTCTCTGCTCTTCCTGCATGTTTTGCTCTTCTCTTCCTGTAATAAAAAACAAATTGTAAAAGTTTCAGTGTATATTTCAGTTAATATAAGCATCCCAAATTGTAAAGTTTCAGTGTATATTTCAGTTATACTAAAAAACCTTTGTAAAATAAATTGGATTAATAGATCAGATACTTGAGTTATTAAATTAGATTAATAGATCAGATAATTGAGATATTACATTTCAGTTATTACCTTTTTCTATTTTTGAAAAATCGCACCAAAACTTTCCTTAAAAAATCTATTTCCAAACAAAATTGGTTTCATGTGAAAATTTAGAACAACATGTAAATGATTATAGAAAAAACAATTCAAGGCCGTCCTCCATCAACTGCCCCACAGCTCAAAATAACTGATCCAGCAAAAGTTTCGTATTTCAGAAAGTCGGAATCAAAAGATGAAGAAAAAGAGACCAACCTCTGGATGAAAGAGCAAAAGCACAGAGAAGAAGGCCGACTGGGTGGCGAAGTGCGAGTCGGTCGATCGAAATACAGAGAGAAGAAGAGAGCGCAAGGTTCGTGCGGCGGAGAGGAGAAAATTAGGGTTCAGAGAGTGCAAGGCGACGGAGGTGACGGTGAAGGACGGAGATGAGGGTGGTGGCGCCTAGGGTTCGTGTTCATCGTGCGAAGATGGGTTCGAGAGAGAAAGAAGACCAGGTTTAGTATCGATCGATTGAGTCTGTGTCTGGTTGGGTGCGAGGGTAAAAGGGTCCAAAATTTTCAGTTTTATTATTCTTATTTATATCATAAAATATGGCAGAGGGGCAAATAGAGAAGGGGTTCAAATTTAGAGGGGCAAAATCAGCCCTTCAAACTTTCGGGGGCAAATTCTCTATTTCCTCAGTTTCGAGGGGTATAGAAAAAATTTTCCCTTAAAAACATGTTTTTGTATTTAAAAAGTCCTGGTCCATTTACTCTAGGTTGAAACATCAAACGAAGTGAATTTTAACAGTTAATACTTTTTTTTTTTTTTGCAGTGACAGTGATGCAGTCAAAATGGCATATTAATCACAAAAATGATTGGCATAAGAACTTCAGGTACCCTATAATTCTTTATGGACTAAATCAAATTACTATAAAAAAATGGTAGGTGCAATACAAATTATATAGGTATAAAAAATATGATTTCTTTTAGAAAGTTTTATAGCAGAACTAATTAGAAATATCTGAATTTCTCAAATATTTATGTTGTAGGCAAACAGTTATGCATAAGAAACTCCGTAGGTATCTTACCTAACAAATTAAAACAACTAGCTATTAATTAAAGTAATTTCATCCAGTGACGCCTTTTGATGTATATCAGTACTTTGTATGTAATGTATAGTACTGAATATTGATATTTCATGTATGATTTTTTCCTTTCTTTTGCTCATTTTTTTTTGTGTTGGTTTTCTTTTGAAAATGAGCATCAACATTGTTTGATGGTCTTTTGAGGATTTTTTTCGGATATTTGCATTATTAAAATTCTTAATTTTGTTAAAGGGTTAATTAGTAATAAAGGACTAAGCTATCAATTGCTTCTAACAAAAACTCTTCTATCAATGTAGTTCAGTTCAAAAATACTCCCTTTTCATTCATCTATCTACTTCTTTTTTGTTGTTTTCAGGCGCTCGAATGGCTAAGTGCAAAAAAACTGGAAGGTGATATATATCATATACGAGATGATTGGAAACTAGAAAACTTGATATGGTACCATCATCGAACCATTTATGTACTAGAACATGTCTCCTGTCTTATTAAATTATACAAGTATTAGCAAAGGAATTATTTCAATCTTTGATATGCTTCAGATCATATTTGTTTATGATTTGAGCTTATCTCTGTCAGAAGCACTGCCGAGCAGACAATTGGGGCTATATTTGTATATGTTGATGATGATAATGTAGAAGGCAGTTGTAAATGGAACTATTGTCATACATACAATCTTTGGATGGTAAAATAACCTGATACATACACTCTTTGGAGGTGTACAGTCTAACATTATTTTTTTTTTCTCCAAAGTGTTCAAATTTGCAATTTATTTTAGAACCATCATCTTTAGCATTTCCCTAAATCAATATTGTTAGATATTTTAAGGAGTTAATTATAAATAAAATAATGCTTCATCTATTTTTGTTTGTTTTTATTCATTTTTTCCTTCTTCTTTTTTCTGTTGCAAATGTTGATTGTGCCACAAAGATAATTCTTTTTTTTTTTTAATTCATTAATTTGATTATGTTTCAATAATTATATAATTTTGTTTGGTAACAAAATAGTATGGTATTAGGGCAGCCAGCTCAGTGGTCAAAACCATGTCACGATTTCTATTTGAAATAATTAATGATATTTGTTTCTGAATCCAATATCAATGCACAAATAAATTCTTAACTTCAAGGCCTCAATTAATTTTACCCCGCATATTTTGACTACTAAATCGGGACATAGTCTGATTTTATTATTTAGATTCTATAGTTGTCTGTTATTATTTTCAACAATATATATGATGTGAAAGTTGAACTAAGTGTTATACATTTATAAATCTTTTGCTATGTTTTTCTTTTTTAAATGAAATATACATGATTGTCGATTCAAATTAGATTTTAAACTATAATAAATATGTATATTTACTTCAAATATGTTATTGACATAAAAGACAAATCCTAATCGAGCGAAACTCGATTGTCTAACCTAGTAATTAATAATCTTGAGATCAGTTATTCCCCGACATACAATGAAATAATTAAGTTTCGTGCATTAGTATTTTTTTTCCTAAGCGCAGTCTGTTTTTTTTTTTATGGTTTGTTTTAATGAGGGGTGATTCGGTCATTAAAAAAATTTACGACATATTTGGTAATGGCATTTTTAGAATTTAGTATGATTTTGGAGAAATAGTGGCATAAAACTAATGTTAGCAATTCTATAATGGCATATATTTAATTAGCAATTTAAAAATAACATTTTACTTATTGACAAAATTGACAGTGGCATAAAACTAATTATCTCAAACTTTTATTATAAATTTATATCAAACTACAAACCAAAAACAAGTTTTACCTGCGTGAATCTTATCGCACAGATGTAGAATTCCAATCTTACATTCAGAATCAGAACATACTGGATGTAGCTGACCTGTTCGCACTGGAGCAGTTGGACGCTGATTTTTCTGTTCGGTGCAGCGAAATATAAAATAGAGACGAATACATAGAGGCAAAAGAAACTACCCCTTGCAGTCGAACCATCTAATATAAAGTATGCATTCTCAAAAAGAAACTACCCCTCCTTAGGTAGATTGTAAAAAAGTTTAGACAAAATCATTTACATCCAATTAAATTATGTTGGGATTTCGTGTGTATGTCAAGAAAGAGAAATTTTAAAATTTATTTGACTCGATACACAAAATGACTTGATTTATACGACAATAGCAAGCAATATATCAATTAAACATTTAATTAAGCAACTCATGTGCATAATAAAATATCAAATAACTTTATTTGAGGAGAAGGAATTATTATACCGAAAGATATTGTCAAATCTCTTATTATACCGAAAGAGATTGTCAAATCGATTAGCACTTTTCTTTCTCTTGGTTAACCTTGAACCTAAACAACAAACTCAACCAACATTTCGATAGATGGATGGTGAGTTTCAAGCTTAGATTCAACCACCTTTGATATTCAATCAACGAACTATTTTGATTTCTTGGTGGCTAAACTAAATATGCAAAACAGATATGTATAATAGAAATTCTTTTTCTTCTTTTCTTTTTTGCGCAAGAGAATGATCAGCACACCAATGCACAAAAGGGAAAAGCCATATAAAAAGAATTGGAGTCGGCCAATTAAGAGAGGAGAGAGAAAAATAAATTTTCAATTTTCAATTTTCTAATTTCCAATTTCCTTTTTTGTGTTTCTCCTTTGCGCAAGAAATTGCAACAGAAAAATTGCACAAAACAAAATTGGAAAATATGTTGGCCAATCAAAGGATAGAAATAATTTTCCAAAAAGAAAAATATATTTCCACATAAATCCTTTTATACAAAAGTTATATTTTGCAACTCGTTTAGTAAATTAATACATGAACTAATAACATGAAACATATTATTATAATACTAGCAGCAGTGCCCACCCAATGTGTGGGCGGACTTTAATACATGAAAACATTATTTGACGCAGATATATTGGACGTTTTCAATATTTCAGATCAACGTTATCTTGATCAGCGTTGAAGGTAGCATTAGTATTCACCAGTTTAAATAAATAGAATCAACTAAAGTGGACATGTGAATTACTCAATAAATAGTTTCACATAAAACATATTGTCTCAAACAAAAATAGATAATACAATATGACAAAATTTTTAAATCGCTCTTCCTCCCATGTTGTAATGAACATTGATCATACCAAGAATAATAATACATACATTAGGATATTAATAAATATTAGTACCACATATAGAATTGAGTTTTTTAAAAAAAATACTTGAATAGTACATACTCGGTTGTGTCCAGAACTAATTTACACCAAGAGACAAAAATATTATTGTTTGAGATTCAATATCTTGAATCATCTTATTATTTTGCTCTAGAACTCTGTCCATGATCCGCAGCCGGATAACATGTGCACTAATCAATACAAAAAAAAAATAGTAACAATAGCAAACTAAATAATACATATAAAATTTAAAACTTAATTTAATTTATTAATAAAATATTTAATATTATTTTTAAATTGTATTGAATAATTAAATATATAAAATATATAATTTCAATATATCAATATAATATAAACTCAATAAAATTTTCTCTCACTCACGTCCAGTCTACTAAGTACAGTTCGATCCAAGGCACATCCGATTGGCCATCCTTTCGTAATTAATTTTGCTACCATTGTAGATCATGCCCACTACATCTCTAGCAATAATATTCATAGCGTATAATTGTTAATAACGCATATTTCCTATTTGCTATGAATCACCATGTACACATTGAACAATTCATGGACCAGTAAATAAATTTCTGATAAAGATTATGAGTTTGTTAAATAATAAATTTATAAATGGCCAAATTACCTATAAGGTACTGAATTCAAGTCCGGTGTCGCGCAGCAATCCTATATAAGGTACTGCCGCATCATTCTGTAGAATAAATGGCTCCCAATCATTCCTATTTCATTCTTTTTAAACCTACCTCTTTTTTAGACAAACTTAAATACAAAAAGAGTATTTGGAATAAAAGAAAAATATAGAAGGTTATAAGAACATTTGCTACTCGATATTGAGCTCTACGAATGGAAGCTTCCCTCATGAAAGAAAATTGTCTTACAATTTTCCCTTTTTTTATATTATATATTTGGCACAAAACAAAGGTTGACCTCCCCTGTGATGCATATTTGATATCTTCCCTTTGTTACTTTATAATAACCTTCTAAATTTAATATTTAATATTTATTTAAAATTAAATTTTGAATGTAAGCAAAATTTTCAAAATTTTTTGATTGGTTCGTGAGGTTGTACATATATCAGTGGATGAACAAAATGATGCTACTCATATCAGATCGCAAGTTTTTCAAACTCTAGATCAAATGATCCAATAATCAGAATTTCTAAATATTAAAATTAAATGTCATGCCTGACATATTTTGAAAGAAAAAACTTTTTGTCTAAAACAATTAATTGCAGCATATTCTAGCTGTGATTGTTAATGATATCCATAAACTAATGTGATCTGAATAAAAAAAATGGACCCCCAAGTACAGCTAAAAGAACATTGAGAAGCTGATACCTGATATATTTCCATAATTTAATATATTGAAGTACATAATGTAATAAATGTGAGGAAGTGTTTAATTCTATTTTTGTGCCATCAAATAGCAAGAAATCACAACTAAACACCATAGATCTAGTGCTAGAAGCATTCACACATCAAAACAATGAGAACAAGTAGGAGAAAGTTATACCTCTCATGAAATCGCATTCATGAGGCTCGAATCCAAGGCATGGGAGTCGATGGGGTGCGTGCTCCACCACCTCCACCATCTAAGGCGTCTCAAGCCCACCAAGGAGCTAACCACGAGCTCCATGAAAGTGCTAGCTTTCGTGAGCTCCTAGCTAATCCCCTCTATGAACTTCTTCATCCTATTAACTATTTTAATGGAGGAGAAGAAGGAATGGTGCTCAACACATGAGCAAGAGAAGGGAGGAAGATGGGTGGCGGCTAGGAAGAGAGGAGAGAGAAAGTGGATGGAGGCTAGGGCTTTCCCAAGAGGTGACCCCTTTATATAGCCAACAACTCTCACCCTCTCTTTGAACTATTTACAAGTATGCCACTAGGGCTCTAGCTGAAATTAATAGGGCCATTTTGGGCTACATCAAATGTTGCAATGGCCCAATAAACCATCCCATTAATTACTCCTTCATCCTTCCTTAAATCGAGCCTTTAATTAATTAAATAACTAGAAGCCCAAATAACTCAAACTATTTAAAGTGTGTTGAACATAATTAATTATTAACTCATTAATAATTAATTTAGGATTAGCTAATGCATTAAATTGTTTCCATATGATCCTTTTGACTTAATTAATTATAACGGTTCATAACGGTATATAATTAATTAATCGACTTATCATATTTCACAATACTAACTGTTGCGAATAAACAATTAATGCACCGTGTGGTGTGCGACCCTATTGAGGATTTATGCTATGTTGGCCATGAAAATAAATCATTATTTATTTCCAATAATCATAAGCGGTATCTAGCAACACGTTATGATTCCCAATTCGCATAAATAATGTACCGTTACAATATCTTAATCCTGCACAAGAAATATAAGTATTTCCTTGTCTGATTCTTATGTCACATGATATCATTGTATAATCCAAGATAGGAATGTGTCATTCTTGCAGATTATACATTTCTTGATCTAGAGTTGATCGTCTAGTTTGCATGCATACGATCCAACTCCATCAAGGGGCCCAAACAGATATCATCACTCACTAGGTATACTAATGAGGGACATACGGTTTTCTTGATGAACAACTTTTCCCCGCACAATTCAAGAGAACATAAATAAAGTCCTTATAGCAGCCTTTATCAGGAATCAACGTTAGACGATATTTATTGAACCTATCCTCATGTGGAAAAGGTGAACATCTCAAACTTAGAATCAAACTTATATGAAATAAATAATGACACTTAACACAATCCATATGTTTATTTCATTGGGTCAAGTCCTGTACTATGTTCCAATAACATATACATATGCAATTAAGTTGGTAACTCCTTACCTATGATTTGTAGAACTTAATCATCACTTAACTTGCATACTAATCTTTTATGATAATTAATGTTCCTTGTTAATTATCAAGATTGTGGACGATTTAGATTTATTATTGTCATTCTAATGAATGATCCACAGAGATCTACAATTCAGATCCTCAACCTGAATGATCTGTCAATAATAAACTCTAGGAACAAATGATCAAATATCATCATTAACATAAACTAAGAAAATAAGTCATTAAATATTGACTTCTAGGACATAACTCCAACAATAAAAACCTGGTTAGGAAAATGATTTAGGCAACATAACACTTAGTTCGCACTATCCTTCGTACTTTGAAATATATAACTGAAAAATAATTGGTCTCAAAGGTATTTCTGTCCATAACGATTGACAAAAGTGATGCAGACCAAGTTTTATGCTGCCCGAATCATTTCCCTGTTAGGAGTCCACATACTAACTTGCAATAGAAAATACAAATTCAAACAGGTAAAAAAATAAGAGCAAAGATCATTGCTCTTCTCAAAATTCTTATGCATGTAATCCCACAACTGAAAACAAAGAAGGCAGAGGTCTGCAAAGCTTTTTTTGCTCTTCAAAATTTTCTTAGATGCAACCACCTTTATCTTTCAAGTCGTTCTTCCCAATCGGTCTTTTTCAGCAATTAAGTGCTGAAAAATTATAATTCATTTGTAAGCTTGATTAAGCACAATAGTTTAGAACTAAAATTGTTTTTTTGTGCTACTTTCTCTAAGAGTAAACATTTTTGTATCACCAATGTATAAGAAAAAATATAGCAAGAAGAATTGAAAGTACTTACATTTCAGAGGTGAAGCCCTTAACTATAACCTCATATAAAGATTGTATCTCTATTTGCTTACTGTTGATACTTGATACAACTAAAGCAACAATATTTAAATGCAAAGAAAAAGGAAATTGAGAGAAAGTAAGAGTACATTGCCATTTGGTCAAGAAGGGCAGGTTACTGGTAGATGTTTCTATCCAGTGTACTTTCTAGATGTTTCTATCCAGTGTAGACACAAATATGCATGTTTCTATCCAAGTCTCGAAGCCTTTTGATGTCATTTACATCATTGCTATTTGTACCAGCACCTATCCCAAGGAGTCAACACTGGCACCATTTCCAGACTGAATGCACTCAGCACTTTAGAGCATTCTCAAATCCCTTCAATTTAGCGAGTATTAGAAAAGTTATAAGGAAACTTGACAGCTAAAATTAAAGTCGGTACAATATGCAAACCACGAAGTTGATTATTACATTATTAAAACAGGAATTCTAAGTCCTTCGTAGATGCCTGGAGCAAGAAACAAGAACATAGACTTGATTAGTGAAATTTGCATAAACTACAAAGAAACTATTCATTTCTAAACAACTATTTATGAAGAGCTTTGTCTCTCAATATCTTAATATGCAGTTGCAGCTGGTGTAGGATTTCATATTGCTCTAATCTGAGACAAGATTCAGGATACACAGCCTTAGTTGAGAGATATCATTAGTATGTAGTTTGAGAAAAAAAGATAAACACAAAAGATAAGTATATATTAAATTTTCTTTTTCATTCCCTGGTAAAATACATATAGGTTGCCAATAATAAAACTATTGATTGTCTCCAGTAACAAAACAAACAAGCAAGACTAAAGAGAAAATTTTAATAAGCTTGCTTACCATTTCTTTCGTACTGACAAAAGGGAAGAATGGAAGGGAGATAGTCTGAAGACGCCTTTCTAATAATTTCATCAATAGCCTTATTCTTCTCTAATACCTAACAAAAATACCACAAACAAGGAAAAGCACAGGATTAAACAGTGGAAAAATAAGCAATTAGATATCCTCTCTGTATGCATGCAATGTGTTCGACGAAAAGCCAGACTGAAGAAGAAAGAGCTTGGTACAGTACCTTATAGCCAGTGTAGATATCAGCAGCTCGAGCTCAGAACTGGACGAGAATTGACCCTAAAAGTTAATTGAGAGGAGAGATTCAATCAATTGAAGAAGAAGAAGAAGTAGGTGAGACGATAGAATGACCTAGTTACTTGCGGTTGGTGGTCTTGTTGGCCTCATCGAGAGTGAGGAAGAAGGTCTAGAGAGAGGCGAGCTCGATGAGGAGCTCAATGACCTTGAGGTGGGTGGCATGACAGGCATGGATCTTTTGGTCGTCGCAGGCGAGGTCGGTGAGTTTGCCGGCGGTGGATCCGTCGGAGGCGTGGAAGTGCTCGAAGCGGGGGAGCTTGATGCCGACGACGTTGTTCTGATTGGAGAGTACCCTGAGGGATGCAGACTTGATGGACTCTTGGAGGACGCGTCAGAGGTGGTGTGGTGAAGGAGCGGCGGCCAAAACCCTAAAATCGCCGAGCGGGGCCGTCGAGGCCGGAGAAGGTGTTGATCAAGCATTCATCTCCGCCTCCAAGGCACAAATCATTTTCTGAGTAGGTGACTTGGTCGGAGAGAAGCGAGGAAGCAACACAATCTAGGATTTTCTTTCGATGAGATTGGATTGGGTCTAGATAAAGAGAGAGATCGCGAGAGAATTTATGTAAAACCCTAGATTCGGTTAAAGATATCACGGCGATACTCTTTCCATTTTTGCGAAAGAGGGAGCGATGGAATCGAAAGGGAAATGAATGAAGGAGGCGCTCTGTAGGAAAGAGAAATGATCAAATGAGATGAACGCCTGAACCCTTGCGCACGAAATAAAAAAGAAAAAAAAATTGTGCATGCGCGATCCGTATCCTCTGGTCGGCAGACCAGGTCGTCTGTGTCCGATCAGAGCCGTTCGATTTAATCTGAACGGTTCATTTTTTTCGGGCCAATAATTTTTTTCGGGAGTGGTGGAATTCACGGGGCTCTTTTAGCCATTGAAATTAAATCAAACGGTCTGGATCAAACCAACCACCTGGTCGGCAGACCAGAGGATTTGGATTCCCTAGCGCATCAGCAAACGACACAACACAACTTACCATCCCACCGCCCAGACAACTTCAGGTAAATAGTCAACCTTTTATCTGATATTTAAATCTAAACCGCAGATCATATTAGATTAACAAAATCAATGATCCACATTTGATATTAGGGGGTGTTAACTCCTTTTATCTGGAATGTTAAACAATTGTTTATGACCTTTGGATGGATGCATTTATAAGTAGTAGAGATATGATGTACATATTATTCTTATAATGCTCTCTAACATTATACCAATAATATTCATATACTTTCATGAATTTATTTATGGTCTAAGCATGTCATTTTTCATGACATATTATTTTAACATTTTATCACATGTATTTTCATACATCATATAAAATGTAAAACACTTGTTGTTTCTCTTCAGTTGGTGTGACCTTATAGAGGATCTACGTCATCTTGGTAATAATATAAAATATTTTATATTATAGACTATAAGAGATTTTATCACTACATTATAGCCACCCAAACGACATAGTCATTATGTACTCGATCCACTTGATTTGTGTCTATCATTGTCTCTTGATATTATGAATAATATGCAAAATAGGATTATGTCATTTTTGCATTATATTCGTTTTCTTGGTCTCTTAAGCGAATTATAATTATAACTACATCAGTTATATTGCATGCTATATAATTTCACTTTACCAAGGGGCCCAGTAATATCATAACTCAGATAACTGAGGGACAATGATAATCGACATATATATTTCTCCCGCAAAAGTGACACATAACGAATTACTAATTTCCTCCATCAACAAATAACTAAGATCAGTAAAAAGATGGTCTTAATCAGTAATTACATTGCGTGCTTCTCATGTGAAAAATCTATACATCTCATATCTTGGATTCAAAGACACGATGGAAATATTAATGACACAAAACACAATCTATATAATATTCCATCCGGTTAGGTCAGGTTTAATATATATAAAGCATGCTCATTTTATATATATACTCATGTCATCGAATGATAATCACTTATCAACATTTATAGAACTACAATGTACTTTCAATCGACATGACAATCTTGCTCGATAATTATTGTTCCTCTTTAATTACCAAGATTGTGAACAAATTTTGGATTATATGTTTTCATCTTAAAAGTTCTAAGGTTCAAGACTATGAGCATCTTCTTGAACACTTCTAAAGATATAACATATTAATCTCAAGGAACAAAAATGTATAACAACATTCAAAATCATGAACAATACATAAATTATCATTTATGGAGATAACTTTCATAACATCCATCCTTCAAATTATACATACCAAATAATTACACTATAATTTTACAGCCAACTCCTACATACGACTCACTGAAGTTACTTTCATACAAATTTGTATTCCACTTTACTAATTCATTTGCCCTCCATGCTTTCTGCATGCATGTCCATATATTCCTTAATTACGATAGTTAATCATTAATCTCACAAACAACTTATTTCATTCTACCCTCTCCATTTCAATTACATTAACATCTATTCACAGCTTGTAGGACCAATATCAACGATGGTACTACAACCAATTAATGAAGGAAGAAATGTTGCTTACAACGACCATGACAAGCCTCAACAAACCTCTCTTCCATTATTCGACAACATAATTGACGAAACAGAACTATAGAAATTGAAAGTTACAATTTCTTTCGACAATCTCTACTCCAGCCTAAAATTGAAATTTACCTCTCCGCCCATAGAGCATTTTCCTTTAATAGAAGATCACGCGCAGCTCAACTGGCCTTGAAATGTATCCAATGCATGGAGAAGATCCTTTGTGACATCTTTAGCTTGTCACCAACGTTTACAAAGACACCAAGAGGGCATGGAAAAATGCTTCCCAAGCAGCTAATACCTAGGTGGACCACACTGTCCGTCACAACCGGAAGCTGCACCGTGCTCTTTATGAAATAACAAAACAAGTAGACATGAATGTACTCTTCCAACACAGGACTATCAAAAACATAACCATAAAATGCAATCCCTTTTTCATGCCACAAATCATGAAATCAACAAAGACAAGTACAAACTCGACCACAAAACCCAAATCGTTTTTTAGGCCGCGATTGATGAAATCGACAAACTTAAACATGAATTCAGCTGGAAAGAGAGCGAAACAAAATTTTCCAAGCCGTAGAAAATTTTGATTTCCCACTAGGCCACTACCCACCTCAACACCTGAAATTGATCAGGAATCATGCAAACACTGAAGACATGAATCTTGAATTGGAAGACATCAACAATATGTTTACAGCCATTCAAACTATGAAATTGAGTGCTCTAATATTGCACTCTCTCTCTGCTTGACATACCAACATCAGCACAAAATGAATGTGTATAGCCTCTTACATGTCTACAATTAATATCCAATCAACTCAAATACATTTCATTAGCTACTTGTGTAAAATTTTGGTTTTTTTTTTTCCTTTTTTTTGTGAAATTCTGTGCTAGCATCCTCAAACTCTACTACAACTCACTCTGCTATTTATATCCAGCTCATCAAAATTAACAACTTTCTATCGTTGTGATCAACAATTCGTATGTGCTTGCTTGGTCCGTATTGAAATAATTTGCCATCTAGTTTATGCTCATTGTGGACTGCCTTATCCTATGCATTTTGTCCCTTATACTGTTAGTTCAAGATTTTTATTGTGCTCCATTATATGTATCGCACAAACAAGGCAGCTAGCTATGATACTCTTGTCACTTGCTTAAATTTCATTACTAATTTGAGGCCTCAAAATACTATTATTTTAAATCCGAAATGAAAAACCATATTTTAGATCATGATATTGCCTTCTCATGTAATCATCTTAACCTAATGAGTCTGGCGGAGCCACATGGGGGGCTAGAGGGGGCATTGTCCCCCTATGCTCAAAAAATTGTTTAATTTTTCCATGTATTTTCTTTTTATCTTTAAAAAAATTATATAATTTGTCTCCCTAATTAAATATAAATCATTAATTTGTCCCCCTAATGAATAATTTATGGCTCCGCCCTAATGACAGAAAAAAAAATAAAAAATAACTACGTTGCGAGCAAATCAGTCTGCTGCCAACATGAAAAAAAAGTTAATTTCGAGTGTCGTAACGTTTGCAATAAATAATTTTCCTACATCTTTATAACGAAATTAACGTAAAATATGTTTCCTCTTTGTGACATACAGAATTCTAACTTTTTTTTTTCCGATTTTTCAGGGGATCAACCTTTATTTTATTTTAATTTTTTTTTTTTGAGACAACCTTGCTTACAGTCTAAAAAAACATAAGTTTCAATACAAGATATAATTTTCATATTAGGGCTGTCAATGAAATCCGTTTACCCTATCTGTACCGCATTCAATAAGACGGGTATGGATAAGGTTTTATTTTTGTTAGACTAACGAGTATGGGTACGGATAAAGAAAATTTTCGTTAATTTATCGGGTACAGGTACGGGTAAGGACTATTTCGTCTCCATTTATCTAACGGGTACAATTTTACTAAAATATATGTATAGATAATCATGTTACTAGCATATTTCATAAATATGTTATTAGTTTTGATATTCATCCAAATTAATTTATGTTGATGAAAAAATTAATTTGTACTCTATTATATTATAATTTATAATTAGTTATATAGATATTTTTAATTCCATTGATATAGGAATAAATTTCATGTTATTTTTTCATATCTAAAGTATTATCTAAATACTATACTTTATCCATATATTTATTTAATATTATTTATTTAGCATAGTATATATTTTTTATTAAATTAATAATATTATTATTATCCATTAGGTATCGTTATCGTATCCTTACCGTAAATTCTTAACGAATACGGGTAAGGTACGGTTAAAGTCATTTTTTAACGGATGCGGATATGAAAATACATTCTACCGTACAATATCCATTGAAAGCCTATTTCATATGATAAAACCAGATATTTTTTCCAATCATATCTCAACAGTCAACAATATGTTTTCGACTAAAACTAGTAAATTTGAACATATTAATGCTGGATACCCCCTTCACTTTCCTTATGAACAGTACCGTTTTTTTTTTTTTTAGGTTGAATTTTCCTTTGATTTATCGTGCATAGGTCAGCGCTTTAAGTTTTGTCTGTTAGCCATGTCTCATCTTTGTTCATCGGTTTGGGTTGCATGGGTTGAGGTACAGCAGAGGTCAACGATTTCAATTTTGTCTTTTGCATGGGCTGTAGGCAGCGCATCCTGCGGTATGTATCGGGAGGAGGAAATGCGGTGGGTTAGAAATGGTTGGGATAACGTGGATTGATAGAATTGGACATCCTGAATAAAATAATATTTTTTCCTCACCGTTTCACCGCTTGGTTACTGTTATCTTCCTCTTTTTTTTCACTTTTTTCTTCAATTCAATTGAACACTTCTTCTCCAAAAAATTAAGAAAAAAGCTTTCCCATCTCTTTTCTGCAGCATCACACAACCTCCGTGCCTCCGGTCTAAGCTCCGATCTTAGCCTATAGAGCCTTCCTGCAGTCCCACCCCTTTGAACAGGCCGTCCGTGTCTCTTTTTCTTCTTGCCTCTTTTTCTTTCTCCGCTCTCTCTCCTCTCGTCGATATGAGCCCCACCTCAAACCTCCGCCATGTCTGTGCTCGGGTTGTGGGATCCACTTACAGTCCAATTCCCTTTCTTAATTTTTTGATTCAACCTTCACCGTTGAGGAGGCGGAAGGTGGACGGGGCAGAAGGCAAGGGTGACGGACAGAGGTGAGGGCAGAGAAATAGGCGGAGGGGCATGGAGAGGCGCAGGGGCAGAGGGCGGCGGCGGAAGGTGAGTTCAGAGGAAGATCAGTTCTCATATAGATGAGCAGATGGTTCCTCTTCGATTCTCCTACCACCCTATATTTCAAAGTATGCGCATCTATCTATCTCTCTTACCCTCATTTCCTATAGGTTTTTCACCCCTCTTTCTTACTTCTCTTTTCTTGAGTTCGGTCAGCTAGGTACAGATCGGACATTTGAGGAAGGAGATTACTTGAGCCTTTGACAGAAGATAAGGAAGACAGGGTTTTTAAGAAGAATGTGATGAAGATTGAGCTTTGATAAAAATAGAAGTAGAGAGAACATTGGCGAAGAAGACAAAGTGGGAATGGGAACAGATATTTCTCTGGATGGAAGCATCTCGAACCCTTTATTTTTTTTTTCTTCTTTTTGTTTTTTTTTTGTTTTTTTCTTTAATGGATCTCGCCTCTTCTGAGGCCTTTCCTGGCCCACGTGCCTTTGAATATTAAAAAAAAAAGTGTTGGGTTCGACGATGGTAAAATTTGCCCTTCTTACCTCAAGGTATAAGGCTGTGTTTTTTTTGTTACTAAATTTGCCCTTGACTGATTCTAGCAGACTATTTAAAGGATAGTTAGTTGCCATTGCCTTGCTCAAAACTTAATTTTCATGTAAAATTGAATCTAGTCCGGTTATGCTCCATATTTCATACTCTACAACAGTTGATTGTCATTATGAGGCTTCTCGCTCAGGGCTTAAAACAGCTGGGGACAATGAACATCTAGGTGATACTTTTAATACAGAAATTAATTGGATATTAAATGATGGTAAAATTTAGAAGAAAAAAATGAAAGATACGGACCGAATTAATTATTTTGTATTCATAGTAATAACTGTCATACATGTATAGTAGAGAAGCATTTAAAATTAGTAACATAAAACTTTTGAATTATATAATCGATCATATTATGTATAGTCTATTACTTGCATAAATAGATACAAACTGCATTAAGTGTTAGTCTTGCGATAAAAGGAATAAAAAGAGTTTTGAACAGGTTGATAAGAATCTGATATCCAATCTATATCGGTACTCAAGGGTTATAATTATCCATATTGTTATCTGGATCTCCATCTGCATCTCTATCTCTGCAGATATAGATTCTGACCATTGAACAGTTATCGTCGCCTTCATTTTTAGTTTGCTGCTAAATTTTTTCACTATATTTTAATTAGAAGATGACATTCTGTTGCTTTGATATTCTTAAAAACCCAAATTGTTTCAGCTATGGCCGGTAATGATCTCATGAGCTTTGTTAACACATGGCCATTGAACTCTTGGAAGGAAACATTGGCTCTTTCTTTGCACTGTAAGTTTACTCCTACTGATTCATACATCAAAACTTTAACCTGTTTGTAATAATTTGTTTGCATGGACAGTTTGCACTATAAATAAAGGCAACTTTGATCACATTTGAATTGCAGTTTACAAACAAGGACGAATCCAGCTATTTCTCGCTCAGTGTGAGCGTGACTGTGACTTTCATCCTCCCATTTTGGGAAGGTACCTAGAATTTTGGTGTCTCCTCTCCAGTTTCGTGAAACGGTCCGTAGATGTCCGTTCATTTGTATTTATTGTCCAGAAAATATCAAGCTGGTTGTAACTTGAAGGTATCAATCAATGGGTTGGTATTATTTATTAATATTAATTATAGTGAAATGACATTAATTTAATGGATTATTTTTTAGCATTTAATTCTTCATATTTAAAAATTATATATATATATATATATATATATATATATATATATATATATATATATATATAGAATGGATATAGAACACTAATGTGCATATGGGCCTTATGCACAGCATTTTTATGCTGTTGGATCGGCTTTAAAATTAGCGTTGTGATTTAGATGAGAGGAGGAGATTATAGCGCTGAAAGGAGAGATTTCTCCGTTACCTCTAAAAATTTTCCGTCATGCTCTTTCTTCTCTATCGTGCCCTCTCTCTTGTGTTAAAGAAGGTCATATCGATTTTACTTCCATTAATTGTCATATCTTATAGGAAAATGCTTAAGACAATCAGTCTTTCACACAATCACGCAATCAAGATCGTGACTCTCACCCTCACCCTCACCCTCACGTGCGATTTAATTCCGTCTCCCCTCGCTGCTCCCCTCCTCACACCTCTTATTCTCCGCCTGTCCTCACGTCTCTCCTCCGCCTCTCATCTTCTCCGCCCCACCTCCGCCTCCGCCTCGCCTCAGCCTCTCGTTCTCCTCTCCTCTCCTCCGCCTCCGACTCACCTCGGCCTCTCTTCCACCCGTCCTCTCCTCCGTCTCACCTCCCATCCGCCTCACTTCAGCCTCCCTTCCGCCTCAACTCCACCTCTCATCTCCTCCGTCTCACCTCCTCTCCGCCTCACCTCAGTCTCTCCTCCACCTCCCCTCCCCACACTGCTCCATGTCCTATACCAATTAGATCTGGTTGAGGAAGAAAGAAGTAGAGATCGAGAAGGGTAAGAAGAGAAAAGAGGTTTAGATCTAGTTCTGTTACAATTTGAGAGTAACTAAATTATTATAAGGGATGAAATTAATCAGTATAAGGGAGTATCTAATATCTATAAGGGAGTAAATAATATTTGTATCTGATTCTGTTGTTTTTTGGGAGTAACAAAATTACTATAAAGGATGAACTTAATCACTATAAAGGAGTATCTAATATATATAAGGGAGTAAATAAAATTCATATATGCTTCTGCTATTTTTTGAGAGTAACTAAATTACTATAAGGGATGAACTTAATCTATATAAGAGAGTATCTAATATGTATAAGGGAGTAAATAATATTCATATCTGATTTTGTTGTTTTTTGGGAGTAATTAAATTACTATAAGGGAGGAACTTAATCAGTATAAGAGAGTATCTAATATACATAAGGGAGTACATAACATTTATATTTGATTCTGTTATTATTTGGGAGTAACTAAATAGTATAAAGGAGCAAATAACTAGCATAAGGGAGTATCTAATATGCATAAGGGTGTAAATAACATTTAGAACTGATTCTACTGTTGTTTGGGAGCAACTAAATACCTATAAGGGAGTACATAATTAGCAGTAAGGGTGTATTTAATACATGTAAGAGAGTAAATAATATTTATCTCTGATTCTGATAATTTTTTTGTTATAATGAATGGAGGTCTGACGGAGACGGGAGGGCTGACGACGACGGGAGGGCACGACGCGAGGGCTGACGGTGACGGACGAGAGAGAAGGTGCTGACGGAGTGTGGGATGGCGACGGGAGGGTGCGACAGCTGACGGCGACGGCGACGGGAAGGCGCGATGGCGGAAAAACTGACGGCGACGGGATGCGAGAGAAGGTACGGACGAGAGAGAGGCGCAAGGGGAGGGTGACGCGACAGAAGGAGGGTGAAGCGGGGTGAGGGAAAAGACGAAGCAGAAAAGAAGGCGCTGTCCATTTTCGGAAAACAGTAATTAGCGAAAATTTCTATTTTTAGGTATTGATTGCTTGATTGCCTTAGCCTCTTATCAGCACTGTATCTTATAATATTTTCCTGATTATTCGGCACTTTAAACAGAGGATGGGCCGAAAGCACGTGAAAAAGTAATTAATAGCGGCTAACTGGTGCCCATGTGAAAGTATGCCACTGAAATGGGCCGGAACCCACTCAGGTCCTCCACAAACGTAAGGACACACGGCCACTCAATATTATTGTCAGTTTCCGAGTCCCCAAATCACAATTCACAAATATACAATGTGAAGTGTCGACTGTTGTACTTTTTTTTTTTTTTTTTTTTTTTTGATGAACGCCAGTAAGCATGTCAAGCGTCGACTTGATTCCCTCCTGCCTCATGGAGTGGAATTCATGATTGCTCCAGCCTGCGAAGATGAACCCATTACGAGGGAGCATCGGCAGTAGGGGTGACGACCGAAGATTCGTCCACGTGGATTCGTGTCCGTTCCGTCCATATGAAACGAATAACGGAACAGATTTCGGTATACGTTTTCGAAACGGAACGGTAAACGGAATGGATTTCGACAATCGTTTGGGTGAAATACAATGTAAACTGAGTCATTCCGCCACGTTCCGTCCAAACGGAACGGAGAACGAATCATTTCGGTGTATACCGTTACTGAAACGGAACGAAAAACGAAACCATCCATTCGTTACCGTTTTCAACGTTAGTCAGCCCTAATCGGCAGCTGTTAAATGTGAATTGAGCCCATTACGAATGGGGATTTATTTTTGGAGTATTTCATTTTCTAAAATATTTACGGAATCACTCGTACTTGTAAAAACTAAAATAGTCATATTTTAACAAGCATATAAAACCGACAAACTAAATTGTGTGTCATAATTATGATGTCGTCATGAGATAGAATACGCTTCGTCTCTAGAAAGAATAAGATGCTCAATTAATTTAGTCGGTTATTGAACATATGACATATAATTTTCCTGTTGTAATTAATTCGAAGTTTAATTAAATGGGCTATGAATTACCTTAGAGTACTTACTCTAAGTCTGTGTGTCTTTTAAACTTTGAAGTTCGCTAAACGTAATGGCTGCGGACCGTTGCTCCAAAAACAACCATGAAAAGGAAATGTAAGGAATGAGGAAAGAGGTATGGGAAGAAAGCTACCCTCAAAATTAGAGGGTAAGAAATTGATAGCATTTACAAATAAATTGTCTTCTCATTTTTCTTCTTTCTCCTTGGTTTCCATTCAAAATTTTGAGTTTGCGAGCAGGGGACGATAGTAAGGCAGGTGAAGGTTAGTCCCCTTCCTCTTTGATCAGCTCCTTTCCCTTCTTCTGTAGCAAAGCCTAAAAGTATTTGGTATGCGTGTGTTTTTATAATGCATGCATCTGTATTAAGGAGTATTTGAAATAGATGATTGACGTCATAATTGTGCAAGGTTATTCAGGTCTCCATATACCAACCAGATATATCTGCATTTTCAATCAATTTGAATTGTATCGGAATTCATAAGTACGCAAACGCTAAAACCAATAATTATTTTTAGAATATTTAATACAAAACGCATTTGATTTGATTCAAAAAAAAAAATACATCAATTTTGGGTTAAACATATACTCTAGGAAAGCAGTTATATCGATTTTGTGTCTATGATATTTTAAATCAACTTATGCTCAATTCACCATCGAACCGGCATACCCGCAAAAATTAACAGTTGTTCGACGTATCTTATCATGAAATACTTCTACCATACATTTATTCTCTCTTTTTGGTAAAATGTATTAACTATATACTCTCAAAATGTATTTACAATATATTATGTATTTATATTGGTGCTTTAATTAATTCATGTGTCGTCTAAACTCTAATATATGTCATACAAATTACAAACACGGGTGGATATATTTATAATATGATGATCAACCATACTTCTTAAATAATTTTTTTTTTCGCAATTGCGAACAATGCATCAATCGATAACACATAACATTCTATTTGCTGGTTGTCCTTCCTAATCATAATCAGTGCTCCTTGCTATGATACAATATAAAAAGTACTCGAGGTAATCATAGACCCAAAGTTTCCAATTTAACACCAAAGAGTCCAAATGTCTAGAAAGTATGTACATAAGATAGAAAGAAAACGAAGCCAAATGCAGACAAAAAGTGGTTCATAGAATCATAGTTGGTTGTCGATATTACCTATCATTTTTATAACTTTTATTGGCAAAAGTTATTCCCAATTTAAAAAGTAACAGAAATAAATGTTAAAGTCTTAAAGAAGTCACATGGTGCCGATTATTGACTCTTTTCAACAATTTTGTTGGAAGGACCAGCACGCAGGTCGCAGGATTGGCACTGGTACATCATTAATGAGGAAGTACATGTACTTCATTTTAGTGTGTAAATCAGAGTTCTGGTTTGGACCTAAAGATGATAATGGGCAGGAACAAAAAAAAAAGAAAAAGAAAAAAAGGTAAAGCTATTATATAAATTTAAGTTATTTTTAAGAGAATCGAGGAGGTTAATTAAAGGATTAATAAATCGGTTTCTAAGAAAAAAAATTTAATTGTTGATGTTATCAACTCGAGACGTCAAACATTCTTAATATTTTGAAATAAATTATTTAAATCCATGGAGCTCAAAAAATAAAAATACTTAATACAAAAACGGTTGTTCAATCAGGTGAATTTAAATCAATGATTTCTGTCCATTATTTAAAATTAACTTCTTAATTTATTAATTGACCCGACGAACCTTCTTAATCTTATAATTAAATCTTTATTAAATTTATTTCTTGAAAAACATAGAGATGCACATACAAGCAAGCACATGTCAGGGGTTACTTTAAACGATAACAAGGCCCCAAAGGCACGTGATAAAGGTCCAGGCTAGTTAGTGCGGAGATGAACGAGCAATATCGACTCCATTTCGGATCCTCTCCAACAGTCGATACAAGTTGACGGAATATATATTAATCAGAAAAGTCTATTTCAGATCAGACAGTTTTCATTACACAAGAGCGTCAGGACGTACAGATTTCGATGCATCCAGTCATTGTAGAGTGGTAGACGACCTAATTCTTTCGTTTCAGATGGGGTTCGTCGAGAGGAGCTTAATCTGGCGAACAATGATGACACTGTTCATTACCAGTGCCACGTGCTGTCTCTCTTTGGAGTTTGGATCGGCTTGGATCCAAATAAAGACACATGGTCAGGATTCTCTGTGGCAGATTCGGACCATCTTATTGTGTGGAGAGTAGTGATTGTGTTGTGAATCCAAACCACTAGCAGAAAAATTCTTTTCCCCCAAGTTGTTAATTTAAGTATGGTCCTTTTCTGTTACGTTGGCGATGTGGAGATGATTGTAAAGTTTGTTGTTAAGACATGATGTATTTCTTAAGGATTGTCAAGTATGATGTTGAGATCTAAATTATTTTTATTAGTTGTGTACTGTAATATCGCTATCATTAATATCTGCATTTTTTCTGTCCTCAAGTTGGTGTTATTGCCTTATTGGTCAATGCCAGTTTTGTTGAAAACTTGTGTGAGTACTTTTTCTTCGATAGCTTTTTTAATCACCTGAAATTTATATTTTGAAAAACTCCAATAGAATTGTTGAATACCTTCGTAAATATATTGGTGAGTTTTTACATATGATATTTTTTTTATTCATCCATTTAAGTACACATGTTTTTATAGTTATTACAACAAAATTGATTTATATAACATTTCGTAAACTTTATTTTATTACTATTCATATTTCGTAAATCTCTACTACTTATAAATGCACAGATCGTATAGGTGTTAAGCAATCGCCAGACGAACAGATGTTTCTGCCGTTGGATCGATTTGATCTGTGGTTGGATATCAATCGCCAGACGAAGCAACACTATTATTTGGTTTTCCATCTAATATAGAAACAAATTGAATAACATATCTATTTGTATCGCTGATAAATTAAGCAATATATTTTTATCGTCTAACATTATTTTGTTTTTTTATTTGCCCACATATGAGGGCATCTTATGCTAGTAATGGCAAATAAATCCGTATTTTTTTTTACATGTTTAATAATATTACGTATATGTTGTAAAAAAAGCATAAGCTTTATTTTCTAATTACTCATTAAAACGAATAAAGATGAAGTATGGAAAAGACTAATTTTTAACGAGCAAATTCGATCCATTTCGCCATCCTCTTGGCCTCATATTTTTTTTTTTTTTTTAATATTTCTTTGCAACTATTAGCCTCTAGTTGGAAAGATAAAAAGTTGACTATTTTACTGACTGCTGTCATCAAACAATATTTAAAAAGAAAATGTTCCTTAAAAAAGGGGGGAAAAAAATCATCAAAGAGAGGTCATGGACGTGGTTCATGCCGTACATCTACATGACCGAATCAAGGAATTGAACTTCCGTCCTCTCGTGACCTAGCATTAAATTTTCCTTAAATGCAAAATTGCCATTATATCTAATCCATCACTCAATTGTTTCACAAGTTTGTTTATTTTGCTATAACTTCCTACTTGTAGAAACTTCAGGTGCTTCAAATTCTCGGAAAATGTTCCCACTATTGCGCTACAAACAGTCAAACAACAAATAAAAGAATGTAATCAAAAGCTGCCAAATTCATATATAACAATTAAGTGCACTCGACCTTAAGAGCAAAATGGACACGTCAACATGTGTCCTAGCCATTTTCCCTTTTTAATTTTTTTTAATCAACTATAACACATTATCCAAATCCATTAGTGCATCATCAACAGATCATTGAGGGCCATCAATGATCAAGCAAGCATGTGATTCGTCAGAAATGCGACTTGATACCTCCATTTTCCTCCTCGCCGGAGAGTTCACCCTCCATTTCTTCCCTTTACCGAAAAGATTAAGAAAAAGTTGGCTGATCCTGGAGCACCGTGTTAGAAAGGCGATCTCCGTCGAGAGAAGTCACCGACACATTGGACCTACTTTTTGCAAAAATAATAGGTGGGACCGACATGTCAGTGGTGTCATACATGGGAATGGGAAAGTATCCTAGAGCCCAGACTCTAGAGTCTAGAGTAGTTGTAGTTGAAGCATCTGATGATGTTTTTTGCATAATCCCACTAAACCTGCAGTAAATCCGAACTAATTCAATACTTAATAAAGGGATTTGGCGGGACGTCGCTTTTGTTAAATAGTTTCTCTCTCCTCACTCTCTCTCTAGTCTTCTACAGTAGCTCCCATTCGGCCATTCCTCTTTCTCTCTCTAGAGCTCTACTTGATCGATCGAGTTCTAACTACTTAGAAGAAAAATAATAAATTGATCGAGTCACTTCTCTGTCTGGCTTCGGTCGCGCCACATTCGCTTGCGCTCGAAGCACTAGATCTCCTCTCCTGTGTTAGGTACGATGGAGACCTCTCTTTCTCTTTCTCTCTTTCTCTCACTCGCGCTGTCAGTACCCGTGGAGACGTTTAGATCCCTTTCTCGACCTCTTTTTCTACTTGCATTGTAGCTCTAGTTGGTATTGGTATTGGGTATAGTCTGGATCAATCGCTCTTTCATGGCGATTTTGTTTAATTGTTGATTTTAGTTTCGCATTTTAGTGATATTGGGTACTGAGAGGCATGCGATTTTCTCCTCAATTTTGGTCCAATCGAAGGTTCATGTTGGTTGTTGGATTTTTTTGTTTGCAATTCCTTTGATAAAACTTACATTTCTGATTTATTTGGTAAGCAAAAATATTGGAGGTGGTTCTTATTTTTTTTATGAAAGGGGCACATATTGTAATCGCTTTGGACCCCATTTGTGAGCATTTAGTACTTGCATTTTTTTTTGATCTGGTACATTTTCGTTTTGATCTTTTTGGTAATCACGAGTTCGCGACCTATTAGATCAGTACTTGAGAATATTTTTACAGTACAACTCTAGGATTTAGAATTATATATTCTTTTTCTCTTGTCACATATTTAGTCTACCAACCCTTTAATTAGTGAACAATGATCAGATGAAGAAAGTACAATTATTGACATATTTCTTTTTCTATGATCTCTTTTGTAGGGTACTAGGCTGTAATTCATCCTTTGCCACATGGGTAGAGGCGATTAAAGAGATGCAATTGCGCTTTATAGCAGCTAATTGGCTTTATTAGAGAAAAATGTCAAAGGTTCCCAAATGGAAGATTGAAAAGACAAAAGTTAAAGTAGTTTTTAGATTGCAATTTTATGCCACCCATGTAAGCTCTCCCTCCCTTTAATGCATTACTTTCAGTTAGTTTTATGTAAGCACATGATTTGCCTTTTGGAGATTGATTGAATCTTCTAAAGTATTTTTGTAATAACCATTATTTGTTCTATTTTAGAGTTCTAGATTTAAACTTTAGTATTGGTTGATACTGTGCAATTTGCTTGAGGCTCTCCACATGGTCTTTTTGTTTCCCATATAATCTTTTCTTCCTGTTTGAGCTCATGCATAAGTTTTGGCATTCTGTCATTATAAAAAATCAATCAAAAATCAATTATAATTCTTAATTAACATTATTCTTACCTGATGCATCTTTGGTTAGTTCAAAAGCATGACATGATTTATTTCTATGGCTTTTCATGTGTAACTTAGATTCTAATTTACTGAAATATCATTGTATTCAATTTGAGATCGCTCCTTATGATACCCAATAACCCTAACTAAATAAACCTGAGTAACCTTTGGTCGGTACGTACTCCCATTCTTGTTAGATCTATCGATGAACCTACTGTATTTTATGGATTCTTTGTTTCAGATACCACAGACAGGATGGGACAAGTTATTTTTGTCATTCATCCCATCTGAGACAGGAAAAGCTACTGCCAAGACAAACAAAGCCAATGTCAGAAATGGCACGTGCAAATGGTCTGATCCCATTTATGAAGCTACTAGGCTCCTACAAGATGTCAGAACCAAAAAGTATGATGACAAAATTTACAAGCTCATCGTGGCCATGGTACTTCTCTTTCTGATCCAACCTGTATATATGGCTTAATTTAGAAGTTCAGATAGAAGACTTTACTTTCCCACTAACCAATATCATTCTTAAGATAAATATCTTCTGAAGAATTTGAGAGACATGTAATTTGTATAAATTTCAAATAATTCCTATATAAACATTATAACATACAAAACTCAGAAAACATCCAAAGAACCAAAAATAATGATAGGGTTGAGGAACCAAACCAGTTGGCTGACAGATTGGGTCCAACAGGATGCAGTCTTTTAAAGTCAAAAAAGAAATGCTTATGCTAAGTCACCTGTATATGAGCCATTGCCACTTGTCTATGCCTGCACTCTTGATTTGCTGGTTAAATTTTGTTAGATGATGAACTAAGCAGAACAAAATATGGGAACATCTTCTGGACAACTTAACTGCAATGTTACCTATTTCGTATTCATTGGTTTATTTTGGTTTTGAATTTTAATTGTTAAAACTTAAAACTTTAATAACAGGGTTCATCTAGGGCTAGTATTCTTGGGGAGGCTGATGTTAACTTAGCTGAGTTTGTTGATGCCTTGAAGCCCTCTACTGTTGCATTACCTCTTCATGGCTGTGATTTTGGGACCATTTTACATGTGAGGATCTCTCATTTTCTATTGTGGAATTTTCTTGTATAAATTGCATATCTTTGTCTTTTCTTAGCTAACCAAGTTGACCTCTTTACACTTTCCTTTCAGGTAACCGTGCAAATTTTAACTACCAAGACTGGTTTCAGGTTGTTCTTCAACCTAAACTAATGCTTATCAGTATTGAACATGTGGTCTGCTGTTAGAATTCTTTATGTATTTATCATAAACATTGGAGATATACAGAGGGATCTTAGACTAATATTAACTTATTCAAATGTAAAGTTTTATATCAATTAGTGTAAATCTGACAAATAATCCTTGCCTGCAGAGAATTTGAGCAACAAAGTGTAAAAGGGCATAGTGTGGCATCTAGTCATGGAATTAGTGAGCCTGCTGAGATTGTAGGTCCATCTTTAGATGACAAGGTATAACAACATTTAGCGACATCTAGTTGATACATGAATTCTCCAAATAATTTTTTTTTTGATCTTTTATATACAAAATATTTCTTTCCTACCATGCATTACAATTCTTGCTTTAGTCTGCAAAATTTGCTTACATCAGTTAGGAGGCAATTCAAAAAAATGGTTCTCTTATTTAGTCTTTATGCTTAATAAACACAGATTAATGCGAGAACCAGACTAAGAGAGGTGAGCTATACAGAGCTTCCTGCGGTTGAAGAAGCAACTGAATCAACTGAAGACGGGATTGATGGTTCATCCCATACTTCTGACAGTCTTCATGCCGATAAGACAGACATTCCTCTCTTCCCTCTCACCCACAGCCTCAACAAGACCGAAAGGGATGACTTTAACCCCAACCGTCTGTCAACCCAGGGAAGTAATGACTGGGCCCATGGCTGGGCGTCTGACTTCTCTGACAACAATGACTTGACATTTGCTTATGAAGAGAATAACCGTTTAAGGGTTAGACTGGAGGTGGCTGAGTCAGCTTTTCTCCAGTTGAAGTCTGAGGCCATGTCTTTGCAAAGGATCACTGACGAGCTTGGGGCTGAGACACAGGCTTTGGCACGCCAGCTAGCTCTCGAGCTTGAGTCTGGTCAATCCCTCGTCAGAGAGGTATCATCTTTAAAGACAGAGTGTTCTAATTTGAAGAGGGATATTAGAGAATTGGAATCTGCTAAATCCTCTTGCAAGGCTTTAGAAAAAGGATCTTCTAGCCTCTTAGTGCTGGTTGAGAATAAGGTGCATGAGATCCGTGACAAGGCGTGTGTGGGTATGTGCACCGATAATGATTTCGAGGTCCTCTTGCGAGTCATTGGAAACCTAAAACAGGGCTTGATTACTCAGGATGGGTCAGATCATGTGATAAATCAAGAGGATCCCTTAACAAAAAAAGAGAAAATGTGCGAGTTGTTGCAAAAGCTGGAGGATTCAAAAACTGAAAATGAATTATTGGTGAAAAAGATGAATCAAATGGAGAGGTACTATGAGTCATACATTCACCAACTGGAGGAGAGCCATAAAGAAACAGTCAAGGAATTAGGAATTCTAAGGGATGATCACTCCTCCCGTCTGTACACAATATCACTCCTGCAGTCCCAGATTGAGAAGTTGCATGAAGAAATGAATGATCTGATTGTGAAGTCTGTAGAGGAGAGGAAGGAGCTGGAGATTCTAAACAAGGAGCTAGAGAGAAGGGCAATTGCATCAGAAAACACACTTAAGCGGGTCCGGCAGAACTACACTGCAGCAGTAGACCGATTGCAAAAGGATCTTGAACTCCTGTCTTTTCAAGTCTTGTCTATGTATGAGTCCAATGAAACCTTAGCCAAGCAGCCATTTGAGCATTCTGATTCAAATTTAAATTTGAATTTGGATTCAAACCTGGAAGAGGCACCTTTGAGCAGGTTCCACTCGAACAATCAACTCCCTTTGAATGGGGGGTCAGAAGAAGAGAGGAGCAAAAAAACTTCAAGATATATTGGGGTTGATGCACATACAGAAGATGAGATATTATCCATGTATGTGGCTATGGTTCAATTGGACTTTTTCTCAGAGCTACTGATTGAAGCTCTGAATGGGGCAGATGATGGGGTGATGAGAACAAAGAAAGGAACACTCAAATTGGAATTGGAATTGCATGAATCTAACAGAAGTTTGAAAGAGATTGAGGCAAAATATGTTGCAAAATGTGATGATCTAGAGGTCCGGATACAAATTTTGGAAGCTGAACTACATGATCTAACTGAAGAAAGAGATAAACTAAAAGGCTTGTTTGTAGAAGAAAGCACTCAGAAGGAGCAACTAGAAGCTGAAATTGGTGCTCTGAAAGAAAAGATTAACAAACTTAATCATGAGACGGAATTGGCAGAGACAATGAAGCTCGAGTCTGGTGAGAAGATAAGAGAGGTTGAAAAAGATCTAGAAGCTTTTAGAACAAAAATGGATTTCTCAAATGAGGTTATTGAGAACCTCCAGAGAGAGTTGCAAGATGTGACGGAGAAGCAGAAGACCAGCTTAGAGATTCAAGAAATGCAACAGAGAGAAAATGGGGACTTGATGGCCAAACTGAAGTTGCTGGAAGTTGAATTACAGCAAAAAACTGATGAGTGGAACTCCTTAGATCAAAACTTGCAAGAGTCCAGCATCATGGGAGAAGAGTTCAAAAAACTTCAAATGAGTCTTTTGAAATGTGAAGAAGATAAGAGGGCCCTGCAAGATGAGTTACGAGTTGTCCTCGAAACAAAGAATGCCCTTGAGAGTTCGCTGACTAAGGCAGAGTCAGAGGTACAAAATGTAATCGAGAAGTTAAAGATCAGCCAGGAAATAGAAGTTATGAGGGAAAAAGAGAACAGGAAATTACTGTCTGAACTGGAGTTGAAGGAAGTGAAATTTCAGCAAGTGACCAATGAAATCCAGGATCTCGTGCAAAGGCTACAAGACACTGAGGGTATTGGCGAAGAATTGGAGAGGACTAAAAGAAACCTCTCGAGTTGCCAAGAGGTGAATACAGCACTGGAAATTGATTTGAAGAACTTGCAGCAAGTGAAGACCAATCTTCAAAGTTCATTAAAAAAGGTTGAATCTGATCTAGAAGTTTCCAACAAAAAGCTCGAGTTGTCAACACAGGCTGTATTTGGGCTGGAAGCAGAGTTGATGGAAGTGAGAAAGAGTTTCAGTGTTAGCTCAGAGGCTGAGCAAACACATGTAAAGACTAATTCTGAGTTGCTTTCTAAAATAGTGTCAATGGAGGCTGAGTTAGCGCTACTGAGGGGCAAGAACTCAGATCTTATGCAGAAGTCGGAAACAGTCACAGAGGAACTTGAGAGAACTAAAGAAGTGAAGAAGAACCTGGAAACTGAGATAGAGGTATTACGGGAAACAAATGTTTTTCTTGAAAATTCCTTGCAGAAGTCTATGTCAGATGTAGAAGCTTCCACAACAAATCTAGAGACTTCAAGCAAAACTATTGAAAAACTTGAAAATGAGGTAGAGGAGTTTAGGGAGAAGATCAAAATCAGCTCAGAGGCTAACAGCGAGTTGCTGGCAAAGTTGGAGCTGCTGGAAAGAGAGTTGCAGCAAGTAGATGGAAAGAGTCGAGATCTTTCTTTGAAACTGGAGAGCTCTGACATTGTCAGAGGTGAGCTTGAGAAAACTAAAGTCAAGCTTATTGCTTGTGAAGAGGAGAAGAGAAGCTTGGAAAATGAGATGAGGATTTTACAAGAGAGGGAGGTTGAATTTGAAACTTTGTTACAAAGGTTTGAAGCTGATTTAAAAGATTCCACAATCAAGCTTGATTTTTCAGATAAAGTTATCCAAAACCTTCAGAAAGAGATAAAAGAGTCCACTGAGAGGTTTGAAAGAGAGAACTCAGAATTACTATCAAGATTGGAGTTTGTGCAACTTGAATTACAGCAAGCCACAGAGGAGTGCATGCATCTTACGCAAAAACTGCATGAGGCTGATACTGTGAAAGAGGAGTTTGAGAAGAACCAACAAAATTTAGAGAACGAGATGATAAACTTAAAGTTTAATCTTGGTGAAGCTGATAAACATGTCCGTATGGAAAAGGGAATGAGGGATGAGCTTCAAATCACTGCAAGTGATCTTACAGTGCAGCTAGAGGAGAAGGAAAAGGAGATGGTTTTGTTTTTTGAGGAGAAAACTATGCTTAGGGGAAGGATAGTAGAGTTAGAGAAGGCTAATATTGCATTGCAACATCTAATTCTGCGGAATGAAGAAAATCAGAGAGACAAAGAAACTGAATTTGAAAACCGATTGTTGGTGGTTCTTGAGGGGTTAATTGCAAGTGATGTCGAATCCAGCTACATGCATTGTCAGTTGCGGGAACTGTGTTTTCATCTTGATGCATCCAGAAAGGAAAATGGAAATGTTGATTTTGTCCAAGAGGATCTAATTTCGCAGCTCAATGGGGAGTTGGACTTTTTACGGATTTCAAAGGAAGAGGGAGAGATTTTGAATTTAGTTTTTAGATCTAAATTGGAAGAGCAGAATTCTATCATAGATACATTGAGAGAATCAAGAATTGAATTAGGAGGTTTGAGGGAAAACCAAAGGGAGCTCACCCGTAGGTTATCAGAGCAAACCCTAAAAACTGAGGAGTATAAAAATCTGTCAATACACTTAAGAGAACTGAAGGAAAAGGCAGATGCTGGGAGTAGCAACCAAGCTAGTGAGAAGCGGGAAACAGAATCGCTCCGAATTGTGTTCATCAAAGAACAGTACGAGTCAAAAATACAAGAACTCAAGAACCAAATAGGAGTCTCAAAAAAATATGCTGAAGAAATGCTGGTGAAATTGCAAAACGCACTTGATGAGGTTGAAACTGGGAAGAAGAACGAGATTGCCCTTGCAAAGAGGATTGAGGAGCTTTCCATCTCACTTTCTGAATTGGAGGCTGAGATGCAGTCATTACGAACTGATAGAAGAGAGCTGGTCAGTGCGTATGACAATTTGAAGACTGAATTAGAGTGTACTCTTCTAAGTTTCGATTGTTGCAAGGAAGAGAAATCAAAGCTAGAGGCGTGTTTCCATGAGTGCAATGAGGAGAGACGAAAGATAAAGGTTGAGCTTGATCTAGTCAAACGGCTGATGGAGAACATGGCATCAGCAGAAAATGGAAATGTTCATTCTGGTGCTAGTAATGGAGGGTCAATAGAGCAAATTCTGGGAAGTGGAAATGGTGTGCTGGATGGGGATAAAAGAGGTGTAGCAGGTGTCAATGGTTGTAGCTCTCCTCTAAGTTCACAGGTACCAGAGGTAATTGACATGTATCAATTTTTGTTTTATATCTAAAATAATTTTAGGATTTCCTTTCTTGCATTTCCGCAAATAGTTCACATTCTTTGCAGATGACTCCCATTATTTGCTTACAACATCAAGTGCTTACCTTGATGATTGCAAATAACATTCAAATGTAAAATACAGGTCAATGTAGTCATTTTTACTGAAGTCAAACTTTGCTAAAATATTAGGTATATTTGCAAGCACTAAAAGGTCAATAATACCATTGCATATTGCTTGTATTTTTTGAAACAGCTTTTGTTTGTTGGATTAATATGATCTGTTGTTTCACAGAACTCAACAATACAGCCTCGTAAAGATAAACCTGATAATAACACGATGGATGAGACTTCTGAAAAAAATGAACTTTCTGAGAAGCACCAAAAATTGAAGCTTGGATTGAGCCTTTTTCAGAAAGAGGTACAGTAAATTTCTTCTAAGCTAGGTGCAACTCTTGTACTACGCCCCTGCCAAAAGATAAATATCACTAAATATAGGGAATCTTACATACCCCTTAAAAGCACAGAAACTTATTTTAGGTATATCCTTCATTGTGTTTTTACCCAAAGATGCCCAGGTATATCATTCAAAAAAAAAAAAAAGATGTCTAAAGTTACACTTCACCACAGTCTATCTCTGTAGAAATGAGGAATGTGTGATTTGGACATTTTAAGAGACATCAGGTGTTGAGTAACATACTCATATGATGTGTTTTAATGTTCTGAGCATGCAAATGAGGTTTCTTATTGTGTAGACTGATGCTTGATGATTGGCTTTTTCTGTGGCATGCATGAAATCATCTTGCATGTGACATTTTTAACTGATGGAAAGGTATTAATCTTAATTTCATGTAATTTATGTCTATAGCTTGAGAAGTTGAAGAAGGAGAACCTCTCCTCTCTTCTTCCTCTAGGAGCTGACCAAATTGACCCATCCCTTCATGGTCTGGAGAGAGCCTTATCACAGCTTGACACGGTAAATTTCATGCACATCTTTCATTCAAGAAGGCATACACATTGTACATTATTTTTCTTTGAATTTCTCAATCTTCCTGTTAATTTTGGCTGAAGGCAAATGAGCATTTGGGGAATATATTCCCTTGTTTTAAAGAACTGGCTGGCTCTGGAAATGCCTTGGAAAGAGTCCTGGCTTTAGAACTGGAGCTTGCTGAAGCACTACAAGATAAGAAACGGACTGACACAAGGTTCCAGAGGTATGTTATGTCGATTCCATTTAATGCTCTCCATTTTTTACAATAGGTAAATTCATGATATTTCCCAGTCCAATTAAATTGGATAAATCTGAACTACCATCTTTTTATGTTTAGTTTTGCACTATAAAAAATATTACAGCAGCATCCAACTTCTTGTATTTACCTAACATTCATTTATTTTGGTCTACATTTTCAACTTGACCTCTAGCATTTTCCCCAAGGGATGTTCTAAAATCATGGAATTGAAGTTCTGAGGGTATAGAGGCTTCCTATGATTAAAGCCTTGCTACTAAAACCTTAATACTTGTTGTTTTCAATCTGTGTATAAGTTAATCAAGAACCATTACTGGATAAAGCCAGTACATGCATAAATGGACAATATTAGGCTTGTCAACTAACAGAAAGAAGTTAGGGCATGTCCCTTATGTATCTAGAAACAGGAGTTGCACCCTGTACAGAAACAATCTCTCTTTCTCTGAAATTGTACATCTGTTTGATCGGACAGCTCGTTCTTGAAGCAACACAGTAATGAGGAGGCGATATTCCAAAGTTTCAGAGATATAAATGAACTTATTCAAGACATGCTTGAACTAAAGAAGAGGCATGCAACAGTTGAGTGTGAATTACAGGAGATGCATGGCCGGTATTCGCAGCTTAGCCTCCAGTTTGCTGAGGTAGAAGGAGAGAGACAAAAGCTGATGATGTCACTCAAGAACCGATCACCTCGCAAATCATGATATATGCCATCTCTATATACATTTTTGTAAATATTTATTAGATTGGGAAGATAACAATTTGAGAGAAGATGAGGTATTCAACATGTAGCCGGAAATTTGTAATTTTTGGGGGTGTTCATAGGGATTATAGGAATGTTTTTGCTGTGGTTTGGACCATATAAAGGCATTTGGTTTGTAACATCATTTTTTTTTTTTTTTTTGTCTGATGACTTTTAGCATCTGATATGACGATATGTAGGAGATTTCTTTCTTCAACCCCCGATTAAATTGGTAAATGGACTAATACAATATCCAATTCAAGCGCAGGGTTCTCCGCAATTCCTCTCATATTATATATTTATAGTTTTCATATGGAAAATTCAAAACATGAACCACCTGGCATAACCAGAACAGGTGTTTTGTCAAAAGAAAGAGAGAAAGAAGTTAGTATTAGAAACGCAGAATATCAGGCAAAAGAAAAAAAAAATAAATAATGAAAATAAAAAAAGAGCAAGCAGAAAATCATGTATTTAATCTAGTGAGCTGCCCCAATAATCACAAATACAACTACCTTCATATTTATGTGAACCGCTTTATATCATTCGAAACAAATCAAATACTTAACACCTGACAACTAACAAGTTCAGATCCAGAAATTCTTTTTGCTGATATAACCTTCCACATATCTACAAAATTCTCTCCATGAGTACTAGACGAAGATGAATCTGTACCACTCGCTTGCAGCTTCATTTGCAAAATTTTTACATCATTATTCACATCCTTCACAACCACATGCAACTTACCTAGAAAAGCAGTAAGAAGGTAGGGTGCCTCAGTGTCTGTGCAATCCCCAAATGGCACCTTCTCTGCCACCACCTTCCATGTATCCTCATGATGGTCGTACATCTTTATCTTTCCATCATCAGATGAAGTAGAAGGATCCAATGCATACAACTCCCCATCCACCACTGTGCTGAGCTTTGAGCACGCCTGTCGGGCAGGCCACCCCTCCCCCATCCCAGCTGGCATCTCTTCCCAAGAATTTGTGACAGGGTCAAAAACCTCACCTCCCACATCAACAAAGAACGGCCAAGAATACAAACTTTGTGGTACACACAATTTTCCCCTGTAGGTTGTCATACCTGTTGCAATAGGTTTAAGCAGCTCAACCAAGAATGCAGCTGGTAGGGCTTGGGCCTTGGAAAAGGGCATACTGGGCATCTCTGTCCATGTATCAGTATCTGGATTGTACACCTCGGCAGATCGGAGTGGGGTCAACCCACTTGAGCCAGTTGTACCTCTGTTAACCCCACCAACCACATAAAGCTTGTTATTCAATAGACTGGCCTTGCAGAATGCCCGGCCAGTACTCATAGCACAGACCTCGTTCCAGGAATTAGTACATGGGTCGTACCGCAATACAGATTTCAATGCAGTAGCTTTGGAGAACCCTCCTAAGACGTATAGACTACCATTTGCAACTCCAATTGCACACCCACAATAAGGCATTCTGTCTGCTGCATCCCTTTTTCCAAAAAAGTTTCTAATAAGGGTTGTCATGAGACCTGGTAAACCCCTTCTAGTCTCCTCCTCTTGAATTATATTTGGCATCTGGGGCAATTTTTGCCATATGGAATTAATAGGGTCAACTGCATGCCATGATAGCTTATTATCATCTCCTTTTGTTAGAATGTAAAGCCATTCTTCAGTGGAACCAAGTTCTTTCCTCAAACGGTACATTTCACCATCAGTAACTGCTTTTTTCCAGCTTCGGGAAACAGCCTTCAGGCCTAGGTAATAAGACCTCGGGATCCGTGCCAGAATCTGAAGGGAAATCTCATCAGGGAGGGCAGGTATTAAGCGAGAGTCTGTGTCGGGTGAAATCTGAAGGAAACACGATTGTGACGATGTCAAACGAAGTCTCTTGGAGGTGTCGACTGCAGATGAACTGCATTGTTCCCAGACTTTATTTTTGTTATTTGGCTGGCTCCAGAGTCCCCCCATTTTGTTTGTTTTCGGAAGTGGCTACAAAGAAGCATATTAAGATGAGAAACAATTTTTCTCCAGAGCAAATACTAATTTTGGAGATAGACATACGTTAGTAAATATGTCATAAAGTCTAAATCTTAGTTACTGTGAGTGTTGAGCTGAGAGCTGACAGTTATTAAGTACTGGTACAGAAATAAATATATGTTGGATTTCTCCCATGAAGTTCCTAAAACTCGATCATATAGATAAGCACCGATCTTTAAGACTGGTATGGATAAAATGCAAATTTGTACAACTCCAAAAAGTTTGGAACGATGAAATCAGCATACTATTATCTATCTAGGCTAGTTAATAAGATTAACATGCCAGAGCATCCACATCAATGTAATAGTATCTTTATTCAATTTTGTATACTAAAAGACCTAGAAGAAGGTACAAATATCTTGCACTCATCATAATTCACAACACTAATCAATTACAGATTCAGGAAAAATAGCATTGCAAAATGTTCAAGCTAAGAAGAAAAAAAATTGATCCTCATCCTCTAATTATTACCTTTCAAGCTTAAGTTTAGTAATTCTTTTCACTTTTGGAACATAAGGAAAGACACTTCAACATTTAGTACCACAAATCAAAGAGAAATCACGCCATCAACGCAACCTAAACCACCCATATACCCAACTTAAATCAAAGAGATCCAGACACCAATTTTCAAAAACCCAATAAATCACGCAAAATAAAAAAAAAAATGCAATTAGCTGCAGGGAATTATGAATAGCGAAAGTTGGGAAGTTCAATTACCTCGAGAGAGAAGCCTCAAACTAGATAATAGTACTCATAAATTCCCAAAATTGGTTGCCAAAATCGATTTGGGGAAGAAATAGGAGATACTAGTGGTACAAAGTGTAATGAGAGGATCACTATCTTTCCCGACTTGGGGCATACTTGGCTACGGTTCTCTCTCTCTTCTCTTATCCCTTTCATTCCTTTTCCCTATCAACTTATAAACAGTTCCTTTGTAATTTTGTAGGAGTTTTTTTTTTTTTTTTTTTTTTGACTTTAATGCTCTCAAGTTGTTAAATAAAAATGGATATATCCAGTATATTCATTTCAATAAAATTTATGGGTGCACCCATTCTCACGTTATATTGGAGTGAATTTATAAATAGTCTAGTGACTGGAGTAGTGAAAATTTAAATTTTTTTTTTTTTAAAAAAAAAAATTTACTAGGTCATTGATGGGGAGCTTATGAATTCTTCTTCATATAATCATTCAACATGGTTGGATAAATGTATGGATCATAGTTCGAAACTTTAAATTCATAATAGCAATGTTTGAAACTATCTCGGTCTAATTTTGCAGGTAGTTGTGTTTGTTGGACTCAATAGTCGTTAATTAAATTGATACGCAATTAAGACGTCCTTTAATCCTTTATCTAACTTAATTATAAAGATGTCGGGTCATAAATGCATATGATATAAGGCACATTATTTTATTTATAAATTTAATTTTATAATGTTTGAGTTGATATTTTGTTTATTCAGCCGGACGATTTCAGTAGGGCATTTTTCCGGCACTTACTAATATATTTTGCAATTTGCGTCTTAAGTCTAGAGAGAGACCAATTTTTACAAGGAGGCCAACTGTCATTTGAGATATTTATATTGCGTTCGGCCATAATTGCCGATTATAGCTTAATTAAGGCAGAAAAAAAAATAAAAGAATCTGCTGACCGTGATCCAATAGTGTTGTCTTAGTATCCAAATGGAACGTATCTTTGATAATTTTTTTTTTAACAAAATTATTTATGTAGAGAGGTATAGCCTATAGTTAATAGAGATTTTATTTCTCTTTTGCATAGAACAGAAATTATTTTTATTAATATTATTATTATTATTATTTATTTTATTTTTATTTATTTTTTTTTTTTTGGGGGGGGGGGGGGGGGCGGCGGGGGGTGGGGGGTAATACAGTACTGTATTCTCATATTCACGGATCTTTTGATAATTAAAATCATTTTTTTAACCGACATGAAGCCATAGAAATTTTATTAACAAAAAATAATGACACGGTATATACATTTGAGATATGATTTCAATAACTTACAAGATTTTCAAAAAATAAAGTACAATGAAGTTAATTATACATACGATACCATCCCTGTTGCAATATTAAAACAAACTAGATTATGTCACTTTCTAAACTAATTGAGACAGGATTTTTGGTGGACATTTTAAATTTGATTGGACAACTAACTGACCGGCCTACAATAATTTTGCAATTGACATTTGGTTGCGAAACATGTGACCACAAAAATAAACAAACTCAAATCCGAAGAACTAAGGCCTGATCATTTTTTTTTTACATGCGATTTTATTTCATATCATTTCATTAGAAAGTTTTCATCAAAAGGGAGGGATTTGGTGTCATTTGGTTGGAATTTTCATGTTGTTAAATCTAACGAAATCATGAGAAATCAATCCAAACGAAATGAAATCTTACGTAAAAAAAAAAAGAAAGAAAAAAAAACATTTTGATCAAGGCCTATGTACACAAAAAATTGGGTAATTGTAACCAACATTAGTATATCACATCACAAGGGAAATTGTTGGAAAGGCCAAACTTTTTGGTATTTATCTATAACAATTTTTTTCTTTACTAATCATGCCGTGTTTAAGCATTGCTAAATATAAGCTATTTTGTTCTTCATTTCTTCAATAGTTCAAATTTCAAGATAATCATCTTTGAAGTTGGAAGTTCGGAGAACAAATTTAGTATTAGTTATATGTAGCCGCTATAAAAAATTTCTAAAAGAAAAAACTCTAATATGAATAATGTTGGAAATGTGATATATCGAAAACAGTTAACTTGACAACCTTGAAAAAAAAAAATACTTTCTCAAATTAAGTTAAATAAATTTAAGCTAAGAAATGAATATGAGCAAGATTAAAGTCCAATGCATTGGACAAGGGGGTCTATCCAATATGCTCGTTCTTAAATTCAGAGTCTCAAAAGACCAATTCATATTGTTTTTTTTCGATAACTTGACAGAAGCTGTCAAGAGGGACCGATCCATATTGTTTAATGCGATCTTTATATTAAAATCGAGAGAGAGAAAGAGCGAGATGTTAATGTCCAACATATAGGACGGATTTGGTCCGTCCAACATGATCGTATTCGCGTATTAAATTCTAAACGATCAATCCAAACCGTTAGATTTAATCTTCATATCGAGGACTTGTTTGAAACCAAAATTTATATTTTAATTTTTTTTTACTATTTATTCCAAATTTTTTAAAAAAAATCGCTCATATAACATAACATGTATTGAACAACTAATGACAACTGTTTTTAAAAATATGAAATAAATAGTAAAAAAAGGGCGAGAAATAAAGTTATCTCACTAAATTGGGACACTATAAAATTCTTGACTCCTGTTTTAAGTCAAGAAGCAAAGTTTGCTTGAAGAAAGCGCGAGAAGCCGAGAACTGAGAACGAAAGAAACATCCAGCAATAGCAGTACCTAGGTCAAAGAAGGATCGGAAGATGCAGTCAATGGGAATCAGAGCCGGACTTCTCCAGTTTTAGTCGCATGGGGAGGAGTTGAGCCATATCGAGTTATTGACCGACTAATTATTTATACACCAATATCGAACAATCATATTTCCATGGAAAATCGATGCGAGCCTCAATTTTTGACAAAAGACAGCTAGTTGATCTTGCCTTACAAATGCAACCTTATTTTATTGGCGGAAATCAACTCGTGCATTTAAATGAACTGTCTTTAATTATAAAAGTATTTTTTTTAAAAAAAAATTAACATCAACAAGCGCTATTTCAATATATCAATTTCTGTCAAACTACACAATCCGTATCGGTATTTGGAAAAAAAATCGTACAACTGTTAATAAAATTCCGTGAATAATTCTATATTTTGAAATAAATAGTTTTACTGACTCGGAACTAACGTGTGACTATTATAGTTAAAACTTATTGCAAATATGGTTTTGAAATTCCGTACGTAGCTCCTATATTCCGTTCTAAACCGAGAACCAGTTCTTGGTTTAGTGGCAAAGAGCAATGCATCTTGAATGAAAGGTCGCATGTTCGAAACCCGGCTGGAGATCTTTCACAGACATTTAATTTAAAAATAAGTTGAGAGGTTTGACCCCTAATTTATCTTCAAAAAAAAAAATCTGCAAGGAACAATTTATCAACTCTAATTAATGACTATTTCGAAATTTAATTCTATACATAATAACAAATTATATTTATTAAATCCAATTAACGACTACTTGCAAGTTTGTCTAAAATCTGAAAAATTATTCTGTTTTTAAATTAATATTCACTTTATTATTATTCTAATTCTTGGATCAAACGCATCTAGATAGAATTCAATGCTAAGTAACCATTACGTAATGACAGAGTGGAGAGCTGACGTTGGTTAACGACTTCGTTGCATACGGTATGTGTTGCTAACTTGCTAGTCTTCTGGTTACCTTTTGTTTAAGTGGATGAGGGACAATTCCTCCGCAAGTCAAGGACAAAACACATGAGACTCAAACACATGAGATAAAAAAAAATTGTTAGCTTTGAATACATACATAAACTTTCATTGTACTAAAAACAGATACAATATAGATGGATTAAAAAAATATAGAAATGCTTGTATAGTTGTATATCGTTAATACTTTATAGATAGGCTGCAGACTTGAATTCGAGAAATTTTTTTTTTTGCACTAAATTTATACCATTTAACATAATATGAGTGCTTATTTCTTCCAAGTTAACTTTTAGTTTTCTCATTAAATATAAGGTTGCAGCTCGTAACTTCAAATATTATCATTATCAGTCGGATATTAAATTCGCATCTCTACTAAAAATATATCATCCTTACCCACTAGGCCACCACTGAAACTTAATTCTGAAGTTAAAATTCAACTTGTCCATGAAAGAAAGGAATCCTAGAATTGAAACTGGATAGTTTCTGTTCACACAGTATGAAAAAGATTCAGCGGCCTTTTTACACATCTTTTAATTTAATTATATTATTGCTTAGACAATGCATCGTATCAACCTCTATTAATTAAATAAATAATAATTGTCCTTATTTTATAATATACTCGGCGGTAAGACCGATCCAAATTGTTCGCCTATACAGTTGTTGTAAATTATATTTGCTGTCACCACCAAAACGACGGTGATATAAAAATGAACAATGACTCCTACATTCTTTAAAACTAAAAGCCACAAGAAACTACTATTTTGAAATTGAGAAATACGATGACGTGGTTCGAAATGATCAATTCTTATCTGGCTTCTGTTACATATTTGATGTTTTGTTCAATTATTTGACGCGAGACCAAGACAACGTCAAATTGGCACAAATAAGAGAACTCAGGTACAATGAGAAATATGCACCTCTTTTGCATCATTCCGTAATCTAGACTGTATTTGAGCGAAAAAAAGCACCATAAATACACAAGATAACTATCGTAAGCTAACAAAGATATTAAGAAAACATCAACTATTAGAATGAAATTTGACAATTTGGACACTCTTTTGGAATGGTTGTTTAGTTCTTCCAAAAGCTAACAGAATTTTTGCCCTTAATTTTGTAGCAACTGCTTGTTGGGTGCAATGGAATAACAGAAACAAAATAACTGTATCTTTAGAGAAGTAAAGAGTAGCTCTTTTGTTGCAATTGCTCACCAAGTTGTAAATTTATTTTGAATTGGACAGGAACATCGTCTGGGTAGAAACAGGTCTGGCAGGCGTTTCTACAAGCGTTATTCGCTTTTTGGTGAATAACCAGACTGCTCAGAACTCTGTGGCTGGTAATAATCTCGATGGTGATGGTGCTGGTACAGATATAGGTGCAGGTACAGGTTTGGCTAAAGGAACAACAGGAGTTGAAGTGGGCCAAGGAAATGATGGCTTGAGAGCTGGTACAGCAGCAACCAATATTAAAGGCAACATCCAGAGGTGTTCAGAAGGGGCTCAGAAGATACGGAGGAGGGGCCAGTAGAGGATGTCTCTGACGAAGATCTCCTGTAATTGTTGGTGGCTTTAATTTCTGTGTGACTGTCTGGATGTTGCTTTTGGTTTTCTGTTTTTTAGTTTTAAGACTCGTGGCTTTAATTCCTAGATGATACTTGGTAGGTTCAGTTTTTTAGTTTTTACTTTCTATTACTCTTTTGTAGAACTGATATTGGAAAGTCACTTTTTGTGACTGGCTTTTAATCTTCTTAGTTTCCAAAAAAAAAAAAAAAAAAAAACTCAACTAAACAAGCTTTCACCTCTAACGCAAAACAAAGAGAAAACTGAATAAAAATTCTTACAAGTTTAAGTATAGGTACCAAAGAAAACCTTCCGTTTTTAAGTTTCCCTAATTTACTCGCTTTCTTCTTCACTTTCCTCATCTTCACTTTCTTCCAGAATCAGATGGTTCATGTTCTTTTCAAGTGGTGGCAGACCATCATCATCTTCTTCCGAATCACAATCTGCCTCTTCTTTTGCTTTTTGATCCTGTTCACTGGATTGTCCATCTAACAGAAAAAACAAAATTAATATAAAAGTTTCAAAACCCAAAATATTATACTGATGTGGAAATTGACAACATTTTATTTCGTCCTAGGTCGTTATAGTGATATATTTTTATGCAACACTTTGCGTTCAATCTAGGTAAACAAAAATTTTCTAAAACTTTACTTCTGGCTCTTCATCATCATTCAAACTTTATACTGTCGATATTTTAAGAGTCATTCCATAAAAATATTAGTAAGGTCATTTCGGGCCCTTTAGCAATTTTGAACGCAAAGACTGCATTTTTCACCTCACGGTGTCAATTTCTAACAAAACTCAAAACCTATGGTAAAAGTTCAATGTACAAGAGTGTAGTACTTTATTTCCTTTTGATTTTTATTTTTTAACAAAAAGACAAGCAGTGTAATCAAAGTGTTACCATCTGAGGAAGAAACAGGCATTGAAACTTTTGAATTTTGCGACAACCAGGAATTCTGCACAGAGATAATTTCAGATCCATTCTCACAGTGTGAATATGCTTTTAGCAGTTCTCTGCATGTACAAATCAATAATTATAATTTATTGAAGAAACATATAAAAATAATAATCTTATGGAATGACACCAGTAAAGTATATTTCTACTTCTGTGGGATGTGCATCTCTAATTTACCACATCAGAATTAAAATATTAAATTTCATCACAAAGTAATAAAAATAATTAATATGTTAAAAAAAAGGAAAACTTTACTTGTTCAGAGACAAAAATGAATGGCCCCATTTAAATTTACTCAAGAGTAGGTTTCCCATCTCTTCTTCCCCACTGTGCAAAACAAGATATAAAAACAATAATTTACAACATAATTGTAAGTTCCAAATCAAAATATTCAACATAAGATCTATAAGATAGATTGTTAAACTGAGCCTTCTCTTAATTTAATGATCTTCATTATCTCACTTAATTTCGATCTGTTCAGATAATAGGACAGATTATTAAAAACAGCAACCTCCTAATTCAGAGGCTATTCATTGTATTGACCCTTCTCAAACTTCCAGTTATGCAAATAAATAATTGTGTCCTCCACAATTATGCACATAGCAAAGTATAACTATGTCCTTATCAAGATTATCCATTCTTATTTGGACCACCAATGGCGTCGTTGTCAAGTAAAATTTTCCTTGAAAATTTATAAGATGTTGTTGACAAAATCTATACTACGTTTGATTTATAAATTCAGTTATGACAAAGTACAGAAAAATTATTAGTGCTATTGACAAAAAAGTATTCAGATACATAAGTACATAACAGGGTTCAGAATAAGTACCAAATTATAAGTGCCGCTGACAATGCTTCAACACAAGATAACTCACATGGTCGCCCATAATTAACAGGATTTGCTGCCACCAACCAGGGCACTGCATACATTCAACATAGAATTATAAACATCAAGTCATCACAAAAACCCTGCAACGTGAGAAACGTTGTGTCTACCCAAACTAGAAAGCACTTTTGATCAAGTAAAACACCGAACATATAATACAAACATTTTCCAACCTTCGGATCGTTTCATTCAACAAGTTTGCGTTCGATGAAGAATGTAAAATTGACCCTTACATTTTGACAAATGATTTTTACTGGTGTACATCTGCCCGTATTTTTAAGAGCAACGAATGAAATAATTCTCACAGCATGTGATACACAAACCTACATAGCTGAAATGTTAAAAATTTCAATCTCCCCCAATCTTAATTTTATATATAAGTGATATATACAAGACTGAAATTTGTATATTAAATAACTCATTTTTCAACGTCTCCACTGTATCTTTACTTTTAAAAGATTAAAAACTCAAAACCTTACAAGTCAAAAATCAAAATAAAACCTATAAAGATTATTTGTCATTTTTATATGCATACTTAAAAAAATTATGATATTTCAACTTTTTATTTTTTATTTTTTTTTATCTATATTAGGAGCTTGTAGACAACTTCTAAATGTTGATTTTTATGGTTTTGATTTGCACGAAAATAATTCATCATTCTATTTGCACGAAAATAATTCATCATTCTATTTGCACGAAAATAATTCATCATATGTAGTCCTTTTATTTTGTTGTCTGGGTTATAAAATATTGTTATTGAAGTTTTAAAAAACAAAAGCATGAAAAATGAAGACATTTGAACAGCTGTATTAGTGTGGTTAATACAAAATTAAAAAAGCCCCTACATTGTAAATAAACTAGTCAGATTTTATATGCATGTCAACGGGCTGGTATAGAAAGCCTAAGTAATATATTACCTGAAATCACACTATATATCAAACAGTAGTACACTAGTACTTACAAAGTCGAGGGGCCCCACAACGGAGTTTAATGAAAGGGACATCCTTCAAGCGGGCCCATGAGCAGTCAACCACAGCCAGGCCTTTTCTTTTTATTAACTCACTATCTTCCTTTGATACACACTGCTTACCTACTGGGCTGTTAAAAAAAATGTATATCACAAAGCAGGGAATACCAACTCATATAAGTAATTGTACCTCAAATCACAAAATTTATTGCTTTTGGTATTCGATGAGGTACCTTAACACAACTCCACCAAAACTATTTGTCACACGCAATTCCTACAAGATATCCAAAAGCTTACAATGAATAAACAAGATTTCAGTACACTTCACAAAATATCTAGTATTAATGTATTATATTATAATTATTACAAGATAAATGTTGCAATGAAGAGAAACTTGCAAAAAGCCCCTGCATATGAGCTATTTCCAAAATTAGGCCCTTTTTCATTATTTAATAAACAACACTGTTTTTAAAGTAATTTAAAAATGGTACCCACAATTAGTAATCCTTTGAGACAGATAATCAATAAACAAAAGTTAACATTAGAAATAGTGACCAAAAGAACACAAAAGGCTTATCATTACAACCCATTTGAGAGCTATTAAATAAAGAAAGGTTATAATAAAGGACCTTTAGAAGACCAAATCTAGAGAGTTTACGACCAGTACATCGCTTGACATCACATTGTCCGAAATCCTGAAAATTGCAAGAAATTATTCTTTCTGTCTGAAAGGGGACTTTTGTTGTCATGCAAATATGTCCATTTTCATAACATACCCACATTGCAAGATGAATTGTTGGAGTCTTCGGTTCCTCTTTACTTTCGTCCTCTGTAATACGAAAGACAATACATCTATAGAGGATGCAAAGGATACGATACTCAAAAAAGAAAAACAACTACTGAAGTTTTTACTTCATCTAATTTTTCATTTCTTTAGAAATTCTAAGACAATCATAGGAAGACAGATTGAAAATAAGACATACTCGAACTGGAAGACGGTTTACATCACTCCGAAAATTTCTGTGCCATTGCCTTATTCATTAATTGAAAATTTTCACTAATAATTGAACATTAAGTACTTGCATACAAGACTGTAAAGTGACCATACCCAAGAGTGTTATTATTGTTCAAACTTCAAACTGCATCTAAGTTTTATATAATTCTGGGTTAAGTTAAATTGTACTGACTACCAAGTTATCATCTTGAGTGAGTAAAAATTCTAATACTAATTCCGAAACAGATACAAACACCAGTAAAGCACGTATAAGATACAACAAGCAGGGAGGGGAAAAAAAAAAAAAAGAAATAGAGAGCACTAAAAGATGATACCTTCTTGCCTTGGAAGAGATGTACCAGCGCTATCATCCCTACAACAACAAATATCAATAATTTCACCACTCTCTCAATGAAAATTGAAAACTAAGAAAACCAAAGAATTACCAGGAGAGGTCTCGGTCGGTTCTGGTCTTCTCCCGGTGAGAAGAGCCTCCTCGTGACCGCCTGGAGCGATTGTATCCCATCAGACTCGTCGGACAATCGGACCGGAGGCGCGAGCTCAAGCGAGGTTTCTTAAAACTACCGATGCCGACAGACAGCAGCAGCGTTATTACACGGCGCTGTTCTCTCGCTTCTCGCTTCAGCCCAGAGAAGAGAAGAGAAGAGGAGAAGAGCCTTTGTTCGACAGGCCTGTATTGTACTATACAAAGAGGTTTTCATATAAATTAGGCTGTGGGCTTCCAACTGGGCTCTTTTCATCCACAGAGAACACTTTTCTTTAATGAAAATGAAAATTCGCAGGCGTGGTAGTCCTGATAACCGACATCCCAACTATTTGCCATCCCCGCCATCCTCTCTACTGGGCTGGACGCAACCTGGGCGCTGATGATCTAATTCATTAGTGAGCGCTGTGGCACGAGACATTATAATCGCCCAAATACTTCCGTAACCCATATTCCCATTCATCCTCTAATTGCTAAGAACTGGACTTATTGCGCTGCCATATAATTATTATTTTATTTTTTTATTTATTATTCTTCTTTTTTTGAGTTGTGCGCTGCCATATAATTAGAAACTTATGGGAGCATTCAACTTGGGAAGTATTTAACTTGTATTAAAGTTATTCAAACATATAAAGGAGTATCTACTTCTATATAAGTTATTCAAATAATTAATACGGTGGAGTATCTATTTAAACATAAAATATTAAAATAGAGTAATTTTATACCTTAACTTATAGACACATATTACAAATGGGATACGGGAGTATCAAGAGAAGTATATAGTCACCTATATATTGATTGCACAATAATTGTTCAAACAAGGGAGTACTTATGTAATATTAGAAAAGAAACATTAATTGCACAATAATTGTTCAAAACATTAAACTAGTAATCCAAATTAAATATATCATTCCCAAACAAGAACTATGAGCAAACAATGTTACAAGCTCAAATTAACCATCGAGAACACAAATATCTGTTCAAAAAAACCATCACAATCAAATATCAAATGACAGGAGAATAAATTGTATGGCTTTGGAGGCTAAATTTTCTTTTTTGTACACACCAAGAGGTGAGCCTCGCACAGATAGGAGCATCTCGCCGTTCTTAGGAAATCTCACAGTTTTTGGTATCATGCCAAATGAGACTCGACTACTCATGACCTGAAAATGTTTAATTGAAAATAAAAAATCTATTACAATCTCAAGGATTGATGTTATATGCAGGATACTATTACAATATATAGGCAACAGGCAGTAGTTACTCCCTTATTAATTATATTTAATCCCACAGTATTAAATACAATCCCTTATGTAACTGCCCTGATTACAGAGCATAGGCTTGTTAATCAACTTGCAAATAAGTTGATAAGTACACAATATATTTACTCTCTTATTATAAGATAACTACACTTGTAACAAATATATGCGAAACTAACTAATAATTCATCATCTCGTGTTGTGAGATGTAATTATCAATTAAATAATAAGTAGATTTGTAACAAACAAATACAATAAGACATCGCCTAAATATATACTCTTACTCTATATATTTGCTCTCTCATTTTAAAGTAGACTTGCAACAAATACAAATAAGACATCATCTGAATTACTGAATATATACTCCCTTGCACTGTGTATTTACTCCCTTATTTTAAGGTAAGTACACATGTAAATAAGCTGACACATGTTTCTTCTCCAACATACTTAAATATATACTCCCTTATTCAATATATTTAACTTCCATAGTAGTAAATGCATAATTTTTTTAAAAAAATATACTCCCTTATTCACCATATTTAACCCCATAAATTCTCTTACTCTATAGATCTCCTCCATTATTGTAATTAAAGTAAACTTGTAACAAACACAAAAGAAGATATTAGCTTTTATATATACTCTTTGCAATATATACTCCCTTATTTTAAGTTAACTACACTTGTAAAAGAATTAACAAATAATTCTCAGCTTAATATATACTCCCTTATTAATAATATGTAATCCCATACTAGTAAATACATACTCCCTTGTGTAAATTCCTTGATTACAGGGCACAAGCTTGTTAATCAACTTGCAAATAACTCCACAATATATATTTACTCTCTTATTATACTACACTTAGCAAATATATACAAAACTAACTAATAACTCGTCATCCTAATATATACTTCCATACGAGATATATTTACTCCCTTATTCTAAGGTAACTACACTTGTAAGAAACAGATACAAAATAACTTATGATTAATAACTCTATTATGGATGAAACTTACATTTTTATGCGACAATTTCTCCCTTCATAAACTTGATTATATCAATAGAAAATCTTACAACTCCACTGTCTCGCCAGCATGTGTACTTTAATGCCTCATTATAGTCTTCTTCATGCAGAAATATGGCGCCATCAATTAATCGAAGTGTAGGGTTGCTTCCAACGTGTAATTAGGGTCAGTCTTCTCAAGTGCGGTAAAAAAAATAATAAACAAAGTTCAGTGTTAGTAAAACATCTTAGAATTATTACAAAAAATGGAAACAAAGAAACCAAAGAATTTCCTATTAATTGAGGAACTTCTCAATGAGGTCAACATGAGTCATGAGCATACAACGACAACAATATGATACCAAGCCCAATGCATCGAGAGCATCACTAAACAAAAAAATGACAATTAAAAAAAAAAAGTGAAATTAGGAACAAACTAAAGAGGGGCAAAGCACCAGAAAACTACAGAATATAAAACATATGATAAGCGCAAAACATGTAATTTTAACTATATAATCCTTTATCGATACTCCCTTATTGTTTAAATTTTAATAGATACTCCCTAATATTTAACGTATATTGTTGAACTTTTAATAACTCAATAGATACTCCCTAAGCGTACTCATGTTTATAAATGGTGTATTGTTCCTGTACAAACAAACTCTTTACTCTATACTACCATATAAAACAAAGAGTATCATTGATGCTGCTTGTTAAACCACAATAATGACAACTAGAATTGGTTGAATTTTTAATAATAGATACCCCCTATACCAACTATATACTTGTTATGAATATCTGAACAGGTATGAACTAGAAAGGATATGGTTAAACATTCAATAACCTTAATGGATACTCTCTTATATTAAAATATATACTCCTTATTCTAAATATCTGAATTCATATTAAGCACATGGCATATAAAAACTTATAATATATTAATAGAAATTCCTTTATACTAAATATATACTCCCTTAGACCAAATATATGCTCCTTTGAATATCTGAATTGATAGCAATATAGTAGTAAATACTCCCTTATACTAAATATATACTCCCTTATTCTCGATATATAACTAAATTGATAATAACCAGATTATATGATTGAACTTTAATAACCTTAATAGTTGAACTTTTCATGCTTTAAAAGATACTCCCTTATATAAAAGTATACTCACCATAATAAAATATATACTTTTAATAACATTTAATAGATACTCCCTTATATTTAACTGTATAATCGCTTATTTTAAATATATACTCCCCTATAGTTAAACTTTTCATACTTTAATAGACACTCCCTTATATAATGGTATATATTCACTTACACTAAATATATACTCCTATGTATTTCAACATAAACTTTTAATAACTTTTACTAGAAACTCCCTTATATTCAACTATATAATCCCATAATCTAAATATATGCTCCCTATAGTTAAACTTTTCATGCTTTTACATATACTCCCTTATATAAAAGTATGTACTCACTTGTTAGTTTCAGCCAACTGGCTGGGATGTGTTTAGTAGATGCACCACATCTACAGGAGGTGATTGATGCCCACTTCGAGTATAGATGAAGAGACACTTCCTGGTATTTTAAAAAATTAATGAAGTTAAACCTAAACCTAAACACATGCATTACACAAATTGCAACAAAAATTGAAACTAAAAGGAGACATTACATAAATAATATATTGTACATCATTGACAAATTAAAGATGGGCAAATCACAACTACATTCAAATGAGAGTATGAGATAAAACCAAAATTGAAGTGTATAAACCACGTTACATGAGGCAAAGTACCAAATTTTGTTTTGTAAGTCCATCCCTATTCTTTAATCTGGTCCAGTCAGGCCATTTTTGTCTTTAATAAATGAGTAATATCTTTAGTTAAGACACATTTCTGATAAGCAAATTACCATCAGTGTTTTATCATTATTTCAATCAATTTAGCATATGTAAATGGACAGTAATTCATAAAGGATTTAGCAAACAAACTCGTACCTTTTCTGATTGAATATCATGAACAGATCTAGCACTATTATGCCATTGTTAGAAACTAATAATGGAAGTTTTTAGTTTTTAAAACCTAATTGGCATGTTTTATTTGAATTCTCTCTATTCTTGTACAAGGTATTGGCCAACAGCCCTATATAGTACATACATATATACATACGTGCTGTGAATAGTTTATTGCAATTGCAAACAAAATGACCAATCTACATAAGAGTTAGAGTATTTCTAATAAAAACAAACCTTCATTGATCATCTATAATGGCCATGCTGTCCTCAGCTGCTGATATTATAGAACTTGAGACAGTATCCACATGGCTCACAAAGACTTGTACTGGTTCACGCCTGTTCAAGATAACATGATACTCATTCAATAAGGGGATTGGTTTAGGAAAATGCATCACCTCTCAAACAGATAGAATATGAACCTAAACACGTGTTAATTGCATGGAATAATTTTCACATCTTATTTTCCCATCTGGTCTAAATATAGTTTAATTTCAGAATTAAACCTACCTCTAAAAATACTTTTAATTTGAAAAATCAACTAGGGTGATTGCCACCTCACCCTCAAAAAAAAAAATAGAAAAATCAACTAGTTTTAAATCGAAAAATATCAACTAGTCTGGTAAAGGAGTGAAATTGATACCTGAACTCGATGCAAGTGTCGATCCTTGCTTTCTAGGCTTTGAAACTACAAATTTTCCCCATGTGGTTGAGATAGATACCCTAGGTTAGGTGATTGTGTGAGAGAGAACACTAAATCGATACCTGAGCTCGATGCAAGCGTCGATTATGAGAGAGAGAATAGAACAAATCGAGTTGCCAATCTGATAAGAAGAAACCCTAGGTTAGGCGACAGAGAAATCGATCGCAGCGATAGAGAGATTTTGAGAGAGAGAGAGAGATCCGAATGGTAGAGAGAGATTTTGACGGAGAGAGTGAAGTGATAGAGAGGGAAAGGAGAAAGCGTCGGATTGTAATGAGTTTCACGTGCGGCCCAAGTGACTACGAAGAGGCATCAGATTAGATGGGCTTGAGGCCCGCTGGATGGCAGGATGTCAGATTGGTAAGATGGTAGATAGCAATTTTGAATTGATTTGCACACAGCAAAATTGATACAATTCTTTTTTTTTTTTTTTGAGTAAAATACCTTTATCAAATGAGAATATTGTTCAGAACAATCACTATTAAGGGTATTTTATAGTCTAAAAAAGAGTGTTTAATCAATTTTAGGAGGGTGCAAATCAATTCCCGCTTTTGCCACCCTACCCCTCAAAAGATAGCATCAAATTGAAAGGGATCGATCAAGATATAGAGAACCTTCTATTGAAAGATGGTCATGCAAGTTTCTGCACGCGGTCAAACTGTCAGTTTCTGAACAAATAGAATGCGACATTCATAAGTGGAGAATGCCCTGATGATTGTTACTCTCAAGTGAACTCAGGCCGTTTGTATTTTAACCCTGAGACGATTTATTTTCCTACTGCTTATTCTTAGGTTTTTGTTCACTATTAGTTAGTCTCCTTTCTTTCTTTTTCCTTCTTTCAAATTTCATTTGTAATTTTTTAATTGATTAATAAAATTTTCTAGTTTGATAATTGCCAAACAGCCGAAAAAAAAAAAGAACATCATGCAAGAGACAAGCTCTGATACAACAGACTATTTTTATATTACAATTATATAATATTTTTTTAGCACAAGGGGTCCCAGTACAGTATAGTACAGTACACAGAAGACATTCTCTTAATACACCTTAATTTAGTATGGCTTCATCTCCATGCATGCTCCAACACTTAGTTAAGCAGAAATAACAGAAACATAATTTCTCTTAGAAGTAAGATAGGTTTTTGGTTTAATCAAACATTCTCTTTCTTAGAAGAAAGACAAGCCTGTATTGCATCTGCTACCGTCAAAAAGATCCATTCCCCTCCAATTGAAGCAGTAACTCCAGCCACCTTCATTTTGTGAATTACTGTCCATGAAGGATTTGTTACAGCCATCTGCAATTTGCATTAATGATTTTTAAATTACAAGTTCCACAATATGGTTGCTTTGTGTAAAGAAAGCAGATACTGGGTACTTTGTACCAGTATCAGGTAGTATGATCAGATGCCATAAGCTGACAAATAGTTCTGATTGATAATGATAGGTAGAAAATGTGAACCCAAATAAAAAATTAAATGAAAGAAAACAAGAATAAATAAAAAGAAATTGCAATCTTTGTTCTTTTTCCAATAAATGTTTTTCTACTAAAAACAATCTCATTTCTGACCTGTAAATTAAGAAAGACTAGCTCCTTGTGTATTTCTTCCAGTGCGCTGAGCCCTGAAGTGTCTATATTTGTCACATCTGAGGAAAAAGCATAATAAAGGGAGTTTCTTATCTAAAATATTATCAATAAGAATATAAAATGTTGTTAAAAATATATAGTTAAATGTACACTCATACTTGACATGTCAATAATGACAGATTCAAGTTTGTCTCCAGACTTTTCTGTTATTGTATCACAAGCTTCTGTTATCCATCTTATAATCCTGCTTAATAAAATTATAACATTTTAGATATCAATTTTGACTTAAAATAAAACATGCTAATACTACATCAAATGAATTAAATGAATGAAAACTAGAGAAAAATTTACCTTTCTCTTATGTAATTGGCATTCACAAAACACAGAAAAGAGGAATCAATACGTATTACTAGCACACCCTGTGTTTGAATAGCCATAGGAAACTGTCTGATGCTACAGAAGATCTCAGTGCCTTCGATTCTCCCAAGAACTTCCATCCGGGGTCGTATTGCTCTAATAATTATCTTTGCAAAGGAGATGATTATCTGCAAAATAAGGTTTGTGGTTACATGCAATCTGTAACAGGGATGTATTTAGATTTAGATGTCTTATGGTTCTATATTACAAAGGATTCTGCCATTGTAAAAACATTGTTTATTTTATTGAAACATGGCGGTTAAATGCCACTATTGACCAAGTGAATGTATTTTGATGTTTTCTTTTACTATGCTGTTAGAGTTTCACTAGAATCCGTTGTAAGAACCGTTTCACTAAAATCAGTTAATTTGGCAAAAGCAGAGGACTGCAAAGACTATTGACAAGACAGGAAGCAAAATTTTATTTTATGGATGAAGTGTATTAGAATTGAGTTTACCGCAATAGAAAGACCAATTTCGACTGATCCAAACAAGACACCTAAGAAAGCTCCTAAGCAAATCACAAAGTCCATTTTGTCGACCTTCCATATACTCATTGCTTCCTTGAAGTCAATCAATCCAGGCAACGCTGACAGAATAATAGATGCCAGTATAGCAACGGGTGTGTAGTACAATAGCCGTGTAAATAGTTGCAGTGCAAGAAATACAGTTGCTGCCATTACTATGTTGGAAACAGCTGTTTTACAACCTGCACTGAAATTGACGGCTGACCGCGAGAAAGACCCTGCATGTGTGTATATATACTTTATTAATTGACTATAGAGCTCCAGATAAACATAGACAAACAAATAAGACTAATAACAGAAATAAATTTGATTATGGTGGTTAACATATTGGTCTTATTTAACTTTTAAGCAAGGATATCCTGTTGGGCCTCTAAAATTATTCATGAGCTATTGAAATAATATATTTCAAAATTGGATAACTGGAATTCAAATCAATAATCTATCCTTGGCGAGCCAGAATTTAACATTTTATATACTATGCATATCTCCTGAAGTATATTATTTAAAAGGATCTAACCGGTGGCAACATAACATGATGATAAAGATCCAGCTACATTCATGAAACCCATTGCCATCATCTCCTTGTTTCCATCAAGCCGGTAACCTCTCACCGATGCAAATGATCTTCCAACAGCAATAGCCTCCTAAAAACGTCCAATGTACTAAAATAAATAATTTATGGCATGGAGTGGGCTCTTTTAAAGTATGAAGCTCAATAGAGACTACAAATACCGTGAGTGCTATAACAGCGCATACGATAGCAATCTTTGCACATTCTGTTAGATTGGGTTGTGTTAGCTGTATTTGCTTAGCAGAGCTAGGATTTAGACCTCCATGCACATGTTGTATTATCTTCACACCATGCTTATCAGCTTTTGTGACAAAGACTATCAGAGTTGAGAGAATTACAGAGAGCAGGGGTGCAATTGCTGATAACCAAAAATACTTCTTATTCCTCCTTGCCTATGATTTCATTATTTGGTAAAGATAATTAGTGGGAATTGTATGATGTTAGACCAAATATTGGTCATTAGAAAGGAAACTGATGATTCAGTTGGACTTTATCCTTACTATGAATCTTGTGGCGAGGATTAGTATGAGGAATGAGCATCCGATGAGAAAATTGCCGGCGTGCCACTGTAATAAAGGAACATCCTAATTAGTTCAAACATTTTTGCTTATATAGCTTCCCTTTTTCTTTGCGCAGTAAGACCATCTTTTATTGTTATTAAACATAACAATTAGTTTTGCTAATATCTTAAATTTGGACTACCCCTGAATGGCTTCAAACAGATTTACCGGTTGATGAACTGCAGAGCTGACAGCTTTTATGACAGAAACCACATCGGTATTGTTTGTGAAGTGACTAAGTCCAAGTAGCCCTTTCAGCTGTTGCAAACCGATCACAATAGCTGCTCCGGCCATGAACCCAACTATAGCAGCATGAGACAGCAAGTCCACTAGGAACCCTAGTCTAACAAAAAAAAAAGCAAAGAAATACATTAATGAATCTCCATTCTCCAACAATGCTAGTGTGTCAAAAACATCACATATTTGGAACTTAAAATGAGAGGGCTTTCTTGGTGACAAGTATGCAAAGGAAGCATTTTTGTTCACATACGAAAAGGATTATTTTTTTTCCCTACTTCAAAAATGTCCAAACATACACTATATTAACTCAATTCAAAGTATATCGAAAACAGATTTACATAAAAATCATCACATATCTCAAAAAAGTTGGAATCAACTATTCGAAGTAGTAACAGAAAAGGACTATATTAGCTCTTTACAGAGAAGTTATTTTTTTTCTTTTTGAAAGTTTAAAGACCAACAAATACAAACAAAATTTTAATAATTTAGCTTTTTCTTGATTTTGTGTTGGAAAATTGAATAGTAAACTCGGTAACAAATTAAAATTTAATATTAATATATATTTTTTTCACTAAGTTCATGGATAAACCTACAAGTTTTCCAAGAATATTTTATTAAAAGCATTAAGTGCTAGAATAAAGTTGAGAGATGGTGACCACCTTAAGAGACCAAAGGACGCTTGAAAGATGCCTGTGAGGAATGTAACAGTGAAAACCAACTTGAGGTAGGTATCCGGATCCACCGTTGGATCAACAATCCTTTGAATCATGGAGGAGAGCAGTAGAGAAACAACTGCGACAGGGCCAATAGCTATCTCCCGTGAACTCCCCATTACAGCATATATCAGAGGTGGCACAACGCTTGTATCTTCACGCCATAAGAATTCAGTTAATTAAGAAGATAAGGAAAATGGAAAAATTGAAAAAAAAAGAGCTAGAGTATTTATTTTAATATGATAATTAAGACTCAACATCTAGAAATAATTGAACCTGAAATATTGATACTTACAGAGACCATACTGAGGATCAAGCTTTGCTAGGTTTGCATATCCAATGCTCTAGAATAATACAAAAAGCATTAATTAATTATTTAATGAATTAATAAATAAGTTAGTACAAGTAGTGTTTAGAATTTAGTAGGGGGATATCTACCTTGTATATTTAAAAATGATCAATCCGGGAGCTCGATAGTACAAGTAAGGGGAAAATAATTACCTTGTACTATATTTCAAAACTAGCGTCCTGACATGCTATGCCTTAAAAATGGATAAATTAGGCTTGGTTGAAGAGATGTCTTTTCATGGTTTTATTTTTTTAATCAACAGGGGTTGAGCCAACCTTGGTTATCAAAAATAAATTTTAAAAAGTTTCATCAATTTGGATACTGTATGACTTTGCCTTGCTTAATTGAAAGCTGGCAACCTGCTTGGGTTGCTTTTAGTTCCAAAAAAAAAAAAAAAAAGTTTCATCAACTTTCAACGATATAAAGAATAATTTTCCTGAATTAAGTCTTAAGTAATAAAATTTACATCAAATTTAACTGGGGCAATTCCATATAAATCAGAGTATTTTTATTAAATTACAGGGGCCTAAATGAAGTGTTCCTAAAAGATTTCAAAAGAGAAGAAAAATGTACCTGAGGAATGCCCAAACTTGCAAGAGTAAGACCAGCCATGAAGTCACTCCTAAATGACTTCAAATTATAATTTCTTCCCCACTGAAGAACTGGGAATAGGCTTTTGATACATGATAACAAAAAGGAAAATGGCGAAAATGGTTTATCACCTCTCGGAATAAGCGCATTTTTCACCGTACCAGACAGCTCTTTCCACACAGAAGGAGGCTCCGGCGAGTCGAGGATCATGGCATTTTTTGAGAAACTTGGAATAGCAGTCTCATGTGCCATGGTTTCCATGACAATTGAAGTGTTTGGGGGAACTCTTGTAGTAAGGGAGAGAGATACAAGGCGATCTCTCTCAGGAAATGTATGCATCAAAGATTCTTATTAAATTGACCAATTTAGTAAGAGAAGCGAATTAGGCATTGGACTTAGGTGTTTCTCACTCTTGAAAGGGATATAAGCGTGGACGTTTATGAGAGGCATTTATAGAGTAGAGGAATTTTAATGATTGGGGGAGAGGGGTGGGGGGTGTTTCCATTATTATTATTATTTTCTTATGATTTTAATAAAATGCCTAGCAGAGACTTCTTCGTCAGATGAGAGTTGGTTACACTGTTGGACTGGACCATCACTTAATTTAGCGCATTCGCTAGTTATACATCCTTTCATTAAAAAAAAATTATACGTCCTAAATATGTAGTCAAATTAATTTTCATTTTTTTTTTTCTTTATGGTATTTGTGGCATGTACTATAGGTATTGACAAAGACCTACGCTGACCAATTTAATATTGGACCATTAAAAAAGTGCGTTACTTTCGCTCTCAATAGCAGCAGCATACAGGATCAGATATCGCATTATATGACAACCCCATTTTTATGCGTTATTAAAGTTGGGTATTTCTCAAATCTCAAAATTTTCATTTTTTTAATCTATTAGTTGGTCTACAAACAAATTTGCTATGATCTCTTAATTAGTTTTGTTCAAACTTTTTATTTTAATCAAATAACACCTTGAAATGGAGGGCATGCATCATTAATAAAGTAACGAAGCAAGTTGTAAAATTCAAATTTTTAAATTAATAAAAAAAGCTATCGGACTACAAATTACCTTATAAATACATCAAAATTCCACCAATCCAAAAGTTCATAAAACCGGTACCGTGAAAGTAAAATAGCAACAAATCAAACATAAAAATGCAAAAGCTGAACTATACACAACAATGAAAAACAACCACACACATAGGATGCTTATTGTGCGTTAGATTTTACCGATATTTTACATTTAACAGGTGGCCAATATGGTAAACATATCAAGGTGGAAATCAATATTTTCTTAAGAGCAAGTCTAAATTTCAATGCTTTGGATGAATTTTCTCCGTCCAACATGTCCATTCTTAGATTTTAAATTCCAAATGACATATCCAAATATTGAATGCCATCTCTAGATTTCAATCTAGTAAGAAATTAAATTTTATATATTTTAAAAATTTCTATACTAATTTGTAGATTAAAAAAAATAGACAATTCATAATTTGTTATATCTATAGGGGCGTTTGGTTGTGTAGTAAGGGGTTGCATAAGTTAAGGATGCCTAAGTGTTTATGTAGTGTTATGTAATGGATGTTTGGTTGTGTAGTAAGAATGAGTAACTTAATGCATACATATATTCATGTCAAAAGACTAAAATGCCCTTACATTTGAATTATTTAATTTGAATTAGTATTATGTATTAATAAGACGTTGTGACCTAATTATTGTAAATTATTAATTATTAATGATAATAATAAATCATTTTTATTATTATAAAATATTAATAATTATATTTAATTAAATATTATAAACATTATAAATTATTTAACAATAAAAAATTATTATTGATTAATTATTATTATTTAATCGTTATTGTTAATAATTAATATTACTTGTTAAATATTATTTATTATTATTTAATTATTAATTATAATAATGAATAGTTTTATTAATTATTATAAAAATTAATTATATATGATAATAATAAATTATTTTTGTTATTATGAAATATTAATAATTATTTTTAATTAAATATTATAAATATTATTAATTATTTAATAATAAAATTTTATTATTGATTAATTATTTTTAATTATTACTAATATTATTAAATCGTTATTGTTGATAATTAATATTACATGTTAAATATTACTAATTATTATTATTTAATTATTAATTATAATAATTAATTATTATTATTAATTATGATTTTTAATAATTATTGTTACTTAGTAAATATTATTAATAATTAATTATTTATTAATTATTAAATATTATGATTAATTATTTCTAAGGGGTATTGTTGGAAAAAAAATTAAGGGGATGGGTGCATAACTTATGTAACCTATTTAGGTTGCATAAGCATAAGTTATGCACCTTAAGGCGTCTTATGTAACGGGTGTTTGGTGACTTAAGGATGCATAACTTGAGTTATGCATCCTTTAAGTCACAAACAAACGGGGCCATGATTTTTAAAAAATTAAAAAATAGAGAAATGTAAATTTTACTGAAATTTAATATAGAGATCACATTAAAAAAATTAGATCAATAATTTGAAAATATAACGAACGCATCATTACTAATTATAAATGCATCAATCCAAGGGTGTAAACCTTCAAACCAAGGGTGTATCCAACTCTCCAATTTGTGATCTGAATCGTTGATGAAATAATTTGTGTATCAGATATCTCCAAACGAAGGGTTAAATTGTCTCTTGACCTTTCGTTTGACGAGGAAATTATTTAGCGTTGAACTGCAGAAGTGAATTAGTGCCTATTATGTTTTTTTAGCATTAGCACTGCAGTTCAATTCACCTTGCGCCACCCCTTCGCTGATGAAGCGACAAAATTTTAAATTTGATCGCATCGTTTCAATTTCAATTTTGTAATGCATAATTTTCTCCGCCACCCCTTCGCCCCCTTTTTCGCTTTCCTATTTATGCTGCTCGACCCGATGCCTCTAATCTGTTGTTGAGAAGGCGATCGAAGGCACCGAGTGGGAGGCACTGAAGCCCAGTGCCAAAGACATGAATGCGTGGTTGTTTGTTCACTTCGATGAGATACCCCTAACTATTTAACGCTGCAGATATACAAATGTTGGATTCGCATTCTCTGAGGTAAATTAGAAAATTTCAATTTATGATTTTTTTTACTAATAGTAATTTAATTAGACACCTTGCATATGGGTTCTCTTATGTACCCGATAATATTGAAAAAAAACCAGTAAATTGGACTCCAATCATCTTCTTCCTCGGTTTTCCTAAGAATGCAACTACTATCTTAATTTTTAATATCCTGGTTTGATATTACTTCACGTTATTCTCTCTATCAGTGATCAGTCTTCCTATTTCGTCTAAAATTGGTGGTATAATGAGTAGATAATATGAAGGGACGGGAGATAGAGTCTGTGAACTGAACAGGGTGTATAATGATATTTTTTGTTAAACTTATACAAGCTTGTGTATTTTTGAATACACTGTATCTGCTACCAAATTTCTGAATCTTAATCCTATCTATACATGGCTCCTTTGATATCGAAGAGAGATTTTTGTTGGAATTGTGTTCTAAAAGTTATCTTATGATGATTACTTTTATATGTTATATTTATGAATTGGATGTTATTACATTTTGTTCCATGAGTTTATATTTGTATTTAGAAGTGTTCAAGAAGATGCTCTTGGTCTTGAACCGCAGAACTCTAAATAAAATAAATATTTATATCTAAAATGTTCACAGGTCTTGAATATTAGCAGGAACACTAATATGTCATATAAGACTGTCGTGTTGATTAAAAGTACGTTGTAGTTCTGTAAACGTTGATAAAGGATTATCATTTAATAACACGAGTATATGAAAAGTTTCATATATTGAACAGACCTAATTGATAAAAATATTATATGGATCGTGTTTGTGTCATTAATATTTTTATCGTGTCGTTAATTCTAAGATTGATATGATATATTTTTCACATAAGAAATATGCAACGTAATTATTATTAAAAGCCATTTGAAGCAAGTGGTGATAAAAGTAATAGTTCTTTGTATGTAACTTGTGTAGGAGGAAAATATATATGTCAATAGCTAATTGCCACTCATTAATTGAGGAATGATATTATAAAGGGCCCCTTGGTAAAGTGAGATTATAAATGGATCCAATATAACTGAAGTGCAGTTATAATTATATAATCCTACTTATTAGAGACCAAGAAAAGATTATAATACGAAGATGACACAGTCCTACTTTGTATAATAGTCATAATATCATATGGCAAGGAATAGACACAAGTAATGATAATAACATTACTAGAAGGATCGTGTTTTGTAAAAGGATTTGCTAAACATCTATATTATTTGGGTAGTTGTAATGTATGCTAGAGTACCGCTTACAGTTTATGGAATAAAATAATTATTCCATTGCCAACATAATATGGATCCTCAATATAGGTCACACCAACTGAATGGAAAACAAGAAATATATTTTCTATGTACAAAGTTTCATGTTGCATGAAATAAAGTACAAATAGAAAATTATACCACGTGACGTGATTAACTAGCAAAGAATAAATTTATTAATATGTGTATATTATAAGGATAATATAAGTTTCACATATTATAATAATATATGAATATTATTATGAAATGTATAAATTTATTTGAAGCCCAAGCCCAATTATTTTAACAAATGAAGAAGAAAGAAGGCCCTAAATTCGTGTCAGAATTTGAGCCAACTTTAAACAGAAAATTAGTATAGCAAACGATAACCATTTTGGGCAAATGATATATGAAAATTGTAGCCCTTGAAGTGTAGAATCCAATGGTTCAAGTTTCAGGACGTTTGGAGTTTCCTACAGAGAGTTATCAAGGTTTTAGTGCTGCAACGTCAGAAATTAAAGCGCTGTTTTAATTTCTGGTTAGTGGCTTTAAATGCTATGTGAAATTGAAAGGTTTCTTCTTGTGTTTTAAAGGAAAAGCAGATCAGAAATTTTGTGTACAAGTAAGTCTTCATGTGTTGAAGCTTTGTTCTTCTTTTCTTCCAAATACTTGTTAAAATATTCTATCGATTAAGCAATCGATTAAGATACGGGCGACGGAGCTAGGTGTTGACGGGGAGTTCGCTAGCACGGATTCGACTGTCATTCTTGTTTCGGATTCAAGGTGAACCGAAGAGGAATAGAGCTTCGTTAAAGACCATAGGTATGGTTCTACAATCCTTCTTATAGGAATATATTTGATTGCGATGCAAATAAAATAAAGAAAGTTAGCAATAATAAGAACGATCCTAGATGTTATCAGTTAATAAAAATTTTAAAAATTACCCGATTCGCATCATGAAATCCTTTAATTGGTATCAGAGCATAGGTTCTTTATTATTGCTAATTAGACTACTTTATTATGTAATTTTAATTACATAAGTGCTTAGTTAATTATTCTTTTGTTTTGCGGTTCTAAATTCGTGCTGAATTTTTGTTACACATTTTGCAATATTGTAATAAGATTACTGGTAAATTATTTTTTGTATTTTCTAAAATTCTTACTACAGTAGAAGAAGTTTAGAATACGATAATTATATAGATCAAGGTTTTTGGACAGATCTATGAGATTAAACAAAAATAAAGAAAATAGTGCGCTGCTGAAATTTTTCAGCAGCAGTAGCAGTTTTTGCTGAAATCAAAATAACGTTTTCTCTCAAATGGATTAACATATTTTGATGAAACCAGTTTCTAAATTTAGATATTGAAGTCTAGTTTTGAAATAATAAAACTTTCCTATACAAAAGTTTTATGGAATTTCGTCACAAAGGCAAAACAGCAACAGTGCGCAGTTTTTCTGTGACAAAACACAATAACGGTTTGTATTTTCTTTTAAATGATTAAAAGATTATTTTTCAAACTATGATGCAAATTGTAATAGAGAATTATAAATCATTTTAGGGATTTAAATGATTTAGAGAACCGCAATTACTTAAGAAATGGAAATTAATTAAAAGATACAAAATAGTGCATCGGTATGCAATTCCTATTATAATGTTTTACAGGGAACCGAGTTTGTATGTCTCATTCCAATGCCTTGTGTGATGTAAATTTTATGTGATGTGCATGTTTGATTGTAAGCAATTTTAGTAAGCGTTTATTAATTAGGCACATAAGGCAATTTATGTATAGGATGCCTTTATTTATTTTTACATCATATGCATTGTGAGAATGAGATGGGTTCCTAATACTTGCACTTAGCAAATTTTATTTTTTGAAAGGATTCATAATAAAGTTTGGGCAGCATATTTATTTTTATGCAGTTTTTCATCTAATGGTGCAAGAAGACAAAACGGTGGATGAAGAGAAGCGCAAGAGGCATACAAACTCGCAAATATTTTGTGATTGTGTTATGTTATGTGCTTTATGATTATATGTGAATGATATGTTAGGATAGGTATGGGTGTATGAAAACAGGACCTACCAAACTATAGTCACATTTGAAATGTCCAATAAAAAATTAAGTATTTTTCCTTCTTATTTTATCCACTTTAAGCTAAAGATTATTAAGATGCATGAGTGTAATTTCTAATCTTTAGAAATCGTGGAATGTGTTAGGACATATTATCTGGCCATTGATAAATGGATTAAATGTGAGGCATTTGGTACATTTATTTTATGGAGATAATTAGCCGAACATATTGACCAATAAAATAAGTTTGCTTAAAGGGAAGTCAAGATCTAGGCTTGAAGTCTCGGAAAAATCGTTTAGTAAGAAAAGTTTCTTAATAAACAACAAGAGTCATAAAGTTTAGAAAATTGCAAACGATTGCAAAAGTTTTTCTAAAAGGTTATGATTAGTAAAAGATTACTTACCTTGATTTTATAATTCGGATGAGTTCGCTTTATTTATGATAGGATCTTGAATATACTGCATAATGGACAATTGTTAAATATGTGGTATGAAGTTTTACATAAATATTAACATGAAATCCTTTGATTTATTTTATAGAATGACAAACAACGTAATTATCCGATCCATACTCGAAAAGTTTCCGTTGGAGAATGATGGTTCCAATTTTCTTGATTGGGAATTGAAACTCCAACTTATCATCAGGTCGGAGGATCTTGTCAATGTGTTGGAGGAAGATGCTCCAGTACTAGATAAAGATCCCTCTGATGAAGCAAAGGCCAAATCTGAAAAGTACCGCAAGGACGAACTGAGCGTTCAAGGTCTCATGTTGGCAAGTATGGCTACTGAACTTACTAGAAAGTTCATTAACAATACTCCAAAAGAGATAATCGAACGTCTCTCCAAGATGTTCCTGGAGAATGCTCGTAAAGAGCGTTCAAAGATCACCTTAGCTTTCACAAGGTGTAACATGGCAGAAGGATCTTCTGTCAACCAACATATGTTGAAAATGTTGGGTTACCTTGAGAAATTGGAGAAGCTTAATGCTCCAATGCATGCTGATTCTGCTGAGGATATAATCCTTGGTTCGTTGCCTCCATCTTACAGAGATGTAGTCATGCATCTTCACTTGCGTGAAAAGGCAATGACCTTGGATGAGATCCATCAGACTTTGAAGCAAGCTGAGGCCGATATGAACAGGCACAAGGGAGAGAAGAATGTTCTTGCAATATCACATAATAGCAAGAAAGCTCAAAAGGAAAAAGACAAAAAGAAGATATCTAAAAAGAACAAGGGGAAGGGAGAAGCTCAAGCGAGCACCTCCAAAGGCAAAAAGAAAAACTCGCCAACTCCGCAAACCGAGTGCTATTATTGTCATGAGTTAGGACATTTCAAGGCGAATTGTCCAAAGTACAAGGCTGACTTAGACTCAGGCAAAATAGAGCGGAAGCGTCCCAAGGTTCCAAAAGGTATCTATGTTATTGAAATTAATTTAACCACATCTATTCATGATTGAGTAACTGATACTAGATCGTGTGCTCATATTTGTGTAAATATGAAGGCACTAGTGAGTAGAAGACATCTCAAGTGAGGTGGAGTCACTTTGAAGGTGAGCAATGATGTTAGTATCTCGGCAATGGCCATTTACTCAGTAAACCTTCATTTATCCAGTGATTTAATAATTAATTAATTTGGATAATGTTTATTATGTTCCGTCTATATGTAAGAACATTATATCTGTGTCGTGTTTGGACAAAGATGGTTATGTATTTACTATTTCAAACTCGTGTATGAGTATTGCAAAAGATGGAATTTTCTATGCAAATGCTACTATTCATGATGATTTATATTTGCTAGAAGTGAATGATAAACATGTTCTAAATGTCAATAATAAAAGACTCAAAGTATCTCATGAAAATAATACTCTTTTATGGCATTATCATCTTGGTCATATAAACGAGAAACGCATTAAGAAATTACAAGATAGTAATCTTCTTGGTCTCATGCATTGCGATGCAATAGAGACATGTGAATCTTGTTTAGTTGGTAAAATGACTAAGAAATCTTTCAAGAAGAAAGGTTCAAGGGCAAAAGACTTGTTGGAATTGATACATTCTGATGTATGTGGTCCAATAAGAACAAGTGCACGAGATGGTTTTAGGTACTTCATTACGTTCATAGATGACTATAGTCGTTTTGGCTATGTTTATCTAATGAAGAACAAGAGTGAATCTTTTGACAAGTTCAAAGAATTCAAGAATGAAGTCGAAAATCAACTTAATAAGAGAATTAAGATTTTGCGAACTGATCGTGGAGGAGAATACTTGAGTAATGAATTTGGTACATATCTGAAAGAGTGTGGTATCATACCACAATTGACTCCACCAGGAACACCTCAGTGGAATGGTGTATCTGAGAGGAGAAACAGAACATTGCTTGATATGGTTCGGTCAATGATGTGCCAAACAGAATTGCCTCTTTATTTTTGGGGACATGCATTGCTAACTGCGGCTTACACACTGAATATTGTTCCATCCAAATCTGTCGAGAAAACTCCATACGAGTTGTGGACAGGAAAACTCCTGAATTATCTTTTCTCAAAATTTGGGGATGTGAGGCTTACATCAAACGATTGATGTCAACCAAGCTAGAACCCCAAGCAGAAAAATATTTTTTTATAGGTTATCCAAAAGAAACAAAAGGATACTACTTTTGGCACAAGTCAACAAATAGAATATTAGTTGAAAGGGGTGTAATTTTCTTAGAGAAAGAGTTTCTCGAAAGAATCAAAAGTAATGGGAGTAGTGTAACGCTTGAGGAAACTCAAGAAACATTACAAGACCTCGATCAAGTCATGGATGACACACATGTAGATCGAAATAACTCAACCATAGTTCCGATGGCTAGTGGGAGCATAGTGTACAGGTTCCTCAACCTATTGAGGAAGAGGTTCACACATCACCACATAGTGTTCAATCGAGTATTGAACTAATTCCACAAGAAATTGTGCAAGAAGTTCAAGATACTCAAGATGAGCATAAAGAGCTACAAGAACTAAGAAGGTCAACGAGATCTAGAAAGAAACCTGATATATATCTAGGACTTCATGAGATCTTGGTAATGGATACGGATGATCCAAAGACCTTTGAAGAAGCAATGAAAAGAGAAGACTCAAAATCATGGTATGAAGCCATGAAATCTGAAATGTAATTCATGTATGATAACCAAGTGTGGAACTTGGTAGATCTTCCTCAATGAAAGAAAGCTGTTCAAAACAAATGGATTTTCAAGAGGAAGATGGACATGGATGAAAACATGACAACATACAAGGCAAGACTTGTAGCGAAAGGGTTTAGTCAAGTTCAAGGAATTGATTATGACGAAACTTTCTCGCCTGTTGCAATGTTTAAGTCAATTCGGATATTACTAACCATTGCCGCATTTTATGATTATGAAATATGGCAAATGGATGTCAAAACAGCATTCCTGAATGGGAATTTGGAAGAGGATGTGTACATGGTACAACCTCCAGGTTTTGAAGATCCAAATCATGGTAGTAAAGTATGCAAACTTCGAAGGTCTATTTATGGACTGAAGCAAGCATCCAGGAGTTGGAATAAGCGCTTTGATGAAGAGGTTAAACGCCTTAGATTTATTCAAAGTAAGGAAAAGTCTTGTGTATACAAGATGGTCAGTGGGAGTTGTATAACCTTGTACATACAAGATGGTCAGTGGGAGCTATATACTTTTCTTGGTTTTGTATGTTGATGACATACTATTGATAAGGCAACTTTATTCCCTTAATGGAGCAAACAAAAATTCATTGAAAGAGATTTTCACAATGAAAGACTTGGGTGAAGCCCAATACATCTTAAGAATCAAGATATGTAAAGACAGGTCACGTAGACTAATTGGTTTAAGTCAATGTACATACATTGACAAAATGTTGAAACGATTCAACATTCAAAATGTCAAGAAAGAAAATGTACCAATGAGTCAAGGTGTAACACTTAGCAAGTCTCCACGTGTTGTGACACGTAAAGACATTAAAATCATGAAGAATATGCTTCTGCAATTGGTTCTATCATGTATGTTATGGTGTGTACACGATCTGATGTCACATATGCTCTAAGTATGACAAGTCGTCATTAAGCCCATGCAGGTTCTGCACATTGGAGTGTAGTCAAGAATATCCTCAAGTATCATAACAGAACTAAGGATAAATTTCTTGTGTATGGAGGGAAACGAGAACTCGTTGTAAAAGGCTACACCGATGTGAGTTTTGCAACCTATTATGATGATAAAAGGTCGCAATTTGGATATGTATTTAGTCTGAATAGATGTGCTGTTAGTTTGAAAAGGTTCAAACAATTAGCAAACAGCTGACTCAAGCATCCAATCAGAAGTGATGGTTGTTGCTAAAGCCAACAAAGTAAATGTTTGATCAAGGAGTTCATTGAAGAACTTGACGTGGTTTACACCACAAGATCAAACATATGGATAGAAAAATAATTTGTCATTCAATACTTCATTAAAGAAGATAGATTAAAATTATTAAAGGTGAACACGGATAATAACACAATATATCCACCAACAAAGCCTTTATCTCAAGCCAAAAGCGAAGTTCACTTTGATTCCATGGGTTTGAAGATGCATGGAGAGTGGATAGAGATAACAGAATGAGTCAAAAGGCAACCCTAGTTTTAGAGTTAATACATAAGAATGTATAAGAAGTAACTTTAAGAACAAGTGGGAGATTGTTGGAATTGTGTTCTAAAAGTTATCTTATGATGATTACTTTTATATGTTATATTTATGAATTGGATGTTATTACATTTTGTTCCATGAGTTTATATTTGTATTTAGAAGTGTTCAAGAAGATGTTCTTGGTCTTGAACCGCAGAACTCTAAATAAAATAAATATTTATATCTAAAATGTTCACAGGTCTTGAATATTAGCAAGAACACTAATATGTCATATAAGACTGTCGTGTTGATTAAAAGTACGTTGTAGTTCTGTAAACGTTGATAAAGGATTATCATTTAATAACACGAGTATATGAAAAGTTTCATATATTGAACAGACCTAATTGATAAAAATATTATATGGATTGTGTTTGTGTCATTAATATTTTTATCGTGTCGTTAATTCTAAGATTGATATGATATATTTTTCACATAAGAACTATGCAACGTAATTATTATTAAAAGCCATTTGAAGCAAGTGGTGATAAAAGTAATAGTTCTTTGTATGTAACTTGTGTAGGAGGAAAATATATATGTCAATAGCTAATTGTCACTCATTAATTGAGGAATGATATTATAAAGGGCCCCTTGGTAAAGTGAGATTATAAATGGATCCAATATAACTGAAGTGCAATTATAATTATATAATCCTACTTATTAGAGACCAAGAAAAGATTATAATACGAAGATGACACAGTCCTACTTTGTATAATAGTCATAATATCATATGGCAAGGAATAGACACAAGTAATGATAATAACATTACTAGAAGGATCGTGTTTTGTAAAAGGATTTGCTAAACATCTATATTATTTGGGTAGTTGTAATGTATGCTAGAGTACCGCTTACAGTTTATGGAATAAAATAATTATTCCATTGCCAACATAATATGGATCCTCAATATAGGTCACACCAACTGAATGGGAAACAAGAAATATATTTTCTATGTACAAAGTTTCATGTTGCATGAAATAAAGTACAAATAGAAAATTATATCACGTGACGTGATTAACTAGCAAAGAATAAATTTATTAATATGTGTATATTATAAGGATAATATAAGTTTCACATATTATAATAATATATGAATATTATTATGAAATGTATAAATTTATTTGAAGCCCAAGCCCAATTATTTTAACAAATGAAGAAGAAAGAAGGCCCTAAATTCGTGTCAGAATTTGAGCCAACTTTAAACAGAAAATTAGTATAGCAAACGATAACCATTTTGGGCAAATGATATATGCAAATTATAGCCCTTGAAGTGTAGAATCCAATGGTCCAAGTTTCAGGACGTTTGGAGTTTCCTACAGAGAGTTATCAAGGTTTTAGTGCTGCAATGTCAGAAATTAAAGTGTTGTTTTAATTTCTGGTTAGTGGCTTTAAATGCTATGTGAAATTGAAAGGTTTCTTCTTGTGTTTTAAAGGAAAAGCAGATCAGAAATTTTGTGTACAAGTAAGTCTTCATGTGTTGAAGCTTTGTTCTTCTTTTCTTCCAAATACTTGTTAAAATATTCTATCGATTAAGCAATCGATTAAGATACGGGCGACGGAGCTAGGTGTTGACGGGGAGTTCGCTAGCACGGATTCGACTGTCATTCTTGTTTCGGATTCAAGGTGAACCGAAGAGGAATAGAGCTTCGTTAAAGACCATAGGTATGGTTCTACAATCCTTCTTATAGGAATATATTTGATTGCGATGCAAATAAAATAAAGAAAGTTAGCAATAATAAGAACGATCCTAGATGTTATCGGTTAATAAAAATTTTAAAAATTACCCGATTCGCATCATGAAATCCTTCAATTTTTTGGTAACAATAAATTCATACAATGATGTGATGAGCATCCAAATAAAACAAGATTCAAACATTGTAATTATATGAAATAGTTTTCAGAAATTTTTTTTATTAGAAGAATAACACTACATGCTATTTACTTATAATGATCTTCATGTTGTTATTTTTGTTCCACTTCTATTGCGATATGGCACAACACGTTTGAGATATCCCTAGACAGGTTCATTACAAGCGTCAGATTAACAACAAATAGACATGGACAACAAATAACAATCTCAAATAAGCACCAAAAAAGCACCAATTAATCTAAATATGGACACCGTTTAAAAGAAAAAGAAAATCCTCACTCGAAGACATCCATGTACAAAAAAAAAAATTGTCCCACAAATTTGGTGGGCGTGTTTGCTAGTGGGATGGAATGGATCCGTCCAACACATCGGACTTTATCCCTGATCTTTTCAATATTTACTAGACTATTAATAGTGAGAAAAATAAAAGAAGCCCATAGTAATTTTTCGTTAGTGTCGTCGGAGCAACATCCTGACCATAATGACAGAGTAGAGAAAATCAGCTGATCAACATTTCAGCATGATTTCGAGTTTTAATTGTGGAAAATGTATAGATAGTGTATCTTTCAAAACTAGCAAAAATATACCCTCAATATGTGGACAAATAAAGAAACAAAATAATAATAGAAAATAAAAATATATGGTTGAATCTTCTAACGATACAGGTGGATATTTTTCCAAAAATAAATAGTTTAAACACCACCTGACTCTTTTTTGTCAAAGGATCTGACCTTTTATCTGAATACGCGATATGGACCACAGATCTAATCATATTATACAAATCAATGGTCTATAATTGTTGTTAACACATGTTTGAATCCCTTCTAGTGAAATTGGTATGAACTTTTTTAGATGTTTTTATTAGTAGAGATGTATATATAAATAAGTTTTTGTATTGTGAAAAAAAAAAAAAACTATGCTTAATCCATTATCGTTGTGATCTTTAATCTACACTGCCAAGACACGATAATTATTATATACAACCTTTCTGAAAAATACAATGCGCCCAATGAGTGCTTTTTGGCTATAATTAGTGGAAGTAACATCTCACCTAACCATAGTGCACTAACATCTCGACCATTATTATCTTGGTCAGTAATTTTAGGAAAGTAGCTGTTTATTATTATTATTATTTACTTAAAACAATCAAAAGAAAAAGGAAGTGAATTTAAATTTGATAGCAAAAAGATGGCACATTACTTGTTGACAAATTTTGCAGTCGACTTGAAAGAGAAATCATATTTTCAAAATTTATCAACGATCGTGATTGATCAGTGTTCAAATCGAACTGAAAAATAATCCATCATAATTAAGCGCTTCTTATTATTTGCATTTGAATTTCCGATATTACCAATACAAATAATTAAATACTAGTCTTTATAAATACATCATCAATAGTTTATAGCGAATACAGCCACATGCAAATACTTTTCAATTGGAAAGCAAATATAAATTATGATTTGAATCCGAGTTTCTTTGTTGATAGCAAATATAGGTCCAATCCCGACGCACAAAAAAAAGGGGGGAAAAAGAGAAGGATAAGTAAACCCAATTTACAATTATTTTGTGCATAATTACTAGATCTAAAATTTTCGAACGTAATTTATGTCAAATTTACTGTCCTTTTACTGTCTTTTCTGTTTTCAGATTTGTAAAATCTTCAAAAAACATAAGCTTACATATTACTTTATTGCAAATTTTTTCACCAATTAATCGGTTTATCGAACTACCTTAAAAGAAAAATTAAAATTTATCCACTCTTATTCGTCTCTGTCCTCTAAGCATCGTACAAATTTATCTTAAAAGGTTTCAGGAAAACCCAAATCAAACACTTTAAGGGCTGTGTACTAACTACTCTTTCTGGATAGAAACTTATTCCTACTGGGGCTTGATCATACAAGTAACAAGTGTGCATCCCAAGCCGAGTCCGTGACACACACACTCCTATCGTCACTTTAATTAATGCTAGATAGATGTGCCAGTTAATTGAGATAATGTAACAATTACGAGTAGGCATTGATGTTTTTCATTATTTGAACTTTGCGCAGTGATTCAATAAAAAAAAAAAATCTATTTTTAATTTTGTATGAAGAAAGAATATCACGCATTATAGTTCATTAATTGAGGCACGGTATCCAATAGAATCCGGTAGAATCCAGTTGGGTGCATTACATGGGGAGTATCACTATACTGGATTCTTTTTTCATTTTTATTTATATGTTTTATTGTTTATGACAAATTACATTATTTTTATTTCGTAAATATTTCTATTCAATTTTACTTTGATAACTCCAATAAAACATATAATGCACCCAACTTAGAATATTTCCAGTAATAAGAAAAAAAATAAAATATAAGCCAGACTACAAATATTATTAGAGTTATCTAACCTCATACAGTTTAAAAAATTAGAAAACTACAATTGTATTGTCATTTAAAATGGTTGTGGAAGTATATTGCTCTTCTCACAAGAGTTATGATTTCTCTGTAATTTGATAAGCAATTTTTTTCCTTGCATTTGTGTTAAGCTCCTTTTCCAGACTGTCACCTATTGAGAAGAGAAAAGGAGTGAGAACAAGTTGGAAAAAAAAAATTACTCGTATAATAAATCCAAGGGCAAGGAGGACAAATATGTACCGATTTTTTTTTTAAGGTACAAAAAATTATGATGGCAGGGAGGGACAACAAAAAAAGCAATCTCATTCCTCCAAATTCAACTTAGATCTTGGATCTAAATGGATTTTTTTCGAGATAAACAGAGGGAAAGACAAAAAAAGGCAGAGGATATTATTCATATATTCATTCATTTGATTATTGTTTTATATGGATCTACGACATTCCTCCTTTTGACTAGTAGAAAGTTATTCATTTGTTCCCTCCAGTTATCACACAAGATCACCGCCTTTCTTTTTGGGAAAAAGGTCATTGAAAAACAGGGCAGTGTACCTTAAAAAAATTGACTTACAACTATTTTATGGGGCTTAACTTATGGTTACTGTTAAACTTGTGATCTAACTCAGGTGGCATTTGATCAAAAGGTCAAGTGACCATGGTCAATTCCTTGGACTTGTAACTAGTAGACAAAAGTTTGCTTTGAGTATGTCTTTGACGTTTAAGCAAATATACTCTTAAAGGAAGAGATTTTGTAAGATATGTGCCGTGTCAAACAGTAATTTACTATTAAACAATGAGACAATGCACTGCCGAGATCAAATGGATAGCGTGAGTCATGAACAATGAAGGAATTTCTTTCCTCTGCTCTGTGTTGTTTGGATTAGGTGGCTCATTCTTTTTTTTTCTGCGATGGAATCCTATGTTTTGGGTCTTGTTCCAATAGAGGAAAGAATAATTACCCTCTTATCGGATAGACAGATACCCAAGCCACATGGCGCTTAAAGATATTTCATATTTTTTCTTATTAGGTATATTATGTTTCTATTCATTATTCATGACTTCTTTTTCACGAAATGCCTTGATTTTCTTATTGAGACCGTATATAATCACTTGAAATTTTATATTGTTTTTGGTTACCTATCACCAATAAAGATCTGTTTAAAATATGAATTGTTACTCTCTTTCTGTCATTTTCTATATATTGAATAGGGCCCTCTTGGATAATAGTTTCATAGGCAATTTGGGTATATAACTTATATAGTGGTAGAATAACAGGACCATCGTGGACTAAGACACGTTGGTTAGCGTTAATAGTCAAGTGATACGAGAGGTGGTAACACGAAAGTTCAAGCATCAACACCTACACCGACCTAGACTATTTTTAGTGCTTGAAACTTGCTCGATTTGATGCCTTGCCAATTCCCATATCTGTATATTGATTCTACATATCATAAATTATTCCAAAAAAAAAAAAAAATCTACATATCAGACCATTGATTAGCTAGGTTCAACATTTTAATTTTCAACCTCGAACTAAGCATACTGAATAGGCTCATGAAATGAAAAATTAAGTGTTCTATTTCATTCACAAAGGAACAATCGGAGATGATATCCCGCAAATTAAACAATTAATTCAAATCCCAAGCAATTGATCTTCAATCAGTGTAAATAAGAAAGCCAAAATAACTAGTTTATTCGGCCTTACGTACAACACAAAAGAAACTTAGCAAATAGTTTGTATCAATTTGGATTAATTATTACTAAAGTATTACACGGTCGACAAAAAATAATGTAGAGCGCTCAATGTTTCGATGTTGCTCGCATCCAGCCTCTTTGTGACTACTATAGTTGGAGCACTTTTGTTTTTTAGAAAAAAATGAGGAAAATCCACCAATTAAAGAATTAGAAAAGAAAGAACTGGTACCAAACCTCTAAGTGACAATGCTGAGGTATTTACATTCAATAAACTATAGTTGGAGTTGAATCGGGTTCCTCAACAATTTTGAATAACTAGATGGGGATTGGATCTTTTCATTCCACATAAGAGTGGAATTAGTGGACCCGATTCTTGAGGTGACCCATTTAAATTGAATTCCAATGAGGCAATAATCCATGATCATGAGACATGAGTGCTCTTTTTATGCACGGGAAGAGAGCTACTCGTCCATAGCTGGAATCCGTAACATTGTATCATTCTATTGTTCAAGAAAACTTTGTATCTCGCTGGATCCCAGGAATCTGCTGGTGGGTTTCTTTTTTGAGAAAGTTGTTGGTGGGTTTCATGCTTGATGCTTCTAGGTTATTAATAATTGGAAAGTATAATGTCGTCTTAGTGAAGGGTGTACAACATACGGGTCAAAATTTTTTAATCAAAAGTTTAATTCGATCCAATTATATTGTGTTGAAAAAATTTTGAAACGGTCCACGTAATCGAACCCAATCCAGATAAGTTTTTACATATGGATTATGACGGATTGCGCGGGTCAAACAGATTGTGATTTCAATTGTGCAAAATTAAAAATAGCCACATAAGTGAAATAAAAATGACTTACCAGTTACCATAACATTGTTGACAAATAATATTTATGAAACAAAGGCAGCAACTCTAGCCTGTTAACCTACAAAGGTCATCTACACTTATTATTAAAATTCAAACTTGAAGTTTGACTCTTTTTTTTTTTTTTTACATACGAATCAAAGCTTTTTAAGTCAAACTAAACGGGTTAAGTACAAACCGAGTTATCAAGGATAAAAATATAACCCGATCCAATATAAACGAATTAATAAAATTGAAACCTTATCCAACCCGAATAATGTTTTAAACCGTTAAAATACGGATCAGGTTGGACAGATTAAACGAGTCGAGCAGTTCATTTTTTTTTCTTTCTGTACAGCCCTACTAGTCTTAGTGCACTTAAACTGCTCAAGTTGACTCCAAAAACTGTCGTTGTGGAAAGAAATGTACCGTTGCTGCAGCATGCAACTGGAATATAGTGCACATTGACATAATTAAATCACCTGCCCAAGCAGTTGGATTGCTATTGGGGACCTAATTATTATTCTTAACGCAATAAGTGTGGCTACGGTACTAAATGCCCTTTGTACTCGAGTTTATACAAATGGCCTCGATTGATTTTGTATATATATATTTTTTTGGGGGCAAAATGAGCAACTACATAACTGTTTATGAATTATGCACCAATGTTTACCAAGAGTTTTTAGGAGAACCAATTTTTGATATAGTGGTAAGGACAACATATTTGAAGTGTGAAGTCACAGGTTTAGCCCAATTTATAAGATAATAAAGCTTTAAAAATATCTCTCACTTGATTTAGAAAGAGAAATTTAACTAAATAGAATTTCTAGTACATTTTGGCTTGCTTTTTTAGCCTAAAAGATTCAACGCAACGCTTTTACATTCGGGTTGCACGCCCAAGTCCCAAAACCAAGAGCAAAGATAAGAAGATGGTATACAACTGAATAGCAGAAAAAGTGGAGCATTGAGTATGGTCGAACAAAATACTACTGTATAGAAAATGAGACGTCAACTTTTCTAGAATACAAACGGATATCACTTAACAACTTTATACTTTAATAATTAATAATTATAAAAATTAAATTTAATTTAAAATCGGACTACTCTACATTTATAATTCTATATATATAGAGTGTGCACATAAAAGAGAATAAAATTTGATATATATTTTACCATTAGATAATTGATCCGAATTTTTACCGACTTGAAAGTAACAAATCATGAAGCACACATCACGGTATGATATGTTCGATTTTGTAGGCAATAAATATACTTATATATATTCAAGAATATACTTATTTTAAAATTTAATTTGAATTGATTTGATAACATATTATTATAAAAAAAAACCATTAACAATTGAAGTGAAGAAAAATCATATGTACTAAATATTTATTTTGCATATCTTGACATAACACCTAATAGGTGTAATACAATACAAGAAGTGTCTTTCTAATTGTGGAGCAATACATTTAAATGCATCCAGATTAGTGGAAACGAGAGGCTCAGAACAATTAATGTACTTTGTTTTATCCGTTTACTGTTTACTTGGAACAAAATCTTGGATGTTACATGAAAAAAGAAATTTAAAATAATTAAAGAATCCGGTGCTTGAGAAGAGCCTCTCTTTTTAACGAATCTTAAGAGATGCACCTAAAAACAATGTACAAATTTCGGAACATGTTACTTCTTTATGTCTAGGGATGAATCCCTCATTTTGTGGGGAACAAAGCTATACTATATTATATTACCGAAGTGATGTTATTGGATATAATTAAATAGTATCACGTTTGATGGATAACTTATAAAATTGAGACAATTTTTTTTTTTTGAAAAACAGAGATAATTATCATGTATTTCTGATATAATTCTATCATAAACAAACCAATTATATTAGACTGCTAGGTTAATTTATCTCATATATTAATTCAAGTCATTTATCCCTAAGCCCTCACCCCACTATTTATTGGTTCATTGATGTGGTCTTAAAAGAAATAATAGTATATAGTAGGAAGACCATTCTATTCTTTTATGTTATTCTTGAATTAATATATCCTTTGTTACCGTTTTAACTGCATCAGTAAAGTATGCTGGCTGCCGAGTTTGGTGGCTTTTTTTCAAAAAAAAATATATCCTCACATTCTGAAATCAAGGTGCGAATTGTCACTAAAATTTAGGAACTTTAAATTTGAAATTGAGTAAATTTTTTTCGTAGGTTCTTAAAATTCATCTATAATCCAGATTTAGTCCCTCAACTTTGCATTTATCCCTCCACAACCATCAAAACTTTGCAATAATCCAGTTTAGTCCTTCCCTTATAAGTTCCGTGTACATCATTCTTTGGGGTAAAAGTTAGAATTGTGAATCAACCTTTTTTTTCTTCTGTTATAAGTTCCATCACCAGTAGCGGATTTAGGAAAAATATTTAGGTGGGGCTAGAGTTCTCCAATCGTGCGTGTCGTGTCGTGTCAAACACGATCGTGTTAGAGTCTCGTGTCGTGTCGTATTGACACGAACTACTTTTTTAATCGTGTCGTGTCGTGTGGTGTTAAATTTTGAGAATAGACAACACGACACGACTAACACGATCATGTCGTGTCATGTTGACACGTCGTGTTAGTCGGTCAAATCGTGTCAATTATTTTATTATTTTTAAATTAAAAAATATTAAAAAATTAAAGTAAAGGAAAAAAATACTAATTAATAATTAGATTAGAACAATATGAGTAAAATGATGGTAAATAATATGATATAGTATTGTAAATTGAATTTAAATTATTAATTTTGTTTAAATAATTAACATTAATAATTAAATTTGTGTTAATGTGTGTCATGTTAATTCGTGTTCGTGTCGTGTTGCGTGTCAAATCGTGTCTTGTTGGATCGTGTTAAACTTTCTAATATTCCAACAAGACACGATTATGACACGACACGATAGCACGATCGTGTCATGCCAATTTTGTATTCGTGTCTTGTCGTGTCGTGCCAACACGCACACCGTGTCGTGCCAACACGATCGTGTCGTGTCATTTTGGAGAACACTCACCTGAGTTTATAAGAATATTAGACCAACATAAGTTCATCATATATCCATCTCATACAATGGACCGTTGAGTACTTCAATGGCAAAAAAAATTAGGTGGGGCTAAGGTGGGGCTCTATGGACTCGACGGCGTTAGGTGAGGCTCTAGCCCCACCCGCCCCAGTGGTAGATCCGCCACTGTCCATCACACCGACTCGTTTAAGCGAATGATGTCCGGATACATTGGCCCTCTAAATTATATCGTGCACATAATTAAGATGCCAAAACCAAATTGTCTAAACTAATTATCATTTCCGCTTAATTAAGCACCTTTTATGGCACACGTGATTCATATTACAAATGCATTATACTCAACGTCACCTTTATTGCACGTAAGAGATATAAAATTTTCTAAACTAATTATCATTTCCGCTTAATTAAGTACCTTTATGGCACACGTGACTCATGTTACAAATGCAATATACTCAACGTCACATTTCATGAGTCTAATTAAACACCTCATTAGAAATTATTTAATAATATAATTTGCACCGTTAAATTACAGAAAGTACTCTCATGTGAGGCCAATTTATGGTAAGAAGATAAACTCAATTACTCTTTTTTTCTAGATTGTGGTACTGGTAAAAAATTAGGCATTTGTTTCGAAATAAAATTCACATAATTTTCAATTTGTGTGCTCTATACCTCGGTACAAGCTTTGAGATCAAAATTTGTTGTTGAATAGTTAATTATCCTTCCTTCTTGAGATCCACATTTGGGTACAGATTTCAATTTGTATGCATTTTGGAACTTAACTTCTGAATAAACGTATGTGCAATTTTGATTTTTATGATTGTTATAAACACCATTTCAACATATTTTTATTGGATGCAGGTGATCCACAAGGAAAAAGGCAATGCAGTAGAATGACTTAAAAAAAAACAGTAATAGTATATGCTTGTAAATGCTATTTCCTAAAAAATATTTTCTAAAGTTGTCTATTGAAAGGGGAAAAAAAACAATAACAGTATATTATGATTTCAGCACAAAGAAGGAAATTTGAAGAAAAGAAAAAAATGTGGATCTAAATTGCATGTCTCGAAGAAAGTAAAGAAATATTTATTAGTCTCTAATAAAGTGAAAAAAAAAATTTGCCAGTCTTCATTCAACAAGAAAATGCGCAGCTAAGGTGTAAAGTTGTTCGTTTAGTATATAGTATGTTATTATTGACCATCCATGATGATATATGCTAAGGTCATTTTTGGAAAGTATAACTGCATAAGTAAAAATTGAAATTGAGGGTCTATAATTGCTATAGTTCTTTCTATTATTGATCTAATATGCACTTACGTTCTTCTTATTTTCTCTGGCAGAGATGCATTAAGACATAAGATAGTCTATGATAAGCATAACAGTGTATTGCCACAGAAGATCTAAGCTGATACAATGAATTGTGACACAGGAAACGCGACCCAGTCAATGCCACAACTAATCTCAGCTATTAGATATTGTTGTAACTGATTCTAACAGACTGAACAGAGAGAGAGAGGATTCGATGCGTATTGATCTATATATATAGATAGAACTGTAATTGTAAAATTGAGATTGTTTCAATGAATACACTTCTCCATTTCATTCTGTCTATTTCTTGATTCACTTTTCGTTACATGGTATTAGAGCCTTTCATGGCGATAGAACCAAATCCGATCCCCAATCCAACTTCACCCTCCTCTTCCACCACTCTTTCACCTTCCTCGTCTTCTCTCAACATGGATTCTGTTGTGCTCGTCAATCTCCCGATTGCAACTAAGCTCAATGATTCCAATTATCTTGCTTGGACAGCTCAGATCTTGCCTCTCATTCATGGCTACGATTTAGCTCGTTTCATCGAGTCTCCACCACCAAATCCAACTCGAAACACCACAACTGGTCAGATCGAGATCAATCTTGAGTTTCTCCCTTGGCGTCGTCAAGATCAATTGTTGCTTGGATGGATCCGTTCTTCTCTTACAGATTCAGTTCAAGCGCAAGTTGTTTCTTGCACCTCAACAAGAAAGCTTTGGGATTCACTTCAACAGTTGTATTGCTCAACCTCGCGAGCTCATCTTGTTGATCTCAAGTCTCATATTCAAGGAGCGCGTAAAGGCGATGAATCGTGTGCTGACTATCTCCAAACTTTGCACCGTGCAGCCGATGAACTGGCATTTGTTGGATCTCCTGTACCAGACGATGAACTGGTAATGGCTGCCATCAATGGCCTTGGTGTCGACTACAATCCGATAGTCGCAGCTGTCAAGGCTACAAGTCGCCATTCCCTTTATTCTTTCTCAGATCTCAGGGGGTTGCTGCTAGGACATGAAGCATTGCTGAAAAATCAAAGTACAGCTAATGCTTCAGCCTTTTATGCTGGTAGAGGTGGTTATGCAAGAAACAAACCAGCAAATTCACCTCAGTTTAGGTCTCATGGGGCTAATCAGTACCAGCAAACTGGTACCAAACCAGCTGGTACAAATTCTTCCTCTTCTCTTCAATCTGCAGCTGTTCAAACTTCTGATGGTACCAAGCCAACTTGTCAGATTTGCGTCAAGTATGGTCATTCTGCAAAACTCTGCTACAGAAGCTATGATTCAGACCCAGAATGGCAACCAAACCCTAGGCGTCAAGCTTATACAGCTCAGTTACCAGCAAATCTACCAACTCAACCTCCTGTGCCAGGTCATCTGCCAGCTCAGCCTCCTTCTTCTTTTGACTGGGTCATAGATTCTGGTACCAACAGACACGTCACTGGAGATATCAACACACTCTCCGCCTTCTTTGCTTACAATGGCACTGAAAAACTTTAAATTGGTAGTGGTAAACATCTCACTATCTCTCACATTGATTCAACTTCCATAATTTTGTCAGACCAGACCATTAAACTGAATAATGTGCTATATGTACCCAATTTCTTCATCAATCTCATCAGCTTATCAAAGCTGCTACAGGATAATCCTTTCTTATGTGCTGAATTTCATTTATCTACATGTACATTGAATAACCACCTCACATTGAAAGTTCTTCATCAAGTGCATAGCAACAATGGGCTCTATATTCTGCAAGTGAAGTCATCTCATATTGCTCTTCATAATTTCACTGTGTCTGCCTCCACATGGCATGCAAGATTTGGTCACCCTTCTACTTCTACAACTTGTATAGTTAAAACAAACAATTTGTGTTCTGCTTCAAATAAATTGGCCTTGTGTCATGCTTGTGCTCAAGCAAAGGCTCATGTTTTACCATTTCATTCTTCAGTTTCTGTTTCTAATGCTCCTTTAGAATTGGTGCATTCTGATGTATGGGGCCCAGCTCCTGTAACTTCTTCTCAAGGATATAAATACTATGTTACATTTGTTGATGATTATTCAAAATTCACCTGGATTTACTTCATCAAACAGAAAAGTGAAGTATGCAAAATTTTTTCTCTTTTCAAGTCCAAAGTTGAAAACTTACTGAGCACATTCATCAAAACCTTGCACACTGATGGAGGAGCTGAATTCAAACCAATTGACAAATTATTTCCTCAAATTAATCATCAAACCTCTTGCCCTCACACTCCTCAGCAGAATGGAACTGCTGAAAGGAAGCACAGGCATATAATTGAACTATCACTTGCAACAATGGCTTATGCTTCTATACCCAGCAAATATTGGGATGAGGTATTCTCAAGCATTGTATATTTGATCAACTTACTGCCTTCCAACAATATTGTGCCTTACACCACATTGTTTGAAAAGCAACCAAATTACTCATTTCTCAAGATAATTGGTTGTCTTTGTTTCCCTTTAACCAGACCCTACAATCAGCACAAATTGGACATGAGATCTGTACCTTGTGTGTTTATGGGGTACTCTTTAACTCAGAAAGAGTACAGGTGTTTGGATTTGCAAACAAATCGCATGTATGTGTCTAGAAACGTGCAATTTGATGAGTCAAATTTTCCTTTCTAGTCACATATTTGTGTCACTACTAATACCAACCCATCTCCTGGGTCTACAACAACCCAAATACCTTTATTAAAAAATTCTATGGCCCATTCTGGCCCATCATCTTCAAACGTCTCAGCCCAACAACTTGAGCAGCCAGATCTACAAACTTCTCCTGACCGACTCTCTAACGATTCTCCTGACCGTCGAACAATTTCAAATTTTCCTCTGACCCTGCTGACCAAACTGAGACACCAGTTCATGCCAACACTGAGACTTCCTTAACTGTTTCCAATACTGAGACAGCAACTCATGCCAATATTGAAACACCAGTTCATGCCAGCAATCGTACCAGTAACAATACCAGTGTCTCTGCTATGTCCACTGGCACTTTACTAGCACCAATAGTCCCTGTATCTGGTTTTGCAACTCACTCTATGGTAACCAGAACCAAGGACAGAACAAGAATTCCCAAAAAATTCACTGATTTTGTTGCAAATGTGGCTTCTCTACCTTCTGAGCCAACAACATTCAGTCAAGCTAATGCATCTGCTGAATGAAGAGTTGCAATGGCATCCGAGATTGATGCTTTGGCAAAAAATCAAACATGGTCCCTAGTTCCACCTCAGCCTAATCAAAAAATTATTGGATGCAAATAGGTATATAAGATAAAAAGGAAGTCTGATGACACAATTGAAAGACACAAAGCACGTTTAGTAGCAAAAGACTATAACCAACAAGAGGGTGTTGATTACTTTGATACCTACAGCCCTGTTGTCAGACCAACCACAATAAGAGTGGTTCTTTCATTGGCTGCAGTTGCTAAGTGGCAGGTGAGACAATTAGATGTTCACAATGCTTTCTTGCATGGTGAACTGTCAGAACAGGTTCTGATGAGTCAACCACCTGGTTTTGTTGATAAAAACCATCCAGATCATGTTTGTTTGCTCCATAAATCCCTATATGGTCTGAAGCAGGCCCCACGTGCTTGGTTTCACAAACTTAGCACTGCACTTCATGATTTTGGTTTCAAACCATCTGCTTATGACCCATCTCTATTCATTTTGCACAGAAATGCAAATTCAGTCTTTGTGCTTGTCTATGTTGATGATATACTCATCACAGGAAGCAACAGTGTACTTGTCAACAGTTACATTCATCAATTACAAGACAAGTTTGCAATCAAAGATCTTGGCCTGTTACACTATTTTCTAGGCATTGAAGCAAACTGTTCTGACAAGGGCATTTTCCTCACTCAAACAAAATATATACTTGACATGCTCTTCAAGGTCAACATGGTCAATGCCAAACCTTGTCAGACTCCAATGGCCACAGGTACACCACTCTCTTAACAGGATGTTGCTCCATTTGATGATATACACTTATTCAGGAGTGTAGTGGGTGCATTACAGTATGCTACACTCACTAGACCTAACATTGTCTTTGCAATGAATAAAGTGTCCCAATTTATGCATAACCCAACACAAACACATTGGGTAGCTGTTAAAAGAATATTGCGTTTTTTGTGTGGCACGTTGCATCATGGACTACTACTCAATTCTCAGTCAAGCCATGCAATTCATGCCTACAGTGATGCTGACTGGGCTGGATCAGTTGATGACAGAAAATCAACATCTGGTTTCTGTGTATTTCTAGGGAGAAATCTGGTTTCTTGGTGTGTAAAGAAACAACCCACTGTGTCCAGATCCAACACAGAAGCAGAATATAGAAGTTTGGCCTTAACATGCACAGAGGTGATGTGGCTGCAATACTTGTTGCAAGAACTGAAAGTACCAACCACACAAATCCCTACTCTATGGTGTGACAACATAGGAGCCACTTTTCTGGCCTCAAATCCTATGTTTCATGCTAGGACAAAACACATAGAAATTGATTATCATTTTTGTCAGGGAAAGAGTTGCATCCAATCTGTTGTCAGTAAAGTTTCTATGCTCAGCTGATCAGTTGGGGGACATCATGACCAAGCCATTTGGTCAGCCTAGATTTGATTTTCTCAGATGCAAGCTCAATGTAGTTGATACAACATTGGTTGTGAGGGGTGTGATAAGCATAACAGTGTATTGCCACAGAAGATCTAAGCTGATACAATGAATTGTGACACAGGAAACGCTACACAGTCAATGCCACAACTAATCTCAGCTATTAGATATTGTTGTAACTGATTCTAACAGACTGAACAGAGAGAGAGAGGATTCGATGCGTATTGATCTATATATATAGATAGAACTGTAATTGTACAATTGAGATTGTTTCAATGAATACACTTCTCCATTTCATTCTGTCTATTTCTTGATTCACTTTTCGTTACAGTCTATACGTAACAGCGGTTAAATGTTTCTCATTTCTTACCTCCGCTATTTTGACCATTGGGATTCATCCTCCCTATCCAGCTTACCAGATGCTATCTCTTGTGCCTTAATTTAACAATTTGGAAATTTTCTTTTAATGCCATGATTAATTATTATATTTGGTTATGGGACATTTTAAGTGTTACCTCCCTTAGTCCCTTACTAATACCATTGGAGATATCTTGTACATTCAAGTTGGTTTTCAAAATCTCATGAATATCTCAGATTGTATACTTCATGAATTTGAAATTAAAAAGTATATAATATGTCAGATTGTATACAATATGGTTTTGAATCATATAGCACCTAATGTTAACATGGTACATAATTCAGCAGTATGTACCAAACTGTACCATGGTAATAGAATGAACAATATATATGGTACGAAATCACATAATACCATCTAATTTCAACAAAACAATTGTGATATAAAATCAACAGCATCTAAAATGGTTCAGAATCACATAACCAATGATTAAACCATTAGAACAAAATAATTTCTAAATTAAACCAAATACTAGCATCCAATTTTTTGACAGCCTAGTTGTACTCTCCTCTTCTCTCTGTGGCTGAAGACTTGAAGGAGAAGTGAGAGAGGGATCAAGAGGTTGGCTTAAGAGAGATCGACCGTGGGAGATGAGGTTTGGTTGAACCGCTGAAGAAGGTGGAGATTATCTTGGGAGAGACAGACAGAGTCGAAAGGTAAGAAGATTAGAAGAAAAAGATTGATTTGATCCCCGTCACAACTTTTAATTGCACCGTATAAATAATCAAACAGAGTTGACTGAAAGAGTGACGGAGCAACTGAAACTGGATTATTGCAAAGTTTGATGGTGTGGAGGGATAAATCAAACTTTAAATACTAATCTGAATTATAGATGAATTTAAAGGACCTCCGAAAAAATTTACTCATTTGAAATTTTATAATTTCGAAATTAGAATTTAAGAATTTCAAAATATCACAATTCGAATCTTAAATTTTTGAAATTTCAAAATTCAAAATTTTAAATTTTAGAATTTTACAATTCAGAATTTAAAAATTCAAAATTTTAAAATTTTGAATTTTTAAAATTTAAATTCAGGGTAAAAAAATAATTTCTTTTTAAGTTTGAGATGAGCGAGTAGTTTGGTCAATATGAAAAATTATGTGTAACAATGGGTGTATAAGTGGCAAATTTTTAATAAATTAGATTTTGAGTAGCATTTTTCAAAAGGGTAAAGTTCCGGTGCCACAAGTTTAGGGTACCACGAAATACCACAACTTTACTTTTTTGTTAATGTTTTAAATTTTAAAATGTAAATTTCGAATCTAAACCATTGATCTTCTTTGTTTTAACGAGCGATGCATTTTCATATAAGTTTTATAAAATTTTGAGTTGATTTGATACTTGATACAGATGTCAAACCATGAACGTATTATAAGTAATCTGTCATAGTTACCAGATTCGTCCGTATTTTAACCTCTTGATCGAGTATCAAATCAGCTTCAAATTTTATAAAACTTATATGAAAATGCATCGCTCGTTAAAATGAAGAAGATCAACGATTTAGATTTGACATTTACATTTTAAAATTCAAAACATTAATGAAAATATGTTGTTGTGGCATTTGATGGTATCCTAAACTTGTGGCACCTGAACCTTCCTCTTTTCAAAAATATAACTTTATAGAGTAAAAAAAAAAAAACTAGGGAAAAAATTATTTGGATATAGTCATTTTTATTGTTAAGAGAATCAAATTAACACTCCATTGTTTCAGAAGATACAAGCAATTTAATTTTGATAAAAAAAAATGTTCAAGCATCCTGCAATTAGTGAATTGCAATCTTGCTATATCATAGTGTGCCATGTCATCGTTGTTATATTTGGTACTATTTCTTGTTGTGTTGACATAGTTTAGATTTGAAACTATGTCGTATTGAGTGGAGCATAATATGAAAACTAACACGACATGGTTGGCATGTCGTGTTGAGTTGTTGACATGGCACAACACATTCGTGTCAAGAGTTTATTTTTTCTTTAAAAATTTAAAATTGATTATTTAGTTGAGAAAACTAATTTTGTTTATATATTATGATAAGAAAACGGTTCTGTTGCCACAGTTTTTTCGCTGTCACTGATCCCACAAATTCCCATCCGTTTGATTAAATAGATTAATGGTCTTGATTGAGTTCTAACAATTACTTTTTATTAGCGTATTTGTCTCGTCCTTCATAATCCATGCCTAGAATAAAAAATGATAAAAATCAAACTCGTCCTTTCTCTTCTCTCTAGGCGATCTCTTCCTACCTAGTGCTTGATCTCTTATTTCTCGTGCTCGTGCTCTTCTCCTCTCACACTCGTGATCTCCTTTATCTATCCATTTTTTTTTCCTAAAAACTGAGCATGTCTCCTAATTGAATCTGGACGATATTTCATAGAGAATATAATACTTAATATAGCAAAAAGTCATCCTCATATCATAATTATACTGCTTCATAACTCAATCTGTATCAAGATAATTTTAGTTTTAGCATTTTTTTTCTTTTTTTTTAATCGATAACCCTATTTGTTCTTGTTTCATTTGATCAACGAACTCAAAAAGATACTAAAAAGATCCTTAGTTTTTATAAGTATTATTGAGGATTATTATCGAGTTGTTTCGTCTAACTGTTGGAGTTATGTTCTAGAAGTCAATATTTAATGACTTAATTTCTTAGTTTATGTTAATGATGATATTTGATCATTTGTTCCTAAAGTTTATTATTGACAGATCATTCAGGTTGATGATCTAAATTGTAGATCTCTGTGGATCATTCATTAGAATGACAATAATAAATCTAAATCGTTCATAATCTTGATAATTAACAAAGAACATTAATTATCATAAAAGATTAGTATGCAAGTTAAGTGATGATTAAGTTCTACAAATCATAGGTAAGGAGTTACAAACTTAATTGCATATGTATATGTTATTGGAACATAGTACAGGACATGATCCAATGAAATAAACATATGGATTGTGTTATGTGTCATTGTTTATTTCATATGAGTTTGATTCTAAGTTTGTGATGTTCAATTTTTCCACATGAGGATATGTTCTATAAATATCGTCTAACGTTGATTCCTGATAAAGGCTGCTATACGGACTTTATTTATGCTCTCTTGAATTGTGCGGAGAAAGGTTGTTCATCAAGAAAATCGTATGTCCCTCATTAGTACACCTAGTGAGTGATGATATCTGTTTGGGCCCCTTAATAGAGTTGGATCGTATGCATGCAAACTAGACGATCAACTCTAGATCAAGAAATGTATAATCTGCAAGAATGACACACTCCTATTTTGGATTATACAATGATATCATGTGACATAAGAATCAAACAATGAAATACTTTTATTTCTTATGCAGGATTGAGATATTGTAGCAGTACATTATTTATGCGAATTGGGAATCATAACGTGTTGCTAGATACCGCTTATTATTATTGAAAATAGGGCCTATAAAAATCATAATCGATTTTTATCGGTTCGTGTTGGTCTATATTGGTTGTTACAGTATAATATACATATTTAACAAACAATAATGTGAAATAGGGCCTCTTGGCCCAGTGGTTTGTATTGTTGCATCTTACCCTAACTAACTAGGGTTCGATCCACCCATTCCTCAAAAAATGTTATGCTGCCCACACACGTTGGTGTGGTTGGTATAAAACCATCTGGTTTAAGACCGGAATTTTCAATATATGCGATTTTCTTCTGGCTTTTCCGGGTTCACGAATAGTGAAAGCCAAAAGGGTCGGGCCGGATTTCGAAGGATCGGACTTAACGGGTTTCGTATAAGGGCCGGACCAGACCGAGTTCGAGGAAGGGCCTGAGAAGGACCGGATCAAACGGATTTTTTTCCTAGATCGGTAGCCCGGCCCTTTGAAAACCCGGCCCTTCTAAGTCCTTAGGATTTCAAAAGGCCGGTCTTAAAGGACCCAAAGGACTCAAAAGATTTTATATGATATTTATATTTAATATTTAAGCATAATTTTTAAAGATCATTATTGCAATTAATTTATACTTTTAATTTTTTCCACCTCCTTAAACTCCAGGCTTGGGACCGGCTATGTCATAATGACATAGGCAGAGTTAAAAAAATATTTTTTGGTTAGTATATTAATGAAAAATTCAAAAAATAAAATAAATAAAAAATAATAACGTTAAAAATTATTTAACATAAAAAGTAAGAAATACCTTTTTATTTTTTAATTTGACTCAAGCAACATCAGGACCGTTGACAATCAAGTCTAGAAATATATATATGATTAAAGAACATAATTAAAACTAATTTTATTTTGCAACTTTTTTAATCGGCCCTTCTAAATAAAACGGACCGGACCGGGCCGGACCGAGTCATTTGGTACCCGTCCCATCGAAATCCGTCTTCATTGAAAATTAAATCCGGCCCTTCCAAAGACTGGCCCTTCTAAGGGTTGTCACACGGTCTTTTAAGTCCTTCAAAGGGCCGGTCCGGTCCGGGTTGTCACACGGTCTTCTGAAGGATGGGCCAAGGGCCAAGGATATTTGGCATATCACTATTCACGAACTGACGGTTATTTATGCTTTTTCCTAAAGGATTCAGATCCGGTACCCGATTTTTCTGGCACCTGGTAGGGTTTTAAAAACACTGCTTTAATCCATCGTCTTTTATGTTGTTTCATTAGGGCATTTCAGCATTAATTAATATCAGCATAACTACTATAAAGTTATGTTATTATAACTTATAAGTTACGGTTATTTGGTTAAGAAATCGGGAAAGTAAAAAGAGAGAGTAATAGTTATGTAGTTGCATTTAAAAAAATAATTCTAATTGATGACTATATAACATCATAATTTTATGCTAAAAGTAATAAGAATCGAATAATAACAAAAGAAATATAATAATGATAATAATAGTAATAGTAATAACAATAACAATGAAAATTCACTGTGAAGTACAAATTAGTCGCCTTGTTGTATTTATTATTATTATTATTATTATTGCAATTTAAATTGTACAGTTATAATAAACCAAATAAACAGATAAAAACTGAAACCATCAATTCGTTTTTATTTTTTTTAATAATCTGATCTAGGGAAAACCACGCTCAAAATAAAAACCTCGTTTACCCGATCTAATCGTTTGTGGTAAAGCTTGAGGGTCGAATCCACAGGGACGGTGTGGAATATTAGTGTTTTACTTTACTAAACTAGCTAGACGAGTTCAACTCTTTTAAGAATTAAAGGTTGAAGGTGAATTCTAATCCTAAGTTTAATATTAAGGTTAAAACAAGAACTAAATAAGAGATAATCAACAAGTCAAATAATTCTAGGGTTTATGGTTCAAACAATTCTACCTCTTGTTCGATCATGATATTTAATTATTAATTAAGTGTTTATGCAAGTTAAATTAATTCTTAACCAATAAACTTGCACTCTAACTTTCGTTCAGGTCAAATCTTTTGGTTTAATTAATTAACTCCTAAAACTCCTAAACTTCAACTTTCGTTTCTTGATTTAGGGGATTTAATTTATTTCTTGGGTCTTGGTAAACTTGTTATCTTTCGATCTTAAGTAAAATCTTGATTACTCAAGATTTGGTTCAACCTCTCGGTCTATTACCTACCTAAGAGTTTCATTACTATGCTACGAATTATTACAATTGATTTTGTATCCTAACTATTAAACTAGGCCTTTGTTCAACGGGATAATCAATTAAGCAATTAATCAAGCAAAGCAATAAATAAATCAATTAAAGCTCAAGAAATAAAACATAAACTTAACTTAATTATTAACTAAAAATTCACAAACAACTAAATAGAAAAGTTTACAACCATAGCCCTAGAACAATAAACTCAACAACTAAAAGGCATCATGTAAAACAAGAGAGAAATAGGAAATAAAGGAAGAATAAAACCGAATACTCCCTTGCTTCCTCTTGTATGTCGAAGCCTCCTATCGAAACACCCAATTTCTACCACAAATCGGTCGTTTCGGCGCTGCCACGATCTGGACTTGAGACTAAAATCTCAAATAAATCTATGTCTAACCCTAACTTGGACCTAGGATGGAACTCCTCTCTTGTATATTTCAAAATCCCCTCAAACTATGTTTAAATAGGCATTGAGAATATGTAGAGATGATGGAAATAGCAGAAAATACGTTCTGGAAGTGCTGGAAATAGTTTGGAACCGTCATAACATAATAGAACTTTAAATTTGGCAACTCTGGACTATTTCTGGAAATTCTGGCGAATTTAGCTAGGGCGGACCGTTCTAATTTGGGACGGTCCGTTCCAGAAATTCAGCACTGCGTCTTGTCCGTATTTCGACCATATCTCCATCATCCGGACTCCGTTTGAGGTGATTCAAGAACCGTTGGAAAGCTTGCAACGAGCTCTACAACTTTATGGATTCATCCAAGTCTTTTATTGTCCAAAATCTGTAATAAAATTAGAAACTATGGTAGTAACTCATTCTTGACACAAAAACTAATTAAACTAACATATAATTAGCTTATTCAACTAAAAGTACAAGTATTCAAAGATAATTTAGGGCCTAAATTGGGTTGAAATGTGTGCATGAAAACCCTACATCATAATCCTTATGATATCAATAACATAAAACTATTGAAATTTGCACCAGTCCTATTTGCACTAACAGTACTTAATAGCCAGTACGCCCTTAGGATTTGTATTAATTGGTGCTGTATATGATTGTAATAATATAATATAATCGCTTATTTCGTCAACTGAAAATTATTAAGTATTTCGTTTGTCAAAAAGTTTACATCTTCACTTTTTACTTTTCAGCAATTTTCCTACGCTCGTCAATCTGTCGATGTTGACCCGGGGTTAAAAAAGTTTTGTTTTTTATTTTGTAAAGTAACCCATGAACCTGGACGGATTACATATCATTAACATCTCCCGCATTATGTGCATATTTTGAAAACTCTCCGGCCACTCAGTGTGCAGATCAAGTGGTGGGGTCCTGTTGGGTATTATTTACTGAAATGCTAGTCTTTTAACAGATATTGACACTGACATTTCTTGCCTTACCTATTGTTTGTTTGCCTCACTAAGAATTTTGGTTTTGACTCCTAGCTAGGTGTTGATAATCACAAATCAAAATTGTTTCTTTTTTTTTTTCCTGGACAGTGCTCCCAGTTGTGGTGTTGCTGTGTGGCTTATTCTCTCTCTAACTTTTGCTACCCATATGCCTTAAATAAAGTCAAATATATATTTAGCTCTACTCCACATTTTTTTTTATTTTTAAATCGTCGTACAGATATGCCTGATATGATTAAACTTATAATTTATTGTTCTCATTTAAATTATTGTATCTAACTTTTGGTCAATATTGAATTTCTTTTGGCCCTCATTAAATAGCCGTAAAAAAAGAAAATCAGCAATTAACTCTTCAAATTTTAATAAACGAAAAATTGGTTCAAGAGTCGCATCTAAGAGGAACAGTGTAGATAGGCCGCTATAACGGCCTATAATTACGGATGTAATTGCTAAGAGTAAATCAGTGTTACTCGAGTGAAAAAAAAATTGGTGCAATATATTATGTGATACATTAATCCAAACATGGTAATACCTTCTTCAGAGTTCCTCTTGAAAAAAGAACGCTCACAATTGTTTAAGTAACCACAAATAACGAAAGGAAAATTTTAAAAAGGAGAAAACAAAATAATAGAACTCAAAGAGGTTTTACTTCAGGAAGAATAATCTCCCATAATGTTTTTTGAAAATCAAGTGTGTATATAGGGTCTGCTAGGACGGGAATCGGGATTAGGACCTCAAATTGTGAGCATATTTGCTTTCCATGCATTAATTGGGCTAAAGATCAATTGGGCTAAAATTATGACCGTTTCAATCCCAAAAAAATTATAACTAATCTTCGTTAATTAAGAAATTTTAAAATAAATCCAATTTAATCAAAATTATAAAACTATCCTCCGATACTCAGGATTCCGATACAAATTTTGCTTAGTATCGGAATTCCGGAATCCAATTCTGAAATTTGATACTGTTGCAACCTACTTTCCGGCCATAAAAGGTATTCAAAACAATGATATCAGACAAAATTCGAAATAAAAAAATTATTTTTTGGCTTTGTCCAAGAGAGAACGACAAAAATAAATTATTAGAAAATTGAATCTTAAAGTCAAAAATACGGCGGCCACAGCTTCATCATCTCAAACATTTTGGTATATTTTTTAATATAATTTTAAGTCCTTCTATATTTATATATTTACAAATTAGTTATAAATGATGATTATAATAAATGAATTTATTAATGTAACACTTAAACCAAACCTAGATGTTGACATTTGGTATTTGGAAGAAGACCAAACTAACGAACAAATAAAATAATTAAAAATATATTTGATTATAGATCATATTATTAGATAGATTTTTAAGTCGTTTGATAAAGGACAAACCAACCAACTGTTGTATTTTATTATTTTTTGTATACAATATTTCTAATTGTAAAAAATATATATATTTAATTTTTTTTATTAGAATAATCTAAAAAGTATATAGAATGCAATTCCATTATTTCTGTAATATTATTCTATTCATTTTAATGTATTTTGAAAATATTAGATATAATTCCGTATATTTGTTTCTGCATCTTTTTGTCTTCATATAAGATTTAAATATTTTTATTCACTGTAATTGTTGGGCATTGTATTGTTGTTATTATATCTGATACAAAATTTAATTCATTAGTTATTCTTGGAATTTAATTGGCATGCCATACTGCCGTGTGGTGAATAAATAATTGGGGTTACAATTGTTGCCAACTTTATGTGAAGTATTTAATGTCAAATAATGCACAGAAGTAACCATTCCAAATATAGCAGTTCATTGTGTCATATATGGGTAACGGGTTTATAAACAAAGAAGGTTTAATTTGTGGGAATGTCTAAGACTATTGGGATATAACTAGAACTATATAAGAATTTTTTTCAGTAGCAAAATGGGACCAATGAATGACTTTTAATTTGTTATAAATAAGAAATTTATGATGGACAAACAGTAGTAGCAAGTTCACTTTTGCCACTAGCATCCAATATTTCTGATGATATTTGTAATCTTGATCAGTGTAAGGTAATTTGAAAATGGTCTCAAGCATGTGAGGGTTAGTCAATTTGGTGACAAAGTCAATTATAATATCTGTAAATTGGATTAGTGAAAGTAGTAATATTTATTATTATAAATTGCAACAATAAGCGTCATCTGAGTTTTATTGAAACAGTAATCAATACATATACTTTTTGAGTATTACATCTGCTCACTAATAACTACAATAAAGAGTCTGCCAGCTGAATTTTTACCTATTGGTTGCCGACAAACATATTTATTGGGGATTAAATGTATGTTTTGTATTGCAAAACCGAAGAAATTTGCATTTATACTAAATACTATGAACAACAAAAATAAATTACAATCAAGTAGCAACAAGTTTTTTTAATAAAAAAAGAGATGGGTATAAATATTATTTTTTATAATAAAAATGGTGGTATCAATATTTTTTTTATAGTAGAAAATTTATGATGCCTAGGTCATAGTTGTGGCTGCGGCTCCAGCTATGCATCTAGTGATAGTAATAAATTCTAGAAAGATAATAATATGTAGTTCATGCATCAATTATTAATCTGTAGTAGAATTTTTTTTACTATTCGTTTTTATTTAAAAGTGATCAAAGACTTCCGACTTTCTCAATTAAATTTCCAGAAGGGATCCCATAATAAATTTATAGAGGGGTTGAAGTATAATTTATTATAGGCGGCATCAGAAAATTATAATTTATCAAGCAAACAGCATGAAAGCATGAATGCACTTTTCTAACAAACATTTTTTTTTTTTGTCGTTTCTCTCTTGGACAAAGCCAAAAAATGATTTTTTATTTCGAATTTTGTCTGATATCATTGTTGCAAATACCTTATGGCCGAAAAGTATGTTGCAGCGGTATCGGATTCTGGGATCCCGATACTAGCTAGTATCGGATTCCGAGATTCCGATACTAGGCTGAATTTGTATCGGAATCTGCGAATATATATTTAAAATTCGAATTAAAATTGGATTATTTTAAAATTTATTAATTAATTAAGATTAATTATAAGTTTTTCGGGTTTCAATCACTTTTCCCAAAATAACGAAAATCTATACCTTTCTGTTTCTAAGCTTACCGGGACCGAAACCTTCTCATTTAGCCCACTTGATCAATCATTTTGCGTCTCTGTTGTTTTTATCATAGAATAAGAATGTTTTTCAACTATTTTGTTAGTACAACACTAGTACACTACTACATAAAATGGATTATTGGACCTATTTTTAAGCACCATCATTATTTAAAGAAAAGGACAATATCTTCACCTGATAGTTTAGTAACATTTAATAAATCAGTATATAGTTCTATCTTCGTAATTTGAAATTCACAGCATCTATAACTAATAAAGATGCATCGTCATCTTCAAAAAGTGCCACCAAAAGTGTCATCTAAGCTAAATTATATTGCAAGTGTTCCAAATAATTCAATTTAGAGGCTGTACATTAAAGATCCAAAGGGTGGGATCTTCACTGCATAATAAAAATGCGTGATCATGTCGAAAAGATGCCGACAAAGTGGTATCAACTTAGCTCAATTATATTGAAAGTGTGCAAAAAGGAAGAAGATAATTGATGTACAATAAACCACTGTTTTTAAAACCCTACCGGATACCGGAAATTTCCGGTAAAACTGGGTTTCGGGTGATGACCCGGTAGGAAATGAAGGTTAAAACCCCTTGGTCAAATATCGGTCAAAATCGGCAAATACCCATAAATATCGGTTGTCTTGTCTCCCTTTTTTCCGTTTTCCCAAGAAATAATCCCCAAAATATTTTGAGAGAGGGGAGAATCGAACTCACATGGGCATAATAGATGGCAACAGCTCCTGCCACTAGGCCAAGCGGGCCATTTTGTCTATGTATCTTGTTAGATATCTATAATATATTAGAAGCAATACAAACCGGTACTTACTGGCACAAACCGACAGAATTAGTAAAAACCGCATACCGGCGCCCTGGCCGGTTTGATGTCCGATAGGGTATTAAAAACATTGCAATAAACTTATTAAAAGTGAAGAATCATCATTGTGAACTGGTTATGTTGACAATGTGGACAACAATTTTTCACAAAATCGAAATAAAGTTAAAATTTTTTAAATATTTTATTCAATTATAGATATTATTACAATCAAATTTTATGCTATTTGATTACCATTCTAGAAAAAAATAATGAAAAGCCAAGAATCTCCAACTCAAATATTTAAGATTCAAGAATCTGCGACCGATCTATAAGTTATAAGAAACAACCAAGAATAAAAAATAGTCATTCTGATAAGGTCCTTTATATTGAATTCAATGAACCTGGATTAGCAATAACAATTAATTTAAATAATAACAAAATTAAAAAAGAAGCATTGAAATATTCAACAGGCCACAGCATGGAACTCCACAATTCAAGTGGCAGAGGAGAAACCATTATACTTAATGGCGTTTGTGCACTAGATACAATGAACTTGGACTATCAATCATTAGAAGAAAATAAAATAAGCAAAAAAAAAAAAAAATTAAAAAATGAAAAATTAAGATGTTCAACCTCTCCAAATTCTTTGGAGCTTCGATCGGGCTAATGCCTTATTATATAGTTTGTAATAATTATGTCATGTAGTCTCTAAATGATTCAACATATTTCGATGGCCGACGAACAGACGGACTTCTTACAGGGCCGTTTGTTTGTGACTTAGAGGATGTATAACTTAAGTCATGCATCTTTAAGTCACAAAATACCCGTTACATAAGACGTCTTAAGAGTGCATAACTTATTACACATAAAAAGGTTGCATAAGTTATGCACCGGTCTCTTTAATTTTTTTTTCCAACAATACCCCTTAGAAATAATTAATAATATTTCATAATTAATAAATAAGTAGCAATAATTATTAACAATCATAGTTAATAATGAAGATTAATTATTATAATTAATAATTAAATAATAATTAATAATATTTAACAAGTAACGTTAATTATTAATAATAATGATTTAATAATAATAACAATTAATTAATTTAAATAATTAATCGATAATAATTTTTAATTATTGAATAATTAATAATCAACAATAATTAGTAATTAATAATGTTTGATTATTATTAATAGATAATAATAATTTGGTCACAACGTATTATTAATACATAATAATTCAAATTTAAGGGTCATTTTAGTCGTTTGACATGATATATGCATGCATTAAGTTACTCATCCTAACTACACAACCAATCATCCATTACATAACACTACATTAATACTTATGCATCCTTTACTTATGCAACTCCTTACTACATGTCACATCCCGTCCTTGAATATGACAACTCCCGCCACGATAACACAAAATTAGTATTATCGTAAGGCTTTAACTCATTCTTAACCTAATATTGACGTCCAAATTTTTTTTGTAAAAGTATATCAATGTGATAATATGTGATTTGAAACATAGCAAAGCAAATCACAAGCACAAGCAATCCAGAACAAACTCCATAACTAGCACACTAACATATAAAATACATATGCTACACTGTCACATCATCATCATCAGTACTCGGCACACACATAACAAAGGATCACAGACCCTGAGAATGGACTCTCTATATACAACACTTAGTCTAGCTCACACATACACAAAGTCTAGACTAGTGTACCAAAATTTAAGTCCATCTCAACCACCAAACAAACCCTAGCAAGTCTCAAAACACACACAAACACACACTACTTCAAGACGATCCCCTTGTCATCAGAGTCACTAACAACTATCACTGGGGTGGGAGGTACCGAAGGCTCTAGAACTTGAGGTGGAGCAGGCGCAGGAGCTGGAGGAGGAGTATACTCGAGATAAAAATATACACCGTCAGGAGACATAGAAACGTGGTACGTAAGGGAAGTGTGCATATGAGGAACAAAAGTATGAAGATGAACGTGCGAGCCATCAATCACAAAGAGCGGAGGGCCCCTCAGTGGCCTGTGCGTACCCTGGAACCCCCAACCAATCGAGGTACATGCAAAACAAACGGAGTGAGAATAAATTCTTAGTGCGGGTTTTAGTTCCAGACGTGGATTTCTAGTTGAAATCTAATTCCGGAATAAATCCCGTAAAATAATATGAATAATATAATAAATAGGTAAATAATTAATTAAATGAATTTAAGAAAGATTGTACTTAAAGTATAATGCAATGTAACTATCTAATAACCTACCGTGCAACGAAGTAAGACTGGACCTATCAGCACCATCTGTATAATACATGCACAACAGACAAGTCAGGATAATCAATAAAGTCTGATCCGTCAAATCATAAGTCATATAAAGATAATTAAATACACACTCAGATCTCCCAACTCAACTAGTATGAGCGGGCGGAAAAAGATCTTTCCCTAGACAGGGCAGGCGGTAGAGATTTAAAAATCCCGGACCCTGACAGGCGGTAGGGATTCCATATTCGTATAGTACTATCGAACTGGCAAAAGCCGGTGGCCGACCGACTTTGGAGAGTGGTTTAATTTCTTTTTAAATTCCATCAATCATTATTAACTTCACAAGACTTTCAGAATTTATTATGACATGCAATATCTATTTATTGAACCGATACAATGCAGTTCAATTAGTCAAAAGATAATCAAACTTGCCTGACTAATCAATGTTCAAATTTCCAATAATGGAGACTTAATTCAACATGATATATTTATTTGAGTTGTAATATCTGTTCCAAAAACTAGTATGACTGATAATTTATGCATCCAAATCGATTTCCAACATGCTATGCACTAATTTAAAATTACCGAACTATAATTTCTATAGATATCCACGTTCCGCACCTTTATCGGTGTCCGCTTCCGCTTCTGTCCAATTCCCTGTAAAATTAAAAACCGTTGAGAATCTACTAACGGTTTCAAATAGTTATTTATCTAACTTAAAAACTCAGATTTCCTAGTACCCCACTAAAATCCTTAAGTTAATTGATTAAATTAAATTATATTATTATAGTAATTGCTTGTGTTTTCAATAGTTCTTCGAGTTCTATTTATTAATTACTTTGTTATTATTTAATAGATTTATTTTTATTTTCTATTAATATTATCTTAGTTATTATTTTTATTTATTTGATTTAAATTAATTAAATCTTTTTTATATATATAATAATAATACATATATACAAATTACGAAAAATTTCTTTTCTTTTCTTTTCAAAATTATTATTTAAATTAATTTTATTCAAATAGGTGTTATTTAAATTTTATTTGAATTAGTTTTATTTAAATTAATTTTATTCGAATTTAATTTTATTAATGTTTTTAAACTTATAAATTAAATTATGAAATAAATATAAAAGAAAATTATAAACATTAAACTCAAAATAAATTATAAAACGTGAAATATTAAAATTCAAAATTGATTGTTTTAATTGTTGGCATCAGAAAGTCGGTGATTTTGTATCTGTTCTAGATTCACTCGGACTATTCTCATCATCTCCCGAAACCGACTAATTAAAGTTATACCCAAACGTATTGTTGGCTTTTCCTTTAATTATTTTATTTATTAAGCCACGTTTGTTTTAACTTAATCATAGATTAAGTTTATTAATCAAATAATTATTAAATCTAATTAAATTAGATTTAAGTTATATATATATCGGGCCAACATCTAAATTTAAAATTTTTTTTTCTTCGCACTGGGCCAACAGAGAGAGAAGCCCAAGCTTCCTCTTTTTTTTTTTTTTTTTTTTTTTTTTTTTTTTTTTTCTTTCTTTCTTTTCCTTTCTTTCTTTTCCTTTCTTTCCAGCGAAGCCCACGAAAACCAGCCCAAAAAGGCGAACCGACTGAGCCAGGTCAAACTGATCCATTTGACCTGAGCCAGTCCTAACGGATCCGAGTCGTTTTCCGACAGAACCCAATAAGCACAGGAACCCGATCCAATAACTCAGCGGAAATCTTTCCGACAAAACATCAGATCATTTTATTTCACAACCAGGCCCTTTTATTTTATATTTAGGTCCTTTTCTTCACATTTAGGTCCTTTTTCTCTCACGAATAGGTCCTTAGACCCAAAAATTTCTCACGAACCAGTCCTTAAGCACAGTCAGAACACCAGAACCATATCAGAATGGGTACCACCGGTACAAAAACTGGTACCACACCTCACAGAGCCTGCAAACAACATCGTAAACACCCCTCAACAACAACTTCATCATTCACATCGAAGATTAAACCCAAAATTAAAGTATCATATCAACCCGAACGCCCATACCCAAAAATCAAAGTTGCAATCACATTTACAGCAAAAACCTACAGTTTCTAACTTAAATTCATCGTCACAAAGCATTTAAAATGTTCATCTCCCACTGTTATTAAGCAAAATCCCTTGATTAACTGTTAATACCCAATTAAGCCCTAATATTCAAAGATAAACGAAAACCCTAAATTTTCCTGAGCAGTGAGTACCCACAACACGAATCAAACCATAACCATCTTCAATAACCCCTCAAATATCGTTATTAACCCTAGAAAATTTCTAAAGAAAATCCCAAAATATTTCCTCAAAAATCCGAGAAAAATCAAAATAGAAAATACAGTGTTATACCTTCGATCTCTGAGTTTTCCCCTGCCTTTCCTTTCTCTTTCCCTCTTTCCTTTTTCCTCGGATTTTCCCTCAAAGCCAACCAAACCGACTTACTCAATAAAATCCCCTTTTATACTCGCAACTAAAGGAAAATTGGAAAATAAACCTTGAAAAGAGAACGGCGATGATTTACTCATCGAGATTTTTACTATTCTCAAAGTCCACCTCGCCTCTATTCCGCGTAAATAGATAGGAACGGGGGAAAAGAGGGTAAATGGCAATAGAGGATTGGCCAATCTTGGTTTCCCTCTTATCTCCATTTCACTTATTACTGTACCACGGCGGCGAAACGCAGACGATCAAGTGATCGGAGGAAGAAGAAGAGAAAAGAGAAAGGGAGAGAGACAGCGACGAAAAGAACGGAGAGAGAAGAGACTCTCTTCATTTTATTAAAATTTGTTTTTATTAAATTTTGATCCCTCGGATCCTCTGTTGCATTGTGTGGCAGAACTTTGTACATCTAAGGATGCTGCTACTCATATAGATTATTAATAAGTATTATTTCATTAAGTTTTTAAATTAATCTTAATATTATATTTGATTTTAATTAAGCTTTAATTTTACTAGAATAATAAAATATATGTTTAGATATTACACAAGATCAAAGATTTCGAATTCGAATCAATTTTACATATGAATTTTATGTAAATTTTAGATACTAGCATAAGATGTCCTCATATGTGGGCAAATAAAGAAACAAAATAATGTTAGACAATAAAAATATGTTGCTTAATTTACCAGCGATAAAAATAGATGTGTTATTCAATTTGTTTCTATATTAGATGAAAAATCAAATAATAGTGTTGTTTCATCTGGCGATTGATATCCAACCACAGATCAAATCGATCCAACGACAGAAACACATGTTTACTATTTAGACTTAGCGTGTAACACCTATACGTTACGTGCATTTATAAGTAGTAGAGATAACTTTATACTTTATGAATTAAATTTCCTTAATAACCCTCCTAATTGATCTAATAAATTCTAAATTTGCTAATTATGTTACACTACACAACCACACTACATATATAAAAGGTAATTAAAGGGCCGGATCTTCTGTGTCGCTTTTGATATTTTGTCCATATCATTGTTTAAGAAACATCAACCGAGATCGTATAAAGTATTCTTTGGATGTTTTGTAGCGTCGAATGATTAATCAACCTTAAAACTAATTATCCAGCCGCCGATTTGATTAATCAGAAGTCGTGTTAGATTAATGGGTCGCCTGATAATTCATTTTGGTTTTTCATTCTCTGTGAAAATTCATTATCTAGTTAGAAAACAAAAATAATTAAAATTTTCATATATTTTATTCTCAAAGCAATAAAAATATCGTTTAAATAATAAGAAGTCACATAAGATGTTATAATAATATCCTTAATTTAGATGTATAGTTTAAATTTTGTCCTTGTTTAGATAAAACATGGTATGTACACATCTTATTATGAAGTAGATAAATTATTTATTTTTGTGTAAGTTATAAATAATTGTATATATGTTAATAAAAATGATAAATAATAATAGTGGTAATAATAATCAGGCTTGATAACAACCATCCCAAATATATCATCCCCATCATCACCAGTTTTCTTTTTATATTTTTGGAAGCCTAAGCGCTAAGCACCTTTCATTTTTGTCGCTCATCCCATCATCCCCTGGATTTATCATTCAGGGCGTACTCCCCCTCCTCTCCTAGCACCTATGTTTCCCTTCTTCCCCACAATAATAGTAATAATAAAAATTCTAAATAATAATTTTATTATTATTATTATTATTATTATTATTATTATTGCTGCTGATGATGCTGATTTTCAGCTTTATATAGGAATTCCATAAAAATGTCAACACTTTGCTTAACTATATTATATTTAATGGTTTCAATTTTTAATGTAGACCGGCTCGTTAGATTTAGCTGAGTAATTAGACTTGATAGTAATTTGCATTCGAGGAAATAAAATACCCCGCTTTATACACTTCTCGTGACAATAAGGTTACTGTTCCGTACTAATAAGCCTGGTCGATCATTCTTAAGAACAAAAAACATTTCAATTTCCGCAGTAAGTTTACCAAATTTTTTTTTTTTTTTGTTTGTGCAATTTCGCCACTGGATTCTTTAAAACACCAAGCAAGATGTTTCTTCCTAGAAAAAAACAATGCCAAATTGCCAACTACCCAACCCCAACGGAATTAGCTGTTTTTTTTTATTGTTGCAATTTGAAATCATAATATGCCAAATTGTTTGAAGCCTAGACCGCATTTGTTGTATACTTGTATTCCTAATTTTATTTAATAATTAAAAATACAGTTATGTAATTCCATCTTGCAGATTTATCTCTATTCTTTTTTTTTTTTTAGTTCTTTAGAATAGTCTGAGCCTCCATGATTTACCATTTTTAGGAGGTGACAGCTTTCATCTCTGCACGACTAGCTTATTCTAGTTGTGCTTTACAAATTAACAATGGTTTCAGTGTTTTGTTTGCTAAATTATATGATTGTAGGCGGATAATACTATGGTTCTAAACTATTTCAGAAAAATGATAAGCCTTTCTGGTAGGCTCTTTAAGCCCTTCTAAAAATGATATTGTCTCGTAAATGGGTTTTCAAGTAATGTGATTTCTGTTGTTAAATTGTATTTAGTCAGTTGGGTAGCACCTAGTATTCTGTTAGTTTTTTTGGAATTGTTTACAAATATAATGATTAGTTATCTACAACTATTTAATAATTTTGCTAGCTACGTTAGAAACATGTAAGGAAAGGTACATGTCCTTGTTTTGAATCTTGCAGTGCAAATGTGCAATTGTGCAAAGGTCATATTATTGTGCTTGCAAAAAAAGGGAAACAAAAGGGCCATTTTATATTTTCAATAAAGTATCCAATTACGATGCACAATCTTCAATATAGATTCCATGCCTTATAAATTACCTTTATAAGAAGGATTAGATGGGGTTGTGATTGTATTGTCATTGGAAATATGCAAGACAAATTGATTGGATTTCCTTATCATAGATCATCGGATATGTTCCTAACTTGAATTGGGTGGAGAAAAAACCGATTGGAAAAATAAAAAAGATGGAGGCTTGATCCCTATAGTTTTTCTTTTTCCTTTAAAACAAATAACTTGAATTGGGTGGCTTGTTGGGTTTTTGAAATTTGGATTTTATTTGTAGATTTGGATCCATAACCACGCGGAATCAGGAAACAAAACGATATGCATATTCGCTTATTTTTGTCTTCTGTATGTTCATATTTAGGAAATTCTTGTTTTCCTATGGATAAGAAGGAAGATATTTGAAATTGGTAAAGGAAATGTCAAATGAATAAACCATTTCTTTTGAAGTTTTGAGTACCGGGAATTTAGTAGTGTCTCTATTAAAGGCACCAAATTGTTGCACGTTGATTCCTAACATTATGTTTCCTTTTGTCCAGACTCCAGAATGATTCATTGATCATTATAATATCCGATAAGCTAAGTATTCATTAATTAATCATTTGCAGCAAATTGTCATTTATTATTATAATATCCGAGATGCTAAGTTGACTTGAACAAGTAACATTTCTAATTTCTTAACAGAATCTTAATATAACTGGAGTTGCCGGATTTGTTCTGAAAAAAAATTAATTATTAGAATTTTTAATATATAGAATATGATAACTTTTATAAATTCTTACAATCAGTAAAATTTAGATAAGATTGAAAATTAACAAAATAAAGTTTGTCGACATGTTGTTATATATCCATCGATAGAATACTAATGAAATTTTATTTATTTGGGTATCATTTGGTAATGCATCAAGACTCAAGAGTCGTTAATTTCTAACAGTTAAAGATAATTATAATCACTTGCTGAATAGTATGCCATTAACCAAATCTCATCAATTTGTATAGGCATTATACCGCGGTTTATTGTTCACGCATATAATATTGAGCTTTTAATTTTTTTTTTATTTATTGTGATTGCACATATTGTCGGGGGTTAGATATCTGTAAAGCGATCTATCCTCATTTTAGTTTTTCTATATACATTTGTACATCATGAACTTTGTAGACATCGATTGAAGTGAAAAAAATCTATTGTTTTGGTGGTTGATTTTTAAAAGTCGCAATAATACATTTTACGTCCTATTATAGATAGTAATATACATCACATTTAGTAATTTTATTTTGATATGTGAGGTTTAGAATTTTTGTGGTTAAGAATTTTAAAAGTTAAGACAAATAAATGAAAATGTTTGAACTGTCTTCTTATTCGTCGCTTAATTTGTAAAGCATTTTTCCAACGGCTTTATAAAGTAATGTTTTCTTTTTGTTTAGTTCATGCTAAAAATTTAATTTAGCATGATCGACAATGTGTTGTATCTGGACTACAGTATGTCCCAATTAATATTTTGTGTAAGAAATCATTCTAAAGTATAAAAATAGGATATATTTAAATGTAACCAATCCACGCTTTATTCATTTGGATGGAATATGGAATATACAGTATAAATGTAAACTTGTCGATTTCTTTTTTCTTACAAAAGACACGTGGCGCCAAGTTTTTGGTGGTTATAACACATGGTTGACTGTTAATTAGCTAGTGTATCGAATGTATTAAATGCCAAAAAAAAGTATAAAAATAGTGTATTTTATATTCCCACCAACTAATACATTTCTTAGTTTAGATTATTCATAAACAAAAATATACGCTCAATGAAAACATTTGAGAACTAGTTTATACCCGCCGAGTTGTACTTTATTGTAGCTCTACTCGTACAGTATATAAGAATAAGACCCCACACATCTTAGACACAATATCAAATTGCCTTGGAAGTAGTAAAGGTGATTTTACTTTGTTTTCTTATTTTCGTATAGCCATTTCACAAGCAAATGTGAAGATTTTTTTTTTTTTTTTTTAATAGCCCTCCATGTTTTCAAGAGTTCCATTTTTCATTCAGTTCATATATATACTCATGAGTTCTTTTTTTTGTATCTTTTAGTATAATCAAACTTCAAATTTTGAACTATTGTGCTTTTGGCTGAGCAGATATACCTTGTGTCATAAACTGCAGGTCCAATGAATAACCACCCGGCTTCGAATGACCGGCCATCAGAAGCCGAAAGCCAGACGGCTTTCTTGCAAAAAAATAGCCATGGTTACAGGGTCGGAATTCCAGAGAAAAGGAATTTTTTCGAGGAATTTGCTTGTGGTTTTAGAGAGACATTTTTCCACGATGACCCGCTGTACCATTACAAGGATCAGCCCAGACGAAAGCAATTCTGGCTTGGGCTTCGATCCCTCTTCCCTATCCTGGAGTGGGGAAGACATTACAATTTGAAGAAGTTCAAAGGAGATTTGCTTGCGGGTTTAACAATTGCAAGCTTGTGCATTCCTCAGGTAACGAAAATTGTTCAATATTTTACTTTGTTTTTATACAATGTATCCCATTAGGCTGATAAAGATACAAACGCGGTTGTCAAAAATTATTTTTTTTCTTTCCCTCAAAGATAGGGATAGTTAATCCCCATCCTATCTATGCTTGTAACTTTATATGTATGTTTGGGTTTTTGTAGCATTTGTTCAAGAGCTAAGCTTTGTAATTTATTATTATTATTATTTTTTTTCACTTGCTAGGATATCGGGTATGCAAAGCTCGCTAATGTCCCACCAAATAATGGCCTTTGTAAGTTCCAATTTATCCCAATCTATTATTTATTACACCAACAATGGTTCATACTGTTTTATGATTTATCTATAGCAGTTTCAATCTATTCACCATGATTTGCATTTTACACTGGTCTCCATTTAAGAGTTCCTTTCCTATTTGTTTTATGCGTGCATATCTGAGATTAATTAACTGATAATGAAAGTAAAAAAAAAAAAAAAAATGGGAAAGAGATGTCTCTTGCTATTGTTCTTTTGCCAGTTCTGTACCTCAAGTCGCAGTATCATTTCAAAAAACTCTTCTATTTCTAGTGTTAACGAATATATGTTGGGTTATATTCGCGACCCGCATCGGCCCATAATCTCTAGAAAAGCCCAGTTTAGATTGTGGTTTTTAACTTTATTTGGTGATTTAAGTGAAGAAGAGGCTCTCTCTTCTACAGAGTGCACCCAGTGGGGAGTTACAAAGAAACGGGTGCATCATATCCTCGCTTTACCTTAAATCATTATATACCATTATGTGCACAACAAGTGTTTGATTTATTGTCTAAATGATAGTGTCACCTGACAATTGCACAAACAAAAAAAAATAATTTCAACTTCCTGCAGATACGAGCTTTGTCCCACCTCTAGTTTATGCAGCAATGGGGAGCTCGAGGGATATAGCTATTGGACCTGTTGCAGTCGTGTCGCTCTTGCTTGGTGAACTTCTAAAACATGAAATAAATCCAAAAAAGCACCCCCAGGAATACCTCTATCTTGCTTTCACAGCCACCTTTTTTGCTGGAATAACTCAAGCTGCACTTGGCTTCCTCAGGTTGGTACTTTCAATCCCAATTCAAACTTGCAAAAGATAACTGGTATTATTATGCACCCGAAAAGTTGCTTAACTGAGCCTTAAAATGAAATGAATTTATATACTTGACTGATTTTTCTATAGGCTGGGTTTCCTGGTGGAATTTTTATCACATGCGGCTGTGGTAGGATTCATGGCTGGTGCAGCCATCACAATTGGCCTCCAACAACTAAAAGGCCTTCTAGGAATTAAAAATTTCACAACAAATACTGACATTGTCTCTGTCATGCACTCAGTGTTCAGCAACGCTCACCATGGTGTAAGGAAAACATCCTATATCCTCTAATCCGAACATTGAAAATAAATAGTTAGCAGATAATTTATGAAAAGTAATCATAAAGTCAATTCTCTATATCTCTAGTTTGTAAGGAAGTTGTGAAAAACAAACATAATAAAAGTATGTATGTTTTATTGCAGTGGAACTGGCAAACAGTGGTTATAGGAATGTCATTCTTGGTGTTCCTTCTTACTGCAAAATACATAGTAAGAATTTTTCTTCTTTAGTAGCTTTCAAACAAAAATGTTAGTAAGTTTTCTAAACTATATGACCTCTGATTATTGCAATATTGTAGGCTTACAGGAACCATAAGTTTTTCTGGCTGCTTGCTATTTCACCATTGACATCAGTTATTGTAGGCACATTTTGTGTTTACATGACCCGTGTTGACAAGGATGGAGTTAACATTGTAAGCTTATTTTCTCTTCAAATTGCTTTCAACTATTTTACCTGTGTTGCTCTGGTATAAAAAGAGATGAGACATGGAAAAGTAGAAAATTCAACAAATGATAAAAAATTGGGCCATGATTAATGTCCATGTAGTACGCGACTCTAAACCATGATATTAGAGGGGGGAAAAATTGTCAGAATGCATGGTACATGTATTTATTTGTTCACTGAATTAATTGAATTAGTTGTGATTATAATATATATATTTTGTAGGTGAGGCATTTGGACAAAGGAATAAATCCTTCATCAGTCCACAAGATATACTGGTCAGGGCCTTATCTAGTCAAAGGGGCCAAAATTGGTATTCTGACTGGGATAATAGGATTGACGGTAAAATTTCTGAAAGGAGATCATGATTTAATAAAATTGGTATTGCCATTTAAAATTATTAATAAATTAATGATATGATATCAGGAAGCTATTGCAATTGGAAGAACATTTGCAACATTGAAGGGCTATCAAATTGACGGAAACAAGGAAATGATGGCATTAGGAGTAACAAATATTATGGGTTCTATGACTTCTTGCATTGTAGCAACAGGTACTATATAGCTGCACCCATATAAACATGCCTGTGTGTATTTCCTCAGTAGTGAATTACTTATTTTAAGTGACAAGAGTTATTGGCTTCTTGTAATTAAATTATAGTTTTTGGTGACGTTACATTTGTATGGTATCTCACTGGAATTGACCAATTTCAAAGCTTGTTTTTATAAATAGTTTTCTGCAAGTACCTGTACCAAGTATGTTTTGGCAGTTATGGACTCAAGTACCTTTTTGCTTATAGCTTTAGCATTTTGCAAATTTATGTAGCAAGAGTTAGGGAACCTAAATCAGAAATGAATTTCATACATGTAATTTTTGTAGGATCTTTTTCACGGTCGGCAGTAAATTTCATGGCGGGCTGCAACACTGCCATGTCTAACATTGTCATGTCTATGATTGTGTTGCTCACCCTGTTAGTGATAACACCACTTTTCAAGTACACGCCAAATGCTGTTATTGCAGCTATTATCATTAACGCGGTAGTTGGTCTAATTGACATGAAAGCTGCTGTCCGGATTTGGAAGGTTGACAAGTTGGATTTTCTCGCACTGTTGGGTGCTTTCTTTGGTGTCATTTTCAAATCAGTCGAAGTTGGCCTTCTTATTGCGGTAAGTGTTCAGTATATACAAAGTAATAAACTCATTATGGTAAAATTATGTACAGTATTCTTGTTAATGACTTCCATATTATTTCGACAAGGTTTGCTAAAATCATGAGAGAAAAATCACCTTACCATTGCCTTGGCACTGTCATGGACTTTGTACAAGCAAGAATTTTTTGATGCAAATAGAAAGTGTGATATATGTTGAAATTTAAAATTTTTGATGGTTCACACTAAATATGGTCTGTCAATTTTTGATGGTTCACACTTAATATAATCTGTCAACATGCCAATTTTGTATAGGGCTCATACTTAATTTGGACTACTAAATTTGTATATTTCTGAATACCTGGTTTGCATAATGAGTCTGTACATAATTCACACTTCTGACACATTAAAATTTGTGCTAGCCCATTGTAAATAGTTCAACTTCTTGCTAATGATCCTGAGCAACTTTTTACCAGCCAATAAAATTATTTTCCCCTAGTTGAAAAATCTAGAATGGAACATTCTCCTTTTCTGGCTTGATTTTGTATTCTATTTCTTCTCTAAGTTTTGTCTTGTGACTATTTGACCAAAAACTATGAAGCAACTGACTCTCCAAATTTTGGGAAAAAAAATTATGTAAAAACTTGAACAAGAGCAGGAATAGAAAAGAAAAATAAATTTAATAGAAAGGACCAAGTGAAAATTAGTCATTGTCTCAACTGCATATTCCAGACTGATTGCTTAATATCTCCTATCATAGGTTTCACTTGATATTGCACTTATATGAAGATAACAAACATCTATTTTTTTATGATTATGCTTTATGCAATAGGTTATGTTGTCAATAGCAAAGATACTTTTTCAAGTGACAAGACCAAAAACAGCCTTACTCGGTAACCTCCCAAGAACTAATATCTATAGAAATGTTGAACAATATCCTGAAGCCGTCAGAGTGCCAGGAGTTTTAATCATTAGGATTGACTCCGCGATTTATTTCTCCAACTCCAACTATCTAAAAGAGAGGTAAGTTATTTTCTTTAGTTGTAATATTAAGAAGGAAAATGTATTTTGCAGCTCTGGTCATCTTAAATTAACTTCTGTTATCTTGAACTGGCAATTTTTGACATGTTAGAGATTTCAGAGCCGCTTTGTTAGTGGAATGCATGGTGGGCTTTTAAGCCTCCCATGATACCCAAATAGGAAAATTGATTGCTATTGCTCACATAGACAAAAAAATTTTAAAAAAAATAAAAAGGATAAGAAAAAGAAGATCCAAATTAAGAAAATTTTTGCAACTAAAAGATATTAATAAATGCCAATTACTTGTAGCATGTGTTCAGTGTTCTTATAGAGCTTTATATTTTGTTTCACCTTTTTTCCAGGATTCTAAGATGGTTAAGAGATGAAGAGGATCTAAACAAGGAGCATGGCTTACCAAGAAATCAGCAGTTAGTACTTGAAATGTCAGGTAAGAAAACTTTAATATTAATATATCTACTCTCATGCCCATATTTCATTCTGCGAACTTGATCACAACCTTTTTAAATTATGTTCTCGCTCTCTCTCTCTCTCTCTTTTGGATTTTTTTCTACAGCTGTGACTGACATAGACACTAGTGGCATACTCGAATTGGAGGAATTGCTCAAAGCCCTCAAAAGGCTCTATGTCCAGGTTAGTATCAGAACTTTGTATAATATGATCATGCAACTCATTTTATTGATACAAATTGGCAAGCTTGGACATAGTATGCGATCAATCATCATGATTCGCACCCTGATTCTACCTCAAAGTATATAGTCATTAAACATGAATATTGATCACAATTGATTTTATTTTTCTCATCACCTTAGCTAGAACTTGCCAATCCGGGGCCGCTGATCATGGACAAGTTCCTAGCTGCCAATTATGTTGAATTAATTGGCCCAGAACACATATTCCTCTCCGTAGATGATGCAGTTGCGAACTGTACTTCAAAGTTTAAAGTCACAGAAAATACATGAAGAAATAAACTACATGATGAGGAATGATATGCAAAAGTAGATGGAAGTTCTCTAATACCAATTGAATATGCTTTTTCTTTTTCATTTGTATTGTTGAGATGATATGTATTTAAAATATGAATTTTTTTATCGTGCCGTTGACATCTAAGGAGCTCTGTCTAGCTGGTCACTGCTGGCCTCATCCAGACTCAACTCAGTTGCTCTGATACCTGTTTCCAGTATAGATAAATTGTATAGTGAATTTGCAAGTGAAGTTTTAGGTTGGTGCTAAATTATAATCTGCTGCTGATTTGAGAAGATAAAGATTAGAGGTTACTTTGTGCAATTATTGGAATTTATGGATAGGTTAGGAGACATTTATTGTCCATCTGCACGTAAAAATGATTCCTGATTTGAGAGTGGTTGTTGTGCCTGTTGCATCTCGGAAATTGTTGTTGTTGTTTCTTTTTTTCCCCCTCTGTCCCCTCAATTTTGTGTGTTTTGAGGACTGTTTGGTTTTTTTTTTTTTTTGGAGTTTGATTTGCCTATGCTATTTGATTTATATTTATTCTGTTGACCCTGTCTCACCAAGGTTTATGTGTTGTTAAGTTGACTGAATTTCACTGATTGCAAATATCCAAGATCTACTTGGATTCAGTGTTCTGAAAGTTGTGTCCTCACACTGGGTTGCCAATTCCAGTTTCATATAATCATCTATTCATGAAATTGAATGATATATTTGTATTGGCATGTTTTTATAATACTAAAAAGGATTATTGAAGTTTTAAAATTGAAGATCTAAATAATTAAAAGTTGAGAAGTCATTCGTTCATAATTAAAGAAAAAATAACATCTCCAGTGATTTGGATTTGCAGAGGGCATCATGGCTGTAGTCTGATGCAAGTTAAAACAAAACATGTTTAAAAACTGAGAGCAGTCTTGTGTGGATAAAGGTTACGACTGTGTTATGTCGTTTATATTGCTTTATTTAATATCTTTTTTCCTTGAAATGTGTCGGCTTAAAGCATGTATTTCACTAAAATAAATAAAAATTTATTTACAAACGTAAAACATTTGTCCGAAGCTCGGCTGGAGGTCATTTGTAGCATTAATTTCAAAATAAATGGGAGAGCTAAATCTGTTTTATCTTTTAAAAAAAACATAAAAGATTTCAACAGATGGTCACAAGCTACCGGAGGAAATATCGAATCTATGGGACCCAGTTCAAACGGAGTAACTGTAATATAGTTTCGTTCTTAATTAATAAAGAGACAGACAGGTGGGACCTTACATTTGAAGTTAACGGAGGGGCCGCAGCGAGCATGCGAGGGATCAGCCGATCTTCATTTTTTCATTCCCGTCAACATATGAAATTGTGATTTTTTTTTTCTTTAGAAAACCTAATTTCCCCCATTTTTTTAGATGTATGACCGACTCCATCTAAATATTTTCACATAAAGTCTAAAAACGAGCAACTGGGGGTGGTTAAGGTTTGACCTTCGGAAAGAATGTAGGAGCTCACTTGCCAAGTGCCAACCAAATATGTTATGCAATCGTGTCATGCCTAGCTAAGCTGTGTGTCGAGACATGTATGAGTCGTGTCTGACAAGCATATCAGTGCCAAAATTAAAACACTCGTAGGTGTAGTCGTGTAGAATGTATCTCCTGTCTTATTTTTGAATTTTTGATAAAATTATTGATTTGGATAGGCCAACTAATCTTAATAATAGGGGGAAAAAGTAGTAGGAGAAAAATTGTTATTACCAGTAAATAAAAATAATCAATTTTTAACTTGGCACTATAAATTGGTAATGCTGTAAGACGACTCTGCATATCTCCCAGTAATTATTGGATACTATCATCCAGCTATTATCTTCTCTTATCATGAATGGTTCCATTATAATAGCCACTATGCATTCATTGCTAATTACAATTGTGCATATAAACCTTTTACGGATCCATAGTGTACCAGTTGGCATTGAATATTGAATATTGTATATTGTTTATTTATTTGAACTTGGCAAAATTTTCGTCCAAGTTCATACTTTCTTGCGAAATTATGTTTGGTCGGATGCCCATTGACTTACAAATTGAATAATAATAATAATAATAATAATAATAATAATAATAGTAGTAATGTTACAGCATTCCGAAAATTTGCCAATTATCTGCCCCTTGGTCACAAGGAAAAGGGCTAACTACTCTTTACACACGTGTATGTGACCCATATGCCAGCGAAAAGAAGAGGAATTTCCTCTATTTTAATTTTGGATATTATACCACTATATTCGAATTCTATCTTTGCTGGTACTACATATATACAAGAGAAAGGTATCTTATGTTTGCCTACGCACCTAAAATGGCTATCAGAGTTTCAAGCATCTCTTGTACAAGCGAGACCTAGTATTTCCTCTAGCAAAGGCAAATGCTTGTGTTTCATTTCGTCAAAGATCATTGTTATTCTAAATCATTATATACCTTGTACTTTTTTCTTGTTAGTTTATTTTCTTTCAAGAGTACTCTTGTCAAAGTAGATTTCCTGTTTTTCTTGCCGTCTAAAATAAATTTCTAATGTTTTTGACGTAATTGGATAGACTTGTCCTTTAAATCAAGCTCTATCAGTCAATATTCAGTTATGTCAACTAAACACCTTTTGCTCCTTTCAAGTACGTAACAAATAGAAACCAAAACTGACAAGTATTAGGCCAGAAAAGCATGTTTTAAATTTTAAGATAATGTTTCTTATATGCATCCTTTTGAATGGAATTATTTTGTTAACCTGATTGTTTTCTCTGTTATATTTTCCTTATGAAAATTTTACAGCAAAGTTCCACTGATGATTCAATGAAGAAATACTCGGTTTCTTCCAGAAAGAAGGGAACAGCTTCCACACAATCTTGACGTATAGGAAACACCTCAATGCAGCCATGGATGAAGACAGTCTGTGTTTTAGTCAGATTGAGAATATCTATCTATCTGAGGATTTGGTGATGACAATTAAAAGACTCATTTCCATGGCAACTCTCTGTATCAGTAATGGGCACAAACATAAGGGAAAAAAAATGGTCTCTGGCTAATCCATTTCATGCTTGAGTTTGATGGTTACTTACTGGAAGCATGAATATTCGTCAGGTAATGTGATAGTTATCCAATTTGGCAAAAGGTGGATTGTTTTTTCCATCAAAATATTGTGCTGGCTTTTATTTTAAACTAAACATTTCAGTTATTTACTAATGTTCAATTAAAGCTTTAATTGATACCCTCTTTCAAATTCTGAACTTCCTCATTAGTGTACCGGACTTCATTTGGAGTATAGACATTACTTTCGAATAAAAAATGTTCGAAGAAATGAAAATAACGTAAGTATACTGCTCTTTTTCATTGGAGTTTGAATGGGGACACAAATGCAATGCTCAGCATGCTCAGTTGAGTTGTTAAACTTCCCTAAACAACAACTCCCCTATACTAGAGTGTTCCAAAAATTTTGTGCTATTTACTGCTGAAAAGTAACAATATTGTGTTCCAACCACAGACGGTACAACTATACAGTCTTGGGAGGTTGATTTTAATTTTTTGTAGGTACATAATTCGTTCCACAAGAAATTGTAGGGCAACCAGGAGGTCCAGGGATGTGCTAAGGGAAGTGAATTGTTATGTGATTGTGCAGCAACAGGTTCCGTTGAGAAAGACCATATTTGCAGTAAACTCAAATCTGATGGTGGACGTTTGTGAGTTTTGGGTTTATCCCTTTGTAGATTCTTATTAATTGTGATAAAAAAGCTTCCTTCACCACCATCTCAGATCAACCTGCATGGAATCCATTTAAGCTGCATAATAGAATTAACACTGCAGCAATATATAAATGACATGTTTTGTATTTTAGATAGACAAAGAGGTAAAAAGGCACAACAAAACCATCAGACTGAAAGTTTACAGAACCGTAATGCTGATTAGTGATTAGTCTCTAATATTCCTCAAAAAATTAAAAATTGTTACGCTTACAATTTTCGATCGCAAAATAGGTATGACATACCCTCAGAAAGGTAAGATTGAGAGTCTCTTACACTGAACTTTTCAAAAGAAAGGCAGCCAGAATTCAACATTGAAATTCTTGTTGTTTATTTCTTTAACACTGTTACTAATCTTTGTTATACGGGCCAGAATTGAGCCCAAGACAGCCCCACATAATATGTGTAGGCCGAGTTCAATAGGCCTTTGAGTCTGAAGAAGCCCAGACATATTTCTGTGGAACAGGTATGTCACTTCAATTATATTTGCTTTGCATAAGATTATATAAGTATCGCACATTAGAATTTTGGGAGGGATCGCTTAATAATATTTTTTTCGCCTCTGCCAAAGGACTCAGAGTACGTTAGATGGACTAAGTAAGATTAAATTTTAACCAACTCCTGAAAAACTTATATTAGGCCCCATATAGTTAGGACTAAAGAACTTAAAAATAAAGGGGTGCATTTTAAAATAATCTTTATTTTAGCCGAAACATATTAATCGATATCAGATCTAGGTAATTGAAAATGTGTTGGAAACACTGTGGAAATTGTTGTTGAATAGTTTTAAATCAATCTCATATATGTAGCTTATAAAAGAATTAGAGAAGGCATCTGTTTTCGATTTTAATGACTTTATGATGATTTTAAATTTATATTCTTTTTGTTTTTGGATAAACTAAGTAGTTTAATTTTATATTAGTAATAACCATAAATTCGAAATTAAAATTAATTCATATTTTTAATGCCCATTAAAATGAAATTGAGATGTACACAATTTGTCTTTATGTAAGATAAAGATAATCAACGAGGATTGTTAAAATATTATCCAAACTTTTAAATGTCTTCCTCACATTTTAGATCTTGTTTTAAACCGAATTTTACTTTTTTAATTAATTTTTAATTTTTAGAAATTTTCTAATCAGTTTTGGACCCTGCAATAATAATGATTTTTTTATAATCTCAGAACAATAGTAAAATAAGTGAAAAAAAATATAAAATTTAATTTCGAACTACATTTTAATATCAAGAAGCACTGTAAGGTTAGAATTGGTAATTTGATGTATGAAATTCGATATTTGGACGCGTAACACGAGTCCATTCATGCTATGAATAGCAATTTAGCAATCTTCAAATTGATATGTATCAAACTTATTTGTTTTATTTTGCTATTGGAATCTCAAATTTTTTTTATTAATAACGATTTTAAAATTGGAGGCATAAAAATTGTAATAATTGAATTTCCTGCTGTTAAAACTATAATTGATAAACCCGTTCTGTTTGGATGATTTTTGTAAGTTGCGAATTGGCACGTTCTTACTGGACGTGAGTTGTATTTGCTATTTATTTTTTCAATCATTGCTATTGTAATCAAGCTGTTTTTTTCTGATATAAGTTTATTGTTCTGGCAATAAACAATATTGTAGTTCCACAGAATGGCCTGCTTGAAAGGGCAGCTATCATATAATTATATTACAACTTCCTGACTTTGGTTTTTATTGGTCCGATTATATCTCTCAAATCTGCTCTCGTTGAAGGAAATTTTCTCAGGTGTTCGGCCACATTGATCTCCACACGACTGTCTCATGCTTGGCTATGTCTTGTATTCTACTGGTAGGTCTTATTAGGATCTCTTTCAAATATACTTTTGTTAAAGAAATTTATTTTTTGACCTTTTCGCAAAAATAAATAACTGATGATAGTCGGATAACACTACATGTTTAGAGCATGTAGAAATTTGACTAGAGTTGTATCATTTTATTTTATTTTAATTTATTTCCTTCCTTCTATATCTAATTGAGGAGTTTTTGGAGATAAGTGAACTTGGTGTAATATCACAAATTAGTTTACATTTTTTTTTGTCACCTACCTTTTGTCATAGCACTGAAGAAAATAATCTCTGTGAATTTTTATTATTACTAATTATTTATACCGATAAATGTATGATTGTGTATGAGGCATGGTAAAAAAATGCTAGCAAAAAGAAAGAAAAAAAATGATCCATTAGATAGAACATCGCGATTGCCAATATTGAGGACACACTACAATTATATCTTTTACAAATAAATATCTTGTCCTGGTCTTTGATTCTCTATTAACAAAATAAACAAAGTTAGACAATTTTTAAGTACATGGCTTGTCATTGTAAAGATAAATCATCAAAACTCTATATTTTTAATTTTAATTTTAAATTTTATTTCAAATATTAATTCTAAGAAATGGGGGACAATTTAGGAGACCAAATGACTCAGGAATGGGGGAGAGAAAAAAAAGTGTTGCATTGGTGGTATCTGAAAGGAAAGAGAGTATGAATGAAGTATAGATGCATAAGCACTCATTAAAGGGAGACGAGTTACAAAACAATCAAGCATTCTAACAAAGAGTAAATCGAGGTTAATAAACGTAAAGATTTTAACTAACGTCGAACAACTAAAGTCAATTTCATATTAATATATGATCAGACCATAAACCTTTTCAAGAATTTTGGAAAAACAAAATAAAACATGAATCATAAATTTCTCATTTGCTTAATTAATAAATATGTGGGGGCTTGTGGTTGATTGGTACTATATATTTACTTCTGTATATGAAGCATTGAAATATTTAAGTCAACTTGTTTTCGAACATTGCTCAAAGACTACTTCATGAACTCCAAATAAATTGGAAACACTAAGCCTATTAGCTTTAGAAAATATATTTATTCTCGTGGATTTTGAATTGAGAGCAAGCTGTCATCATAATTTATTTCATTAAAGATAGAATAAAGAAGTCTACCAACTTTACTTGTATACAAAATATTTTGTAGCCTAATTTCCAACATAATTCTATACTCAAGAATCGTTGCTTTAATTATTATTAGATTAAAAGCTATCCTTATTAATTGTTAGTTAGGAATGATATGACTTGTATGAAGAAAACTTTGCTTTCTCTAAATGAGATTCTCAGAAATCTTTTGCGGGATGAATAACAGACTTTTGAGTTGTATAAAAAAATGGAACTTTTGAGATTCACTTTTTTTTCGAAGGGAAGAAAAGTGAAAAAGAGAGTGATTTCTGAATGTTTCAAAAAAAAAAAAAAAAAAAAAAAATCACGAGAGAGATTGAATTTAACAAAAATAAAAAAGGATACAATATATTAATTTGTGTTTGTTTAAAATAATAAAGGTAGCAAGAGGAGAATCGTAAAATATATATTATACGATAAAAAAATTTGAGAGAATTAATTTTGAATTTTCCATGTTCTATATTTGGTCTCCCTAACTATTCCTACTTGTGTTGATTTCCATTTTCCTCTTAGTTTGGCACAAAAATTGACTCATCTCAAACTCACCCACGCACCCTTATTAAATTTTAAATTTCAAGATGAAGACACTGTCAATTGTTTGACCCGAATTCAGGTCCGAGGGTAAATATGTCCGAGTTGCTCATGGCATCTTCTGCAGAGCAGACCCAGAATCCAGCTGCAATGATGGTTGTAACTTGTAATGCCTCTGACTTTCCTTTCAATTACGTCCAGGGTATGGTTCTCTCCAAAAGAAAATTGAACAAGAACCATTTCCTGCCTTCAATACAGAAAGGTAAATAACAGGCTGTCTACTTTGAAGGCATCTCTCCTTTTAATAGGAGGAAAATTGACAAAATTAAAGTAAAGCACAGTTGCAAGGATCAATATATTTAAGTTTCCATGTTGGGACCTGGTTATAATAACATAATCACAAGAGGGTCTAGGGACAGAGATTCTAGAAGCCATAAACAAATCACTCTTCACAAAGAATATGCGGCAGCATTGGATCCAATTTAATAGACACTGGTGGATGTCTTTGTTACCAATACCCTGTCAGAATCTCATGCCATGGCAAATGCAAGTGACTACTCATAATTTGAAAAATCTGTACCAAATCAACAATGCTTTAACATTTCTGTTCAGTAATTCTGTTCCAGCATGGTCAGAGTAACTTGCTTGCCTTATGTTCAGTAATTCAGTTCCGTTCGCATTTTTCGCTCACGAGTGACACCCAAGAAAAGGAAAAAAAGTTCGAATATAAGTTTCAAATAAAGTGGACCAATAAATTATAGGTGAAACCGGCCTTACAGGGCTAAACTGATTATTTATGCTCGTCAACTGTGGACTACATTTACATTTTAAAACATTGTATAATGAAATTTTTTTTTCTAGAATTATCCCAGTTATTGGCTAATTACTAAAATGGTAAGGAATAGTTCTGGACGCTCTATTTATCACCTCTTATCCTTCACAATGAACAAGAACTCTATAATAAGTTTGAAGATTCTTCTACATTGTTGAAATTTTGCACAAAATTCACACTTCGAGTATTTGGCAAAAATATATATATACATAATATCAATTACCCATGGTAGGATATAAATGATAGAGTATACATCTGTGTAAAGAGTAGAATTTAAGCATAAATCAGATCCATAACGCCATGACACCATTTGTTTTTTATCAGTAGGATGTTATGTGACATAGAGTTCGTAGTATATTATGTAGCAAGTGTTATTCCTTGTACAATCAAACCCAAATTGACCATCTATAGTTGGTCGGTTGTGCCACACGTCACAAAAGATCTGATAAATGTATAGGTACCCAATCTTATGGCTTTCATGTATGTACGTATGTGTACAGAATCCGAAACGAAATCTTTAGAGACAAGCCCAATCACTCCCCCCAAATAAAAACTGCTTAGTTGACCCAAAATAGTATATTTAATAGCAGTTTTTTTTTTTTAATTATGATGAATATAAATTTCACGAATTCTCAATGTACAGTGGGGGAAAAAATATATATCAACGTTGCGCAAACTAGATATTCATTTTTTTAAAACATAGAATCTCAGTGGTTTGACTGGTTTCCATTGGCCGGCTAACGAATTTTGTACCTTGCAGATTGCAGTACAATTTTGGTTGTCTACGGTACAATTAAATTTTTTTTTTTAATAAATTCGGCTTGTATTTAAGGCCATATATACACATAGACTTGCCTATAGAACCGTGGTGGCTCTGAAATCAACACAGGTGAGACTAGTTTCTTTTCTCCTTTATGCTTCAAGTTCTTTCCCTAATATCCTCCATAAACCTTAATTAGTTGCTGTTATATGCTGTTGGTTCTTTAAGCCAATTCTCTCTTGTATTAGTCAAGTAAAAACTACAACCTTCAGCACTTTATAGACTATATGGTTTTCCTATTATTTACATGCAATATACGGCGTAATTGTTTGTGCACTTTCTCTAATTGAAAGGCTCTTTATGACTTCATATCATCTGCTTGTAGTCTTCTTAAAATCGCATCACAAGAACAATAAGTGCTTCTGTACATTACGCAACAAATGCATTACAATATTAATTTTGAAAGATTGTGTTCACTGTTCATTATGCTTTGGTTATGCAAAAATTCAGAGCTACATTAGTTTTTTCTAAATTGCAGGTCCCATGGAGAACAACCCTGCCTCTTACGAAGCAAAGCTTGACCATACTAGTAGCCATGGTTACATGGTTGGGATTCCACCGAAACGAAATGTATTAGAAGAATTTGCCTATGCTTTTAGAGAAACATTTTTCCATGACGACCCACTGTATCATTATAAGGATCAACCCAAACGAAAGCAATTCTGGCTTGGGCTCCAGAATTTGTTTCCTATTCTTGAATGGGGAAAGCAATATAACTTAAAGAAGTTCAAAGGAGACTTAATTGCAGGTTTAACAATTGCAAGCCTGTGCATTCCTCAGGTATGTACCAAAAGCTTTCTTTTATGTCTTGCATTATAATAAACGATTTTAATTTACAATGTTGTGTTTCCATCCATACTTAATTACTCTTCTTGTTTTATATTGAAAAAATTTGTCGATTTTTGTTTTAGATACACTAGATAGTGACTATCTAGGGGAAAAAAAGGACATAAAAGTAAGGACAAACAGAGGCTAAAAAGGAATTTGACACTGATTTCTTTTTTCTTCTTTTTCTCTCTTAATAGGACATTGGGTATGCAAAACTCGCCAATGTTCCTCCTAATTATGCACTTTGTAAGTTTATACAATTTAATTATATACTGCATTATGTTTTTTTTATGAATGGAGGAATTTTAGCAACTGAAAATTTTTTAATGCAGTAGTTTCTGTCCAACGACTAAGATCTTTTATATATTTTGCTCTTCAATTAATTAAAAATTTTGGTTCAGAAAATGTATTCCTCTAATCCCGTTAGGTTTCTGTTTACGATTACCAACCATCCCTCTAGCTAAATAACACTAAAATACTCATCTCCGTCATCTCAAACTTTAAGCAAGCTTATAAGTTAATTGTTCTGTCTACTCACTTGGCTGCTACCTTAATTAGTTGTAACATCTTACCTACAATATACTTCATGATAGCATGTAGTTAGCAAACTTAATTTTGTACAGATACGAGTTTTGTTGCACCTCTGGTCTATGCTGTAATGGGCAGCTCGAGGGATATAGCAATTGGACCAGTTGCAGTTGTGTCGCTCTTGCTTGGTGAGGCTCTCAAGCGTGAAATTAATCCCAAGAAGCACCCCAATGAGTACCTACGTCTCGCTTTCACTGCCACCTTCTTTGCGGGAATAACTCAAGCAGCTCTTGGCTTCCTTAGGTTGGTTATTTAGTTGCATTTCTCACCTAAATACATACTTTTCTAACAAGGACAAAAGTTTTGTTTTGATAATCATTTAAAAAATTTTAAATCCACTTAGGTTGGGTTTCCTTGTGGACTTCTTATCACATGCGGCAGTGGTAGGATTCATGGCTGGCGCAGCAATCACAATAGGCCTCCAACAGCTCAAAGGACTTTTTGGAATAAAAAATTTCACGACAAATACTGACATTGTCTCTGTCATGCGCTCGGTGTTCGGCAACATTCACCACGGTGTAAGAAACAAACTTGTATTTATAACTTTCTTTTCTTCTTTTTCTAAGGTTGATTGCTGATTGTCAATCAAAAATTTCATTGAACAATAGTAAGTCTTAGAAATTATGCAAAGTTAATGACCAAATGGATTTTAAAAGAACAAAAATAAAGAAAGCCACGGAAGAAAAATAAAATTAATTCAACAATTTTGAATCCACTTCAAGTTTTAATTTTCATTTTCATAGTTCTTGTCTTCTTGGATAACAATGTCGATGATAACGTGACTTTTTGGTATATATTTTTCTCTAGTGGAACTGGCAGACAGTGGTTATAGGGATGACATTCTTGGCGTTCCTTCTGACCACTAAATATATTGTAAGAGATTTCTCTGTTTATGACTTTTGAAAATAAACTTAGAAAAAGTATATTTGTATTATAACACTACCTCTTGCACAAATTTGCGTTTATAGGCATCAAAGAAAAAGAATCTTTTCTGGATAGCTGCTGTTGCACCATTAATCTCAGTCATCATATCCACCTTCTGTGTGTACATAACCCATGCTAACAAGGAAGGAGTTAAAATTGTAAGCTTATATTTACTCTTTATATTTTTCCCTCACTTTTGTTATGCTTTTCTAGATAAATAAAATAACTAATAGTAGGAAGAAGAGCATAAATCATCAATTTTGTGGAAAATATAAAAGACATAGACCAAACCCATATAATTGACAATCTTGTAATATTGTATAATAGACCGATCTTAAAAAAGATAAATATTTAATTGTTGAAGGATAATGCATTTGTTGCAAAACAGAGTGATTCTATCACTTCCAAATTAATATGGAAGACAGTGCTTATTCTCCACAAACAACAACATTATTAAATTGAAAATAATGGGAACGAAAATGAAAACGCACTATAAAATATCCATGAAAAAAATTGAACATCTCCAGATACATTTTAATTACTCAGAATTTTGGATTGTTTATGCATGTACACAATTCATAGGTGGGACATTTGGACAAAGGAGTAAATCCACCATCACTACAGAAAATCTACTGGTCAGGGCCTCAACTAGTAAATGGAGCCAAGATTGGTATAATGGCAGGTTTAGTCGGCTTGACGGTAATACCAAAAAGGCAGCAAATAATAATTTGATTCAATTTCTAATTTATCCATTAATTTAGTAATTAATATATGGGTATTCAGGAAGCTATTGCGATCGGAAGAACATTTGCAACATTGAAGGGTTATCAGCTAGATGGAAATAAAGAAATGACGGCATTAGGAATTATGAATGTTGCTGGTTCATTCACTTCCTGTATTGTGGCAACAGGTACTGATATCTGTGATGATTATGGATTTGCATTTTTTTTGTTTTTCCATACAGCATCGGATAATATCTTGCATATATTTTCCTCAACAGTTTGTCCTACTCTAGCATAATAAAAATCGATAACATAAATTTAATTTCTGCAGGATCCTTTTCAAGGTCAGCAGTAAATTTTATGGCGGGATGCAACACTGCGATGTCTAATATTGTCATGTCTCTAATGACATTGCTAACACTATTAGTCATCACACCACTTTTTAAGTACACACCAAATGCTGTTATTGCAGCGATTATTATTAATGCTGTAGTTGGACTGATTGACATAAAAGCTGCTGCCCGAATTTGGAAGGTTGACAAGTTAGATTTTCTCGCACTCATGGGCGCTTTCTTTGGTGTTGTTTTCAGATCTGTGGAAATTGGCCTTCTAATTGCGGTTCGTATTCAATTAATTAAGCTATAAAAGATTTTACATATTTTTGGTTGTTCGTACAGACTGGTTCTCATCAACACACTACTTTTATATTTCTGTTTATTTTCCTTTTTATTTTTGTACATGATGATTCAAGCACTTTTTTCTTTTTTTTGAAGCAATGATTCAAGCAAGGTTCAAGTTTAAAAATGATGGTGAATATAAAATGTTTAAGGAAAAGCACATAAAATTTAGATGAAAAGAAAAAGTGCAAATAAACAGAATCCAACATTACTACAGGGACAAATCAAGATCAGAGACCCTTTTTGTGATGGCAATCAGTTTATTCTGTATTTAGAAAGGTTTTCCTCCAGACCACATTGAAAAGAAACATAACAATATTTTTTTTTCTTTTTATTTGCATTACGAAATAGGTTGGAATATCAATAGCTAAGATATTATTTCAAGTAATGAGGCCGAGGATGGCTCTTCTTGGAAACCTCCCAAGGACTGGTCTTTATAGAAATATTGAACAATATCCTGAGGCCGTGAGAGTGCCTAAAGTACTAATTATAAGGGTTGATGCAGCCATTTACTTCTCCAACTCGAACTATATTAAAGAAAGGTAAGAAGTGCTAAGTTTTCAAGGCAGAAATAAATCCAGAGAAACCCCGGAAACAAAGTGAAAACCAATCAACATCCTTTTATTTTTAATGAAAAATAAAGATCAAGCCCTTATTATATATTTTTTTTTGTTGACCAAGTATCTTTAATGACCTTTGCCTCAGAACACTACGCTACTTGAGAGATGAAGAGGATCTAAACAAGGAGCATGGCCTACCAAGAATCGAGTACATTATATTCGAGATGTCAGGTGCCACTATATTACATGCATGGAGATATATTTACTTTCTGCATTGATATAATTAGTTAAATTAACTTTCTTATATTTTTATTATTGATAATTATCATTCACCTTCATTTATTTATTTTTTAAAGCGGTGACCGACATAGATACTACTGGCATTCATGAATTAGAGGAATTACTCAAAGTCCTCAAAAAGCTGTATATCCAGGTTAGTATTAGATCTGTAGCTTATATACCCAAGAAAATTTTAAAACTATGCAAAGGCATTTGTACCAGACTACTGGCATAATTTCAGTACTGGATTTCCATGATAAGAGGGTCCTTATAAGCTTCTTTTCTTTTCTTTACCGAAAACAATTACGAGTCCATCCATAATTAAATCCACAGGAATTTGAACTTAGGATATTTATGTCAAATCTAATAATTTAACACTTAAGTTGCTGCTCTTTAATGTTTCTTCAAATTAACTTCAAAAGAATACCCTTTCTGGACTTTCCAGTTTCATTGTTTCAAGCATTATAATGACCAAATTAAAGGTATTATTAATAATCGGTGTAATCAACATTGCCAACACTGACGGACAGGCACAAATATCTTTTGAGATTACAAAAGTTGAAAGAAAATAGACAAATTAAAAGTAATTAATAAATTTAATCATCACTTAAAAATGTTTATTTTTCTTTATTTTTTTAGCTGGAACTCGTTAATCCGGGTCCAGCAGTCATGGACAAGCTCCTGGCAGCCGGCTATATTGAAATGATCGGCCAAGAACACATCTTCCTCACAGTAGGAGATGCAGTTGCATGCTGTTCTTCAAAGCCAAAAGACACAGTGAATGCATAATCAAACAAACATGATGACATCATACGCGTAACATAGGCTTCCAATTAAAGAAAAATTTTGTATATCTCGTGTGTTTATGCTATAGCCCTTGAAGAGTTCATTTTTACTTGGTTTAAGGCAATGGGTTAACCAGTTCATGCAATGTCGGGTTTGCATGTTCTTGTTTCACATTAAAAAATGAACTTCTTAGAAAATTTGTAAGAAAGTTGGTATTGATATTTTGGAAATTGTTGGTGAGGTTGGGAAATATTTGGTGACTCATTACTCATGAGTGATCATTTATGTATGCTTTTGCGGAATAATGTTTTTTGCTTGATCTTTTGCCCCTGTATTATATGTTTGCTGAGTGTTTGTTTTTTTTGAGGGTCAGCAAGAGCTGACAATTTTCATTAATAAAAAAAGAAGTTACAAAATAGCATAGAAAAAAAAAAGAAAAACCAACAAAACCAGTACAAATCCCTGGTAAACAAGATCTCCCACCAAAGCAACACAAATAAAATCTAACAAAACCAGTATTAACACCTGGTAATAAACATCCAACCAAAGTTACTCCTAAAAATCGATACCAAACTAACATGTCCAGCCCGCTACTCGTACCAGTTGAAACTGGTACCACACCAAAGCCACCTACTAACAACCTCAACAAGGAAATACAACCAGCAAGAGTGTTTGCTGAGTGTTTGACTTTTGTCGGCTTTGCATTTGCATATATATGTAATATGATTTATTAATTTTCAGATGGTTTTGTTTTTTCTGAACAGGACTGTATTAAAATGGGTCCTTACATATTTGGTTCAAACTTTGAATCTGTCCTTAATTAATAGTTCGTACTATGAACTATTAAATGTCCAATATGTTCCCAAGTTGCAAACACAATGCACGTAGGTTAATTGGCAGCGTATTTTGCGAAACCCTGCTCCACTTCGTATTGTGCGAGTCTGACCATAATTCTTTCGTCCAGCCACAGCTTGAAACGTGGTCAGTAAAAAGTAAAAGAAATGCTCGGTGAAAAAGAAAACGGAACCTTTTATTTTTTTTGAGCAAAAAATGGGGATCAGGTTCCCATCTTTTCATTAAATAAAAATCAAAACAAGTTTTAGCCAGTGGCTAAAAAAATTAAATAAAAGGCTAAAGGAACGGAACCTTTTTTTTTTTTTTTTTTTTGTTGGGCTTGCTATGAACGTAAAAATAATTCGTCCTAAGTTCCAAATTAACTTGCGTCTTCTTGAAACTCAAAAAAAAAAAAAAGCACTTGCGTCTTCTTAACGACTTTTATCATGCTAGATTATAATTTGTCAACAAAAAGATATCATTATAAAAATTCTTGTTAACCAACAATAGTCCAAATAACATCAATACAAATATCATCAAATTTATAAATCTAACAATTCAATAACAGAGTGAGCCAATTCTTAACTTGAAAAAAAAAATAATAAAAAGAATCTTATCTGAACTTAATCTGAAGTATCCTGACCAACATTTTAAGAATTTTATGACTTAATTTTGTACAACCTCTTGATTAAAATTCAAAAGAAGAAAGTGCAATTATTATAGGTGGGACCTGGCCCGTCTGCCCAGATTGGCATTAACTATACTTAATATTTAAGACGTTTTTTTTTCTCCCTTGAATTTGGTTGCATCCGTCGTCTAATTTAATAGTTGCAGCAAAATTAATGATGAGCATGGATTGACTTAATTTTGTACAACCTTTTAATTAAAATAGAAAAGAAGAAAAATGCAATTTTTAAATTTTTTTAGGTAGGACCTGGTCTGTCTATCCAAAGTTGCATTAGTTTTTGTTTTTAAAGAATGTTTACGAGATGATAGTCACTCCAGAAATATCTATAAATAAAATTAAAAGTTTACAAGATAATATGACTAAAAAAAAGTTCAAAGCCTTTGACTTAAATAAAATGTCCCCGAAAGGAACTGCCCAAATTGCATTAAATATACTCAATATTTAAGTCCTTTGTATTTGGTATTATTGGCCGTCTAACTTCATAGTTGAAGCACAATTAAGGCTGTAATGCATTGATTTATTTTTATGCAACTTCTAGATTAATATTTATAAAAAAAACTGCTTGTACCATTGGCCGTCAAGTTTCATAGTGGCAGCACAATCTAGGCTGATCATGCATTAATAAAATCTTATACGACCGAGGTTAATGCTCCCATTTGTGCTACATGTATAAACCTAATTTTCCTGCGAAATCTCCTCCAGTATATAATACTTTTAACACAAGTTATCATAATTAATGTTTTCAAGATTACATTTGTACAATTTAAAACCCGACACAGAATTTAAAATTTTACGGGATTGATTAATACATTATGAGCAGATAAAAAGTAAATGCACCACCTAATTGCATTGAACAAAAATTTTAATTTTTTCACAAGAAGTAAAGAGAATTTATAATGTAGTGCAAGATTAATTACCCTAATCTGTTTTTTGAATTCTGAAACTTTATTAGTAAAATATGTGGAACTTTGCCGCACTAGAAAAATCTGGGGTAAAATATGCGGAACTTCTGAAATATTATTTTTTAAAATTTATTATTAGCTGGCATATTTTTTTAATTTCCTAAAGTTTTGATAATATATAAGCCCCGAGTGGAATCTCCTAGCGCAAAGGGCCAAGTTGTTTGGTTGGTTGCTTATGTCTGCGCTGCAAGTTTTTTGTAGTTAAGCTCAATATAAGTCATATATTGCTGTTACAGATGCATTAATTTTAACAAAAAATAAATTAAATATAAATGTAATCTTACTGAACAGCATGTCGGAAAGAGCCAGAAAACATGCTTATCCATGCCTGGATTGACCGCCTCCTTAAAGAAATTTATTGGTTATTCGGTCGGAACAAATCAAACAATTGAAAATTCATCAATTAAATAGGCCTTATATCAGGAGGTGAGGACACGTTGAGCCCGGCATGATCAATTAGCAAGTCATGTTTTCCTAAGGTGCCCAGGTTTCCCTACCAGTTGTAGCCTTGTAGGTCTCTATAGGAATTTTTTTTTTTTTCCTTGAAAAATATAGATTAGTTTTATTGAAGAATGGTTTAGCGACTTTTCTACCAGCATTTTTATGTGATAGTGGGATAACACTATGTTCTGAAGATTATCTCAAACTATGATAGTAATTACTCTCTGTTTTTTCCCTCCCTCAAAACAGCACATGGTCAATATATAGTTTAATCAATAGGAATATCAAGTATTATGCCTCTTTGACTTTCTAATTAGTGGAAGAAATTTAAATGTTCTATTTGAAAACCAATGGATTTAAGTATACGAGCAATAATAAATTTTTTTTTTATGTTCCAATTAGAATTTTGGCATATTGCATGGCATCAATGCGAAACCTGCGCAGCTTGTATCCCTTAAAGCCTCCAATTATTAAAAGTTTTAATGTGTGTTTTCGTTTCCCTTCTTTTCCCAAGGTATAGAAAGTTGGTCGGATTACATGTTTAGCATACATTACATGGAAACAGTAAGTCTTGGGATCAGAAAATGGGGTAATTAGCATGTGGTCTTTGTTATTATTATTATTATTATTATTATAATTATTATTATGAGCATTTCAATATTTTAAGTTTTCCGTGTCATAAATTATCATAATTTTAATTGAAAAATACTAAAGTCCAATATAAAAGATGGATGAGACCCGTTTAATATGATCTCACATACTAAATTACAAACAACTAATACCAATTGTTAAAAATGTTATTTAAATGGAAAACTTATAAGAAACCAATTTTTATATTTTTTTTCAAAATGTTTTACTATTTTGTGGTATTTTAGAAAATCCATGATATAAGAATTATGGACCTAATGATTTCTAAAATATCGAAAAAATAAAAAAAAATAGCAAAAAAAAATAAAAAATTTAGTTTTTTTATAAATTTAATGTAAATAGCATATTGAACGATTCGGATTTGTCATTTAAAATATGAAACATGAGAACAACCGTATTTGACGGACTCCATTTATCTCATATATTGGACTCTAGCTAGCATTTCCCATCTTACTTCTATTTATATTTATATATCTAAAAATTAAAATTCAAACGCCATATTCGAACTATTGATCTTGCTTAATCTCATGAGAGATGTATTTTCATAAAAGTTCAACCCTGTACTAAAAAAGATTGAACTATATATACACTTAGACGAAGACTAGATATGAAATTTTCCTGGACGATTTTTAGCATGGTTCTAATTTGTATATTTGAATACATCACATTTAAATTTAAAGGAATGTAACTATTTTTCATTCCAACCATATGTGTAAAGACCAGACAACTTTACTTACATGGCTTTTGTAATTTGGTTGGACTTGCTGATTAACTTTTTTTATAAAGAGAAATTTTTAATAAATAAAGTTATAATTATTATTATATTTAAGCGAATTACATTATGAACATAAAAGTTCTTTAATTGCACGTTGCCAATTCGTTGGGAACAGTTGTCCATGTTGTGTTGACTTTTAGAATGTGGACATTGTCTTGCTATAACTACAATGAGTTATCCCAATAATTTCAATTTCCTACCGGCACCCTTACCGGCCAGATGGCCGAAATCCGAAATTTTCTGGTATTTTTCGAAAATTTCTGGTATTTTGTCTCACAATACCGAAACCGCCGTTTCGGTCACTGTTCCGGTACCCGGTATTACCGGAATTTTCCGGTAAGGGGTAGGAATTTGAAAACACTGAGTTATCCATATATATAAAAGAAAATTAACTAGTTATTTTAATGAGATGTGTACCTTTGGTACTTGGTAGGTATTTATTTTTCTTCTTACAGATTTTGGCAGCACAAAGTCAACTTGCTCCTAGGACAGTTACCCAAAATGTACATCATCAAATTGTCCCGATACATTAAATTCAGAAAAAATGAAAATAATGTCCCTCTTCATCGGATACTATGGCTACTAGAAAGAGTAGCAGTCAAAAACACACGTGATTTTACAAATTGTTGTGTCAATTGATTATGTTCCCCTACCATGGTGGAATTAGATATAAAGTCATGTTTAAAATACACTTTTTATTTTTGAACTAGGACCAACTAAGGAGGGTTGTCGGTTTTCATTAAAGCAGGATTAAGATGATCAGAACAAAGTCACAAACGAATGGATGCCATTGCCACTCACTTTTGAAAACCATCCCTATTAACATACACTTTTCATTACTGAATGGATTTGCAATAGTGCACATGTTACCTAAAAAAACAAAAGCTACATTATAGTGGTCTAACGGATTCTTTCCAAATTTTAGTCATGATATCAAAAATCAGTTTTCCAAACTAGTGGCTAAGGACAAATAATGCATCACAAATGAAGGGGCTTTTGTTTCAGAAAACTTTGTAGTTGCTACCAAGGTTGTCATAAATGAAGGCTGTAGTTCAAAATATGACGAGAGATTTCTTATAGATACTTAAAATGAAAGACTTAAAACGTCATCTTTATCTCAAAACAAAAATTCAGTCACGGTACCAAAATCTAATAGATTTTTCCTTAACATATATGATACGAGTCCCTGCAATTGTATATAGCACCATAAATTCCTAATTACTACAAAATCGCACATATATATAAATAAATTCCTAGTTATCCACAACAATATATTAGTTCCTACTTACCCACAACCAATTGGCCATTTTTAACTTTGGAGGGAACGTGATCCCTCGTTGTTTTCCATGATGATTCACGCCTTCTAATAATTCTGGTACCAACCAGCAACCAGAAGTCAATCGGCCAGTTACTGTGTTCACTTACTCAAGGTGGAGAAAGACTATACAGCCATATTAATTTTGGTACATCGCAAGCAGCATAAGATGCCTACTACATAAAAAATAGTTATTCCATTAATTGTTGTGCAAAGAGGTTCAGTTCTCAATGAAATAAAGGGGGGAAATTTTTTATTTAAAATCTAGAAACTATTTTTATTCTAATTCTTTTAAAGATGCAAAAAGGAAGTGTCAAAGAGTGCCTGTTTTTGTTTCTTTCCTGTAATATTAATTTATTGGAGTAAGTCCATACAAGCCGGCATAGATCAAAGAAATATATAAATGAAAAAAAAAAAAAATATCAATGGCAATAGTTGAGAACAGGCTTGGGTTTATACCTTTGCAATTTTGTTGGTCAATGGTACGTGCAAACCTAATTCTTGAATGTAGCTGAACTTTATATAGACCTTATCCTATCTTTCAGGCCAATATCTGTTTTAAAGCAATACAAGTGAGACTTCTCTCTTTGCTCTTCTTCTAAACTTAAAGGAAACATTTGTGTGGAGCTGTTTATAAAAGACATGCTCCATGCATCCTTAATTAGTTCCCTTTTTGGATTCTTCCATTTCAAACTACTTCATTGAGGCCTAATTATGTCTTTCTGGTCAAATCTAAGTAACCTTTTTTCTTTTTTTTTTTCTCTTCTGTCTTAGCTTAATCAGTTACACGTATATTACTCTTACAAATTGGCCGGTTTTAGTTTACATTACTTTTGAGAAACCGTATAGACAAGTTACATATTACAGCAAGGCTTTGTTGTGAATCTTTATTCATTTTTTGGTGTTACCCAGTTTTTAGCACTGGAAAATTCACTGCTATTTTGTGTGCATGTAAACTACAGATCCAATGATGAAGAACTACCCTCTATCATACCAAGCTGTAGACAAGGAAACAGAAGCAGAAAGCCACTACATTCTCTCACAACATAACAGCAATGGATACACAGTTGGAGCTCCACCAAAGAAACGTTTAACCGAGGAATTTTCTCATACTTTCAGAGAGTTCTTTTTCCATGACGACCCACTGTACCAGTACAAGGATAAGTCCAAGATAAGGCAATGCTGGCTTGGGCTCCAAAACTTCTTCCCAATTCTTGAATGGGGAAGGCGTTATAATTTGAAAATGTTCAAAGGAGATCTCATTGCGGGTCTGACAATTGCAAGCTTGTGTATTCCTCAGGTGCAGGGCTGTCTGACTAATTAGTTCCTGCTTATATGATTCTTCTATACTCTTGATATTCTAAAAGTATTTACATATCTGCAAACTCATACGAGGACACAGAACTGAGATAATTTTAATTTCTTCTCATTTACTAGGATATTGGCTATGCCAAACTCGCCAACGTCGATCCTCGTTATGGGCTTTGTAAGTTCTATAATTCTTCAATCTCACTATTGTACTAACAAAGACAATTACATTGTGTAGCTAATCCGCCTTTCAACGTGCACAGCTCAACTATTTTACTGTTTCAATTTTCGGAGAAAATATGTTAAAGTATCTACAAAAAAAAAATAAAAAATAAAAAAATAAAAAAATATGAGAAAGAAACTATGTTGGACAGATGCATTCAGTAGTTCCGTAATTATCTGTCCTAAATTGAAAATAACTTGCACATCTGTCCTTATCATTGAAGTCCGTTTTCTGAAAAAATATTAGAACTAGATTACTTTAGGCGACTGTCTTGTTTTTAAGTTTGTACTATGACCACTTTATTGTGCTGCATGAAAGGAGACTTTCAGTTTACCAGATTAAGATATCAGCTAAAAAGATTCAAGAATCCTCTTTATATATACATCTGATAAAATGCGCATAATTAACTTGTTGCTCCACTATAAACAGAAGGATATCCTTTGTTATACAAAGCAAGGTATAAAAACCTAATATGATCAATTACTGGTCAGGGCTGCACTGATAGTTACCTCTATACGTATCTTGAATTTGTTTTCTTTTCAGATACAAGCTTTGTCCCACCACTAATTTATGCGTTAATGGGGAGCTCGAGAGATGTGGCAATTGGGCCAGTTGCGGTGGTTTCACTTTTGCTTGCCGAGTTCCTCAGACGTGAGTTTGATCCAACAAAAAACAAAGAAGAGTACCTCCGTCTTGCTTTCACTGCTACCTTCTTTGCAGGAATAACTCAATCCATACTAGGCTTCCTTAGGTAGTTCGAATTCCTATTTTCAACTCAAATTCACTGTTTCCTTGAAGGAGTAAGACAATAACATTTTTTGTGTTTTCAATAAAGTAACATTTTCGATATATCAAGGCTGCATAGTTGATCGATGTCTTTGTGCAGGTTGGGTTTCATCGTGGAATATTTGTCACATGCAGCAATTGTAGGGTTCACAGCAGGTGCAGCCATCACAATTGGTCTCCAGCAGCTGAAGGGCCTTTTTGGAATTACAAAATTCACAACACACACTGATATTGTCTCTGTCTTGCATGCAGTATTCAGCAATGCTCACCATGGTGTAAGAAGAGAGCACATATTTCTCTAATTCAAAGTTCTGAAACATATTTTATACAGTTTTTAGAATTAAAAAAAAAACTGTACATAACAACACAATCACATATGGCACTTTAATTTTCTTCTTTTTACAGTGGAACTGGCAGACAATGCTGATGGGGACAATATTCCTGGCATATCTCTTGACCACAAAATATGTTGTAAGAATAATTTTACTTTCAGCAGTCTGAAACCTAAGTTTTTCCCTCAATGAGATATTCAATATCCTGGAAACTAATGGGCTGGATCAGCTATTTATACACTACTTTCAAAAGTAATAAATGAACTTCTACATTTGCCAGACTTTAGTTTGGGAAAAAATATACACATCTAGATGCCTGGATTAAATGCATAAAGTTAAGCAATGTTAGGATTACTTTTTGAATGCACACTTGTTATTTTAACTAGATTAATTTACATTATGATATTATCCTCAGGTTAATGTCTGATTAAAAGCCAAAACTATCATTTTGCCTACACCCCAAATCGTTGTCCTAGTACTAAGATTTATCTTCAAAGAATTGCATGCCAGGGATAACCATATTTTCATCAAACATTAAGCATAAATTAGTAATACATTTGTAAGGATTGACTTAACTAAACGTATTATCAGTACATAATAGGAAATCTTCATTTCAGACTAAAATCATATGATAGCTTTTACAAATTTTTTTTGAGGGTAGATAGCTTTTACGAATTAATTTGTAATAAGCTGCATATGATTGTAGGACAAGTTTACACCTATCCATTATTAATGTTAGCTTCCATTTCTAAAGTATTGCTTCTAACAAATTGCAATTATAGGCATTAAAAAATCCCAAGATTTTCTGGGTGGCTGCTAGTGCACCATTGATATCAGTTATTGTATCCACCTTTTTTGTCTACATAACCCGTGCAGACAAGGATGGGGTTAAAATTGTAAGTTTATTTTTTTTCTCTCACCTTTTTCCTTTTTATTTCCCTCTATATCCTGGTCTAGTATAACTAGAGACAAGACTAATTAAATAAGAAGCAGATTATAGAAAGAGAGCTGAGACAAATATCCCTGTAAGAGTAACTTCAATTGGAGATAACATTATGTAAAAGAAAATCTTTACAATGGTATGGAACTATGTAGAAGTTCAATCATTTGTCAGGGAAAAATGTACTAAGATAACAACAAGAAATGAATTTATTAGCATTTAAACTGCGTACCACTCCTGATGATCCTTGACCTACAATGGCGCAGAAGACAGCAGGCATTAATGTGCCATTCATTCTTCTCACTGGCTTCAGCTTGCAGCTGCGCAAATTAAAAAATGTTCTATGAAAAAATAAAAGTGCAAGAAAAGAGAACAATATTCTCAGACTTCACTGTATAGTAAACTGGCACAAAGAAGGTTTACCTAGACAAGTAGGCTTTGCATGTCATGCTCGTAGGATAGTCTAAATAGCCAAGCTGGATACTCACTTGAGTTTTGAAAGCTCATTAACTTTTGGTAAAATGCTTACATAAACTAAATTTTTACTTTTTCACTCACCCAAGTGCATCAGGATCTCCCAGTGAAACAGAAGTAATCATCAGGTCAACCAATATCAATGTTAAGAATCATGTTTATGTTAAGACTTAGGAGGCTAATAAGTAATAACCAATAAACAAGTCGTTTAAGCATTTCATCAAACACCTTCTGTGCGCATAAGCTATCCATTTTATCTCCTCTCTCTTGAAGAGACCAAGGGAGGACTGGACCGGACCGGACCGGACCTACTGGTTTTTGCGGAGACTATAGGAGAAAGGGCCATTCCTAGGCCTTTGAAACCCTTCTTATTTCCATTATAAAGCCCATTTATATTGGGCCTAATTTTGGGCCGAAAGTCGATTGGAAAGAAAGATCTAATTGAACATTTTAAAAGGACTTAGTGCCACAAAAACCTTTTCCTAGATTTAAACAGATGCGTAAAGAAAAGTATACAGAATTACTATTTCGGAAAAAAAAAAAAATACAATCAGATAACTTAAATATAAAAGAAACTTAACAGCTCAATTATTTTATATCATCATCATCATTGACGATTGGTGATTTGGTGATGTACTTGAACAATTTACAGGTAGGTCACATAACCAAAGGAGTTAACCCGCCGTCATTGGACAAGATTTATTGGTCTGGACCTCTCCTGAAGAAAGGCGCCAGAATTGGAATTGTCGCAGGGTTTGTCGGTTTAACGGTAAAATCACTAAACACCCGGAAAATTTACAACTCTGGGTCACTATATATTATTTTGCATTAAATTATTGAATTGTATATGATTGGTCAGGAAGCTATAGCCATTGGAAGAACATTTGCAGCAATTAAAGATTATCAAATTGATGGAAACAAGGAAATGTTGGCATCAGGAGTTATGAACATTGCTGGCTCTTTCACTTCTTGCATTGTGGCAACAGGTACTAATTTTTCATCACACCAAAGCTCCAAAATAAATCATTTTGAAAACCTGAAGTCATCTGCGTTCTATTTATTATAGGACTGGAACTTATCATACAGAGAAGCTGTAACTATCGAAACAAACAATCATTCATTATTTGTAATTGCCAAATTTTTCAGGGTCCTTTTCAAGATCAGCGGTGAATTTCATGTCAGGATGTCATACGACCGTGCCAAATATTGTAATGGCTCTAATAGTGTTGCTAACCCTGGAAGTAATCACACCTCTTTTCAAGTACACACCGAATGCCATTATTTCTGCAATTATCATAAATGCTGTTATTGGATTAGTTGATTTGGGGGCTGCATTCAAAATTTATAAGGTCGATAAAATGGATTTTCTTGCATGTATGGGGTCCTTCTTAGGTGTTGTTTTCAAATCTGTTGAAGTTGGCCTTCTGATCTCGGTGAGTTAACTACAATCATACAAATATCGCATCCTTTTTGTCAGTTTTATGATTACTTTATTAGTACGTAGAATCGGTAAGCCTTGTAGCCATTCAGGATTAAATAAACAAAATGAAAGAGCACCTAAGCAAAGGGCATCATAACTTATTATGAAAAAACATATAATGAAAATGAACTACAATTCTATCTTACACAGTTAAGTCAATCATGCATATTTGAAAACTTACAGGCTACATATAACACAACTTTCATTAATTGTGCAACTGTATTGTTTTATCAATTAGGTTACATTATCACTGGCTAAAATACTCCTTCAAGTAACAAGGCCGAAAATTTTTGTACTTGGCAACCTCCCAAGGACTACTACTTTTAGAAACATTGAACAATATCCCGAAGCAATCAGAATACCAGGAGTTCTAGTCATAAAGGTTGATTCAGCCATTTATTTCGCCAATGCGACCTATATCAGAGAGAAGTAAGCAACACTTGTTTTGTTCTATTAGTAAGTCCGTTATGAAATTGACCTAAGTAGAATTGCTCAAACGACGCAAAATATATATTGTGATATTGCACATTTTCTTTTTGACATTGATAATTTTTTTAAAAAAATTACTGTGTGAAGCTACCAGCACCCCTTCTTTGGTCTATTTTACTGGTTTGTCTATTGTGAAAACTATTTGTTTGGTATGTAGTGCTTAATTTTGGCAGGAGCAAATATTTCAGGTCGTCTCTGTTTCACATTGCCCTTCTCGTGTACAATCTGATTGTGTGCGATAAGAAATTCTAAGCCAAATTAAATAATTGGAAAGGAACTTCTGTATATATTTAATTACTTGTGCTTTAACAAGGCTAAATTATAAAATATTTACAGAATACTAAGATGGTTAAGAGATGAAGAGGATCTAAATAGACACCATGGGCTAGCAAGAACTCAGCACTTAATACTTGAGATGTCAGGTATTCAAAACATTGAGACAATATTTTTACCTTTATATGTTTGAATTTAGCTGGCTTTATTACCATTTTTCTTGACAACTCTTCATGTAATTATTTCTACAGCTGTGACCGACATAGACACCAGTGGTGTTCATGAAATAGAGGAGCTGTTCAAAATCCTCAAAAGGCTATATATCCAGGTTAGCATTAGAATTTTCCAAAATGCATAATTATGTAGAAAGTAAAAAATAAATTCAGTACATACAAAGGATCATTTTCCCACTAAATGCCAGCAAGTACAGGCTATTTTGTGGACACTTATAATATGCCATCCAATATATAGTCCACACCTGTTACTTAGATTTTGAGGCCTATAGTAACCATTAACCAAAATAAGAGATCTCGCCCTGTCGCCCATTATCACAAAATAAGAGATTTTGGACTGAAATTAAATTAAACACGTCCCAACATTTGGGACGATGCAAAATTCATTAATGTTACTGCTAATTAAGTCCTAACACATGTGGAGGATAGTAACAACAATAAGTTTATATTTCTTTTACCTTAGCTTGAACTTGTCAATCCCGGCCCAGTGGTCATGGATAAGCTCCTGTCAGCAAACTTCATTGACCTACTCCGTGAAGAGCATCTGTTTGTGACGGTAGGAGATGCCGTGGCACATTGTTTTGCCAAGTCCAAAGACCAAGAGGAAGCATGAAGCAAACGAATAGCATGACTATATATAGGTGCATTTTATCAAACGCCGTTGCACTATCACAATGAAGTTTTGTCGTGTTAAATGTATATTTTTGTTATCAAGAGAGTGCATTATTTATTTGGTAGTGGCTAATTGTGATGGTATAGCCGTATAGGAGCTAGAAGGGATTGTTTTTGTGGTATGGCTTTAGGCGATTATTTGTGTAGCCAATGGCTCCTGTCCATACAGACTTCATTTCTGGCGCTGCACACATTTCTGACATGATTCTGGGGTTGGACATTTCTCCGTATGTAGATGAACTAACAATTCTGCAATTTTTTCTATAAGCTTTATATACTTACGGTGGGTTTGCACCTAACTAAACTTGTGAGGGATAAAGAAGTTGATATCATGGATGTATTTCGTTATAATGTTTGGTAGGTGGGAGGCAATCACCCTGTCAGGTGGTCATCACATGTACGTGTAAGTAAATGCTTGCTTAAAAAATGTTTTGATTTATTATTTTCCCATGTTATTTCTTCGTCGTTCTTCTTCTTTTGTCTTCTTAAAAAAGAAAACTATTCAACTCTGTTTCATGTTCAACTCAAAAGAAAAAAAATAAAATAAAAATAAACTCTGTTTGATATTTAATGGGTGGCCGTTTTTACTTGTTTTTGTATAACTTCTTATATTAATTATTTCATATAAAGAATAGATATTTCTTGTTTATAATGTAATCTATGTTTATCGTACACGTACATACATACATATGTATATGCATAGGTATATACATATGTGTAGAAATAGTCAATGACGCAATGCATGACACCAATCTTCCGTTGCTGCTGCATAAAACCTGAATTTTAAATTCAAAATGTGGGTTGAGCCAGTAAATTTGGGTATATATATATATATCAAACTTTTGTAGGAAATCTAATTAATAATGTTAGAAATTTCTTAACTATTTTCATATCAAAAAGCTATTTTTCTTTTTAAAACTTTTACAATTTACAGTTTTCATCCTATCCACCAAGTAATAAAAATATCTTTACAAAATAAAAAATTTTATTCTTCCCTATAATATTTTATCATGTAAACCGAATTGAGCAATATATGCGACTGTGTAGAGAGAAAGAGGGAATCAGGAAAATCGTATACCAGTATATGGTTCTATACAGAGCTCCGATTCTAGATCTTGAATTTTGCAATCTAAATACAATGGCCGATCTGAGTCATACACTCATCCGATTCGATATAAACATCAAAATATCACTGGATATAAAATTTTATTTTTCTTAGGGACATATATAATGTATCCTCTATTTTTTTGACATGAATATACAGTTTAGGAATATTGATTAAGTGATTCTTCTCTTTTTAAAAGATACCAAACTATTCTAAAATAAGAAAAAAAAATCTATAAGATAATGACACGTATTTCAAACTATCAGACTGAATTGTTTGAATTTCTTGGCGAACTGGTGGGATGCGCGTGAACACGTTAACTCCACATTATACTGGTAATTCATTTTGGTGCCATTTTTCGCTAGTTGGGTTAATGGGTTCCACATGCACTTCATTGGGTGTCTCTCTTTACCCGGGCAGCCGGGTAACACCCTAACAGGGTGTTATTTGATCGAATCTACAAATAGTGGACGCTCTTTGAGTGTATTATTAAGCGTCCAAAGAAAGCTCACTTCAATTTTGTGGGATAATGCGTTTATTATAACTGGTACAGTAAGTAAGGAATGCATTTATGTTTTGTGGGTAATGGGTTTTGAAATGCTTGCTAATAGCTAGGTTGTATAAGAACTCGAGAATCATTCCATTTATGACGCGAGAACATGGAAATAATTTTATAATAAATATGGTGTTGATAAGTTGAAAGTAAATGGTCCCTACATAATTTATGGATAAAAAGATAGAACATCAGACTATCATCATCTGTATCTTACATCTATGATCTTGATAACTTAAACCAAAAGCAATTATTGATATATAATTTGATTTCAAACCAAAACAGAGGTGAGGTCAAAAGCTTTTAATTAAAAAGTAATTGTGTTTGCCTTATGTATGTACGTTAGGATAAAATCATATTGAGATTTAGTTGCAAGTTGTAGAAAAGATTTGATACATATACTTATATAGGGTGCGTTTGGATGGATGGGAATAAGACATTACTTTGGACTAAATAGCTAATCTAGATTAATAGCCAATCCAAACAGCTTAGGATTAAGAGTTTACTCCAAATCAGAGTCAGATTAACTAATCTAACAAAATGTTGGAATAAAAAGTGGGATTAAAAATTTGGAAGGAGGGGAAACAACTCATTTGGTCCAGAGCTCATTATTTTTTCTTTCATCATCCAAACAAGAAGTTTTATTATGAGAATAAGCTTATTCTTAACAATTAAGAATTAAAATTTTTAATCCTAAATAATTAATCCTGCCCTTAATCTCATAAGATCCAAACGCACCCATATTTTTTATTTAAATGTAGCTAGGTTGTCTACACCACCTGTACCCAATAAATTTTGTATAATTGTTGATACTGGGATGACCTGCGGTACTGATTGAAGTTATTTTCGTTATATTTTATAAAGTTTTAGCTGCGACTGTATTTGTACCATTTTGTTTATATATATTCAGCTCTTAAGTTAATGAACAAGAGAAATAAAAAAAAAAAGAGCAATTGTCGAGTATTTATAAATTGATGCATTTTCTACACGAGCATGACATGACAAATTGAGTTGCAGGGACTTTCACAAAAGTATATGAACATAGTCAAAAGAACTCAATTTGAACAAAAAAAAATAAAGAACTGGTGGATAAAGATAAGGTAAAAAATGGCATGAAGTATATCAAGAGAGTTTTTTATAATGAAAATTGGGGTAAGCTCATTGGAAAAAAAATAAAAGAAAATAAAATACAGAAGAGCTTTTGGAACTTGCTCTAATATATCAAAATAAATTCAAGTGATTTCAATGTAATCTCACTACCATGCAGAGTCCTGAGCCAGATATTGTAGAAAAAATTAATTGAAGTATGTGAAATAGAGTCCTATTTTATGGTTTTGCGTCCAATTGTCTTTACGTATATGTTATAACTTATCGCTTTTTGTCCGTCTTTTCAAGAAGAAGCTGAGTGGATGAATAAGCCAAAATTGGATCCTGAAATACCTGCAGAAATGATACAACAAATGGCTCGACAAATAGAAGAAATAGAGAGTGAGAACATAGCTGAGATTACTCGATTGGTGGCACAGAATGAGGAAATTTTTGAAGAAATTTGCGATGTAAAGAAAAAGAGAAAAACAAAATCTGTTCTTCTAAAGCATGAAAGAGGCATAAAAACCAAAGCTTACAAGGAAAACGTATGAGATATTAAAAGGAATTCCAAGTGTTGTTGATGCTATTATAAGGCTACAAAAATATCTAGTAAAATCGAACAATGCCTTCAAAAACTGGAAACACGATATGAAATCAAAAGGTACAACTCATGAATATATTATCTAGTAATAATATCTGCATTAATATCCGATTGGCTTATTATGTAATTAGTTTGAGTCATTTTCTGCTTGGGTCAGATCGGAAGCAGTAGTGAGAATAATTTGCAATAATATTTTTAGTATACGATGAATTTTTTGCTCATTCAAATATAAGAGTATTATTGATTCCTCAAAATGGAGTTATTAACCCACGGAATTATCGTACAATAGAGGGACTCATCGAGCTTAGCTCAATACATAAATTTTTATTGTATTAAATTTTATTTTGTTCTTATAATTAAGTTATATATAAAACCAACCAACATAATTAAATTTAGTATGATGGGGCTAAATTGACGAAAAAGAGGCACATGAGGATGATGCAATGCTATCGTCGTCGGAGGAGGAGGAGGAGGAGGGGGGGAGGAGAAAAGAAATGAAAATAGAAAGGGGTCGCAAAAATCAGAAATAAAATAATGCACTGCCAAATTATTGTCTAGTAGTGAATCGGATCAATTTTATGAATAATAATACCCGGCACACAAATAGTTATAGAGTATCACGTTACAGAAATATGAAAAAATGTTATTTCACAATGTTTCGAGTGTCGGGCTATAATTAACTAAACGATTCCAACACCTACACATAAGTATTTATATTTTTTATTTCTCAACCATTTATTACACTTCAATTCAAAAGGAAAATAGTTATGCAGAGTGGAAATTGCACAAAAGCACAAGGAAAATCATTCCCCTCTGCCCTTTCTATCCACTAACCTCACGATCACAATTTATCCAAACAAAGAGAATCTCTGATTTTTCATTAGCTTCCATTTGCCTCTAACCAAACACAATGCAAAGATACAAGTTAGAATCAATTATTTAGAATAAAATTTTATTTCTTATAGGGTAATTTAGAAATAACTTTTTTAAAATTAAGAGTGTTATTTTTAAGCAGTTTCAATTCAAAATAAATATTTAATCCGAGTATGTTTAAATTATTTTAAATCCGGATTAAAAGATTAGTTGGAATAAAATTTTAATCCCATATAAAGATTATCTAAAAGCTATTAAGGAATGGTAACCACTTAAAAATAAAACTATTAATTCAAAAAAGTTTACTCTCAACAATCTAGAAATATTTTTTTTTATCCTCAATAATTAATCCTAATTTTATTTTGAATGATTCAAACGTACCCATAGATTTGAAATATGTATACATAAAACTCACACCAATGATTATTTCAACATGCATTTGCGCATCCATATCATCAACCCCAGATCAGATCTATTAAGGATTTTATAAAGCAATTTGCCTCCCTTTCGAATATTACCGGTTGGAATTTTATTTCCAATTTTCGCTGATTGAAGTGTTTTTAAGTTCCCAATCAAGTGTCACGCATTTTATTTCAAAATTAAATTTATCCACATCGAAGTCAATCTAATTAAAAAAGTTATCGTTAATAAAAATGTTAATAATATGAATTAAGGATTTTTAATATAATCATTTTATAGAGAAATCACAAAAATATAATTCAAAATAAATTATAAAACTTTATGAAACATGATACTCAAAAAAATAATAATAATAACGAAAACAATGATTTTTTTTAAAACATGTGTTGTATATCTCTCGTTTTACCATCTATTAATAGTTTACATGATATATTGCCACGAAAATAGACACATATTTAGCATATTATGTTAAGGAAGAAGAATCTTTCTATTAATAAATATGATATTTTACAAAATATTTCTTATATTAATTTTTTAGAAGTTCTATGTTATTATAAATAAGTATTCTATATAATACCGAAAATCTAATAAAAAAATAATTATCTTCTCTCTGAAAACTCTTGCAAAAATTCAACAAGATGTATTTTTAACTACAAATAACTTGAGATTTTGTTCCAAAAGAATGCGGCACCAAACATTTCTCATTTGTTAATATGTTTTGTTGAAAGTACAAACTTCATGGGAATCGTGGCACTAATTGTTTCCAGCTTCCCTAGGGGACTGCAACCAAAATAATAAACTGAAATAGATAAATGAATCAATAAATAATTCCCTGTTTACGTAATAGAGGCAAACGCGGATGCTATGCCTAAAGTTAAACAAGACTGCGTAATAATTATCAACCAATTATGTACAAGCCTGGGGGGATCATAGTTAGATTAGATAATTCATCAACAGATGCTGCCCAATAGATGCGATTGAAACTTAAATGACAGATCTGTAAAATGATGTTTGCTTTTTCTGTTTCAATAAAATCATTGGAGAGACCTCTCAGCTTTCTTTCATTTTTTTATATTCTTTTAGCTTTTAATATAGCCCATATATATTTTAATATCTTAACATAATTAAATATTGTCCAACAATATCAAAACACACCAAATATTTCCTGTTGCAACATTGTAAGGAGATGTACTGTCGAATGTTGCAATTCAATAAATGTTCACAAGCTCGACTTTTAAGTATGTATTAGTTAAAATGCCAGTTGCCTTTTCTTTTTCAAAAAATGCCTAAGATATGAAATCAGACTTCTTAGATAAAAAATCAATGTTTTAGATAAGGTTGGTGCATTAAATAATCATGTGGAGTGTTTGATTGGACAAAGAATTAAGGGATTCAAACTGCATATTATTTTACGTGAGTATTTTTTTTAAAAAAAAATTAGATAAAATCAAGGGACCATGTTAGTGACCATCAGAACATATCAAAGGTTGGGAGACTAATGTGGCGTGGAAATTAGTTTATTTGTATTTTGTGCCTCACCTACACCGGCAAATGAGTTCTCGTTTGTTACTTTTTTATTCAACTAGGCTTTTTGTGCATTACGATATAATTCCGAGAGTTTTTTTTACACTATTATTTTCATTCAGAAAAAAAAAAATCTTATTGTTTTTAATCTTAATCATTAATCTAAAACAAGAATCAATTATTATGAAAAGGATTTTTATATGTAATGTGAATACAATCTTAGTTACTGGTAAATTTAAGGGGAAATATTATATTAATAATTGGTAAAAATAATGGCGGATTGGGTTACTTAACACATGCGCCCACGGAAATGAATGTCGTTCCTCCGTTGCTATTACCATTCCATTTTATTATTAAGGTAGGGAAAACTGATTGGATCTATTCCAGTTCTTCTGTTGCAAACAACTATCACTATCCATGGCGGGTCATGGTCATCAAGATTTTGGCACCTTCATAGTTTGTGTATCCGTGTAAATTGTTTTAGTTATTTTAATATTGGATTTCCTTATTGGAATATGAGTAAGTAGGACTTGTAAATACTTATTAAGTTTTGTTTGCGACTTGCATCTTTTTTTAGGAACTCTGAATATCCTCAAATTAGGACTTGTAAATACTTATGCCAACAAAATCATGCTCATATATAAATAATATTTATGTAGCATGAATATGAAATACAGTTATTTGACGTAACAAGTACGATGGTGTATTAATTAAACACCATTTATAGAGATGCTAACATTTTTACCTTGTCAAACGAATTCATTTGATATCGAACAAAAGTACAACGTGTTAAAGTAAATGCTAGTGCCTTGTATATAAAAAATAAAATAGTTTCAAGTGGGATAGAGGAGGTTCTATCTTTTCTAAAATATTTTGTACAAACAAAGGACTCAATTTTAATTAATTTCATAATTGACATGAAGAAAAAAAATTATTTGTCACTTTACAAACATAGCTTTCAATTTTTTGGTTCAAAACATTATAAAATGGACCCGGTGTTCGTTGGTTTCTCAATTATTCGCCACATGGACAGACACAGTTGAAAGGAGAAAGGGAAATAAACTCCTATTCTTGTGCTGTCGCTGTATAACATTCAATGTATCTGGACGGAATTTCGGCCTCACATATTTTATCTCCCTTTGTTTGTTTGACCTTTGACAGTCTCTAACTTCTGGTTCTGGGGTTCTCTGGGCCGAAATCTCGAATTTTGTGTTACAAGTCACTGACATGTGGGTTACATACTTATTATCGCACTTAAATGCTATTGGGTATCTTTTGGTCTATGGCCACACACAATTATTGAAACGGATCGATGGGGACCACATGAGACGTTTTAAATGGGTAACCTTCCTTTCATATCTAAAACTGTGACATTTTGCTACCTTCTATTTGTCCATTATTATTGTGGTCAGAATATACTTTTTTCTTTTGACTTGTATCCTGGACAATTATAGAAGATTGAAAAGTCCAATGTCGGTCTGAAGGGGAAAAAAAATGTAGTGAAAGTGCGAAGGAAATTACTTGTTTTCCCTTTTGTTTTAAAAATAATATTTATTGACGAAAGGTTAAAAAAAATTTAAAATTAATTAAATTTTGTAAAAGAATTATAGTCGATAAATTTTTGTGCATAAAAAACTTTTTCTCTAGTATTAAAGAACTGTATAATGAAAAATAACAAATTAATAGTAAAACAACTATACAATATAGATGGACAAATAGTAACTTATATTAATTATATTTTTAAGTATGTTAATCGTTTTACTAGTTATATTCTTTGTCTTGATAATTATGTTTGAAAATCACTTTTGAATTTAATTTTAACAATCAACTTTGGAATCGATGTCTGTTATTTGTCTCATTATTTATGTTAATCATCGTAATAATTATATTTAAAATTAAATTTTGAATCTGTTTTTTGACAATCATTTTTGAATTTTCATTGCCATGTAGTTGTGTTATCTATGTCATTACTCATTAGTTCTGTGCGTGCAGGATGGAGGTGCTGATGCGGGGGAGGGGTATTAATTGCATCGTGTTGAAAAAGACAAAAAGCCAAAAAGAAAAAATAATAGTAAATTGTTCATATAATCGATCATAGACTCCAATCCGTATTAATCCAAGGGATACTAATTTGTGGCATTAGATTTATGAGGCAGTGGGATCCTTTTCTTCTATTATTGAAAACGTCACTATTCACCATTTTTTAATACAACTTAATATTTATTGCTTTTTAATTGAACTTTTTTATTATTATTTGGAGTATGAATTTTTAATTTAGTTGTGAAAGTTGTTGCCATATATCTGATTTACTTATACCATTGGTAACCAATCTATTCATAAAAATATTTTTCGGACGGTGTTGAAAATTAAATCTATTCATGAATATGAAATGTCGTTTGAACAATATGTTGAAAATAGAGTGTTGTAGTTAAGAGTCAATTTACCCATTAAAGTTATAGCAAAAAAATTAAAGCTCTATTCGTGAACATGATTAATCTCAATACAACTACACAGAAAATAGAGCCTATATTCGATATTCATCCCTTCTCACATCACTCGAACTAAGGCTGGCAATTAGTGATTCAATCGAGATCTATTCGATTTTGTTCAAAATTAATTCGTTCAGCTCGTGATTATTTGGAAACCCCAATTATTTCGATATATAATTGTATTATCTAATTTATAATATTTAGTATAATTTGATTATATAATGTATTTATTCTTAGATGTAAATGTGAAAATTATATAAATACTTATTATAAAATATATATTAGTTTATAAAAAAAATCTAAAAACAATAAATCTTAATTAATTGTAACTTTTTAATAAAAAAACATTGCATTTTATTTAATGCAAAAAATATGAAATATATATTAAATTATAATAATTGAGCTTGTGTAAGACTTGATTACAGATTTACAGGTCGTATTCAATTATGCTCGGTTAAAAAAAAAAAAAAAAAAAAAAAAACTCAATTTAATTTTAAATCAACCTCTCACTAGAGTCAGCTTGCTCAAATTCTACTCGTTGTGATCCCTAATTCAAACGTACCCTACAATAAAGGGCTGTAATCACCCTATTAATAAGTGTTACTGCTGCATATGCACTGACCACATTTCACATTGACTTCAGACTTCACAATTTCACGTTGAACTCCAGATTAGGGGAGTCCGGTCACACTCACATATAGAAAAAGACGTTAGTTTTATTTCTGTTTTCGTGAGGGTATAATGGAAAAAGTTGTCTGGTCGGTAGCAGAGCTTCGGAAGCCATGATTGATTGCTCCAAACTCGCGCTTTTTGCTCCTTTTAAAAGGTAAACCTCCTTCTTACATGGACCTCTTCCTTTTTTATTTTGTTTACTTTTGCTTTAATGTCTCTAAATGGCAGTTTCTCTATTGGTTTCTTCGCACTTTGTACCTCGCCATTGGTGTGTCTTGATTCTTATGAACCCACTACATACACGTCTCAATAATTATTTATCTGATCAATTGTATGATTAATTAGTCCCCAGCTCGTATTTTATTATTTTAAAATTCATTGGTCAAAGTTTCTTCCAGAGTTGTATTTGCAAATTAATCACTAATTTTATCTTAAGCTGACTTAGTTCGTTTTGTAATTTTATTATGTTTGGATTGATTTTTTTAACAATGGCCAGTTCTGATTAGGCTGTATAAGAAGTTGGGTTTGCTTCCAAATTCTATTTTTATATAATTAACGATGCTCTTCTCTGTCATTTTGCTATAGCAAATGAACTTCGTTGGATAACTCTATGCTCTTAAACTATTTTAGAAATATTTATATATAAAATATATATGGAATTATCATATTTGGTTGCTAAATTGTGTGGCGCAGGGTTGTCGCTTTCATCTCTTTCATATAATGTAGAAAAATATACCTGCTCATATAGCAGTTCTTTAGTTATCTGATAAATTATAACTAATTCCAATATACGGTCTTTCAAAATTCAAATAAGAAAATTAAAAATATTAGCATGCACATTGAGCAGGAGCTAGAAGAATACAATTGTTCTCGTTTATAACATCGATAATATGTATGAAATCAGTTTTAAATACTAATCAGACGCCAATTTGACTTGTACCAACCTTCTACTAACAAGAAAATGTCCCTTCTTTAGTCCTCTATGTTCTTATTTCTTAGTTAATCTTCTTTGAAGTTCCCATGTAAAATAATAACAAAAGAAAATGTGCTGCAGTAAAATAGAAAAGAAAATGGAGAACAAGCAAGAATATCTAGATGATTAAGGAGGTCTGTAGTGAAATTTGACTTTTGGTATCCCACTTGCATCCAAGTTGCTTTTTAGGTTACCTCATCATATGTGTGTTTCAAAGGGGAAATGGAAAAATGGAGGCCTTTTTGATAAATAATGCAAAAGCATATTGTCTTTACGCCTTAGCTTAGCCAACGTAATTATGTCCTTAGTCAAACTATTAAAAGAACAACTGCACAAGAGTTGGTACGAATTTTAAAGAAAGATTGGCATTGATTCTGTCACTGTATTCCATTTATGTTTCTGATATATAAGAATTATAATTAATTAATTTTTAGGCTCCTGATGTTCCCGCAATTGTGTTTCTTATCCTGAATGATCTCGTTATAATAGCTAGAGACGATAAGTTGACCTAAGCAAGTATTAAACAATAAACGCTAAAGTATACATTTTATGTTGCTTTCTTATTATACGATAGCATGAATTGGCATTGAATAAAATAATGCACTGTGTTAAATACATTTATTTGGATTTAGCCCATTTCAGATCTAGATTCATGCCTGCCAACACAATTTTTGTTGGCTTATACGCATTGACCTGAATTTTATATATGGTTGTACTACTGGTATATAAGACTATGGACACCCTTGTACTTATCTACACACACCAAGATTGGCTTAATTTCAAACATTGTTCTTCCATACAAGTGAGGCCAATTTCTTCTCTTCTCTTTGCATTTTGTCAGAGAAAATGAAATTTTATAGCATAATCTGTATCCTTCTTTACTTCATTCATTTTCTCAATTTAATTCATTCTCAGATATGCTTTCAAGAGCAGTCTTCACATTTTCAAGCTGAACACAGTTTTCTTTGTTTGTTTTTTTTTTTTTTTCTAAATGTTTTTTATCCATTTTATATTAAGTAAAGTAATACACTTTTTCTCAAATCAATAATAATGGTTTCACAAATGCATCATTATGTTGCTTTAAGATGGCCTTTTTATCTTCCACTATTTATAATAGTAATTGCCTAACCTGACTATTATTCTGGTTTTGTCTTTTTATTCAAAAACAATGTTCAGAGCCTTCTCGTGTCCTAGACGAGGGGCCCAATGAAGAACAGCTCTGTTTCTAGCGAAAGGGAAATTGACAGCAGTAATGCCTCACAAGTTCGCCACATAGGAAATGATAACAGCACCCACGGCCATAAGGTCGGAGTTCCTCCGAGAAAAAATCTTTTTCATGATTTTGCTGCTACATTCAGAGAGGTTTTTTTCCATGACGACCCACTGTATGAGTTCAAGGATCAACCGAAAAGAAAGAAGTTCTTGCTCGGAATTCAGTTCTTTTTCCCAATTGTTGGTTGGGCAAGGGAATACAACTTTAAAAAGTTTAGAGGAGATCTGATCGCTGGTTTAACAATTGCTAGCTTGTGCATTCCTCAGGTACCTAGAATAACTTACTTGCTAGTTTGCACCAGGGCACATGGTTGTACCATTGCACATCATGTTTGTCTTTAATTAATTTAATGTCCTTTGACTTAATTGTTGTTAATTACGGGTATTGGTGCCTCTTTGATAGTTAATGCTTCCAGACTACCTAGGAAAATGACATTGATCCTTTTACACGACTTTACCAATGAAAAACTGGTGCTTCCGGAATACGTAATATTAATTCAAATTCGGTCATGATACCATTTTTCATCGCTGCGAAAAATATGGAACAACTGTGTCGTTTAATGTTTAAGAAATAGACTAGTAAAGAAAATGGAAAAGTTGTATGAGCAGTATTGTTCATAATATGCTATAGCATTTCATATGTTGCGCAGCATATGTACCTAAATTTTATTTTCATATGCTTCAAGTTCCAATTGAGCTGTTCTTACATTTGCAAAAAGAAAAGTTGGAAGATTCAATACTAAGATTCCATTTGTCTCTTATAGGATATCGGGTATGCAAAGCTTGCCAATGTCCCAGCTAATTATGGACTATGTAAGTTCAATTTTACTTGATTATAATACCGACAAGTGAAAATGGTTTAGCAACTCAACTGGTGAGATCATACAAGGATCACTTAATTGTATATAAAAGCAACAAGCTCGTTGTTGTAACTTCCATTATCACAAACATGCGCACTAAATTAAACTTATGAACCTTAACTTTATTTAATCAAATAAAAGGAAAAAGTAGTTACCCTAGTTACGAAGGTCATTCCTACGAATGAATGAACCGGAAATGATTCATAACATTTATTTTCAAGCCCAAAATGAACATTGTTTTACCAAACAAAATTACTCGATTTACAACAAAATTTACTTGTTTTACTGAACAATTAAATGTTTTTCTTGTATCAACTATGTGTTTGGTGTGATTTTTTTGCATAGTACGTCTTTTATTGGGGAACATTTAATCATTTTGGGCAGTGGGTTGTGTCAGAAAGATAGTAACTTGGACTTGCCTGCATGGTGTGGTTGGTATTTATACCATACTACTAATAAGAATTAGATAAACATTCAAAACAAAAAATGTTATTATGTAAAAATAATAAACAATATGTTGATTTTGTGTAGACACAAGTTTTGTCCCGCCTCTCATTTATGCGGCAATGGGAAGCTCGAGGGATATAGCAATTGGACCTGTTGCAGTTGTGTCACTCCTGCTTGGTGACATGCTAAAGAATGAAATTAATCCAAAGAAGCACCCAAATGAGTACCTCCGTCTCGCTTTCACTGCCACCTTCTTTGCGGGAATAACTGAAGCCGCACTTGGCCTCCTTAGGTAGGCACTTTACTATTTTCTCATTTTAAACCCAGTTTTCCAAGGAAAACTTGTCTTAACTTCTTTTTTTGTAAAATTGATTAAAGGCAAGTTTTTGTGAACAAGCTATTTTAAAATGATGGTATAATACTTTTCAGCTCTAAAATTTTCTTAAGGTATGTTTTCTTGCTCTACCAGGCTGGGTTTTATTATCGACTATTTATCGCATGCGGCAGTGGTTGGATTCATGGCAGGTGCAGCCATCACAATTGGCCTCCAGCAGCTGAAGGGACTTCTAGGAGTTAAGACCTTCACAACAAAAACTGACATTGTGTCTGTCATGCGCTCTGTGTGGAGTAACGTTCATCATGGGGTAAGAAAATTAAACTTGATATATCTCCAATTTACTAATTTCAAATGAACAAATAGAAAGAAAAGAAAAGGCATCATACTTACATTTTTAGATGCATGTTTTGCCTTCAAAAAAAAAAAAAAGATGTATGTAATATTTAATAAAAATATGCCATGCTCACGAAGTACTTTGGTTATGATTCTTTTCCAGTGGAATTGGGAGACTGTGGTTATAGGATTGGTGTTCCTGGCATTTCTTCTGACTACAAAATATATTGTAAGTGCTGTAACCTTTTCCGAACTTTTTGATAAAGAAAAGTAATTCTAGATGTTTCCAGACTAACCTCCAATATATTGCATATGAAGGCTAGCAAGAAGAAGAAGCTATTCTGGGTGGCAGCTATTGCTCCTATGATCTCAGTTATCATATCCACATTATGTGTTTACTTAACTCGTGCTGATAAAAAAGGAGTTAACATAGTAAGCTTTTAATATCATTTTAATTTCTTTCTGAAATTCCACTGGTATAGCCAAAGGACAAAGACCCGGGAAAATTAATGAACAAGATAAATTAGTCGAAACTATGATTATTATCATGATTGATAACAATAAACAATGAACCTGCAAAGAAAGATTAATCCAAACTAGGAAATTAATATTTTCTTAAACTATTTAATTAGTTCCTTAATTAGTTATACACGTATTAAATATATAGGTGAGGCACATAGACAAAGGAATAAACCCATCATCAGTGCACAAGATCTACTGGACAGGGACATACTTGGCAAAAGGAGCCAAAATCGGCATCACAGCAGGGATGGTCGGCTTGACGGTAAGGCCTTTGAAAAGTTTAGAAAGCTCAAGTTTACTATTTCAGCATATTAAGATTATCATGTTGAACCATGAATATCACTAAATGAATCAGGAAGCAGTAGCAATCGGGAGAACATTCGCAACCTTGAAAGATTACCCAATTGACGGAAATAAAGAAATGTTGGCGCTAGGTGTAATGAATATTGCTGGTTCCATGACTTCTTGCATCGTAGCTACAGGTATCATTATGAACAGAAATGTTAACTAGCCAATTTTAAGAACTTATGAATTTACATGGGAGATGATAAATTAAAAGCTAATGTTAATTAGTACAAGCTCAACACCAAAACGGACAGGGGAAGTAAATTAATTGCTTGCTTTGTCCAATGGTTAAGTATTTGCCCCTTTTCCCCTTTCTTTAGATATACACTTTATTTCCTTAATAGTTTGCATATATCCAAGTCTGGCAAGAGAAATAACCATGAATTAAGTACGTTGTTTATTTTCTCAGGGTCCTTTTCAAGGTCAGCGGTGAATTATATGGCAGGATGCAACACAGCCGTGTCTAATATAGTTATGTCTATGGTGGTTTTGCTAACTGTTGAAGTGATCACGCCTCTTTTCAAATACACCCCAAATGCAGTTATTGCAGCAATTATTATTAGTGCCGTCGCTGGATTAATTGACATAAAAGCAGCATGTCAGATTTGGAAAGTCGACAAGTTGGACTTTCTCTCATTACTTGGGGCTTTCTTTGGTGTTATCTTCAAATCTGTGGAAATCGGCCTTCTAATTGCGGTTGGTATTTTACTAATATCACACAAAGAAAATTTTTGAACGATATTTGATACTGTTTAGGATGGCATTGATTAGCTTCTTTTTAGCCTTTCTTGATTTATGAGGCTGTATTATCAATCCAAGGCACCAAAATGGTACGCCAAAGTAAAATGAGTTAGTACCAAAAGTAAAAACGAAAGTTCTATTTGTTTGAACACCCCTTGAGGTTCAAACTGTGCTTCTTAGAATTAATTTAAAATTCACGTTCTTTCTCCTCCATAAGCTTAGAACTATTTGCAATGGAGGCAAGAAAAGTATCTAATATATGCATTTAATTTGTTTCAATAAAACAGGTCGCATTATCTGTAGCTAAGATACTTCTTCAAGTCACAAGGCCCAGAATTGCTCTCCTTGGCAACCTTCCAGGAACTACTATTTATAGAAATGTAGAACAATATCCCAATGCATACAAAGTACCAGAAGTTCTAATCTTAAGAGTGGATTCAGCCATATATTTCTCCAATGCCAATTATATTAAAGAGAGGTACCATAACGCTCAACTATCCAGTCACATTGAACTGACGTTATATTCTTTCGATAATACATTTGATGATCTGAGAGTTCACTAACTTAAAAAAGAATTAATACACTAAAAAAAAAATTAGAGGTCTCAATTTTTCTAGGGAACCTTTGTCTTAGTTTTATTAGTTTGAGTATATATATGTCTTTATTTTGTCTGTTGATTCATTTTTTTACTTTGATGGGAATCTTTCAACAAATGAAAGCAAGTTTTATTACCTTGGCTTTTTATTACCATTGTGGGCTCTGTGGTGCTTATTAGGTCCTTTATTTATTTTTATTTATTTATTTTTTTTTTTTGTTGAGGCAAGGTTCTTATTAGAAATTATTTGACTCTTTCTGGAGTCTCTTTTATTAGTTCAGCATTTTTAGCTATAATCTTCTCTAAATGCTAGAAATGTAATATTTTTCCTACTAAAATATGAAACAAAAAAAATTGTTTTCCTCTGTTCTCTACGAAATAGTGTGAATCTCTTGTTTCAGAATATTAAGATGGCTGAGAGACGAAAGAGATCTGATTAGAGAGCATGGGCTACCAGATATAAAGTACTTGATAATTGAGATGTCGCGTAAGCAGATTTATACATGATTATTAATCTACAAAATTGATTCAACTTTGTTTTCTATATTAGTCAATTTTGAATTTATTTAATATGGATCAATAATGTATTTGTCATGCACTCTTTTCGACAGCGGTGACGGACATAGACACTACTGGCATCCATAGCTTAGAGGAATTGCACAAAATCTCAACGAAGCGTGAAGTCCAGGTTAGGATAAAATTTCAAGTTTCTAAGAAATGTAGTGCAAAATAAATAAATAAATAAAATATAAAGCAAGCATTGTAGTACCGTAAGAAAGCAAGACCGCCTTTTTTATCTAAGAACCAGATATTCATCATATCTACATAGAAAAGAAGTCCTCTATATATTAACAGATAGAGACCAACCTTTGCTGGCACAACTAAAAATTTATACATAATTAATTTCACTTGTTGTTACCTCAGCTTGTAATTGCCAATCCGGGCCCACTGGTCACTGACAAGCTCCAAGCTGCCAAATTCGTAGAGCTAATCGGCCATGAACATATCTTCCTTACGGTGGCAGATGCAGTTGCGGCTTGTGCTCCCAATGCAGGAGTGAACACTTGAAAATACAGATGACACAACAATATAATCTAATCCAATATACTATAATGATATTGCAATTTTATAGTTTTCAAAGATGTATATTCCATTTGAAAGTATAATTCTTATAGTGTGCCACTTTAAAAGGGAACCATTTTTTATTGTGCATTTTGTCTGAGGCGCTGTGTGTCGCCAGTTGCTGCTTTATGGGACTCACCTGTCACCAGTGTGTAGAACTGTAATCCAGTAATTTTCTACACATTTCGCCACGGATGGAACTCCTATAGAGAATTTGATTTTGTTTTCTTTTTATATATGTTTGATTTATGGTGGGGCTCGCCACCAAATTGTGATAAGGGAAGGAGTGTTTGTGGATAAGTTGGAACGTATCGAGTGCATTTGGAGACAGTCATGCCCCATTTACAGAAAAGGCGAGAGTAAAGTCTTGAAAGTGGTCGTGTAAAGTGAGCCAAGGACAAAATATCTTTCTTTTTTTTTTTGTTTCAGTTATCCCTCCCGTTTATTCATGTGTTTGGTTAGTGTCTGGAGAGTGTTTCAGGCCCAAGTAAAGAGCGTCAGTTCTATTCTTATCTATTTGTTTGATTTAAAAGCTGTGCAATTATATATTTGAGGTGTGAATTAACAAAATGAAAAAAAAAAAAAAAAAGGTGTGAGCTTTATATTGAGGTTTGGCACTTTGGCGCTAATACTTTTTAGTACAGGAGTTATTTTTTGTAACTTTATTAGTCCAGACTCCAGAATGACGATCTAATTTTCCTTTTGCATGTGATGTGTCAGATAATATTTTAACAATATTTGTACTCTATTTAATGTAAGATTAAGAAGCCGAAAGATGAATTAACATTTCATGACTGGTATAAATGACAACAATTTGACTTTTTTTTTTGTTATATCAATTTAACATCCCACTTTCCGGAATTATAATTTTTGGAAAGTCGATATTTAAAGTATGAAAGCATTCAACTTCTCAAACTCCCATTTGCAAAATCTGAAATGTAGTAAGAGGAAAAGTACTGAGATAGGAGGGAAAAGAAATCTTCTTACTCTAAGCCAGCGAGGCCTTGAATGTTTGCTCGAGAGAAAATACATAACAATACAAAAGGTATTAGAAAAATTTGGACTCGATAACCAAGAAACCATTGCCTCTACTTATTTATATTATATATATGATTACACAGATCCGAATTACGGACAAAAAATAGTTATTTATAATAACTACACGACAATAGTCAATACATAGGCTACAACCTGAAAAGCATGTTGGCTTCAGGACAAATACTCAATAATTACGTACAAAATAATTTATTTCCTCCGAATGCATTTTAACAGCCATCAATGCATTGTTCCAGCCACCAGCTTATTCAGTTACTATCATCAAAAACTTATGACAGAAACAATTGAACTAATGATCAAAGACGGTGTGAATTATTCAACTATTGGAGGATTGTGCTTGATTTTCCAGCAATTGCGCTCTACTAGAAGGATCCATCTGCATTGGAAAAGCCAAACAAATTTGAATAAAAGTACTACAACGAAATTCTATTTGATACTTCTGAAATTTCAACTAGTGAAAATTTGGTAGGTTTTGCTTGAAATTTGGTTATTATCTGTACTATTTGTATCTGAAACAGTCTATTGACAGATACTGTTTTGTTCAATTATGGATACTGATTATTCTTTGGCGAGGGCAACTAAGCTTTAGATGCTTAGGTAGTTTCTGGTTTACGTTTTACTATATTCATTTGCACCCGACTTTTTAGTGATACCACTTTCGTACTGTCTAGCTTCATGAAACAGGTCCAGATCCACAATTTCACAAGAAAAAAGAAAGAAAAGCTAGAGCAAATTTGGTCTTAGAATAGAGCCATACCTCATTAAGATGCACTGAAAGAGCCTTAGAAAGTGCATTCAAACTTGAACCCTTCAACAACTTGTAAATTTTCTTGTATTCCAACTCATCGAGATATGGTTCATAGTTTTTGGGGTCATCCTTCCATGCAAAGAATGCTTCATCATCATCCCATCTCTCGCTTCCAGCCCAGCTCTTCACCAGCTCTGCAGCCTCTTTATGGTTCACTTCCTCTCCAGCTGCCTCAACCACCCGCTTCACTACTGAGCTCTCTGATACCCGCCTCTTTAGTCTCTTGTAGAAGAAAGCCCTTGAGGCATCCCAATCCACCACCTTTTTAATTACTCCTTTTGCCTCCATCCTTAGAGAGCTGTCATGCAGCTCCGCAAATTTGGTGGCGATCTGTGTGTAAAGTGGTGTGAGTTGCTTCTCGCGCTCCCCGATTCTCTTCTTGATTGCATCCACATCAGCCCCAGGCTCCTGGAGCTTGGCTTTGTGGGACCTGATCTGCGGGTCAAGGCGGCCCATGCATTCGAGTAGTTCCTTCTGCCTGAATTTAATCTCAATCAAGCCCTCAGGCTCGAGGACGTTACCCTTGGCATGTCTCTCAGCATACATCTCAATGTGATCAGGGTTGATCTTGCTATCCACCACCACCCATGCACCTCCACGCAGCTCTCCAGCCTTTGGAATATACACGAAAGCTGGCTGCTTGTATGTGCGCAAGTTCTCGACAATCGTTGATCCTGCCTGGAGGATTCCTTCAAAGAGATCCCGCTGTCCACCTGAAAACCCACGCCAGTTGGCCATGATAAATAATGGTAATTCTTCTCGATTGAAATCCATCAAGGCTTGTGCAGTTTTCGTGGCAGAGTCAGGGAACCACACCTGGCCAGCTTGCGGGACCACACGCTCACTTGAGTCCAGCTGCCCAGGATCAGCTGGTATCACCTGCATAACTGTTTGTGTCTCAACAGCTATTATACCAACTGGTATGCCACCCAATTTCGCCCGACCTGTCACGACAGTCTTTGCCCATCCTTCAAGTGTCTCTACAAAGCTACCCTTGTCAAAAATGCCCCCAAGCCAGTTTCCTTGCCCATCATTGATCCCAGCAATGGCTGCACGGGGGTCACAGGAAGTCTCAGGGAAGTAAGCCACAGGCCTCTCAGGCGGGTCTAGTGTCCTTGAAATGGGGAGGGGACCACCAATATGGGGGGGAACATAGCTCAGCCAATTTATAATTGCAGAAACACCCTCCAGATCATCTGCAACAGTCAAGTGTGTGACACCATTTGTACCCATGATCTTAGGACCACCAAGCTGCATCTGTGAACTATACACCTCACGGCCAAGCAGTTTGTTTAAGGCTGAAAAACCAGTTAAGATGATTGGCTGGTCAAGCCTTTGAATGCACCGCATACCAAGACGGGCAAGGTATGCACCGATACCAACAGTACGACCCGTTACAAAAGTTAGTGTGAAGGTTTCCTTATAAGCCCTAGAGTATGAGCTTGCAATGGCACCGCTTCCCATTAAATTCTCAACACCTAATCCATCCTCCTTTCCAACAATGGCATCCAAAACCCACCTTGTCTCCCCGCTTTCCAGCTTGAGCTCATGTGCAATTACAGATGAACCAATGCGGGCATAATCTTCTTGGGTGATGTAAATGTATTGAAAGCCTCGATCTGGGTTTGTTTCATCTGCCCACCCGATCCGGAAGCAGGATTGGACCTCCTTTGCCACCCCAATTCTGGCACCAGAGTTGGCTGCAAGGTATATAAGAGGGAGTTTCTCTCTTATGGCAAGCTTCGTGACAGAATCAAAAAACATATCCTCCTTGGGACCAAATGAGCCAGAAATAAAGGTCATGTCATTCGCCACAACTATGATTTGCCTCCCTTTAGGGAACTCAGGAGTATGCATCTCCATGCGCCATGCAACCATGCCAACATTGTTTAGACCTGGACCACGTTTAGCAGGCACCAGCGGGGTACCCCAAGTGCAATTGTCATCAGAGAATACCAGTTCTGTGACCTTCAGATATTCCTTGTCAACTTTGACAGGCTCATTGTTCCACACTTGTTGGAGTGCTGTTTCAAATGCCTGGAAGAATATAATTTAATTTGTATTAGAAAGAGATATAGTCATTTATTTTTTTTCTTTTTTCTGTAACTGGAAGGTCAATTTTGGTCTTTTTATCTAATGAAAAGAGTGGAGATTACCAGTTATTAAAAAAAAAAAAAAATGACTAGAAGGTCAGGGATATTACCAATGGGAAGTCATAACAGTAGGTTGTGCTGTTTTTCCTGGCAGACAAGCGCTTAAGGTCAATGCGACTCAGAGGTGGGTATTGAGCAGTTAGCGGCAAGCCATGAAGTGGGCCATGTACTGGGCTGGCGGAATTGTACACCACCTCATGCGATTTTCCATCCTCCACCTCCCGATAAACCTGATTACAAGGAAAAAAAGATATTAAAAACTAAGTAGTGTTGAATAGGTTGTAACTCATAAATTGCCATTCTCGGGTACTAGTATATGTAGATTTCATGCCATTGAACTTACATGGACGGTGCAAGTGTGACCAGTTACATTTGTTACTACCACACGCCATGCACCACTAGCAACTCCGTCACCTCCTAACCAGAGCTTGACTTCCCATTCGCAAACAGAAAGACGGTGCATGCGTACACCCACCAATTCATGAACCTTCAATACCATTTCCTTAAGAATGGTGCATACTGTGTTTTCATCAGCATCAACAGGTAGGTCCATGCTCCTACAAACCAAACAATATTAAAAGACCGACAAATATCACATACAATAAAAGCATTGTGATCCCAACAGTACCAAACTGAACCAGCATAGCACTGAGACCTTGAGATATTAACTCACCTTGAAGAGGGAACAAGATTATAAAGCTGCTGTTCTTTCAATACGCAGAGGTACATGTGCGCATGATCTGATCTAACACTAGCATTGTGTGCATACAATTCAAGCTCCTCCAAGGCACCTATTAGGGATCTGAAAATAGTGCTTGATGTAAAGGACAACTCTGCTTGTGCTCGAGATAGCTCAGCATCAACAGATGGCGTTGAGGAAAGGACGTTTGTGCCCATGGGTTGCCTGACGAGTGTCCGAAGAAACATACGCTGAATAGGTTGCTTTGCATCAGATACTGTGTACAGGTGCCACTGCCTGTCGCGTGATGGAGTGTACTTTATCTTTTCGTATCCCTTCAACTTGTCCTAAATTCAGAATAACAACCATATTCCAGTTAGTCCGGGTTTTAGTTAAAATTAACAAGTTCTTTGCAACATCATGAAGATAAGGGGATCCTGCGCACTTTTTTCTATAATTATCCAGACCATAGTGCACCATAGTTAATCTTGTACTCTGTTGGATAAGCCACAAGTTTTAATGACCAGGTGTTTTCCGTTCTTCAATCATACCAACAAACAAAGCAATATACTTCTTGCAATGATTTCTCACATAGGAAGAATGGCACATACCAACTCAAGGAATGTTGAGAGAGGAGGCTCCAAGTGGCGAAGAAGAGGTTCTTCTTCATAGTAAACCTTATCTGCCTTCCAAAGGAAAGAGTGGCGCATTGGGGACCGCCCTTCATCTCTTTGCATGATGCAACTGATGGCCCTAATTCCCGCATCAGAGAGAACATTTCTCATTGAGCTCTCCTTCAAGATCTTCGCTAGCTTGTTAATTCTTTCCTGTGCCTGATCCTCATCTCCACTGCACAGTTTAAAAATAGTATTTAGTTAAAATAGCACAATGTAGTGCCCAAAGAGTAACTATAAAATAGTCATCGTATATGTAAAGCATATTCAACAGTACCAAATAAACAGTGTTGACAGCAATGACCAGCACCTAAGATTTTAATTGAACTAGTCATGCTTGTCATTAAGTACTGCTCAAAATCCAGACAGATTTCTTTTTTTTTCTTTTTTTCTTTTTTTGGCACTCTCAGATCTGATTTCTGAATTTATCAAGTTTAGTACAATTTGCGATTGAAGTAAAAAGCTAGAAAGACCAAAATAAGTAATTCGTGCTTACACCTTGCACACACATTCGTGCGCCATAAAAAACGAGAGAAACAGGAGGCCAAACTGAAAATGTATTAATAAAAATAGGGAGGGGATTGAGAAAGAGAGAGGTGTAGAGTGTCGAACCTATCTTGGAGTAAGCTCATTGGGTTATTGATCCCAACGAGGGCTACATGCAGCATGTTACCCTGGTTATCTTGAGAACCAGGGATTTCCTTTGAGGCCATCGATTCTTTAAGCACGGCAGCAATTGCAGCTGGAAGAGCTTGGAGGGATTTGATGATGACCATGGCACCACGCCTCCTTTGGCTGTGCTTCTCCACTGAAGGGTTATCCAACCCATTTAACTTCTCAATATGCTCCTCTGTGAACTCCCACAAGGCAATCAGGTCTTGTGGTGGGATAGATTTCAGATCCTCCGTTCTCTTCAGTTCCTCAGTTCTGAGCCAGTGGATTCTGATGCTCTCTTTTACCAGGAATGGCTGAAAAAGCAATGAAACAAATAAGAGAATTGTTAGGTGTGACAATAAAAAAATGATAAAATTTTAATACTGCTCAATTTGCTCTGTACTCTGTAACAAACCTTGCATGTTGCTGGATATAACCAGCCATTTGGGATGACAACATTTAGGGTTTGATATAGTGGTTAAAAGGATTAACATACTTTGTGGACCTCACTGATCAGTACAAAAGTCATATGGCAGTCAAAGTGTTAAATTAAACTGAGATTCAGAAAAAGGCATACCCTGTACAATCTGCGGATGTAGGTCTCAACAACCCTGCGCTGAAGAGTGGTGTCGCTGTGGTCAAAGAGGGAGATGAGAGCATCTTCTACAGCCAGCGGGGCACTAACAAGGTCCTCCATGCGCTCTTCAATGGCCATCTTGCGCCTTGGAGTTGATATCCTCTCCCCCTCCTCAGTAAACATCTCCAACACTGATAAACTTCTAGAGATGTATGCCCGCAGATCACTCAGCTTTGTGTGCTCTAGAAGCTGGCTTGCCTTCAGTGCCAACTGCAACAACAAAAGGAAAATTAACACTGTCAGCATTGAGTGGACCTAAATTAGTACGGGTCAAGAAAGGGTGTTTCACGTTTAAGCTCATATGTCTAGAAGAATGATTACCTCAGAGTACATGGTGTGGTTAAGAGCTGAAAATCGGATTAGCTGGTCTGTGTGTGCTGCAGGGTTTGGATAAACCACTGCTTCCATGAGACGTAGAATCAACTTATTTTTTGTCCTCACACCCTTTTAAAATAAAAAAAAAAAAGTATACACATACATAAGTTAACATTTTATGCACTTGTGCTTATAGGAATGCATTATGCAAACACAGAAGGAAAGAGGATACCAACAGCATACCTGGTGAGACAGCACAATGTCTACAACTATACTTAAATCTTTTTTATGCTGAAGCCGGAGCCGTTCTATGACATCAGACTACAATGCAGATAAGAAAAGATTGAACAAATTGTCGAAATGAATAAAATGAACAAAGCATTATTCAGCAGAAGGACGAGGAACGTGTAAAAGAGTACCTGAATTTGGTCACTGAAGAGTTCCTCAACAGAAAGGTACTCCTCGAAAAGGGACTGGACGATAACATGAGCATGGCTCTCTCTTCCCCCCTCATATGACTTGACAATACTCAATAGGGGCTCAATCAGCCTCTCCTGTGTAGCCCTTTCTCTTTCAGGAGTTGAGGATAGATGAGCCTATTGCAGAGAAACAATCATATATTAAAACACAGTATGTGATGAGCTACTAAATTTAAGGTAAAGAAGTACATCGATAGCAAACCTCAAGAATTCCAATTAGCATCTTTGCTGGAAATTCCCTGTTCTTTATATAAGTGGTGTTTAATTCATACTCCTTGTACTTTGCGTCCAGCTGTGAACATAAGAATTAACAATCAATATATCAAGTATTGAGAGAAATAGCATATTGCCAAAGGTAAGAAAATGGATAATTACCTCACTCCTGAGCTCCTTTGGGAGACGAGTAGCCAATACAGACATGCTTTCTTCCCATTGAAGGAATGGAAGCTCAGGGTCATCAAGACAACTCAACAAATCTTTCAACACCTAAATTGATCAGAAAAATCTTTAAGCTACGAGAAAGAAAATTTAAAAAAAAAAGAGAGTAAAATGATTTAAGGGAGACAGCATAAGAATGAGCCTATACTTTGTTGATGTCATGTTCATATCCGGCAAGTATCATAAGTGCTGCATTTAAGCTTGTGGCAAATCTCTGGTGAACTTTTCCAGATACAGCAGTTGGTGGCCCCAGCTTTGGAAATTGGCCTGTAAATGGTTCAGCTCTTCTGACAGCAGAGGGATCATCAAGATCTAGATTGGCAATTAACTCACCAGCCTGTACTCAAAAAGATTTGGCAATATTACAAGATTGCTTATTTACAATTTTCACTATGCTGAAGCCTCTTTTGAAAAATTCCAATGATATATCAAATCAGTGTCACCTGCATGGGCTGGCCTTCAGACATGACGAAGTGGATAACACCAGAAGCAGGAAGGAGAAGAGGCATGCACATCTTCATCACTTCAACCTCAGCATAAGGCGTGTTGGCTTCCAAGTGGGACCCATCTGCGACCAAGAATCGGAGTAGTTTGCAAGGCGTCTCAGCCAACAGCTTGGATGGATCATGATCATTCTGAAAAAGATAACCAGCATTCCAGTTTTATCCTTATCTTTTGTTTATTTTACTTCCATTTCGTTATGTTTATATTTTTTTTGTTTTTTTCACCTGTAATAGGCAAGTCCTTCCATTGATAAGGAGGCGGCTACCGGCAGCCTCTTCCTGAGCATATATGACATGGCTGTTGCCATCCAACTGCACATAAACACCACAATGGAGAACACTTCAGATATCTCGTTCAATTGCGCAAGTAATTCTAAAAAATGAATAGAGAACAAAACATGTACACTTCAGATATTTAAAGGTATTTTCCATTATATACATGTACACACCTGCATCAAAAGACCACCATCTCGCAGTGTATGAATTTCAGCCTCTATCTCAGAGCCATTCATTTTTAATCTGTAGCTTCCTGGTCCTCCTCTAACCATGTCAATCTGTTGAAACATAAATAAAGTTATACAAACTTCCAATCTTGGTACTTTTACTTAAAAATAAGATCAAAGGAGGATATGCAAGTCATACTGTGTATTTGCTCCCTTCAATGTTCAATGACACAACTGAGTTGACAAGTGAAATGTGCTGGAAAAAAAAAAACAAGCAGGAAATAATTTCTTCAAGTGAGTTGAAAGCAAAAGAACTTAAACAGATATGTATATGAAATAGGTACCTCACATCTGATAATGTTTTAATACCTTGGGTGGAATTTGGCCCTTTTCAAGATAACTGACGTACTCCGATACAATAGCAATACTGGTGGACCATGCTTTCTGATAGTTACAAAAAAAAAAAAAAAATTCCACAGTTCACGAGAATTACAAAGTAGTTTACCATAAAAAAAATTCACATCATGAACAGTGTAAAATTTACATATAAAGCGCCTCCAACAACTGAAAGATACCAAGGTGGCCTCTCAGCTCGCACACGCATTGCTATTCTGCTGTCCAACCAACCGGTGTGAATTTTGTTCTCTCTATACTCCGAGGCCTGGATAAAAAAAGATTTTAAAGTTATTTTGTTTTTTTTCTGATATCAAGAAATTCTGTCATAAAAGAGTACGGTGAATTATAAAGTATGATAGCAAAATATAACATACATTCAAGAGATCAATTGTGTAGTCAACGTTGCAGCGAATTTCACCACGGATTTGTATTTCCTTTAACCCCAAAATCATATTGGCAATGGCCGAGCTTCTTGATTCACCAAAAGCAAATACATGACCTGTGTATGAAAAAAGTTACTAACTATTTATATAATTTATTATATGAAACCATAAAAATTTCAATCATATCGGATGCTTATTGCCATACCAAATTGAGAATCGGAGAACTCGTGAATTCCTCCTCCCGACTAGCAAAGAAAAAGCAGACAAATTTTTTTATTAACAAAAAAACTCCCGTATATTGCACATACTAATGGACAACTATTCCATTTCCAAACAACAAACCTTGACTGAGAAGTAGGCCCATGTACTTGGCTTGCTCTTAAAGCTTAGCTCCTGAAACACCAAAAAAAAAAAAAGAACAATAACAAAGTAAGCAAAAAATTTGTAAAAGCTAAATGAATGGAATCCTATAATGTCTAACCCACAGATATTAGACATCATACATAAACCTAAAACACAGGAAATGTTTCATGTTACTGTCCTGGTAATCTGACCTATCTTGCTCAGCGATTCTCTATAAATGATAAATATGGGGCAGTTTGGGAATTATCTGAGAGATGAGGTGTACATTTGATATTTCTAATGTTTACCAAGGCTTACACAAGCTTTTGCATTTCTCAAAGCTCTGAAGGGAGCCAACAAACAAATATTTTTCAATTCCCGGACAAAAGACGATAAACATAAAATCTTAATAAATTCAAAACAAGGAAGTCAGAAGCGCTAATGTACCTGTACTTTACCACTGGTGGGTTTGAAACCATCATCTGGGTCTTCACTTGTAACCCGAACAGCCACACAATGACCTTTCGGCTTCACTGACTGAGCCTGATCAAAATCAAAATGTGTGGCAACAGGTGATGTTTTCTTCCATGCACTGTAGCCCCCACCATGCTCTTTCCCATAAAATCTTCTTATCTCTGCATTAGAAAATAACAAACAACAACTGTTAAGAAAAGTGAACCATCATGCTAGTATATGAGTTCCCATTTGCAGAGGTCATTGAAATTTTGATAGAGAGTGTTCAGAAATTCAACAATATGAAAAAATTAATTCTTCTTCTATTATACCTCTGTGTATACACAGGAAATTCTTTTATAGAAATACGATTACATGAAACAAAGACAGTTAGACAGATATAATATTAATCTGATCAGAAACTACCATTATAACAAAGAAATTAATCAGATATCCAATACATACCAGGAATTTGCCAGAGCGGAATGCCCATCCCAACAGCAACCTGAGCTGCTGGCAAGTTCACTTCCGCAATCCACTCAGTTACAGGATGCTCGACTTGCAAACGGGGGTTGAGTTCGAGGAAGTAGTACTCGCCTGTCTCCATGCTGTATAAATACTCTACTGTTGCAGCTCCCACATAACCGACAGCTTTTGCAAGCCTCCTGGCCGCTTGCTCTAGCTGTTTCACTGTCTCAGGTGGAGCCACCGTGATGGGACCTTCTTCTATGATCTGTTACAGATTGAAGAGAAACTGAGTTCAGTCATAGTATATAAGAGCTGTTTACAACTGTGTAAGAACTGTGCTTTAAAAGTACATACCAACTAACGGAAGTACCAAAATTACCAGTTAGTTAAAGCCAGTTAAGATTTGAATGGCTAAATGCATCATAGAAACTTAGAATCAAATCTATTAATATAATTTTAGTTAAATAAACTACAGGTAAAAGAGATTCATTAAAAGAAACTTACAAATATGTCGACCCAGCGGCTGCATGCTATTTACAAGTCAGATAAATGCTGGATTAAAAGACTATATAGTTGATATGGTTACCTTCTGGTGGCGCCTTTGCACACTACAATCTCTACTATGCAGAGCAGCAACATTTCCATATTGATCACACAGAAGCTGAACTTCTAGATGCCGGCTCTGTTAATATACCAAACGATTTAATTATGTTTTACAAAGATAACCTCTCTTCTTTATTTAAAAACATTATAGCTCATCAGTATAAAATTTTTATATGACTTAGTTCTCCATGTCTATCATTACCTGTGAAGCCACCTTCATTATAAAAATGGGCGAACCAGGTACTTCACCTTGAACTTGCTTGAAAAGTGCTCGCACTTCATCATCATTGTGCACCTAAATTGTAAGAAAGATATAATTTAAGCTGCAAGAAAAATGCTCAGCAGCTCCTACACATTTTCTACAAAGGAGGGACCCCGAGCAGTCAAGCAAATAGCAAATAAAAAAGAAATTATGCAAACAAACCTTTCTTATTCCTTTACCACCACCACCCCAAGATGCCTTGATCATGGCCGGATAGCCAACAACTTGACAGCTGGCCACAGCCTCCTCAGTTGTATAAACACAAGCTTGTCTATAGATTTCATCAGGTATAGTATCCAAGCAATCTTCTTGCTGGATTTGGACCTGCATATTAAAAACAAGAACCATCCAAATTTAATCCATCTTACTTACCAGAATTTTATCATTTGAGTTTAAATGATAGCTATTTTGTTGAAATTCCAAATCTCCTAGCAACAAGAAGTTGATGACATCTAAACAATAATCATCATTCTATCTTGTTCTATGGTTGTATGTAATAATCAGAAGAACCAACGAAAAAATAGCTTACATGGGACCCACTCCATGGAAGAGTTGGGACACCAGCTGCCTGAGCAATCAGAGAAGAACCAATTTTATCACCAAGAGCAGACATTGCTGCAGCAGGAGGCCCCAAAAAGATTATTCCTTTGGCTGTGAGAGCATCAGGTAGTTCAGGGTTCTCAGACGCATGGCCCCATCCTGGCCAGACAGCATCCACATGAGTTCTCTCTGCAATCTGTTTAATTTAATTTGTTTGTCATCATTTGCCTTCCTAATTATTATGACCACAAAATTATCCATTTTGTTACTATTATCCATGAAAGGATGCTACAAAGTTGCAAGTGGTACAGTCGAAACATACCTGATTAAAGTAGTCATGACTATTTTATCTATTAACCTCAAACTACCCTACAGAAAACAGCTAAACCAAATGGCAGGAGCAAAAGAATTAAATTGGGCATGCAATTAACAATAAAAACATAGCCCACAGAAATATCTGACCTATTTACATGCTACAAGGACAAGCCATATCAAGTCGACTTTAAAAGAAACTAACCTCCACAATTTTCTGAACATTCGCATAGTTATTATTATTCGTGCCACCTGGCACCTCAACAAACTGATCGGCTATCCTAATATGCTCAGCATTGATCCTCATGTCCTCTGGAGTCGCCATAGCAACCAAAAGTATTGCTTTTTCATTGCCAAATGACTCGAGAGCCCAATCTCTGACGCTGCGCATGAATTTGACAGCAGCCATGCCATTGTTGGCCACCAAGATACTGTGGATTGGCCTTTTTCCACCAAGGGCCCCGCAAAAGTCATCCACTTCTGAATTGGCCCCTGATGGCCGGATGTTATTGGTAGCTCCATCAATGCCCCCGTTCAAGTTCCAGGGTTCTTTTGTCATTCTACAAAAGAAGTTTAAAAGAAGAACAGATTAGTTTACTTTTTCTGTTCTGAGTAACTTTGGAGGTATGACTAAGTTTACTTATAATAGAGTTCGAGCTGGTTGCCATATTTTTAGTGGGATTCAGCTGGTAATATATACAGACTCCGTCTTCCAGAGCTAAAGAGTAACGGAATTAATAAAGTAAAAAAAAAATACAAATTAGCTGGGAAACACAAACTGAGGAACAATTTGATTACCAAATAAAATAAGAGAAAGTGGCTAGAACATTGTTACTTATATATACAGCGATATTCTGGTCAACACTAGGACTCTTCAAAATTATCGCCTCATAATTAATTCATTCCTGCTCTCTCCGCTTTTCTTTTTCTCCCTCTAAAGTTAAAATTTCAAAATTTTTACTTCAACCAAGTATCACACAAGAACAAAGGAGAATTGTGCAAACCCACCACAATTAAAACCAGAACTAATCTCCCTCCATATATGCATGACCCAACTACCCATAACCACAGAACATCACAATCGCATTAAACAAAGACGAAAACTTAACCAAATTCAAAATTCGATCGAACCCAGAACTCAGAACTCACTTGCAATGAACTAGAGAAGAACCCCGTCTGAGGTCAAAATGAGATCGAACAGATCACAATTCAGTGCGCGCAAGCCACTCGATGAAATGCCTGATCCAGATTAGATGCGTAGCATGGGTATTATGGGAGATGTAGAGAGAGAGAGAGAGAGAGTTGAGAAAGTGAAGAGGAAGGAGTTAATACAAGTACGGGAGAGAGAGAGAGAGAGATGGAGATGGAGAGATGGAGAGAGAAAGAGAGAGAGAGAGGCAACGGGCTTTAAATGATGGGGTAGTACTAGTAGGAGGTGAGAAAGAAAAGAGAGCTCGCTTCAATTCCCACGTGACTGGCACCTGCCTGTTTCCGTTTTGTTCTCTCAGTCTAACTCTTACTCTTATTACATTTTCTCGGTGTAAATTTTTTGTTAGCGGGGTCGGGGTAGTTGGTTGGTACTTGGTAGTGGTAGTGGTAGCTACCTCCTTTCGTTCCACCACAACAATCCAGTGCCATTTTTGTCCCTAGATGACTGACTATCAAAGCCGCCGTAAATAAACGAATTCTAGTTTGACTCGTCTTCTCCGGTGCTTAACTAACGGATCTGTTCGGTAAAGGGTTACTGGTTTGTAAGGTGGGGGAGAAGACTGGAGAGGAGTGGAGGAGGGTGTCTGCGTGGTTTGGTTTTACTTGGAGGATCACTCTCATTTCATCTTTCAGTCAAACAAGACATCGTCTCCAGTTTGTGCGTCCAAAATGAAATGCTCTCCGTTTTTTGTTGACCGGAGGGAAAACGCTGCCACCTGGCACCATACCATCCAATGATTTATTTAATTAACCCATGGCGGGTCAATTTTGGAAAGAGAAAAGCCTATCGTTTACTAAAATATCGAAGATTTAGATCTCAGTTTATGTAAATAAAATATCCCATCATTCAGATAACAACGTTGATGTTATCTGTATAAGGTCCTTCATTACCGTTGTTTATTTCCAAACTGCATTACACAACTTTAATTCTTGGGAAAATTGGATATAACCCCTCCAATCTTCTTCAATTGGATATAACCCCCTCTAATCTTTAAATTTGGATATAACCCCTCCAATCTTAGTTCTCAAGGAAATAACCCCTTTTTAGTAATTTAAATTATATTTTAAATAAAATAAAATAAAGTCTATAATTTCTAACCAATATACCCTCTCGCCCATGTTTCTTCATCTTACCGCCTAGACATCTCATTTTTTTTCTTACAAATGTTGATTAAAAAGCTTTAATAAAAGAAATGTGATGATTAATCTTTTGTCATCTTCCTACTGCCTCTTACCAATATAACATCTTTTTGGAGATTTTTCTTGAAAGTACTTAATTAAGCATGTTTGTAGAAATTTTTCAAGATGCTAATTTAGGGACAATCTCGAACCCAATCATATCCCTTTTGCCCACTCACCGGTGAGCCGAGAAAGAAAAATATTTGTGCAAGTGCATGGTTTTCTGTTTTACTTTTGTAAATAGAGGGGTCTAGTCCAAGTACTGAAGTCACCCACGCCATGGAGGTATTCAATTTGCTGTAATGCATAACTAGAGGACGGAACCTTGGATGTGAAAACAGTGAAAATGAAAAAAGTTAATTAATTTAATCACTATTAATGGTTTTGAAGGGAGAGAGAGATGAGAAAAGATAAAGGAGAACAAATGGAAATAAATTGGAATTTAGAGAGAATAATCTATGATTTGGAAACAAAATTATATTTATTGCCTTCTGTTTATAAACGCCAGAGTGAGAAGATGAAAAGTCAGTTTCCAAAAAAAAAAGAGAGAGAAGATGAAAAGTCCACAACGTGAAGAGGACCATGAGCTTGAGGGGTATAATGGTCAGAGATTATGAAATTTATTTTCTTTTACTTAAAATATGATTTAAATTAAACAAAAGGGGTTATATCCTTAAGCAACAAGATTAGAGGGGGTTATATCCAAATTTAAGGATTTGAGGGGTTATTTCCAATTGGAGTAGATTGGAGGGGGTTATATCCAATTTTGTCTTTATTCTTCATGATTCAGATTTCAGAACATTAAAGAACATATAGAACATCAAATTAATTTGTTGGCATCATAATATTCGTAATAATAATCACTGATGGTCCTGCATGGTTGTGAATATCTTCTGTCTAGTGAACAATAGAAATCAACGATTTAAAACACAACATGTTTTTTTTTGTCTTTGAGAAAAACTACTCCCAAAATACAATTTTTGTTGAGCAAGAAAACGACTTATGACAGACCATTAGGTCATTAACATTATATATATTTTTTAGTGACCGGACTTAATATCATTATTGTACTCTTCTCCTCATTAAAAAGGTTACATGTTATATATGCTAAATTGCATTATAGTATTTAAAGTAGAGAATATCTATTGTGAACCATGATGCATAGAAGGTCCCGTGCACCATGACCGTTTGATCAATAGTTTCCCAAATCGACAAATCTAAATTAACCAACCCAAACTATATATTGAAATCTCATAGAAAACAAAATTTTACAATTTTTGAAATTTTTTTACTATTTTTTCTGATTTTTTCAAAGCTTGCCATTTTTGGACAATAATTCACTAATTATCGTCCAAAAATGGCAAGCTTTAAAAAATTCGGAAAAATAGTAAAAAAATTTCAAAAATTGTAAAATTTTGTTTTCTATGAGATTTCACTATATAGATTGGGTTGGTTAATTTAGATTTGTCGATTTGGAAAACTATTGATCAAACGGTCATGGTGCACGGGACCCTCTATGCATCATGGTTCACAATAGATATTCTCTTTAAAGTAATGAATTTTATTATGTTCCTCGACGAAAATTATTATGCGGTTAATTATAATATTTATAACAAAATTTTAATAATATCTTTATTTGTGTCCAAATTTTGTTTAATACAAATTTTTGTAAAAGTTGTTTGATATCAAAAATTGGCCTTGCCCAATAATATTTTTTTAAACAGACAAAAGCCGGGTATTAAAGAAAGCCTAAGACATAAAGCCACGGATAGCAAAATTAGCATCGCCTTCTGCATGAAACAGTTCCGGTGCATACTCAAGTAGCTTCATATTATAGAAAATTTCAAAAGGAGCAAGTCTTGAAATTAACATATTCCTAAAAATTGACTACAGACTACAGTCAACCACGCTGGAAATTTTAGAGATGTGCATGATGGGAGAATATTAATTGTCTCCAGGACAGTGGTTATGGCTTGATTATTGCATGGTAATTAATGATGGCAGTGACCAATTTTTTTTGTCTTTTAAGAGCGCTTTAAATCAACATTTCTATGCATGAGATGATTATGGCTCCAATCAGGAAAAGGGATTGATTATGTATCCAAATCCAATCAGGAAAAGATGAATGAAAAGGTACGTAAAGGAGGACCACAGAGTTATCATGCAAGTTTGCACGAAGGTATAATTGAAAAAATGCATATCATAAGGCTCCAAGCCTCCAACAAATTGAACAAACTATCATGAAATTTCAAAATTGTCAATATGCCACTGAGCCGACTGATTATCATCAAATGCACCAAATATAGCATCTACGAGGGGAAGGTCAAATTGATTTTGGCCCAGAGGTTTTCCGATTTTTAAGAGGGAAAAAAACATTTGTTACTTTGTTTAATCATTTTCTTAATGATAACTATGACAACCGAGTATATCCCCAAAGTTGGAATTAACGCCACCAATAAAAAAAACTACAAGTCTGCTAGGCCGAAGTGCATGCTAAGAAGCAACGGAATGTTATTTGAAGTCCATTAATTAAAGAAAAAGTAGCGGTCTGATTTATTAAAAATATTTGAAAGAGAGAAGGCATCTGACAAATGACCGCAATTAAAAAAAAATCAAAGCAAACTTATTTGACACAGGGTAAATTGTTAATTTATAATAGTAGCTAACAACAAAAACTGAGCAATACAAAATAAAAGAAAATTAACTAGAACGAGATTAAATTAGAGGTAATATTCTTGTGAAGATATTATTTAAAATTTGGAAGTAGTAGTTGGTTGGTTTGTGTTGCCAAAATTTGGGACTTTGACTAGGTAGGAGGTGCTGATGGCCAACTAACAGATCTCCTTCAATTTTTTACTCCAACTAAGAAAAGATTGACCAATGGTAGTTGATCACATATTTCTTCTTATCTGTTATTTATTTGCTAATGAGTCCAATCAATACTCAAAAAAGTAATTACCATGATAGAGATGGATAATGCTACTAATGTCCTGTGTCCTTTTGTCAGGTTGTTCAAGGGGAAATGGAGCATAACAGGAAGGCAAAAAGTACATGGCAACAATTTTTAAGGTATACTATTACTAGCACATGTAAGCTTAAGATTTTCTGTGGGTTTTCTAGAACGTTACAACAAGAATAACCATGGTATCGTTTATGTCGACATCTGTCAACCTTCTCAAAAAAAAAAAAAAAAAAAAAAAAAAAGACAAAATGTTATTGTGAAAAATATAAATAGCAAGTCCCCTGCCAAATTTTAGATATGAGGGTTAATTTTGATTTTCTGGTGTAATTCGGATATGAGTGGTTTAAGTAATAAGATAAGTGGAGAATAAAATTATATCCCCAGTTGGTTAAAAAAATAATAAAATAAAAATAATGTCCAATCAAAAACTATGTATCTTGATCAAACTCAAGTGGTCCAGATATGATTAGAAGAACGATTTAAATATGAAAAATAAGTTAAATAACATAATAAATCAAACACTAATAGATCGTTCTATATCATGTTCTTCTATTTTTCTCGCTCAATTATGAGTATGGTCCCGTTCAATAGGCATGCCCCCATTTGCTCAAGGTATCAGATTATATCGTAGCATTATAGGAGATATGGTATATTCTCTAAATAACTTAATTTGTGACCCGCTACGCATTCCGCTATAAACCAACAGGATTCAGAACTCAAGCAAGAAACCCTCATAAGTGATGTTAATGCAGAACAGAAATAGAAAAGTTAATTTACAAACTATTGCATTACTTAATGTTCCCTTTGGTGTCATAATCATCAGAGGGGGGAAAAATGTAAGAAAGTCGTGTGGTAAGTTAGTTGTTTACTTGTTTATATAAGACAAGTATTATTATTATTATCTTTATTTCACTGTGAAAGTAAAAGGTTGGTAATGCATTTACTTTTAATTAATCTTAATAACAAATTGTAAGGTTGGGTGTGTCAAAATGTTGTCGCCATTATTATAAGCAAAGAACACATAAGAGAAAAGACTAAAGAATAAAACAAAAGTTAACATGCAACGTATGGTTTGTCAACGCAAAAATAGATCGTCCGACAAGAAAAAAAAAAATGATAATATTTTCTATAAACAACCCTTATCAGGGCAATCATGGTGATTTCATGTAAGACGGTAGAGTTATTAACAAAAATCAGAAAAACTTACAGTTTAAAATAAAAAAATAAAAATAATTTGATGTTTTCATTTATTGAATATGTTGTTCTTATGTATGATCAAAGTACCATTATTTCGTTATTTTTGACAGCATCTAATGTAGAGTACAAACGGTACCAAAGAAATGGTTCGAAATTTATAACTTTTGTCGGGTTTATTTATATATAAGAATTGAAGTATGCAAAATTGCAAGATTCTACAAATCAGACAAACAGTGGAAAAGTGGAAATGGAATTCCTCGCTTAATTTGGGTCACAAATTAATTCGTTAAGCGTTCGGGTAGTTGACAAACGTGGCCCATAATGAACTGTATGGGACCCACTTTGCTGATTAGGCTAACCTCCAATCTGTCAGGGCCAGACACCTCTGGTCCCATGACTTTTTAATGCCATCTATTACAATTACTCGCAAAACAACTTAATAATTATGGCTGTAAAGCACTGTTAGTTATTTAATTTGGGATGAGATCTTATTTCACTAAGGAAAAAAAAAAGATATGAGAAAGAAAATCAGGAAAGATGTTACGCACTTTGCAATTTGCATATAGAATTTTGCCCGTCAATGTTGCAATTTTTTTTTAACAAACTAAATATTAACAATATAGCTTGATTTTATTTAACCAGAGTTCTTTATCAAGAAAATAGTATTAAAGTTGATTATTTATTCACATTTCAGTTTTAGGATTTAATTTTCATTTTCAATTGTATTAATACATTAATATCTTCTAACATACGTGACCAAAATCTAATCCATATATTCACTATATCAGAGCCGATTAATTCTATTTAAATTGTTCTTCCACTGATTGGACAGTTTATTATTCAAGTTGTATACCTGAAACATAATAGACTCCAACAAATATTTCTATGCAAGGGCACATCTATTAAAAGACAAGTCCGCTGATGCTTCTCCTTCTAATACCAAGCAGTGTTTGTCTTATTATTTAAAAAAAAATGTATTAACATAAAACTGCACAGGGTTGAAAATTTAATTAAAAAAAAAAGAGAATAAGGTTTCTACATTCAATTTATTTGTCATAATCTTTCTGGTTGTTTGGATCTGTCACTGCTTCTATAATTGCGAACATTTATGAAGCCTGGTAATTAACTACAAGTTCCTCAAGCATGTATATTGTTACAAAATAAGTACAGACTTTGCTGTATAATTTAAATGGTGAAAGAGAAATATGCATCCGAAGTCAATTTTGACCCTATGAGAGGCACCAAATGTATAGAGGTTTGCACAAGTATACAAAACAGTTATCAAGAGAAGATTCGTTTGAAACTTGAAAAAGACTCGTGTTTTATAGCATAAAAAATTATATATTCAACTATTTTTTTTAGAAAATAATATTCAACTATTCAAGGTAGATGGGGTACAAATTGTGGGAGATGTTTGGCGTGCGCCTCTACCTACCACAACGCCAGCCTCTATTGAAAATGCTTTTCTCGCTCAGTTTTAGTTCGCTGAATTTATTCTATACAACTTTTCATAATTCTTAATCTTTTTTATTGAGTTTTCTTTCGTTTTCTCACCTTTTAATTTCAAAAGTACTCTCTACCAGTTAATGACACAAGTCCGAGGTAATGTTTTCAAAGATATATGAAATTTGCCCTATTCTTTGATTGGTCACTGAACATTAATAAAGCTTTCATTTAACTCCAAAATTGTATTTATAAAAAAAAAAGTTTAGAAGTATGAAAATATGAACACTTGTTGTGCACCTTTTTTTTTGGCTGATGCTGCCCTTATCTTTTGTTGTCTTGAATGTATTTTTTTTTTGCTAGTGTGGTGTATCTTTGTTAGAAAATGATATCAATAATTTATTAATCAGCTTAAAGGCGACGAATTACAATTTCAGGTTCATGATAAAAGCGGTCCTAAAAGGCAAAGTCTAGCTAAAATTTTGTCCTATATTTTTATACACAATTTACATAGAAACCGCCCTTTTATATCATTTGAGTCCGTGTATATATTGATTGAATAATAAAATAAATAAACATATACAATATCTTAATTAAGAGTAATGAATTTTGACATATTCTTTTAGCCGGAGAATTAAATAAAATAGTGATTCAATTAGCACCATAGTTGGCCTAATTTTGTGCTAGAAAAAATTATTATTGAAAGAACGAGGTTAACTGGTTATGGGGCTACATGTGTACGAAGTATATATTAATTAAGTGGCATTCATTAACAGGTCAAAAAAAATAATACCGATCGACGGAAACAGTATGTCAACTTTCATTTTTAATAAAAAACCATTATGCTTTACATTTGTATATCAGACTTTGGAATTCACGATTTATCAGCATCACACTTTGATTTCTTTAATCACTGATTTAGTCCAATGAAATAATAATCAATATATATATGTGAGTTTGATTTCACCATGACTCATGAAAGGTTCAAAACATAACATATAAGGTTTTAAGTCGGAAAGCAATAGGAGGTGAAGAAAACATGTCAGGTCCCTGTCATTAGCAATGAAGTGATAATTTTATTGAAATATTCTAATTGTCTTATTTTGAGGTTAATTATAATTACGAAAGACAAAAACAACATCAGCAAAAAGAACTCCTGCGTCAAAATTTGAGCATTAAGATGGTCGAATGAGAAATTTAAAAGTTTAAAATCTTCTATTAAAATTATTAATAGGATAAGTTAATGACGGAGCATTTTGTTCTCCATTATTGGTTTCATTGTCATGGAGAAATCAGATAGGTTGTAAAGAAACAACATCCATCCATTCTACCTAATCTCAATTTTGTACACAACCCACCTTGGAACAAAACCTACCTCAAACCTACCTCCATTTGTTGTAAATCACAAGGATACAGACCGATTTATAGAAGTTGAACGGATCATTATTCAAAAAGGAAGGGGAAAATGACAAAATAGTTTGACTTGACCGTTTATTCATTCTATCTACCACCTAAAAATATAAATTGATCCCAAAAAAAAAATGCACAGAGCACACTCAAACCAGTCTAACAAATTTGGGACCCATTTTTGGTAATTTGGTTAGATAACGAATATGTTCTTATTTATAATTTATTATAATTATATAACCTAGACTGATGTAATCTATGTACAGGTATGTCGTCAGAATTTTATAATTGATGGACATGAGTGGTACGGCGTGGCTGCGTGCAAATGATCGAGAAGTGATTGTATGTTCTTCAAAGAATAAAAAATCAAAACAAAAACAGAGAAAAGAAAAGGTTCCGACTTTTTGACTAACGAAAAATTAGGTGAAAAGATGGTCAATCGGGTCTTCAGCAATTTTTCTTCGGATATTGACCAAGTTCGGATTAGGCGTTTTTAAATAAGATTAGTACCTGTTGCATGGCGATACGAGTCGTATTTAACAGGAAAAAAAAAACTGTATTCGTTTAATTAATCATGTAATTTCTGTAATAATTACCTGATCGATTTATATAAAATTCGTATAGCTATTTTTTGAAATTAAAATTGATAATTTTAAAATCAGGGAACCAGCATCCATATAATTTTGATGATTTAGTTTGTATGCAGTTGTTCCGTTTACTGATATGTTTACTTATTTAGAATTATTAGAACCAAGATATATAATTTTTATTATGTATTGTCATTTGTTACTTATAAAATCTGTTAATAACTTGTTAATGTCAATTTATTAAACTATATGGTTTCAAATAATGGAAGTATCAGTTCTCTTGAGGCTACTACTTTCCGAATGAAAAAGAAGTAATTTAATGTCTAATAAAACCTTTTCCTTTCATATGTCGCAAAGCTTAGCACATCCAAAAGTAATGCGGGGCGACAATTAGGTCTGAATTAAAGCTTAGAACTTGATTGGAGGCCCAAAAATATCAGGCCTTTTTTATAGGTGATGCACAGAGAATATAGGCCTAAAATTAAGTACTTGGGCTTACAATCAGGGTGATGATGATCTTTTTTCTCCATGAGGCCATGGTAGCTTTTGGTTATAGCTATCACTCATTAGGATACTAGCTTGTTTTTCTTCATAATTGCATCATTAATGCAAGCCTCTCTAAATTTCAACACGGGAATTTCTATTTTAAGAGAATTTGAATTTTGGAATTGAAAGGGAACCACTTCAAATTGGAATTACAAGAAAATTGTTTTGTAAATGATCCTATTCTCGAATGAACCAAATGAATGTCATTGATTTAGATTCAACTGAAACAAGGATTCTACAAGAGAAATGCATAATAAAAGGCCCAAAAAGCGGAGAATAGATTTAATTTGTAGAAAAGAACCATATGCAATTCAATGAATACAGATGTTATCGCTCTTTATTACTTGCTTATTCTATATGATTTATTTACAATTTAAAACATTATTATTTGTTTTGAATCTAACGGAGAATGAGCTAGCTGGCCGCCCACAAAAATTACAAAACCAAACATAAACCCTAAGAACCCTAAATTCTTTAAAAATAAAATAAATAAAAATCACAACATACGGAACATAGATTTTAAAAGAGAGATAATGATTAAAGAACAATTAAGAAAACAAACAAATTTGAACAAGTACCTGTCCGTGTCAGGAATGGCAAGTGGCTCCTTCATTGGCAAAGGAGGAAGCACAGTTGGGAGTTGCATTTCTCTTAGAGAACAAGATGGTACAATCCGGTACCTCTTTGTTGGTATCTTAGTCTGTCTAGACCGCCGCCTTGTAGCAATTGGTGCAACTACGGAGACTCCATAAGTGGGTGTTAGACCCAAAACCATATGGAGTCTCTCCATTAGAATTTTTTTTTTTCTTTGCTTAGACTCGGGAAGAGAGATTTGAAATTTAACGGGTTTGGAATTCTTGGAAATTAATTATGGGAAGTTACGTCGCCATAAACCTGCAGAATTAATGCATTGGTGATTTATATTGGTAACAGAGAAGCATATTTTTACAGTATTTGTTGTCCAGTTAATTGTTTCCTATTCAATGTCCATTATACAACAAGAATTTTGCTGTAACCCAAGATCTGGAGTCTTCTCAACGACTGTCTATTTCTCTTGAGCTTCTTTTATTTTATTTTCCGGGTTATAATACTCAGCTCAGTTTTTTGGACCCCTAATTATTCTCCATGTATTTGGCAAAACTTGTTCCCAATGTTTCAAGTATGACAGAAATATTTAACCCTTGTAAAATAATTAATAAATCTACATCTTAACTAAAATAAATATTATATATTCTAACAATAATATCAATAATCAGTCATTTTTATTTGATGGTATAATCTAATAAAAACAGCCATAAAAAAAAACTTATGATGTGAATACAATTAACAGCCCTGGAATGTCATACAAAAATTCACATCATGATTAATTAATCTGTAATAGGTAGATGCAAAACAGACTAAAGGGGAAAACGGTTAAAACCTATAAACAGATAATATTTGAACAAATGAACTCGGTCTAAACTGATTATTTTAATAATCACTTATGATACTGCATACAACTCCATACAAAATTATTATATTTAATCCGAATGTAGCCCTAAAGCCAAGGTTCTTTTCAAGCGAGAGAGATGGGGACAGCACGGAGCAGATCTTATGATGTAACATTTAACTTACAAGCATGCCATAAATTGGCCTTATTTCAAACATTTTTGCATCTATAAATCTATATATTATGAATTCAATAATTCAAATTACTTTTATTTACAAAGAATAAGCTAAGGAAACTTCAGTGAAAATGGAAAGAAAAAGATTTAGCATAAATATAAACCTCACAAACAATAATACAACTACAAACAAAGCCACTTTTAACAGGTTTAAAATTTAAAATATAAGAAAGAAAAACAAAGATTTGACAAAGTAAAAAATATATGCACAACCTATTTTAGGACTACCAATCATGCATCTCTAGAGTTGCAGCATAATTTAAAAAATTTAGTCAATATGAAAAAAGATTATTAGTGTGTGATCAGTAAACATATGTAAATTTGGACTTACAATTTGCCAGTGTGTGATCAGTAAACATATGTAAATTTGGACTTACAATTTGAAAGAGGATGGAACTGACACTGAACTGAAATTCATGTCACTGCATTGTGGCACTCGTGCAAAATTAAGTCACCTTTTGGCCATCAATCCAGCTTCACTTATAACCTTGTTTCAGAGAGAGAGAGAGAGAGAGTTATTTATAGATCATTGGTGGCAGCTGCCACCCTTTTAAAAGAAAAGAGAATTATTTCCAAAAATTGGCAAAGGCGAGTATAGCAAAACGAATTTGCAAAAGGTGAATAACGTGAACAAACCAAACAGATCAACTATCTAAACAAATTTTCTTTCAAAACCAACACAATGAAAATCAACTAAATGATAGAAATACAGCAATAGAATTTACAAAGCATAAACTAATATATTTTCAAAGATACAAATAGAGCATATGTCGTAACTGTGTGTGTGAAAAAAAAATTGTATACCTAAAGTACATTTGCTTCCACAAAATTAAAACATTTTTAAAATGAGCCATTAAAGGGATACCCCATTGTGTAGTATCTATAAATCATCTACATAATTCTAGCAAAATCAAAGTTTGATTTGGAACATTGAGACAAATGTATTAGTTTAGCGATGCCTCGGACCAAGTTTTGAGCTTGAATTTAATTATAACTGAATAAAAAAAAAACCAATTAAATCAAATATATGAGTCGCATCATCATTGATTGTATATTCTCTGCCACAGGAAATCCCAAAGAGCAATTTTTAATGAAAATCCCAGTCCTTCGCTGGCCTCATCAGTCATCACCTCTTTTCTCTTCCTTTCTTTTCTTTCTCCGCTCCGTTTGATCCTCCGATCTCATCTCCTTCTCCGATTCCTATCCAAACGCAAGAGTTGAAGAAGGATGCATTGTGGCTAGCTAATCCCGCTACGCCACAGACGAGCAACACCCTTGAGCTGTCCCTCTCGATCTAATCCGCGAGGGAAGAGGATAAGCGTTGGAGTTTTGACTCGAGCAGTGCGATTCGAGTCCATGGATCTTCGTCGTTGGTTTCTCTCCCTCATCTCTTCTTCGAGTTGCCTATAAATATCTCTGCTGAGGTCGACTTGAGCTTGGTTATTCAGCTAGGAAATTTCCACAGAAAAATATTAAAGAGAGAGAGAGAGGAAAGGAAGTTGAGAACGAGAGAGAGAAAACAATAGCTGGAGACCTAAGCCAGTCTTAGAGGAGAACTGGGTGAGGCTTTGTGATGTGTATGTGGAGATGGTACCAGCCTCTGGTACATCGATTGCCTCTCTGGTACCGTTCTAGTACGGGCTGCTAGTTTTCAGGGACTGATCTGTGGAAAAAAAAAATTAGGTTGAGGACTTGTTCGTAAGGAAAAGGACCTGTTTGTAACGAAAAAAAGGTTCTAATTGTGAAATAATTTGATTGAAGGTCCTTTTAAGAAAAGTAAAGGAGATGGTGGGTCGGATTGGATTTACAGTGTTAACGAGTCCCGTCGGTTTCCGTCACGCACCCGCTATTACTGGCTTAGGTCAACCAGGTAAGGTTGACCTGAATTAGTTGGTTAGTGATTTGGGCTTGTGTGTGGACTTGGGCTTCAGCTAAAAATAATTAATTCTTCGGCTCGGTGTGTTAAAATCTTGGCCCAGCGCAGAAAAAAAATTGTGATGGATTATTATGGATCGGATTTGAATTTGGACATTAATTAAGCTTAATCTAAGATTAAGTTAATTGTGGGTTTAAAGAATAAATAAAATAATTAAAGGAAAGGCCACTTAAACATCGGGTATCCCTTTAATTAGCCGCTTTTCGAGAGATGATGAGAACAGTCTGAGTAAGTTGAGAACATATATGATGACTAATCGACTTTTTGATCCCAAACAGAAAACAAAATCAAATAACTTTCAGATTTTCGAAATTGTTTAAGATTTTCGAATTCTCTAATTTTCTGATTTTTAAGTTTCGAATTTATATTTTAATTTTGAATTAATGTCATTAATAATTAAATAAGAAATAAATATTAAAGAGAATATTTAAAGTAATTACATATTAAATGAGTTAAGAATTAAACAAAGGATTTAATTAGTAAAAATAAGAATTTAAATAAAATAAAAGAAAATCATTATAATACTAGATAATAACAACTGAACTTACTAAAACACAAGCAATTACTATAATAATGAATAGAAGTTACTAGTCAGTCTGGTAGCTTAAGCTTGACCACATTTAAGGACTTCAGGTTGGGCTAAATTAGTCGGATCTTGACCCACTTACAAGAGACTTGACGAAGATCGATCCTAAATCAATAACAGGTGCGGATACGTGGATTTTTATAGAGATCCGGTCCTGATAATTTCAAATTGAGCATGGCATGTTGTTGAACTCTTTGGATGCATTACACAATGATCATATTAGTTATAGGAACAAATATTACAACTCAAAAACTCATGTTGAAATGATCTCCTTTGTTAAAATAGTTATGACAGTCAGGCAAGTTTGCATGTTCGTTTGATATCGATGAGCTGAGCTGTATCAGTTCAACCTGATCTTACCTGATAATCTTGAATTGTGATTGTGCATTATTGGTACTGGATGATAACTGGATTTGAAAGTAAATCAAAGCCACTCTCCGGAGTCGGTCGGCCGCCGACTTTGGCCAGTTCGATTGCGCTATGCGGATATGGAAATCTCCTTTTGCCACTTGGTCAAGGGATATATCCTTTTTGCCGGCCAGATAAGGGAAAGGTCGTCCTTTTGCCACCCAACCGGTTGGGTAAGGGGACCTGAGTGAGTATTTGATGATATGCTTGTATAATATGCTTATATTAGCTTTTGCCACCTGGTCTAGGGATACGTCTATTTTGCTAGCCAGGTAAGGGAAAGTTTTTTCGTAATCTTGAGTTTTTTGTGTGCATGTTCGTTGCAAAATGGTTACGATGGGATCATTCTTGATTCGTTGCTAGTTATGTAACTAGTTAGAGATTTGCATTTGCATTGCCCTGATTTATTTGACTTTGATTAGTTATTTAATGGATTTCTAAATAACTCATTCATGTTGACAATTACAGGCATTACTTTTGGACAAAGATTTCGACTAGAAATCCACGGATGGGGGTTCCAGGGGACGTACCGCCCACACAGAAAGACCGCTTTAGTGGTTTTTGATGGTGATTACCTTTATACATAGAAAGTTAGTTGGTCATATTTTATCATAGTGTGATAGGAGATACTATTTTGTTGTATATACATATATGTGTGTATTTACGATCGACTGTGTGTCGATATGTTTTGTTTCATGCTTTATTTAATTTTACTTTAGCTTGATAATATTCGATTATATTATCAAAAAAAATTACTGCCAATTTTAGGTTTAGCTTTTTTAGGTTAAGCCTTACGAGAGTACAATTATCTGTACTTTCAGGACGGGAGCTGTCATGTCTGGCTGCGGGATGTGACACCTATGTTATGTTCCGATAACATACACATATGCAATTAAGTTAGTTACACCTTATCCATAATTTGTAGAACTTAATCATCAATTAACTTGCATATTAATTTTTTATGATAATTAATGTTTCTTGTTAATTATCAAGATTATGGACCCTTTAGAGATATTATTGTCATTCTAATGAATGATCCACATAGATCTACACATCAAATCATCAACCTGAATGATATATCAATAATAACTCAAGAAACAAATGATCTAATATCATCAATAACATAAGCTAAAATTAAATCATTAAACTATTGACTTCTAGGACATAACTCTAACCTAAACAATTCCTTTTTTGCCTCTGGCCTGAAAGAGGTTGCCAGGTATCTTACCATACAAATTATTCAGAACTATGTACTTAATGTCATCTATTTATTCCAAATGTTTAAATTCTTTTCAGATAGTCCATTCACTTATTTGTTCTGCAGGACCATAACTACATCAGCATCAGCGGCCCTTGATGCAGTTACAAAAGATCTTCATTTAGACCTATATGAGGTAAAAGTAAATTATGTTTTTCTTTTTATCCTCTATAGTGATTATGTGCAATTTTTGACAACATAGTGACTTCCTACTTTAGGTTCCTAGAGGACCAAAATACACAGTAAAATTGATGGATGTAGGGTTGTGCTCAATATATAGGGAAGAGAGCTTCAGCATAGGTTTCTAATTTCTTCCTAACTTTTGTGACTGTATCTCATACTTCAATTTTGTAATGTTTAACTTAAATTGAGTTTAGATATAGATGAATTTTTGGAATGTATACCAGTTTTGATAATATTCGTGCGAAGGATGATATATGGGGAATTTTAGGATGGTTATCCATCCTTAATTTGAGAATAAAGATAGATTTGTACGTGTTGATAATTTTCTCTCTGTAGAAGAAATTTCTTTTCATCACTGGTCTAGCTATGGTCGATTTTTTTTTTTCACTTTCCATGAATATCAGGTAAAATTTCTCTGTTTCGGTTTTATGTGAACTTCTCTTTTATTCTGTATTTTAGTTTTATACTTTTGTTTTTTTTTTTCTTGCTTTGAAGAATATCAATGTTGGAACTGCAAATCAATTCATTACCCACCTTGCTAAGCTGCAAAATGATATTGGCAGTTTGAACATGTATATTTTTTTATTCTTATTTATGTTATATTACTTGTTACTATAGTATTTGTTTTTGTATGCGAGTAAATGTCATAGCATGCTGGTTATGTATCTTCATTATATTGATAGTTTTGTGTTAGATAATTGAGTATTTGTTAAACAATTTAAGACATTCTTTTCTTACAGATTGATAAAAGAGATAAGCCAAGAGGTTTCTTTCATAATTACATTAGATGAATTTGAGTACAAGCATCCAGTAGATGGTTTTATCACTTCAAAACAGGGCACTCGTTTTATCTTTAAGGATGGTTCTCGTCTGGTTAGTACTTATCGGATCTCTTCTCATCATGTGGAAAACAACACACTGGAAGATTCTCGTAGTGAACATATTAAGATTACCAGATTGTTGAGATTGATTATGTAATTTTACTGCATTATAGACTAGACCAGTGGACATCATTGTAATAAATAACGATGTTTCAAGAGGAACTGTTTGAAAAAAACAAACACAAGAGGAACTGTTTGAAAAAAACAAACACAAGAGGAAAGCATTGGTCAAGAAAAACAAATAATTGATCAAACTTCTTAAAAAGTCAGATTGTGATGAACTCTTGGAAAGGACTAAGAGATGATGTCAAAGGGTGAGGCAACTAGGTATGATAGATATTTGCGAACAATTAGGAATCGTCAACATTGTGGTTATTGGTTAACTATGGACTAGCAATGAATTTTCCTAGTATAGTATTTCAGCTATTCTTTATCAATTTTAGTATTGTCGACTTTGAATAATCATATTAAGTTCAATTTTTCTCTCTTTACAGGTTCTTTTGATTTAGAAGGTTTTTTCTTATCTCCTTTCTTTTTTCCCAGCACTCTTTTCCAAAATAGATAAATCACTTCCTTTTAGTTTCATCATTGTAATTATAGATTTGGTACTATTATATTCAATTTTGATAATTCATTCTATAGTTTTCTATGATTTTAGGAGACACGCCAAGAGAGAACTATTCTGCTAATTTGTTCAGATATGGATTATTTTTGTAACAAATAACACGTAGAAAAGTAAGTGCATTGTCTAGAGTTGTTGTGAATTTTTTTTTGCCCCTGTTTTGATTGTTGAAAGCTTTAAGTTTTGGTGTCACTAAATGGTCATATTGAATTGGGTTGTAAATTGATTAAATGTGTCACTTTAATGGCGAAAATAATCTTTTTGGTTTTCGCCAATTTCTTATTCTAAGTCATTTTAGTAAAATTTTGTTCATTTCTCTCGCTTACTTTCTAATAAAAAATTGATTTGCTCTTATAGAAAGTTATGTCATTAAAATGTCATCTAATTTGTATGATTGTTTGGTTATATGACCAATGAATTAGCTATTTTTTGTAAATGCTTTTAATATGAATGTTCATTTTGTATGTAACGTTTCATCTAATTGTCATGAACACATTTTTTGTGATTTTAATTTGGAAGTAAGGATTCGAATGTTACACAAGAATTTGATTTGGGACTTCGAACTGGGGAGAGTAACAAAATCAATAAAATTGTGCCGCGTCATCTAAATTAAAATGTCGTATAAGTAAGGACGTACATAACCATCCATGGAGAATGACTTGTTGAATGCGGTATAGCAAAATATATATATATATATATTAGCGGGCTAAAGAATTTGCAATGTCATTTATGAAATTTAATTATTTTTGCTTCCAAATTCAAAGGATAACAACGGAGTAGAACTTCATGTAATATCTCACTGAAATGGAGATACAAGATCTCCAATATTAATTATATACAAAGTTTATTTCACCAAAGATGACGTTTCTTTTCAGAAACTAGGTTCACTACTCCCAAGACACGATGAATCTCGTATTCCCTCGCAGCACTACTACACAATCGACTCAAAACATAAGAAACACAAGATACATCGAACACATTTATTACATTAGTCAAATATTCAAAAATTGAAAAATCTTTGCTCATTCCAAATCTTGATAAGACGACCGTTTATTCTAAGTATCAATGTATCATCTATCGCATACTATCTATTTTATTTATTTCAAATTATCATATTATCTATAATTTTATTAGCATATTGAATGCAAGTGGAGGAACTTCCTCAAACTTCAACAAAGCTTAAACCCAACAAAATAAATATTAGCTCCTCGGTGATTCATCTAATCGTTACGAATTCTGGATCATCTATATTTGGGCTTAGCTATTACTAAAAACGTTCTCACAGAGTAAATTTACAATACCATTCCAACTGTTGCAATCCTGCAATAAAAGGATCAGCAAGTTGTAACAGACATGAAGTGAACAAACCAAAAGCCATCACAGAACAACTGGTAAATAGTTTTTTTAAATGCAAAATCTTTGCGGCTCCAGGTAAGAAAGGATCCTGAGTCCTAACACATTCTTTCCAGCGAGGTCCCCTGGTTTTCTCTGGCAGCATCTAGTCGACCAATCCTAGCATAGGATCACTCATTATCTCATCCTCCGAGTCAGAGCTGGACTCAGAGCTAAAGTCAAAGCCAGACTTTGGTATTTTGCCATCATAATCAAGTACTATCCACTTCGTCTGCTCCTCTCGAAGAGCCTGCTCACAGAGATAATAAAAGTGTTATTGGCTTAGGCTAACCTTTGCTCCTGATCTTTATAAGAAATGAGATTACTATAGGAGTTATCACTGTTAAAACGTTATCCTTTCAAGCAACAGCAACAGACTGAAAACAAGTATAAGACAGGGCTTCTATGTCACCAAACCTGACCTCAATTTCACCCTGATTCCCTGACGCTCATGGAAAGCCAACAAGACAATGCAACACACCAATGAAAGAAAATAAAAGAAAGAAAGAAAGTTACCTGACAGCTCCCTTATGCTAACCTGACTACCAAATCACCAGATAATTGCCTAGAAACCAACTGGTAGTTTACACATATGAAATACCAAAGTACCAAACATGGTTAATATTCTATCCAATCTGACCTCAAATAATCCACCTTGACACTCGCCTAAAAAACTAACGGATTAACGTTCCCAGACCCGAAACAATTGGCACACAATATCTCAGATTACCATCCGACTGAAATCAACACAAACATCTAGCACACAGCCACACACACACTGAGGGAGAAATAACCTCCAAATCATCATGAAGAGAGCAGTATTCATCAGACATTGTAAGCTGCTTGACGCGTTCAAATGAATCTTGGACCAATTTTAGCAATTCTTCCTCTAAAGTATGCTGTTACAGGTTGAAACAAGGAGGTCAAACAAATTGTTCCATTTTTTGTTTCTCCTAATACCATTTACAAAATGTGTCTCGATATTGGTGTGTGTGTGTGATGGACGGGGCGGGAGAGGGGGGGGGGCCGTGTATTATTTGAACCAATGACAGATTCAGGACAAAACATATTGTACAGGACCAAAGTCAGGTGAGATTTAGGTCAGATTGAGGTATAGTATAATTGCATAGTTTGGTTTACAAGACAAATCTTTTCCTTTTGGATGGCCAGGTCAAGAAAAGGTGGCGGCTCAGAAAGCCGGCACCGACCCTTTTATGACAGGTTCAAGTGAAGATTACACTTTACAGTTTGATTGAGGCATAATTTCATAGTTGGACGTACACAAATGGAACCTTTCCTCATCGGTAGCCTAGCTCAGGAAACTAGCACCCTTTTGAGGGGAATAGCACCACTAAGTTCAAAAGGAGTTTGGAGTCCCCCCCCCCCCCCCCCCCCCCACAATTAGGTCAGAAGTGAACTTTTTTTTTTTTTTTTCCTTTTTCTTTTTTCAAAAATTAGTACCTCAGCATGGGGAATATCTAAAATGACCTTTTCCGCTAGGACGAAATCACAACCATAGCATTCTTTCAAAAACTTGTCAAATTCACTGTGATCCAAATCACGACTGACAAATCTATTCCAGTGGATGTCTAATATTTCAACGTCCAATGATGCAACAGTCTCTTTGTTCAGGGAACCATTTAAGACCTGCAAGCTCTTAAAAGACATTGTGAGACAAATAAAACACTATATTTATTATTAAGAGGGGGAACAAAAAGGCATCTGATAGAAGACAAGACAGCACCTCTCTAAGCAGTTGTGTGAAATAATTGATTTGTTGTTTTGCTTTGGTGATGAACTGGTCATGTTCCTCTGTCACAATTTGACATGGCTCTTCTGCAATGGAAAGTCTTTCAGTCCTCGTCTTAATTGACTCGATGTGCTTGGCCAGTTGCAAATCGTGGCTTGAACTTGTTTCCAGTGCCATTTTGAATTATCTATCTGTGCAAAGAAAGTTAGGAGGCATTGGAATTTGCTTCAGGCAAATGAATAGGTAAAGTAACTGTAGCTACTCAGATATGACTTTGCTAATTAATAAAACGCATCTCCCATGATGTTAAGTTTGGTCATAGTAGGCAACTCGATCAAGTAACGTTCCACTGTGAAAGGCACAATCTTTTTTCTTATACAAACAAAGAAGGCAAATTTTTGTATAAAGAGGCTTAATTTGCTTAAAAGTGCTAACTTTAGCCCTTGATATCACTGATCTATGTATGGTATTACCAAATAGCCCTAACATGGACAGGCAAATTGGGCCCTATTAATCGGCTCACTCAATCAAAGGTAATAGCGAAATTACTACCGATTCGAAGGGTAAGAAAGACCGGATAAATCGAGTAGATCTGTAATCAAGCGACGCAGAACGAGGATCGAGGCTTGAATGAATGCCTGCCTTCTGGAATCGCCCGGCGGATTCACGAACGACAAAGAAGTCTGGAAGGAGAGATAAGAGAATATTAGGGTGCGTTTGGATAGATAGGAATAAGCGCTATTCGGGAGTAAATAACTAATCCCGATTAACGAACAATCCAAACAAGTTAAGATTAAGGATTTACTCCGAACCGGAGACAGATTAACTAATCCGACAAAATATCAGAATAAGAGAGCGAGATTAAAAATTAAAAAGGGAAAAAGGGCACAGCCGCACAACTCACTTCTCTCTTCCGTTTCTCCTTCTCTCTTCCCTGAAGAGCAAAATTTTGAAAAAAAAAAAAAACCAAACAAAAATCCCAGATCTCTTGCGATTTGCTCAGCTTTTCACGAATTCAATAGCAGTTTCGTCTTCTCACGCTTTCAAGGATCACGAAGAGTACTGGATTGCTTCTCGATTCCACTCCGTTCATGGAGGTTTCAGGTACGATACCATTTTTTTCTTATTTTTTGCTTCATTTCTTTGCTAACTAGCTATTTTCTTCATAAGATCTGTGGTATTTTCGTGAATTTAGTAGTTTTCTATCAAATTTGCCCTTGAAATGAAGGAAAATATTAACTTTTTTGTTCGTATTATATGATGTATTTTGAACTATAACTACAGTAGTAAACAGTAGCAGCTTCGATTTCTCTTGCTTCTGTAGTGAATTTGAATTTGATTTGCTTCCGTACGAAAATACTAAATTGTTAGTTTCATTTTATTTTTGATCTATTTTTATAAGATTTTTTTGATCGATTGTGGCCTAAACTAATTATTAGCGCTAATGGATACAAGAGCGCTAATTATAGCATCTATATGATATGCTAAGCATTTTAAGCAAGTGTATATTTGGATGGATCTGACGTGATTATAATGAAGCATAATAAGACAAAATCATCAAGAGTTTTGAGATTATACGTTATTTTTGGTGTATAGATCAATTTGTGAAAAAAGTTTTGTTAGGTGAGTTGTTCATATTTATTCTTTTTAACATATTGAATTTTACTAGTGATTTAAGAGTAAAAGATATAAAAGTTATTATATCATTTGTGGAGAACTGTATTTACTGAACAATTGCAAACCTGATAGATGTATTATGTTTAGTAGTTCTTAGAAGTTGGTGATAGTGTGATACACTGATACTGATGCTAAGTCTGACCTTACATGACAGTATTATGTTTAATTAGTAGTGAAAAAAAAATTGTGAAAAAAACCTGATGTGGTGTACCTGATGTGATCAATTTGTGAAAAAAAAATCGATTATTGGGTATAAACCTGATGTGGTGTACCTGCTTTGCACCATTGAAGGAAGAGATTGAAACAAAATTTCAGGTCACTTGTGTACTAGCCTACTAAATTCAGGTCATTAATTTCTTCCTAGACAATTTAATTCTTATTTGTTTCTTTTAGAAGAACATAAGCTTCAATTAGGCATATAATTATCTATGCAGTTCAATTAGAGCCTATTTGTACCGATTTCAACATTTTAGAAGAACATAAGCCTACTAAATTCAGGTCATTAATTTCTTCTTAGGCAATTTAATTCCTATTTGTTTACTATTTGATTATGCCCTTTTTGTGAAAAATAGTAATATTAGGGACTTAAGTGTAAATGTGCCTCATAAACTGTATAAATAGCTTGCATACAACATATATGACTTCATGAAATTGCTTTTCTATTTTAGGAGATTTAATTTTATTTAAAACAGTAAATAGAAAGAAGTGTCAGGGGTATTATTGGAAAAGTTTAGAAAAAAATCCTTTTAGGCTATATGTTGACCCGATGAGAATACAATTTGATGGTATTATTGTGTGTATAGTAAGCTATATTTCTGCCCATTTTCATGACCTATATCTATGTATTTGCTATATTTAATTCATCAAGAAAACCGTATGTCCCTCATTAGTATACCTAGTGAGTGATGATATCTGTTTGGGCCCCTTGATGGAGTTGGATCGTATGCATGCAAACTAGACGATCAACTCTAGATCAAGAAATGTATAATCTGCAAGAATGACACATTCCTATCTTGGATTATACAAAGATATCGTGTGACATAAGAATCAAACAAAGAAATACTTTTATTTCTTATGCAGGATTGAGATATTGTAACGGTACATTATTTATACGAATTGGGAATCATAATGTGTTGCTAGATACCGCTTATGATTATTGGAAATAAATAACGATTTATTTCCATGGCCAACATAGTATAAATCCTCAAATAGGGTCGCACAAATAGGATTCTAACCACTTGGTGCATTTATTGTTTATTCACAATAATGTGTATTGTGAAATGTGATAAGTTAATTAATTAATTATATACCGTTATGAACCGTTATAATTAATTAAATTAAAAGGATCATATGGAAACAATTTAATGCATTAGCTAATCATAGATTAATTATTAATGAGTTAATAATTAATTATGTTCAACTTACTTTAATTAGTTTGAGCTAATTGGGCTTCTATTTAATTGGTTAATTAAAGGCCCGATTTAAGGAAGAATGAAGAGACAATTAAAGGAGATTCATTAATTGGTGAATTAATGAATAAAGGCCTTTTATTAAGATGGCCCAAGAGAGCCCATTAGGTGGCCTCTTAGGGTGGATGGCATACTTGTAAATAGTATGAAGGTTGGATGAGAGTGGTTGGCTATATAAAGGGGTCTCTTTGGGAGAAAACCCTAGCCGTCATCTCTCTTCCTCTCCCCTCCCTTGCGCCTCCACCTAGAAGAGAGATTTTTCTCTCTTCTCCATGGCTCTTCCCTTCCTCTCTTAGCTCATGTGTTGAGCATCCCACCTCTCTTCCTCTCCATTAAATAGTTAATTAAGAGAAGCAAGGTGATTAGCAAGAGGTTCAAGAGAACTAGCATTCTCTTTGAGCTTGGTGGTGGGTCCTTGGTGGGCTAGAGGCGGCCATAGATGGTGGAGGTGGTGGAGCACGCACCCCATCGACTCCCATGCCATGGATTCGAGCCTCATGAATACAATTTCATGAGAGGTACAATTCTTCCTCCTACACCTTTTCTCTCTTGTGTGTGAATGCCTTGCACTAGATCTTGTGATTTGCTTGTTATTAATAGGATTAATTAGTTGTAATTAATCTAAAATTAAAATATGAGCATTTCCTAACAAAAATGAGGTTCTGGTATTAGACTTTGTAATGAGATTCTTAATTGATGATTAATACCAAAATTTGCACCAAGCTGAAATATTTAGATTATATTTTTGAAGAAGTTCGTGGTTCGCTTAAAAATTTAAATTTAACGGTCAATAAGATTTTTAAACAATGCACCAAGCTGAAGATTCCTGCTAAAATTTAACGGTCAAAGGAAAAGAGGTCATTATTACATTTACTCTGGTCACCGTCCAATCCAAACAAAAAATGTTATTCGGAGAATAAGCTTAATCTTAGCAATTTAGGATTAAAAGTTTTAATCCAAAATTACTAATCCTAGCACTATTCTCATATGATCCAAACAGAGCCTATGTGTTTGGTTACGGGAGAGAATAAGGAATAAGGGTGTAATTCCTTATTCTTAGGTTTTCCAAATGGAGGGTGGATAAGGAATAGAGGCCTATTCCTTATTCCGGTGTCAAACCAAACACCATGGGAATAAGGAATATGGGCTAATTCCGGCCCTTATTCCTATACCAACAAAACCTTGGTATAGGAATTAAGAATAAGGATTGGCACTCCAATCGAGACCCGGCCCTCTATCCTTATTCCTATTCCTTATCCGGTTTGATCCAAACACACCCAAGAGAATAAGAGATTAGGGGAAAAGAAAATAGGACAAAATAGAAAGTTCCGGTCGGCATCGGGGTACGGTATGTTATGTTATATACCAACCAAACGAGGGAACGACTGGCTTAAAATAATTGGCACAACACTAGTTTGCTCCGAAATTTTGTTTATTGTTGAATAAATTTCTTTTTATTCCATATTTTAAGAATGTTATTGCGATATAATAATATCGGATTTAGAAAAAATCCGACATTAACTAAAGTCGGACTTTTATTTAAATATATCATTAATTTATATCATTTTTTAATAATGTTATATACCAACGGCCAACCAAACGAGTGGCTTAAAATAATTGGCATTGCTTGGCGCAAAAAAAACAACAACAACAATAATAATAAATCCATCTTTATACATTCCTAACACAACACTAGTTTGCTCCGAAAATTTGTTTATTATTGAATAAAATTAATTTTTGAATATATTATTAATTTTATTCCATATTTAAGAATGTTATTGCGATATGCTAATATCGGATTTAAAAATCCGAGATTAACTAAAGTCAGACTTTCATTTAAAAATATCATTAATTTATATCTTATTTTAATAATGTTATTGTCATATGCTAATATCGGACTTTAAAATTCCAACATTAGCTATCATCGAACTTTCAAAGTCCGACATTAGCGTCTCTCCTCGAAAAAGCTAAAAGTTTCGTTGTTTCTAATAATATAATATAATATTGATGTAGATCAAAATTTATAACCGCGAGTTAGCCAAAACCAAACGACTCAGGCCATATCTTAGAAAAATTTTATAATTCGGTCTAAACTATTCAACAGTCTATGGGCAAATTATGGCGCACAGTTAGACCTGGGCAACGTTGAAAACGGAAACGGAATGGGTCGTTCCGTTTTCCGTTCCGTTTCAGTGAACGGTATGACTGGAACGATTCGTTATTCGTTCCGTTTCAACGGAACGTGGCGGAATGGCTATTTTTACACTGTATTTCACTCAAACAAATCACGAAACGCATTCCGTTAACCGTTCCGTTTGCAAAACGAAATGAAATTTTGTTCCGTAATATGTTCCATTTGGACGGAACGGAACGGTTTCGTGTATTCGCGGTATACCGTGCCCACCCCTACGCACAGTAGTGGAGGGTGGTACACCTTTATTATTACTGGTGGACATTCGCGCCTTGCACAATCTTTTTTTTTTTTTTTTGAGTGGATCGATAAATTTTTTTACAATAAACAGGTGGTGGGAATATATAATAATTATAAAATAATAATAATTGTTTTATCGACTGTTTTCTTTGTGCAAAATATTTGTGACAATATATAATAATTATAAAGTAATAATATTGAGTTAAAAGAAAACTAATGAAAGGCTAGAAAGTACCTGGGTAAAAATAAATTTCTTTTTTAGAAAGCTAAAAATTTGGCAATCGCTTTATTGTTTTCTATAAATGAATTTTATTTTTTCATGCCAAAAAAATGGGAAGCGATCAAAATAATTGAAAGTTTGAAACGCCAAAAGATATTTTTACATAAATAAAATTAATATGAATAAAAAAGCATAAATATTTTGAAATCGAAAAAAAGAAAAAATTTGGTTACACCGCATTTAATTTGATGAAAAAATATCTCCTAGAAAAGTGTCCAAGAACAAAAAAAATAAAATTAAATAAATAAATTTAAGCTTGTTGATGTCGTTTGGATGAGTTAGAAATATAATAGGAATCACATAAATTTAGAAAAAAACACTATTCACATAAATTGTGGGAAGAGACTATTTCGAGAATAGGAAATGTTGTTTGGATGGTGAGTTTAGAAATAGCGTTGGAAAGAGTGTTATTGAGATGAATAGTAGTGAGAAAAATGTTATTGGAAAGAGTGTTATTAGAAATTGTGTTAGAAATGGAATTACTTATTCCAAAAGTATTTGGATGAAAAATTTAGAAATAGAATTGTCTATTTCGGAAATAGGCCTATTCCCGGCCATCCCAAACGGCACCGTTAGCATCTGTCAACTAATCGGACACCCACACCCACGTGGCTTTCAATCTTTTTTTTTATTATTATTTCCAATACTTGAAACTTGACACCCATGTGACTTGGGACCAGCATTCTCTCCAGCCGTTCAAACGACAGCACCATGCTGTCGTTTGTTTTTTTTTAAATATTAAAAAATTTTAAAACTCAAATGTTGAATCCAAACCGTTCATGTTGTTAAATTTTACGAGCGATGTATTTTCATATAAGTTTCATGAAATTTGGAGTTGATTTGATACTAGATTAAGTGGTCAAATTATGAACGTATTAGAATTAATCTAACCAGGTTCGTTCATTTGTTGACCACTTAATCTAGTATCAAATCAACTCCAAATTTCATGAAACTTATATGAAAACGCATCGCTCGTAAAATTTAACAACATGAACGGTTTGGATTCAACATTTGAATTTTAAATTTTTTTAATATTTAAAAAAAACCAAACGACAGCACCATGCTGTGGTTTGTTCGGCTGGAGAGGATGTGGTTCGATGTGACTTGTGGTTGTGGGAATTTCTTTAACCTCTTGCGGCAAGTTCACGTACGATTTCGTACAACGGGTGCAGAAACAAACATGAATTACATCCACATCGATCATTAACAAAATTATGACATGTTCAAGTAAAGATTACTGTTTGATTGAGGCATAATTTCATAATTGGTCTTACACGACACTAGTTTAGTCAATTGAACTGGACTGGTCATCATCCCTTTTTTCCAAGGCCCATACCAGTCTGTAAGCACTGAAAAAGAAAATAAATAAATAAAAATACATTTTCTTATATAAGTTTGTAATTTGAGTTGGTAGAGTTTCGACAACTATAACATCGTTAAATTCCAACATCTTTTTATAAGTTGGTTTGGACAATTGTATAAGCTTGTAATTTGAGTTCATATTTAGTCCTTTAGTCATTCTATTAATTAAACTTGATACATGAGAGCACTTGTGTTTTAATAATAATTATAATATTTGAAATTTTAGAAGGAAAACATGTATGCAATTTTAATGTTTTGGAACTATATACACGACATATCCTCTGCTTATGTTTTATAATCATTCCTTTGTGTTTATGATAATTGTTCTTATTTTATGGCATATAGATGCATAAGAGAAATGGGAATGGTGCTCTCTATTTCCCTCTCCCCTAATTTCCTTATGTTCGACTGACCAAATTTGTCCATGCATGAGGTCATGTTTGCTGGTTGAAAAACAAAAACCGAAACAACATCCCTAGTTGGCAGAGCCTAGAAATATCTTGATTTCCATACAAACGCTACTGATCACTTTGAGTGAAACAATCACAGTACAATACACATCTAGAGAGAACAGTAGCAGCAGACATTTTGACTAAAAGAGCAAAGAAATTGGAAATAGGGAAGAAGAACAAGATAGGCATTACTTCATCATCATGATAATTTTGTTATTTCATTTTTGTTAGCATAGTTTTAGTTTAATTTTTGCTTTCCATTATATCTATTTATGTTATGTTTCAATAAAAATTTCACTAATTGTCACATTTCATCTATTTAAAGTTAATTTTACATATTTTGTTATTTATTTTCACAATTATGTTAATTTTTATTTTCATTTTGGACTGGGTATCAAAAATATCATGTGACATAAGAAGCATGCAATAAAAAATTCTATATTTTTTATGAATGATTGAGATACTATAGTTGTATAGTATTTATTTATGTTAATTGAAAATCACAATATGTTGTTAGATATCGCTTGTGATTATTAAAAACAAATTTGATTATTTATTTCCATGACCATTCGCACCATATGAAGCTTTTAATGAATACCGTATTTAGTTCAGAAAAATGGTACATGCAACAAAAATGGCTCAATGGGCCTTTTAATCTATTGTGTCTATTTTTTGCGTGGTTTCATGTAACTAGTCATGTATGAGCTAATGTGATATACGTTGCAACCGAATAACACATCAATTGCCGCAAAAAATCCGAACAATACATTATTTTTAGTACTGCTATGGTTGTGTACTCCAGAACATTATTGAGAAGTATGAGGGGGAAGGTAGATTATAGACAGAGGGTAGGGGAGATTATAGACTGAAATTGGGGAACTAAAATTGAGCATTTTGGTATGAAGTAAACTCATCTCTATATATGAATTTTGTGGAGCAAGTAAACTCATCACCCTCACTCCCTCTCATCCAGCCTAACCCATCAATTTTGAGTTGTGGAGCACATTTTTATTAATGGGAATTAATGGTCAGCACTTTTTGACTAGTCAGAATGTCTTTTATGGAAATTTCAATTCAAGTAAATGTCGCTGGCAACATGGTGAGACACATAAGGTTGTATATATAAAATGAAAGGATGTATGCCAGCTGTAATGAACATCTCAAACGAAAAGATGCACGAATCTGCGGCTGAAATTAATTGGATTCGAATTGAGAAGGTACAATATCATATTTACCGTTACAGAGTCTTTGAATATTGAAATTTTGAGTTTTACATATTTAATCGTAACAAAAAGAAAAACTTATTCCCTATGAAACAAATCAAATAGTGATCAAAGACGGTGCGAAATAATCAACCAGTGAAGGATTTTGCTTAATTTTCCAGCAACTGTTCTCTACTAGAAGGATCCATCTGCATTGAAAAAGCCAAAACAAATTTAAGATCCATCAAGAGCTAAAAATATTCCATTTTATACTTCTGACATTAAAACTAGACAATATTTGGTAGGTTTTGCTTGGAATATGGTTATATGAACTGTTTTATCTGAAACTTGATACTTTTGTTCTGTTCAAGTGTGGAAACTTGATATTCCTTTTGTTCTGTTCGAGTGTGGAACCTTGATATTTCTTTTTCGAGCCTAACTAAGCTTTAGATGCGTTATTGTTTTAGATTTTTACTATTTTCATTTGCAGGTAACATATTTAGTAGTACCATTTTGTTGTCTAGTTTCATGAAACAGGGAAGATCTGCTATTTCATTGAAAAAAAGGACAAGAAAAGCTACAGATAATTTAAATTTTGGATAAAGATGTACCTCTTTAAGATTGCATTGAAAGAACCTTAGAAAGTGCTTTCGAACCCTTGAACAAATTGTAAACTTTCTTGTACTCCAACTCCTCGAGATATGCTTCATAGTTTTTAGGGTCATTCTTCCATTCAAAGAATGCTCCATCATCATCCCATATTTCGCTTCCAGCCCAGCTCTTCACAAGCTCAGTAGCGTCTTTAACGGTCACTTCCTCTCCGACAGCCTTGACCACCTGTTTAACAATCGAGCTCTCTGATACCCGCCTCTTTAGTCTCTTGCAGAAGAAAGCCCTCGAGACATCCCAATCCACCACCTTCTTAATTGATCCTTCTGCCTCCATCCTTGTAGAGTTGTCATGCAGCTCAGCAAATTTGAGGGCAATTTGTGTGTATAGCGGCATGAGTTGCTTTGCACGCTCAGCAATTTTCTTCTTAATTGCATCCACCTCGGCTCCAGGCACCAGAAGCTGGGTTTTAAGGGATTTGGTTAGTGGGTCGAGGCGTCCCATGCATTCAAGTAGCTCCTTTTGCCTGAACTTGATCTCAATCAAGCCCTCAGGCTCAAGAACGTTCCCCTTGGCATGTCTGTCAGCATAAATCTCAGTGTGATCAGCGTTGCATTGCATCACCACCAATGCGCCTCCACGTAGCTCCCCAGCTTTTGGAATATACACGAAAACTGGTTGCTTGTACGTGCTCAAGTTCTCGACAATCATGGATCCCGCCTGGAGGATTCCTTCGAGGAGATCACGTTGCCCACCTGAAAACCCACGCCAGTTGGCCATGATAAATAATGGTAATTCCTCCCGGTCGAAGTCCATCAAGGCCTGTGCAGTTTTCGTGGAAGAGTCAGGGAACCACACCTGGCCAGCCTGAGGGACCACACGCTCAGTTGAGTCCACCACACCAGGGTCGGCTGGTATAACTTGCATCACAGTTTGTGTCTCAACAGCTATGATGCCGACTGGTATGCCACCAAGTTTTGCTCGACCTGTCACAACAGTCTTAGCCCAGCCTTCATGCGTTTCTATAAAGCTACCCCTGTCAAAAATGCCCCCAAGCCAATTTCCTTGCCCATCATTGATCCCAGCAATCGCCGCACGGGGGTCACAAGAAGTCTCTGGGAAGTAGGCCACAGGCCTCTCAGGTGGGTCTAGCGTCCTTGAAATGGGGAGGGGACCACCAATATAGGGGGGAACATAGCTCAACCAATTTATTATTGCAGAAACACCCTCAAGATCATCTGCAACAGTCAAGTGTGTTACACCATTTGTGCTCATGATCTTAGGACCACCAAGCTGCATGTGCGAACTATACACCTCACGGCCAAGGAGTTTGTTCAAGGCTGAAAAACCAGTCAAGATGATTGGTTGGTCAATCCTTTGAATGCACCGCATACCAAGACGGGCAAGGTATGCACCAATACCAACAGTACAACCCGTCACAAAAGTTAGTGTAAAGGTTTCCTTGTAAGCCCTAGAGTATGAGTTTGCAATTGCACCGCTTCCCTTGAAATTGTCACCCAATCCTTCATCTTTCACAACAACGGCATCCAAAACCCACCTTGTCTCCCCGCTTTCTAGCTTGAGCTTATGTGCAATTACAGATGAACCAATGCGGGCATAATCTTCTTGGGTGATGTAAATGTATTGAAAGCCTCGATCTGGGTTTGTTTCATCTGCCCACCCGATCCGGAAGCAGGACTGGACCTCCTTTGCCATTCCAATTCTGGCACCAGAGTTAGCTGCAAGGTATATAAGAGGGAGTTTCTCTCTGATGGCAAGCTTCGTGACTGAATCAAAAAACATATATTCCTTGGGACCAAAGGAGCCTGAAATAAAGGTAATGTCATTCGCCACCACTATGATTTGCCTCCCTTCAGGGAACTCAGGAGTGTGCATCTCCATGCGCCATGCAACTATGCCAATATTGTTTAGACCTGGACGACGTTTAGCAGGAATCAGGGGGGTACCCCAAGTGCAATTGTCATCAGAAAATACCAGTTCTGTGACCTTCAGATATTCCTTGTCAGTTTTGACAGGTTCATTGTTCCACACTTGTTGGAGTGCTGTTTCAAACGCCTAAAAGAACATAAAGTCAGTTTTCTTTAGAAAGAGAAATATTCATTTTTTTTTTCTTTTTCTATTATTGGTAGGCTAGGGATATTACCAATGGGAAGTCATAGCAGTAGGTTGTGCTGGCTTTCCTGGCAGCCAAGCGCTTAAGGTCAATGCGACTTAGAGGTTGGTATTGAGCAGTTAGGGGCAATCCATGAAGCGAGCCATGTACTGGGCCGGCTGAATTGTACACCAGCTCATGCGATTTTCCATCCTCCACCTCCTGATAAACCTGATTACAACAAAAAAAGATATTAAAATTGAACTGATTGGAGCTCATGAATTGCAATTCTCAGGTACTAGTATTTGTAAATTTCAATGCCAGTGAACTTACATGAACGGTGCAAGTGTGGCCTGTTACATTTGTTACTACCACACGCCATGCACCACTAGCAGCACCGTCACCTCCCAACCAGAGCTTGACTTCCCATTCGCAAACAGAGACATGGTGCATGCGTACACCCACCAATTGATGTATCTTTAACACCATTTCCCTAAGAATGGTGGATACTGTGTTTTCGTCTGGGTTGACAGGTAGGTTCATGCTCCTACAAATCAAATAATATTAAAAGATGGTCAAATATCAGATATATAAATTAAAACATCGTGATCCTGCTGATACCAGACTGAATTAGCATGGCACGGAGAACTTGAGATATTTACTCACCTTGAAGAAGGAACAAGATTAAAAGGCTGTTGTTCCCCTAATACGCAAAGGTACATGTGTGCATGATCTGATCTTACACTAGCATTGTGTGCATATAACTCGAGCTCGTCCAAGGCACCTATTAGGGATCTGAAAATATTACTTGATGTAAAGGATAACTCTGCTTGTGCGCAAGATAGCTCAACATCAACTGATGGCATTGAGGAAAGGACATTTGTGCCCATGGGTCGCCTGACAAGTGTCCGAAGAAACATACGCTGAATAGGTTGTTTCGCATCAGATACTGTGTACAGGTGCCACTGCCGGTCACGTGATGGAGTGTATTTTATCTTTTCATATCCCTTCAACTTGTCCTAAAATCAATTACCAAGTTCATGTTTTAGTTAAAATTAACAAGTTATTTTGTGATATCATGTAGTATGAGGGGTCTCTGTGATTTATTTATAATTGTGCAGACCATCCTGCACCATGGTCAAGCTTATACTCTGTTGGACAACCCATAACTTTTAATAATTAGGTGTTTTTCATTTTCAATCATACATAACCAATCAACGAAGCAATGTACTTCTTGTAATGCTTTCTTACATAGGAAGAACAGTACATACCAACTCAAGGAATGTTGAGAGAGGAGGCTCCAAGTGGCGAAGAAGATGTTCTTCCTCATAGTAAACCTTATCAGCCTTCCAAAGAAAAGAGTGGCGCATCGGGGACCGTCCCTCATCTCTTTGTATGATGCAACTGATAGTCTTGATACCCGCATCAGAAAGCACATTTCTCATTGAGCTCTCCATCAAGATCTTCGCTAGCTTGTTAATTCTTTCTTGTGCCTGATCCTCATCTCCACTGCCGTTTAATAATATCATTCAGGTAAAATAGCATAATGTATTTACGCAAAGGGTAAATAAAATAGTCATCGTATATGTAAAGCATATCCATCAGTACAATAAAAAAAAAGAAGAAAATATCATTGACAACAAGGACCAACACTTTAATTGAGCCAGTCATGCTTGCCACTACGTGCAACCAGAAGGTTTCTTTTTCTTTTTCCCACTTTCGCTCTTTGTTTCTAAATTTATGGAGATTAATACAATTTACTATTGAAGTAATAAGCTAGAAAGGCCAAAACAGTAATCTTTTTTTACAGCTGTGAACACACATTGGTGCGTCAGCAAAAACGAGTGAAACAGGCGACCAAATTGAAATGCAAAAATTAATAAAATTGGGAGAAAAAGAAAGGTGTAGAATGCCAAACCTATCTTGGAGTAAGTTCATTGGGTTGTTAATCCCAACAAGGGCCACATGCAGCATGTTACTCTTGTTTCCTTGAGAACAAAGGATGTCATTCGAGGCCATTGATTCTTTGAGCACGGCAGCAATTGCAGCCGGAAGAGCTTGGAGGGATTTAATGACGACCATGGCACCATGCCTCCTCTGGCTGTGCTTCTCCACCGAAGGGCTGTCCAAACCATTCAGCTTCTCAATATGCTCCTCTGTGAACTCCCAAAACGCAATCAGGTCTTGTGGTGGGATTGATTTCACTTCCTCAGTCCTCTCCAGTCCATTAGATTTGACCCAGTGGATTCTGATGCTCTCTTTTACCAGGAATGGCTGGAAAAAAAGAAACAAATAAAAAAGAATCATTAGTAGTGACGAGGAACAAATGATGAAATTTTGCTCTGTCGCTAAACCTTGCATGTTGCTGGATATAACTAGCCTCTATGAATTATTTTTCTACTTTTTGCGGGATGACAACACTTAGGGCATGATATAGTGCTTGAAAAGGATAAATTAAATTTTTGGACCTGAAAGATCAGTACAAAATTCGTGTACAGGTAAATCCTTAAATTAAACAAAGATTAAGAAAAAAAGCCTACCTTGTACAATCTTCGGATGTAGGTCTCAACAACCCTGCGCTGAAGAGTGGTGTCGCTGTGATCGAAGAGGGAGATGAGAGCATCTTCCACAGCCAGCGGGGCACTGACAAGGTCCTCCATGCGCTCTTCAATGGCCATCTTGCACCTTGGGGTTGATATCCTCTCCCCTTCCTCAGTAAACATCTCCAACACTGATAAACTTCTTGAGATGTATGCCCGCAGATCACTCAGCTTTGTCTGCTCCAGAAGCTGGCTTGCCTTCTGGACCAACTGCAATAACCAAAAGAAAATTAACAGTGTCAAAATTGAGTTTACCTAAATTAGTATAGGTCAAGAAAAGGGTGTTTCACATTGACATTCCACTATATAGAAGAATTGAGTTTACCTCAGTGTACATAGTGTGGTTAAGAGCTGAAAAGCGAATTAGCTGTTCTCTGTGTGCCGCAGGGTTTGGATAAACCAGTGCTTCCATGAGACGTAGAATCAACTTATTTTTGGTCCTCACACCCTTTAAAAAAGAAAAAAAGAGTGTATACACATAAAGAAGTTAACAGTTTATGCACTCTGTACATAGGAATGCATAATGCAAACTTAAAAGGAAAGAGATGATATCAGCATACCTGGTGAGACAGTACGACGTCTACAACTATACTTAAATCTTTCTTGTGCTGAAGCCGGAGCAGTTCTATGACATCAGACTACAAGGCAAATACGAAAAGATTGAACGTGTTGTTCGAAATGAATAAATGAACAAAGCATTATTCAGCACAAGGACAAGTAAAGGGTAAAAGAGTACCTGAATTTGGTCACTGAACAGTTCCTCGACAGAAAGGTACTCCTCAAAAAGGGACTGGACGATAACATGAGCATGGCTTTCTCTTCCCCCCTCATATGACTTGACAATACTCAGTAGGGGCTCAATCAGCCTCTCCTGTGTAGCCCTTTCTCTTTCAGGAGTTGAGGATAGATGGGCCTATTGCAGAAGAACAATATATCATATATTAAAACACTGTATGTGATGAGCTATTCAATTTAAGGTAAAGTAGTAATTGGATAGCAAACCTCAAGAAATCCAATTAGCATCTTTGCTGGAAATTCCCTGTTCTTTATATAACTGGTGTTTAATTCATACTCCCTGTACTTTGTGTCCAACTGTGAACATAAGAATTAACAATCAATATATCAAGTATTGAGACAAATAGCATTTTGACAAAGGTAAGAACATGGATAAGTACCTCACTCCTGAGCTCCTTTGGGAGACGAGTAGACAGCACAGACATGCATTCTTCCCATTGAAGGAATGGAAGCTCAGGGTCATCAAGACAACTCAACAAATCTTTCAACACCTAAATTGATCAGAAAAATTTATTAGCTACGAGAAAAAAGATTAAAAAAAGGAGAGAAAAATGATTTAAGGGAGACAACATAATAAGATTGAGCCTATACTTTGTTGATGTCATGTTCGTATCCGGCGAGTATCATACGTGCTGCATTTAGACTTGTGGCAAATCTCTGGTGAACTTTGCCAGATACGGCTGTCGGTGGACCCAGCTTTGGAAATTGACCTGTAAACGGTTCAGCCCTTCTGACAGCAGAGGGATCGTCGAGATCTAGATTGGCAATCAACTCACCAGCCTGCAATCAAAAGATTTGGCAATATTATGAGGCTGCTTAATTTCAAATAATCCTCTTTGGAAAAATGGCTATGAAATATGAAATCAGTGTCACCTGCATCGGCTTGCCTTCAGACATAACCAAGTGAATAACACCAGAAGCAGGGAGGAGAAGAGGCATGCACATCTTCATCACTTCGACCTCAGCGTAAGGTGTGTTGGCTTCCAAGTGGGATCCATCCGGAACCAAGAATCGGAGTAGTTTGCAAGGTGTCTCAGCCAACAGCTTGGATGGATCATGATCATTCTGAAATAGATAACCTGAATTCAGTTTTATCCTTATTTTGGTATATTTTACAAATATTCCATCATGCCTATATTTTTTTGTTTATTTTCACCTGTAACAGACAAGTCCTTCCATTGATAAGGAGGCGGCTACCAGCAGCCTCTTCCTGAACGTATATGACGTGGCTGTTCCCATCCAACTGCACGTAAACACCACAATGGACAACACTTAAGATATTTCGTTTCATTGCAAAAGTAATTCTACAAAAATAAATAGCAAACAAAATATAACTTAAGGGTATTTCTCATTATATACATGCCTGCATCAGAAGACCTCCATCTCTCAGTGTATGAATTTCAGCCTCTATCTCAGAGCCATTCATTCTTAATTTGTAGCTTCCTGGTCCTCCTCTAACCATATCAATCTGTGAAGACAAAATAAAATTAAACAAGCTTCCACTTTTGGTACATTTACTAAAAAACTAAGATCAAAGAAGGATATGCATGTCCTACTGTGTATTTGCTCCCTTCAATGTTCAAAGACACAACTGAGTTGACAAGTGATATGTGCTGAAAAAAAAAAAAATCAAGCAGGAAATATTTTCTTAAGTGAGTTAAGAGCATAAGAATCTAAACAGATATGTATATGAAAAAAACCTCAAATCTGATAAATTTTCATACCTTGGGTGGAATTTGACCCTTTTCAAGATAACTGACATACTCTGATACAATAGCAGTACTTGTGGACCATGCTTTCTGACAATTACAAAAGAAAATATTTTTACAGTTTATGAGAATTATATTCAGTAGTTTACCATAAAAAAAATAAAAATTCACATCACGACGAGTGTAAAACTTACATATAAAGCGCCTCCAACAACTGAAAGATACCAAGGTGGCCTCTCAGCTCTCACACGCATTGCTATTCTACTGTCCAACCAACCAGTGTGGATTTTATTATCTCTATACTCTGAGGCCTGAACAGAAAATAATTGCAAAGTCAATATTGTTTAATCTGATATCAGGAACATTCTAAAATAGTAACCCATAGAACCCATAGAAAAAGTACAGTGCATTATAAGTATGATAGCAAAAGATAAACATACATTCAATAGATCAATTGTGTAATCAACATTGCAGCGAATTTCACCACGAATTTGTATTTCCTTTAGCCCCAAAATCATATTGGCTATGGCAGAGCTCCTTGATTCACCAAAAGCAAATACATGACCTGAATAGAAGAAATATTGCTAGTTATTTAGATGGTTTAAATATAGGAAAACCATGTAAATCTCAATCATGTCTGATGCTTATAGCCATACCAAATTGAGAATCTGAGAACTCGTGAATTCCTCCTCCAGACTAGAAAAAAGGGAAAAAAATGAAAATCTTTTATTAAAAAAAATAACTCCCATACATTGCATGTATTAATGATGAGTATCTCATTTCAAAACAACAAACCTTGACTGAGAAGTAGGCCCATGTACTTGGCTTGCTTTTAAAGATGAGCTCCTAAAACACAAAAGAAGAACAATAACAAAGTAAGCAAAACTTTACAAAAGCTACATGAATGAGTAGTTGTAATATGTCTAACCCACAGATATGAGACATCATGCATAAACCTAAAACACAGGAAATGTCTCGTATTACCATGTGAACAATCATAAGGTAGAGCTGTCCTGGTAATCTAACCCACCTTGCTCAGTAATTCTCTATAAACATGAATATGGGGCATATTGGGAATTATCTGAGAAAGGAGGTGTACAATTGATATTTCTAGTGCTTACTGATGCTTATATGAGCTATTTCATTTTTGAAGGTTCTGAAGAGGGACATCGGACACCAATACTTTTCATTTCCTTGACAAAGGACAATAAAAACCTTAGAAAAGAAAGTCAGAAGATGTAATGTACCTGAACTTTACCACTGGTGGGTTTGAAACCATCATCTGGGTCTTCACTTGTAACCCGAACAGCCACACAATGACCTTTCGGCTTGACCGACTGAGCCTGATCAAAATCAAACTGAGTAGCAACAAGTGATGTTTTCTTCCATGCACTGTAGGCCCCACCATGTTCTTTCCCATAAAACCTCCTTATCTCTGCATCACAAAATAATAATAATTAGTGTCCACAAATTCAACTACATTTAAAGGTAATAAATAATAGTGTTCAGAAATCCGACACATACCGGGAATTTGCCAGAGAGGAATGCCCATGCCGACGGCAACCTGCGCAGAGGGCAAGTTCACTTCCGCAATCCACTCAGTTACAGGATGCTCGACCTGCAACCGGGGGTTGAGTTCAAGGAAGTAGAACTCGCCTGTCTCCATGCTGTACAAATACTCTACTGTTGCAGCTCCCACATATCCTACGGCTTTTACAAGCCTCCTGGCTGCTTGCTCCAGCTGTTCCACTGTCTCAGGTGGTGCCACCGTGATCGGACCCTCTTCTATGATCTGTTCCAGATTGTTCAAGAGAAACATAGTTCAGTGTGGAACCATGGTTTCGAAAATCGGCCGATTTCGGTCCGACTTGACCGGAATCGGACCGGAATCGGCGGGGAAAGGTCTGATTTTGAGAGGTGGGCTGGAATGGGGTTTGAGTTTCGCCATCAAAGGAGAGAGAGGAGCGAAAGAGGCGCTTGAGAGGTGGCGCCACAAAACAGGAGAAAGGGTTCGGAAATCGGAATGGACATAATGACATACCCTTTTCTCTTTTCACTAATTCAAATCTGATCGAACGGTCCAAAAATTTCCAGTAATAAATTAAATTTTACAAATAAATCAATGCTTGGTATAAATATCGATGCGAGGATAAAAAAAAGTATAAATTTTGTGCTACGATCTTAACTGATATATTAAGGTATTTTAACAAATTAATGTATTTTTTTTATAAATTATGTTTTATTAATAATAAGTCCCAATTTAATTGTTTTCATAATTTTATTTTTCAATAAATTTTAAAATCATGACCTATTTTTCAATAAATTTTAAAATCATGACCACTTCGATAATAATATTATTTTATATTTTAGTTGATTTTTGAAACTTTGTAATTTTTTTACTTAATCAAAAAAGGTTAAGGGCATGACCCTTAAACTTTTGTTGAAAAAAATGTTGGATTTTAACATTATTTAGTTGATATGATTACCTTTTGATGACGCCTTTGCACACTACAATCTCTGCTATGCAGAGCAGCAACATTTCCATATCGATCACAGAGCAGCTGAACTTCTAGATGCCGGCTCTGTAAATATATAATATCAAAGATTTAATTACTATTTACAAAGGTAAACTTTTTATTTACTTAAAACATTAGGTCGTCACAATAAAATTGTACAGAACTTAGTTCGCCATGACTATCCTTACCTGTGAAGCCACCTTCATTATAAAAATCGGCGAGCCAGGTACTTCACCTTGAACTTGCTTGAAAAGTGCTCGCACTTCATCATCATTGTGCACCTAAAATGTAATTAGAAGAACATAATTTTAAGCTACTGGAAAAAAGCTCAGCAGCTCACTACACATTTTTTGTACTGGGAAGGGACACCAAGCAGTCAAGCTCATAGCAAATAAACAAGAAATTGATTAAGCAAGCAAATTAACCTTTCTTATTCCTTTACCGCCACCGCCCCAAGATGCCTTGATCATGGCCGGGTAGCCAACAACTTGACAGGTTGCTACAGCCTCCTCAGTTGTGTAAACACATGCTTGTCTATAGATTTCATCAGGTATACAAGTACTCAAGCAATCTTCTAGCTGGATTTGGACCTGCATAGTGCATGCCAAAAACAATAGCCATCCATATTTAATCCATCTTACCAGAACTTTATCATTTTAGTCTAAGTAATAGCTATATCGTTGAAATTCCAAATCTTCCAACCAGAAGAAAATTTTGACATCATTTACAATAATTTTCATGTAATAATCAGAAGAACCAATAAAAATAAATTGCTTACATGGGACCCACTCCATGGAAGAGTTGGGACATCAGCTGCCTGAGCAATCAGAGAAGAACCAATTTTATCACCAAGAGCTGACATTGCTGAAGCAGGAGGCCCCAAAAAGATTATTCCTTTGGCTGTGAGAGCATCAGGTAGTTCAGGGTTCTCTGATGCATGGCCCCATCCCGGCCAAACAGCATCCACGCGAGTTCTTTCCGCGATCTGTTCAATTTCATTCATCATCATATTATGAAAATTTGCCATTTCATTGAAATGATCCATAGAAAGAAGTTACAAGGTTACGAGTTGTGCTGTTAAAACATAACTGATTAAGTAAGTTGCTATAACTATTTTATAGGCTAAAAGAAAACAACAAGAATAGTCTACAATAAAAGAAACAAACCTCCACAATTTTCTGAACATTTGCATAGTTATTATTGTTCGTGCCACCTGGCACCTCAACAAACTGATCGGCAATCCTAATATGCTCGGCGTTGATTCTCATATCCTCTGGAGTAGCCATAGCAGTCAAAAGTATTGCTTTTTCATTGCCAAATGTCTCGAGAGCCCAATCTCTGACGCTCCGCATGAATTTGACAGCAGCCATGCCATTGTTCGCCACCAAGATACTGTGGATTGGCCTTGTTCCGCCAAGGGCCCGGCAAAAGTCATCCACTTCTGAATTGGCCCCTGACGGCATGATGTTGTTGTTAGCTCCATCAATGCCTTCGTTCAAGTTCCAGGCTTCTATTGTCATTCTACATTAGAGTTTAAATGAACAGCAGGAAATTAGTTTACTTTTTTTGTTTTGAGTAACAGGAAACGACATGTACGGAAATAACACAATACGATAGTGTTGACGTGTCATGTCGTGTTGACACATTGTGTGTTGTGGCATGATGCGTATTGTGTTAGTCAATTTTTTCACTCAACATGACACGTTACAAGATATTAACTCGTGTGAATACGATATGCAAGACATGAAAACCAGCACGTACATGTTTGATACAATGAGACATGACATGTTTACAATATTTTCACATTAAATTGCTATCACTAAGATAAAAAGGAAATTTAACTGAAATCAAAATTCTAACGACTCACTTGAAATGAACAAGAGAAGAACACCGGCCCTGAGATTAAAATGAGATCGAACAGATCACTTTTGCTCGGAGATGCAATTCAGTGCGCACGAGGTACTCGATAGATAGAGAGGTGTAGAAATAACTCAGGACAATGAACTATTTATAATCTAGTTATGAAAGTATATATGCTGAGTAGTGCTTCAGTTGCAGATCATTTTTTGATCCCCCGTCAATTAATAATTCATGATAGTTTAAGAACTATTCACTTTTGTTGGTTTAACGTAGAAGATATGAAATCCGCAAAATCGCAACAATTGTATAGAAAACTAGATAAACCTTGGATTTGGCATAAACTGCTTGATATGGGTTACGAATTAATTCGTTATTAAACGTCGGGGTAATTGATAAACGTGGCCCCTAATGAACTGTATGGGACCCACTTTGTTGATTAGGCTAATCTCCACCAATCTGTCAGGGCCAGACACGTCTGTCCCATGACACCTTAAACTCAATCTAATAAAATCAAAATCAATCGGAAATAACATGAATAATCACGAGTGTAAAGCATTGTTTTTTATTTTATTCGAAATGTCATCCTCAAACAAAAATAATAATAATAATTCGAGATGTGATCTTATTTCGCTTAGAAATAAATAAAGCAAGAGAAAAAAAAAATATCAGGAAATATGGTACATATTTTGCATATAAAATTGTCCTCTCTGTAGCGTTGGGTAGACACTCTACACAGTTTGTCTAAAAAAAAAAGGTCCTCTTCGTCACGTTTTTCTTTTTTCATTTTAAGTTTTTAACAAACTACTAACTGCAACATAGCTTGATATTGTCTAATCAAGGAAAAATACTGTGAAGGAGTTTCTGTAAAAAAAAAAATTTCTTAATCGATTGGACGGATAAAATATATTTTCACTAGTTGGATATCTGATAATTTACAAACTCCAACAAATATTTATATACAAGGACAGATTTATTAAAAACAAGTCCAGACTGATGTTCATCCTTCTAATATCACTACTTCGCCAGTGTATGTCTTCAATTTTTTTTAAATAAAATTTAATGCATTAATATATTGCAGGGATTGAATGTGGCTAACTCTTTTACTAACATTTCTTCCAAGTTTTTGGTAGATGGAACGTGATGGTAGAAGTCCGCAGGTTTGGTCTAAATTTTTTAAAATTGATTTTAATATTTAAATAACCGGTAAAAAAATATTAATAAGTGTAAATAACTTTTGATCTAGTAGCAAAAACCAATGCATCTGGAGTAAAACGGCTGGAGGTTCTTTCATATACATTTAATTTAAAAATAAGTTGAGAGGGTTGACCCAATTTATCTTAAAAAATTAATTTGCGAGATTGAGGGTAAATATCTAATTCTAAATATTAGGAGGGTATAAAGAAGATTAAAAGGTATATGGCCGATTTTACATTCTTTAATCTTTTTTATCCATTGTCGAGACACAGATGTTCGCCTTCAAACGTCCTTACTTTATTATTTTATCAAAGCGTAAAATTCTCATATTTTTTTTCTATGTCGGCCCTAAATCAACGAAGTGTGGTAATTTTATTTGCCTTCGGGGAGAATAATTCTCTTAGCTCCACCTATGCTTTGGAATGGTTCAAGATACGGAACTGCTTACCATCATCCTATAGGATTCTATCATCCCATCATCCCCAGCGACACGTTTAATGCTTTCCATTTTCGGAAAGAATATATCCAGCATCCCATCCCCATAAACGGAAAGTATTAAACGCGTCGCTCTTCTCATCCAAAGTCTACGCTCTTCTTCCCCCATCCCATCTTTCCTTTTCTGTTCACATCTATGCTCTTCTCATCTCAACTCTCTTATGCTAAGTACTGTAGTTGGTTTAGTATATTTCGTAGCAATAGTGTGTGCTTCAATAGTTAGTTTTATATCTTCAATGATAATAGTTTCAACTTCAATAGTTAGCTTAGTAACTTCAACGATAATAATTTCAACTTTAACAATTAGTTTTGAAGTTAATAGACTAACTGTTGAAGGTGAAACTATTACTCTTGAAGTTAATAAGCTAACTATTGAAGTTATTGAGCTAACTATTGAAGTTACTAGGCTAACTATTGAAGTTGAAACCATTATACTTGAAGTTACTAGGCTAACTATTGAAATTACTAGGCTAACTGTTGAAATTACTAGGCTAACTATTGAAGTTACTAAGCTAACTGTTGAAGTTAAAAGTATTACTCTTGAAGTTACTAAGCTAACTATTGAAATTACTAGGCTAACTGTTGAAATTACTAGACAAACTATTGAAGTTACCTAGCTAACTATTGAAGTTGAAACTATTACTCTTGAAGTTACTAAGCTAACTATTGAAGTTACTTAGTATCTTCAACAAAAATAGTTTTAGATTCAGCAACTAGGCTGAGCAGAATGGAAATGGCGCAAGTAAATAGGGAAAGCGCGAAAAAGGGGGGAAAGCGCAGACTAAAATGGAAAGGGCGCTAGAATCGCTAGGACTAAAATGGAAAGGGCGCTAGGAATTTCTGTTATTAATGAGCGGATGATGGGGATGATGGATCTAGCGGATGATCCTTATCAGGCCTGGTTCAAGATAATATCACCCCTAATTTATGGCCCAATTATGCAATGAAGAGCATTTCTCAAAAAAACAAAAACAAAAAAAAGAGCAATTGAGAGCCTATTGGACATCATGTAACATTTCATGATGAAAATTCCCTAGATGCACCTCCGTAAATATGACTCCACAAGGTAAAATATGAAAAGTTTAGTTTATTTTTGAAGCTAATTTAGATTCACATTCAATAATATCCTTCACAATGAGCACTACTTCATCTTACGATAGTTAAGTTGTCATAATAAAATTTTTTTTTGCTCTCTCCAATTTAGAATAGCATAAAAAATAAACAGGCGCCACATGAGTACATTTTCAATAAAATATGAGACTCCACAGCTCCCAGCAGAATTTACTATATAAATTTATTTTAAGATATTAATATGTTTCCACTTAAGTCTTTTATTAAGTTCGAAACATTAATTTAGGTCCCTACCACGTCGATTAATCTTACCAAAATGACAAAAAACTCTGGCTGAAATAGCTTTTTTTTTTGGCTGATGTCGTCATGTCGCAATAGAAAATTGAACACCCGTTTACTATAGCATTAACTGTAAATTCAACTTATTTCTGACTTCAAACATGATCAAAAGATGTGAAATATGCAAATTGAACACCCAATTGCCACCTTGATGCATTAAATTGAGCCGCTGCATATTGTAGGTCTCTCTCAGACCTTGCATAATCAGATTCATAAAGCAATTATTGCCACGGTGGCATAAAATGGGGCTACAAAAAAAAAATGGAACTGAGTGATTTCAATGCTTCCATTTGGACAATTGAAAAGTCCTTTTTTTTGTTTTACAATGGAAAAGCAACGATTGGGATGTTTTTATCTTTGGATGGGATGTTTTTTTTTTTTTTTTTTTTTTTTTTTTTTTTTTTTTTTTTTGATAAGCTAGACAGCGGCTGTCTAGAAAATTGGATGGGATGTTTTATCTTTTATGTTCTACAATAGAAAAGAAAAAAAAAAAAAGTCCCTTTGGATCATTGGATTGGATGTTTTCTCTTTTATGTTCTACAATGGTAAACCAACGATTGGAGACATTTGACCGGGTCCAGAATCGTAGTATCTAGCTTGATAGCCGTTAGATAGAAATCAAACGACGTTTGGCTCAGCAAAAAGTGAATTGTTTGATATTGAACTAGCCGACTTCATCCAATTGAACCGTCCGATTAACCACGTGGTTGATCTCCTATAAATGAACGAGCAATGGATCATATCTCTCTAATATATTTCAATATTGAGATCGTATTTAAACGGTTTGGATCAATTATTTAGAGCATAAAAGTTGAAAACGGAAGTGTTGGAATTAAACGCTGTTCTCTTGTACCAAATGTTTCGATTCAACTTAAGTATTCGAATGTTTTTACTTTTTAGTAAGAATTAAGTTATCATGCGTCAAATTAAATATGCTCAAAATACTTTGAAATTAAACCTAGTAGCTAGCCATACATGAAAAAGCATTTTCTTTGAAATTGTTTTGTATGATCTAAATTAATTATATCGCTTGACGTGCAATCCCCACTGCATTTTTCAATTTTGAATTTTTGATGTATAAATTAAAATGAGAAGACGCACGACTTTTGTGTGTTCGCTATGCAATTCAACTATTCCAAGTCACTTAATTTCCACCGTTTTATATTTTCAGAAGTATGAAATTATTAAATTATAAAAAATGCAAGGAGTATATTGATTTGAATCAAATCACCCAGCATTCCAGCAAGGATTTCATAAGAGCTTTCACCCCTTATACTTGCTGTCAGATAATGCGGCTTTGGTTATGACTGATGCCTCATGGGATATAAAAAAGAAAAGAGAATGGGAATTGCTTCAGTCGTTTATTATCCGGGGGAAAATTTTATTTTTATCAAGTTAAAAAGGGTACAGCATATGATGCTTTTGTGGCTGAGGCTGAAGCGTTGCTTTATGATGTTTTTATAGCAAAATCTATTGTTAATTTGTTTTCTGATGTTCCCATTTTCTATGACAATTTTTCTATTGTGAATGTTGTTAATCATCATTTTTCATCATTTTTCATTTCATTTTTCATTTAATATACTAACGCGCGCAATTAGATTCGAATCCGAAACAACTGTAACTAAACAGTTGTTGAGACAGTGTTTCAATCCTGGCCGTTCAATATCCATCTGCGTATCTTAGCCCCCCGATACAGCTCTTCTCCTCCTTCCGAACTGCTCACCGGTCTCTCTCCTTCTCTCTCTCACACAGATGTCCTGGACGGACCGAGCAGATGGGTCGCCCATGTGGCTCCAGTACGGAGCTCATTCGAAGGAATCGTCCTTGCAGCTACTTTCCATGAATATGTTCTGGATTCGCTTCCTTTTTCATTCATTTCTCAATTTCTCTTTTCTCCATCTCTCCCAGCACACCTACCAAGACATTGAAGACAGAGAGAAATAGTTGTTACCACTCTTCCTTCTCCGATCATGGCGGCCTCCGGTATCAACTCACAACATAGGTGTCATGGATGAGTAAATCGGCCCCCCCTCTTTCATCCGAGTACCATTTATCTTCCCTTTTTTATCGCTCTCTTTTTATTTTATGTTCCTCTTGCTGTTTGTTGGTTGTTGTCGTTCATTTCTTTCTACTTTCTAATTGAGTCATCTTATGCTCCTTTTCTTTCTATTTTTCCATCGAATTTTCAAATTTTATATCATATTGGGAGAATTTCTCTTTTTTTTTTTCTGCCTTTCAGGTCTAGCAATTTGAGGTTGTTCATGCTAACTTTTCTTTTCTTATATTAAATTTGTGTAGGTTTCTTCTTTTTTCCACTTCATTATTTCTGGTCAGAGTTCAGATTAAAAGCTGGCTGAGGGTCAAAGAGAGTAGTAAGAACCAGAGAAAAATTGAGCACTGGAAGATACTTCATGGGGACAAAGTACTTTATGTTTCAGGTGTCAATCCGCATCATGCATTGTTTATGTTTTAGTACGTAAAATCTTTCCCTTTCTTTTTCTTTCAAGAAAATTAAGGTCATGTCACCTGTGTGGTGGGTTTTTGGGTTCATATTACCTAAATATTATTTAAAAATTACTAACTTAAGGATTCTACGCTTATACCATGAAATTGGTGACTGATGCGATTATGGAGTAAATTAATTTTGGCATACACATTGCTTCTAAATTCAGCCATGAATTCTCTCTTCCAATTTGAGCACATTAAGTCAGCTTATTTATGATCATATTTAGAACATTTCACAAACACCAATGCCGTTAATTTAGCTTTCTCCGTTTTAATTTTATGTGATTTTTCTTTTCTGGGCTTTTTAGATTTTTTTTATGGTAGCTTTGGTTTCAGAAATGGTTTTTCCCAGTTTTCAATGACTCTCAGGGAATGAAAGGTGCGTAATGTTGCTGATCTGCTTATTTAATAAGTTTAAAAATAAATTAAGGCAATGTAACATACTGAGACCTCTTAAAATATCAGTTTTTTTTAATTACATAATTCTATCGAAAGAGAGATAGTAGCTGTTACCAACCTTAGTTGACTATAGAAAAGAGGGATTAATACCAGCAACAATAATCTTAAAAAAAAAAAGAGGAGTTAAACAATTGACTATAATAGAAAAGTTTGTATTTTGCAGTAGATGGGTTTAGGCCATGATTAATAGTATACACGATGTAAATGAAGTTTAATGTGTATGTCTTGGCATGAATAGGTTGTTGTGGGAACACAATAAGCTTTGGATGTGATTTTGGTACAGGCTCAGATTGTGTACCAATTGCTGGTAAGAGATTTTAGGTTCTGGTATGGAAACAGGGATGAGTTTGTAAATTTCTGAAGTTTTTACAGGCTTAAGTGAAGAAAAACAAGTTTTCCTTAAAAACAGAGAAAAATTGTAAATTTCCAGTTAAATGGGTTTGGGTTCAATTCCTGCCTTATTGGGTTGCATCTGGATCCGAAACCCTTTTCTATTTGGACCTTGACTGTTTGAGAATCAGATATAGGTTTGGCAGCGAATACGCAGTACATTGTAGACTAAGAGTGATAATCAGCAAACAAAACTAGAAGGACAGTGTCATCAAATTTTAATTTTCAAACATAACTATGGAATGTTAGGGGATTTTATTTTGTATTTCACTATGTTTGTCTTTTTTAGTTTAGGTGGAGCATACAAATAAAAAAAGGAGCATGATGTTACACACAAAAAAATATATATATGCAGCAGTAGGAGGTATGCGGTATCCAACTATAATAAAAATATGATTTAACGAATTTGTGTTTGATTTTGAACAATTATTGTATTTTAAAGTTTTCTTCTAAATCTTAGCTTGCACGTTCAATATTTGTGCTCCCACTTGCAATACTGCAAACTAATTTGGTCTGAGAGATTTGTGGTTTTATTTCTGAGTTTAGTTTAGTTACAATGGATATTTTAGTATAGTTTGACCATTACTCGAAAGTATGCATATATTATTTTAGTGCCTATACAAAAATTGAAATATATAAAGTTTCTACAGAGACAGATCCTTTATGGATCCATTGCAAGCCATTTAAAAAAATAAAATGTAATGATAAATAGTAATCCTTTAAAACATGCTCTTTTTTTTTTCTCTAATTAAAAGATGTTCAACCCAGCATGGCAATATTATTTAGCATTTCTCTTCTTAGTCACAAGTGCAGAAGAGTATTAGGAAGCTATATCATTGGTGACACTTGAAAGGTTGGTAAAGTAGAAAATATAATTATTCTAAGAATGAATTAGTTCCTAACAACACCAATCCATAAAATGGGTGGCCTCGACATTTTATGCTTTTATATATGCTTCTCATTTGTATATTTATGTTCCTTTCATTCCTTTTATGCTTCTCAGCTTTTTATTTTAATATTTATTATTTTTTATTTTTTTATTGTGTCTATATTTTAAGTAGTCTTAAATTAGTTTTTGGATTGATTGCTATTGAAGCTTCAAAGATGGACTTTGCAAGGGTTGAGAAGAGAGTTTGTATGGTCAGGTATTGTACCTTGATCTATGGAGTTGTGTATTAGTATAAAATAATTTGTACTTGCATGATTACTTGGTTTTGCTTTTATGTGGATTTGGTCCCATTTGTTGATATGTAAAGAATCCAATCAATTAACGACTACTCTATGCTAAATAGAATTGTGGTTTTCAGGTTTGTAAGCGTAATTGCTCGGTTTTGTTTTTATATAAGTTTCTATAGAGTCATTGTCAGTATATACAAGTAAAATGAGTATCTGATATTAGCTGTTTGCGACAATGAGATGAAATGTTATGAACCACAAATCAGGAGGTGCTGCATTCTTTTGGAAGTCATCAATACAGTTCTATTGAACTATTATCGACTTAATTTAGGATTTCTGATGATGGTAACAAATGAACTATGGGTCGAAATTGAGCCGGGTGTCAGCACCTTCTGCTATTCATTATGAGTTGAAATTTGCTCTTGATTTCAGATGATATGGTGAGTAATCAAAACATTTCTATTAAACTGCTACTGTCTTGGTTTAGAATTTATTAAACATTTTTAGTTGTATCTAAAAAATTAGATACATTTTGATTCCTGATGAGTGCATTATATATATATATTTAGACAGGGTTTTGACTCCAAACTAAACCAATTTGCTTTGAGTTTAGATAATTTAGATAATTTAGGTTAGTTTAATTAGAGTTTTGTGTCAAGAATGAGTTACTACCATAGTTTCTTATTTTATTGCAGATTTTGGACAAGAAATGGCTTGGATGAATCCATGAAGTTGTAGATCTTGTTCCAAGCTTTCCAATGGTTTTCGAATCACCTCAAACGGAGTCCGGATGAAGGAGATATGGCCAAAATACTGACAGGACGCAGTGCTGGATTTTTCCAGCGGGTTGCTGAAAGCTCCTGCGGCCCGCTGATCCTGGAACCGCCAGAAATACCAGAATCGCCCGATTTAGCATTTCTATATTGGGAAGACGATTTCTACCGACTCCAGGTGCATCTAGAACGTGTCTTCAGTTATTTCCAGCGTTTATACACCTTCCCAATGCCTATTTAAGACTACTTTGAGGAGATTTTGAGAGATGCAAGAAGAGGGATCAAATCCAAGGTCAAAGTTAGGGTTAGAAATTGAGTTATTTGAGAGTTTATCTCGAGTCCAGATCGTGGCAGCACCGAGCAAGTCGATTGCGACAGCAATAGACGTGTTTGATAGGAGATTTCGACACGCAAGAGCAATTGGTTGTAATCTTACTTTGTTTTCCTTTTCTCTTGTGTTTGTATGATGTCTTGTAGTTGTTGATTTGTTTGTGTTAGGAAATGCTCATATTTTAATTTTAGATTAATTACAACTAATTAATCACCATTAACAACAAGCAAATCAAAAAGATCTAGTGCTAAAGCAATCACACATCCAATCAAGAGAGAAGGTAGGAGAAATTGTACCTCTCATGAAATCGCATTCATGAGGCTCGAATCCATGGCATGGGAGTTGATGGGGTGCTCTCCTACGCCTCTTCTTCTCCATGGATGGCGCCGGCCTCGAGTCCACCAAGAAGATTAACCACGTTCTCAAGGTATGTGCTAGCACACCCAAGAACAAGCCTAATCCCATTAGCTTTCTCTCTTCTAGCAATTAAATCTTTCATTTAAATGGAGAAGAGAGCTCAACACATGAGCAAAAGAGGGAGAAAAGAGGAGGTTTGTGGCAGCCACAAAGGGGAGAAAGAGAGGAGAGAGAAGGCTAGCTCTTGGAGCCTCCAAAGGGGTCCTTTTATAGAGCTCAAACCCTAGGGAAAACTTCCCCAAAATTACACCTCTTGCCACCCTATGGCTGGCCACGAATTGGGCCTATATGGGCCACCTCAAAATCTCATTTGGGTCTTTAATTCACCTAATTAAAGTCCCATTAGTTTGCTCTATAATTGGGCTATATATTTTCCTATTAAATAACGGCCCGATTAATCAATATAACCATTTATATTAAAATGTGTTGATCTAAAATTAATTATTAACTCATTAATAATTATTTTGGGATTAGATAATGCATTAATTTATTTCTATATGATCTCTTTGACTTAATTAATTATAACGGTATATAATTAATTAATCAACTCATCATATTTCCGCAATACTCACTGTTGCGAATAAATAGATAATGCATTGTGTGGTCAAAGTCCTATTTGTGTGACCCTTTGAGGATTTATGCTATGTTGGCCATGGAGAATAAATCACTATTTATTTCCAATAATCATAAGCGGTATCTAGCAACACGTTATGATTTCCAATTCGCATAAATAATGTACCGTTACAATATCTTAATCCTGCACAAGAAATATAAGTATTTCCTTGTCTGATTCTTATGTCACATGATATCCTTGTATAATCCAAGATAGGAATGTGTCATTCTTGCAGATTATACATTTCTTGATCTAGAGTTGATCGTCTAGTTTGCATGCATACGATCCAACTCCATCAAGGGGCCCAAACAGATATCATCACTCACTAGGTATACTAATGAGGGACATACGGTTTTCTTGATGAACAACTTTTCCCCGCACAATTCAAGAGAACATAAATAAAGTCCTTATAGCAGCCTTTATCAGGAATCAACGTTAGACGATATTTATTGAACCTATCCTCATGTGGAAAAGGTGAACATCTCAAACTTAGAATCAAACTCATATGAAATAAACAATGACACATAACACAATCCATATGTTTATTTCATTGGGTCAAGTCCTGTACTATGTTCCAATAACATACACATATGCAATTAAGTTGGTAACTCCTTACCTATGATTTGTAGAACTTAATCATCACTTAACTTACATACTAATCTTTTATGATAATTAATGTTCCTTGTTAATTATCAAGATTATGGACGATTTAGATTTATTATTGTCATTCTAATGAATGATCCACAGAGATCTACAATTCAGATCCTCAACCTGAATGATCTGTCAATAATAAACTCTAGGAACAAATGATCAAATATCATCATTAACATAAACTAAGAAATAAGTCATTAAATATTGACTTCTAGGACATAACTCCAACAATCTCCCACTTGGCCTAGAGTCAATCAATAGTGACTTCTAGCCAGTGAAGAATTTAGAACAATGTCATATATCTATATATATACATGTCTCGAACCTCAAAAGATGTAATACACTTAAAGCAAGTTACTCATACGTCCATCACGCATGGATGCACAATTGCATCTCGTATACCGCTTAAGGTAGAGGTTAAGTTAGAGTGTTCGCTGTGTCCGCGAACCTATCAAATTTTATTTGACCCTATATACATATATACTCCTATATATGTGTTCTTGATCATCATCATGTGAGATCAAGTGACATCGTCATAGATCTTAGTTGGATCACCAATTTAATATTGGGTTCTTCAAGTTTAAGCTATGGTTCGAGATGCATAGAACCATATTAGCTTGACTGAGAACTTCACGATCCTTACTACATTCTTTCATTGCTTAACAAGTTGCTATATATATTTGTTTTGGTGACGGAAACGGTTGTAATATCCCATTTAGAACACCTTCTAAACTTACAACACCACATTTAAACAAAATATGTAGCTCAATTGTATTTATATCAATCTTTCGAAAACTAGCATCAATATATCAATTTATATGAGCTTTCTTTTATCTTATCAGATGGAAAAACATATCACTCTTTCTCTTAAGATACTCGAGGACATTCTTGATTATTGTCCAAATGTGTTTTTCTTTGTATCCATTTGACAACTGATTGTCATACTCCTTGGGTACAACACATAGGGGCATGTGCATAAGTATGGCGTACATAATGAAACTCATAACAGAAGGATGCTCGAATTGTATCGTGCACTCTTCTCGAATTGAGTTGCAACACACCGAGTAGCACTGAAGTGTATGCCATACAATGTGGTTAGACATCCTTTCTAGGAGTCTATCTTTTCGTGTAACTATAACACCTTGTCATTATATGCACATTTTGCTCAAACCTGACATCCATCATAATCTATCTCCATAGATTTTGTTTCCTTGGATTTAGGTGACTTACCCAAGTTCTCAATTGAGAAAAACATTTTCCAATGAGATCTTGACAATATTCATTTTCTTAATGTTATTCCCAATTAATGTCTTGTATCTTGTACAATACATGTAACACAATCATGCTCCCACTGAATATCTTATCTATATAAGATACTTTTGACGAAGTGCAACTCCTTGACTTCCTTGTCAAAATATTTATTCCAATTTCCACAGTACTTGCTTCAATCCATTAATGGATCATTGAAGCATATATGTGTTTCCAACAATACAACAAATCCTTGGTTTGTGTCAAATACACAACAACTTCCTTCATTCAATCGAAGAAGGCGGTTTTGATGTATCTTTCCATATATCTATATATACGAAATATAACTATTGCTAGAATAATCTTTATTGACTTATACATAGCTACAAGCGAGAAGCCGTGCTTTGTACATGGTCAACTTGTTATCGACTTAGACATAGCATCAATCATGAAATTGTGCTTTGTACAGAGTCGACTTGCTATCCATATCTATCTTTCCTTTTAAAGATCTAAATGTTCTAGATGGATCGCTACTTCTTGAACATCAATCAAGGTCTACACCTTGTTGTTATATATATGGATTGCACTTAAAGATCATATAGATTCAAATCATAATTGTGGAATCGGATCTTTCCATCGCTTCTTTATTTATCAACGGATCCTCATGTGTCAAGTACGAGGATGTTGTGAAACCTATGTACTTTTCAGTTTAGGTAATTCACTCTCGTTGATCTTTGTAGGATTGGTGCTTGAGGTCTATGAACTACTTCTACAACAACTTGTAGAATAAGTTCTTGATCCTAATATATTGCACGAGTTTCTCGAACATCATCCATTTGTGAGATGTTTGAGCACTCTTTAGAAGTGAGCGTGTTTATAAACTTCTTCCTTTCACAACTACTTGTGAATTAAGTTCCGCTCAACTCCCACTAAGCACCATGTATGGAGTGACAAGTTCCCTATAAAGGTACTTCTTGTAGTGACGCATAAACTCCTTTAATGCTCACTTTACTCCCACTACTTCTTCTTGAGAATATCATTCTTTAAGATTACGTTATGATGAGCAACAACTACCTTGTTCTTATCATGTTCATAGAAGTAGTACCTTTTGGCTAATTCAAGATATCCTACAAAATAATAAGCGTCTTATTTGGGTCCAAGCTTATCAATCAATCGAACCTTGAAATAAGCTTCTCAACACCAAATCTTGAGAAACAATATACCTAGAGATCGAATCTCGTAAGATATCTTTCTCAATAGACTTCAATGGAATTTTTATTTAGTGTAAACAATATTGTCCTCAAACACAATCCCTTACATGAGTCAAACAAGTCAATTTGATTTATTACCGATCGAACTATATCAAACAATGTTCGATACCTTCATCATTGGATACATTTTTCCAAATGTTCCTCATGGAGCGAGTAGTGAAACGTCTTTCATACTCTTTAGGCAATATATCAAACTACATGACTTAACTATTTACCATGATCCATCTTAAGACTTTTTGCTTTTATTGAATAGTTTTTCAACTTTACTCTTGAGATCATTTTGATCTTGTCAAAAGATTCATACTTATACCATATCAAATAGATACGTTAATATCTACAATGATCGTTGGTCAAGTGGTAAAGTGTCAACAACCTTTCAATTGCACAAGTCCTATAAGTCTATATACATTAATATGTATAAGTCTTAATAAGGTTACTTGTCCTTTAAACCTTCGTAGGTCAAAGGCGCTTTTGTCTTTTAACAAACACGATTCGCATGAATTTCAATTGATTTGCAATCGAATTGATTTACGAGCTCCACGTTACGTAGACTCTCATAATGCGATTCTTTGCAATCGAATTGATTTACAAGCTCCACGTTACGTAGACTCTCATAATGCGATTCTTTGCAATCGAATTGATTTACGAGCTCCACGTTACGTAGACTCTCATAATGCGATTCTTGTTTATATTCGACTAAGCAACTATTTTACATAAAAGTCAAATACTTTATGCGAAGTCTTACATATTTGTCATTCAAAATTTGTTAATCTATTTCAAGCAAATTCAATTAAGATGCATGAAATCTTATACACAAATTTATAAAACCAATAGAACAACATTTCTCTATTACAAAACATGATCATCCATCATCAAATATGAAATGGAGATAAGGTTTTATGAGATGTTTGGAATAAGGTATACAACCTCAAATTCCTAAACAAACTCTTTATTTAGTAAAGATAACTCTACGTATTCAATGGTAGCGGCTTAGACGTACAAGCCATTTCCAAAACGGAGTTTACTTTACTTATCTCGAACTTTCTCTTATTCATCATTGTCTACACATTTCGTTAAATGCGAACACATGAACTAGCACCTAATTACTAGTGTGAATTAGAGATAGTGAGATAATTTGAACGACAAATATCTTAAGGTTTAGAACATCATGGTATTTCGGACAACCTTTCAAATGCCTCCCATAAATAGCAAATGAAACATCTCATGTGACACACGGTCACTAGTGAGGGTCTCAAAGTTTCAACTCATATATTGGTGAAGTATTCCTTTAATACTTAACCGATCATTTTTAGCACTAACAAGTGTGCGAACAATACATCCTTTGTCCATAGAAAGAGATTTTATGACAATATCAACAATCCTTGATATTGGAGATCTCAATATCTCTAGTTGTCAATTAGCTACTCAAACCTTTCGGTTCGCAAGCTAATGAAACATTTATCTTCTTATAAGAAGAGTCTCTTGGTTAACTCACATTCCATTACTCGATCATAAATGATTGAGTCTATTTTTACTTTCTCTAAGAACGTCTTCTTGAGTAAATGGATGAGAGTGTAGAAGTCTTAGTATAGTCCTTATGAATTCTCCAATTCAAAGGTCTAGAACTTCTAAAAGGATATAAGCATTCGCTTTATTGAATAATTTTCGTCAAAACTAATCAATCATTGCGAAGCTATTATTCGGGAAGTCGAGGAACGTTTTTGGGATTAAACTTGCTCAAGTTTCTCATTTCCAAGAACATGTCTTAGAAATCGGTATTTCTTCCCCAAGTGAATACCTTAGAAACGAGTTTGTCGTTTTCCAAAGATTGATCGCAACGAAATTAACATATTTAATATCTATAACAATTTCAATTTAAGGTCATTTAGTTTATGCAATGTTTTGTTTATGGAATGATAAACAAAACTCCCACTACATTTAATTAATGTCCCTAAATGTAATGGATTCCAAGATCCTCATTTTCGTCAAGTAGAGCCTGCTATGGCACGACACCCTACTTAACTAGACAAGGTAGGTTCTCCAACCAATCATATCAACCATATGACTCTTGGTTTGTGAATATCTAAGTATATTTACAAACTTCGCCCCGATGTCCAAGAAAACTTGTTGGGTCCATCGATAAGCAACCTCTCTCTATTTGCTCCTAACAAATCTTTTTATTTGTACCCCGACTATCAAGGTTGACAACCATGACGTCCGCTATGGCGGACTGCGCCATGATTGGCTATTGACGTGAAGGGGATAGAGAGAAGGAGGACGATTTGACTTAATCGTATTTGGGACAAAACAATTATGTGACTCTTGTTTGGTGGTCATGTAAGCATACACCCATACCTACCTATGACAATTCAAGGCATTCACAAACAATCACATAACATAAGCATCTCAAGCATTGTCGTGGGTTTGTATGGCTCCCGCTTGCATTAATCTTCGTCGCATCTCCATGTAACGAGACTAATCTAATCAAGCCCTCCCACTAATTACTAAGATCCTATCTAATAATTAAGGGAAATAAATACATGTGATAAAATTCCTAAAACCCCGCCTAGGCCTTAGGGGCATGCAAGCCTCACAAGTTACATCAAAAATTAACCACTTAATTATCAAGGCACCTTAGGCCACTTTACAAGCAATCACATGCATTCACAACATTTTACAACACACAAGGCATTGACATCTTGAGCCATATCAAACCCACATCCTCCTACAAAACAAAGTTAGCACATATACAATATACATGATTCACTTGCTCTTAATTAATTTCATTAATTAGAATCTTTGTGCATACTTGTTGCTCAAGTTTTCCGAATGCAAAGAAGGCTTAACCTTAACAACTAATTGTTTAAGCTCTTTTAAATTAAATCCAACTATCAAAACAGAAAGGATGGTATTTAAGGAGTCTTCTAATTAACATTTCAATAAATTGATTAATTAGAAACTATTTTAACTAATTAAAATACGAAATTCGGGACCCGAAAAAATTCAAAATAATTCGGTCTCCAAAAAATCTGAAATAAATCCAGAGAACTCCTTACAAAGATTGTGATTACCTGTAAAAATCTCAAGGAGAGATCAATTACCATCAGGGAGAACCAAAAAAGACAAATCCTCAGATTGTGCGCGAAGCACCGTTAGAGAAAATTCTGTTATGGGTCTCAACCTTTTGATCTGTATGATCATCCCCTTGATATTTTTCCAGCAAACAATTTACATAGAAAAATACTACATACAATAGGCTATCATTCCATGAAAAGAAAATCGACAAGTTATATTCAAGATCAACGAGATAACAAGCATTTAAGCAAGGTATCCTGTTCTGGAACAGACCGTCGACCAAAAAGGTTTCACTCGGTTGAGGTATCAAATCTCAATGAAAATCTATGAAATTAATTTTCACAGATTCCAGACTTAAAGGAGAACATTTCCAATTCAACACTTTTCCATAAAAGTTTCTCAATAAGTACAGTTTTTCAAAACAATCGGTTTGTTTGAAAAAACAGATCTGACAACTTCATCACTTTTCATCCTTGAACGCCCACATAAGATCCGAAATATGCAACAAAATTTACATATCCAGAAAGAGCATCAAGTTTAGATTAATCCTATCTAAAAGTTACAGGTACTTTGTATACAAACTTATTTGTTACCAACCACAACAACAGAACTGTGCAGCAGAATAACAGATCTGCGCACCGTTACCGTTTAAATCACTAAAAATTCATTTTACATCGAATTTCAATGATTCCAGTGGGAAAACAACCACAACTCAAAGGGCTACAACCTCCAATAAGAAGGAAAAAATTTCAGAGAGTTTTACACCACGAAAAACAAGCAACAAGATAGAAAACAGCCTTTCCAGGGCCAGCAAGCATGCACATCACTAATTAACTTAATTAATTACGAATTCTCACTTAATTAAGTGTGAAAAACCTTAAGCACAACCTGGCTCTGATACCACTGTTAGGAAATGCTCATATTTTAATTTTAGATTAATTACAACTAATTAATCACCATTAACAATAAGCAAATCAAAAAGATCTAGTGCTAAAGCAATCACACATCCAATCAAGAGAGAAGGTAGGAGAAATTGTACCTCTCATGAAATCGCATTCATGAGGCTCGAATCCATGGCATGGGAGTTGATGGGGTGCTCTCCTACGCCTCTTCTTCTCCATGGATGGCGCCGGCCTCGAGTCCACCAAGAAGATTAACCACGTTCTCAAGGTATGTGCTAGCACACCCAAGAACAAGCCTAATCCCATTAGCTTTCTCTCTTCTAGCAATTAAATCTTTCATTTAAATGGAGAAGAGAGCTCAACACATGAGCAAAAGAGGGAGAAAAGAGGAGGTTTGTGGCAGCCACAAAGGGGAGAAAGAGAGGAGAGAGAAGGCTAGCTCTTGGAGCCTCCAAAGGGGTCCTTTTATAGAGCTCAAACCCTAGGGAAAACTTCCCCAAAATTACACCTCTTGCCACCCTATGGCTGGCCACGAATTGGGCCTATATGGGCCACCTCAAAATCTCATTTGGGTCTTTAATTCACCTAATTAAAGTCCCATTAGTTTGCTCTATAATTGGGCTATATATTTTCCTATTAAATAACGGCCCGATTAATCAATATAACCATTTATATTAAAATGTGTTGATCTAAAATTAATTATTAACTCATTAATAATTATTTTGGGATTAGATAATGCATTAATTTATTTCTATATGATCTCTTTGACTTAATTAATTATAACGGTTCATAACGGTATATAATTAATTAATCAACTCATCATATTTCCGCAATACTCACTGTTGCGAATAAATAGATAATGCATTGTGTGGTCAAAGTCCTATTTGTGTGACCCTTTGAGGATTTATGCTATGTTGGCCATGGAGAATAAATCACTATTTATTTCCAATAATCATAAGCGGTATCTAGCAACACGTTATGATTTCCAATTCGCATAAATAATGTACCGTTACAATATCTTAATCCTGCACAAGAAATATAAGTATTTCCTTGTCTGATTCTTATGTCACATGATATCCTTGTATAATCCAAGATAGGAATGTGTCATTCTTGCAGATTATACATTTCTTGATCTAGAGTTGATCGTCTAGTTTGCATGCATACGATCCAACTCCATCAAGGGGCCCAAACAGATATCATCACTCACTAGGTATACTAATGAGGGACATACGGTTTTCTTGATGAACAACTTTTCCCCGCACAATTCAAGAGAACATAAATAAAGTCCTTATAGCAGCCTTTATCAGGAATCAACGTTAGACGATATTTATTGAACCTATCCTCATGTGGAAAAGGTGAACATCTCAAACTTAGAATCAAACTCATATGAAATAAACAATGACACATAACACAATCCATATGTTTATTTCATTGGGTCAAGTCCTGTACTATGTTCCAATAACATACACATATGCAATTAAGTTGGTAACTCCTTACCTATGATTTGTAGAACTTAATCATCACTTAACTTACATACTAATCTTTTATGATAATTAATGTTCCTTGTTAATTATCAAGATTATGGACGATTTAGATTTATTATTGTCATTCTAATGAATGATCCACAGAGATCTACAATTCAGATCCTCAACCTGAATGATCTGTCAATAATAAACTCTAGGAACAAATGATCAAATATCATCATTAACATAAACTAAGAAATAAGTCATTAAATATTGACTTCTAGGACATAACTCCAACAGTTTGTTCTAGGGCCATGGTAGTAAACCTTCTAGTTTATGTTTGATAATATACTTTAAGTTATTTTCTTTGTTTGCATGTTGTGTTTTATGCTTTGATTGAATTGCTTAGATTACTTTAACTGAATTGCTTAAGTTGAATTGCTTGCACCCGTTAAGAGAGACGTCTTTTGATTGTTAGGTGGTTAAATCCAAATGTTCTTAAGTAATAAGGTTAAAGTATGGTAAACACGAGAGTTGGTGCCGGAAGGTTATGCTAGGGTCAAGAAACGGAAGTCGAAGCCCTTCCCGATTACGGAAGTATAGGGAGTCGTAGGTCGTAAAGCATAAACTAATATAACTTAGACCAAGAAACGAAAGTTGAAATCTAGGTTATATTAGAGGGAAATAAGGTTAACTATAGGAAACCTGGCCTTAAACGGAAGTGGGATTGAGGAGCCTTAGTTAGAATTAATTTCCTACACAAAGTAACAATTAAAATAACCAAAAAGTTGAGTCTGCGCCAAACCTAGCGGGCCGCAGAAGGTTCCTGCGGGTTGTCTATGATCCCAGCCTTCAGCGACCCACTCAGGAGTCAGCGACCTGAGTTTCAGCGGGCCGCAGATAATCTCTGCGGGCCGCTGATTCTGGAGTAAACTGAAGAATAACTACCAAAAATCCTAGAACTATATGACTTGTTGAATTTCTCTCATTAATTCTTGTTTTGATCTCGAAACTAGATTTAGGATTTGGAATCACTTGCAATTCTTAAATTCTTAAGAGTTGAACCGTCAAAACTAATTTAGCAAAGTAAAAGACCGATATTCCAACACCGTCCCTGTGGATTCGACCCTCAAGCTTTACCACAAACGATTAGATCGGGTAAACGAGGTTTTTATTTTGAACGTGGTCCACACCTCGCGATCAAAATTGGCGCCGTTGCCGGGGACGGTTTGCTCGAATATTGGTATTTTGCTTTAATAAATTAGTCTTGGCACCCTTGTATCCTTGTATCTTACTTATTGTATCTTATCATTTAAAAAACCCAAAAATATTTTCTATCACCATGTTTCATTCTTTTCAGGTATTCGAACAAGAAATGGAGGATGGTGATGCAAAGAAGATCGTCGCATCCGATAGAATAAACGGAGAGTTCACCATAAACTTGAGCAACCCACCAAGAAGGTGCTTAGGAAAAACCGATGTGATGGAAGATAACAAATTCAATATCAAGTATCACATCATAATTGAGCCAAAGAAGATGACATCCAAAGAAGAATACACCAAGCATGTTTCAAGGGACCCGCTCAAGCACTTTTGGGAGAACTATGATGCGTTGAGAGGGAGAAAAGTGAAGATAAGATAAGCAAGATGCAAGGTGGTCAAGCTAAAGACCTAAAATAAGCGCTTCTTGGGAGGCAACCCAAGGCCCAAAAATTTTAATTTCTTTCAATTAGTTTAATTTAGATTTAGATTAGGTTTAGATAGGTAAAACTCATTGATTTTTGTTCTTGGTTTTTAGGTTTGAAGAAATTTGAAAAACTAGCTTTTGGAAGCACAACCACACGAATTGTATGCAAGAGCTCAAGTTTGGGGGAATACACCATGAAGGAGCATACAAGTCGTTTTACAAGTCGCACCAACCCCTATGCGAACTTGACAACCTCGACATTGATTTGATGAGTTTCTCTTTTCCTTTCTCTCTTTTAAGTTTTGTTTTCCTTGCATTGAGGACAGTGCAAAGTTTTAAGCTTGGGGGGGAGAATAGGAATTTGTATCTAGGTTTGCATCATGCATTTTAGGTGTTAATTCTCTATCTGTCTCAGTTTCGGCGGCCCACCGAAAGCCTCAGAGGGTAGCTGAAATTTTCGGTGGGTAGCCGAAATTTCCTGCGGCCCACCGAAATCCCCAGTGGGTAGCTGAAATTTTCGGCGGGTAGCAGAAGATTCCGGTGGGTAGCTGAAACTAAAACTGATAGCTGAAATTGTGCATTTTCATTTAGGAATTGTATATATTGCATAATAATTTCATATAGTTGCATTTAGATAAGTTAGGAAGATTAGTAACCTTTAAATAAATGATGACTTGAGCATTTTAAGAGCATTAACATGAAAATTTTCAAAATTTGCTTGAATTTGATCGATGAAACCAAATGACAAGTTAGGATAAGAGTTATAATTATTCATGAAATATCTCAACTAGTCCTAAGTTTAATGAATTAGATAGATTAAAATGATTGATTGGATCAAATGAATCGGTAGATCAATTAGACCAAATCAAAAGTATGTCAATTAAGGAAGTGAATAATTAGGTCGAGAGCCGAATAACCGTTTATGTTTTTAAGTTTATTAAAAGTCGAAGATGTAAATAAACACCCTTGTAAATAAATAAAATTGAAAAATAAAAACAAAAAGGGGAACTAAAAAGCGGTGCTTTGATAGATGACCACTGCGGAAGGCTATAGGACTATGTGGTAAAAAAAGTGTCATCTTTGTAATAGGACTAGTGAAGAGAGCAAGGTGGGTCGTACGTTTGTACCTTATTTTTGCCTACGATTTTTACACCCCATACTCCAACGAAATCCAAACCACATAACTTCTGGCCAACCTCTCTGCCGCGGGAAACAATCCATTGCCCCATGGAAAAACAAATTGTAAATAAAAAATAAATTAATTCAACCCAAAAACTTTGGAATAGAATGGGTGAGGTGTTGTACCCTTATTTTTGCCTCACTTTAGTTCGACTTCCAATGCGTTTGCAAAAATCAAAATAAACGGTTAAGTAACCAAAGACCTAATTAGGTATTGAGATAGTTGACATATTGTTTGATTTGGTAGAGTTAGATCCCGTTTCATTTATGAAGTCAATTGCATTAATCTTGATAAGTCGATAAACTTAGAAATTGATGAGATGAGTCATGAATAATGATTGCAAATATCCTAATAAGCATTTGTGTTGAATCAATGGTCAATAGCAAAACAACTTGATTATGAAACTCAAATTGAAATGATTTTATAAGTTGTCAAGTGAAATCGCTCGAGTCATGGTTTGCTTTACTTGTTATTAATCTTCATAACTTGTAAGTCTCAAGTAGTTGTTTTAGTTTAGAGCCAAATCATTCTCCTAAGATAGATATTTGCTTGGGGACAAGCAAAGGTTAAGCTTGGGGGGATTTGATGAGTGCATTATATATATATATTTAGACAGGGTTTTGACTCCAAACTAAACCAATTTGCTTTGAGTTTAGATAATTTAGATAATTTAGGTTAGTTTAATTAGAGTTTTGTGTCAAGAATGAGTTACTACCATAGTTTCTTATTTTATTGCAGATTTTGGACAAGAAATGGCTTGGATGAATCCATGAAGTTGTAGATCTTGTTCCAAGCTTTCCAATGGTTTTTGAATCACCTCAAACGGAGTCCGGATGAAGGAGATATGGCCAAAATACTGACAGGACGCAGTGCTGGATTTTTCAGCGGGTTGCTGAAAGCTCCTGTGGCCCGCTGATCCTGGAACCGCCAGAAATACCAGAATCGCCCGATTTAGCATTTCTATATTGGAAAGACGGTTTCTACCGACTCCAGGTGCATCTAGAACGTGTCTTCAGTTATTTCCAGCGTTTCTACACCTTCCCAATGCCTATTTAAGACTACTTTGAGGAGATTTTGAGAGATGCAAGAAGAGAGATCAAATCCAAGGTCAAAGTTAGGGTTAGAAATTGAGTTATTTGAGAGTTTGTCTCGAGTCCAGATCGTGGCAGCACCGAGCAAGTCGATTGCGACAGCAATAGACGTGTTTGATAGGAGATTTCGACACGCAAGAGCAATTGGTTGTAATCTTACTTTGTTTTCCTTTTCTCTTGTGTTTGTATGATGTCTTGTAGTTGTTGATTTGTTTGTTCTAGGGCCATGGTAGTAAATCTTCTAGTTTATGTTTGATAATATACTTTAAGTTATTTTCTTTGTTTGCATGTTGTGTTTTATGCTTTGATTGAATTGCTTAGATTACTTTAACTGAATTGCTTAAGTTGAATTGCTTGCACCCGTTAAGAGAGACGTCTTTTGATTGTTAGGTGGTTAAATCCAAATGTTCTTAAGTAATAAGGTTAAAGTATGGTAAACACGAGAGTTGGTGCCGGAAGGTTATGCTAGGGTCAAGAAACGGAAGTCGAAGCCCTTCTCGATTACGGAAGTATAGGGAGTCGTAGGTCGTAAAGCATAAACTAATATAACTTAGACCAAGAAACGAAAGTTGAAATCTAGGTTATATTAGAGGGAAATAAGGTTAACTATAGGAAACCTGGCCTTAAACGGAAGTGGGATTGAGGAGCCTTAGTTAGAATTAATTTCCTACACAAAGTAACAATTAAAATAACCAAAAAGTTGAGTCTGCGCCAAACCTAGCGGGCCGCAGAAGGTTCCTGCGGGTTGTCTATGATCCCAGCCTTCAGCGACCCACTCAGGAGTCAGCGACCTGAGTTTCAGCGGGCCGCAGATAATCTCTGCGGGCCGCTGATTCTGGAGTAAACTGAAGAATAACTACCAAAAACCCTAGAACTATATGACTTGTTGAATTTCTCTCATTAATTCTTGTTTTGATCTCGAAACTAGACTTAGGATTTGGAATCACTTGCAATTCTTAAATTCTTAAGAGTTGAACCGTCAAAACTAATTTAGCAAAGTAAAAGACCGATATTCCAACACCGTCCCTGTGGATTCGACCCTCAAGCTTTACCACAAACGATTAGATCGGGTAAACGAGGTTTTTATTTTGAACGTGGTCCACACCTCGCGATCAATTCCTAAAATTCATCTTATTTGTGTTCTTTCTTCTAATCAAATTATTCGCTATCACTAAACTTGAACGAAAAAACGAGATGAAAAATAGGTCGCGCAATGCGCGATGGAACCACTAGTACTCATAATTTGCAGGATATTTTGAGCTGAAGAGCAGAAGATGTTATAAGAGAAATTTTAACAGAATTAATTATCTTCTGTGCCACGGGTGAAGGTGAGATATGCTAAGAGGGATGCGCTTTATCCAGCGCATGTTTTTGGCAAATCTATCAAGAAGGGGTGAACACTTTAAATCTGAGTTCAGTCAACAATTCCATCGAGATCCCAGTTGTTTTAAGTGGAACTTGGCAACATAATGTGATAGCTGCTATTTTGTCTTTATGTCTAATCCATCTATACTTTTATTTTATCCCCATAATAGTATTTATGTATGTAAGTACTGGTTTTTGTTTTTGGTGCGAGTGCCGATGTAGTAAGCTGCTATGCAACAGTAATACGTTAGATTAAAAACTTATTCAACTTCTCTCTTATGATGTTCTTGTATGGAAGCGATGATGGTTGTAATGCTCATGTAAACGTTCATTATTGTAATGAAGATATTGCCTACGGGCTTTATTTTAAAAAAAAAAGTATGAAATTATTTTATATATATATATATATAAAGAGTTTTTTTTTCTGGACACGCACAATAACATTTTCACTTTGTAATTTGTTTCTTTTCTAAGAAAGTTGCGATGACAACTTGACAAGCGACAAAACTTCGAGGAAACTTCGCGACTTGCCATTTTCCTAAAAGTGTAAATGTGTAATAACTAATAAGTTCGCTACCAGAAATCATTAATGGTCCAATTGGTCATTCATACTAATAGTGACCTCTATTTGTCGGGCCCATCCCGGGCCCACTAATGGTCGTACGAGGAGATAATCTGGGCCACACATCTCTCCACTTTGAACTTGCACCAGAGATCAAATTTGAGGCTGAAATTTCTAGGCCTTTTAAAAGTGAGTTCTGTTTGTGATTGGATTCTCTTTTTGGACATATGGCATGGGACCTCTCTGTCTGCATTTTTCTGAAACTTTTCACGTGAAGTCCTTTTTCATTTTCCTTTTTCTGTGCTGAAAGTTTTTGAAGTGTTCATTTGAGGAGGGGACCAGTGAAACCAGAAGTTCAAGATAGGAGACCGAAAGTTCTAAGGCTTTCTAGAGGTAGATGTTGATGTTTAGGTTCCATTTTGGGAGCAACTGGTTTCTTTTTCAATTGTAATTTAGAGTAATCTTGGATTAGGGTGATTGAGTCATTTAGTTTTGGTACAGAGAATGAGAGTTTAATACCGTCGTAATCAACATGTCACAAATTTTGGATATTGAAGCTACTTTTTTAAAAGAAAAGGCTGTTATCACTTTCAAGCATATTTTCAAGGATCGATGTAGGGGTTCAACGTTCAAGTGCCCGTTAGATGCTCTTGACATATAAACAAGTAATAGTTGCTCATTTTAATTTAATGTGAAGTCATTATGTTGATGATAATAATTGAAGACCGATTTAAACATATCCTGCGCACTTGAGAATAGAAACAATTAATCTCCGTCTAAAAAAAAAAAGAGGAAATAATTCATTAAAATCAGAGAGAGCAGAGGCAAACAGAGAATAAAAAGCATGAATTTAGTTGTGCAGCATTCCAACCTTGATTTTTAATTAAAGGAGTCCCCATAAAAAGTTGTCCTACTCCGAATTTATTTATCAAGGAAATTGCGACAGCGAATTAACAAAAGTTTGAATATGGAATAAAGTAAGATAATATGTGTTATGATTGTGTGTGATGAAGATTTTGTTCGAAAGATAAGTTACACAACTGTTATGACCGACATTCTAATTACTATAATCAAAATAATTTAGTAAACAATGTACGCGCGCATTAGGGACGAGAATTATTCGACCATAATTGTACAAAATATTAATGAAATCAAACTATTAATTCTGTAATCATCCGTGTAATGTTTTTTTTTTTTTTAAATTTATAGTATGCCGTAATTTTAACTCAACATATCAAATCTGGGTAAACATTTTTTTAAAATTTTATTTGTTTAGCGTTGCGTTATAACATATTTTTTTATTATAATAAAAATAGATGGCGACTTCAGAAAGAAATATTATAGTTTCTTAAAAGAAATACGCAGGTCAAGTCTTTTTTTACTTCAAATGTCTGCAAAAGAATTTTCATGCAAGCATGCATTGTTCTTAAGACAGAATAAACGACCTTTTGAAATGTTAAATTCCTTAAATCCACAAGCAATACATAAATGCAAATTTGTAAAAATTTGAAGTTTACGCAACATTGTGGTCAGTAAATGCCAGAATTTTGTTAATTTGTATATAAAACTTAAAATTTTAAACATCAAATTCAATCCATTAATCATGTTTCTTTTTTATGAGGGATGTAATTAAATAAAAATTATAAATTTCGGTTTATTTGAATAGAAACAATAAATCATAAAATGAATAATTCCTGTAAACTGTAAAAGATTATTCTTATTTTTTTTTGGGGTCTCGTAGTCTAGTATGACATGAATTTTTGAAATGATAAAATTATACACGGGCTCATATAAAAATAATAAAAACAAGTTGATATTAAAAAAATTTATAAATTTAAAATATATAACATATGATGACATAAAAGCATTCCTTCATTAAAATATCTTTAATATTAATTGTCACTCTTTGGCAAGTTGTACTACTTGGAACATCTTCTTACGCCTGAGAAGGTTTATTTTGCACCAAATGTCATTCAAAAGAAAAAACAAAAGATGCCTGCCCGGCATCTTTTGAGGCAAGTGCTGACTGTCTCTTATTATTAATATTATGGAAAGTAGATTGAATGGTTAAATTATAAATTTAATATTTAGCTTTTACCTAGGGAAATGGCATCTGAACTAATATTGACAGTAGGTTGTAAATGCATACAATTTCTCAACGATAACTGCCCGGCATCTCATGCTTGTTCTTACCGAGCATCACAGGCTCACATCAACCTCTACTGCATTTTTGAGGTAGGCATACCTATTAACGGAAAAAAATTGAATGGTTAAAAGATAATAACAAATGGTCCAATGGACATATGAAATAGTTCCAACCAGAGATAAGTGCATGCATTAATTTCTCTCAAATTTGTTTGGGCTTATGCCTGACATGTGAATCTCGTACAGTATACAATGAAATGAACCTTGTACCAACCTCCATTGCATATTTGAGAGTTGAGACGATCATTTCTTGTTAAGGAAACTCAATTGAATGCCCAGAAAAAAAAATAATGAATTGAAATTTTGAGTGTATCTAGGTAATATTTTCTAAAATAATTAAAAAGGCAAATGTTTACAACTATCTAAAGATGCTTTGAATGTGCAATGAACCTCACAGCACACTCAACGCTGTTTTTTTTAATTTTTTTCAAATAAAGATGAGTTTAAACCTCTTCATTTTGAATATCTACAAAAAATTCGCCGAATTTCTGTACGGCATATTTAAGCTAAAACTTAACTTATTAGAACGACTAAATTGAATTATTGAAACATATATATTTAAGAAAAACATTGAGTTTATGTAGGGTGATGTCAATTGAGATGGTTTCAATCGAAGATGGTAAACACATCAAGGAGAGATCCTGTTGCCAGAAACTATTGGTGCTTCATTATGGTCACCGTTTTGTATTAGTTATGCAAAATCATAGTTTAATCGGCAAAAATAAGATGTTTACCTTATTTTGTTCTTAATATATCCTAATGTTTGAGTTCAATTTCTACAAGGTCAAATGAAAAATACAACGGTAAAAATTAGTCACAATAAGTAATTTATTTCTCTACTTCTATATTTCGTACTGTACAAATTCAAGAGAAAGTTTAACTAATATGCACCATAGCATAGAGCTTTCTATGCACTACGGACTTTTTCGGGGTTATTTTATAAATTGACAAATCGAATTTAACCAATCCAATCTACATATTGAAATCTCATAAAAAAACCAAATTTTACAATTTTTGAGATTTTATTACTATTTTTTCCGAATTTTTTAAAACTTGTCATCTTTGGAATGTTGTAAATAGTAGTTTGTTTCTAATAATAGCAAGTTTTAAGAAATTAAAAAAATAGTAATAAAATCTCAAAAATTATAAAATTTGGTTAGTTATGAGATTTCAGTATGTAGATTAGATTGGTTAAATTAGATTTCTCATTTACAAAAATACCTCCGAAAAAGTCCGTGATGCATAGAAAGCCCTATGCACTATGGTGCATATTAAACTTTCTCCAAATTCAAAGATCCTATTTATTTTACATAAATGTATTATTTTAGTAATAAAATAAAATCTTCAATTCATTTCTTATTTGAATTATTAATAAAAAAAAGTCAAGGTCGTAAATTGGACAATGAAATTTGTGTTAGATGGACAATAAAAAAAAAAAGTCATGGTCCTAGCATCCATTATTAATTGATTGGATGGTTGTGATGCCGAACTCCCACCCTGCAGTACTGCAAAGGATATCATTCCACCCAACCTCATGCTAACCTCCTGCCCGTGAAATTTTTAATATTAAAAATAATAACTTCAAGAATTTTAATAAGAAAAAAAAATTATTTTTTTAATAGAAGCAACGAAATTACGCACTTATAAACCCAGTTATTGACTCTGGGTACTTACGCATTCTTAAAATGCATAAATGTTCTTTACGCGATCATAAACGTGTAAGAATGATTTTAACGCCTTCTTAAAACGCGTAAAATGGGCGAGAATTTTTTAAACCGAATCTACTGTTTTTTTTTCGTACTGATTAACTCTCTACGCAGTCCGTGAGAAGAGAAGGAAAGAGAAGAGGAAAAGAGAGAAGGAGAAAAGAAAAGAGAAGAAGAAGAGAGAAGAAGAGCGGCCGTGCGAAAAGGAAAAGGAGAAGAGAGAAGCGAAGGGGTGGCCGAAGCCAAGGCCGAGAGTCGATAGTCGAGACCGAAGGTCGATCGCCGAGAGATGAGAGCCGATTGGCAATGTAAGTTTTTTTTTTACATATAATAAGTGTTTTATGTATGGAATTATTAGGATTATGTATGGAAATTTATTAGGATTTTTGTTAATTTTGGGATTATTTGTGGAAATGTGATATATTTGTGGAAATTATTAGGATTGAACATGGAAATTTATTATGATTATTTGTGGAAATGCATGGATAATTGTGGAAATGTGATTGTATATTTGGAAATTTTTAAGATTACTTGTGAAATTATTATAATTATTTATGGATTATTTTTTTAAATTGTATATGGAATATTATGAAATTGTGTATGGAAAATTTTATTGTTAATTTGTGGATGGAAAAAATTTGTGTTAATTTGTGAAATGGTAAATGTGTATGGAATTAAATGTGTATGGAAAGTTTTGATAAATTAGTTAATGGATGCTAACTGCCTTAGTTCTATAAACTAATCGTCATAGTTTTTAGGATAGTTAATAATATTTTTTAGGACAGTTGGTATTATTTTTCTAATTGTCCTAGTTCTGTAAAACAATTGTCATAGTTTCCATGAGAGTTAATAACACTTTTCTAGACAATTTTTTTTCTAGGACAGTTAGTTTTATTTTTCTAATTGTCCTAGTTCTATAAAATAATTGTCCTAGTTTCCACGATAGTTAATAACATTTTCAAAAACAATTAATTGTCCTGGTCCAGCTACTTGTAAGCAATTAGAATGAAGTGTTATTAACTGTCTTGATTGTCCTTGTAATCCGAGCTACTTGTAAGCAATTAATTGTCTTAATTTTCTAACTCGTTTTTTTAAGCAATTAGAATTAAACGAAAATGGAATAAATGCATGAGGATTCAATAGCGCGTTGGAATAATGAAATGACTTAATTTTCGAGCGTGTCTTTTAAAGCAATTGGAACTAAACGGAAAGAGATTAATGCGTGGGGATCCAATAGCGCATGCGGATGATAGGATGATGGAATCTTTGAAATGATCGCAAGTAATTCCAGTTAAACAAGAAAGTTTTTTTTTTTTAGATGCAATTAAAGAAAAGTTGAACATCTGCTGAAAGTTTTCAGACTAAAATTTATTTATATTACAAACGTAGTTGAACAATTAGAAAAAACATAAATCAAATATACAGTTCCCAAAGCTACCTTGCCACTTAACATGTGGTACTCTCACACTCAAGCCAAGCGTCAAAGTCCTGGCAAGCGTTTTTTGACCGGGGCATTACAAGCAAATAAGCAATCAACCCGATTCACAAAAAATGAAAAAAAAAAAAACGGAATGCAGCCAATTTTTTGTGGGTCCCACACCTTCAAACAGTAACGTCTGGTCCAAAGTGCAGAGCAGCCCCGTCCGGTCTTTAAGGAAAAAAACGGGAAACGGTATTTTACATTTTGATTTTACAGTGCGCCTATGGTAAAACGGTAAATCCTGTTTTGACCAGGGGCAGGAGGCGGTCCAGCAGGGCAGCAGGTTTCCGTTCGTCCAATAATAATAACACGTGGCGCCCTCTCTTGCTTCCACCCCCGCAAAAGCTCTTCCCTGTGGTCCCACCTCTCGCTACGCTCCATCAGACGTGATCCCTGCCTCCAGTACATTCCTCTCTGGAATCTCATCTCCACCGTTTATGTCCCAATCAACAGCCTCAATCTATTTTCGAAATTGAATTTGTAGAGCTAGAGAGGTAGCGCATCCAGCATGGAGACACCTGTCCCCAGTAAATCGGCTATAAATAAGCGGGAAAGAGCGAGCTTCTCTCCCCACCGAACAGAGCAGATAAGCACAGAGAGATCGAGAAACCGAAAGAGAGAGAGAAGAGTTCCTTTCATTCCTTCATCTCTCCATCTCTCTGCAATTAATTAATTACTGCTCTGTTTTTTGTTTTTCTCGTTAAGAGTTACCAACAAAGATGTTTATCGAGAAATTCAAGGTCGATAGTCCCAACGTCAAGTACACGGACAGGCACATCGAGTCGTTGTACCAGTACGAGACGACGGAGCTGGTACATGAAACCCGTGACGGTGCCTCCGAGTGGGTTGTCAGGCCCAAAACCGTGCAGTACAACTTCAAGACCGATGTTCGTGTCCCCAAACTCGGGTACACCTAGCAATTTCTGCGCCAAAATCGTTTTATTCTGTGTTTTTTTTTTGTTTTTTTTATATCTGACAGTTTTTAACTTGCTTATGAACTTATTGTATTAACTGTAATTTTGCTGTTCAGGGTGATGCTCGTGGGCTGGGGAGGCAACAACGGGTCCACCTTAACTGCTGGTGTCATCGCCAACAGAGAGTCTGTGCCACTTTTTCATTTTTTATTTCCCAATTTGCCCTTCAGATTCTGTCTGACGTCAGCAATTTATTTTTTTTTTTTAAGGGGATTTTTGTTTTTTTTGGGAGGAGGTGAAGAGAGATTCTATTTTAAATTGAGGGAATTTCTGGGTTTGCTGAATTGTGGATTGCAAAATCTCCTTTGAACTTTGTGCATGCAACCTTGATTTGGTTGATAATCAAAAAATATTGTTACCATATTAGACAAATTAATTTTATAGAATTTTTTTTTTGTTAGGGGAATTTCATGGGCTACAAAGGACAAGGTTCAACAAGCCAACTACTTTGGTTCCCTGACTCAGGCATCCACCGTCCGCGTCGGATCCTACAATGGCGAAGAGATTTATGCTCCTTTCAAGAGCCTCCTTCCTATGGTAAAAAAGAAGTTAAAACATTCTAACAAAAACAAGAAAGAAAAAATTTATAAACATTCTGTTTGACAACTTTTCTATATAAATTTCAGGTTAATCCAGATGACATAGTGTTTGGTGGATGGGACATAAGCAACATGAACTTGGCCGATTCGATGGCCCGTGCCAAGGTGCTTGACATAGACTTGCAGAAGCAGCTCAGGCCCTACATGGAGTCGATGGTGCCGCTGCCCGGCATCTACGACCAAGATTTCATCGCCGCCAACCAGAGCTCACGTGCCAACAATGTCATCAAGGGCAACAAGAAGGAGCAGGTTCAACAAGTCATCAAGGACATTAGGTACCAATTTATTATGTAGAAACTAGATAATGCATGTCAAGATATTGCAATGTGTTTGTGCTCTATGGTATACATGTCTTAGATTTTGCTAAGCTAGTATGTTGAATTAATAAAATCTAGGGAGTTTAAGGAGAAAAACAAGGTGGACAAGATAGTGGTGCTATGGACAGCAAATACGGAAAGGTATAGCAATGTAGTTGTGGGGCTTAATGATACTAGTGAGAATCTCTTGTCTGCAGTTGACCGCAATGAGGCTGAGATATCGCCCTCCACTTTGTTTGCACTAGCTTGTGTGCTCGAGGGTGTGCCGTTTATTAATGGCAGCCCACAGAACACATTTGTGCCAGGTACAGTAGAAATTAATATTGGGCATTTTTGTTAATCACTATGTTTATATGGTTAAGAGTTGCTAATTTTGTTATGTGCAATTTGCAGGGTTGATTGATTTAGCTATTAACAGGAATAGTTTGATTGGAGGAGATGATTTTAAGAGCGGCCAGACAAAAATTAAGTCTGTGCTTGTTGATTTCCTTGTGGGGGCCGGCATTAAGGTATATAATAAATTAATAATTCAATTCCTTGGTAGTATGTAATAATTGCAAGCAAGTATTAGCATGTAGCTAGTAAATGTCCAAATTGATAGTTGGTTTTGTCAGAGCAAATTCTGTAAATTAGCAAATTCAAGGAAAGTGACACAATGATACAATTTTCATTTGCAGCCAACCTCAATTGTGAGCTATAATCACTTGGGCAACAATGACGGCATGAACCTTTCCGCCCCGCAAACATTTCGTTCGAAAGAGATCTCCAAAAGTAATGTAGTTGATGATATGGTCTCTAGCAATGCCATCCTGTACGAACCTGGTGAACACCCCGATCATGTCATAGTGATCAAGGTAATATATTCTCCCAACACCTACATCATGAACCACAGATTCTCTCCAAATTTGGTGGCATTAAATTGGTTATACTTTGGTGCAGTATGTGCCATATGTCGGGGACAGTAAGCGGGCAATGGATGAATATACTGCAGAGATCTTCATGGGCGGGAAGCAAACCTTTGTGCTCCATAACACTTGTGAGGATTCCCTTCTGGCAGCGCCGATCATCCTTGATCTGGTGCTTCTCGCTGAGCTCAGCACCAGGATAGAGCTCAAAGCTGAAGGAGAGGTAGAAACTCAATTATTTTCTCTTTGTAATAGAAACCCTTTTTTTGGGTAACAATAGCCTTATCTGGTTTTTGGTTTCTAATTTTTTCAGGATAAGTTCCACTCTTTCCATCCCGTGGCTACTATTCTGAGCTACCTCACCAAGGCCCCTCTGGTAAGTTTCATTTTTAAAGTTCAATTTCATATCTTACCTTATTTTGAAAATTGTACTCGATTTGTTACTTAATTGCAAAAAATTTATTTTTGAAATGTGTAGGTACCACCTGGTACGCCTGTGGTGAATGCTCTAGCCAAACAGAGAGCTATGTTGGAGAACATCCTGAGGGCATGCATTGGGCTTGCTCCAGAGAACAACATGCTAATGGAGTACAAATGAAGTCGACCCGGATCGGCCCATCCCGGCCCAAATGGACCGGATTTGAGTTAGTGAAGGCCTTCTAGAACAGAATCATTTCCTGAGCCTCTGTGTTATTTTATTTCTTCTTTATCCTTTTCTTTCTTTTTAATTTAGTAGTTGTTGTGGGTACTTTCAGAGTTAATCTGCATTGGCCTGCAAGAGGCAATATTGGAGATTTGTTGGTCGTTTGTAGTGGTGGCCTTTGTTTAAATGAAATCTGTCTCGTGACTTGGTTGCTGTTGTGTTTTGTTTCTTATGTTGTTCTCAAACGTGAACTTGTGCAGCCTTTTGGGCTCCTAAGGTATTAATTTACTAAGCTAGTGTTGTCGTCTTGCTTACTGAGCCTGTGGGCCCGCTGAATCAAGGGACCCCCTAAAATAATAAAATTTGTCTACTCAGAATGTGAACTTCGGTTATTAATAATATATTAAAATCGATTTATTGGGTTCTGACGGACCTGTGGTTGAAAGCGACTAACTTGTTGGGTTTTCAGTTTTCACTCAGGAGTGTTTAGAATGTATGAATTTTGAGTATGCATATTGCATATGCTTCAAGTTTCAAGTCTAAAGAAGAGATTGTATAAAATTAAGAGAGAATTTTCACAGCTGAAAAGCAGAAAAAATTTGCTGATTTCCGTATGCAATTTTCAAGTAAGGTCGTATTTCCGTATGCAATTTGTGGAAACAAATGATATTATAATCTAATGGAAAACCAATCCGATATATATACCTCATTCCGATGTAAGAGTTCCATCATCAGAACATAAGGTTGGTTAGTGCCTTAGATTGAAAAACTAAAAGTGGAAAGAATAAAAGTATAAAACCCTCCAAGCCAGCCTGGCTACTTTGGCACAAATCATCTTCTTTTCCCCACACGCACACCTTAACACAAATCTTTTTCCCACAAAGACACCTTATAGGCTTCAACGCATGACAAATTTCTTAGCACTCTTTCAAATCATCATCCCTTTTTGAAAAGAATCCCTTCTCTCCATATCCCACAATCCAAGTGCCCTTCCTTTCCACACTGCAACTCATCATTCCTTCCACCAACAGCCCTTCAAAAATTCCTTGTTGCCATCTCCAAAAACCACTAGAGTTCAGAAGAAACCCCTTTTAAGAATAAAGAGCCTCACGCTTATAAAACCAACAACACAGTCTTGTAGTTGGTACTTTCAATACTTAGGAACAACAGTCATGGCTAAAACACTAACACTATCCATCTTGCTCTTCCTCAACATAATTGTAACTGTCATGGGAGCTGACGTACCGGCACCTGCGCCATCAGTTGATTGCACATCAGCACTGCTAAGTCTGGCTGATTGCTTGACATATGTTGAGCAAGGGAGCAACTTGACAAAGCCAGAAGGGGATTGTTGTTCAGGCCTGAAAAAGGTGGTAAAGAATGAAGTGCACTGTCTATGCGAGGCTTTTTCAGGAGGTTCAAGTCTTGGAATTCCTCTTGATATCAACGTAACAAAAGCCCTGGCTTTGCCTTCTGTTTGCAAAGTTAAAACACCTCCAGCTAGCAAATGCAACAGTTAGTACCTTTGATTTTCTCCTTGTTAAGATTTGTTTCTACAGAGGAAAACAACTTGATTTTGAACCAGTTGTGTTTGGTAGCGGAGCCCTTGCCCTTAATTAATTCAAACAAAAGTAAATGGTCTTGTCCACCTTTGCATTTTTGTTTCAATTTTCCTTTCTCTCTTTATGTCCTAGTGTATTGTCCATGCATAGTAAGCCATAAGTAATTGTGTTGGTGAAAAAAAAAAAAAAAAGTAGACTCAAAAACCCAACTGGTACATGTTGAACCGATTTATGCCTCATAGAAATTTGGAAGGATTTCATTTTCTCGTGGAGACCCTGTTGAAATTGACACAATTTTGACTGTTTGTTACAAATCTTAAAGCTATCAGCCTCTAGAAAAATGCTTGTGTGTGAAAAAAAACCATAGAACTGAGTCATGTGGCTGGCATTCGGCAGATAGTCTCCATATATATTATTTTACAAGATTTAAAAATTTTAATTCTGCTCTTTCTTTCAAATTAACCATATTATTGTTCTTCAACTTTGATTATGCAGTTCCTGGTGCACCCAATGGAGCTCCTGGTACGTTATTATTTTCTAACTGCTGATCAATGTTATTTAAATTCTTTTGCACGCCATTTCTTTCACTTATTTGCGGCCCAAGTAAATGCAATTGTGGGCCTGAACTTTTTTTAAGACGAGCTTGACAGTGGCTGTCAAGTGAGTGGGCCTTAAATTTTGCAACACTTATTTAAGGCCCAAGTACATGAATATAACAAGATTCTTTTAGTTTAGGTACGATAGCTAACAATCTAATTAATCTCGAAATAAAAAATGAAAATGCCAGCTATCCGATGTAGTTGCCGTGCTTAAACATTATAGGAAAGGAATTTCAACTTAGAAGTAGAAATTCAAAATTAAAGACATAACAAATTGTTCCTTGTTAAATATTTTTTTCAATTCAAGTTCAAAATTCAGAACTTCTGAAAGTTTTGAAATTGGAAAATATTGACACTACTTCCATGTTCGGTCGCACCTCTGAAAACCAAAAAAATTCAAGCATGGTATTACACTATTACTACGAGAAAAAATCTAACCGGATTTTCTAATTTGTAATGGTGTTATGTTTCCCTTTTTTTTCTCTGATATACACCGACTTGTCGTCGTATTGATATAGCCTTGGTTGCACAATAACAGTGAAAAAGATTTTACGGAACTTATCTCGTGTTTCACTTTTTGTTTATTAAAATCAGCTGCTGCTCCTGGAGGCAGTGTTGAAGGAAGCCCGTCTCCAGCTGCCGGAGAGGCTACAAGCACTACCGCTCCTTCACCAGCTAAATCAGTTGCAGCATCTCTCAAAGCACCACAACTCACTGCGGTGGCTGGTTTAGCCGTAACTTTGCTTTATCGATTTATCTATTGACACTTCAAGTCGCTGATCATAATGTTCCTTTGTTACGTTTTTATTGCATCTAAAGATTGTATTTTTCAGCTTGTCACCTTTTCGTTGCTTGTGATTTTTAGAAACCTGGTTTGGGAGAGTAGCTTCTGACCAGGTATTTATTTATAATTTTAGCATCTGTTGCAGAAAACTACCATTGGATTGATAGCTGCCGAAATTGCATACCAGCATGCGCTAATGTTTTCCAATGCTACCAGGTAATTATTTTACCTCCAATTGTTACAAAAAATTATCACTGTATTTAAGTATATCAAATTTGCATACCGATACATTTCATGTTTCTCAGTTGATTATGCCACGTCGATATGTAGATGTCCCAAGCATTATCCAAATTGAAAATTTTAACAATATGAACATCCAATTAAACACTCTGCACGGCGCTTAATCCTTGGTTACTATTTCGAAAGTTCAATTATTAACTAATGGAAATTTTGAAGAGGATACGACTATATTGATTGCTTTTGCATTAAGTTTTATATCAACATAAAACCAGGAGCGATATTGCTCATAATATACATAAAGAACATAAGCCGATAAATTCCCCAAACATGACCATTATACACCACCACACCTCCTTAAGCTAAACAACTACAGCATAGTCATATGTTGTTATCTTCAGTTATCATAAAATCGATTTCTGAACGATAGAGACGACCACAGTTACATCATCCAGCTTACCTCCTGTAAAACCGAGGTATCCAGATGCAAGTGCCGCATCTGCAAACGGACTACGACCAGATGAAGATCTTCCCACCTCTTGCGCCCGTTTCACAAGAAACTCTGCTATCTCCTGTAAAGAAGTTCAAGCAGTCTATCAGTACTGCAAATACTACATCCTCAGAACTACATTCTAATATTAAATAAAATCTTTGATATGCTGAATTTGTTACCGTGGGTTTTAGATCTGCATCTAATGATTTTGAGATTACATCAGCTATTTCCTCATTGTAAATGTTATCAAAAAGCCCATCAGAGGCAGTTACAATCACATCTCCCTCTACAAGATCGATGGAATAGTTCTGCATAGTGGCAAGAGAGATTAATAAATCGTTATTTCAACAAAAGATTTATATTCTACATAAATCTCAGTTTTGCCTTGAGAAATTCTCCACCAAGCAGTAATTTAAATTAACCTGGATAAGTTTGGAGGGATCTTCGCCTCTTTCGATCTGTAAAGGAAAATTGAATCCATATACCATAGGATTCGACTTTCTGTAAACAGTGCCATCTCTAATTATCACAAAACCAGAGTCCCCTATGTTAGCAGCCCTAAGTACCTACATCACAATTGTAGGATGGATATTAATATGACAAGGCTGCAATGTTGAACTTAAAAAACTTCAAGATTTTACTGTTTCTGAGAATCTCATAGGTTACATTTGCAGTGTACTCTATGCTGATCACGTTGATCTGATACCTACCCAATTCGAAAACAAAAGTCGAGCCAAGAAATAATAAAACCTTCGACCCTAATATAGTAGATTATAATATCTGTTTGACCATTATTTCACACAAACAAAACAACCAATGTGTAAACAAGCTTTACTTTTCCTACCTGAATCTAGAACCCACCCAACCCCCTTCCAAAAGAAAAAGAAGTGCAACAAAATAGGGGCAAATTTGTCAGCTTTAGGATGCTCCTTTTGTGTAGTTGATATTGATTAATATAGTTTGGTTTGAATCGAATAACACTATAGGGTAACTGAAATACATGACAAACAATGGGTCTCATCACCATAAGTGGTAAATATTTGGTGGAACATGCAAAACCTATTAATAGAAATAACCGTTAATATAAATAACCATTAAACGACTAATAGAAATACAATACAGGTCCCTATCAAATTTCATTTTATGTAATACAATAATAATGAATACCTGGCCATCAAAATGGGCCACAAGAACAGTTGAAGAACCTGGAGACCGTGCCTCAGCCGCTGCTTTGACCAACAGTTGGTTGGGTGTAAGGTCTTGTGCATTGTCTGATGCAGAAACTATTCTATGGCAGCCCTCCATTAGTTCTCTTGCATAGAGTCCTGCATTTATACCTGTCGATGGAAGGAAGCAAAATTTGTCAGTCAGAAAGATAAATGGATTTGCAAATTATCCAAAATTTTACACCCTATTTGCAGCAACAACCTCATTAGGACTAGCTGATCAATTTTTGGATGTTAAGGAGAATACCCAGATGAGGAATCGAGTTAGAAATTGCAATGCAAGCAATTAAAAATTCAGCATTTCTTTTTTCCAAGTTTCCTAGTGGTCTTGTTTGCTTTATTTTATTATCATTATTCAGATTTCAGACTAACCAATATGTAAGCCAAAAAGTCAAAAGAGTAAAGCATGTATAACCATCTTTCCTGTTTTCTATACTTCTAGTAGAATATAAATTTGGACTTGTAACACATAGTCAACAAAAAATATGATTGCTTGAGAAAGGCACCCATATATGGTATGAAAACTACCTTCGAACGACCATTGACCTACACCGTCGGCTACGCCAAACCAGTTTTTAAATACAAAGTATGCATCTTCCCCACCTGTCCGTACCTGAATTCAAAATGTACTTAGTTTGAGGATCAAACAACAAACAATTTTTTACATTCTGAGATCAGGATTTCAGATTGTCACCTTAGATGGATGAGGAAGTATTGCACCACCTGAAGCTAAGTAAAGAGTTGATTCTGACACATGCGCCCCACTAATTGCACAGAGAAAAAAATCAATTATAAAGAAGTCGCTGATGAAGAGAACCAATAAAAATAAAAATAAAAAACAAAATTCATGTGCATGTACCTTTGCAACTTTGGATCTTTGGAGAAATCTTCCTTCATTTCTTCGGTGCTCTGCCACAACATAAAAAATCTCAATGAGGCATCTGGACAATATACAAATTAAGAAAGCATGAAATTGAGTAACATCATACTTACCAAGAGAGAACTGGGTAGGATGTTCTCTTCATCATGTTCTTCTATACTAGAAACACTTGACTCTGTTTCGCTGTCGGTGTCAGATTCAGGTGCAGTAGAAACATCAGAAGCCTCATTAGACTCCAAATTACTTGGATTTATCTCTATTTGATCACTCCTTATATCTTCACTCAACAAGCCTGCCTCAATCTTTTTGTCATATGATGATGGTTCACTAGCACCCTCTTCTGTGCCGATTTTAGCATCTGATGATGATACGCCAACCGACAGATCAGCATCAGTTACTAAATCCTCATTTTGTTGGCTTTCAATGCTGGATTTTAGCCCAATTACAGAGCTTTCTATTTCTCCTTCTTCGTCTTTCTCAGTTGCTAAGTGGGTGTTCTCTGTACCCAATTCACCATCTCCAACAGGAGCAATTGATATGTTACCCTTCTCTTTGTTTGATTCTACCTCAACACTAGAATCTACTTCAAATTGGACCGACCCGTTCATCTCTTCACTGACTAAAGCCTTTCCTTTATCAGCATCCATATCTGATAAACCTAATTTCTCTACTTCTGAGGTCACTTCACCTTCAAGAGATTTCTCCTTCTCTTTCTTCTCCTCTAATTCAGCACTTTTAGCCTTTAGTCTCTCAATCTCTGAGGCATCCAAGAACCCAAAAACTACACTTCCGTCCGGCAGCTCTGTTCAATCCTCCATAAAGCAATAAGCATCCAAACACAAAATCAATAAACCATCCAAAAAAGAGAACGAAAAGATAAATACAAAAATACCCAACACCCAAAAAGGAAAGAAAAAAGGTTTTAGCACAGAATTCAACGAGATTGTGTAGCTACCTTTGGAAGTAGCGAGTTCAACAGAAGAGGTGGCGCGAGAGGAGGAGGCGAGAGTACGAGAGAAAGGGAAAGAGCGGCGCAGAGAAGAAGGAGAGAGCTTGGGAAAGGAGGAAGGAGGGAGACGGAAGTCTAAGAGACCAGGGAGAGGGATCTCCGCCATGGAAGTAGAGGTGGGGTTTTAATAGAGGTGGAGAGGTGAAGAGGGAGAAAAGAGAGAGATAACGATGGTGAGTGGAGAGTGAGAGGGAAGAGGCAAAGGGCAAACGTGACACGTGAGCGGGAGCCGCTTCAGAGATTTTTTTTTTCTTTTCTTTTCCTTTTTTTATTTTGCTGTTTGGAAAATTTGATCCAGAGTCCAGATAGTTCCCTCGCGGCTGTGCAGTTACGTTGGCACGTGTTTGTTCGGTGGTTCAGCTGCACTTGGTGCACCGTTAAATGGTTTCAATCTACTTTTTTTCTTTCGTACAAAGGGGAAATAGTAAAAGGAAAAGTGTGTAAGCGAAGAAAATGTTTAGAACAATTCTATATTCTGATATTTAATATACATTTTAGGATTTTCTGTGGTCAGTTAAAATTTTCAATGGAAGTTTGGTTATGATCAATCGCAATTTTATAGTTTGGAATATTAATTTGAATTTCGATCTATATAAAAAATTGATTTTTATTGTAGAATTTACCTAATTTTTGTTGTTGGACGAATAAATTTTTTTGTAACAAATTTTTAACAAACAATGTGGCATAGATAACATAAACTAAAAACGAACACTATAATTTCTAGTTTGTAATGTTTATAAATACAATTCGATGTTATTAACTAATCAGAATATCTCATTACATAAATTTTTTCTTTTTTTTTTTGAGAACTTGACAGAAGCTGTCAAGAAAATCCCATTACATAATTATCTCGTATTTACCTAAAAAAATATATACCAAGTTACCAAAAATTGTAACGATATGCCAAGTGTATCCAGGGAAAAAAAAATTTTCCATATTATTTATCAATTTTTTTTATATCATTGAGCACGTAGCAGCTTATTTTTTAAAATAAATAATACAAATATTTACATATATTTTCTGCCAGCAATTTTAACGGTTTATGCAATGATTCTTTATATACAAATATTTTTAAAATTTTTTTTTGTCAAAAAAGAAATAGACATTTCTTCATAATATCAACGGAGTGCGAAAAACCAAAAAAAAAAAAAAAAAATCTTAACTGGTTTAACAATGCAATGAAATTAATGGACATTGTATGAAAGTATAGTGCAATTAAATTAATGGACATTGTACGAAAGTATGGTGTCAAGATTTTGGAATGTGACATCAAGCTAATTGCTGTAGATTTATGATATCAAATCAAATATATTGAATGTACATATTTTATTTTTAGAACGTGACATCAAGCTAATTAACTAACCTAAAATTCTGTTGTTATCAAATCTAAATATAAAACTATTTTAGCAAAAAAGAGCTACCCATAGCATATCGTATAAAAATATAAAATAATTTTTATTCAGATAAAAATATATTTCTTTTTTTAAAATTGGAATTTATATGTTTGTTAATTAAAGAGTAAATTGCATGTTATTATAATGCTATACCAATCATAGTTTGTAAATCCAACTGGAGGCCAATCATATCTACTATTTTGTATTAGTTGATCAGTTGTTAACGTTACAGATGCACATTAATCTGTGTACTTGTTTATTGTGCTTTTTGCTGTATTACATGTGCTAAATCGTTGATCAACATCTCTTATCCGGTTTCTTGGTTCAGAATGGGATCTTTGGTAATTAAGCTTTTATTATTATTGTTATTCTCTATCGAGAGAACATCCTCTGCTGTTTCTGGCTATAATATTATATAATTTCGTCTTCCTGTGGATCTCCATCCAAGCATACATTATTTGACTTTATAAAAAAATTGTATCGGACTTCATGGTTATTTTAAATATAAAAAAATATACTTTCTATTAAGTTGTTGTAGAAATAAATTGCAGCGATGAATTATAATTATAAATTCCAAATACATAAAATAGTTATTTTTTTAAGTTTCTTTAATCATATAACATATTACTTGCGTTCTTCGGAGTTTCAAATTAATTATGTGTTTTTCATACTTCTTTCTTTATAAAAATGAGATGTTCATGAAATGTCCAAGTTGGCAAAAGCAGTTTTCAATAATACAACTGTTTTTGTGTTTCTTTGAAAATTTTTTAATACTGACTTATCATGTTATTTTTCATGATACAATTTTTAGCTTATTAAAAGAACAATCTTTATAAACAAAATTTGTTAAATAAAATATTTTTATAGAAAGCGCCTTATTTTAAAATTAAATTTTTTTTCCTTCAGTACATTGATCTTTTTTCGGGAGCAACACCTGAAAAAACTCTAGTTCCTATTTTAAAAAAATACATAAATGATATTGAAGGAAATTTATTGGAAATACTTTTATTTCTCCTTTGTGAAAAGGGGGAAAATATCTGAAGTTTTAATTTTATTACTATTATTATTATTATTATTATTACTATTATTATTATTATTATTATTATTATTATTATTATTATTATTATTATTATTATTATTATTATTATTATTATTATTTTGTAATATCTACTCCCTTAGGCACAAAAATCTTCAGATTACTGAAATATTTTGGTACGATTGGTAGGCATGGGCATGCAATCGAAGGTTATACTTAATTAAAATCTTAGACCGATTGTTTTTTTTTTTTCATTTTATGTAGTTCCTAATAATTATTTAGATCGGAGATCTGCTGGACATAGTTTGATGGCAGATGCATGACATAGTCGTAACTTGTTTTAGACAACGGTTAATAAAAAATGACCGAAAAAATTTTATACAAAAATCATTTATTTTTGGGATTCTAGATGAAGTATTAATAAAATGATTTGATAAAAAATATTTAAGCGTGTAATTTATAGTTTATCCTTTTGTATGCAACTGCACAGAAATAATGGATGGGGAGATTATGACATTTCATCTATAAGAGATGACAGCTATTGCCTTAATCTTCTCTATGCTTATTGTTACTTTTTAATTTATAAGAAGGCCATCATGAAATTTGAGTGAATGCGTCATAAACAAATCATCAATGCTTATCTAATTCTCGTGCTTCCTTCTGCATCTACCCAATCGATTAAGTTGAGTATTTGAACTTTCGAATTAGAATTTGCTAATTGTCGCTGTCGGATAATTGACTTCTTGTTCGTTTAATTTTCTAGATGAATATATAATAGATAATAAATTGAAGAATGGTGGGTAGGATACGTCGGTTGGTTTGGATATGTTTTCTTTTGCTTTTTGTTTAAAAAATTAATAATATATTTCTCCTATCTCTTTCAATAATCAATAGTAAAATTTTTTATTTTTTTCTTAAAAAAAAAAAGAGTAGAACTGCAGTCTACTTGGGAGACGGATTTGAAGGATATAGACAAAAAAAAAAAAAAAAAAAAAATGTAATTTCTCTCTTTTCTAGAATAATTTCACGTATGTACTTTGGTAAAAAAAAAGAAAGAAAAATTACCCCATTATTAAACGTGAATGTACTTTTCTTTTAAAAAGCCTACTGATTTCATTAACATGAATCAGTAGCAACTTGGCATCCTTCCTCAAAAAGCAAAAGCTTGTCGGATCTGAATGGGAAAAGATGTCATGATAATTAACTGTGCAACATTTTAATGATTCTTCATCCATTAATGTACTAGCTTTTTATTGTCCTTAGATAATTTAGCTTGCGGTATACTCAAAGAGCCTTAGGACAAGAAATTTACTCACTTTTTTAAAGAATTTACCCCAGCAATCTGCTCCTCTCCAGTCTTATATGCAGGCTAATTCAAACCTATGCAATGTAAACCGTTCATTTTAAATCAGATGGTAAAATTTACGCGTATTGAGATCATAGGTGGAGCTTGAAAATAATCAAATCAAATGTAGGAACTATGAGGGTCAATGATAGAACAAATCACACATTTATGGGGTCAAATTTTAATTTTTCTTTAGAAAAATATATATGCAGAGAAATGCAACTACTTAACATGCTTCTTTAGTTTCAAAAAAAAAAAAAGAAAAAAAAAAAAAAAGCATGGCTCCATTTGGCCTTACTAGATCCACCTCTGATTAAAATAGGAGTTGGAAACCCAAGTAAAATAACAATTGTATGATTTACTCTTAACCGTTTAAATTGAAAAGAGATTATTTAAATCAGTCGGAAAAGTTATTTTACGGTGCCATATATACTAATATATAGGATCCAAATCCTATTAGCGCCATAGGTTTTAAGAAAAGATGATCAAACTTAATTATAATATAATTAAAAAAATAAATTGCGTGCCAAAATTCTATCTTATTTTATTTATTTGACCGGGTAAAAGATGGGTGGAAATCAGTGAGCTGACAGGAATGTCTGACTGTTTTTTTTTTTTTTTTTAAAAAAAAAAAGAGTACAAGGGGATGTTGTTATCATTTATTCTTCACAAGCAAGTGAAGGAACAGCTTCATGATTATAATCAATAAATAAAAATCATACATCCACCGTTGTAAATTATACGCTTCGATTCTCTGCAACTATCTGACTGAATCCAAATGTATCTTAACTTAATGAAAAATCTGTATGATTCGGTACACACAATCTCACACAAAAAAAATCCAGCTAAGTAACCAATTAAATAAAAAAGCAGATCTAGCCATTCCTGGTGGGAGCACGTGAAGAGGCGAGAGAGTGTTCCCTAGTGTCTCTTCGCGAGAAAGCAACTGGTACGCAGATCCAGCTAGATTGCATCGGAGAAGCATTGCATCTAAATTCTAAAATTGTGAAGGTAGAAGAAAAATCTTACATATGCTTTCTTGTTGTGTGGTCATGTGCATCAGTGCATCTTAGATCTTAGTTAAAGCTTTAAAGGGTGATTAACTTGTCCATTATTGTTATTTAATTGAACCATTGTACATAGCAGTCTCAGTGGCGGAGGCAGATTGTGACCGACCTAGGGAGGCACTTACACCACTCACAAAAAATACAGAAATAAAAATATTTTCATTATGATTTAAAACATATATAAAAATATACTTTTAATTTTAAAACGCCATCAGATTATGTTTTCAGTTTATCTAATTATTATTATTATTAATAAATATATTTTATAGAACTAACTTTTTTATATGGAATTATTGATTGAAAAATTAATTTTTTATGTACAATTATGACCAGCTATGACATTTCATTATTATTAGTATTATTATTTTTAAGATAAAGATGGAGGTCAAGCCCTCCACCTTAGCCGGATTTCGAATCCATGACTTTCAGACAACTAGACCAAGAGTTTGTTTTCTATTATTATTGTTATTATTATTATTTCTCGAGGACAACAAAAATCTGAAAGACATAATTATGCTTGACAATTCATTTATGCTGCTGGTTCACATCAAAAGAGACTTGAGATCGTTGTAACATCATATATTAGATTCTAAAATTGATATGACAACATGTATTCCAACGATCACTTGTGCCATGCCATGTACATGACAAAACAGATGACTGATCGTCCCAGCATAACCGCATATTGGCACTTACTATAGCGGTTGGCCATACTTTGTACATGAACCATTACTTGTCCTTTTTTGTATTTTAATAAGCTTGTTGTGGAAGTATTTATACCGACCGGACAAAAAGCTCCTTTGGAATTTTGCAATCTTCTCCTTTCATTTATTATTGCGGTTGTGGTATTTGTGGGGGCAGTTGCAGTGTAGCATCTATCAATACTATTTTTTCTGGTCCCAGATTTTTCTACTAAGCAACAGGACATATAATTTTAGTTTTTTTTTTTTTTTTCGAAAACCTGACAGCAGCTGTGAAGGGACCCCGATCTGGTGTAGCGCTACACGGCTTGTAGCGCACCCAGAGCCGTTCGATTTTGATCGGGCGGTTCATTTTTTTCGGGCCTATCAATCTGGTATTATTCACGGGGCTCCCTTATCCATTAGATCAAAATCGGACGGCCAGATCTTTTTCTCTCTCTGCGCTACAACTGGTGTCGCGCGACACCAGATTTGGTTTCGCTGTGAAGAGGACATACAATTTTAGTTTTGAACGTACTTTGATTATATATGAGGAGTTTGTCATGACATAAGGAATTTAACAGAGGATAATAATAGAATGCCAAACAAAATTATCGGTGAACGATGCCAATTATTGTTTTCAGGTTATAGTCAGTGGCGCAGTATTTTTTTTTTTTTTTTTGAAATAACTAAAATGGAGTCTAATGAAAAGTTTGTAGGTTAACCCTACCCTCAAAAAAAAAATAATAATAATAAAATAAAATGGAGTCAGTAATATGAATCGGGAAGCCATACATTATAATTTTTGTCTTTAAGACCATTCTCATAAATATCCATAAAAATTGGAGGTAAATTTTGTAACTTTTATACCATTTACAAGAAAAAAAATGAATAAAATACGCATAATCAAAATACTTTGAAAAAATGAAACCTATTGACTCCCATATTCCTCGCTTTTTTTATCTACCCCTGACAGCAGCAAATTCAAATCGTTGTACACTTGTTATGCTTCAATTGCACGTATATTAAAAATAAGCAAGTTTCCAATGCCCACTTTTGGATACCACAGACATCAAACTTTATTTTTTACTTTTTATTTAAGAATTTAAAGTTTAACCGTCTGATCCGAATTGTTAATCTTGTTCATTTCAAAGACACGTGTACGTAATAGAATTTAAAGTTTACCATAAAATTATATAATTTTTAGAGTTCATTTGATATTTGATCAAGAGGTCGAAATACGTACATAATAAAATTAATCTATCACATTATTAATATTCGCTCATTTTTGACCTCTTGATCAAATATCAAATAGTTTAATATATGTATATATAATTTCATCCAACATATTCATCATTAAAATGAACAAGATCAACAATTCAAATCAGATGATTAAATTTTGAATTTTGAAATAAAAAAAATAAAACGTCACATTTGTGGCATCTAGGCACCGGAACCTTTCACATTAAATATTGCAAGATTTTAAAATTACTTCGATGGGCATCATCGATTTATAAAAATTAACGTACTTTTCGTTATTGAAATTTCTACGAAAATGTTTCAAAAACAATGTTCTTTTAATATGAAATTTATAATATCTGTACGCTTAGTTTAGTTTCATATATCTTTTGTGATTTTTGTAATATTAATTTTTTGGTGTATCCTTCTTCTTAACCAAAAATTGAACAAAATTAAAAACGAAATGCACTTTATTGGTTTACATATATGGGCAAAAAGTGGCAAACAAAAAAAAGAGTCGATTTTTTGGGGGCAGCAACTCGTACAAATTTTAATATTTCTAGCGTATGCACGGATATATAGTTACACCATTTTGTTTCTACTCCATGTTAATAATGCAGTCGGTTTGAAACAAATATTGCTGAGCAAACGAAATGCTTTTCTGGACGTCACAATATTCTATTCAAACAAATAATTGTAATTGGGATTTGGATAATGTTGGACTTCTCTCCATTTAATGCGTGACAGGACACTCCAAGGTTCTGTAGATGCTGCTTCATCACTGGAAAAAAAAAATCTCAGTATTCTTGATTAGAAATTGTAATTTCAGCCAACACTTCAAAAGCATAATAGTTTTATATACTGGTGTTTACAATTGATAGAAAAAAAATGGTACTGCTTTCTTATTAACTAGGAGAAGTGTTAGTTCATTTATAGTTTTAAAATTTAAAACTAACTTTGCTTCTACAACAACAACAACAACTAAATTTTTTGTCTCAAACAAGCTGGGGTAGGCTAGAAAAAAAAAGCCAACAAGTCATCAAGTCATCGAAAAAAAAGTATATGTAGAAAGTAGACTAATAATACTAAAAATAAAAAATAGAATAATAATAATAATAATAATAATAATAATAATAATAATAATAATAATAATAATAATAATAATAATAATAATAATAATAATAATAATAATAGTAATAATAAATAATAGACAAATAATAAATAGTAGATAATAATAAATAGTGGACTTGCTTCTAAAAATAATAATTTGCCTCATTTTTTATATTGATTAACCTAACATGTGCTGTTATTTTCAATTCAATTTTATACAGTATCAAAAAGTATGTGAACCTTATAACAATGCAAAAACTGTCTCTACTGATCCCAAAAAAATAATGAAAAAACTGATAAAAAATTCACACAACATCATTTGGAATCTAAATAACAATTATAGATACATAAGAAATGGACATCTCCGTTGTTTTGACTAAAGGAGAGTTGTCAGAAATGGATAATATTTGACAACGATGGCACATTATACGCCAAGATAAGGCAAACGGAGACAGAATAAGATAAAGACTGGATAATGGCGAATATCTACGAATAAAGTCATCGACAATTGGATTCCGAATTTTCTATGGCATATGCTAACTACCTTTGTGCGACTTTCAATGTGGCACGGACGGCCCACATGATTTGAAGACAAAAATAACAATATTTTGAATAACAATTGTAGTTCCTTAGTGAGGTCTTAGTTCAAATTATAGCATATTCTACTAGCTATAGATGAAACTATTGTTATGTACAGATTTTGACTTAAAAACGAAGTTTAACTATAATTAAACGATTAGTGAGTACCACCAAGTTAAAGTCAACTTTAGTGTCGTAATATAACATTGAGAATAAAAACAACACAAAAAGGAAGGCAACAAAGAGGGGAGAGACACAACATACATAGTAGTTTTAGGTACTTTTATTGTGCTATGCATACCACCAATCAGTTAGTGCAACAATTTTGCAATTTTATTTTTTGAGATTTAAATGGATACCACGAATAAAAATTTACATTTTTAATAGAGCTAAAATTTACATTTTTTTAAAATAAATATCATTGATTCTAATAATTCTAAAATGTTCAATAGGAGTAGTCCTCTTAAAATAGTAAAAAAAAAAACTCTAAATTTTTTTTTTAGTTTCCGGTTTGATATATATATTGAATTGAACAATTTAAGACTTAAACCTTATTGGCAAATCGATATCATGCATAACAACACAAAATCACTCAAAATTTTTGATAAAAATCTAAATTTGAAGTTCTATTAGCTTTTTCCTTAACATTGAATAGCATTTTATAAAATAAATTAATGCAATTGATTATATCAATCTTGTTATTATTTTATCATTTTGTCATAAGATAGTAGTTGTGCTAGAAAAACTTAATGGTACCATAGTGAATTATTTAGAATATGCAAAAACTACGGACTACCCAGAACATTACATCATATTTCCTATGTAGACATGCCACAGAAAATTACATAGCACCGAAATGGACACAGTTTCTATATTGTATTTTTGCCACAAAATTGAAAATTCCCTAGCCGGCAATGATAGATCTTTATTTTAGACCAGTGTGAGACAACTCACCACCTAATTGTTCCCATCTAGGTATTGTGTCGCAACCAACACTTGTATTCCTCCGCCCTTCTAGCTCAGTCAATTAATTATTTAGGCCTTATTGGAATATATTTGCATCCACTTATGTTTGTCTATTACAACTGGTTTGTAACGAATTAAGCGCCTAATAAAACTTTGTGTTGAATTCAGCACCAATCAAACTTCTATGAGCGAAAAATATTGCGAAATTGTCTGCCCTGTATTTTTCTTCTTTGTATTTATATTGTTTTCGGATAAATAAGTTCTCTTTAAAGAGGTGTGATTCAGTATATTTTGACATTAAATTCTATTCTATGCTCCGGAATTTGAGTTCATTATTTATGAAAAAAAGGATAGAAATATATATTAACCAATGGTGCTAAACTTCACTTCTTCTCTGTTATATTATTTATTTTTTATCGAATAATAAAATTTTCTTGTCGCTGTAGCTTTCTTTTCTTTTTCTTTTTTTTTCAACATACGACATTACTTTTTGACATAATATTCATATGCACAGTCGTCGTCATCATCCATTATGGGGAATCTGTATTTGTCCTTTTCTACCATGTCATGGAAGAAGTCACAACTCAAAAATCAATTAGTAATGATTTTTCTTTCTTTTTATAAATTATTTTCAAAGATAGCAATATCATAGACAACAATATAAATTATTTTCTAAGATCAACTGTAATTTTATGTTATCCACTTTGGTTGGGAAGTTGGGTTTTGGCAACCATATATTCTTCCAAGATGGTTTAAACTTTTAAGAATTTGACAAATGAGTGATTCTAGAATGATGATTAACTCTAAGCTCTTTCTAGAATAAAAAAAAAACCTAAAAAATTGTTCTACGTTCTGACTATATACAAAGTCATCTTAAAAAATAATTATGCAAACATAAGTCGATACATACTGAAAGCTAGTTTTTTTCGGATAAAATGGGCATTTGCTCCAGAAAATTGGCTATGATGTAAAGGTAAAGGAAAGGAATGTAATGGTTAAGAGGAGAAATTTTTTACACTCCAAATTTGAGGATACAACTTTTCCACCTAAAAATTAATGCTTTTACTCTCCATTACCATCCCTGCACTTCCAAAACTAACTTCTGGAGCACGGTAAGTTATTTTTCCTCCTTTCCCTTCCCATTGTCTACCCCCTTTCTGGAGCGAGGTTAGACTCAATTTTGCGATCTGTAAACCCAGATTAACACTTTCGAACTTTCTCCTTACATTAATTAATTAAATAGAATAATTTTTTTTTTCATCATTTGTCCTTAAAGTAAAGTTTTTCTAAGTCATGATATCCCATTTAGCGCATCGGGAAAGTTTAAAATCTTCAATTACGCTGACCAGATTTCTCTTTCATCTTTTGAAATATTTAGTTGATATATTATTATTTTCAGAAATACAGAGTAAACTATACAAAAGCCGCGCACTCAGGATTGAAACTGAGTTTTCATTCTGCATTCATTTAAAGAATCAGAATATTTGACCACTTTCGTTAATGGGTTGGTCTAATCAAGTTCCTTTAGTCGCAAAGTTAGCTACAAAAATTTAATTTACAAGTATGATACAGACGGTTTGCAACCCAATAAGGTGAAAAGATGAAGCCACTTTTTAAAAATGTAGAACGTTTTCAAATCCTGGAGTTTGTACTGCAAGTGGAGAATAAGACCTGATCAATTTTTGTAACCATCTCTCAAATTTATGCTGGTGCTCCTCTTTGGCTATCATATGCTGTCTACACTCCCGGCTACAAAAGGCAAATTCACCCCTAAAAAAAGACATAAATAACGAAAATTACTGGGCTTTCTTTAAAAAAATTATTAAAAATCAACCCTTTTGAAGTTGTGCTCATGCAAAACCACCAAAGCTGCATTACAATGTTCCATTTCAGATACTGACATGCATATTAGATTCATGTATTATTGATGTCAGCATTCATATGGTCAAAAATTTAAAATAATAAAGCACAAAAGTATCTGTCAGCCACACGGTTATCAAGTTATGCTTCTATAATTTGGGGAAAAGATTTGTATGACTATTTTTAAGAAATGATATTTGAAATTTAATTGGAAAATATAGCTCAATTTCCATCTACAAAAAATAAGGGCAAGACACGTGTTAGAGAAGACAAGAACAACATATATACCTATAAATGAAAGTGTCGAGACCGGGACCAAGCCTGCACTGACACGAACCGCATGACCTTAGAAAATGTACTGGAGCAGGAATGCAACTTATGCTCCGTCTCTGAACAAATTTTGGTTTTGAATGCTCATTTGACACTCGCTGCTCAATTTCAACTTCCATGGTATCCGTTTTCTCTTCTTCTTGATCTGATGTTTCCGATTCTGCTACCTCAGTGTCAGTATCATGTGCATGATTAATTGCAGATTGCTCGTTTGAACTTGAAATTCTTTGTATTGACAATCTCTGCCTCTTTACCTGTAACATTTTTGTAAGGTTCCAATCTGTATAGATGGAATTGGGGATGTTTTTTCCCCCTTTATGTAAGGTTTCAGTACTCAGGATGTTTGGTTCTTACACTTTCTGTTAAATGAATGTTCTGCATCAAAAGATCAACTGGTTTTATATATTTTACTGTAAGGAGCAGTTGTTTGTTTCGAACAGGGTTTCGCTATTCTTTGCGAACCTCAAATCAGAAAATGATCATGTAGAATTCTGTCATAATAATGTCTCTCTAAACAGTCTTGAACACGTGCTTTCCTGAAATAACAGAAAATATTTACATTTTTAGAATGGGATTGTTTACTATGTAACTGCTATTCACTTACTATAAACTGAATAATGCTAATGTTGAATCAATAACAGAAAATATTTACATTTTTAGAATGGGTTTGTTTACTATGTAACTGCTATTCACTTACTATAAACTAAATAATGCTAATGTTGAATTCTGAGCCGTGACTTCAGAAACCAATATTAATTTTGAAGGTAACTGTAGTTCATAAACCAAATGCAGTTGTGGGGTTTGAACTTTGGAATCTGTTACACGGGCTGAATAGCCAGGTTCGTTGCATTTTGTTTGTAAAAATGGAAAAGAAGGAAAAAAAAATGCCATGTTTCGAGGAAAGAAAAAAAAAAAAAAAGTTGTTATCAATTTATTAAAATTAGGAGAACACAAGTTACGTATATGTTGCTAATATATGAGAATACTAATAGAGGCATCACAAATAATCGTCCTCTGGTAGTTCATTATGAGGCCAACAGACTTAAACAATGTGGCCTACGGATGCTTCATACTCTTTTCATATCATTTCAAAGTGATCAAATCATTGTTGGTTCAAGCTTCAGTGAGTAGGGGAAAATATGTAGATTGCATTGAACGAGTTTATGTTAATATTTGAACTCCAGATTCAAGTTGTTAGAAATTTAGAAATGAAAGCATTGCTCCATCAATGCAATAAAATGAAATTCTACGAAATGGATAAATAGTCACACCACAAGCTTTTTCCTAACTTTATTGGACAAATTTTTTATTGAAACAGAGCTCAAATGTTGTTATTTGAGGATTTGTCAAAACTATACATAGTTTCTAGTCTTATCAGGGATACAATTTGCTATCTTAATTTATTTTGACACTATGTACTAGTACTCAATATAAACTACCAACGATTATTTGAAAAAAAATTTCTACTCCAACTTCAGTGACTACTGCTACATGGACCAATCATTTCAAAGAAATGTATCCATTATCAATCATAAATTTCATGCTCCAGTGATCATTCACATTTTGCCAAGTCCAATAGGCCCAGCCAAATGTGGCCCGTCCGTACACATCTAATTGAGCCTGCGCAAATCTTTGATAATCCTCCTTTGATGCCCCATTAACATCCCACTCTGCAGTCCATTCTCCTGCAATTAATCCCGACACATCAAATTCAATTTCTTATATTCATTAAAAATACTAGAGTTTGAAATTAAATTTACACATGGTAGCAAATTATACTGAAGAATAAGGACTTTACCAACAAAAACAAGGTGGCCATTCGCAACTGAAACCGTGCTAAGATCTGTCGATCTATTGTTCTTCACGTAATTTATATTCTCCTGCACTGTCATGCTGGTAAACACACTGGAAAAAAGGTTGTAGTAATGTACATCGAGAACTGATTTCTGAAAGCCACTTGCAAACTGGAGTAGTTCGGTTGATTGAGCAGAGAGCCGGTTAGACATTATCACATATGCATTGGGTGTGTACTTCCTAACCGCATTGTAACCTGCTTGGTAGTACTTCTTTAGGCTGTCTAGAGTTGCACCGGGTGCTAGCGGTTCGTTGATCAGTTCTATTGCAAGAAGGCCTCTTCTTTTAGCATATCTAAAAATTAGAAAAAGGCAGCCATTTGTTCAAGTCATAAAAGGATGCTGACTGAATTCAAAATGTATTATCTAGCAGCTATATAGTGCCTAGAAGCACATTTTGTGAAACTGATTTTTAGTGCATAATTACCTGGATGCAAGAAAATCAATCACATTAACAGTCTGCTGAATGTTTTCATCAGTAGTGCCCCACTCCTGTTTTCCATCCCTAGAGGCACTGTGCTCAAACCCATTTTGCGAGCCAGGTGCAGCATGGAGATCCACTATTACTCCCAAATTGTACTTCCTGCTTTCCCAAAGCAATAAATGTTAAAATTTAAAGGGATTTTTTACTCTGTGTTATAAGATTTAATTTAAATTATAGTTTGCAAAGATGTTACATACACAGCAATACCCAAGTCACGACTTTTATCCAGAGATCAAACTTCCAATGTAGTATTGTAGTAATGTTTTCGTAGTTAGTGCTGTTATTTTAATTATGTTTGGACATGATTTAATATATTGATGAAGGCGTTCAATAAAGATAGAACTAAAATCTTGTGGCTATGTAATTGTATTGTATTTTTATAGTTTCTTTTACTTTTTGTAGCTTTTCTCTTGTAAATAATCCTTTTGTTAAATAAAATTCATGTAGTTGTGGTGAACGCCACGCCACCTTCAAATAGTATATTTTTTTACTTCATAAATAGGCCAAGTTACAAATAGCGAATTCAATCCTGTGGAAAACGGACCTCATGATATGTACAAACATGTGGAATTTCATCTTTGAATTTCTTAAAGAATAAAAGATCCTTGAGGCTTGGTCATGGCACGCTTCTCAGTTACTTTCCAAGGAAAAAGCCAATAAAGAGGACAAAAATTAAAGAAGATAAAACAAACCAGGATGATGTTTTAATACTCAAAGAACCTTTCCTTTTGACCCTTTAATTAAGATGGAACCCATTATCCTAAACAAAGGTGAGGAGAGCAGAGGATGGGTTGCTTACTCAGCCCATGTGAAGGCATTGTCTAATGCTTGGAGAGAGCCACCAACAAAAGGCTTTGGTGGATTCGGGTCACTTGCTATCCACCACCCGACGGGGATTCTTACTGCATTCAATCCACTGCTGGCTATGGATCTGAAGTCACCTTCTACTATATAAGTGCTCCAGTGGTTCTGCCATCATGTGTAATTTGACAATTAGGACCACAATTGTACTTGTTAGGACTGATAAAATGCAACTGAACAAATCGAAGAGCACACCATTTGTTGCATCTGCCTTGCACTATGCTTTTGGTTCTTTTGTTTTTAGATGCTTCGAAAGGAGTTATTGGTTATAAAAAAAATAATAAAAACTTATGTTGGCTGACGGTCACATCAATCTTATTTTTGCATTTCATATTTTTATGTATTTATGCAAAATTAGTAAATGTGAAGGGTAAAATCCACATCAAAAAGGTGACCACATTTATTTTTTATATGGATTACCGATTAAGACTGTTTACCTCTCAACTGAAGGGCAGGAAAGCATTATTAACAACTGGTCATCCTTGTTTTTGATTAGTTGAAATGTCATTGTCTGTTTAATCCCCCCCCAGAATGTTTGCTTGAGGTGATGGGGTTGGAACTTTGACCCAGGTTTTATGTCTAGATAACTTGATAAAGGTTGACATTCTCTATTGATTGCGATGTACCTATTGGTACGTAATGACGGATAACTCAAAAGTAGTAACCTAGATTCTTGACAGTGGACACTTTAAAGCTATAGGTCTGTATTATTTTGTGCACTATGATTTTAAACCAATCATTTACTGAATGGTCAACAAAAGATGCTCTCGGGCCTAATTAGGCAATGAAAATTAGACTTTGACTAGTCGATTGTCTAAAAGCATACCCTTAGAATTGGGGTGGCGGCTTCAGTGCCATATCCATTGGTGATTTGAAACTCGCCTTGCAGCTGCCCAACACTTTTCATCTCAAACACCGACGGGTCATCATCCCCCCAGTTTGTGCTTTCCTTTGTGTAATCTGCTGTTACCGACACGGCAGTCTTTGCCTAATTGATAGTCACAAAAAAAACAGTATAAATTTTACTGAATGCCTGCACGTAAGTGTGATTTTTAACATACTTGGGTGTATTGAGTGTATGTTTACTCAATATTGGTGCATTTGTGAATTGTAATTAAGTACATTGCATGCTGGATTCCTTGTGAGAGATGAGTGATTGATAAACTAAACTGGCAGTTCAAATGCATACCGATCATATAATTAATAGTTTACTGAAAAAATTCTTTTGGTCTTATTAGTACCTGAATGAATGAACCATTTGGTGCTCTAAGTCGAACTCGGCTCTTGTCTGAATTTCTTACAATTTGAAATGTCTCTGATGTGCTGGGACTTGTTGCTGTGGCCACAATTTGCACTCCATTACTGCTTAGCCCGACAAATTGCCAATTGAAAACCCTTAAGTTAAATGCGGACTTATTTATTCTCCACAGCTGTTAAATATAGAAAGTACTTGGTTTAGATTAGTATTATGAATATAGTTAATTAATAGGTTTATTTTACAGTTCAATTAAAGAGTAGAGGCTAGCCTTAAAGGTCTCCCAACCAGAGGCACTTGTACGGTTAGCGACAAGTATTGTTCCGCCACCACTCTCAGCAGCCAAGTACATTTGCTGTGTGACTGATTTAAGCTGAATTTGTGTTCCATCCTATATGGTATTTTCAAACAAAGAACAACGATGGTATTAGATGATAGAAAAAAGAGAATAATAGCATACAAAGTAATGAAATTCCTTTCTCCTTTTCCAACTATGCAACAAATAACACTTGAAGAAAAACTGGTTGACGTTTTAATTATGTAGCAAGTAGTACATCTAAGTGTATAAAATCAATTGGCATTAGTCCAATGTATCTAAGTGTATAAGATCTCTGATTTGTTGGTACCATGATCTTACCAGCAGATCTTTATTCATAATGCCGTCGAAAAGAGAAGGTTTGATCCAACCCTCTGTGACAAGCCATCCCCCGAGGTTCACCGCCTTCACATGAAGAGAATTTGAAGAGGAAAGGAGTCTTGCTGGTCTTGCATAAGAGAGAGAGACAAGGCATGAGCAAATGAGAACCGAAGAGAGGCATTGGAGCAGAGATTTTCCTCTCATTTCGATTGTTCTGTTTCTTAGTTTCTTTCCTTTCGTGTGGCGTTGTGGCCAGTGAATGGCTTGATAGGAGCTTAACTCTGTTTGCGTGGCCGTGGTATATAAAGATACTGGAAAAAAGGAAAATTGCTTATTGGGCTCTATTGTTATTTCTTAATTTTTCAAAAGAGGCTTCAAGCTGCATGACGTGTATTTACATATTCCCGTGGGATTATTCAAAAAATAAAAATTGCCTTAGAAGGGTTCCATTGATTCGGCTTTGGTTATGCCGTCACGGTTTTCATTAAAAACAAGTTTCAAATAAATTAGACCATACAATAATTTTATGGTGGACTGAAATTTCAAATCGGGCTTGAATCATGATCAACTAAATCCTTTCATAATTTTAAATGAACGATCCAGATTTAAGCCCGGTTTAAAATTTCAGTCCACCATAGAATTACCCTACTAACAAATATAAAAAAAATGTAAATAAAGATACATAACTTAGTCTGATATAATTTGAAGCAATTAATATGTTTGACCAAAAAGAAGCAGATGCGGAATGCCTTGTTGACTTGGTTCTCAACTAGAACGATTCATGTTAACGCCGACAAAGAAGATTGACATCGGTTTTTGATCGGAGAAATGTCAAATTTGGAGGCTCAAGTTGCCTCCGGTAGAAGGAAATACTTGTAATAAGAAAAAAAAAGATTATAGTAATAAATATTAGTTCTCTAATTAACATTCTTAACAATTGAGGAATCATTGAACTATTGATTTCCAATAATTCTCTGTGAGTTTAAGATGTACTTCTTTGTTTCTTGATTGTTCAGATACAAAATAATCATAATGTTGACTGAGGTGACAACCCCAAAGATATGTAAAGAAGGGAGTCGGCTAACGTTTTTTAAATGCCTTTCCGTTATCAGAAGATAACTTGGGATAGGCTTTCCCCACCCATGAATTGTTCTCTTTTTAAAAAGAAAAATTTTGATTTGTTGTACTTCATTTGATTAGAAATGAAAGGTCTATATCAGCCTTTAACCATAGTATAATGTGTAATTTGCGAAATGCAATTGAAAGGGACCTTAAAACTTATCGTACTCTCTCATAACAGATTATAATTTGAATTGGAAGTGTCATCCGGCAAAAGTCAAAGGTTATCACCGCAACTAAGCAAGTCAGAAGACCCAAATTAGTATGTATTTTTCTTATTATTGGATTACTTATGGGAGTTCAATTTTGTCCAGTCCACTAAATTGGCCGCCTAACTGTACATTTTGTTATTTATTCATAAGAAAAGTATTTATTAACTCAGAATATATATTTGTTAACTTTATGGATATTATAAACATTTATATGACATGTACACTATTATTATTTTATGAAAGTATATGATGCACGAACGATAGAGAAAGATTGATAGAATAGCACGAACAAGAGATATTTTGGTTGAGGATCACACAGATTCTCAATTCTTTGATAAAATTTTATTTCTCTTAAAAAAAAAAACTCCCCTTTCCTTACAGTAGAATAATTCATATATAGTTGCATAATAATCTAAATCCTGATACATTTCCTAATTGAACATAATAAAACTTGGAAATAAATAATATGAGAATAAATAGAAATTGGCTAATTAATACTTGAAAATAAATAGAAAATATTTATTCTTTTGGTTTCCTTTCTTGCATCATTCTCCTCCCCTAAGAAAAGATTCGTCCTCGAATCTGCCAATTCATCCTTTGCTTCAGATGATGCATCACTTGAATTGGAATGGGAGACTAGAATCGAGTGGTGTAATCCACAAAAAGGCAATCTCGCACACAGCTCTGCTATTTGATAAAAAATAACACAAAACTGAGTATTGCAACTGTTTAAAAATGTGAAATAACTTGCATTTGCTAGCATAGGCTTCGGTTGCAAGAATGGATCGCTATATTCTGAACTCATGATCTCAATGTGAGTTAAATGCAAAGTTTCTTGCTCAAACAATGCACTCATTGTTACTAAAGAACTACTCTCCAAGGTTGAACTCTTTGCAATGACAATAGGACAGGTTGGGGGCAGCGATAAGTCATCAAAATCCTCTTCATCGAAGATTATGGGACTATCAAAAGACAACATATTTGTCTCTGTCTCCGGTTCACCCGTCACAGTAAAGACATCATCTTCATCACCATGATACTTATCAAAGATCGGTGGAGAATCAAACGACACATCTTCACACACAACACTTTCAAAAATTTCAAATATATTTTCAATTGTGCCATGCCTCATTCGACGGTCTTGGCTTTGATTAGTCTCCAATTGTGCAACAACTCCATAATCAGAGTTTGTGCCTGCTTCAGAAGAGTTGAGGGTCTCTGACTTTTCTCCTTCTTTTTTGTTTGTAGAGTCCATTCTTGCCTCTGCAAGTTGGCGCTCTAACTCTCGGATCCGTCTTCCCATCGCTGCAATCTCTAGATTTCGCTGGTCTCGGCGGCGCGGCTCTTCTTCTTCTTCGAGATCGATTCCACGACCCCAACCTCCTCGGCCACGACCTCTACCACGACCACGATTTACATCCGTCATCCTGGCGCTCTGATACCAAATGATGCACGAACGATAGAGAAAGATTGATAGAATAGCACGAACAAGAGATATTTTGGTTGAGGATCACACAGATTCTCAATTCTTTGATAAAATTTTATTTCTCTTAAAAAAAAAACTCCCCTTTCCTTACAGTAGAATAATTCATATATAGTTGCATAATAATCTAAATCCTGATACATTTCCTAATTGAACATAATAAAACTTGGAAATAAATAATATGAGAATAAATAGAAATTGGCTAATTAATACTTGAAAATAAATAGAAAATATTTATTCTTTTGGTTTCCTTTCTTGCATCAGTATAAACTAGTATTAATTATGTAAGTTTACTTAATAAATAAAAAAAGATGTTTATTAAAAAAATTGGTTACACAGCGAATCTGGAATAAAAAAAAATCCCTAATTCGGCACATAACAACCCACACACCCATACATATTTCAACCCCCATAATGCCTTAACCAGCTCCGGCTTGTCTAACTAGTGCTAGCTCCCAATTTGGTTTGGGGTCAAAAGTCAAAAGCCACTTTCTAGAAGCTATCTTGTTGGTCCCATTGTTGTGAGTTGGATGTACCTCAAACTTTCAAAATTTCTATTATCCATTATCTATTCAAACATCAAAGAGTAATTTCGAATTCTTTCAGGTCCAATAAGCCGATCGACCAAATGTAACCTGTCCGTACACATTTATCTCAGCCTGTAAAAATTTTTTTATTGTTCTTCTGTGCGTTTGTCACATCACATGCAGTTCATTTTCCTGCATTTTATATTTATTCACTTGTCTGATTAAAATGAAAAAAAAAACAAAACAAAGAAAGAAATGCAACCTGTATTTTCTTAAACTATCGTTGTGTTTTAATACAGTTTCTGTAATATGGGTAGCCTTCGAACAGAGAAGCAGTCACGCTGCTTGCACAGATTTCAAATGAAAAATCATTTGGTCAGAAAACTAGTCTAAGAATTAGTAAAATTTTTCAAGAAACTCAGGCGGTAAGCAAATCTCCTAAATTTATTCTCCTTTCCAAAAAGCTCTTTAAGTAGTGTAATTTAAGCTATCGGTCATAACAGTAGATCAATAAGTAACTTGCGTAACTCAAAAACTATCAGTCATACCAATAAATCAACAGAAAGTAGTTGTTGACTTGATAGACATACAAATATACAAGACATATTTGTGATTCATAATATATGGTTATAATATGCCATAATAACATTGACCAATTACATACTGTCATGATAATGACCAGTTCAGCAGTTCACTGAGATTCAAAGCAAACCGTCATCTCAGATATTTAGCTCGCACTGTGGTAAGAGTATATTAATTTAATAATAGTAAATTGTGGCCTGGTATTTTTCCTTCCTCCCAAATTTCGAGCTAATGAAGAGAGTGACATGCTGAAATGAAAATAACATTTCAGCATTCAAAATTTGAAGCCATCTTGTTATCCTTTAAATGCATGGGACGGTGGAAGAACAAGAAGTGCAACTTAGTTCCTCTTCACTAAATATTATTTCTAACAATGTTTTCTTTCTCCAGCTCCCCAGCTATATAGCAGACCCAGTAAAGAAATCCAACAATATATAAAAAGCAGAGACCCAAGACAGGTGGAAGATTATTATTTTATAATTTGGTCAGTAGGAACAATAACTCAACTCATTAAACCGGTTATTATTGAAGAATACCTTGCTACCTAATATTAATTGGAAATGCTAAAGGCCAATTAATTGATTTGATTCAAAGAGAGATGATGTAGCCATTGGCAATCATCCATTTCAAGCTCCATTTATCAATCGCATGTTTCCAGGACCAATAGGCCCAACCAAATGTGGCCCTTCCGAACACATTCAATTCTGCCTGAGTAAATCTTTGATAGTCCTCCTTCGATGCCTCCCCACCCGAATGCCAAAACTCTCCTGTCCATTCTCCTGTATTTTTCGTATTTAACCTTCTGTCAGATTAAAATTCAAAAAGGTACTATTTATAAATGGCTCAGTTGAAGAACAGGAAAAACATTAAGGCAAGCGAGTTAGAAATTACCAACAAGAACAAGTGTGCCATTCGCAACTGTGACTGCGCTAAGATCCCGAGATCGTGCATTGTTTATAAAATCTATGTTCTGCTGCACTGTCAAGCTGCTGAACCAACCGTTGAGTGAGTTATAGTAATGAACATCAATAACTGATTTACTGAAGTTGCTGATAAACTGGAGGAGTTCAGTCTCATCAGCGCGCAGCCTGCTTGCCATTATCACATAGACATCAGATGAGTATTTTCGAACTGCATCGTATCCTGCTCGGTAGTACTTTTGCAGGCTGTCTATGGTTATATCGGGGGCTAGTGGCTCATTAAGAAGCTCTATTGCAATAAGGCAACTTCTTTGAGCATATCTGATCAAGCAAAAAATCGCAGTAATAGAACAAAAAATTGTGTTAAAATTAAGGTTATCAAGATGCATATATGAAATACAGACATTGAACCTGAACAAAGTTTTCCTCGTTTTTCTGGTTCTACTGTTGTTTCTTTTTCTTTTTGTGCCTTTGGTATAATAGTTGTATTCTTGCATTACCTGGTATGGGTTAATATGCACTGAGAAAAAATGACAAGTATATAATCCAAATCCCAGAAACAATTAATTAATAAAAATATTTTTCGTCTTAAAACCGATTAGATTTTTCTATATTACAAATTAAGAATTTTCTTTATCACTAATTTGATTAAAAAAAAAAATCTGTACCTGGAAGTGAGGAAATCAATGGCTGAAACGGACTGGTTAATGTTTTCATCAGTCTTGCCCCAGTCTATTGTCCCATCTCTTGTTCCAGTAAGGTCCCATCCATTTGTTGATCCATTGGTTGCATGCAGATCCACTATAACTCTCAAATTGTACTTTCTACCAGTCAAATTACAAAAAAAAAAAAAAAAAAGATTCTTGATTGTACTTTTTTCTGATAAAAAGGTTCAATATATTTATATAAATATATCAAGATGGTCTTCATCTCTACCCTAAAGAGTCATTTGAATGATGTTGTCCAGTAATGAAGCAGAAAAACAAAAATATGAAAAAAAAATTTAGTTTCTTCTTTTAAAGGGCAACCCACTTTGATTGGAGATTGGGGGTCTGAAACCCAGATGGGTTTCTTTACGGACATTTATATTTTAAATAAATTGTAGGCTTGACAATTTATCATTAATAAGTCTTTTCTTTTATTGACAATAAATAATATATGCAATATTAATTATCAATTGCCATACAACAACGGCAAGATATAAAAGATTGCTAAATGCATTTTACTCAATAGAAATGCCACAGTTTGAGAGAGGAAAGGGAGCTTACTCAGCCCAAGTGAAGGCATTGTCTAAAACTTGGAGAGAGCCACTGACAAAAGGCTTTGGTGGTTTTGGGTCCTTTGTTGTCCACCATCCCACTGGGATCCTTACTGCAGTTAAATTATAGTCGGCCATAGTTTTAAAATCATCTTCTGTTATGTAAGTACTCCAGTGGTTCTGTCATCATTGAACCAATCAATTGAATAATAGTATAAAGTATTGATGATTTTACTAATTAAGGATTTATTCCACTTTAATAATTGAAACTGAAGTTGCCCTGGATATTTAATTTGTACGAAATGATCATAGTTAAGACGTGTTGTGTCCTCAGTATAACCAACTTAACTAAATATTTAACTTAATGTCATTAATATTGTTGATTATGCTGGGGATGTTAGCGTCGTCAATTATGTCATAATAAATACATTTGTAAAAAGAAAACTATGTTTCCAACTTTAGTATCCAAGTCATCAAGTTTGCATAAATATGACATATGTGAATGGTTGATCAAGTTTAGGACATATTTTTAGCTGAAATATGAACAGTATAAATCACATAGGAGACCGAAAAATCCTAAAATGCTGTCCCTTTTAAGTAAATCCTTCCTTAATTGATTGTTCATCATTACATTTTACATACTAGCAAACATATGCCCTCAATACGTGGGCAAATAAAGCAACAAAGTAATGGTATGCAATAAAAATATCTATTAAATCTTCTAACGATACAAGTGGATATCTTTTCCTAAAATAAATTGTTTAAACACCACCTGAATCTTTTCTGTCAAAGGGTCTGACCTTTTATCTAAATATACGATCTAGACCACATATCTAATCAAATTGCACAGATCAATGGTTTATAATTGATGTTAATACATGTTTGAACTCCCTGCAGTGAAATTGTTATGACCTTTTTTAGATGCATTTATTAGTAGTATAGATAAACTCAACATCCTTATGGACTAAATTAAACCCTTTGGGTTATTTAATTCATATTTGGCTACAAATTCCCCCTTTTGCATTATTTTATTAATTATATTCTTGGAAAAATCATTGCCAACTCAACATGCGGCTTCTAAGAAAGCCCTTGAAATACAAAACTAAAGAAATAAATCAACAGAGCAAGCTGCAAGCAGAACATGCATAGTGAAGAAATATGAATTCTGAAAAACATATGATAGTTATATAGTCCATTATGGCAATTCTAGGATCAATTCCGACAATTTTAAGCCTTGAAGTCTCGGCTCTTAATTTAGTTTCTTCTTCTCACAAAGTGAGTCATTATTTTTTTTATTTTTTTAAAGTATTGCTTAAACCTCGAAGTATGTTAACCCAAAAAAAAATTGGCAAAAGAAAATTATATCTTCACTTGGTCCATATGAGGGATGGAATGACAAGTAATCAGCCAGAGAAAGCATACCCTCATAACAGAGGTGGCATTAGGGCCATAGCCATTGGTAACTTGATACTCGCCTATTTCCACCCTCCAATTAAGGTTCATCACAAACACAGACGGGTCGTCATCTCCCCAGTTAGTACCCTCCTCACTGCAATCTGCTGTCACAGCATCTGGCGTTTTTGCCTGTACACATATAAGAGTATTTGTGTATTACATGCAACTGTAAACTTTGCTGCCATTGCACTTACTGTCATTGTATTATTTAACATATGCAATTTTAGGTAGAGCCAATTTATTATATGTTAGTTATTTTTTCCCTCCTCCTCCTCCTCCTCCTTCTTTCAGCATCATGAGTGTTCAAATTAGTAGTCGGGTGAATTAACCACTTAAGTTTAATATTTATATTTTATAGCTTATCATCTAGCTGGGTTTCAGAATAGCTAACTGGTATTTTCTGACATAATCTAAGCATTTCAATATATGTTATAGATTATAATCATACCTGTACAAACAAACCATTGGGAGCTCTTATACGAACACGATTGTTCGAACTTCTTATAAACACAAATTCCTCCGATTTGCCAGGATTTGTTGCTGTGGCCACCAGTTGGCTGCTGTTAGTGCTAATCCTAACAAATTGCCCGTAGGCGACCCTCAAATAGAAAGTTGTTTCATTTACTCTCCATAACTGTTTTGTGAGAAACTATAAGCTTAGAAAATATATGACAGATTTGAAAATTGGCCGGTTAAGTTATTAATGCAATAGACACGGACCCTAAAGGTCTCCCACCAAGCAGCACTGGTACGGTTTGCGACGAGTATATTATCACCACCTCCTTCTGCACAGACGTACATATTTTGCTTCACTGATCTGAGCTGCAGTTGAGTTCCATCCTATTGTTGTACATAGAAAAATTGTCTCCATATCAATACGGATACAAGGGAAAAGGTGTCCTGATCATATCCATCTACATCAATACATATCATTGTTTTACAATTCAAAGGGTACGTAGCTATTTTGTACTAAATTTAATACATATAAATTATATAGCATAAGAGGTTTGCTGGTTTTACTTTGCACTAAATAACAGTAGGCCAGTAGATAGCTTTATAAAGATGTGCAGATTTTATTTAATTACTGATTTGTTAATAAATTAATTTTGAACCTAATAATTAAGATGGTGTCACATCATACCAGCATGTCCTTGTTTGTAATGTTGTCGAAAAGCCATGGTGTCATCCAGCCTTCAGTAACAAGCCATCCACCAAGGTTCACAGCCTTCACTGGGAGAGAAGCGCTGGAGGATAGTGCAACAAAGAAAGAAGAAATAATAATCACAGAAAGCCAATGCGACTGCAAAACTCCGGCCATCTTCTTCTATTGTTCCTTTTCTTTAGGTTATCTTCTTTCCTTGTTTTTCGCTCCTTTATTGGACATAGCCCTGAGATTGGCTCTGCTGTGTACTTTGAGAACGCAGGGTTCGTTCTGAGTTGAGCTGCATTGTACTTACACAGAACTTAGAAAGGGAAAACGGATAAAAGAAAGAAAGTATAATTTTTTGTCTGACAAATTGTAAAAATGGGAAGGCAGGTTTTTTAATTCCTGTCGCATGGTATGCTCTTTATTACTAGTGTCCCACTCCTAATTGGATGTGTCCTACTGGTATTATGGACCTCGAAATTAATTACGTTGTTGATTTGACCCAGAATTTGGGCAAATAAGCAGAACATTAGTAGGCTTTTCCGTTAAATTTGGTAAAAGAAAATTAGTTTGTTAGTCTTCTGTTAAGGTTTCATTCGCAATCTGATAAAATAACCTTCCGGATTTTATTCATACAAAATATGTAAAAAAGATACCAAGATGGGAATATTAATGGTACATGTAAAATGCTGTCAACAAAAATATTCAAATATGCCCAAACAGTTATATCTGACTTGTTTGAAACCTCACATCTTAAATTCAAACTTAGGCCGCCTTTTTAATCTTAGGTATTCTTAGGTAAATTGCAAGAGATACATGCACATTAACAGTAAAATAAATATAATATACCTTGTTACCGATGCTTTCATATTCAATACTCTGCGTACTACTTAATGCTGATATTTATTTATTGTCCTGCCCAATATTAAATAGTTTGTCCCCACAGTTCGGATAACAGTCCTGGATGTTCATAACCCAAATTCCATCAACGAGAAATGAGAACCGTAATTTAAGTTTACATAGGAGGCTTGATATAATCGAGCAGAGCCAGGATTTCGGCTCAGGAGGATTGAAAGTCGAAAGTTTAAAAACCCAAATAAATTATTTTACTCTATAATAGTGTCATTCTGCATGCGAATTGTATCAAATACGATAATATAGTATTTTTTTTTCTTTAAGAAAATAATAAGTTAAGATTTTCATATTAAGTAATGTTTCATTTGCGATTTTTTTTTTCTTCTGACTTTTCCCCGAAAGAAAAAAATATAATAATAATTAAATTAGTATGAACAAATAACAAACTTAACTAAATTGTGCTTGACCTATCGTCTAGAAAGTTACACGAGGTTTGACAAGGTAAGAGAAGAACTCGCACTCACATCGGATTCATATCGTCCGATTTCGGGTGTACAAAAACTCGGACTCCATTTCCTTTTTCTTTAATGAGGAAGTTTTGGAGCACAACCTTTAGGGGTCAGGCACTCAGGCCTCTCTGCTCCCAATTGCCTCCGCCTCTGCATGGAAGTGAAAAAAAAAAATGGTGGGATCCGGATGCACCCGGTAATAGAGGTGTCAAACGTTGATAACGGCAACGGAATGGGGGATTTCGTTTTCTTCCATTATAGTAACGGTACGTACCGGATTGATTCGTTAGCCGTTCTGTTTGGACGGAACGTGGCGGAATGATTCAATTTACACTGTATTTCACACAAACGTATGCCGAAATTCATACCGTTTACCGTTCCATTTCGGAAACAAAATGAAAAACGCGTACCGTTCTGTGTTCCGTTTGGACGGAACGGCCACGGAAAATGGAAATGGATCTTCCGTTGACAGCCCTGCCGGTATGTCTCATGACAAAAATTGCGGCAAAGTAGAGACCGGGAGTGCAGGATGGCATGATGTCTACTTTACGCATGTTGGACTCGGTATCGGTCTAAATCTATCTAGATTTGTTTCCAATTTTCCAATACAATTCGAACCTTTGAAAACGACAGAGTGCATATCTCCACGTCGACTTCTCCAACATAATATATAATTATATATTCAAATAATTAGTTCTGTTATTTTTGCAAGTCAATATTCGTTTCGTTATTTTTTATTCAAAATTAGCTACGTGAAAATATAAAATTTTAATTAATTAAGATTGAATTCGTTGAAACTATAGACACTATATCCTCTTCTTTGCTCTATATGGTTCAGTACTTAGGTATGCTGTAATTTGGACAAATTTCTGCTCGGTGTTGGCCAGCTGGCAGCTGGATATATTGACAGCAGCGCTAATGAGTAATCACACCTCTGTATTAATTTGTGCAGATCTAGAGGAAGTTTGAATTTCGATCGAGTCGGTCTGTTTACAGATTCTGCTCAGAGAAACCTCTTATTCGCCTGCTGTTTTTTTTCATGCGCTTAGTTGGGGACTTGTAATAAAAGGGACTTTTCGAACTTGCTTCGATTTTTTGCCGATTTATCCGAAGGTTTTCAGTAAAGCGTTCGTATTCATCTATTTTATTTTTCTATTGGGGTATTCGATAATGGGTAAGATTTTTCAATTCGTTTTGAGCTATGCTCCGAAACATCAGCCGTACCCGTACCGGATACGAACACGATACTGGTACCGTACATGGTACGTACCGTACAGTCAATAGTCAAAACGTGTTGATATTAGTGTTTATGTCATTTATTTGTGTAAATTCCAAGTTTATATCATTTATTTGTGCAAACTCTAAGCCTTAGCTAAACAAAATTATGTTATACACATTATATTTTGTATTATAATATAATTATAGATCAACAATATATTGAAATAATATATATGTATCGTCGTACCCGTACCAGAGATTTTTTAAAATTTTCGTACCACCGTATCCGAATCGTACCGGGTACGTCGTACCCGTACCAGAGATTTTTTAAAATTTTCGTACCACCGTACCCGAATCGTACCGGGTACGGTACTCGTACCCGTACCAATGCAACATAGGTTTTGAGCCATGATCGATCATAACAATTCGTAATTTCAGTCCATATAAAAAAAATCTGACCATTGGAAAAATTGCTTTATATATATATATATATATATATATGGGCTAAATTAGACTCCAGCACACTAGAGGTCTGTGTACTCAAGTTTTTTAGCCGTCCGATCTCAGATCTGAGGGTCCAGATTGAGGCGCCGGAGATGAATTGAAATTCCGTTTTCTCTCTATACTTCCGTCATTTCTCTCCTCTGTTAGCCTATTAGATCGGAAAAGAAAAAAAGAAAACGAAGAGACTACTCTCTTCGTCCCTCTCTCTCTCTCTCATGCAGAGAAGAAAAACCTAGCTTCTCTCTTTGCCGCCACTCCCGTTTCTTTCCGATCTAATCAAGCCACCTACCAGATCGCTGAGAAAGAAAGAAAAAACGAAGAGAATCTCCCACGCTTCGTCTCCCTCACGCGAATTGTCGGAGGGTGCAAATGGCCTAGCTGCGAATGGACGGTGACAGGTAATTTCCCTCTTTCGTTTTTCGTTTACCCCAATGATGTGTGTATTTTGCCTTTTATATTTTTTTTTGGGTTCAATTTTTACAATTTCGGTTTGCCTTAGCTGGTTTGTGGTCAATTTGTAAATCAAGTTGTCACAATCAGTAATAGTTGTCCCTGGTGCTTCTCTGGTATACACATTGAGAAGAGATAATAGGAGGGTTCTAGCCTTCTAGGATAGATAATCAGTAACCAAGTTGTCCCTGGTGCTTCTCTGGTATACAAATTGAATGTAGATAGAAAGGTCACTGGTGCATAATGAAAATGTCATTAGAAGGGCCACTGGCCATGTCAATCTGTAATCAAGTTGTCAGTAGATATATGTTTGATTTAAATTGAAGATAATCAATACAATCTCATATGAAGTTTTTAATTAATGATCTGTCCTAAAATACAACTAGTACTGTGAAGGTTTTTAATTTTGAAGGTCTGTTATATTAATTGGATTTGTAATCATAGTTTATTAATGTTGTATTACAGGGATGAGTTGTGAAAGTAGCAGCAGCAAGAATCGACCACCAAACCCGTCTTGCTGTCGATGTGTTAGGATTGATTAGAATGTTTTTTCTTCTAAATTTGTAGTAATGAATTAGACATGTGCTTTGTCTTTTGCTTTTAATTTAGATGTATTAGAATGCTTTTAATCTATGTATGTATTAGGCATGTGACTATGTTTAGAACCATCCTATGTACAGTGGTACAGTGGAACCATGTAGCACAACAATACTGTGCGCAAAAATATAGTGGTACCATGTACCTACCATTCATTGAATGTTTTGCTACTTTTAATATTTGTACAATGGTGTATGTTTGCACAGGGCTATGCTGGCATGGATATCCCACTGCGCAACAGTGGTACCATGCTCCTCTACTCTAATGTCTGGCTAATTTCAACAGTGGTACCATGCTTATTCACAAATAATTGAGTAGTTCCTACAGTGGCTAATTTCATTGATATTCATGTACCTACTTATTCAATGGTACCATGTACTTATTCATAAATAATTGTTTGACTTTCTGCTACAAACTAGCAATTGAAGGGATTACCAATGATTCTTTATATATGCGCATTTTACTCACTGAAAGTGCTATGCACAACAAACTAAATAATGGAAGCCTAAATACTATGCGCAATTTACTAGAAACCTAAGTGACCCAAGTGACCTTCGTATGCAAAGTAAATAGCTAAAAATTTCCATTTGTATTTGTTTACAATATGTTGCTAAGTCAATTGAATAAACAATAAGCAACAAAGAGACGAAACATGTGATTCCACTTGCATATGGCTAGCCACTTGGTACCATTCGGTACCACGTACATTATTATATTTGCATTTCTAAAATGCTCAAAGAAAGACAATTTCAGGGAAAAAAAAGGGTTCAAGTAACAACGCAAAAATAATAATAATAACAATTTCTAAGACAATTTCTTTTCATCATCTTCTTCAATAATAATAAAAAGGATTTGTGATCCATGTTAGCCGAGGCCAACGACTCAAACTAAGTGCTCGAGGCTGCTTCACCTTCCAATGATTTCTCTACAAAAATAGATACAATAAAAAATTTATTGTGGCGAAATAAGGGTAATATACCAGAAAAAATTTACTGGTATGGAAAAAGTAACCTGATGTTTCATTTGAGGACACTGTTTTTGCAGAAAATGTTTTCAGGAAGAAGTACTAGGAGGAGCGTATTAATTGAATTTTTTTCAGAAACAATTGTACATTAATGCGATATAGGGATTTTAGTACTTACACTTATAACTATTAACGAATTAAGACAAAGTAAACTAATATGCAGATGGTTTTTCCTAGAATGTTAATTTCTAGTGAATAGCTGCTATTTTCTCAGTCAAAACTACCCATAATACAGTGACTTTTACAAATTATGAAAATTAAAAATCTGAAAGGATAGCATTTGATGGGGATTTTGAACCTTGCTTGCACAACTCCAAATTCATTGAATGAGGCAAGGTCAATGGAGGAAGGGGAGAACTAGTTCTCAATAAATATGCATTTCTGCTCCTGTGTGTCTAGTCTCCACTAGTTCTTATATGAACACTCTAAGTAGTCGTCTCCTGGTACCGATTGAGAGGTGGAACATCAAATCGCACGGAGATGGAAGGCCTCGCTTGTTGTCTGCTTCGCACGAGAGAGACTTTGCGTGAGAGAAAGGGAGAGACTTCGCATGATCGAAAAGGAGAGAAGCGGCTTCAACAAGCTAGGTTTTCTCTCTATTTCTCGCGTGAGAGAGAGAGGCGAAGCAGGAGAGACTCTTCGTTTCTTTTTTCTTTTTCTCCTTTCCGATTCTAACAGGCAAACGGAGAGAATTGACGGAAAATTTAACAGAGAACGGACTTCAATTCATCTCCAGCGTTTAAATCTGGATACTTGGATTTTTGATCGAACGGCTGAAAAACTTGAGTATACAGGAGGTCTGTGTGCTGGAGTCTAATTTAGCCTATCTATCTATCTATCTATCTATATATATATATATATATATATATATATATATATATATATATATATATATATAATTGTTAGTTTTATTTAAATTTTACTGCAAAAAATGGCTTATCTTATGCGTTCTTTTATTTAAATTTCAGTTGCATAATTATCAAATAAACTTTCACTCAGTGCTAATGCATAATTAATAATTAAACTTTAGTGGTATAGGTTTTGTAATTCATACTATCGGTCATACCAATCATCAATAAAGTAGTTGATAACATGAGAGACGTAAAAAAAATACAATAAATATCTGCACACCAACAATTAGTACAAGAGTATTCTCAGAACAGGGAGTCCGTATTTCTTAGAATAATTCATACGTATGAAATGGTTTTCTCATACAATTCGAAATGTCTGATTTTAGTAACATAGATTCATAACGTATGGTCATGATATTGGCCGATTTACAACATACGGTCATGATATTGACAAATTTATAACATATGGTCATGATGATGACCAATTAAGTGAGATTTATAATATACAGTCAAGATATTTAACTAGAACTGTCCGACAAGAGGATTTTGATTTTAATTATAGAAGTTGTAGAAATTGTTGCGCAGTACTTTCCCTTTCCTCCTAATTTTTGAGCTACTGACATGCTCAAATGAAAATTTCATTTTAGCTATTTATACTCCTGTTGACCAAATATTATACGGGACTGATAACCATCATCCCCAAAATTCACCATCCTCATCATCCCCAAGATGCATTTTCCATTTTTAGAAATGCATTAATAATAGCTTTCTATTTTCGGAATGTTTTTCCATCATCCCTTCTCTCCCCATCCCTTTCCTCTCTGGTTCTATTAATAACTGCCATAATTATTTTTTTTCCAGCACAATTATTTTTTTCCAGAACAACTAGAACAATTAGTTTACCAACTAGAACAATTATTTTACCAAATAGAACAATTAATATTTTTTTCAGCACAATTATTTTTTTTCCAGAACAACTAGAACAATTAGTTTACCAACTAGAACAATTATTTTACCAAATAGAACAAATAGTATTTTTTTTCAGCACAATTATTTTTTTTCCATAACAACTAGAACAATTAGTTTATACCAACTAGAAAAATTATTTTACCAAATAGAACAATTAATTTTTTTTCCAGCATAATTATTTTTTCCAGAAAAACTAGAAAACTTATATTTCAAATAATTGTTCTAATTGGCCGACTATTTGTTCTAGTTTGGCTCTGGATGTTGGAAAATTTTTTCACCTGCAAAAAAAAAAAAAACTCTGGAAGGAAAGAGAGGATTAATTGCATTCTAAAAAAAGAAAAGAGGGATGGGGTTTAATATATAAATTGCATTCCGAAAAAGGAAAGAGGGGGGAAAGAGGGGATGAGAATTTAATGAAGACTTGGGATGATGAGGATGATGGAATCTATGGAATGATAGAAAGTAATTCCCAATATTAATATCTCCAACAGCGTTTTTTTTTCTACAGCCTCCAAGTTATATAGCAATTTTCAGTATATAAATCCAAAAATATGTAAAAGATTGATTTAGAATTCTGAGGTCACATGTATTCTCAATTTCAATTCTCAAACATTACTAAACTGTCAAAAGACCCGACTGCTGTATTAAATAAGTAAATACAAAACTCTAAAAAAAATAAAATATATAAATATTACTAAAACAACTCTAAAACCCTGAAATTTGTAAAGAAAGACCCAAAAGTCCATAAAAGAAGACTCGGATTACGATTTTGAGCTCACGAAATGGATATGCTTGGTTTTGTTTCAGGCTTTGGATCACGGTGCTCCTGTCAAAATTTCAGCCCGATCGGACGGTCGGATAAAAAATTACACTCTTTTGTGAAGTGTGTGCGGGACCACATTGCATCATAGGAAATTAAACCTTTTTTTTTTTTGGAACACAAGCACGTAGGCTTCAACTTAACTTATTAGACCAATAATTAATGTTGAAAACTTAGACCGATAACTAATGTTGAAAACCTTGCTACCTAATGTTAACTGGAGCTGCTAAAGGCCATTTAGCTTGTTTTATTCAAAGAGATATAGCCGTTGGCAATCATCCATTTCAAGCTCCAGTGATTAATCTCATGCTTCCAGGACCAATAGGCCCAACCAAATGTTGCCCTTCCGAACACATTCAATTCAGCCTGAGCAAATCTTTGATACTCCTCCTTTGATGCCTCCCCACCCGAATGCCAAAACTCTCCACTCCATTCTCCTGTTTTCATATTTAGCCTTCTGTTAATATTAAATTCCAACTATGTACATTTTATTAATGGTTTAGTTGAACAACCTAAAAAAAGAACACATTTTGAGAGTAAGAGATTACCGACAAGAACCAGCGGGCCATTCGCAACCGTGACAGAGCTAAGATCCCGGGATCGTTCATTGTTTATAAAATCTAAGTTCTGCTGCACTGACAAGCCACTGAACCAACCATCGAGTGAGTTGTAGTAATGCACATCAATAACTGATTTATCAAACTTGCCAATATAGTTGAGGAGTTCTCTCTGATCAGCACGCAGCCGGCTTGACATAATCACATAAACTTCAGATGAGTATTTACGAACGGCATCGTATCCTAATTGGTAGTACCTTTTCAGGCTGTCTATGCTTATATCTGGCGCTAGTGCCTCATTAAGGAGCTCTATTGCAAGAACGCAATTTCTTTGAGCATATCTGATCAGGTAAAATATTTTCCCTTTATTTCACTAATAGAACAAAATTTGTGCTGAAATTAAGTGTAGTCAAGATGCCGGATCCTGATGTATAGGTACAGAGACATAGAATCAGATCAAACTTTTTCTCTTGCTTTGTGATTCTATTATTGCTTTCTTTTTTCTTTTTTTCTTTTTTTTTTTGCCTTTGACCACTGTTGTAATAGTTGAATTTTAGCATTAATTGGTATGGGCTAACATGCACCTAGTAAAACTGACATGTATATAATCCAAATCCAAGAAACAGTTAATTGGCAAAAATGTTTGTCCTCTTACAGAGGTTTATACTTTGCTATATTATAAAAATTAAGAATCTTCTTTTCATTAATTCAAGTAAAAAGAATATCTTTGCCTGGAAGCTAGGAAATCAATGGCTGCAACGGACTGGTTGATATTGTCATCAGTCTTGCCCCAGTCTATCGTCCCATCTCTGGTTCCACTGAGGTCCCATCCGTTTGTTGATCCATTGGTTGCATGCAGATCCAATATAACTCTCAAATTGTACTTTCTATCAGTCAAATTAAAAAAAGAGCAATTTTCATTATATTATTTTTTTTTTCTGATGAAGAAGTACTTTGTCCATCCTTACCCTTGGAGTATTTTGAGTATTAATTATCAATTGCCATACAACAATGCCAGGATAAAAATAATGCATTTTACCAAATAGAAATGCCACAGTTCGAGAGAGAGAAGGGAGCTAGCTTACTCAGCCCAAGTGACGGCATTGTCTAGAACTTGGAGAGAGCCGCTGACAAAAGGCTTTGGTGGTTCTGGGTCCCTTGTTGTCCACCATCCCACTGGGATTCTCACTGCAGTTAAATTATACTCGGCCATAATTCTAAAATCATCTTCTGTAATGAAAGTGTTCCAGTGGTTCTGTCATCATCAAATTATTCCATTCAATTAAGTGATAATATAAAGTGTCGATGATTAATAACTAATTGAGGATCTATTTCACTTTGGATAGTTCAAACTGGAGTTCTCTTCTCGGGGTCATTATATTTAATTTGTATTAGATGATCCTAGTTAATACATGTAATACACCATTCAACTAAAATATTTAGCTCTGTGTCATTAATATAGTTGATGATGATGGGGATATTGGCGTCATCAATCATGTCATAAAACATTTGTAAGAAAAAAATATTTCCAACTTTAGTAACAATGTCATATACTTTGCATGAATATGTGGGAGGTTTAAAAACCGACTGGGATCCTTTATGACATGTAATTTAAAAATAAGTTGGAGGCTTTATCCATATCTTATCATTAAAAAAAAACAGTTTGCATGAATATGACATGTTTGAATGGTTGATCAAGTTTCCAATAAAGTTTTAGATGAAATATAAATAGTTCAAATGACATAGGAGAAAAGAAAAAATCCTTAAATTTTCTCTTTAAGTAAATGCTTATACTATTGAATCTTTTTTTTTTTTTAACAATTAATACAAACTGACGAAATTTATTTTTCATCAATACGTGTTATTTGTTTACTTTTTTTTTTTTGAAACTGTTATATGTTTACTTAACATCGTTATGGACTAATAACCTTTAGGTAAGTATTGCTAAAAACTTGAAGTATTTTAATTAAAAAAAAAGACAAAAACTAATTACTTCATGACTTGGTCCATATGAAGGATGGACTGACCAGTCATCAGCCAAAGAAAGCATACCTTAAGAACAGAGGTGGCATTAGGGCCATAGCCATTGGTAACTTGATATTCGCCTATTTCCACCCGCCAATTAAGATCCATTTCAAACACCGATGGGTCATTGTCTCCCCAGTTAGTACTCTCCTCACCATAATCTGCTGTCACAGCATCTGGTCTCCTTGCCTGTACAAAAAAAAAAGTGTTTGTGTAGTTTAAAGGGTTCTTTTGCAGATGAAGAATGGATGTATTATGTGAATGGCGTAACATGTAACTGTCGGATGCAATATTAATAAATTAGTAAAGATTTGAGCTTCTGTTTTTCCACCTTTTTTTCGCCCTACATTGTGATTTTTCAAAATTAGTAGTCAAATGAATTAATAGTTTAATGCTTCATAGCTTGTCATCCAGCTAGGTTTCGGTCTTTCAGAATAGCTAAATTGGTACTTTGTGAAATAAGCTAAGCATTTTAATGCTGAGAATAAAGTACCTGTATAAACAAACCATTGGGAGCTCTGATACGAACGCGATTATTCGAACTTCTTATAAACACAAATTCCTCTGATTTGCCAGGATTTGTTGCATTGGCCACAAGATCACTGCTTTTAGTGCTTATCCTGACAAATTGCCCAAAGGCGGCCCTCAAATAGAAAGTTGTTTCATTTACTCTCCATAACTGTTTTGTGAGAAAATATATGATTAGAGAATATGTGATAGAATTTGAAATTGGTCAAGAAGTTATTGATGCAATTAATAGACGTGGACCTTAAAGGTCTCCCACCAAGCTGCTCCGGTACGGTTTGCGACGAGTATATTATCACCACCTCCTTCTGCACATACGTACATATTTTGCTTCACTGATCTGAGCTTCAGTTGAGTGCCATCCTATTATCGTACAGAGTAAAACCGTCTCGATATCAAAACGCAACATAAGGGAAAATTGTATCATCATCAAATCCATCTAGACATATATCAATATATATTACTGTCTCACAATTGCAAAAAGATAAGTAGCTCTTTAGTACTAAATTTAATGTATGTAACATATCATATGCCAATTACTGATTACTTGCTACTAAATTAATATTTGACCGGATAAGTAATATATATAGTGTCAGAGTTAATTAAGTAATTAATATTAATAACATCATACCAGCATGTCCTTGTTTGTAATGTTGTCAAAAAGATATGGTGTCATCCAGCCCTCAACAACAAGCCATCCACCAACGTTCACAGCCCTCACTGGGAGAGAAGCACTAGAAGATAAAGCCCTTGTATCTCTAATTCTTTCGTTGTTATCCGGATGAATAAAAAATAATGCAACAAAGCAATAAGAAACAACAATCAGAGAAATCCAACGGCAGTGCATAGCTCCATTCATATTCTTCTTCTTCTTTTTTTTCCCCTTTTAGTTATCTTCTTTCCTTGTTTTTCGCTGCTGTCTTGGAGTTAACTCTGAGGGTAGTTCTGATTTGTTTTGTCGAGAACACAGGGTATGTTCTGACTTGAGCTGCATAGTAGTTTATAAAGAACCCTGAAAGGGAAAAAAGGAAAAAAAGAAAGAAAATATAAATATTTCTGACAAATTATAGTAAGGAAGGCAGGCTTATTAATTCCTGTCGCATGTTATGCCTTTTACTACTGGTGCCCACTCTTAATTGTGATCTGCGCCTCCTGGTACTATGAACCTGGAACTATGCTGTTAATTTTACCCAGAATTCTAGCAATTAAGCAGAACATTAATCAGTAGATTTTTTTTCTCAAAATACAGTCAAATAAAATTAGTTTGTTAGCCTTCTTATGTGAGGTTTAATTCGTAATTTGATAAAATTTCAACCATCAGAATTTAATTCAAACAAAATATAACAAAAACACACCAAGATGGGGACATTAATTAGAAAACGTAAAATGATGTTATTAAAAATAAAGGAATGTGCCAAAACAGATTTACCTGAATTGCTTGAAACCTCAGGGCATCTTAAATTCAAGTTAAGGCGTTTCAAGCTACTAACGAAAAAATTGCCGGAAGCCGTCTATTTTAATCTTAGGTATCGCAAGTGGTATTCATAGATAAGAATCATCTGGTGAAACAGTGGAGTGCTATATGTATACTCTCTTCATTATATTATATTAAAAATAAAATGGGTTGACATTATCTCTTAGGTGACTATTTGAATTACATGTAACTACACAGAAAGCTGTACATCTTTCACCTTTTTACCAATGCTTTCATATTCAGTACTCTCTGCGCAATACTTAATGTTGATATTTATTTATCGTCCTGCCTATTATTAAGTAGCTGGTCCCCACAATTGGAAAACAGTATCCGGATATTTGCAACCAAAATTAGATCAACGAGAAGTGAGAATCATAATTTTAGATTACGTATTAGGATTGTTGATTATTATTATTATTATTATTTTTTTATGCACCGAACAAATCAAGAAGAATTCCTGGGAGTTGAAGGCTCCCGCGATTTCAAGTGAATTTGTCAACGAGACGTTGACGAATGGATAAGCTTTAAAGGTTATAGAATGGAAAGGGGCACTGGGTCAACATGATAGTTGGTACCAGTGCGTGTCTAAGTTGTAGAGGAAGGTGCTATCTTGATTTGTACCGTTGATATGATTTAGGACTACACTTTGTTTTTCTCGTAATGAATATTGGTGGGTATTCCCACTGATTTCAAAAAAATAAATAAAAAAGCAGGGTTGTCAATGGGTGTGCGGTAGAAGATATTTTTATATCCGTACCCGTTAAAATTTTCTTTACCTGTACCCTTTCCGTACCCGTTAAAAAAGACTTTACCCGTACCCAACCCGTAAGAGTAGGGTAACGGTACATAATGGATAATAATAATATTAATAATTTAATAAAAAAAAATTTTCTAAATAAATAATATCAAATAAATATATGGATAAAGTACAACATTTATATAATAATTTAGATACAACAAAAATCATGAGATTTATTCTCATATGAATGAAATTCAAATATATATATATATATATATATATATGTAAAACTAATTATAAATTATAATATAATATAGTTCAAATTAATTTTTCATGAACATAAATTAGAATATCTATTGTCAACCATGGTTCATAGAGGGCTCCGTGAACCATGATCATTTGATCGGTGATTTTGCAAATTGAGAAATCTAAATTAACCAATCCAATCTATATATTGAAATCTCATAGAAAACCAAATTTTACAATTTTTGAATTTTTTTTACTATTTTTTCGAATTTTTTAAAGCTTGTCATTTTTTGACGATAATTCACTAATTTGTAGCCAATGGCAAGCTTTGAAAAATGCGAAAAAATAGTAAAAAAAAATTAAAAAATTGTAAAATTTTGTTTTCTATGAGATTTCAATATATAGATTGGATTGATTAATTAAGATTTGTCAATTTGTAAAATCACCGATCAAATGGTCATTGTTCATGGAAGGCTCTATGAACATGGTTCTTCTATTGTGAACCATAATTCATAGAGAGCTCCGTGAACTTTACCTATACCCACCTTATCGAATGCGGTACAAATAGGATAAATGAGTAAACGTATTTCATTGACAGCCCTAAAAATAAAAAATAAAAAGTAGAGAACAAACTTGGAAGTTGGAAAACCGCTTTGTATTCTAATTTTATTTATTGAGCATGATGAAGCCTTACTCTATTGTTGTTTGAGAAGCCTTACCAAAAATAAAAATCGATTTCTACTAAACTCAGCCACTAAGATAACTTAATCAGTATAGTCGGGTTATCGAACTCAGGGACAACTTATTCAATTACACAGAGTGTTTGCTCTAGAATTCAAGTCAAGTGAAACGAGGATAACAAGATTTAACAATTAGAATTCAATTTGTGATGGAAATGAAACTAAGCTATTAAACTTATTAAACTAATGAATTCACGAAAAATAGAGATAAAAACCTAATGAAATTGTAAACTAGGGGATCAAGTTGTTTACTTCTGGTCAAGTTTCAGATCCGAGCGACCCATCTACTTTCGTAGCGGTCCGCTCGTTTCACTGAAGGTCGACAGGACTCTGGCGGTCTACTTGTTTCTAAGTTTGCATAGACAACAATCAAATAATCCAAGTATCTTTCCTAATCCAGACGATAATTAATTAGTCTCATTAGTTCTATTTGGTCTCTCATGTACTTAATCCTAACTTTCGTATAAGTTAAGGTTCAACTAGCCGTTATAACTAACTTCCTATCTACCTTAAGCGTCAACTTTCGTTTCTTAACTATGGGTCGATAGATCTGATCTCTGGGTCTGAGATATCTCTCAACTTTCGTATATTGAGATTAGACTTCATCATTTCTGATTCATGATCTAAGCTTTCGTCTTTCGATTAATCACCATCTAAGGGTAAGATGTTATGAATTTGCTCCAAGTTTGGTTGGGTTTAAACTCTTAGACTTGAGTTTGGCCTAAACACAACAGGAAAGTACCAAATCTACTTGAAAGTAATTCAAAACAGCAGTGAGATTAAATCGCAAAGATCAAAACATAAAAGATCAAATAAAAACTAATTAAACATACTAATTAAACTTAAACCATAGGTTCACAACTATGCCCTAAACTGTATCAGCCTACATAAATCATTACAAAAACACAGGTATCAAACATTAGATCTGGATAAGAATGAATGAAAAGAAAATATTACAACAAATCAATTCGAATTCCTCCAACTTCCTTCTATGATTTCAAGCATCAAGCGGCCAACTGGAGGCCAAGCGATCGCCTGAAGTATCAGAAGTTTGCAGTTCTGGATCTTTATGTGGAATTTCTCTCTTTTTCCGGAACTCTCTTCTTCTTCGACTTCAAGTCCTTTTATATTGTTGCCTTGTAACCTCCTGGTGAAAAGATCGTGTGCATTCAAGCGGTTTTTGTCGAGTAAGCGCATGTGAGGAAGTTATGCCGGAAGAAACTGCTCATGTGTAAACCGTCAGATTCCATGCTCGCGGCCCACTTAGACTTCAAGTTGCCCGCTCAGATGTCTGCAGTCACTTCTTTCAGCTGTCATCTCTTGTCTATCCGCTTAGAATACTCATGCTTAAACGCTCCATTTTCGTGCAAAATTGTCCAAATCCAAAATTTATCCTGATAAAAACTAAAAGGACATAGAAGTACCTATATCTAACAATTATATGCAAAAATAAAGTTAGAAATACATAAATTCAACCGTAGTTTAGGACCAATTTAGATCAAAACCATAATATGAAATCTTCCTAACAGAGCATGAGCATACAATATACAAGACCAACTAAATGTAGCATTCGAAATAAATTCCAAATCCACGGTGGTAGAATGGTCAACTAAATGAATATTGGTAGGTATTCCCACTGATTTCAAAAAAAAAAAAAAAAAAAAAAAAAGGAGAAGAAGCTTGGAAGTTGGAAAACCGCTTTGTATTCTAATTTAGCATATTTATTGAGGATACAAAATACAAGACCAACTAAATGTAGCATTCGAAATAAATTCCAAATCCACGGTGGTAGAATGGTCAAATGCTTATCCCATATGAAAGATTCAATGTCAACTGTTATGGGTGTCACCTGACACCAATTATTCACTTATTAATTCATATTTCTATTCTTAAACTTGAAAACAACTAGCGGAACCACAGATTTGCTCCAAAAATAAATGATTAAATTTCTAAAGTAAAGATAGCTCATAGTGTACGATATTAATAATGTATGGAAATAAATATAAATCACGATTCTTATGCCGCAACAAAAGTTTGTCTTTAATGGACCTCTTCTTTTCCCTGCTGTAGTTCATGAACCGAGCTGTGGGCTTGTATTATGAGAGAATTTGGACCTCCCAATGAAAAGGGCCTGATTAGACGGTGAGGGCCGATTATATTTGTCCCATCAGAACTTGATGAGATCTTATACGTAATACCGACCAATTTTAGTTCTTGGTTTCATTTTTTACTTTATTTAGATTTTACAGTACACAATGACATGTCAGTGCGAAATTAAGTGTTTTGAATCGCACTGCGGAAAGAGGACTTGATTTTAATAATTGGAAATTCTGGCCTAGTATTTTTTTATATTTTTCCTTCCTCCCAATTTCTTAGCTACTGAAGCTAGTGACATTCTGTAATGAAATTTCATTTGAGCGATTCATAATTGAAGCCATCTCATATCCTTTACCACGTGGGGTTTATTTCGATAAAAAACATGGAAGAAGAAGGCAGCATAGTCCATGTTAACCAAATTTTTTCTCAAACAACTTTTTGTTTCTACAGCTCCCAAGTTACATAACAGACCCCTGTCTAAAAATCCAACCATACATAAAACAGGGATCCAGGAGGAACATTATTTAATAATTTTGGCAGCATTAATCCAACTTACTTGATCAATAATAATTGGACAAACCCTTGCTACTAGATATTAATTGGAACTGCCAAAGGCTCATTGACCCATTTCGTATAATTTAAAGAGAGATGTAGCCATTGTCGATCATCCATTTCAAGCTCCAGTGGTTTTGTTGATCATTATTCTTCCAGGACCAATAGGCCCAGCCAAATGTTGCGCCGCCGAACACATTCAATTGAGCCTGAACAAACTTTTGATAATCCTGCTTTGATGCCTCAGTCCGATACCACTCTCCAGTCCATTCCCCTGCATTTTTCATATTTAACCTTTTGTCAGAGTAAACTCCAAAAAGGCACTATTTATTAATGGTTCAATTGAACAACATAAACAAACACTAAGTTTCGGGAATTAGATATACCAACAAAAACTAGTGGACCGTTCGCAACCATGACGGTGTTAAGTTCATTGGCTCGATTATTGTTCACATAATCTATGTTCTGCTGCACTGTTGTCATGTCCCTAAAAGTGTCAGTGTAAAGGTTATAGTAATGCACGTCTATAACTGCTTTATTGAGGCCTTTGGAAAACTGGAGGAGTTCAGTCGGATCAACGGGCCCCAGCCTGTTCGACAGTATCACATAGGCATCAGTGGTGTGTTTTCGAACTGCATTGTATCCTGCTTGGTAGTACTTTTTCAGGCTCTCTAGTGTTACACCTGGTGCTAGTGGCTCATTGATCAGCTCTATTGCAAGAAAGCCACTTCTTTGAGCATATCTGATTAGTGATTAGGGAAAACATTTATAGTTTTTGAAGTATTAGAACTAAAAATGAAGTATAATCAATTATAGAACTAAACCAAAAATTTTCTCTTGTTTTTCTGTAGAGGCAGAGACAGAGGCATGTATAACTGAAAGGTGGCCTGGCCCCTATAATAAGAAAAGCTCCCAAAATTATCTAAAAACTGCATGATATATTCTTTAAAATTTGAAAAATATCATATATTGGCCCCCTTCTGCATTTCTGGCTCAGCCTTTGTTATTCCGGTCCTGTTATTGGATCTGTTTCTTTTGCACTTTTGGCCTTCATTACAAAAGTTGAATTCTGGCAGAGTATTATAGAGTAACATCCGTGATTTTGTGATATTACAAATTAAGAACTTACTATGTGCTTGTTTGATTAAGAAAATCTGTACCTAGAAGCAAGGAAATCAATGACTGCAACGGTCTGGTCGATGCTTACATCAGTGGTTCCCCAGTCCTTTGTTCCATCTCTCGTTCCACTGTGGTCGTTTCCGTTTTGTGATCCACCGGGAGGAGCATGCAGATCCACTATGACTCCCAAATTGTACTTCCTACAAGTTAAATAAAAAAAAGCTTTTTTTTTTTTTTTTTTCCTTTCTCTAATGAAAAAATTCTGTACTGATATCGAGATCATGACGGTCATATTCTTACCCCTCAAGTGATTATCATACTCTTATGTTATCTTTCTTTAACCGTTTTGAAGCAGCTTCCACTATAATGTCGACGTAGAAATACAGAAATATGAAAAATGTCCTCTTTTTTATTGGCAAAAACAAAGATGACAAATAGTGGCAAAAAAAAGTAAACAACTAAAAACAACATGCGTAATGTTTTCAAGATAATATGTGGTGAAGACTTCAAAATTTCTTATATAAATTAAAACTGATTCTAAATAACACACGTTGTTGAAATTAAAATAAGGAAAATGAACTAAAACCTGAAAGTCAAAACGCGAAGATAAGAATGATAACTGCATATCTCCCAAAAGAAATACCCCTGTTTAAAATAAAAGAGAGGAAAGGGAGCTTACTCTGCCCATGTGAAGGCATTGTCTAAGATTTGGAGAGAGCCGCCTACAAAAGGCTTTGGTGGATTTTGGTCGCTCGCTATCCACCATCCCACTGGGATTCTTACTGCAGTTAATTTATCGTTGGCCATAGATCTGAAATCATCTTCTGTTATGTAAGTGTTCCAGTGGTTCTGCCATCAGAAAGTTATTTCAAACAAATGAAAGAAATTAGTGGTTGTGCATGAGAATTGAACTGAAAATATAAGTCCAAACAAATTAGTCAATAATGTATAGTTGCCTACCCTTTTTATTTGAATAGAGCAATTTTTATGTAAATATCATATATTGAAAACTTGAACGACCCTTCAAGCATGTAAGGTTACCGAAAATTTGATCGATGACGATATTAATTGTTTACCATTATGTGTCATTTTTTAGCTCAACATTGTTCTGTACTGCTAACTCACATGGTAATACTTAAGAAATCCCTTAAAATAAAAAACACAACTAAACTGAATGAAAACAAATAAGTCAGCAGAGCAATCTCGTGAACAAAGCATGCTTAGCCCATGCATTCTGAAAAACGTACGTCGCCTATTAAGGCAACTCTAGCTAGGATCTAGTCTCACAAGTCACAATATTAAGCCACGGAAGCTATAATTTTAAATAGTTTCTCTTGTTCCACAAAATTGAGTCATTACTGTTTTATGCTCTAAAAAGTATTGTCAAACCATGAAGTATGCCAACAAAAAACAAAGACTTAATTACTATATAATTGATCCCTATGAGGGATGAACTGTAAAGCAACAACCAAGAGAAAGCATACCCTAAGAACAGAGGCGGCACTGGAGCCGTAGCCATTGGTGAGTTGAAACTCACCTGTCAGCTGGCCGTCAAGAAGTGTCATCTCAAACACCGACGGGTCATTGTTTCCCCAATTAGTGCCCTCCTGGCTGTAATCTGCTGTCACAACGTCTGCCGTCTTTGCCTTAGCACAAAAAGGATGGTTTGTGTTGTTGAAAGGTTCTTTTATATATTAGAATGGGTGTTTCATGGGATAGGTATATATAACAGGAAGCTTTGTTGCCACTACACTACTGTCATAGTTTCATTGCATAATTCAATATAGTCGATGCAATGCTAGCTAAGATTGATAATTATACATTGAGCTTGTCTTCTCTTTAAGAAATTTTACCCCCAACATTGTGAGTGTTCGAAATTTGTTGTCGAATGATTCATTAAACTAATTAAGTTCAACAGGTTACATAACTTGTCATCTAGCCAGGCGTTTCCCGCTAGCTTGCTGCACTTGCTTTTTGTGAAATAAAATGACTATCTAAATTGTAAATTACTGATGATAACGTCAATACCTGTACAAACAAACCATTGGGGGCTCTAATACGAACACGAGAAGGATTGTTCAAATTTCTTATTATCACGAATTGCTCCGATGCGGTAGGATTTGTTGCCATGGCCACAAGTCGGCTGCTTTTAGTGCTTTGTCTGACAAATTGCCCCTGGAAGACTCTCAAATTGAAAGTTGTTTCACTTACTCTCCATAACTGTTTTGTGACAAACATATGCCATCAGCATGTATATTGTATATCTTTTTTTCAAGGTCGGAAATCATCGTATTATTAAGATAAATAAATAATAAGAAAAAAAGAAAATAAATAAATAATAAAGATCAGCATGTATATCATAGCATTTGAATATGGTCGGTTAAGTTATAGGTGACTCTCGCCTTCAAAAACAAAAAAAAAGGGTTATTGGTGACCAGACGTATACCTTAAATGTTTCCCAACCAGATGCACTGGTACGGTTTGCGACGATTATACTATCACCGCCACTCTCTGCACTGATGTACATATTGAGCTTCAATGATTTGAGCTGCATTTGAGTTCCGTCCTATTATCATACAAAGGAAGTCTCAATATCAAAACATGAAGAGTGAAGGAAAAGGAGCACCAGTCATATCCATCTATATATATTTTGCTATTTAATTAGAAAAGGTATATGTGAAATATAAAGCTTGAAAGCTTTACTAATTTACACTTTATATATATACTAGCTAGCAGTAGGCCGGTACTCAACAAAAAGATGCGCAGTATTAATTTAAGTACCAATTACTTGTCTGTAAATATACCATGTAACCTAACAATGAAGATAGTGTCAGTGATAAGTGATAGTATCATACCAACATTTGTCTGTTTGGTATGTTGTCGAAGAGCCATGGTGTCATCCAGCCCTCGGTAAGAAGCCATCCACCAAGGTTCACAGCCTTCACAGGGAGGGAAGCACTAGAGCATAGTGCAACAAAGCAAGAAGAAATAATAAAAAAAAAGAAAAGCCATTGAGAGTGCATAACTAGGACCGTCTTATGTTTCTCTACTCTCTTGTGTTCTTAATTAACTCTTACAGTGGTTCTGCTGTATTTATAATAAAAGCAGGGTATGTTCTGTCCTCAGTTCCTTGGTGGCCACCTTAGAATAGATAATACACAGGCTACTGTTCACACAGCCTTTTAAATTCTGCAGTGACATATAATCCAAATGCTTTCATTAATAAGGACACTCTGAAAATCAATTGCACGAGAACAAGTCTATGAATTAGTAAATTTTCAAAACATTTTGACGGTACGCAAGTTGTCTAAATAAATTCTCCTTACTTTTTTTTTTTTTACCGCAGGGTATCAATTCTCCTTTTAATAAAACATGTTTTTTATAAGTTAAGTCAAAACTATCGGTCATACCAATAGATCAGTAGAAAGTAGTTGTTGACTTGACCGAGGTACTACGAGTCAGATCGATCTACAAATTAGCAATAAGTACAAGAGCATTATAATTAAAAACAGAGTAAAAAAGTATTGAGAAAGTCTAACGTGCCATCGAATTTCTATCGAGTCGTTTTTCTAGATCCAAAATTAAAATACTCAATCCGAATCGTTCATGTTGTTCACCATATTGAAATATCCTTAGAGACCAAATTTTATATTTTTTTTCAATTTTTGTTGCTATTTATTATAATATTTTTAAATTAGAGGGCTTCAAATACTTCAATTATAATGATTTTTCGAATAGGCGAGGGGAAGTGATTTGATCACTCAAAAATTTAATTTAACGTCTTTTATGACCAAAAATACCGTTAGTAAATTGAGAATATTTCAACTATGATGTTTTCTCTCATCATTGTTCTCAAATAATTATGGATCCATTTTAGGCTAAAATATGAGTTTTACATCAATTTTGAAAATGTGCAAATCATTTCTCGCGAAACAGGCACGTGTTATCTTCCTCTACAAGTTTGTTTTTTTTAAGGGTCTCTTCCTCTACAAGTTGAGAGTATCTATTTGGTTGCAATTATATATGAACAGAAAACTGTATGTCGTACATATTTATGGCGTTGCTTTCATATTCCATCCTCTGCGCACTACTTAATATTGATCGTTATAGGCCTGCCTATGATCAAATAGTATATATGTCCCCAGATTTCGGAAAACAATCCTTGATGGTTATAACCCAAATTAGATCAATTACCAATTTACCTGTTTCAACTTTCAAGGCATCGAACAAAAATTCATGGAGATGGATACTAGTTTCGATAGTTTTCTCGAAGAGATTGAAAATGGAGAAGAGCGCTCCAGAATAGCTTCGTGTAATTTATTTTTCCTTATTTTGAGAAAAGAAAAGGATCTGATTTAATAATTAGCAATAGAAAAAAGTAAAGACCATACCAATCATTTATACATTGTTTCCATAGTAGATCTGTTTCCACATCTATGTTGGTAGAATGTTCAAGGGTTTGTTCTAAAGAAAGATCCCATGTCAATTGCTATTAGTGTGAAGCTATGTTGCACGGGTGCGGGTGCGAGCGTCGCGTCGGATTCGTTGCGGGTGCGGGGATGCGACATTTTTGAAAAAACTCGGATACGGCAGTATATATAAAATAGTTAAAATAATAAAAAATATTTATATATTATATAATTTAAAAACAAATTGATTTATATATTTGTAATTTGGTGTATCAAATTTCAATTAACACATTGAACTTGGATCGGTCATTTGATTTATTAACAAATTTGATGCGCAATTAACCCATTAAAGGCCCACTGGCCCAATGAATTTGTCCGGTTTTGGACTGGGGATTAGTCCCACATGGGATATGCAACTCATTGAGAGGAGTATATATTGCATGAGTTAAGGAAGGAAGCCATCACGTGCGTCGGGCCAGCCTTGTGCGCTGAACATGTGGCATATTTGCCTCTTTGGATCTTATACGGCAGCGGAACAACACCAGATACGCGCGTCGCTGCGTGTCCTTGACCGAATCGCTCAGTCAAATTAATTAAAATAATATGACGCGCCACGTGGCGCACCCCGTGCGAATCGCAAGCGAATCCGCGTTGGACACGGGACACGTTGGATTTGAGGAGTATCCACGTAACCTAGGTGTGAAGTAAAGATCCAATATCAGTTTGTTGTTCTTTTATACATCGTTTCCATTGCCTACGAGCTTGCGACAAAAAAATAAAAATAATAAATTAAAAAATATATTGTAAATAAAGTAAATCACAAGAACACATATATTTAACGTGGTTCAGTACAATATGTACCTACATCCACAACACACGCACACCACCATTTTTATTTTTTTTTTGAATAATTGTTGTACAGGAGAGGTTAGAGAGAGAAGAAGATAATTGGTAAGTAGGGAGGCGCCTCCTTATAGGAATATTGAAGGCAAATCATAATTAACAACTTTCTATATTTTTTATGCAATAAAATAAAGGAACAAATCTGTCAATCCAGTTGGGACTCGGATTTTATGTGTCCGATTCTTCACACTCCCCCTCAAGTTGGCAGGTAGATATTTCGCATGCCCAACTTGCCAATAGCTTCATGAAAAACAGTACTGGACACTCCTTTAGTTAGTATATCTGCAAGCTGCTCTTCAGTTCTCACATAAGGAATGCCAATGATTTTCTCTTCAAGATTCTGTCGGATGAAATGTCGATCCACTTCAATGTGTTTGGTCCTATAATGTTGCACAGGATTCTGAGATATAGCAATAGCTGCTTTATTGTCACAGAACAACTCCATCTCCTTGCCATCATAAAGACCAAGATCTTTGAGTACCCTTTTTATCCACAGCAACTCTTGAACACCTTTAGCAATTCCTCTAAATTCAGCTTCAGCACTAGACAGAGCTACTACTTTTTGTTTTTTACTTCGCCATGTGACCAAGTTGCCACCAACAAAGGTGAAGTATCCAGATGTGGATTTCCTGTCAGTCACATCTCCTGCCCAGTCAGAGTCTGTGTAGCCTTTGACTTGAAGATGACCATTTTTCTTAAAGAAGATACCTCATCCAGGGGATCCCTTGAGATACCTCAAAATCCACATAACCGCTTCCATATGATCTTCACTAGGAGCATGCATGAACTGACTCACCACAGACATGGCATAAGCAATATCAGGCCGAGTATGTGATAAGTAAATAAGTCTTCCTACCAATCTTTGGTACTGGTCTTTATTCGTTGGTACCTGACCAGATAGCACTCCTAATTTCGTGTTATGCTTGGATAGAGTATCCACAGGTTTGCAATCTAGCATCCCTGTCTCAGCTAGTAAGTCCAGTACATACTTCCTTTGAGATAAAGATATACCTTCCTTATTGCGTGCCACTTCTATTCCAAGAAAGTACCTCAAGCCTCCAAGGTTCTTCATCTCAAATTCCTTGGACAATTTCTCTTCTAGGTCTCGGATTCCTTCAGAGTCATCACCTGTGATTATCATGTCATCAACATAGATTATTAAAATAACAATTTTCTCTCTATTCTTCAAGAAGAACAAAGTGTGGTCTGCATCACTCTGAGTATATCCATATCCTTTCATGGCACTGCAGAAACGTCCAAACCAAGCTCTTGGCGACTGTTTCAGACCATACAATGCTTTCTTCAATCTGCACACAAGAGGTTGTTCACTTGAGTAACCGTATCCTGGAGGAATGTCCATGTAAATTTCCTCTTCTATGTCCCCATGTAGAAATGCATTTTTCACATCAAATTGGTGTAGAGGCCAGTCTTGTTTTGCTGCAATGAATAATAGAATCCTGACAGTGTTTAGCTTGGCTACTGGTGAAAAAGTCTCTTGGTAATCTACTCCATAAGTCTGAGAATACCCCTTTGCCACCAACCTTGCTTTGTACCTGTCAATTTCTCCAGTGGGCCCATATTTAATGGTAAATACCCATTTGCAACCTACCGTCTTTCTATCATTAGGCCTTCTTATCAATTTCCAAGTCTCATTTTTCTCCAATGCATCCATCTCTGTTTTCATTGCTTCAACCCATTTTGGATCACTCAAGGCTTCATTCAGATTTCTTGGAATATCAGTTGAGGCAAGAACCTTGTCAAACTCTTTCACTGGTTCAGGCATGTGAGACATAGTCATGAAGTTCTCCATTGCATATCTACCTTCGCCACTTTCATCTGGCCTATATCTTTTCGGAGGTATGCCTCTGTTGGACCTGTAAGGCAACTGATAACCAGGATTAGCAGTAACAGGTTCAGGAATACTTACCTCTGACACCGGAGTATGGTCGTGCAGTAATAGAGGAGACTGTATCATTTCTTCATCTTCATCTTCATCTTCATCTGATGGACCCGAGTTATCAAGAGGATCCATTTCTGGATCTGGATTAAAAGAATTTTCAATTACTAGCTCCGAATTCGGACCGAATTGAACCAAGTCACCTTATATTCCTCCTCTGTTGTCTGAATACGGACCGAATTGAGGAGAATTCAGACCGAATTGAACCAAGTCACCTTCTGTTCCTCCTCTGTTGTCTGAATACGGACCGAATTGAGGAGAATTCGGACCGAATTGAGGAGAATTCGGACCGAATTGAACCAAGTCATTTCCTGTGTTAGCTGAATGCGGACCGCATTGGACTGAATTCGGACCGCATTGAGGTATGTCATCTCCTCTGTTAGTTGAATGCGGACCGCATTGGACTGAATTTGGACCGCATTGAGGTATGTCATCTCCTCTGTTAGCTGAATGCGGACCGCATTGGACTGAATTCGGACCGCATTGAGGTATGTCATCTCCTATTGCATCAAAAAACCAAGGCTCATTATCTCGTGTACTCTCCCCCTGAGAATGAGTCTGCTCTTTCAAAAAATAGGCCTCATTTTCAATGAAGGTTACATCCATTGTGGTATAAATTTTCCTGGTGAGGGGATTCATACACCTATAACCCTTTTGATGTTGACCATAACATATAAACACACATTTTTCAGCGCATGGATCAAGCTTAGACCGTAGATGTTTTTGTATATGAACATAAGCTATGCAACCAAATACTTTTGGTGGAATATTGAGGACCGAAGGGATTGTGGTGTATGTTGAAAGTTTTTGCAATGGTGTTTGCAAATCAAGTACCACAGATGGTAACCTATTCATCAAATAAACCGAAGAAGTGACAGCATGATCCCAATAAGAATGAGGGACAATATTTTCAAGCATCATTGCCCGAGACATTTCTAAAATATGCCTATTCTTGCGTTCTGCTACACCATTTTGTTGAGGTGTACCCACACAACTTGTTTCATGTATGATCCCTTGTGCGTTAAAGAACTCTCCTAGTGTTTTGTTGATAAATTCTCTTCCATTATCACTTCTGAAAATCTTAACATTCTTATCAAACTGATTCTTTATCATGGTAATAAAAGATATAATGGCAAATGGTACTTCAGCTTTATGCTTTACCACATTTACCCATGTCATTCTCATACAATCATCAACAAATAACACAAACCATCTATTACCCATAAGAGAGTTAACCGGGGATGGTCCCCACACATCAGAATGAATCAAATCAAAAGGAGTTCTATTATTATTGTCATTCATAATCTTAGCAAAATGAGCTCGATGGCTTTTTGACTTGATACACACATCACAATCAAAAGACTCATGTTCAAAACCAGAAAATAAGCTTGGATAAAGTTTTCTCAGGTACCCAAAAGATGGATGACCTAAACGCCTGTGCCATATCCAAATAGAAGACCTTCTACTCAAACTCGAACCAGTAGAAAGATGAGCCTGTCCAGCAGCAATGTCTTCTAAATGATACATCCTCATCTTCTAGTACCACGACCAATAATCTCCTTTGTCAAGAGGTCCTGAAACAAACAGAAACTAGGATACATGAGTACTGCACAATTTAGCTCTTCGCATAGTTGTCCCACAGATAAAAGTCTTGTTGAGAGAGAGGGAACCAAGAGAGTATTTGAGAGAGTTAAAGAAGGAGAAAATTGAACTTCTCCAGCTCCTGTGACTGGATAGACATCTCCATTTGCATTGATAATCTCACTTTTTCTTGGGGCCGATTCTCTAAACAAGTCTTCCCTTTTAAAAGTCATGTGATCTGTAGCTCCTGAATCTATAATCCAAGAATCGTTAGCACCAGAAGACAGGATAGAAAAACATTTACCTTCTTGATTTTCAACCGGAGGCATGATGGACAAAGACGATTTCGGACCGAAACTTGGACCTGAGATAGCTACATTTGCAGCTGGTTGGGCCGTTCCACCGGAGTTCACTGCCTCTGCCACCCGCACCTTGCCTTGTCTCTTTTTCTTATTTTCTTCCCACCAGTCTGGATACCCAATTAACTTAAAACACTGGTCCACTAAATGTTTTGGGTTGTGACAATGAGTACACCCTCCCGGAGGAACCGGTTTCTTGTTATTGTTTGATTTTGTGGCATAAGTTGGCTTTTGAAGGTTCAAGGTGTGACCTTTTGCTACCATTGCTGTAGAATTATCCCCAACTTCCCCCCCGTTTAGCATCACAATTTGACGCCCTTCTTCTTTCCGGACCAGGGCAAAGGCCTCCTCTACTGGTGGTAGAGGTTTCATTTGAAGAACACTAGCCCTTATTTGGTCCAACTTGTCATCTAGGCCATCTAAGAAAACAAGAACTCTATCTTCTTGTATGAGTTTTTTATATTTGTCAATATCAATAGGGCATTCCATGGGATTTGGCCTACGAGTGTCTAACTCCTTCCATAAGCAAGTGAGAACAGTGTAATAATTTTGGACTGAGTCACCATTCTGTTTAACTTTACTAATTTTTCTTTTTAGGTCCAAAATTTGTGATAAGTCACTTCCATCAAAATACGAGGTATTAAGAGCATCCCATACCTCTTTTGCAGTAGAGTAAGGTAAAAAATTACCTATCAAAGATGAATCCATAGAATTAATCATAAAGTCCTTAACTTGAGAATCCACCACAAACCATCTCTTATATGCCTCCTCCTCCGAGGGTTTAGGTTGAGACGAGCCATCAAGATGCCCCAGTTTGTCACGTCCAGCAATCTTCATCTTCAACATTTGTGACCAAAGATAAAAGTTTGATCCATCAAACTTGATCGTCATGGGTGAATTGAATCCTTCTGGACCTTGTGCATTTTGGGTAGGTCTCGGTTGTGAAAAAAGTTGAGATAAGGTCTGGTTTAGGTTTTGGATGAGAGTCATGGCATCTGGTGCAGGGGTCTTAGTTTCGGAATTGGGGTCCATGACTTAAAGTTCGGTGCGAAATCGTGGTCTGGGTTTCAAGGAAAAGGTAGACCCGTGCAGTAACTCGCACAGGAAAGGAAGAACTTGTGCAGTAATTCGCATAAAGATATCTCGGTCTTGCGCAGTAACTCGCACAAGACAACGTAAACTCACAGATTTACAGAACCTACTGCTCTGATACCATGTAAATAAAGTAAATCACAAGAACACAGATATTTAACGTGGTTCAGTATAATATGTACCTACATCCACAACACACGCACACCACCATTTTTATTTCTTTTTTGAATAATTGTTGCACAGGAGAGGTTAGAGAGAGAAGAAGATAATTGGTAAGTAGGGAGGCGCCTCCTTATAGGAATATTGAAGGCAAATCATAATTAACAACTTTCTATATTTTTTATGCAATAAAATAAAGGAACTCTGGTCCCTTCGGACTCAATCCAGTTGGGACTCGGATTTTATGTGTCCGATTCTTCACATATATTATTGGTCATACACTACATTCACAAATTTTGTGTGTATACACTATACAGTTACATGTTTTATGTAAGGAAGTAAGCATGAAACACGATTTATACCGCAGTGTAAGTTTGCGTTAACAATCGAGTATTATTTTGCGCGTTTGCTTGTTTCAAACATTGCGAGTCAACCTTCTCTATGTATCACTGATGGATTGCGATAATCAAAAGTCAAACCACACAAATTACAGTTCATAAATTAGCAGTCATGGTACACTCTCTGAGTTGATTTCCAATTAAACTGATAGGTTCTCTATTTCTCTTCTTTACTGATGGCCCAGTTGGGTAGAATATCCATTGCAGTTTTCATTGTATGTTCCTTAGTTTGTATTTGACTGTTCGGCTGTAATAAAAGCCTGGCTTCCTTCTTGGGTGGCTTTTGTTTCAACCAAAAGAAAAGGTAATTGGAAATTAAGTGTTTTGAATTTTTTTTAAATAAAAAAGTAAAATGTGGCATTTGTGGTACTGGAAATTTACTCTTATTTTATTATCCATGACGTATAACAAAATAAAGTAAATGATAGTGCATAGTGTACGATATTAATAATGTAAGGAAATAAATATAAATCACGATTCTATGCCGCAACAAAAGTTTGTCTTTAATGGACCTCTTCTTTTCCCCCGCTGTAGTTCATGAACCGAGCTGTGGGCTTGTATTATGAGAGAATTTGGACCTCCCAATGAAGAGGGCCTGATTAGACGGTGAGGGCCGATTATATTTGTCCCATTAGAACTTGATGAGATCTTAGACCGACCAATTTTAGTTTTTGGTTTCATTTTTTACTTTTTATTTAGATTTTACAGTACAAAATGACATGTCAGTGCGAAATTAAGTGTTTTGAATCGCACTGCGGAAAGAGGACTTGATTTTAATACTTGGAAATTCTGGCCTAGTATTATTATTATTTTTTTCCTTACACCCAATTTCTTAGCTACTGAAGCTAGCGACGTTCTGTAATGAAATATTTGAGCGATTCATAATTGAAGCCATCTCATATCCTTTACCACTTGGGGTTTATTTCGATAAAAAACATGGAAGAAGAAGGGCAGCATAGTCCATGTTAACCAAATTTTTTCTCAAACAACTTTTTATTTCTACAGCTCCCAATTTACATAACAGACCCCTGTCTAAAAATCCAACCATAGTAGCATACATAAAAAAGGGATCTAGGAGGAACATTATGTAATAATTTTGGCAGCATTAACCCAACTTACTTGATCAATAATAATTGGACAAAACCTTGCTACTAGATATTAACTGGAACTGCCAAAGGCTCATTGACCCATTTCGTATTATAATTTAAAGAGATATGTAGCCATTGTCGATCATCCATTTCAAGCTCCAGTGGTTTTGTTGATCATTATTCTTCCAGGACCAATAGGCCCAGCCAAATGTTGCCTGTCCGAAAACAATTAACTGAGCCCGTGCAAATGTTTGATAATCCTTCTCTAATGCCCCACCCGAATGATCAAAGTCTCCAGTCCATTCTCCTGCAATTTTCATATTTAGCCTTCTGTTAAATTAAAATCCATAAAGGTAACAACAAAAAACAGAGCTTTTTCGTTTGAGCTTTTTCTGTTAAATTATGTAATTCATTTCTAATGCCAGTCTGTTTGAGGTTCCCCTTTTGGGTCGCCAATACACTTGGTCAAGCAAACGTCCTTCTCATTGCTTCTCGCGCATTGACAGAGCTTTTCTTTTTCCCGACTGGCTAACTTTTTCTTTGCATCAATCTCTTGTAGATCTCCCTACTACTACTTCTGATCATGTTCCTTTGCTTCTTTCTTTAATTCCTCGACGACCTAAAATTAAACGACTCTTCAAATTGGAACTCTTCTGGCTTAGATCACCCGATATCACTCAAATTGTCTCTGATGCATGGACTGGAACTTTCGCGCATAACAACTCGGCAAAAAATCTCCTCCTCAAACTCAAAGCGGTTCGACTGTCTCTCTCCAAGTGGGCGGCTCTCAAGTTTGCAAACCGAAATATCTTCCTACATCGGACTAAGTTAATCATTCATTACTTAGACCTACTTGAGGAATCAAGAGTGCTCTCCCCGTCTGAATTTGCCCTACGAATTTCCCTCCGTCAACACGCTTTTTCGTTAATCCAATATCAAGAACAAAAATGGAAACAAAGAAGCGGGATCACTTGGCTAAAACTCGGAGACAAAAACACCAAATTCTTTCATGTTGTTGCTTCATCTAGGAGAATTTTCAACTCAGTTGAATCAATCCAGTTGGATGGAAATCTAATTTCGGATCCTTTGGATTAGCATTCAGCTTTTTTAAATTACTTTCACTCAATTCTTGGCTATGGCCCCACACCGCCTCCTCCTTTCGATCTTTCCGGGAAACTTGGCACCCAACTTGACCTATCTTCACTAGGTCAACCTTTCTCTAAAGATGAGATTCTCCTAGCTATTAATCAGCTACCTTCTGGCAAGGCTTCAGGCCCAGATGGATTTTCGATTGATTTTTTCAAAAAGTTTTGGAACATTATCAAGCCTGATTTGTTGCGCGCGTTCCTTGCTTTCCAAAATAATTCTCTTGAACTTTCCACTCTCAACAAAGCTTACATTTCCTTGGTACCGAAAAAGGAGTCTTGTATTATTTTTTCTGATTATAGACCCATTAGCGTCATCAATTCTTTTGTCAAAATCTTAACCAAAGTTCTGGCAAATCGTTTGCAACCACACATGAAGGACCTTGTAAGCCCTCTCCAAATAGCTTTTACAAAAGGTCGCTCCATCATGGAATCTTATATGGTAACTAGGGAATTCATTTCTTTCTACCACAAGAATAAATTGCCCGCTATTCTTTACAAGGTGGATTTTGCCAAAGCATTTGACTCTGTCTCTTGGACTTTTCTAACTCACGTCTTGATTGAAAGAAGTTTCCCGCCGTCTTGGATATCATGGATTCTACAGATTCTCCAGTCTTCCTCCTCAACCGTTAAGGTTAATGGAGAATACTCGACCTACATTTTGCACAAAAGAGGATTAAGACAAGGCGATCCTTTATCACCCCTCCTGTTTATCATTGTCGCCGATGCTCTCCAATCGTTTTTCAACAATGCTTCTGCTCTCATTTCTGGTCCCGTTTTGATTGCCCCACGTGCTCTACAATATGCTGATGACACAATCATTCTGATGGAAGCTAATCCTCGTTCTCTACTGGTTGTCTCTGAGATCCTTTCTAACTTTGCACAATTATCGAGATTGAGAATTAACGATGAAAAATGCCTTTTTGTCCCCATTTCTATTAGTGATTCATCCATCCCTCAAATTGCTTCTATCCTTAACTGTCAGGCAAAAGAGTTTCCTATCACCTATCTGGGTTTACCTCTTTCCATACATCGACCGAAAAAAATTCATTTCCAACCCCTCATTTCTGCTTTAGATGGATGGAAGGCCAAGTTTTTGTCTTTGGGAGGTCGTTTAACTCTTGTCAAATCAGTGCTAACAGCTTTGCCTTTGCATTACATGCAAGTGCTGAAGTTGCCAGTCTGGCTCTTAAAACACCTAGAAGGAATAAGTAGAAGGTTCTTCTGGAAAGGCAACAACAAATGTCTCGGAGGCCACTGCTTGGTAAACTGGTACAAATGTTGCCTCCCAAAAGTCAACGGAGGACTAGGAATTCTTGACTTGGAACGCCAAAATCAATCCTTACTTTTAAAATGGCTTTGGAAACTCAAACACGAACCAGAATCAGTTTGGTCTAATACGATACAGCTTTTATATGGTACGTCAGATGCAAATCAACTGATTTCTAGCTCAGTTTCTTATGGTTTAGCTGACTTTCTACCACTAGGGTCTTTCTTTAACTCTTTGATTGTTTTTGAAGGAGCTACCGCTGTATGGAAATGGAGTAACAACGGTATCTTCTTTTCCTCTAGTGCATATGCCATTCTGTCCAATAGTGGCCTGATCTCCAAGTTTCATCGTCTCCTATGGAAATTGAAAGCACCACCCAGAGTCAAAGTCTTTCTTTGGATACTTTTGCAGGGTAGATTACTGACACAACAAAATCTAATTTTACGTGGATGGCCTTCTCCTCAATCTTGCCCAAGCTGCTCCACTAGCCTCATGGAAACCAGTGACCATCTCTTCTTAAATTGTCAGTTTGCAAGATAAGTTTGGTCGTTGGTACAATTTCGTTTCAATCTCTCCACCCTAGACTTCAGCCTTGCCGACATTGGTGAATTCTGGCTCGCTCACAGACGGACGGGCTCGAAGTTATGGGACGCTGTATGGGCTGCCACCACTTGGAATATTTGGAAATCACGGAATAGACGGATCTTCTCGAATCAGAGCACTCCTCCTGTTTTCCTCTTCGATGAAATTTTGACAAATGTAGACTCTTGGAGAAATCATACTTAGATGCTAATTCTTCTGTATAGGGCTCTCTAGTTTTTTGTTTTTTCTTTTTATTTTCTTTTTTCTTTCTTTTTTCCTTTTTTCCTATGTAATTATTTTCCCTTCTTTTGTAAATTTTTTCTTTTATTAATAAAATTGATGGTTGGTGCTTTGCCAACCCTCCCTCAAAAAACAACAAAAAACATACGGCAACCAAAAGTGCTCCACTCCATTCCATTAAAAGCAGTAAATTTAGAGAATTAGAGATTACCAACAAAAACAAATGGACCGTCTGCAACCATGATAGAGCTAAGTTCCTTGGATCGGTCATTTTTCACATAATCTATGTTCTGCTGCGCTGTCTTGCGGCCGAACATGTCATCATATAGGTTATAGTAATGAACATCAATGACTGATTTATCTAATTCTTTGGCAAACTGCAGGAGCTCGGTCCGATCAGCAGGCCCCAGCCGATTCGACAGTATCACATACGCATTAGGTGTGAATTTCCTTACTGCCTGGTGTCCTGCTCGATAATAACTTTGCAGTTTGTCTAGAGATACATGTGGCGCCCACGGTTCATTGATTAGTTCTATTGCAAGAAGGCCACTTCTTTGTCCATATATGATTATGGGAAATATTTGCCATTTATTGCAGTAATAGAACTAAAATTGTGTACACATTAAGTATATATAATCAAATATAAACAAAAATAAACATTATTTTTCTAGTCCTGTAATTGCTTGCGTGTTTTGAACATCGTAAACAAGGTGTCATTAGAATAGGATGAACAAGGTCAATCGAATCAAAATTTTTCTTTTTGTGGCTTTGGCTTTTGTTACAATAGTTGAATTCTAGCTTTCAGTGGTATGGACTAACATGCCTCGAGATGGAATCACAAAGTACATAACCTAGATACAATTAATTAGCAGCATCATAATTTGTTATAATTACAAACTAACAAAATTAGAAAGCTTTATTATTTGTGTCGGTATTATGACATTCAAAAACGTGTTGTCAAATTTACAACGCAACATTATATATATATTGAACATATCTAATACTAGAAAGGAAACATATCTCTAGCCTATATCTAGCCTACATATCTAAAACCAATATTCTCAAAGATACATGAAATCTAACAATATTATTTGCTCATACTCCCCCTCAAGTTGGAGCATGCAGATCATAAATGCCCAACTTGCCAAGTACATAATCAAACTGAGTCTTTCCAAGTGCTTTTGTGAAGATATCTGCTAGTTGCTCGGCAGATGAAACATGGCATGTATCAATTTGACCTTCGCAAATTTTATCTCGCACAAAATGACAATCAACTTCAATATGCTTGGTTCTCTCATGAAACACAGGGTTGGTTACGATATGAAGTGCAGCTTGACTATCACAAAACAAATGCATTGGTTGCTCATGAGAAACACCAAGAAAAGAAAGAAGAGATTTTAGCCAAGTTATTTTACATGTTATAGATGCCATTGAACGGTACTCGGCCTCCGCTGATGACCTTGATACTGTGTGTTGTTTCTTTGTTTTCCAAGAGATAGGTGAATCACCAAGCATCACAAAATAGCCTGTCAACGACCTTCTTGTAGTTGGACAACTTGCCCAGTCTGAATCACAATATCCATATAATTGCAAATCACTATCAGCCCGAAGAACAATACCTTGTCCTGGATTTCGCTTCAAATACCTCACTACTCTTAATGCTGCAGCATAGTGTACTTGGAGTGGAGCATGCATAAATTGAGCCAAAAAGTGAACAGCATAACATAGTTCAGGTTTGGTAATTGTGAGATAAATAAGTTTACCAATCAAAAGCCGATATTTCTCTAGATCTGTCATAGGATTGCCAGTTGTTTTTCCCAAATTATGATTATGTTCTAGAGGTGTCATTGCTGGCTTTGCACCAAGAAGCCCGCATTCAGCGATTATATCCAATGCATATTTTCGCTGACTTAAAAACAAACCAATTGGACCTCTTGCTATTTCAATTTCCAAAATATATTTGAGCTTTCCCAAGTCTTTCATGTGGAACTTACGACACAGATAATCCTTGAAAAGTTTGATCGCTTCATCATCATTTCCACCAATAACCAAATCATCTACATACACCAAAACTGTCATGGATATATCACCTTTGCGATACATAAACAAGGAGTAATCAGCTCTTGACTGCACAAAGCCATAACTCTTTAGCACTGTAGTAAGTTTTGAAAACCACATGTGCGGTGCTTGACGCAAACCATAAAGTGATTTCTTCAAACGACATACTTTTCCAGAATTTGATGACCCGGAATCGGGTGGCATTCTCATGTAAACATGTTTATGTAAATCACCATGCAAAAATGCATTGTGTATATCCATTTGATGTAAAGTCCAACCTTTAGCCACTGCTACTGCAAGCACAGTTCTTATGGTTGTCATTTTAACCACTGGTGAGAATGTTTCATTATAGTCAATACCTTTTTCTTGTCGATTTCCCAATGCCACCAATCGCGCCTTATATCGCTCTATGGACCCATCAGAATTGTATTGAATTCTATATACCCATTTGCAACCAATTGACTTCTGTCCTTGTGGCAAATCTTCAACACTCCAGGTTTCATTTCTTTCGAGTGCCTCGATTTCAGCTTGCATTGCATCACGCCAATTTTTGCTTTTCACCGCTTCTCCAAAATGTTCTGGCTCCTTTTCCTTGGTAACTGCACTAAGAAATTTTCTATGCCCCAATGAAAACTTGTCACAATTAACATAATGAGATATAGAGTAAGGAGTACCTGAGGAGCTAACGGATGTTGAATGAGCATAAAAAGAATCAACATGTGCAGTATAACAAATATAATCACGCAGCTTAACTGGTGGCTGTCTCACACGATTTGATGGTTCTCTAATTTCAGCTTGTGGTTGAGTTATGGCATCAACAGAGAGATCGTCCTCATGACTGATCTCATTTTCATTCTCATTTTCAACTACTACTTCCTGATTTGCTCTCACATTCACATCTTCATTTCTCTCAATGTAATCATCATCGCTCCCCCTTACTTCTGAGCCATATTCTTGACCATGAAAACTGGGTCTTTCATCAATAAAATCTGCTCCACAATTATTGTTAAATTCTCCTGCACCTCTTCTGTTTTGACTCACACTCATCTCTTTATCTTTCTCATTCTCCTTGTTGAAAGGAAACACACTTTCAACAAACACCACATCTCTTGAAATAATAAACTCATTGGCCTCTAAATCAAAGACACGTCACCCTTTCTTTCCAAATGGATACCCTACAAATACACATTTTCTACTCCTACATCCAAATTTATCAGAAGTTGGAAGTTTAACATAGCACAAACAGCGAAAGCATCTAATAGGATGATATGATGGTGGTTTACCAAACAACATTTCATAGGGTGTTTTATTTTGTAAGAGAGGAGTAGGTGTGCGATTAATCAAGTAGGTTGCTGTCAAAACACACTCGCCCCAAAACTTAAGTGGCATATTAGATTGAAACCTTAGAGCTCTCGCTACATTCAATATATGACGATGTTTTCTTTCAACTCTACCATTTTGTTGTGGAGTTCCAACACAAGAAGTTTGGTGCAGTATTCCATTCTTTTCATGAAACAATTTCATAGCTCTAAATGTAAACTCGGTTCCATTATCACTTCTAATGCACTTTAATAATTTCTGAAATTTAGTACAAACCATATTGGCAAAAGACTGCAGTAAATTAGCAGCTTCACTTTTCTCTTTCATTAGATAAACCCAAACAGCTCGTGAAAAATCATCAACAATCGTTAAGAAGTAGTGTGCACCACAAGAAGATGGAACCCGATAGGGCCCCTAAATATCACAATGAATTAACTCAAAAGGTTCATTTGCTTTATTCAAACTAATGGGAAACACATCTCTTATTTGTTTAGCTTTCAAACATATCTCACAAATAACTTTTGAACTACTACTATCATTCTTAACACCAGAAATCAGAGAAGTTAACTGATATGATGGATGCCCCATACGTTGATGCCACAGCTCATGATCCTCATTTCTATTGGTATGACATACTCGACCTGATGCTCTTGAATGATAATAGTAGACTCCATTTTTATGCTCACCCACACCAATCAGCATCCTCGAATTGCAATCCTGTACAATACACAACTCATTAGCAAAAGTGACAAAGCAATCATTATCTTTAATTAAAGTTTCAAGAAATATAAGGTTGCAGTCCAAGGATGGCACATGGAGCACTCTTCTTAAAATTACTCCTTCTGATAAGCGCATAGAACCTTCATGGTCTGCCATGATATGTGTCCTATTTGGAAGTTCAACCATAGATGGAGCAACCTTGCACACATCATGCAACAATTTCAAATCTCCAGTCATATGATGGGATGCTCCGCTGTCTAGTATCCAACTCACATCAAGAGACTTACCATGCAATTTTTCACCTGATAATTTTGCATTGGTTCTGCAGTGTTGTTCAAGATTGCTTTAATCTGCTGCACTTGCGCCTCAGACAGTCCCGGAATTTGAGTTTGAGAACTAGGTTTAGCATGTGCGATGTTGTTGCCTCCTTGCACTGTGTTTGCTTGTGCACGACACTTGACGCAAGGTGAGTTGTGGTCAATAGACGTGGCCACGACAACCTTGGTTTCATTGTTTGGATCCACCATGGCTGCCGCAACTATGATGTTTAGGGTTTCGGCTCTGATACCATAACAAAATTAGAAAGCTTTATTATTTGTGTCGGTATTATGACATTCAAAAACGTGTTGTCAAATTTACAACGCAACATTATATATATACTGAACATATCTAATACTAGAAAGGAAACATATCTCTAGCCTATATCTAGCCTACATATCTAAAACCAATATTCTCAAAGATACATGAAATCTAACAATATTATTTGCTCATACAAACTAAGGATTTCATGTTCACTTATTTGAGTAAGAAAATCTGTACCTGGACGCAAGGAAATCAATGACTTCGACAGTCTGATTGATACTTTCATCAGTGCCCCAGTCCTTGGTCCCGTCTCTCGTTCCACTGTGATCATTTCCGTTTTGTGATCCACCAGGAGGAGCATGCAGATCCACAATAACTCCCAAACTGTACCTCCTACAAGTCAAATTAATAAAAAAAAATATTCTCAATCATTATTTCAATATTCTTGTCTGATGAAAAAGTTCGATCGTCTCCATCCTGGCCATTTGAGTTACTTGGATGTATTTAACCGATCTGAAACAATGTCAAGTGCTAAAGCAGAACTACAAAATATGAAAAGTTGTATAAAAAGACATGCAATAAATGCGCTGCCCAACAGAAAGGGAGCTTACTCAGCCCAGTCGAAGGCCTTGTCTAAGAATTGGAGAGAGCCGCCAACAAAAGGCTTTGGTGGATTTTGGCCGCTTGCTATCCACCACCCCACTGGGATTCTTACTGCAGTTAATTTATCGTTGGCCATAGATCTGAAATCATCTTCTGTTATGTAAGTGCTCCAGTGCTTCTGCCATCAGAAAGTTATTTCATTTGATAGAATTTATATTAGTATAATGTTAACTAATGATTAACTAATTTTGAAAATTGTGCATGAGAATTGAACTTAAAATAAGTCCAAACAAAATTAGTCAAAAATGTATATTTTCCAACCCTTTTTATTCGGATAGAGCAATTTGTATGTAAATATCATATATTGTCTCATCTAGTAACGACTAAAATATAGATTAGTTTCAATAATTATTTTTTACTGTCTAAGTACTTTCAAAAGTCGCTAAATTATTTTGATACAACTTTTTCAGAATTAGTAAGAATTAATTCCTAACTTCGATAGCTGAAACTAAAGTTACTTTTGGTGTCATGAATTTTAGTTGTATTAAATTGATCCTAGTTAAGTTATTACGTGTGTTGTGTCATCTACGTGACTACCTTAAATATTCATGTGATTAATACTGTTGATATTATCGGGGTGTTAGATTCAATCATGTCATAATAATTTGAAAAAAAAAACGGATGATGTATGTATCCAACTTTAGAATCCACGTCATCAACTATTCGGTAGTTTGACATGCTTGAAGGGTCGTTCAAGTTTCAACATATTTCTGGCTGAAAAATAGAAAAATTCCAATGGAAAGAGGGTAAAAACTACATATTTGTCTCTTGTACTGACTGCTTTCTTGTTAGCAATGCAACATGACGATATTAATTGTTTAGTGTTTACCATTACGTGCCATATGTTATGAGCTCGACATCGTTCTGTATTGCTAACATGCTGATTCTTAAGAAATCACTTAAAATAATAAAAAAAAAAAAAAAACTGAATGAAAACAAATATAAGTCAGCAGAGCAATCTCGTGAAAAAAGCATGCTTTGTTTTAGGCCCATGCATTCTGAAAATTAAGGCAACTCTAGCTAGGATCTAGTCCCACAATATTAAGCCACGGAAGCTATGCTTTTAAATAGTTTCTTTTTCCACAAAATTAAGTCATTACTGTTTTATGCTTTTAAAGTATTGTCAAACCATGAAGTATGTTAACTAAAAACAAAGACTTAATTACTATATTAATTGATCCCTATGAGGGGGAAGCAACAGCCAGAGAAAGCATACCATAAGAACAGAGGCGGCACCGGAGCCGTAGCCATTGGTGAGTTGAAACTCATCTGTCAGCTGGCCATTAAGAAGTGTCATCTCAAACACCGACAGGTCATTGTTTCCCCAATTAGTGCCCTCCTGGCTGTAATCTGCGGTCACAGCATCTGTCGTCTGTGCCTGTACACAAAAAGGATAATTTGTGTTGTTGAAGAGTTCTTTTATATAGATTAGAGTGAGCTTTTCATGAGATTGATACTAGCTACATATAACGTTAACAGGAAACTTTGCTGCCACTATACAACTGTAATTGAATTATTCAATATATACAGTTGATGCAATGCTAGCTAGGATAACTATACTATACATTGAGCTTATCTTCTCTTTAAGTATTTTTGCCCCCTACATTGTGAGTGTTCGAAGTTTGTTGTCAAATGATTTAACTAATCAAGTTCAATAGGTCATATAGCTTGTCATCTACCTAGGTCTCCCGCTATCTTGGTGCACTTGAACTTTGTGAAATAAATTAACCAGTTGAATGTAAACTATTGATGATAACGTACAGTACCTGTACAAACAGACCATTGGGGGCTCTAATGCGAACACGAGAAAAATTGTTCGGATTTCTTATTATCATAAATTCCTCCGTTGCTGTAGGATTTGTTGCCAGGGCCACTAGTTTGCTGCTTCTTTGGCTTATTCTGACAAATTGCCCCCGGAAGACCCTCAAATTAAAAGTTGTTTCATTTACTCTCCATAACTGTATTGTGAGAAAAAAAATATCATCAGCATGTGGATTGTATATCGTTTTTAAAAGGTTGGTTGGCAATCGCCAAACCAACAAGTTTAATTAAGATAAAATAAAATTACACAGTAATTTTGGCGTTGATAAAAAAAAGAAAAAAATAAATAATAAAGATCAGCATGTATATCATAGAATTTCAATATGGTCGGTTAGGTAGCTAGACACAAGACCTTAAAAGTCTCCCAATCACGTGCGCTGGTATACTTTGCGACGATTACATTATTACCACCACTCTCTGCACTGATGTACGTATTGAGCTTCAATGATTTGAGCTGCATTCGAGTGCCATCCTATTATCATACATAGAAAGTCATAATATCAAAACACCGAAGTAGTGAAGAAAAGAAGTTCTAATCATATCCATTCTATATATATTTCCTATTTAGAAAAGATATATGTTGAATATATAGCTTGAAGGCTTTAGTAATTTACTCTTTCTATGCTGACCAGCTAGGACGATAGCTCAGCAAATATTTGCAGCATATTAACTTAAGTACCGATTATTTGTCTGTAAATATACCATGTAAGATGCAACCTAACAGTGCAGATAGCGTCAGTGTTAAGTGATAGTATCGTACCAACATTTCTCTATTTGGTATGTTGTCGAAGAGCCGTGGTGTCATCCAGCCCTCAGTTACAAGCCATCCACCAAGGTTCACAGCCTTCACAGGGAGAGAAGCACTAGAGCATAGTGCAACAAAGCAAGTAGAAATAATAATCAGAAAACGCCATTGAGAGTGCATAACTAGGACCATCTTATTTTTCTCTGCTTTCCTTGTTCTTAGCTCTCACAGTGGTTCTGATGTATTTATAACAAAAGCAGGGTCTGTACTATTCTGAGCCATGGTTGGGGTAGCCTTAGAACAGATAATGAACAGGCTCCTGTTCACCCGGTCTTTGAGTTCTGCAGTGATATATACTCCAAATGCTTTCACTGCTTTCGAAAAGGACATTCTGAAAAATCAATTGCATGAAAACTAGTCTAAGAACTAGTAAATTTTCAAAAAATGTTGACGGTAAGCAAGTCGTCTAAATAAATTCTCCTTTCATTTTCCTTTTAATTTTTTTTTTTACGGCAGGGTATTAATTCTCCTTTTAACAAAACATATTTTTTATAAGTAAATCTGAGCATTCAAAAGTCAAAACTATCGGTCACACTCACACCAATAGATCGGTAGAAGTAGTAGTTGCAATTTGACTTGACCGACGTGCCAAATAAGAGTCAGATCGATCTACGAATTAGCAATATGTACAAGCGCATTATAATTAAAAACAGAGTCAGTACTTTTTAGAATAATTCACAGCGTGAAATGATTTGCTCACAAAAGCCGAAATGTTCAATTTTACTCACTAAATAAAGATACGTTTGGCATGCATGAAATTAGTCTAACTTTTAGATGAGTAAGCTAATTTGTTAACTTAGATTATAGATTATAGAAAGACAGGCATAATTAAAATTCAAAACATTCCATGACATATGGCCAAGATTTGGACCAATTTATAATCTTCATGAAACTGACATGATCTGATATTCCAAATCAAAACCATTCAATCATGTACGCAATTCAGTAATTAGTTTCATACATGAAGGTTATAATTATCCAAAATTATCAAATAATTTTTAAGAGATAAATATTTAAATTTGAAGATTGCGAGGGTAATTTTTTTCGATTAGATAAGATTCCACGGATATGAAGTCTACTTTTCTTAAGTTGCTAATTTATTTTATTTATTTTGATTTTATCTTTTCGCTCTTTCGTTGAGGAAATCCTTTTACATTCGCTTCAATCTACTTATCACTTAAGATACATTGTGATAATTGCAAGAGTGATTTTAAGTATGGATTATATGGTGTAATTTCTCCATATTTGTTTTTATTAATCAATATATTTGCAAATACACTTTATATTGCGTAGACATTTTTTTAAAAAAAAATCCGTATTTTGACCAACATAAAAATGTAACTATAATTTTATTTTTGAAGAATTTTTTTGCAAAATACATTATATTTTTGGACGCGATATAGCTTTTCCACAACATAATTAAAAAAAAATTAAAACTTTGATAAGATAAATCTATGAATATTTTTTTTTAGGGACAGATAAATCAATTGATATTGATGTTAAATTAATATTAAAACTTTTAGTTACTTCAATGATCCTCTATTGAAGAATTTTCTAACCTTGCCACAATATGGAACGATGGGATAATGAACAAATATTTACAACAATCACGGAACAAAGAATGTCATAGTAAACTCTAGTAAAAGCTTAGAATGTTTCATTGTATTATTTTTTTGTGCCAACTAAATTTTCGATTCTCGATTAAATACCGAAGGTGATCAAGATCATTTGATTTAAACAAGTTCCACGAAAGAAAATAAATAAATAAATCAGTACTGTATGCAACAGTATTAGCTTTAGCTTTTAGCTAGTGAGTATTTTCACTATTGTTGTCCCACTCTTAGTCGTGAAGTGCGCCTAATTGGTACTGCGAAGCTTGGACGTATGTTGTTGACTTGACCCGAACTCAAAGCAAATAATCAGAACATTTGTAGGTTTTCTAGATAAGCAGGCTCGGGTGCCGCATATAACACAAGTTTTCTATTCACGAATAATTTTAAAATTAGAAATTTAAACTTTAAATCTAAACCGTTAATTTTTTTTTCACTAATACGCGATGGATATTATTTATGAGTTAATTTAGTTAATAAAAATCTTCAAGAAAACAAATAAATCTGAATGATGAAAAACCAAAATCTAATCATAATTCTCATTTATTAAGCAAGAAACAATTTTATTTCGAACCCGATATGATATTAATTTCGGCCATTTATAAAATTTTCAATAAATAAGTTGATTACACAATTATATCATGCCATAAAAATTTCAAATGTCTATTCTATAAAATTATTATGAGTTGAATTTGTGCCCAAATCCTAGTTTCACTACTTGTATAATTCAATTTCAAAAATTTCCTTTGATCTGGACCGTTAGATCGAGTTTTAAACCTCTGATTTTTCTGAGCCGTTGGATCCCCTCTGGATTTCTCTCTTTATTCTCCTCTCTCTCTCATTTTCTCCGAAATGGGTCACCTCCCTACCCGTTTTCCTTTTTCCTCTCTCCGTCGCCAGCTCGACAATCCCCTCGATCTCTCTCTCTCTTACTCGCCCATGGCAGAGCCCTCGACCCCACCTCCTACTACCTCCCTCCTCCCAAACCGCTTGACTCCTTCCGAAAAACTCGCAAGCCTCTAGCTTTTACCCTTCGGTTTCTCCAAAACCGCCCCCACCTCGAGTCAAAACCTGGACCTGCCATCGCTCCTCAATCCACTCGCTTCCCACCACCTCAGCAGTACGACGATCTCCTCCTCTCCATTTCCCCTGCCTATTTAAGCCACCCCTCTCTTCTCTCTGCTCAGACCCGTTACAAACCCGATAAGAACAGAAATAAAGAAAGGAAAAGAGTGAAAGAGAGAGGTGGAGGCTAAGGCATCGGAGTGGAGATGGTGGTGATCGACGAGGCGAGGTGGTGGTGGCGTCGATGGTGAGGCGAGGTGGTGTACTGTGCTGGCCGAAATTATTTGCTTTCTCTTGTCTTCTTGCTTCTTCTTCCCTTCCTTGCTGGTAATGGTTTCAAAAGCCCTATCTCCTTGTTCCTTTGATCTGATAGCCTGTCTCTGTATATGATTAAGGCTTATGGATGCTTGGATCTGATATGTGTTGTTAACTATGTGTGATTGTTCTCTAAATCAAAGATCTGAACTGTGCTTGTGTCTTATGTTCTTGCCCCTGTTAAGGTTGGTAAAATATGTATTATGTGATTGGTGTACTTGTTGTTGGCCTAGACATCTGTTGGGATTGATCATAGAGGTTCATGCTTATTCTGTCATGTGCTGAGTGTCTCAAAGTGTTGTGGTTCTTGTCGTTAATCTGTTTAGTAGCGTTTGGTAGTTAATAGTAGTTGATATCATTCCTTCTTTGATCTATTAATTGTTAACAGGCTCATACTGAACTTGTGTATACTTGAAAATGCTTTAAATGATCTGTCATGGGCTATTGTTCGCTTTATTGATTCGATTAGCTTTGAGAATGCTTAGATAGGCTCTGTGCTTGATTATTAGGCTTAAGATAACTGTTATAAGGTTAATAGTCGTTTTAGTAAGCCTTAATGGTTCATTTGGGTCTGTCTCTCTCTTGGATGCCTTTCTTGTACAGGTACAGGGCTGGTTCAGGCTCTGTACCAGTCTGGTACAAGTTTAAATCTATCCAAGGACCTTTTCGTAAAGTTTTTAGAGTTTTTGAAACTATTATATAGTTAAAACTTACTGTAGGGACCTTTGTGTAAATATTTTTGAACTGAATTAGGACCGGTCTATTAAATCATGTTATTAAGGACTGTTAGATAATTTTTTATGTAAATAAAATTGAGTTAGGGTCTATTGTGCAAAAACGCAAACAATGGGTCCTTTTTCTGTGTGGGCTGCGTGATTTTTTTTCTTTCTCCTTTGGGCTTGTTCGGCCTATTTTCCTCTCGGGCTCTGATTTTTGTTGTGCGTGGCCCTTTTCTGCTTTGTTGGCTGAGACTTAAATCGATTTCTTAAGTTGGATTTTGAGAAAAATAAAACTAGAACTATATGTTCTTTGATGGCATAATTATGTTGGCATAAAATGATTAGTCGGATTTTGAGATAAAAGCTTTTGGCCGAGAAATTTACTAACTCGGATTCGAAATATAAAGTTGTTGGCTTTTAAAATGGAAAATGATTAAATTGTCCGCAGAATGATTTCAAAACAGATACTATGTTATATTCGGACATAATATGATCCCAAAACAATTTCAAACAAACTAAGTTTTTCTTCTTTAATCTCTTGAAACAAACTCTATATTATTTTATATAGATTATTAATATTATTTCATACTTGAGCAAAACACTATTAAAATTATAACTAATGTGATACTAGAGAATTTATATTCTTTTTGAATTCTGGAAATTTTGATGTGCCTAATTGATTTTCTAAATTGAGTGTTTTTACTGCATAAATATAAAAGTTATTTCTATTCTTATTTTTTATCATTTTCTAGAAATTACTATGCATCAGAATTAATTATTTTCGTTTAGGTAAAATAAAAGTTAATATTTGAACAAGAGAATTGATATTTTTTTTTAAAGGTTGGTTTAAAATATGTAAGTACTAATTTTCTTAATCTCATGTTGCGCATGAATTTGGCTCATTTCTTGTAGATTCTATTACAGGCGGGACCTTCTTGTTATGATTTTTCTATTATCTAAACTTTCAAGATGCACCATGTCTAGATAGAATGGCAAAGTTTGGAACCATGGAGAACCCATCTCCTAGATTTTTGGGTCCTGCTCTATACGCCTCCACCCTTCTCTTTCATTTTTCATTCATTTTCTTCAAAGTGAGCTGCTACACCTCTTGTCTTATACCACAAATTTCGTCTAAAAACTTCCAACAAAATTCAAAGGAAAATCAGATCTTGACTTGGAATTAAGTTTCTCAAGTAAGTCAAGCAACAGGAATTGAAATATTCGAAAGACGAGTTCCACTTTTCCACACCTCCGAATTATTATAGAAATTAAGCAAGTAAGTTCTTGGATTAGAGTTATACTACTGTGTTTTGCTATTTCCTTCTGTTAATTGCGGAATTTTACTGAAATTTGTTGTTTGTTGATTTCTAGGGTTTCATGAAATTCTTTGAAAAAAAATTAGTTAGAGCTTGCAATTTCTTATGGCTGGTCCTGAAATTGTTCCATGTTATTGTTATTGTGCTGATTAATAGCTTATCGCTCATTAGTTATGTTACTTTTATATATTTTTCTTTAACTGTGTGTTTTAAGACTTAGTTATTATTACAATTGGTATTATCAAAAATTGCTTTTGGCTTGTACTGTGTTAATACAAATTCGTCTAGACCTTTGTCTCTCAGACTTAGCAGTAGTTCAAGGTTGTGTTAGCTCAATAAGTATACTGGTAAGAAACTTTAAGCCTTAGTACTTATTAGTATTACTGTTGCACTGTTTGGTACCGCTGTTCAACATTATTAACCTTTCTTTAGCTATGAAATTCACCAAGTACTACCCCTAATTAGTATAACCAAAGAAATAATCATCTTTGAATTTCCAATGCCAAGTTGCTGAGCATAAATTTTATTGCTTATTTTATTTTGTTTACCTAATTGCTTGCTTAAGTTTGGTTGCCTAATTAAGGACTTAGTATAATTTTTATTTCTGTAGAGTCGGGTCAGTTTTCGGAGCCGGATACAGCCGGTACAACCGAGGATTTGTAAAAATACTTGTTGCTTGCTCCTGTATATCTTGTTTGCAGGTACGGATTCCACTAGAGTTTTTATTTTTTTTATATATATAAAGATTAATTTCAGCCTACATGTTGTATTCAGAGATTGTTGCATGCATGAATATATTTTCTATATATAAATGATGCATGATTTTAAAGTGACATATTGAACTGTATCCAATTGAATGTGGTCTGAATGAGATAAGTACAGCTTGTGTGGTTGAGATAGACACTCGTAATGTTTGGAGGTGGCGTCATGAACCATCCTACCAAGCACCGTGTAATAAGCGTTTATGTACCGGGACTCTATAGGTCAAGTCTAGAATGGTCCAGAGTGTGAGTGTTCCCTACTTGCTTGTACGTTTAGAATGTTTAATTGACTGAATTATCTGAATTAATTGGTTGTTGGTAGCCCTCTGAGAAGGTGACTCACAGCATATATATGACTTGAATTGATCTTTAAAAACCAGACCTGCATGTTATGCATGTTACTGAATGTCCAACTAAAATGAGTCGTCCTTTGTGATATTTGGAAATCTGAACTGCTGTTGAATTGGCGCCGAGCTCATATTGCATTTTGCATTAATTGATTTAATTTATTTTTGCTGTGATTATTTGAAATAAAGGTAAATGTTTTCCTATTTGATTTGATAATTTTATTTTAACTCAGTAATGTAATTAGTTTCTAAACTTGAAATTAAAATTCAAGTGGATGGAACTAAATACCGTACTGGGATAAAGTTTTTCTTTATCTCATTCTCCACTTTTGTGGGTTCCAAGGTTAAAGAGCGGGGTCTGAGCCGTTGAAGGATAGACCATTTTGTTATCACTTGGTAAGTTTCATTTCCAAGTGTTGTATATTTCATTTTTGTATCAGATTTGTAACTAAGCTTGTATAATGGTATCTGGTGTGTATAATCTACATATATGTCGTTAAGTAGATGCGTGTGCTTATATGTCTTTTATGATGCTTGTATCTTTGGCGTTTACTTGTGTGATCTTCCTGTATAAGATTTGTGTAAATGTATCTTTTGGTAGTAGTGTAAAGATAGATGGATATATATATAAACTTCTCTCTCTGTATTGTATATTTCTACTGGTTTACTACTACTGTACATGTATAAACCTAAGTTAAAAAGGTAGTCTCATTAATTTCTATTTTTTTTGTATACTGGCAAGTAAGTTAGGCGTGTATATTATGATTAGATGGTTAAGCTATTTGTTTCTTGACTAGTTAAATTTAGCTTACTATTCTAAAATTTTATCTGAGAACTTTATTCTGTATGTACTCTGTGAAACTAAGGTCAATATTCATTGAAATATATATTGTTAGTGTTGACTTTATAATTAATTATAGCATTGACTTTATACTAGGTGCATACTTGTACTTTTATTTTTACACGACTTTCATTGATGCACATGTAAGCTATGTACTGGGTAGTACTGCAAGGGTAGTCTTACTAATTTTATTCTTGTATATTTAATTGTAACATTGATGATAGTAAAAAGTAACTAACAATTTCAGTTATGTAAGGGTATTAAGTTTGATGCATAATTCTGCATGTATTTAAATTTGAATCACACTTGCATTGTAACTAAATATTATTCTTTATATTTATTTTATTTAAATTAAGGTTGTTGAATCAATTGACAGTGGATAAAAACAAAATTATTAGTTAAGTTCTGTAAGGTATGAAGGATATTGGCTTAGAGGTAAGTTCTGTCGTGCCCTTTGTCTTGGGGGTATGACAACTAAACTTATCAAAAGATTTCCTAAATCAAATAAAAATATGACACGTCTCTAATCGTCGTAGTTTGGACTTATAGGAATCGGCAAAGATGTTTCTCTACACATTGATTTTATAATTAGAACTGAACAAAATATTTCTAAAAATATTTATACAACTTTTTTTCACAACTAGTTTCAAACGGAACTCCGTCAAATTATTTTCAGAAACTAATTAAATATAATAACATATTTTAATACCGAGTCCCTTTCAAAATAAATTAGGAGTTAAGTCTAGTATAAGAACAGTAGCTAGAACCTGAATCCAAATTGAGGGATAATGGGTTTAATCGTTAGATTAGATTTTAACGCGTAGCTTCGTTCACCAGGTGACCAGACATACTACCAGGGAGACGATTACTACCCCTAGTACGAGGGTGGTGACGCAGGGCAGGACTCCATCGACCCTCCAGTAGAGTAGTCGCTTCTACACCCTACTTTTCAGGTGTGGATGCCTTAGGTTTTGTTTATTCTTTAGTCTAGGATTAGATCAATAATTAATTGTGTGCATATAATGTCATTAACATTAAGTAAACAGTTAAGCGTATGCCATTAATTAAAGACTAGTTATGCATATATAGGAAATGCATTCATATTAATAATGTGATTAATAAACTTAAAAGTACCATTAATCAACACTTGCATCTGGTATGGATCAGGATAGTGAGACCGAGTGAGATAAGAGCGTTTTTCCTAGGGTTTCCATTATCGGGAGATTGTCCCAAGCCATTGCCGGAGGTCTCCTTATGAAGGCGATCGTGGGCAACGCGTTTCTGATGATCACTCAGCAGACCAACCGTCAGGCAGTACTGCGGTCACTTGATGGTTATTTGTATTGTACTATAGTATATTATATTCCCTGTTGGACTTGACTTGGACCATGGGTATGTGCCACGATTATCAGACTTCCTCTCGTCTCTCCATGTATTCAGTTTACGAGTACCACGTATTACTGCTCACTCCCTTTGGCCCGAGTTTGAGATTGGAGCTTCCTATAGGGTCCAGACGAGTAGCTTCAGGCAACCAGGTTGATCTGTAGGCACGGTTCCTGTCATATTGGGATTTGTGAGGTTGATTCTGGATTTATGTGAGTTATGATTGGACCATTGAGTGAGGGTGCTTGATTCTCGTATCACATTATATATTTATCCACCATATATTACTATATTATTATATATCCTCCACTTCTCCAGATATTTTTCAGATTTCTTTGGCATGTCATTACATACAGTGTAGTTCTATTCATAACACTTTAGTACACGTAGAAATTGCAAGTTAGGATCTTAAAAGTGTTTAAGTACGATTTAGTTCTAACTAGATAATAACCAAGACCTTGTTGGCTCACTCTATCACCACACTGAGTATTAATGTACTCATCCCACAATACTTTGATTTGTGGAGACAGGTTCAGGTTTGGTTGACATAGCAGAGGAAGATTTAGCAGAAGACCAAGCCGAGCTGGAGTAGTCATCTTATTATTTATTATCATTAGGATTTTGTTTGACTTTAGCTGGAAATTTTGATATGTAAACATTTACCGACCCTTTTGATGTATGAACAAACTAATCTTTTATTATGTGATATTATTTATGATGTTTATCTGTGACACTGTTTTATAGCCTTACGTGTGCACAATAGTGCGTGCATACGTGGCTGGGCTGTCCTCCCCAGATTACGGCTTGGTTTGGGGTGTGACAAAAAATGTATTAGAATTAATTTGTTAGAGTTAATAAGTTCCGTTCATTTTGACCCTTTTGATCTAGTATCCGGTTAACAACAAATTTTATAAAAAATTATATGAAAACATCGTGTGTTAAATTGAGTAAGATGGTTTGGATTTGAAATTTGAATTTTTAATTTTAAAATTATTCATGAAATATAGAACTTGTGGCATTTGTGGCACCATAACCCACTCTTTTTAGATTAGGTAGGGCAAAATTATTTTGTTAGTATTCCTTTAGGATTTGACACAATCTTGTAAAAATTATACCATTCGAACTTCTTTTAAACCAAATTATATAAAAAATATATATACCGACTTACATCTAGAGTCGTTTTTCGAAATTCAAAATTTAAACAATCAATCAAAACCATTCAAATTGTTCTCCATATTAGAATATCCTTGAAAATCAAATTTTATATTTTTCAGATATTTTTTCTATATATTATAATATTTTAAAATTGGAGGGCCTAAAAACTTCAATTATACTTTTTTTAAAATATCATAATAAATAGCAAATATATAGAGAGAGAGAGAGGAGGGTTCTAGTGTCCACCTTTTTGAATGCCTCCAAATGCCTCAAACTCACATTATTATTATTATTATTATTATTATTATTATTATTATTTCAAAAATTAAAGTTCAGATATTAAATCCAAACCGTTATTTTTGTTTAATTTAATGAGCGATGCGTTTTTATATAAATTTTATAAATTTTCGAAATCATTTGATACTTGATCAACAGACTGAATAATGAACGAATCTGTTTAAGTATGATAGATTAATTTGAATACGTTTATGTTTTTGCTTCTCGGTCATGTATCAAATGAAGTAAAAAATTTATAAAACTTAGATAGAAACGCATCGCTCGTTAAAATGAACAATATCAACGGTATGAATTTGACGTTTAAACTTTAATTATTTAAAAAGAAACAATAAAGTAAGTTTGAGATATTTTGGGCACACAAAAGGTGGGCACTTGAACCCTATATAATTTGGCTTCTAAAAAAATTTCAACATGAAAAATAACTTAAATGGTTCGAAATAACTATTTGAATTTTAAATTTCAAATAAAGACTTTAGAGTACGGAAATGATTTGTACTCTGAGTGTACTATAGCCAACCTCACAATCATTTATACATTGATTCCATAGTCGATCTGTTTCCACATCTACCGTGGTAGAATGTTCAAGGGTTTGTTCAAAAGTAAGATCCAATGTCAATTGCTATTAGTGTGAAAAAATAAAATAAAAGATCCAATATCAGTTTGTTGGTTCTTTTAATTTAACCATTAGATATATTTCTTTTATCATTTTAGTTACATCGGTAAAAGACTAAAAGAAATTGTAGAGTTTCAACTCCATTTCCATAAACATCAAAGAGATGATTAACTTGTCAAAATTTAGATCTTTGTTTTATTACATTCCAATGTACAGCAATATTAAATACAAATAATATAAAATTTTGTGTGCATGCAGTGTACATGTTTTTATAACGAAATAAGTATGAAACATGACTTATACCGCAGTGTAAGCTTGCCTTATCGATCGAGTATTCTTTTACGTGTTTGCTTGTTTCAAATCTTGCAACCTTATCGATCGATTACAATTATCAAAACTCAAACCACACAAATCGCAGTACATAAATTACCAGACTTGATGCACTCTCTCGAGTGATTTCAAATTAAACTAATAGGTTCTCTATTTCTCTTCTTTATTGATGGCCCAGCTGGAGATATTTACAACAGCTTTTATTACTTCCCTGTTTTCGTTTTTTTTTAAAATTGGGTAATTTAGAATATCCATTGCAGTTTTCATTTTATGTTTCTTAGTTTGTATTCGACTGTTGGCTATAATAAAAGCCTGGTTTTCTTCTTGGGAGCTTTTGTTTCAAAAAAAATAAAAGAGAAAATAAAATAAAATAAAAGGGGTAGAATATTGATTGAACCAGGTCTGGTTTTTTTTTTTTTTTTTTTTTTTGAATGGTAACCAGGTCTGTTTAGAAGTGTTGCTCACGAGTGCCCTTTTTCGCCAGCTGTTGTTCGCTGTGGTTCCTGCGCTGAGTTGTAAACTTATCGTAGGAATTTTGGACCTTTCCATGTAATGGGCTTGTTCTAAGAATTCGACGGACGTATTTTCGGCCCATTAAATTTTGATGAGATCTTCTGATTTTTAAACTAATCAATTTCATTAATTTTATTTAGATTTGACATATATAAGTTGTGCTTCTTTTTAAACAGAGTGGCATAATTATCATTTAAATTGCAATCATTAGTGATGCATTAAACTTATGCTTTTTCTGTTATATATGTTTCTAGTGTTGATCCATAGAGAAAATTAAAGTAGCACCTAAAGAATCCAAATTTCTCTTACAAAAGTACATGACAAATTCCTGTTGCAAGATCACCTACAAGTGGATTCTTGGAAATTTTTATTATTTATCACCTGCATTAACTATGTTAAATAATTTCTACATGCATCTGGACTATGTAAGGTCAGCAAGTAAGAAATTAACGATGATTTCAAAATAATTATCTGCTCATTCAAATATCGAATAACATTTCCGATTTATAATAGAAATCCTGCATAGAATTAGTACCCAGTTCTTTAGAAATTAAAACCCTGATTAATGTGAGAACCATCTCACATGAGGACGAATAGAAAAAGGCCACAAACACTTGTTCAGTTGTTCTCATCTAACCAGAATCCCTGCCAAAATTGCACGGCAGCTGATCGCCTCAGCTTTTGTAGTTTCGTAGGCCTTTGTAGATGTAGCTAGACCTGAGCCTTTACAGGGACAGTCATATCAAATCCACTATACGAAAAGAAAAACGCAAGATCCAATGAACTACGGCCTTTGACCTTTTACCGGGTTTGAAGCGCTTTTGGGCCCATGACCCATTACACTCTCTCATCTTTTTTGTCTTTTACTCTCTACATAAGTTAAAATGTTTCACTGTTGTAACATCTTTTAATGTCTTTGGAAAATCAAAGATATTTTAACCAATGAGCTTTTTTTTTTTTTCCTTTTATAATGTGAGTGAACTTATTGAAATCCGGTTGCTGTCATTGTACATTTCGGTGATCATTTTCATTAAAGTTAACAAATCACTCTATATAATATAATGCTATTAGATAATTCATATAAAACTTTGAATCAGTGAAATCGGGTAAATCACAAGGTCTTATTTTCCTTTTCCTTTTTTCCTTTCATATATTTTTCTCCTGAAGCTGCTAATTAGTTGCGTCTTGATACTTTGCAACATTGCAGTACATGTTATATTTTTTTATTTCAACATTAGATTCAGTTAAAATTAGTTGGATAATTAAAATCTAAGATAAGAACTTAAAAACCGGAAATATTTATTTATGAATTAAAAGGAAGAAAAGACTAACAGAAGAAAAAAAAATTACTGACAGAGCATAGATCTTCGTTCTCATGAGTTATCTAGTATTACAGTTCTCCTTTCCCCTTTAATTTTGATGTACCTTTGTTTCTTTAATCCTATACGGTTTTCAATATTATATATTTTAAACTTTCAATTTATAACATTAATAAGCTGGAGTTACAATTTTTTTTTAAAAAAAAAAATGAAGTTCCAGTTCTTTTCATAAAATTCAAATTATGTGATAACGAGTATTAAGAATTGAATCAAACTTTTAGCTAAGTATTGACCGAGTTAGGTACGTTCACTGTAGTATTAATTCCGGATAAAGAACAACCCATTATACTTTGAATCTCGATCTCCATCTAATTCATATTAAATGGACTGTTAGGTGTTAACTGATTAACTCAACGATACCGAATAATGTTGAGACGATGCATAGTACCAGTGCAAGACAAATCTCCAGGCTCCAGTTTCCGGTACCGGGTTGAAAAAACGAGATGCACCGGAGCAGTTCCCTCACATTTCCTTATTTATCATACACTGTCCCTTCACTCTAACATTGTTTTGTCATGTACAAACACTTTTTTTTTATCGTCTAAATTTCTCTGTCATGTGGGTGTCATCTCTTTTATCACCATCTTGTTGTAGCCTTCCATCATCCGGTATCTAACTTTTGGGCTTCTCTGTTCGTGACATCAAAAATGAGAACAAAACACTGTGGTGTCAAACCATGGTCTAGCCTTTGTCCAAATCTTGATAGTTGAGTTAGCATTTACACATTTTTTTTCTAAAAAAATTTGCAATTACATTGTAATGGCAAATACATAGCATAGATGTAGAACTCTGCTTTGTATCCGCAGCACAGAATTCAGGCCAAGTCAAATCAGAAAGACAATCAAAAGAAAATCCTCTTATCTGATAATAAAATAAAGTCAACAATGGAATGATGAGAAATTGTCCATATATTTTTGTGATTAAAGATATTTTCTGTGCATACTTCTCTCTACTTGTAACATCGGTTTATCCAATTTTGTAAATGTCACCCATGTGGTTCTATTTTTCACGAGAGTGTTATTTTGGGGTAATATTAATTGCTATCTTTTCCCAATGTTGCATTGTCCCCGTAAAAAGACCCAAAAATGTCATTCCTTGTCTACTGACACGCAGTTGGGATTAGCTGAACAAATAGTGTACAATTGCACAAGTTCTAAGTTCTAACTAAAACAAAAAGTTCTTTTAACATTAGTTAACGTTAAATTTCTTTTTTCATATAAAAAAAAATGGTCTATTAATTTTTTTTTTGAAGTTAAAAGCCCGTAGGCAAATGGTCTATTAATTTGTTGAACGTATTTTGTAGGTTAGTTTAATAATAATTTATATAAGGAAGGAGCAAAATGTACTTTCGTATATCAATCCGTTCTGTTTTGCACGACGATCACCTAAATGGAATCTTATTTGCCTCCGGTACATTATTAAAAGAAAAAAAAAAGTTAGAGAGCGAAATTAATTGTACATGAACAAAGTATTTTAAAATGCAGTCCAAAATACTTATTGTATAATACATATATGTAATAGAAAAGCCGCACAATGTACCATTTAATAACAAAACTCTAATAATTTCTTAAAATTGTACGCCTGATTAGACATAATTGAAGAAAAAAAGAAAGAAAAAAGCAAATTAGGAACGGTCGAAAACAAAGCCTCATCTTGTCCTGGTCTGTTCAACTGGATGTCTGGATGGGCTCTTAGAAAGACTGATGATAATTCATAATCCTCAAATTCGACCAAACTCGTTGCAAGTCCATTCCAACCCAATTCATTTTGACTAAATCTGTGCAATTGTACTGGCATGTCCGTGACAAGTCACTAGTACAAATTACTCTAGAACAAATTTAATATTTATTTGAACCAAAAATAAAGCTTAATTACTTTACATTCTTAGGAAAAATGTTAAATTGTGTGAAGCACTCAGACAATTTCTGGTTTTAAGTATGAACACGTTTGGATTATGAATTAGTTATAAATTAAGGTTAGGATGCTAACTCAGGTTTTCAGTATATTCGCTCATTCAATTTTTTTATTAAATTAATGAAACAATGAGATTAGTAACTCTCTTTCGAACAGCTATTCACTTATCCAAACTCTAATAAATTAGGAATACTTACTAATAGAACCACACAAACATTGTGAAATAGCATTTTTCTCTATTTCTGTAACATGATACTCTATAATTATTTGTGTGTCGGATATAATTGCTGATAAAAATGACTCGCTTCACCAACATAAAAATAAATTGACAACACATTGTTTATTTCTTATTTTTGTGACCCCTTCATATTTTTGTTTTTACCATGTCTCAATCTCTCTTTTGTGACATCTTTCACATGTATAATGTTTGACAATTAATATGTCAAGAAAAATAAATATTATTATATAAGCGCATCTAAGTATATTATATATTAAAAGCAGTGGCAGCTATATATTTTTTTATAATTAAATGTCAGTAAGAATTTCAAAATCGAGCGAAGCTCGATGAATCCCTCTAGTAAAAATAACATTCAATCATCTTGGCTGATATTTTTAATATAACATTTTCATAATAACAAGTTTCATATTCTGAATACTTAAAAATCATTAGTATTTTATATTTTTTTTCTTTCTTTTATTCAAAAGTTTATTTCTAATTTACGTATGTGTCTATGAATTTATTGTTTATATATTTAACATATTTCAGCCAAACAGCTTTAAATTTTTCTTTTTTTTCGTAACTCTACAGTTTTAAAATTTTTTCACCATATGATGCCAAAACACACACTGTTTACAGCTTCTAGCTCGTAGGTTCTACATACTATAGGGAGATCCATGTCATTAAATTTCAGTTTATATGAACCTAGAACATGCATGACACATGATGATATATAGCAAGTTATAATATATATCTGTATTCTTGTAATTTTTTCTTTCGGGGAACGAAATTGTTTTCTTATGATATGCTCTTAGTTTTTGTCTCTTGGAGTTTTTTTGATAGACAAGTAAAATAGAACGGATGTAGCACCCTCCTTCTATAAAAGAGAAGCTAGATAATTTACATTACTTATAGAATATTACTTCGGAAATGTTAAAAGGTTGTTCGATTTATGCTTTAATTAAACTTAAAGCACGTAGTCCTAAAATTTTGGGACAACTTTTCACAATCAGTTCTTTTTTTTTTTTTTTTTGAGAACATACTATTGTTGTTGGTTACCACATGATATTAAAATGACACCTAAAAATATTTTGATTATTTAAATTAAATCAACATCAAATCATTCAATCAACCTCATGATGTATCAATCATTAATAGTTTAAAATTAAATAATTTAGTTTGTGCTTCGGTTTTATTTTAATTTTCATACATACATGCGCAGAGGATCCAATTTTTTTTTCTCTAATCAAATTGATAGAAATATAGAATGGTACCAAAAGGGCTCTGAATGGCATTAAAAAGGTGTTATTACGTCGTCTTGTATATGTCCAATCTGTCGCAATAGTGTCAGAGTTTCGGAAGTCTCAACTGAGGTCCTCCTCACATTCGTTATTTAATTTAGCCTTTAATAGGAAAAAATGAACTATGCCTCTATCCAAAATTCAACCAGGCACAAATGCTTCATTCGAAAATTAATCTCCATATTATAATTATTAATTTATATGTTTTTTTACTAACTATATATTATTACCAGTGAATTTGTGTAGGTTTTATATATCATTTATACACAATTACACATTTATATTTATGATTCTTGTGTATTTTAGTTTACGACTTTTTGTGTGATTTATTTTCTTTTCCAAGTTTTGGTGATTACTATATGACACTTCTGTTCATCAACTTGACTCTATTGCATATTTGTATATATCTTTGTTTATCAAAGCAATCTGCTAAGGTGTTTTGAGAGGACTAGATACCAGCTATATTTTTTTTGTTTTTTTTTGCTTCAATTTGTTATTTGTTTTTACTAGCAAGTAAGTCCGTAGGACCGTCGGATCCGAATCGTATCTTCAAATATATAGCTTGGTTTGCATAAAGACAAACTCAACTTTTATGATGGCAGAAAACAACCAAACATCACAGGAGATGATATAATGCATGGATTATATAAACAAAACGCAACCTATGATTTATTGTGTATATATATATATAAAAGCAATAATTAGGCAACAAAAACTTTGTTCTTTAGAGGAGGGTCCAAACGTCTCTATTTTTCATGCCTTCATTTTTGTCTGTTTTTTTGTTCTTAACAAGAAAATTTTACAATTAATATCTCAAATAACAAACTAACACTACATAAGTTTTTATTATTTATTTATTATCTGCTCATAAATAAATTACAATATCTTAACTTCTTCTTTTTTAATAAGAATTAAGATCTTGAAAAATCAATAACCCGGAATAGCAACATTATTCTTTACAAATTCTCGATTCCAATAAAAATGATATTGAAATGCCATATTTTTTAAAAAACAAATATTATATAGAGAGAACATAGATTACATCTCTCTACTTTACTTTTGATATATTGGAATTTTAAATGTTAATTTATTTAAGTATAAAAAATTAAAAATAATTAAAGGCCCAGTGGGAGACAATGGAAAAGATATTTAAACACTCTTTCATTGAGATACATTAGGTTAAACCAAGTAAACATATGATATATGTAATTAACTTCAGGCTTGCCTATACTAGAAAGCTTCATATATATTAATTATATGAGGCTCATGCTTAGGAAAACCTGACAGATGCCTAATTTCTCTATCGTCTGTGACATTGAAGACTATATATCACTGTCAAATGTTAAACCCTATAACTGCACAGTAACTACAAGGCCTAACTAATTTAGCATTTTTCCTTTTCAATTGGGTATCAATGAAAAGGACCATATATCATTATCTTATATGTAAAGTTGGTAAAGGAATATAACGGCCTCTCATAAGTCCTAGAGGAGCTACCATAAAAGAACCTACGCCTATAGATGCCTACAATATTAAACAGGAAAGAGACAGAGTTAATGCAATAGCTAGAAAACCACGCAATTAATTGGTTCCAGTGAACAGTGCTCAACAAAAGAAACAAAGGCGCTTTATAGTCAAAATTCTACATATTTCCATGTATTGTTGTTTTGTTATGTACTTATGTTGTCATTCGGATTGCTTTAGAATTCATCGGGCTTTTAGTTATGTAGTATTTATATAAACTTTTGTGTGAGAGAGAATCAATCTAATTTTAATTTAATACTTGCGACTGTTGCGACTTACATCTCTTATAACTCCCTTGATTTCCTTCTCTTCCTAGCTAGTTGACGAAAAGCTAATTAATTAAGCAATTGTATGAATTTATAGTCTGTGCTCAATTATACGTACGCTACTGAAGCTAAGAAATAAAAATAGTACTAGAAAGTTTATTAATTAGTTGGTTTATCAATGTACAACATTTTTAAATAAATACAATCTAACTGATCATATACATGTCTAAAATATGTGTAAAAATAACTCTATATATATGACCCATAAAAGAAAAAGGTCGCACATATATATCTATTTTTTTTCTTTGATGTTCTAACCCAAAAAATATTAACCTTTACTTCTCAAATGCATTGTAAGGTTTCAATCAAATAATTATAAGTTTTCAGCGTATATATATATTCTCCTTTTTTTTGTTTGTAACATAAAATCCATGCATGCAATGGTTAGCTAGAATAGTGTGCATGCACTGTAAATTCTCACTTATTCTACGAGTAACCAGTGCTTGATCCAATTAAACACCCTCAAACTGTTCACACAAATAAATGAAGAGGCATCTGTGTATGAGTCTCAGCAAGTCAACATGGAATGTTAAATTATTTATTTATTTTTCTTTTTCCGTGGCTCGTGCAGAGAGCCACCATACGGGCATGGCAGGCGCGCGATTAATGGCAGCCGTCTGATTCCTTCCTTTCTGTCTTCATATCGTTTGTGCGGGACCAGAAGCACAGACATGCTTTTGCGATGCATTTATTGTAATTCAGAGTTCATAAAGTCGTGATAGTGATTTGGTTATTAGTTATTAGTACCCTGTGATGTTAAATATTTTATGTGATGGTGTCGTGGTTACGCTCGAGAGCTGAGACATCCATTATAAAACTTTTCTTCAGTATTTCAGTTGATAATTGGTTAGTCTTAGAGAATCTCTGTTCCGTTTGCAAAGCAATTGAAATTCAATTGCAAGAATTTGGAGCAACCATTAATTCTACAATATAGTTACACATGTCACCCCATTATTTACGATTACGTTGCAAGTACTAAGAGAATATTAATTTCATTAATTACAAGAGATTGTCCTCTGTACCATATTACTGGGTGGCACAACTAGAATTGCAAGGATGAAGATGAAATAAAATTAATAAATGGATAATTGTACTATATGTTTCTGTGACAAAAAATAGTATTTTTTTTTTCTTATGATTACAAGAAAGAATTTGGTCCTATATACAGCTATTATTGAAATTAGAGGGCATATCGAGCTTCGCTCGATGTAGATATCTATAATAAGAATATTTTTATTATGTTTCTATAGTTTAATTATGTTCATTTTTTGATATATGGTTAAGATATATTTATCTTTAGAAATATAGTTTAGTTATTGTAGGTAATTTGATTTGCTTAAATTTAAAGAGTTTGATCAATTTAAAGAAAAAATTATAGGTGTGTAGATATAGTTATAGTTATCTGAAATAATATGATTAATATGATTTATATTATGTTGATATTATTCATGAAATGTAATATGTTTATAAATGACTTAAATAAAAAAATATATATCTTAAAAGATCTGATGTTTTTTTCTATTTTCAATTGAATTAATTTAATTTATATTTTGTAAATCGAAATTAAGAATGGTGATGAAGAAAAATTAAGGTGGAGAGGGACTTTAAGCAACACAAAAGAGATGGAGACATGATGAAAATGAAAATAGGAAGGGGTCACAAAAATTAGAAACAAAATAATGTGTTGTCAAATTATTATCTGATGTTGAACCGAGTCAGTTTTATGAGCAATAACACCCGACACACAATTAGTTACAAAGTATCACATTACAGAAATTAGAAAAAATGCTATTGCACAACTATTTCTCAATGCTTGGAGTGTCGGATGATATTAAACTAAAGGATTCCGACACCCACACATCTTTATTTATAATATTTATGCACTCCTTTTTCCTCTATCTGACTATCTCTGTTCCTTTCTCTTCAAATCAGTTTGCATGACAAACATTTCTTGTTATTTTATTTGCGAATAAGGGTGTAGAGCTTCTCGCATGCAGTAAATTTTCCAGGCATGAATGAATCGGTATATCTGGTAAAGATAACCATTTCACTTCACAAAAACGAATTAAAAATTATAAAAAAAAATAGTTGTCAAGAGCTTCCAATAATGTCTTCTCTTAACTCTTATCAAAGGCTTAAAAAATATAGCAAGTCCGTAGGACCGTCGGATCCGAATAATTAAGCACTAAAGCTTGTGGTCATTAAAAAACCAATAATATTTAATTAGTACAGTCCTGCTGCTTCTGCTGCCGCAATGCGTACTATTAATTGACAGGTCGCACTGAGTCGTTGACACATGAATTTCAAAATTCTCTCTTCTAAGCCATTTTTATGGGACTTGCATGCATGGCATATCAGTGATGCATTAACATACGTACAGTACTACTCTCAATTAATAACTACCACGTACGTACTAGTAGTAACGGGCGGAACCAAGTGGAAGCCAAAGTGTGCTTGGCACACTTAAATTTTTCAAAATTACCCTTATAAATTTAAAAATTATATACTAATTCTTCTAAAATATAGAAAAAAAATTGTATTTGGCACACCCAAAAACTCAAAAAAATTCATACTATAATTTTTTGCCTACTCCATTTGAGAATCCTGGTTCCGCCCCTAAGTAGAGATTACTGTAGAGTAGTAGTAGTCGGTACTACTATAACAAATTGAGACTGTTAGGTCTACTGGGTGACAATTCAATGTCCGAATCCTCTGTGATAAATATAGACATGTCAAATTGCTGGTGAGTTTGAGGGATCTGTAACATAGTAGGATGACCAAATTAATTTAATTTAATTAGAATCAATTAATAAAAATATTAGGAGAATTAATTGATAAAAAAATTGTAAATTTTAATGATTAACATATTTATAAAATTCAAATAACATACAATTAAATCAAAACTAACATAAAAATCGATTCGAATTCGAAATTTTTGACTTTGTGTAAACTCTATAATTAATATAAAATATTCTAGTAAAATCAAAGCTTAATTTAATATGAAATCTATTGTTGATTTGATTAAATCCTAAGGAAAAACGTAATTAAAATCAATTTAATTGAGCTGCCACACTCTTGGCCACAGAGTTTGCGCCACAGGAGATTCCGACGACACAAACTTAATAAAATTCGGAGAACAGTTGGCACCATCTCCTTTCTTTCCTTCTCTTCGCCTCTTATCTTTCCGCTCCGTCAGATCTTCTCCGACTTCCTTCTCGACGTCGCACCGTCTAGCACGAAGATTGAAGCCGATCGAGTGTGGCCAACCAATCACAGCGAGCCACAGTCGAGAAAAAGAGAGAAGCCATCGTAGCCGTGAGATGCTACGATGGAGGAATCGGTAAGAGTAAAAAAATTTGGAGAATTTCGTTTATAATCTTCGCCGTCGATTTTCCTCTCCTTTCTTTTCCATTTTTGCCTTTAAATACCTCTGTTGAGGTGGGTTTTTGGTTAGCCGTGTTGAACAAAAATTCCACAAAAGAAAAAAAAGAGAGAGAAAGAGAGAAAAGGGGAGAGACTGAGCTCGGGAGGAAGGAGAGGGATTTCATAGCTAGAGATTGAGGTATAGCTGTCCTCTTTACTAATTGTTTTGAGTTAACTCAATTAATTTGTCAATTATCCGAAAATTAGGGTTTTGTTTGATTTCGGGTTAATTAGTCCCATGTTAATATCTGAGATTGGAATTGAGTTTAACTGGGTAATTCAAGGTGGAATAAGGGATTTAAAATCAAAGTGAGGCAGTGATTAGGTTTGAGTATGAGAATATTAGGGTTTTGATGCTGTCTTGATGAATTTTGATCAGAAATCATTGAAATTTGGGGTTATTCAGTTTAGCAGTGCTTGAGGGAGGTTATGAGAGGCGATTGGCAGCGTTTAGAGGCCAGGTACCAGTCTCTGGTACGCTAAACGTACCACTGGTACGTTACTGGCAAAGCATCGGAGTGCTAGGGACTGAATTGCAAGGAAATTACCAGTTGAGGACGGAAGTGTAAAGAAAAAAGACTTAAAAGATATTTTTAAGGACCTGTTTGTAAAGAAAAGGACTGAATAATAATTAAAAAGGACCTATTTGTTAAATAAAGGACTAATTCGTAAACAAAAAGGATCTGTTCGTGAAAGAAAAGGACTGAACTGTAAATAAAAAGGATCTATTTGTAAATAAAATGGACTGATTTGAAAAAAAAAATTTCTGAGTTGGGCTGTCGTAGGTGGGCTTCGGCCTGTGGAAGAAAAGAAAAGAAAAGGAAAAAAAAAAAAAGGGTATTGGGCTGCGTTTGGTTTGGCCCAATGCCGAAATAAAACTAAAATTTATAATTTCTACATTTAATTACCAAGTTTAATTAATACTTAAACAAATCCAAAATAAATTAACTCCTAAACTTTAATTAATAAGTTCAAATTTATATTTCATAAATAATTTAAATTTCTTGATTATTATATAATAAAAAAAATATATTAAAAAAATTGTTTAAAGTAAACATAAATTTACTAATTATTAATAATTAACTAATATTAAAGAAAGTATTTATATTATAAATATAACACTATTTAATTAAATAATTATTTAAAAAAATAAAGAAGTAAATAAATAAAATAAATAATTAAGAAAACAAATTAATTAAAGATAAATCAAAATAAATCAAAATAAATTCAAATAAATTCAAATAAAATGAAATTAATTTAAATAAAATTTATTAAAAATAAAATAAAATAAGATAATAATAAATAATAATTAAATTATTAAAAACACAAGCAATTACTATAAAATCTATTAGAAAACTCAGTCAGTCTGGTAGCTTAAGCCGGACCACCCTTTCTAAAATAAATAACCATTAGTTGATTAATAACGGTTTTTATTAATCACAGGGGATTGGACTGAAGAAGCCGACCAGCCGAACACAGGTGCGGATACGTGGATTTCTATAGAAACTTGTTGGTAATTTTAAATTAATGCATAAGCATGCTGATCCCCGTTGTTATGCATTTATGAATTTATCATATTAGATTATAGGAACAGATATTACAACTCATGTTGAATCCATCTCCGTATTCATTGATTTGGAATATAATAGGCAAGTTTGAATGTCAAATTAACGGAAGAGCTAAATCCGTCTAGCTCGACCCAGTCTTGCCTAAAGACATCAGATCCGAATTGTGCAAATGTAATGGAATAAGGAAAAGACATAAAGGTCAAACCACTCTCCGGAGTCGGTCGGCCACCGGCTTCGGCCAGTTCGGTAGCGCTATTTGAATATGGAATTCCCTCGTGTGCCCGGGGTTAGGGATTCGTCCCTCGTGTGTCCAGTGGGTTAGGGAAAGGTTTCCTCCTGTGCCCAACCGGTTGGATTAGGAAACCTGAGTGGGTTATGATTATTTATGATTATGATTATGATATGACTTGCTTGACTTTATCTCTTATTTGTGTTCATGCATGATTGTTACAGATGGTACTGATTGGACCATACCTACTTCGTTGTGCGGTATGCAGATGAAGATATATATTGATTGCATCGCATTATGTTTATTCTTCTTATTTATATTACTTATTTATTATATCTCTTATTTCATGTTGATTATTATGGGTATTATTTCTAGACAAAGATTTCGACTAGAAATCCACGTCTGGAACTAAAACCCGCACTGAGATATATTCTTTCTCACTTGATTTTTGGTGACATGTTCCTCGGCGGTTGGGGGTTCCAGGGGACGCACAGGCCAGTCAGGGGCCCTCCGATAGCAGTCTTTGACGGCACCTTCTTTCACCAGCGTGTCTATGTCCCACACCTTCAGGCATATGTCACGCATCATATCTCTTTTGCCCCCACCGGCGTATACTTTTACATTGAGCACAGTGCACCAGTTCCAGCTCCAGCTCCTCCCCCGGCCCCTGCACCGGAGGTCCCTCCTGTCATTGTGATTAGTTCCGACTCTGAGCAGGAGCCGGAGGAGGAGGAGGAGGTGGATGTAGAGTAGATGTTTTGTAGTTTGGTTTGATCAGACTAGTGTTAGCTTTTGAGTTATACTAGTATAGCCTTGGTGTAGATATGGGCTATACTTAAGTCTTGTTTATAGACTCTAGTTCCGGAGTTGAGTCACATTTTGAGGAGATGTTGCTGTATGAGACTTGATACTGTGATGTATATTTGGTTATGTGTTGTTGTTGTTGCTTTATTTTTATTACCTTTATATTTTCTTCCTATCGTCACATTGATAATATTCGATTATATTATCAAAAGAAAAAAAATATATGCGTCTTTTAAAGGTTAATTTATAATCTAAGCCTTGCGGAAGTACTAGAATCAGTACTTTCGTGGCGGGATTCTGTCATATCATCTCGTGATGTGACAGTCTCTTGTGGTGGTATCAGAGCGGGGTTGGTTTAAGCCCTAACCAGTCCTGCGACAGTCTGGGTAGAGTACGGGCTAAGACGACATTTCAATTTCTGCATTAAAATAGGCATGCATGCATTTCATTTATTTGTTTGCTTGAAGAATAGTTATATTTATATGTTAACAGTTGTTTTAGGAACGTAATTATTAACGCTAGCGATCAGTGATGGAGAATGCCCGTGGAAGACGCAGTGGAAGACAAGCCCAGGAACCTGAAAGGGTAGAATTGGAAGATCAAGAGGTGAATCGCCTGTTGCAAGCTTATGAAAGAGGAAGAAGAGTAGCTGACAGAGCGGAACAAGGTCCCCGGGATCGGGAGGATGCCACATTTAGAAGATTTGCTTTTGCTCGATTGGGACCACCTAAATTTGACGGGGAAAGTGGATTTAAAGCAGCTGAAGAATGGTTGGCTGCTATGAAGTCGCGATTGGAGGTATGTCAAGCTCCGCTTGAGCAACAAGTTTCTTTGGTTACTTATTACCTTGAGAATGCTGCTAGGTTTTGGTGGGAAGGAGTCAAAAGAAGATATGAAGGAGATGCTGCCCGAATCCCGTGGGCATGGTTTGAGGAAAGGTTTGAGCAGCGATTTATGGGAGCAGTACACAAAGAAGCAATGAGAACAAAGTTTGTGACACTCAAGCAGATGGGAAGAACGGTGGCTAAGTACAACAACCAGTTTCTCAGCTTATCTCAGTATGCACCGAATATTGCCAATGATGCCTACAGACAAAGGCGTCAGTATCTGGATAGGTTAGATCTAGATATTGCAATGACGGTGGATAACAAAGCCAATCAGAGCTTGCAAGAGTTAATGGATGCTGCAGAGCAGATGGATGTATATCATAAGAGGAAGGCCCAGCTTCGCATAAATCAAAGTAGAAATGTGCGTGGAAGAGGGGTAATGGTGCCAGGGCGGGGTGCTCCAATGACACAAATGACCAGGCCCTTTAGACCGCCTATACCCTCTTCTGTTAGGCCGACTCAGCCAGTCAGTGCAGCTCCATCAACTGGAGCCAACTGGTGTAGAAGATGTCAACTTCCGCACCCGGAATCTCAGTGTTGGCACATTAATCGTGCTTGTTTTATATGTGGAAACACCGATCATTGGGCTAGAGATTGCCCAAAAGCTTGGAGTAACCAGCAACAGAAAGGAACTACTTCTGGAACCAATGCTGGTAGGGGTAGAGGAACACCACCTCGTGGTCGTGGTGTGGCACGTGGAGGCTTCAATCAGCGAGGACCAGCAGTACACGCTATGGAAGCCATGGATGAACCAGCAATAGAAGAAGTGCCAGTAGAGGAAGAAGTTGGCGAGGAAGGAACAGAAGACCCCAATGCAACCAAGGCAGATTTATTAACAGGTATTTTACATGTTTCTGGATATCCAGCTTATGTATTAGTAGACACAGGATGCAGGCATTCGGTTGTGTCTAAATCATTTGCTGAGATGTGTGATTGGGTAGTTGAACCAAGTGAAAGAATTCTACAAGTTCAGACACCCTTAGGGCGAGCTACCCGAACAGCTATACATTGCCGAAATCGTGAAGTTCGTGTGGATGGTCGCGAATTGAAGATCGATTTATTAGTAATGGATATTGCAAGTTATGATGTGCTTCTGGGAATTGATTGGCTAACCCAACATTCAGCCATAATCAACTGTGCCAAAAGAGAAGTTATATTCCAACTTCCAAACCAAACCCTAAGCACTTTGAAATGTCGGAAACCTAATGACCCAATACCCTATATTTCTACCCTTGAAACCAAGCATTTAATGGAAGCCGGAAGTACCGCTTATCTTGTCACGGTGATAGACCTAAACTCCACAAATATAAACCTTTCTTCCATTCCAATTATTTCCGAATATCCTGATGTTTTTCCAGAAGAAATTTCCGGATTACCACCGGATCGAGAAATTGAATTTCCTATAGATTTAACCCCAGGAACCACACCCATTTCCAAAACCCCATATCGAATGGCTCCATTAGAACTAAAGGAACTCAAGGTTCAATTGGAAGAATTATTGGAAAAATGATTCATTCGACCAAGTACTTCTCCTTGGGGTGCTCCAGTTTTATTTGTGCGGAAAAAGGATGGAACCTTGAGACTATGTATCGATTATCGGGAATTAAACAAGGTGACAATCAAGAACCGATACCCACTCCACCGAATTGATGACTTATTTGATCAACTACAAGGATCTTCAGTCTACTCCAAAATAGACTTGAGGACGGGATATCACCAATTGCGAATTCGCCCAAGTGACATTGAGAAGACCGCTTTCCGCACCCGATATGGACATTACGAATATTTGGTGATGCCTTTTGGATTGACCAATGCTCCAGCAGCCTTCATGGATTTGATGAATCGAGTTTTTCATGTCTTATTGGATTCATGCGTGGTGGTTTTCATTGATGATATCTTGATATACTCTAAATCCATGGAAGAACATGAGAAACATTTGAGAATGGTACTGGACCGACTACGCCAGCACAAGTTATATGCAAAATTATCAAAATGTGAATTCTGGCTTGAACAAGTGGCGTTTCTGGGTCACATTATATCGGGAAAAGCATTGGCAATCGATCCTGATAAAATTAAAGCTGTAATGGAATGGAGCCCACCAAAGACGGTCACTGAAGTACGAAATTTTCTTGGATTGGCCGGATATTATCGGAGATTTGTACCAGATTTTGCCAAATTGGCTCGACCTCTCACTAAACTTCTACAAAAAGATGTGAAATATGAATGGGGAGAGGCTCAAGAGAAAAGCTTTCAAGAACTTAAGAATCGGTTGGTAACAGCCCCTATTCTTGCTATGCCGGTATCAGGACAGGATTATACCGTATATACAGATGCATCTCGACTTGGGTTAGGGTGTGTATTGACTCAAGATGGACATGTTATTGCCTATGGATCAAGACAGTTAAGGTCTCATGAACAAAATTATCCAACTCATAATTTGGAATTAGCCGCTGTGGTATTTGCACTTAAAATTTGGCGACATTATCTTTATGGAGTTAAGTGCAAGATATACACCGATCATCAAAGTCTCAAATACATATTTACTCAAAAAGAACTCAACTTGAGACAAAGAAGATGGTTAGAGTTGATCAAGGATTATGACCTGGATATTCAGTATTATGCGGGAAAGGCGAACATTGTTGCAGATGCTCTTAGTCGGAAAAGCCAGGTTAATCTAATCACTTTTCTTACTAAGGAACCAAAACTCCTGGAGGAAATGAGACAACTCAAGTTATTTGCGGGATTTTCCCAAGAGACAGTACATATGTTCTCCTCTAGAATTTGGAAAACTGAAGGTCCATCTGAAATGACGGTGGCAATGACGGGAATGATAGCCTCTATATTTGTTCAAACCAATCTACAGGATCAATTAAAGGAGGCTCAAGAAAAAAGATACTAAATTTGAGAAATATCAGGAGTTAGCAAAAAACAGACTAGATTCATTTTTCAAGGTTGATGAAACTGGAATTTTGAAATTTAAAGATAGAATTTATGTTCCCGATGATGTTGAAACCAAAACAACAATTTTATCAGAGGCACATGATTCCGGATACACCATTCATCCAGGAGAAGTAAAGATGTATCAGGATCTGAGAAAAGCATTTTGGTGGCCTAATATGAAAAAGGAAGTAAGAGAATATGTAAGAAAATGTCAAATATACCAGCAAGTCAAGGCGGATCGACAAAAACCTGCCGGACTTTTACAACTTCTCTGGAGACCAAGACATAAATTTGAATCAATTACTATGGATTTTGTGACGGGATTTCCTCGAACCACTGGAAGATATGATTCAATTTGGGTCATAGTGGACCGATTAACCAAGGTAGCACATTTTATTCCAATACGAACTGATTTTACCGGAAAAGAGTTGGCGGAGCTATTCATGAAAGTTCAATTCAAATATCATGGATGTCCAAAAGAAATTATCTCAGATCGAGACACAAGGTTTACATCTCGATTTTGGACTAGTTTTCAAGAACAAATGGGCACAAAGGTCATGTTTAGTTCTGCACACCACCCCCAAACTGACGGGCAATCGGAAAGAACAATCCAAACTTTAGAAGATATGCTTCGGGCGTGTATTTTAAGCTTTGGTGGTACCTGGTTAGAGAATTTGCACTTAGTAGAATTTGCCTATAATAACAGTTATCATTCAAGTATAGGCATGTCACCATTTGAAGCTTTATATGGAGAACCTTGCCGGACACCTTTATGGTGGAAACCGCAAGGGACAATAGATCCAACAGGACCACAGCTTATAGCAGAAAGTAATGAGAAGGTCCAAGTTGTGCTTAAGCCATTAAAAGCAGCACAGGATAGATATAAGAAATACGCAGATACAAGAAGACTAGATATTGAGTTCAAAGAAGGAGAAGAAGTATGGTTAAGGGTATCTCCAGTCAAAGAAATTCGACGATTTGGAATGACTGGAAAATTAAGTCCACGTTATATTAGTCCATTCTTAATAACAAAACGAATTGGACAAGTAGCATATGAATTGAAATTGCCCGACCATCTTTCTCAAATACATCATGTGTTCCATGTATCCCAACTTCGACAATACATTAAAGATCCTTCTCACAAGATACCCGATTTCTCGGAATTACAAGTGGAAGGTGATTTAACCTACAAAGAAGAACCAATGCAAATCATAGATAGGAAAATACAACAGCTAAGAAACAAGACTATTCATCTGGTATTGGTTCGATGGGGCAGACATTCGACAAAAGAAGCCACTTGGGAACTGGAAGAAACCATGCGTGAACGCTACCCAGAACTGTTCGGGTAAGCATCGTTCAGGGGACTGAACGATCTTTTTAAGGGGGGTGGAATGTAACATAGTAGGATGACCAAATTAATTTAATTTAATTAGAATCAATTAATAAAAATATTAGGAGAATTAATTGATAAGAAAATTGTAAATTTTAATGATTAACATATTTATAAAATTCAAATAACATACAATTAAATCAAAACTAACATGGAAATCGATTCGAATTCGAAATTTTTGACTTTGTGTAAACTCTATAATTAATATAAAATATTCTAGTAAAATCAAAGCTTAATTTAATATGAAATCTATTGTTGATTTGATTAAATCCTAAGGAAAAACGTAATTAAAATCAATTTAATTGAGCTGCCACACTCTTGGCCACAGAGTTTGCGCCACAGGAGATCCCGACGACACAAACTTAATAAAATTCGGAGAACAGTTGGCACCATCTCCTTTCTTTCCTTCTCTTCGCCTCTTATCTTTCCGCTCCGTCGGATCTTCTCCGACTTCCTTCTCGACGTCGCACCGTCTAGCACGAAGATTGAAGCCGATCGAGTGTGGCCAACCAATCACAGCGAGCCACAGTCGAGAAAAAGAGAGAAGCCATCGTAGCCGTGAGATGCTACGATGGAGGAATCGGTAACAGTAAAAAAATTTGGAGAATTTCGTTTTTAATCTTCGCCGTCGATTTGATCAGAAATCATTGAAATTTGGGGTTATTCAGTTTAGCAGTGCTTGAGGGAGGTTATGAGAGGCGATTGGCAGCGTTTAGAGGCCAGGTACCAGTCTCTGGTATGCTAAACGTACCACTGGTATGTTATTGGCAAAGCATCGGAGTGCCAGGGACTGAATTGCAAGGAAATTACCAGTTGAGGACGGAAGTGTAAAGAAAAAGGACTTAAAAGATATTTTTAAGGACCTGTTTGTAAAGAAAAGGACTGAATAATAATTAAAAAGGACCTATTTGTTAAACAAAGGACTAATTCGTAAACAAAAAGGATCTGTTCGTGAAAGAAAAGGACTGAACTGTAAATAAAAAGGATCTATTTGTAAATAAAATGGACTGATTTGAAAAAAAAATTCTAAGTTGGGCTGTCGTAGGTGGGCTTCGGCCTATGGAAGAAAAGAAAAGAAAAGGAAAAAAAAAAAAGGGTATTGGACTGCGTTTGGTTTGGCCCAATGCCGAAATAATACTAAAATTTATAATTTCTACATTTAATTACCAAGTTTAATTAATACTTAAACAAATCCAAAATAAATTAACTCCTAAACTTTAATTAATAAGTTCAAATTTATATTTCATAAATAATTTAAATTTCTTGATTATTATATAATAAAAAAATATATATTAAAGAAATTGTTTAAAGTAAACATAAATTTACTAATTATTAATAATTAACTAATATTAAAGAAAGTATTTATATTATAAATATAACACTATTTAATTAAATAATTATTTAAAAAAAATAAAGAAGTAAATAAATAAAATAAATAATTAAGAAAACAAATTAATTAAAGATAAATCAAAATAAATCAAAATAAATTCAAATAAATTCAAATAAAATGAAATTAATTTAAATAAAATTTATTAAAAATAAAATAAAATAAGATAATAATAAATAATAATTAAATTATTGAAAACACAAGCAATTACTATAAAATCTATTAGAAAACTCAGTCAGTCTGGTAGCTTAAGCCTGACCACCCTTTCTAAAATAAATAACCATTAGTTGATTAATAACGGTTTTTATTAATCACAGGGGATTGGACTGAAGAAGCCGACCAGCCGAACACAGGTGCGGATACGTGGATTTCTATAGAAACTTGTTGGTAATTTTAAATTAATGCATAAGCATGCTGATCCCCGTTGTTATGCGTTTATGAATTTATCATATTAGATTATAGGAACAGATATTACAACTCATGTTGAATCCATCTCCGTATCATTGATTTGGAATATAATAGGCAAGTTTGAATGTCAAATTAACGGAAGAGCTAAATCCGTCTAGCTCGACCCAGTCTTGCCTAAAGACATCAGATCCGAATTGTGCAAATGGAATGGAATAAGGAAAAGACATAAAGGTCAAACCACTCTCCGGAGTCGGTCGGCCACCGGCTTCGGCCAGTTCGGTAGCGCTATTTGAATATGGAATTCCCTCGTGTGCCCGGGGTTAGGGATTCGCCCCTCGTGTGCCCAGTGGGTTAGGGAAATGTTTCCTCCTGTGCCCAACCGGTTGGATTAGGAAACCTGAGTGGGTTATGATTATTTATGATTATGATTATGATATGACTTGCTTGACTTTATCTCTTATTTGTGTTCATGCATGATTGTTACAGATGGTACTGATTGGACCATACCTACTTCGTTGTGCGGTATGCAGATGAAGATATATATTGATTGCATCGCATTATGTTTATTCTTCTTATTTATATTACTTATTTATTGTATCTCTTATTTCATGTTGATTATTATGGGTATTATTTCTAGACAAAGATTTCGACTAGAAATCCACGTCTGGAACTAAAACCCGCACTGAGAAATATTCTTTCTCACTTGATTTTTGGTTGCATGTTCCTCGGCGGTTGGGGGTTCCAGGGGACGCACAGGCCAGTCAGGGGCCCTCCGATAGCAGTCTTTGACGGCACCTTCTTTCACCAGCGTGTCTATGTCCCACACCTTCAAGCATATGTCACGCATCATATCTCTTTTGCTCCCACCGGCGTATACTTTTACATTGAGCACAGTACACCAGTTCCAGCTCCAGCTCCTCCCCCGGCCCCTGCACCGGAGGTCCCTCCTGTCATTGTGATTAGTTCCGACTCTGAGCAGGAACCGGAGGAGGAGGAGAAGGTGGATGTAGTTTGGTTTGATCGGACTAGGGTCAGCTTTTGAGTTATACTAGTATAGCCTTGGTGTAGATATGGGCTATACTTAGTCTTGTTTATAGACTAGTTCCGGAGTTGAGTCACATTTTGAGGAGATGTTGCTGTATGAGACTTGATACTGTGATGTATATTTAGTTATGTGTTGTTGTTGTTGCTTTATTTTTATTACCTTTATATTTTCTTCCTATCGTCACATTGATAATATTCGATTATATTATCAAAAGAAAAAAAAATATATGCGTCTTTTAAAGGTTAATTTATAATCTAAGCCTTGCGGAAGTACTAGAATCAGTACTTTCGTGGCGGGATTCTGTCATATCATCTCGGGATGTGACAGGATCGAAGTAATATTCCACAATATGTGCACACTTTGATGTTCACATAATAATTTTAATTATCTGTTAATTTTTTTAAAAGAAGTAGCGATATAAATAGTTGTGGAAAGAAACAAATTTGTAAATTAATTTCGCAAGTAATTTTTTAGAGTACATTTTGTTTATTATTGGGAGTTGGAATATATTACATTAATTTGACATTTGAATTAATTTGCCTGTTTTATAAAATAGAAAAATTTATTGACAAGTTGTTGACCTTATGAGTTGGTTATTTATTAAATTTCGCATTGCATCAAAAACCGCTGACTATGTATGTATGCACTGATCATGTCCATTTTATATAAGTCATTTTGATAGGTAAAATTTGCGTTAAAATCCAGTCTATTTCATTTGTGTTATATAAGTACAGTATAATTCCCAAAATTAAGAGGAAGTATCGAGGCAAAATTTTAAGTCATTTTAATATTACACTTTTAATGGTTAAGTTTATCCATTATTAAGAGATCGATGCAAATGGTTATTCTAAATGCAAAATTAATAAAATTTTTTTAATTAGAGAGCAAGACATAATGTAGACATTTATATAACATACACATTGTAGTCCCAAGTAAACTACCAAGTTCGATACATCTTGGGATCCTAACATTTTTAATGGTCCTCAGCAGTAAAAATTTTAGTGGATGTAGTATTTTGACAAATAGACAAAAATATCAGAACACTAGCATGTGTTATAAAAAAATATATATATAAATTTAAATACAATATTCTGAGTTGCTGACATAATATTAATTTTGCATAAGATGCTTTAAATTCTCAACGTAATACAACATCAATTATACTAAATGAGATTTTTTTGCACAAGCCAAATTAACACACTCATGTCTGATAAATTGTTTTTTTAATACTAGTTTCGAACAACTAGAGCGGTATACTAAATAAATGGAAAGCTAATGCAAATGGAACAAAATTTGAAAAGTTTTTCGCAAGAAACAGAACCACCTTAATTGGCTAATCCTATTCAAAATTAGAAGATGAATTATACATCATGTTCTCCTCCTCAACTTCAGCTGATTTGAATGATGGATTTTACCTTAATTAGCTCTTCTTCAACGGCTTCAATGATCTTCCCTTTTTTTTTTTTCTTTGTAGGCATAATAGCACCAGAGGAAGCAACTTCATTCGCTGACTCCTTTACTTGCTCGAGTTGTATATATACATAGGCAATTGCATGTCGTTTACCTTAGGTTCTTTCTCATGCATCTCAGCTTATTAATCACTACTACCTCTGACAGATTCATTATTTCATCCTCCGGCATATCCGCATGATTTCATTTACCTCATTAGTCTCTCAGAACCAAAGAAAAAAATAGTGTTTAGATTTTATTTTTCTTTTTCTTTCTTGGTATGAACAAATAGTGTAGATGCTTCTCTGAAGACCATATATACAATTAAAATATTGTATGAACAAAGTTTACGCCGAAACATATATTTTTTTTATTAAAAAAATATAGCCCAAAGTAAATAAATAAATAAATAAAAATGTTCCAATGAATATATCATGTTTATTTGCTTTAACATCAGTATTTTATAGCTAAATTGCATTTTATTTATAAATTATAATTGCTAAATTTGTGGTTTATCGTTTGTTCTTCTTAAATTATGGTGTCAAAACTTAAAAAATTGCATAATGTTTCTTCGTCGGTGCTAATTAGAAGCATGGATCCCAGACAAAAACCCATTTTAATACTCTTCTGTCCTGTTATTCCAAGATCTAGGTATTCAACCCTTTCCACACAATCTCACACGCATACACCGATTCAGTAAATCCAAAATACAGTGGGGTACATGACGACTAAAAAGAAGGAAGAAAGAGCACTAGGGACTTCTCTTAGGTCACTGCTTATTGCTCAAAAACAGTACTACGTACTAGTCCCTAAAGACCTCATCCAATCCCAACAGCGAGAAAAACAAAACAGAAGAAACTTTTTTTTTTTTTGTGTCAGAAACAGAAGCAAGTTCTAACCTTGCTTAAACAAACAAATAAATAACAAAATAAATTCTAACTAGTCTTAACAATAACCAAATAATTAATAAATGTAACAACTGTTCAAAGGTAACAAGACCTCAGAACCAAGGGGCCTGGCCCACTTGCAATGACTTTCACTTCCTTGATTTGATATATATAATCTCTCTTCATCGGTATGGTCTCACTTGTACCGTTGTACGTGATCATCTCTCTCTCTCTCTCTCTCTCTCTCACACACACACACATCTTTCTCCTTTCACTTCTTCTTGGTTGCAATGGAAGGAGGTGGTGGTGACAATGGAAGGAGAACTAGACTAAGCAGAGAGGTAAGCCCAGACAGAGCTAGAGGCATTCAGCCCAGGTGTACACGTGTCATTGCAAGAAGGGTTCAGATTGTGTACTACCTTAGTAGAAATGGACAACTAGAGCACCCCCATTTCATGGAGCTGCCTCAATTCCCCAACCAACCACTCCGTCTCAAAGGTTTTCCTATTAGTCTGACATGATTTACATTTTATAACAAATCAAATTTGTACTTCTTTTGTTTCAATTTTTTTTCATTTAGTACTTGATTTTCTTTGGGTGTAATGAGCTTCTCAAGGTACAAACAGAACCATCCTAATTCAACCAAAATGTTTAAACAAACGACTGCATAAACCATAAAGTAATTAAAGTGTTTTTTTTTTTTTTGCCGTCTGCCAAAAGTATTTAGTATTATCCTTTTTTGACTCAGGCACAGTATAGTACACTATTAAATGTATAATGAAACTATAAAATATTTTGATACTTGATTACTTGTACCGTTGTACTGTTTTCACTGCATACCGCTTTACATTTATCATACCTTTGGCACTGTTCTGAACTTTTTATGCAGTAACTAATTAACAGTTCGCCTTTATTTTTATTGGAAGTTCATTAAAATCTTCTTAATTGTATTTAATTTGTCTTGGGAATTATTGTGTAGATGTTATGGACAGGCTTACAGCACTGAGAGGCAAAGGCATGCCTTCTCTTTATTCCTGGTCTTGTAAAAGGTAATTAATTAATATATTTTGTTGGTTTTGGGTTAGTTTACCTTGTCAGATGATGATCTTGCGTAAACTGAACGCTACCTATCACATCTAGAAAATTGTTTCCTTAGCACTAGTACAGTTTCCTTTTTAATTTTAGTTATTTTTTGTCCTTGTCAAACATAAACTATGATTCTGAGATGATTCATATGTTCTATTTTATGGATATGTTGTCATATGTAGGAGTTACAAGAACGGATATGTGTGGAACGATTTGTCAGAGAATGACACCATCTATCCATCGGACGGTGCAGAATACGTCCTGAAGGGCTCTGAGATCATACCTGGCTGTGCTGGTAAGGCTTATACTTTCTCATACAAACTCAAAACAAAAAAAATAATAATGATAAATAACACAATTTGCATACTCAAAATTCCAAAACTGATCGTAACATTTGTTCTTTTATTACATTGTAAACTTTTTAAATAATTACCCAATTGAGTTTTCCTGTCACGATTTCAGAGAGATTTCACCACCTCCAAATTAGCAATAGGTTCTCGCCAAAGCCTCTTTCCATCGCCCATAAACAATACATGGAACCAGACGATGAACAAGATGTGCAGACAGATGACAATGACGAGCGGGACCCACTCGAACATGATTACCATGACAATATCACCACTGGTGTTCGACGGACACCCCGTACACCAGTGGTCACAATCACCCACAAGAAGCCACCATCTAACCACAGCCGTCAGATCGAGCTGCCATCAGAAGACGGCTCCCCTCCCAGCTCCTCTTCATCAGATAAACATCCCAACTTAACCACTGAACCAGGACAAGAACAGGGCCCGACCAGGCCAAACTCAATGTTCTTACAATTGATTGCATGTGGAGCTGGGGCAGTGAGCGCCAGAGGTTCTGGGAGAAAGAGCAGCGGTGCATTGCATCGTGGGGTAGTCAACCGTCTTGCAGCCGGTCGGGTCGTTTTAGATGATGAGTTGGGTCAGGTTTCACATAATTCACGGTGTGGCGGTCTGTCAGTGGAGGACAAGGAGTACTTCAGCGGGAGCATTGTCGAGGAGGGACGCCGGGCAGTGCCGGAGCCAGCTCTCAAGAAATCCAACTCCTACAATGAAGAAAGGTACTATTTTCTTAAGCTTTTTCACCCTCAACTTTTATTTTTTATGTGACTTGTCTGGTTATTGTTCTTAGGCAAAATTTGTATTTAGTATTTACAGAAAAAAAAAAAAAAAGAAATAGGGGCGTTGATGTTGTTTCCTTTTAGGTGCAAAGAATCTAGTTACTCTTCGTTCCTCAAGTTAAAACATTAGTAGTGGCATGTTTCCTTTTTTGGGTGTAACCATTGACCTATATCGAAGGCATGCACCTAGAACATACAAAAGGAGCCAAAGTGTTCAATTTTAAAACTATTTCCACCATTATCTGTTTAGATCCAACATCTCAGAAGTACAAACACTGTAAATATGAAAAACATACAGTATGGTAACAGTTTTACCTCTTATGAGGATACTGTTTATAACTGTTTGTTGTAATTACTGATGGTGAAAAGGAGCTCAAGACTTGGGATTGGTGAAGAGACAGCAGAGGCAACAGGAGAGGAGGAGGAACAGGTGAGAGCAGCAGATGGTATTAAAGGCAAGTGCATCCCTAGCAGAAAGAAAATCTCTGCCAAGTTCCAGCCTCAGAAACATTGATATCTCCAGTAAAAATAAACATTATGAATCTACCTTGTTGTCCCTATTTCTAACTTCAACTCTAGCCGAAGACATAAATATCTTATATCTCCCTCTCTGTGTCCAAACTGCTGAAATTTAATTATTAGTCAGGAGGTGTTCCAATTGGTTGTTATGAAATGCACAATCCAATTGTGGTGTGGTTAGTGATTGTAGCAAAGTCTGGCTGTACCCTTAATATGTAAGTGCTATGCATTTGACTGATGTTAGGATGGTTTGTCTTATATTAGTAAAGCATGTTGATCTTTCTTTCTTTGTCTCTCTGAGCCACGGTACTGAGTCGTAGTAAATGTTTGACTTGTGACTTAATGGGGGTCTGACACGAGTCTGAATGGTATTGAAAGCTAAATGATCTTGTTTAGATTTTTTTGTCTGGCCAAGTGTCTCTGAATCTCTGATGCACACAGCTATACCAGGAATAAGGAATCCTTGCCAGAAAGCTCTTAACAATTTACACTGTAACAGAACAAGCAGCAAATAAACAGCACTGCTGGGCGTCTGACACGGCTATTATCCATCTAACGGTCCATATTCTTATTCCTTAACAACAAAGTGACGACTTTCATAAATTTGAATAAAAAAAAACAGCAACAATAAGTACTCGAATGTTTATAAAATTTTCATTTTCCTCTGGTTAAATATTTTTGTAAATAGTTCTGGTTACATATACTAATTTTTTATAATTAAATGTAAATTGACCAGCACTCTATTTAATTTTCCCGGGTCCCAGTGGAGATATATTTGGCCGAACTCCACAAATGTAGTAGGTCCCAATTTTGCTCGACTTCTGAGCTCATGCTCTGCTTTTTTGGATGATAGAAAACTGATTATTGTGATAATGATGAGTTGTGGACTGTGGACCCAAACAGTGTTAATCTCACAAATGTATAATATCTGGGGACTTTCTTGCAAAAGTGTTATATAGTAAGAAAGAAGAGTGGTTCTTTTGGTGATTTTCACTGAGTCCAGTGATCACAGGTTCCGACTTAGAAGCTCCTTCAGAATTGATGGATTCTCTTTGTTGGATGCTGGTACAAACGACTCGTGAGGTGCAGATCTTTTCTGGTACAAACTGTTTTCTGAACATATACCTTTGTTGGCTGCTGTCCCCTTTTTAAGATGAGTTTGGTGTTTCATACAAATATAAAATATTAAAAAAAAAGAGGCTTGCTTTTTACTTTTTTACTTTCCAATCCTTGCATATGTTAATCTACAAAGTTGTTTCTAAATAATTACTATGGATTTACATTTTGAATTTTGTGTTATACATTTATACTTGAAGAGGGGAAAATGGACGGTTCATTGAAAGAGCAATCTGTGCCTTGATCAATATCTTGTTTTTTTTTAGCCTGTATTTTATTTCATTAGAATTTTTATCAAAATAAACGGATTTGGTATCATTTGGTGAGAATTTTTATATAATTAAAGCCAATGTAATCCTGATAAATGGAAATCAATTCAAATGAAATGAAATCCTGCGCAAAAAAACATTTTGGTGAAAACTTAAATAAATTGTACAATTTTTCTTCTAATGAGGTCCAAATTTACTCAATAAACCTGCCGATTCAATGATGGGCTACACTTTTAGTTCGAACGGGAGTAGTGGTTGGACCTACAAGAATCCACTAGACCTTATCTGGGCTTATAAACCCAAAGGCCGAAGCCTTATTAAGTGATCCAACAGCTCGCTCTGAGAAATGTCAATGTGCTTATGTGCTCTTGTTAAGATTTCCAAACAACTAATATTGTTCAGGTAGGAAACAAAAAGGCATTCTAGTTAAGATACGTTTTACAATATCATATTTTTTTTTTATTATTTAACAATACCTTCTCAACCAGTCCACTAATACATTTTTTCGTTGACAAACAGAGGGGATAAAAAAGCTGATGAAAATGTTAAAATGCTTGAAGTACAAGATATTTTTGCTGGTGCAAAAAATAAAATAAAATAAAATAAAAGATTTCATTTTTCCTTGGTTTTGAGATGGAAACTTCGTTAAATTCAGAATCTGGCACAAAATATACAATGGCAAATAAACGAAAAATTCTTCACCAAAAATGCTATCAAGAGACACTGATATTGTAGTTTGATTTAATTTGGCGAATATTAAGTGGATTACGTAGTTATATTTACTTTGCTTTTTTTTCCAAAAGGGATATATTATTCACAATAAGCTTTTTTTTTTTTCTTTTTTGAAAGCTTGACAGTAGCTGTCAAGAGATATTATTCACAATAAGTTAATTTGGTTTGTTTGGAAACTAATTAGTCATTCGTTGAGCTATTTGAAAATTTAACTGAAGAAATTTTTTTTTCTTTTTTTAGATATACTTAATTTCTTTCATTTTGAAATTTTTTATGAGTTTCCGCGGTTGTAAAAGAAAAAAAAAATTCATAAATATATTCCTTATTAATACAGAATCTGTAAGAAAAACACTCTTCTGAGAAATTGATAAAATTTTGTCTGAAATGGAATGCAATCGGAATTCCACAGAATCTTTTCCTTAACAGTCTTATTATTGTGTTTCGATATAAATTTTTACAATCTCAACTTACATGTATAATTTTGTGTGTGTGCGCGAAGGATTTAGCTCGTGCATTTTTTTTTTTTTTTTCTGAACGTGATAGGAGTCCGGAGAACTAGTCAATGGAATTATGGTTTATCTAAATTGTAACGATTCAATTTTCACTAGACGTGAAAAAAATATATATATTTCTATTAATTAAGCTATGTTTTTTTTCTCTAAATAAATCAAAAAAATCTTATTTTACTAAACAACAGTTTGGCCGATTCAGCCTTTAATCAAGTAGCCTAGCTTCTTATATTAGCCATTAGATGCATCCCACGGGGTATTTATCTATTCGAGGCGGAAAACAGGGGTCAATATTCCCAATATTCTTGCCTCAATCCACTTTTATGTCGATCCGCGTTTGTTACATCTTCTCTGTTCCTTACAAGCTGGAGGTATTCGGTACTCTGCATTGTACACCAAATAAACTTCGAGCGCGTATAGAGAATCCGATTTGCGCGTCTAGAAAGTGCCTGCATTATGACTAATGGAGATAATCAATGTGTTTCATCCTTCGTCATGTGACTCCCTGCATTCCGCACCGACGACAGCTTTGTCGTGTACGCTCACCGCTTGGTGAGTACATGGAATCCAGTAATTCTCCATCCAATGCACGATTCGAAATTTCCAAGTCTCTAAAATATCATTTTTTTCCCTAACAATGATAAGAAAAGAGAACAGATGAGGGTTTTAATATTCACAATTTATGTGCATCCAAAATAATTCAAATTTATATTTCTATTTTCTTCATAAAAATATATTTTTTAAATTTCAAATTCAAATCGTTAATCTAATTTAATATAATAACTTATGCATTTTCATATAAATTTTATAATTTTTTAAGTTTATATTATACTTGACCAAGAGTTAAAATATGAACATATTAGAATTAATCTATGATAATTAACTAGGTTCATTCATTGTTCAAACTCTTGATTGAATATCAAACAAATTTCAAAATTTGCAAAACTTAAATGAAAGTGCATTACTCGTTAGCTTGAACAAGATCAATATTTTGGATTTTACGTTTAAATGTATATTACAAAAATAATAAAAAGAAATACTTTTGAGATTTTTGGAGTCAATCATACAGTGGGCGTTGAAACCCTCCTAAAAAGGATCTTGCATTATTCCAAAAAAAAAAAAAATCATCTTTTGTTTAACAAATTTTATTGCAACAAAAAATTGCTGAAAAGAATAGAAAGTTTATTATGTAGCGCATAATATATATATATTAAGTAACAATGAATTTTTTAGTTCGACTGAAATCGTTGTTTCACACAGTATTTAAAATAAAAATTATAGTTTTAGTTTTTCCTTTTTCTATGTTGAATATTGTTGCTGATTTCAATTCTAATAATTTTGAAATGTCATCACAGACAATAACAAAGTCGATATCCTCAAAAAAAAAAAAAAGTCATCGTCAAAGTAAATAAAATTATTTTACCCATACATAATAAGATTTAATCATAATTAATTTTATATTAAAAAAACAATAGATAAATCCATGACACTCTAAAATTGTAAAATTGGAAACATGCCACCCTAAACTTGTCTAAGAAAAATATCACTCTAAATCTATTAAATCAAGATAAGCAATATTTATGGAAAATATCAAAATAATTCAATAAAATAAATTTAGAGTGGTATTTTTCTGATACACAAGTTTTAGGATGATATATTTCCAATTTTGCAACTGTAAAGTAGCATCGATCTAATTTTTCTAAAAAGAATTCATAGCATAAATCTAAAAGCGTAGTACTACCAATTCTTACTTGGGGTCACCACAAATCCAGATCCTCTAGTCGGCAAACCTGCTGGTCGGCACGATCCGGACCTTCTGATTTAATCTCAACGGCTAAAAGGAGCCCCGTGAATTCTACCACTCCCGAAAAAAAATATTGGCCCGAAAAAAAATGAACCGTCTGATTTAAAATCGGACGGCTCGGATCGGACGCCGACCACATGGTCGTAAAAAACGTGCCGACCAGAGGATCCGGGTGCGGTCACCACACCTCTTTAAGAATTTTATTATCCGACACCCCACGCTCCACCGAAAGAAAACACTTCACTATTCGCTAATCTCTCTTTCCCTATAACTCCATTCCTTCCTGTCTTTCTTTTCTCGATCGACAATGGCGAAACCCCAGATCTCCGCCGTAGTTCTCTTCTGCGCCGTCGTGGCGGCCGTGCTCTGCGCATTCCCTTCGCCCGTGAGCGCCGCGCGTGAAGTCAAGAAAGGGTTTATCGTGCGCGGCCGTGTGTTTTGTGACACTTGTCGGATCGGGTTCGAGACCCCCGCTTCCACCTACATTGCTGGTAAATTTGCATTTCTAACCTTTTTATTTGTTTAAATCTAATGTCACATTTTAGTTTCTTTGAAATGCTTTCTGGTAAGTATATGGATAAATGCTACGCGTAGGGTTCTGATCTTTGGTGGTTTTAGTAGATCGGGTTGGAATAGATGCGTTAAGGTATGGTTTTGTCAATTCTTGATCTTGATTGTTAGATCCGGTGCTAGGTTATGAGAAATTTATTACGGGGTTTTGTAAGTTTCTTTCTTGGTGTTCTTCCAAAATTTAGTTATCTTTCTAGTGCGTTCTAGTTAGTACCAGACTTCCAGGAGTTATATATAAATTTATTTTTCTATATTTGTTTTTTTTGTTCCTTCAATACCAGGAGTTATGTATTGTTGCCCACATTCCCAAGTTTAATATTTAACTATCAACTTTGTTACACCATTTGTAGAATCACATGCTAATTTGCTATCTGGTAATTGGAAATAGGTTTGACTAAGTAACAACACTTTTTTGGTTAGATAAATGAACCCTTCTTAGAGTCTTGAACACAGAAGAAAGCATGCAATTTGGGAAATTTACAAGTTACTATGCTGTTAAATGTTCTGATCCAAATTGTTTTAGAGCCAATTTATCTATGTATCTTAGTTTATTTTGAAATTGTAAGCTCTTTTGTGGGAGAGAGAATAATTTAGTTTAGTTTGGAGTCAACTTGTGCCTTTTTGTCTCCCTTCCTCGCTTCTCTGGCCAATAGTACCCTAGCAATGTGAAAGTAAGCAGAGTATTGGAAATATTTTTTCTATCAATAATGAACCACAGAGGTAACATTTTAGTTTCTTACAGTTTAATTTTTATTCGTTGATGCACAGGTGCAAAAGTGAAGGTCGAATGCAGGTCCAAAACCACCGGAGTAAAGAACTTTGAAGGTGTGACAGACAGCACTGGCACATACAACATCCAGGTGGTAGATGAGCACGAGCACGAGCTATGTGAAACCGTGCTCGTTAGCAGCCCTGACATGAGCTGTGCAAAGTTTGTCAAAGGCAGGGAGCGGGCACGTGTCTTCTTGACCCACAACAACGGCCTCTCGTCTGATGTGAGGTTTGCAAATGCAATGGGCTTTGAGAGTGAAACCACCTTGGCTAGTTGTGCTAAGCTTCTTAAGATGTATGAGCAAGACGAGGTCTGAGAAGTAAATGTCGACTGCGGTTGAGGGGTTTTATGAAAAGATTATGTTGTGGCTAGGATATTGTGGCCATTTGTTCTTTGGCTTATGATCTTGAATTGTGCTTGTTCTTTGACAATGATATTAATATGTTGGTTGACTCTGTGATGATATACAATAGTTATTGATTTGCTGAAATGCTGTCTTTCTTATTTCAATTGGCTAGATTAGACTATGTGAGCAAATTGCTTGTTCTTTGACTGTTGAATTTACTTTTTTGGTAATTGAAGCCATACAAGATTAAAATTCTTTGTCAAAATTCTATATTCCATTAAAGTGGTTTTATAAATCATTGATTTTTGTTTTGAATTGCAACAAGAGAAACCAGTAGAAAATTCCTCAAGTTCAGCTCAACAAATCACAATCCAGTCCTACGGGCTTTGGTGTTTCAAAAAAAAAAAAGGTTGTTAATCTAGAAATTGGACTTGTACGAATCTATATTGGGCCTAATGGGCTGCAGAAACAATGATATCCAGTCCCAACCAAAACCAAACGAAGACGAAGCCTTGATCCCAAGCGCAAATCGACATGGGAAACAACAGCAGAAGCAAGAACAAATGCAAGGGAAAGAGCAAGAAAAGGAAAATCGCTGTGGAACAGTCAGTAGCTCTCAGCTACGTTCGTAACTGGGTTTTCTCCTCCTCTTCCGGCGGTGGTGGCGATGGTGACGCCGCCGTCTTCGACGATTTCTTACCTTCTCAGGCTTTAAACTTCGCCTCTTCCCCGGCGCAGGTGGTGTTTGACCTCCACTCGCACTCCAACCATAGCGATGGCTATCTCTCTCCTTCTGCTTTGGTTGAACGAGCCTACAAGCAAGGGGTACTGTACTGCTTTCTATAGTCTATTTTGTTTTTTTTTTTTTTTCTTTTTTATTAGGCGCGATGTATGGTAGGTTGGTTCATGAAATCCTATGTTATACCAAGAGTATGGTGATCCCTTTATCAAGGATCGTAACATTTTTATTTGAAACATAATGGAGTATGATAATCAAAACATTGAAATTAAGCATGCTTAAAAAATTGAAATGCAGGTTCTAAATTATGGAGAGTGACCATGAAGAGTCATTGTTGTTGTCTATTGGGTTAGTTTTGCCTTTATTAATATTAAGGGAGTGGCAATTACTGGTCACACAGTGGTTTGTGCTGTCAGTTTCACTTTTCGTAACATTAAGAGAGCAATTGAAGTTTACTCAGTGGTCTTATTTCTAACTAAGCAATAGAAGATAGGATTTTGTGTGCTGTCATGTTATTACATGTAAGCTAGTCATGGTTATTTTCATTGTTTTCTTTTCACAATCTTAAAAAGTGCTAACTTATTATCCTCTTTCAAAACAGGTTAAAGTTCTGGCATTAACTGACCATGACACCATGAGTGGCATACCTGAGGCTGTCGAAGCAGCCTCAAAATTTGGGATGAGAATAATTCCTGGAGTTGAAATAAGTGCGCTATTTTCTCCAAGGTGCCAATCAAATATGTATTTCATTTCTTTAATTAGAGCTTTAGATTAGCTAATTCCTAAAATCTTAATTTATCTTCCTTTTTTTTTTTTCAAAGTCGTGCAACTGGGTCCAGTGAGGTTGTGCACATTCTCGCATACTACAGCCCATGTGGGCCCTCAAGGCATGATGAACTGGAGTGTTTACTTTCCAGTATCCGAGATGGCAGGTATCATCGAGCAAAGAATATACTTGCAAAGTTAACGAAGTTGAAATTGCCTGTCAAATGGGAGTGTGTGGCACAGATAGCAGGAGAAGGTGTAGCCCCTGGCAGGTTGCACATTGCCAGGGCAATGGTCAAGGCTGGCCATGTAGAAGATATAAGACAAGCTTTCAACAAATACTTGCATGATGATGGACCGGCATATGCTGTGTAAGTTAATGATATAGAGAGTAGAGACATCTAAGCGACTAAGCCTATCAGTCATATTTTTAAAAAAAAAAGTACTTCCCAAAAGTATACGTCTTAACTAAAGGACAAGTGTTATCTAGACCACAGGCAGGCAGCCAGTTTGGCAACGCCACACTATTTACTGTTGCACACATACATTGATTTTTTTTTTCCTTTCTCAATGATCAACGCATTTGGGCTCAATGAAATGAAAAACAGGGTGGTTTAGAAAAATAATTGAATTACAGCCTGCTTAATTTATATGGCTTCCACTGATCAAACAATGGTAGAACCTTAATCTTCTAAATAAATAGGTGTGGCGATGATCATTGAGAAAGAATATGAGCAGGCTGTATAAATAGGCAGACTAAGGCTGTAATTCAATGCTATTATTGAGATTCTAATTTATACTGCTCCAAGTATGCAGTCTAGGCGGGTTGACCTGCTTGGAATAATTGCTTAATATGGAAATAATTTGCTTTGTATATCAAAATAATTCTCCTAGGGGCGTTTGGTATGCATGAGATTAGCCTAATTTCTAGGTTAGTAAGCTAACTTGTTGACCTAGAAGTTAACAAATTTGCTTAAAAGTACTAACTTTTAACCCTTGATCTCACTAATCTATGGTGTTTCCAAACGATCCCTAATAAATAGCTGCTAATGCAATTCAAGAATTATGACACTAAAAGTCCCTTTGCTTTTTGTTCCTTCACAACGGCCTTGGTGTCCAGGCCCATTAAATTGAATTGTAGCCTGCTTATTTTATATGGCTTCCACTACTCAAAGAATGGTAGAACCTTAGTCTGCTAATTAAATAGGTGCCCAGAAAATTCAAAATATTTGTCCTGTTAAATTTAGTTTAGATATAACCAATTTTGCAAACCGCGTCTGAAGTTTGTTAATTTTGGATATTTTTTCTTTCCAAACTTCAAAGATTACCCTTCTTCTTACTCAGTTACCATTCATATTACTTATGTTATGTTTTGTTAACTTCTATTACTGAACACAAATTATTGAAGTTATGTGCAAATACATGTAAACAATGTTCTTCACATGATTTTCTCTTATTATTTGGTTGTAACATGATTGTAGCTAAAACTTTTCTCTTACAGGGGCAGTGAGCCTTCTGCAGAAAAGGTTGTGGAATTGATACGAAGCACTGGTGGCGTATCTGCATTGGCACACCCATGGTCATTAAAAAATCCTGTTGGAGTTATTAGTGCGCTATCAGATGCTGGTCTTGATGCTATTGAGGTTTACAGAACTGACGGGAAAGTTGCTGGTATCATTTTTCAACCCTTCCATGTTGTCAATCTTATCGTTTGTAGAATTTATTTCTTGTTTTTTTCTGTTTATTTTGATTTAAAAAATGAATTTGAACAATAGCTTAAGCTGAACAATAGCTTTTGGCCACAGACCTATGAAAATTAGCACAAGGTCAGTTGAAATCCTCTGTGTACTTCCACTATTTTCTTAGCCGTATGAACAGCCTATGTACCACCTGAAGTACATTGCGATTTTGTGGGTACCACTTAAGCAGGTTTGCTGATATACTTGGTGCAGTGCACTCTAGGAAAAGCTTGACATTGATTTTCAAATTGGCAAGTTGACCGCTTTCAATTATTGGAGGGGAAAAGTTGCAGTTGATATGTGAATTCATATTTTCCACCTTTTGAGGTTTATTTTAGGCATATGCTTCAGATTTTACACCACTGGAAGAGATCCTTTTAGAGTTCTTTCTCCTTTACAAAGATTCGTCCTCTCTTCCCCTTAGTTATCTTATTTTGAAGAAAAAGTTTGCTTTTTTGAGATTATGTCCAGCATTAGTTATAAAAATTAAATGTTGTTTCATTGACGATAAATCAGTAATTAGAAGGTGATAAGTGTGGAAAAAAGATTTATTGTTTAATTATTGTTTTATTGTTCCTAAGCAGGGTTTTGCGAGTTAGCTGATATCCATGGCCTGATCAAGATTGGAGGCTCAGATTTCCATGGAAAAGGTAAAAAGGGTGAGGCCGAACTAGGTAGTGTCAGCCTTTCAGTGACTACTTTATATAATTTTTTGAAGATGGGTCAACCAATTTGGTGTAATGCTCTGAAAGATATGTTGCTTAATTTTGCGGACAACCCTTCCGACAGTAGTTTAGAGAACATTATAAGGTTTGCTAAACTAAAAGAGCAGAGCTGTTGTTATCTGCTGGATGCATGTACCTCTTGGTTGAGTGATGATGAGAAAAAAAGCATGAATCTTGATGAAATAAGACGGAAACTGTCGGACCACTCATTTTGCCGATAGGTCCTTGTCGAGCTTTTTTTTCATCGCTGTCTTATTTGCTGAAGTTGGAATATGGTACTTTGATAAGGAATAGGCTTTGTAAAAGTCTTTCAGTAACATGACAAAAAACCATTGTTCCTTACTGTTTCCTTCTTTGTCTATTGTTGTGTAATTATTTGAGATAATTTTCTGGATCTCTTCGAGAGGTCAAGATCGAATCATGGTTGATGTAGAATGGGGCATTAATTGTTATGGTATATGAGAACCCATATGCAAATCGCAATAACTGCAGATAAGGTTTAGCATGTCCATTATTAATTCTTTTGATCCAAGGTATTATGAGTTTGTTGGACAGTTGGTAGCGGTTGGTAGTTCTTGAGCTTGTGCTCAGTTGACAGCATAGAGCTAATTAGGTCATGATTTGTCTCCCCGGAGTTAATTAATAAAATTTGGAGAGTTGATCATTATGCAATTGTATTAATTAAGCTTTGATCTAATCTATGTGGAATCTACCCTAAGATCTTCTGCATCTATGACTTAAGTTTTAGCAAATACAAACGCTATTCTGTTATTAATTTTAGATACACATTTTTTTTGGATCTTATATGTATCATTCTATATCAAATAAATTTTCAGAAATATTTATTCTGATTTAATATGCAATGAATGGAACGGATCAAGTTTCACAAAATTCAGTGATTTTGAAACTTAAAACTCTTACTTATTGAAACATAATCTAAAGGATTGAAATCAAGCAAGACAATAGTACAAGATGAGTTAGTACACTAATATACACTATAATAATTAATAAATAAATAAACCAGATGAAACCTGAAAATGAAATTAGGTTGTAACTGCAATTGGGGAATATTCTCTTTGGATGGAGGAACATGGGCGCAGCGGCGCTTCACCACAACTTATAGTGGCCCACTCCCACTGACACTTCACAGCTTCAGTGAACCGAAGCGGAACAGCAGCTCCTTTAATAAAACCGCGTGACCGCGTCCGACCCATGCATCCTCTTCAAGATCTTCTGTGAATAGTTTCATAGCACCCTTACTGCATGTTAGAGCCTGACAGTCTCCATCGAGCAACGACAAGCACTCTAATTTATTTGTCAGTCATTTATTTCACCTATTAGTAGGCTTCATTCTGCCACAAAAAATCTTAATGTCGACCTGCCGTGGTTTGAGCTTGGACTCCGTCTAAAGGCTCCAAGCACACAATCTCGTCCTTTACTGTTATTGAATCCCCCGGAGTGCATGAACCCGTAGTCAACTGCTTCGACCCCAATCAATCCTCGCCACGTGTCCCTATAACTGGCACCCGCCGGTTGGTTTCTGGACAGGTGTCCGTCAATGATAATTAAGTCGATACGTGGCACCTCGTGATTCGTCAGTTTTTACTGTATAAGCGCTTATAAATCTAGCTCTCCAACTCCCATTCTTCCCCAACTCACAAGAGAAAAAAAGATAGATTCGAACGCTAATACTTTCTTCCTCTCTCACTTGAATCCAATTCAAAGAAAAAACACTAATTTCTTTCCTTTTCCGTCTTGTGAACAGATCAATCTTTGATTCTTGGGTCTCTTTTTGAATACCCAAAAATTGTTTGTTGGTTCCTCTGTTTCCTTCTTTTCTCATTTTTATTTCTACAAAGTTAAAAAGGCATCAATCAAATCATCTTTGCTTGAATCAGAAGGCATGGCGACAGCTATAAACGCACACTACTTCACTTCTCTTTACAACTCATCAGACCCTTTACAAGAGGAGCTCATGCAAGCTCTCCAACCATTCATGGCAACCCCTTTCTCATCTCATCAATTCCTCTCTTATTCTTCCTCCTCCTATTCATCTGATTCCTTCACAAACTCCCCTTCTCTCTCGCCGACCTCTTCACCTGTCGCATCGCACCATCTTGGCCCGAGGTCGGTCCCGATGAAGCGCTCGGCCCCACCTCCAGCTTCCCATAACAAGCTGTACCGGGGTGTGAGGCAACGCCACTGGGGCAAATGGGTTGCAGAGATTCGTCTACCGAGAAACCGAACCCGATTGTGGCTTGGCACTTACGACACTGCCGAGGAAGCGGCACAAGCTTACGACAGTGCCGCATTCAGGTTACGTGGAGATAACGCGAGGCTCAACTTCCCGGACCTACGAGTGAACGGGTGCTACATGGGCCAGCCGCTTCACTCCTCGATCGACGCAAAGCTGAGAGCAATCTGTGAAGGATTGGATATCTCAATTGAAGAAAAGAAAGTGAAGTGTGAAGTAACAGAGGATAACATATCAGAAAATTCTCCTTCTTCTTCCACTTCCTCTACTTCTTGTGGTTCCTCTTTGGCTGGTTTGAACTTCACAGAGGCGCCATGGGATGAGAAGTTTCAATTGAAGAAGTACCCTTCTTGGGAGATTGATTGGGAGTCGATATTTGCCTGATCCTGATCATTGGTTTATGTTTTGGTAACTAGATTTTTGTTTTTGGGTTTGGGTTTATTAGGTTTCTGAGTTTAAATTTGTAGTGTGATGGAAGGGGTTTGGTTTAGAGTGATGCTTAATAGTGGTGGATTGTGGATTGTTTGGATTAGGAGTTTAATCACCTGGTTTGCTGATTTTTTAAGGCATTACCAGGTAAGCATTTGTTGTTGTTTTTTTGTACTGTACTTTGTTTTCTTGGCTTGTATATGCTATTTTAGTAATTAAAGCAGAGAGTTGTATATATTATTATGTTTCTTTCGAAATTGGAGCAATATTGAGGATGTTTATGTGTGTAAATACTTCAAATAATGATACCAGAATCTTATATGCTTTGGATGGACAAATATGAGACGTTTAACTTAGACTAATATTTTCGGAAATCAACATATTATGTTTAATAGTGTTAAATTTCTTGTGTCCTTCCAATTTCATATGCTATAACCTCTCAAGCCTTTTTTTTTTTTTCCCTCTCTCTTGATGGATAGTTAATCTTTCCAACCATAAATAACTACATGCACATGGGTCTCTGAGGCAAATTATAATACTTAATTGGTCCGCTAACATGATAACATCTGGGTACATGATGGTGGTGCCAGATGTACATTTCTTAAAATTTGGTTACGTTTCTTTTACAAATTTTCAACACAAATACAATAACGGTAGTATCAGACGTCCATTCTCTAATTTTCTATTTTTACTTCCTCTATCACAATAATAGCTCCTTAATGCTAAGCATGGCCTTACCAAGCAACATAATAATAATTGATCAAAGATAATAACATACACTACCAAGTCAAAAGAAAATGTGTTCTATCTTGTTATCAATTAACATTTATATTATTTTTCTTTCCTATTTAATCTTTGAACTGTTGTACAAAATTTGATCCTTTTTTTTTCTCCAACCGAGGAATATTTCATCTTTCTTTGAATCATACATAATTCCTCTCTTTTTCTTTTGAAAGCAACATAATAGAAACGATTGAAAGCATTGTTTCATCTATTTGTTAGGAGTTTATTACCTCCTGGCAAAGATATCCAACTCTTTACAAAGTCACCCTCAACCGAGTGCGCTTGATTTGCATTTCTCTTTAATGTTTTGGATTTTAATTGCACAAAGCTTGTATGCAACAGCAACCACATCAAAATTAAAAGAGGCTTTACCATTGTCTACACTTTGCCTAACCAACAAAAAGGGAATGAAATTTGATCATTTATCCCATACAGTTTTGTTCATTTCTGTTCAGAATTAGAATTCTGTTGCATTATATGACATGACTTGAAAAAGGAGAAGAAAGCATTCTGATTCCCCTTTGCTTCTTATCCTGCTCAGAAGGACCACATAATCTTTTCTTTATTTTTATCATCTATTTTGGTGATAAAAATGGACCCATTGGTCATGTGGAACGAGCTATCTACAATTCATCACACCACTTTAAATTGTTTAATTTTATTTTATCTCGTTCAATTAGATAGGAACATGAATCAGTCTGTTTGGGAAAAAAATAATAATAATAACAATGAATAACGTTACCTTTCTATTTCGCAACCATAAGGTCTTTTCCTCAGATAACCTTCAAATATCTTTTATTGTATTTCTGCCATAGTAAAAATTTTGAATCTATGCGATAATATTCGCAAATCTTTTATTGCATTTTACAGTTTTTTCACACTGTAATATTGTACACTGTCCTATTATGAGTTATTTATATCTGAATGTTTTCCTTTTTTTTTAGAATTATTAATATCTGAATGCCATTTTTTTTTTTTTTTGAAACAAGTAGGGGTTTTATCCCTATTCCCTACCACTTTCCATTTAACTAGAAAGCAAAAAGTCTAAAACATATGCAACAACTCAACAAAGCATCTAAAGTCTACGTCTCTGCACAGAGACAAACTGGCAGGGAACATCTCTTCTTATAATTATTCACCTATCCCCATAACAATTCAGCAATTACAAAACAATGAAAACAGGAACAATAAGACTCAGCATTCAGCATTTCAATCTAACAAACAAGTCACATATCAACAGCTTCCCAATTGAGTCTCTGCACATCAGTTTCTACTCATCTCGAGCCATCACTGGAACTGCTCCCCTCAGGCCAGTACCTCCATCAATCATCATCGGTATTTCACCAAAGTGTGGTACCATCTCATCCACCTGAGCACGTACCTGTTCAATCCACATACCTGACCAGTACAGTAAAAGTCTCTTATAAGCATTGCAAACGACCTGGTGGAGTGAGGTATCTGAATGCCACAACATAAAATAAATATTTATATATCTCCCAATAGTCAAACATGAATTTGGCGTTGGTACTGATTGCAATTGAAGTTATCCGAATTATCTTTATGCAAGAATCAGAATTCAGAAAAGGCGCATTTTATCTATTGTGAATCCCTTATAAGGTATATTCACATTAAGTGTGTAAACCATTGAAGTGTAACCTTTAACAACTGGATTTCCATAAAAATAATTTTGTTAAATAAATATAATCGAAAAGAATTGCAAGTGACAATTAATTTATACTTATATTAAGTTATTTGGAAATGCAGACTTATTATTTCTTCTGGCCGTTGTAGCCAACTTAGCTAAATTCATTTCTACTTTTTCTTTTCATCAAAATTTGCACATTACTTTTATCTAATGTGTTAGATTTCTCAAGTTTTTGGAGTTAATGTGCATGTTGTTTATGAATGAATGTGCCTCTTCATATTACACATTCATCATATGGCCTCTTCGTTTATACGCAGTTACTTTGAGCAGTACATATGTTGCTTCTATTTATTTTACTCGAGACAATTTTTAACTGTACCGTTCGTTGCTTGTTCAGCGAAACGGTCTAGTCCACTAAAGTTAGCGTAAAACTTACGGTTTGGATCATTTAAGCGATTTACTGAATTGTCAAATTTACCTTCCATTGTTTATTACTTAGTACTAGGAGTGCATTTAAATCTTTCGAAAATAATATTAGAATCTTTTATTCGGAATAAACATATTATTTATAAAGACGGTCGAGAATAAGTTTTCATTTAGACTAATGTTATAAATCTAAAAGATTCCGAATTCAAAATAAATTTTTATTCTTAGTGTACTTCGATCATCAACAAATTAAAAAACAATTTTTAGTTTAAATAAAAAATTTTCTCAACCGTCTAAAAATTATTTATTTATTTTTATTCCGGTAACTAATTATAATTTTACACATAACGGTCTAAATTATCCTTGGATATTGACATCTTGGATTCTTGTTCAAAATCCAATCATTCTAAGTATCAACAACATACAACAAGTATGAGGACAAAAAAACAAAAAGCTCACTATAAGCGTTTCATTCTTTTTTCCCCTGGAAAAAAGTGTATCTTATTATTTAGATAATAAGCTTGTTATTTTTTTTTACGTCTGCCAGAGTTTGAACTTATTATTCTATTAAAGATAATGGTGTCATTGACTATTTCATATTAAACATACGTGTTTCAATTAACAATCATGATTTCGGTGTCACAAGAGAGGGAAAAAAAAAGGAAAATATATTCATGGTTAGCCGCATATGTTGGTTCAATAATGTGCGTTATTTAATTGCAGACTCTTCCATATTAACACAATGGTATGCACCAAACTTTTTTACTAGGCCGTGAAATAGAGAGGAAATATATATATGGGGATATTTTCTTTTGGAAAAAAATTTGTATATATGTTTCCCTGTGACCTGTTATTACGAAACAGGTAACTATGTTTCTTTTTCTGAGATTTGGGAGGCTGGCCCTTTGTAGAGACAAAAACGAGATAAAAGAGTGTAAACTTGAATTAGAGATCATGCATGTCACAAATTATAATATTGTTCCGCTACGTATAGTGTGCTATCCTAGAGAGGATTTTCAAATTTTCTCATGTTAATTTTCTTCCGTTGTGCTGGAAAAGGACAGCTATCTTAGCTTACGATGCTTTACAGGTCATAGAAACATAATTATGTTTTTTTTTAAACTTTGGTATTCAAAGGCCATAGTGCTCTGACTCTGAGTTTCTTATCGATGACCTCGCGCGTGTTGACTTTCTTATCTACCCCTAGTCCCCTACATGAGCTAGTGATGCATGGAAATAAGCAAAGTTTAGGTACCCAGTTCTTACCAATTTTGATACCCATGGTTTCCACAAAATTTGTATTTGTTTATTTTAATAGAAAAATGATTTTTACAAAAATGTATGAGAATTTCTGCGATCAAAGCGATATGGACGAAAGACTTCATCAAATCCGACAATATCTTAACATGAAAAATTTGAAATGACCAATTCAAACAGTCTAATACTCATTTGGGGCCACGGAGAATAGTGTGCAGGAATGGTAAACTTTGTTCAGTGGCCCATTGAAGAGAAATAGTTGGTAATATAATATTATCATGAATTGGACAGACTTGGTGTAATATAATAAATGAGAGTCTATAACGTTTCAGAATTGCAATATCATACGCTTACATTCAGTCCAAATTGTTAATTGTGCATCCCTTTTATCTCTATACGGATAAATTTTGATTTTTATCTTCTCTTCGAACCACTTTTTCTTTCTTCTTGTTCGTTGTCTCCTCCTCCCACTCACATATTCAAAATATTTTTGATCATACATATTCAAAATATACATCAAATAATATGCAGAAAATGTGCAAATGAAGCACAATTATTTATTTGCAATTTCAGTTGAGCATTTTAAGTAATACTTGATTTATTCAACGTTATTTGATCACAATTATCAATGTTTAAGCTCTTTACATGATATATATTATAATTCAGAACATGCTTTCATTTAAAATATTGCATTGTACATTAAGAAATATGCATATAATGTGCAATGGAAGCTTATTTGGAGCTTCAGTTTTGCATTTAAAGCGATTCATGATTCATTAGACATCATTCGATCACAACAAACTATATGTTAGCCCTTTGTATGGTTTATAATATAGTTCAGATCTTATTCAAAATTTTGTGTTATCGGCAGAGAAATATTCGTATAATGTGAAAATAAAGTTTATTTAAAAAATTAGTTGTGTATTTTACGGTATACTTGATTCATTCGATGTCAATTTTATCACAATAATCTATATTCAAGGTCCTTAGATGGTCCAGATTGAAATTCATGTCGTACTTATTAAAAATATTGCATTATACATAAAAAAAATATGCTTATAATGTTCTAATGAAGCTTATTTGGAGCTTCAGTTGAGCATTTTATGCGATTCTTGATTTGTTTGACGTCAATTGATCTAATCTATATTTAAGCTCTTTAGAATATTATTTTGACCATACTTATTCGAAAAAATTGAGTTAAACATATAAAAATATGCATATAATGCTTTAAATGGAGCTTATTTGTAGCTGCAGCTGACCATTTTATGTTGTTCTTGGTTCATTCGAAGTCTTATAATCACATGAACCAATATTTAAGCAATTTACATGGTCTAGAATGTAATTCAAATCTTAACTTATTCAAAATATTCATTATACACAAATAAATATGGATATAAAATGTAAATGGAGTTTATTCGGAGCTTCACTTGAGTAATTTAAGTTATTCTTGATTCATTTGACGTCAATTGATCAAATAATTTATATTTAACTACTTTATATGGTCTAGAATATAATCAGAACCTTCCTATTCAAAATATTGAGTTATGCAACAAGAAATATGCATTAATGTACAGATAAAGCCAATTTAGAGCTTAAATCCAGCATTTAAAGCGATTCACAATCTATATTTGAGCTCTTTATATGGTCTAGATTATAATTCAGATCTTACTTATTCAAAATATTGCGTGTATACACAAAGAAATATTCATATAATGTGCAAATAAAACTTATTTAAAACATCAGTTGAGTGTTTAAACAATGCTATTCATTCAACGTGAATTTATCACAATAATCTATATTTAGGCTCTTTATATGATGTAAAATACAATTCAGATCTTAACTATTAAAAAATATTGCGTTATAGATAATGAAATAAGCTTAAAAATGCAGCGAAGCATATATGGAGCTTCAGTTGAGCATTTTAAATGATTCTTGATTCATTCACGTGAATTGATAACAATATTTAAGCGGTTCTTTAGTCTAAAATATAATTCAGATCGAATTTAGTCAAAATATTGCGTTACAAAAGAACAAATGTCCATACAATGCACAAATGAAGTATTTAGAGCATCAATTGAGTATCTTAAGCTATTCAAGATTCATTAGACGTCATTTGATCACAATAATCTGTAGTTAAGCTCTTTATATGGTCTAGAAAATAATTTTGATCATGCATATTGAAAATATTGCATTATAAATCAAATAATATGCAAAAAATGTGCAAATGAAGCTTATTTGCAGCTTCAGTTAAGCATTTTAAGCAATACTTGATTTATTCAACGTTATTTGATCACAATAATATATGTTTAAGAACTTTATATGGTCTAGAATATAATTAAGAATTTTCTTATCCAAAATATTGCGTTGGATATTAAGAAATAAGCTTATAATGTGCAACTGAAGCTTATTTGGAGCTTCAATTCTGCATTCAATCACATTAATTTATATTCGAGCCCTTTATATGGTCTAAAATATAATTTAAATCTAACTTATTCAAAATATTGTGTAATATGTAAAGAAATATTCATATAATACGAAAATAAAGCTTATTTAAAAAATTAGTTTGAGTATTTTAGGCTATACTTGATTCATTCGATGTCAATTTATCACGATAATCTATATTTAATGTCCTTATATTGTCTAGAATGAAATTGAGATCATACTTGCAAAAAATATTGCATTATACATAAACAAAATGCATATGATGAGCTAATGAAGCTTATGTGGTGCTTCAGTTCAGCATTGATTATGATTCTTAATTCATTTGACGTCAATTAATCACAATAATCTACATTTAAGCTTTTTTTATGGTCCAGAATATAATTCAGATCTTACTTATTCAAAATATTGCATTAAACTTAAAGAAATATGCATATAACGTGGAAATGAAACATATTTCAAGCTTTAGTTGAGCATTGTGTGTGATTCTTGATTCATCTAACGCAATTTGATCACAATAATTATATTTAAGCCCTTTATATGGTCTAGAATATAATTTATCACACTAATATACATATACTTGATTCATTCGATGTCATTTTATCCCAATAATCTATATTTAAGATCCTTAGATAATCTAGATTGAAATTAGGTCGTCCTTATTAAAAATATTGATACGTAAAGAAATATGCTTATAATGTTCTAATGAAGCTTAATTGGAGATTCAGTTGAGCATTTTATGTGATTCTTGATTAGTTTGACGTTAATTGATCACAATAATCTATATTTAAGCTCTTTGGAATATTATTTTGATCATACTTATTCAAAATATTGAGTTAAACATATAAAAATATGCATATAATGCTGAATTGGAGCTTATTTGTAGCTTACTAGCTTCGGTTGACCATTTTATGCTGTTCTTGGTTCATCCGACGACACATAATCACAAGAACCAATATTTAAGGAATTTACATGGTCTAGAATATAATTCAAATCTAACTTATTCAAAATATTGCATAAGACACGAATAAATATTCATATAATGTGTAAATGAAGTTTATTTGGAGCTTCACTTGAGCCATTTATGCTATTCTTGTTTCATTTGACATCAATTGATCACAATTATATATATTAATTAATTTATATGGTCTAGAATATAGTCAGAACCATCGGATTCCAAATATTGCGTTGCACAACAAGAAATATGCATATAATGTACATATTAAGCTAATTTAGAGCTTCAGTCCAGCATTTAAATCGATTAACAACTAATTGATGTCATTTGGTCACAATAATCTATATTTAAGCTCTTTATATGGTGTAGAGTATAATTCAGATCATACTTAATCATAATATTGTGTGTATACCCAAAGAAATAGTCATATAATTTGCAAAAAGCTTATTTAAAACTTTTTTTTTTTAAAGAAATGCTTGGTAGTGGCAACCAAGTGAGATTATTTTAAACATAAGTTGAGTATTTTAAGTTCTGATTCATTCGACGTCATTTATCACAGTAATCTATTTTTAAGCTCTTTATATGATCTAAGATACAATACATACTTAACTATTTAAAATATTGTGTTATACATACATAAAGAAATAAGCCTATAATGACACCGTTCGGATTGGGGGACTTAGAGAAACCAGCAAGCGTAACGATACATTCACTCAAAGAGGAGTAACACTCGGCTCTCAAGAGGAAGAAATAGAGATGAACTCAGAAATTCATATTCATTCAGCTTAAATAACATTCTAGTACAATTAAAAGAACTCATTAATACAAGTTCTCAACTACTTTTTCTAATACCAAAACACACTAATAACCTCTTAGAAGATCACAAAAGCCAACACAAAATACAACAACAGACCACTAACTTTATTTTGACTAATAAAGACTCAAAATAACTCCTGACTAACTTATTAACCTTGACTGTTCTTTCAATAATCGCATGGATCTTTTGCTGATTATGCACGTGACATGGCATCCTGATCGGTGTCATATAATATGTGAATGAACTTATATGGAGCATCAGTTGAGTATTTTAAGCGATTCTTGAATAATTCAATGTCAATTGATAATAATATTTTAGAGGTTTTTTTTGTCTAAAATATAATTCAGATCGAATTTAGTCAAAATATCGAATTATGCAAGAACAAATATTAATATATTACGCAAATAAAGCTTATTTAGAACATCAATTGATTTTTTTTAAGCTATTCAAGTTTCATTAGACGTCATTTGATCTCAATAATTTGTAGTAAAGATCTTTATATGGTCTAGAATAATTTTGATTATAAATATTCAAATTATTGTATAGTACATCAAATAATATGCATAAAAATGTGCAAATGAAACTTATTTGCAACTTCAGTTGAGAATTTTAAACCATACTTGATTCATGCAACGTTATTTGATCACAATAATATATGTATAAGCACTTTACATGGTCTAGAATACAATTCAGAACTCACTTATTCAAAATATTGTATTGCACATCAAGAAATAAGCATATAATGTACAACTGAAGCTTATTTGGAGCTTCCCTTATGCATTTAAAGCGATTCATGATTCATTAGACATCATTCAATCACAATAATCTACAGCCCTTTATATGGTCTATATTATAATTTAGATCTTACTTATTCAAAATATTACATTATACGCAAAGAAATATTCATATAATGTGAAAATAAATCTTATTGAAAAAATCAGTTGATTATTTTATGCTATACTTGATTCATTCGATGTTAATATATCAAAATAATCTATATTTAAGGTCCTTATATGGTCTAGATTGAAGTTGAGATTGTACTTAATTAAAAATATTGTATTATACATCAGGAAATATGCTTATAATGTTCTAATGAAGCTTATTTGAAGCTTCTGTTGAGAATTTTATGTAATACTTGATTCATTTGACGTCAATTGATCATAATAATCTACATTTAACTTTTTTGTATGGTCCAGAAAATAACTCAGATCTTACTTATGTAAGTGCTTTAATGATTCTAGAATGCGGAAATAACCAGAATCTTAGATTACCTCTAGCCATCGCTGATCGAAATCGAGCGTTGAGTGGATGAACCTTAATCCGCAAGACATGCGTCTCCTTCTCTTCTTCTGCAACCTGCAAAGACTCCTTAGCGAGAAGGCACTACAGAACCGTTGTAACGTCCCGTGACTCGATGGTGAACTCGGGGAACGACGGCCCTGACCCGTTTCCTCCTCTCTCCTTATATTCCTTTCACTCTTGCTCACTATTCAATAGTAGAACTGAAAGAATGAGTTAAACCTTCTGTACTCCATCATAACAGGGCTTAATATAGGTTTCTAATCACTCAGAGGGCGCATACAGTGGATCAGAACCAAAGGGTGCAATGATCAGACTGTTCTGTCCAGATTCAGTGTCCCAGCGGTAGCGACCCGCTAGACGACATTTTGGACAGAATACTACATTCTCCCACTTGAGCTTGCATCCTTTGTATGCACAATCCCCTCTGTTTTCCTTATGCCAAATGATCGAGACATAATACATGAACTAAGGCAGTAAGTCATCATTATCGTTATTAGTGCTAAAAGCAACTAATAAATGCGAATATTACTTTCCATAATCACAATGTACTATATAACTATCAATTTAGCCCTTTATGTGATTAGAATACAACCTTTATGAATAAACCCGACGTTTACTCCAAGTCAGTCTTTATGATGTAATTCTCAACCTTATGATCAAATATATATTCCATATATGCGCGCAATCAACCGAGAAAAAACATCTATACTTTTATGAAGAGATTATATACAATCGTACGATTAATATTTTTCATAGGATCAATTCCTATATATACCCACTACATGATCTTTGAATTCCTTTAGCTGCAGTATTTATTCAAAGAATCAGTCAGCTTCATTCTGTATGAATACACTTAATGACCACTTAATTCTTCTTGATATGCTCTTTCTCAGTCAAATACTTAACGTCGATATATTAACCTCGACTTTACCTTTATTATTTTTATTTTTACTAGAAAGACTACAACAGAATTATCACACAGAATATCCTTAATGGCCTAGATTTAGAATCCATGACTCTAAGCCTCACTATAAAACTCTTCTACCACCATCGAAGGTAATCTCAAAACATACAACAAACTATACTTTATGTTGAAGTAATGACCAATGTCAATTAGACACTTCTTGATAACACAATTTCACTGGCTAACATGTATCCTGAATTCGATTTACTGGAATCGACACAACCAGTTTATGTACCAAAATACATTCAACTTATTAGTCTATTGAGACATAAGCACATTATCTTTAGTACCTTAAAGATATATCATTACTTTCTTAGCAATTTAACCATGGTCTTTCCCTGATTACTATGATATCAGTCCAAATATTCAAATGGCAAAAGCTATGTCAGTTCTTGTGCACAAACCTAACTATACTTTATGCTTTCAAACTGCCTAAATACTTAAAAATATTTACTATTTGTTCCCTTTTCTGAGTTATACTGAGGATATCGATTCAGACTGAATCTATAACCTATCTTAATAGGTACCGGACTCGGTGAATATCTTTCTATCTAGAATCTTTCTAATACCCATTGATATATGCTTGTTGAGATAAATCAAGAATATCTTGATTACTATCTACATGGGTCTTTATGCCTGTCATAAACAAGACTTCACCCCATATCCTTAATATCAATATTTTAGAAAGAAATTATTCACTTCATATGACTATCTTTTATCATTAGTCACAAGTAGAACATTATCTATATATAAAACAAGTAAACAAAATCAACTCCCACTAATCTCCTGGTATGTGTACTAGTTCATAATGTATTTCTTCGAAACTGTATGAACAAATAACCTCATGAAACTAATACCATTAGTGAAATACTTGTTCTAAATCTTACATAGAACACTTTAACTTGTTAACTAAATACTTATTACATCTAAAGAATAAACTTGATGGTTATTTAAATAACCTCCTTCTTTAGATTACCATTAAGAATTGCAACATTTTATATCCATCTGATGTAACTCGAAAACATAATGAGTTACTAATGCTATAACCACACAGAGTGAATATTTCTTTAATACATGAGAGAAAACTTTCATGTGATTCACTACTTCTCTTAAATGAATCTTTTGGTGACGAGTCTAATTTGTATTACTTTATGTCAATTTATGAATCCCTTTGGTTTTAACAAATCCTTTACAACCAATAGGTTTAAACCATAAGTGACTTGATCAAATTTCAGACTTCATTACACACCATTGATTCTAACTGATCTTACTTGGCATTATACCATAATATGGACTCACTGCAATTTATTATCTTGAAAATGTAACAGGATAATGTTCAACGCTAATGTCTTTATAATAGTCTCGTAGACAAACTACATATTACTACTAGAAATAACCGACTTTATCCTTTATTAGATCGCCTTAATGTTGAATTATAAAGTTCAACTTGATCTATTCTTATTCTATATGCCGGTTAATGAATGTCAATAATTGAATTATGAATATTCAGCTATCCTTATGAATAACATCCAATTATATATTAGAGGGAATTACCGTATGATCTTAAAGTGACAACTCCCACTAATCTGAACATTCTCTAGAATTTAATATTTCTAAATTCATATCCTAGTAATATTTCTAATCTCTTTACCTTTATCTTACTTCACAATCTTTATTTGCTTACCGCATTGTTTCTATATTTCTACCTTGAAAACCTTAAAGGTATGTAGAGATACATATATATTGTGAGTAATCATCAGTTAGAGATAAATGCATGCTTTGTGCTTGATGCATGCTAGTCATTTTTCATACTTGTTAATCATATCTCAATCATATGAACACTCTGAACTTTATCCATAATATGCCTATTCTCCTTTTAACACACATGATCAAAACACCCGATTGACCATTTATCCTTATATGCGTTACAACCTTATAGGAAATCTTAACATGACCATATTAATCTGGACAAGTGTTCAAAAATGAAATATACAAGTAATTAATGACTTAGATATACTATATAAACCCTTTAGTTGAACAACTATATTCCTCATTTTCGTTATACGCTCTCACACACCTATAATGGTAATAAGTCTAAAAAATAAACTTTATGATGAGTATTATAACATTTGCCTTAACCTAAGAGGCCAATAACTCATCTAATGTCTTATGTAAGAACTTGACATTGACAAGCACATCAACCGAATTACTAAACATTAAAAAGCTTATTCCTTATAAACATGATACATGAGCAGTTAAACTGCTCCCACTGTTCATAATAACCCATGTTCATAAGCTCAATTTCAAAAGTATATTCTCCTGGTTGATCTTTCTTGATGGCAAATTCAATATTCTTACAACTTTAATGAAGGAGAACAGTATCCTTTCAGACCTTATAACTATTATCCTTAACTCAGAAACACTAATACTTATCATTTCTAATGGGGAATCCGCTATCCTTATGAAAGTAAAACTGATACGTGCTTATACTTTATATTGAGATTTAACTTTATACTTAATTTACCAATGTAAACTAAGTGATGTATCCTTATGAGCTAATTCCTACATAATACTACCTGTGGGCTAAATATCATGCTATAACTCTTTATGTAATTAAACATTACAACTTTATGAATCAATTTCCTACACAGTATTACCTATGGACTAAATACTATGTTTTGATTCTCCATATAATATAACTAGTTAATTATATTCATATTCTTAATCCCTGTGGGCAAATTAAGTATTCATAATTTAACTATTATATCCTAATATATTAAGTTAACTAAGTCAATAGTCCTGTGGGACGATACTAACTTCGTTAACTTAATCTATTACAATATTGTGTCCGTTTATCCAAATGTGATTTTATAAACTTTATATATACATAACTTTAATCCAACTAAGGATGCTGTGGCTACTCCTTAATACATTAATATATATATATTCATCACTAGACACAAGCTATGTCCTTTCTTCCTAATGTGATTTATAGATACACTATATAATATATATACCTTAATGTAATTGAAGCTGCTGTGGCTACACTTCAATCAATTAACATATATTAATCACAAGACATAATATATTAATACTATTAGATAACTAATATATATAACAGTCTGTAGTCAAGAACCTGACGATCCGACTGAACATCAAACGACTCGTTTCACTTAATTCACAGACAAATATGAACCTATATATATGTGCTTAATAACTAGCATAGTTATCTAACTTACTTGATTAATTGATCTTTAATCAATTTATTTGTCTAATTAATCTAACAATAATATCAGACAAAACTTTATTCAAACTTTTCGAAACGATCCGTTCCAAAACCTGACGGTTCGTCTCAGTTTGAATCTGTCAATACCCAGACGTATCCTCATGCAACTTCATTTAGAACGATTCGCGATCCGTTCTAATGTGCCTAAGTACTTCAAACAGAAACATTATGCAAATTTAATCTGGAACGATACGTTCTAAGCCCAGAACGATTCGTTTTAAATTGCATCTGAAACCCTAATTCGCTGATAATTAGCCTATATAACAGTTAGGGTTTACTAAACTTTCATAGATCATCTAACTATAATTATCTATATCTAAATAATTATCATATGCACAATTACTGTCATATCCTTTATAAATACAATTTGTGTATTACTATACCACATGTATAGTTCTTCAAGTTTGTTTAATCAATATATGCTTGTAACGCCAATACTAATAGAATATCAAATAGTATGATGGTCTGTGGACTACATCAATACTTTATTACTATAGTATATTCAAGCATATCATTATTGACTAATCAATCTTAACCAAAAATGCCAACCATCTTTACAAATTTAGTATTTATGACAAATTGTAACTATTCTATAGATTTCCAGAATAATTGAATAACCTACAAGCTTTAATTAATAATGGAGAACTATCATATGTCTGATTATACCTTAATTTTCATCTTAAAATTTATTTCTGGACCAAACTCTATTGGAACGGGTCGTTCCAACTCCAAATGGATCGCCCCACACGAAAGGGTGCATCCAAAATTCATCCAGAAACTTTCTGACAGCCTGAACACTTTCTGGTAAACTGACAATAACTTTCTCTATACTTATTTGTTTTCTGTGTTCTTGGTCATTATAGAAACTAGATTCAAAGATCTTTCCAATGACGCAAGTTTCATAAAAAACAAGTTTACAAATCAAAAGCTATGCCCCTCGAAATACAGACTATCACAGACGAAACCCGACAAACTGTCAGATTGACCTATCTTGCAGACAGTATATCTCAGCCATACTTTATCGGAATTTTGCAAATTTACACTCTATGGAAAGATATCTAAAATATCTACATCCCAGTAAAATTTCATGCAAAACCGAATTACCAATTGAGAGAAATCTGGCCCGTAATACTGAAAGGTCAGAAAATTCAGAACCCTAACTGTCTGACCTCTACTGGTTGCGACTTGATTATCTCACTGTATACCCACTGGATTTTCAAGATGTTGGTCTCGTTGGAAAGTAGACTCAGAGACCTTTCATCTCCAAAAACCTTACGCAAATCGGATAAGCGGATCTTGAGATATCGCTCCACAAAATCAGACTATCAATTCTGCCAGACAAACTCAATCCACTCAACACTTACAACTCGAATTTTTATACAAAATTCGACTTCAATCAAGGCAAGCAGAGGCGTAGCAGGCTCTGATACCAACTGTAAGTGCTTTAATGATTCTAGAATGCGGAAATAACCAGAATCTTAGATTACCTCTAGCCATCGCTGATCGAAATCGAGCGTTGAGTGGATGAACCTTAATCCGCAAGACATGCGTCTCCTTCTCTTCTTCTGCAACCTGCAAAGACTCCTTAGCGAGAAGGCACTACAGAACCGTTGTAACGTCCCGTGACTCGATGGTGAACTCGGGGAACGACGGCCCTGACCCGTTTCCTCCTCTCTCCTTATATTCCTTTCACTCTTGCTCACTATTCAATAGTAGAACTGAAAGAATGAGTTAAACCTTCTGTACTCCATCATAACAGGGCTTAATATAGGTTTCTAATCACTCAGAGGGCGCATACAGTGGATCAGAACCAAAGGGTGCAATGATCAGACTGTTCTGTCCAGATTCAGTGTCCCAGCGGTAGCGACCCGCTAGACGACATTTTGGACAGAATACTACAACTTATTCAAAATATTGCGTTAAACTTAAAGAAATATGCATATAACTTGGAAAGAAAATTTAGTTGGAGCTTCCTTTGAGCATTTTATGCGATTCTTGATTCATTCGACTTAATTTGATAACAATAATCTATTTTGAAGTCCTTTATATGGTCTATCAGATGTAATCTAATCAAAATATTGCGTAATACATGAAGAAATATTCACACAGTGCATACATGAAGCTTATGTAGAGCGTCAATTGAGTATTTTAAGTTGTTCATGATTCATTTAAACGCCATTTTATCAGAATAATCTATATTTAAGCTTTTATTAGGTCTAGAATATCATTTTGTTCAAATTTATTCAAAATATTGAGTTAAAAATACAAAAATATGCATATAATGTTCAAATGGAGCTCATTAGTAGCTTCAGTTGACCATTTATGCGGTTCTTGGTTCATTTGACATCTTATTATCACAAGAATCAATATTTAAGCAACTTACATGGTCTAGAGTCTAATTCAAATCAAACTTATTCAAAATATTGCGTTATAAATGAGTAAATATGCATATAATGTGTAAATGAAGTTTATTTGGTGCTTCACTCGAACAATTTATTCTATTCTTGATTTATTCGGCGTTAATTTATAACAATAATCTATATTTAAGCTCTTCATATGATATAATAAATAATTCAGATTTTAACTATTAAAAATATTGCGACATACATAAACAAATAAACCTATAATATGCAAATAAAGCTTATATTGAGGTTCAGTTGAGTGTTTTAAGCGATTCTTGACCCATTAGACGTCATTTGATAACAATATTTGAGAGGTTATTCTGTGTAAAATATAAGTCAGATCGAATTTAGTCAAAAGATTACGTTATAGAAGAACAAATATCATATTAATGCACAGATAAAGTTATTTAGAGAATCATCAATTGAGTATTTCAAGTTATTCAAGATTCATTAGACGTCATTTGATAACAATAATCTGTAGTTGACCTCTTTATGTGGTCTAGAAAATAATTTTGATTATACATATTTAAAATAATGCATTATGCATCAAATAATATGCATAACATCTGCAAATGAAGCTTATTTGTAGCTTCAGTTGATCATTCTAAGCAATTCTTTATTAATTCAATGTTATTTGATCTCAATATTCTATGTTTATGCACTTTACATGGTCTAGAATATAATTCACAGTTCTTATTCGAAATATTGCGTTGTACATCAAGAAATAAGCGTATAATGTACAATTGAAGCTTATTTGGAGCTTCAGTTCTGCATTTAAAGCGATACATGATTCATTTGTCATCATTCAATAACAATAATCTAAATTTTAACCCTTTATATGGTCTATAATGCAATTCATATCTTACTAATTCAAAACACTTTATTATGCATAAAGAAATATTCACATATAAAGCCCTCCTCCCTCGTGATGACACTTGCGAGAAGAAATGTGAAAATAAAGCTTATTTAAAATATCTGTTGAGTATTTTAAGCTATACTTGATTCATTTCATGTCAATTTATCATAATAATCTATCTTTTAGGTCATTATATGGTCTAGAATGAAATTCAGATTGTACTTATGAAAAATATTGCATTATACATAAAGAAATATGCATAAAATGTGTGAATGAAGCTTATTTGGAGCTTCAGTTGAGCATTTTATGTGATTCTGGATTCATTTGACTTCAATTGATGACAACAATCTATATTTAAGTTTTTTATATGGTCCACAATATAATTCGGATCTTACTTATTGAAAATATTGCATTAAACTTGAAGAAATATGCATATAACGTGCAAATGAAACTCATTTGAGCTCCAGTTGAACATTTTATTCAATTCTTGATTCATCCAACGAAATTTGATCACAATAATCTCTATTTACTCAAAACATTTATATAATTAATATATAATTCAGATGTAATTTACTCAAAACATTGCGTTATACATGAAAAAAAAATATTCATATAGTGCTTACATGAAGCTTATATAGATTGCCAATTGAGTATTTTAAGCTATTCATGATTCATTGACGTCATTTCAGTAAATTTGAGCGTCAATAATCTATATTTAAGCTCTTTATATGGTCTAGAATATTATTTTAAATATACTTATTCAATATATTTAGTTAAACATATAAAAATATGCATATAATGTTAAAATAGAGTTTATTTGTAGTTTCAACTGACCATTTTATACGGTTGTTAGTTCATCCGACGTTATATAATCACAAGAATCAACATTTAAGCAATATACATGGTCTAGAATACAATTCAAATCTAACTTATTCAAAATATTGCATAATACACAAATAAATATTCATATATTGTGTAAATGAACTTTATTTGGAGCTTCAGTCGAACAATATATTCTACTCTTAATTCATTTGACGTCAATTGATCACAATATTCTATATTTAAGTACTTTATATGGTCTAGAATATAATCAGAACCTTCCTATTAAAAATATTGCATTATACAACAAGCATAAATGCATATAAGGTACAGATTAAGCTAATTTAGAGCTTCAGTCTAGCTTTTAATGCGATTCACGATTAATAGATGCCATTTGGTGACGATAATCTATATTTGAGATCTTTATATGGTCTAGAATATAATCTGGATCTTACTTATTCAAAATATTGTGTGTATACACAAAGAAATAGTCATATATTGTGAAAATATTTAAAACATCAGTATTTTATGCCATTATTGCATTATTCGATGTCAATTAAAAATACAATTCATATTTAAATGTTCAAAATATTGTGTTATACATAAAGAAATAAGCCTATAATATGCAAATGAAGCTTATATTGAGTTTCAGTTGAGTATTTTAAGCGATTATTGATCCATTCGGCGTTAATTGATAACAATTGTTAAGAGTTTCTTTGGTCTAAAATATAATTCATATAATGTACAAATGAACAAGTATTGCGTTACACAAGAACAAATATTCATATGATGCACAAATAAAGTTATTTAGAGAATCATCAATTGAGTATTTGATAACTATAATCTGTAGTTAAGCTCTTTATGTAGTCTAGAAAATAATTTTGATCATACATATTCAAAATATTGCATTATATGTCAAATAATATGCATAAATTTTGCAAATGAAGCTTATTTACAGCTTCAGTAGTGCATTTTAAGCAACGTTATTTGATCTCAATAATCTATGTTTAATCACTTTACCTGGTCTTGGATATAATTCAGAACTTGCTTATTCGAAATATTGCGTTGCACAACAATAAATATGCATATAAAGTGCATCTGAAGCTTATATGGAGCTTCAGTTCTGCATTTAGAGTGATTCATGATTCATTAGTCATCATTCAATCACAATAATCTATATTTGAGCCCTTTATATGGTCTATAATATAATTGAGATCTTACTTATTCAAAATATCGTGTTATGCGTATAGAAATCTTCAAATAGTGCGAAAATAAAGCTTATTTTAAAAAATCTCTTGTGCATTTTAAGTTGTACTTGATTCATTCGATGTCAATTTATAACAATAATCAATATTTAAGGTACTTACATGGTCTAGATTAAAATTCAGATTTTACTTATTCAAAATATTGCATCAAACATAAAGAAATTTGCAAATAATGTGTTAATGAAGCTTATTTGGAGCTTCAGTTGAGCATTTTATGCAATTCTCGATTCATTCGATGTCAATTTATCACAATAAATCTACATTTAAATTTTTTTAAGGTCCAAAATATAATTCAGATCTTACTTCGTGAAAATATTTCGTTATACATGAAGAAATATTCATATAGTGCGTACATGAAGATTATGTAGAGCATCAATTGATTATTTTAAGCTATTATGATTCATTAGACGTCATTTGATCACAATAATCTATATTTGAGCTCTTTATATAGTCTAGAATATAATTCAGATGTAATTTACTCAAAATATTGTGTTATACATGAAGAAATATTCATATAGTCATACAATAAGCTTATGTAGAGCGTCAATTGAGTATTTTAAGCTATTCATGATTCATTACACATTATTTGATCACAATAATCTATATTTCAATTCTTTATTTAGTCTAGAAAATTATTTTGATCATAATTATTCAAAATATTGAGTTAAACATATAAAAATATGCATATAATGTTCAAATGGAGCTTATTTGTAGCGTCAGTCGACCATTTTATCAAATCATGGTTCAACCGACAGTCATATAATCATAAGACTATATTTATGCAATATATAATTGAAATTTAACTTGCTCAAAATATTGTGTTATACACGAATAAATATGCATATAATGTGTAGATGAAGATTATTCGATGCTTCACTTAAGCAATTTAATAATCTATTCTTGATTCATTTGACTTCAACTGATTGCAATAATCTATATTTAAGTACTTTATATAGTCTAAAATATAATCAGAACCGTCCTATTCAAAATATTGTGTTACACAATAAGAAATATGCATATAATGTACAGATGAAACTTTTATTTGGAGCTTCAGTCGGAGGATTATAAGCGATTCACGATGAATTAAACATCATTTGGTCACAATATTTGAGCTCTTTATCCTAGAATATAATCCAGATCTTACATATTGAAAATATTGTGTATACAAAAAGAAATATTCATATAATGTGAAAATTAAGTTTATTTGCATCTTCGGTTGAGCATTTTAAGCAATAGTTGATTCATTCAACCTTATTTGATAATAATAATCTATGTTTAAGCACTTTTACATGGTCTAGAATAACTCAGAAATTGTATATTCAAAATATTGCGTTGCACATTAATAAATAAGCATATAGGGTTCAACTGAAGCTTATTTTGTGCTTCAGTTCTGCATTTAAAGCGATTGATGATCCATTAAACCTCATTCGATCACAATAATCTATATTTGAACCCTTTATATGATCAATAATATAACTCAGATCTTACTTATTCAAAATATTGTGTTATATATAAAGAAATATCCATATAATGTGAAAATAAAGCTGATTTAAAAAATTAGTTGAGTATTTTAAGCTAACTTGATTCATTCGATGAAAATTTGTCACAATAACCTATATTATTAAAGGTCATTATATCGTCTAGACTCTATAATGAAATTCAGATCGCCCTAATTGAAAATATCGCATTATACGTAAGGAAAAATGCAAATAACGTGCAAATGAAGTTTATTTGGAGCATCTGTTGAACATTTTATGCGATTCTTGATTCTGATATCCATTGAGAACAATAATCTACTTTTAAGCTTTTTTTATGGTCCAGAATATAATTCAGATATTACTTAGTCAAAATATTGCATCATATATGAAGAAATATTCATATAGTCCGTACATGAAGCTATGTAGAGCTTCAATTGAGTATTTTTTGTAGTATTCTGTCCAAAATGTCGTCTAGCGGGTCGCTACCGCTGGGACACTGAATCTGGACAGAACAGTCTGATCATTGCACCCTTTGGTTCTGATCCACTGTATGCGCCCTCTGAGTGATTAGAAACCTATATTAAGCCCTGTTATGATGGAGTACAGAAGGCTTAACTCATTCTTTCAGTTCTACTATTGAATAGTGAGCAAGAGTGAAAGGAATATAAGGAGAGAGGAGGAAACGGGTCAGGGCCGTCGTTCCCCGAGTTCACCATCGAGTCACGGGACGTTACAACGGTTCTGTAGTGCCTTCTCGCTAAGGAGTCTTTGCAGGTTGCAGAAGAAGAGAAGGAGACGCATGTCTTGCGGATTAAGGTTCATCCACTCAACGCTCGATTTCGATCAGCGATGGCTAGAGGTAATCTAAGATTCTGGTTATTTCCGCATTCTAGAATCATTAAAGCACTTACAGTTGGTATCAGAGCCTGCTACGCCTCTGCTTGCCTTGATTGAAGTCGAATTTTGTATAAAAATTCGAGTTGTAAGTGTTGAGTGGATTGAGTTTGTCTGGCAGAATTGATAGTCTGATTTTGGGGAGCGATATCTCAAGATCCGCTTATCCGATTTGCGTAAGGTTTTCGGAGATGGAAAGGTCTCTGAGTCTACTTTCCAACGAGACTAACATCTTGAAAATCCAGTGGGTATACAGTGAGATAATCAAGTCGCAACCAGTAGAGGTCAGACAGTTAGGGTTCTGAATTTTCTGACCTTTCAGTATTACGGGCCAGATTTCTCTCAATTGGTAATTCGGTTTTGCATGAAATTTTACTGGAATGTAGATATTTTAGATATCTTTCCATAGAGTGTAAATTTGCAAAATTCCGATAAAGTATGGCTGAGATATACTGTCTGCAAGATAGGTCAATCTGACAGTTTGTCGGGTTTCGTCTGTGATAGTCTGTATTTCGAGGGGCATAGCTTTTGATTTGTAAACTTGTTTTTTATGAAACTTGCGTCATTGGAAAGATCTTTGAATCTAGTTTCTATAATGACCAAGAACACAGAAAACAAATAAGTATAGAGAAAGTTATTGTCAGTTTACCAGAAAGTGTTCAGGCTGTCAGAAAGTTTCTGGATGAATTTTGGATGCACCCTTTCGTGTGGGGCGATCCATTTGGAGTTGGAACAACCCGTTCCAATAGAGTTTGGTCCAGAAATAAATTTTAAGATGAAAATTAAGGTATAATCAGACATATGATGGTTCTCCATTATTAATTAAAGCTTGTAGGTTATTCAATTATTCTGGAAATCTATAGAATAGTTACAATTTGTCATAAATACTAAATTTGTAAAGATGGTTGGCATTTTTGGTTAAGATTGATTAGTCAATAATGATATGCTTGAATATACTATAGTAATAAAGTATTGATGTAGTCCACAGACCATCATACTATTTGATATTCTATTAGTATTGGCGTTACAAGCATATATTGATTAAACAAACTTGAAGAACTATACATGTGGTATAGTAATACACAAATTGTATTTATAAAGGATATGACAGTAATTGTGCATATGATAATTATTTAGATATAGATAATTATAGTTAGATGATCTATGAAAGTTTAGTAAACCCTAACTGTTATATAGGCTAATTATCAGCGAATTAGGGTTTCAGATGCAATTTAAAATGAATCGTTCTGGGCTTAGAACGTATCGTTCCAGATTAAATTTGCATAATGTTTCTGTTTGAAGTACTTAGGCACATTAGAACGGATCGCGAATCGTTCTAAATGAAGTTGCATGAGGATACGTCTGGGTATTGACAGATTCAAACTGAGACGAACCGTCAGGTTTTGGAACGGATCGTTTCGAAAAGTTTGAATAAAGTTTTGTCTGATATTATTGTTAGATTAATTAGACAAATAAATTGATTAAAGATCAATTAATCAAGTAAGTTAGATAACTATGCTAGTTATTAAGCACATATATATAGGTTCATATTTGTCTGTGAATTAAGTGAAACGAGTCGTTTGATGTTCAGTCGGATCGTCAGGTTCTTGACTACAGACTGTTATATATATTAGTTATCTAATAGTATTAATATATTATGTCTTGTGATTAATATATGTTAATTGATTGAAGTGTAGCCACAGCAGCTTCAATTACATTAAGGTATATATATTATATAGTGTATCTATAAATCACATTAGGAAGAAAGGACATAGCTTGTGTCTAGTGATGAATATATATATATTAATGTATTAAGGAGTAGCCACAGCATCCTTAGTTGGATTAAAGTTATGTATATATAAAGTTTATAAAATCACATTTGGATAAACGGACACAATATTGTAATAGATTAAGTTAACGAAGTTAGTATCGTCCCACAGGACTATTGACTTAGTTAACTTAATATATTAGGATATAATAGTTAAATTATGAATACTTAATTTGCCCACAGGGATTAAGAATATGAATATAATTAACTAGTTATATTATATGGAGAATCAAAACATAGTATTTAGTCCATAGGTAATACTGTGTAGGAAATTGATTCATAAAGTTGTAATGTTTAATTACATAAAGAGTTATAGCATGATATTTAGCCCACAGGTAGTATTATGTAGGAATTAGCTCATAAGGATACATCACTTAGTTTACATTGGTAAATTAAGTATAAAGTTAAATCTCAATATAAAGTATAAGCACGTATCAGTTTTACTTTCATAAGGATAGCGGATTCCCCATTAGAAATGATAAGTATTAGTGTTTCTGAGTTAAGGATAATAGTTATAAGGTCTGAAAGGATACTGTTCTCCTTCATTAAAGTTGTAAGAATATTGAATTTGCCATCAAGAAAGATCAACCAGGAGAATATACTTTTGAAATTGAGCTTATGAACATGGGTTATTATGAACAGTGGGAGCAGTTTAACTGCTCATGTATCATGTTTATAAGGAATAAGCTTTTTAATGTTTAGTAATTCGGTTGATGTGCTTGTCAATGTCAAGTTCTTACATAAGACATTAGATGAGTTATTGGCCTCTTAGGTTAAGGCAAATGTTATAATACTCATCATAAAGTTTATTTTTTAGACTTATTACCATTATAGGTGTGTGAGAGCGTATAATGAAAATGAGGAATATAGTTGTTCAACTAAAGGGTTTATATAGTATATCTAAGTCATTAATTACTTGTATATTTCATTTTTGAACACTTGTCCAGATTAATATGGTCATGTTAAGATTTCCTATAAGGTTGTAACGCATATAAGGATAAATGGTCAATCGGGTGTTTTGATCATGTGTGTTAAAAGGAGAATAGGCATATTATGGATAAAGTTCAGAGTGTTCATATGATTGAGATATGATTAACAAGTATGAAAAATGACTAGCATGCATCAAGCACAAAGCATGCATTTATCTCTAACTGATGATTACTCACAATATATATGTATCTCTACATACCTTTAAGGTTTTCAAGGTGGAAATATAGAAACAATGCGGTAAGCAAATAAAGATTGTGAAGTAAGATAAAGGTAAAGAGATTAGAAATATTACTAGGATATGAATTTAGAAATATTAAATTCTAGAGAATGTTCAGATTAGTGGGAGTTGTCACTTTAAGATCATACGGTAATTCCCTCTAATATATAATTGGATGTTATTCATAAGGATCACTGAATATTGATAATTCAATTATTGACATTCATTAACCGGCATATAGAATAAGAATAGATCAAGTTGAACTTTATAATTCAACATTAAGGCGATCTAATAAAGGATAAAGTCGGTTATTTCTAGTAGTAATATGTAGTTTGTCTACGAGACTATTATAAAGACATTAGCGTTGAACATTATCCTGTTACATTTTCAAGATAATAAATTGCAGTGAGTCCATATTATGGTATAATGCCAAGTAAGATCAGTTAGAATCAATGGTGTGTAATGAAGTCTGAAATTTGATCAAGTCACTTATGGTTTAAACCTATTGGTTGTAAAGGATTTGTTAAAACCAAAGGGATTCATAAATTGACATAAAGTAATACAAATTAGACTCGTCACCAAAAGATTCATTTAAGAGAAGTAGTGAATCACATGAAAGTTTTCTCTCATGTATTAAAGAAATATTCACTCTGTGTGGTTATAGCATTAGTAACTCATTATGTTTTCGAGTTACATCAGATGGATATAAAATGTTGCAATTCTTAATGGTAATCTAAAGAAGGAGGTTATTAAAATAACCATCAAGTTTATTCTTTAGATGTAATAAGTATTTAGTTAACAAGTTAAAGTGTTCTATGTAAGATTTAGAACAAGTATTTCACTAATGGTATTAGTTTCATGAGGTTATTTGTTCATACAGTTTCGAAGAAATACATTATGAACTAGTACACATACCAGGAGATTAGTGGGAGTTGATTTTGTTTACTTGTTTTATATATAGATAATGTTCTACTTGTGACTAATGATAAAAGATAGTCATATGAAGTGAATAATTTCTTTCTAAAATATTGATATTAAGGATATGGGGTGAAGTCTTGTTTATGACAGGCATAAAGACCCATGTAGATAGTAATCAAGATATTCTTGATTTATCTCAACAAGCATATATCAATGGGTATTAGAAAGATTCTAGATAGAAAGATATTCACCGAGTCCGGTACCTATTAAGATAGGTTATAGATTCAGTCTGAATCGATATCCTCAGTATAACTCAGAAAAGGGAACAAATAGTAAATATTTTTAAGTATTTAGGCAGTTTGAAAGCATAAAGTATAGTTAGGTTTGTGCACAAGAACTGACATAGCTTTTGCCATTTGAATATTTGGACTGATATCATAGTAATCAGGGAAAGACCATGGTTAGATTGCTAAGAAAGTAATGATATATCTTTAAGGTACTAAAGATAATGTGCTTATGTCTCAATAGACTAATAAGTTGAATGTATTTTGGTACATAAACTGGTTGTGTCGATTCCAGTAAATCGAATTCAGGATACATGTTAGCCAGTGAAATTGTGTTATCAAGAAGTGTCTAATTGACATTGGTCATTACTTCAACATAAAGTATAGTTTGTTGTATGTTTTGAGATTACCTTCGATGGTGGTAGAAGAGTTTTATAGTGAGGCTTAGAGTCATGGATTCTAAATCTAGGCCATTAAGGATATTCTGTGTGATAATTCTGTTGTAGTCTTTCTAGTAAAAATAAAAATAATAAAGGTAAAGTCGAGGTTAATATATCGACGTTAAGTATTTGACTGAGAAAGAGCATATCAAGAAGAATTAAGTGGTCATTAAGTGTATTCATACAGAATGAAGCTGACTGATTCTTTGAATAAATACTGCAGCTAAAGGAATTCAAAGATCATGTAGTGGGTATATATAGGAATTGATCCTATGAACAATATTAATCGTACGATTGTATATAATCTCTTCATAAAAGTATAGATGTTTTTTCTCGGTTGATTGCGCGCATATATGGAATATATATTTGATCATAAGGTTGAGAATTACATCATAAAGACTGACTTGGAGTAAACGTCGGGTTTATTCATAAAGGTTGTATTCTAATCACATAAAGGGCTAAATTGATAGTTATATAGTACATTGTGATTATGGAAAGTAATATTCACATTTATTAGTTGCTTTTAGCACTAATAACGATAATGATGACTTACTGCCTTAGTTCATGTATTATGTCTCGATCATTTGGCATAAGGAAAACAGAGGGGATTGTGCATACAAAGGATGCAAGCTCAAGTGGGAGAATGTAGTATTCTGTCCAAAATATCGTCTAGCGGGTCGCTACCGCTGGGACACTGAATCTGGACAGAACAGTCTGATCATTGCACCCTTTGGTTCTGATCCACTGTATGCGCCCTCTGAGTGATTAGAAACCTATATTAAGCCCTGTTATGATGGAGTACAGAAGGCTTAACTCATTCTTTCAGTTCTACTATTGAATAGTGAGCAAGAGTGAAAGGAATATAAGGAGAGAGGAGGAAACGGGTCAGGGCCGTCGTTCCCCGAGTTCACCATCGAGTCACGGGACGTTACAACGGTTCTGTAGTGCCTTCTCGCTAAGGAGTCTTTGCAGGTTGCAGAAGAAGAGAAGGAGACGCATGTCTTGCGGATTAAGGTTCATCCACTCAACGCTCGATTTCGATCAGCGATGGCTAGAGGTAATCTAAGATTCTGGTTATTTCCGCATTCTAGAATCATTAAAGCACTTACATTTTTATCTATTCATGATTAATTAGACGTCATTTGATCACAATAATCTATATTTAAGCTCTTTATATGGACAAAAATATTATTTCGATCATACTTATTCAAAATATTGAGTTAAACATATAATAACATGCATATAATGTTCAAATGGTGCTTATTTGCAGCTTCAGTTTATTTTATGCAATTTTTTATTCATCTGACGTCATATAATATTGCATTGTATGATCGAAATAATCAGTTGACATCAATAATCTATATTTAAGCAATTTACATGGTCCAAAATATAATTCAAATCTAACTTATTCAAAATATTGCATTGTACATGAATAAATATGAATATAATGTGTAAATGAAGTTTATTTGGAGCTTCACTTGTGCAATTTAAGCTACTCCTGATTCATTTGATGTCAATTGATTACAATAATCTATATTTAAGTATTTTTATGGTTTAAAATATAATCAAAACCATCATATTCAAAATATTGTGTTACATAGCAAAAATTATGCATATAATGTACGGATGAAACTAATGTAGAGCTTTAGTCCAGCATTTAAAGTGATTCACGGTGAATTAGACATCATTTGGTGACAATAATCTATATTTGAGCTCTTTATATGGTCTAGAATATAATCCCGAAAATACATATTCAAAATATTCTGTGTATACACAAAGAAATATTCGTATAATGTGCAAATAAACCGTATTTAAACCATCAGTTCACTATTTTAAGCTATTCTTGATTCATTCGACGTCAATTTATTACAATAATCTATGTTTATGCTCTTTATATGATCTAAAATACAATTCAGATATTAACTATTAAAAATATTGCGTTATACATAAAGAAACAATCCTATAATATGCAAATGAAGCCTATATGCTGCTTCAGTTGAGTATTTTAAGCGATTCTTGATTCATTCGACGTCAATTGATAACAATATTTTTGAGGTTCTTTAGTCTAAAATATAATTCAGATCAGATTTAGTCAAAATATGGCGTTATATAATAACAAATATTCATATAATGCACAAACGAAGTTTATATAGAGCATCAGTTGTGCATTTTTAGCTATTCAAGATTCATTAGAAGTAATTTGATCTCAACAATTTGTAGTTAAGATCTTTATACGGTCTATAAAAAATTTTTATGATACATATTCAAAATATATCATTAAACATCAAATAATATACATAAAATATGCAAATGAAGCTAATTTTCATCTTCAGTTGAGCATTTTAAGCAATACTTGACAATAATCTATGTTAAGCACATTACATGGTCTAGAACATAATTCAGAACTTGCTTATTCAAAATATTGCGTTGCACATTAGGAAATAAGCATATAATGTGCAACTGAAGCTTATTTAGAGCTTCAGTTCTGCATTTAAAGTGATTTAAAATTAATTAGGCATCATTCAATCACAATAAACTATATTAAGACCTTTATAGGGTCTATAATATAATCAGATCTTACCTATTCCAAATATTATGTACGTAGAGGAATATTCATATAGTGTGAAAATAAAGCTTATTTAAAAAACCATTTGAAGTATTTTAATCTATACTTGATCCAATCGATGTTAATTTATCACAATAATCTATTTAAGATCCTTATATGGTCTAGATTGAAATTCAGATCGTACTTATTAAAAATATTGCATTATACATAAAGAAATAGGCAAATAATGTGATTTGGTGCTTCAGTTGAGCATTTTATGCTATTCTTGATTAATTCGATGTCAATTTATCACAATAATCTATATTTAAGGTCCTTATATGGTCTAGAGTGAAATTGAGATCGTATTTATTGAAAATATTGCATTATACATAAAGAAATATACATATAACGTGCAATCGAAACTTATTTTGAGCATCAGTTGAGCATTTTATGCGATTCTTAAATTGTTGTCAATTGAACAGAATAATGTACATATATCAGCTAAGTATTTTAAACTATTCATGATTCATTAGACATCATTTGATCACAGGTCTAGAATATTTTTTTGATCATATTTATTCGAAATATTAAGTTTATACATATAAAAATATGCATATAATGTTCAAAAGGAGCATATTGGTAGCTTTAGTTGACCATTTTATGTTGTTCTTTGTTTATCCGATGTCATATAATCATAAGAATCAATACTTAAGAAATTTACATGGTCTAGAATATAATTCAACTCTAATTTACTCAAAATATTATATTATACAAGGAGAAATATGAATATAATGTGTAAATGAAGTTTATCTGGAGCTTCACTAGTGCAATTTATGTTATTATTGTTTCCATTTGATGTCAATTGAGCACAATAACCTATATTTAAGTACTTTATATGGTCTAGAATATAATGAGAACCTTCCAATTCAAAAAAAAAAAATGTGTTACAAAACAAGAAATATGCATATAAAGAACAGATGAAGCTAATTTAGAGATTCAGTCCAGCTTTTAAAGTGATTCATGATTAATTAGATGTTATCTGGTCACAATAATCTATATCTTTAAAGTATGGTCTAGAATATAATCCATATCTTACTTATTCAAAGTATATTGTGTGTATACACAAAGAAATATTCATATATTGTAAAAATAAAGCTTATTTAAAACATCAGTTGAATATTTTAGGCTACTCTTGATTCATTCGACGTTTATTTATCACAATAATATATATTTAAGCTTTTTATATATATAATTCAGATATTAACTATAAAATATTCGTTATACATAAAGAAATAAGCCTATAATATGCAAATGAAGCTTTTATGGAGCTTTAGCTGTGTATTTGAAGCTATTCTTGATTCATCCGAGGAACAAATATTCATAATGCACAAATGAAGCTTATTTGGAACATCAATTGAATATTTTAAGTTATTCAAGATTCATTAGACGTCATTTGATCATAAAAATTTATAGTTAAGCTCTTTATAAAGTCTAGAAAATAATTTTGATCATACATATTCGAACTATTGAATCTTATTTACAGCCACAGTTGAGTATTTTAAGCAATACTTGATTCATTCAACGTTATTTGATCACAATAATCTATGTTTTGGTACTTTAGATGGTCTAGAATATAATTCAGAACTTTCTTATTTATTGCGTTGCACATCAAAAAATAAGCATATAATGTGCAACTGAAGCTTATTTGGAGCTTTAGTTCTGTATTTAAAGAGATTCATAATTCATTAGTCATCAAGTCAGCCACAATAATCTATATTTTAGCTCTTTAGATGGTCTATAATATAATTGAGATCTTACTTATTCAAAATATTATATTATGCGTAAATAAATATTCATATAATGTGAAAAATAATGCTTAGCTTGAAAAATCAGTTGGGTCTAGATTCATTCGATGTCAATTTATCAAAATAATCTATATGTAATGTCCACATATGGTCTAGATTGAAATTCAGATCATACTTATTAAAATATTGTATTATACCTAAAGAAATATGCATATAATGTGCTAATGAAGCTTATTTGGAGCTTCAGTTGAGCATTTTATGCGATAACAATTAATTAGACGTCATTTGGTCACAATAATCTATATTTGATCCCTTTATATAGAATATAATTCATATCTTACTTATTCAAAATATTGTGTGCATACACAAAGAAAGCTTATTTAAAACATCAGTTGAGTATTTGAAACTATTCTAGATTCATGCGACGTCAATTTATTACAATAATCTACATTTAAGTTCTTTATATGATCTAATATACAATTCAGATCTTAACTATTAAAAATATTGCGTTATACATAAAGGAATAAGCCTCTAATATGTAAATGAAGCTTATATGGAGCTTCAGCTGAGTATTTTAAGCGATTCTTGATTCATTCGACGTCAATTGATAACATTATTTAAGAGGTTCTTTGGTATAAAATATAATTCAGATCAAATTTAGATAAAAATATTACGCATACAAGAACAAATAATCAAATAATGCACAAATGAAGCTTCTTTGGAGCATCAATTGAGTATTTTAAGTTATTTAAGATTCATTCTTCATTATTTGATCATAATAATTTGTAGTTAAGCTTTTTATATGGTCTAGAAAATAATTTTGATCATACATATTCAAAATACTGCATTATACATAAAAAAAAATATGCATAAAATGTGCAAATGAAGCTTATTTGCAGCTTCAGTTGAGCATTTTAAGCAATACTTGATTCATTCAACATTATTTGATCTGTGTTTGAGCACTTTACATGGTCCCAATTATAATTTAGTACGTGCTTATTCAATATATTGCGTTGTACTTCACAAAATAAGCATATAATGTGCAATTGAAGATTATTTGGAGCTTCAGTTATGCATTTAAAGCGATTCATAATTCATTAGTCTTCATTCAATAGAAATAATCTATATTTGAGCCCTTTATATGTTCTATAATATAATTGAGATCTTACTTCTTTAATTAAGTTATATTCATATAATGTGAAAATAATGCTTATTTAAAAAATCAGTTGAGTATTTTAAGCTATATTTGATTCATTCGATGTCAATTTATCAAAATAATCTGTATTTAATGTCCTTTTATGGTCTATGATGGAATTCAGATCGTACTTATTAAAAATATTGCATTAGACATAAAGAAGTATGCATATAATGTGCTAATGAAACTTATTTGGAGCTTCAGATGAGCGTTTTATGCGATTCTTTATTCATTTGACGTTAATTGATGACAATAATGTACATTTATGCTTTTTGTATGCTTGAGAATATAATTCAAATCTTACTTATTCAAAATATTGTATTGAACTTAAAGAAATATGCAATAACTTGTAAATAAAACTTATTTGGAGCCTCAGCTGAGCATTTTTATGTGATTCTTGATTCATCCGACGTAATTTGATCACAATAATCTCTATTTTAGCCCTTTATATGGTCTAATACATAATTCAGATGTAATTGACTCAAAATATTGTGTTATACATGACAAAATATTCATATAGTGCATACATGAAGCTTTTCTTTTGTTTTTTTTTCTAGAGATACTACACAGAGGCTACCTAATAACAACAAAACCAAAATAAAAATAAAGATAAAAGAAAAAAAAAGTGGCCTCCTGAACAATCCAATTGTACCGCTTGTACTGTTTTTACTCAGTGCGTACATGAAGCTTATGTAGAGCGTCAATCGAGTATTTTAAGCTATTCATATTTCATTAGACGTCATTTGGTCACAATGATCTATATTCAAGCTCTTATGAAAAAAAAATCAAATAATTTCTATATCTCAAAATTTTTATTTTCATAATTTCATAAATGTAATAAAGCATTTAATTATCTCAAGGCATTTTAAAACTTATTTGTTCATGAAATTTTAAAACACATGCTCACAAAATTATGATAATTTCAATGATGTAAATTTTTAGATTTCAAAATTTTAAATTAAATTAAAAAAATATATTGTATCGTTTAAAATATTTTGTCCCTTATTGAATTTACTTTTTTTTATGAAATTTTATATGCATGCTTACAAAATTGTGCACAAATAAGTGGTACCAAATTTTAAATATTTAGACTATATCATATTTTATATAATTTTTGAGACCCATTCTATATGATTGTATGCATAATTTAACTTTTTTATTTAGATTTTAAATTATTTTGAGATCCTTCACAAATTCATTTTGCTATGAAATTATTTTGTGCACACTAAATTATACCCAATCCAATAATACTAAAAGTTTTTATTCCTGGATTATTTAAAAATATTTTATATGGTTTTTTTATAAATTACATGCAATTGTATTATTATATTTTGGTTTATTTCGCCATTTTGAGCAAATTTTTACCAAATTATATATCATCCATGATAAATGAAAATAAAATTTTATTGCGCAACGTACACATTTTTTTAGCAATCATCGCAACACTCATAAGCATTAGTTTAGATAATGATTCCATTTACATACGTTAATACATCATCTAACCAAGTTTGCAAAATTGCATAAACAAATTGTGGAAATAATATAAAAAAATAGAAACTGAAAAATAGAAAACAATAATTGAAAAATCTCCATCATATTATAAACCTTTGGCGATGAGAGGGGGGATTATATTCCTTTCAATATGGTAGCGAGAATTGTGACCCTTGTTGCAATTTTTGTACCAACAAGGGTGCAACATTGTGTGTGTACCGAAAGTAAGAGAAACACCTTTTTTTATTTGTCAAAAGTCAACCTGCTAATCTTCAATTTTAGTCAACACAGTGCGTGAGGCACTGACAACAAGTGCACCAGACGCCATCCATCCGTTCCTACCCTACCTCACCTTTTAATTTATGCCTCTTTCTATTTTTAAATGTTTTGACTCCTGCTCCAAGTGCTAGTGGATCAATGATAAATTGATACGAGGGCTTTCAACCAATGGGATATATTATTTATATCCTTGTTCTTGCAACAAATATTGTTGGAATTAGGTTTCGAATTATCCTATCCGAAGTGTAAAGCCACTTGCAAAATTCGACAGAACAATGTCGTAATGATTAACAAAAGAATAATTTATTTTAATCAACTTAGTGCTCATCCTTTGAATTAAGCTAGCAGTTGAGGTATCAGTACATCAAAGCACTAGGCTTTTGATGAGAACAGAACTTTGGGGGTATAAAATAAAAGAGTTAATATTTGGTAAATTTTTTAACCAATTAAAAATTCACTTTTTTTATAACAATCTGATAACAAATATTTCTGTTTTTCCTCATCAAAACCATTGACATATTTCGTGCTATAAGCTTTAGTAAATACAAAGTAATTTTGCTAGCCAAGGCTCCCTCCCTGATAATAAATTTGCATAAATATCCAGACAGGTATGAGCCTTATTTTTATACCAGTTTCACACGTCGAATAATTTGCACAAATGGGATATTGAAAAAGGATAAAAGTATGGACGAAATTCTGGAATAGAATGTAAAACTACAATTATATTGATGCAAATATATTCATGTTTGAATAAAAAGAAATTCACAATAAAAGTAAGCATGATTAAGAGGGACATGTGCCTCCCCCATACACTCCGGCGACGCTATTTCGCAAAAGGTTCGCAAATGCGCTGTTATTACAAAACTTGTCCCGAGTGAATATTTGCAAGCGAAAACAAATACAAATAGTATGTGATGGTTAATTACTAAAATAATATATTGCGCGCAATACAACCATACATTTTTTTTGTCTTACTTCTATCACTAAAATGAAATCAAGAGAAAGAAATAAAGACTGCCAAATATATTTCTCGCATGTTAAAAAATAATACTTTTGTGTTATGGGTTTTACGAGTATTAGTGTTGTTTTTCCGAGTTTCTTTCACAAATAAATATTTATTGAATAGACAAATTTTTTAACGATGAAACGATTATTTATAGGAAAAGTTTACATTCAGTGAATTTTTAAACCAGTTAAATATTTTTTAAGAACATGCTAAGACTTGTATAATATATATATAGAGAGAGAGAGAGTTTAGGTACGGTGAGTCCCGACTCACGGACCCTCCGGTGAGTCGCGATCAAAACTCCTAAATCTAATTCAAAATGACCAATCCAAACCGTCCAATATGATCTCCCTATTGAAATCTCCATGCATACCAAATTTTTCATTTTTTTTGAAATTTTAGAAAATTCGTTAATCTAATTAGTTCTGAACCATTCAAAAACAACAGTTTTTAAAAATCCGAAAAAAATACTTAAAATTTTGAAAAAATAAAAAATTTTCTCTGCATGGAGATTTTAATAGGGAGATCATATTGGACGTTTGGATCGGTCATTTTAAATTAGATTTAGGAGTTTTGATCGCGACTCACCGTAGCTAAACTCTATATATATATATACACACACACACGATAAGTTCCTGAAAGGTTAAAAAGTATATTATATTAATTTTGAGATTTTTATTAGACTTGAACGCATCAAATACAATTGGTTTGAATTAAAAAATATATATAAAAAATTATGAGTTGTTTAATGAAGAATTTAATATAAAATAATAAAATAATAAGAGAAAAAAAATTAAACAACCGAAGATGCAGATGAGGTAACATGACCTCTTTATCTAGTTTTAATATTTCTTGTCAAAGTCGACCAAACTTAACATGGGTCTCGTGAAGAATTTAAGCCAAAATATGCGCTTGTGGACAACTTACTATAGGAACTGCTTCAGAAAACTTGAAAAAGCGATTCCCACTAATTTCGGAGTTCGGACTCACATGCATGATGTTATATGCTCATCACGAAGCAAAGTTTTATTGAAACGTAAAAAAACAAAAAGAAGGTTCACAAATTTTTATCATTAAAATAAAAATAACAAACTTGCTACAGAGTTCTTAAAATTGTTATAGCTTATTACATTGACTAATCAAAATATTTATATAGAATTATAGATAGTTAATAGGTCTAGCCGTCTAGGGTACAGTTACTTGATTTGAGGAAGAACAAAAAGAAGTTTTGCAGAAGAGGTGGCTAAGAGCCGTCCTTTGAAATTTTACCTAATTTTTTGCAACTTTGTTGCTGATCACTCTTTACTTCATTAAGAAACCACTGTTTCGAATTCAATTTGTTTAGGTCATCTACAGTGTAAATTAGGTGGATGTGAAAATATTTTATTTTGGCAAGGGCACAGTAGTAGTCTTTATTAGAAATAGTATTACTAGCAGGGTTTGGAAAGAAACTCCGTGATTAGTGAGGAATTATTATCATACTTCAAAAAACAAATAGAAAAAAAAAGAAGGAGAAACTGTTATCTTTCCTATTCGGTAAGGCAATATAACATGTACCAATAAGGCCATAACAGGATTGGTGCAGAAAAACCACAACTACAGTTCTTATCTTCCATTATTTACAATAAAAATAAAAAAAAGAAAGGTTTTTTGTAGTCCAATCTGTCTGATTTAAAATAATCAATTAAAACGTCAAGTAATATAAAAAGCTGATAAATGTAATCAGTCAGGTAGGAAAAGTGAACCATTTAAATTACATGAATAATAGCGGAAACAAAATTCTCGTCCTTCTCGGAAATACCAAAAATTTCTAATCGACTGTAATCCACCAGTGCCCCAAGTGCCGTACCCGGTTTTCGACCACCAGGTGAATCACTCTCATATAGTGAAGTATTGGACTATTGGTGTTAGACCTTGGAGATAGGTACCAACCTTTTTTTCTTTCAGATAATTGTACCAGAATACTGCCATTGTACAAGAAAGACAGTTGAAGTATTAGGGTATTGGCGCAAGAAAGAACTTATTTTAGCGAAAAATAAGGAAAAGCAAAAGTTGTTAATTTCGTTTTTGTAGCTTGGTGGTAACAATTAGAAAAAATAAAAATTAATATAGGCTAAAATCAGATGCTGGACTAATTTTGGGCTTTTGGGTTTCGCAGGCTTTAAATAGGGGCTACTTTTCAGGATTTATGGTTTTACTTAGTGGGCTTATATTAAAACTGCAATGTGGGTCTACTTCAAAAGAGGGAGGAAAAATAAACAAAAAAGAACAAATAAAAAAAAAAAAACATATAGCGCATGGGCTTTTTTTTTTTTTTTTTTTTTTTTTATCCATTCGTCAGTCGAGGAACTGAATAAACAGCTAGGGCTCATATAAGCCACAATTACAAATCAAAATTGTAGGAATAATGGAATTCTGTTATTAACGGTTGCAATCCTCCTCTTTTGAGAGCAGTTGTTTTTAGTATTTCTCTGTATGACAAAATATCTACAAAACCCTTGATGATATTCTGACATATATGATTCCACTTGCGAACAAATGAAAACCAATACCAAAAATAGAAGAACATCTCAACATTGCTTTCAGCGCAGAATGAAAAAGTAATTCCAAAAAGGCACACTACCTAACCAAATCCTGACTCAAGAAAATGTTTGTTAAAAATAAGGTTAATCATTTGAAGTACTCCAAAAAAAATAAAACATTGGCAGATATAGGCCTTTGGCGCCTGCATAATTTCATGAAAATTAAAACTGAAGTAAAATTATAAATTATGCAGAAGCTAATTAATGAAGCTCATTAATTATCGACAATAAGCACTAAACGATCCTTTTTTGTTTGAAATATGTCCTCAAACCGAAACTTCCATGAAATTATCCTATATTTTATACGGATTTATTAAAACAAGCATACAATTCCAGATGAACTGATGAAAGAATGAATAATAATAATAAAAAAAAAAAATCAGCTGCACATGTTGAAGTGCATTCCAAAACTATACAATTCTGTTGAAAACTTAATTTAATCCTTAATCTAAAAGTTACCAACAAATAGTCTCTAACTCCGTACCTTTATGAATTAAAATCGAAACAATTCCACACATCAAACAATTTGACGAGAAAGAGAGGAATGAAAAGAGCAAAAATTCGATCCCACCAAATCGAAATCGAAAGAATTACTTTAATACGAGTAACCAAATTTTGCACAGTCACCTTATTCCCGTCATGACCTAAATCTTGTTTTGCAACTTTGCGTTTTGATCGTTGGTTCTTTCACCAATCCTTTGCTTGTCATATCACAATTGACGGTAATATGCATCCCGTTTACATCGAGCCCCCATGCTTTAGCTGAAATCCTGATCTCCAACTCAAGCCCGAGCGCCACATCGTCTTTAGATCCTTTTAGCGCCTTGGCAATATGTTTCGGGACCACCATCTTCAACCCATGCATAACAAATTTAATCTTACTTGTTGTTTTGCTATCCTGGTCAAGCTCTGGTGTTTGGCCAATTGCTATATTGATGCCATTGTAAGAGAGAAATGCAGCCCCATCCTTTTCATATGAGTAACTCATGGACTTGCTAGGGTTGCGCAAACTCATAATGAAATCATACTCTGGGCTCGCAGCTGTCGAATTCTTTACATGTACTTGGTCCACAGTGAAACGAGGCTCGCCAGGCCTGACGGTGATGATAAAAATGACAGTTACAATTGAACATAGACCAGCAAGTATTAGGAGGGCAACACACAACCATCCGAGGCACAACAAAACAGGGCTCCGTTTGCTGCGCTTGGTCACCTGGTTGCGGTACCGTTCAACCAATGCTGCATTCTCCGGTGGAGGCACACGGTATATCTGGTCTTTGGCAACCTGTACAATGTAGGTTTCTGTACCAGGCAACCATGGGTGCCGGATTGGGTTCGGATCAGGTTCCGGGTCTGGTTCTTTATCCGTATCAGAAGTTGGGTGGACAACGGGAGAGCCGAAGGCGGTAGGATGGGACCCGGGCGGGACCCGGTCCGCCATGAAAGTGTGTTATTGCTTGAAAGAAAGGGGAAGAATACCAATGGAGAAGGGGTATAAACTGTATAATGCAAGTAAAGGGAAGTTTGCAAGGGGAGGTGGCAGGAGAGGGAAAGGGAAGAGAGAGAAAGAGAACAAAGAAGGGAAGGTGACAACAAGGATTCGGTTTGAACTTGACTATTGTTAGAATTGTTATTTGTTAGAGAGAAGCTTATTTCTTTTTGGTCTTTTTGTTTTTCTTGTTTCAGATTAGTTCAAAGCGGGAAAGGCCAAAGGCGCCTATATAATTTGTTAGGGAAAAACGGTTTGAACCGGTTCTCACAAATTTTAGGGAGGAGGTTAGATTCTCTGCGGCGCTTACATACATTTTTACGTGTGTAATTTAGCTGATGGACCCTGCCTAGCAAAAAGAAAGAAACATTATGTGGGCCCAAGGTGTCAGGGATTAGTTGCATTTTCAATGTGTGCCTTAGAAGTTAAGAGGAATTGACTTTTCTAGTTGAGAGGCTTGGTGTGGAGCAACTCTATCTGTCATTTTGGCAAGGGAGATGCCAATTATGTATTCTTTCAAAAGAAGAATAACCAAATTAAGTTGGAGCAAATGTAGATATCTTTATTAATACAATTTTTGTAAGACCTAATTGTAATTTTCATATTTAGTTTTGGGATGACATTCCAGGTTGTTTTTGGTGAAGATAAATACTTAATGTACATTTATCCTGCATTACTATCCCCATTAATTATTTAGAGTTGTGAAAACGTGAGATTTAGTTTGGTTGCTGTCTTTGATGGAATTGCTCTGCCTTATACTGGAAAAATTGTTATTAATGTGACCTAAGTAACGATAATATTCAGAATCATTTCTCTATGATTGGAATTTACATCAATGCATTGGATAAGGTAAACACGGTACGTCAATTTTCTTATTTAGAAACTTGTGATAAGGAGAAATAAGACTATTTATTATATTACTTTTGAGTAGCATAATTAAAAACATAAACAGTGGGAACAAGGAAAAACATACATAACGATTAGAGTTGTAGAAAACTGAAAACATTCATCAAGGAATTTTAGTTAAACTCAAAATATGCTTAATATTTTAATTATATATATAGGAGTTTCAAAAGTATAAAAGTCTAACATGATAGAGATTTGGAATTAAAGGGTCTGAATTTGGGACTTCCATGAGATAAGATCTCAAAAAGGGAATGGGAACGGATCCTCTGGTCGGCAGAAATGTGCCGACCACGTGGTCGGCGCGTGATCCGAGCCGTCCGATTTAATCTCAACGGTTCATTTTTTTCGGGCCAACCGGTCCTGCCTATTATGCACGGGGCATTTTTAGCCGTTGAGATTAAATCAGACGGTCCGGATCACGCGCCGACCACGTGGTCGCCGACCAGAGGATCTGATTCCAAAAGGGAATGGTTGGTTTGGGGACTACAATTTTGTGTTGGCCCATGAGTCGTTTCAGGTATGGACAAACCGACAAAGCCTAATTATACAAGGAAATCGTTCAACTTCGGACCTGGCCTGTCAGTGATCAATCAAGATTCAAGGCCGAAAATAAAATGGAAATTTGACAAAATGTAAGAATTATCTCTTATCTTTATCTCTATTTCTATCTCAACTCCTTATAAACGAACAAATTCAAAAAGTATTACACGCTAGATCTAACATGTAAATTCGTGTTTCTGCTGTTCGATCGATTTGATCTATAGTTAGATATTAATTGTTAGACGAAACAATAATATGTTTTGATTTTTCGTCTAATAAAAAAACACAATGAACGACATATCTACCTATATAGTGAGTAGATTGAGCAACATAACTTTATTTTCTAGTATTATTTTATTTCTTTATCTATCCACATATGAGGGCATCTTTTGCTAGTCCTTGTAAACGCACGGATCAAAGAGGTGTTACGCGCTAGAGTTAGTATGTAAACATAAAAATTTCTGTAAAACACTTAATGTTTCTCTTTTCTTTTTTATTTCTACTCTTACATAACATAACATAACATATGCTCCTTATATAAACTTAACTAGACTCCTCAATTCCCTAAACATACTTAAATGACATTTAACCATACAATTATCTAGGTGCATGTCTTACACAATCCAACACGAACCTAGATTCTCTAATCAATTAACTCACCTAGAATACCAAAACATATTTACTATTTAACTTTGACCATTTGACTATTATTGATTAAGTTTAATTTCTAACAAAATTGCCCTTAAACTTGATTAACTAAATTTTTCTTCTTCATCAAACTTGTGTCGGTGTTGTCTCATCATCAATCTTTTCATTGGGCAATATCATCTCATCTTCTCATAGTCGTCATATTTATATCGGCTTCATCTTCGACTTTTTCTTAAGCTAGCACGGTTCTTCGCTCCTTGCTATTTTCAATAATCAAAAGTCAGGGTTGCATATCACTTCTTGTCTCGTGTGAGCTCGACACTCACACGCAGTTTTTACACCACTTCTTCTCTTGTGGTTCCATACCACATCTTCATGGTCTTCAACTCTTCTCCAGCAACCTCCTTATTGTGTCACTGGTTCTCTTCTCCCGACACGGACTCCCATTGGCTTCACTCATCGATTCGTCAAAGACCATTGGCAAGAATATAACCATGCTTACTCGAACATCGGTTGTCCATCATATCTCTAACTCTCTTTTTAACACGCTAGAAATCAACTTCTTCATATATGTCCAACACACACTTCTTCATTCTCGTCATCCTTTGTGAAAATATTCGACACTCATTTCTCTCTCTTTTTTTTTAAAAAAAAATGGTCCATTGATCGTCTCGCTCGATACCAAATTTAAGATATAAAAATTTATGTAAAACACTTAACCTTTCTCTTTTCTTCTTTATATCTACTTTTACATAACATAACATATGCTCCTTATATGAACCTCATGAACACCCTTAGAAAAGTAATATGGCGATAACAACAAAAATAGATGAGAAAATTAGACAAGAGGTATTTCCGATAAAAGAGATTATCCAATGCCTTTTATTTTTATTTTTATTTTTTATCTAGAGGATTATCTTTATGGATTTGGATTTTCAGCCCGATTTTTTGTTGTGTCCAAATGACACGAGTCTGCTGGTCTTCTGATATAAAAAAAAACTCCTTATATAGACTTAACTAGATTTCTCGATTCCCTAAACATACTTAACAACATTTAACTATACAATTATCTAAGTGCATGTCTTACACAATCCAAGATGAACCTAGATTCTCTAATTTATTAACTCACCTAGAATACCAAAATAAATTTAGTATTTAACTTTGACCATTTAACTATTATTAATTAAGTTTAATTTTCAAAGTACGTGTTTTTGCCGTTGATCTATTTGATATGTGATTAGATGTCAATCGCCAAACGAAACAACAGGATATAATAATTTTCCATCTAATAAAAAAAATAAATTTAGCAACATATCTTTATTATCTAATATTATTTTCTTTCTTTATTTGTGCACCCACGGGGATAACTTTTACTTACTAGTATAATTTTACGCCTGTATTTTTTAATACGACAAGATCACTGGGATATGTAATTGATTATTTTCCTTCAAAATAGAACTGGGTTTCCGTCATGTCTGTTTTATCATCTTGTTTCATCATTTTTTCCTCGGCTAGCTAGGTTGCGGTAATATATATATATTTTTAAATTTTAGTACTTCATCAATGTAACGAGTTTGTCCCATTTAATGTATAAAATGAGTTCTTTTATCGTTGTCTGATCCTGCCTTTCTGCAACACTTCCGCTAAAATTTTGTGCATTTTTTTGTGTACTATTCTATTTGATATCCTCTATTTCATTTCACAATTTAAATCTTTTTCCAACCAATCTTTTATATTGTGCAAATTTGTAGCATCTCAAAAAAGATATAACTTGTACCCAAAATTTGTTTTTAAAAAATATTTTAGTTTAAACTTTTTCCTTTTCTCTTCAACAACTATTTATAATTCATAAATCATAACAGAACTGAAAAAAATGATCCTAATACATGTGGAATCTGAACTCATGACATCAAAAGCATTATATAAACGCCTTTTTTTCCTATTTCGCCTAGGAATTCATGTATTTTGATTTGAAACATAGTTTGCATTATTTAAAAAAAAATTGTAATAGATAACATTTATACAACATGAAACCTTTCAAAATACAAGAGACGAAAGATCTATTTTTAACTAGATAAACAAGAAATGAATAATTCGAATTTTTTATATTATATTAAAAATATTACAAAATATCATTATTAATAAATTTTAATTATTGATTATTCATATTGTATCCTTCCGTTTAGATTAATTAACTAACAAATAATAGAAGCAAATTTCACGTACAAGATGAAGGATCATTTGACAATCACTAACATTAACGATCTTGTCTGTTAATCTGTTATTTAAAATAAAATTTAAATTTGAAATCCAACAATATTAACATAACCTTTACAAATTGATGAGATTGCATATATATTTTGCATCAAATGACTTAATTTTCAATAGTCTCACTATAGCGGTCCTTGATACGTCAGCAAACAACACATGTATCACATAAAACATCATTGTTATATAATCAACATTTTCAATAAATATTTTTGTAAATTTATTCTATTTAAAATTTTAAATTAATTTGAAACATAATTATAAGTATTTAACAATTAATCAATTCCTTCGTATTATATCGCTTCCATTCAACCTCACACTTGTATAGTCCTGACACCTATAGAAATTTTGAAGCATGAACAAATTATCTGAACCTAATCATGCTTTTACAGAGAGTGGGAAGCTGCACGGAAGAAGACACTCAACGTCTTTTGCAGTGTGTTAGTTGCAAACTTGCAATAATAACTAATAAATCACCACAAAGATAAAAATGGTAAAAACCTCCCAATATCAAAACTCCAATCCTACCTCCCCATTGCAGTAAAAGTTCCCGTACAGTATAAACAAAGCTTCTCTTATAAGCCATACACAACGACTACGTATTCGTAATTCCAATTCCAGCTCCTCCTCTCCATTACATCCCGAACTGGACGGAAGTATGTTAATAAGAGATCCCTCAATTGTTATTTGTAACGGAGACAAACTGAGACGCCACATAAACACTGTAGAGATAATTCTAAGCAGGATTACATCACTATATAAACACTACAAACTGTCCTTGTTTCTCTTTTTGTGATTCTCACCTCCTTGCATTTGCATTTGCATGCTCCCAAAAATCCAAAAAAAATAGAACCAAATCATAGCTCAAAAATGGAACCTCCGATCTAGTCACACTCACAATCGATCATCTCCTCTCATCTCATTCTCTATCTCTTTCTACATTTCTTCCGATTCTCTTCTCTTTCTCTCCCTTTTTCTCCGATTTTCGCACTATTTTCCTCTCGATTTTGTTGGTTGTGTTTATTTTGAGAGAAGGAAACGCCATGAAATCGATAAGGCAAGAGGAGAAGGAAATGGAGATGTTACTGAAGCAATTTCCCCATGCCTCATCTCGTCTCCGTCAAACCCATAACCATCATCATCATCATCATGATGTTCTTGCACATGCTCATGGCATCTACGATGGCATGGCGACCAAACCCATGTCTCCTATTCATGGGTTCTCTGATATGAACTTCCCTGTACCAAATGACCACATCAATGGCCACAGAAACCATGATTACAGCAACGGAGGAGATGCGTGGCATCATGCATGCTGGTCACCTTCATCCCTTTTCTCTGACGGGTCATCCGGGTCGGGTCCTGGGTCCTTCTCGGGTTCACTCTCGCCTGACAAACCCCAACCCGGATTTGGGTCCCATTTGACCACAGAAGAGCAGCTTAGCTTAATCCATAAGCTTCAATCCATGTATCTGGGAAACAGCCGAGACTCACTGGTTAGACTTCCTCAAACTCCAATTAACCCTTCTCTTAGATGCGGGTTTAACGCCCCGGTTAATTATTCTGACCTAGATGCATTTGGGATGCCACATTGCTCTGTTCCTGCTGATCCTCTTTTATTTAGTTCTGGTAATTTTAAAGATTTTGAGGGGCTTTTGTGTGACAATGGGGGTCTAATTAATAGGCCTTCAGTTCATAGAGATACTAGGCATAGTGTTGTTCCATCTCAGTGTATGCCTAGTTCAGTTTCTGAGGCTTTGATTCGGTCCCAAATGGTTAGTTTAGAGAATTACAGTCGGTTGTTGGACCCGGTTAGTTCAGGTTTTGGGTCTGGATTGGGTAGGACCCGGGATGGCATTGAGCCAATTGAGGCGTTTAAATGTGAGGAGAGCTTAATTATACAAGGAAGTCAGTTGAATTGTGGAACTGGTTCATCTCTTGATCGGATGAAGAGCAGAAAGAATTACAAAGGGGGTAATTTGGTGAATGTTGATAATTTACCTGTCAGCAAGGCTAAAAAATTGCAGAGTTCCTCTCTGGGTTTTGAGAATTTAATGGGGGCAAAAGGGTACTTGTACCACATGGCGAAGGATCAGCATGGCTGCCGGTTTTTGCAGCAGAAGTTCGAGGAGGGGAAGTGTCAGGTGGACGTAGTATTTGATGAGGTTGTGGACCATGCAATGGAGCTCATGGTGAACCAGTTTGGGAATTACCTCATGCAAAAGATACTGGAGGTGTGTGATGATGAGCAACGCATGCGCCTTGTTTCTCTGGTCACGCAAGATCCCATGAAGCTCATCAAAGTGTCGCTCAATGTGCATGGGTAATATACTAATATCCCATATTTAAAGTTTAGTTTACAGTTCATCTGTTGTTTATGCTTCAAGACGTATTATATCTTATACAGAACATGTTAATAGGATGAATCTTGCAAAATTAATTGAGTTGTTTCTATATAATGCAGTCATTCTCCAAATTGTTATCCATGCCATGATTATATGTAACATTTTCCCCACAGTACTGCATTATAGCTAATAATAACTTATTCGTTAATTATAACAGATCGGTAATTTTGGTATCCTTTGTCCAGGACTAGAGTTGTGCAGAAGTTGATAGAAACACTTACAAGTAGGCGTCAGATCAAACTGGTTATTTCGGCTTTAAAACCTGGAATAGTTGATTTGATGAAAGATTTGAATGGAAATCATGTGGTTCAACAGTGTTTGCAGTCTTTCAAAGGGGAAGATAACAAGGTACATTTTACATCTTTTTAATTCTTTTATGGTCTTTTGAAACACGTTTTATTTATTTGGCATTGAAGTGAAACAACTCTTGTTTTTTAGTTCATTTTTGATGCGGCAGCAGCCCACTGTGTTGACATTGCTACACATCAGCATGGGTGTTGCGTTTTGCAAAGGTGCATAGCTTGTTCTGATGGTGAAAGCCGAGCAAAGCTTGTTGCTGAAGTTTCTTCCAATGGTTATCTGCTTGCTCAAGATGCCTTTGGGTATGTAGAAAATACTAAGTATCCTACATTCTTTTACAAACAGTGGTTTGTGTACATTTTGATTGTATGACTATTCTTGATTGCAGGAATTATGTAGTCCAATTTGTGCTGGACTTGAACATGCCATCAGCAAATGCCAACTTTGCAGCGCAGTTTGAGGGGAAATATGTGGAGCTGTCGAAGCAGAAATTTAGCAGTAATGTAGTTGAGAAATGTCTCAAAACGTTTGGTGCAAATGACAAGGCTAAAATAATACTCGAGCTCCTCTCTGTTTCCCGTTTTGATCAGTTGGTACAAGACCCTTATGCAAATTATGTCATCCATACTGCTCTTCTTAAATCTACGGTAAATTTAAGCCTCATTGTAATTTCTCTTTTTATTTTAAGTTTTTTCTTTTTGTCTTTAATGAATTCTAATGTATACTAACTTTTGATTGGTTATACAGGGAGCTCTTCACAATGCACTGGTCAAAGCCATCAAGCCACACACAGAAGTGCTTCGAACAAACCCGCATTGTAAGAGGATCTTCTCCCGGTCCCTTTTAAAGAAGTGATTTAGTTCTCTAATTCTCTTCTAAAGTTGTTGTCTGTTCCTTGTTTAATAGACTAGTTCCCTTCTATGTTGTTTTAATATTTTCTTTGTTGCCAAAAGAAAAAAAAGGAAATAGAAAACAATGTTGCAATTTTGTTTGTCTTTTTGGGATGAACTTGTATGTTCAAAGGGATACCATGTGTAATGTTGTTCTCAGGCGGAGGCTGAAGTGGGTATGTCTTATAGGGTTGTAAGAAAAAAGATATTTGTTCTGTTTTTACTTTTAATGGTAATACGTTCAAATGATATAGACATGTAGTTTGTGTTATATTTCTCTGGAGTAAAACTAAGTTTAATACCTTGTTTCATTCTACATTTTCCAAATTTTCCTTTCTGTTTCTTTTGTCTTTTGTTTATCAACAATAGGCCAAAATGGTGTGTGATCTCGTAAAAGTAAGGTACATGCTCTGTTCCATGTACTAACCGATGCATATACCTTTTTGCCTAGAGTAACATTTTTTTTTTTCTTTTCCTTTTTGAAGAAAGTTCATCGGAGTTATATTGGAGGCGCTGTTTTATTTAGGGTTGAAAATTATTGATAACGGATAAATTTGATAATCCTATCTTAATAATGATTTTTAAATAATAATTAATTGAAAATTTTTTTTAATGTCATTTGTTTTGTCATAAAGGTGGTTACAAATTTGAAAATAACTCGACAAATGTCATGATTTAGATTAAAGTATATTTTCATTGTATGATATGCATAAAGTAGATATGTAACGAGTGCCACATTTCACAAATTATAAGTTCCTTTTTTATGACTAATGGACTGTTAAAGTTATGTATTGTTATTCTTTTTTATAAATTTAACGAGACTAAGAAGTTTCTAAGGGGAAATTTGCTAACGCCTTACGACATTGCTACCAGAAATAAGTTCGTAAGCTGTAAGCACGCAAAGGAAATTTGTAATCTTTATTTGAAAAACCATCGGATCCATTTTAAATGAACACAAGACCAGACTTCGATTTATTTGATGAATCAAAAAAATTCGAGTCCTAACTCTTTATTTTTTAAATTAATTTTGTTTAAGATTGTGCGGTGGTGTGTCATTCAAATATGAACAAACTAAAAAAGAAAAAAAAAATGAACAAACTAAAAGGGAAAAATATCATTCAACCTTTTGATCTGTTATAAAATCAATTGGAAAAAAAAATATAAACACTTGAAATCAAAATAAACATTTCAAATTCTAATTTGAATCCAATTCTATGAAAATTTCATGTTTTAAGTGATGAAAACATTTTTAGAAGCAGCTCAATTGGCTTCATTTTTTTTAAAAATCCTTCGTCTTAATGAAGCATGATAACTCGTATATTTCATTGTCACAAGATTATAATTTGTAAATAAATAACCAATTATAACTCTGTTACCAGTGTACTGGACGTGCCCATTCCTAACATACTGGAGATCACTCGCTGGCCTCATCATCCTCGACCGGAGATGATTCTTTCAAACTCTGCAGCTTACAGTTAACCTTAGCGAGGCTAGAGTTTACACTTCACTTTAACCATGGTTATTTCTTAGGTTAACAATGAATTTAGCATATGATAGATTGGCTACACCCGTTGGCTCAAAACGGTCTACAATTACCAATTACCACGTCAGCAAATGGTCCCCTCTGACTGTACGCCGGATTCCGCTGCCACTGAACAGAAAGGAACCTTCTGGTTACTAGCAAAAAGGAACAAAACGGAAACGGAACCAAATGGTTCAATCACCGCCGTCCATTACTGGAGCATCGACGGTTAGTTTTGAACAAAGCCAATAGACTGGTCCCGACACGTGGGTCCCACTGAGCAACATATCACGCGCGTAACCGTGTCTGACACTGCTGCTGCTGCTTGTTGCCGCTTCCTTGGGGAGCACTCCTGACCTCTCCTGAGATTAAATCCGTAGAAATCAGAATTATTGCCCCTATTTGATTAAATAAATTATATTTTATGAACGCAAAAAACAAAAATTGGAGATTTGGTGGAAGGCTTATGCAATTATGCGTCAGTGAATCCCATAAAAGAGAAAACAAGGAAACACAATTAGTCGTTTGTACAGTGGATTAAAGATATACAAGTTCGAAAATTAATTTCTGATAAGAAGATAATATTGAAGGTAAAAAAGAATCTTATTAGATAATAGATAAGGCATACAGCTGCGTGTGATGTATGCGTGCGATCACTATTTTTTATGACACATGCCACACAGAATGACAGCACATGATCACTACACTTTCTGAAAGCATGCAATGAGATTGGTTACTTACGTTATATTTAATCAGACATATTTTCATTATCTCAATTTATGAATTAAAGATTTATGCATTATTGAGCATGTTCAAATTGTATGATATTTGTATTAATATGATAATTTTTCTGTTAGATAAAGCTTAATTAGTCGTATATGTTTCTTCTTCTTTTTTTCCCTATTGAAAGGATGAGGATTATTTGACATGAATTTGATCATATTGGCCATAGTAAAAATATTTTTAATTTTTGAGATCTAATATTTTAAAAATGATATAGACTATATAAATATATGCACATAAAAAACATAAATTTAAATACATGTTTACCGTTTAATAATATAAATTAATAACATAAATTAATAATATTTGATAAAATATCAAATGACATTTAAATTGCATAAAATCTTATACACGACCGATCTATAAGACAATATGTCTATAATTTGTTCTATTTTTTTTTAAATTTTGTTTAATGATTTAAAAAATCTTTGTCAAAATTATCAATTTAAATCTTTTTTCAAAGGATCTCCACCTTTCAATCAATGAGATGAATATTTTGAGTCCATCAATCATAAAATTATTAAATATTTCTATTTTTTTGTGAAATATTAAATCAAAGTCGAACTCGAACTATCTTTTCCTGTATTTCAAAACTCAAAGTTATTTGATTCCTTCAAATTGTTTATGGGTCATGTACAATGGAATTAAGAAATCTTGATGTGTTGCGGACATCACATAAATCCTTAGTCTTAGTGGACAAACTCAAGAACTTTTCAGCATACGTCTCAAAATCAATCTTAGTTTTACAGGTACTCATAGTACTCAGTAGTTCTTGCTTTAATTCTTGCTCCCTTCTCCTTGCTGCCCGCCAAGTGTTATCTTAAATTTCTATTCACTGTCCGATCACATGGACTGTGCATGTGTTAAAAATCTGTTGCTTGCAACGCACTTGTGTTCAATTTTCTTGCGCTTGAAATTCGCTATGTTCTTTTTATTTTTCACAGGGCTTCTGTTACTTCAAAAAAAAAAAAAAAGGCTTTATTTGGTGCTTGTCTATAGTGTCGATAACAATTTTTATTGTAATCTTTCATTATTTTGCTGTTAGTAATCCTCTAATTTTTAAGTTTGGGCTGCAGGAGGGATACGTCCAGTCTGTCAAACAAATAACTAATACTGATTCATACTTTACACCAGTTTGCTTGACATTTATTAATACATGATAAATATTCCACAAATTAATATTTAGTACTTATAAATTAGTTATAGGACTGTAGTCTTATAAGGATTAATGTCAATAAATTATTTTTTTTTACATAATGCCTTGTTTATTAACTAACCAGCTTGATAAGCTTTATTTCTTTCCGTTTTGAGAAGGGGTACACTGATATATCATAATAGACAAAACAACTATCAAAATTAGAAAAGTAAAATTAAATATCTCTTTATTATTTATAGGCTGTGTACGAAAGTTGATGCAATTTGAAAATCATTTAGCCGTTGATCAAGCGTCAGCAATATTGAACCGTTAAATTTTCTTCTTTTTTTAAAATCTAGACAGCGGTTATCTAGAGATTGAACCGTTAAATTTTCAAACTGCTTGAAGCTTGATAGATGATTAGTTCAAAAAGCATATACTGGATCACAATTTTGTAGCTGGACTGGAGGAGATTCGTCACGTAGTCTTTTCTATAAGACATTACAAGAAACGACCATGCAGTGTTATGGGCTTTTCTGTTCAACGGGCCTGTCTGTTACAGGCTTTAGTAAGTTATGTCAAAGTTTCACTTGTCAGGAAAAAAATTCAAAACCAATGCCACCGTCCACCGATTATTTACAAAAAAAGAAAATATTGATCCTTCTTTCACTATGCTACAACCCATGATAACAGCTGTAGTTCACTGTAAAAAAATGTTTAAATATACAATCATTTTACACGGATCAGTATACAGTATAGTGTATACACCTAGCATGAACAGCCCCATGAGGAATTTTGTTGTTCACTAGTCTGAGATGCTGAAGTAACTGATGTTTTCAAGTTAACATTCACCAAATCTTCTTGTTGGGTTGCAGAATAACTCTCCATTCCAGGTAAGGTAGATGCAACTTTGCGAAACAGTGTCTGTGAAAAATTAATTGTTATTTTTGCCTCGTAAATTATAGTTAGGAAAAACAAGTTGTTGCTAATGTTGTCTTATGAGTAATGAAGGAACTTTGTTTAAATCAACCTTGATATTGAACCCAGATTTTGCGCTCGTTTCTGTAAAAATAGCCCCGATTTCTATTGCCTTGACTTCTCCTTCCTCAAAGGAAACTTGTCTGTAAGTGAAAGGCCAAAATAAAAGAGTCAAAATAATAAATATAATTATATAGGCCTGATGGGGGCAGGCAAGAAGAATTTATCAGTCTCAGTACTGGTAAGTTGAGATCTATGTTAAGTTAAACTATGTATTACTTTACCTTTGTTCAACAAGGTCATTTTTGTTTCCAACTAGGACAATTATAATGTCGCGTCGTCGTTGTGTGTGAACCTCTTCAACCCACTTTGAAATATTGAGGAATGATTGTCTATCTGCAAAATCAGCCGATGCAGTTTTGAAATTTAGACCAATGGATAACCGTTTACACATTACAAAATGTGGCAATTGCATCAACTAAATTTCAACAAATTACTTTTCCTGTGTTTGAGGAGTGAGGAATGGAAATAAGAACTTTCTTTCTTTTAAACATAATAGCTTACCTGATACGTCATAAACTATTATTGCAACTGAACAATCTCTGATATAACTTGGAATAAGACTCCTAAATCTTTCCTGCCCAGCAGTGTCCCTAATATTCGCCAAAATTTCGAAGTAAACCATGAGTTTCTTTGATATTAAATTAATATCTTAATGTATTGCAATAGTGTTGCCTCAGAGAATAAAATAAAAGATTGGCTGAAGCTGGCACTGGCAGCCTGTAGGTAACAAGCAGTTATCCAATCAGTACCAGTACAGGAACAGAATGGTACTAACATAAATACTATGTCAGTTTCAAATGATAGACACATGATGTAACACTCTTATTAAGGTTCTAGTTGTTAGCTAACAGAAATAATTGTTTGGATTGTTCTGTTCATTTTTTGTAATTAAAGATCCTACTCACCAAAGTTGTAGCCGAACAGTACGATCCTCTAAATACATAGTCTTTGACAGGAAGTCTATGCCAATAGTAGGCTGAAATTTTAACAATATCGAAAAATAAAATATGTATTACAAAAATTGCTAAATTTAATTTCCATTCTGTTTTTCCTTCTTTTTCCCAGTTTTTGTTTTCTAAGGTTAAAATTTAGTCCCAAAATTAAGTTTCTGATATTCTGGAACAAAATTAAGGACAGTACAAAATACAATTACCATAAGACTGCCCAAAACAAAATTTGAACTGTACGAAATCGTAAATATCCAATACCAAATAAACTGGTACTGTACCAATACCAGACCAAACTGGGTAATTTTTGTGGTTATTTTCATGGTTGGATATTTAAGGTATTTTTACAATTATCAGACATACTCCATGCAGCGGATGAGATGTGATCAAAACAAAAATAATAAAAAAAAACATTATTTTTAAGAAATAGGGAACAATTATCAAACCTGGTAAGCAGAATCAAATTTATCATACATGAACCGGGTTATGATGCTGGTTTTCCCCACGGACTGATCCCCCAAAAAAACCAGCTTATACTTTGCCAAAGCTGATATCGTTGCCATCTCTCTATGCAATACAAACTTTTTTCGGGGTTTTATGTGATCTCTTTTATTTTCTGAGAAAATTAGATATAGAGTAGTAATATGTTTTGCTAGAACCGAGTAAGAGGTATAAACACGAGAAGAGGACGAAGAAGTTGAGAACGGATCAACGCTCCCGCGGTTTCATTTTGTCTTTTATTTATTTATTTATTTATTTTTTTTGTTTTTCTTTGTAAAGAGTTGCACGAAAGAGAGTAGTACCCGTTAAGGTACAAGGTTGTGTGTTGTCATTACTCTTATACGCACTTGGAGCATATCCGTACCTATTAGTAACAAGTTTGGGACCTTGTTTTACTGATTTTCTATATAAGATTTCTTCGTCCTTTTCAATATGACACTATTAATTACTTTTTTACAAGATGCTTAACCATCATGTTTGAAATGAAAATTTTCAAAGAGTGACACATATCAATATCTACTATTAATTCTAAATTTCATATATTATTTCACAACACTATACTCCTACTATCATGAAGTTTGAATTATTTTATTACATCTATGCTAAAAAGAAGAAATATTTCAATTTGTTAAATACATGAAATCTACGATAAAAGACAAAAATATTTCAATTTGCGTAAGGCGAAATTGTCGAACATTTTTGTTCTATGTGATAAGTGCGGAAAAATTTTTATTTTAAGAAGATTATGCATTTTGTGATCTTAAATCATAGAACACAAATATGATGGAAATAAAAAAAAAAAATGAACTTTTGTCATCTCTACTCTTTTTATGTTTGTTTATTGAGGTTTCTCAGCACGAGCTATCTCTTATGTTGTTTCCCAAGTTAGATGGAATCAAATATTTCTTAACGAAAAAAAACAAGTAAAAATTCAAACTTCATTATATAGCTGTTTATAGTTGTTTGTTGAGTCAAGTTATAGAATGCGTCACTAACCCACTATATAGCTGATTATGACTCACTGTTATCTTATAATATATGATTTATTATTATTTATTTATTTTGCATGAATCTTGTTTTCTTGTGTATCATTAGAAAATAATACAAATTGTTTATAGTTTTAAAAATTAATGTTTACAATTTGATATGGATATTGGTTTCTGAAATTATAAATTATCAAATATAAAGTCAACTTTGTATGAGAGACGCATGCTCAAATCCATCAATTAAATTTAAGTATGTCCTCTACTCGAAATAAGAATTACAAAATTAGGGGAAAAAAAGTTCGGTCTAAATTGATGGGCCCAAAGCCCCAAACCGTGCCTCAAATTCTTTCGTACGGAGTACACCATACTCAAAGCAGTTCATATTTTGATCCATCACAGTGTCGGAGGTTTACGCCAAGTCCACATCCGCTTTTGTTCGTCTGCATAAAGGCCTAGAGCCTTAATAGTGATAGTGACACAAAAAAAAAAAAAAAAAAATTAATAAAAAAGGAAACGAAGGAATGATAAGAAGACTGCTCTATCCAGTTCTAATTTTTTCTTTCTCCTTCTCTTCTTATCTCTCTCTCTCTCTCGATTTTAAGAAAATTCATGTGGTACTCCGTACTCATAATTTAAGCAAAGTCATAACTCATAAGTACTCGAAAAATTAAAAATCATAGTATGTATGTGCATGCAGCCATATAATATACTACTGTCATATAATCACATGAAAACCAGGAGAGAGGATTTATTGGGAATAGAGAATTTCTGATTAATTAGACTGTATACGAAGTAGGAAAAAGATTTTTTTTTTTTTTATGTTTAGCGTACAGAAAACCATGAAAATAGTTTTATGTTTTATGAACATTGTGTATTCCGAAAAAAAAATTATATATTTTTTGCTATATTATATCACACAGTCTAAGAAATAATCGAAACGCAATATATAAAGCACATGCTACAGCAAGTATACAATTTTATTAGACGAAATTACGAAAAGAACTAAGAAAATGCAACATGTTTGAGTGGTGTGACTGAGAAAATAGTCAAATACAACACACGAGATAAAAACCACGTCGACTGATTCTTTTCTTTTACTTTTAAAATAAAAAGAAAAATTAACGTTTACCTATTTTCTTCGATTTTGAAATCAGCATTTCTGGCGTGTTCAATTTCTGTGGCATCAATTCCCTGTTGGCTGTTCTTACATGCGTACTGGTCAGAAACTAGTGACGTGAGAATAGAAGATCACGACTTGTCTGACTCGACAGCGTTCGTGTACGTGTCTTGTAAACTGGACCGGACACGTCTAGCGGGTCGGGTCGTTTTCTGATTTCTGAACCCGAATGTATTTCTTTCTTCGTTCGTGTGTTGAATTTTCTTGGGCCCAGCGAAGCCTGCCAGAAACGCCTGCTCAGAGTTGTGAGGATTAAATCCTCTGTGGCGGGTCCAGACTGTCATTTGCTTTGACGAGGCGCATCCAAGTTAAGGATTGCAAATTTGCATTGCATCTTTCAGGAATTTTCACTTGCATTATTTTTTTATGACAGCAATTAAAAATTATTTCCGTTGCCAGACGTTAGTATCGTATTTGGAAAGCATGAGCTGATGTTATTTATTGTAGATTATTTATGAAAAATTAGATTTATTTATTTTTTTTCAAATAATATAAATATTTGTATTATAAGAATTGCTTATTTCTGATTTATATCCATACTAAATTCAGTATAAAGAAAATATAATTTTTAATTCAATCTAACATGAATGGATCAATTTTATATAATGTCATGATTAAATATATATATATATATATATATATCAAAATGACTTCAGCAAGTCAATTTTACTCAATTCATTCAGATTGGACATTAAAAAAAGAAGAAGAAGAGCCTATTTAAAAAGCTATAGTTCAACTTATCAATAGTCATGCCAATTATTTAAAGGTATATATATAATTCCTCTTAGTTGTAAAAACGTAAAATCGGTCAATTAAAAACTACTGTACATTTCTCCGAATACTTGACCTCATAATGAATGAACTGACAACTATTGAAAACTTCAATTCATTAATTGGGTTGCTTGGATACTAGAATGAAGAATTAATGCACTAGCATACGTTACCTTACGTGTATGTATATATTGCAAATTTATCCTAAATAAATAAATTCAATGATACGAATCTTCAATACATGTTTACTTTTTAAGATTTCTTAAAATAATAAATTCATTAAATAGGATCGGAGAAGTTCTTTTATTTCTCTCGTCCATCCCTTAATTTTTTTTATTATCTGTAGAGGATAATTTTGATATATATTATCCGATTGAGGCCTTATTGATTTAAAGCCGTCTTTACTCACCTCACCCTACCCCTACAACCCCACCCCAATAAATAGATACATCAACAAATCCCATTACAATTAACACATGACATATATTTTTTCCTTCCCCAATCCCAACAAGGCGGCTTCACAGTAATATCTACAATCTTGTTCATGTTCAACAGTTAATGGAATGACTGTTATACTCTGTGTATAGTTTAAAACACTATATAGAAATAAAACCGGTTAGATTTAATTATAGTGTTTTTTGATAATAAACAGTTCTTAGTAAAAGTTTGTTACAATCTACCAAAAGAATTGGCATGTTCACAGTCCAAAAGACTACACTTGTTTTCGAACTTTGCAATGAAATCTAATTAAGGCAGCATGGCTTGAAAATCTAATCTTATGTAGGCATTTATAAACTTATTAAATTCTATACCGAACTTAGGTGGCAGTCATGAATTTGCACACTGACTATGAATGTTGACAACCAACTCCAATGCATTGATTCGAAAAAGTACAAACAGAAATGAGTTTTTGGATTTTTTGCATCATTATTTGGAATTTTTCTTTCAATATTTTGAGTTAAGACGCACCTAAAAGCACCATTCCTTTTTGTGAATCCTAAGTTGATACTTTGAGTTTAAACAGAGTTGCATAGAAAACTGGACACGGCTCTTTTTGCGTGGTCATTATCACTGAGTTCTATTTTTGTGTAAATAAAAGTGAATATATGTTTCTTTTCTGTGTTTTCCTTTCTCGGTATGTTGTTATATTCTTCTTTTTATATGCACAGAATATCAGGCACCATTTATATCAATAATCTTGCTAACGGCCGTTTTTATATTTCAGCACAAAGTATGTTCTAGTATGAATTTCGCAACTTGCGCGTTTTCTAGTTAGTGTTGCCATTATTTTATAACCAATTATATGTTCACTAAATAAGGTTCATAATGGTTGAACATAAGTGGTTCCGTTTCGTTTTCAAAGTAAAAGACATTAATTTTTGTGTCCTATTTTCAATTAAAAGCAAAGTTAGGCCTTATTTCTTGCAATAAATAATCGCCAAGAAAATATTATTATTTATAAAAGTATAACAACGTGTAATTACTCGTAGAACGTATCTTCGCTGTATAAAAGGCGATTCAATCTAGTACTGGCGACCTTACTTGGTTTTCTTTGTAAAATTACATGCAGTTTCAACTCATATAATATATTTTTTGAAACACTAACCCATCCCGGCCGTAAGAAAGTTCAAATTCATACATGATTTGCACTTTGGATTATTACCTCATTTCGGTCTAAATATGATTAGCACTTTGGGGTTGATCAGATGCAGATTTTCCGTTGCTCCTGCGAAAGGCAGCATGTAATATCGCTCTATCAGTCTATCACACATATAAATTCATATATTATCACGTAAGTACTTATATCATTAACTCTAGATTAAATTTTCAGACTAATATGATATATTTTATTCAATTTGTAATTTGGTTGATCAAACAATTCTTTTAGTTCTTTTTTTTTTATTTACAAATTGTTAGTTGTATTCAACAATTTTGGTCAATGAAACAATTAATCAGTTTAAATTGAGATATATTTTCTATTGAATAACAATAAAAATATCAATCTATTGAATTCATCAGCGTTATAGGATCTTTAGTACCATGTAGATAATCTTTAAAGGGGGAATGTTCCATAGCTTGTTTGGTTATTACTTTCGTTTCAGTTTACACTAGAAATTAGGTCAGATTTATTTTTATATGAATATATATTAGGTGAAATCTTAGTGTGTATTAAATTAAAAAAGATGCCGACACGTCAAATATCGTTATTACTATCGTCATTAAGGTTCAGTTTAATAGAGTTATGGTTCTGTTAATGACATAAGAATTATTATTAAAAGAAAAGACATAAGAATTCAACGATAGTCATTAAACTAGTGCTAATACGTACTAAGGAATCAAAAATAGAAAAAAAAAATTAAGATAACTGACTTAAGTATTAAGCTAATATGAATGAATTATCAAGGACCAACTTGTTTCAATGATAAATAATAATGATAAACAATTGAGGCAGTAGCTAAACTTTTCTTAAAAAATAGATCTAATCATTCTCTAATAAACGAATCTAACCATCGAAGAATGAAACTCGATTTTGACAAATAAAAAAAAATATATTCCTTCACATTTTAATTATTTCACCTCATCAATTATGACTGGTGGTGGGACCCATTGCTACGTGGAGGCTCAAAATATATAATATGGACAAAATAAAAAGACAAAACATAAGAATTTATATCGATATCCCTGTTCAAATCCGTCTTTAAATCAATTTCCAAATCCAACCTGGTCACAATTTTAATTCTTTTAACCCCACCACCAGTCAGACAAACTGCAATGGGCCACCTGAAATGCACCCCTTGAGGCGATAACACTCTACAAACAGGAGTACCTCACTGTTCGTAGTACCTCCAATAATAATGTGTCCTTTGTAGAGACTAGAGAGAGATTTTATTATATTCAACGGCTATCTATCTATCTTCATTTCATTTTTGTATAATTTTATTTATTTTGGGCTTGTAAATATCTCAAAAAACATTAAATTTGGGAGAAGGCGGTCATAGGTTGTGCGTTCGAAGCCAACTGCCACCATTAAATCCCTACTTCATCTCATTCAATTCTCTTTAAAATTGGCGCTGTCGATGGAGTCGTCACCTCCCTTGGTTTTAATTCTGAATTGAGAAATCATAACTCGTTACCAGTTCTCTTTTAATTTGGCGCTGTCGAATAGAGAGAGTCGTCACCTCCTTGTTTTAATTGCCAATTAAGAATATGAGAACTTCTTACCAAACAAATTTATAATCCAATAAAGGAGAAGAGCTCTACTACTTTATTTTACAAAAGCTGAATTAAGAGCGTAAATGAAGAGGTCATATTGAAAATTTGATGATTGATTCATGTGATTTCATATCTAATTCCTACAGAACAGCAATTTATATATATTAACTTTTTTTATAAGAAAAAAAAAACTTCTTATGTAATGTTCTATGATGCTTGCATAAAAAGGTCTTTTCTCGTAGCTAACAAAATGGTGAAAAAAAACGTAATACATAGAACCTGGTCTCTTATACGATTTTAACAGTAAACATCAGATCGACCAACTTCGATTGGAATCTTCAAAATAAACTGTATAACGGTATATGATGTTTTAATAGATAAGACAACCGAGTGAAAGAAAACATACTAAGGGACAAATATTTATAAATAGTATGTGACAGAAAATCAACCTCGTTTTATTGTGCTTTTCTGGACACGAAAAGGAATTCCATTTTTTTTTTTTGGGGTCAAATTTTAATGTATTCAGCGAAAAAAAAAAGAAGAGGAAAAGCCAGTATGCTTGCAGTAAGGCCCGTAGTCATGCTACAATTTATAAATTTTTTTTGTTTGATTAAATTCTTGTCAGAAGAAAAATTGTAAAGGTTTGGGTAGGAAAACATCCTATTCTTCTCGTTATTTATCAAAACATGCAAAGCATGAGTCAATTTATAAATGAGGTTTACTTTCCCTAGTCAGAAAAAGATCAAAATCAAGACAACAACACCAACAACTGTTGCAATCATCATTATTACCATCTTCTTTACTGTGAATCCATATCATCTATCGAGGGTTGCTAATTGTCGCAAAGAGAAATCCAACTAGCTATTGTTTGAATGTTGTCACAAACTTTAACTCACACGGACAAATTTCTTAATGTATTAGAAAAATATGAAGCTTCATAAATATTAATTAGATTTTTTTATTTAATATATCTATGATCTATCAATTTGTATAGCGTTCACACTCAGTGTGCACTTAGTTTGCATAAAAATGAATTCGTAAAATATACACACTAGTAGATATCGGATGTCATACTCATGCATTGTACATTACGCACTTTGCAAACATCAAAATGCGTACCAATGCATGGGAATCAGATCCTCTGGACGTCCATCTTCTGGACGTTTGGTGGACGGCTGGGGATCTGGACCGTCTGATTTAATCTCAATGGCTATAAGGGAGCCCCGTGCATTCCACCACACCCGAAAAAAATATTGGCCCGAAAAAAATAAACCGTCTGATTTAAATCGGACGGCTCTGATCAAAAACGTCCACTGGACGTTTCAAAAAAACGTCCAGAGGATCCTGGTCCAACAATGCATGAGCAACTCCTGGCCGATAATTTCATCCTCCACATATAAACCAGATATTAAAATTAAATATGATATTTATTTTTCAACAAATCAATTTATCATACTAATGTCAAATTTAGATTGATGATTTGTCATCTAAAGACTAATATAATCTGCGTGGTTTTTTTGCGCGTATCTTGAAGCTAACCAGCGCACTGCATTCTATCCGTCCGATCTTCTCTATCTGTTCCAACAGCGACTTCTCTAGGCGCGCCAAGGCTCTCCTTCGCTCCCAAAACCCTACAAACACTCCGGAGAACCTATGTGATGCCGTATATCTCCTTCGCCTCTCTGTTGCCTCCATCACCGCTCTCCATCGTCTCTCCTAGACACCCCCCCCTCTAGGCTCCATCCTTCTCGATTCCAAGCCGCTACTCCGCCCCTCCGTTTCCCGTTCGCCCATCCTCCTCCGCCTCCCCCCCGCCACCTATCCTCCCGCCCTTCCGCCTCCGCCTGAAACAACAGCGCCGCAGCTTCCTCTGGTGGTTAAAACTACGATTTAGACCTCTTCACCATTGGGGCTGGCAGTGGTGGGGTCCGCGCATTGCGATTCGCCGCCAATTTCAGCGCCTAAAATTCCCTCTTTGGACATTTCCGTTTAAGGTAACAACAATGCATTCTGACTGCTACTCCAAACCGTTTTCAGTGCGCTGGTCTACCAATTTAGTTTATTTGTAACTTTCAAGCCCTAAGACAAGGACCAGGTGGGTCTGACAAATCTATTTGGATCTCTTTGATTGTCTCTTAATTTTAATTTTCGGCCATTCTTTTGCTAAAGCTTTGTGTTTTTTTTCCTTTTTAATAGATTTGCATTTGGATCTCCATGCAAGACAATCGAATTATGGGGTGGCACTCACCAATCTCAACTTTTCACAGCGATTATTGTAACATCTGATTTTTGGTAACTTTCAATTACATATATGGTTCTGTTTATGCTTTCCAGTACATATGTTTTCTTCTCAAATTTTGACCAAATTTTGTACATCGTTTATCTGAATTTTGAGAGTTTTCTTCCTTTTTAATTTAGAGGTAAGAATCTATGAGTTTTCTTCTAGACCGTCTTAATTATTGTAGTTGACCATAAGGGATTTTTATTTCTCATCCCTCAACAAAGTAAGTTTTTGCAATAAATTTTTAATAGAATTTTGTGAAAAATCCATAAAAACCAAAATTGTCAATATGTTAAAGTATTTCTACCAGTTGGAACTAGCATTTTTCCCATACTGATTAAGAATAAAAGTGAGAAATTTCAGCATTGAGAAAGCCAGAAAGTAATCTCATTCATTTACATTGGTGGTAAGTCTTATTTTGTCTCTATCTTATTTTATTTTCCACCTCATACGATTGCAGTGAAGATAATTTTATATTCTTTTGATTTGTGAATCAAGCTAGCAAATCTATTTTGGAAAATTTTCTATATTATGTGGTTTGTTTATTGAGTGGAAAAATTGTTTGATTCTTTAACCATCTTATAGATGCACACAACCTGTTCGAGAAATTGTCACAGTGAACAAGTTCTTATGGCCAGATGTATATTCTTAAGAAACAAAAATATCCACATAATAAAAAATCATGTCTGATCCTATAGTTCACCATGCTATATCTTTTTCCTTCTTATTCACTAATATCCAATATATGTCGTTCTTATAAGTTGTAAATTTGCCCCCAATGTTGATGCAAAGTGATTTTTCAATTTGGGGCATTGAATTTATAGAGAGAGCCAAATTTGATTTAGATTACTGTTATTGGTGTGGGTTGTCGATTGTCAATTTATAGAATCTTTCGATTAAGAATTATGTAATGTTCTCAAAATCAGTATTAACTCTATTTCTAATTTTATTAGTTTAGTTTGTCTTTCTCACTCATGCAAGAAAGGCGTCAGTCCCTGTCTTCATCACCTCCTAATTGACATTTAAATCGGGGCACACAATTCATGGCAAGATACACAATACCAGATTATGTGTAAGATTCCTTCATGAAATTGCTGTTTTTTTCCTTTGCCACTTTTCTTTCTTATTTTTGTTGAATTCAAAGCATTGTAAAAATTCCAAGCTGAGATTTAAGTAGTTCATTTTGTATTTAGTTTTTATTTAATAATAAAAACAAATTTTATTTCGTCAATTTTCTGTTTTGTCTTAGATTATAGGTGGTACATGCTAACCAAAATTTAGTCCCTAAATTTTCAGATCATTTTATTTAAAATAAAATTGAAATATTAGATATTGCATTAAATGTAGTATATTGTCATTTGGGAGTTAATGTAAAGTTTGCAAATAGATTGTACATGATATATCTGATTTTTTAAAAGTTAGGTTGTGCATTTAATAATAAGAGGAGATTAGCATTTCAGGTTGTGCATGGTATAGGGGCATTAATTTCTGTGTAAAGCCCATTTAATTATACATTACAGGTTTAAATAAAGATCTAATTTAATTTTATGAGATTTGCATTACAAGTTTTGCATGGTCTAAGGGCATTCAAAAATTTTCAAATACATTTAAATTTGTAATTAATGCATATTGATTGCAAATATTTGGGGTTCTGTCATTATTCTGTCTATATATACAATGTATGTGAGATACTTTGTTGTGTACCTTTTCAAAAGTGATATAATTTTCTATATTCTACATTATCGAAGGTATTAGTGTTGATTTTGTGCATTCCCTATTTATAAGAAAACTTAAGATAGTTGATATAAAAATATTAACTATTTTTCAATGTATAGGTTTCAATGTCTACCGTTTTGTCGATATCGAAAATTACAAACATAATCCAAAGAGTTATGCATTGTCGTGTATATAAAATATGGGAGGCCATTGATCCCAAAAAATGGCAACATATGATTTGTGTGCTTATGTTTATCAGATTTAAATTATTTACAGCACTATCTAACTAATTTTTCTTTCATATGTTATTTTAGAGCACTGGAGGCAGTAGTAGTTGTTCTTTGGCGTCTTCGAAATGGGGAAGTTGGTCTTAGTAGTAGTTGTTCTTTCATATGTTATTTACAACCTCTTCATAAGCACGCTTCCTCGGCTGTCTCAAAAGTGCCAAGCCACACCCTCCTATTCCTGGTAATCAATAATTAAAAAATAAATTGAACTGCTAAGCCACATTTTATCAGAAATTATGATTCTTTGTTTGTAAAATGTAATTCTGCAATAAGATGAGTTATTATTTAGAGGAGGAATGAATGCTTACATTAAAGGGTACCTGATCTCAGAAACCCAAGAGCCTCAGTGGCATTGGCTGACTCCTCTGAATTTCTTGGACAGTGCGATTTTAAACATTTGGTCTTTTTTGTTTGAATAATGCAATAATTTTTTGTGTTCTGACATGCTCACTACCTCTCCCTGGCAGGAGGACAATGAGATCAGAGAGGAAGGGAATGAGTAGAAGATTGAGGGTTCGTGTATTAATAAAAAATTATTTAACTGAAGGGTATGCATAAGAGAGTGAAGCGTACTAATTTTATATTTTGAAGTTCCAAATCGATAGATATTATTTTGTATTATAATTCTTTTACTCAAGGAAAATATATTTTAATGGAAAATATATATTTTTATTCACCTTATAGGGTGAACAGAAGAGAGAAGAAGATTGTTCGATGGCATTCACCAAAATTGTAGAAACAAGAGAAGGTACGAAAATTCAGCCAGCAGAGAGTTTTCTGGTATATGTTTTGCGCTATCAAATTTATAAATTATTCAAGGTTAAACATAACTACAAGAAATTTACCAACTACAAATTGCTTTTCTCCTCTCCTGTCTTTCAGGTGTCCTACAGATGAATGATAATGTGTTGAAAAGATAGTACAAGAAGTCAAATAAAGCAGAAACCATGCTTGATGCATAGCAGCAAACATATTAGTAAAGAAAATTACCATAGTAAAAGAAATAAGTCGTGTAATTAGATTGCATCTCTTAATAACCTGTATTTCTCCTGTTAAATACTGCACTGGTGATATACCAATAAACAAATTCAGTTACTTTTTTTTTTTTTCCTTATCTTGGGTTCTTCACAGGTGACATCTTTGTACCAAGGTTATCAGGCCAGTATCGAAATTGGTGCCGCGCCATGTCTATAATATATTGCTACTTTACCTTCTTTTATTTTCTGGATGAAAAAGACAGTCATGCCTTTTCATATATATTTTTTTTTTTGGAAAAGAATGTATTATTTTTTATTTTTTTCGTCCTTTAGATGACTTGCTTTTCTATAAATTCGTTTTAATTTTATATAGGTTTGAAAAGAACCGTCAAGAGGTCTCATCTCAGACTCAGGTGGTTTAACTATCTCTGACCCGATCATTACCGTGGAAACATCACCCCATAAGAGCAACTCATACTTGGAACTCCATTCGCGCTGGGACAAACGGTAAATGCAACGCACTTTGTTAGCTCCATAATTATGAGCTATATACTACAAAGTGTGATTAAAAAAAAAAAAAACGTTAACTATTTCCTTTATTCAAATTACATGAGGTGATTAATCTAATCCTAAAGTGTTTTTTTTTTTTTTTTAAATACGTTATACTTCATACAAACGTTATTCTCAAACCAATAATTAAAAATGCATATCATCATGTCATGTAATTAAAATAAACTAAAAGATATGGACAAAGTAAATAATTAACAAATTAATAAATTCTATTACACATAAAAAAAATCCAATAAAATTAAATAAAAATAAAAATATAAAATAAATAAATAATATCTCTACACAAATATTTTTTCCAATAAATATTAAATTTTAAATTTATAATGAACTCATATATCGAGCGAAGCTCGATGTCCAACCCTAGTCTCATAATATTTCAAATGATGACACTTTTAGTTTGATGATTAATCGTTTCGTAATCTCCTTCGTATGTACGTCATTGGTATGTCGACATATATAGATTATAACAATGACAAGCTTTAAAGTGGGTTTGATAAAATATTCATACAATTAATTTTTGAAAAATTCTGCTATGAACCAATTTGTTTCGAGTCTGTTTTGGGTTATTGCTAATTACAATAGTTCATTAATTATTTTGAACAAACATTCTAGACTTCGGCTCATCCCTATTACTTATAAAAGCATCAATTCAAGAGGTTAAATAATTAAACAAGAGGGGTAAATAATTTCAGACCAGAACAAATAGACCATTGATTATTAAAAACTAAGTTGATCGGTGGTGTAAATGGTAGTCTCATGTGAAAAAATTGTCTCTTCATATAAAATAAAAATACTAAAACATTAATTTTACAATAATATCAATTACTTTGTTTTCTTATTTTCCTACACATCGGAGTCATTTTTTTTCTATTATAAAAAAATTGATCCACTGTATAATTCATCTTACTTTTGTAATAATCTCGATGATTGTATAAATAAAATTTATTATTTGCACGTGTATAAATAGATGAAAAATGAATTCATATTTTATTTTCACCAACACCAAACTGAATAAATATTTAAAGTCACGGCGGCATTTAATTAATAATAATCATATAAAGTACTCAAATAATAACATGTATATTATTGTTTTCAGTATGTCTCAAAAAATATGTAAGAGCTTATTTTTGAAGATTTGACATGTTTGACTTGATTTACAAGTTTTGTCAAAATGAGAAATTGTCAGAGGTCATATTTATAGTATTGCAAAATATTGAAAATACCCCAGAGAATTACATTCTCTGCATGATCTTATTCTTATCTAAATCTTTAGTGTTACGACATGTGAATATAACATATTTACGTGATGGCTGTCTCGATAAAATAAATGCACCGATCTCCTGGGTACGAACGTGTACCTCTATTGTATAACATATCTTGTTGGTAGTTTTCTTTAATGTAATTGAATGCCGATTTTAATTTTTCCTTGTCAAATCTTTTACGCAGCAAAGTCTTTTCATCGTATCAGAACTTGCAGCTTGCATACTGATGAGCTTCACAGATATGCATTGTTATATTAGAATTTTTATTAGAAATTAAGATGATTTTTTTTTCTTTAAAAAATTAATAGGATTTTGTCAAAAAAAAAAAAAGTTACTGCTGTACATTTTTGACATTCCTTACAAAATTTACTGCGGTAGTAAATTGGGAGAAATTTTATTTTGAAACGAAATGAAGAATGCTGTTATAGAGAACAAAATAACTACAAGGAGGTTTTAGTGCCACACTTTTCTTTATTATTTTTTATTTTAAAGTTTAAAATTGAAATGTTCGATTCGAATTATTGATCTTGTTCATATTAACAACGGATGTATTGCCATGAAATTTTATAATCTTTAGAGTTTATTTGATATTTGATCTATAGGTCGAAAATGAACAAATCTAATTAAATAAGATATATTAATTCTAATTAATATGTTGATTTTTCAACCTATGGATTAAGTATCAAATCAACTCCAAAAATTATAAAATGTTATGACAGCGCATATGTCATCGATATGAATGAGATCAAAGGTTTAAATCGGACATTTCAATTTCATTTTTTTTAAAAAAAAGAAAAAAAATAAAGTGTGACATTCGTGGCCTTCTCATAGTTAAAAATAATTGGCTAATTAATTCCCTACCAAATTTTTGTTGCGATTCATATGCGTATTCGTAAGTTGAATTCTTAAGAGTTGAAGGTGTCGATATATTTGGAGAATTAACAATCACATAACTTTTATGGGGTTTAAATAATGAAAACAAGTCGTGAAAGTAAGAGACTAACTACGTTTAGACACGGTAGACAACAAAAGTGAACAATGCAATTTTTTTATTAGAATTCTCTGGGACCAACATAAATTTTAGTAGTAAGTAACAAGGTTTAAGATTATCACTGAATATTGTGGTAAGCTAAAAGCTAAAAAGTTATATATTTAGTTTTGATTTAGGAGCTGTTTAGCTAATCAAAACGAAGAACGAAATTCAACATCGTTTCCTGTAATCGATATTCGAAATTAATCATTATAACGGTATATTATACTTGCAACCATGAGATTTAAATTTTTAGGGTTAAGAGAAATATTTACAATAAAGTAAAACAAAAATATGGTAACATTTTTTGTGAATATTAATATGTCTTGTCATCAAGATAAATATATTGACTTATTTCAGGGAAAGAAATGATGAATATATAGATGTCTGGAGCACTTCTAAAATTAAAAAGTTCACCCCTGCTATATAAAGTGTCATTCCTGTTGAAAAATCTAACACATGATCCTGCCACTGCTAAATAGGAGCCGTGTTAATTATCAATTTCATATGGTTAAACGAAAGGACAGAGCAATTAATGACACGGGCATCATTTCGCTGAGATATAATAAGTAGGTCTTTGTAAATTGGCTCCAAGAAATTGAAGGGCTTGTACCCATCTCCCTCTAGAGTCACAATTCATCTCATATTTGATATTTTTCCATCTCAACATTTGTAAATTGAAGTGTTTGATGATTTTTTTTTCTTCTAAACTGTAAGAGTAATTAGTATTTAAAATTTTTAATTTATTCATTTTTAACTCGGAAGATGCTTTTCTGTACTTACAATATTTATTAACAAGGTCAAGGTTACATTATCCCTAACTAAATGGAAAAAAATTGTTTTGCAATTATCTATCCTTGATGGTTAATGTCAAAATTATGACTTCCAGAATTAAATATATATGCATATATATAGTTTATCATGTATAGATCACGAATGGCATTTATGTAATTTGAGCATTCTCTAAAAAAAAAAAAGACATTTATGTAATTTGAGAACCATTTTGTCAAGTAACCAACTGTTGATAAAGCAAACTAATAAAATTTTGCATTATTTGATAAAATCGAATGATCATTATGGGCGATTAGAATGTCATTTTTTAACGTGCGATTTCATTTCAATTCATTAGAAAATTCTTGATCAAAATGGATGGATTTCATATCATTTGGTAGGAATTTTTATATTTTACACCCAATGAAATCTCTTGAATTCAATTCTAATGAAATAAAATGAATTGAAATCCCGCATAAAAATCATTTTGATCAGGGCCTATGTGAGATTCGAACATGATTCATTTTTTTTTTTTTTTTTGTGAACTAAGACAGTTTCAATATTAAGATCAAACTCTAAATATCAGAGTGAATATACAATATAACGGTGTCAAACTAAAGGGCTTAATTAGTTTTGCTCATCATGAAATGCTGGAGTGGCAACCCTTGGGTATACAAATGGGCGATGCTTGCCGATCCACCGAGAATTAAATACGGGAGATAATTGAAAAGGGAGGGGGTTGCCCATTTATTTCAACAGATTTAAATTAGGGGATTAAAGTGGGTGTTGGAGTGCTTTAAATTGGGGTCTCTCTGGGTGACCCAAATTAGGAAGTTGGAGTAATGAAAAGAGCCTATTGCATTCACTACATCCCCAACTGTATATGTTGCCTTCTTGCTCTATCCTCACCTCCTATTCTAACATCCTCTTCCTCACCGCTCCTCCTCTCTAAAATAATATTAAAAATAATAAAATAATAAAATAATAATAAATAAATAAATAAATAAATATGATATGAAGAAAAAGAGGTCAAAAAAAGCAAAAGAACAATAAAATGTTTATCTTGCATTAGCTAATTATATAAAAAAATGTTAGTAGGGATGTCTTTTGTTGTTTAGTATAATTTGATCCAATATTTATACTATAATTAATTTACCAATTTAATTTTAAAAGATATATAAAATAATTTATGAATAGTTGTTACATGAAATTTTTTAATTTAAAGAGATACTTTGAGTATTTTTTTAAGAATGTCATTAAATTTTTTTGTTGAGAGATACATGAAACAAGAATGTCTGAGAGATATCTATTGAAACTAAATTTAGATTGAAAGAGATATTACTCATAGAGTAATTATTTTAAACTAACATTTCTTAATAGATACTTTAAGAATGTCTAAGAGATATCTATGAGTAATTGTTTTATATATCTATTGAAAATTAAATTTTTAATTGAAAGAGATATATATTTTATATAAGAGTATTTTTTATTAAAAATATATGCTTGCTAATTATTTTAAAAAATTTAGAGAAATGGAATTCTGCGTAGTAATGTTACTACACAACTTTTTATTTTAAAAGAGCTATTATAATAAATTATATATGCAAATCATAAATAATTTGTTCACAAACAGCGAAATAAATCTATTTTTATTTCAGTTACAATGTTACTGCTTATGCATTTTATTTTCTATGGAATATAAGAAGGCAATTGTATGATATTTTCAAATTAACATATTTTTATTTGAAAATAATTTAATTCATTAAATTGACCAAATACCTAAATTTTTTTTAAGAAAACAAGTTAATCATGCAAGAAGTATGGTAGAGAAAAAGAAAGAGTTGATAAGGAAATAAAATAATAATAATTATTAAGGAAATAAAACGATAAATTATAAGAAAGGAAAAAGGGAAAAAAAATAGGGGGGGGGGGGGGGGGGGGGTGACCAGATCTCGAGAGGAGTTACTGCTGTGACAAGGGTGGGAATGGTCCGGATTTTTTGTGTCTTTCTATTTTGTAACTACATATGCAAAACCGTGCTTTTCTTCAGTTGTCCTGTCGATTAAATTCTGTAGCAACATGTGTAATGAATTACTCTCTAGCATAGAACTCAATACTGTCTAGTTGACAACAACATGTTTTTTCTTCTATGAGTTTCAAGTTTTAATTTCTGAAAGTTTTTAAAACTCTTGCCATATATGGTATGCCAATTTGCTTTTCAACCACATAGCAGATATAAATAAACAAAACAAGCTTGAAACAGATTAATATACTGCTTGAAAGTTGAAACAGATTTAAAGAATGATAAAATATTCATTATTTGTTGTATACATTAGTGACAAAACCAATACTGTGTCTCTGATTTGACAACAGTAATACAGATAGAACAGAGAGACATGCTTCACAAAATAGCACATTCTAAGATGAACAGAGGATCAGATTACGGGAGGGGAAGTATCTGTGGGACCCATTTCCAAAGTCCTTTTAAGGCCTCCTCAATTAGATCCTGGCTACCACTTCTGTGCTATTTAATGGGCCTGGCCTCTTTTCCCAGCCCTATATAAGCATTCCTCGTTCCAACTCCTCTTCAACTCTCTCTCAGCACAATCAAAGCTACTCAAACTTGAAGAGAAAAAGAAAACTAGAAGAAGCATCATATCATCTCCATGGTTTCATTGCAAACGATGGTGTCCTTGGAGAAGAACAAGCAGTGCTTTGATCTCGACTTGACGATTACATCAAAGAAACGAAAGAGAGACGATGAAGACGAGAAGGATGATGCCGCCAGTGGAGGCTTGGACTTGCACCTTGATATCCCCTTGCCTGTTGAGTGGGAAAGATGCCTTGATATCAAGGTAATTTTCATTCCTTCTTGTGTTTGATTATGATGAGTAAGTTAGCTATGAAGTGAAAGTTAGTGAGGTTACACGTCAGCCTATATATTAGAATTCTGAAGTTAGGGGCTATTGAATTTTCATGAACATTCAAAGGCAACTAGTCCTCTTTTTTTTTATTGAGTGTAATATACTCATGCAAAATTGTAATCATGCAATGGAATTCAATGAAATATTGATATGTTAAGTCCATAATTCTCACAATACTAATTTTCTCTTTTATTTCAGTCGGGACAAATTCACTACTACAACACAAGGACACACAAGAGAACCTCCAAGGACCCGAGAGCCAGCATAGAGAAGCCGAAGCCGACTCCTATGCCTAACTTAGATCTTGAGCTGAATCTCACTTGCAACTCCAAGGAGTACAATTCTACCGACCCACCACCAAAGTCAAACACAAACTCAAACTCCAACTCCAATTCAAATTCAAGTCCAAATTCTGGCTTGAATCCTAATTCAACTGACCAGCCCGAGATGGTTGCTTCCGTGTGCATGCGGTGCCACATGCTTGTGATGATGTGCAAGACAACTCTCTCATGCCCAAACTGCAAGTTCGTGCACCCACCAACCCGCAATCCGATAGGTTGGACCAAACCCGGATTCAAGCTCCTTTGTTGCAAGGATTGATTGCTGGTTAAATTAAACTCATGAGGTCCATTAATTTAGCAGCCAAGTTTAGTTTGTGATAAGCTAGTTACTGGTGTTTATGTGTATATACATAAATAGAGGGGAAGTGTGGTTACTCAGCTGGTTTTGCTGGTAGTTTTAGAGTACAACGAGCTTGTGTAATTGTTAAATTTTCTGCCCATAAAATTTTATCCTAAATTTTCTGTGTACTGTGAATATCTAGTTGCTTATTCATGCTAGCTACTACAGAAGCAGAACTCGGTCGTCTTGGATATGTTGCAGCTATCCATATCATCTCCAGTCCAATTAACACTGGAGACAACCTTTGCTTACTGCATTAATGAAATAAGATGGTCTATACGTAATAGCTATTAAATGTTTCTCGTTTCTTACCTCAGCTATTTTGACAATTTGGATTCATCCTCCCTATCTAGCTTACCAGATGCTGGAGGTATCTCTTGTGCATTAATTTAACAATTTGGAAGTTTTCTTTTCCTGCCATGATTAATTATTAATTTATTATATATGTTTGGGACAGATTTAAGTGTTTCCTCCCTTACTCGTACAATTGGAGATATCCTGTATACGCAAGTTGGCCTTCAAAATCTCATAAATATGTTTGGTAGTTGTTAAATAACACTAGTCTGATTTCATCCATTTTTTTTTTCCAATGACTGGAGGTTTGCTTGCATGGTTAGTGCAATCAACAACGATTTTAAAAAGATCAGTGCTTGTGCATGTCCGGACTTCAGAGTCCAGAGTTAGTATGAGTATGACAGTAATATTATGTCAGATTGTATACTTCATGAATTTGAAATTTAAGAGTATTCAAATCAGAAACTGGTATTGCCAATGAAAACTCACCAAACCTATTGAATTGATGGGGCCATAGGCCTAATTATTGGGCCCCAGTAATAGTGTGAGGTCAAAGGTAATAACTGTCTTTTAATCTCCTTGTAAGTTGTAACTACTTTGATTGGTATTTTCTTATCATCAATATTAACTCATCCGTGCAGTTTGGTATCTTAGAATTGAGGCCTTCATTTTACGTCATACTCATATAACATTAGTAAGCCCAACACAAAGCTACTATATGATTTGCATGGGTTTAATTACTTCACTATACGAGTCAAGTAATTAGATAACAGTAAGTTCTATAAATGATAAAGAGTTTCATGTAACTTCCAGGGGGAAAAAACATATACTTCTTATATATACCGGTTGCCATCCTGCTGAAATTTAGGTGTACAGTACTCGTTGTTGCCTAAAAGTTACAAATTAATGGGCCCTTCCATGCGTGATGCGTGTGTTTTCTCAAACTTCTTGACTCTAGCAGTCTAGCTAGGTTCTCTTGTTCATAACTTTCACAAAAACATAGCTTAAATTAAACTCTGACCTTTTGTGTCAAAACAGAGTTGAACACTTTGCTAACTTGTTTTCACAGAAATAGAAAAAAATTATCTTTTTGGTCGTTCTCGGAGAATTTTCTTTGGACCGTACTACTTGTCTTCTCTCTGATGCCAATATGCCATCAACTCTGTTATGAGTGTAATTTGTTGAAGTAAAAGCTAATAAGATTTTAAACTCACTATGCAGGTCCCTGAGCACATTATTAGAACTCATTTAGAAGACGGATTTATATGTCGTATTTATAACTTCAGTTTCTCATGCATCTTGTATAAATTCATAAAATTAAAGTTAAAAACAACTATATTTGAATGTTTAATTTTCTATCTTTTTATGACTATTAGTATTTTCCTTAAATGAATTTAAAATTTCATATGTAAAATTTGTTTATTTGAATGATTTTAATTTTGCATTTGAAATTGATCTTAATAGGCTTTGATTTTACTCCTGAGTTATCTTAAAAAACAAAAGTTGAATTTACTAACCTTCCTCTCGTACATAGTAGCCCAAAATTGAAACGTGCGCCATGCTTAATTTCAAATCTTAATATCTCTCATATTTAAGCCGAAGTAATTAGCAAATTTAATTGAAAATTAAAGCTGTTAGGTTTTTATAGTTCCATTGTAACAGTCAAATATCACTTTTATCTTTTTTAGTTGAGCTGCCGTTCCATTGAGCAAGTCACTTCTAATTTAGACGTATGATAATGATATCCATGCTTTTTTAAAGTTGTCAAGGTCTTAGACTTAAATGCGTCAAAAAAACATGTGAAATCATACTCCCCTGAACAAATTTAGTTACCTTTATCATTCTGTTATCCATCAGCTTACTGGATTGAATTTGGCGACAGATTTTTTATTTTTTAAAAGTCAACCAAAGAGGTCATGGTCTTCCTTTCAATATGTATCCGAAACCACATTAGGTGCCTTAAACCTGATGACAGACACATATAACTTGATGCATTGTATCATTTTCTTGACAGATTTAAATTCTTGTGCGCTCATAAAAAATTAGATATGCTGATTTGTCAAAAAAAAAAAAAATTGAAATTTCAACTAATCACAAAAGTGGTTATAAATGAAAAGCCTCGGAATCGTCCAAAGTCTAAACACAAATGAAATGTTTTTTTTTTTCATAATAAAAAAATCTTATTGTTTGGGTCACATATTTATTTTTTTAATTATATCCGGCCACATGTTAGGACTTGCTAGACATAATAAGGGATCGTATTAAGCTAACATGATTATGACGAGTTCGACAATTGCTTCCTAGATATAATCTACAAGGGGCCCTTTTTTGATGACATAATTATGAATATAATTATTTTTTTATAAAACGCGGAAAACGTGATATGGCTGTTTTTAAGGAAAAACTTTAATATTCATTCGTTTAATCTTTTATATAATCCCTTTTGTTTATACTTTATAGTTAGGCAAAATTTTTTGTATACCCTCCAACTTTTTCCTATTTGTTTATTTCTCCCTATACTCTTGTATATTTTTTATTTGTCACTCAACTCTTCTAAATGATTTCTTATTTGCCCTTCAACTTAGCCATATATAATTAACTATAGTTAACTTTTAAAAAAACTGAAATTTAATTATGAATTAAATTAAAATGACAGAATTACCCCTAAATTTTAAGCTATTATGTTATTTCTTTGAAAAGCAACCGTAGAGATGAGCCTCGTTTTGTTTAACGATATTTAATGGATTGATTGTAGTTCATTCAAGGTACAATCCACTTTTGGGGGACTGAAATTGAAGACTCAAAGATGAAATTCTCACCTAGGCTCCTCTCGTGTCCCCCTCAATCAAAACTTCTTGACTAACAACATGGACATTTTTTTGTGGCAGGTTTTCAAACGTTTCCTCTGTGTCTTAGCACTCAGCGAAAAAAATAAAATAAAATAAAATAATTCAACACAACTCAATATGCACCCATAATTACGATATGTATAGCAACTTATTATATGTAAAGTGTATTCAGATATGAGATATATTATAATATATAAGCTGCGTCTTATATAAACTAGTGCTAATCTTGCGCGTTGCGCGATTCATTCCTATATAAACATGTTATTAGATGGTTTCGCGATTTATTTTACGCAATATAAAAAATGTCATAAAAAATTGAGAATACTATTCAAATATTATATAAAGCTGCCACAGAAAATCCTAAATACTATTTTTGTCATAAAAGATCATGCGCCACAGAAGATCCGAAGCACTGTGCTTACCACAGAGCTCCACGCGGAGCTCACGCTGGCCCAAATGTATCTCTACTACTTATAAATGCACCTAGAGAAAGGTCACAACAATTTTTGTTAACAATTTTTATACCGTTGATCTGTAAATATATGGTTAGATCTGTCTCAACACATCTCTATGAGCACACAAGGAAAGAATTATCCCGGTTTTGAATTGCTGCACAGAAGGAAAAAATTTTCTTTGGATTTGATTGGTTTTCCATCTAATATAGAAACAATTGAATAACATATCAATTTGTATCGATGGTAAATTAAGAAACATATTTTTATTGTCTAACATTATTTTGTTTTTTTATTTGCCCACATATGAGGGCATCTTATGCTAGTATGTATATAATGTAGGTATTTGTAGAGATGGGACGGAGAGAAAAATGAGAGAAGGGGAAAAGGGAAAATAAAAAATAATTTAGGGGTAATTCATCATTTTAATTTAATTCATAATTAAATTTCAATTTTTTTATAAGTTATCTATAATTAATTAGGTATGGTTAAGTTGAAGGGTAAATAAGAAATCATTTAGAAGAGTTGAGTGGCAAATAAGAAATACACAAGAGTACAGGGAGAAATAAATAAATAAAAAAGAATTGGAGGGTATACAAAAAATTTTGCGTGTTGTCTTTTTTTTTTTAAAAGAAATTTTGCGTGTTGTTGAAAACTTATCATTGTTTATTTGTTTAATAAATTAGGCATCTTAGCAGTATTTCTTCGCACCAAGAACTGTAAGTTCTTTAATTTTTCTGAAGTACTTAAAATTTTTACTCATCAAAGAAACAACAAACAAGCTCGAATTCTTAGCAAATCAAACTCAAACCACCCTTTAAATTTCAAATTAAAATTTGATTCGATAAAATCAGAAACCAAACTCAAACTTATTAAGGTAATTAACTCGTTTGAGCTTAACTTGTTTACACATGGGTAAAACAAGATGTGTCCAGGTGAGCCTAACAATGTTCTCTTATAAAAATAAAACAAAAAAAAAGAGTGGATATTGTGGATTGGAGTTCTAACTTTTGCATTTAAGAAGAAGATTTATAGGATTGTCCTCTGATGCGAAATTCATGCCGACAAAGGAACATATAGAATATCTGTCCTGGAAGTAAACCGGCGTAGAATTCGTGAGAGAAGAAGAGAGCGACAGTTCAAGCGAGAAAGAAAGGAGACCATGATGAATTCTGCGATACTAGCTAGGATTTACATTGCTAGTTCATCACTTCTCAGTAGTAGTGTAGTACTTGACAATTTGACTAAAAGAGTAATGTTGGTCAGTTGCTTTTGCATCTCATTGGCTTCGGTCTATGTTTGGTTCAGTTCCAATAAATTTTAGTCGGTTCACTTTTTTGAATGTTGATCATAATATTGAAAAATTCAAATTTACGTGTGCATTTATTTAGCTCTTATTTGTGATGTGGAATGAAATAAAGATGTTATATTTATTTTTAAAATTTTGAATTTTTTATTAGAAATGAGAAAATACAACTACGTATTATAAGTTTATAACTAGAAGCCCTTCAGCTAGTAAATTTGATAGAATCTTAATCATTGCATGTATATACTACGTATTTATTTGATATTAAATTCTGTAATTAAATAACAGTAGTCTGATATTCAGTACACTGTACTACTCTTCAATTGTACATATATAATTACAGAATTTCAGAAATATCTAACTTTTCTATCTAAATCCTGACCATTCAAACTAAAGTTTGACGTTTTTGGGCAGAAGTGCAGAGCAGAATGATATATGATTAGAACTTATTTGAGCTGTGTAAAATAAATATGGTCTAAATTATGAGAGTTGCTAGAATCAAACATATAGGACAAGGCATACTGTCAAACATGAATCTGAACCGTATATCTCACGTCAAGATCCGTGCTCATATCAGGCGCTGATCGATTTCAATTTTAATTTCTCCGTTAAATTTTTTGCTCCGTCATTTTGTCTCTCCGTCTCTCTCCCACCTCTCTCTCTCTCTCTCTCTCTCACCCTCCCTCTTTTATTCTCTTTGCGCTAAACCTAGCCCCAGCCCCCACCCTCAGCGAGGGAAAAATTAACTAACCCTAGTTGGTTCCTTCTAACGCACTATCAAGCAAGATAACCCATCTGGCTTCTCTCTAGCATTCTCTCACGCACCCATTCACTTTCATGCTTGCAAGGTGAGATTTCCAAAAGTCAGAATTTTCTAATATTTTCATTATTTGTCCGAATTTGGTTTTCATCTTTGTCCGATTTAGGGATATGATGGCAGTAAAAGTTTGACTAGATTGAATTCGTACCATTATTGAGACTGATTTTTGCTAGAATGATTTCTCCCAAATGCTTAAATTATATGTGTTCAGTTTGCTACTAAATCCTATAAGATACTTAGATGGCAAATAGTTCTGGTTATTTGTAGTTAATTTGGATAAAAAATGCTTAAATTTTTGGATTGTTAAGTAATTAAGTAGTATTATATCACTATTATTTCTAATTAATTTAGACACTGTCGTTACATAGATGTTGGTCGAAGATGAATCTACTGGTGTACGGAATGATGAGAATGATCCTTATGTTTTCGTCGACAAGGCATGGATACAAGAAGAACCTGAAGATATACAAGAAGAAGAAGAAGCAGGGGATCCTTATGTAGGCATGGAGTTCAAATCAATAGACGATGCTTTTAATTTTTACAATATGTATGGTGGCAAGAAAGGATTTAGTGTCCGTAGACAGTCCAGAAACTCTTCAAAAAAAGGTGTAACTGCCGTGTTGTTTGTGTGCTCAAAAGAAGGACTTTCTAAAAGGCAAAAGCATGAGCATAAGGAGTTGGGTAGTTCAAGCAAACTGCCCACACCGCAAAAAGATCAAGGATCATCAAGAACAAATTGTAAGGCATACATTAGATTGAAATTAGTGAATGAAGTCATTAGGCAAGTGACTAAGTTCCATGACGTTCATAACCATGAATTTGCTCCGAACACATCATCAAAAAGAAGAAGACTCCGATCTCTAAGGTTCATGACCAGCAATGATGAGAAAATAATTCTTGATTTGAATGCTCAAAATGTAGGGCCCTCTAAAATAATGGAGTATCTGTCAATTCAACATGGTGGAAAGAACAATGTCTCTTTCACGACAAAGGATGTGAGCAACTTGATTGCTAGGGATAATGCAAAGCTCATTGGAAGAGACGTTGAGACAACATTGATATATTTTCAAAAGAAGAAAGAAGAGGATCCTGAGTTCTTTTATGCCGTTGATGCCGATGAGGATGGGTTTTTAAAGCACATATTTTGGGTCGATGGAAGAGCAAGAAGGGCATACTTAGAGTTTGGTGATGTTGTCACCTTTGACACGACATACAACACCAATAAATATAGCATGCCCTTAGCACCTTTTGTTGGAGTGAATCACCATCGACAATCTATATTTTTTGGAATGGCACTTCTTAGATCAGAGGGAACCAGCAACTTTAGTTGGCTGTTTGAAACATGGTTGAAAGCCATGTATGATAAGCACCCATTGGCAATCATCACTGATCAAGATACCGCAATGAAGAGTGCCATTAAAATTGTCTTTCCTAATACCATTCATAGGTGTTGTAAGTGGCATATAATGAGAAATGCTAGAGAAAATTTAGCAACTCTGTATCGTCTAAACCCAACATTGCAACCTGAATTAGAATTGATTGTTAATTGTAGCAAGACTGTATTAGAATTTGAAAATAATTGGGCAGCCATGATTGAGAAGTACAAGTTGAAAGACAACAACCATCTCAAAAACATGTATGAGAAACGCGTGGAATGGGGTCCAGCATATTTTCGTGGTATCTTTTTTGCAGACATGTCCACTACCCAAAGAAGTGAAAGTGTTAATGCTCTCTTTAAGATGTGGGTGAACGCGCACACCTCAATTTACAAGTTTGTGATGAAGATCGATTCCATGATTGAGACCATTTGGCAAAGTGAAGATGATGAGGATCTGAAAACCATGGATAAGGTACCGACTTTATGGTCAATGTATGAATTTGAGAAAGATGCACGTGAAGTTTACACTAGAAATGTATTCAAGAAGTTCAAGGAATTGCTTTACAAAAGCACACGTGGGGGTGTCATTGAGAAAGAAACACATGTTTTATATGAGGTGAATTTGAAGGGTGGCAGTCGTAATTGCATGGAGTCATATGTTGTATCAGTTAATGAAAGAGGTGGGAGAGAGACGGAGAGACAAAATGACGGAGCAAAAAATTTAACGGAGAAATTAAAATTGAAATCGATCAGCGCCTGATATGAGCACGGATCTTGACGTGAGATATACGGTTCAGATTCATGTTTGACAGTATGCCTTGTCCTATATGTTTGATTCTAGCAACTCTCCTAAATTATATGAAAACTCCCCAATAAAATTGTTCTGTAAACTAACTCCAATTTGAATTACCTAACTCAACTTTTCAGCATCCAAAATACATACTTAATTATTGAGCTTATTTACACTTGAATATTGTGCCAAGACATCCAAGTTACAAAGTTTGACAAAAACAGTTAATTGCTTCGGAAATGAGAGCTTAAGATAAATAGAATATTCCTATATATATATATGTTCATATACAAAAACAATATATGACACATAAATAAGGTTGATACACATTTTTCCTTCTAATTGGGGCATTCTGCCGTGGATCAATTTTTTAATCATATTTGAGTTCTGATCAATCAGAATCGTTCGTAATTTTGAAATAACAATATATGTTTCCAGCTCATATGAAGCACACGGTCCACTGCTGATTTTACTTGAATATAACTAGCTTTCTCATCGCGCTTCGCGCGATGAAGTTCAATCTGCAGTTCTGGCGAAATCAGTCCTTTGTGTGCGCGTTGTTTAGGTATGATTGCTTATCTACTTACACAGAAAGGTAACGAAAATGGCACTCTTGGTGCAGATGTGTCTTCTTCTTAATTGGTTGGGCTGAAAAACAATTTTTGCGAAAAGCTGGTCAGTTACTGAGAGATTTGGAGAATTATTTTGGAGTTGATATTCTGTTTTTATTTTTTTTTAGGAATGCATGAGTTTTGGTTGATATGATAGTACCTGTAGCAGCGCTGCTAGCGGTGCGGTTTGGCGGTCGTGGTAGTTCTGCAGGATCTGATTCGTGTGCTGTTTTCATTGCTTTCTGTGTGTGCTGATTACTGCTGGGTCCTGACGATGTACTGTAAGAGTAAATAATTGTTTACTTTATTAATAACAGGCAGAATAAGGACCGTATTATAGTGTTCTCCAAAATGACACGACACGACCGTGTTGGCACGACACGGTGTGCGTGTTGACACGACACGACACGACATGAATACAAAATTGACACGACACGATCGTGTTATCGTGTCGTGTCATAATCGTGTCGTGTTGGGATATTAGAAAGTTTAACACGATCCAACACGACACGATTTGACACGCAACACGACACGAACACGACACGAACACGAATTAACACGACACATTAATACAAATTTAATTATTAATGTTAATTAATTAAATAAAATTAATACTTTAAGTTTAATTTATAATACTATATCATATTATTTACCATCCTTTGACTCATATTGTTCTAATTTAATTATTATTTAATAATTTTTTTCCTTTACTTTAATTTTTAACATTTTTTAATTTTAAAAATAATAAATAATCTGACACGATTTGACACGACTAACACGACGTGTCAACACGACACGACACGATCGTGTTAATCGTGTCGTGTCAGAATGCGTGTCGTGTTGCCTATCCTCACCATTTAACACGACACGACACGACACGATTAAAAAAGTAGTTCGTGTCAACACGACACGACACGAGACTCTAACACGATCGTATTTGACACGACACGACACGACACGCACGATTGGAGAACCCTACCGTATTGTTAAAAGAATCATTGTTGTTTCTCATCGGTGATGGACCTGCTGTCGTCCCGGGTCAGTGAATCGGCAAACAATTTTCTCTTAACAAATTTATCTGCTCCAGCAATCAACTGGGTGGCACTGGATTGTGCCCTGGGTCGAAGAAAACGGCAAGGGTGCAAGTTTGGCAGATTGAAGAACATATATATTTTTGTTGAAGGAAGAAAGACCACACCTGATAATTTCTTCTTGAGCGAGCGGCTGGTATGTCAGTAGAAGAGGCTACAGATTTTTGAGCTTTCAGGGATGACGTTTGTATTTCCGCCGGCAGTTTTGTTTCTTGAACAGGCGTTTGTCCCTCTGAGGAGGCCGGGACGTCATATGCATGGCTGAAGAATGAAACAAAAGGCGGTGTGTTAGTATCGCGAAAGAAGCACCGAATGGGATGAACATACATCATTTATTATTATTATTACTATTTTGCATTGGTGCGAAAATCTGTGTTGGAACTCAATGACTCATAGCATTGATATCTATTTTGTATAATGGCATAGCACTGATATCTATTTTTTTATCTGACTATAGATGCTTATATGTGGCATCAAGATCAATGTAAAAGCCATCACTGGTTAGTAAACAAAAACATAATTAGAACAAACTGCTATACAAAACAAAGGAACCCTTTCAAAAGATATGACTGGCCAATCCAAAATATGCACGTTAGACCTAGAGTTCAGATCAACAAATCCCAAATCTGTCCCAACATCACACATTTGCAAAGCTTAAAAGGAACCCTTCAAAACCAATCATAATGAATCAAATAAAGCTGACTCCAATCAAATGCAAACTGATCCTAAATGCTTTATCCTCGAATTTCAACATTACTGATCTAAAAATAAACTTTTATATCTCTGAATTACCATAAAAAAAGAAACAATAAATATTTTGAAGCTCTAACAGTGCCATTATCAAAATGCAGACCACACAAAACCGAGCAAAGAAAAAAGGAGAAAAATGGCAGAAAAAGTACCGCACTATTGCGAGTAAACATTGCAGAGCACTGTCGCAAGCAAGCATCATAGAAGCATATCAAATGCCTTGCTTTTGCTCTTGGGACGGCCCAGCTCCAAAACCCTCATGACCCTCATTTTTCTCTTTCTGGTTCTTACTACATTTCTTCTTTGTTGCATTCTGAAGTCATAATATCTCCATAAAAGCTGAAACATGCATTCAATATGGTATCGTGAGAACTTAATGATATAAATTAAAATCAATGCCGCAATCCTTCAGAAAAAAAGCTGAATATAGTCCAAACCATTAGATAAAATGTATATAAGCCAATCTAAGGTCCTGTTTATAAATTTCTTTGCAAATCTATTATCTTGTTATAATCTATTATATCGATATCTATTGCTTCTAATGGTTTGAAAGAGAAATACTGCTAGGAATATGTAGATTACCTGTCAATAATGGTGTGGCATCTCTTTGCCTTGAAGAAGATGGTATTGTAGATGGGGGCTGATACTATCCGAGAAGGTAGACAATTCATACAGCAGATTGTAAAGGCACTGGTAATCCCTGAGCTGGATTTTGGCACATAGAACTCCATCCTGTATGAGTAACATAGACCAGAAAACAAATAAGGGATAAAAAATGTGCTGAATTTACTGCGAAACTGAGCATCCAAATTAGACGACCCAAGACTCCAAGAAATAAAACAAACCAAAAAACCTTTATAAAGAACAAAAAATTAACCAAACTAACCTTCTCATTTTTTTCCAGCAAGAGCCCTAACCCACCTCTTTCCAGCATCGGACTTCTCAACTGGAATAAGCCTTGCAGTGAAAGCTCATAGTAGAGACTGGAACCGTGATCGCAACATACCCAAGGTTCGAATCTACACATGTCAAGTGAGAATGAATATCACATACAACTAATTCAGTCGGTCCCTTGTTCACAATTAAGCCAACAGGAACTATTTGATGTGTAACTTTTAGAAGGAGCTGAATCAACAATAAGATATCCAATAAGAAAAAGGAAAATTCTCTTTATAATAAAGTAGCCCCAGCTTATTGTATGTCACTTAATGAATATGTAATCCTGCTTAGGGCAGATAGTTGAGTACTTCTCTTGAAAAGTATAAGCATGACAAAATTGTGACACTTTCTTTCTATAACATATTGTTTCCAGTGATGCAGGATAACTGACAGTCAGTCACAGATGTTTCAAATTTACAATATAACTCAAATAGAGAGAGGGAGAGGGAGAGAGAGATTATTACATACCTCTTTCCAAGACGGCGAAATGCCCCATAAAACCACCAATCAATGTGGAGAAAATAGCATACCATATCTGGCTATCCATGAAGTAGACCTGCAAGAACCAAATTTAAAATACAGAATTATGAGGAAAGATGAGAGCATTAGCAAGAAGATAATATGAAAAGAAGAGGATCAGCATAGTAGGAGCCCACAAGGCAATGATAACTTCAATGTTGTTACGTGCTACAAATAAAAATAATTAGGACTTCTCATATATTATTAATAAGGATAAGAGTCGTAAGAGAGTTAACAACTTACCGCGAGGGAAAAACTCATGCCACTGGTATGTTTTAAGTGGTTCTTTCATGATGTCTTTGTACTGTGTTTTACAAAAGTATACAGCTCCAACAACACATTTATAGGATTTTTTTTTGTTTGCAAATCAATCTCAAAATTACACAAGATTTCATTCTTATTAAAATTCCTTAAATCACAGAATAAACTTAACAGGATTTGACCGAAGCCTAAAAAACATGTAGAATTTCTCAAATTAACAACTAACACCTGATGCTTTGGGGATAAAAGTTGAAATGAAGTCCAACCATTAGGCAAAATCGGTCCCTCGTTTATTACATTAATTCAATCAATACAAATGGCATCTAACTGAACACCCAACAGGGAAGTTTGGTTGTTTGTATTCCAGTTAATACTGTAGGTATACCAGCAGAAGAAACTATGATTTACGATTATCAAACAAAAAATTACCTGGGCCCACCACATCATGAAGGTAATTATACTATTATTAAAACTCTCCAAAAATCTCATTAAAAACGCAAACATCGGATAACTGAAATAAATAGAAATTACAAAGAGTAACCAATACCACTAATTAACTACAAAAACTAATCAAGTTTAGGGAAAACTTACACTTAAATCTTCACGGAGTTCGTCTCTGACTCTCTGATTGGCCGTGTGGACAGATCCCGAACTGGAAGTAGCGCCAGTGTTATTGTTGTGATTCATCTCTCACTCAATGATCTGCAACAAACAATGGAGATCGATCAATTTCGATGTGAAGAAAAAATGGAGGAATAATGGATCGAGAAATTAAATGCTCAGATTTTTTGTGCTTGAGTTGTTTGACTGTTTAAAGGTTAAGTAGAAAGAACCTTATCCAGCTGCGATCGGTGATCCCCATCTCCCTCAGTCTATCTCTCTCCGTCTCTCCATTTTAGCTCCGCGCAGAGCAGGATGGACCCCTATCTCTCTCTCTCCTTTTTGGTTGTTTCGTGGAGAAAAGCAAAGGATGAAGGAATGATCCAGAAGCACCTGTGTTTGAAGAGGATTGATCCATGTAGTCGTCCCTATGTCTGAAAGGATGTAAACTAAGGATCCAGTGCAAGACGGAAGCCAACAACAAACTATGCACAAAAAATCAGAATAACAGATCGATAGTGAAGACTTCCTGTAACCATTCCTGCGTCTGGGGGAATTTTAAATAAAAAGTCAGTTGAGTTATCCTGTGAGACACGGAAGTCAACGGCAAACGATGCACAGAAAATCGACAGAAAAAATCTGTAGCGGAGATGGATGGCCACGATGAAATCCATCGCAAAAAAACGGAAATCCGACGGCTAGCGTTGACGCCCAGTTTACTGTAGAATAAGGCAGCCAACTTTGAAGTATTTTTGGATTTTGGATTTTGGATTTTTGGATATGAGAAATGATTCAATCAAACTGATTTGATCATATTCCGGGTAAAAATCATGTCAGATCTTAATGTTGAAAGTTCAAATGACTTATCTAAATCGTTCTATATGATATCTCTCTATTATAAGCAACTCTTTTTTTTTCAATTTTTTTTATCACGTTCTTTTTTGAAATTTTATAAAATTGTTAATCTAATTTGTTCTGAGCCCTTCAGAAACAATATTTTTTTAAAAATTTGAAAAAATACTTAAAAATTTTGAAAAAAAAATATAAAATTTGGTCTACAAAGAGATTTCAATAGAGAGATCATATTAGATGGTTCGGATCAGTCATTTGAACTTTCAAAATTGAGATGAGGTGATTTAACTAGGAGTCCGATCAAATATGTTTGATTGAATTCATTCTCATATAATATTATAAATTTATAATTGAAAAGTTGTTCAATCTTAACGGTGCAAGATGCAGTAGTCAACTAGTCATCATTTGAAAATTTTTCTTTGGGAGATGGAAAATCATGTCAATTGCAGTACATGCCTCATGTATCCATGATAATATCAACGTTGACTCAAGTTCTCATCTTAAGACTTAATCACCTATTAAAATTGACTGAAGAAGTCTAGTTTCTAGTTTTCATCTATGACAGGGGTTGCAGGGGATGAAGTGGAGAAAAACAACTATTAAAATACACACTTATTAGTTATTAAGGCTGAAATGTACAATATTTTTTCAACCAATATACACAAATAAAAAGTTATGATGCGGTTTAATAGTTGCTTCAAGATTCAGCCCCCATGTGTTTTAATAGCATGGAAATATATAAAAATAATGTGAAGTTGTTGCTTCTTTGGAGTATAATGCACATTTAATAATTTTATAAATGGTCTGACGTGCTTCGCAATATTTGAAATTGTAGTAGGTTTGTTTTGTCAAAGCGCATTGAAGATAGTTGAAGATCAAATAATTGAGGGTGAAGTACAATGGGGAAGGTTAAATACATAATCACATTTATTGGACAACTAATTTAATTACTGCCGGTATTATAAATATAATAAATATATTCACTACAGTTTAGATGAAATATGTATCAATAGTACATTTGAAATTTATTTAATAGCTGATCAAATGTTTACAACAGAATTATCAATTTTTCAATCTAATAAATAAATAAATAAATAGCTAATTAGATATTACAAATTGGGCCAAATTTAATGCTTTTAGTATATTTTAAATTACAAAAATATACAAAATGTTTTACCTTTTAATTTTAACAATTTTTTTTACCGGCTATTATAGTTGTCAAATAAATTTTTCGAGTAATGTATCCAAACCAAAAAATATTCTCATCTTCAAAATATTAGGCGCTTTAACAAATAGCCAACTAGCCAATTTGATTAAAAAAAAAAAGGAATTATTATCGTCATAGTTCTATTCTTATCCATACCCAAGTTGTAACAACTAACAAGCATCTCTTCAAATTCACTAAACCAAATAGGGAGAAAAAGAGTCGAACTTTCTTGCATCTCTTTGCTTCTCACCCCCGCAACATAATAAATCCAAGCGAAAAACAATCACAAATTCACTAAATCACGTCACTCACAAAAATTTATTTAAGAAAGAAAATTAAAAAAGCAACAAGGAGCGCACTTTTTGCAACCAGTGAAGCATCGGACAAGAATAACTATTCCGACCTCAACTCCAGACCCCGAATCAATCCCTATTCTCTGTCCCATTCTCGCCATCTCTCCTAATTCCTCTTTTTTAATTCCCTCTCCATTTCTTCTCCTTCCCCATGCCAACAAACCCTAGATTCACTCTCTAACTCCGCCATTAGACTCGCCATGCCTTGGTTGGAGTTATGGGTTCCAGAGGAAGTCCCATTTCTCCCAATTGGAGGCCTTTTTCTCGACCCAGAACCAGGGAGTTCGTTTCTCTCTTCAATTTCATCCAAAAATAGTTCAAAGTCGGTTGTTGTTAGATGTAGTTCGTACAGAAATACTGGGTTTTTGTCAGTGAGCTTGTCAGTGAAAGGAGACAATGAGTTTGTGAGGAGTTCAGTGGGGTTGATTGAGTGTAATGGAGAGAAGAGTTCGTCGGAGGAAGTGGAGAAGGTGATGGAATTGGAGAAGGAGGAGAAAAAGGAGAAGGTTAAAGGGAAGGTTCGATCCCGTGGGGCTGGCGCCGGTGCGGTCAATACTACAAAGCATTTGTGGGCTGGTGCTGTTGCAGCAATGGTTTCGCGGTATGTTATAGTAGTGTTGTTTTTTTCCTTAAACTTATGATTGTACAAGTTCTATTTACTCAATAGTGCTAATTTTAGATTGGTTTAATGCTAATTAGAAAATTTAATAAAAATTGCAAGCTTTACCCAATCAAGGAAATAAGAGTAAATCCATAGGGACGACATTCTTAGAAAAAAAAAAGAGAGAGAATGGTAATATCTAGGGAACTCATTTCAATGGACACATTTTTGTTTAGTTTTTGATCTAGTGTATCCTACTAGAGGAGAAGAGGCTTTTTTTCCCCCCCTGGAAATTCTTGTCACTTATGGTAGTTAAAAAGATCTGCTAACACTGTATGTTTACATAAGTACTTGGTTTACATAAGTTACTGTACCAAGTACTTATGTGTTGAATTGTTAATATGCTGTACATTGTTGTCATCGTCCTTACATGAACCTTAGAATATAAAACTCAATTACTCAAATATTTAAGGAAGATTTTTTAAATTAAAAAAAAGGTATCTCTCTATCATGACTGTAATATAAGTTTTAAAAGAGACTGATAAGCGTCCCAACCCTCTAAATGTGCCAATCAAGATATATAATGAATTGTCAATCTAGGTATTATTAGTTTATAACCTACCCGAAAGATAATGTAACTCTCAAATTATGACCTAATGAAGTGTTAATATATGTAAATTGTCAATTGACACCCTAACTGATGGATAAAAGCAGTGTAGATGATCAAAAGCATTTCACATTATAAAATTTATTTTTGAGAACTTGTGCTTGTTCATAGGTATTGTGAAACTATTATCTCCTGATATACTAATTTGCAAGAATGGTAGTTACTTACATTGGAAAGATTGTTTGCATAAATTTGTAATATTTTATACTTGTTATTGATTATTTTCTTTCTACTAGTGCTCATATGTTATTGCGCCCATTCTTTTTGGAAAGTCTTCATTATTCTCGCACTATGTGTTATTATGACATGCATCATGAATCCATTATACTGAAGTTTAAAACTAAGAAAACATAATCACTTGCCAGAACATTTGTGGCCCCATTGGAGAGGCTAAAACTGGAGTACATGGTACGGGGTGAGCAGAGCCATCTATTTGCACTAGTCCACAAGATTGCCTCTACTCAAGGTCTGAAGGGGTTTTGGAAGGGGAATTTTGTAAATATACTCCGTACAGCCCCATTTAAGGCTGTAAATTTCTATGCCTATGACACATACAGGAAACAGCTTCTTAGATTCTCTGGCAATGAAGAAACAACGAATTTTGAGAGGTTTCTTGCGGGTGCTGCGGCTGGGATAACAGCTACTATCTTATGCATTCCTATGGATACAGTACGTTTTTTTTTTTTTCCCTAGCTTCTACTAGCGTGGAAATTGCTTGATAACCTCTTAACCCAAGCACAGAAGAAGACCGAACAACTAAATTTACTATTTACTTTAACAGATTCATTTCTGTCCTTGCACAACCTGACTGCAAATGAAGCTGTGTTGCATGTTGACACACAAAAAAATTATATTCTTTAACAATTATTCTAATATCTTTGTGATTCACTTTATTTCAGATACGTACAAAAATGGTTGCACCAGGTGGGGAAGCACTAGGTGGTGTCATAGGTGCATTCCGCCACGTCATCCAAACCGAGGGCTTCTTCTCCCTCTACAAGGGCCTTGTCCCATCCCTTATCAGCATGGCACCATCTGGTGCTGTATTCTATGGTGTATATGACATTTTAAAAGCTTCCTACCTCCACTCACCTGAGGGCAAAAAGAGAATAGCTCATATGAATAAAATTCAGGGGGAGGAGGTGAGTGCTCTGGAGCAGCTGGAACTAGGTCCCATGAGGACATTACTTTATGGGGCTATTGCAGGGGCATGTGCCGAGGCAGCCACCTATCCATTTGAGGTTGTGAGGCGCCAGCTGCAGCTTCAGGTTAAGGCAAACAAAATGAGTTCTCTGGCAACCTTTATGAAGATTGTGGAGAATGGTGGCATACCAGCACTTTATGCGGGGTTGATACCTAGCTTGCTACAGGTACTTGTACTGTTTGTTTTTGGCTTTTTCGGTTGCAAAATTTGTTAATTAATGTATTAGTATTTTGTCTCCAGTGTTTTCTGTGGTGTTAAATTACAACTTGTTCCAAAATAACACCAAGATGTTATAGGCAAGGTTAGTCCAAAAATTTCATTGACCTTGACCTTATTAGTGTACCATTCAAATTGCGTCACCCATCCATTCTTGCAAATTTGCAACCATCTAGTGAATGGCCTTAGGTTTATTTGAGTTGAATTTGGGGCTCAAAAGAGCAGGATGCAGAACTGACAATTATCTAATAATTGATGTTGAGAAATTTGCAAAAACATAAGGAAAGAAAGAGTGACTAAATGAGAGAAGCAAAAAAAAAAAAAAAAAAAAAAGACCTGTCCAAAGAAGCATTACATTCTCAATATCTACAAAAGCTTCAACATAGTTGAAGATTTAAAGAAGTCTCTATCAGTAATTAGACTCTGACTGCATCACAATCTTACATTAAAAAGAATATTATTACTTAATAATAATAATAACAATATTATTATTATTATTTTGATAAATAAACCATAATTAATATGATATGACACCTAATTTTTAAAATGACATTTTACTAAACCTTACTATTTTCTTATTTTTAGTGTCATTTAAGACTTCTAAGCAGTGATTTGTTATCTTTTACAAATTTATGATTATAATTGCTCACTGGTTGACATTGTAAAGAGTAATAGCTTTGAAGGTTTAAACAGAAGACCATTGTTGGGTATCAGTTGCAATTGTAAGATTGCGGGGGTGTTCTTTTGAGTTTTGTATGAGCTGGCCTGCTACAGTTATACAGAAAACTTGAATATATGTGATTTAATCACCCATTAGCAGTTGCAAAAGAAAACAGCTAAATGAAATAAAAAGTTAAGCAAGCAAGACACAAAAAAGGATATATGATAAGTAGATATCCAACCTGCATAGATTTATTAGTGCTCAATACATCTGGCAGCAAAATGTAATTAGTACCAGCAGTTGTTGTGACCCTGTACAAGTTTATTACCCAGTTTTATGATTTCATTTTCTTCCTGACCTTATTGTAACTTTTTTTTTTGTATATTATTATTATTTTTTTTTTTCAGGTTCTTCCTTCAGCTTCTATAAGCTACTTGGTTTATGAGGTGATGAAGATAGTTCTCAAAGTAGAATGAGAAAGATCAACCAGAAAATATTTCATTCGTTTGAAATTTTCCATTTTTAGAGGAGAGTTTTGTTTTAGTCACTCAGCTAAGCTAATTGGCTTCCTCTAGATTAGAGTTTCTCCTTGGCAGACATTTAATAATACTGAATAGAAAATAGGTTCTCCGAAGTTGTGAACTTGTTTTTTTATTTTTTATTACTGACATGGAAATTACACAAGGCAATTTTTCGTATTCTCACATGGGAGCAAGGATGAATATAACTTTTAATGCAGAGAAAAGGGTTTTTGGTTGGCAGAAATAGATTTAATTGAAGTTGTCATTATTTTCGTTAAACTGTATTGTGCTTCAAATATATTGACATCCAAATACTGTAAAGAGTACAAATGATTGCATGAAGCGTTTGAGGCAACTTGTGCCAAAATAATTTAGTCCGCATAACAGGCATTTGGTTTTAGTAAGTAACAGCGTGGTTTTGGGGAGTTAATTGTTTTCAAATGTAAAATATTGTAAAAATAATACTGATCTGTACCCACCTTGTAGTACTAGAGATCAGAAGTATAGTCTGTTTATTGCCGTTTCTAATTATTTTTTTATAGGTCAGTCGGTCAGTCCCATATCAGCAAAGGATGACCGCTTAAGGCCTAGGTTCGGTCCCCGTATTTCAAACTTCTTAATTTTATTATGATTTGGAAATCACCTCTCTATATCGAAGAAAAAGGTCGGGAAGCGGGGATACAATTGGTAGGAGCTCCAGATTGCACCGTGGATCGATTACTAGTAGAATTCTGTAGTAGTAATGTAATATACTAAAGAAATAATTGTTCTGACCAAATTGACTGCTAGTATATTAATTACTAACAATTATAACAAACTTGCTTAAAAAAACAATTATAACAAACTCTTTATTTTATTAACCGAGGAACTGAAAAACACTTAGAAAAAGCAAAATACAAAAAACAAATGGAGAAAACTACACAAATATTGGATGATCTTCAATACCAAACACAAGTTCATAACAGTAATATCAGAAAGATAGCTGCCTCCTCTTATAATGAACTAAAATTTTATCAGAACCATTCCATTCGCCTTTGGGGAAAGACGAGTCGAGGTCAAGTTCATAATTGCGGATCAAATAACTCCATATTGTCTTCAACTTATTGTATGTGAATGCTTCACCTGGGCAGGCATGCCTCCCTCCCCCAAAGGATATATCAGAAAATAATTGGCTAGACATTTCCTTCTCTATAGTTGACAAGTAGCGGTCAGGATCATACCTCTCAGGGTCATTGTGTAAGTAATCGAGTCGATTTGCCATAACTGGAGATGTAGCCACAATGTGGCCTTTTGGAATTTTATACTCTTTTCCTTCCCTTGTAGTTACCATGAATTCTTTCTGACAGTAACGAGGTGTGATTATGGTAGGAGATCCTAGCCTGATAGCTTCTTTGATGCATCGGTGCAAGACATCCATCTCTCCTAGAATGTCAAAATCTATCTTAGACCCATGACGATGAACCACTGCCTTTTGCTCCGCTAAAGCTTTCGAAAAGTAAATCTTATTTTGAAGAAGAAATACCCCAGTTCGTATTGCTGTGGTTGCAGCGTTATGCTGGCCAGCAAATAAAATAGCAAGTAAAATACCTGTAACTTGTTCATCGCTGTTACTTTCACCATCTTTATAAGTTGATTCAAGTAAAGTTTGTAAAAGATCTTCTTCTGATTGAAGTGAGTTTTTCCGAGAGTGGATTATATTTAAAAAGATGCAGTATAGCTTGGTTCTGGCCCTGTCTCGACGATTGTGAGCAGGAATAGGAAGGTATGGAAATAGAAAACTGATTGGAAGCAGCCCGCCACCAAGATCTCGAATGAGAGAGGAAACTTCCTCATTGAGGTTTTCACTAACATCCCTTCCGAGCAAACACCGGGTAGTTGTCAGAGTTATGAGATGCTCGAGCTCGTGCCTCAAGTCTAATGTTCCACTATCTGGCCACTTTGAAAAGTAGTCCTACAAATGTCATGCATAGACTAATTAGGGGCGAGTTTGAGCAAAAAAGGTTAGAACATTATACTTCAATAAAGAAAGCATGTACCAGTAAAATGATCTTGAACATGTGCAACTCTCACTTGAGATGGGTTTTGTTTTGCTTTATTTTTCTAAAAAATTGCAGACATATTGTTGAACAACTCGTGTTTAGTTTAGATCTGTATCATAAATATCCATGACTAAAAATGAGTTTATCTTAAATAACTATTCTAAAATAACAGCAATAATATCTCTGTTTTGGAAATTTGGCAAATCTATACCAATTTTGAATGTACGATTCCAGCAGTTCTGACAAAATGCAAGCATTCAAAACATAATCTCGAATTTTGTTAGTTATTAACAAATAAACGAAGTATGCATCCAAAAATTCAGCATAGTTTCTTCAGATTTTGAAAAACGAGAACATTTATGTTATTTAATTCAGCTAATAAGTGCATACCTGAGCTTCAGCTAAAGTCTGACCGATATAATACCGCAACATCTGTGGCCTCAGCCCTTTTGTTAGGAACTGAAATTGTTGTCGCCGTTTCTCTGGTGACACTCCATAAGCAATACCTGGTCCAAACATCGGTACTGAGAACTTGAGCATCTCCTCTTGGCTAAGCTCAGAATCAGCAGCCGTATAAAAGTGCCTTGACACATCCGGCCCGATCAGCAATGTGACGCTCTGGCCGAGCACTTTTATAGTGAACACGCTTCCATATTTCTGGTAATTTTTTCTTATCAAATTAACAGGGTCTTTTGTCAACATGTATAGTGCACCTACCAGTGGCCAAGCCTTCACCACTGGTGGCAAGTGTAGGCTCTTTTTGAAGTTGTTCTTCAGTATCTTTTTAAAATAAAATGTTGCTAAAATCAGAGAAAGGGCACTCAAAAGGATGTAAACCATTGTTTACAGGAAAGATGGGTACTTAGGGATTTGAGTGGTGGATGAGTCCAACCTTGTTATATAGGCAAGTTGATACAAATTAATGTATTTAATTATTCTAGAGTGAATTAACTTATGATTGGAAGAGTTATGAAATTAGAAGAAAGAATTCAAGCTCAACCGAAACAATGAAGCCCAAAATAATAGAAAATTTGTATCTATATTTTGTGGGCTGTTATTTCTTCAATTATAGAGTCCATTGGAAGAAATAAGAACATGAGAATGATCCCAAGTGGTCTCATATATGATAGGAATTATTGAATATTCCTATATGCTTCTCATGTGTTTTGTTTCAAATAACAATTAAACCATAACTTGATATGATCTTGGCCATTGGTTTAAAGTGTATTTTGGGCATGTGTAAGGCTCATAAAAGTAAACCTTTGGCAGCCAAAATATATCTCCCAAGTGGAAAAACTCCAGCCTCCTTCCAAAATTCTTTTAGCCGTAATGGCTGAAATTTCTCTTCCATCGTCGATTTATCTTCCATCTTTCACCCTAGCTCATGTGTTGAGCAATAGAGCTCTTTTCCACACTCTCTAATGGTTAGATAGGTGTTAAATGAAGAGTTTGGAGCTAGTATGAGGTTGGACGTAGGGGTGCCGACGGTATAACGTTTGATGTTTACCGTGCACGTCCTGTGCCAATGGAACGGTTGGCGGAATGGTATTTTATTTCGTGGTACGTAACGAAACGGAACACGGAATGCACTCTGGTATCGTTGGGATGAGCGAAACGTGAAACAAAATGGTATGTTTCGTGCACGTTTCAATTCGTTTCGTCCAAAAATCCTCTTTTCCCATCCCAATCCTTACGATACTGCAGCCTCCCTCTTTTCTCCATCCCCAAATCCTTCTTTTCTCCATCGAGCAGCCACCTGCCCACCTCTCTCAACCCACCAGTCCACCATCGCCACCTCAACTCCACCACCCTCCTCCTCCCACCACCTCCTCTCCACTCTCTCTCCTTTTCTCTTGCCTAACCTCCTCCCTCCATCGCTCCCTCCACCGCTCCCTCACTCTCGCTCGGCCTAGTGTTCTCCAAAATGACACGACACGATCGTGTTGGCACGACACGGTGTGCGTGTTGACACGACACGACACGACACGAATACAAAATTGACACGACACGATCGTGTTATCGTGTCGTGTCATAATCGTGTCGTGTTGGGATATTAGAAAGTTTAACACGATCCAACACGACACGATTTGACACGCAACACGACACGAACACGAATTAACACGACACATTAATACAAATTTAATTATTAATGTTAATTAATTAAATAAAATTAATACTTTAAATTCAATTTATAATACTATATCATATTATTTACCATCCTTTGACTCATATTGTTCTAATTTAATTATTATTTAGTAATTTTTTTCCTTTACTTTAATTTTTTAATATTTTTTTAATTTTAAAAATAATAAATAATCTGACACGATTTGACACGACTAACACGACGTGTCAACACGACACGACACGATCGTGTTAGTCGTGTCGTGTCAGAATGCGTGTCGTGTTGCCTATCCTCACCATTTAACACGACACGACACGACACGATTAAAAAGTAGTTCGTGTCAACACGACACGACACGAGACTCTAACACGATCGTGTTTGACACGGCACGACACGACACGCACGATTGGAGAACCCTAGCTCGGTCATGGCCGGAGCTCCTCGACACTTCGTCCTTCTCTCCTCGCCCCGACTCGCTTCCCTCCGCCATCCACCGTCTCCGGCTCAACGTTGTATAACGTTACGAACGTTTAATAAAACGGAACATCAACGAATGCAAAAATCTTCTCGTTGGAGACTTGAAGCAAGATGGAAGAGAAGAAAGAGCACACCATCAACTCTCATGCAATGGTCGAGTCCTCATGCTACTAATCATGAGGAGGTTGAATACTAAATCCAATACGTATTTGATATTTTCATGAAATTAGTCTTGGCTACTAGATCCGTCTCATATGTGATTTTGGAAGCATTTATAATTAGTTTTAATTGCTCAAATTGCAACATATGAGAAAACTTCACTTCAAGCAATGCAACAGTCCGAGTTTCTCTTTTTTTGTCAAAGTATAAACTGCATCGGGCAACCAATCCCGCTCTTAGTAGTATCTAGCTTAGCAGCTCGATCCAGTTGAATCCTCATTTCCACCATGTCTTTCCTCATATTGGCATTGTCTATATTTCCTTGAGCATTTAAAATCAAAGCAATCAAAGCTTCACAGATGTTCATAATGATGTACATCGCATCCAGGTAATGCCTAACATCCAAATACACCCAATATTCAAGGTTCCAGAATATAGACTTCTTCCAATTGCCATCTGGGATTTTATTCGCAAATAATTTGTCCAATTTGATTTTAAGATCCTTCACCTCCTCATACACCTGATTTCTGCTTCTTGGTATCGATGCCCTTCGAGTTTCAGTTTTGCCATCAAATTTGGTTTTGTAATCGGCTCGGCGGTAGGGGTGATGATCTTTAAGGAACCTACGATGTCCCAAGTAGGCCATTTTTCTACAATTTGATAACCATTGAGAATGTGTTTCCTCCTCACAAATAGGACATGCCTAATCTCCTTTGTTCTTGTAACTTGACAAGTTTCCATACGCGGAAAAATCATTGATCATGCAAAAAACCATCGCACGTAGGGTGAAATAACTTTTGGAATAAGCATCGAATACCTACACCCAATTTTTCCACAACTTATCAAGTCTTATATTAACAGAGACAAGTACACATCTATATCATTACCTGATTATTTTGGACCAGAAATGAGCAACGACATCATCATATATCTTTTTTTCATGCATAACAAGGAAGGAGAGTTGTAAATAACCAATAAAACTAGACATATGCTGCAATTACCGCTCATAAGACCGTATGTATTCATCCCATTCGTGCATAGTCCCAATCTCAAATTGCTAGTTTCACTGTCGAAATTTAAAAAATAACTATCTATGTTTGTTCACTGGGTCGAGTCCGCAGGATGTTTGATCATGCTATCTTTCTTTCTGCATTTCGCGTGCCACCTCAGTAGTTTAGCATCTCTTGAATTACTAAGACGCTTGAACCTTGGTATTATCGGCAAATACCATATTATTTTTGTAGCTTGCCTCTTTCTATAACTATCTTCATCATCTTCCAAATCATCGTCCCTTAATCTGTACCGTGATGCATTACACATTAGACATTTATGAAGATTCTCGTACACATTCCGGGATAGTATGTAATCATTCGGACATGCTGCAATATTTTTTATTCTCAAATTCAAAGGACATAGTAATTTTTTAGCATTATAACATGTATTCGAAAATATACTTTCCGCTGTAAGTATTTCTCGTAAAAGACTGAGCAAAGATGTAAAACTTTTATCGCTCCAATTATTCTTGGCTTTTAGGTTATACAGTTTAAAAAATAGTTTTACTTTTTAAGAATTTTTCACAACTGGAATATAAAGGTGCATGACAGTTGTCATCCAACTCTCGAAAAATATCACGAACCTAATCATCAATAAAACCATCTAGTATTTCATTCATCATTTCATCCAAATCATTTTATCTATTATCATCATCACATTATTGTGGACTTACATTTTCTCTATTTTTTATACTTTCACCGCAAAAAAATTACCCCCCTACATCAGCCCGCCAATTATTTAGTAAATTATTTTCTGAATCAGATACATTAATGTTAGTCCCAACATCATCCTGATCTTCAAACTTTTTCCGTGATGGACCCATCGGAGGTATTTAGGTGTTGTCATCCATCCACGCTGAATCAAATGAGATTTGATGGTTTTACTATCATGTCTTTGCAAGTTAACACAACGCTTACAAGGACATAGAATTTTAGGCTTTTCGGTCAAATTCTAATCTTCTTCTGCACATTTTATGAAGTCTTCAACAACTTGAACAAAATCATCTGATATCCGTGAACTAAACATGTATTTCTACCTCTAATCCATCTATCAAGATCAGAATATATATCCAAAAGTCAGGATTTAGAGTTTATAGGTTCAATGTATCACATGAGATTTTCGGACCGGTTATCATCCTAACCCACTTTTTGGATACTCCGTCTCATTAGCGAGCATACGTTAGATGCAATGTGTTGTCTGAGAAAAATTCGGTAGCATTTGCTCTTATGTTTTCCGAATACGCCAATGCAAGATTGCCAGTACATATGTATCTGTGGGAACATAAGAGAAAATTTCGTCGAATTTTTCTCACACAACAAATTGCATCTAACGTACCACTCAATAATCCTAAATGAGATAGAATATCCAAAGAGCAGTCCCCAAATGGTACTATATGAGATTAATGGATTAATCTCGGACGGACACGACCTAAAATAGTTCAAATTCCGACAATTTGGTCCTATATGACAACACAACTAATATATGCAAATGCTAAATAATTAATTAATTAACTATGCATGCAACAAATTGAAATTATCGAGGGCTAAGATAGAAAATTATCGAAATTTCCTCGAAACGATGATTTTCTTGCTTGAATAGAATTACCTTCTCTTCCTTGTCTTAATTCATCACAGTAAAATGAAAAGAATCAATTGCAAACACAAAAAAATACTTAAAATACAAATAATAAATAACAAATTATATAATCAAATAATATACCTCAAATGCAGTTTTTTTCAACTCCTAATTGCTCTCCTTTGCTTCCTCTTCTTATTTTCCAAATTTTTCATTTTTTTCTAAATTTTTTAGCTAAATTAATAGGGTGGATTTGGATTAGAGTAATGGTCTCAGTTTTCTAAATTTCTCATTCACACAGGAATATTAAATGCGAAGTAATGGCTGCCAGCGATTGGGAAAAGCAGAAAAATATTTACTTTTATGACCGATTTTTTTTTTTTTTTTTTTTACTTAAAAAGCAGTTCTAAAGATAAAAAAATGCGAATTATATTTAGGATCGATTTTTCTAAAAAATCAGTTCTAAAGATGTAATTAAAAAAAATGATCTTTAGAACCGGTTATTAATTAAATAACGGTTCTAAAGATCTAATTTTACACAATTTCCATCCAAATTGTGCATTGAATATATGGACAAAAATTTAAAAATTTACCGTCTGCCTATATATTCACTTCTTCTCCTTCTCCTTCTCCACCACTCTCTTCTTCCTTCTATTTTAAAATTAATGATGACAACAATGCGTAAACAACGTCACGTTCTTGACAGTGTGCTTGTGAAGGTTGAGAACTCCATTAATGATAAGAACATTTGTCACAACTTGATGTTTCTGCATCCCAGAATTCCTTTCGCTGCGAAAAAGTACGGCGAAGATTTATATTTATCACTTTGGCATGTGAAAGGCCCAAAATATTGGGTACAAAAGTTGAAGAAAAATGAATGTTTTTTGTACGTCATTTTAATGGAAAAAAATGGTGTGAATTTATTACCGATCAATTTTGTCTATTGGATGTTTAATGTAATTTATGTTTCAATGTAATTTTGGTTCTAACGAAATTTATATTTTTAATGAAATTTGTGTTTTAGATATTGTGCAATCTATTTTTATTTTATTTTACGATATATTTCTTATTATAAAAAAAGAATGAATTTAAAAAGAAAAAACAAAATTAATTAAAAAAAAACAGAATATAATTTAAAAATCAAATAATTTTTTAAAAAGTAAAACATAATATAATTTGTATAATCAATATTTCTTAATATTTTTAAGATGTGTTGCAGAATTTTAAGAAAAAAAATTGAGTTACAAAAGACAAAAAATACAGTTATCTTTCAGAACCGGTTGTTTAAACAAAACCAGTTCTAATTTGTTGGAAAAAAGGTAAAATACAGTTATCTTGGACAAACCGGTCCTAAAAGATAACCGTTATTTATATTTGTTTTTCTAGGAACAATCGGATTTTTATAAAAAACCGGTTCTTATGTAAATCTTTGACAATACCTAAAATATCCCTGCCTATTATTAGAACCGGATTTCTTTGTAACCGGTGTTAATTGTGGTGGTGCTAAAAATCGTTTTTGGCATAGTGTGTGCATATATCTATGATAAGAACAGCATGTTGTATTTTCATATGCGTAGTTTTTCTCACATTAGGCTGTTTAATTTTCATGGTAATCTCCGTAATATCTTCTAAGATGTTCACCTAAACCTTTTATAAATAATGAAAATTTCTAACGTTGGCTGCTTTCGAAAAAAAGAACAGCATGCTGTTATTTTTTATTTATGAGATAAGAACGGGCCTATTCTTCATAAATCGGGGAGCTGATGAAGTAGATGGATGTCGAGCAAATCAAAAATAAAAAATATATAAATAAAGATGTGTGGGTGTCGGAATCGTTTAGTTAAATGTAGCCCGACACTTCAAGCATTGTGAAATAGCATTTTTTTTTTTCAATTTCTGTAACATAATACTCTATAACTAGTGTGCTGGATATTTTTTTCTTATAAATCTTACCCGATTCACCGATAGACAATAATTTGGCAGCGCATTATTTTATTTCTGATTTTTTGTAACTCCTTATTTTCATTTTCAATTTATCTCCATCTATGTTTTGTGTTGTTCAGGGTTCCTCTCCATATTTCTTTTCTCCTCCGATAGCACTGCCTCTTCTTATGCACTTCTTTTTTCGTTAATCTAGCCCCACTATACTAAATTTATCTCCATCTTCGTTTTATATATAACTTAATTGCCTCTGATAGCACTGCCTCTTGGATCGTGTGTTCTACTTCCTATTTATGGCACTCTTGAAATATATTTTTTTCTCTTTCCTTTTTTTTCTTTTTGAATGATGGCACTTGAATTATGTAAAAAATAAATGTTAAGGGAAACTAAACTGAAAATTTCCCGCACCACAGTTTATCCATTATAGGTTCTATGTCAACCGTTTCGTAGAAAGTTGTGGCTCTACTAAAAAGAAGCGCATGAGAAGATAATTAAAATATATTATGTATTAGGAAGATTTCATACTATGGTTTTGACCATAATTGGCCATAAATTACTGTTGAATTTATGTATTTCTAACTTTATTTTTGCATACAATTGGTGATATAGGTACTTCTATGCCCTTTTAGTTTTTACCAGGATAAATTTTGAATCTGGACATTTTTGCACGAAATTGGAGCGTTTAAGCGACCTAATGGGTAATCTGAGCGGACAGATAGAGGATGCCAGCTGAAGAAAATAACTACAGACAACCGAGCAGGCAACTTAAAGTCTAAGCGGGCCGCGAGCATGGAATCAAACGGTTTTCATTCGAGCAGTTTCTTCCAGCATAACTTCCCCACATGCGCTTACTCGACAGAAATCGCTTGAATGCACACGATCTTTCCACTTGGAGGTTACAAGGCAACATTACATAATGACCTGAAGTCAAAGAAGAAAGGAGTTCTAGAAAGAGAGAGAAATTTCACATAGAGAAGAACTACAAACTTCTGAGACTTCAGGCGATCGCTTGGCCTCCAGTTTGGCCGCTTGATGCTTGAAATCAGAGACGGAAGTTGGAGAAAGTCGAATTGATTTGTTGTAATTTCTTCTTTTCCTTCATTCTTATCCAGATCTAATGTTTGATACCTGTGTTTTTGTAATGATTTATGTAGGCTGATACAGTTATGGGCATAGTTGTGAACCTATGATTTAAGTTTAATTAGTATGTTTAATTAGTTTATATTTGATCTTTTATGATTTGATCTCTGTAATATCACTGCTGTTTTGATTTGCTTTTAAGTAGATTTGGTATTTTTCTGTTGAGTTTAGGTCAAACTCAAGTCTAGGAGTTTAAACCCAACCAAGCTTAGAGCAAATCCATAACATCTTACCCTTAGATGGCAATTAATCGAAAGATAAAAGCCTAGACGATGAATAAAAAATGATGAAGTCTAATATCAATATACGAAAGTTGAGAGATATCACAGACCCAGAGATCAAATCTATCAACCTTTAGTTAAGAAACGAAAATTGACACTTAGGGTAGATAGGAAGTTAGTTATAACGGCTAGTTGAACCTTAACCTATACGAAAGTTAGGATTAAGTACTGTTATTCGTTAGTTAACTTGCATGTGAGACCAAATAGAACTAATGAGACTAATTAATTATCGTCTGGATTAGGAAATATACTTGGACTATTTGATTGTTGTCTGTGTAAACTTAGAAACAAGTACACCGCCTGAGTCCTGTCGACCCTCAGTGAAATGAGCGGACCGCTACGAAAGTAGATGGGTCGCTCGGGTCCGGAACTTGACCAGAAGTGAACAACTCGATCCCCTAGTTTACAATTTTATTAAATTTTTATCTCTATTTTCCGTGAATTCATTAGTTTAATAAGTTTAATAGTTTAGTTTCATTTCCATCACAATCTGAATTCTAACTGTTAAATCTTGTTATTCTCGTTTCATTTGACTTAGATTCTAGAGCAAACACTCTGTGTAATTGAACAGTCCGTCCCTAAGTTTGATAACCCAACTATACTGATTAAGTTATCTTAGTGGCTAAGTTTAGTAGAAATCTGTTTTATATTCGGTAAGGCTTCTCAAACAACGATAGAGTAAGGCCTCATCAGTATGGTGTGGTCAGATTGACAAAAAAAAAAAAAGAGAGCATGAGGATGAGGTGGTGTTAATGGAGGAGGAGAAAAAGAAAGACGAAGAGAGACCCTGAGCAACACAAAAGAGGAACGGAGACATAATGAAAGTAAAAATAGGAATGGGTCACAAAAAAAAAAAAAAAAACAAAACAATACGCTGCCAACTTATTATCTACTGGTGACGCGAATCAATTTTATGAGCAATAATACCGGACACACAAATAGTTATAAAGTGTTATTTTACAATGTTGGAAGTGTCGGACTACATTTAAGATTTGACTAAACGATTCCGACACCCACACATCTTTATTTATAACTTGCTAGGGGGGCATTTGGTTGTGTAGTAAGGGGTTGCATAAGTTAAGGATGCCTAAGTGTTTATGTAGTGTTATGTAAAGGATGTTTGGTTGTGTAGTAAGGATGAGTAACTTAATGCATGCATATCTTCATGTCAAAAGACTAAAATGCCCTTAAATTTCAATTGTTTAATTTGAATTAGTATTATATGTTAATAGAACGTTGTGACCTAGTTATTGTTAATTATTAATTATATATGATGATAACAATAAATCATTTTTATTATTATGAAATATTATAATTACTTTTAATTAAATATTATAAACATTATTAATAAAATTATTATTGATTAATTTTTTAAAATTAATTATGATTATTTAATTGTTATTATTAATAATTAATAGTACTTGTTAAATATTATTATTATTTAATTATTAATTATAATAATTAATCTTTATTATTAATTATAATTTTTTAATAATTATTTTTACTTATTAAATATTATTATTTATTAGTTATTATTAATTTTTTGCTAATTATTAAATATTATTAATTACTAATTATTAATTATTATAAAAATTAATTACATATGATGATAATAATAAATCATTTTTGTTATTATGAAATATTAATTAATTACTTTTAATTAAATATTATAAATATTATTAATTATTTAATAATGAAAATTTATTATTGATTAATTATTTTTAATTAATAATTATTACTATTAAATCGTTATTATTATTTAATTATTATTATTAATTATATTTTTTAATAATTATTGTTACTTATTAAATATTATTAATTATTTGTAAATTATTAAAAATTATTAATAATTATTATTAATTATTTCTAAGGGGTATTGTTGGAAAAAAAATTAAAGAGGATGGTGCATAACTTATGCAACCCATTTGAGTTGCATAAGTTATGCACCCTTAAGGCGTGTTATGTAAAAATAAATATATATCATTGCTATTTGGGTCATATATGTTGGATCTGGAATGTACTTAGTCTTTCTTTATCTATACTAGAGGGGAATATCGAGCTTCGCTTGATGTAGATATCTATAATAAGAATATTTTTATTATATTTCTATAGTTTAATTATGTTCATTTTTGAATATATGGTTAAGATATATTTATACTTTAGAAATATGGTTTAGTTATTGTAGAAAATTTTATTTGATTAAAGTTAAAGAGTTTGATCCATTTAAAGAAAAGAATTATATGTGTGTAAATATAGTTATAGTTATCTGAAATAATATGATTTATATTATGTTGATATTTTTCATGAAATGTAACATGTTTATAAATGACTTAAATAAAAAAATATATATCGTAAAAGATCTGATGTTTCTTTTTATTTTCAATTGAATGAATTTAATTTATATTTTGTTAACCGAAATTAAGAATGGTGATGAAGAGAAATTAAGATGGAGAGGGACTCTAAGCAACACAAAAGAGATGGAGACATGATCAAAATGAAAATAGGAAGGAGTCACACAAATCAGAAACAAAACAATGTGTTGTAAAATTATTATCTGTTGTTGAACCGAGTCAGTTTTATGAGCAATAACACCCGACACACAATTAGTTACAAAGTATCACATTACAAAAATAAAAAAAATATTATTGCACAACTATTTCACAATGCTTGGAGTGTCGGATGATATTTAACTAAAGGATTCCGACACCTACACATCTTTATTTATAATATTGATGACATTGTAAGTTCCTCTCTAGAATCTGAAGAGGACCTTGTTTCCATTTTCTTTGTTTTTGAAAATTTCAACTCTCGTATATACAAACATTATAAACAGATCTGAGCGTTCTCCACATGCTCCAACGTTTCGAATATTGCATCTGACTGTCTATCTTAGGGCCGGCCAGAAATCAACTTACAGTTTGTCCTTTTTTAGTTGCATTTTTTTTTGGGCGGGTTGGGGGGGGGGGGGGGGGGGAGCGTTGGTTTTTTAGTTGCATTTTGAAGAGCTGGAATCCTGATATTCAAATTCAAGCATTAAGAGATAGATCTAAGAGAGTTCTGATCACATATTTGACTATCTTAGGGCGTTGATACCACGTTTTCCAGTACTGCATATATTTGACTCTCTTAGGGGTAGAAATCAACTTCCCGTTTGTTTATTAATTTTAGTAAGATTTTGAAGATGAATTCTGATATCCAACCAATATAAAAGGCTAAAGAATAGTTTTCTCTGTGCTCACCACGTTCTGTGCCATATAACATATTTAAGCATTAATTAATAAGCAGATCTATCTAACAGAGTGAATTTTTTCGATTTGTGCTTACCATGCTTCTGTGTCATATTTAAGCATTAAAAAACAGAGCTACCTAGCAAAGTTTTTTCACATGCTCCTACCTTTTTTAATCTAAGTTGCGTCTTCTTGATACCAAGTTGGAATCCGGCAACAATTTAAGCAGGTGCATGGGTGTGTCCTCCAACCATTATTAGATGAGAAACGGTAAAAAAAAAAGGTTGAACTAAGGAAAATTGAACCAGGCAGGTCGGTTTCATCCGCAGATGGGTCTAATTGTTGGTCAAAATAAATGCTATGGTTAATGGTTGATTTAAGAACAGGGGTGAAGCTATATGCATTTTGGACCCACCTCAAAAAAAAAAATTACTTAGACATTACACATTTCTCTAAAAAATATATGTAATATTCTGTCCAGAGAAATTCAAACGGACCCGTTTGGATTCAAACGGATCCGTTCGGAATGGACGAATAGTGCAGTGCTCTCGGGTTGATTTCAAATGGACCCGTTTGAAATCAAACGGACCCGTTTAGACTGTACATTGAATCTGGACAGAACGATCTGATCTCATCATCTCTTGTTTGCATCCACTGGTTGCGCATATTTAGTGACCTCCTGCCCTATATTTACCCATGTTCTGATGGAGAGCAGTGTGTAGATAATCTCTATCCCTCATATAGTCAGTACATGAGAGAAGAACATAGAGAACACATGGGAGACTAGTCTGGGCCGATATCCTGGAGTTTGCCATCAATTCAAGGGAAGTGAACTCGGCTTAATTAGTAGTTGTCTCTCACTCTCCAATCTGTCGGAGAACCGATCCTACGACATCATCTAGTCGGCAATCAAGCGACGGCAATGGCTGGAGGTAATTAAGGTTCCTGGGATTTATTTCCGCATTTATCCCCTAAAGTACTTACTGTTGGTATCAGAGCGGTTTACGCCTCTGTCTTGCCATTAGGATTTTCGTTTTGATCAATTAGATGATTTTCAGTCGTAGTTTGTTGGTCTTTTCTGATTAATTTCGTGATTAAGGAAATAATTAGGGAAACCCTAATTTTCATTAAGAAAAACAGAATTTGGTTTTGATTGTCTAACTTTGTGAAGTGATATCTCATGATTCGTGTATTCGATTCGATTGAGGTTTTCGGAATTGGAAAGATATTTGAGTCTACTTTCCATAGAGACCATGATCTTCGAAATCAAGTAAGTATACAGTGAGATATTGTGGTCGCAATCAAAGGATGTCAGTCTGTTTTTGTTCTGAAATTTCTGACCTTTCTGGAGTACGGGTCAGTTTATTTTCATTCTGTAATTATGCGTATGAAATTTTACTGGTATATAGTTCATTCAGAGATCTATCAACAGAACCTAAATTTGTAAAATTTCGATTAAGTATGAGTGAGTTTTGCTATTTACAAAATGGGTCGGACTGACAGTTTTCAGAACATACCAGTAAAAGTCTGAATTTTGAGGGGCTTAACTTTTGATCTAGGAACTTGTTTTTTGTTGAAATTTGCGTTGTTGGAAAGAGCATTGAGTCTAGTTTCTAGAATGACTAAGAACGCAGAAAACGGACAAGTATAGAAAAAGTTAATGGTGTTTTACCAGAAGGTGTGCAGTCTGTCAGAAAATTCTGGATGCAACGTTTCATATTTGAAACGACCCGTTTGAATTCAAACGGATCCGTTTGGAGTTCAAACGACCCGTTTGAATTGGATATGATCCAGAACTTAGGTTTTACACGAAAATTAAGGTATAATTAGACCAATAATGGTTCTCCACTGTCAAAGAGGGTTGAAGGATTAGTTAATTATTATAGAAGTCTATAGAATAGTCACAATTTACTAAAATATGGAATTTGTGTAGTTTGATGGCATCTTTGTTGGAGACATATTAGTCAATAATGCTATGATTGTATAATACTATAGTAGTTAAGTATTGATGCAGTCCACAGACCATCATACATTTAGGAATACTCTATTAGTGTTAGTACTACAAGCATTAATTAGACTAATATGAATTACTATACATATGGTATAGTGATATTACACAAATTGTATTTATATAGGATATAGTTGAAATTGTGCATATGGTAATTATTCATATATAGATAATAATAATTAAATAATCCATTAGGTTATGTTAAGTCAACTTGCTTGTATAACTAGTTCTTCTACTATGGTAGACATCTTGGTTTGTGTCTATATTAAGATAGTTGACAAACATATTAAGTATCTGTCAGAAATTTTTGAACGGACTGTTTGGAATCCGAACGGGCCGTTTCATTTGGTGATAGGTAAATTGTGTCTGTTGGTTGGTTTTCAATCGGACCGTTTGAAATTCAAACGGACCCGTTTGAATTAGGACAGACAATGAAGTATTATGTCTAGTGATGAGTATATTTTAGTATAGTTGTTGAGTAGCCACAGCATCTTCAATTATATTAAGGGTATATATACGTAAAGTTTATAAAGTCACATTTAGTTATAAAGACATAAATTGTGATAAATTATATTAACAAAGTTAATATCGTCCCACAGGACTATTGACTGAAATTGATATAATTTATCAGGATATAATAGTTAATTATAATATCTTAATTTGCCCACAGGGATTAAGATTAAGCATGTAGTTAACTAGTTATATCATATGGATATAAATATATACATATATAAAGTATATGGAATCAAAACGTGTATTGAGCCTGCGGGTAATACTACGAAGGAATTTGATTCATAAAGGCATATACTATTTTGATGTGTATAGAGTCAAAGTATAATATTTAGCCCACAGGTAATATTGTACAGGAATTGATTCATGAAGTTTTACACTTGATTTACATTTGGTAAATTAAGTATAAAGTTCTAGTCTCAATATTAAGTATAAGCATGTTTCGGTTTACTTCCATAATGAATAGCTGATCCCCATTTAGAAATGAAAGGTATTAGTGTTCCTAAGTTGTGGATGAGAATTATAAGGTTTAGAAGGACGTGTTATTCTTCATTAAGCAAAGGATATTGATTTTGCATTTGGGAGAATCAACTAGCAGAAATAAATTTTGAGGATAAGCTTGCGTGATATGTACATAAAGAGCAAGTTTTCTCAATAATTTGTGATTTGATTGATGAGCAAAATAATATAAAGTCCTTATTTAGGTATTAAATGAGCATATTGTCTTGTTTGATAAGGCAAATGTAATAATGCTCATTATATCATTTATCTATTAGGCTTACTACCATTATAGATGTGCAAGAGCACGTAGTGAAAATTAAGTTTATATGGTTGTTCAATTAAAGAGTCTAGCATTTGATATTTCTAAGTCATTTTCTTGTACATTTCATTTTGAACACTAGACCAATCAAGAATAGTCTATTAAGAATCTCCTATTAAGTTAAAACACATATACAGAGAAATGGTCAATCAATGAACCAATGACCATATGTGTTAATTAAGGATGATAGTAGATTATGTTATGGACTAATCTGAATGTGTTCATGCAGTTGAAATACTTGATAACAAGGAAAATTTTAATAAGTAAGCTAAGCGATTAATTAAATAAGCATAAGGTTGAAAGGTCACATTTTGTGATGGCTTATATAAAGAATATTTGCATCAAGTACAAAGCTTGCTTTGATCTCTTTTGTTGGTGATTACTTACAATATCTGTATCTCTACATAAGAGAAAGTAGAGACACAATGCGGTAGGCAAATAAAGATTGTAAGGCCATATAAAAGAGATTTTAGAAATATGACCAGGATAGTGGAATCTAAATATGTAAGTTTCTGGAAAATGATCAAGTTAGTGGGAGCGATCAGATTGATGATCATTATAGTAACTTCCTCTAATGTAAAATTGGATAACATTTCATTTAGTTCAAACGGACCATTTAAGGTCTAACCGGACCGTTTGAGAAATGTAGTGAATCCATTTAGTCATATTCCATCAAGTTCAAACGGACCATTTGATGTCCAATCGGACCATTTGATGAAAGAAGAAACTTTCCACAATTGACTAATTTTATAAATATAGATCAAGTTGAACAATTGTGTTCAATATTTTAGTGATCTAATTAAGTATAAAGTTGGTTGCTCCTGATGCTAAGTATACGAGACTCTAATGTAGTTATTAATGTTGAACAATTGGATAATGACAATATATCCATATTATAGTATAATGTCATGAAAAATCAACGAAATTAGTGACATATTGTGAAGTCTGAAATTTGTTAAGTTACTTGATGGTTTTATAACATGTTGGTTATATTCATAAAATCAATAAGGATTTTATTTGTAACATTAAAGATATATCAGACTTGTCACTAGTGGATTTACTTCGTATGATTTTGACATTAGTAACTCATTTTAGTTTCGAGTTATATAGGATGGATGCGAAAACTGTAATAATGTATAAGAGGTTATATGAAATAACCATAAGTTTCTCTCTGGTAATAGTAAGCATTTAGTGTGCAAGTTTTAAGAAAATCACATAAGGATTTAAACAAGTATCCTGCTATAGGTATTTATAGTTTCATGAGGCATGTTTTTCATATAGTTTTGAAAAGTATCATGAACTATTGTATATACCACAAGGTCAGTGGGAGTCGTGTTTGTTTTCTTGTTTTAGATGATATTCTACTTGCAAGTATTGATAAATGACTATTATATAAGGTGAAATAATTTCTTTTTAAAATTGATATTAATATGGGTAAAGCCATATTTCGTATTGGATTACAGATCCATAAAGATAAACATTAAAGAATTTAAGTTTATCTTATCAAGCATATATCAATTAAGTTTTAGAAAGATTCTGGATAGAATATTATTTATCAAGTTTACACCTATTTAGAATAGATAATAGATATAGTATAGATTGATATTCTCATAACAACTCAGAAAAAAGGAACATTTGGTTAACATTTTTTGTATATTTCGACGGTTTGAAAGCATATTGAATGATCAGATTTGTGCACAAAATCTGATATATAGCTTTGTCGATTAGAATGTTGTGTTGATATCATTGATGTAACTGAAATCTTGGGGATAGACCACTAGAAAATAGCTAAGAAAGTAATAAAATATCTTTAAGGTATTAAAGATAATATGCTTATGTTTCAACGAATAACAAGTTGAAGATATTAAGTTATATAGATTGGCTGTATCAATTTTAGGAATCGAATTAAGAGAACATATTTTATGTTAGCCAATGGAACTATATAAAGAAGTATCAGATAGGCACTGATTGCTACTTTAACTATAAAGAATAATTCCTTGTGTATTTGAGACTGATTCCCATGATGGCAGAAGAGTTTTATTTGGAGGTTTAGAATTTTGAGTTCTATATCTAAACCATTAAGATATTCTGTGTGGTAATTCTCTCGCAGTCTTTGTAACTAAGAAATGAAAGTCATATTAAGTTGATTGACATTACAAGTTTGGTTTTGAAAGAATGCATTAAGGAGAATTAAGTGGTCATTAAGTATAACCATACAGATGTGATGCTAACTGATCTTTTGATTAAATGCATATTAAGGAATTCAAGGATCATGTAGCAATAAATAGGAATTGGTCCTATTATGAAGTAAATCAATCGTACGATTGTATAAGTGAATCTCTTCGATAAAGATTAGATGTTATTCATGTTGTTTGCGCATTAAGTTGATTTGTTTATATGGATTAATCATATGGTATAGAATGACATCATTAAGTTATAGACTTGGAATAAACATCAGGTTTATTCATAATGTAATAGTAGGTCACATTAAGGGTAAATTTGAAAGTTTCAAAGTGTATCGTGATTATGAGAAGTAATATGCGCTTAAAGTTGACTTACTTCCATGGTTCATATATTTTGTTACTTTATTTTTACATTCAGTTAATAGGCTATTAAGTAATTTTGGATGCTGAGCTCAAGTGGGAGAATGTAATATTCTATCCAGAAAAATTCAAACGGACCCGTTTGGATTCAAACGGATCCGTTCGGAATGGACGAATAATGCAGTGCTCTCGGGTTGATTTCAAATGGACCTGTTTGAAATCAAACGGACCCGTTTAGACTGTACATTGAATCTGGACAGAACGATCTGATCTCATCATCTCTTGTTTGCATCCACTGGTTGCGCCTATTTAGTGACCTCTTGCCCTATATTTACCCATGTTCTGATGGAGAGCAGTGTGTAGATAATCTCTATCCCTCATATAGTCAGTACATGAGAGAAGAACATAGAGAACACATGGGGAGACTAGTCTGGGCCGATATCCTGGAGTTTGCCATCAATTCAAGGGAAGTGAACTCGGCTTAGTAGTTGTCTCTCACTCTCCAATCTGTCGGAGAACCGATCCTACGACATCATCTAGTCGGCAATCAAGCGACGACAATGGCTGGAGGTAATTAAGGTTCCTGGGATTTATTTCCGCATTTATCCCCTAAAGTACTTACAATATATATATATACAAGAAGTCATGGACCCATCTCAAAAATTTGAACCCAACTGAACATGTCGTGTTTGATTTGAATTGCATAACGATTTCTAAAAAAATTACATATGACCCAGGTAGCATTTGTGCCTGATGAATAGCTTTTTTTCTTCTTTCGCAATGAATCTTATTAAGACAAAACTTATAATAAAAGGAAATATGTTTGGATGAATGATTATTTGTAGCATATATATACACTAGCGTTAATCTAGCGCATTGCATGATTCGTCTATTTAATATTTCATAAACTTTAGGACATAATAAACAAAAGTTTTCACAGAAGATTAAAAATACTATTCGGATATTATATAAAAATATGAATTAAAAATTATAAACAATTGTCAAAAAATTTCCGAGCGGCACGAAAAATTTGAAATACTATGGCTTGAATAATGGCTGAACTCCTCAGTACGCATCTCATCTTTATATATTTATAATAAAGAAAAGAAGTGTTCAATAAGATTTCTAATGAACCTATTATGCAAAATTATGAGAAAATAAAATTCATAGCAAATTGTTGTATTTTTTTTATTGTCTCGACTTTTGAATTATTATTTTGTATATTGGATATATTATTTTAGATTTTATGTTGTTATTATAATATATATTTGATTTCTCATGAATTTTTTATGTTACATTATTTTAGAGTTACTTATTTAAAAATTATTGTTATACTATGTTTATATTAGACGTTATATCAGACTTATGTTTGCAGCAAAAAAACTTAAGGACTCTGCGGACACGAAATCCTAGCTTCGCCATGTATATGAAGACATGTGCGCTGCAAATTTTTATTGAAGGAAAATCACGTGCTGTAAGGGCCAATCAAGTACCGTCCCATTTTCATCAGAGTGCCATAATTTTAGAAAAAACGATGGAAGATTAAGAAAAAGGACAATTTACAAAAAAAATAAAAAGAAAAATATTGTGAGTGGAAGGACAAAAGCATACAGAAGCTTGGAAGCTGGGACTAAATACTACTAAGCATCGCACATATCAATCAATATCGCAATTTAATTTTAATATAGCTAATTCTTCAAGTTTTTTAATTTAATCTTGTTACAATTTTATAGAAAATAAAATTTACATTTTGTAAGATTATTTTTACTAAATTCAATTAGGATTAATGATTTAAAAAATTTCAGAACATCCAATAGAAGTGCTTTTTATTTTTAGTTTTAAATATAGTTAAATTTTAATTAAAATAGTATAAAGTTAGTTTGCTATAAAATTCTGATATGTAGAATAGAGTAAATAATGAACATATGTAGTTTTATTTATTAGAAATCAGTAATTTGTGGCATGCACTATGCATGATGTGCTTGCACATTGTCGAGAAAATAAAAGATTTTTTGAGTGCTTCCTAGTTGACTATCAAAAGGCCAAAAGTTAGATAACAACAAAGAAAGTACTCTTAACAGACAAATAAATAAAATTTTGCTTCTATATATGTATTACTTTCCAATGAAAAAAATAGAAAATGTTAAGGCACTCTGATAAAAAGGGAACGTGTATTTAGGCGCGTGATTTTCCTTCAATAAAACTATAAAAGGTTGCCGCGCACACGTGTCTTCATGCAGCTTGGACATATATCAGTTACCGAACAATTTCGTAGACTTGGAGCACACTGATTAGACTAGTAATATTGGGAGAAATGACATAGAACCGTCCGATGAGTTTGGATGGCCTAGATTTTGCTGTGCCATATTTGGATTCGGGGGTTGGGGGGGGGGGGGGGCGGTGCAGCGTTGATTTTTCAGTTGCATTTTGAAGAGCTGGAATCAGTGGCGGAGCCAGCAAATCTTCAAATGGGGTTCGATAAATACATAATATCAATGTTATTCCCCATAAATTTATATACATTCAACAATAAAATATCTTATGAATATTATTTATCCTATGATTATTTATGGGGTTCAAATTAGTGTGCCAATATAAATATCCATCTGATAAATATAATTTTTATATCAAAAGTTGTATTTTTCTCAAAAAAAATGTGGGGTCAATTGACCCCCATTTGTTGTATGTGGCTCCGCGTGTTATTTTTAATGAAAAAAAATATATCCTCAGAAATTTTAATAAGAAAAAAGGTTAAAAAAAAATTTTAATAAGGAAAAAGCTCTAACGCGTTTATGGACACAGTAAATGGGCTGTGTCCTAACGCGGTCCATAAACGCGTTAGGGCTATGTTAATGCATTTAAGAAAAGCGTTAGGTGGGGAATTTAATAAAAGGAAAAGCGAAGAAAAGTACACTGCGGGGGGCTTTAAAAGGCAGCTAACGCGATTTTGAAACGCGTTAGGTCCTTTCTAACGTGTTTTTAAAACGCGTTAGCTGTGCATTTACGCTTTTATTAATAGCGTTGGCTGTTCCTCCATTTCCTTTTGTCATTTCATCGCCCTCATATCAAAACTTTTGTCATTTCAATCAAATAACTGTCGATGCATAACTGAGTTTATAACCACGTTAGATAAACTTATATATAGGATATAGGATCTGCTTCACTGAAACATAATCGAATTCATTACCTCGTATATTAAAAAATGACTTCAATTTCTGTATTTGTCAACCCATCTCCAAATTTCACTGGTTGTTGTTTATACCTAAATTGTAGTCCTTCCACAACTTATGCCGATATCCGAAATGAATTGTACTGTAGACTTCAGATTTATGAAAGTCAATATACAGTGTACATTCAAGGTCGTTACAACGATACAGTCAACGGTAGATTTGAATCTTTACTTATCCCTTTGAATTCCGAAACTGAATGGCGGTACTATTACCAGCAGACGTTCGAGATGAGAGGAATACCAATTCTTGAACTGTTCGTCGATTTGATGCTCGTATACGGAACGGGACCAGACCTAAACTTGACGCCGGTTGATGAGCCCAGTAGTAGCGAGCCAAACACGACACTAAATCTTTTTGGTGGTCAAGATTCCAATCCTTACGAGTAAGTATAATAGTTATGATGTTTTGGAATAATATTTAGTATACCAATTGTGTTTCAAATTGAATTAATGTTAAATATTTTGTATAGCGGCAATGTTGGAGATCATAGTCGTGATGCCCGACTGTAGCCTGTGGTCGAGAACGACTCCTCGGAAGATGATGTCGGAGTCGAGGATAATGGCGATGAAGAAGGTCCGGATAGTTATTCTGATCTCCTCACCGGAGAGGAATTTTCGGATGAAGAGGACTTACCAAACACAGAACTACCATTTTATGCAAAATGTGACCAGCCGTACATTTCCGGAAGAACAGACACGCACCATCCTGTAAGTGATTTGTGTGATATTTCGATGTTCGAATATGCTGGTAGGATGGAACAAAATTTAGAGTCAAAACGGGAACTCGGACCTGATAAAACGTTTGGGTCTAAGAAACAACTAGTATTGGCAGTCTGTGATTTTTGTTGCAAGAACAATGTTGAGGCAAGAACCGAAACAAGCAACAAACAAAAAGTCGTAATGAGATGTATTCAGAAACCAAGGTGTGAGTGGCGATTATATGGCAGAGTTGAAAGTTGGAATACTAATTGGAAAATTTCCACAAATCCTAAAGACCATTGATATCGCTTTTATTTGTTAGTATTTTGACCGTACTTGGCACCCAATTATGACCCAAAACTTGTATTATTTGACATTTTGCTGTGTTTTTCCAGGATTTGGTTTGTCGCCGCTTTTATTTATTTGACACAGGTTTTGATGAAGATTTAAGGAAAACGAACTCAAAGAAGCTTGTCCACGCTTGTTTGCACGCCAGACGACTCATTCCTGGCGCTTGGGACACATTCCGGACCGACATGCGGGCCACATGCCACGATCTACTCAGTTCGGACCTCGATTTTGGGCTTTCCACGCTCTGTTCGACCTGGACAAACTCCAGTTCGGGTCGAAATCTGGTCCGTAGCTCCCATTCCACTCCAAGCCCAAATCTCCGATCTGTCCAGGTTGGACAGATTCTGTCCAGGTCGAACGCATGCCTCTCCAGCCCGAACTTAGTGCCTCCAGGTTGGACAAATTTTGTCCAGGTCGAACAGAAGGTGGTTCCAAGGGCTGAGCTTCTGTCCAGGTCGAACAGAACCTATTGGAAGGTGATTTTGCATTAAAAATGATTGGCTGGCCCCCTGATTGCAGCCTGGACGCCTCTGGCTTGTTCCCCAAGTTGGAGAGCTTTTACAAAAGGCTTTTCTCTGCCCAGCAGAGAAAAGGCTCCTCCTTCATTCCACGTTCTACCTTGAGAGAGCCTCCATTTGTGAGGAGGAGGCCACCATGGCCTCCTCCTGCTATTTCCACCTAATCTCATCGAAGCCACCTATTCTTGAGGCGACAGCAACAAGGAGAAGATGGTCACACGCCCCTGCAGCGCTCCATCGCCTTTGAAGATTGAAGAACGAGCATAAAGGGAGTACTTCGGTTCATTCTTTTGATGCTTTTCTCTTTATCCTTGATGGCTTGTATCTTTACTGTTATTTCTATTATTTAATAGTTCTTTTATGTCTTAGGGTAAGATTATGATGTATGTTTAGTATGTTGTTGTGATGAATGATTGGCTTGATATTTGACTTTGTTATTTGTCTACTTAGTATTATTTTGATGCTTGTTTAATCCTATTGCTTGAACTGATTTACTTCTAAAGGAATGGCCACATTTAGTTAAGTTACAAGGTTAGGTTAATCAATTAGAGTTAAACAATGTACAAGGGATAAGTTGTAGATCTGAAAGGGGAGACTAGTTAGCAGCGAAAGTTGTTACTTCTAAATAGTTTGAAAGAACATTTAGATATCCTTAAGAACACAAGTAGATCAAACCTAAGTGAACTAATTCCCGACACGAAGTTAGGTTAGTGAACTTAAGAGGGCTAGGTAGAGTCCTGTGCTGGATTTTAATCCAAAAGGCGAAGTTGAGGGTTAGAACTCGTGTTACAGCCGGTCCGGGCCCTGAACATCGTCCAAGTCAAGCCTCGAACTCATTTTCTGGCCTTCTGTTCGACCCGTACACGTCTTGTCCGGGTTGGACAAAAGTCCGGAAGCACAACTCATTTCCAGGCGTTCTGTCCAGGTCGAACAGATTCTGTTCGGGTTGGACAGAACCCTGGAATCCGGTGTCTCGTGGTCTGTTGCGAGAGCAATCGACCGAGGAGGTTCCGGTGCTAAATCTAAGTTATTTCTGATCCCTAGGACGCTTTTATTTATTATAAAAACCACCAAAAAAACCTCTATTTGTTAGCTTCTATTATTTAGAATTGTTTTAAGTCTTATTTTAGAGTCCAAAATACCAAAAACATTTACTTATTGCATGGTTACTCTTTGTTTGCTTCGAATCACTCTTATTTTCCTGTCTAGCTTTTGAAAACCAGTGAGTCCGGTAATCATTAATCCGTCCCTTGGGTTCGACCCTAAAGCTTAACTAAAACGACTAGTGAAGTTAGGTTCTAGGTTACAAATTTTATTTGATATCTGGTACTCTAAAATACTGCTTCATCAAATTGGCGCCGTTGCCGGGGACGGTGTTGATATTGGATACTTGCTTTAGTATCAAGAGACTAGACTTTTATTTTTATTTCAATAAAAAAAAATTAGTGTTTAATTTGGACCTTTGTTTTTGTTTGTTTTGAAGGATCACAATAATGTCAAATGCAACTCATGCTAGAGCACCAAGGGTTGGATGACTTTAGAGACCCACGCACGACCTCATATGGGTTGCATAACAGATCTAGCAGACAATTGGAGCCATCCAGGACATTGACAAGACAAACTAGGATCAAATCAACACGGTGCAAAGCAAAAATAGGCTGAGCTGTCTTTTTCTTCTTATTTACTTTTCTATTTGATTGCTTGCATTGAGGACAATGTTTGATTCAAGTTTGGGGGGACGCAACAAATTGCTTTATTTTTCAAACTTGTTGATTTTCTGGAAAATTTTGGGGAAAATAGGCATTAAGGGGTGAATTTTTTCGATTTTCTGACTTTCTGTTCGACCCGAACAGATTGGTGTTCGACCCGAACTGGAGACTTGGCAGTTTCATTGCTATTTTGCCTTCTGTCCAGGTCGAACAAAATCTGTCCAGGTCGAACAAACTACTTGGGCGATTTTTCTGGAACCCAGCATCCACTCCAGGTCGAACTGGTCCATTCCAGGTCGAATTGAAAGTGGATTTTTTAGGCTAAAACATCGGGTTTTGTTTGAAATTTTGTGCTTTTGCCTACTGTTTCTTTCTTGGACTTTAATTGTTGAAAAATCACACTGTTCAGAATTGTTTTGAGAGTTGTTTGATTGCTTCATCAAGTACTCACGCTGTTTAGACATCCTGACTTGAGTTGTGCACCAATGGACCGAATTGTTTGTTTTAGTCTTGATAGGACCCGAAACTGGTCGCTCAATAACTTGTCAATTCAATCTCAGTCAATTCTCACGACTTCTCACCGAGTGAACTGATTTGTGTCTTTCAGGACTTTGTTTAAAGAAAAATTGACAACTTTAAAAATTATTAGATGAGTTAGATGGTTGTTATTGCTGGAATCACCATTCTGAAATTGATGAAACTCAAATCGAGACATGATTACGGATGTTACTAGGAGCCCTGGCCCAAGTGTACCGTGGCCTTGGTCGTGTAATATTCTGTTTAATCTCCAAAATTCCACAAATATTGGAGGCGTGGTCGCAGTAAGGCATAATTGATCCACAGGTGGACCGTAGCGGTAAGGCGTAAAAACCGGTCCGACCTCCCCGGTGCGTCATGTACCGGTAGCTCAATCCGAATCAATTTAAATGGGTGAAATTGTTGTTTGTCTCTCTCATTATAAAATTTCTAAACTTGTCAAAATTTCTTTGCAAACTTTTGAAAGACATGGAAAAGAACGGGTTAGTAACTTTGAGATAGCATTTGGTTGATGAAACAGGAGCTAGGGACCTGATTGATTGAACTCTCATTAGGACCAAGAGTTGCATGGTTAGAATTGAGGAATACTAAACCCTTGTACTTGATGACTTCAATTATATTGACTCATTTGTTTATGTGTGATTGTTTTGTAGGCACAAGCGATTAATTTCAAGCACTACCTTGTTTTGGGCAATTTTCTCTCTAAGTCTAAGTATAGTCAAATTCTAAGTTTAGGCTCTTGCTTGAGGACAAGCAAAGTTTAAGTTTGGGGGGATTTGATATCGCTTTTATTTGTTAGTATTTTGACCGTACTTGGCACCCAATTATGACCCAAAACTTGTATTATTTGACATTTTGCTGTGTTTTTCCAGGATTTGGTTTGTCGCCGCTTTTATTTATTTGACACAGGTTTTGATGAAGATTTAAGGAAAACGAACTCAAAGAAGCTTGTCCACGCTTGTTTGCACGCCAGACGACTCATTCCTGGCGCTTGGGACACATTCCGGACCGACATGCGGGCCACATGCCACGATCTACTCAGTTCGGACCTCGATTTTGGGCTTTCCACGCTCCGTTCGACCTGGACAAACTCCAGTTCGGGTCGAAATCTGGGCCGTAGCTCCCATTCCACTCCAAGCCCAAATCTCCGATCTGTCCAGGTTGGACAGATTCTGTCCAGGTCGAACGCATGCCTCTCCAGCCCGAACTTAGTGCCTCCAGGTTGGACAAATTTTGTCCAGGTCGAACAGAAGGTGGTTCCAAGGGCTGAGCTTCTGTCCAGGTCGAACAGAACCTATTCGGAAGGTGATTTTGCATTAAAAATGATTGGCTGGCCCCCTGATTGCAGCCTGGACGCCTCTGGCTTGTTCCCCAAGTTGGAGAGCTTTTACAAAAGGCTTTTCTCTGCCTCCTCCTTCATTCCACGTTCTACCTTGAGAGAGCCTCCATTTGTGAGGAGGAGGCCATGCCTCCTCCTGCTATTTCCACCTAATCTCATCGAAGCCACCTATTCTTGAGGCGACAGCAACAAGGAGAAGATGGTCACACGCCCCTGCAGCGCTCCATCGCCTTTGAAGATTGAAGAACGAGCATAAAGGGAGTACTTCGGTTCATTCTTTTGATGCTTTTCTCTTTATCCTTGATGGCTTGTATCTTTACTGTTATTTCTATTATTTAATAGTTCTTTTATGTCTTAGGGTAAGATTATGATGTATGTTTAGTATGTTGTTGTGATGAATGATTGGCTTGATATTTGACTTTGTTATTTGTCTACTTAGTATTATTTTGATGCTTGTTTAATCCTATTGCTTGAACTGATTTACTTCTAAATGAATGGCCACATTTAGTTAAGTTACAAGGTTAGGTTAATCAATTAGAGTTAAACAATGTACAAGGGATAAGTTGTAGATCTGAAAGGGGAGACTAGTTAGCAGCGAAAGTTATTACTTCTAAATAGTTTGAAAAAACATTTAGATATCCTTAAGAACACAAGTAGATCAAACCTAAGTGAACTAATTCCCGACACGAAGTTAGGTTAGTGAACTTAAGAGGGCTAGGTAGAGTCCTGTGCTGGGTTTTAATCCAAAAGGCGAAAGTTGAGGGTTAGAACTCGTGTTACAGCCGGTCCGGGCCCTGAACATCGTCCAAGTCAAGCCTCGAACTCATTTTCTGGCCTTCTGTTCGACCCGTACACGTCTTGTCCGGGTTGGACAAAAGTCCGGAAGCACAACTCATTTCCAGGCGTTCTGTCCAGGTCGAACAGATTCTGTTCGGGTTGGACAGAACCCTGGAATCCGGTGTCTCGTGGTCTGTTGCGAGAGCAATCGACCGAGGAGGTTCCGGTGCTAAATCTAAGTTATTTCTGATCCCTAGGACGCTTTTATTTATTATAAAAACCACCAAAAAAACCTCTGTTTGTTAGCTTCTATTATTTAGAATTGTTTTAAGTCTTATTTTAGAGTCCAAAATACCAAAAACATTTACTTATTGCATGGTTACTCTTTGTTTGCTTCGAATCACTCTTATTTTCCTGTCTAGCTTTTGAAAACCAGTGAGTCCGGTAATCATTAATCCGTCCCTTGGGTTCGACCCTAAAGCTTAACTAAAACGACTAGTGAAGTTAGGTTCTAGGTTACAAATTTTATTTGATATCTGGTACTCTAAAATACCGCTTCATCAACCATACGTGCTACAGACCGCCCGGCGTATTCGGTCACGTAAACCTAACAGTTAGCCTTATTGCAGAACATGTTCGTGATGAATTGAAAAAAAATCTAAGTAAAACTGTTGACGACATAGGAGGCCTCATAAGGGCTAGATATCCACGTATTGCACCCACTTATAATAAATGTTGGCGTGGGAGAGAGAGAGCGCTCGAGCAATTGTTCGGGTCTTGGGAAGGGTCGTACGATAAACTTCCACGGCTTTTGGAGGCAATGAAGTCCACCACTCCCGGGACGAAGTACAATATCGTTAACACGGCTCTTGGAGACAATGAAGTCAAACCTTTTTCTTCTTTTTTCTTCTTTTTTCTTCTCTTTCTTTCTTTCTTTCTTTCTCTCTTTCTCTCTTTCTCTCTTTCTCTTCTGATCTGGTTGTGCCTCACTCCCCCTCACCCATCTCTTTTAAAGAAAATGCACACAGAAAACTAGAAACGGTCGAAAACGGTAACCTGCAAAAGTTATGGCTCCTAACGCGATCGTTGACCGCGTTAGAGAGCCCTAACGCGTTTATTGACCGCGTTAGGACACATGCCATTTACTGTGTCCATAAACGCGTTAGACCTTTTTCCTTATTAAAAAAAATTTTTAACCTTTTTTCTTATTAAAATTTCTTAGGATATATTTTTTTTTTATTAAAAATAACGGTGGCTCCGCCACTGGCTGGAATCCTGATATTCAAATTCAAGCATTAATAGATAGATCTAAGAGAGTTCTGATCACATATTTGACTATCTTAGGGCGTTGATACCACGTTTTCCAGTATTGCATATATTTGACTATCTTAAGGCGTTGATACCACGTTTTCCAGTATTGCACATATTTGACTATCTTAGGGGTAGAAATCAACTTCCCGTTTGTTTATTAATTTTAGTAGGATTTTGAGGATGAATTCTGATATCCAAGCAATATAAAAGGCGAAAGAATAGTTTTCTCTGTGCTCACCACGTTCCTGTGCCATATAACATATTTAAGCATTAATAAGCAGATCTATCTAACAGAGTGAATTTTTTCGATTTGTGCTTACCATGCTTCTGTGTCATATTTAAGCATTAAGAAACAGAGATACCCAGCAAAGTTGTTCACATGCTCCTACTTTTTTTAATGTAAGTTGCGTCTTCTTGATACCAAGTTGGAATCGGGCAACAATTTACGCATGTGCATGGGTGTGTCCTCCAACCATCATTAGATGAGAAACGGTAATTAAAAAAATATTATAAAAAAAAGGTTGAACTGAGGAAAATTGAAAGGTCGGTTTCATCCGCAGATGGGTCTAATTGTTGGTCAAAATAAATGCTATGGTTAATGGTTAATTTAAGAGCAGAAAATACTGCAAGGGATGGCAGGAAAAGAAATGAGTAAAATTTATTTTGACTGGTTCAAGTTGTTTTAAAAATAATTATTACTTTTTGAAAGATCCATTTCTATGATTAATCTATATAGGAGAGGGCCAATCGAGCTTTTGCTCGATGTAGAATTTTTGCCAAAATTTTTAGCAATTGACTATTACAATATATGGTCCGATTATATTGTTTAGTTTTTGTATATTTATAATAGAATTTTGCCAAACTTTTAGCAATAATTTTGGCTCTTATTGTTCTTTTATAGTATAATATCAGTAATTCTTCATTGTGCTTCATCATTGTGCTTCACTCCATAGGATTTCTTTTTTCATTGTAAAAAAAAAAAAAAGATTAAGAAAAGTTAAATTTTCCGTTATCTATAGTTCATTAGTTTGGCTTGATTTAGCTGTGTACTACGTGCAATGCACCTTTTGTAGGAAAAGAACAAAACATACAACGAATTCAGATATATTGATGATGAACAGCTAATTATCTTGGCCATTTCGTAAATTTATATAGAGGAGACAATAATAATATGACTTTCTTTTTTGTATTGAACTATTGACCGATCCATCGTTATGTACCAGTTACGGTATGGTAAATTGTTAACCGATGCCAACGATACTGATTAAAATTGCATGCAAGAACTAACATCTATATTACATGCCAACAGTACCCTAGTTCCTTGAGGCCGTCTTCATTAAGAAAGTGAGGCATTATAAGAACACATGGATTAGAGCACAAAAAAATAATAAAAATGGTCAATAATTATGACATTATAAGAACACATGGACCAAAAAAAGAAAACATTTCATTTTCAGGCTTGCACTTTAATATTTATCATTGTCAGCTTCAATTCTAAGTAATTATAGTTTATCGTCTAATGCAATGACAATTTAGTATATGTATATAGACATCATTTTATCACCGTTTTATCACCAAAAAAATGCCGCACTGTTAAATCAACTCCGAACCGTCATACCGAAGAAATCACATTTTAAAAGCTTGTTTGGAACAGACTTACAAAACCCCACTGTTGCGACATGGCACGAACGTGCCCAAGGTAACATTCTGAACTTCTCTTGAATTGCAAAGAGTTAGATTTGTGTGCGCTAGATCCATGTTCTTCACCGACATGATTCGGTGTGGTAGGATTGTAACGGAAGTGTGACCTGATGAGGTAAATGTCCATTATGACAAGATTTGCATATCTTTTTGGGGAATGAGTTTATTGTGACACCAGCATAAGTTAACGCATATCCTCGGAGGTTGGGTAGATCGCTTATGCTCAAGATAGGACCTCATGCCTTCTTGAGGATGCGAATGCGTTGAAATAGACTTACAAACTCCACTGTGCGACAAGGCACGCACGTGCCCAAAATGACATCATGAACTTCTTTCAAATTGCAAAGAGTTATGTGTTGGGTTTGCTTTAAAGCCAAAGGAAATAACAATTCTAGCAAGTCAAAATAAGCAACCCAGAAAAACAAGAACTCGTAGAACCATTAGTTGGAACGTATCGTTCCAAAACACCAAATAAACATAAACATGAGCGGAAGCATACCTAATTTCATCGCTATGGCCTGGTTCTTGATGTTAAGCGCGTCTAATTGATTGCTGAAGTCCTTGATGTCACGAGAGCACCACCAAGGTTGGGAGGAAGTTTTCCAAAGGATCAAGACATGCCCTTTGATGCCTTACGCCTAAAGCAAAGCACTATCTCTCTCTAATTGATGGAAGTATTAGAAGGAGGGGTAGAGATGCTGCTATCAACGCATGTATGCAGCAGTGCTCGTTGTTGTCTTGTCCCTTGGGGACCAACCCCGTATATATAGTACCAAGGGCTTCTTGGCACGCAAACAATACCATATTGGTCCATCATCAATATAGATTTGTTTCCAAACATAACCACGTACAAAAGACAACACATCTATGCACAAAATCTTGCTTTTATTTACAGCCACGTTTAGTATATTACCATATCTTAATTGACTTGGAAACTAAGCAGAATTTGCCCACACAAAAATAGATTGTTTCCAAATAATCTTACAATCTCCTACTTGGGCTATTATGCTTAGTGTTATCCAAAGTCCTAAACTTAATGAGCTCATATTTTCATGGTAATAAATTTTGTGCCCCAAATTCCGTCCATCATTCACAACGATAAAAGACCATTGAAGCTTTCGTTACATTATAGCCATTACAGGCTTCTAATCCTGTAAAGCCGTCGCAACTAAACCCACAATGATCACAATACCTTCATAAATGAATGACATTGAATTTAGATGTGTGTAAGTGGTGTGGAAAATACACGCAAGTGTGACTGTCACGTGTCTATTTTCAACTTTTATTGGTCACCCAAAACTGAAGTGAGGTCAACTTAATTTAGAGTCAGAATGAGAACTGAAAGCTAAAAACTGAATCATTTCTGCAGAAATTCTTCACATGCTGAATAAACTAAAAAACTGAATATATGTCCAATCATGCACTCCCACTGAACACAAACTCCCACTCAAGTCTTAAACCCTCAACTTGAATTAGCACCCACAAGAGCAACATGCTTTTGTACCAAATTGGGTGTTTCAAGTTTTTATGAGCAGATCTGCAATTATGGAGTTTTGTTCTAATGTGCTAGATTGACATTAAATCATTCTGGACTCTTTTATTTACAACCAGAAACTTAAAGTTTTATGTGCTTTAACTTATTGAAGTTTCTGTTGTTGGAGTATATGATTATTGTCACAATATATCCATAGTGATGTTTAAACAACATCCATCATATGCAGCCTAGTGACAAAATTCATGATCATACTCCCCAAATTTGAATGTTTTATAACATACCAAAACCTTATTTTCATTGTGAGAGATGCTAGTACACATCTTTTTCATAAAAATGAAATTATTCTTTAACATGTTATCATGACATTCACTGAAATCGAAGTCAGAACACCAAAAAACAGACCTCAACCTATTTCTGACATCTGAACTGTAAGTGCATAGCTGTATCAAATAACTAAATTTGACTGCATTTCATAATCCTACACTCATGTAGATATTGACTTTACATCTTTATTACGTATACAATATCCACATGTATAAGAAATTAGATCAAATTCCTTATAAATGAATCATAAGGAGCACTTTTATTTCCAACTTTACTTAATCAACATATATGGGGTATACTAAAAATAAAATATATATATACCTCAATCACAGAATATCCAGTAGTTTGCATTTTATCTTATCATACTACCTGAGAGCCTAATTGATGTTTATCATTTGTTTAAAGGCTCAAGAACCTTGAGGCCCAGTACACATGATAATATCATTTCAAGCAGTAAATCATCATAATGCAAAACATTACTCCCACTAAACCTGTGATATATACAATCATTAACCAAGTTTATCTCGAAACCAAATGAGAAAATCACTTGATGAAATTTGTAACATAACTGTTGAGACGCCTATTTTGAGTTCATAAATAGATTTAAATTTGCAACCATTTTATTTGTATTATTCGATTCAAAGTGGTGTGGTTGCACCGTATAGATTGTTTCATCAAAGTCACCATTGAAGAACACGGTCTTAACATCTATTTGATGAAACTCGAGATCCAAAATTGTGCTACAAGTACCATGATTAACCTAAAAGAGTCTTTTAGTAAAACTAGAAAGAAAATCTCTTTATGGTAAATTTATTCCTTTCAGGTGAAGTTCTTAGTGACAAGATGTACCTTATGACTTTTTTACGTTGCCTTTAGAATCTCTATTGGTATTAAAAGTCCATTTGCAACCAATGAGTTTCTTACCTGAAGGCAATGTTACTAAGTCCCAAATATCATTGTCACACATGAAATTCATATGGCATCAATCCACTTTTATGAGTTTCAAACTCATGTTCATGAAGATAGACAACATAATCATCCGATATTGTTTGTCTTTTCTTCCTTATAGATCTCGTAAGCACGAGTTCTTGAGATGGTTGTAGTTGTTCAATGACACTGTTATCTTCAACTTAATTATTTCCAGAGTCTAAGTCCATAGGATTTGGAACATGATCTGTTTCCTAAATCAAACGATCCATTTGAGTTCACAAAGGATCGTTATCATTTTCAGCATCAACCTTGGACACTGTATCTATGATCAAACGGTCTGTTTCAGTCCTGTCGCGGTCCGTTTGAAGATCAGTCTTAGTTTCTTATTTGAAGATATTATCCTAATGTGTCATATCTCCCCCTACAACCAAAACATCCTCAAAGAACTTATTTTTATTCGTCTCTTAAGTTATGAGATATAATAATTTTGATATTCCTGGATCTTTTGGCATAATTAACAAAACAACTAATTATCCTTTCATCCAACTACTCATGTGGCTTATGCCGAGTTTTGTTAGATATCCCTAAACATAATATTGTGGACATTCCAGTCTACATATTATATGGGTTTTATAATAGTTGCCTTTAGTTGATATAGAATACAAACTGCTATTCGTGAGAACTTTTTTAACTTTGCACAAAAATATATTATCACCTCTAGTGATATAACTTAACCTTTTGTGCCAAAGTATTCATAAATTCTCAATTTTATGCATAAAACTTTAGTATCTTTTATAGATTTTCCTTATATATAAGCTATTATTTCCATATAAGATTGTTATAAACTGAAGAAGAAATGAATCTATCTGATTTTGGACCATGAGACAAAACCAAATTCTATTCTTAAATGAACAAATAAATTCTTATTTGTTGATTTGAGATAGAGTTGAAATTTCATTAAAATGAAATTATAAATGTCTCATGTATGTCCAAATATGATCCATTACTAAATAACAAAATATGAACATTATAGCTTCCAAAATTGATTGTCTTGTTATCACTGCTATATGAATGTATCTTTCAACATCAATTTGACTTAAAACAATCAAAGGAATTTCTAGAAATACAAATGTGGGAAGTTTCATCCGAATCAATCCACTATCTATATAAAAAAACAACTTATGCATAGACTTTAGCAAGGAGCACAATATTATTATTGGTACCCCAAGTATAATATTTTCTTAAATGCTCTTATTTTCATAGAAGAAATACCCCTCAGATTCTGAACTTTCAATCAGTTTTTGAGCCTTAACTTTATTGGGATTCTTTTATGATTCAAAATTGCAGTTTTATTCTTAAATTTTATGTTTTTAATTTTCTTATATTTTTGGATTCAAAATCAACTTGAGTATCATATGTCTTATCTTCAATTTTATTTTCTTCCTTCACCATATGCAAGTTGAGATTAATGAGGATTACATAACTCATCTTGAACCAAATAGGAAGAAAAATAAGCACTAAATAACCTTATTATCTTGCGATATATTTTAGTGCTTATAATTTTGAAGCATAAACATAATATCTCCAAATGTACTCCCTTATGTTGATTTTATATTTATTTAGATACCTAAAGTGTTTCTGCAATGAATGTCTAAATGTAACTATTGTCCATCTGTAAGTGCTCTTTGGAGTCTCCTTACAGACTTCAAAAACCTACTTCTTCTTAGCAGATACATTTTCTAATTTTTCTCCAAGAATTCTTAACCATATTGAGGGACTTAAATGTTTTGCCATGAAATACACAAATGTAGCCACTATCCATCTGTAAGTGCTCTTTGGAGTCTCCTGACAGATTTCAATTGATTACCATCTCATTCATGCAAAACAGTAATTCCTCATATGAATCTTTTAGCCTTAATGAAATTAGAAACAATGTCCCTTAATTCTCTCAAGAATGATCATAAGACACATGTGTTTTTGACCTCAATGGGATTATCAGTCCTTAATACATGGTCAAGATCATATCAAATTGAGAGATTTTAAATTTTAAGTTGGAATGTTAAAAATACTTGATATTTAATATATGCACTTACATTAATCTTAAATTGTATAGCAATAAATCATAATATAAAGATCCAAATCCCATCTACTAGTCTTTATTCATTTGCAAGTGCTCTTTGGAGTCTCTGAGCAAACTTCAATTGACTAGGTGTAGTGCCAAATGTAACGATTCAGAACATGTCAATCAAATAATCTTCCTTTGGGCCGATTAATTGATTATACGTAAAACCTAATAATCATTACCCCTTTGATATTACCAAAACATTGTACATGTAGCCCTTTAAATCATGTCCTTCCTTTGGGCCGATCCATGATTTAAAAGTTACATGCACCTTAATACACTTGTATTTGGGCACTTGAGACAACCAATTAATGTGAGAGCCCACTTTGGCGGGATGACATTACAGCTGGCTCAGCGCTTAAATACAACTCAAATACCTTTATATTGGACTTAAAGTATACCTAAACTTAGACTTTTCATTATGCACATCAATCTTAATATGACAAGTCTAACCAAATACTGACTTAGGATGATTTAGATTTAAGACCCGGTTGCAAAACCTTAAGGTATATATACAATAGACTATATAGTACTTATATGGACTATTAAATCTTATGTAGTTTATTTTGGTAAGTAACAAACTAACCCAAAGAGACCAGAAGAAGAACCATAAAGATATGTAATCATACAAACCAGTATGCATTACATTAAGGTAAGAAAAGAAAGCGATGATTTCCTCTTCAGCCAGCAGCCATTGAAATTACACCACATCCAGGCAAGATTCCTAGAAAAGGCCAGGGTCATATGGACACTTAGGCGCCGACCTTATTTTCTGCGACAGAACTTGTCCTCATGACAACATGGTGTAACCCAACGCTTACAGCTCTTACTAATGAAAATCACAGCAAAGGTAAGAAGAAGAGAGAATAGAAAGTATTATTTGTACCTAACAAATAAAACATAAGGTAACTAAACCAAAACTGGAATGTACAAAATCTGTACAAACCATCCTAGCGAGTCGCTATGGCTTCTAGCGAATCGTTAAACCAAAGTCTGGTCAATACCTAAAAGTTTGCAACCAAAAACTGCAGTGGAACGATTGTCTCGGAGTGAAACAGATCATTAATGGACCGTAGATAGAGTAGAAGAAGTCGTCATATTCTTAAGTCGAGAAATCCTAAAGATTTCTCTCCTAATCCAAATATCTACTCTAATTCTAAATCGTCCAATTTAGTAGGTCAGTATCAAACTTTATTCAAAACTTAACTTAATATATATATATAATTTTTTCTATATATAAAAAATATATCATAAAAAAAAAGTTAAGCTTGAAAGAAGTTCAAAAAAAATTGGAAAGTTCAATTGCCATATAATGCTAATTACCAAAAACAATCCAAATCTAAACTTAAAAAGATTTCTTAATTAACAATATTCCAATTGTTATTACCAAATCATGCTAGTTTCCAAAAAAAAAAAAAAAAAACTATGCATAATATCTTGATTAGCAAAATCATAATCATAATCATTTTTTTTAACCAATCGCCAAATCAATTCAAACAAGATCCAAAACTTTGTGTAAATCTACTGGCTCACAACGAGTGGCTCTGATACCACTTGTTGGGTTTGCTTTAAAGCCAAAGGAAATAACAATTCTAGCAAGTCAAAATAAGCAACCCAGAAAAACAAGAACTCGTAGAACCAGTAGTTGGAACGTATCGTTCCAAAACACCAAATAAACATAAACATGAGCGGAAGCATACCTAATTTCATCGCTATGGCCCGGTTCTTGATGTTGAGCGCGTCTAATTGATTGCTGAAGTCCTTGGTGTCACGAGAGCACCACCAAGGTTGGGAGGAAGTCTTCCAAAGGATCAAGACATGCCCTTTGATGCCTTACACCTAAAGCAAAGCACTATCTCTCTCTAATTGATGGAAGTATTAGAAGGAGGGGCAGAGATGCTGCTATCAACGCATGTATGCAGCAATGCTCGTTGTTGTCTTGTCCATTGGGGACCAACCCCGTATATATAGTACCAAGGGCTTCTTGGCACGCAAACAATATCATATTGGTCCATCATCAATATAGATTTGTTTCCAAACATAACCACGTACAAAAGACAACACATCTATGCACAAAATCTTGCTTTTATTTACAGCCACGTTTAGCATATTACCATATCTTAATTGACTTGGAAATCAAGCAGAATTTGCCCACACAAAAATAGATTGTTTCCAAATAATCTTACATTATGTTCATGAGTGCTAGATCCGTGTTCTTCACCAATAGTATTCGGTGTAGTCGGTTGCCTTCGATCTCAACTTGGTTCGGCAGTCCTAATGTCGGCCTTAGCTTGGACTATTTGCCATTTATTGATCCTTGATGAGATGTATGATGTTTTGTCGTGGTCAAGACGAGAGTCTGGTGTGGATCAATGAGTCTCAATTTAACCAGATTTTCAAAATTGAATTTAATTATTTCACCAATACACTTGCTCACTTCAAAAGTACTGGATGATTTCGGTTATTCCGTTCCAGCCATGATGATGAATGTCTGACGGTTTTAACCGTTTTGGCTTTAGTGAAGCTTGGTTGGCCATGAGCTGGGTCTTAAACTCGATCACTCAGAGTACTCCAATATGGTCTTCTGAGCTTTGGAAGTTTACAGAAGTTCTCTAGGATGGAAGTCTTCTATATATTTTATTTTTATTTTGTTTTGTTTCTTCTGAGGTTCCATGATTTTCTCAGGTGTGTATGAAGTTTTCTCCATGTTGAAATATTATTCAAATATTATTCATGCCTCTATCGATTTTAATTGTGAGCCTCCGACCCTTTTTAAGTTGTGTTAAAAGGGTTTACTACTGTAGTGTTTTGGGAGAAATGATGATATGGACAGGGGCGAAGCCACAATTAATTATAATTGGTGGGTCCATGGACCCACCTTAAAAAAATTTACTTAGACACTTTACTTATTTGTATATGAAAAAAAAACACAAGCAGTCAAGGACCCATCTCAAAATTATGAAGGACCTCGCTAAACATATCGCGTCTGATTTAAATTGCATAATGACTCTTAAGATATCGCATATGGACCTATGCCGCATTTGTTCCCGACTTCTTTCCTCTGCAATGAATCTTGGATAAATGATTCTTGACTCTTGAATTATTATTTTGTATATTAGATTTATTATTTTGGATCTTCTATTGTTATATAATATATATTTGATTTCTCATATTTTTTTGTGTGATATTATTTTAGAGTTGTTTATTTAAAAATTATTATTATAGTATGTCTCTATTTGACGCAAGATTTTAAAATGTGTGTGATTTAGTGGTTACGGGGTGATTTAGCGTTTATCGGTGATAAAACGAATAAAGCTTAAATTAGATATTATGTTGCACATATTTTTTTTAAAAAAAAATGTGGACCCTGCTAGCACCAAATCCTAGCTACGCCCCTGGATGTGGATATCTTTTTACAGGGTTTTTGGTGATGATGATTAGCAAAATTGATTCCTCATATTTTTCTGAATTCACAGAAATTTTTCTCACATTTTTTTAATTTCCTATGATTTCTGGTGAATTTTTGAAAGTTTATGGATTTTTGAATAAATCATAGGATGATGTTGTAATTTGTGGTTGGCCAGATTTTAGAATTTAGATTTAAAAATATTGTGCTAAGAATTTGATTATGGTTTTGACATGAATGAATTCTTTCTACTTTTCTGGATATGTAGAAATTTGGTTTGTATTTTTTCTGAGTTACTGTTGAATTTCTAGAATTTTTTGAAGTTTCCAGCCATATCATTGGACCTCATCAGCAAAGATGTCACATGGCAACATCTGGTTGGTCCATATCAGCGGAGAGAGAGTCAGCAGCGATTATGCTAAGAATTTGGATTTAAAAAACATGGCTACTCACTATCCCGCTACGCAACTTGGATCCTCTGGTTGGCACGTGATCCGAGCCGTCCAATTTAATCTCAATGGTTCATTTTTTCGGGCCTACCAATCCTGTCTATTATGTACAGGACATCCTTAACCATTGCTCGTTGAGATTAAATCAGACAGTCCGGATCTATGCTCTGCCGACCAGAGGATCTGGTTCTTCCCGCTATGGCCGAATGGCTTAGCTCTCCAGTTGGTTTTTAAACGTCGAGGTGAGGTTGCCTGACGTAGTGGTGCTGCCAGGACGTCGTGGGACCCCCTGGTCAGACATGGGGACTTCGTTTTGATAGTCTCGCCCACCTCAGGTGGAGGTGAAGCTAGGGTTTCGAGGAGGGGTTGAGAGCAATTGGACGCCTCTGATGGCCATGGGATTGATGTAAATGACTGGAGAGCGTCTTGATTCACTTAGAAATCGTGGTATGTCATCAATTCGATCCATGGGATGCTCCGGCATGTAGTTCCTCCTCAGCTCAAGTCCGTCACAGTGGTGAGTTGGTGATTGCATCCATCTGGCGGTTATGGTAGTTCAATGGTGAGCCTGAGAGCATGGCGACACATTCCTGGAGAGGTTTGCATCGTTAATTTAGTTGCCAAGTGCCTCACACCATGGGTTTCACCTCAGCTTGATTGTGGTCAAGATGATAAGCTGGTAGTTGAACTTATTTTGATTGCTGCTGCTCCTTGGTAGCAATGAGCTTGGTGATGAGTTTAGGAACATGTTGGCATACCCTCATGTGCGTATAGCCCATCAATTTCATCCTGGAAGCATGACATCTTGGAGGTTGGCTTGAGTGGTGAGGATGATTGCGTTGTAACAATCTTGTATTGATTGTGAGAGGCAGACATATGTAAGCACAGTGGCTTATGCCTGAAGCAAATTAAGCACACCTCAAACTTGATGTATGAGCGCCTCCAGCCCATAGTTTCTTCTTGGCATGGCTTAGGCAGTGAAGATAGGGCTTGTTTGGATGGTTGGGAATAGTGGGAATAGGCACTCTTCCCACTCTTCCCACTCTTCCCAATAACACTCTTCCCAACAACACTTTTCTCTCTACTTTTTCACACTTCCCAACGCTATTCCTAAACTCACCATCCAAACAACCTAGGAATAGCACTCTTCCCACTCTTCCCACTCTTCCTACTCTTCCCACTTTTTCACACTATTCCCACTATTCCCAACCCATCCAAACAAGCCCATAAGGGTTGCCTTCTCTTTGATCGACTTGTAATAATTGGTGAGGCATAAGCAACCTTCCATGAACTCCCAGAACCTGCTGTCCTTTTAAACCTGCTGTCCATAATCTTCTTTTTATTTTTACTTGTTGTCCACATATTTTTGTTTTTTTTTTGCTTTATATATTCATAGAGTATACTAATGTTAGTTTATTTACATATTTAGATGTCATTTTATATATTTATGTCTCACATTGTTCCTACTATGCAGAGATGATGCAAAAGGAAACAAATAAAATAAAGATTTCAAGGGAAGAAACTCAACTGAAAAGAAAATCAGTACTTCTACTAAAAACACTCTTCTTTTTATGCTTATATATATATATATATATGATCTGTTAATGCTAATTAGCTAGATGCATGTGTATACATATTTACATATATAACCGTTTTTTTAATTATTCCTCAAATTGTTTCTACAAAGTATGGAACCATAAGAGAAAAGATAAGTGTTGCAAAGGGGAGAAAGCTTTCTTCCTTCACAGATTACACAAAGAAGTAGACTAAATAACTTCTATTGCTGAAAATATGAAACTATTACTTCTACTAAGCACTCTGTGTTTTTTTTAGTAGCTATCCTAACTAAACAATTTGCTATCTGGATGCATGAGTGCTTGAAGGTGATATGGTTCTCTCTTTGTGTCAGCTTGATGCTCACAGCGTGTATGGGCTTGATGGATTGTGTGTTGGCTGCTTGTGTTTTCTGAGGTTGTAGGAGTGTCATAACTGAGTAACTGACACAGAGATATTGTAACATCCCGTCTTTTTATTATGTTTTGATTGAAGTTGATAAATTCATTTTATCATTTGACTACCATTTGACTCAGTTTGACTAGTTTTAATTTGACCGAAAATATAAAACAAAGTTTAACCGCCTTTGACCACCTCCTTAACCGAGTAAGGAAAAAAAATGTCGAGCTAGATTTTGCAACCTGCCACGTGCCCCTTACCTTCCTCTACGTGTCCTTATTTCCTTGAACATTTGCTTGATATAAAATTCATGCTTAAACCCTTTCTGCCACGTGTTCACTTATGCCTCTTTTTACATGAACCGTGAGAATTTTATATACTCCTTTCTACTCGAAAATGCATACTTCTCCTTTTACCAAAAATATTCCATGATATTATGTTAGCAATGATAAAAGAAAGGATAGTGATTATTTTGAATATCTATTTGAGTTTGATTTGGTCGACCGATTTGGAATTTCAAGCGCTACGTCGCAGTCGATTTAGATAGTTCTGTTGATTTCTGAATTGCTAAATCAGGTAACCGGACTTCTCTATAATCTAATTTCATTCTGATTGAATTATTTATCGTTTATACAAATGACTGAACAACTTGAACACATGGTGTTATCCGCCTAGTTCTTAGGCACTACCTTTACAGGCTTTTGTCCCTTAGGTTGACGTATTCTCGGATCCGTGATTACTAGTCCTACGCCAGTGCACAGGTAGTAGGTGGGACGGGTAGATGTCAGGTTAGACGTGGTTCATGTCATTAATATTTATTTGGTGTTGTTATGCGGATTAATCCATTCATTTGGACTTTGATTGTATAAATTAGTTATAGAGAAGCTGCGTCGTTAAATAACCGGTTACTGAGCTTTGTAGCTGACATCCGTTTTGTTCCTTTTCTGCTTGCGACGTAGGTTGACGGGCCGTCGGATGGATGCAGATGATATCGCCCCACCCTCATGCCCCGTGCCTCGGTGCGGGGTGTGACATTTTGGTATCAGAGCATTCGTTCCTCGGACTGTGTTTGGGTCCAGTGTCAATTCACTTGAAATTTGATTATTTGATTCTTGTCAAATTGATTTCGATTTGTTATCGTTCGTTTGAATTTCGAGGACGAAATTCTTTTGAAGGAGGGGTGAATGTAACATCCCGTCTTTTTATTATGTTTTGATTGAAGTTGATAAATTCATTTTATCATTTGACTACCATTTGACTCAGTTTGACTAGTTTTAATTTGACCGAAAATATAAAACAAAGTTTAACCGCCTTTGACCACCTCCTTAACCGAGTAAGGAAAAAAAATGTCGAGCTAGATTTTGCAACCTGCCACGTGCCCCTTACCTTCCTCTACGTGTCCTTATTTCCTTGAACATTTGCTTGATATAAAATTCATGCTTAAACCCTTTCTGCCACGTGTTCACTTATGCCTCTTTTTACATGAACCGTGAGAATTTTATATACTCCTTTCTACTCGAAAATGCATACTTCTCCTTTTACCAAAAATATTCCATGATATTATGTTAGCAATGATAAAAGAAAGGATAGTGATTATTTTGAATATCTATTTGAGTTTGATTTGGTCGACCGATTTGGAATTTCAAGCGCTACGTCGCAGTCGATTTAGATAGTTCTGTTGATTTCTGAATTGCTAAATCAGGTAACCGGACTTCTCTATAATCTAATTTCATTCTGATTGAATTATTTATCGTTTATACAAATGACTGAACAACTTGAACACATGGTGTTATCCGCCTAGTTCTTAGGCACTACCTTTACAGGCTTTTGTCCCTTAGGTTGACGTATTCTCGGATCCGTGATTACTAGTCCTACGCCAGTGCACAGGTAGTAGGTGGGACGGGTAGATGTCAGGTTAGGCGTGGTTCATGTCATTAATATTTATTTGGTGTTGTTATGCGGATTAATCCATTCATTTGGACTTTGATTGTATAAATTAGTTATAGAGAAGCTGCGTCGTTAAATAACCGGTTACTGAGCTTTGTAGCTGACATCCGTTTTGTTCCTTTTCTGCTTGCGACGTAGGTTGACGGGCCGTCGGATGGATGCAGATGATATCGCCCCACCCTCATGCCCCGTGCCTCGGTGCGGGGTGTGACAGATATGGTGGCAAGTAGAGGAAGGAATGTGCACTGCCCAGATTGCACCTGTCATGGGCTACTCCCTTAGTTGAGGCTTAACCAATATATTGAAGTTTGTACATTTGTTGCCAATTAAAGAAGCATGTGTTAGGAAATGCTCATATTTTAATTTTAGATTAATTACAACTAATTAATCACCATTAACAACAAGCAAATCAAAAGATCTAGTGCTAAAGCAATCACACATCCAATCAAGAGAGAAGGTAGGAGAAATTGTACCTCTCATGAAATTGTATTCATGAGGCTCGAATCCATGGCATGGGAGTCGATGGGGTGCGTGCTCCACCACCTCCACCATCTATGGCCGCCTCTAGCCCACCAAGGACCCACCACCAAGCTCAAAGAGAATGCTAGTTCTCTTGAACCTCTTGCTAATCACCTTGCTTCTCTTAATTAACTATTTAATGGAGAGGAAGAGAGGTGGGATGCTCAACACATGAGCTAAGAGAGGAAGGGAAGAGCCATGGAGAAGAGAGAAAAATCTCTCTTCTAGGTGGAGGCGCAAGGGAGAAGAGAGGAAGAGAGATGACGGCTAGGATTTTCTCCCAAAGAGACCCCTTTATATAGCCAACCACTCTCATCCAACCTTCATACTATTTACAAGTATGTCATCCACCCTAAGAGGCCACCTAATGGGCTCTCTTGGGCCATCTTAATAAAAGGCCTTTATTCATTAATTCACCAATTAATGAATCTCCTTTAATTGTCTCTTCATTCTTCCTTAAATCGGGCCTTTAATTAACCAATTAAATAGAAGCCCAATTAGCTCAAACTAATTAAAGTAAGTTGAACATAATTAATTATTAACTCATTAATAATTAATCTATGATTAGCTAATGCATTATATTGTTTCCATATGATCCTTTTAATTTAATTAATTATAACGGTTCATAACGGTATATAATTAATTAATTAACTTATCACATTTCACAATACACATTATTGTGAATAAACAATAAATGCACCAAGTGGTTAGAATCCTATTTGTGCGACCCTATTTGAGGATTTATACTATGTTGGCCATGGAAATAAATCGTTATTTATTTCCAATAATCATAAGCGGTATCTAGCAACACGTTATGACTCCCAATTCGTATAAATAATGTACCGTTACAATATCTCAATCCTGCATAAGAAATAAAAGTATTTCTTTGTTTGATTCTTATGTCACACGATATCTTTGTATAATCCAAGATAGGAATGTGTCATTCTTGCAGATTATACATTTCTTGATCTAGAGCTGATCGTCTAGTTTGTATGCATACGATCCAACTCCATCAAGGGGCCCAAACAGATATCATCACTCACTAGGTATACTAATGAGGGACATACGGTTTTCTTGATGAACAACTTTTCCCCGCACAATTCAAGAGAACATAAATAAAGTCCTTATAGCAGCCTTTATCAGGAATCAACGTTAGACGATATTTATTGAACCTATCCTCATGTGGAAAAGGTGAACATCTCAAACTTAGAATCAAACTCATATGAAATAAACAATGACACATAACACAATCCATATGTTTATTTCATTGGGTCAAGTCCTGTACTATGTTCCAATAACATACACATATGCAATTAAGTTCGTAACTCCTTACTTATGATTTGTAGAACTTAATCATCACTTAACTTGCATACTAATCTTTTATGATAATTAATGTTCCTTGTTAATTATCAAGATTATGGACGATTTAGATTTATTATTGTCATTCTAATGAATGATCCACAGAGATCTACAATTCAGATCCTCAACCTGAATGATCTGTCAATAATAAACTCTAGGAACAAATGATCAAATATCATCATTAACATAAACTAAGAAAATAAGTCATTAAATATTGACTTCTAGGACATAACTCCAACAATCTCCCACTTGGCCTAGAGTCAATCAATAGTGACTTCTAGCCAGTGAAGAATTTAGAACAATGTTATATATCTATATATATATACATGTCTCGAACCTCAAAAGATGTAATACACTTAAAGCAAGTTACTCATACGTCCATCACGCATGGATGCACAATTGCATCTCGTATACCGCTTAAGGTAGAGGTTAAGTTAGAGTGTTCGCTGTGTCCGCGAACCTATCAAATTTTATTTGACCCTATATACATATATACTCATATATATGTGTTCTTGATCATCATCATGTGAGATCAAGTGACATCGTCATAGATCTTAGTTGGATCACCAATTTAATATTGGGTTCTTCAAGTTTAAGCTATGGTTCGAGATGCATAGAACCATATTAGCTTGATTGAGAACTTCACGATCCATACTACCTTCTTTCATTGCTTGACAAGTTGCTATATATTTTGTTTTGGTGACGGAAACGGTTGTAATATCACATTTAGAACACCTTCTAAATTTACAACACCACATTTAAACAAAATATGTAGCTCAATTGTATTTACATCAATCTTTCGAAAACTAGCATCAATATATCAATTTATATGAGCTTTCTTTCATCTTATCAGATGGAAAAACATATCACTCTTTCTCATAAGATACTCGAGGACATTCTTGATTATTGTCCAAATGTGTTTTTCTTTGTATCCATTTGACAACTGATTGTCATACTCCTTGGGTACAACACATAGGGGCATGTGCATAAGTATGGCGTACGTAATGAAACTCATAACAGAAGGATGCTCGAATTGTATCGTGCATTCTTCTCGAATTGAGTTGCAACACACCGAGTAGAACTCAAGTGTATGCCATACAACATGGTTAGACATCCTTTCTAGGAGTCAATCTTTTCGTGTAACTATAACACCTTGTCATTATATGCACATTTTGCTCAAACCTGACATCCATCATAATCTATCTCCATAGATTTTGTTTCCTTGGATTTAGGTGACTTACCCAAGTTCTCAATTGAGAAAACATTCTCCAATGAGATCTTGACAATATTCATTTTCTTAATGTTATTCCCAATTAATGTCTTGTATCTTGTACAATACATGTAATACAATCATGCTCCCACTGAATATCTTGTCTATATAAGATACTTTTGACGAAGTGCAACTCCTTGACTTCTTTGTCAAAAAGTTTATTCCAATTTCCACAGTACTTGCTTCAATCCATTAATGGATCATTGAAGCATATTTATGTTTCCAACAATACAACAAATCCTTGGTTTGTGTCAAATACACAACAACTTCCTTCATTCAATCGAAGAAGGCGGTTTTGACGTATCTTTCCATATATCTATATATACGAAATATGACTATTGCTAGAATGATCTTTATTGACTTATACATAGCTACAAGCGAGAAGCCGTGCTTTGTACATGGTCAACTTGTTATCGACTTAGACATAGCATCAATCATGAAATTGTGCTTTGTATAGAGTCGACTTGTTATCCATATCTATCTTTCCTTTTAAAGATCTATATGTTCTAGATGGATTGCTCCTTCATGAACATCAATCAAGGTCTATACCTTGTTGTTATATATATGGATTGCACTTTAAAGATCATATAGATTCAAACCATACTTGTGGAATCGGGTCTTTCCATCGCTTCTTTATTTATCAACGGATCCTCATATGTCAAGTACGAGGATGTTGTGAAACCTATATACTTTTCAGTTTAGGCAATTCACTCTTGTTGATCTTTGTAGGATTGGTGCTTGAGGTCCATAAACTACTCCTACAACATCTTGTAGAATAAGTTCTTGATCCTAATGTATTGCACAAGTTTCTCTAACATCATCCGGTAATGAGATGTTTGAGTACTCTTTAGAAGCGAGCGTGCTTATAAACTTCTTCCTTTCACAACCGCTTGTGAGTTAAGTTCCGCTCAACTCCCACTAAGCACCATGTATGGAGTGACAAGTTCCCTATGAAGGTACTTCTTGTAGTGACGCATAAACTCCTTTAATGCTCACTTTACTCCCACTACTTCTTCTTGAGAATATCATTCTTTAAGATTACGTTATGATGAGCAACAACTACCTTGTTCTTATCATGTTCATAGAAGTAGTACCTTTTGGCTAATTCAAGATATCCTACAAAATAATAAGCGTCTTATTTGGGTCCAAGCTTATCAATCAATCGAACCTTGAAATAAGCTTCTCAACACCAAATCTTGAGAAACAATATACCTAGAGATCGAATCTCGTAAGATATCTTTCTCAATAGACTTCGATGGAATTTTTTATTTAGTGTAAACAATATTGTCCTCAAGCACAATCCCTTACATGAGTCAAACAAGTCAATTTGATTTATTACCGATCGAACTATATCAAACAATGTTCGATACCTTCATCCTTGGATACATTTTTCCAAATGTTCCTCATGGAGCGAGTAGTGAAACGTCTTTCATACTCTTTAGGCAATATATCAAACTACATGACTTAACTATTTACCATGATCCATCTTAAGACTTTTGCTTTTATTGAATAGTTTTTCAACTTTACTCTTGAGATCCTTTTGATCTTGTCAAAAGATTCATACTTATACCATATCAAATAGATACGTTAATATCTACAATGATCGTTGGTCAAGTGGTAAAGTGTCAACAACCTTTCAATTGCACAAGTCCTATAAGTCTATATACATCAATATGTATAAGTCTTAATAAGGTTACTTGTCCTTTAAACCTTCATAGGTCAAATGCGCTTTTGTCTTTTAACAAACACGATTCGCATGAATTTCAATTGATTTGCAATCGAATTGATTTACGAGCTCCACGTTACGTAGACTCTCATAATGCGATTCTTTGCAATCGAATTGATTTACGAGCTCCACGTTACGTAGACTCTCATAATGCGATTCTTGTTTATATTCGACTAAGCAACTATTTTACATAAAAGTCAAACACTTTATGCGAAGTCTTACATATTTGTCATTCAAAATTTGTTAATCTATTTCAAGCAAATTCAATTAAGATGCATGAAATCTTATACACAAATTTATAACAATAAGAGAACAACATTTCTCTATTACAAAACATGATCATCCATCATCAAATATGAAATGGAGATAAGGTTTTATAAGATGTTTGGAATAAGGTATATAACCTCAAATTCCTAATCAAATTCTTTATTTAGTAAAGATAACTCTACGTATTCAATGGTAGCGGCCTAGACGTATAAGCCATTTCCAAAACGGAGTTTGCTTTACTTATCTCGAACTTTCTCTTATTCATCATTGTCTACACATTTCGTTAAATGCGAGCACATGAACTAGCACCTAATTACTAGTGTGAATTAGAGATAGTGAGATAATTTGAACGACAAATATCTTAAGGTTTAGAACATCATGGTATTTCGGACAACCTTTCAAATGCCTCCCAATATGGCAAATGAAACATCTCATGTGACACACGGTCACTAGTGAGGGTCTCAAATATTCAACTCATATCTTGGTGAAGTATTCCTTTAATACTTAACCAATTACTTTTAGCACTAACAAGTGTGCGAACAATATATCCTTTATCCATAGAAAGAGATTGTATGACAATATCAACAATCCTTGATATTGGAGATCTCAATATCTCTAGTTCTCAATTAGCTACTCAAATCTTTCGGTTCGCAAGCTAATGAAACATTTATCTTCTTATAAGAAGAGTCTCTTGGTTAACTCACATTCCATTACTCGATCATAAATGATTGAGTCTATCTTTACTTTCTCTAAGAACGTCTTCTTGAGTAAATGGATGAGAGTGTAGAAGTCTTAGTATAGTCCTTATGAATTCTCCAATTCAAAGGTCTAGAACTTCTAAAAGGATATAAGCATTCGCTTTATTGAATAATTTTCGTCGAAACTAATCAATCATTGCGAAGCTATTGTTCGGGAAGTCGAGGGACGTTTTTGGGATTAAACTTGCTCAAGTTTCTCATTTCCAAGAACATGTCTTAGGAATCGGTATTTCTTCTCCAAGTAAATACCTTAGAAACAAGCTTGTCGTTTTCCAAAGATTGATCGCAACGAAATTAACATATTTAATATCTATAACAATTTCAATTTAAGGTCATTTAGTTTATGCAATGTTTTGTTTATGGAATGATAAACAAAACTCCCACTACATTTAATTAATGTCCCTAAATGTAATGGATTCCAAGATCCTCATTTTCGTTGAAATAGGGGACAGCGTCGGCATGACACCTAAAACAACTAGATAAGGTAGGTTCTCCAACCAATCATATCTTGTCCATATGATTCTTGGTTTGTGAGATATCATAAGTATATCTACAAACTTCGTCCCAACGTCCAATCCGAGTGGGTCCGTTGTAAAGCAACTTCTCTTTATTTGCTCCTAGTAAATCCGATTTACACCCCGACTACAATGATGGACTACGATGTCCGCGTCGGCAGGAATGCATCAATAGACAATCAATTGTATTGAAGGGGATAGAGAGAAGGAGGACGATTTGGCTAAATCAAGTTAATTTGGGACATAAGCAATTACGTGACTTTGTTTGGTGGTCGTGTAAGCATACACCCATACCTACCTATGACAATTCAAGGCATTCTCAAACAATCACATAATAATAAGCATCTCAAACATTGCCGTGGGTTTGTATGGCTCCCGCTTGCATTAATCTTCGTCGCATCTCCATGTAACGAGACTAATCTAATCAAGCCCTCCCACTAATTACTAAGATCCTATCTAATAATTAAGGGAAATAAATACATGTGATAAAATTCCTAAAACCCCGCCTAGGCCTTAGGGGCATGCAAGCCTCAAAGTTACATCAAAAATTAACCACTTAATTATCAAGGCACCTTAGGCCACTTTACAAGCAATCACATGCATTCACAACATTTTACAACACACAAGGCATTGACATCTTGAGCCATATCAAACCCACATCCTCCTACAAAACAAAGTTAGCACATATACAATATACATGATTCACTTGCTCTTAATTAATTTCATTAATTAGAATCTTTGTGCATACTTGTTGCTCAAGTTTTTCGAATGCAAAGAAGGCTTAACCTTAACAACTAATTGTTTAAGCCCTTTTAAATTAAATCCAACTATCAAAACAGAAAGGAGGGTATTTAAGGAGTCTTCTAATTAACATTTCAATAAATTGATTAATTAGAAACTATTTTAACTAATTAAAATACGAAATTCGGGACCCGAAAAAATTCAAAATAATTCGGTCTCCAAAAAATCTGAAATAAATTCAGAGAACTCCTTACAAAGATTGTGATTACCTGTAGAAATCTCAAGGAGAGATCAATTACCATCAGGGAGAACCAAAAAAGACAAATCCTCAGATTGTGCGCGAAGCACCGTTAGAGAAAATTCTGTTATGGGTCTCAATCTTTTGATCTGTATGATCATCCCCTTGATATTTTTCCAGCAAAAAATTTACATAGAAAAATACTACATACAATAGGCTATCATTCCATGAAAAGAAAAACCACAAGTTATATTCAAGATCAACGAGATAACAAGCATTTAAGCAAGGTATCCTGTTCTGGAACAGACCGTCGACCAAAAAGGTTTCACTCGGTTGAGGTATCAAATCTCAATGAAAATCTATGAAATTAATTTTCACAGATTCCAGACTTAAAGGAGAACATTTCCATTTGAACACTTTTCCATAAAAGTTTCTCAATAAGTACAGTTTTTCAAAACAATCAGTTTGTTTGAAAAAACAGATCTGACAACTTCATCACTTTTCATCCTTGAACGCCCACATAAAATCCGAAATATGCAACAAAATTTACATATCCAGAAAGAGCATCAAGTTTAGAATAATCCTATCTAAAAGTTACAGGTACTTTGTATACAAACTTATTTGTTACCAACCACAACAACAGAACTGTGCAGCAGAATAACAGATCTGCGCACCGTTACCGTTTAAATCACTAAAAATTCATTTTACATCGAATTTCAATGATTCCAGTGGGAAAACAACCACAACTCAAAGGGCTACAACCTCCAATAAGAAGGAAAAAATTTCAGAGAGCTTTACACCACGAAAAACAAGCAACAAGACAGAAAACAGCCTTTCCAGGGCCAGCAAGCATGCACATCACTAATTAATTTAATTAATTACGAATTCTCACTTAATTAAGTGTGAAAAACCTTAAGCACAACCTGGCTCTGATACCACTGTTAGGAAATGCTCATATTTTAATTTTAGATTAATTACAACTAATTAATCACCATTAACAACAAGCAAATCAAAAGATCTAGTGCTAAAGCAATCACACATCCAATCAAGAGAGAAGGTAGGAGAAATTGTACCTCTCATGAAATTGTATTCATGAGGCTCGAATCCATGGCATGGGAGTCGATGGGGTGCGTGCTCCACCACCTCCACCATCTATGGCCGCCTCTAGCCCACCAAGGACCCACCACCAAGCTCAAAGAGAATGCTAGTTCTCTTGAACCTCTTGCTAATCACCTTGCTTCTCTTAATTAACTATTTAATGGAGAGGAAGAGAGGTGGGATGCTCAACACATGAGCTAAGAGAGGAAGGGAAGAGCCATGGAGAAGAGAGAAAAATCTCTCTTCTAGGTGGAGGCGCAAGGGAGAAGAGAGGAAGAGAGATGACGGCTAGGGTTTTCTCCCAAAGAGACCCCTTTATATAGCCAACCACTCTCATCCAACCTTCATACTATTTACAAGTATGCCATCCACCCTAAGAGGCCACCTAATGGGCTCTCTTGGGCCATCTTAATAAAAGGCCTTTATTCATTAATTCACCAATTAATGAATCTCCTTTAATTGTCTCTTCATTCTTCCTTAAATCGGGCCTTTAATTAACCAATTAAATAGAAGCCCAATTAGCTCAAACTAATTAAAGTAAGTTGAACATAATTAATTATTAACTCATTAATAATTAATCTATGATTAGCTAATGCATTATATTGTTTCCATATGATCCTTTTAATTTAATTAATTATAACGGTTCATAACGGTATATAATTAATTAATTAACTTATCACATTTCACAATACACATTATTGTGAATAAACAATAAATGCACCAAGTGGTTAGAATCCTATTTGTGCGACCCTATTTGAGGATTTATACTATGTTGGCCATGGAAATAAATCGTTATTTATTTCCAATAATCATAAGCGGTATCTAGCAACACGTTATGACTCCCAATTCGTATAAATAATGTACCGTTACAATATCTCAATCCTGCATAAGAAATAAAAGTATTTCTTTGTTTGATTCTTATGTCACACGATATCTTTGTATAATCCAAGATAGGAATGTGTCATTCTTGCAGATTATACATTTCTTGATCTAGAGCTGATCGTCTAGTTTGCATGCATACGATCCAACTCCATCAAGGGGCCCAAACAGATATCATCACTCACTAGGTATACTAATGAGGGACATACGGTTTTCTTGATGAACAACTTTTCCCCGCACAATTCAAGAGAACATAAATAAAGTCCTTATAGCAGCCTTTATCAGGAATCAACGTTAGACGATATTTATTGAACCTATCCTCATGTGGAAAAGGTGAACATCTCAAACTTAGAATCAAACTCATATGAAATAAACAATGACACATAACACAATCCATATGTTTATTTCATTGGGTCAAGTCCTGTACTATGTTCCAATAACATACACATATGCAATTAAGTTCGTAACTCCTTACTTATGATTTGTAGAACTTAATCATCACTTAACTTGCATACTAATCTTTTATGATAATTAATGTTCCTTGTTAATTATCAAGATTATGGACGATTTAGATTTATTATTGTCATTCTAATGAATGATCCACAGAGATCTACAATTCAGATCCTCAACCTGAATGATCTGTCAATAATAAACTCTAGGAACAAATGATCAAATATCATCATTAACATAAACTAAGAAAATAAGTCATTAAATATTGACTTCTAGGACATAACTCCAACAGCATGGTGGCATTTTGGTGATGGCTGAGGCATGTTGTGTTGCCAGGTTGATATGTGAGGCTCTCCAATGCAAGGATTGTGATGGCCTAAGCTAAGATGGTGGTGACTGTCTCCTTTTTAGTTGGGCTTGAAGTGCATCTCTCCGTGAACTCCAAAAAAGAAAACATGCTATCCTTTTAGAAGTACCTGCTGTCCAGCTTTTTTTTTTTATGCATATAGTTTACTAATGTTAAGTTAGTTTATTTACATATGTACATAATCAATCTATACTTATTTATCACATTGCTTCTATAGATATGTGAAACCAGATGCTTCTAAATATGTATACTGTATAGAAAGAAGAGAAAGGAGAAAGAAGATGAGTTCTGCAAGGAGAGAAAACCTTCTTACTGCACTTAAGAGTTTACACAAGGCAATGGAATAAGTAGTTGCGTACAATGTGAAACTACCCTACTGAAAGTCTTTTTTTTTTTTTTTCAGTAGCTATCCTATTGAACTAAATTGCTTTCTGGATGGTTGCTCGAGTGTGGTTCTTGACAGCGTGTGTGCTTATCATGGGTGTTGTGTATAGGGGTGGGCGCGGTATACCGCGAATACGCGAAATCGTTCCGTTCCGTCCATATTGAACGTGTAACGGAATGGAATTTCGTTACGTTTCGCAAACGAAACATTTAAACGGAATGCATTTCGTCATTCGTTTGTATGAAATATAGTGCAAATATAGCCGTTCCGCGGAATTTCATTGAAACGGAGCGAATACGAATCATTTCGGTCATACCTTTTATTGAAACGGAACGGAAAACGGAACAGTCCATTCCGCTTCCGTTATAAACGTTACCCAGCCCTAGTTGTGTATTGATTGCTTGTTTATTGCATGGCCTGCTGTCTCCTTTTTATAGAGAAATCGAGTTGGTTGCTGTAGGTGGCACCAATTCTGTACATTTTGAAGGAATTGGACAATTCTGCCCCTGGTGGCTACTTTGGGTATTTCCTTTCTTGTTCAACAGGCCATCTACAGTCCCAGGATTCTTTGACATCAATCATCAAGCCTCATACGCGTGCTATTTATCACTGATATTAGTATGGCATTATTCATCTCCAGATTTTACTGATTTCAGTAATTAATAGCTATCTGCACTTTTATTTTTTTTCTTGAGCTTTATAAATTTTATCCGAGATATCCTCTTAGCCTTTTTTTTTTCAGATGCAATGCTTGCAAAAGATTTTCTTTAAGCTGAATGTGAAAGATTGCAGCTAGGCATAATGTGAAATAATGATTTTGCATTTCATAATCTCCTTTAGTTCACTAGTTAGCTGTTGATGATTATAGTACAACAATATAACTGCTACATTCCTTAAAAATCCCATAGCATCTTGTATAGGAAACTAAATAATATATATCCTTAAATATATAGGACCTAAAATCTAAACAGAATATGATATTTACGCGCGCATCATCATATTGGTAGATTTACAAAGAAAAAACTGAACAAGCTTCAAAAGTGATGTGCTTTACAATTAAAACATCGACAAAAATACAACAAATGTTGGTAAAAAAAAAAAAAAACTATTATGACGCATCATGAACCAAAACAAACGCACCTCAAAGACCATCCGCTCAGCTGGAGCGCCTCCTATGGATACATCAAAAAAAACATTGGGATTCTTGGCCTTCCCCATCACTTCACCTCCACGATCGAATCACTAGACAAACTTCTAAACAAATAAACAAAACAAAAATTCTCATCAGATCGGATAAACCATCAACGCCAAACACTAAAGAAGTTATTTAGCATTTCAAATTTTGACACAAAACATTACAGAAACCATATCAACACAACAAAGATAAAGAAGTTACACATTTACCTGGTAATATATGCCTTTGACAGATATGAATGTCTCCCTCAGAGAATGAGCTCAAGATATATAAGTTTGCCACCCGTGGCTCAACCTAAAAAGAGTACATATATAGAAGTTTTTTAAAAAAATTTCTATATCTTTAGAGGCGGTTTTTAACAAAAAACAGCCTCTAAAGATATATTTAGAGGCTGTTTTTTTGTTAAAAACCGCCTCTAAAGATACCATATTTTTACCATATTTTTTTTTTAAATGGTGTATCTTTAGAGGCGGTTTTTAACAAATAACAGCCTCTAAAGATATATTTTTAGAGGCTGTTTTTTAGTTAAAAACCGCCTCTAAAGATCAAATTCGAATTAATTTTTTTTTATTTTCTATTTTTTTAATTAGTTAAATATTTAACTATTTTAACTATTTCTAATACTAAGAAATTTTTAAACATTAAATATTTGACTATTTTTAATAGTTAAATATTTTTTAACATTATTATTTTTAGTATTATTAATATTTGAATATTTTTTAACATGAAATATTTTTTTAAATTCGGATTTGATTTTTAGAGGCTGTTTTTTACTTAAAAACCGCCTCTAAAAATCAAATCCGAAATAAATTTTTTTTTATTTTCTATTTTTTTTAATTAGTTAAATATTTAACTATTTTAACTATTTTTAATACTAACAAATTTTTAAACATTAAATATTTGAGTATTTTTAATAGTTAAATATTTTTAACATTATTATTTTTAGTATTATTAATATTTGAATATTTTTTAACATGAAATATTTTTTTAAATTCGGATTTGATTTTTAGAGGCTGTTTTTTACTTAAAAACCACCTCTAAAAATCAAATCCGAATTTAAAATTTGTTTTTTCTTTTTTTTTAATTAGTTAAATATTTAACTATTTAACTATTTTTAATACTAACAAATTTTTAAACATTAAATATTTGAGTATTTTTAATAGTTAAATATTTTTTAACATTATTATTTTTAGTATTATTAATATTTGAATATTTTTAACATGAAATATTTTTTTAAATTCGGATTTGATTTTTAGAGGCTGTTTTTTACTTAAAAACCACCTCTAAAAATCAAATCCGAATTTAAAATTTGTTTTTTCTGTTTTTTTAATTAGTTAAATATTTAACTATTTTAACTATTTTTAATACTAACAAATTTTTAAACATTAAATATTTTAGTATTTTTAATAGTTAAATATTTTTTAACATTATTATTTTTAGTATTATTAATATTTGAATATTTTTTAACATGAAATATTTTTTTAAATTCGGATTTGATTTTTAGAGGCTGTTTTTTACTTAAAAACCACCTCTAAAAATCAAATCCGAATTTAAAATTTGTTTTTTCTGTTTTTTTAATTAGTTAAATATTTAACTATTTTAACTATTTTTAACACTAGCAAATTTTTAAACATTAAATATTTTAGTATTTTTAATAGTTAAATATTTTTTAACAAAATATGTATAGTATTATTTTTATTTTATTTTTTTTAGAGAAGCTTGACAGTGGCCGTCAAGTAGTTGTATAGTATTATGTTAAGCCCAATTTTTAGGGATTAATTGTTAGATCTAGATCTGGCATTACTACATGAATTAAATCATGTTGGTTTCGATAATATTTTTTTTATTTACAGGATTAAATTGTCATGCAATGAATGTGATATTTTATTATATATCATTGTTTAAAGACAACTTAATATTTGAAGGAAGAATGAAGAAAATCAATTGGATTTTTTCATTCTGTTTGTACTCAATAAAGTAGGGAAAGCCTGATAGTCACAAAATAAATCCTAACCAATATGTTTCTTATACGTATACTATACAAGGTGTCTTCTTTTTTTTTACGATACATTTGACATATTTTATTTTCAACATTTTGTACCCGGTTTGTATCCAAAAATAACATGTTTGAAAAAAAATAGTAAAAAAGAATAAAATATTAGTTTAAAAATAAAAGTAATATAGAAATATTAGTGATAGGCAAATTTGATAAAATATTAGTAATCTAGAAAATTGACATCGTGAAAGTAATAACATTCATTAAATATTAATTAGTTTATAAATAAAAATAATCTTGAAAATATTAAATATGTGCTTATTAAAAGTTTACTTAAAAAAGGATAAATACATATAAAAATTGTAGCAATTGAGCTCTCGATAACTTCATTGTAGTTTGTTTTAGATTTAGTTCAGTTGTGGCTCATCTTTCAATCTTCAATACTATACCCTCTTTTAGCCATCAATAAAATCAGGAGTTCATTTTTATATACCATAAATTTTGAAATTATACATGCTAACATGCATATATCTTGGGCATCATTTTTTTTTTCTTGGATCAATTAGATTTGTTTCATTATCAAATTGTATAAATTATATATATGTCATTATCTTATTAAACATCAAATATTTTAGTATTTTTAATAGTTAAATATTTTTTAACATTGTATATTTTTAGTATTAATAATACTTGAATATTAGAGGCGGTATTTAGTTAAAAACCGCCTCAGAAAATCAATTTCTGATTTTTAATTTATTTACTGTTTTTTCAATTACTTAAATAATTTATATTTGAACTATTTTTAACATCAAATAGTTTTTAACATCAAATATTTTCACTATTTATAATAGTTAAATATTTTTTAACATTTTATATTATTACTATTTTACATAATTGAATATTTTTTATCATCAAAAATTTTTAAAAAATCGGATTATGATTATTAGAGCGGTTTTTTGTTAAAAACCGTCTCTAAAAATCAATTTCTGATTTTTAATTTATTTACTGTTTTTTTAATTACTTAAATAATTTATATTTGAACTATTTTTAACATCAAATATTTGTTAACATCAAATATTTTCACTATTTATAATAGTTAAATATTTTTTAACATTTTATATTATTACTATTTTACATTGTTGAATATTTTTTATCATCAAAAATTTTTTAAAAATCGGATTTTGATTATTAGAGGAGGTTTTTAGTTAAAAACCGCCTCTAAATTCAATTTCTGATTTTTAATTTATTTTTTTTATTTACTATTTTTTAATTACTTAAATAATTTATATTTGAACTATTTTTAACATCAAATATTTTTTAACATCAAATATTTTCACTATTTATAATAGTTAAATATTTTTTAACATTTTATATTAGTACTATTTTACATAATTGAATATATTTTATCATCTAAAATTTTTTAAAAATCGGATTATGATTATTAGAGGCGGTTTTTAGCTAAAAACCGCCTCTAAAAATCAAATTCTGATTTTTAATTTATTTACTATTTTTTTAATTACTTAAATAATTTATATTTGAACTATTTTTAACATCAAATATTTTCACTATTTATAATCGTTAAATATTTTTTAACATTTTATATTATTACTATTTTACATAATTGAATATTTTTTATCATCAAAAATTTTTTAAAAATCGGATTATGATTATTAGAGCCGGTTTTTAGTTAAAAACCGCCTCTAAAAATCAATTTCTGATTTTTAATTTATTTACTATTTTTTAATTACTTAAACAATTTATATTTGAACGATTTTTAACATCAAATATTTGTTAACATAAAATATTTTCACTATTTATAATAGTTAAATATTTTTTAACATTTTATATTATTACTATTTTACATAATTGAATATTTTTTATCATCAAAATTTTTTTAAAAATCGGATTATGATTATTAGAGGCGGTTTTTTAGTTAAAAACCCCCTCTAAAAATCAATTTCTGATTTTTATTTTATTTTTTTTATTTACTGTATTGTTAATTACTTAAATAATTTATATTTGAACTATTTTTAACATGAAATATTTTTTAACATCAAATATTTTCACTATTTATAATAGTTAAATATTTTTTAACATTTTATATTATTACTATTTTACATTGTTGAATATTTTTTATCATCAAAAATTTTTTAAATATCGGACTAAAAACCGCCTCTAAAAATCAATTTCTGATTTTTAATTTATTTTTTTTATTTACTATTTTTTAATTACTTAAATAATTTATATTTGAACTATTTTTAACATCAAATATTTTCGCTATTTATAATAGTTAAATATTTTTTAACATTTTATATTATTACTATTTTACATAAATGAATATTTTTTATCATCAAAATTCTCTTGAAAATCGGATTATGATTATTAGAGGCGGTGTTTTAGTCAAAAACCGCCTCTAAAAATCAATTTCTGATTTCTAATTTATTTTTTTTTATTTACTGTTTTTTTAATTACTTAAATAATTTATATTTGAACTATTTTTAACATCAAATATTTTCACTATTTATAATAGTTAAATATTTTTTAACATTTTATATTAGTACTATTTTACATAATTGAATATATTTTATCATCTAAAATTTTTTAAAAATCGGATTATGATTATTAGAGGCGGTTTTTAGTTAAAAACCAAATTCTGATTTTTAATTTATTTTTTAAAATCAAATTCAGCATTTTTAGAGGCTGTTTTTTATAAAAACCGCCTCTAAAAATACAAAAAAAATTTAGAAAAGTTTTCATTTTTAGAGGCTGTTTTTGTTAAAAACCGCCTCTAAAAATGGGAATTTTAATGCGAAAAATTCAGCATTTTTAGAGGCTGTTTTTTATAAAAAAAACAGCCTCTAAAAATACATATTTTTAGAGGCTGTTTTTTTTAAAAACCGCCTCTAAAAATGAGAAAAATTTCAGCAAAATGAACATTTTTAGAGGCTGTTTTTTCTTAAAAACCGCCTCTAAAAATGGGATTTTTAGAGGCGGTTTTTTATAAAAACCGCCTCTAAATATAAACAGCCATTTTTTTGTTTTTTTTTATTTTTGGCAAAAAAGTTTAGAAACGGTTTTTGTTAAAAACCGCCTCTAAAAATAATCGACAAAAATTTCTAAAATGCCACTAGTAATTTTTAGAAACGGGTTTATGGAAAACCGCCTCTAAAGGGGGCGTCTCTAAAAATAATTTTTGTTGTAGTGAATGCTCCTTTCTTTTTTCTGTAGTTGGGTATAGAGTGATAGGATCTTCTTCTTAATGTGAGGCTAAGTGGATAAATATGGAGATAAAAGAGTAACTTAGAATCTGAAATTTTTCATTCATATATTGATATTTCTCTCTTCTAAGTTCTGAATTTCTAAACAATCTTACATTGCTTATATAGATAAATACTCAACTCTTAATCAATAACATAGTCTTCTAGACAATTAATAACAACAGTTTTCTAAGCTTAATTATTATCCTTGTAACTCTAAATAGTTAAACTCTTTGACTCTTGACCATGCAAAATATTTTATTTTTATTTTTTTAATTCGAGGGCCTGAAAAGGCCAGAAAAGAAAAAGGTCGGGCTAAAAGCCCATCAAAGAAAAGAAAAAAATTGAAGAGGCATCTCTGGAAGCGGACTGGGATCCTCAGCAGTCGTTTAAAACGACTGCTGGGGCAGCCGTTCATGTTTTTTATTAATAATAAATTTTTTTGAAATTCAAATGACGAATCCAAACCGTTCATCTTGTTGAATTTTACGGGCGATGTGTTTTCATATAAGTTTTATAAAATTTAGAATTGATTTGATACTTGATTAAGTGCTTTAATTATGAACGTATTAGAATTAATCAAACCAGGTTCGTTCATTTGTTAATCACTTAATCAAATATCAAATCAATTCCAAATTTTATAAAATTTATATGAAAACGCATCGCCCGTAAAATTCAACAAGATGAACGGTTTGGATTCGTCATTTGAATTTTAAAAAAAAATTATTATTAATAAAAAAGTTAACGGCTGCTCCAGCAGTCGTTTAAAACGACTGCTGAGGATCCGAGTCGCTCTGGAAGCGTCTTCTCCAGGTGACACATTCTCGTTGTGAATAATGCCTGAGCTAAGTGTTGAAACGTCTCTTTCCCCTTTTGAAATATCCTCATCCCTCTTCGTAGAGTTTAAAGTAGACGCCATTGTGCATAAATCAATCAGATGCTGATTCGATCAGGCCATTATCATTGTCTCGAGATTTTCTCTAGCCGGATCAATGCATCAAATCAATGTATTAACCTTTGAAGTGCGGTGATCGTCGATAACGTTCCTTCAATCCAGGCGAGATGTTAATCAGGTATTTCTTTACATCCTCCACGCTGCAGCTGGTTTGATTATCTCTGATGGAAGAAAGAAGCTGAATTTTTTTTTTTTTTTTGAGAAAAAGGAAATCTTCAAATGCTATAAGAAAAATTAAATGCTAAAAACTGAAACTAATTGTCCTTTGTTGACAGGAGGGGTTTGTAGTTGTATCCTGGCTAGGCATTTCCAGCAATTCGTTCAAAATACTGACTACTTAGATGAATATCAGCATGGATGTGCAGCTGTGAGAGTAGAGATGTATCACCATGTAGATTTTGTTGAGTAGTTCTGGCCAGGTTTGCCAAGGTATGAGGCACAGTGAGGGCAGTTCTGTAAGCATGTTGGATAACTAAATGAGAATTTGAGTCTCTAATCAGCTGCCTGATTTCATTGAAAGATGGTATAGCTTTCCAGCAAGGTAAGTCAACTGGTCCATATTCAGACCATGCAAAATACTTAATTAAGCTTACATTTCCAACATAGAGGAGGGTATTGTGACATGTTCTTTTCTACAGCTCAACTTGCCATTTCTTTTGCCTATCAGATTGCTCGAGTATTAACACTAGACATTTATAATCCCTTTCCCTTCTTTCTACTCAAAATTCAGTGTCTGACTGCTCCCTGGATTAGCATGGTCTCATTTTTTTTTTTTTTTTTATTGCAAGATGCCTCATGGCTGCTATTTGTTGGTGAATTCAAACAACTCTTCTTTTACTGACTTTGCAAGCCAATATTATAGGATAACACAATCTCCGGCTTGTTATTTCATTCTCTCTTTTTTTGTTGGGTCAGTGTATTCTTGAGACAATTGTGTATAGCACCCGATGCAATCATAACTATTGCCATGGAGTCAAGGACTTTCATCACAAATCCCTCAATTAATCATCTTGGCCCCACCGCATATGCTTCACTGTTACTGCTAGACAATGAACTTGAATTGTTTCAGCCTAAGTTATCTTAAGTGAATGGTCATGGCTGTTCCACGATTTCAAAATTTAATTAACCATTTTCTCAAATTGATGCTTCAGAAATCAACACAATCAGTCCCTCATTGTTACCAAGCACTGTGTCCATGTTCTCGTTGCTCTATTCCCCTCAATTTACAGCATCTCCTTTTTTAATTATGGGTCTGTGCCACATTAATTGGAGAGGAAAAGAGAGATTTCTAGCGGGATTCCCGCTCTCCTTGGCAGCATGCTTCGGTGACGATAGATAAGTGATGAGAAAGGGGTCGACGTGGCCTTGTCTGTGAGTAAGTGGAGAGGAAAAATTTGTCTTAGTGTCTCACTGTCTCAGCGCGAGAGAGAGAAATAGGAGTGGTGACCCTGTACAAGTTTATTACCCAGTTTAATGATTTATTTTTTTTCCTGACCTTATTGTAACTTTTTTTGTATATTATTTTTTTTTTCTTTTTCAGGTTCTTCCTTCAGCTTCTATAAGCTACTTGGTTTATGAGGTGATGAAGATAGTTCTCAAAGTAGAATGAGAAAGGTCTACCAGAAAGTATTTCAGTTGTTGAAATTTTCCATTTTTAGAGGAGAGTTTTGTTTTGGTCACTCAGCTAAGCTAATTGGCTTTCTCTAGATTAGAGTTCCTCTAGATCAGTCTGTAAATACTATGGAGAGGAAAAATTCATCTGTCGGTTGACCAGATAATTATGATAGTATTTTAGGGGTCAACAGTATCATAGCAACATTTATGCAATATTTAATATACACTAGTGTGCGCTCGCGCGTTGCGCGATCTATTTCTTTATTTATTGGTTGTTAATAAATTAGTGATATAATATATAGCAGTTCTTGTTAAACAAAAGTGAAAGTAAAGTCACAATTTACAGGAAAGGATTAGTAATTGCAAGTAAAATTGTCCAATCTCACTGCATACATTAAGGAGGTACTTTTAGCAATAAAAATTGAACATATATATAAGAATATTGTTCTACACCATTAATGCTTTTTTTTTTAATGAAGCCTTTAGGTGCAAAGTTAATCAAAAAAAAAAAAACAGGTACAAAGTCCATAACGAGGATAAAGTCGAAAAAAAAAAAAAAAAAAAAAAGAGCCAGCTTCTCCCCTGATTACCAACCGAATACCCATAATACCCCTAAGAACAAAGTACAAACTACTAACCAAAATACAAAATAAAAGGGAGAAAAATCACCAATAACCATGCTCGTACTGTAATCCCTCTAATAGCCTGCATAATCTATCAGACCCTCTTGAAAAAGGTCCAGCTGCACGGCAACCTTCATTTTGGCAAGTTGTTGCGCATAGGGAAGTTGTGCCAGGAAACACCTCTTCTTCTGGCTTGATTCACCAAACTGTGCACATCCCTGAGTCCCTACCTCCTGACAATTCTGACTTGTATGTTCCTTGCATTTGTGCTATGAAATCGCTCATCTTTTGTACCTGCGCCACAGCGTGCCGACCAAGTAAATTTTGACAATCACTAAAATTCACTAACTTTACCACTATTTTGCAGTCAGAAAGCAATAAAATTTTATGTTGCCCCATGAGCATTGCATAATCAATTGCCTCAGCTAAAGCTGTCGTTTCTGCATGAAATGGGGAGTGAGCATGAAAAGGGCTTCAAGGCCATGTACTTTAACTCCACCATTAATGTTCATTCATCAGAAAAGAAGTCAATAGAGTCATGAAGAGCACAGAGCTTTCTTGCAGCTAACTGCCATCTCTTTTGTCACATTAAATGACTGAATGGAAATCCAAATTACTTGCAAAATCAAGAAAAATTCATACATCACCTAGTGGAAAAAATTATATTTATGTCCCTAACCTATAGGAATAAAATCACCATACCTGAAATTTGATCATCATTTAATTGAACAGGAATAGAGCTTCCTCGACCTGTAGAATGCTATGTCAATTGAGAATGCTCCTATTTCTCTTGTGACAGTGATGGAGTCGACATGTCGTAGGTTCCTATTTCATCTTAAACTCTCATGCTATTAGATGGATCTGTTGTGACTTATGACTAAGAAGAGGGACTTGTATGTTGAGACTTGTATTTATTTTTTTTGTAGAACCATAATCAAGCAAACAAAGCCCCTAATTTTTTTTTTTTTTTTTATTTGTAAAACCGTCTCCCTTTACTCATTTACTTGGTAAAAAAACGCAGCTGAATGGTTACATTGCAAACGAATAAAACCAACAGAATCGATGCCTTCTTTTTTTTTTTTTGCAAAACTTAATTTTTGAAAAAGCAGAAGAGATAGAGAAAACCAAGAAGAACACAAGCCAGGAGAAGAACAGTGTCTTGACAGCAATCCCTCAAGTTTCCAACCAAATAACCTGCAAATTACATAGAAACAAAGTCGATCAGCCCAACACTAAGCGTAAATCGAAAATCCCATTGAAGAATAGTAATAAAAGAAAGGAAGTCGATTAGAAAATTAGAGATAAATGAAGAATCACAACCAAGGAAGAAAAGCCGGAACAATAGAGAAGAGAATGGGAGGCAGAGAGAACAGGAGAGGGAAGAAAAAGAGGCGTAAAGTAAGAGGAGGCGAGAGCAGTAAAGACCTCAATTGTCCATCGGTTGTCAGTAGAGAGCGAAAAATTGTGAGAGGAGCGAGGAGCGAGGGAGTTGTATGCACAAACACCATGAAGGATCCAATCATCCAAGAGGAAAAGGAGAGGAGAACCGTGCAGAAGCCAAACACGGAGACCACCTGCCGATGAGTGATTCGTACCTGCACTGCCATCTGCCTGGTCCTTCGGCTGGACCCAAGCGAGAGAAGGGGAGCGGAAAAGGAATTAAAAGCGAGAGAGAAGGAGAACCATCCAGAAACCTAGAATCAGACGATCAAGATGAAAATAATCGGACGGGAAGGATGCACACACGCTGATTGAACGGTGAGGATTGAGTACTGTACTGAGAACTGTAGGGTTACAGTACCTTCGGATGCGGATCTAATACTCGGTTTTAATATATGTATCTTGATATAGTAATCTGAATCAAATTTGTGGTTTTACAAGAATTCAAATGTGTTGTTGATTCGTGATGATGTCAAATAAATTTGGTGATGCGGTAACAAAATGGGTGATGTTTAAAATAAGACGGAAAAGCTCAAATTGCAACTCTTAGAAAATACTAGCAAAAAAATGTGCAAATAAGAAAACAAAATAATTGATATAATTTTTGTTTCTTTTCACTTAAGGTTTACCATTTACACCACCGATCAAATTAGATTTTAAAAATCAATGATTCTCCCAGTCTGAAATAGTTTACACCACTCGTCTAATTGTTTTTAAAAGACTCTAACACCACCGTCTTTTCTCAAAGAAAACAAGTTAAAAATTTTAGCTAGAAGTGAAAGAGATTCTAAAATAAATAATTTTATTATTAAAAATATTGATGCAAAAGAGCAATTGCACCTCTTAAAAAGTCAATGATAATTGTGACTTGTTACTATTACAATATAAGATGGAAGATATATAATTCTTGTTGTAAATGAAGCAAGGTTGCGATACAAGTACAAGTTGATTATTTTTTCTAAAAGTAGTATAAACTAAATGTCGACTAATTTTTTAGGAAAAATACTTTTATCTATTTATATATAAACTATGTAAATCCATTTCCTTTCCACACTTCTGTAAATAATATCATGTAATTAGTACCAGCAGTTGTGGTGACCCTGTACAAGTTTATTGCCCAGTTTAATGATTTCTTTTTCTTCCTGACCTTATTGTAACTTTTTTTGTATATTATTTTTTTTTTTCTTTTCAGGTTCATCCTTCAGCTTCTATAAGCTACTTGGTTTATGAGGTGATGAAGATAGTTCTCAAAGTAGAATGAGAAAGATCAACCAGAAAGTATTTCAGTTGTTGAAATTTTCCATTTTTAGAGGAGGGTTTTGTTTTCGTCACTCAGCTAAGCTAATTGGCTTCCTCTAGATTAGAGTTGCTCCTTGGCAGACATTTAATAATACTGAATAGAAAATAGGTTCTCAGAACTTGTGAACTTGTTTTTTATTACTGACATGGAAATTACACAAGGCAATTTTTCGGATTGTCACATGGGAGCAAGGATGAATGCAACAATGCAGAGAAAAGGATTTTTGGTTGGCAGAAATAGCTTTCATTGAAGTTGTCATTATTTTGGTTAAACTGTGTTTTGCTTCAAATATATTGACATCCAAATCCAAATACTGTAAAGAGTATAAATAATTGCATGAAGCGTTTTAAGGCAACTTGTGCCAAATTAGTCCGCATAACAGGCATTTGGTTTTACTAAGGAACAGTGTGGTTTTGGGGAGTTAATTGTTTCAAATTTAAAATATTGTAAAAATGATACTGATCTATACCCAACTTGTATAGAGATCAAAAGTATAGTCTGTTTTTTGCCGTTTGTAATTATGTTTGATTAGGTCAGTCGGCCAGTTTCACATCAGCAAAGGGTGACCTTTTAAGGCTAATGAATTGTAAAAACCTGTATGGCCTAGGTTCAGTCCCCGTATTTATTTCTTTTTGCCACTATTGAACCCCAAACTTCTTCATTTTATTATGATTTGGAAATCACCTCTCTGGATCGAAGTAAAAGGTCGGGAAGCGGGGATACAATTGGTAGGAGTCTCCAGATTGCACCGTAGATCGAGCTAGTAGAATTCTGTAGTATTCTAAAATACTAAAGAAATAATTGTGCTGACCAAATTGAGTGCTAGTATATTATTTACTGAGAATTATAACAAACTCTTTATTTTTTTAACAGAGGAACTGAAAAACACAAAGCAAAGTACAAAATCAAATGGGTAATACTACACAAATATTGGATCATCTTCAACACCAAACACAAGTTCATAACAGTAATATCAGAAAGATAGCTGCCTCCTCTTATAATGAACTAAAATTTTATCAGAACCATTCCATTCGCCTTTGGGAAAAGATGAGTCGAGGTCAAGTTCATAATTGCGGATCAAATAACTCCATATTGTCTTCAACTTGTTGTATGTGAATGTTTCACCTGGGCAGGGGTGCCTCCCTCCCCCAAAGGAGATATCAGAAAATAATTGGCTCGACATTTCCTTCTCTACGGTCGACAAGTAACGGTCGGGATTATACCTCTCAGGGTCCTTGTGTAAATAATCGAGCCAACTTGCCATAACTGGAGATGTAGCCACAATGTGGCCTTTTGGAATTGTGTACTCTTTACCATCCCTTGTAGTTACCCTGAATTCTTTCTGACAGTAACGAGGCGTAATGATGGTAGGAGATCCTAGCCTAATAGCTTCTTTGATGCATCGGTACAAGACATCCATCTCTCCTAGAATGTCAAAATCTATCTTTGACCCGTGACGATGTGCCACTGCCTTTTGCTCCTCTAAAGCTTTTGAAAAGTACATCTTATTTTGAAGAAGGAATACCCCGGTTCGTATTGCTGCATTTGCGGTATTATACTGGCCAGCAAACAAAATAGCAAGTAAGATACCAGTAACTTGCTCATTGCTGTTACGTTCACCATCTTTATATGTTGATTCGAGTAAGATTTGTAATAGATCTTCTTCTGATTGAAGTGATTTTTTTCGAGAGTTGATTATGTTTGAAAAAATATGGTATAGCTTGATTCTAGCCCTGTCTCGACGATTGTGAGCAGGAATGGGAAAGTATGGAAATATAAAACTGATCGGAAGCACTCCGCCAGCAAGATCTCGAATGAGAGAGGAAACTTCCTCATTGAGGTTTCCTCTAACATCCCTTCCAAGCAAACTCCGAGTAGTCGTTAGAGTTATGAGATGCTCAAGCTCGTGCCTCAAGTCTATTGTTCCACTATCTGGCCACTTTGAAAAGTAGTCCTACAAATGGCATGCATAGATTCATTAGGGGTGAGTATGCGCATAAAATGGTAAGAACATTTTACTTAAGAAAGCCTGTACCAGTAAAACGATTTTGAACATGTGTAACTCTCACTTAAGATTGGTTTTATATTTGTGGAAAAAAAAAGCCTACACATATTGTTGAAGAACACGTGTTTAGTTTAGATCTGTGTTATAACTATCCTTGACCGAAAATAAGTTTACCTTAAATAACTATTCTAAAATAATAGCATTAATTTCTCTGTTTTTAGAAATTCGGCAAAACTATACCAGTTTTGAATGTTTGTTTTGAGCAGTTCTGACAAAATGCATGCATTCAAAACATAACCTTGAAATTTCTAGTTAACATATAAACGGAGTATGCATCCAGAAACTGAGATTAGGTTTTTCAGATTTTGGAAAACGAGAACATTTGTGTTATTTTGATAAAATTTAGCTAATAAGTGCATACCTGGGCTTCAGCTAAAGTCTGACCGATATAATACCGCAACATCTGTGGCCTCAGCCCTTTTGTTAGGAACTGAAATTGTTGTCGCCGTTTCTCTGTTGAAACTCCATAAGCAATACCTGGTCCAAACATCGGTACTGAGAACTTGAACACCTCCTCTTGGCTAAGCTCAGAATCAGCAGCCGTATAAAAGTGCCTTGACACCTCCGGGCCGATCAGCAATGTGACACTCTGGCCGAGCACTTTTATAGTGAACACGCTTCCATATTTCTGGTAATTTTTTCTTATCAAATTAACAGGGTCTTTCGTCAACATGTATAGTGCACCTACCAGTGGCCAAGCCTTCACCACTGGTGGCAAGTGTCGGCTCTTTTTGAAGTTGTTCTTCAGTATCTTTTTAAAATAAAATGTTGCTAAAATCAGAGAAAGGGCACTCAAAAGGATGTACACCATGGTTTACAGGGAAAGAGAGCTACTTAGGAATTTGAGTGGTAGATGAGTCCAACCTTGTGTTGCTGTATATATAGGCAAGTTGATACAAATTATATTGGAGTGCTACAAGTTCATTTGTTGCATATATTGTCTAATTATGTCTTGATACTTACGGTCTCCTCTTCAGCTCCTATATGTAAACTTGGAGAGGATCTCACTGATATAACAACTGTTTGATCCTGTGGCCGTGTGGACCTCATCACATAAATTTATAGGTCAAAATATCATTTATATTGGATCTGAATCTTGTTCTTTATCTATTTTGAAGGCTCTGCATCTGATTCTTACCTTTTATAGTTTTAAATTTCTCAATCGGAATAAAAAAATCAGCATGTAACCTGTATGTAAGAAAATCGATAAATCATACCGAATGCGGAAACGTGTTAGGATCTCCTCTTTATTTGGGTTTCTTCCGCACCAAGCCATCGCCGCTTGCTCTCGTTGCGCCATAGCCCCGTCTTCTACTATCGCCAGTGGAGATTGACAACAATCTCACACTATTCACAGTACAAGTGCCAGACTCGACTTCTTCTCAACACTGTAGAATAGCTAGGAATCAGATTGTTCGATCATGTTGGATAACCCTTACAGAAACTCAAATTTTTCTCTGAAAAAAACATGTTTTATTATCAGAAAATTATGAAGATAGTAAAAGTTTGCTAAAAAGTATGTTGAAACAATATATTTATTCATATAATCCGCAGCAAACACGATACAAGCATATCAAATTAAACAGAAACAAAATTTATAAAACCCAGAGGTAATATTTTTTTGTTAATCTTGCATATTATTAATAATTCAGTAGTGATAGGGAGGGCCGGTTGGGGCATTCTCGTGAACCGAGTCTTCTCCATCTCTGCCCTACAATTACTTAGCAATTCGTGACCGTGTTCGTTTTATGTGTTATGTCTTCGAACTCTAGTGACGTGTGCTGTGTCTCTGACAATCGAGCTTATAGCTAGGTATTGTACTTTGTATATATCTGTGATAAGAACAGCATGTTGTATACTTGTATTTTCATGTGTAATTTTTCTCACATTAGGCTGTTTAATTTTCATTGTAATCTCCGTACGTAACATCTTCTAAGATGTTCACCTAAACCTTTTATAAATAATGAAAATTCCTGACGTTGGCTGCCTTCGAAAAAAGAAAAGCATGCTGTTATTTTTTATTTATGAGATAAAAACGGGCCTACTCTCCATAAAGGGTGTTTGGTGACTTGTCGCATTATTTTTATTTCTCTTTTTAAAAAATTTCACGGTTTATCACTGTACTATGAGTTTATGACGAAAGATACGGTAGATCAATATTAAAATCATGACGGTCGTAATTGATATATTCACCATATCTAGTTTTTATATATTTTATGTTCTTGGTGGACAATGTGAAATATCCACGATCTGGACTGATGACGGTAATTGATTTGAACACCCTTGATTTAGTCCGAACACCCTAAAATAGTTTGTTGGACCAAATTACCCCTGGATATCGAAAAAGTATTTGCTTATCTGGAATTTCTTATTAAAAAATTTAAGTAACGCGCACCCATTGACCACCATCATTCCAAAACTCTCAATCCATACAAAATCAAATCGATCGATGCATTTATGCACAACTCGTGCTCGTGCACGCAGCTTGCGACCAAGTAAAATTTATACTTCTAAATCAGAGATCTGAAAAAAGAGAGTGCATTTTAGTTGGGAGCGGAGTGTTCGAATAAAAAGGTTAATTTTATAATTTTGAAAAATTTGGGAATGTTCGGACTAAATGAAAGAGTGTCCGAATCAATTTCCACTAATGACCGTCGATCTGTTTGAGAGCCATGCACCTTAAAGAGAAAAAGAAAAAAAGAACCTCTAAAACTTTCTCTAAAATTATTTTTTCCTTATAGCCAGAGCCACAGCTTTCTGTGAAGCGGGTAACATAGAACCTCTAATGGGTAAACTGTGATGCTGGAAGTTTTCGGTTCTGTTTCCCCTTAACGTTTCTTTTTTACATAATTCAAGTTTTACCATTCAAAAAAAAAAAAGCATGATTCAAGTGCCATAAATAGATAGTAGAATACATGATGCAAGAGGTATGAAAGTTTTAACTTTTAAGTTATCCTTTCTTCACAATTTTATTTTATGATGCAAGAGGTATAAAATTTTATTTTGTTCTGAAGGCAACTGTTACAAAGCACCTCCACAATAAGGACTAAATATCGTTTGAGAAAAAAAAAAAAAAACTTTTTCGAAAATACTGGACTCATCTTTTTGATATCTACTAATTTTCCAAAAACAATCTATATATTTATATTTACGATATTCACCGTTTATTATTATTTTAGTAACAATAATACTTAACATCAACCGATTTGCTAACTTAAATATCGTATTTACATTATTTTTTTTAAAAAAATTTTTTTTTTACATTTTTTTTACTATTTATTAATGTGTAATTGTAAGATTGTCATTTTTGACATGCGGTTAAATTTTTTTAACCATTTTAATTTATTTTTAAAAATCTAGAAGAAATTATTAAGAGAATTCTGAAAGTACTAAAATTAATATCCTACAAAAATTTTAATATATAGAGTAAACAAACACCTTAATTTTGGATGTTTGGATATGAAAATTATAAACAACCTTAAACTAATATTAAATTTTGATAATAAATCGAAAATAATAAAAATATTTTAAATAACCTCTCAATATCAGATTCTGAGAATCCAATACAAATTTTAAGTAGTGTCGGATTTTGAGAATTCAATACAGCTTAGTATCAGAATCGGATTTAGAGAAGCTGATACTAAGTTTTCCTTTTATAGTTGAAGTCTGATTTTTATTTTTCTGACTTTGACCGAACAACGCAAAGCGACACTTAGATTGAGTAATCAGTTTTAATTATATAACTATATAAATCTCAGGAGGAATGAGCCGTGTGTGAGTTACTGTGGTTAACTCACGCAGATTTTATGTGGCCAGGCTGCTGTATTTTTGGTGCGGCGTGATTTTTTTGTCTGGATTTTTTGTAGTAGTTTTTGTATAATATTTCAATAGTATTCTCAATTTTTATGATATTTTTTATATAGTGTTCTGAATTTCGTAAAAAAAATTATATGTGCGACATTTGCTGTATAGTTGATGTCATCATTATTTGTTAGTATTTGGGCCGTACTTGGCACTCAAATCATACTCAAACCCTTAAATTGCTTGACAATTTGCCTTATTTTTTCAGGATTCGGCTCTGCCGTCGTTTCTTCTCCATTATTTACAGGTTTTGATGACTTTTGGCGATATATGGGCTAGTAGATGGATTTTCAGCACTTGCAGCACGCTAGACGACTCATTCTTAGCATTGGAGGCTCACCTCGGACCAAACTTCCACCAGTTTGGACCGATCTGTCTCCAACTCGGACCGAAGTGCCACAGCAATGACCAGCCTCGACTTTCTCTCTAGTTCGGACCGAACCCTCTCTGCTTCGGATTGAACCCTCTCTGCTTCGGACCGAACTGGACGCCGACTCAGCCATTTTGGAAGGTTTTAATGCATGGAAACTCATGGATTTGGTGGATTTCTTTCCCAGGTGCCCAAACCTCTTCTGCAAGCATCTGTCTATGCTATATAAAGCCTCTCTCTGCCACAGGAAAAGCTCTCTTGGAACCCTAGCCTCCATACACCTTTCCTAGCACATCTTCCACGCCAAAGTCATCCCTAACCTAATTCTTGAAGCGACGGCAGCAAGAAGGAAGTTAGCACCACCTTTGCAACACCCCACTGCCTAGGAGTTTGAAGACAAAGTACAAAAGGAGTATTCGGTTTATTCTCCTTATGTTTTTATCTTTTTTCATGGGCTTGTATCTTTATTTTATTGTTATGATACTTGTTGTTTGTTTTATTACTATGTCAGACTAAGTTTATGTTGTCTTAGGAGTAAGGTAGTAATTTAGGTTTGGATGTTGTGATATGACTTGTTATGCTATGATATATTTTATGACTTGTTGTTGAAATCTATTGTTATTGCTTATTTTGATCTGTTTGTTTCATTCCTATTAACTTCTAGTTGTACGGCCGCATCTAGTTAAGTCTAAAGTAGGATAAACAAGTAAGAGAGAGAGTTAAGTATTTGGGATAAATTGTAGACTCGAGAGAGTAGATTAGTTGACACCAAAAGTGTAACTTTTAGATAGTTCAAAAGACATCTAACAACAACAGTTGTAGATTGGTTAGATCCTTTACCAAAAGTTAAGGTCTAGTTTGTCTATTTTAGGTTAGGCTGTGATTTAACCAAGATCTAGTCCAAATACGCGAAAGTTGAGGTCCAGTATCCTAGGTCTAAGCCAGTAAACCCTTGCATAAAGTATAGATTAGCATAATCAACCATATTCACGCACCTTTTCTTACTGTCTGAGTCGAATCCAGTCTGCTTTGGACCGAACTGGACACGGTTCGGATCGAAGTAGGTCCAGTTCGGATCGGACAGAGAGGTAATTGTTTTGAAAACTTAGGTTTGTGCATGAAAGTGTCTTGTCTAGGTTTTTGATTTCCAAATCGAAGTGAAACATGAGTCCTGAGACGTCTTTTTATCTTGTTAGAAAACCCCAAAATCATCTTTTAAGTTTACTTTATTACTTTAGTTACTTAATTCATCGAAAATACCCAAAAATATCTACTTTGTTGCACTTAGTTTTGTTTAAAGTTTGGTTACTCGATTCACTTAGATTTATTTGTCTAGATTTTGAGAAAAGGTAAGTCCGGTACTCATAATCCGTCCTTTGGGTTCGACCCTAAAGCTTTACCCCTCTAACGAGTAGTGAGGTTGAGTCTTAGGTATATTTTTTTTTTGACCTAGGGTTTAATTCCTTCATCATTAGTTATCAATCTTGACCACACGGTTGCTGATTTCATTAAGAAACAATTTAATAACATATTCGTAGAGGAATGAATCGCGCAACATGCGAAATAAGAGCTAGTATGGGTTAAATTGACTTCTTCTGACTATGGGAATGGCACAAGTTTAAAAAATGTCTCTACTTTTCTTCTAGCAAAGCAATAGGTTAAATTGAGTGCTCCTTTAATATCTTTTTTCGTTGGTATTTTAGTTAAAGAGTTTTATTATGGGTTGATGTATGTCCACGTATAATCAAGCGAAACTTGATTAAATAAAAAGCATTTAAAAAGAAGTCCTACATACATTTTTCATTAAATTTAGGTATGGACTTCAATTTAAAATAATTTAATAGGCAATATTGATATTTAAAACAAATCACGTCTCTTTGATTCACAGGGGTAGTTTTAAAAAGAATATCAAAATTAATTTATTACAAATTTACCAATCAAAATCAGGTTCACGATATTTATAAGTATATTAATTTCAAGTCTCGGTGGGACTGTAGACAGAACTGTAGAAATTCTCTCCAATCCCAGCCGTCCGTTCTTCTTTCGCCTCCAATACATTTTCTTTCAGTCTGATGGATTTCATCGAATTCACATCCTCCCCTCGCTTCTTGTTGGTTGGAGAAACCAACAACGATTCTGGTCATGGCCGTCCCTTTTGCATTAGGTGAGGAGAATAATGCAAGTTATTTATATTTCTTTTTTGCTCTTTCATTTTTCTGGGTTAAGGTGAAATCTTGATGCTTTGATTATTTTTCTAGGTTTTCCGCTGTAACAATAGAGAATAGAGAGGAATAGAAAATGTATTTCAGAATTTTTGCAGTCTTTACAAAGGCCAGATACGCCTCTATTTATATGAATACGAAGAGAATTAATGCCCTAATTTCACTAATTCCTGTTGGTTGCTATCCATCTGACTGCAGTAAGATTTTGTGTTCATGTATGCGCTGGAATACCAGCTGTGCTTCTGTTGTGCAGATGGTCCAGAGAGTCTTCAACTGATATGCTGATATTTCCATCAGTTTATTGGAATCGGAGGTGTCCAGTACTGGTATAACAATGGCACAAAGGATTTGGTCTAATATGTTCTGATATGTTCCAATTTGATCTGGTATGTGCTCTTTCCCATTTGACAAATAATCAAATTCTCCTTATCATAAAAAAATGGTTAATCAGGGGTACTCAGTTTTTTATTTTTTTTCTAATATGTGGATAATATATGTTTTGTACACAGTTATAATTGCTCTAATTTTAAGTTTTTCATTTTCCTTTACTAAATATAGTGTAATTCGACAGTATTTGATGGGCAAAGAACATACTAATTAGAAGAGTGCTATGATGTTTAGTGCTTGCTCGGTGAGTTTGCTACCATGTGATTATCATATTTATCATTTTTGGTTCCTTCGCATCCACAAAATAGTGTTGTCGGTCTTCCTGTGGAGTTCCTTTCTTTGTCCCCCTTTTTCGTTTTTGTTTTTCGGGAATTTCTCTTGCACGGTTGGAAATTTGGGATTTTAAGTTTTTCATCTTTTTCTTCCTAATTTGCTTTCAAATTGCGCAGTCGCACTCAATTTTTATCTCATTTCTCTTTCTTATTTCTCTATTGCAGCTTTCAAGGTTGTAAATCTGGAACTTTTGGTGGGTGTTTCCAACCAGTTTTGGTACCAGTTTCCATCCTTATTTAGATTTCATACCGTCTTCACTCATGTGTTATTCTAAGGTCAGACTAAATTGAAGTAAGATGACTTATTTCTTGCCTGGATCAAACTTTATGTGCGCAAATTATGCAGCAATTTCTTGCCTGATCACGCTTTGGGATGGCCATAGTAATACCAGTATGACTGTGCTGTGTCTATTTAGGTCTCTGTGGGGTTGTATTCGGGGACATGGCGAGGTCAATAATTCACAAAAAATTGTGCCAATTGTCTAACAATTATGTCTGTTCTTTGCTTTTCCAGGTTTGTTGCGGATATTGTCGTTCTTAGTTTTCAGATTGGTTCGGCAGGAAGAGGCGTGCTGTTGTGCTGGTATTTCAGAACAGATGTCGTGCAGCTTTTGACGGTGAGCCTGAGGAATTTGGATTGCTATTGAAAAAACTATGGCTCAGATTTATTTTTATGTTCTATTGCGTTTTGGGCATGCTCTTATGGTTTTTTGATGTTCTATCTTTGGTGGAAAATAAAATATACTGCTCTGAACTGTTATTTTTCCTTTTACGGTTTCTGTTTGAATTGGTGCATGGTGGTTGAAAGCACAACAGCACGTGAAGGTTATTTGGAAAATCTATCTTCATTTTTATGGATGTTTTTTGGCTTTTCACGTCTCAAAGCGTGAATGGTTATTGTTTTGTTTTTATACAATGGGTCATGGAGTGCTGGAAATTGTGTTCTTTGAGGAGTTTTGGCTCCATAAATTAAGGGCTTTTACCAAGGATTTTCATCATAAAAATACTAAATGCAATCAGTGTGTAGAGGCCTACTGTTAATAGCCTATTATTTACATAATAGTTTCAATCGTAATAGTTCTGTGGTGCGATCAGTGTGTTGAGGACTATTATACTATTCTTCTCGGAGTTTTGGGCCCACAAATTAATGTTGTATTCAATCTTCTTTTAGAAAATATTATGGACTTGGCAGATTTGATATGGTGCCGGAAAGTTTTTTGCCTATCACAGTTTTGGTGTTGTGAAAGGCAGCATGAAAACTAGCTCATTCTGTTATTCTTTCCTTTGTATTTTACAGGTACTGATCTTTTAGTCTGTGCTGTCTTCATTCTCTACTGCTCTAAGGTTTGTAGCTTTCTATTTCTTTTCTTATCGTTTCTCAGAACTGATATTGGACCTTGCTAGGTTGGTGCCTAATATTTAATTTTTTTTCTCCTCTTTTTTATCGATTCTACTCATGATGATGTGCTCTCAACTATGTTTTGCAGCTTCTTTTTGCTTCCCCTGCTGTGTATTGCTCTTGCTGCTACAGCTCCTTTCTATTATAAGATGTGTTTTTTAGGTGAATGTGATTTTCTTAGTTGCTGTCATAGGAATTCCCATTTAGTGTAGGTTTTATCATTTTTGCTATCATTCTTAGTTGCTGTCATAGTATACAGTTCAATACATCAACTGGAATACATCATGCTATGAAACTGACAAATATACCCTCATTGAACAAAGTTGGTTAATGAACAACTCTTGATATGTTTGATTTGTAAAAAGCATAGAGTCTGTTAATGAAGAACTCAATTGGCTAAGAATATCAGTCCTGACAGTTTGATATGTTTGATACTCAAATGCTCTCAAAAAAAGTGATGGTCGAGCATTTGATACAAACAAAACAAATGATCATATTTCTGAGTATGGTTTTGGTCTGCTTCGATCCATATGCCTGTGTTATTTAATAAATGCAGTGGTCTAATTTAATTATGAAAGATGTTGCTTTGATTATTATAAGATGATTCTTATTTTTTGGCTTTTGCAGCACTTGGCACAAAGTACAAAGGCAACTAGGAAAATCAAGCTCAGAAAAAAGGCAAGAGAAATGTTAACTCTTTCATTTCTTTTCCTTTTCATCACTGAACCAAAAAAGTATGCGATAAAAGATAAGATTTGTTTATGATATGTCTGGACATTTACACCAACTTTAATCATATATATTCTCCGAGTGGAGTATTAATTTCTCAAGAGTTTTGTGCAATATATATTTTGTGGACCATTATAACAGCTTTAATCATTTACAATTTTCCCTTTTACTATGGATTGGGTTGTGTTATATTTTCTATTTAAATCTATTTTTTATCGAATTTATCCAATTGAAGGAGTGTTTTCTACAAGTTAATTTTAAGTCTTTATCGCACAAAGCCTGATCCCTTATTCTTTTGGACTTTGGTAAAATTTAGGTGACAACCGGATTTTTGTTGGTGTAAAAGGCTGCTGATATAAATCAATTATTTGAAAAAAAAAAGATCCCAATAATGATTACAAGACATGTTAAAATGCAATGGCCACATTCTTCCAATAATTGGTACGTGCTCCTTTTTGTCTTTCTGCATCTCTTGCTTTGCTTCCTTGCTGTATGAATTATGAAACAAAAACAGTGATGCAACCATTGGTTTGCTATTTTTTTCAAAAAAATAAAATAAAATATTAAACCTTTATTTTTCAGTCTAAGAGGTTGATTTGTCTAGGGGAGCTTAATAGTGATCCCAATTAGCATCATAGATACAGCCACCTGTTCATTTGACCCGTTGATACTGGATGTCCCTACGAGTTAGCTTGATGTACTTCTTTTTCTTTTTTCATGTATCGCGTTGAATATATAAAAAAAAAATGTAATTAATCAGGGACAAATTAATACTAAATAGCAAAGGTCATGATTATATATCTTTATAGTTTGACTATCCTAACTATCCATTTTTAATCATGATGATTATATTTTTCTGCACATGAAGTTATATAAAGAGGCACAGGTCACATGTTGCTCAAATACAGTACTACCAGACCATGCCACCGCACGTTTTCTTTTTTCTTTTTTCTTTTTTTTTAAAAAAAAAAAAAGAGCCACATCATGCCAATCAGCTGCCAATTTTAGCATGAGACACTATTGTCCATGGCAAAAAATATAGCAATGTCAGTACATGAGCACAATATCAGTACATGAGCACAATAATAGAATCAACTACAGCTCAACTTTCATCGTGCGAAGCGCGATGCATTAGCTAGTTCTACTCTAATTCACAAAATTATTTTCAACACAAATTGGACTATAATTTTTTCAAACATCATGTCTTTGATAATTATTTTACAACCATCCATAAATTTAGGGAAAACATTTTAGTCCGTTGCAATTAATTTAAATTGAATTGCTTTACTAAAATATATAAAAAAATCAATTACAAATTAATTTATTATAAAAAAATAAAAATTAACTTAAAAAAAACTCATGTATCTAGTGAGCTCGATGAGCCCCCCTAGTATAATATAATATAGGATCATTCTATGGTGGACAAAAAAATCATCAATCTAATTAGTTATGGATCATCCAATTTTACAAATCTGAAAAAAAAGTAAAAATTCAGAAAAATATAAATTTAATTTTTAAGGAGATTTTAATATATAAATCACATTGAGTGGTTCAGATCAACAGTTTGAAATTTTAACAGTTGACTTTTGGTTTTTGTTTGACATCAAACATAGTTTAATCTTATCATTATGCAATCTGCACATATATAGTCTGTAATAACATTTTGTAGAAACAAGATATAGCGTTAGAAAAAAAAAAGAAAATTTAATTATATTTTAAATTGATGTTGCATTAAAATAATTAATTTTATATTAAAATTCAGTTAATAGGTGAAATAAAAAAAAAATCAATTAGAGGCCAAATGCTACATAATACGAATGCAACGAATTATTTGATAATAATATTATTGCAAGGCTAAGCCTATAAAAATTTTACCAACTTTCCTTAAATATCATATTAATTAGCTCTTTGAGCAATTTTTTTTATGTCAGCCAGCAGCTTGCTTAATTTGCGCGATTTTAATTTTAATTCGTGCCAGTTATCCAAATTTTGTTTTTAAGAACAGTATTTTAAATGCATAAATTAAGCATTTAAGATAGACTTATATTTGTTCCTGAATATCTGCAACTTTTTCATTAATTTATTATTCGGTTAATTTTCAAAGTAGCGGTTCGAGACGAGGAAGAAGTATAGTTCAGCTTTCCCAATTTTATCTCTTGTACTTCCTCGTTCGTCTTCTTCATCTTTCCTATTCGTTGTTTATGAACTTATATCAATTGCACGTAAATCATATCATGCTTCAAATCGCGAGAAAGATATTAAATACAAAAGAAAATGTTTTTTCTTTCTCGATTTTGTGATTTATTAAGAAGTTAATTTGAAGTTGTACGCTACCCGGAAATTCATCTCGTGTACGTTACTTTAATTGATATTTCAATATTTTATCAAAAAAATTGATATTTCAATATAATAATTAAATTAAACCATAACTAGCAATCGGACAATAACATGCAGATGATGACCTGCTTTTATATATTGAGCTGTCTTTTCTATATGTGTGAGCATAATTCAGATTCTGGATGTTCAATTTTCATTAAGACAACAATCAAAGCTTTCTCTTTCTATTTTACATTCATTAAGACAAAATTAAAGCTTTTTCTTTCTAGTTTCTACTAATAATTTATATGTATGATAAAAAGATTGAAGTATATCAGTATAAGTGCATATTTGACAAAATACTATCATGGGAGTATGCTGCAGAACATCTAGGCACATAACGAGCATACAATGAGCACAACGTAACCAAGTAACCAACCATCAAGAACCATACAGAGCATACGTTGTCCGGTCAAAGTCAGAAGAAGACAAATCAAGACTTCAACTACCAAAAGGAAAACTTAATATCGGATTTTGAGATTTTGATACTAAGCTGTATCGTTTCGAGATTCCGATACTGCTTAAAATTTATATCGGATTCTCACAATCCGATATTGCGAGGTTATTTAAATTATTATTTCTATTCATTATCAAAATATAATATTAATATAAGGTTGTTTATAATTTTTTCGGAATTATAAATGTGAACCATTAGTTACTCTTTTAACCGAAAAAATTATAACTAACCTTAATTAATTAAGAAATTTTAAAATAATCTGTTTTTAATCAAAAATTTAAAAATGACTGCGCAGTTTCGGAATCTGAAATTCCGAAACTAATTCTGCTTAGTTTCGAAATCTAAAATTTCGAAACTAGCTAGTTTCGGAATTTCAGATTCCGAAACTAACAACCGATCAAACATTTTGTCCTATTTTGTTAGTTTCGGATTTTCAACAATCTGTAAATAATTTAAGTTTTCAAAATTTCAAACTTTATCTCTTATGTCACATGCACACGGAAACTCTAGCGCCCACAGTTATAAGCTAACATTTTATATGTTACACATGCCATGTGGGAAAAGAATATTTTGGATCATTTGTTATTACCGAATGAATGAATTGCTTCTTACAGACAACATGGTTCGTAATTTACAATAATAACTAGTAAAAAAAAATTGAATATTATTTGCTAGAAGCGACACCAGAGAAATGTCATTGGTATATTCATGCTTGTATGGTTTATTCTTCTTTCCTCCAATATTGCCCTTCTTTTGTTAGTTTTTGGGTTCTTGAGTTCAAATAGAAAGGCCACTTCATTAACCGTCGGTGAAAATGTTAAGGTTAGGGCGACAAAACTGTCCAAGGAATAAGAGCATTTAAGTTTTGAGAAGTTTCAGTCTTTTGTGGTACTAACAACCTTGTACCTTTCTTTCTCTCTTTTTTATTTTAAATTCTTAATGGCTCAATGATGAGATGATGATTGTCATGAGATGGCACTTGGCTCATTTGCTTAAAGCAAATTTTCATGTCACCTGTTAATCCTATCCTTTTAGCAAGGATTTGGACCCCAAGCATTCCATTAACATACATAGCTTTCTCTCTCTCTCTTTCTTTCTTTTTCTTTCTTTCTTTCTAACTTTCTCTTCCTCTTCCTCTGTATCAGTGCTGGCAAGAATTATGTCATGTGCCATCAATGACGGTGTATAGAACAGATCTAACATTATCTGAGAGCCATCTAAGTTTTGAATCATTTAATGTCTATTTGTGTTTTTTAAAGTCCTCGTATTATATCTTAAGTAATTCTTGGGCCCAGGAATGTTTCCAAGTTTTGCTTGAGATGGTACTTGCTTTGTTAATGTTTCCAAGTTTTGCTTGAGATGGTACTTGCTTTGTTAAGGCTCATCAATTATCATGGCAAATTTTAAACATTGTTGCTACTTTGACATTATATTTATTTATTGTTGATCATGTGCATTATAAAACATTGGACGAGACATCTATATTTGTCACAGTTGGTACAAGATCAGAGGGTTTATTTTGTCTATAACCTCTGTTGTAAGCATGGTTTTTTAATTACCAACATTCTCCTAATGCTTCTCTCTTTCAAAGTTTACTCACTGGTTCATGGAATCATGGTCATGAATTTGTGGATAAATTGGCCGCATTCATTGACATATCAGCCATGTCTAATTTATTTTTGTGACACCCGGCCCATTTTGACCATGGCTTGATCAAAGTTGACCAGTTTTGACCATTTGACTAAGATTAACTTGGAAAGGAATTAAATTACCCAACCGCCTGTAATTTGTTTTGCTGCACCGAATAGAAAAAAAAAAAAAAAGTGACACCTCATGCTTGATGGTTAGACGTGTCTTCTTTGCATTACCCATTGCCTTCCACGTGTCCTTGTCCTTTTTATATATGTTTGATACGGCATTCCATTCTGAGTTCCATACTCATATTTTCCACCCGAATTAAAATGATGAAAACCAACAAATTAAGTAGAAAATTGATGAAATTGATTATAATATGATGAGTCGGCCGATTGGAATTTCGAGTTTCTACGTCGCAGTCTGTTCCAATTTGTTCGTGATTTCTGGATCGTTAAACCAGATAACCGGACTTCTCTGTATTTAATTTCGTTTTGATTGAATGATTGATTGATTATCGTTTGGTTTTGATATATTAAATATGTTATTTGAATTGTGATTGGTATAATTTACGGGATATCGGGTTTAGAAACTGTATTTGAATCTGAATTTGGTGCCCTGATCCTCCTGAGTTCGGGGAGGGGCCGGTCCTGATCCTCCTGAGATCAGGGAGGGACCACTCTGACTGACTGACTGTCTAAACCCGTTTATCTCCGTAAAATATATTATTTGTATTGTGGATTAATCCGATCTTATTGATATTTGTTATATTAATTAAGTATAGAGAAGCTGCGTCGTTAAATAACCGGTTACTGAGGTTTGTACCTGACTCTGTTTGTTTTTCTGTTGCGACGTAGGTTGACGGACCGTCGGATGGATGCAGAAGATACCGTTCCATCTCGCGTCCCGTGACCTGTCGGTGCGGGACGTGACAGATGGTATCAGAGCATTCGTTCCTCGGACTGTGTTTGGGTCCTTGTCGTTTCGTTTGAATTTTGGTTCTGATGATCTAACTTGATTTCTGTTTAATTAAACTTGATTTGTTATCGTCCGTTTGAATTTCGCGGACGAAATTCTTTTGAAGGAGGGGTGAATGTGACACCCGGCCCATTTTGACCATGGCTTGATCAAAGTTGACCAGTTTTGACCATTTGACTAAGATTAACTTGGAAAGGAATTAAATTACCCAACCGCCTGTAATTTGTTTTGCTGCACCGAATAGAAAAAAAAAAAAAAAAAAGTGACACCTCATGCTTGATGGTTAGACGTGTCTTCTTTGCATTACCCATTGCCTTCCACGTGTCCTTGTCCTTTTTATATATGTTTGATACGGCATTCCATTCTGAGTTCCATACTCATATTTTCCACCCGAATTAAAATGATGAAAACCAACAAATTAAGTAGAAAATTGATGAAATTGATTATAATATGATGAGTCGGCCGATTGGAATTTCGAGTTTCTACGTCGCAGTCTGTTCCAATTTGTTCGTGATTTCTGGATCGTTAAATCAGGTAATCGGACTTCTCTGTATTTAATTTCGTTTTGATTGATTGATTGATTATCGTTTGGTTTTGATATATTAAATATGTTATCTGAATTGTGATTGGTATATTTTACGGGATATCGGGTTTAGAAACTGTATTTGAATCTGAATTTGGTGCCCTGATCCTCCTGAGTTCGGGGAGGGGCCGGTCCTGATCCTCCTGAGATCAGGGAGAGACCACTCTGACTGACTGACTGTCTAAACCCGTTTATCTCCGTAAAATATATTATTTGTATTGTGGATTAATCCGATCTTATTGATATTTGTTATATTAATTAAGTATAGAGAAGTTGCGTCGTTAAATAACCGGTTACTGAGGTTTGTACCTGACTCTGTTTTTTTTTCTGTTGCGACGTAGGTTGACGGACCGTCGGATGGATGCAGAAGATATCGTTCCACCTCGCGTCCCGTGACCTGTCGGTGCGGGACGTGACAATTTTAGTTCTTGAGAAATTTGCCATAGTTTGTAGTTCCTACACATAGTGTTTTAAAAAAAACATGGCGTCCAAACACGGCACGATACGATACGGTACGGAGGTGGTACGACACGGTAAAATAATGACACGACATAGCACAAGAACTTAAGTGTGCCGTGTCTTTTGACGTGTCGACACGACACGTGAAACATTTAGACACGACACGGCACGACACGACAAATGATCTGGACACGGCGTGTTTGACACGGCACGACACAACACGGCACGTATTCAGAACACATGATATACCTTTTAGCCGAACCAGCACCAGGCCAGTAATGCAATGTCCTAGTACTGGATCACGTCAATTGACTTGTAATTAAATTTTAGTTTAGTTTTTTTTTTTAGAAAAGGGAAAAAAATAGTTTAGTTACTAGGGATGTTGACATAGTTTGTAATTCCTGTACTTGTATATTTTAAGCCGAACCAGCAGACTGGCTTGTAATGCAAGGTCTTATTGACTTGTAATTCAATGACAGAAAAAATAGTTTAGTTACTAGGGATGTTGACATAGTTTGTAATTCCTGTACTTGTATATTTTAAGCCGAACCAGCAGACTGGCTTGTAATGCAAGGTCTTATTGACTTGTAATTCAATGACAGAAAAAAGAAGAAGTTGATGTGTAGTTCTTAAAGTTTATAATATAGTGCTTCACTGTGGCGTTATGCTGCATGATTGCAATAAAAAATCGGGTAATCTCAAAGTCTAGACAGTTTCGCTGTATTGTATTTGGTTAGAAGAACGGTATAGAGAAGTCCCATGCAGTAAAAGTGTAAAACCCAACCAACAAATTGGGCCGAAGTTCTATTATATCTTAATTAGAGAAGTCCCATGGATCTATTTCACAAATTCCACATATTTCCACATATATATTTTAATTAGTGAAAAAAGAAAGCTGCCCACCTGAAAGATTATTTTTTACCTAAATATTCTTTTTCCACATGGGCGCTAGAGTTTCCGTGTGCATGTGACATAAGAGATAAAGTTTGAAATTTTGAAAATTTAAATTATTTACAGATTGTTAGTTTCGGATTTTCAAAATCCGAAACTAACAAAATAGGACAAAATGTTTGATCGGTTGTTAGTAGGGCTGTATACGAGCCGCGAGCCGAGTTCGAGCGAGTTGACCTCAACTCGAACTCGAACTCGCCACAACTCGAGCCAACTCGTGACTCGGCAGCAAGGCAGTTCTGAGCTATTCCAGCTAACTCGAACTCGTCTGGATTTTACTCGAGCCAACTCGTGACTCGATATGAAACTCGTGAAAAGAGAGTGAGGGCCGCAGAAAGATAAGTTGTGTTTGTCATAGAAGGAGATGCTCTGATTTATTTTCCGTGGGAAGAAAGAGAGATAAAGAAGTAGAGTGGGAAATGAGATTTGTCTGTTTGTGAAGAAGGGGAAAGAGGTAAGTCACGTGTGTGGGAGGGTAAAACCATAAAAGTTTTTACCAAACTTTGGGTTAGTAAAACAAATTATGGGCTGTACAAAGGGAAAAAATATTGGGCTATACATTAATATGAGTATAAATCTTTTTCTGCGGCCTATGTATGCAGACTCGAGTTGGGCCGAGTTGAGTTAGGCCCAACTCGAACTCAGCTCGTGAAATTAACGAGTTGGCATAACTCGAGTTGCTAGAAACTCGAGTTCTGCTGACTCGAGTTACCGTCGAGCTTTTTTCGAGTCGAGTTCGAGTAACTCACGAGTCACGAGTTTTTTGCTCACCCCTAGTTGTTAGTTTCGGAATCTCAGATTTCGAAACTAAGCAGAATTAGTTTCGGAATTTCAGATTTCGAAACTGCGCAGTCATTTTTAAATTTTTGATTAAAAATAGATTGTTTTAAAATTTCTTAATTAATTAAGGTTAGTCATAATTTTTTCGGCTCCTTTAACAAGCGCCTAGGCCCAAAATCAATTAGTTTTATTCATCATTGGACCCTTCGCATGACAGGTCACGGGCTAGATTCTTTTAATGGGCAGGGCCTACTCATGCTCCTTCCATCTTGGCCTGATTAATCTTTCTCTAGCACAAGCAGGCAAGTGAAGTCTAACAAAAATTTCCAACTCCACCTATTCTGCTATTCAGTTCATTACCAAGCCATCAAGTACAGTTGTCATGTATTATTTTAATTTATTTATAAATAATGATTTCATTCATAGATAAAGCGTAATTTAAAAATTGTTCTGAACCAACTCCTGTAGGAAGCCTGCAAAGTATATTGACAAATTATTTATTTTCAATGGCTGAGATTTACAACGGATTTGTGGGGTTTACCGAAATCTTATAGGAGGCTGACATATGATATTACTAAATTCTGAAAATTACTGTATAATTAAAAAAATAAAGTAAATGATGGATCAACAAGCAAAGTAAAAAAAAATTTCATGCCTATATTTTATATGTATTGTTTTTTAAATAAGAGGTGTTGCGGTATATTACGAAAGAGAAGTGTTAGTTGTATAATTCCCCATTTGTTTTATGATGTACTAGCATAAGATGCCCTCATACGTGGGCAAATAAAGAAACAAAATAATATTAGACAATAGAAAATATTGCTTAATTTACCAGTGATACAAATAGATGTGTTATTCAATTCGTTTCTATATTAGATGAAAAACCAAATAATAGTGTTGCTTCGTCTCGCGATTCACATCCAACCACAGATTAAATCGATCGAATGGTAAAAACACATGTTTACACGCTAGACCTAGCGTGAAACACCTGTTCGCATGCGTGCATTTATAAGTAGTAGAGATAGAGATGCTAGATAATTCTTAACAAGGAAACAACTGGCTGTAATACAAGTATTAATGTAGTTGACGGGTTTATTTTATAAAAAAAAAATGCTTGTACTAAAATAAAATGAAAAATAAAGATCACGTCTACGATTTTATAGTACTGTACCGTACAGTGGATACAACACTGCACGGTAACGCAATGCAAACTTGGGATGTATTATATCAATTATTCTAGGGTTATTGGTACACCCCCAAATTGCTTCTTTTCGGTTTGCTCCATTTACATATAATAATTAAGGACTTGTTTTGTAGTAAAATAGATTGAGGAATAATTTATGTTGCATAAATATTTATTTCACCGGTGTTTGGTACTTTGGTTATATAATTTTATGTGTAATGTCACATGCTAGTTTGCCTATTCCTATTCTACATAATTATTACTTTCAATACGTAATTTATTATCATTTATGTCGTAATCTGTGAGCGATCAGTGCCAGATGGTAGCCTATTAACCTGATTTAATTAATAAAAGAAAGATTACATGTGGAAAGAAAAATTTCATTATGACAGCCATTATCAGATAGACAGATCTTTTTCTCGTTGGGTCCCAGAAATCGATCATTCAAATCTTTTTGTGTGCTGCTGATAAAATCCATGATTTATTTGATTATAATGTCTCTAATTCTTCTAGGGGGTTATAAGATGATAAGCTTGATTGATGAAAGCAAACAGGCCAGATTCTCTGCATATCCAGAGAATCTGTGATGATTTGATGCATTTACGGAGCAGTAGCCTCTGTGTGTGTAGAGAGAGAGAGAGAGTTTAAATTAAGCAACACTATGATAACCTTGATAAATATTAAAAATCATGTAATAGCATCTCAAATTTGGATCATCAAAATTTTCATATTTATTGATTGGAAAACGGGAATACTGAAGCCATATTGATAGTTGCTAATTTTTATTATTTCCACTCTTTTTTGTGACTTTCTTATGATATAAAGTTAATTCTTGTGACGATTCTTGTCTCCGTCGTTGATATCTAATATTTCAAGTTTAATATAAAATAGTAAAATATTAATGTTTATTTGGATGAAAAGTAGGAATAGCGAGAATAGTGACAATCCAAGAACGATGCTATTTTAATTTTTTATATGTATTAGCGAAACAAACACTATATTTCTTTTTTTAGACATACTAGATAGCGAACAAACACTATATTTCAACATGTTACTTTTCATAGGATGATCTCATACACTCATACATAACGCAAACTTAGCCCCTCATTCCACCAGAATGTAAACAGAAGAACCGCACTAACCAGTCCGCGGGAGAACCTGACTCGTGCGAACCTTCAATTTCAAAGCGCACGTGCATTTGTGCGTATAACTAAAAAAAGAAAATCAAAATTCTCGCACTTGTGGTTGTTGGTACTTCCAAGTTGCACGTTGGTACCACTTGGGAAGACCATCCGGTTCATCACCAAAAAGACAAGAACCTGGTTTCTGCGAGAAATGAGGGAAATCGGCACACAAAAAGTCCGGGTGGGCCCAAACTACCTTATCTCCCTGGTGGGCCCCAAATTTTGAGAATTTTTAAACTGTTTCATTTCGGGCCCCACTTTCTGTTAATTCTATAATGTTTTCAGTGCCAGCGTGTGCCAGTTGTAAAAGCTCTGTCTTTATTACTTTCTATTCTTAATTAGAATTTAGAAGTCTTGAACTTTTGACTACAATTTTCTCTGTTTTAGCGGAAGGAAAATTAGCCCACTAAAACAGTTATACCTTATACCACGGAGACCATGTCTTTTTTTTTTCCTTCTTACAATAAATTTATTATTATGTTATACTTACCCAAAATTATAATGTTTGTTCCATTCATTTTACTTGTTGTCACTAATTGGAATTATATGAGTTTGTCTAATTATCATTACATGCACGAGATATATTGTTTAGATTATGATTTCACATTAACATTTTTTATATCATAGCAACATTCATGCAATATTTAACAGACATATAGTAATCTAAATCAAATTTGTAGTAATACAAGAGTTCAAATTTGTTGTTGATTCGTGATGATGTCAAATAAATTTGGTGATGTAGTAACAAAATGGGATGGAAAAGCGCAACAACTCTAAGAAAATACTAGCAAACAAATGATAACATTTTTGTTTCATATAAAACTTACATATTTAGGAAATAAAAGATATTATAAAATCAATGATTTTAATCTTTCTATTTTAAATAAAGAGTAATTTTTTTCACTTAAGTTACCATTTACACCACCGATCAAATCAAATTTTTAAAATCAATGCTTGTCCTGAAATTGTTTACCCCAATCTTCTAATTGTTTTTATTTTATAATACTTTGACAACACTGACTTTTTACAAAAGGAAACAAGTTTAATTTTTCTCTAAAAGTGAAAGAGAGAGAAATTATGTATTTCACAAGGTTAGCTATGCATTTCTAAAATAAAATAAATTTATTCTAATCTAAAAAAAATTGATGCAAATTGCAAAGAGCAATTGCTCTTCTTAAAAGGTGCAATGAGAATCGAGCTATTATTACAATGTATAAAATGTAAGATATATAATTCTTGTTGTAAATGTAGCAAGGTGATGGTACAAGTACAAGTTGATTGTTTTCTAAAAGTAGTAAAAACCAAAAAACTAACTGTTGAGTAATTTTAGGGAAAATGCTTTTATCTATTTATATATAAACTATGTAAATCCATTTCCTTTCCCCCACATCTGTAAATAAATACTATCATCTGATTAATTAAGCTTATCAGGCAGCCCACATTATGCCATGTGAGGCCAAGCATGAGTGGGTTGGTAGACATAAAGCCCCAAATTTCTGTACTAAATTACCTTAAAAAATCTATAAAAGTGGAGCTAGCTAACTAGATAGATAGTGCGAGACGGAAGGGCTCCAACGCAACATATCATACCTTAGTCAACTTTTTGACCTAGTGCGCGCGCTCCGCACAGATAACGACTCCCCACACTGCCCCTTCCTCACTAGCATCTCCTCGCATCTCAGCCGTCAATTTTCTCAAATCGACACGTGTCCGTTACACCGTCGCTTTCCTTTCCTGCGTCACCTCCCATTTAATGCGGTTCATCGAACGCAAGGTCGAGATTCGCTCGTAATTAACGTTTCCGATCGAGGGCACTTTCGTCTTTTCAACAATTAATAATAAATTCTCTTCCTCGTCGTTTCCTTTTCCCTTCCTATTTCTTCTCCTTTTTCCGAAAGCAGCTTCTTTTCTCTCTGATCCGATCGCACCAAAAAATATCTCCCTTTACCAAAAATAAGCAAGCGAATCTGTTTTCGGATTGATTTTCCTATTTTCCTGTTCGAGTTTGCTTAAGTGCATCGATTTCGATTGGATCTGGTGCTTGATTGATTGATTTATTTGCGCTTGTGCGACTTGCTATGATAGAGACAGCTTTGTTCTCATTTGGAATCAATTTAGGGGTTTAGAGAAAAGGTTGTGTTTCCGAGTTGGATAATGGCGGAAGGTCGGCGGTATGGGTTGCCTCCTCAATTAGGTGATTTTTTTTTTCATCTGTTCATCTCCTTAGCAAGCTGAATTCGATTAATTCTTGTATATGCAGATTGTTTGTTTTTTTAAAAATTTAGGAAAATTTGTAAAAATTAGCTGATAAGCACCCTATTATCAGTTACAATTCGAGTGTGAAGTGGCAAGAGACCATTTAAAGTGATTTTGCGCGTTTTTAAGTAGTGAAATTTGTGAAAACGTGTCAAAATTTGTAGTTCTTTACTGACTTGCTTGAACCCGTACTTGACGTTTTAGCTGACATCTAGGTAATTTTTGTTTTTTGTTTTTGTGTACGATTCTTGAATTGCTATAAATTTGGTGCAATTTCCTGGTCTGGTGATTCAAGCATCAAATTATTTTGATAAAATGCAGTCTTAACCTTCATATTTGTTCAGATATCGAGCAAATTCTAATGGAGGCTCAGAATAGATGGTTACGCCCGGCTGAGATTTGTGAAATATTAAAAAACTACAAAAGGTTTCGGATTGCACCTGAGCCTCCAAACAGACCTCCAAGTATGACTTTTTTTTTTTCATTTTTTCATGTTTGTTTCATTTTGTTGTATGCTGGTTTTTAACTGCTAGGTTAACTTTCTGCCAGTCTGTCACTTGATACCATGCTTTTCTAGGACAGTACCAGAATGCAGTCACAATCAAAACCATACTGAGTGTTTTAGTTTTATTGAAGTATTTCTCCTTCTTCTCTTACCCCACTTCTTTTTAAAGACCTAATACTCAGCGAGAGTACATCTTGTTGAAATCTAAACTGTAATTTAAACCAGCGAGAAAAAATATAACAGAAAAATTCACTTGTATGGTTTTGCCTTACAGAAGATAGTTCCGAGCTTTTGAATCTGTTTTGCAGGATATAAAATCTTTTGATTTGGTTGGAGTATTAGAGGACAAGATATCATTTTCTGTCTAATGTTTTGTGGATATCTCCTGGTAGGTGGTTCGCTTTTTCTTTTTGATCGGAAGGTGTTAAGATACTTCAGAAAAGATGGCCACAACTGGAGAAAGAAAAAGGATGGCAAAACCGTTAAAGAAGCTCATGAGAGGCTCAAAGTAAATATTATTTATTATCTTTTAAAAGGTGGTCCTTTATTTCAGGTCAGAGTTTTATAAGTGATTTTTGTTTTTTATTTATGTAGGCAGGAAGTGTGGATGTCCTACATTGTTATTATGCCCATGGAGAGGACAATGAGTGCTTCCAAAGAAGAAGCTATTGGATGCTGGAAGAGTAAGTTCATTAAAAGATTTTTGTTCCAAGAGCCTATTCTGCTAAGAAATGAAGTTTTTCTAATTAATCGTACATTTATTTTCAAGCAATCTCTTTTTGGCATTTGAAGTAAGTGCTCATTTTATTATATTTTTCATTGAAAGGACAGGGGTTGATCCAATTCCAATTGAGGATTCTTTTTGTTTCTAAAATTGTTTGACATTGTCATTGCACTAACATGGTCTGAATGGATCAAGTACATGAATTTTGGCATATTTAATTTAAAACGCCCAGCCCATGCTTATGTTTGTTACAGTTCATTTTTGCTTACAGTATGCTTTCTGGAATCATGACAAGCAATAGGAGTGGGTGTCCTTTGCAAATATGTGTTTTTTTTGTTTTTAAAGGCTTTTGGGTACTTATCTGCTCATTTTTTTAATGTGCAGGGATTTAATGCATATTGTCTTGGTGCATTATCTTGAAGTCAAGGTATGTATACTCCTTGTCTCATCCTTTTTTACATGTTTAGCTTGTCTTTTTGCTGATACCACTGACGTTTTACTCACAGGGTGGGAGATCAAACCTTCACCGAATTAGAGAGGTCGAACATAGCAACAACAATGCTGATAGCCCTCTGTATTCAACTTCCTTCACAAGTCAAAGCCACATACCCTCGCAAAATACGGAAGCTGAGAGCTCGATTAGTGGTCAAACATCTGAATACGAAGATGCTGAATCAGGTAAATTATTTTGCTTTCTATCAGATGGCCTTTTCAATTGTCAAGCAGTCTAAACCTACTTGTAAGGTATCGGCATTCTATGGTTCTGATGTTCACTGTTTTATTTAGTTAAATCATCAGTTATGTCTGATGATAATCATAAACTCTGTAACTAAGCTACCATCGACCTTATTTGAATGTATGCCTCAATTAACCGAATGCAGCTGAAACTTATATTTCAATGTGCAAGCACCCACAGAAATTTATGGAAAGAAGAAGAAGAGACAAACCCTATTAACATTACAACACCAGTGAGACTGTGATGCTGCATACCAGACATCCCATTAGAGTTCACATAAATAATAGTAAATCTGTTCCAGGAACTCCAATGTGACAATAGTTTAACCAGATACTTTTGTGAAATAATATTATTATGTTCTTAATGCATGTTGATTTTCTGGTGCATGAGGTTTAACATAAGAATAGTTTCAACTGATACAGTATTGCAATTCAATGCCAGCGTATCTAAGGCAAAATTCGACCCAGCAGAGAACTTTTCCTCAGGAGGACCCAGATACAACTCTTTCCCTCAAATACAACGGGAGTACACCAATGGACCTGGACCCATGATTAACCCTTCCATTTTAAATCCTTATGCAAACCCTCCTTCAAACAATGTTGGTAAGATTCATGTCTTACAATCTTTCTATTTTTATGCTACCACACTGCACCATTATGTATGTGCATTCATGTTTTTATTTTTCCACATGCAATTCTTTTTTTCACATTTTTTTGTAATGTTTTCCCTTCTTATTCCCATGTTTCAAACTGAGGTTTCAGTCAGGACAGATAGACTAATATCTGTAACTCCGTAGAATTTGAGCAATTGTGTTGAAAAACTAGTTGAAATTGACTTGTTATCAGCATATGCATGCATGTATTTATTTTGGTCCAAATTGGGCTCATAAAAATAAGAATGACTAGAGTAGGGCCAAATATTAAATATTTAACAGAATACTCATTTCCAGTAAAATCAACATAATGGTTGAGTTTAGATTGCCAGTAAGATAAAATTTACACTCTGGTATAGGAACAAACTTGAAAGCCAATACTACGTCTCTTTGGCTTCTGTAATACCTTTTTGCTAGAAATTATCCCAGTGCACGTTGTTGCACCATAATTCTAGGCGAAAGGAAAAAAAAAAAAACCTTGTCAGTTATTCTGATCCCATTGTACTTTGCTTTTCATCTTTATGTTTAATTTCTGTGGAAAGCTCTTGGAGGCGAGTTTCGGGAGATGGCAGCTCCGGCACCTAATTCAGAATTGTACTTGTCTCAAGAGGATCTCGCTAAGGCTTTTGGGGACCCAGGTGTAGGCACTTCATCCACTGGGCCAGCAACACAGTTTGATCTCTCAGCTTGGGATGACATGGTGGATCACTCTACTGTTACCACATCTATGCAAACACCATCTTCTTTTGATATCTCTTTCACATCCACTCAACAAATCCCGTTTCAAGAGGATGACATTAAATTTGACGACCTGGTATTTGATGGAGTATATGCAAATGATTTTGGTTTCAAGGAAGGGGATATACCAAGTATAGATCTTAAATCTCAGTGGGAGGTAGTTTTTAATTGACCATTCTCTCTCTTTTATTTTTGCAATCGTGAAATTGCTTGCTCTTCTTTAAAGTAGTTAATCTATGAATTAATTTTTTTGGTCCTGAGTTTCTATTGGAAATACATGATTATTCATAGAAATTGAGGAATCTCGTTCATCACCCTTCCTCAATTTATTGAAAAACTTCAAAATGACAATTGAAGAATCACATACTACCTGTATAAGAATGACAGTTTAGTCTCTCTCATTGTGAATAAGAAAAAGGAGGTATAGTTTGGCATTACTTTTCTTGCAAAATCGTTAGTAACATACTGGGTTACAGGAGACATCATCATCCTTTTATAAGATTCTTTGTTATTATTCTATTAGCTATGAATTTTGTGTGCATCAAGATTCTCCATTTTAGAATTTGCCTAACGAATGCATCAGTCCAAGAACTTCAACTGAAATTGTTTGCATGTCAGATTTTACCCGACAATTATGCACTGCCAGAGAGACCAACCAACGAGAAAGACGGCAATTCACTGTTCCCACCTCTTGAAAAGGGTGATAGTTTCAATAGATGGATGAGTAAAGAATTGGATGAGGTTGACTCAAAAGTCAAGTCAAACTCTGACACACTGTGGAACACTGTTGAGGCTGAGGGTGTGTTGGACGATACTGTTGTCTCCAGTCATGGTCAACTGGATACCTACACAGTGGGACCTATGATCTCTCCAGACCAGCTCTTCAGTATAGTTGATTATTCCCCAACCTGGGCTTATGTTGGCATTACGACAAAGGTACATTAAGTTCAAAATTCTGAACACGTTATTCTTTCGATTAGGTTAGTTCTTTATTTTCTCTTTTCTTTTTCATCGGTTCAGGTTTTGGTTATGGGGATGTTTTTGAAGAGCATTGATGAAATCAAAAGATGCAAGTGGTCTTGCATGTTTGGTGAAATTGAAGTTCCAGCTGATATTTTATCTGATGGAACCCTAAGATGCTATGTTCCACCTCACAAACCTGGTCGGGTTCCATTCTATGTCACCTGTTCCAATAGACTTGCATGTAGCGAAGTGCGTGAATTCGAATTCCGTGCTATAGATTCTCAGTTCATGGAAATTTCAGATACTGAAAATAGGATATCCGATGAGATGTATCTCTCTATGCGGCTAGAGAAGCTATTGACTCTGGTGCCAAATGCTCAACAAGTTCCCATAGTCAGCTCCACAAAGGAGAAACAAGAACTGAGTAACAAAATCAGCTTAATGATGTCAGAGTCTGACGAATGGTCGAATCTGATGAAATCGATTGGTGAGGAGGGTTCAGGGTTCTTGGGCGAGAATTCAAAGAATGAATTGGTCGAGCAATTGATGAAGGAGAAGTTGCATTTGTGGCTTTTGCACAAGGTGAATGAAGATGGTAAAGTCCCATGTGTGTTGGACAAAGAGGGACAGGGTGTGATACATTTGGCTGCAGCGCTAGGTTATGCTTGGGCCATACGACCTGTTATCACCTCTGGGGTTAATATAAATTTTCGGGATGCTCATGGATGGACTGCTCTTCACTGGGCTGCTTTCTGTGGCAGGTTTGTTTTTATGCTGAGCTTTTTCTGGCAATGTGATATGATAACTGCAATAATATGTTATGATCTCACATTTGAAATTAGCAGGGATTGACATTATGATTTGGGGAATATAATTAACCATTTGGTTGTTTTTTTGGAAATCATTTAAAACAGGGCTGTAAATCTATGTCAATGTACTTAGATTATGCTGTCTTGCAACTTTCTTCTCTTATTTATATCTCTACTTTTCAGGGAAAAAACAGTAGTTGCGCTGATTGCACTAGGTGCCAACCCCGGATTGGTGACAGATCCAACCCCCGAATTCCCCTCAGGAAAAACCCCTGCTGACCTAGCATATTCCAACAATCACAGGGGCATCTCAGGCTTCCTGGCTGAATCCTCGCTCACCAGTCATCTCGAGATACTCACCCTCAAGGACTCCAAATCCGCTGCACGAATTCACTCTGTCCAATCTGGAACTGCTGATGTGAATATACCAAACAATGATGGATCCTTGAAAGACTCTCTCTCAGCTGTCAGAAATGCAGCTCAGGCTGCAGCCCGAATTTACCAGATGTTCAGGATGCAGTCATTCCAGAGGAAGCAGCTGAAGGAGTTTGATGATGATAGTTCAGGCATATCCGATGAACGGGCTCTGGCAATTGCATCAGCCAAGGCAGTGAAGGCATCACCTGGCGATACAATGCATCTTGCAGCAACCAGGATTCAAAATAAGTACCGTGGGTGGAAAGGAAGGAAGGAGTTTCTTCTTATTAAGCAACGTATCGTTAAAATTCAGGTGATCTTCCATTTGGATACTTAGCTGCATATGTTTCTGTTAAATGTGATGACATTCAGTTTCATCCCAGTTGTGGAGACAGCATTGTCATATTTGTTTGTCTGCTCATAGTGTGGTAGTGCTGATTGAAGAATTGTGTGGGTGCACCTAATTTTCGTTTCAGTATGGAGTAGTAATTTTTTTATTATCCATGAAGATATTGGCGGTTAGTACAAATTCTGGCTTAAACAAGGCTGTATGGTAAATCCCAGGAGGTTGAGAACCTGTGTTGATACTTCTCTTCTGTGATAATTATACATTAAATGGCTGTTACATACCAAATGCAGAATGTTCAATATAAAAAAGGTAACTTATTCTTTAATGTTTACTTAACACAATTATATATAACTATTTATTTATTTAACCACAGGCTCATGTGAGGGGCCACCAAGTGAGAAAGCACTACCGCAGCATAATCTGGTCGGTTGGGATTGTAGAGAAAATTATTCTAAGGTGGCGGCGAAGGGGAAGTGGGTTACGTGGTTTTAGGTGTGATAATGCCTCGCTAGAGGGACCCTCTAACATCCAAACCCAACCTGCTAAGGAGGATGATGATGATTTCTTGAGAAAAGGGAGGCGTCAGACAGAGGTGAAACTGGAGAAGGCGCTTGCTAGGGTTAAGTCTATGGTGCAATATCCTGAGGCAAGGGATCAGTATAGCAGGCTTTTAACTGTTGTTACCAAATTACAGGAGTCTCAGGTATTCTATTCTTTGTAGTTTGTTCTGGTTTTTACATAGAAGTCAGTCCCTACCTTATCAATTAAATTGTGAATAAACATCTCATTCTCATCATTGCACAAGATGTTTCCTGTTCAGTGAGAACATTTTAGTTATTAATTACTCAAAAATAAGTGACGTGAAGAAAAGGGACTGATTACAATGTATTTTTCCCTTTAAATTCACAACATTATTTTCTTATAAGTATTTATGAATTGTTAGGCAATGCAAGAGACAGTATTGAAAGAATCAGAGGAGGCTGATGAGGTTGGTGATTTTATGGTTGAACTCAAAGAGCTCTGGGAGGATGACACACCTATGCCTGGTTTTAATTGATGAAATAGTTTCTACCATTGTGCCAGCCGACGAGGTTTCTTATTGACATTGTAATTATTTTCTCCTGTATATTAATCGTCTGATGGTTGATATAGCTGATTGTAGTAAGCCATAGATGTATGGTAGCAGATCATATATGATATTGTTCCGACTCCTGATGTTTCTAGATGTTAGTTGTAGCTCTTATAGTTACAGATGCTTGGATTGATTTAAATAGTCGTTTGTGATGCTTATGTGTCCACTTTCTTGTTCCTTTGTTTTGATTTAATCTTTCAATTCATGTTCGGTTCTGTGATTTCCAAGAGTAACATAAAGTTAATACATCAGAGCAAAAATAGTCGTAAAAGTTGTTAAACAGTCTATTCGACCTGCGAAGGTGTTTCCAGAAAGAGTAAACGTTGATAAACGTAGTTGGATTTGGTTTAACTAAAATTAATTTTCTTTCGGCACTAAGACTTATTGGCAACTTATCATCTTCTTACCTTCACAATATATTATATTATGATTAAGTAATTAATTATATTACCCCGATTCAAATTAAACGAACAGTGCCTCTGATTTTCTAACTGTTATGGATTACACCAAAATAATTCATTTTTTTTAATCTTATACAAATTAATTAAAACTTTGAAATGTATATGCTTTGTGAAATGAATCGATTTAGTTTGAGGCACCTAAATTAAGTACCTTAATGAACCCAAATTCAAATTTGCTCTATTACTTTTGCTGGGTTTCTTTTCTAGCCTACCCAACTTGTTTGGGACAAAATACTTAGTTGTTATTATTGTTGTAATTCTTGAAGCGGACTATTTTTTTTCTTATTTCAAATTAATCATATACATATACACAACTCATTATTGCACACTCCTACCCTTGGGTAATAAGGGATCTTATTTTTCAGATGCAGATGGTGAGATTCGCAAGTGCAGTGCTAATCAGCACTTCTCTTTAGTTCTGTTACAACTTGCAACTCCTACTTAGATGACTTGCAAGCATTGTACAAACTTTTCTCTACAAATTAACAACTTTGAAATAAGAACATCAACATGCTAGAAATTGCATTCACGTGGTTTCGTGTGCTGCTATCTTGATGTGGACCAATACCTGTTTTTGTTTTGGGGCAGATGGTAATGTCCAAAGTGTCGTCCATGCCCACTTTTGTTCAAAAATGTGTTTTAAGTATATATAATTAGCGGTGCAAAATTTCTGAAAGCGAAAGTCGGGAGATCTGAAGCCTTCAGTAAACAAATCGATCTCGACCACGAAATAGGCCTTATGTGGTCAGACAGAGCATTTGTAATAGAAACTGTTGGCTGCAACGGTCCATTCTGGTTTTACATTCACAACGAAATACACAAATTTGAAGCATTAATCTGAAGGAGCATCAGAAATAAAATGAATTAGCATCCCGTCATTAATTTTCTGACGAATCTAATGCTGGGAGGTCGGATTTATTTACAAAACACTAACTTGACAATATCAAATGTTCAGAAATAGTTTATAATTTTCATGATTTTTTATTTAATTATTTTATCTTTTGTTATAATAAAATATTAAAAAATTCCTTATAATATAATTCTGAATTTGATGCATTATTCTATATGTTAATTGTTTTAAATTGTTATTTTTTAATTTCAACAAAAATTGTTTTATTAAAAAAAATAGATCAAATAAAATACGCTTACATGATTCATGTCTATAGTGGCGGATCTAAGTTTTTTTTTAATTATTATTCCTTCATCCAATATTTCTTTCCTCAACAAATCATTTATTCGAGCCCTAAAAAACATGAAAATAATCCTATTGTTACTTTCATAATTAAAAATTCATGCATTTGATGTAATATTTTTTTTTATAAATATTGATATAAATTAACTATTTTAAATGATTCTCGTTTTAAAATTGTATGTCTCCGGCGCAAAAATGAATTTATTTGTTACTTACTGGCCCGCCACAGCCACTGCACTGTTTCGGAGAATTCATATCCCCCTGTAGACCTCAAAAAGTCTGCAATGGCCAGAATTCCGATTAATGATTAATGATGGGTGTCCTGTGATTACCACAAAGTCCGTAAAAATCAACCTGTTGAGATTAGATTGAACGGTTCAGATCTAAGATCGATCTGCCCCATGCAGACCTCAAAACTCAAAAGATTTGTAGAGAATGCTGGTCCCTGTTTCGGAGTCTCGGAGTGACATGCATGGTTGCCTTTGGGCTGTCGGACTACAAATGTTCCGAACATGGAAGTTGTTGGCAACTATGTTGACTGTAGCATTAGATTAGGCGGCGACAGACAACTAACAGTTCAAGTGTTTAACACTACCCATCCACTCTCCAACAACCAGTTCATTTTAAATGCCGCTAAAATCTGATTAGCGATCTAACTCAAACACTTCTTTGCTTACCCCAAACTTGGTCCACTTGAAGCCAGATATGACATGCATAAGTGTACTGTCTATGGGCTTTTGCTTGTTTTGAAGCAAAAAGAAAATTAGAAGTGCTAACAACCTTAGTCGCTCTAACAATTGTTGCAAATACAGTGGGAAAAGGAATGATATACTTTTATTTTTTAAATAAAGGAGCATCGACAAAAGATGCTAACTGATTTTCATTAGGAAAAAAAAGTAGTTGGCAAATTGAGACAAAAATAGGTATATTTGGGTATTATTTACGAACATCAATAATATATTCGATATTAGTATATTATTATGATCCACCCTACACTTTAATAGATAATAGATTGACTAATTATGTTACTTGTTTATTATTTCTTCTTAGTACTCATGAACTAAAAATAATTACTTGTTGTGAATTTTTTTTTATTTTATAATTGAATTCAACAACAAAAGTCTAATTTGACGGATCTTATAATTCAAAGTGTGTAGTTATTTATTAGAATATTTAATATTGAATTATATTGAACGTGGACTCTAATATGGATGGTCAATGCTATCGTTTTTCTACAGAGGAAAGACTTGAATTTCATAAAAAAAAGTGCAAGTAAAAAATTTGATGTAAAAGTACATATATTATTTCTCTCTATATAATAACTAAAATACTGAATTATGTATTACAACTAACATCCATCCACCATCAATAAATACTGAATATGGGGCGCCTACCTTCCCCATGCTGCAATTTTGCGTACACGTAGCAATTTTCTTCTCGTAATGGAATTCTACGTTCATAGCTGCCTATGAGCTTCTGTCCTCTGTGGCAGATCCGTACAGATAAACTGTGTCGAGTCATATCCCCCATGTAACGTTACTATCAAATTTCATACTATTTCTTCTTTTGGAAAGTACCATTTGTTCTCGCCATTTGCTCTGTCAGTGACTTGCCATATAAAGATATGCAATATTACAAATTAGCTCCTGAGAATCTAAAATTCATTTTAACACCTCCATAACCATAACTCCATTCTCTCTACGAAATTAAAAAAAAAGGAAATAACAAAGAAACCTCTTCTCTCCTCTCTCTCTCTCAATCAATGGCACCTTCGGAGAAGGATGCAACGGCCAATGGCTTCCACGTCAGCACCTCCGATGCACCCGCTCCGAAGCGCGCGCGCTTGCCGAGACCTTCCTCCTCCTCTCTCCTTTTCAGGGGGGACCCACAACACGAGAAGGAGCTGAGCTGGCAGCGCCGATGCATCGAGGCCACGCTCAAGGGTTTCGCCATCGGTGCTGGGTTGAAGGGAGGATTGGCTCTTTTCTCCATTCTTGTTCGATTGAAGAGTCGCGGATCATCGAGGTCTCTTGATTGTAAATTCTCATTTTTGTATTTTTGTGTTATTTTCAATTTGAGTGGTGGGTTTAGTTGTTCTGATCATGTTAATTTTTTGTCTCCTATTGTGACATTATATGTTGGGTTGGGAATAAGTAACTTGGAATTATCAATTATTTTCTCAATTGAGAATAAGAAGCTCAGAGAAACACAGCAAAACCGTACCTATTGATACCAGTTCAGGTTTTGGGTTCTTTACCTGAAGGGATACAGATATGAAGTCCAAGTTACCAATGGGAATCAAATAAGAAATACACAAACAAAAATTGAAAAGAAGGAAAAAGAGGAAGCTTGTTATGGCTCCCATTCTGATACCAACTGGTACATACTGGCATCACTGGTATTGATGGTTAGTCTTATCAAATGGCTTATTATTTGTGAAATTAGAAAGGCTGGGTCGATGACTAATAAAGAGGCTTTGATAATGGCATTAAAGGAGACATGGAGGTATGGAATGTTTCTTGGTACCTTTGCTGGTACATTTGCTTCAGTTGATGAACTCATCGCTGCTATTTGGGGGCACAAAAGGTATGCATATATTGTTTTGATATGTTCAAACTCAAAAATCTTTTCTCCAAATATCTGTTTTGTCCCCTTGACTGAATTGAGAATTCCTTGGGCACTGCATGATTCAAAGCTTGTTATATGGGTATGGAGATTATTATTAATCTTTGTTAGTATTCATGATATTTGGGATATCTAGAATTATATTGAAGTATGTTTTAGAGCTGTGCATGATATTTTTTAAATCAATTACTGTCTTCGAAGTCAACTTTTGTCAACTTTCTTTAGGACAGCAAAATGGAGATCTCTATTAGCTGGCTTGGTTGCTGGCCCCTCAATGCTTCTGACCGGCCCCAACACACAACACACTAGCCTGGCATTGTACATATTAGTGCGATCAGCTGTCCTTGCAGCTCGATGTGGCATTAAAAGCAAGAGGTTTGGAACATACTGTAAACCATTGACTTGGTCTCATGGTGATGTTTTTCTGATGTGCCTCGCCTCTTCACAGATTTTGTATGTGAATGTTTCCATACTTCATATTTATAACCAACAATTTTGTTAGCAAGTATTATTATTTGAGAAAATAATGAAAGCGTTCTTAACAAATTTGAGGGTGACCATTCTATGGAACTACACATTAAGAAATTTAACTATAAGGGTGAATGCTTTCACTTTGTTATAGTAAATCACAGTCTGAGAGTGTAAATAGCAGTAGTGCATAAATTCCAATGTAAATTTCATTAAGCAAGTGGCTTTGTTCTTATGTATATAACTTTTTTCTCTTTTTGTTGATATGTCCAATCATCTAAAGGATTTTACTAATCATTCTTTTCTCAGGTCTTCATATATTTTGAAGCAGGATAGTTTGCCATCTTCATATAGATCTTTCTTAAATAAACACGGTGCAAAAGCTCCCATTATTTTACAAGGTGTCAAAGATATAGCATGCGGCCGTCCTTTTTCTAATTTGGGGGCTGTCGAGAAATACTACAATTCTCTAGGTGTGGATGTAACATTGGATCCCAACATGAAAGTCCCATGTTCAGTAAGTATTTCCTCTGTTTGATAAAAAGATAAGGATTATGGAAGAAAGCAAAAATATTAGAAAAAAGAAAAGTACTCGGAAAATGCACTTATTTTTGTTCTGGAGGATAGTTCTTATTGAAATTACTTTTGTCATATACAGATAATACATGGAAACCAATCATGTTCTGGCCATTTCTTATCCTTTTTTATACAAGCATATGGTAGGGCAGTTCCTGTCTATCTACCAGTATACCTAATTCCAGCCCTTATAGTTCACCGGAAAGGTCTCTTGAAAAGGTACAATTTTCTTTTTATTCTTCCATTATCATCACATTACTCTGCTAAATTTGCAATTTAACATATTAAGATTTCAATCATTATGATAGACCATATACAATACTTGGGAAGACTATCAAGGGCATTGGCAGATCAAGCTTATTCCTCTCCGTTTATTGTTCTTCTGCCTGGTTAACTTATTCTCTTTTACTCTTCAGTCTGTCATACTTCTTTTGTTCTATAAATAATGTAAAATAACATCTGCATTTTTCAGGGCATGGACATGTTTCCTATTTAGGATTTTTCAGAGGTGCAATATTCCAATGGTTGCTTTGGGAACAGTAAGTAATTCCACATTTCCACCTTCATGTTTTCTAAATTTTTCAGTAAGTAATTATCCTTATATTTGTTATGGCTTTTCTAATTGCAGTTCCCTACTGGTTTGGCATTGCTAATAGAAAAGAAAAGCAGGAGAATTGAAATATCTCTTTACTGTTTGTCGCGTGCAATAGAGAGTTTCTTCACGTGCATGTCGGATGCTGGCCTGTGCCCACCTGCCTCTAAACTAAAGAGATCTGATGTGGTCGTGTTTAGTATTGCCACAGCTGTGATAATGCATTGCTATGCACAAGAAAGAGATGTCTTTCGATCCAAGTACTTGAATGTGTTAGATTGGGTGTTTGGTATCCCACCCCCGATATCCGATGAGGACCATGAGAAACAGTCATAAAAATGGTAATTTTGTTACTTCTGTAGAGTTCAAATTTTTATAGGTCTAAGAAAAATTGTTCAGGACAGTTTTGTTCTTCTTTCTATTTATTTTGTTATTTCAAAGAATCTAGGAATTGCTAGAAGTACATTGAGTATGCAATTTTTTTTTCTTTTAAATCACTTTTGTTTTTGTTTATCCTTTCATGTTTGTTGCCTTAGGAAAAGATGTTTTGCTTATAGATAGTTTTATCCAAAACTCATTTAGACAATAAAAATGCACAGTAAAATGTAAATTAATTATTCATTAAAGTTTTGCAAATTATTTGTCTTCTTTTTGTGTTAATAGCCTTGGAATGAATCCAAGTAATGCTTGAATTACTTGCTAATTTACTATTCAAGAAAACACAAATTTTATTCAATCTTAGTTTTTTTTTTTTTTTTTTTTTTTTTTTTTTTTTTTTTTGATGATGTATTCAATCTTAGTTATGAATGGGAAAGCCATATAACAATCACTTGCTAATTTACCAAGGAAAAAACACGAATTTCATAATCCTTTTGAAGACCATGGACTGGGCCAAATCTTAATGGGCCAACACTGATCTTCTAATAGCATAGAGGAAATTTTAGTTTTCAGTTTTCACCTTTGCTTTTAAGAAGATGGTATCTCACTCATCCTAAATAAAAGTGGCTAATCTAGTGCTATCTTGTCAGCGAGACAGTAACCAAACCAAATAATTGAGTTGCTTGATGTATCTAAACCTAGGTATCTTTAGCTTTATATCATTTAGGTACATTAATATGTAGGGACCTAAGATGGTCACGTTTATGTATCTCTACCAGTGGTAGCTATCAATTTATGCTACTTCCTCCTCGTCAGTGGTTCGTTTGTGCAACACTACTTGACATTAGCTGTGAATCATATTAGATATCCATCTTGACTTGCAAGAAAGAATGTAGAATAAAAATAATAGGTTCTAAGGCAAGCAGTTATTATTAAAATCTTGAGCAAATAATTGAAACTGTTCAAAAAGGGATTAAAACAAAGAAGGGGGGAAAAAATAAACATAAGAAAACTGCGAATAAATCTGAAAACCAACTGAAGGTAACTTTGAATATCATCAAATCGTAATGATTCATCGGTGGAAGTTTTGATTTCTTTATATAATAGGCGATTGCGGCCTTGAAATGAATAATTATTTTATTTTTAGATAGTACACATGAACTTCCTGAGTCGGAATTTTTATATTTTAGTACGTTTTCAGAATTTTAGTGTAATATGTATATATATATATATATATATATACAGGGTGATTTCATTGTGTGTGTTTTTTCCCAAAATAATAATAATAATAATAATTCACTCTATATCATTAGTTTTAATGACATCTTCTACTTATCCCTACTACTTATAAAAGCATGTATCTAAAAGTTAAAACAATAACACGAAGGAGCAAACAAATATTTACTCTATGCACTCTTAACTGTTGATCATATAAATCAATAGTTGAACAATAGTGATGGATATAATTTCAAGACACTTTTAAAGTTTTAATAGAAAGAAATTTATCGCTGGATTGGTTGTGCACCTATCAAAATAGAAAGAAATTTATTGCTAGATTAGTTGTGCCCTGTGTTTGGAAAGAGAGCACAATAAATATAGAAAATTTCATTAATAATAATTATTTTTTATTTTGAAAATAGAGCGCATACTTCAATTTTTTTTTTTATCTGCAATGTACTCACCCAAATGGGTGGTATGTCTGTTAGTCTAAATTAATTAGCCCGCTTATTTACTCTCTTGACTTATTTTAAAATTTCGAATTCCACAGAGATTTCAAAAAGCCTTCGTGTAAAACTTCAGTTTTAGCTTAAGTAATGGTCCACGGGCACAAAAATTACTGCCTTAGAACTTAAAATTTCGTAAGTTTGCGTTGACGTTAGTTGCAAAATCTACAGATTATTCAGAAATTTTTGTATTGCGTGTGATCTAACATATTTAAACTATATATTAAAATCATATGTATTATATTAAATTGAACACAAAATTACACCCATTGTTAAAAAAGCTCTCTACTGAATTCACGTGCATATTGTTAAAAACGAATAATTAAACTCAAAAAATATTAAACAGAATAACAAAGCATTTAAGCTGAATATCAAAATGCTCAATACCATTATACTGAATAATATAAATTTTTAAGGATAATTCTCTCGTGAATGAGTTTTTCAAAGCCATCCGAACACTAATCAATCAACCATTCACCAGTTTGGATGAATGATCAAGATTTCAACTAATATATATATATAAAAAAAAAAAAAAAACATCATTCATGACAGAATTACCCTACATTAGTATATATACTATGCGTTTTATTATTCACTTACGAATTTCTTGGTACAAGCCCGATATAAGTTCGTCAGAGATTTATTGAAGATAAGAGATTTGCTCAAGATAAGAGATTGTAATTGAAATTACCAACTCTTCAAAATTGCTCAAGAACTCGCTCACCAAATCTGCAAATTCTAACGTTGAAAAGAAAATACAATAAGAAAAAAGAAGACTCATTTTGTTTCGCATAATAGTGCTATAATAATTAGTTTGCCTTTAAATGAATGGTGATTCTTAAATGACAAATCCTTAACCACAAAATGTGCCTTCAAGTCTAAAGTACTAATCAAAATCAAAATCATCTCATTTCACATCAAGATTAATAGTTTAATCCAGCACAGCATCACTTAATGACAGTAAGTATGGCTTTCCCATCATAACTAAGATTGAATAAAATTTGATTACTCAAAATACCACTTCCGGAAGCGACAATCATTCAATCGCAGTCAAACACACAACGTAATTAAAAACACAACAACTTAATTAGGTATTAAGATAGTTTACTTAATTTAAAACACAGTCATGCATTATTCCAACCCCAATAAAAACAAAAATCAACCATTATAGCAGTAAAGAACTGCCGTACTCTGTAAAATCCAGACTCCATTCCAGGAAAGGAAGTGGACAGAATAAGTTTTCAATGCAACCCATTACATCTCTTCCTTCCACAACAATGGACACATCCAGTTCTTGGGACTATATCAGTATCATTCCTCTCCAGTTTTAAAAACCGGAGATGATATTGTTGGATTTAGCAAGAGGTCGGTTATGGAACTGTTAATAAGAAGTTAATCGTTCTCGCGACTTGACTGATCTTACTTTCTTTTGTTCTCTGGGTCGCCGCTTTCTCTCTCTAACTCTTTAAGTATTTTCCTTTTTCATTCATTCATTTCTCTCTCTAAACTAAATTGCCTTTATAGCACGATCTTTTCTCACCACTCTCTTTCTTTCTCTCTTTCCTTCCTTCGCTGTATCTCCGCTTTCGCCACTGGACACAACAATTCCAGGAATTATTCCCAAATCGGAAACCCTAGGATTGAATGAATAAGGATACCACCAATACGATTTGAATCCGAATATACTCGAATTGAATGCGTCGGTTGGAAGGAGGAATTTCGGATTTTGGGGTTGAGAAATCGTGAATGCTGATGGGAGCCGCTGGATCGAAACTCGAGAAAGCGTTGGGAGATCAGTTCCCTGAAGGCGAGAGATATTTCGGCCTTGAGAATTTCGGAAATACTTGCTATTGCAATAGCGTTTTACAGGTTTTCATGATTTTTTGTTATTTTTTGTTATATTTGGGGAAAGGTTGTTTAGGTAGATATTTGACTTTTTGTTATTTGTTTTTATAGGCAGTTAAAAGTTAATGCTGTTTATTATTATTATTATTATTAAATTGTTCTGAATGAATGCTGTTGAATTAATTTTCTTAAAATCAAATCTCTTGCATGCTCTATCCCCACTAATTGCATGATCCTTGTAGATTGCAAATTTAATTTGAGTTCTGAAATAAATTCTTTTTGGAAATTTTTATTTATAAGATGTACCACATGATGAGAACTTCTTTAAGGAATTTCAAGTAAATCAGCAAATGCTTTTTAAACAGAAATTAACTACTCCCAAGAATAAAATTTGTCTGAAAGATTAATTACTGCTGAACAACACTGGTTAATACTGGTTTATTATTTCTTTAGTGAATTCTATCGACTGCTAAAAAGGTTTAATATGTACTTTTCAGGCATTGTATTTTTGTGTTCCTTTTCGGGAACAGTTACTGGAATACTATGCAAACAACAAGAGTGCTGCTGAAGGAGAAGAGAATCTCTTGACATGCCTTGCTGATTTGTTCACTCAGGTAAATTCTGTACTTAACACAAGTATGTACCTGTCATATTATACTACACTGGACAAACAAAGACCTCAATGTTGAGAAACTCCTTATAGGCTTATATACAAGGGTGAATGTGCTTTTTTTAGGTACTGTGCCAGTAAAAGGAGAAATCTCATTGTAATAGCAAGGTTAATAGTAGATAATGCTCCATTCTTCATTCTTTCTATATTTTCAAGTTCTCCTTATTCATATTTACATTTAGTAGAGAGTTATATATTGAAAAATAAGAGGTTGTGTGTGCATCTTTTGAAGTAGACAGGGCGAGGAAGCATATAGACTTCATGTTTGAAGTAGACAGGGCAAGGGAGCACATAGGCACAAATAATATATTTTGTTGTGGTATACATGATTATTATCTGTGCTTAAATTCTCCCTCTCTCTCTTTCTCTCTGATTTTTTTTTTTTTGTTCCCCTTACATACCTTATATTCCATTTAGTTTGTAAGTCATGCATGAATGATACCACCTAGATTTTGTTGGAATATGCATGAAAAAATCATTGTGGTGATAAGATTCGTCTTTTGTTAGGATAATGATCACATGGCCCTTTTAATTTAGTTGACAGGTTTTCTTACTAATTATTTGCAGATTAGCTCACAGAAGAAGAAGACGGGTGTCATTGCACCTAAGCGGTTTGTACAGAGAGTGAAGAAACAAAATGAGCTTTTCAGGAGCTATATGCACCAGGTCTGTCATTGTTTTCCTTTTATTTCTATTTTTTCTGAAATTCAATCCAAGAAGTGAATGTTTCATGGATTTCCATATCTAGATTTAGCTCATGTATCCTTGCTGGTTAGATAGTACCACTGATCATACCTTAATGTAAAGTTTACATGCATGGTGAAAAGGTTCCTTGGATCAAATTAGAGACAAAATTTGTATAGGGAGCCATTTTAGTATTGCATCAGTTAGGTTATAGGCTCCTCTCTTGGATCAAATTAGAGAGAATTTGTACAGGGAGCCAGTTTAGTGTTGCATCAGTGAGGTTTTATAGGCTCCTCTCAGAGTTTTCTTTAACTTTGAAAAAATCATCTTAATTTTTTGTTTTTTAATCTACAAAATTATGGTTGACTGTAGGAGACTCTAATTTTTTCTAAAAAAAAATGTGAGAGATTCCTCTAATAGTTCTTAGAATTATTCCTCTACAGGATGCACATGAGTTTTTGAACTTTTTACTGAATGAGCTAGTAGACATTCTTGAAAAAGAGGCAAATGCTGCGAAGGCACCATCTCCTGACATCTCTGCTTCTAACAAAATCGCCAATGGGCCCACCAAACCTCAAGCCAATGGTTTTCACAAAGAACCCATTGTGACCTGGGTACACAAGTGCTTCCAAGTGAGTGCTCATCTCAATTTTTCAAAATTGTTGCCTTACTTTTGGATATTTGCAAATTACATCCGTGACTTAAAATTTTCTGGTTAGTCATTCTTTCTTTGTGTGTTGTTTGCAATTAGCATAGAACTGCTAAAGTTCAATGCTGATTCAGTTATGAAATTGCTACAATGTCTCAGATAATTTATCAATGACAATATTATTCAACACTTAGCACTAATTTCTTTTCGGAATGGTTCAAATTTGATTGAAAAATGACTCATCAACGGTAGGATCTGAATTGTTAATGATTTTTCTCTAAAATGCCTGGCCATCACAACAGCAGGTGTTGTTTTCAAATTTATTATGTTAGGTTTGAGAACCTAATACTTTGGGTGCTCCCAATTTAGGTAAGATGTTAGGTGTAATTAGACAGGATAAAGCTTTTCTGTCTTCTTTGAGGGTTTACAAAGCTGTAGCTTATTTTTTTCAGGGAATATTGACGAATGAAACTAAGTGTTTGAGGTGTGAAACAGTCACGGCCAGAGATGAGACATTTTTTGATCTGAGCCTTGACATAGAACAAAATAGCTCTATCACAAGCTGTCTCAAAAATTTTAGTTCAACTGAGACATTGAATGCCGAAGACAAGTTCTTTTGTGATAAGTGTTGCAGGTAACTAACCTCGCTCCAGTACATATTTTGAATTACAAATCCATATTTCCATGTTCACAGACAGCAACTAACTACATTTCAGTTTAAATTACTTTGGCATATCAAGATTCGTCTGAACCATCTCATGACTGGTATATTTGAATTGTTGAAACAAACCAAAAAAAAAACAAATTCTGCTGGTTTGATTGCACTTTGGAAAAAAAAAAAAAAAAAAAGGTCACACTAGGGTCAAGGGAACTTGCAGTATTTTAAGGTTTACTTTGCAATAGCTCGAATGAATAAATGTCCTAAACAAAAAGGAAAAAATGACATTTTATTATATTCAGCTTACAAGAAGCACAAAAGAGAATGAAGATAAAGAAACCACCCAGCATCCTAGTGATCCACCTAAAACGGTTCAAGTACATAGAACAGCTTGGCAGGTACAAGAAGTTGTCATATCGTGTAGTCTTCCCTCTTGAGCTTAAACTCACCAATACCACAGACAACTCTGATCTGGAATATTCCCTCTTTGCTGTGGTGGTCCATGTAGGCAGTGGGCCCAATCATGGACACTATGTAAGCCTTGTCAAGAGCCACAATCACTGGTTATTTTTTGATGATGAAAATGTGGAGATGATTGACGAATCAGTTGTGCAGACTTTTTTTGGCTCTGCACAGGAGTACTCCAGCAATACAGATCATGGGTATATACTCTTTTACGAGAGTATGGTCGGAAAGAGTTGAAGAACTTTTTGCAAGTGGGCCCTGCAGGGTGCTGTTATTACATAAGAGGATGGCTGGGTACTGGTTTTCTTTTTTGTGATGATGAAGAAAAATTTAATTAGAGAGAGACAGAGCTGGTGAATATGTTTTAGAAATAAAGCAAGGGTATATACAAATTGAGTTATGAGTAGCTGCAAAGATAGAAGAGATCTTGTTGTTGTATTAATGCTTTACGCGGTAATTTATCAATCAGAGTAGTGCCTTTGGGAAATCTTGTTAGTAGAAATGTGGAGATGGGTGGTTTTTGAACCTTCAACCCATGAATAAAGTCTCCAATGATAGACTGTAAAGTGTTATCTTGAAAACCAATTGTGGTTTTGAAAACAATTTTGGTTGATTCCTTGGGATGTTGGCCTTGTATCCTTGCTCTAACTAAACTAGTTTTGCATCCGTGCTTTCCGCATGAAAATTATATACAGCGAGTTTTGTATTTCTTTATTTGTAATTGATTTATCAGATAAACTGTTGTGTATGCTTGTATGCTCTAGTCCTAGACTCCTAGTATCAAGCAGTCCGGTTAGATCAAATCGTACAATATTATACAAGTTAGTGAAATTTGCCAAGTCGGAGCAACCTTCCTTTTGTCCACAGTACTAAAATGGTTACGAATACTTAAATAGTCGCTTGTTATTTGCTTATGAAAAGACTCTGATGCTATCACAAATTAGATGCCAAAAAATAAAATGAAAGGGACAAAAAGGCCCCATTGGATACCGGGCCGGATCCTCAAAAAAGCTAAATCAGATCCGACCCGTTATTCCCATAAATCTCTCCATTGGTATCTATACTCCCGCTTCTGGTTTCCTCTCTCTCTCTCTCGATCTTTCCAATGGAGGAACAAACCACTACAGCCGGAAGCATCAACCCAAAGCACCAAGCTTTGATCGATCGCCTCTCCACCCGCCGCTCCGCCAACACCACCACCACAACCTCTTCCGACTCTGCGCGACCCGTGGCCGATTTCCTCTCCTCGTTCGCCTCCTCCAAGCTCTCCATCGAGCAATCCCTCTCCGAGTGTCGCTCCCGTGCCGATCTGGATCAGATAGCCGCCTCCATCTCCTCCCTCGAGCAGTTCCTCGCGCAGAACTCCTACCACCTTCCCTCGTACGAGCTGCGCTCCTGCCTCAAGTCCATTTCGGATCTCAGATCCGCTTTCGACTCCGCCAGCTCGAGCCTTCTTCCTCGAAAGAAGTTTTCGTTCCGAAACAAAGCCCCGAAGAAGGACGAAGAGTCGAAGAATGTTGAGGCTTCTGCTGAGATCAGTGTAGTACCATCTGACATTGACAAAATCTCGAGTCTTTCGGTTCGGGATGGACCGGGGTTTAGAAATCAAAAGGATATTACTTTGGTGAAGGATTTTAGGCAGTGTGATGTTGGCCAAGGTGAATTTACACTCTCTGATCTCGAAAATTGCCGGGTTTATTTGAAAGGGGCAGTTCGGGCACTGTTCTTTAACAGGATTAGAAATTGCCAGGTTTTTACTGGTCCAGTTCTCGGGTCTGTTCTGATAGAAGATGTCAGTGATTCCTTGTTTGTGCTTGCTTCGCATCAAATCAGAATTCACCATGCTAAAGCTACTGATTTCTATCTGCGAGTGAGGAGTCGACCTATTATCGAGGATAGTAATAAGGTGAGGTTTGCGCCTTATAGATTGACTTATGAGGGGATTGAAGAGGAGTTGAAGGAATCTGGGTTAGGAGAGGAGACGGGGAATTGGGCGAATGTGGATGATTTCAAGTGGCTGAGAGCAATTCAATCGCCTAACTGGAGCTTAATTCCAGAAGAAGAATGGTTAGAGATTGCTGATATTTCCGAATTTAAGTAGTAGTAGCAAGGGTTGTTTTCTTATTTACAGTGAGTATTTAATTTTGTCCAATGGAGAAGTTTAACCTATGCTTCCAGTAAAATGTCAATTGTTATGTGGAATTATGGACTTCTAGAGAAGAGAAATTTATTTACTTCCCGGAAAACATGGGATTACTGGCCATTTCCTAACCCATCATTAATAACTTCAAAGAAAATAATGCTGTTTCTTTGCATATTGAAGTTGAAATACCCCAATCCTTCACTACTGTGATCCTCATTAGATCAATAAGGAATAAGGGGGTGGTGGTAATCTGTGCATCTTCCAAAAGAAACTGATTGGGGATATGTAACTTGTACCATGTTTAGAGAAGCAGATGAGATAATTGATAATTCACATTTTGAAGGATATTTTGATGTTTTGTAGGATTTGATCACTGTTTGTGGATATTAGTAATATCAATTTCAGTTCTATTCTTAGTCAGTTCTTTTTGTATTGCTTGAAATGTTTCGCTATTTGATTTTCTTTAGCCATAGAGTAACATATAATCTTCATTGCAGCCCCTCAAAATGTTGGCTTGGTAAATTTGATGTATGCTTGTACTATTCATCTGACCATGCCAGTGCTTGGCTTGACAAATTCAAAGCATGGTCTGTAGTGTTGGGACCCACCTAATCCTACACTAGACAACATTGACTCTAGTGCATATATGCACAATATCATATTATTAATTAATAATTGAAAGAGCCACACCAGGATCATATTTTCTCGCATATAAAGAGAGGAGAAATGCTGTTTCTGCACTGTGGCTTGGCCTTGTTCTTATAGTACTCGGCATCAATTAGAAGAAAATGGTGTTGACTTGACTAAATAGTGTCATTTCTTATGGTGCTGGTGTTTTCTGATTGGTCATATTTTTAGTTATTTCTAGGAGTGGTCAGCATAGTCTGCTGGAGATTTTTGATATATTATTATGGATAATGTTTCAAGCTACCAAAGTAGACCTTGACACCTTGCCCATTGTCACTAGTTATCTTCATTTATTTGTATACCTTGTAGCTAAATTCTGTATTGTATCATTTTGACCAAATGCAACTGTTGCATATTCCCATTTTGCGTTAAGAGTTTTGATGTAATTATCCCCGCGACTCCGTCAAATTTATATTATTGTAGTAGTTGTTTGAACGAGTTGCAATTGAGCTGGCTTGGATGTTCAGCATTTTTTGGAACTAAAAGATTGACCGTTTGACAATCCATATTAGTTATAATGTTTGAAATGTTAGAAGTCAATAAAAATATTTCTGAAACCAAAATAGGACAGTAGAGAATTTAAAATTCAAGTACTTATCATCTTTTATTGAGCCGTTACATCCCCCCTTTGTCCTCGCCTTTAGAGTCTTCACATTACCGATCCTCTTTATTTTATGTACGCTTTCAAATTCTAATTATGCATATTCGTTTTAGTTTGTAATCTGTTAAAGCTGTTGGTTTCAATTTAATATCAAATCTGTTGTCAATTTCTCTCTCAAATCATGTCCTTCTACAAGAAAGTAAACCAATGTTTTTACATTTATCTCTTTGTAATTGTGTTTTTCTAATTCTATAAAATTAATAGACTTTGGTTTCGGCAGTGTTTGATAGCTCCCGTAATAGCTGCTGTTATCATTTTTCTAAAACCTTGGATTTGACCTTTCCTATTTGACAATATAGTCCGACCTCTTTAAATTATCTTCTGTTTGATCTTTGTAAACAGCATTGAGACAACCAATAATGAAGTTTGTCTCATTGCAATTGGTTTGAGCCATCTTGTGCGGGAATTGTTCAAAGCAATGGAAGTTTCAAACAAAAATAGCCGTCATACATTCTTATCATTGAAGTAAAATCAAGTTTGTGATTGATAAAATTAATTCTCCAATAGATCTTGTCCTTTTCATCGCTGCTTTTGTATTGCAAAGAACACGGTACCGACGGACTGATACCATTGAATCTTTTGAATTCTCACGTGTCGCAATATACGGGTGTAAACCCAGAAATTAGAAAAGATTGTGCTTCCTGGGGCTCACAGATGGGGATTAAGTCTAATTACAAACAAACATGTCGAACATTATTGAGTGAAATTTGCATTTGTTGTACTTTTAGTACTTTAGCGGTTTAGCTTATTGTTATTCTTCTAACTTCATCCAGCTTCGGTTTGATCATTTTTCAAATAATATTTTCTTGATAAGAATATATCAAGATCATACAAAGGTTTAAAAAACTTATAGAAGATATCTTAAATAAATATATAATGTAGAAGGAATATATTTTCAAAGTTTGCGGTGATGGTTGTGCGTCATTTGCATTGAAACGACGCGCTGAAAATAAATCTTTTGTGTGAAGTAAATTATTTTTAAATGCACTCACTAATAAGAAATTTGTTTCCAATGATGAAACACAGCCTGTCAGATTTGAGATTTGACTAGCCAACTGATTGTGAAAAAATATTAAGCGTTGATTTGTTATGTATGTGAGGAGTTCAATAGTGCTTCTTTATCTTGCGATGGTGTCTTCTTCCCTTTTCTTTTTTTTTTTTTTTTTTTTTTTTTTTTTTTTTTGCAAACACAAAATTATATCAATTTTCTCCCCCACAAATTGATTCAGGTTTCCTATTACTAAGGTTTTTCATGGCGTTCTCTTGCTACCATGTCTTTTACCTCGATGAGGTTGAACTTTAAAGCCGTTTAACTAATTTAATAAATTCACAGTAAAGGGAATATACTGTCGTAGGAAAATTAATTAACGATCAATAATAGGTTTGCAGGTTTTATTGTGATATCTCAGCTATAATTTGAACATGTCGATCAATATGTGCTCAATTATTATGTTTAATTTTTAAATGCTTGTTGTTATTATATTTAGCACTAAGATGTATATCTGGCCTTTTGACAAAATTAAGTTCCATAAAAGAAAAAAAATGTAACAGGCTTCCCCGTTCTTCCAGTGGGAACAAACGCAGAATCCCAGAAAACTGTGGGAAATAAATTTGTCTCGTCAAATAAAAATTCTTGACTGAATTTCTAATTACAACCAGCTCAAATTGGATCTGGTCTTGATGATTACATAAATTGAACACATACATAAATTGAACACAAGTGGTTTATTTTCTGGAAAATTAGTACAATTCATGCCGTATGGGGAAAAAGAAAAAATAGGACTGGTACTTTCAAACAAATTGTTAATAATACTTCTCCGTGCATGCCAGAAATATGCTTATCCTTTATTACGTCGGTGATCTTCTTAGCATAAAATAAGTTTATTCTGAGTTATGGCAATATTAATAAGTTAAAATCTTATTGGTACTGTGTTGTATTTTTATATCACCTCCTGGCTCTCGCCACCCAACAAATTTCTGTGGAGTCCCCAAAGAATTAAGACGCATGGACGTGCGGCGAAATTTGCGTGAAACACAACTTCTGACATGGTAAAATATACAGCATACAAAAATCTTGACGTGTTTAACTTAATAATATTTAACAAAAATTACACGTGGGAAAAATTTGGGATACATTTTATTTCTGTACTTATCATTGCCCAATACAGCAAATTCAATATACGACACATTGTTCACGATTGGCTATGTTTAACTTAATAATATTGTCAATCTTCATAATAAATTTAAGAAGTTGTAAATTTTAAATGGAGTGGAACTTTTAAATTCTATGTTATTCATAATTTTCATGATGCAGATGCCATGTCTACAGAAGATAAAAAGTTTGGTATATGTATTGCCATTCCTTGCAGGTTAAGAGTCGTTAAAAATTCTCAATTAAAGATTTGGATGCATTTTCAAACAATATTTAATTTAAAACAAACTATTTACTTATAATTAATTTGTTTTATGATTAATTTGAGAAATGAGGTCCATGTTATTATCAAATAATAATTTCGCCATCAAAGGAATTCAATCCATTCATACAAAATAACAAATTATTACATAAGATTGAGTAGCTGTTCACGTTATAATTAAACCCAAAATCCTTTGAGTTAGAAATTTTACAGATCTTCTGCCACAAATGGTCCAGGCGCCAAGAGAAAATAAATATCTAGGTATTTCAAAACTAATCGAAGTTAATCAAACAATCAAATGATCAATAGATTAGATCATTTCCAAACATATTCACATCAATGCCACAACCAGTATTGAAGAAATATTTCATCATGTCTACGTCATAGCAATTCATAGGAGAAAAAGACCGAGCTTTGAAAGTTTTTTTTCCAAAAAAAAAATATAGTTTGAAAAAAGTTCGCAAGTAAAAATATAGATTAGAATAAAACAGTGAGACAGGTGTCTTCTCATAATAATATTATTATTATTATAGATAGATAGATGCCAAGTTAAGGTATGTATATATCTCGCTTGAAAACATTAGCTAAATAAATTCTAGTTTCCTGATGAATTGAAACCGCAAACTACATGCAATCTCCTGCGATTATCCATAACTCGCCACACATACATCCACACAACCATAATCTCACACAATCTCTAAACAGTAAACACATTAACTGAAAATATTATATTGTATTATTATCATAATTGGACATATCTCTGCGGTTCTTTTAAAAAGGCGCCCCACGCGTGTCGTAATATCGGCAGAGCCTGAAAGTCAACACGGGTGGGAAATAAATTAACCAATAATGCCTCGTATCGCGTCTTTTTCTCTTTTCAAATTTTGCTTCCTTCTTTCTTTGCCTTTTCCGAGACTCACCAATTTTTTTCTTTTTAATATCAAAGCCCCATTTTGCCATCTCTCTCTCTCTCTCTCTTTAATCTCTCGCACTCTTTGCAAAAACTGTCATTACTCATTACAGATTTGGTTGGCCAGCTAATTCTTCAAAACCCTAATTAATTATCTCCAATTAAGACCTCTTCTTGTACCTTTGTGGAGATAGATTTCATCGAACTCTTTGTCTTTTCTTGAGAAATTGAAAGGCTTTGTGTGAAGGAGTGGATGATTAAACGCAGAAGATAGTTTTTGCTTTGTGGGTTTTTGTGTTGATTGTTCTAATGCCGAGGCTTTGTTGTTTCGGGAGTTCTCAGGTATGGCATTGCTTATTTTTAAAACATCGTTTCTTTTGTTCAATTAGGTTTGTATTCTCTCTGTTTGAAATTTCCTGATCGATTAGCTTTCCGATCGAAAGTACTTGTTACGAATTAATTAATTCGTACAATTTGGTATTTCATAGAACTTTCATATTGAATTATTTTTCCTGGAAAATAGTAACAGTAAAAACAATTAGGATCGTATTGAAGTGTTTTTATTAGTTGTTTTTTACTTTTGAATTTTTGATGCAGCATATCGTAAAATGATTAAAACTTGGAATACTAAATTGCCCTTTGTTTCTGTGGGAACTTCTATCTTATAAATTGCTTCAATAATTGTTTTTCTGTAAAAGTGAAAGAATGTCAATTTAATGTGATTCTCATCTAGTACACTTTTTCCACTTTGGTTGTGATTTCTTATAATAGCACTTTAATGGGGAAAAAAAAAGAGTATTCGACCTGAGAAAAAAAATCTTTGACATTAAGGTTTAGAACCCATCTTTGAAACTGTATTCACTTCACTGTATTTATTTTGTTATCTGCAGCAAACTGCATATAATACTCCAACTCATATGGGAAACAGAAAAAGCAGTGAAAGCCGTCCCAAAGTAAATTACGGCTGTAGCCTTGTTAAAGGGAAGGCGAACCATCCAATGGAAGACTACCATGTGGCTAAATTCGTACAAGCAAAGGGTGAACAGCTTGGTCTCTTCGCCATTTTTGATGGTCATTTGGGAGAAAAAGTGCCTGCTTATTTGCAAAAGCACCTCTTCTCCAATATTATGAAGGAGGTATATATAGTTTTTGAATTTTTATGTATCATTGGGTTTCTGTGAGAAAAGGATTGAAGATTGGTAAAGCCACCCATGTCATCTTGGCCCGTGTTGAAAAAAAAAAACTGCATGTGGGGTTGATGGCATTGATAGAGACCTAAATTTGAGTCAATAAAAGAAGAATTCAGACCAGCACTAACAAATCAAAGTTACCTGTATATCTGTACAAAATGAGAAGGTATCTCATTTAAACTATGAAAGCTTCAGAGCTCTTGCCTGTAAAGTTATTTGTACCCCCATGTCCAATTTCTATTAAAAATTGCCCAAACTATTTACTTAATTCCTAACACATTTATATTCAGCATTAGACCTTGCCAAATTATAAACTTTTGGATATCTTTTCAGGAAGATTTTTGGACACACCCAGAGCAGGCGATTCAAAGAGCATACGCGAAAACTGACAAGGCAATTCTAGATCAGAGCCCAGAGTTGGGGCGGGGTGGTTCAACTGCTGTGACAGCCATTTTGTTCATGAACCAAGGAAAGCTGTGGGTGGCCAATGTCGGTGACTCGCGTGCTGTCTTGGCCAGAGGTACGGCTGTTGTGCAGATGACAGTTGACCATGACCCCAGCTCTGAGAAGGGTGCTATTGAGAACACAGGCGGTTTCGTTTCTAACTTGCCTGGTATAGGTTTTTGACCTTTTCCTTGTATATATTTATTCTGTAATTTTGGTCAGCATAATAGATTTATTTGTTTGTTTTATGTTCGTGTTGGATAACTGCTGACTAGTAGTTTTGACTTTTGACCGTGAACAAAAACTCAATTGACTAGTGGTTTCATCTTGAACCCAAAGATATTCAATTGTAAAACAACAAGATATTTAAAGATGTCCTAGGCTGCCATTGATATCTTTCTTTTTTAGACCAAAAACTCAAATTAACCTTGCAGTATAATGCAGTACTGGCCTTTTGACCTCAATGATTGGTGCAGATTGGTTATGCTTATAAGCCATTCAAACATAAGTTAGGAGAATTATTGTATAATTGTCCCTATAATTATATCATGTTGTGGTCCCTCTTGTAAGTTGGCCAATTCTCTTTATAATATACCCACCCAATATTTCAATAAAAATACATCAGCGATGAAGGGACCTTATCTGGCTGTCTTGTTTCTATTGCTTTCCAGTCATATGTTTCTTTAATATGTCATCAGGTGATGTACCAAGAGTGAATGGCCAATTAGCTGTTTCTCGGGCTTTTGGGGATAAAAGTTTAAAATCGCATTTAAGATCTGATCCAGACATGAAATCAGCTGACACCAATGGTGATGCTGAGTTACTGATCCTTGCCAGTGATGGTTTATGGAAGGTTTGTATTTCTTTAGATCACTAAGTTGGGTCTCTTTCAGTTGGAAATTCTAAATTATTAAGCTCTTAGATGCTTTTTCATCATAAAATGTTGGACATAACAGGATCGAACCTGTCCCTTACTAATATGTATGTATATTTTCTATTTAGGTCATGAAAAATGAAGAGGCTGTGGCAATTGCACGAAAGATTAAAGACCCAAATGTGGCAGCTAAGCAACTTACTAATGAAGCTCTGAAAAGAAACAGCAAGGATGATATCTCCTGCATTGTAGTTCGATTTAGGCAGTAGCTATTTTTTGTTAAAAAAAATGATTCTTTGGTTGTATTCACATTTGGGTTTGTTTTTAGGTGGATTATTTTTAGTAGGGGCTTTAGTAGTTTTTGGTTCACTCGCCCCTCTCCTCTCTTGTAAATACTGTCCAGTTCTATGTGTGCTTGATGTGTCTCATTTTTCCCAACTCTTAGTCATGCTGACGGATATTGAACTTCATTGTTAGTGAAGAGATTTATAATGTGTTGCATTAGTAAAGTCCAAATAGTTATCTGAGCTGTTAGAATTTGACGATTCTGTTCTGTTTAATGTATTCAATTAGGTTGCTTTGACATGCATGTTAAATTAAAAGCGAGACTATTTCCATTTGTAGATATGCTGGCATGTATGATGTATGCCAATTAAGAAACGAAAACTATACTCAATTATTGTTATGCTGGCATGTGTTGCCACTTGCCAGTATAAATATCTCTTTTAAAAATAAATGTATCTTCTTGGTTGGGGCATATTGCCTTTTAAAAAATTATAGAAATCTAAATTCAATGTATAGAAAGGTCAATGTACTAATAAACAATAATTGGTCTTTTCGTGTATTATTTGTTAGTATGATATGCAATTTTGTTTCATGGTCTGATCTTTCAATATTTTGTGGCCCCCTCTGTATACAATTGCTTCGTTGGAATTGTTGAAACTTAGCATGAAAAAAGGATCTCCAAACACGATCAGATTTGGTCGCATAAAGTTGAATCCTAAATTGTCTTCTTTCATCTGGAATTATGGTGTTACTTTTCTTCTTATAGAAGCCCTTTTTTTTATGTTTCTCTTATAAGAAATGACCAACTAAGAGAGTAAGAGATCGGTTTGTGACGGAGTCTGAAAATGTATCGACACTCGACAGGTCAAATGATAATTAATACTCGGAGACTATTATTTTACAAGCGATTATGCACCCGTTTCTCCAGATCTATCGTGTTATATATTTGACATTAGTTAGATTTTGAAAAAGCGGTATGATTTCTGCATGTCAAAGTTGATTCATTCAGGTTTATCTTATTGTGATTATTAAGTAACTTATATTTGACCAAACTAATTTGTTTGGCTTATTATTCAGACAATTTTATGATGATTTATGTTATTTCAGAAATGCGGTGACTGGTGACATGCGACTTAAATGTGCTAAAATAATGAATATCTAATAATGTAATTCTTACAATTATGATATTTTTAATTAGCACTGATTTTTCATGCTCAATAATTTTGGTTCCAATTTTTAAGCTATTCTGCTACAACCTGATTAGAAATCTACTAGAGCTGCTTTAAAATAGACAATTTTATAATGAATTTTGTATTGAGCGATGAACACAGAAATATATATATTTTTTTCAAAACATTAAAGACCTATAATTGTAAACAACACAATTAACCCTCTAGGTTAGTGGGTTGCGGCGAGAAATCATGTTAGACTCTACGGCAAATGACTCACAATACATATGATTTTAGATGAGAAATAAAACAAACATAGTACATAAGCCATTCTATCCAAATAAGAAAGAAAAAAAAAAAAGAAAAAAAAAACATATAGCTAAAAAGTTTATACGATTAGATATAACTAAAAACAAAGAAATTCAACGGTGACTAAATTTCTCAATTTGATTTGAGTCTTATTCAATCACTCATCTAAACATTTTAAACAATCAATTTATTTTTCATTCCATATAAAAAATTTAGCAACGTAAATTTATCTTAAAAATTTATGAGTCATCTTCATTTATTTTTAATTACCAGGTATGGGAGTTGCAGCTTCGCTGCGCTATATTTTTTAAGATTACAATAATTTGTATGAACAATTTCCAAATATATTTAAATTTTTTAATTAAATAATGATTAGTACATCAATTTTTAATATATTTAAAAAAATAAAAATATTTTTAATTATAAAAATAGCGTCACAGATTTTAATTAATACTATAGATGAGCTAAGACTCGGATTGAATTGAACCAAGATTATTTGATCCGCTGCCATTCCAATATTATATCCGCAACACAAACATATTCGATATCAAACAAATGAATTGCTAACTCATAAAAATTGGATGGTCGGCTCGCGCTATTAACTCTCCACCTGACCACTTTCCATCGACAGTGGCACACAACCGACAACAACATGACACAAGAACAAACAATATTACAAAAAACAAACCAGTACTAAAAAAGCAACAATTCAAATCCACATTAATCCACTGCCACTTATCCAATTCCCAATTCATTCAGATCAAATGCCACAACCACGGTGGTGGAGCGTCACCACCGCGCGCGACCGCTGCCACCGCCGCTCCTTCACCTCCGCCGGTCTCCGCCCGGCGTTCTTCCCTCTGACTGATGGGGCCACTGTTCACATTTGGGTCCCCGCCTCTCCCTCTCCCTCCTCCCGCCCCGCACTCGTCCTATTGCATGGTTTCGGTGCCCGCGCCACGTGGCAGTGGAGCCCCTTTCTCAGACCTCTCATTCGGGCCGGGTTCGATCTCTACGTGCCCGATTTGCTCTTCTTCGGTGATTCCTCTTCTCCCACTTCTGATCGATCTGATATTTACCAAGCCAGGTGACCAATTAAGCCGCTCATTTATGTTAATCTATACTACTTATAAAAGCATCAAAAATGTCATAATAATTTCACTAGAGGGTTCAAACATTTGTCATATCAATCATAGACCATTGATTTGTGTGATCTGATTTGATGTGTGGTCTAGATGTTGATTTCAGATAAAAGGTGAGACCCTTTGACAGAAAAGGGTCGTGACGTGTAAATAATTTATTTTTTAGAAAAATACCCACCTGCTGGAAGATTCAAACAATTATTTTTATTGCCTAACATTATTTTGTTTCTTTATTTGTCCACATAATTTGCTAGTTTATATAAGTAAAAGGGCACATATGTTGTTAATTTTAAATTGTATATCTAAACTAGATGTGTGAGACCAGGTCAGTGATGGAAGCTCTGACCTCAGCGGGGCTGGACCAGTTTGGCATGGTTGGGATCAGCTATGGCGGTTTTGTTGCGTACCAAATCGCAGCTATGTACCCGAATGCTGTTGATAAACTGGTTATAGTGTCAGCTGGGGTGTGTTTAGAGGAGTCTGACCTGGCTGCTGGGCTGTTTGCTGTGTCGGACATGGCAGAGGCCGCTAGTCTCTTAGTGCCGCAACAGCCTGATGATGTCAGACAGCTTGTTAAACTGACATTTTGTAAGCCGCCTCCTATAATGCCGACCTGCTTCATCCGCGATTATATCCGGGCAAGGGTTTAAAACTCTTATTTTGGTACTGTAACAGTCTGATGCTACTACTGCTGGTATTGGTATTGTGTTGGTCACTACCTGATTCATGCCAATCTAGTAGCTTACAAAATAGTGGGATTGGTGGCTGTTTTTTATAAGAATTAGTGTATGCTTATAATTGTATTTGGATCGGTATGCATTTGTAAGTTGTTTATTTCTTTGTTGGCAAAAGCGGAAAGGCATCTTATTATGAGTTTAAATAAGTTATTTGTATTGTACAAATTTTTAGTAATTTATTTTCTTGATTCATACAAAATTACAGGTTATGTGTACTAAGAATGTGAAAGAGAAAACGGAGCTGCTTTATGCTTTGATTAATGGTAGAAAATTGGCAGACCTACCTAAAATCAATCAGGTAACATTCTCAGCTTTCAGTCTTGGATTTAGTTTTTATTGCAGAAACATTAAGCACCATATAACCATGGAATTTGTATGTATATGATTGCTTTTAAAAATGGAGAATGCATTCCATCCCTCTTACAAGTATCTTGAAAAATAGTGCTGCTCCTTTCCTTTAAACTTCTATGATCCCTTTGGCAGTGAGTAAAGAAAGGATCATTATCTCAGTCTTTACTGTCATCCTCATTATTATTTTTTTTCCTTCCCATATGGTATGCATGTTATTATAGATTTCACAGGTTGTATCAAAATTGTAATTGTTTTCTTCTATGCATGACATTCTTTCTTATAACATGTTTTATATTTTGCAGGAAACCTTGATTGTTTGGGGTGACCAGGATAAGGTATTCCCCTTGGAGCTTTGTCACAGATTAAAAAGGTCTGCATTCTGCAATCTTTGGTTATTATTTGCATTTATATGTTTATATTTTATTAATTTCCTTTGTTGAAACTGTTTAAGAATGTATTATAAAAACTTGTCAGGCATTTGGGTGATAACTCGCACCTAGTTGTAATAAAGAATGCTGGTCATGCCATAAACCGTGAGAAGCCAAACGAATTATGCAATATCATAAAGAGATATTTTGTGGACACCTCTTTCAAAACCTATGAAAATTACAATGGACACTCCCGTGAGGTATGCATTTGACCTTAATCGTTTGAATTAAAAATCTCTTAGAATCTTAATCTTATTTCTTCTTGATCCCTAATTTTTTAGGGAAAGTGGAGGGATTGTATGAAAAGATTTGCAAGGTCAAGTATAAAGAGAATCGATTCAGGTCGCCCATTGTTATAATTAAACTTAACCTACTTTTGTTTTTTCTTTTACACGCGGTGTTCCTACGTATATACACTGACTCTAATTGTATTCAAGTACATGAATGAAACCAAATAATTTAATAGGGCCAAAACTCAATTATTTACTTTATTTTTTAGCATTATCATGGGCTCATTCAATCTCTAGGTACTTGTAACAATGTAATGTAAATCATAATTTTGACTAGACTGACACATTTTGTTAAGGTGCAATTTCGCATGTCCTTGCAAAATGTCACTAATATGAAATTACACCCTGCCAGAGGGAAAACCTATTTGCAAGGAAGTAGGTTGAACTTAGGGAAGCAGTTATAAAAGAGCTTGATATATGGTAAATTTCCACGTTTTTCTTGGGCGGCGACGGCTCCTAGACTTTATTCTACGTTAAATTAATTCTTAGAATATCAAAATATGAAATAAAATTTAAATATTAAAAAAGCGAATAAAAATGGGTTCACGAATTTTTTGTTTGTGAAATCATTCTTGCATCAACTACATCTCCACTTCAAACATATTATTTAAAAAAAAAGGTTTATATCCGATTTCTCTGTTAAAAAGATGTCGCACGAAGCGTGATGTAATATCTAGTGCTATAATTTCTCTATTAATTATTTCATTCTATAGTACTATACTTCATAGAAACGAGAGTTCTCACGATACCACGATCTTTTCAAATTTTCAAAGAAACTATAGCTGCTACGATTACCCCACATCATGTTAAAATGCAGAACAATCATAGTAGTTTTTTAAATATACTTTTGAGTTGCCAAAAAAATTAAGGTAAACGATGCATTGAATTTGTTCATTTTAAAATTATTTTTAGTTACATTACTCATCACTCATGGCGTTTTTAAAGTATTGGATAGTAATTGTGGATGAAGGTTAAAACAGTTCGAATTAGCTTTTCGTTTCTCAACCGTTTTGCAACATGGAACAATTAGGGCATTTTATTCAGAAATAGAAATAATTTCATTCCACTTTTTGGTACATACCTAGGACTTTATGACAAGTTGACAACTCCATCGTTTCATCAATGAATTATCCTCTTTCATATCTAATTATGAGATAGTATATAAAATAAATTGCCAGCATATGCCCGAATTTATCTGAGAAACGGCATTTTCCTATGTCATCCAAGCAGTTCCGTAATTTTAAAATCCCGATAAATATCGCAAATCAAACAGCAAAAATCAGTGCTCATATCTATTGACGTTACAATTGAGAATAATTCAGCAAGCAATATATATTCCAGATAATCTAAAATTTTAAAACCTTTGGATTATAGCTTATATGACTAATCGAAAACAAGAAAACACAAAAATGGGGAATAACACCATAAGCACAATATCATTTGTGAGACACTATTCTTAATTTCTTTTTTTTCCCCCCAAAAGTCAAAATAAACAAAACACCTAGACATTTGAAAAATGCGAACACCAGCTTTACCACAAAATGGCCTAAATTCTCAGCAGTTCTGGAAGATGAGGAGAGGTAAAAACAATTATAGTAACAAAAACTCCTCAAAATGGTTTAATGAAACAATACCCTTCTCACTCCAGGACGAATTGAACTACAGCAGTGCCTCAATGTCAATCTCCAGGAAAGAGCATGGATCAGAAATATCAAAACCCTCCCATGAAACCTAATCATTTTTTAAGTGATTATTAGAGTCTGGAAGCCAAGCAGCCATCAACTAGATTCCCATAAATATTCTATCAGTCAGCAAGCAGGGAAGAGAGGAAGCATCATACTTAAATTGTTTTTGAGAACTCTTGACTATAGTGATACTGAAAGCTTGATGCAATACTGAATAGTCGGCAGCTAATTGAAGCAAAAAAGTAACTCCCTTTCCAAAACTTTCAAGACAAAAATTTTAACCAAGACACAACCGTTCTGCCACCCCCACCCCACACAAACAGGGAAGAGAGGAAGGTAAGCCAGCAATTTCTCAGCAAATCTAACCCAAAACCACCAGTTTCAGTAGGCTCAAAGTTATCCATTTAAAAGTAGAAACCTTCTGATTCTTCCTTTTTCATTCCAATAAATTTATTGTTTTTGTTTTTCTTTATACCCTTAACAAGAGAACTCTTGACTATAGTGAAAATGTGTTTTTTATGTTAAATTTTGAAGCATCATACTTAAATTTCAGTATAATAATTGAGTTCTCCTCCATCTATAATAAATGGGAAAGTTATTATGCCAAGAGTAAAAATGTTCAAGTAAAATTACCACAGGATGAATAACACCAAGCTTTCCGATGCATCTCCCACTGAACATTATGCTACGCTGCCTGTCCAGGAAAAACTCTGGTTCCTGCAATTTGGCAAGAGCAAATATTTAAATTCATGTAAAAGTTACGACACATACATATAATACACGAAAATTCCTGCATGCAACCAAAACTAAAAGTTTTTCATCTCTACTACTTATAAACGCACGGATCCAAAAGTTGTTAGAATGCGTGTTTATGCCCTTCAATAGATTTGATCTGTGGTTGGGTATCAATCGCCAGACGAAGCAACATGTTTTGGTTTTCCCACTAACAAGGAAACGAATTAAGGAACATAATTACTTGTATCTCTGGTAGATTGAACAACATATATTTATTGCTTAACATTATTTTGTTTCTTTATTTGCGCACGTATAGGGCATCTTTTGCTAGTTACAAGAAACACACATATTATATATATATATTATGATAGTACTTCTTACATGTGAAAGCTCTAGTTTTGTCTCCACTTCGACATGAGGTTTCTTCACCACTTTCAGGATTCTCTCAGCCAAACCCAAAATTTCCTGCAAGAGTCAAATAAATTCACTCAATAATCATCTACAACAGAGCTTTCTTGTAGCTGACAACATTGGTATGGGAATCCAAAGTAATCAGTATTTTATTTTGGTCATTTTGTTTTCCTCTTTATTTGACCTTTCTATTGTCTGTTCTGATCAACATACCAGTGAGTCATGTTCTTATAATTTCTTAGCCTGTTCTGATTATCAGTCATGGCATTCATTGCCAATCCTTGGTCAAATGCATTTGGTACCTCAAATCCTGAAGAGCCGCTGCAGTATAACACCCCAAGTCGTCGATTATTTGCAGCACCAACATCTCGGGTCTCATCTAGAGTCACCACATCACCAACTTCGAATATCTGTTTTGAAATTCCAGAAAAATACCTCAAATCTTTCAGAGGATGATATCACAATTGCAGGCAAAGAAAAGGGGTACTCTTTTATTTTGGACCAATACAACAAAGGAAAAGCAACAGATTGTTATGACTATGTGTGGCAAAATATGGATCTAAGTTTTCAATAAGCATCCACGAAAGTCGAATTGACTTACCACATTATTTTATTTGGGACATAGTCAAGTACAATGAAATGATTAATTTACCTTTATTGGCCTCGGGTGGTCTTTGTTGTGCTTCAGTGTTTTCAATAAGCCTGGCAAAAGACTTGTTCTGACAACCTACAACATTTTAGAAACAGATATATATACTATTGACAGAAGGGCATACATGGAAACTGCATGCTATAGAAATAACTAAGACCTCAAATTCAGCAGTACGAGGATTTCCAATAATAACAGCCTTCTTTTCATCATCTGATCTGTTTAACTTCTTAAAGTTCTCCTCCTTTGAGCCTAAGATCCATGTTAGAACCTCCATGTAGCCAGCCCTTGCCACCTAACCCCCAAAATGCACTATTTAAGATGACTAAAATAACCAGATCAACTTTAGATTATGTGAAATTTTTTTTGCATTTATTTGTTCACTACCTCAGCTCGAATTTTATCAGAGAAGCGATTCAAGGGTTGTCTCCCTCCAGTTGTGTGGCATTTTGGCTTTGTCTTTGGTATATTGTTATATCCATAAGCAATAGCAACATCCTTCATGTGCGAAAAATGAAAAGTAAACAAGTCAAAACCTTTGGTACAATTGTCTTCCAAATACTGTACATATTAACTTTAGTCTAAATCAATTTCAAACACATTTCATTTGATTCAAGTTTTGATTAATATGCGGTTTATAAAGTATTCATCAAGAAACTTATCCATAACAAGGTCCCTTTATATTTCTTTACATTATATATACTACATAAGTTCCTAGCTAACACTATTAGGACAAGAATTGAATCAGTAAAGAAAGGATACACTACATAATAAATAGAGTAATAAAGCGAATGGTCCAAAAACCATCACTCATTTCCTACTTGGTCCCTCAAGATGCTAAGTTCCCATATAATTTTCAGAGCTACAGAGTAGTACCATTATTTTGGCCCCTACTGTCATCTTTCCATAGAAAATTAATAAAAGTACTAGTCAGAACTAACATGTGAAGATTCATCAAGTCAGAGATAATTTTCAATCAAAAGCATCCCACATCATTATTTAAATTTATTTTTAGACTAAGCAAAAATAATGGTAGGACCAAAAAGGTATGTTTATTGACCAAATTAGTAACAGTGAAACTTTTTATATTAAGATTTGAACTGATAAGGGGAATATTTGATGGTAATTTCTGTTATTTCTTTCTTATAAAAATTAATCTTAGAAAAGAAGCCAAAAATAACTTTTACCAATAAATCTTCTTACCTCCACCACATCACGTGCATGCAAAATATCACTTCTAGTTGGAGGCACTGAGATCAAAATTCTAGTCTCTCCATCGGCAAACACCTTTTCTGATTGCAGTTGCATTTTGTTCAGCAAAGGCACAACCTTCCAGGGATATAAAAGAAGCAAAAAAGTTATTGTACTTCAGACTAATTTTAAACTATTCCTTTGCCTAGATGCACTTGTAAGTTCAGATACACAACCTGTGCCTCATTTAATGATATGCCGATGGGACCTGTTATCTCTTTAATCCGAACCTCCATTTTAGTCACAGAAAGGTCAGGATAAACCATGGATTTGCCATCAGGGTAAACTACCTCAACTGGCTCCACTTCAAATTTCTTTTGACAATACTCTGAGAACATTGTAACCTACAGAAGCAATTGCAAACAAAGATTTTAAGGTTAGATTATATTCCAGTAATTATTGACAAATAGAGACACTAATTTGCTGCATTCACTAATGAGGTAATATCAGCAAAAAATTTTCATATCAGCAACCACTTGTATCATCATTGTATAAAAGCATTTCAGAACAAGCTTATACAAACTTTTAACCTACTATAAGTTCCTACTTTTGATTTACTTCGTTATAGGGTTTAGGGTTAAATGAGATTGGGACAGCGAGAAGCAATCAAATCAATCTAAAGGAGATATATCTTATCCATCAGGCTAATGTATTATGATTTGTAATACACAGATGTGTGAGTGGAATGTCCCAAGTCAATAGTACAAGAAATGCTTGATGCAACAATAGGATGTTATTTGCAAAATGACAAATCATATATCCTCAAAATACATACCACTGTATTCAACACAATATTAGCCTTTGTCAGATCTGTAGCTGTGCACTCGATAAACACATTTTTTGTCTCCAGCGTGATGGCAGAATGAGCACCATTGATTATAGGGGGCAGTGACAGAACTGTCCTGGAATATATATACGCAGATCACAGTAAGGATCATGATATCAACTTACTTTTTAGCATAATAAAAATTCAATACATACAAATAGATTGTTTTTTAATCACCTTTTGTTGTCATATATTACTGGGTAAACAGGGGAGTTCTCGATTATATGCAGGAACTTCTTTAGTTTTAAATCACCCTGGAAATTGAAGAAAGGACATTAATTCTACGCTATTCAGTCAAACATAGCTATAGAGAAAAAAAATCGATATCAAAATACCTTGTAAAACTCCATTAGTTCATCAGCTCTGAAACTCTTATCCTGAAATGCAACAAAGCATGTAACACTATGTTAATCGGAATTAAGAGAAAATATTTCGCGTCCAGTTTAGTTCTAAAATATCGAAAGGAACAAAATGATGCAGTAACTTACTTGTTTCAAAGGAATGAAATTGATCTCAGTAGGTCGCAAGGCCTATAATGAAAAATTTGCAAAAGTTAGTTCTTGTAATGAAGCAAAATCCTATTATGAATTTATGGTTATAAACACAGTTATTCTACTTAAATTCAACCTCATATGAGAAGGGACCTTCAAGAGTGTCCAAATCATGAGTGCCAATAGCAACAAGAGTTCTCTTCCTGTATTTTGCAAGTTGGTAGCACATTAAAATAATGTGCCAAAGGTTGTACAACACAGTTGAAAAAAAAAAGGACATAAACATACCGGCAAATATTTTGGTGGAGCTTATCTTGAAGATCAATGAAGCTATTATATCTTGCTTCATCAAAGGTAACACCACGTAGCACGGCACACACAACAAATGGTCTAATTTGTGCAGTCTATGAAATATGATAAAAGTAAATAGCATTCATTACAAGCTAGGTAAACATCGAGATATGGCCAAAAAAAACAACTGCAGGTAAACAAAGAACTAGGCCATACCACCACCCACACCGGTATGCCTGACAAAGATACAGCACCTATACCATGTTGTCAAAGTGGTCCCCCCTTACCAGTTATATATGTAGTTCCATGCAGTAAAAACTAGTTACAAATAATTATTATGGGCAGAACTGAAGGATAAGATTACCTCAGGTTTAACATGCATCTTATGCATAGATTTAGCTGAGATATTAGAAACTGTGAAAATGGGGGTAGGCTCTTTCCCCATGAAGATACGCAGAGCCCGTGCTATCCCCTCCAGACATAGCAGGTCATATCTAGAGAATTACAATAAAGTTCTTTAATGGTATGTTTCTGAATTACAAACATGTAAGAGTACAAAGTATTATTTGTCTAAGTTACCTATTAGCAGCAACCTCAATTTTGTAGATAACTTCCTCATCACCCTCACAAGTTTCATCTTTGAGGTGCTTTTCTTTCCTAATAATGGCTTTCTCTGTCGTCTACTTGAAGAAATACCATTCAATTCATTAATAAATTAAAATAAACCAGACAAATTAACTGACCAGATAATGCAGGAACTCCACATTGGAAGTTCAGCACTTCAAATGGTCAAAGTTGGAACTTCCTAAAATCCTTCCAGTTTGCTATCTCAAATTGACAACTAATAGAAACTGAATCTTAATTTCTTGTATGGCAAAGTGGAATTACACATACATATAGAACAATAATTGAGAGAGAAGGTTGAGGAACTGACCACATCATCGAGCTCAATGCCAAACTCGAAGCACAGCACCTCGAACTCTTCCTGTGCTGAAATTCAGAGAGAAGACGACGAAGGTTTAAAGAGGGTTTAGAGATTGTAAGATCCAGGGAGGAGCGAGGAGAGAAAGAGATGAAAGGAGGGTAGATCAGATTCGCTTACTGTAAGTTCTCCCGAGGGCTTTGAAGAGCCTATCTCTTCCGACGCTGACAGTCGGCATGGCGGCGGCGAGCGAGAGAGAGAGAGAGAATTGAGAAGCAAGAAATAATGACCTGTTCGTGAGTGAGAGAGAATGAAGGTTCCGAAATGGGGAATCGTATCCTCTGCTAAAGGTTGGCAGGCTGCCAACCTCTTGTCTCAACCGTTGGATTAGGATCCAACGCCACGCGCGGAGATGGGAGAAAAATGCTCTCTCGACCCCTGCCCCAGAGCTGCCCGTAATATCTGAGTGCTTTGTCTCTTTTGCACAGCCGAAGGAAAAAGAGATAAAAAAGAAGAAAGCCGGTTAAGAGAGACGGGTTCATTTCTTTTGTTAACGGGCTCGTATATTGACGGGTATAGATCCGATAGCGATACAAGCTATCGCAACTCTTAAAGCGGAGCTCTTTAGCATCGTGGTGGAGAGAGGAATTCGGTGGTAGGGTCAGTTTGGGTTGCGTCAATCTAGGTTGGTGGGAACACGAAATGATGGTCGGTGATACACGGCACTTGGTACTGATGTCTCTTAGAGGAATGTAATTATACCAGAAAAGGGGTCTTTGGCATCACCAAAGTGTCTATTGGTCCAATTTGTCTTGCGTTTACTTAATTTTGATTAAATGGCAAAGTATAGGATTTATGTCAGTGGTACAAAGGAATTTGGTCGGATATAGTTTGAACTTTCATGCTTGGGCTCAGTGCACATTACTTATTAAAGACTTTGTTATTTGAAGAATAACAAGCAGTGATGTATTGATAGAGAAAGATAGATTTGGAATGAGTAATCAAATGTAATTGTTATCAAAGAAGTAATTACAACTAAACCCATATATATAGCGGAGCTAATACCAGCACTATGTTTAGATTACATCGGCTAATTCAAACACTAATTACAATTATACCCTTGAGCTAATTATCCTGAGACACCTAACAACTCAGCGCCTCTGTGTACTGTCTTCAGTAGTATTATCAATATTATTTAACTCATTTCTGTATGACTCTCACGCAACATAATCAATCACTGGTTCTTATTGGTAAAGATGTCATGCATGAAGGATGCTGCTATATCATGTGATGCTCTGGATGCTTAGATTGATTGCTATGGATATGCGTAAATAGAGATTTCGTGAGGCTGCACATACGCAATTGGCGAAGCTTCTCAATTCCTCTCGGCCGCATCAGCATGGTGAGGACGAAATTTTTGCTGGAATTCGAGTGAAAAGGGATGGATTTCTTTTTTTTTTTGAATTTAAACACCCGTAGGCAAAAGGGATGGGTTTCAGTGAAGCAATATGTTACGAGATTTTTTTTTATTATTTTTTTTTTAAAGATGAATCGGTGAAGAGGACAGTCGGGCAGGGAAGAGTTTCAGTGATTTATCATATTTTCTGCGCAGGCCGTTGGATTAGATCCAACGCTTCAAAAGAGAGGTTGGCACCCTGCCAACCTTTAAAAGGTCGGCAGAGGATACGATTCCAATGGGACAGTTCGTGACAGTATTCTCACATCGGATCCGTATCCTCGTCTCGGATCCCTGTTCTGCTTACTGTACGAGAGAAAATGGAGAAGCAAGAAATAACTGGCCCGTCGGGACTAGTGAGGGTATTCACAGCCCGTTTTGCAGACAGTAATAACGGGCCCTTGATTGTTTGTTCCATAAGATTAGGCCCGTATCCAATTTCTGGTCCTTATAAGTTATATCGCACTATTCGACACTTGGGCCGTTCGAGTCCTGCTCCAAAACGTGGTGCTGCCGTACTGGACCAAATGAGGCTGCAAGTGCAGTCGGATGACCATCCAAATAGACCGGCATCATCAAAATTGTGATCAGAGACAGAGTGATCACGAGAAGGGTTGATGGTCCTTGTAGAGGTGTTCTAAATCAAACCCAACGTGAGAACCAAACAACTAGATCAAAAGGTACAAATCAGGTTAATTCTGGACCAAGTCCAGGTTCATAACAAAATGAATCAAATTTAAAACAATATCAATTTCAAGTTTGCAACTAAACAATATCAACAAGTACAGTTGTTGTCATGACCAAGTGGGTGGCTTATGATTTTGAACTAAATGAGAATTTTGTTGTATTTTATTCCTGTTGAGGCTTAGAGCATATTTTCTTATTATATAGATGTCTAAAAAAACGTATTTTCTTATTATATTATGTCAGATCATTATTTAAAATGTGCTTTCCGTTCCTTATAAGGTAACGACATTACATACTGCATATGTGAATTTGAAAAGAAAATATAATCCACTACAATAATTTATTATGAAGTATTATGTGCGCGGTGACTTATATGTTTCTAAAGAGAGAGCACCTTCCTTGGAATAAAGGCATCTATCTTCCCCCAGGATTAACTCCCTGAAAATTGTAAATGCCGGCTTCAATGGAGAAAGATTCCAATTTAGTTTAAACTATATGATAACAAAAATTATTTGGTTATATTCCCACACCCTCCAAGATAAGTAAACAATACCTTCATAATTGTTGCTAACTTGCTATTGGATTACATTTCTTTTGATATATAACTAGCTTTTTTATACGCGCTTCGCGCGTGAGGTTTAGATATCAGAACAAAACAGTACACGGTGGATAATTAAAAAGCAAATTTTAATTCAGCTTTCTAGATAAAAAAGAGGGCAATGGCAATTAATAAAGAATCAAGCTATAACAAAACACATAGAAAGACTCTTAGTCAAAAACTGCACGATATATTTTATCTATTAGCAATGAAAAAATCATGTTCAATGCTTCACATACTCTAATTCTGTAACTTAAGTGATCGGTAAAGGAAATACCTATCATGGCTCCACTTTTTAGTAGCTAACCGTCAGAAGTAATTACATTGGCATACATAAATTTGTTTCTAGAACATGGACGCCAATTAGATGTCTGATGACCTACGAAGATAAAAAATGTAGAATTGTGTCAAAATTATAGAAACAAAATAAGTATTCTACAGTTAAAAGATATACATAAAGGTAGCTTTATACATCCATATAGAAAGTTATCACCCTACATATCGAAATTTGTACATCCAAAACTCAAGTTCCTTTGTGAGACGTGCATTTCTTTAACTGTCATGTGGTTAGTAGTTTTATCGCATACAAAAAACTGCAAAATATCACATTATCCTTTATTTGAATTTAATTACAATTAGACCTTTATTTTCATGTTAAATTTTGCTTCTGTCTGAGCCAAGTGTAATATACACCTAGTACATGGATAACTATATGATTAGGTACCAACAGATAATATTAAATATCGAGCTCTAAGATCGGTTCAGTACTTGAGACCCTGTTGCACTAAGCTAATCACTTGCTTTGTCATCAATGCCTTTATAGATTCTTGTCAGCATTCAAACACAATTAACATTGTTGGAAGAAAGTTTGTGAAGAAATAATAAAATTACTCAAAAGGAATAGAACAAAGCAATGATTAAATACCTGTTGGTTAAGCTCAATAACATTGAGGTGATCTTTCCATATGCACTGTTGTACTCAATTAGGCCCTCCATATTTCTGTTATGATATCTTGAAAAGATACAAATTCATTCTTGAAATATTCCGTTGAGAAAAGCAACAATATAAACTTTTTTCTAGGGGCACTTGAAAAGTTGTAAAGCAGAATTGCAAAACAATTTGGTCCACCTTCATTTTCATTTTGAAGATATCATTTTTCTTATCAAGAGAAGAGTTATAATTGCTCACTGATATGAAGATCTCTATGAGAAAAAATACTTATTATTTGAAATAAATATTGAAGTTCAATCTAGTAATCTCCAGCTGTCTTGTTAACCACAGTTTAATTTCTATGTCATCTTATCAATTTCTTTGATAATTGAATAATTTTAAAGAGAAATCAGTTTTTGATTGTATAAACAATTTTTTATTTCAATTCAGGCTATAAATCATTTCAACACCAAATTCAATTTCAGAACCTTGCCGAAGAACATGGAGACATTGGCCAACTCTTTTAGAACATGTTTGTTTGTCAAAATAGGTTTGGCGCTGGGTGTAAAGATCGAAGAAACCAAGCTAACATGTACCAAAGTCGATACCAGCATGTTTCCCTCCACAAATGCAGTTCTGAGAAAGCCAGGAACCTGAAGGTGAAAAATTGTGAAAAAATAGGTTTTCCTGTAATGTGAAATTATTCTCAAACGAATCCTTTCATACATTTTCTGTACATGAACAAATTGATTGTAGACGAAAGATATTTTTACTTTCCCTGTAGATTTATTTCAAACCTGTAGATTTTGATTAATTTAAAAAAAACAAAGAAGATAAAGAAGGAAGACAGCTCCTGATGCTTCTATCTTGGAAGAACTACAACAAAGTCCTATTCTGACCCCCCTTTGTCTACCCTTTGTTGTTCTATGCCAGCAGTTCCTTGACAAAGCAAATTTACACAAAGGGGAAAAAATATACCATCTTGCCATTTCCTTATACAGGCAAATAAAAATGCTTACCATAGATCCATTTTTTAGTAGCCGATTGTTCAAGGTAGCTTCATTAGAACAATATCAATTTGCTTCCAACATCCATACGTGGGCATTCATGAGATCTGTCCAATAAACTACCAAGGTTTAAGAATATATAGAATTTTATCAAACTGAAAGGAACAAAATATTTAATTTATTGCTATAAAACATACATAAAGGTCCTAAAAAAATAATAATACAGAAAGACATAATATTTTAGATGTTAATAAGAAATCCTTCAAATATCACAGTAAAGTTCTCAACTTGCTGATATTGAACGGCTCATGAATATAAAACTGTCCATTTGAGGTAACAATATAAATACAACCACAGATTAGGGAAATTAGGGACTTTACTGTATATGTGCCCCATAAACTATATGAAACTATATGAATTGTTTGTATACAACATACATGACTTCATGAAATTGCATTTTCCATTTTAGGAGTTTAATTTTATTTAAAACAGTAAATACAAAGAAGTGCCAGGGGTATTATTGGAAAGGTTTAGAAAAAAATCCTTTTAGGCTATCTGTTGACCCAATGAGAATACAATTTGATGGTGTTACAGTGTGTATAGTGTGCTATATTGCTGCCCATTTTCATGACCTATAGATATGTATTTTGCTATGTTTTCCAATTTCTTTGACCTATGACTGATAGGTACGTAGATGAGTAAATATTGTATATAAAACATGGTACATACATTGCTGACTCCAGAATTTCAAAATGAAGCTTCTTCTCCAATTGCGGCTCCTAAAATGCAATACACAAGAGGAAACATGCATCAATTTAAAAGAATAACAAACAGAAAGAAAAATAATAAAAGGGGTAAGAAACACAGTGGCCAAATAGAGAAAAGCATAAAGAAAAATCAAATTGATTTTATGCCTGTTCTTTACTGGAGATTTTCTAACATAATCATGTCAGCATGCATTAATTTGAAGTAGCAATTTCACAACTTTAGTGCATGATCCTGCATAATATATATCTATTATGGCCCAAAATAACTTTTTGGAGTAATAAAACAATGGTCCCACAAGTCATTAAAAATACCAAATCCCTACTTTTTACATAAACTTAAAAATAACAGCATTTCTTTCCCACAGTGCTCATCTTTACCACCAGAAAAAAGAAAAAAATATTGTGGCCTTAAAATAAAACAAAAGGAAAGGAACGGCTAGTATGAAATTGTGTACATCTTGGGTCAGCATATGAGATATTTCACATTTTGCAGTGTCACCAGTACAAATGATATTGTTAATATTTTATGGGGTCATAGATGACATGTATTCCTTATCTGAACACAGTTCCTTTTTTCAGGTTGTTTCTGGGAGGCTGTATGAAATTTCAGGGACCAAATTTAAAGAACTATAGTACCAGAAAGGAGTTGCTTGGCAAATGAAAAGTGATCTTTATCCCTAGCCATGGCTACTACAAGAGCTAATGGATAATCCTGATGCACTGCCTTAATCACCTCTGATAAGCCCTTAGCAGATGCTTCGGTATGAGCTGGCCCACAATTTCAAATAACATGTCAGCTGGCATTAGCAAGAGTTTAAAAAATATACATGAACTTTTGATGAAGTATCATGCAAAGCTTAAATTTATAATAATTATCCTGGAAAATGGTATAAGCGTCCTGTCTACCCCCAACACAGCAATATGATATTAGATGGCTACCTTACTCTCCCTCAGATTCTTTTAAAGGCCCAAAATAACCCTCTTTTCACTAAATCATGTAAAGCAAAAGCAAACTGAAGATAGGCCAAATTTTAATGGATATCTTCAATGTTTCCTCTCGCACTAACATTCTTATACTAATATTCTTATTAAGCAGGGAAATACAACTTTTGTAACAATTTTCTACAGGAAAAAACTGCTAATTAAAGATTCACAAAAGGGAGAAAACAGTATAAGATAATAGCAACCTCCATCAATTAATAATGAAATGTTGTCTGCTCCAATAGCCAAGGCTTCCCTTTTCGTCAGAAATTGCATTCTCCCTTGTAAACAGGTTTGTTCCAAGCCAGCCCGAATAGACTCATTTGAAATTATCAAGCCTTTTATACATTACACCAAAAAGAATTAGAAGTGATCCAAAATAATGGAATTTCTAGAAGCATGTCATGTTTATTACCTTGATTACGAAGAAAAAATGGAAATGTAAAAATCGCATGATAATTAAATAATTGAATATAGATGAACCCCTCCACTATGAATCGCCACCGATCCGGCTCTATTTCTCTTCAGAAATCCAATCAGAACCTCGTCATTTGGTTTGGGGATGGAGGGAGGAGGGAGAGAGTCGGAGAAGAAGGGAGACAGAAAGATGTGGAAGAAGAAGAGAGAGAGAGAGAGGGGTACGGGGAAAGAGAGACGGAAATTTCGATAGAAAGCTGCATAAAAAAAAAACGGAAATAACAACGAAGACCCACGCTCTGCGGAGATAGCGAAGTAAATCGCTGACGTCATCATGGTTACTGTAGAAAGGGCTCCCAAAATTGAAGTATTTTTTGATATAAAAAGTCAAGTGAAGCTATCAGGAGAGGAAACCAATCAAGGAAGAATTTTGCCAGCATAATCACAAGATAATATGATTATCATGAACGACGAAATTTGTATCATTGATCATGATCAACTTTACAAATCAAATATTTATATTTGGAATTTCAACTTTTTATTTAATCCTTACAAAAATATTGCTAAAAAATGAAGGCATCAGAAAATTTTATATATTTAATTTCTTAAACTTATAAAAGTGAGTTCTAAAAAAAAAACAATATAATTATTTATCTAGTCAAATATATTAAGATAAGCAATTTTAGTTCATCATTTAACACAAAAATTAAGGATTTTAAAATTAAATTCACAATGCATTTTTCCTAGGTTATGGTGCATCATATAAACAAAGTTATGAGGTAAGCTAATTGAATACTTAATCACCTCCCCTAGGTGATTAACACAGTCCTACTTTGCACCTCCCTTGGAGGTACCTGCTCATAGGATGATGCATTCTGATAACTACGTACCTAATAAGAAGAAACTACAAATGCCAATGTCAAAGTCATGCAATTGTTATTTCGAAACAACGCTTATACTATTACAAAATTGAAAAAATATTTAAATGAATTTCTTGATTCTTAGTTCGGTACTAAAAGAGGCAATGCTGATTGCTGAATGTGGCTTCAATAGTTGACCTCAACAACTTGCGCGTGCCGTCAATAAATGGTCCGTACTTTTTGGTAGCACAAAACTATCCATAAAATATTGCAAACTCTACCCTTCGATCGTCAGAAACTTAAAAGAGGTGATGAAACAAATGCGTTGGATTTAGAATATGATATCACATTGTTTTTTCAATAGAAAGCTCAACCTTTACTTCTGCAAAATATATAGACCTGCAACTAGATAGTCGCTATCTAGTATGTCTAAAAAAATATACAGACCTAGACCACAAGTTTTTTTTTATTATTTTTATTGAAGTATTTAACTTATATTACCACGACTCCATTTGTGAGGTCCCACTTTTGGAAAAATCGCGAAGTTTAGTGTACTTTATAGGATTAATCCGATTCATTAAACTCTAAATCCAATATTCCAAAATTTTCTGGACCATCATTAATGCAGTAACACCAGAGAAGGTTTAAACCCAAAAGTGGGCTTGATAGGGTTATTTTCCAACTCTCGTTCTAAAGAAGTGTCTAAAATAAAAATGAATAAAATTGTAAATAACTTTCTATAAAAAAATAATATTTATATTTAACAAATGTTATGTACAAGTGATTTAAAAAATTGAAATAATGGACGATAAAACTCAAGCGATAAATCACAATAAATTTCATACAAAGAACCATAAAGATGATGCACTAGTTGAGAGCTTTGTTGTATCTTAGAAATATCAGATATATTTCCTTTAAATGAAAAAAGCCATACGGGATACACATTGCTATCAGACCAAAATAAATTGACAGAAGCAATATTGAACAATAAAGTAGTGCCACAAGGCTAAGAGGCTTAATTTTTTTTTCTTTTTATGTATGTATCTTATTTATTAATGTATATAACGAATTTCTTAATGTCAAAGATTCTTTATAAAAAATGTCTTATTGTCTATGAGGAATTTGAAGGAAAAAAAAATGATGACTATGTGCTTATTTACAAAAGAGAAAAGTTTTAGCATACTTTGTTATCTTTCAAAAAACTCCAGAATTAATTGGCAGTAAAAGTTTAAGATGTTATTCGGTGGATGACGGTTCATTCGCAAATTTTGAAAGGAAAAAAAAATATGGTCATGTTATACCTAAATTAGAAGGAACTATTTTATACCCGATATTTAGTGAATTAATAGGTTTTTGAGACTGATTCTCAATTTCTCATTCGGCCATGTTGGTATAATTGGGTCCAAATTAACGATATGCCTAGACTAAGCAATCATGATCTATTGCTGAATGGGATCAATTGTCATTTGGCAACGAAATAATTGAATAAAAAACGTGTCAATTTTAATATTGTACGGAGATCTGACATTAATTTATCTATGCCAAAAACGGTTACATGTAGTTGTATGTAGAACTATATGATCCTGATGGATGATGCAAATATATATATAAAATAAAGGAACAAACATAACTCTGTTCATAAGTTGTCCATTCTCGCTCTTGTCAATAAATGCAATTTTCTAATATGACAATTTAATTAAGGCAATAATTCGTGATAAGGAAAGATAACGTTGACAACAATCAGTACCTGAACCTGAAATCTTAACGACTTAACCAATCAATACATCAGATAATGTTTTCTCCTCTCCTGACATTTCTCTTGATTGCACTTAGTTATTGTAGCGTTTTTCTTTCCTACTTTTTTTTTTTCTTCCTTCGAGCCAATAGCACCACAAGATAGGATGCCTTCTTTAATTGAAGAATGACCGGTACCGAAGTATGAGCATCACAAAACTAACAATACAAAACCACAAAAATCTGAAGTCCGTACCGAAAGAAAGAAAGAAAATCCAATCAAAAGACTAGTCCTAACACTAAATACAACCACAACACAAGTACCAATTATAATTCTCTATCAAAAAAACATAAGACGCACAACTCAAGCAAAAAGAGACCAACACACACAAGAGCAGCAAGATCCTTTAAGGTATCTAATACATTATCAGAAAGATCCTTGTCCACCAAATCTTTGGGTTTTAACTTTTAACTCATCTTCAATAACAAAGGAACCTCATTGGTACCTAGATGCTGCTCTAGGCCTGTCATCTCACATGTTCAAATGATAATATAGACTTATAAAGTTTCATAATAAGTAGAAATCCAATATTTTCTATTAACACCCCTAAAAGTCTTCTTATTATGCTCTGACAAAATAGTCTAAAGCACGTAAAAGTGTTTGAGGTTAATACTTATCTACCATAAGCAAGTGTGTATATACTATTAGTTAAACTCTTGCTTAGAAACTAAGATTAAGAGAAATTTCTTTATAACTGACGATTGCGAATTCTCTAAACAACGCATGTCGAAAAAAAACAATATAGAAACAAGTGATCTGCAGATTCATGATCGATACCCGCAAAATACTTGGTCCTAGTTGGCCCTTACTAATTAAATTTTCTTAGATTAAAATTTTATTGTGCAAGACAAAGTGCAAAAAAAAAAAAAAAGGTTTAACATTAATAGGAATTTTAACAGGAAAAAGCTTTTGTATTTTTCTTGCATGGTGGGTTTGTTTTGGAATGGATATGATCTTGGTGTTATTTATGGAACTAATTAATATTAAGGTTCTGGTTATGGTTGATTTTTTTTTAAGGCTCCGATGATTATTATCTTTTTTTTTTTTTCAGTTGTGCCGTCTAATAAGACAAATAATACCGTCAGCATTTTGTTTTAAAAATTGCTGACACTGCAAAATCTGCAAGTGCATTCAACAATACGAGCAGATTGACACAAATTATCGTGTAAGAAGTTCCAGTGGACAGCCCGGATAATCCCCGGAATCCATGTCCAAAAGGAGGACAAAAGCATGTGGTTCGTATTGCTTATGCGCACCACTAATTTAATTTCAATTTAATAATGTCATATTAATGTGAAATTCGTCGAATCACTGGCTATTGTTTATAGATTTTTTTTTTCTTTCTTCTTTGTTTTTGGCCAAGTCACAAAAAGGTCACTGATGTTAGTAATTTGAAGGAATCTACCATTGAGAAGACAGTAGACATTGATGTTAGTAAATGTAAGCAGCGAGAGAAAGGGAGAATAATGCAGAGTATTATATAAGCAATAATTACAATAATAGATTTCTATAATCGATGTGATGGAATTAATTAGCCGAAAGGTTGTAGGCATACGTGGCACGATCGAAACAAGCTTGACGTATACTACAGGCTTTGATGCTATAATATATATCTAATCAATTTTTGAACAATCGATGTGTTGAAATTTGTTGATCAGGAGTTAGACAGCTCACAGCTAGACGCGTCTCTTTCTGAAGAAAAGGCGTAGATGATTAAAGTTTTCAAATGTAAATAAACAATAAACAAAATGATTACTTTATTTGTTTATTTATTATTAAACGGCAACCAAAACAATTTAATTTAATATAAAATTTCAAAATAATAACATTGTCAATCTCAGTAATTGTAAGGAGAAAATGAAACGCAAAAACAGAAACCAACTCTAATCTCATATTAAGTTATAAGATTATAGTAGCATATTGAATTATAAAAACAATCTAGTGGATTTTATTTGTGTATATGAATTTGCGTAATACTTTTACAAAAAATTTTGAGCATTTGGTGGATGTTTAAATCAATTCTAATCACATTTTTTAATCAATTTTGTCATCCTGGAAAGATATTTCGTATTTTTTAATACCTAGTTAGTTGGCTGGTCCGCGTCCGTGCTAATCCCATTCCTATGTTATCTGAAATCCGTCCGGATTGTACTTGGAACCTTTCTTCTTGGCTGTATCCAAAGTACCACCCACCTGTCCTTACATTAAGAGAGAGATCATTCTATTAAATTCCTTTTGCCTATTGGTTACACCTCTGATTGCATTTTTCTTTCTTTCATCTCAAAAGTATTACAAAAAATTACTAGGTCGAACTCTGTTCTGCACCACTTAGAAACGTTATGAAGTTTTATAGGATTATCAAGTCCGTGAAAATTGGTTATATCAAATTCTATTTATAAAAAATAGCTTCAACCTTTTTCATTTATATATAATTTTTTTCTGGGTCTTTTTTTTTTTTTTTTTTTTTTTTTGGGGGGGGGGGGGGGGGGGGGGGGCACCGAATAAAAGTTTTGTTGCAAAAGCACGAGAAAAGTTGAACAAAACAAGGGTGGGAATTGGGAAATGAGAATCGACAAAAAAATATATATGTTCGTCAGCTTCAACCAGGATATACTTGGATTTGTTAGATAGAATTCACATGACACGAGTCACACACGTAGCCGCCTACCTTACCCGTCATCTCTTTTTATGCATATTTTATCCACGATAAATTTTTGACAACGAAAGAAATGAGACCGTACGACGGAAAGCATACGGAGAAAGCAATATCGTTTTTTCTAGAACAATGAAAGAGAGAAAGAAAGCGACCAGTATTGTTCTTACGTCTAAATCTTAGAAACCCACCACAATTTGAGATTCTCAGATCTCGCGGGCATTATTACAAGTGATTTGGTGCATATATATCTTCTAACCAGTAGGTTAATATTGCATCGAATGTTCACCAATACACCTGATGTTGTAAAAGGAGTCTGTATGTGATGGCCTTGATTAACAATATAGCATGAATCTCAAAATGCTCATGATCAGAGGAAGTGGTGAATTATGACGCTATCGTGTCAGCCATTCGTTTGTACCGGATCGTCACATTTATCTTTTTTAAATAAATAAAGCAATTATTAAAAAAATATTAATTAATAATTGTCGTCGTGTTATGTTGTGCCGCGTTTTATAAATGGAAGTGACGCATAGATGCAATAGAAGTTATGCAGAATAACAATCAAATAGTACAATTTTATTAATTCATTTTTAAAAAAGAGTTATTAGTATTTTTTTAGTTAGCATTGTTCGGTAATTTCGGCTCTTTTGAATGTGCCAGTAAGTCACAAATTGAAGTTCTTCAAAATAGATGACGTCAAATAGACGGACAGATTTGTAAATATTTCCTCAAAAATAATCATGATCAGAACTTCTGTTTAAAGACCAAGTACCGTACAGTGTAAATGCCAAAAAAAAAAAGAAACAGAGAATATAAAATAATGGCAGCGTCTCAATTGTCCAATGTGTACAAATGCTAGAAACAATGATAAGAGTTTTGATGGTTACAGGTGATATGTTTTTATTGGTTATTAATTACATTTTTGTTGGAACCATACAAATCGGCAATTGATGTTGTTTTCATCTTCTTTTCTTTTCCCACTCTTCTTAATTGTCGCGAGGCAGAGCTTCCGTACAAAGGAGGAATGCTAGAAATTGATTGATCGTAATTTTAAATCTGAAATTGACCTCACACTTAAAAATGATTCTTCTAATTTGACAATAATTGTGATTGGTAAATTTTAATGTTGATGTTATAAGTTTAAATTTGTTAAAAAAAGGCTGTTTGGTGATCTGGCAATTGTTAAAAAGTTTTGTTGTCTAATTTTATGTAGGGTCTGATCGGAAGCAACCAAACTGGGCGAGAATCGGAAATGGAATTGATGAGATTTGATTTCAATTGAATTTCGGTGATCGGAATAGATACAAAGGAAATGGATTTGTCTGTGGAACTTTGACCATTTTGTCCCTACCCGTCTACCACTGTCTCCCACTCTTTCTCAAGTCTGAACAAGCTTTCTCCAATGGAGATTGAAACAGAGAAGAGATTCTATCGACCCAAGTCGCAAGGTTTCAAGAGAGGATGAGGAGAGAGAACTTTCTGGGGTTTGAGAGAAAAATAGAGGAATGAAGAGAGGTGGCAATGGCTGCCTATCGGAGGAGATGAAGTTGAATATAGATCCATCTATGAGAACGAAAGGGCGATTTAGTCTGGCGCTCAAGCAAAAAATCAAATCTTTCCCATGAAATTTCGTCGATTGTCGTGGAATTTCAAAGGGTAAATTTTTTTGGCCAACTCTCGTCGAATGAAATCAACTCTCGCGTTTTTTAAGTTTCCGATCAGGAGAATCGATAGAATCGGAATTCCATTTTCGATTCTCGCCCAGTTTGGTTGCTTCCGATCAGAGCCGTAGTTTTAGTACTTCAACTTATCCAAAATAGGATAATACATGTTTATTTTATTTTATTTTTACAGTCGGGGTTAAAATAAATAGAAACGATATGTTTATTTATTTGTTTATTTATTTTGCAGTAAGGTAAATACTATAAATTAGAGTTTAAATTGTTCAATGAGTTCAAAATCGAAACAACCCTTTCAAGTTTGATTTCTTCCAATCTCATGCAACTTAAGTATCATTCAAATTTTCATCATGTGTCATTCAATATGAATAGCTGCAAATTATAAGTTCTGAATATTTAGTAAAATTTTATTAAATTTAATCATTTTATGTGCATTATATACAACATTATATAGATCAAAAATTAAATATTAGATCAGAAAATGCTAATCTTTATGATTATCACAATCATATACGGCTTAACTATTTTTGTGTGCTGATTGATCACTTGAGAATAAATTTAGGATTAGTTATTCAAAATTAAAAAATTATAATTCTTGGATGGTCAAGAATAATATTTTTTTTTTGAATTATGAGTATTGTTTTTGTGGTTTCAAATTCAAAATAAAATTATATTCTTAGTGCGTTTAGATGATCACTTAATCTTAATTAAAAAGTTGGAATCACTTTTTAATCATGATTAAATGATTATTTAAAATTCCTAGGAACAAAAATTTATTCTATATCTAAGACCACTTAAAAAAACAACACGCTTAATATTAAAAAAAAATTATTCTCCACCGTCGATATCTTTTAATTCGAATAACTAATTTTAATTTTATTCTCAAATATTTCAAACGCACCAGCGAATAACTAGTCAATATAGCTCTCTTCAGTTGAACGTGGGAGTCCATCATAGATGACCAGTAGCTCTGCCGTTATTCTAGAGGTAACATCTACAATTTTCGTTGAATGTGAAAAGAGATAAACTTTATTTCAAAAAATGGGCTATCTCTCTACAAATAAAAATACTTATTTAAAAAAAATTATCTTCGGTTAGGAAATAAGAAAATTAGAGCGGTTAGGCAGCGGGAATACAAAACAACAAATCTTATTTCCAGCAATTTTCTTCTGTATTTTCTCCTCTGTCATTTGTTGCACAAGGCTTCTGCAGACGTTAGTTCATCGTTTGCTAGACTATTTATTTCCTAAAAAAGGTCAAACAGAAACAACAGAGGGTATATCAAATGTATTTCCAAGCTCCAATACGTATTGGGAATTGCTTTCTATCATCCCATAGATTCCATCATCCCATCATCTCAGGTCTTCATTAACTCCTCATCCCCTTTCCTTTCTTGGAATGCAATTTATGCAAATAAACCTCATCCCTGTTTTTTTTTTCGGAATGTAATTAATCATCTCTTTCCTTCCAAAGATATTTTTTTTTAGGTGAAAAATTTTTTCAGCATCCAGAGGCCAGAACAGTTAGTCGGCCAACTAGAACAATTATTTGAAACATCAAAAAAATTGTTCTAGTTGTTCTGAAAAATAAATAATCGTGCTGGTAAAAAATGCTAATTGTTCTATTTGGTAAAGTAATTGTTCTAGTTGGTAAACTAATTGTTCTAGTTGTTCTGGAAAAAAAATATTGTACTGAAAAAAATGCTAATTGTTCTAGTTGTTCTGGAAAAAAAAATAATCGTGCTGGAAAAAATGTTAATTGTTCTATTTGGTAAAGTAATTGTTCTAGTTGTTCTAGAAAAAAATATTGTGCTTAAAAAAATGCTAATTGTTATAGTTGTTATGGAAAAAAAAATAATTGTGCTGGAAAAAAAACTAATTGTTCTAGTTGGTAAGCTAACTGTTTTAGTTGTTCTGGAAAAAAAATAATTGTGCTGGAAAAAAAATGTTAATTGTTCTAGTTGTTTTGGAAAAAAAATAATTATGACAATTATTAATGAAACTGAGTGGAAGGGGGAGGGGGAGTAGGAGGGAGAGTAACAGAAAGGGAGAGGGGGATGATCTTAGGGGATGATGTGAAAATATTTCGAAAATAGAAAGCAGTTATTAATGTATTTTTAAAAATGGAAAGCACATCTTAGGGATGATAGGGATGATGAATTTTGAGATGATGGTTATCAGCCCGAATACTATTAGGAATTTGGGGTCCACCAGTTTCCGTACGGAACTAATTATTTTAACCGGGTCAAAAAGGCGTTTTTAAATGGGATCTTCGGTGATTTTTTGTGTGGCGAGTGTATAAAAGATGACGGAGTTTTCTGTGTGACGAGTATATTAACATATTATTTTAACTACAGCGGAATTTATATTCTTAGGCCTTTGTTGATTGAAAGTTGAAAACATAACAGTATTATATTTAATCCCATATTTTTAAACTGTAATTTTTTTTCACCTGTTTTGGCAAAATTGCATTTTATTATATCCTGCTTTTATTTCAACTAGTAGACTTTCGTCAAATGCTAGGTCCATATATGCAAGTGGTACCATATATTTTTATCGATTCAAAGTTTCAAACAAATACAGATAGCGTTGAAATCGATAACACATGTGGAAATATTATTGGTCAAATTGATAGGGATAATCTTACCTTCTATTTGCATCATTGTATGCAATTAATTGGATTTCTTGCAATTTGGCATGGATAAAACAACAACTACAAATGCAATCAGGTTGGAGAGCCAGAGCAATCTGCAGCTTCTATGAAAATGCTATTTGTGTGGGGGTACATATTAATTAATTCCATCAATTATGTTGTCTTGTTCAATTAGATCCCACTTTTTACCAAAAAGGTTACTAAGAAGTAAGAACCTATCTTTGCAGCTTGTTTTTGTTAAGGAAACGTAATCCATTGCCCTGCTTGGAACCACCAATACGGCGTTTCATACAAATTAGAGGCGCATTTTTTGGGGCTCAACTCGTAACCGATTCATTCATTCAATCGTCAGGCTGTACAAAAAAAATGCAAGGAGACAAGGCGGCCTTTTTTTATCCGAAAGGCCACTTCAAAATAGATTGGAAATTAACTAGTCACCAGGGTAGGTCTTATGTTTGCTTCGGCAAAATTCGTCAATCATAATAGATTTTATTTTATCAGATATCTGAAAAGACATTTCTCTTTTTTTTATTAATTTATATTTAGATTTAGTTTTTCTTTCTATGCACCACCCCGTAGATAAAGATCAATAAAATATTTAATTTTTTGAATTAAAAGATGAAAGTTTCTATCATGCGTTGAAGGAAATACACATCCACAGTACATTTCTTTTTCTTACCGTGCATACAATACACATACTTAATTAATTTCTATCATGCATATAATCCACAGTACATTCTTTAGTAAAACCTTAATTTTATAAAGTTTAAAATTCAAGTGTTATATTTTTTTATTTAATAACGAAGAACTTAATTAAGTTGTATGCATATTATGCTTCTTTTGCAGTGCGCGATTAACAGCAAACAAAAGCACAAATCAGTACTTAAATCTTGCCAAGCAATTTAACTAATTCAAAATTTATTTTAATTATAGAATTAGTACTATAATTTTGAATGTCAAAACTTGATTTCTCATTATTTAAATTTGACTTACCTAACGTTACTAAATATGTCAGTGGAGTAAATTAATTCTTTTTTTTTTTTCTTTAAAAAAAGGTTGGCAGCGGTAGTCAAGTGGAGAGAGGAGAGTTGATTAAAAAGGAAAAATTGTTCATCTCGAAGTATTTATTATCCACGTTCACACGTGCTAAATTATTTTCTTTATTTTTTTCGTTTAAAAAAATATTTTCTTTCTGTATTTTTTTGTCCCAAAAAGCAAGTATAAATAGTACTAATTCGAGTCTGCCAAACCAATATTATAACAATCCATGACGTTCGCTTAATTTCAAAACTGTTTTGTGAAAGAAAAAAAATATAAAAATAAGTAAGTAATGTTATTTCCTTCAAAAAAAAAAGTAAGTAATGTTATGAAGCAGTCACTCAAACTGTTTTGGAAACTTTTGCTGAGATATTATTACAACTTCACATCAAGTTTTGGAATATAATAAGAATAGATATATATGGAGCAGTTTTTACGAATACTTTTTAAGACATAATAGCCTAATAGTATATTGGTTAGACCGTCTGTAACTTATCAAAAGTCATCAAAACCAAGCTAAATAAAATACGGTCAGTCCAAACTATGCTTCCCCGTTGTAGTAATTTGAAATTCTAGAAATCTGTCGGGAGCCAATAAAGCTTCCAAGAAAATTTAATTGTTTGAAAAAGTTTAGAATCCAAACATGACTAAAAATAACTGAACTTCATCGATTTGGGATAGTTAGAAAACTGAGCTTCCTCAAATTTAAATATTGATAACCCAATATTGCGCATATTATAATATTTGTGTTGTTAATTAAAAAAGTTACTTTAGTTTTTCATGATTTAGTTTACTTCATTATTGTAAATCCAAGTCGTTACAAATAATTTATATGCCAGATCTAAAAAATAACGTTATTTTTTTTAACGCAAAATATCAAAGCATTCATATATGCCCTGACTGACGACTTAATAACGGATAATTGGATAACTGACCTTGAACGATTCCAAATTCTCGTTACTAACAAACATTAATGTGGTTAGGATGGTCTAAATTAGTTAATTATGGTGAATCAACCAGTTTTTGGTTTGATAATTGGACTGAAGGGCTCAGCTTAGCCAGGGAGTTTCCTGAAATGTTTAAAAAAACTAAAAGACCCAATATTTCAGTAGCTAGAGTTTGGAAAAATGGGAATATTGATTTCTTTTTGAAGAGGGGAGTTACTACTAGAATGAGAGAGGAGAAGTTCTAGCTATCAAATTTTCTCAATAGTTATCATTTTAATAGTGAGAAGGATAATATTTTTTGGCATTGGCATAAATCTGGAGTTTTCTTTTATTGTTTTCTTAGCTCTGGGGGGTTAAGTTTAGCAAAAAAGATTTTGTTTGACCTCTCAAAATCTCTTTGAAGATAAAACTTTTTGTATGGATGGCTTTAGATAATAAAATACTTACTATGGATAGTATGTCGAGGAGGGGTTGGTTTGAAGAAAATAAGTGTTGTTTCTGTGGACAAGAAGAATCAGTTAATCACTTATTCATCCATTGTCCTCTGGTTTTTTTTCCTTTTGGGACACAATTAATAGTTGTAGTACCAAGGGTTTGGTAATTAGAGAAAGTACAATAGAAAATTTATGGAAGTATGGTTGTTCATTAGATACAGATTCACAGATTTATTTTAAAAATTTGTTGGCTGCTTTTATGTGGACCATTTGGGGTTGTAGAAATAAATTTATCTTTCAGCATCAAGGGATTACTGAAGGTTTTTCTACAATTAGTTTATACATTAAAGTTTTAAGTTTATACCATTTTTGGACAGGTAATTCAACATGTTTGGAGCAGCCAATTCAGCAACAAAATAATGTGCAAGAAGATGAGGATCTGCTTGAGTAATGGCAGACTTGGGATCTTTTGGTTTTGATTTGCTGTTTTTATCTTTTGGCTGTTTGTTTGGTTTAAATCTGTTTTGTTCTGTTTTTAGGCTATTTGGTTTTGTTCTGTTTTGTTGTCACTGTCTTTGTGACAAACTTTTGTAATAACTCTGGCATGCTTTAATAGGATGCATGCGCCTTTTTGGTACTTTTATCAAAAAAAAAAAAACAAACATTAATGTGGTATGTTGTCGCCACATTGATTACGAAAAAAAAAAAAAAAAAAAATCATCGGTGTGAGTACGTGACTTAACGCAGTTTTGTTGATTAATTAGTTTATTGACATTAAATATACATTGTTTTCAATAAGTTCCGAATAGAATAAACTATTGAAATTGAGAGAGTTCAATCAACGAAATTTGACTAATCGATTCTAGTTTTATTTTTAAGTTAAAATTCAGCTTAGAGGCCCTTTTTTTTCCTGAAAAAAGAAATATTCTAATATTTGTTAAGGAGATTACCTTTTCATTGAAAGCATAACGTGCCGGGACATATCTTTGCTTGCTTTGTGTTATCTTGCATCTATATCTATGTTCAATCAAATGAGAGGGGATATATTCTTCCGTTTTAATTTGGTCTGTTAATGCTTCTTGGACATTCTCAGTAAAATGAGTTAAGATTTTACTTTTGAAAGGAAAAAGTTACTTTGTAATATTCTAATATTATTGGATCACTGTCAAATGTTAATCCAGATTAGATATCGACGGCGCCCGGAGTGGCCCGGAGTATGGTAATTTTTCAAAGTTCTAGGTCGCTCTGTGGGAATGTCACAAATTTCAGATTTTTCTGCGTTAACTTTTTTTTTTTTTTTATATATATATATAATAGTTGCTTGTCAGCCACTGACAATTTTCTCTAATTTTTTTAATAATAGAATTTTATTTTGGGCTTCGTTCTAAACTAAATAATTATTTGCTAAAGAAAACTAAAATTTAATAAAAATGTGTCAATTTTTTTTAAATATAAGTAATTTTTGAACATAAATAAATATATATTAAAAATAGAAAAAATACATATATGAATTATAATATAAGTATGATGATTAACTACGTAATATATGACATAAAAAAGAGGTATTAATGCTTTGAAAGTAACATTTTACCTTAGGCACATCATACACATCTCTCTCTTGAATTAAGAGAGAACTATGATTAATGAGTTTGATCAAGATAATATAACACATAGAGATAAAAATCAATGGACGTTAATATACATGATATTGCAAGACTGAAAAATTTGGAGACAAAACTATCTTACTGCATTATAAATTATCTGACATGCTTAATAAGTTTGAACTTATCAAGATGGGGAAACTGCTAATTTCATGTTGGACGTTTTACTTTGAAAAGTATCCATAGGAAAAATCTTTGGAATTGGGTCATTGTTTCCTGAAATGTACATCATGATAATAATATACATCGCAATCAAACACCTAATTCTTTTACTGAGGAACTTTGAAATAAAATTTGCGTAAGAAATTCCTTCTTAATTAAGGTCCTATTCCTAGCAACCCTGGTTGTATATCCAAAGAAAAGAACAAGTAGCTTTATTTCACCAATGATTCAACTTTGAAATTTGAAATTAATTTACTCTTATTGAATTGAATGAATGTTATAATATCTTAAATGGAATCAAATATCTGGTTCCCCAGTTAGTGCCTAAACAGTCAGGTCTTATTCAAGAAAAAAGAATGAGCAACTAATTTCAGATATGATGTGTAAACTTTGAAACCTGTGTTCATCAACACCATCCTTTTATTATGGAATATTCTTAGGATAAATAAAAGATTAAAGGCTTAATTACGGCCACAAAACCATCTTTCTTAAACAATAATTAGGTTACTCTGTACATTTATTTATTCCTGTCGATGTATAGATATTGACATCTAAGTGCTATTTTTTCCTCGAAAAATGATATTACTAAAAAAAACCTAAAATAGTTTATAAAAACAACAAAGAAAAAAATGCTCGAAATGATTTACACTTTTTTGTTTCATCAGTGAGGGTCTCACTGCAGACAGGCTAATAAAAAAGATGGTTTTCGATGCTATCCATTGAAAAAAAGAAAGGCAAAACGAATAAACAACTGATACGACGCTCAATCTGATTTGATAGACATTATATTTTAGATCATGACAAGCAATTTGATGATAACTGAAGGTCGAATGCATTGTTTTTTTAAAAAAATGCTGCAGTCGCTTCACATATTATATACTTTAAGGCAAATTTTAATGTAGAATAAATTTTGTAATCGGACTTAAATCCATATCATTCATTTTAAATTATGAACAAAAATAAATGATTAGGATCCAATTTCGGTTTAAAATTTCTGTCCATTTTAAAATTACCCTTAATTTAATAGTTGGATTTTTTATATTGAGGCGGCTGCACGGAATAAACCCCTCCCCCCACTTCCCCACCCTAAAAAAAAAAAATTAAAATAAATAAAATCAAGTGAGCAGTGCATACTCGCTAGCAGACATAAATAAAAGAAAAGGAAAAAAACGGGTGCCCAGTGCATACTTACTAGAGGATCTCCTCTATATTTGATATTTCAAATTTGAATGTAGATAATCTAACGATTAAGTTTTTTTTTTTCCTAACAAGGAGGTAATATGTATCCAATTTTTTTGAAATCAAATACTCGGGATACCTGAACCCTTGATCTTTTAAAAGCCGCTCTAGTATTCCTACCATTGAGTTACCGAATAATTAAGTTTTAAATAATATTGAAAGTATAGCATTTTAAACATATAAAATGCTTACAATTATACACTATAGCGCTCCAGTTTCAAAATGCAAGATTTAAGTTTTAGAGTTACTTTTGTGGTTACTTCTCGAGTCAATAAAATTTTCTATATATTCAACTCATTTGATATATGTTCAATCAATTTACAAATTCACATTAAATTTAATGTATAAATATCTAAGTTAGAACATATCTAGAATTCATTTTTTCTAATTTTATACACTGTCTGATTAACTTGATTCAGTTGTCGAATAAATTTATCATCAATAGACCTCCTCTTTGGTTGTTCGAATGGCAATAGTTAAATCCCTATATAAATATTTAAAAGTGTGTGGACTTTTTCGTCATTTTTCGAAGAATGATAGGGTTTCCTCAAGAATGTGAATAAGCCTTAGATTCATCCCTCACGAGTTTAAATTCATGTGTAAAATGCTTCTTGACAACAAGAAAACATTAACGAGAATCTATTCTCATGAGGATTTATTAATTTTGTGGATCTTTTCCTTCCAATAGGCGCAAGCCCCTATTGTTAATTACCCCGTGATGAATCACGAGAACCTCTGATTAAGGGATTCGAGGAATTATATGTCATAGGCTAGAAAAGTTATTGTCTCAATTTATTTTATGTTTATGGCTTAGACTAAACTCAATTGATGGTACCAGACTTAATTGAAGGGACGCAATTGAGGATTTGCTTCTTTTGGCTTAAACTTTACTCAATTAACGGTACCAGATCTAATTAACGGGACCTAATTGAGGATATTTAAGCATTTTGTCTAAGAACCCTATTTAGATTTGTTTTATCGGGTAGGTTTTGGATGATAGCTTGATTTCGGCGGTTTGAAGGAGTTAGTTCTTGATCACTTGACAATTTAGAAGAACAAAAGAATTTGACTTTTGTAATTCTTGGCCATTTGGCGGCTTGTAAGAATTAGTTCTTGGTCATTCGATGACTTGGAAGAATAAAAAGATTCGACTTTTGCGATTCTTGGCCATCTGGCTGCTTATAAGAATAAGGAGCTTGGATTTAATTCCTAGGACTGTGTGAGTCGCTATAGGAATTGGTTCCTGGGACTGTGTGGGTCGCTGTAGGAATTAGTTCCTGGGACTGTGTGGGTCGCTGTAGGAACAAAGGAAAGATTTAATTCCTGGGACTGTGTGAGTCGCTGTAGGAATTGGTTCCTGGGACTGTGTGGGTAGCTGTAGGAACAAAGGAAAGATTTAATTCCTGGGACTGTCTGAGTCGCTGTAGGAATTGGTTTCTGAAAAGACGATTTGACTTCGCGTTACCGTTGATCTTGATTTCGGGGAGTGACTTTTCTTTAATTGAAGAGGTTTTGTCTTTGACTTTGGGCATCGTACTTTGACTTTTAATTTTCTACTATTTCTCTTTGGGCTTTAGTGATTTTCATTACTTTTCCTTTATTTTGATTTTAGAAATTTAAAGGTTTCAAATTCATTTTACAATTTTTGAAGATACTTATTTGAAAATACTTAGTTTGAAGATAGTCATTCGGAGATTATTTTGATATTGAGATTACTTAGATTTTGCTATGAAATTCTATAAAAGATATATCTAAGATTTATCGTGTTTATTATTTTCATAAAGATCAATTTTATAACGAAAATACTTCAAAAATATAAAAGACTAATATTTTGAAAACTATTTTATAACAAAATATTAGTAAATATAGATTCTACATATTTTTAGGATTTTATGGATATTTTATTTAAATTTTTCTGAGTTTTCTACTATTTTTAACGAATTTTTAAAGTTTTTGCTGATTTGAAAAATTCTGATTAGACCACGTGTGCAAAATGGGCTGACTGGGCGCTGACTGGACACTGATTAGGCTCTCAGCTGGCGTTGTCTGGGTTGCTGACACCAGCATGACGTCAGAGTACGCTGAAATCTCACAGGAATCTGTGTAGCGAACTTTTCTCATGTCGGGCATCCGCCACACGAAAACTGGCCACAAATGATCATTGAGAGTTTGGCGCTGAGATTCAGTTGAAGGAGAGGGAATTTTACAGTAAGACCCCTGAGTTTATTTTATTCATGGAATACCCCACTAATGACGGAGTCCCGGCGATCTAGGCTGCCATTGACGTCGAGGTTGGGTTCTTTGTTCTCGTGAAGCTAAGGAGAACACAATGGTGGCCTCAGCTTGGACTGTGTCTCTCTCATTTGGTCAGAAAGCCTTCATTTCATATGGGCTGAGTTTGAAGACTATTCAATTTAGCCCCTGTAACTTTTATCTTCGTGTTTTTCGGCGACTGGGGTCACCTCAGTCATCCCAAATGAGTTCTTTAGAAGCACGAAAGAGAGAAGAGGGGAAGAGTGCATTCGATTTGACCTAAATCTGCCTAATTTTGAGGAATTAACCTCCCTCCTCTCACATCTTCTGTCGGGTTTCTTCGATGAAATTCTGGCGACTGGGGCCACCATAGCTCGCAAGATTAGGTTCTTTAGCTTCGTGGCAGAGAGGAGAACCCGTTGCTATACTTGGTTTGTCTTGCGTCAGCTTCATTTGACGGGAGTAGCACGTGGGCAGAAGAGGGATTTGGTGCACTTTGTTTTGTTTTCTAAATTATATGTAACTCTTTTTACAGTGTACAAGCTTGCTTTAGTGTTCAATTTAGACTTGATTGGATGTACTTTAAGTGTTCAATTCACCAGAGGGGACGAGAGCAAGTGTTTCTATAATTTTCTCAACTTTCAGATTTCTATTTTGAGTAACTAAGTCACTGTTTTCAATGCTTTTTACTTTGTACTTGCTCAAATGCAGTAAAATCACTTCCAATGAGTCCCTTGAAGTCAAACATATGCTGTGCACACATAGCTCTATCTTTTTATGCATATAAAACCTCAATTTTTTTATTTACTTTTATTTCTGTCCAGGATTGAATTTCTATGCATAGATGTATTTTTGGCCATGCTAACGAAACAGTACTCTAAAGTATACTAAATTTATGTTAAATTTTGAGCAATTGTACAAGGAAAGGGGATGTTCAAGGTTAATATACCCTTAATTTACCATTTTCTTTACTGTTTTGAACTTTCATGCTCACACGTTGATCATGGCTAGGCCAGTGCTATGCTCTGGACCTATGACATGTCAATTTAAGGTCCTCCACATGAAAATTGAGCTAAGCTTCAAATTCTCAAGTAGCAACCATAGCTGCCTTCATGCAACCAATAAGAACATCACATGAATCGAGGAGCTAGGCTCCAAACACTCATGTGACACCCTTTCTAAACCTATCTCATGACCATGACTGATGCTACGCTTTAGATCATGGTCCATGAGAGCTTTGCTTGTACAACTACAACACACCATTGTTTGATGGCAGAGGCAAAGGAAGAGAATGAAGGAAAAGAATCAATTAACACTCGAATTCATCTTCAATTGATGGTTACAAAGCTTTCTTGCTCGATTTCTCACCTTTCTTTCTATGCCTATCAAGTGTTTGATCAAATGTCTAAACCGAATTGCCCAAGCTTACTAATGGCTATCCTACTATTATGTGTGTGTTTCAATTTGGGAAACTCTTTGGGCTGTGTGTGTGTGAAATTTTTAGCCTTCGAGAGGTCCCTTCCTTCATTGTCATTTCGGGTATATATAGGCAGTGGAGGTTGGGTAGCTTCTTCGAGAAGACACATCTTCAATCAATCTTGGCTGTTGATTTGAGGGCACACGGATCGCCAGTTGATCCAAGGGCCGAGAAGAGAGGAAATTGTGTTTCTTTTAGGTTGGTCAACTCGAGAGAAGGAAAGTTTGACTGAGTTCGTTGCCATCAATTCTGTTGAGCTTGTTCCTAATTCATGCCTTCCTCGTACTCTCTGTTGTGGGGGCTATGATGACGTGGACTTGTGGGGTCCAATTGCGCAGTCAATGAGCACCAATGAGGTTTGACTAGGCGTTTACAATGTTACATTAACTGCATCTATTGGATGGAAGAAAATATTCAATTAGTTACATTAGTAAATCCGATGCAGATAGACGAAAATAGTTACATCAGCATTTCCTATACAACTAGCTATTATTTACACCAACAAGCTGATGCAGACAAATATAGGTCGATGCAAAATGTTGAAAAACTAAATGTGGATGCAAATAAGTTTTTTTGGCTGATGCAACATATATTTTTTGCTGTAAAATCATAAATCCCGATGCAGATACTGCAGTTTCCTGTAGTGTCTAGCGCCATTCTTCCTCTCTCCTTCGAATTTCGTTTCTTTCCTGTTGGAGAAGGAGAACGCTTCAGTCAGGGGCCCACCTATCGGGTTTAATGAGAGACAGAGAGATGAGTGAACGCGTTTCGCTGTGAGCCAGTGAGAGACCACAGCTTTCGGTGTATGGAACGAGTGCAGGCAGGAATAAAGGCGAGACGAAAGGATTTTAAATCCAGCGACCTCCTTCACCCCCCCGGGATCCCCTGCAATGGTTGCACGCTCCAAATCCAAGGATTTTTCTAGGAGTTTCTTGGTTTCCCATTTAAGTTTCTATTAATTATTTGCTACCAATTGAAAATTAATGATTTGAGGGCCTTCTCAAGGGTATTTTTGGATAAAATTTTATGGGTAGACTTAGAAAAATATGAGGAATTTATTGGCTCAAAGGGTTTTGTGAAATTCCTCATGGATTTATTTTGGTGATTTTATGGATTTTGGGGGTTTCTTTGCAAATTGTGAGGTTTTTGTTGATATTTTTGGGATTTTGAAATCATGATAATTCATCATAATTCCTAAGGGATTTTTTCACAATTTTTCATAATTTTTTGGAGTTCGTTTGGTATTTTCCATGAATTTTCTCAAATCCCCCGTATTTATTGCTCCATGAGAATTATTCAATCAATTCATGAATTTGGCACCATAAAATAGGGTCAAACAAAAAGATTCTTAGCTTTATTGTGGGATCACAAATAGTTGTTCTTATTTTTAACTCTCTTTAATAGATTCTTACCCACCACTTCTAAATTCATAAAAGATTCCAAGTTCGTTAGTCTTCTCCATCATCATAACTATTGTTTTATGCAGGAACATACTTATGTCTTAAAATATTCAATTGCCACATTTTATATTGCACATTATAAATTCTTAATTTTATTCCCGTATACAGTACGCTTATGAGCAGTCCTTACTTTAGCCCCTACCCAACCTGATATTATATCTATATGCGATTGAGATTGCTTTATGCCTTTTCGTTTGTTACTCTTGAAAAAAAATGCGGCTGGTGTTCAGACAGCTAAGGTTTATCCAATCATTCAGAAACTTATTTATATATTGACAATATTTAAATATCTGAGAATATATACTTGTTAATAATACAAAACTTATAAAATCTTTATAAGCATATATATCACGAAAGATTTGTTATTGATAGTTGTATAATTTTACTTACTAGATAAATATATAAGATCTCAATAGTTAGATAATAACTGTCTGACTAACTAAAGTCCCAACCCCAAGAAAATAAAATAAAATGAGAGAGAAATGTCCAGCTTGTATGGTCATGAATATTGTTGTTATCAACCCTCGACCTCCAATGACATGACATGCGCACTGCATTGTGCAGAGCACAATCGAATAGATCAGATTTTTTTTTTTTTTTTTATTTCATGCAAAAAAAAAAAATGTTTGAGATTCTAATATTCCTGCACAAGTCAACAATCTCTTTGCAACAGAACATGTCAACCGTCCGTCTTTTAATTTAAATAGGCTCTATTATTTTTCAGCGGTGGAGAATTACAAGTTTGCAACATAGAAATCTCCGATAGGGAGGTTGAAATTTGGTTCTGGGACTTAGGGGAGTTGACTCGTAGCAAGAGAATATTGTGGGAAAGCATATCAAAATATCAATAGAACGTTTCAACTCAGCAATATCCCTCCTTCCGTTCCAATCCGCAAGCTTCAAACATTTTTGGCCCCTCGTACGCAGGCAAAAAAGAAGTTTCTTTAAATTTTGAAAATCCTAACGGAGAAGGCTGCCCCCCAGTCTTTTTTTTTTTTTTTTTTTTCTACTACTCTTACATTCTCCTCCTCTTGTAGAGGTGTTATTCTAAATTGAAAACTCTTCTCCTTTTTTTTGCTCTTCTTTTTTTTAGAGGTGTTGCTCTATGTTGAAATCCTTCTCCTCTTTGTTCTAAGATGAAATCCTTATCCTTCTTGCTTTTTTTTTTTTTTTAGAGATGTTGCTCTAAGCTGAAATTTTAAATTTGAGAGCCGCCGTTGGCTAAGTCCGCCATCAATTTTTCTTTTTCTCCCCCCTTTTATCCTTCTCTTTCTTTACTTTTTTGTCCCAGAGAATAGAGGTTGAGATTCTTCTCTTTCTTATGCTTTTTTAGTGGATCTTCTCTCCTTCTTCCTCACCTTGCTACAAGAGAGCACACACCTTAAATCTTCAGATCTGCTTTGTCTTCTTCTCCCTTCTTCGGCGATGACGCACCCAGATTCCTGTGGTCTGGCCGGCGTGTGTGGTGCGGTCTCTGTACAACCGGCATGTGAAGTCAGCATGTGCTAGATAATTTTGGGAGCGGATAGTAAGTGCAGAGAAGTGGGTGTGTGCAATGAAGGTGGTGTTTATGGCCGGCATGTGCAAGGTGGCCTGTGAAAACAATCGGTTTACTTGGTGAAGCGATGTGTTCAGTGTGTCCGACAGGTGCAAACCACGTTTGGGCCAAGACGACTGGATTGCTTTAGTTAATCTACTACTACTTTTTCTTTATTTTCTAGTTTTTTAACTTTTTTTTTTCTGTAATTTTTTTCTCTTCTCTTTCAGTTTCCATCCAGGAAACTGACCTTCTATGTTGTATTTTGAAAAAAATTATTTTAATGAAAAATTTTGGGGCTTGACCCTTTACTTTCTTCAAAAAAAACTCAGCAATATCCAATTTTTATACGACACATGACACATAAATTGTCCGACTAAAATAACATAAATATTCCAAAAAAAAATCCGAATTATATATTCATACAAAGAAATTCTAAGTCCAACATATAGCACAGATGTTTCAAATTTTAAATTTCAAACGACAGATCCAAATAGTTAGATTAAATATATATATATAGGAATGCTAAGGTTCTACGCGCATGAAAGATGCTGTCCCTCCTACATGATCATATTCTCATAATCAAATTTCAAACCACCGATTCAAACCGGTAGATTGATTCTTCATATTGAAAACAAGTATGAAACCAAATTTTATATTTTTTTATTATTTATTTCAAATTTAAAAAAACCGCTATTATTGGACGATCCATATAAGTTCTAGGAGCAATTTTTAAAAGTTCAAAACAAATAGTACACTCTAGTGTACGGATTGTTCCCGTACGTCACAATCATATTCGAAATAATAAATTCAAACAGTTAATCCGAACCATTCAAGTTGTTCTTCACATTGAAATATTCTTGGAGACCAAATTTTATATTTTTTTCGAATTTTATTGCGTTATATTATAATATTTTCAAAAGAATTATAAATGGAGTATTTTTTTAAAATAAAAGACCGATTATAATATTTTCAAATTAGAGGCATGCTATACTTCAATTATAGTTTTTTTTTTTGAAAATATAATAATATATAATAAAAAAATTAAAATACGTAAAATTTGGTATCCAATCAGATTTCAATATGAAGAATATCTTGAACAATTCAGATTAACTGTTTGAATTTTAGATTTTGAAAACGACTCCAACATATGAGGACGATCCGTACATTGGGATGTACTTTAGCCAATCTCTATATGTTGTGAGCTTTTTTTAGTAATTTTAAATAGTGACTATCAAGTGAGATAGTTATAGATACAATGAAACATTAGACATAATATTATAACTACAGACACATCGTAACACAGCGTCGCGTTGCACCCACACCCGCGTATTTACGACTGCACCGCATCTATAGCTGCCCATTCATGGTCATATCACATCCAAAATCATGTACTTACCACCGCACCCACAACTAGTGTAATGAACCAATGACTAATCAGAAAACTAATTCCAAAATAATTAAAGTTATACACTGAATTTCATATTTATTATGATAGAATTTAAATTTGACAGAACATGAGATAAATTATTAAATTTATTTTTTTCTTAATAATAATCTCTATTCCTATCCCTACTACTTATAAAAATGTCAATTCAAGGTTTAAATCAATTAGACCAAAGGTGCAAACAAATTTACTCTCTATATATATTTTTTTATCATTGTTCGTTCAAAATCAATGGCTGGATCTGGATGTTATTGGCATATATAAGTTTACAGACTATTCACAAATAGAAAAAAAATTTGTCATTGATTGGTTGTACACTCATCAAAAAAAAAAAAAATATATCACTGGATTGGTTGTAAACTGTGTTTCGAAAGAGAACAGTCATACGGAAAACTTTCTTAAAATAATAACTTTTTTTTTTCATTTTAGAAATAGAGCACATGCATAAAATTTTCTCATTTGTAATTTTTCAAATAATTTTATTTATTAAGAAATAAATATTTTTATTAAATTTTTTTGTATTGAGATGTCGATTTTTATTTTTGTTGAAGTATAAATATTTTTTTTGCAATTTTTTATTTATCCACGCACCTCGAAGAAAGCCACTCTGATTTGACGATAAAATTGCTAGTATTCAGCGTGTTGACATGTAGTAGAGGTGCGTGATGGCCAATCGAAATTGTCCTTATATTTATGGGTGTTACCAAAAATGTCTTTTAACCGTAGTCAGACTTCAGATGATGAGTGGATTGTAAAATAATTATACCATCTCGGATCAGACTTGCTATTAGTTGGACACCGGATAGGAATTCTATTTATAATATTATTTTTTTAATAAAAAAAGGTACAACATTCTCACCCATAAAAGAAGCATTGCAACTTTGTAAGACGACCAAGTGGTATTTTCTTAAGTGATGATTTAGTACATAATTTTTTCGTCTATTACTAAGTCAATTTTTTCAATACAAGAAATAAACTATTAAAAACCGAATTATAATCTAGCATGTGGAAAATGAGGGGCAAAATTATTCTCCATAATTTCTCTCGACATCGGAAGAAATATTAAAGGCCATTTAACGGGTCTCTACCCGTTACTATTGAAGGACTGTGGATGAGCAGTTCATCGATCCTGGCCGTCCATCTCCCTTCGCCATCCTGTCCGTCTGATTTGTTTCGTGCTATCCATTCGATTCAGGATATCTTTCGATGGTTTTTATCGATTTCTGCGGCCATTCGTTCTCTCTCTTCTCTTCCGATGGATCTTTCTCAGGGGCTCCGTGAGTGCGCTTCTTCAGCAGGCTTCCGTACGGTTGCTATGGCGGTGGTGAACGCGGTTCGTGAGCCGATGTTCCTTTCTCTCTTATTTCTTTACTGTTCTTTGTATTCTTGGTTTATTTCTCTTTGGTTCGTAATTTCTTCCATGGGCAGGGTTCTGTGTGGTCTTCGATTGGGAGGGTTCTGTCGCTGAGATGGCCTTCGCAATTTCTGGTGCGCCTCTTCTATTCTTCTTTTCTCGGTAATTTCTGGTGGGTCTGCCTCTTCCAGAGGGTTCTATTCTCCATTCCTATTGTCTGGTGCGTTCTCTCTCCTGCATTTTTTTCTGTGTCAGTTTATATCTATTGGTAGGTTCTTTTCTCTTCTATGTTGGTACTGGTATTGTTGCATTATTCCTTACATTGTGAGTTGTAGGTATCTGTATTATGTTTCTGTTGTTTGTTCTATTGTCTGGTGTTCAGATCGGTTCTTCTGTTCCTTTTTCTGTCCAGACTGTGCCCTTTGTAATATTTTCTTTGTCTTTTAATAGTTATAGCTATTGTCCAGATAATTTGTTCTTTTCTTATTTCATTCTGAGTTCATTTTCGTTTTTTTTTTCGTTTGGACATTTTCAGTAGTATGTTCTTTATTAACTTGGTTCTTCATGTGTGCAATAAATATGTCAAGAACTTATCTTTGTTTGTTTTTGTTTTTGTATTAATATGTTGAGATTCTGCAGTTCATTTTTTTTTATGGCTCCATAGTTGTCCACTCTATTTACTGTGTTGTTTACTGTGTCCTCATGTATAACAATAGAGAATCAAAGAAATTTTTTTTGTCCCAAATCCTTCTTACCTATTTCCTTGCTCCAGTGTTCCTTTTGTTGTGGAACTTTCTGTGTCATTCTTAAGTTTTACTTTTTCCTTTTTATTATGTTCAATAGCAAAATATTTCTTTATTTTGTTCTTTCTTTTCTTATAGATTTTTTTTTACACATCTATATTATTTCCTTATTTGTTGTTTCTGTTCGTAATATTACTGTATCTACATTTATTGATTATCTTTATTTTTTCTGCTTTCTTTCTTTGGTTCTATTTGCTTCTGTTTTTTTTTAAACTTTCTTTTGTACAATTTTTTCTGTTCATGAAAAAAAATATAAGAAGAGTGCTGAATAACTTTAGTTGACAAAAAAATATCTACTTTTTTCTATCTTTCTATAGTCTTCATTCTGCAGTGGATAAAAATACTTCTTTTTACTATATGAAGATATCATTCAAAATAGTGTTCTTTGTTTTTTTGTCGATTGTGGTACTAAAAGTGCTGAAACAAGTCTTATGTGCAATAAATATAATAATTTTGTGCTATTCTATTCTGCAATCGGTTATTTTTTGTTATTTGTGTTGGTGCTCTTTCCACTGTACACATTCCAACTCATTTTTGCTTGCTTTTTTCTTATTATTGATATTATGTGTTCCTTACTGTTATTTTTTTGTATTCATTGTAGGATATCCAGTGCCATTGTCTTCAGTTTGAGACTGTGGAACCTGTCTGAGTTCTCAATCAATTTGGTAAGTTCTTATGTATTGCTTGATTATATTTCTCTTCTCTCATAAAAGTTCTTTGTGTCATTCCTGTTTGGTAGTGTTTTCTTCTTGCAGTTTGTCAGCAAATCAACTTTTGTTGCTGGTTTGAACTTTCATGATACTTTTCAGAAAAAAATTTCTTTCTTATCATGTTTACTTTCATAGTATTGTTTGTTTTATATACATTGTGTCCAGTATTTTTATATATATGGTTTTTTTTTGCACTACTGATTTATGTTTCTTTTTTTTTTTCTTTTTGAGTGGCTAATTCTGTTGCCTGTTCTTCTTATATTTTTTATCAGGAACTTCCTGCACTGCATCATCTCTATCACTAAGTTTGTGAACGATTCTCCCCTCAGTTCTCCTTCTAAAGGTAATAAGGAAGTCCTTATAGTCTTTTATTAGTTCATAATTTAAACTCTGTGTTGTGTTATTAAGGTTGTTTACAATACTGCTACAATAAACAAAAGTATCTATTATCTATTGTTATATTATTTTTCTCCTGATGTTTGCATATAGAAATTATTTTATAAGATCGTCTCTATAGTCTAGGTTGGTTGAATTATGGTGTATTATGCATGCTGTGATTTACATCTGATCAAATAATAGAAAAACTAAAAACCCCCTGCATTGTGTCCAATATTTTTATATATATGGTTTTTTTTGCACTGTTGATTTATGTTTCTTTTTTTTTTTTCTTTTTGCGTGGCTAATTTTGTTGCCTGTTCTTCTTATATTTTTTGTCAGCAACTTCCTGCACTGCATCATCTCTATCACTGAGTTTGTGAACAATTCTCCCCTCGGTTCTTCTTCTCAAGGTAATAAGGAAGTCCTTATAGTCTTTTATTAGTTCATAATTTAAACTCTGTGTTGTGTTATTAAGGTTGTTTACAATACTGCTACAATAAATAAAAGTATTTATTATCTATTGTTGTATTATTTTTCTCCTGATGTTTGCATATAGAAATTATTTTATAAGATCGTCTCTATAGTCTAGGTTGGTTGAATTATGGTGTATTATGCATGCTGTGATGCTCACAATATTTTTATTGCGTGCTATCTGTGCTTTGCATCATATTCATCCACATCGATAGTTATATAGGATTTTCTTTTCCTTTTGTTCAATTACTTCTTCAATTACTGCTGTCTTCGTTGCTGCATGGCCAAAGCTTTTCTGATGGAACATGGTTCGACATCTTCTGAGAGTTCTTCAACTGCTGCAACTGCTATTCATTCATCAGATGGTATAATATGCAATCCTCCTTACTCACACAATGTTTTGTGTTTCGATTGCAATTTGTTCTATTTTATAGTATTCTCTTTTGCATTGTCCATTACTCCTTTCCTTTCATCGTACAATTCTTATTATCGACGATGCTTCTTCAACATCTCTTTTAAATCGCTCTTATATAAGCTCATTTCATCAAAGCTCCTGTTGCTGCTGCGTTCTTTATTCACTGGTCTGTTGAAGCACCTTTTTTCTTTAGTAAATCCACTCCTTTCTTTTCTTATGCTGAATATGCCTTTCTTTTGTTGTTGCTGCTGAAGACTTTCTTAGTCCTTATCGTCGTCACAGAATCGTAGCTCAGGCTCATTATTCTGCTTCCAGCGATCCGTTGTCTGTTCCAAACAACAACATCAATGAAGGTTTCCGAATTTATTTTGTTCTTTCTGTCTTTATATCCATAGTATTAGTTTCATTGAAGAATTCCTTCTTACTATATTTCATTTGTTATATTTATTGTCTTCTTTCGTTTTCAATATAATTAGATCATGATTTTCCTTATTATCCACCACGGGTGAGGCGCAGGCTCCTCCATGTTCCAATGAACAACTCATCGATTGAGTCAGGCCGAACTGATTCATCGACTTGGAATATGACTCTTGCTGATTTTCTGTTGCAAAGTTGAGTTCTTTTTTTATAGTCCCTGCTTCATTACATATTTTCTATTCTTTTATCAATCATATGAAATTTATTCCTCCCAAAGTTTTTTTTATCTTATTCTCTGGTGCATTAAAACTATTAATTTTTTTATATCTTTCTCCTGTTTTTTTCATAAGATGATGTTCATCCTCAAACACCGACATCTGCACAGAGTGCATTTCATGATCAGTCTTCTTTTGATGACATTCCTGATAGTTTTCATTCGTCTCCGCCAGAAACTCCGCCAGCAATTCCTATCTTTAATATAGGTCTATTATTGTTCTTTCATTTCTTTTGACTTCTGTTGTCGAACTGATCCATCCAAAAATCCATTCTATCACTCCTTTTCGATCTCCATCTTATCTGAGAAAATTCAATTTTTCACAGGACAAAGACCACAATACGATGACTTTGGTGACATGACTGAAATGTGTCCCAAATGTTATGCACTTTTCTGGTATAGAGAACGATGCCTCCGTGATTCAAGAGTTGGTCATCCTGTCTATAACCTCTGTTGCAGAGGTGGACGGGTTGAATTACCAGCCATCCAACCAACCCCATCACCTTTATCAGAACTTCTTGATCCATTAAACGGTCCTGATTCGAAACATTTTCTTGAATGTATCCGGATGTACAACTCAATGTTTGCCTTTACATCAATGGGTGTTCAAGTTGATGATGCTATCAATAGCGGCCATGCTCCATATGTATACAGAATTTCAGGGCAACTTTGTCATCTTATTGGTTCCTTGCTTCCAGAAGATGATGCACCACCGCAGTTTGCCCAATTGTATATGTATGATACCGAAAATGAGATCTCCAATCGACTTAGTGTTTTTCCTTCTAATGATCGATCGACAGCTCCACGTCCACACATTGTAGAATCTCTAAAACAAATGCTTGATACACATAATCCATATGCTCAAGCATTTAGATCTGTTCGTGATCGTGTTTTGCAAGATTCAGGAGATGATCTTCGTCTTAGAATTATTTCACAAAGATCTGGTGATGGTAGACAATATTCAGCACCTGCAGCTTCTGAAGTTGTTGGCCTTATAGTTGGTGACTTTGATTCCCAACATTTCGACCATGATATAATCTTGCAACGAAAGTCAGGATCATTGCAGCGAATCAGCTCATTGCATCCATCTTATATGCCATCGCAGTATCCGCTGCTTTTTGTTTGTGGTGAAGATAGCTTCCGCCTTGAAATACAATACAGAGCAAATGACTCGGGTAGTTCATCCCGTGTTCGACAGCACGTCACTATGAATGAATACTATTGCTATAGACTTCATGTGCGTGCTATCGGATGTAATGTCATTCTTAAATCTGGTCGGTTGTTGCACCAAATTTCTGTTGATATGTTTGCCTGCGTTGATCAATCGCGAGTTAAATATATTCGAGAAAACCAAGGATCTCTAAGATCTGATACATTTCTGAATCTTAGGAATGCTGTTATTAGTGAAGATATATTTGGCAGTGATGTTGGAAGACGAATAATCTTACCTCCATCTCATGTCGGAGGTCCAAGATACATGTTTCAGAACTATCAAGATGCCATTGCTGTTTGTAGGCATCTTGGGCCTCCTCATTTATTTATTACCTTCACTTGCAATCCTACTTGGCCAGAGATCACAAGAAATTTATTTCCTGGCCAACAACCAAGTGATCGACCAGATCTTATCTGTCGCGTTTTCAGAATGAAACTTAATCAAATGACAGAAGATCTTCGCAGTGGTCAGTTCTTTGGTCCTATAGCAGGATGTAAGCACTTCTCTTATCTTCTTTCTTTCCATTCCTTCACAAAAGATTGCTCATATTATTTCTTCCAGTCATCATATATATCCTCCGTATTACAATTCTTCCTTCCTTTGTTCTGATTTCTTTTACTAAGTTCTATAGTATTTTCTTTTGTTTTCCCAGTGATCCATTCAGTTGAATTCCAGAAAAGAGGGCTTCCACATGTTCATATAATACTCTGGTTGGCAGACCACAATAACTTAAAAGATGCAGCATCTATCGATCAAGTTATTTCTGCTGAGCTACCAGACCCTGATATTGACCCTGACGCATACTCCATTGTAACACAATTTATGGTGCATGGACCATGTGGGTCAGCAAGGCCTACATCACCATGCATGCACAATGGGAAATGTACTAAACATTTCCCCAAACAATTCCATGATGAAACAATTATGACTGACGATGGTGTTGTTGTCTACAGAAGAAGAAACAAAGGCATAACTGTTGAAAAAAATGGTGTTGTTCTTGATAACAGATATGTTGTGCCATATAATTTGAATCTTCTTTTTAAGTATCAAGCACACATCAATGTCGAACGATGCCACACATCAATCATGATTAAATATTTGTTCAAATATGTGTGCAAAGGTCGTGATCGAGCACGTGTTTCTATTCGAAGAAATATGTCTGTTTCATCCAATGGCAATGCACAACAAAATCAACAAGAACAAATAGTTGATGAAGTCGTTGACTACTTAGATTGCAGATATTTGACTCCTCATGAATCTATTTGGCGCCTTTTCCAATACCACATTCATTACAGTTATCCTTTAGTAGAACGACTTCCAGTCCACTTGCCTTTGCAAAACAATGTTGTTTTCCAAAATACACAACCGCTCCATCAGGTTGTATCGAATCCTATTGCACAGCGAACAAAACTGACAGCATGGTTTGAACTCAATTCTGCTGATCCAGTAGCTAGAACACTCACTTATCCTGAAGTCACAAAGTTGTACACATGGCATGATAACGGTAGATTTTGGCAACTTAGACACCTTGGATACAGATTGGCTCGAATGAGCTTCATTCCACCTGCATCTGGAGAGGCTTACTATGTTCGAGCACTTCTGAACTGTGAAGGTGCAAGAAATTTTGTTGAACTGCGCACAGTTAACAACAATATTTATCCCACATTCAAGGAAGCCTGTGATGCTCTTGGGCTACTAGGAGATAATTCTGAGTGGTTTTCCACGATGCAAGAGGCTGCTGGTGTTGCTTCAAGCCAGCAACTTCGAAAAATATTTATTGACATCTTGCTATTCTCTGAGGTAGCGAATGCCAGAGAATTATGGGACTCATGCTGGCAATATATGGGAGACGATATAGTGCATAGATTTAGATCTCTGAACAACAACTTTGAAATGATTGTTGATGTTGATATTTTGAAAGATCATATTCTGTATGAATTAGAAGATATCCTATTTCAAAGAGGATATTCTCTGGAATATGTTCGACTACCCAGACCATTGAACACTCGGACAGTCCATCCTCACAACAGATTGTTGACAGAACAATATTCGTTCAACACAGTTGAACTCCGTACTCAAGTACCAGTTCTTTTATCTGGACTTAATGCGGAGCAAAAAAATGCATTTGATATCATTACACAATCTGTTATGTCAAAGGAAGGTAAATTCTATTTTGTTTATGGTCATGGAGGTACAGGAAAAACATATTTATGGAAAGTTCTAACAGCATACTTGCGATCAAAGGGAAAAATTGTTCTTACTGTTGCTTCCTCAAGTTTGTCATCTCTCCTCTTAGAAGGAGGTGTGACTGCCTATTACAGATTCAAGATACCCTTAAAATTAAAAGATGGTGCAACATGTGATATCAAAAAACACACATACTTGGCTGATCTTCTGTTGCAAACATCTCTAATTGTGTGGGATGAAGCACCGATGAACAACAAACTTTGTTTTGAAGCCCTTGATCACACAATGAGAGACATACTTTCTGAGCAACATCCTGATAACCGCCTAAAACAATTTGGAGGAGTGACAATGGTTCTTGGAGGGGACTTCAGACAAACTTTACCTGTCATTCCAAACGGCAGTAGGTTTGACACAGTGTCAGCATCAATCACCAATTCATATTTATGGCCATCATGCCAGATCATCAAACTAACTATAAACATGCGGCTCCTTTCCTCAAATCAATCACAGCCGGATAGAGCACAACTTACAGCATTTGCAACATGGTTATTATCAATTGGTGATGGTGAACTAAATGGAATTCAATTATATAACAGTACTGAACCGAATTGGATTGAAATACCTAATAAATTCATTATACAATATCAAACAGAACCAGAAAATGCAATAATAGATGCTGTCTACCCAAACTTTGCACAGGAATTCCAGAATGAAAGTTACCTACAGCAACGAGCAATAATAACACCAAAAAATATTGCTGTTGTGGCACTAAATGATGCAGTCTTACAGCGTATACCAGGCGATCAACGAGACTACTACAGTTATGATAGTGCGATAGGACGTGAGACTCTACCACAAGAATTACAAACCATGTTCTCAACAGATATGCTCAACACAATCATTTCAGGATCTATGCCATCTCATAAATTAAGTCTTAAAATAGGTGTCCCTGTGATGTTGTTGAGAAATATGGATCAAGTAAATGGTCTTTGTAACGGTACAAGACTCATAGTAACAGATCTAGGAAATAGATTAATACATGGTAGGGTTATTACAGGACCTGGAAAAGGAAAACACATTCAGATACCTCGAATAATATTCTCACATGAAGATCAAAAACTGCCATTTGTGATGAAAAGAAAACAGTTCCCAGTAAGACTCTGTTATGCAATGACAATCAATAAAAGCCAGGGACAATCTCTTGATACTGTTGGTATCTACCTCCCAGAGCCTATCTTCAGCCATGGACAACTATATGTAGCACTGTCAAGAACAACATCACCACATGGACTTAAAATACTTATTATCAATGAAAACAATCAACACAAAAATCATACCAAAAACATTGTCTACAAAGAAATCTTCTCAGCACTACATACAATAGCATAAAACAAAAGGTGAACAACATACACTATTTGCCTCTAACCACTTAATAATAAGTATTCCTTCATTATTATTACGCTGCTTTATTTTCCTTGACAAATCATACCAAACTCTTTATAAAATAAACAATATTATTTCTGTTGATACCTTATTTATTGCTTTTGTTTATTATGCAGATCAACATGGACAATCTCTTGACAGTAGATACTCTTACAATCAACACAGAAACACAAAATGCAAAAATTCATGGCAGACCAGTGAGAATTTGGCCAACATCAGACCCAAGAAAAGGAAGGGTGTGGAAGTTCAATTTCCTCTTCATAGACCATACTGTATGTCATTTACTCTTTTCTTACAATTTATTTTATTCTAAAATATACCATATATATCTCACCTTTTCTCCAACACACTATGCAGATCAATTCTGTGGTAAAATCAAGTTGAAATAATACGCATAAATAATTTTTCTTCCATTGTCATATTTGCAGAATGCAAAAATACAAGGATTTATACTACTGGCTGACTATCAGAGACTAGCTCATGTCATGACAGAAAGTAATATAATTGAGATGACCAGATTTCCTATAGTTGACTCAACAAAAGAATATCAGGTTGTGAAACATGAATACATGTTGAAAGTGACAAGACAAACACAAGTCAGAGTACTACCATCGACCATGTATGCAATCCCAACATATCACTTCGATTTCAAACAACTTGAGGATGTTGGGACAGAGATAACATTTGAAAAAGCAGTCTTAGGTACCACCAAAAACATTTATAATTTTTCTTTAATTAAATTAACTTATATATAACCACACTTATATATAACTTATCTCATCCTTATTGACAAATAAATTAGTTCTGATTTAAATATCGTAGATACTATAGCAAGATTATCTGGCTTTGGTGATATCAAGACTGTAGAATCATTGGACAATATGAGAGTCCAGACGATGTATCTCACAAATGAAAGGTGACTACAGTTTATGGAATAATTATTGTTTTACAAAACAACGATCTTTAACATACAATGATAATCTGACATAGCCTCATTACATGTACAATTTCAGAGGTTACTCAATGGATGTCACACTCTGGGCAGATTTTATTGACATATTTAACCCTGTTCAGTTAGAACAAGCATCAAGATCTTCACCAATCATCATTGCCTGTAATGGACTCCAAATAAGAAAGGACAACAATAGTAATCTTTTATGGCACCTTCATAGAAATTCGCATCCATAAGAAAAGATCTTCCACAGAGAACTTAACTACTTATCTGTTTCTAACAACTAACCAAATTTTTTTCAACAGGAAATTATGGTCTCAAAACCTATACTGGGACAAGATTCCATTTCAGCACTGAGATAAAAGAAATATCAGATTATCTTCAACAGTAAACTTTTTAACACCTAATAAAACTACCATAATAAAAGAAATTTTCACCCAAAATAAAACCAATATTCAATCTAGATAAAGCAAAAATACATAGAAAAACTTTTTTCATCTAACATATTTTAATTTAAATCTTCTCCTCTTCTATAAATAACTATTTCTTCTTATAAACAATGTTCATTTATGTTTCCTAATCAACGGAACACAATTTGATAGTAATCCAATCAGACTACACGCAACACCAGAGATGTTTGATCGACCTACTTCATATCTTCCATCAATCCCCAAGAAACCTGCTGTGAAGATAGCAATCCATGATCTGAATTCATTGTACTTGGATAACTACACAGTAAGTACAGACTCAACAAAAACCCAAAAAATTAGACATATAGCAGTTCCTCAACATTCTCTACATGTAACTCCTTCATATGGTGCTTTATCTTAAATTTGTTTCTTTTTAACAGGAAACACTCTATCAATGCGCAGTCAGAATAATCCGCATCACCGACCCTTTTGATTGGTACTATGAAGCATGTCCAGACTGCCATAGAATGCTAGATCAAAACGACCAAGATTATTACTTTCCAGGGTGCAAAATGCAGAAAAGACACTTCATACTTTGGTATTCATTTTGAAACTACATCATATTTACAGTGACTTTACAACAACATATATAGATTTAAACATTGTATATTTATCAATTCATAATGCATAATTTTATATAAAATACCAGGTATAGAATCAAAATCCAAGTAGCTGATGAAAGTGGCACAGCTCAGTTCATGCTTCTAGGAAAAACAGCCGAAATAATTATTGGAGCTCCCGCATCAACACTGAAAGCAGAACAAGCAGAAGACGAAAACAAGCCACCACAACACCTCATGAACATCGTCAACAAAGCATACCTGTTCACAGTCTCAGGGAAGCAACCAGGTCCAATGAGAAAACATCGCACATACACAATATCCCGTCAAGAACAAATACCACGAGACATGCTCCATCTTCTTCCACAACCAGTTCTTTTATTACAAAACACACCACACACTGATCCACAAACACCACCACCCCCCATAACAGCTTCCTATCGACAAGCATCAGAAGCAAACTTAGCACCAACACCACCACCAAAGAATGCTTCACCTGAATCTCTCCCAAAAAAGAGGTTAAAACAAACTATAAAGATCATCTACAAATCAACATAATTAATCTCTTCTTTGTAAAAATAAAAAAACATTTGCTAAAATACAGTATCTTCTATCAGGAAAAACGAAGAAGAAGCAAGTGGTTCTGTCGTACCACTGAAAACCATAGCAAGAAGAATCTCAGACGATTTCTCCACACCACCAGCAAAACAAGAGTACTGAACCACACTTATTGCTTATTTCAATTTACCAATAAGTATTTCATTTTACACTATACCTCATCCAGAGAAAAAAACATCCTTACAAAAAAAAAAATTACATTTAACTCATTTACTCTACAACAGGATTCTTGAAGAAGCAACACAGGAAACTCAGGGTGAAAACTGATGAAAGCACACCATGAAAGAAGACACCAAAACCATTGTCTATAACGCCTGACGACTTTTGAGTTACCTACCAAAACAGCTTCCTATTTTTGTGTATGAAAATCACTCTTCTACTATCACTTATATCATCTTAGTTAATGTGTGATATTAGACACTGATGTCAGCTATGACATTCTTTTGTAATCACCAAAACAGCATCATCCAATAGTTATAACTTTATCAATGAGAAAAGTCTATCAGCAACACATATATACTATTTATCTTCTTCTTTATTGACCCCAGATATATTATATCTCATTTCCAATACCAGAGTATTACTCAAACATAGTAATTATAAGCTACTATATCTGCTTTCGAATTCCAATGCACAACAACAAAAATAAACCACAAATACAACAACTATTATAGATAACATTACTCATTACACAAACACTACAACACATGCAACTATTAAAAACAAAATAAAAAAATACAAATAAATCGCGCAACGCACGACATTCCCCTAGTCTTGATAGAAACGGACCTCTAGTTTGTTTTCATGGCGGAGCCACAAATTTGTTGAACGGGGTCATTGGTCTTCATCTGGGTACCTTCTCATTCTCAATTGGCATCAAATTTTTTTTTTTATTTTAATGATTTATCCATTAATTAGTTAAATTTTATTATTTTTTTAAAGAAGGAAACAAAAGAGCTAAACTCCAAGTTGAAATGTATTTCTATATACTTAACCGTCTCCTCACGTATAAGGGGACCGCATTTGGATTATCTGGAATTTCAGAACCTATCTACTCTATACAAAAATACATTCATGCGTCGATGGAACGGTTCATAGCTTCATTTTGTCTGAATCGATAAAAATAGCACTAATTTTTTTTTGAAATAATTCAAAAAAGTAGCACTAAAGATTTGCGATTACTTTCAAATAATATTTGTTTAGATAAATATGTAGTTATTAAAAAATAATGACTAATTTTGTTATTTCAATAAACAAATAAATTATTGATTATTTTAAAAATTCAAATTAATATTTCAATCACCCTAATTTAATTAACACTCTTTTATTTTATTCAAACTTGAGTTCAGCACAGTTGGTCTGCCATTAACTAAAGGTAACATGTTCAATTTCCATTGAACACAATTACATGAAAGAGAGATAAAATCTCCATAATCTAACATATCGCCTCTCTAAATAAATATCCTTAGTTCACAAGAGAAAAATAAACTCTTCTAATTTACTCGAAACAAAAATAATCTGGTATTTTTACGGATTGCCGAATTCTGATGGTTTGGGTAATTTCCTTTTTTATCAGGACTGGTAAGTAATTTCTGACTATGAATGAGATTATGAGATGTGTAGTTCTCTCCACTTTTTTGGACATTCCGTGAAATTTATTGTTTTTGCATCTTTTTAATTTAAACTGGGATCGACATTGATGAAGAAATACACAAGAAAATAGATAATTGCGCAGCTGGCACGGATACTCTATTTGTGCATTTATTTGTGTGGAGCTAGTTAGAAAGAAGGTCCAACGCGTGTCAAGCGTGTCCTTCTGTTTTTCAGTAAGAATAGGACTCTTTTTCTTGTAAATTTTCTAGTATACCCTCTAAATAAATAATTATACTATCCCAAGATGCATTGAATATAAAAATATTTGAACTAGCCATTGTGATTAGTCTTTTCAGATGATTGGATCCAAGATGCATCATTGATTATCATTTAGTTCCCAAATAAATGTTATTTTTATAATTTCATGGCCATATTATTTGCTTGGTCATCAAAATAATAAAAAAAGTAAAAAACTATTATTTCTTACATAAAATAAGTTTTTGTTCCGTCTCATTCATTCACCATACTTTTCTGTCACACAATATATATGGAAAGAGAGATGGACTCAAACCAGAAAAAGATTTCAAAAGAATTTCTCCTCCAATATTCAACAAACACATTAAATTTAATATTACATTTTATGCGAGGGCTTTGAAGCAAAAATACCATAGGTAATATTCGGAATTCCTGAGAATGGTTATATATGAGCGCCTCTATTTCTAGCCTCTTCCATCACATTCACATTCCCTCTTCAACCTCTCTCTGACTCTCTCTCTCTCTCTCTCTCTTCGCCTCTTCTCTCTTCCACATTCCTCTCTCTCGACCACTCTTCATTTCTGATCTCTACCTCCTTCCACCTCTTCTTCTCTCTTGATCGAGCACCTCTCTCGCTTTGATCTGGTCAGGTACAATTCCTTGTTTCAAACTCACGAACCCAATTATTCTCAATTTCTTTTGAGTTTCTACGCCCAATTTATGGCCAAAAGAACATACATCTCCTTGTAATTGTCTTTTCTTTTAATCGAAATAGTTTCGTTTTTTTTTTTAATCTTTTGTTTCTGCTCACGCGGTTTCGTTTCTTCAAAAAGTGGCCGATTAAAGAAAAGGTGTTTTGTCTCTCCGACTTTAAGCTGGAGGAGATCAATCATTAATTGCTCTACATTTGCTCATAATTTTGTCTATAAAGTGTTAAGTACAAAAGTTGATCCTATAAAGAGTCGCTTGAGGTAACGCCTAGGGGTCTAGGAAGAAAAGTTAGAAGCTTTTTCCTTCTCAGTCACTTTTTAGATCTTCTGTTGTTCTATATTACTGTTCCAATTGAGTCAGTCTATTTGAATTTTGACCAAATTGACATTTTTATCGCATCTTGTTCCTCTTGTTGAAACTTGGGTTAAATTATTTTGGAGGGTAGGCATCAGGTTGTGCATATAAATTTGAAGACACTTAGCTTTTTCGGAACTAAACCTGCAGATAATTCATCATTTTGATTGTTTTGGCAAAAATTTCGGTAGAATAAAACTCTATCAAAGATTTGGTAAAGAAAGGGAGATGTTTGTCTTCTCTAGGTTGTGGTTCATGTTGAACCAAGACAAATATGGAATTTCCAATTTTCAACAAAATACACCTTTTGGGTTTCTTTTTCCTTCAGAAAAGAATCCGTACCTCCATGTTCATACAAGTAGAGCTAGTGTTATGTTGAATTACATTCATGGACCTGTTTTTAACTGAAGTTCTTGCTATTCATCTCTCAGTGTCATTCATTGATTACCATCGCTGTTATATTTTTGAAAATTCAGGTTTGTCTTGCCAAGACGGGTCCTTACGAGGTCTTCATTTATACTACTAGTGTTTTTTCACTCTGGCAGTCACTGTGGCATCACCACCTCGCACCTTAATAAAGGTGTGGGCCCCGCTCGACTATGCGACCGCTTCTCTCCCCTGCATTTCGAGATCCCCTGTTTTTCTTCACTGGTTTCTCCTTCAAATTCTCAAAGAATCTCCCTTAGATAACGGCTAAAGCCATCATCAGTTATTAAACGCATCTTTAGCTAGATAAGTCTAGACATTTTTCAAAAGAAAAAGGCAGATAAATAAGTTGGGGAAAGGAAAAATTGCCAATAGAATCATTCGAAGATGGCGAAGTTCTTATGCTTCTTTACTCTCTTTACAAGCAAGAAGAAGAAATTATCCAAGGTTAGTTCCCAGTATATTAGCAAATTATTTTGAAAATTTTTATTTGTAATAACTAACACTTAATATTATTCAACATAATTCGTAATTCAATTTTCTTTTATCTATTTTCAGAAAGAGTCAACAGTAGCTGATGTTAAACAAGCAAAAACAAATGAAAACCAGCGAGTGAAACCAGAAGAGCTTCTTTTTGAGCTCTTACCTGCTCATAATACAAAATTGATACCAAGTGCTGATGTGGTGATTGAAACAGCTTATGAGGGAGGTGATGAAAAGGATGAGAAAGTCTCCATGAAAAGGGAGTTGTCAGACCTTGACCTCCAATCAAAGGAAGAATTGAAGAGTCCAGACCAGGTCAATTCTACTGGGTCCAGCCTGAACCACCCAAACCAAACCATACCCGACACCCCAAGCCCTACCATGCGCCGGAGAGATCCAGGTACAGTTCAGGGGATTTCTAATGTTTTATCTAACCCGAGGCTGCTAAAGCGTTCCTGCTCCAACATAGAGAGAAAATCAGCTGCTTGGACTGAATCCTCAGTCAACAAGTCCCGTTCCTATGGCAACCTAGCATCTTTACCAGACGCGGCTCTTTCCAAGGAAAAACCATCCGAGAGCCCATTATCAGTTAAAACTGCGTGCAGTGCTGACCGGGTAATGCTGAAAAAGAGGTCATCTAGTCAAGTGCTTCCTTCTAGAAGCCGAAAGCTCTGGTGGCGGCTTTTCCTGTGGAGCCACAGGAACCTCCACAGACCAAACTGGGTATCGACTATCACTGCACCAGCTAGACCTGAATCTGTTAGTGACATGTCTAATAACAACAAAGGCGGGTACACCTCTGATACTCTCGAGACGAGTGAAGTTGTGGATAAGAAGAAGAAGAAAGTGATAGACGACCCCACAAATCAATGGGTGGCTTTCTCTGCCGAGACATCGTACCTTGACCGGGTCAGCGCTTGGGTCAACAGCATACCGAATAATGAAGATGAAAATGATGGAGGCGAAAATGAGGAGTCACTGGGTGGTCACATGGGTGACAAGTTTTTCTACCCCAGCCTCACTGAGGTTGGCGAGTCCTCCGGAAAGAATCACTCTCATGTAAATAAGAAGAGAGGCGGAGATGAGGTTTTGCAAGCAAATAATGTTATTCAGTCATTAAACATTCTTTCATCAGTGGCCCATATTTCTGGAATGGGTCTCAATGTCGTACCGGCCATCTCAGCTTTTACCAGTCTCAAAGCCGTTAATTTGTCGAGCAACTTCATTGGTAAGTCATGCTATTATTATCGACAGCCTGTATAGTTTGTATGATTGTAGTCCGGGTCCTTTCAAAAATGTATGCCTGGTCAAATGTCTGATCATGATTTAAATATTAGTTTCTTAGGTGAGTTCATACAAATTAAGTTTAAAATGAAAAAAGGACATTTATTAAGAATGAATACTAAATAAATGTCGATAACTAATGAGATGTTGGCGATCTCTTTCTGAAAGGAGATGTTTCAGGGACCACCTTATTTGCATTTGACTGATTAGATGTTGGCTTTCTTTATCTTGGTGCAGTGCATATTCCTTCAGGGGCATTGCCTAAGAGTTTGCATGTGCTGGATTTATCAAGAAACAAAATTGTGGCAATTGAAGGGCTAAGAGAACTGACCAGGCTTAGGGTACTCAACCTCAGCTACAACCGAATTTCTCGTATTGGCCAGGGTAAGTGTTTCTCTGCAAGATAACTTATTCTATTAGTGTCTAGTAGTAATCAGATTAGTAATGTTTTACTAAGTAGGAAATGTCTTATGGAGACTTGTTTTAACCAAATTTGTTGTGTTGGTTCCCTTTCCTTTTAGCCAACCCATGTACTGGTGGTCCAAAATATCCATCATTTCATTTGTCTTTGAGATCTTGTAGGTTGTGAAGATAATTTGAGGTGGCTGCAATTTTTTATACCTTTTTTAGTTTGAAGTGTCTGGTCCCGTGGGTTTTGGTTCAATGATAGACTGGTTAGTTCCCGATGTCATATTCCACTTTGTATCAAATTTGACTTGACTTGGATAAGAAAACTGAGGGCACCTAAGAAATTGTGGTCCTGGGCTAAATATATCTTGCATTTCTCTCTTGTAGAAAGCGAAATATGATGTGCAAATAAACAATTCTTTCTCTTGGTAGGTAGACTATAAGAAAACAATTTATAAAACTAATTGCAGGAATATACAAGGTGGACAAAACTACTAAAAATTTGTTACTGTACTGCTATTTTTACTAATTTATCAGTTTTCAACAGGGACTAATTGTGATCTAAATTCGTTTTATTTTCTTGCATTCTTCCCTTATTTTTGTAGAGTTTCTGAATTTGTTTGAACTGAAGCTGTACATTCAACTAATTCCACATTCTAACAGGGTTATCAAACTGTACTGCAATCAAAGAATTGTATCTATCTGGTAACAAAATAAGTGATGTGGAAGGCCTCCACCGCCTCTTGAAGCTCACAGTGCTTGACCTAAGTTTCAATAAGATAACCACTACGAAGGCACTAGGTCAACTCGTGGCCAATTATAACTCTCTCCTGGCGCTGAACCTGCTTGGCAACCCTATCCAAAGCAACATAGGAGATGAACAACTTAAAAAGGCTGTCTCAGGTCTTCTTCCAAAGGTGGCTTATTTGAATAAGCAGCCAGTCAAGCCTCAGAGGGGAAGGGAAGTGACAACCGATCGGGTTGCAAAGGCAGCTTTGGGAAATACTGGTTGGGATTCTAGAAGGAAAATGGCTCGGCGCCTAAACCAGGGTGCTGGATCAGGTTCATTTTCACGGAGTAGTAGGAGTGTAGCGGATACAAGTAGCCATAGAGGGAAGAGTCGGCACAGGAAGTAAATTAAGGTGGTGACAGTAAATTGATTTAGCGGTGTTGTGCTGATTTGGTGTATATTATATTGTCGTTTAGATTTGGTTTTGAAATAAACCTGGTGACATTGTACATGTGGGGAATTTTTTAAATATTTTATGGAGATTGAGAATTTTCCCCATTTTTTCTAATAAACTGTATTTGTAGGGTCGGGGGACTGTCAAAAAAATAATACGGTTTATACAAATGAGTCTGTACCAGTAACGCTCTTGTTGGAGCTTTTTGAGACATCAGATTCTAGTTCTCATTACTATGTTAAGTTTTTTAGTAGAATTGAATTGTTAAATCTCATTATGCCCCGCCCCCCCCCCCCCCCCCCCCCCCCCCCCCCCCCCCCCCCCCCCCCCCGTTCAATACTTTGAATGTTTGATCCTTTTGTGGAAATGAAAAAGAAAGAAAAATTTAAGACGTCCCTTGTTTTGAAGTAATTTTTGACGGCGGTAGATATCTGAGAAAGGGAAGTCAGGGTCACAATGATTTATAAAAAAAAAAAAAATAAATATGAGATATCTGCAATGATTTTGGGACAGTGGAATTTGGTGGCAGCTAAAATTCCAGATCTCATATAAGAATCAAGTGCCAATAGGTCTGAGTAGTTGTCACATGTAAATGTTCCCCAGAGTACATGCATTTCAAAAAAGAAAGATATTCCGCGTCATATCTTCTTTTTTTTTATTATAAAAAATATCATGTTACCACTCTTTGGAGTCCAATTTATTTGGGTTGGAAAGTGTCTCTTTGGAGTCCAATTTTTTGTCCATCCAATTTATAAAAAATATCATGTTACCACTCTTTGGAGTCCAATTTTCTGCTTTCAAAAGTTTCGACAATGTGTATTTTCTACATGCATGTGTTCATAATAATATTTACACATGACTTAGTGTTTTATGCACATCAAATAATTTTAAGTTTACTTATGTTTGACACAGTGGCGGAGCCAGTAGGGGTGCGGGAGGGGGCTGGTGCACCCCCCGTGGTTTCGATTTTTCTTATATTTACCATGCTAATTTTGATATATTGTATGCATATTAAGCAATTTGCCCCCCTAAACAATGAAATTTGTATTTTTGCCCCCCCAGATTTTTATTCCTGCCTCCGCCACTGGTTTGACAATATAGGTTTTTGAATGTATGCATAACAAAGTGCGAGAATAAAGTTTTAGTACATGTTGAGATATTTGTTGGATGAGAAGTACAAGCATTTAGATATTGTTGTGAACATGAATTTTAAGTTGTGACCTTTTTCTCTCTCTCTCTAAAAAAAAAGAGTTTTGAAAAAGGAAATATATTGTTGTCAAAGATTTAAAAAATTGGAATAGACAAAAAAGAGTATTTTAATTTTTTTTACTGTGGTATGAGTCATCGTTAACATCTGAGATCATAGGCCTTTAGATCAAGTTACTGAGCCATCCGTGCTCTAGCTTCTTAGTTTTTAGCTGTTAGTTTTATTTATTGGAAGATCTATTTATCAAGTGACAAGTTTTATCATATACAGATTCTACGCAGTTTCACATGGGTAGGGTAGGGGAGGCATTTGTCCATCAATTAAAAAGAAAAATAAATAGATTATACTTAGATTACTATATTTTCTAATAAATTGTAAAAAAAAATCTATAATTCAAAAAAAAAAAAAATAATACGCCACATCCTTCAATTTTGCTTTGCTCTCTTATTCCTGGTTTTGCTTGTTACTAAATTACTCTGAGGTAATTAAAGCTATGCAAGTACGACTTATGCTGTTGGCTTTCCTTGGTACGATCCTTTTTGGCTTACTGTTTTATTTAGAAAAAATAAAAAACAAATGTTTTTTTTTAAAATTTTTTATAATCTTAAGCTGCTGTTCGGTGTATGATTAAACAAATGTAAGTACGACGTTACCAGTTAAGCGTAACTAAGTTTCTATATATGCTTTAAAAATAGTCAAGGTACTTCTGTTAAGAGTGTCAGTACATGCAAAACTAACAGTAAGAAAAACAACAACAACTCTGTACTTCAACAGAAAATTAATGCTTCATTAGCGTTCATCATAATTGATATGAACAGCTACATTTAAATATCAGTTTTCTGCTTTTATTTAGAAAAGAAAAATGTCAAAATTGAAGAAGCAACAAATAAAGTTACCTTCTTCTTTTGTTTATTTATTTATAGTTAAGAAAAACACTGCTACTAAAATTACACAACCATAAAGTCGCAGGGAATGAGAAATGTACAATTAGATATGACCCTTTTTTGGCAAATTAGGTAATGATGATCGTAAGAAATATAATTTAGTTTCATGGGACAAAATTTGTAGACCTAAACAGGAAGGGGATGGGGCATTCTTAATTTAGAAAGCATGAACAGAGCCTTAATTGGGAAATGGCTCTGGAAATACCATGATTCTACCTGTTTTGGTATTTGGAAAGATATTATATATAAGAAATACAAAAGGAGAGCTCCTTCTTCCTTTTCCTCTTTTTGGAAACATGTTTCCTCCTTGCAGGACATTATGATGATAGGTTACACTTAGCAAATAGTAAGTGGGGTTGGTACTAGTTTTCGGTATGATAGATGGTCAGATGTGGGTATTCTAGCTAGAGAATGTCCTAAACTCTTTGAGAAAATAAATAAACCTGAAGCTTCAGTAGCTCAAGTTTGGAATAGAGGGAATATTAACATTTTTCTTAGAAGAGGCATTTCTAATGAGATGAGAGCAGAAAAAGAGATTATCTCTCAACTATTGGGACATTGTAATTTTAATGAGGGTAGTGATAATATATAGTGGCATTGGCATTCTTCTGGCTTTTTCACTGTGAAATCTTTATATATTTTTCTAACTTCTGGGGGCCTCAAGTTTAACAAAAAAGACTCTGTCTGGCCCTTGAAAATTCCTTTAAAGGTCAAACTGTTTCTTTGGTTGGTACTTGATAATAAAATCTTAACTTTAGATAATTTAGTTGAAAGGAGGTGGCCTGGGGTTAATGAGTGCTGTTATTGTGGGCAGCAGGAATCCATTAATCATTTATTTCTGAGTTGCCCTTTTGTTTTTAATTTCTGGTCTATTTTTAATATAGTGAGACCTAAGGGTTTATTCATAAATAGTAACTGTCTTACAGATATTTGGGACCTTAGCTGCAACTTGAATAAAGATAGTAAATTTTATTAACAACATCTGCTTGCTGCTTTCCTTTGGGCTATTTGGAGGGCTAGAAACAAAAAAACTTTTCAGCAGAATGTGGGTACTGGGAATGCCACTCATTTTCTCTCTTGTTTGCATTTTTTTCATCAATGGACAGGTAGTCAATCTGGGTTGGAAGCTCAGTTCCAGCAAGCTAATGTGGCACAAGTGGATGACGATGAAGACCTTTTAGGATGATTCGTTATTTGTGCTAGTCTTTGCTGAACTTGTTTACTTTGTGTGTCTTTTTACTTGTTTGGATTGTGTTGTTCTTTTAGTTACTTAGTTTTCGTTTAAGTCACCTCTTTAGTGACTTGGTTGCTTATTTTGTAAAACTTTGTTAGGCATTAATGAATGCAGGCTCATCCTGTTGGGGAGCTATTATCAAAAAAAAGATATGACCCTTTTTGCATCTTCATATTGGTAAATAACATGGAGAATCTCTAATAGAAACTTGGTAATTCAGTGCCGAAGAGAAATTAGAAAATCAGTTTTTACATAGGAGCGGTTCTTTAGGAAGGGGAAATTTTAATAAATAAAAAAATATCCGACCTGCCGGATTCGAACCAGCGACCTAAGGATTACTGTGATGCACACTACAGTCCTCCGCTCTACCAACTGAGCTAAGGTCGGTTTTGTAGTATATTTTTGTTATTAGAATATTTAAAATTTTGAAACAAACAACTTTGATCTATTTTAGAACTTGAGAATTTGGACCTTTTCTCGGTTGTACCGTTGTAGTAGTGGCCTTTGTTGACTTCTTGGGCCATAGAATTCCACCTTGAGAAATTTATCGAGTGGTCTTAGATTCTCAGCCATTTTTGGGCCGTTCAATACCGGGATAGGAATGATTGATGATTATGAGGAAATCAGAGGTGATATACACCGTCCAAGGTTTTTCCATTCAGCGTCATCCAACAGGTCTGGACATGTCAAAATAGCATTTTTTTCCGCGTGCTGACGTCAGCAAAAATTTTTGACCAATTTTCGAAATTTTTTTGGTGCTGACGTCATCAAATATGCTGATTTAAGGATTCAGTTAAATGTTTAAGAGTTGAATTAAAGTGTGTAAGTGTTCAGTTAGATGCACCAATAATTTAAAATTTTAATATTTTGTGTTCAGTTAAATACGTTAAGAGATGAACTTAAAGTATCTATGTGTTCAGTTAGTTGCAGCAGGAATTTGATTTCGTAAATTTTTGTTCAATTAAACTAGTTAAATAAAAAAACAAAATGAACATATACAACAAACATAGAGAACATTTACAATAACAATATGAACATTTACAACAATAAACTGAACATATATACAAATTTCCTGAGTAAGAAACATACAAAGTGAAATAAATTATTGTTGCATTGCCTCTAACTGAACACTTACACACTTTAATTCAACCCTTAAAATATTTAACTGAACTCTTAAATCAGCATATTTGATGACGTCAGCACCAAAATTTTTTTGAAAATTAGTCAAAAATTTTTTGCTGACGTCAGCACGCGGAAAATCTGAGTATGGATGGTGATGGATGGGAAAACTATAGATGATCAATACCAATTCTGTGAGGAAATTCATGGTTGGTTTGGACATGTGAGAAGTTGCATGAGTTGAAGTTCTCTGAAATTATACAAATATTTGTAAATTATAGGCATGGTTATGAAAGAGTTAATTCACATCTAATGCAATTTGGTTGTATGTACTTCAGCCATTTTTTTTGAATGTTGTACCGACAGGAAAAATGATCCAATAGGCCTGCAAACATAACAAAACTAATACAAAACAATTCATTTTCATTAACCGTTTCGTTTATGGCACGAAATAAAAATTACTTTACGTTAATAGTTTCAAAATATGATCGAAACTATCAATTAACTGACAATTAATCTTCATACATGTTTTGATTGTTTTCCTATTTTGCATGCATAAATGACCGATTTGATAATGCAATATTTGTAGTTCATCAGAATTTGTTCATAAATACTTAGAAAATACATAAAAAATGACACAAAATAGTTAAACGAAAATAAACGAAATGAAAGAGGCCAGTTTCGTTAACCATTTCATTTAACAAATGAAATAGAAAATAATTTTGTTAACCGTTTCGAAGGAATTAAACGAAACGATCAACAATTGAAATGGAGTTGCGTTTGCAACTTTGGACCAAGTGTTAAAAATGGGAATAAGTTGGGATCGAGCAACTCGAAAAGATCTGGGCCTTTTAACTAGCACAAGGACGTGAGAGTTTTAACAAATCGTGACCAGTGCTCTTGATCTACGGTGTGCCTTGCACGGCCTAAATCTGTTGTATATCTTAATATATAATCGAAAAAAAATTGGACATATACTATTTAAATATAAGATATACAAAATATTATAATTTATTTATCCTTTTATTGTTAAACTTATATAAATAATTAATTAAATAAAAATGTGAAATGTTCTGTAACAAATTTCACCATAATTGTAAATATATTATGTAATCAAATAAATAAATAATTGTCATTTGTGACTTTGTGAGTGAATTGTTCTATAGCATAATAATTCTAGTTATACAATCCAATAAATTAACTAATGAAACACATATGCTTTCAAATCATAAGTCGGATAAACAGATCGATGTTTTTCTTTTAGATGTCTAATTGTAGCCACTGTAATGTTAAGTCTATTTATTAGTTTTCTTGAAGGAATTATCAAAATAAAGTTTTACTGTCCTACACATTGAACATTCACCCTTTAGTACTCAAAGTTTTTCCTCTTTCATGGCATGAAGTTTCCGTCCCCCTTTGTTTCCCCCCCCCCCCCTCCGTCACTGATATTTAAAGGCTTGGTTAAAGAGAAAGCAAAAAGGGACAAGGGCACATACGATACCACTAATGCAATTGGATCGCAGTAAAATCAGACTTTCTTTTGTTACCCGATGCAGAAGAAAAATGCACACATTCTTTGAAAGAATTAATTATTTGTCTCATGCACATTTCATTACCTTGCATTATTTCTCTCAAACTGGAGTTCTTCTCTTGTGCAACGTGTCACCTGAACCAGCGCATACGTGTGGGGTTTCTGACATATGCAAAATTATGTTTCACATTGAAAACATAATCTACTATAGTCCAACAGAGTATCTTATCCTTTCATGTAAACTCTCTCTAGATCTTGATGGACGAAGGCGATGGGCCAATGGGCAGCGGGCCTGGGAGGCCTTGTATCTTTTATTTAATTGTTTAATTATTTCCTAATTAATGTTGCTTAATATAAACAACAGAGGCGCTAGGGTACGGAACAGAAAAATTCAGTTATTTTCAATATTACGGCGACAGCCTTTTTTTCTTTTATCGTCTTTTTCATGAGAATTGAAATTGATTGATAAAACTTGAGAATCTGTGTGATCTCAACTCAAAATCTCTCTTGTTCGTGCTACTTTTTCAATCTTTCTCTATCGTTCGTGCATCATTTGGTACCAGAGCCCAGGATGACGGATGTGAATCGTGGTCGTGGTAGAGGTCGTGGCCGAGGAGGTCGGGGTCGTGGAGTCGATCCTGAAGAAGAAGAGCCGCGCCGCCGAGACCAGCGAGATCTAGAGATTGCTGCGATGGGGAGACGGATCCGAGAGTTAGAGCGCCAACTCGCAGAGGCAAGGATGGGCTCTACGAACGGGGAAGAAGGAGAGGAGTCAGAGACCCTCGACTCTTCTGAAGCAGGCGACGAGGAGGAGTATTACAACCCGTGGGGAACTCCAAATCGGGGACGAAACCAGAGATTTCGGCCAGTGCCTGATCAGTCCTTTCAAAACCTTGGGGTGAAGATTGATATTCCAGAGTTTGAAGGTAAATCTCATCCTGATGATTTTATTGATTGGATGCATACCGTCGAGCGGGTTTTTGATGTAAAGAACCTGACTGACGATCAGAAAGTGAAGTTAGTGGCCATTAAATTGAGAAAACATGCCTCGATCTAGTGGGAACATGTGAAAAGTAGGCGTGCTAGAGAAGGAAAATCAAAGATACAAACTTGGGATAAGATGAAGAAGAAATTAATGGCCAAGTTTCTACCCACCCAGTACAAACATGAAGCTTTTATTGATTATCACAACCTTAAGCAAAGAAACCTGACAGTGGAACAGTACACTAATGAGTTTGATATATTGCGGATGCGATGTGGTGTGGTGGAAGAGGATGAACAGATTGTTGCTCGGTATCTTGCCGGGTTGAGACCAGAAATAGGTGATGTGGTGTACCTACAACAATATTATTCATATGATGATGTATGTAGGTTGGCTTTGAAGGTCGAATCACAACAAAAGAGAAAGGCTAATGGTTCTAGGTTTCAGGGTCGTTCTTCAGGAATTGAGATAGACAGGAGAGCACCTCTTTCAAAATCTAACCCGACACCAACCCAGATCCAAAATCCCAAAACTTACCCAGAGAAGGGGCAATCTAGTAGAGGAGGTTCCACAAACAGACGTTGTTTCAAATGTCAGGGTTTAGGACACCTTATTGCTGACTGTCCTAACAAGCAAATTGTCACACTAGTTGAAGATGATGTAGACCCAGCATATGACGATTATGGGGATGATGATGAGAACCCTTTGGGTGAAGACGAGGATATCACTTATGCTGACTCAGGTGAATCATTGGTGGTTAGAAGAGCATTGAGCGTTAATATTGGTGAAGATGAATCATGGCTGAGACACAATATCTTCCATACAAAATGCACTAGCGGAGGTAAGGTTTGTAATGTGATTATAGATGGAGGTAGTTGTGAAAATGTTGTTTCTAACATCATGGTTGAGAAGTTAGGGTTAAGCACTGAAGATCATCCACAACCCTACAAGTTGTCGTGGTTCAAGAAGGGCAGTGAAGTGAAAGTGTCAAAACGATGCCTTGTGAAATTCTCAATAGGGAAAAAGTATACCGATGAGGTTTGGTGTGATGTGGTTCCTATGGATGCTTGTCATATTTTATTGGGGAGGCCATGGCAGTTTGATAGAAGAACAAAGCATGATGGGTTCAAGAACACCTACACCTTTCAGAAAGATGGTGTAACCATTACCCTCGGTCCTTCAGATTTGCGAAAAGAGGTCAAGAGTCACTTGCTGTCTCGGGTGGAATTTCAGAGGGAAGTGGATCAGAAGGTTGAGGTATTTGCCTTGATAGTGACAGAGGCTAATAATGATGGGCAAGAACTCCCTCCACAGGTCGTGTCATTAGTGAAAGAGTTCGCTGATGTGGCACTAGCAGAATTGCCATCAGGATTGCCACCTATGAGAGATATCCAACACTGCATTGACCTTGTACCAGGGGCTGTTATTCCTCATAAAGCTGCTTATCGCATGAGTCCAAAAGAGCATGAAGAGTTGCAGAGACAAGTGCATGAGTTATTGGAGAAGGGTTATGTACAGGAGAGCATGAGCCCGTGTGCGGTGCCAGCTTTATTGGTGCCGAAGAAAGATGGTTCATGGAGAATGTGCATTGACAGTAGAGCTGTTAACAAGATCACCATCAAGTATCGTTTTCCAATTCCTCGATTTGATGATTTGATTGACCAATTGCATGGGGCAACAGTCTTTTCCAAGATTGATTTGCGGAGCGGATATCATCAGATCCGTATCCGACCGGGAGATGAATGGAAGACAGCTTTCAAAACTCGAGATGGTCTCTATGAGTGGAAAGTGATGCCATTCGGGTTGTCCAATGCGCCGAGCACATTCATGCGCTTGATGAATCAGGTTTTTCGTCCTTTCATTGGTCAATTTGTGGTTGTTTATTTTGATGACATTTTGGTGTACAGTACTTCTGAGGACCAGCATTTGCAACACTTGCGACAAGTCTTTGAGGTCTTGCGAGTGCAGAAGTTGTATACCAACACCAAGAAGTGTCACTTTTTCACTGGTGAGGTGACATTCCTCGGGTACATAGTATCTAAGGAGGGTATTCGGATGGATCCAACCAAGGTGGAAGCAATCACAGGATGGTCAACACCGACAAATCTCCATGATATCAGAAGTTTTCACGGTCTCGCCTCATTCTATCGGAGGTTCATCCGTAATTTCAGCACTATCATTGCTCCTATCACTGACTGTATAAAAGGAGGCAAGTACACCTGGACAAAAGAGGCTGAGGAGGCATTTCAATTGCTGAAGAAAAAGGTAACTGAAGCACCCGTTCTAGTTTTGCCAAATTTTGAGGAGATTTTTGAGGTTCATTGTGATGCATCTGGTGTGGGTATTGGAGGCGTGTTAAGCCAGAAGGGTAGACCAGTGGCGTTTTTTAGTGAGAAATTAAATGAGGTTAGGCTCAAGTACTCCACTTATGATAAAGAGTTTTATGCCATAGTAAGGAGCCTCGAGTATTGGCGGCACTACCTCATTTCGAAGGAGTTTGTTCTATACTCTGATCATGAGGCATTGAAGTACATCAATGGACAACACAAACTGAAACCAAGACATGCCAAATGGGTTGAGTTTTTGCAAGCTTTCAGTTTCTCTATTAAACACAAGGCTGGAGTGTTGAACACAGTAGCAGATGCACTGAGTCGGAGGCATTCATTGATATCGACCATGCGGGTTCAAGTGATTGGATTTGATGCATTCAAGGAGTTATATGGAGATGATCCTGATTTTGCAGATATCTGGCAAAAATGTGAATCGGGTCCTTTTCAGCAGTTTATTCGACAAGAAGATTTTCTTTTCAAAGGTAACCGGTTGTGTGTTCCTAAGGGCTCTTTGAGGGAGGCGGTTATCACAGAGGGTCATGCTGGAGGACTTGCGGGACATTTTGGAGTTGATAAAACACTGGCGTGGTTACAAGATCAATTTTATTGGCCTAGGATGGAGCGAGATGTGGCTCGATTTGTGGGAAGGTGCAGGACATGCCGACTGGCCAAGACGAAAGGAACCAATGCGGGCTTATATCAACCTCTGCCTGTTCCAGTTGCTCCATGGGAAGATGTCAGTCTTGACTTTGTTCTCGGGCTACCCAGAACCCAGAGAAACAAGGATTCAATTATGGTTGTGGTGGACCGATTCTCCAAGATGGCGCACTTCATTGCCTGTAACAAAACTTTTGATGCTTCGCAGGTAGCACGTTTGTTCTTGCAGGAAATTGTCAGATTGCATGGTGTGCCCAAGACCATCACCTCGGATCGAGATGTGAAGTTTGTGAGTCATTTCTGGCGCACTCTTTGGCGGAAGATGGGCACTCAACTACAGTTTAGCTCATCTCATCATCCCCAAACTGATGGACAAACAGAGGTGGTCAACCGAAGTTTGGGAAATCTATTGAGGAGTCTAGTTGGTGACAGTCCACGCCAATGGGATCTCACTTTGCCTCAAGCTGAATTTGCATACAATCGATCGCAGAGTCGAACCACAGGAAAAAGTCCTTTTGAGGTTGTTTATGGCTTCAATCCAATAACACCTCTCGAGCTCACACCATTACCTGTTCAACGTCAATTCAGTGGCGATGCAGAAGAACATGCAGATCACATCAAGCAAGTGCACTCACAAGTTCGAGCTCAGATTGATAAATCCAACAAGAAGTACAAAGAGAGAGCAGACAAGCATCGCAAGAAGGTGGTGTTTAAAGAGGGAGATCTAGTATGGATTCATTTGAGAAAGGCACGCTTTCCAACTGGTCGGTATGGCAAACTACAACCTCGAGCTGATGGCCCATTTCGAGTGCTTGAAAGGATCAATGACAATGCATACAAGGTGGACTTGCCAGGTGAATATAATGTCTCAGGGACCTTTAATGTGGCAGACCTATCCCCATACATTACTGACAGCGAGAAAGAGACTTCTGAAGCGGAAGATGAAGTGACAGATTCGAGGACGAATCTTTTTCTCAGGGGGGGAGAATGATGGACGAAGGCGATGGGCCAATGGGCAGCGGGCCTTGGAGGCCTTGTATCTTTTATTTAATTGTTTAATTATTTCCTAATTAATGTTGCTTAATATAAACAACAGAGGCGCTAGGGTACGGAACAGAAAAATTCAGTTATTTTCAATATTACGGCGACAGCCTTTTTTTCTTTTATCGTCTTTTTCATGAGAATTGAAATTGATTGATAAAACTTGAGAATCTGTGTGATCTCAACTCAAAATCTCTCTTGTTCGTGCTACTTTTTCAATCTTTCTCTATCGTTCGTGCATCAGATCTGTTTTAATTTTTTTTCATATCTTCTCCGGTTCTATGAATAGTCAATACAACATCGATTGGTCCCTGTTTCAAGATAATAGGAAAAGTATAAATTATTATACTTAATAAATGCATCGGTTAATACTTTTGATGAAAATACACCACCAATAATAATAAATAACTCAAATATTTTCTAATTATAATATAAAACACCACTTATGAACTAATTCTTAGTACAGTGATAAAGACCATCGCAACATTAGTGTCTTTTGTGGACATATAACAGGAGATATGTTATGAACATTTTAATTTTAAAAAATAAATTTAAATTGGGTCAACAATGATAGCGAGTGATATTTAAATAAAAGAAACATTAAAATTGCGTAGCGCATAGCCGCCATCATAGTGACCATTGTTGACTAATTTGTTGCTCGAAAATTTTGGGGCTCGTGAAAACAACATGTGAAATTGGACTCTGAAATCTGAATCGAGAGGCTGCTATTGAAGAAAAATAAGGGAAACAGAAACTGTGTTTTAGACGGCAATTAAACGAAATAGTTTGACTTATTACCGATCGAGCACTTGGATATTAAAATGAAATCAAGCTGGCACCATATTTGGCTTGTAGCTGCGAAATCGATACAAAATACAAATGTCAAATAGATGGATCTCGCTCTTCACTCTTCAACGGAAATATCTAATTTGCAAGGCCCAGGAGTCAGAGGAAGTGAGGTACTCTTTTTGATATTTTACATAAATGTTTATTTTTTAATTCTGATATTTACGCTGATAAGAGGCGTATAGAAGCAAAAATGCGAGCAGCTGTAACGTCAACACGCCGAAAAATCGTAAATTATTATGAGATATTTATAGTTTATTACTACACAAGAAGACAATTAAAACCCTGTTCGATTGAGCCATCGAGGGTGGCAGCCTTAGCACTTTTTCTGACTAAAAAATTTACAACGATGTACTTAGTAATTCTATAATTTTGTTTGGACAGAATACCCCAAGATTATAATATTACTATGGGCTTGTTTGGATGGGTTGGGAATAGTGGGAATAGTGTGAAAAAGTGGGAAGAGTAGGAAGAGTGGGAAGAGTGCTATTCTTAGGTTTTTTGGATGGTGAGTTTAGGAATAGCGTTGGGAAGTGTGAAAAAGTAGAGAGAAAAGTGTTGTTGGAAAGAGTGTTATTGGGAAGAGTGGGAAGAGTGGGAAGAGTGCCTATTTCCACTATTCCCAACCATCCAAACAAGCCCAATGTTTCATTCTTAATCCTTATTTCAACCCTAGCCACTATGTTTTTCTTACTGCAATAACGATTTATACAGTTTTTGCAGCCTGATTGGAGTACTGATCAATTAAAGCCGTTCAAACTTTTAAAACGAACGACTTGTTTTTCAGCCTATCTGAATATTGATCACTCTAGAATTTGTATGTAAAGTATACGAAAAAATATAACTTGTTTGTGATAAGACTATCACTCACTGCATATGAAAAGCAGAGTAGCGACTGATGTACCTATCTGTTAAAATTAATTTTAGATTAACTTCTTAGATTTGAAAATCTAAGCGCTACAAGATTCATTGGACCACTTCTACTAATCAAAGCCTCTGAATATATAACGGAAATAATAAATAACAGAATATCTTAAAAATATCCACTGCGTCCAATAAGACACCGAGCAAAAGTCAAATTAGAGTTTTGCCCCCATTAGCTAAGGCAGGTGCTAACTGGCATCATCACTGTGTCTATTATTTTTCACAGTTAATAAGCAAATGACGATTAATTATTGTTGATTAGTCTCACCGTCGGGTCTCCATTATCCAATAACTAAGGAGGTAATATTATATATATCTAATAGCCATTTGTTTGAAAACTATACATTTTTTATATAACATTGTTGTACTAAGGAGTGCAAAGCCAAAATTCCAGACCGGCAGAGTTAAGTTCCCACTAATTAGAATCTTCATACGTCAAGGCTCCAATCATGTTTACATCTTGGATCTTCTACATCTTTTCAACCGAAGTGCAAGCTATGTGGAATTGTGGACGGGCTAATAGGCTATTAGCAATGTTTCTCTAACGTTCTTAATTACTTGCACAAAAGAGGCCGAACTCTATGATTTATTTTGAGTTGTAATTCGTAAAATTACGAACTAGTTTGTTTTGTAAGCCTTTTATTTAGTCACATGTACTCATCTGAGCAGTACCGTCGAACAAAATTAAGATTTTAGATTTATCTTCTCATTTTAGCACACAACTGCATATTGATTATTGAGTCCATCGTAATTTGTCCTAATTTCTTGTAAAACCTTTCTTTCATTAATCAAATCCCTGAGTGGATAGTTTGTCTAGAGTTCACCAAGAAAAAAAAAAAAACAAAAGAAAGAAAGAAAATATAAAATCTGCATATAAAATTATAATAGAGTAATAAAAAATGAGAATCAAACCCGCAATTAGACACAGATATCCTTACGGACTCTCCAGAAAACCCGAGGCCTTCCAATCCGGCTAGTAAGCCGTCTCTAATGTTGACTTCCCACAACCTAAAAAATGCTAAATTTATTTCTGTTTAGCTAAAATGTTACAGAGCTACAATACTAATACCACAAATAGAACTTCATATTATATGAAATCAAATTGAACTTCACATATTATTCTAGAGAGAAAATGTTGAAAGTATTTTCATTTGAACGGATTGCTCTTTATTTTTTGGTTAATTATTTAATTATAATATTTTTTTTTTTCATGTGAAGTATGTAGACGTGATAGGTCCTTACATAGATAAATTTCTTTTATTTAGCTTGAGTAGACAGAGTAACAAATTAAAAAATGCAGAAATATTCCAACAAAATATAATTTATTTGTTCTGGTATAATATAAGTATAATTTGACTTTCATAAATCATAATGCAAATAATGCACTGAAGTATTAATATTTCTTCAAAGAAAAAACAATATGTATCCGAAAAATTATTCATGAATAATTCATCATTTGTTTGAAGAGATACGATAATAATAATACTAATATAATTAATACTATCATACGGAATAATTAATACTATTATACGAATATCCTATAATTTTATATTGGTTTGTCCTTGGCAATTAAAGCACATGTTTATTTCAATTCCACTTCCTCATGCCGACATCAGCTCCCTTGAACTCATGGTTACACATGTAAGGAGCACTTTATCCGCCTCTCTTTCGTTCAATCCATCTTTGACTTCAAACTGCTATGCAGACCCTCCAGTCCTTTCTGTCAATCTCTTTTACCTCTATATATACCACCTTCCCGAAATCTCTCCTCATTCACTTCTCATTTTAGCCTTTTATACAAAACTTATTAGACATCAAGAGCTAGAGACTGTTCCAATTTATTACAAGCATGGGTTCAATTCCAAGCGACAAGCCTCATGCTGTGTGCATCCCGTATCCAGCACAAGGACATGTAACACCTATGCTTAAGCTAGCCAAGCTTCTCCACTCCAATCATGGCTTTCACATAACCTTTGTTAACTCTCACTACAATCATCACCGTCTCTTGAAGTCGGGTGCTCTATCATCGCACCTAAATGTGCCTGATTTTCATTTTGAGTCCATGCCAGATGGCCTTCCCGTCCCACCAGGGGGTTTTGAAGATGCCACACAGGTATCAAACAAATTTAAAGTTTTGATAGTTCAATCTTTTGGTTTCACTAATTGGTTGATATCAGTTAATTATGCAGAAAATTCAGGAATTTAAGAATTTTTTCAAAAAGAAATACTACAATTATACAGAGAACCACCTTTTAGTCTTGATCTGGTGTCAAATAACAAGGCACCTTCAGCAGGTCGATTCGAAACCGACTGGAGTTTTTTTAACATTTAACTTCGAAGTAATTTAGAGAGTTTTACCCCGGCTCATCTTTTAGTGAAAAAGAAAGACAATACTGCAATACTATATTTCTTGACATGAGGAATTTGACATAAACTAGTAATTATCTGACAAACTTCACATATATATTCTTGTAGGATATCCCACAATTGTGCGATTCACTAATGAAGACCGGTCTAAAGCCATTCAGGGAGGTGCTGAAGAGGGTGGACAGTGATGGTAACTCACCACCAGTGACCTGCATCATTTCCGACGGTGTCATGAGTTTCACGCTCGATGCGGCAGAAGAGATGGGGTTACCAGAGGTGATCTTTTGGACAACAAGTGCTTGTGGATTCATGGGTTATCTCCATTTCAGGGATCTTATTGAGAGAGGGATCACTCCACGCATACGTAATTATTTTTATTATTCTATCTATCGTACATAATTATCATTAATATTTTGAAATGTGGCTAATTAACGGCACCTTTTTTTGACTTGTGCGCATTAAATGCTGGATAAGGTGCCGAGTTAATTTCCATTGTTATTGATGATTTCATTTTTCTATAATAAAAGTATATTGTAGGTTCCCAAATTATGGGCACATATATAATAAGTATACGCAGCAAAGCTTTTTAAACGGAACCATTATTGGTTGGCATATTAGTTCTCCCTTCAACTAGTTGAAATAATTTATGGGTTTGGTTCCCTCCCGTCCAATTACGTGTATTTTTTAACAAGACCAAATACGAGCAATTAACATTTATTACATGTAATTTTTTTTTTACGCGGTCAGATATTTATTTATTCTTATCAGATGACGAATACATTGCGCACCAGCAACAATAATAGGGCCAGCCATTGACTCATTCTCTCTTAACTATTCATGTCGTGTTCTGAAACAGAAAGTTTTAATTAATAGCCAACAAACAGTAGTTATGGAATTGAGTTATTTCCTGTTAACAAAAGAAAAAAATGAAGATAAATAAGAAAATCAAGGTCATACTAATTAATCCCCTCTTATTCCCCTCTTATTCTTGGTACTTCAGATGAATCTCAACTCAACGATGAATACCTCGACATGGCAATTGACTGGATCCCTGGGATGAATAACATTAGACTAAGGGACATACCGACCTTTGTACGCACAGACGATCCAGATGATATCATGTTGAACTTCTGCAAGCACGAGGCTGCACGTGCTGTAAAGGCGAAAGCTGTTTTGTTAAACACCTTTGATGAACTTGAACAACCTGTTTTAGATGCAATGCAAACCATGCTTCCTCCTATCTACACATTGGGCCCCCTCGCTTTATTGCCCTTAAAGGAGAGTAAGGTTCCAGTCAGATCAAATTTATGGAAAGAGGAGACTGACTGCTTGAAATGGTTGGATGGGAAGGAGCCAGGCTCGGTCGTGTATGTCAATTTTGGGAGCATAACAGTCATGACTAACGATCAACTGATGGAGTTCGCATGGGGTTTGGCGAATAGCAAGTGTGATTTCCTATGGGTTATTAGAAATGATCTGGTCAAAGGGGATACTGCGGTGCTTCCTCCTGAGTTTTCTGCAGATATCGAAGGGCGGGGCTTACTTGCCAGCTGGTGCCCACAGGAAGCTGTGCTGGCACATCCTGCAATCGGTGGTTTCTTAACACACAGTGGATGGAACTCAACACTTGAGAGCTTGAGTAACGGGGTGCCGATGATCAGCTGGCCATTCTTTGCTGAGCAACAGACCAACTGCCGGTATGTCTGCACCGATTGGGGGGTCGGGATGGAAATCGACAATAATGTGAAGAGAGATGAAGTGAAGGGGCAGGTGAGAGAGCTGATGAGTGGTGAGAAGGGTGCAGACATGAGAAATCAGGCAGTTAAGTGGATGAAGAGTGCGATCACCGCAGCCCAGCCGGGTGGGTCATCATTTAATAACCTAGAGAGGTTGGTACATGAAGTTCTGTTATATAATTAGTGCTCTTGAAACATTGCTCTGCAGCCTTTGCTCTTGCTAGAGGGATGGTGTGAATTAGTACATCGTTTATGTTAACTTAATTTGTCGTTGCAGTGCCTCAATACGTTGATTTGTTTATTATGTTATGGTGATGCTTTGTTAAAACTTTTGTGAACAAGATTGTTGTTAGCATGGGTACAAGCCCTTTAGATAATTACAATCATACGTCAATTGTGAGATTTAGATAATTTAGCAAAAAGTTCGGGAATATTTTAAACTAAAGATGATCAAGTTTCTCAGTTTACATCCATAGGTTAGCATTATTTCAAAGTTAGCGAACTAATAAACTAATATCACCTCACCAAATGATTTGAAGTTAGCTAAAGTTAGCGCTAATCATGTGCTAACCTTCTAACTCAATTAGCGATTTCACCCATGAAAGAGTTAGCATTAATCTTGTATTAATAATGATAAATATATAATTAATAATTAACAATAATAAAAAATTATTATTAATAATATTTAATAATTAATTAATTAATAGAAATTAATAATAATTATTAATATTTCACCCACCTGCCAATGTTTCTTGATGAGTATCCATTCCCTTTAGTTGAGCCTTTCATTTTAATTCCTTTAATTGCTAATTTGCTATTGAATCCTTAATTTCTCTGCAATAAAAAGTTCTTTAACCGTTCCCATCTCCTTTAATTAAGCAATTTATTTAATTTGTTTTTCTTTCTTCGCTACTATGATTACAGGATATTAAACCCTATTTGAGCCCTTCAGTTTAATTCCTTTAATTGCTATTGAATCCTTAATTTCTCTGCAATTAAAAAGTTCTTTAACCGTGCCCATGTCCTTAATTAAGCAATTTATTTAATTCGTTTTACTTTCTTCGGTAATTCGTTTTACTTTCTTCGTTACTATGATTACAGAATATTAAACCCTATTTTCGCTAACTCCTTTGATCTCTCTAAATGTACCTACGGTAGTCCTATATTGTAAAATTGTATTTAAAGGCCCACCGTTTTATATACCTTAATTTTCTTATTATTTAATTTATTATTATTACTAGCAGCAGTGCCCGCTCAATGTGCGGGCGGACTTTAAAATGTGATATGTAAAAATAAAACTATTCAAAATCAAAATTAACATATTGTTATTTTCGATGTGCTAAATATTGCAAAATCAACACAAAAGAAAAGCAAAACAAACATACAACATTACTATTTCTTCTATAAATTCGCTATTTAGAATAGGCTCGGCACAAACCAGTCGGTTTGATTCACAATCCATTGGAATCCTAGCTCAGAGTACAGTTTAACTTCAGATGAAAATAGATAGCTTTATTTATGCGAATTCTCTGCAGTTGAACAGCTAAATCTGTTTTAACTTGGAAAAAAAATTGGATTTTATGTAGCTAAAAATGGAAATGCTAGACAATTGAAGACAAAAAGAAGGATTTCGAAAATCTGATATTAAAAAAATAAATTTCATACAATTAAAGAGAGATGTATATATGGACCTAAGATTCTAAATATCTTGTATAGGCCACAAAGGAAAATATTATAAGAAATGGATATGCCATTAGACAAATAACTGTCGTTACATTTTCATTGAAGGTAATAAAAATGCAAAAGGAAAGACTGTAACAATTAAAAATTATGCCTTTTTCCTATTATGTTTTGCGGAATTTATATGGAAATTAAACAGTAGATTTTTAAGTTGCATAAATTTGACAATAGCCAAGCCCAAAACCTTCTGGATATCTTTCAAATAAATTACATTTAATGTAAAATTGCTTTATTTATTTGTATGCTATTGTTGTGACCAAGTAATTCATTTTTGTTTCTTTTTTTTTTTTTTCTCTACCGAGTAAGTCATTCCCGGCAAACATGCACCTTTTATCCTATAAAAATTACTGTTGCCGAATCATAAAGGATTCTTCTTTTATTATTATGTTTATTATATTGCTAATTATACTTCCTTGTTGTATATACGATTGAAAATAAAATGCATCCGAATCTTTTTCGATCTCCTGCGGTCCTGCCACCATAATGTAGCTACTCGATTTAATTACAGATTTTATCTGACTTGGATCCCACTCACCTTTCCTGTTGATATTTCTATTCGTGTATAAACTTTTTGGCATAGAGATTAAGGCAATCTCTAGAGATGAATAAGGCATTACTTGAGAGCAAAGGATGCATTTAGATTGAATACGCATGATACTAAAAATCCTTAATCGGTTACAAAGAAGATTACCATTTTCAATTTTATAAAAAAAAAATATTTTGTAATAATAATGAAAAGGAAGGGACTTGTTTGAAAAAAGTTACAATTAAAGTTGTCAAAGTTTGTGAAATATGAGAACAGTGCAAGTCCCTTACGGCCTTACCACAATCACTATTTTTACACCAGTCCTGAAACACCAGAATTTATCACAAATCAATCCAAAAGGAGTTCAAAGTAACAAAATTTCCTAACATAACAGCCCCTAAGACCGAAAAAAATTCCTGATCAGTCCCTGGTGCCATAATGGCGTACCAGTAAGTGAGACAGGCGCAAACCAGACTAGTATTGAACTCGTACCATCGCCTAACTAAACCAAATTAACTAAACTAACTCCATAGTTTCATTATAAACTATGGATCAAACAATCTAAACCAAATTCAGTCAGCAACCCTCGAGTCATCCCTGCACTTCTTCTACATGAAAAGAAACAAGATGGTAATATTGCTTTGTAAATTAGGCGTTTTCATGTAGCTTATTATTAGATTAATTCTTGTTTTTGATTTGGCTACCTTCATATCTTTATGAATAAAATTATTTAGTAAGTTAGGACACCAGTTTTAGTAACCACAAAATCGCACAGTTCTATACCTCAGTTTTGGAGGCTATCATTGTCAGATTTTAGAAGAAAAAAATTAAATAGTTAAAGTTAAATTGCAATAAAATACGGAACCCATTTTATAAATGAAACAATGGTAATAGTAGTGCCTACCAGACAGGGTATACATAGGTTGTAAAACAAAGACTTCCTGAGACATTAAGGGAACCCAAATGAGCTCTCAGCTTTTGTTCTGGTACACCCTGAGAGAGATAAAACAAATAAATCAGTATGTCTTTAGAATGACTACAGTTGTAAATCCAAAAGCCCAATGAATTCATATTCATACGCTAGATGAAAAATAAACACTCCTGTATGTTACAATTGAGGTACTCACAGGATAAATCTCATCATACAGAGAAGAGTTCTTGTTGAAAGATCAAGCTCATTTACATGTTGCTGACTGAAAACAACCATCCTAACCTATAATATTTTCAAACCGAAATGGATAAATTTGCACAGAAAATAACATTAGAAATAGGATGTGGAGGTAAGAATTCCTTCAAGCTTTATGTATTGCCATGAAGCTCATTTCAATCCCAACTATATAGCCAACATTTTGTATTATAATATTCCACTCATGGTAATTCAAGAAGACAATCCATTAATCTTTTATTAATTTTTCTAAGTCGGCATGGTAATAAACTTTTTTAACTCAACATTGTGTTAAGTTAGAGAAGTAGAATGATGTTAGTGCCCAATTTTATTGACTTAAAATATGTTGTATAAGGTTTGAGGTTTAGAGTCAAATTTGATTCAACCAAACATAACCTTACATTATTACTTGTTTAATCCAGAACGTATTGGTGTGAAGAAGTCGAGGCATCAAAGCAATGCCTAAGCACGATTACTCGCATGTCGTTTATCCACGATTACTCAGCAACAAACAAAATTAGTCAAACAATGGTCGCTATAACTATAATGGCGGCTATGCGATAGGCATTTTTTATGTTTCTCTTATGTACATACCACACATTGTCATTGTTATCCCAATTTCGATGCTATGTGCCAATGCGCACTCAAATCTCTATCTCCTATACTTGTGTTGTTAGACCGTACATTCTGCCGGCATAAGGGTCTATTGAGTCACTGTGCGATGCACACATAAAGGTGTGTGATTTGCGCAGAGGGGAGTGTTTCCACTAAGGCTCAAGGCTTTTGCTTCTCCACTTGAATTCACTTCCAGTTTGTTGGAGAGCTGTATCGGTGGTCTTTGACTTGTCCCGATTTGTTAGAAAAATTAGGCCTCAATCATTTGCTCCAACCTTGTTAGAGAACTTAGCCCATCATCCAACTAAATGAAGCAAGTGTAGAAGCAATTGACTAACATCGATTGGTGTTCCCATTTACTGGGCTTGAGCTGATCAAAATTGACTACCCACGATGCTTCTCGGGATTTCCTAGAACGTGTAGAAGCAATCAATTTGGGTTTTCAAGCATCCAATTTCAGATCACTTTTCTATTGGCTCGAGAGTTGCTTCTTCAAATTGAAAGCTGACAGGTTCACAATAGAAGTCGAAATTGGTACCAATAGATTCTCCTCATTACCAGATTTCCGACGGTATATAGCATTCCGGGAGCGGTGGTGTGTGCCACCTTATTGAGGTGGGACGCTGTCATGTGGGGTCCAGGTGATAGCCAACCAGGAAAGGAGTTTGTTTGAACATTATTTCGGGGGAGAGGGTCTGACCAGTAGGTCCCACAGCTCCCTTTCTTTCTTCCCTTCAGTTTTTTTGTTTTACGTTTCAAATGCAGCACAAATGAAGTGGGTCTCCTCTCTTCTTTCAACAGGCCGAGATATGAAAAGGCTCTAGTAATTTCCATTATTTTAAACTGCAATTTGTTGCAACTATGTGAAATAAAATCACTTGAAGTTTTTCCCAACGTCGTTTCCTCATGAAATTTTACAAGCATGGCCAGAAAATTATAAGAAACCTTATAGTATAAAATGTTCAATTTATTGAGCTTGAAAAATATTTTATACTATTTTTCGAAGGACATGCCTAATTTGAATTATAAAAACTCAAATGTTAAGCATTTTATGAGAAATGACATCAAATTTAGGTTTGAGGAAGACGCCAAAATTATTGTGGGTTTCTCAGGGATTTTGTAGAATCTTTTGATTATTTTCATGAAATTATTTCATTTAATTTCACGAAATGGCATGCTTGCTTGTTATTAATCTGTAGCCTTCAAAATTGCTTTTTATTTGCTTGGAGAAATATTCTCGAGATGTCGTCAACTAATTAGCAGATATTTTTCTTGAGCTGCTTGTGCTATTTTGACCGTATATTTTCAGGGGTCAACAGATATGAACTTTTTTAATTTTATATTTTCATAATATTTTACATAATTCTTTTACTTGTATAAATTTTCGATGTGATTATAAAACGATATTTACTGATAATCGAATTTAATCTTTTTTAAATATGTGATTTATCGATGATAATTAACAATATCCGATAGTGTAGTATTATCGGATTAACAATCAAAAACTCCATAATGGGAAATGCAATCTAACTTGTCTTTATAGATCAATTGCATGATTGTTTGGTATTATTCAAATATTTACAATCATAATTCTGACACGTCTAATAATTACATACCGGTCATAAGGCACGCCTTCATGGCGCGGAGCACGAGTACGCGACTAGTAATATCAATATCAAACAAATATAACTGGTTTGGAGACACGTAGAAAGGCATGTGCTAGCAGGAGATGAAAAAGGCATGGCAGGTGGCAATTTCATTCGATCGTCCTTTTTTTTTATTATCCATTTAACTAGGGCTGTCAAGATTCCACCGTTTCGAACGTTTCCGTTCCGTTCCGTCCTTCCGGACGGAACGGAACGGAATGGAAGAGAAAATGGTTTCGTTTTGAAAAACGAAACGGAAACGAAATTGAAATTCATACTGTTTAATTGAAACGGAATACGGAAATGACAAAATACAATGGAAAATTGAAGATGGAACATAAAAACATAAATATCGTTTCGTTTAACGAAACGAAACAGAAACGAAATCAGATCTGTGTTTCGTTGCCGAAACGGAACGAAAACAGAACGGGCTGTTTCCGTTCCATTTCGCACGTTTGACAGCCTTGCATTTAACTACGGCGGTCAAAAAGTCAAAGCGTCAACTAACTAGTCAAAGTAATATTTTTTATTGGTTCGGCCAAAGCTGGTCAAAGCGGTGGGTGTCACAGATACAAATGCAAATAAACAAGATATAAACTCCATCTGATCAAATATAAAGAGAAAGAAAGAATAAAACCAAACAGCGTCTCTAACTCAAGATACCAAACTTCCAAAGTCATGGTTGGATCAGTTCTGTCGCTGTCGCGTAGAGAATTGCTCCAAATTAAGTTGCTTTTGAGGTCATGCTCAGCTGAAAGGGGTAAAATTCTACGCCTTTCAGTGGCTTTTTTCAAAGTACGTTGTTTTCCTCATTGAGAACTTGTCAAAATAGCCAAGCCGGTTCATGTTGAGATAGAATGAGATCTCATTTGGACCAAACCAATTTTTTGAAAATTGATCTGGACATCGAATCAACGAGGCTACTGGATTGATGGTCCGACTGATTCGATTGGTCCCACCGGTTAATTGAACCGGATTAGTTCATATTTTTGTGTCTTGGTTAAATAACTTGATTGTTTAATTGTTTCACAAAACCTCCTTTGGCCCAGTGATAAAGCCCATTTATTATCTCCCATAGCTACCGAGTTCGATTCCTACAACCAGCAATTTTTGTTAGAAATTTATTTTACTTGACAAACTAAGCTATATCACTAAAAAAAAAAAAATCTAAATCTAATGGTTTGGTTCGACGATTTCGCCAAAAACCTGACCGAATCGGCCGGTTCATTGTGGGTCGAATATAGACAGAAACCCGGGTCAGTTTAGACTGGACTGAGGTTCGGTTCATGGTTGAACCGTTCGAACTGGTCGGTCTGTCCGATTTTCAAAACATTGGACAAAACAATGCACTACAACAGAATAGGCATGTACCAAGACATCATAGTCTTGCACGTTGTGTTTATATTCCGTTGCTATATTTCTTTGCAAGAAATTTTATCATTTTGCTGAATATCGTGTAGCAAGGTGTTATTGCAATAAATTTTGCTTTGTGGGTAAAGGTCGATAGATAGTCTTGCAAGTTAGCAACACCGTCCTGATAAACTCAGCAACAAAGTTCGGTCTTGCTATTTTTGTTTTTAATGCGCACAAAATTTACAAAATAATAATGCAATTATTTTTTTGCAAGACTACATAATATTGCTAGTTTTCACGCTAATTTACATTAAATTTTTTATATTTATTTTCATTTGCTATATTAAATTAATAAAATCGACATATAACATTGATAACAATTGACGTTATTAATTAAAATATAGAATCGTAATTTTGCAAAACAGAACATTACACAATATAACATTATATTCCAAATTAATTTTAATAAAGTCAAATATCATCGATTATTGTACATCATAAAAATAAAATCCCAATCAACAAAAAGTACACTTCTAACATAAAAGTATAAAACTATATAATCAAATCTACAGAACATGAAAACACACAATAAACTGGTGCATCTTATTTAAACAAAACAAGGCGTAGAAATTCTCATTTCAGGAGGTGCCATGTTCATCCTTGCCCAAATAAGAACCTCTGATATGCACCATTTTTCTATAGCAAGCCTACTTCCAACTGATATAAAAGTCTACATGATATAAGAGAGAAAGAGTTACAATTAGATAAAATAGTAGAGTCTTTTGACATTTCTCTACTGCATATTTCTAATTTCTAGTGTATACATTTAATATATTTTCATAATAAGATTTTGTCTTACATGGTACATGACCCCTCTCTCTTGATAAGTGAAAAGTCATGGCATTTAAAACTCTCGAGTAAACAAGATAGCCGAGTACCTACAAGAAAAGTAAATGTTAATAGTTTTTCTCTTCAACAAAATTTGTAGAAATCATTTGCAAGAAAAAAAAATAAAACATACCATAGATAATCAACAATACCAAGGAACATCGAGTTACTAGTAGTAGCTAAGAGTTTTAGATACCAAACAAATAAACTTCGAGGTATCTCATAGATAATCAATGATGCCACAATTTATCAAATTAAAACAAACCAGCCTCATTATGAATTATAATTGTACAATATAATTGGAGAACAAACAAACCAAGAAGAGATAATTTGAAGTAATAGAAACAATAAAAGAATGTGATCAGACTGATACATACATCATACTGTATTGCTCATACTTGTATAAAATAAAAGCCAATATGCAGGATAGGAAACCATAAAAAGTACCTTGATAGAAACACAAGAGTTCAATACCCGTACTTGAATATGCTCCTTAGTTTTTAGTTTTAGTTCCCTCTAAATGATCAATTGCATTGCATTTAGTAACTCTGTTCAAATATACTCACTTCTCCTGAAATCAAAACAATACATTACAAGGTTAACGTCTGACCAGTTAATTAGTAGGACGATTATATAATTACACAACCAAAATTAATGGTGTCAACCTTAACTACTTACCAACGAAGTGATGAAAATGAATATATGAGATAATTCACTAAGGCTAAAATCTCTCTTACTATTGTTGCTCTTCAAGCTCGGACAATGTCTCCGGTGTTGAATCACAAGGTTGACAGTAAGAAATATTGGTAAAAGAAAAGGAAAATAAGTTACCTGAATATCTAGGCAAATAATTAACTTGAGCCTGCATCTTTATGCAAAGCATCAAAAGACCCAAACCACTAACCAGTACATGCTTATGTTTCCTTGTTATCTCAACAAACCTAGAAACAAACGAACATGACTAAAAGACATACTTGACAAACTTCCCAAGGCCATATTTTCCTTCAAATAATACTAATCTGCAAGACTCGAAAAGGTTATACAAACTATGTTGTTGCCATGTTGGATTTACTAATCAATACCCTGAATATGCTTAACCATATGATTATTGGTACACCATGCGACAATCAATTATACTATTTGACATCCTGCCAATTCCAAAAATACATGTTTGGACTAAACAGGTCTAGATATTGATCAATAACAATAACGAATGTACATGTTTTTTTTCCTTTATTCTATATATTGACTCGTTAAATCTTAACATTGGCAAATTTAAAGAAACAATACTCAAATTTGTTCTAAAATTGAAAAATCAAAGTGAGAATAAACCAGCAGAGATCGAATTGGAAATACCTTTCAACATTGGCACACGACAATCGAACCAACCACACAATGTGATGTGATCCGAGAGGGGGGAAACCGACCTGAGTAGCAATAGGGCAGTGTAGAGATCCAAGGTCGTCGTGTCGGAAAGCCAAACAAGAGAAACGACCGGTCGATTGAGAGAATGAGAGGTGGTAACCGTCGGATCAGAAGAGAGGTGAACTACTAGGTTTTGGACATCGAGAGAAAAGAAGAGAAACTAGATTTGAGGAGGAAGAGATGGAGAGATAGGAGGGATTAGTGGGCCGTGTTGGGATGGAGAGATATGAGACAGGTGGGGAGGCAAAACCATGAGAGGTGAGCGAGGCGACGGGGACGAGGGATTATGTGGGGAATATGTGGGTGGAGGACTGGAGGTTAAACCGACGGGGTGGGATTAGTGGGGGAGTGGGGGAGGTTACCAAGATAACGTTTAGTTTTTGCGCTTCATTTTTTTTTAGTTTAGTTTTATTTATTACCTTCACCAAAAAGAAAAAAAAAAATTTGGAAAGTTGTCCGAAAATAAAATTCTGATGCGAAATTTGGAAGTTATGGGAGAATAAAATTTTGCGCCATCAGTGAAAAATTACATCTATGTAAAATTCAGGACAAATGATCGGCACCATAAGTAAAAATAAAAAAATTAATAAATTTGAGTTTTATGAGACAGGGAAAAAATATATGGTAAAAATTTCATGAGAAGAAAATATTTTTTTTTTCATTAGATTACTCTATTTATTATAAAATTCGATACACTAAAGTTTACTTTATCAAACTTTAATATTACATATACAATTTCATTTGTTGTACTAAAATTTCATGAGAAATGAGATTGTAAACAGTTAATTATTTGATTAGATATATGCACCATGAAATTTAATGATTAGAGATATATGTAATCACGAAATAAATAATTGATTTTATATCATCGACAAAAGAAATAAAATTTCAAGTTTCAAATTCAAAATAATAAAAATATAGTTTTTTATTTAAAATAGAAATATAAAAAATTAAACTTTCAAAATTCAAAATTTTAAAATTAACAAAATTTCAAAAGGAAAATTTTAAAAAACTTGAATCAAAATTATATGTATTGAAATTCGAAAAATTGGAAAAGTTGAATATAATTAGGACAAGTTGAATATTTTAAAAAGTTATAGTGTAATATTCCTAATTACAGTGTTATTTTTCAAAATTATATGTATTAAAATTAGATATTTTTCAAAATTTCAAATTTTTATTTTTAATATTTATTTTCTATTGATATGTTTTTGGTATTATTTTAATTATTTAATATAATTAGGACAAGTTGAATAATTTAAAAAGTTATAGTGTAATATTCCTAATTAGAGTGACAAATAGCTAATTTTAATAAAACTAATTTGAGGTAGACTAAAATCGGCCACGATTAACAGATGAAATCATTTGTCGCTATTATATCTCAATTTTTGCTATTCTAATGGTTAATTTGAACATTTCAATGGTGTTCTCCATATTGAAATTTCATGGGAGACCAAATGTTATGTGTTTTCTGAATTTCTTTTTTTTTTTTAGATTTTAAAAATTCCATGTTATTGAAGTGTCAAGAATTGTTGAGATTAAGAATTTTGTAAAATACCCAAAAAAATACTAAACAATTTAAAAAATATATAAAATTTGATATGCAATGATATTTGAATATCAGAACATATTTAACGGTTCATATTAGCCATTAGAATTTCAAAAATTGAGATAGAATCGGGACTGACGGGTCCATCCATTAGTCGTGGTTGATTTTAGTATACCTCAACTAATTTTAAACTTGTTATAGGGAAATAAAAAAATAATTTACAATTTAAGATTGGGATATCTCTAGCTATCCATTTTCATGGTTCATATATATATATATAATAACTTTTATTTAGAATTATTTTTAAGAAAGCAAGACAATGTATATTAAATGAACTTTCACAATCGAATTTCATTTCTGTTTGCTCTGAACATTAGTCGTAGAAGAGTAGCACATTGGCTAGATCTAGGTTTAATGAGTAATTGAATTATGATTAGAAGGCTATTGAACGTCAATCCACCTTTATTATATATTTTTATTACAATAATGAGTACATAATATGTTAATTGCAATTTAATAAATATTACTATTCTTGTCTTATAATTATGATTATAATTATCATTAATATATGATTAAATGGATACATCGGGTTTCGCTTGATATGGAAATTCTTAAATTTTGTTGCAACAAATCGAGTTTCATTATACGAAGATTTTCTTATAATTTTAATATTGATTATCATTTACAATGATTATATTGCAAGTTAGATTATATGATGTTATTTCAATTTTATAAAATTTATTTCATAGGATTTTAATGCACTGAGAAGATACCAAATAACATTTAGGCATAGACTAGCTTAGATGTCAAAATAAATTTAATCATTAATTAAATAATAATTAGTACAACTATTTTTAATATATGTACAAAAATTAAAAAAATTAATATATTTTAGAAAAGAGAGAAAACTATTTTAATTGTAGAAAATACAAAAATAAAAAGTTATTTTTAATTATAGAACGATAAATAACTAATAAACAAAGCAAATCTTATTTTAGAACCTTGATAGAAATACGCAATTTTTGAAATGTACAATAATAGAATTTTGATGTTAATATACGAAATAACAAAGTCTGGTCCCTGCAAATAAATTTTAAAAAAATTTATATAAATTGAATATAAAGAAGATGTATTCATTAAATATATATAACAAATATATGTATAACAAATATATAGCAAATATTAAAAAATAATGCTAGAGTCAAATTTGTTTGATTTCAAATGCGATCCAAGACTCAACTATTTATTAAAATTTTCTTTGATACCTAATTTTATATTTTTTAAATAACTATCTTTCGGAGTTTTTTTAAATTGGATTGTCCAAAACTAATAAAATTGATGATTTTCCATAATTAAAAATAATAAAAATATAAAAATATATAAATTTAATCTCTAAAAATATTTCATTATGAAGAACAAATTGAGCGGCTTGGATTAACACTTGTAATATTGAAAATAAAATTCGATCGTATTTCAGGCTTAAGTGCCAAACACGTTTTAGTCTAACATTACTCAGTATAAAAATGTATTTTACATAACATATAGAACATAAGTTCATTTTATGAATTAGATAATTTAATAAAAATACGAATGCAACCTTATTGGGAATAAATTAAATATTTTTTATTAAATTTTTTTCTACAATGACCTTAACTATATTAATTTATAAAATAATCTAATTTCCTATATACTTTTTTTTTATTTTACATTATTTATAATATATGGCAAATTATACATGCCATATGTATAATTAAGATTGGCATGTTATTCTAATTAAGATTGGCATGTATAAATACTTTTTTTTGTTTTTGTTAATTAGAATAACATGCCAATCTTAATTAGAATAAAACGAAGATCAAATGAAATATAACATGCCACAGCCGCCCATGCACAAGCATCTGTAAATTAATATTTTTTATTAATTATTAATAATTAATTAATTAATTTCTAATAATTATAATTAAAAATCACGACTTGTGGTGGGATGTAGTTTGGGCATATGAGACGGGTGTGGCCTATACTGTAATTAATTAGGGTGGATCGGAGGTTATTTATACAGAGGAAAGTTATTTACATAGTGGAAGTTATTCACTTTAGTGGGTAGTTATTTATTTTTTTGTGTATTTCTTCCGTTAATTTGTATGGATTATGGAATATTATTGGCTAACCAATTTAAGCGCCTTCCATAAAAAATGGTCAAAATGTTTCGCGCGGAAAATTTTACAAATTTATATTTATAGAAAATCTCTTTGCGCTATTCCAAATTAGTCTTGCTACTTATGTTGTAATAGTCTATGAGGCTATATCCTAGCAACAGGACAATCAATCTTAATAAGCGGTCTTGCAATAGTATATAATCAGCAAGAAAACTGAAAGTTCTTGTAATGATACTGTTGCTAAATACCCTTTTTGGTGTAGTGATGTAAACGACAGTGGTTACGGCTTGTTTAGAACGTTGTCTGAACCAAATGACGTCTCATTTGGACCAAATGAGTTTTGTTTGGACCGAATAATAGGTCTAGCTAGTGTTGAGTATCGATAGTCTTTTGCCAATTGAGATGATTCAAAGACTGTTGTAAAGTTTAGGATGAGCTCTACAATGTTATAGATTCTATTGAGCCATTTGATTCTCCAAAATTCTCAATTTTATATAATTATTATGACCAATCCTATAAAACAATACAAACACCATGGCAGTACCCAATCTTGACAAATATAGCAAAAAACACATTGAATACAATGATTTGAGTTACTATTTAAGTGTAAAGTCCTGCCAATATATATATATATATATATAATTATTATGAGATATTAGTCAATGTGCATTGGTACAATATGCAGAGATCCAATTGGGTTTTCTATAAATTAATTCATGGTGATGGTTATCAGATTTGCTTTATTAAAATAAATCAATTTTTCTTAAATTATTTTTGAGATGGGCTAGAGTACTGTAAATATTGATTCGTTCGTTTTTTTTTCGTCCTTGTATCCCAAAATCTGTGCATTCTACGACCAATCCGAGCTTTTCAATATCTTTCCCATATTGAGAGATCCTTCGAAACTAAATTTAATATATTTGTAATTATTTTTGCTATACATTATGATATGTTCAAACTGGAGAGTATGAAATGCACCAATTATAGTATTTTTTAAATATGTCATAAATCATAATAATTAGCAAAAATAAGTAAGAAAATATAAAATTTAGTTTCTAACGAGATTTCAATATGAAGAAGCAATTGAACGGTTTGGATCAGTCATTAAAAAAACTCATATTTTGAGAAACAAGACGAGTTAAAACAAACAGATTATTTCGCAAAGTAAGGTGACCTATTGTAACAACTGTGACTGTCGTACGGTAAACCAAGTCCCTGTATGTTTGATAATAATTTTTATAAATGATATGATCAAGAAATAAAGAAAATAAATAATTGCAACGGTAAAAGTTGCGGGAATTTCTGATCTGAGGACATAGAAATATTCCTCGTATTTTATAGAATTTTTCTGTATAATTGCCACTTTACTCTGACTTCTGAATAGATCTGATTTGATTAAAGAAGGAAATAACTAATTTACAAAAAGGGGTTTGTCAGTTAGTTGCTACTTGGTTAGCCACACGGTTGGTGTCTCAAAAGATCTGAGGCTTATTTAATAAACTTAATAACGAAGAAGAGAGAGACTTCGTCTCTTCCGCCGAACTGGCCTCTTCTCTTTTCTTTCCGTTTTTCTTCGAGATTTTCTCGAATTCTTAATTCCTCTCTCTGTCGCTCTGTGGTTAGTTGAGTTTGCGGTTGCCTTCGAGTTAGCCACTAGCAAGGATACAGCTCCTGCTTGGCTGTGTCGTTGGCACGAGGAGGCTGGGTCCCTTCTCTCTGTTCGAGTGAGGTTTTACCGCCACAAGCCGCAATTGGCGACGTGGCTGGCTTCTCTCCACTGCCACGTTATCCCCTCTCCTCCCTTCTTGCCCAAGTCAGGTAATTTTTATAAAAGGGGGCCGAATTAGGGTTTGGGAAAAGGAGGGAAATCGGAGAAGATGGAGAAGGGGAAAATGGAGGCCTTAGAGCAGCCTAGGAGTGTGGTGGGGTGTCTCTGTCCTTGAATTGGTCTCATTTCGGTTTGGCTTGGGGTTGTCCTAAAGTTCTGAGGCGATTTGTTGACGAGCAAGGAAGGTATATAATTTCTGCCTCTACTTCGTATCTTATTAGTGAATAAATTAGTAGTTATACCTGTGTTTGCTAATTTCTGCTGATATTAATCATGGTCTGAGTAATTAGATGTTAATTTTAGGTTTAGATGATTTCTGTTGAGCTTTAGCCTAAATTGGAGTCATTTCTGGTTACATAAATATCTGATATTTCATTTCATATGTTAGTGGTATAGTATAGTTAATTTATCTGAGACTATTGGGTCAGTTTTATTGAGTTATGAGCATATCAAACTCTGTATACATGTGTTATTAAATGTATATATATTCCTAATATAAATTAGTGCTTAGTTGCATAGTCGTTTCAGTGGTGTTTAGCAATTTCATGAGTCTTAATGACATTTGAGGTAGGTCAGGTCTGAGGGGCATTATGGTCCTTTTAAACAATAATTTGATATACACGGCATCTATACTTATGTATATAAGCATGTATATGTAGCAAAGTAGTTATAAATAGTGCTATAATCTGTGTTTCAGTCTGTGGTACAAGGGACAGTGGGTAAATACATGCATATTTTAGGAAAAATCAAAATATTTGATATAAAACTATTATTTCATTTGTATAAAGCAAGTAAATGATAATGAATGTATTTTTAGAGAAACAATAGTCTGCTCTGGAGTATATAATGCATTATTGGGTAGATCTGAAGCAAGGATATGGAGTACATATTGATATAAATTCTATTTGCATGATTTCTAAGTAAACTGATGCATTAAAGAGGTAATTTGGTATGGTCTATAAGTTTATATGCACAGTTATGTCTGGCAGCATGATTGGTAATGTATATCGGAATGGTTAAAGGTGCCGTACCAGTTTTTGGTACACTAGAATGTGATCTGTTTTGATTCTGGTATCTGCTGCGAGTGTAGGGGTACCTTTATAAAGTAAAATAAAAGTTTGGGTTTATTTGCTAACTTCTGAGGACTTATCTGTAACAGGGAAGGCATTGATAAGTTTTGTCGGGGGTGAAATAGGAAATGGAGGGCCTGATTAACTTTGGGGGCTAAATTGAATAAATATGGGCTTATCGGATCCGATTTGGCTGGTGTCGGACCCTTTAAGACTGACCCAGTCAACTGGATCAGGTTGACTGGGTTGAGTCATGTTTGGCGCTGGATTTTTGTGAGGTGTTTGGCGCTGGGATTGATTTGTTGTGGGCTTTTCGCTGTTGGGCTCTGTTTGTGGACAATGGCGCTGGAATTAATGAGTGGGCTGAAAGAAAAATAAATTGAAAGTTGGGCTAATTTCTGTGTGGGCTAAAAGAGTGAATTAAGAAATTAGTGAGCTAATGTTGTAGGCTTTTGTATTTAACTTAGCTTTCGGATTTAGAAAAAGCTAATGACGGATTTCGGTTGAGCTTGATAACTAGTTAGACTAAACGACTTGGCAACAATGTAATTAGTCTAACAATCGATAGTCGGCTTTTCTAGGGAGATGATGATTCTGAGTCTGATTTTTATAAGAACAGATACTGTGGCAATTAATTCAGACTTTCTGATCCCGCAAAATAAATAAATAAATTTCTGATTTGATATTTCTGTCTGATATTTCTGATGTATTTTATTGAGTTTAAACGTTTCCTAATTTTTCTGTCTGCTATCTCTGATTTCTGATTCTGATTCTGATTTCGATATTAGGAAAACGTAACTCAATATTAATTCTGATGATTGGGAAAGTAACTAAATACAATTAAATAAGTATTATCACACAGTAATTAAGCAAGGGACTTGGAACCAAACTGAACAGTCTAGTTACTGTTACATTACCAGACTTTGTTAGTTACGGTTTACCGTCAGATTAAAGGAACCCGTTAAACAAATATTAACGGTACTTGATCTGTGAACAGGAGCGGATTCGGAGCAAGCGGGTAACGACTGAAGGTGCGGATACGCGGTTTCTTTGTTAGAACACGGATTTCGGTATTTTTAAATTCATGCATAGCATGTTGATCAGTCATTGACGGTGCATTCTATTTGTGCATATAGGCAATAGAAGCCCTAAATAAATGAAATGCATGTTGAATTAAACTGTCCGTTTTGACCAGCTAAAAATAATAAGTCTGACTTTGACATCCATTTGTTAATTGATTTGGATTGTCAGACTTATCAAGGGACTGGAATGGTTTCCGTAAACTGACTTGATTGTATGATCTTCTTTTGTGATAGAAGAATCAGACCTGAATTAAATCGGACCATTCTTATTCAGTCTGCATAGCATAACAATAAACTGAATTATATCACTCACCGGAGTATGGTCTGATCCACCAACCCGGCCAGAATTAATAGCGCTATGATTACTGGATTTCCCTCTGAGAATCTGTACCTAGGGTTGGACCTATGGTGTGGGAAGAGTTCTTTCTGATTCTGACAGGCCATTAAGAACTTGAGTGTACTAATGACAGTTATGCTGGATTTGAATCTGTTGCATATTGGCATGTTGGAAATATGTCTGAAATGGGACCGTATCGTTTGATGCTTACGGTACTGGAATTCATTTCAGATTTCAAAATGGTTTCTGTAATACAAAACCTTTGAAAAAGGTTTCTGTGCATTAAGAAAACTGTACTCTCAAAAGAATTTAATAAAAAGGGTATTAATTCCGTTACCGGTTCGTACCAAGATCCACGTACTGGAACTAAAACCCGCACTGAGACTTATTCTCATCCGTGTATTTGTTTTGCATGTGTTCCTCAATGGTTGGGGGTTCCAGAGAAGTTGTGAGGTGGAGAGACCTTAAGCTCTAGGAGCTGATGAATGCCTTTTGACTGAAAAACGAAGATTCCCAGCTTAAATTGTACTGCTACGGTTCTGCTCATTTGAAACCAGGTAATCTAGTTTCTCTGTTAAGTTGTGTAGCTCTTGGGCCAAAATTCAGAAAAGGGATTATAAAATGAAAAAAAAATTATTACACTATCTGTCTGTAGCCTTACGGGAACGATTCATCGCTCTCGTGGCGGAAGGGATGTCACGTCCAGTCGGTCGGGGTGTGACAGTCTCTTCTGAGGTGGTATCAGAGCAATTGCACAACTTTCTGAGAAAATTGTAGCATGACAATTTAATCTGTCGGAATCCGGGTAAAATTTTGGGTTAGGAACAACTTGAGTGAGAAAACGTTTAAGGATTTCTGTATTTAACTTAATCTGACATTAAGATGTTAGATTTCTGTGAAGGTTAATTTAAAATGACTCACTACCGATCTGGTTCTGAAAGATATCCCAATGGAGCTTCTGGATTATGAAAATAGTCATATGATAACGGCTATGAATGTGGTTGGAAGGTAACTATATGTAAATAACATGAAAAAGGACGAATTCCGACGCTAGTCAGACTTATCTGATCATCTTAAGACCACCGTTGTTTAGTAAAGACGAAGGATAATGAGCTGCAAAGAAAGGGTTAGCAGTCATTAAATCCCGTCTAACGGTGTGTCGGGCCTCACCTAGACAGCAAGTGAAATTGGTTTCATATTCTTCAATCAACGCTGCGACTCTAAGATTGGGGGAAAATGAAGTGAGCAATAACTTGTGAATCCATTTCTGAAGGTCATACATAACGTAGAGCGATCTCCGATTCCGATAAGAAGACAGAGATGGGTCTAACTCTGGAAAAAGATCCAAAGGTGTGCTATTGGTCTGGACAAAGGACACGGTAAACTGGTATACAATGAAAGTCAGACTTTTTAGGGACAAATGACTCGAAAAAGAAGTCTACTGAAAAAAAAAGAAGAATCTGAATGGTAGATAGAGATTCATAAATCGATCTGTCATAGATATAACCTCGTACGATATTTTGTGGGAATTGATTTGTTGACCAGGCATTCGACAACTATTAATTTCCCAAGAAAAGTGGTACGCTCGGTTTATTCAATTATATCACCATCATTTCACGGCGTGAGGAACAGGGTGATTTTATCTCCTATACCTCGACAATGGAAATCAAGCAGTTAATTAAAGTTGGAGGCAAAGCTTATCTGATAGCGGTCAATAGTTTTGTGCTTAAACCTTCGGAATTAACCGGGATACCAACTGTCATGGAATACCTAGATCTATTTCCAAACAAATGAGAGTTTTAACAAACCTCAAGCAGGAACAATTTCTATTTCAAGAAGCCATATCAGAAGACGTCAACAAAACTGAAGAAACTAGAGCTGCGATTGGAGAAACTTCTGACGGAAGAATTCATATTTATCCTATCAAGCACTTCACTTTGAGGGTGTCTCGCACCTTTTTGGACCCTGATCCTCGGAAGGGGGAAATGACCGGATGCTCCCAAGGGGGAAAAAGATGTTGCGGACGAGATACCCCTCGATCGTTTCAAAACTCAGACATCGGCACTCACCTGAAAAGGGATGTGAGTACTGACGTGGTTTCGAACCTCTCGAGAGTTTGATTGTTTACTGCAGGTCCTTTTTTTTCAGTAGGCGCAAGCCCCTACTGTTAATTACCTCTGAACTAAATCAAGAGCACCTCTAGATCGGGATAATCAATGGATTAGGCATAACAACTAGCATTCTAACGCTTTACCAAAAGATACTAACATTGAAGAACGCAAACAAATAGTGACATGAATAGAGCGAATGATGCAACCATGAGAGGATTAACAGGATGCAAAACATGATGCAAAGAAATTTAATTCATATTTAAAATTCCAAAATTTCTGGGGTTTTAATCCCGGGTGGTTAACAATTAACCCTATTTTGTACATTTAATAATTTTTTGTTTTGTTCCCTTTAAACTATACGCACTGTAAGCTCAAAGAGGACGGACATAGACGTGTAAAGTTTCGGTGTTCAGATCATATTAAAGCTTTAACTATTTTAAAACTTCAATTTGTCAACGTTTTAAAACTTAGGTCTGTTTGTTGACATGTTAGAATCAAGGTTATCAGACGTTTCTGGAAAATCAGGCATTTAAAGCATGTAGAGGTTCCGGTCCTTGAACGTGTGTCGATTCTGGTCAACTATTGACGTGTCGAATTTCTGGCCCCGTGACGTGCAAGAGTTAGGTTATAAAACATCTTTAACTCTAGTATTAAGGCGTGTTTAGAAATTCTTGTCACTTTGGACATTTTAAACTTTGGTCTTTATATGTTCTAGAATTTACCAAATTCTGATTTTCAGACGTATTTAAAGTTCGGTCCCTGGGCTCTGGAAAGTTTGCATTAATTATGAAGTTTTGTTTCTTGGTTTGTGTTGCTTTGAGGTGCAAGTCTGGATCTTGAGTTTAGATTTTCTGGATCTGGATTTGGTTTGGATTTTTTGGGTTTGGGTTTGAATTTTCTGGATTCTGGATTTGATTTGGGTTGGGAATTTGATTTGAATTTGGGTTTCAGATTTAATCTGAATTTGGGTTTTGGATTTAATTTGAGTTTGGATTTCGGATTTCGGTTTTGGATTTGATTTGAGTTCGGATTTTGGATTTCGGTTTTGGATTTGATTTGAGTTTGGATCTTGGATTTCGGTTTTGGATTTGATTTGAGTTTGGATCTTGGATTTCGGTTTTGGATTTCGGTTTTGGATTTGATTTTAGTTTTGGATTTTGGATTTAATCGGGATTTTGGTATTTTGGTTTGGCTGCGGGTTTTATCCCCGGATTCCCTGAAAGTTTTGCATAAAATTTGTTCTTGATGATAATTACTGTTTAATTGTACCTGCTGTCCAAGTCATCATGAGGTACCTGCTGTCAAAGGGGTTCATACCCTTACACTTTTATACACATTTTAATAAATTATTGACATGATTTAATTTTTGGGTATTTTGCGTTTATTAATCATTTTTCCATGGCTTTAATTTTAGTTCTCTTTTGGCTGGGAATTTGAACTTGAAGTATTATAGAAAAATGTTCCTTGTATTTTTCTGGTTATTTTGGTATTTTATGGAAATTTTCTGGATTTTCTAGCTATTTTTAATGTATTTTTGAAGTTTCTGTGTTTTAGGAAATTATTATTGGCCAACAGCTTGCTGTTTTGTGTTCCGTCGACAGCAACTCGCCACACGAGGGCTGCCACAGAAGATCTGGAAGGGCTGTAGCGAATAGACTGAGTCTAGTCGCTTGGTCTACACCCGCGTTGGTGCACCAGGTCCATCCGGAGTGTTTTAACCAAGTCTATCTCCCTCCTACTTTCTGTTCGAGAATCCCTCGTCTTGACTGGACGTCTCCGGTCATCTTTCGACGACGAATGTCGGCGATTAGGGGACTTTTGGTTAGGTCATTGAGGATCGTGGCAGCACCATAAGTGTATCTCTGTTATCCATCAGAGTCGCGTTGCCCAACTGGGGATCTTTTCACTTCCACCTCAGGTTGTGTCTAGAGACAAGTCAGGTTCTCGATTCGAGACCGTCAATGACGATTCCCTTGCCAGACACGGCTGTCTGAGTGACATAAAGATGTGCAGAGCATGTGGAGTTCATCAATTTAGCAACCAAGGTTGTCTTTGATGGAGCTTAGTTTCGGAATGACTTAAAGCTGGCAACAGTGGAATGTGGGAGTCAAATTGGTAGCAATGGATGGACAATTGATACTGGAGATGGATTAAAGAGGCTCATGAGGTGTCATAAAAGGGTTCTGAACTGTTGGATAAGTCCCTGGATGACTTTGGAAGTGCTATGTCAATTTCTCAGTAATATAGTCAGTGGTTCCTTGATAGCTCAGGTTTTGATTTGGCAATCATCTTTCTGCGGGGGTACCTTTGAACTAGGACAATAAGCGACCCTGGCTTCTTTGAGTTTGTTTATTTTCAGGATTCATGTGCTAGAAGGCAGTAACTTCATGAGCGAATCCATCTTTTCTTTCTTTTTTTTTTTATTATTTTATTATTACTTTTTTTTATCTTGGTGTCTGGAAATTACACTTGTTGAGCCATCTGATGACCCTTCAACTGTCAAGTTTAGTTCAATGCCACCTAATCTTGGTTTAAACTAAGAATGATTTTGTTTTGCTGTATGAAACGCATGTAACTCCCTTTTGTTTATCAATTTTACCTTTAATTCAATTAATGCTTCTTTGTTAGAATTAAACTAAGATAATTCTCTTTTTATCATGACTCAACTGAACTTAGCCTATCGTCCTGATGATTAGGACTCACACTTATTACTATAATAAAATGTGCGTAACTGACTGACTTAACCAGAATTTACTACCTTATTTTGTTTGTATATGCATGCTTTATGTTTCATTTGAATTCTATCCATGGTACAGGAGCTGACTTGTTTAAGGATATTACATCAAATAAACACTATTTTTTTTTGTTTTAAACAAGAAATCTCAATATCAGACTCTACTATTTATTACACTTATTCTCGATTACTCAGGGAGGGTAAAATTGTCTATGGCTAGAATAAAACGTGATGCATGATATGTCTACTAGGCACATATATTTTTTTTTTTGATATTGATATCTATTACTACTCCTATTATGACATGAACAAACTAGCCAACTTTGTCATAGGACTCATGCTATACATATATGTATACGCTTCAATGTATGACCTTCTGTATTGAAACAAATGCTTATTGTTATCATGACTCATATATATATTTTATAATATACCCCTGGTCAGATATGTACAACTTTAATTACCTCCCCTTTATTCTAATCTTATTATGTTCTTTAGTCTTTTTTGTTTACTGAAATTAGACACGTATGTAAGAACATGCTAGACAATCCTTAGATAAATGCTAACATAGCCCCATTTCTTTAAGGCTAACATTATTCATCATACATGGATACACTCTCTGGTCAATGAAATTTCTGTAAATTGCAACTCTAGCAGTTTATTAAGCGTGAGACTTTATCAGATATGAATTTGGCTTACTTTCAAGTACTTTGAACTTGCCTTGACCATACTTATACTGTTAATTTAGTTAACTAGGCCTAATAGGTTCCTTATCTATGTTAATACAGGTTCATTTTTTGGCTGTGCAATGTATACTTCTAGGTTTGGGGCATCAAATTAATCTATGAGACCAATGCAGTATCTGTCAAAGTCACATCAAAATTTATATATGGCTACACGGTTTTGCCCTATCTTCCCCTTTCCATGAAATTCTTTCCTATCTTTTCTTTTATTTGCACTTTGCTTTGCTGAAATTAAATGTGCCTACTCTAATTTTCTTAGCCATACCCAATATGAACATATTTATTCTGACTTTATTTTCCAGATCTCCATCTTAGCAGCATGTTCATAGACATGAGACTTATGTGCTTTTAGACAAATGCGACTTAATGAATGACATACTGATGGGTAAGAGAATTTTGTTGGTGAAACCAACCATAGACATACTCAGATACTGGCTCACAGGCAAGAAATCTGAGCAGTGTCTACAGCTGACTCATTTATTAAACATTATACACAACTAAATGCATTTCATCATTATTTCATCATTTTTTTTTAAGTAATAGCCATGTACAGCTCCAAATACTGGCTCACAGGCAAGAAATTTGGGCATGCGCAGGATTATTACATCTGTTGAGTCTTATTCTGGTTTATACCATGCCAAAGGAAAAAAAAAGAAAAAAAGAACAGAATATCAGCAAGGAAAATAGGAAGAAAGAAAGAACCATATTATCAAACTGCCCCCCTTCAAACTTAAATTGATCAAATAAAACTTGGTATTCTTGACTAATGGCTGGTTAATTGCAACACATATGCGAAAATTCAAGAAGTAAAAGGTGTTTTAAAGTAATTTTATTAATCAAAATCACAAAAATACATCATTTTTTTTACCTTCTTTCTTTTCTTTTTTCTTTTTAAGCTCTAAAGCATCAGCTAAGAAAAATAGTAAGGGGGGGGTCTTCTGGCGCCTCTCTTCTCTCTTTTATAGGCAGTGGGTTAGGGTTTTCTCCTTAATTGGCATTGCCACATGGCATTCTCTCCATTCTTTGATGTTTGATGGAGGGTTATGATCTGCCAAGGAGCTTGCCGCCTCAATTCTATATGCCTTCCTTCACTTTTGTATCCAACTACTTAATTACACTGTCCAATGGCTGTGCAACACTTGGCAGCAGTGTGTGTATGATAATTTGGCCATATAAACTTATACTCCTTTTCACTTGCCAGCTCATGTAAGGATGACAGGCAGGACCCATTGTCAGATGAGTATAGGAGGGGATACATGATGTTTTTTTTTTTAATTTGACCTCTTATTTGTTCATGGAAGGGGTTTGGCGCCAGCATTACTGTTAGCATCATTGAGGACAGGTGGTTCATCATCTCCCCTTTGATAGGTAATGTAAGGCTGAGATGTAGTCAGAGGATACATTTCTTTTTTATGCATGTGTGCAGGGAATAGTTTCAAGGTCTATCAGTCAGCAACAGAAGGTATATGGCTTCTTCTTTAGCTGGTGAATTCTCTGTAGCCTTGTGTGTGGTCACAAGATAATTGATGAAGCTTTGTTTCTGTTGCCTGAAGGGTTCCTTAGTGATTATTTCATTCTTCAATCCAACGTCTGGTCACATGTAATCCTCCATCTAACCATCAGTGAGGACCAGCCAGGGGTAAAATAGGCATTAGTTCTCCAAATTCCCTCAATTATATCTCTTGTTTCCTTGTCTGTTCCTCTTAATGACAGATTTGCCCCTGATAAAGGGAGTGTCACGCATGCAAACTCATCTCTCAACTATTTTTTAGCTGTCTGTGTGTGCATAAGATGAATTACAAACATACATCCTCCCTCTTCTCACCAGCTGTCTTAGTGCATTGATTTTGAGATCAACGATCTAGATGCAGTGGTAGCAGGGGTCATGCATCTCTTAATTTCATCATGCTTTGTCCTTTTTTTTTTTTTGCATTGGAGCGAATCAAATCAGTTTTCTTTCTTTCCCAACATCTAACGGCTAGGAAATGAAAGCAAAGTTGATCTCATTTTATCACCCAGTACAGGCGCCAGACCTTTCTCAGGCCTAGCTTCCTTTTCAGGTTATAGACTGTGTTCAAAGGACAATAATGCTCTCCATTCGTGAATTGGCACTACCTTACCTTCACTGGCTCTGTCCAGTTGCGATGAAGCTTTGGCTTTTGCCAACTCACGAGCCTTTGGTTCATTCTGAATCACTTTTAAGCCACTTTGAGCCCTGTCAAGTGTTCTTATTCCCTCAATTTCATACGAAGTACTACGGTGAGCTGACTTCACCGAGCTCAACACCTCCATCAATGGCGGATGGTGATGACCATTGCTCTCGCCAGATTGAGTAAAATTGGCATCAGAACCTTCCTCTTCCGTCCGTGTAGAAGCTCCTCAGGTCACCCAATCGTCTTCTCATTTACTAATTTTGTGTAATGGTTTTCCCCAAATTGCGACTCCGTCACTGCAATCTCCAAACTTGTCATGTTGCAGGGTCAGAAGACGGCCGTCTTTGGTGTCGACAGAGTCGTGGTGAAGTTCTCTTTCCAGAGGCACCACTGGCTTGAACTGCGGTGGCGTGTACCGCCGACGAGGGGTGAATCTCCATTGCCTTCGTCGTGTTTCCTCTTCAGGTAAGTATTTCTTCTGTCTCCTCTCTCTTCTTTTTTTTCCAATAACAGAAAGATGGTAGGGTCCACGAGAAAGAGCCAATGGGTTCCTGACACGTGTCGAGTCCAATGCTGACTCGACTGAGTCAACTTGGTGTGTCTGGACTCGCACGAGGGGGGTTTGGGTTCGGCGAGACGCGTCTATTTCCGACGCAGAGGATATTTGTGTCCGGGTTTTGATTGGGCTGAATAAACTTGGGCTGAAGCGAGCCCACTGTAATTCATTCATGCGTGCTGTATTTAATTAACCGAATGGGCTTGGTTTTAACCCAGTTAATTAGCTCAATAAACTAAAATGATTTGATTATGAGCCCAAGTTAAATACATGCCTTTGTTTGGTTGTCTTTGGTACTGAGTTATCTGTGCTTGCCATCATATTGGGCTCTGTCCATATACCGGAATTCCATATCGGTTAATTCTAAGCAATTTGGCTGGTATTATAAGGATTTAGTTATGGTATTTGGCATGGATTCTCAGAAAAATGCATAAGGTATGACCGTCATGCAATTCTTGTTATAATTGATTAATTAATTAATCCATTAATTATGTAGGCATATTTCACATAATCCTGATTAATTAATTAATAAATTGTTTAGTGGGGTTTTTGGTGTGAAATTTGGTATGAAACTTTAGAAAACGTATAATGTTCGACCATCATACATTTTCCATTTTTTTTTTGTATAATTAATTAACTAATCAATTATGCGAGCGTTGGCATATTTCACATAATTTAATCAATTAATCAATTAATTAACTATTTTGTGTGGGTTTTATCATCTTGTCTGTGGATTTTTTTTTCGGGTCATTGTTTATGAATTTTGTCTCATCACATAACATCTTCCATTTCTGCAGGTCTCTTTTTGCAGACGCCTGCTGGTTTGCCGTATGGCGAAATTTGGAGGCAAACAAATGCCCCCCACCAGAGTGGAGTGTGAGGTATGATTCCGAACAGTCTACTCTGGTGCCCCCAGCCTCTTGATTATTATTTTTTCAGAGTTAGGTTTGGCATTTGCTTATTTTTGTTGTTGTTTCTTTGTAGATGACCATGGGGCCTGCGGAGGAGATTTACAGCACTGTCCCACGCTTTGATTTTACCAGGATTGGCTTTTATGGCCCTTCTGATGAGGCTATTACCGACTATATAGACAATTACTTGGATCCTGAAGGGACCTACAAGCATCTTCATGGCAAGTGGAGAAAGAGAATCCTTCAGGGTAGGGATAATTTTCATGGCTTGCTGGCTCGGCATGATTGTCTACCTTTGCCGCCTCGCTATCATTATCCTCGTTTGGTAGCTGACCCGCCTACTCGTATAGAAAAGCGCAGAGCCTGGGCATACAACTCTCATTGTCCCGTGACACGTGACAGGTACGTAGCTCCTACTCAGAGTTTTGAGGGTCTTTTCCTGGGTCCTACTGGGCGTAGTACTTTTTCTTCGGATTTTCATCTACTGAGTGTTGAGATGATGGAGGGCCGTGTTGCCCCTTGGTTACCTGGGCATTTGAGGGTCCAGGGAGGTCTGGAGTGGAGTCCTGGTCAGACCGAGTGGACTCGCTGCATTATGTGCTGTATGGGTGATGACTTGGAGAAGGTGAAAATATTTGGAGGAGTGACTCTTGCATTGTTTGAGTACTCATGGAGCCCCAACCTTCTTCGAGCTATGGCCTCGAACTGGAACTATGTGCATAACACTTTTGTGTTAGAGGATCGTGATGCCACTGTCAATCTTCAGCAGATGGCTCATTTGATGGGGGTCCCGGTTGAGGGCCTGTATTATGAGGAGAGGGTACCTCCTGAGATAGAGCTTTATGGGCCTGATCGTCATGGTTCCACTTTACATCCGGATTCTCTCAGAGCTGTTTTCCGGATTTATTATGAGATTGCTAAGTCTCGTGCCCGCCGTGGCCTGAGCAGGGATGTTCCTTTGAAAGACTGGGTCCGGTACTTTACTGACCGGGTTTCCGAGCGTAGGGCGGCAGGTTTTGCCGATCCTTTGGAGTCAGTCGTGCAGGGTCTCGACAAGACTTTTGTGCCTTCTCGTCAGGTAAAGATTTCTGATATCTCCTCCCTTTCATTGGATAACGAGACGGTGTTGACAGCCTATCTGGCTTGGTGGCTGTGTCATTTCTTGGTTATCTTTGAGCCCGTTGGGTACATTCGCCCTGGGGTATTTGCAGTGGCGAATGCCTTGGCTCGCGGTGAGCGCTTTGCACTGGCCGTACCTGCTCTGGTGAACCTCTATAGGTCTATGCGGGAGTTGACTTCGTCAAGGGATCCTTCGTATGCCGACGTAGCCATACCTGTCCATATCTTGCATGGGTGGTTCTATATCTACTGGGAGAAGTGTTATGCACCCGTATCTTCGGCTGGTATGCGGATGCAACTGCCAGCTTTGATTCATATAGCAGGGTGCAGGGTTCATGACCCCGACCAGATTTCTGCTCATCTGTTCTTCTCTCAGAGTTCTCTTCACATCCCTGAGTATCGCCCCGAGGCCTTTGTGAAGGGGTGGCCAAAAGAAACAGGGAAGGAGTACGTCGTGAGAGACACAGCTCCTGATTCTCCGGGTACTTGTCCTAGACTGGGTACTTTTCGTTTTAGGAAGGACCGAGACTTCGCTATTAGCATTAGACCCGCATGTTTTTCTATGAGGATAGGGAATCGTGTGATTCACGAGATTTACAGTCCGCAGCGATGTGCTTGGCAGTTTGGCTATGACCAGGATATCCCTTCTGTTTTCACACTTCCTGGAGCTTCTGAGGCGACTCTCGAGTCATGTGCTGTTCGAGGGGCCTTTTCTTTGCGACTAGGGACGGGTACTTGTGATGTGGTCCCTGCTGTCTCGCGGAAGGGAAAATTGACAGGGAGATATGATAAATGGTTTAGGGATTGGGCAAGGATACCACAGGGTATGCCTGCTCAGACTTTGAAGGAGAAAGTGTATCCTTTCAGGGCGACTAGGAGGAAGGTGCCAGGTGGTCCGAGGCCTTTGAGGAACTCTTTCGGAGCAGATGGTTCCGTTGTCTCTACCTATGGGCCTGCGAGGTATCGAGAACCTCCTTTGTTGCCCGCTGGTTTATCTCCAGGTATTGATTCTTCTTCTGCTTCCGTTTTATTCCGTCACAGATGTGTGTGTCTCGCACCTTTTTGGACCCTGGTCCTCGGAAGGGGGAAATGACCGGATGCTCCCAAGGGGGAAAAAGATATTGCGGACGAGATACCCCTCGATCGTTTCAAAACTCAGACATGGGCACCCACCTGAAAAGGGATGTGAGTATCGACGTGGTTTCGAACCTTTCGAGAGTTTGATTGTTTACTGCAGGTCCTTTTTTTCCAGTAGGCGCAAGCCCCTACTGTTAATTACCTCTGAACCAAGTCGAGAGCACCTCTAGATCGGGATAATCAATGGATTAGGCATAACAACTAGCATTATAACACTTTACTAAAAGATACTAACATTGAAGAACGCAAACAAATAGTGACATGAATAGAGCGAATGATGCAACCATGAGAGGATTAACATGATGTAAAACATGATGCAAAGGATTTTAGTTTATATTTAGAGTTTCAAAACTTCTGGGGTTTAGTTCTGGGTGATTATCCGTTAACCCTATTTTTATATTTGACGATTTTGGTTTGTTCTCTTCAAACTATACACATTGTAAGCTCAAAGAGGACGGACATAGACGTGTAAAGTTTTGGTATTCAGACCATATTAAAGCTTTAAATATTTTAAAACCTTAATTTATCAACGTTTTAAAACTTAGGTCTGTTTGTTGACGTGTTAGAATCAAGGTTATCAGACGTTTCTGGAAACTCAGGCATTAAAGCATGTAGAGGTTCCGGTCCTTGAACGTGCGTCGATTCTGGTCAACTATTGACGTGTCGAATTTCTGGCCCTGTGACGTGCGAGAGTTAGGTTATAAAACATTTTAAACTCTGGTATTAAGGCGTGTTTAGAAATTCTGGTCACTTTGGACATTTTAAACTTTGGTCTTCATATGTTCTAGAATTTACCAAATTCTGATTTTCAGACGTATTTAAAGCTTGGTCCCTGGATTCTGGAGAGTTTGTATAGGATGTTTGTTCTGGATTTACATTGTTTTCGGATTTAGGCCCTAGTCTTGGGTGCGGATTTTCTGGATCTGGATTTGGATTTCAGATTTGGATTTGGATTTTTGGATTTGATCTGAGCTTGGATTTTGAATTGGATTTGAGTTTGGGTTTTGGGTTTTAGGCTGGATTTAAGTTTGGGTTCTGGATTGGATTTGAGTTTGGATTTAAACTGTATTTGAGTTTGGGTTTCGGTTTGACTTGACTTGAGTTTGGATTTTGAATTGGGTTTGAGTTAGGATTTTGGATTTAGACTGGGTTTAAGTTTGGGTTCTGGATTTGATTTGAGTTTGGATTTTGGGATTTCGGATTTGAGTTTGGATTTAAACTGGATTTGAGTTTGGGTTTTGAGTTTAATGGATTTGAGTTTTGGCTAGGTTTTTTTTTTTTAACTGGATTTGAATTTTGACTAGGTTTGAGTTGGGTTTTGGATTTGACTGGATCCGGGCTTTGACGGGATTTGAGTCTGGGTTTTATTTCTTGACTTTTTGCAAGATTCGTCCTTGTCGGTAGTTACCCTTTTAATTGTACTTGCTGTCCGAAAAATTTCAAAGTACCTGCTGTCAAAGGGGTTCATACCCTTACACTTTTAGACACAGTTCAATTTTTTGAGTATGTTGTGTTTATTAATTTTGACCATTTTTCATTATTTTATTTTTTAATTTCCTTTTGATTAAGAGTTTGGATTCGGAGTGTTATAGAAAAATGTTTCTCATAATTTTCTGGACATTTTGATATCTTATGGGAATTTTCTGGACTTTCTAGCTATTTTTAATGTATTTTTTTTTTGAAGTTTCTGTGTTTTTTTTTTTTTCTTTAGGAAAAGGGAAAATTCTTGATTGGCTATGAAGTTTGCTGTTTCGTGTTTTGTCGTAAACGACTCGCCACACAGACGAAGCCACAGAGGATCCAGAGCCATCTGATCGCGTTCTGTCGGTAAGATAGGGTTTAGACCCTTCGCCTTTCTTCCTCGTTTGCTCCGATCGCGAATTTGAGAGCGATTTCGAGTGAGAGAGAGAGAGAGAGAGAGAGAGGGGGCTTTAGAGCTTCATCTCTGACATAGCCTTAGAGAGGATCGGCATCGATGAAGGTGGCTGAGCTCTGGCGTCTGCCGTCACACGGATAAGTGCTCTTTCTCCTTTTTTTGCTTTCGATCTGATGTGTTCTAGGCCTTTGTTTTGATTTGTTGTTATTGTGGTCCGATTCACTCATCCTTAGAGTGCTTTGACTAGTTTTATTACATTTTTTGACATGTATTCTGCCTTGGATTCAGTCTGTTTTTGCTACTATCTGGTTAGGGTTTGCACCTGTGTTTATCAGTCAATAATGGTACTGGACAGTAAACCTTTGTCAGTTGACTTGTTTTTCTTTTTTTTTTTTTTTATTTCCAGTATCAGTTCTGGTTTATGTTGGTTCTAGTCCTATTCTGGCGTTTTCTGTTGTTTTGATTGTTTCTGTTACTATGATCGAAACTTCTGAGGTCTGGTTGCTGTTGGCAATTTTGAGAGCTAAGTATACCTTAGTCCCTTTTATTTAACTGTCAATTTGTTGTTCATTTTTATTTCTCTGGGAGGTTGCTGCCCGACTGTCCTTGTAAATGCTCTTAAATCACATTCCTATACTTTGCTGGTGCCGTTTTCATTCTCTATTTCTCATGTTTTTTTGTCTTTGTTGATTACAGGTATAGAGAGAGGAAGAGATAAATATCTGACATGACTTTGGGGTTTCATTGGTTTTGGACTGGAACAGGTTTGTTCATGTAACTCTCCTTTTTTTTTTAGAGGAAACTTTGCTAGGATTTAAGTATGGTTTCGGGTAGTGTTTTTCTTTTGGTATAATTTGTATATTGTCTAGGTTAAGTTTTGGGATCATTTGGATACAACTTAGATCTTTATTGGGGTGTGCTATCTGATGTGATTTGGGCAGCATTTTAGCTATATTTTGGGATTATTTGGAGACAGTTTGGGTCTTTATTGGAGGTGTACCATCTAGTATAATTTGGACAGCATTTCAGCTATACTTTGGGATTATTTGGATACAATTTGGGTCTTTATTGGAGGTGTACTATCTGGTATGATTTGGGCAGCATTTCAGCTATACTTTGGTATTACTTGGATTAGATTTTGAGGGTGTATTTCTCTGATGACAGTTTGGCATTATTATTTTTTTTATTTGGGTGATGTTTATGGACTGTGGTATGGAGTAAACTTGTGGTATTATTTGTGTATGTTTATTGACTGTGGTATGGGGCAAGTTTTTGGTATTACTTGGGTATGTTTATTGACTGTGGTATGGGGCAAGCTTTTGGTATTACTTGGGTATGTTTATTGACTGTGGTATGGGGCAAGCTTTTGGTATTACTTGGGTATGTTTATTGACTGTGGTATGGGGCAAACTCATGAGCTATAGAGAACTTGGGCCCCTTAAGCTTTGAGAAATGCATCCAGGAGGCAACCTTATAGCCACACTCCTTTAGTGGACACACACCTCATCACTCAGGAAGCACCAACAGAGCATAATAACATGATTTATAAAGAGCAAGGTAGCACCCAGCTCTACAATGGCAGCTCCAAGGCTACACATCTAAGCTGGTGCCCCTTCTCTTGAGCATTTAAAGGACAGTCTTGAGCTAGCCCTCCTTCCCAACTGTTCCTGCACTAAATTTAAAACCACAAGTATACATTTACATGATTTTTTTTTACTCATTTTAGTACCTTTTATTTGTTTGTTTAACACTTATTTTGTTTCTTTCTTTTTTGCTGACAGATGCAAAATACAAATGATGCAATCTGCCCATAGATGCAAGCTCTATGGCCTGACCCTCCATGGACAGATGAGTTACTTATGAACTTGACTTATGTATTTGTTTATTGATGCTGGCATGGCAACTACATGATTTCACTGTGTTTTGGTGTAAGTTCTGAGACTTAACCCCCTAAACAACAGAAGAACATGACTTATGAGATGCAAAACAAACCCATATTCTTGAGTGTGAGCTCTGAGGCTCAACCCCTCAAAGATAGGGAGGAAGAGAATGTAAATTTGAAAAGAAACAAAACCAAAAGAGAAAAATGCTTCAAGTAGTCTTTATTTCAAACAAATTGGGATTTTACAGACCTTTTCCTAAAGCTGGCAGCAAAAACCAAATTTTCCTTTTACAAACTAATATTTTTTTTACTATCCTATCAATGCAGAAGTTTGCCAGCTTTCTGATATCTTTAAGACAGGATAGAGATTTTACGGAGTTGTTGCACTCCTTGTATCTTCCTTTATCGCATTTTCAGTCTTTAGTTAGCCATGACATTATGCTTGTCTTGTTTTGTATGACTGTATGAGACCGGATATCTGTAGTGCTTTGCTTATGCTTATGCTTTTGTGATATCTTTCTGGATTATATCTTTCTATGTTTCTTCATCTTGTATATCTTTTGTGATATTTTCCCCCTAATCACAGAGCGATTAGTGCATGAGAATCAAACGCCTTTAGGTCAGAATCCTGGCGTCACTATCTCTCATTCTTTATTTAAACGTCGCGGCGACGCCGCCCTTTTCTGCTTTTGCTTTTAGGGTTTAACTTTCGCAGCCTCCTTTTACCATGTCTGTCTCGAACCCAAAACGTCTCCGAGACGCCTCTAGTTCTTCAGTGGCAAGCCCAGGCCCGACTGTTCCCAACTGGTCTTTAGTCCCTGACAACCGCTATCTTTTTCGGGATGCCAAAGCCTTTGATTGTCACATGCATAATACCGGAGGCGATCGGCGCCCAGTGGCCGACTGTTTTTTCTTTACTCCTGACGGCGCCATAGCGGGTCAGCCTAAGAGCCTGCTTGATGGTTGGTTAAATGCTTGGAACCTCAAGGGTTTGACTTTGTTCGATCGCCCTTTTTATCCTTCGATTGTGCGTCTGTTTTATGCCAATCTCAGGGTAACATTTGATCACTTCGGGGTCCCCTCTGCTTCCTCTTATCTATTCGGCAGAGAGTTCCATATAGAGAGGGAGGATTTGGCTGCCCTTATCCAGGCTACCGAGGGTCTAGGTGGCATGGCCGTGTATGCCTATGAGTATTGGCCTCAGGGTTTTGGGACCTTTGGCGCTTGTCGTCGTTGGTTCAAAGCTCATCCTTATGAGAGAGGTGCTGAGGTTGTATCCACCGAGCATTTACCCGCGCTTCACAGGTGTGTTTGAATTTTTCATCTTTCTTTTGCTTGAGCATTGCTAAGTATGCTGAATTTGTTTGCAGGGCTCTTTTCTTAGTTGTGACTCAGATTCTCTTTCCTCAAGGAAGTTTGACCAATCTTTCTCGGCCAGGGGGTTTGTTTTATCTTCGTCCGCTTATTCGCAGACGTGACAAGCCTGATTTGGCTAGTTTGATACTTCAGCACATGCATCAGACTGTAAGGTTCACAAGCGGGTGTTTACCTTACGGTCATCTCATAACGGCTTTAATGCATCGAGCCCAGATCCCAATGCCTGATATGTTGTGGGGAAGACCTGTATCCGAGAGGGACATGGTGTACTGCCGCAATCTCCTGGATGTCTTGCCTTCTTTTGGGTGGGTTGGTGATCAGGACGGTCATTTGGCACCTGACCCCAACCATTTGATCAATGGCTATATTTTGCAGGAAAATGCTGCTGTGAACCAATATAGTCCAATAAGAGAAGCTTCTCCTCCTTCAGATGACGGGTCTGCCATTGGAGATCCTCCACCAGCTCAGGTTCCATTGGACCAGCAGCTTGGGGAGTTGCACGCTCGTTTGGAGGCTATAGAGGTAATGCTCCAGTCATTGTTCGATGCTGTTAACAAGTTGGCAGGGAATATGGCCCTGCCCCCTGCGTAGGCATGCTCTTTTCACTTTTTTTTTATTTTGGTAACGTTGTTTGTTGTTTCGGTCGTTTGATTGACTGTTTGTTCTTGTTACTGGATCTTTTTGTTTATTGATTATGGCTTGTTTGGATAATAGTTTATCTGCTTTAAGACAAATTGCGGGGATATAGTTTGGGACGTATTTTTAGGCGTATGAAGCCCTTTTTTCTCCCTTTTTTTTTGAGTTATGACTGGAGTACAGTTCATATGGTCGTTGTTTGGATGTGTGTATGCATTATACGGATACGCACATATATATCAGTTTGAGGCATAGTCTTAAACACAGCTGATGGGATTTGTCATTTGCATGCATTATAGGAATGTGCGTGCTCATACAGCTATTTGAGGTATAGCTTTAGGCATGAACCGTGAGATTGTTACTTGAATATACACATATGCTCTGGGAATGTGCATACATGTATAGGTGTTTGGGGGTAGGACATAGCCCGTGGGACTTGTTGTTTGAATATACGTACACATCATGAGGATATGCACATACATATGGCTATTTGGGATATGGTTTTAGGCATAGCCCGGAGATTTATTGTCAGGATACTCACATATGCCATGAGGATATGTGGATATGTATAGCTATTTGAGGTATAGCTTTAAGCATGAACCGTGGTGTTGTTGTTTGGATATATGCATATATTATGAAATATGCATGTAGGTATAGTTGTTTGAGGTAAGTCTTAGGCATAGCCGGTGAGACTGTTATCTGGATGTATGCGTATGTTATGAGAATATACGCACACGTATAGCTATTTGAGGTATAGCTTTAAACATGAACCGTGATATTTCTGTTGGGATATATGCATATATTATGAAGTATGCATGTAGATATAGTTGTTTGAGGTACAACTTTGATCATGAACCGTGGGGTATTGCTATAGAGATATGTGGCTGTTTAAGGTACAGCTTAGGCATGAACCGTGGTGTATTGCTATAGAGATATGTGGCTGTTTGAGGTACAGCTTAGGCATGAACCGTAGTGTTTCTGTTTGAATATACGCATATATTATGGAATATGCATGTAGGTATAGCTGTTTGAGGTACAACTTTGATCATGAACCGTGGGGTATTGTTGCTTGGATATATTGATAGGTGTAAAGGTCGACTTATGGGGCCATGAGGCAAATCGCCTTTAAGATCCCTACCTTACTAGGGAACATGGTGGGTTGGTGAGGCTCACGCCCTCAGATATGCTTCATGGGACGTGTCCTCGGTACTTTCAGCTACCACACAGGTTTTAGCGTCATAAAATACCCTTTTCGCTTTCGGGGGCCACACAGGCTCCTTCATTAAGCGGATTTTAGGGGTAAGTTTCACCATGCTCCACGTATTCAGGAACCACACAGGCTCCCTCAACATGGAGTCTTTGTTTGGTAAATTTCACCGGTAAGTTTCACCAATTTTGCGTTTCATAGTTGTGAAAACAGCTGTGTCATTTCCTCGTGGGCTTCGGCCCAGTTGGCAACGAAGTCTTTGTCTGGGTGCCGTCGAGGCTTTGTGTATTCTGGGGGTTGATTTTGGCTGTAATATTTCTTGAGGTATCTTCCATTTAGGACTGGTAGTGGGTGTTCTCCGTTCTCTGTGGCCAGGAGATAGGCTCCTCCATCATAGACTTGGTCGACTATGAAGGGACCTTCCCAATTTGGTGCGAACTTTGGGCCATGGTGCCGGCCAGTGATTGGTCGCCTTAATGCCAACACCAACTCACCTTTCTTGAACGCTCTTGGTCTTGCAAGCTTTTCATAGGCCCGAGTCATTCGAGCTTGATATAACTCTAGGTTCTGTTGTGCAATGAGTCTTCTTTCATCCATTCCGTCCAACTCTTGAAATCTGAGCTGCATCTGTTTGGTCATGGGGATTTCTGAGGCCATAGCCACTCTCAATGAGGGTAGCTCGATCTCAATGGGGAGAACCGCTTCGGTCCCGTATACTAGAGAGTAGGGCGTGGCTTGAGTAGGAGTTCGATGTGTGATCCTATACGCCCACAATGCTTCTGACAGTTTGTTGTGCCAATCTTTCTGATTATCCCCGACCGTCTTTCGGAGGATTTTGATCAATGTCTTGTTGAACGCCTCGACCAAGCCATTGGCTCTGGGGTTATACACAGAGGAATATCTCCACTCAATATTGTGTTTCTTGGTGAATTCATCGATTCTGGTATTCTTGAAGGCGGTCCCGTTGTCGGAGATGATCTTCCTGGGGGTGCCATATCTGTAGAGGATGTTTGTAGTGAAAAATTTCACTACATCAGAGGCCTTGACTTCTCTATATGATCGGGCTTCGGCCCATTTCGAGAAATAATCGGTCGTGGCTAAGATGAAGCGGTGCCCATTCGAGGCTGGAGGGTCAATGGGACCTATGATGTCCGTTCCCCATATCTCGAAAGGCCATGACACCACAGTCGGGTGTAACGCATTCGGATGCTGGTGTATGAAGTCTCCATGTATTTGGCACATGTGACATTGTCTGGAGAAGTTTTCACAATCAGCAATCATTGTGGGCCAGTAATAGCCCAACAATTTGATGTGGACTCGCATTCTGGAACCCGACTGATGGGATCCGCATGCCCCGGAATGTATTTCCTTCATGACTTGGTGGCCTTCATTTCTGGTGATGCATCTTAACCATGCGCCATCATATGACCTCCAATATAGAGTATTGTTGACATACACATATCTTAGAGCCCTTTTTCTGATCTGTTCTCTGAGTCCTTTGTTTGAGGGAAGTTTCCCTTGTTGGAAGAACTCGAGAAAGGGTTTTCTCCAGTCTTCGTCTTCAGTATCTTCGATAGTCATGGCTTGAGTGACTTCTCCCCATTCTTGTATGGTTTCCTCTTCCCAAGCTGCTACCTCCATGAACAGTGCGCTTTCTTCATTTTCTTCCATAAGTTTTGGGAAGCAGGGAGAGAGCGCCCTTCTTCTATGAACCAAGATTTGAATCTCGTCTTGATCGGGGTCACTGAGTTCATTGGCTAGGCGAGCCAAAGCGTCGGCCTTTCCATTCAAAGACCTAGGCACTTTCTCCAGTATAATATCAGTGAACTTGGCCATAAGCTCGAGAGCCTTTTCATGATATTTTACCAATTCTGGTTTTCGTATTTTGAACTGTCCCTCTAACTGACTAAGTATCAACTGGGAATCGCCAAAAACTTTCATCTTTTCAACACCCATATCTAGAGCCATTTCAAGTCCTGCGATGAGGGCTTCATATTCGGCTTCGTTGTTGGTGCGTGGTTCTGTCAAACTCAGGGCATATCTGATGATGCCCTTCTCAGGTGTGACAAAGATCAGGCCCACTCCGGCTTGTCGTTTGGGTAAATCTGGTTTCATGGCTGGTTGGATAGAAGAAGAACCATCGAAATACATCTTCCAATATTCTTCTTGGTTGTCTGTATGTAAGGATTCTTCATCTGGAAAGTCGCATGCTAGCGGAGAGTCATCCGGTATGGGATGGGAGGCCAAGAAATCGGCTAACGCCTGTCCTTTGATCGCCTTTTGAGGTGCATAGGTTATGTCGAACTCCATTAATGCGACCGCCCATCTTGCTAATCGGCCTGTGAGCATGGGTCGAGTCATGAGGTATTTCAGGGGGTCAGTTTTGGAGATCAATGTGACCTTGTGCGCTAGCATATAATGTCTGAGTTTCTTGATTGCAAAGACAAGGGCTAGACAATGTTTTTCGATTGGGGTATAGGCATGTTCTGCTCCGACTAGCATTCGACTGAGTTAGTAGAGGGCATTTTCCTTTCCTTCCTCATTTTCTTGGGCCAACAGTGCTCCTAGAGATCCATCCAATGCTGTGGTGTATAGGATGAGAGACTTCCCTGGAATAGGTGCTGCCAAAACTGGTGGGTTTAATAGGTATTGCTTAATATCTTCGAACGCCTCCTGACATTCATCATCCCATTTGAATGGTACATCTTTCTTGGTGAGTCGAGTGAAAGGTTTGATTTTGCCTGAAAGGTTGGCGATAAATTTTCTGATGTACGCCAATCGTCCTTGTAAGGATCTGAGCTGTTTGAGTGTTTTAGGAGGCGACAACTCCTGAATAGCTCTGATTTTCTCCGGATCAATTTCTATGCCCCGATGTCGCACTACGAAACCGAGAAATTTGCCGGAAGAGACCATGAAGGCACACTTCAATGGATTGAGTTTCAACGTGTGAGCTCTCATGCGGTCGAACATTAGCCTGAGGTTGGCTAAATGCTCTTCGTATGAGTGAGATTTCACCACCAAATCATCGACATAGCACTCCACGATTTTATGTATCAGGTCATCGAAGATCTTGGTCATGGCTCTTTGGTATGTGGCACCTGCATTCTTCAACCCAAAAGGCATGACTTTGTAGCAGAAAATGCCAATCGGTGTGCGAAAAGCCGTGTGTTTTTGATCACTTTCATCCATCTTGATTTGGTTATACCCGGAATGTCCATCTACAAACGAGTATACCACATAGGAGGAAGTATGATCCACTATGATTTCTGTCACAGGTAGAGGAAAATCATCTTTTGGGCACGCTTTGTTCAGGTCTCGAAAATCCACACAGACCCGGATTTGTCCATTCTTTTTCTTAACTGGGACAATGTTGGCGACCCAATCAGGAGTTTCTTCTTCTCTTATGAAGCCGGCGTTGATCAATTTCTTGACTTCAGCAATCACTTTTTCTTCAAGTTCAACCCTCATTCTCCGAGGACCTTGCTTTACAGGCTTGACTCCTGGATCTATTTTCAACTTATGAACAGCTACAGCGGGGTCTAGCCCTGGCATTTCACTGTAACTCCAAGCAAAGCAATCCCGATATTCTTTCAGGAGCTCCGTCAGTTTTCCTTCAATGTCTGGGTTGAGAGAGGTACTGATGAAGGTAGGTCGAGGATCTTCCTCGGTGCCCAGATTTACTGACTTGAGTTCATCAATGGTGTTTTGGCCTCCTTCTTCCAATTCTTTCGGGGCATTCTTGACAGCTAAGATAAACTGTTCGCCTTCTGATATTTCAGGTTCAACCTCGAGGGTTTCTTCTTCCCCCTCGGCTTCCGTTATGGTGACCCGATGACAAGTATGCCCTTGATTTCTGGCTCCCTTGTATCGAGACCTACCGGAGTGTGAGCCTTGATTCCTATCGTGTGGCCCTTCTGTTTCTGCTCTCTTTGTATAGGAGTGAGATTTCCCTTTTTGATATCTGCTACTTCGACCTTCTGCCCAATGATGTGACATTTGATCCTGCAATTTGAGGATCTCTTGTTGACAGGCGGCCTCGCCTGTGCACTTCGCCGACATTTTTCTCGGAGTTTGTCGTTTATCTTGTACTCTTTCTCCAGACTATTGGCTGTTTCTTGCCTCAATCGTTCTAAGGTGAGGATTTGATACACATGATGTTGTTCTCTTCTTTGAGAAACTTTCCTTTCTTCCTGGTACCTCTCCCACAGCCTTTCTAGTTGGGCGCGTAGGTCTGACTTTTCGACTATAAGGCGGGACATTTCGCACTCGAGCCTTTTATGGGACTGAGTCAGATTCTGAAGAACATCTTGAAAACATTCTTTCATTTCTTCAATTGAGATCACCTCTTGTATTGGCAAGCCTCCGTCAGGACCATCTTTCTCATTGCTAGCTTCAGGATTCTCATTCTTTTCTTCTAGCATGTCGGATATAGTGACCCTGTGGCATGTGTGCAACTGAGCATCTTCCGATTGGGCTTGATTTTTAGCAGAGACGAGGGCTTCTTTGGTTTCCCTTACCACTCGGCTGAGTGTCTCTATTTCTTTTTGGTAAGACAAGTTCTTTTGAGATACCAGAATTATTCTATCCTTGACTCTTTCACCAGCGTCCTGGAGTCGGGTTATCTCCTGACATAGTCTGCTGACTCGCCGTTGGAGTTCCTTTATCTTCTCTCGGCATGCTTGATTCTCTTGTTCTTTTGTTGCTATCTGCCGACTAAGATCTTGGTTTCGTGCAATCAGACGTTCCATGGAGCGCTCGACATCTTGTTGCGAGCGAACCATCTCTTGGAAGCGCCTTTGGAGCACATCAAACATGGTTATCTCATTGGATGCCTGTCTCCTGGAGCCACTTCTTCTCCACGTCTCCGTGGAGGAGATGTGTCGGCTTGTGTGCACTTGAGTATTTTTGAATGTTTTGGGTCTTGATGTTCCTGGTTGTGTATCGAAACCAAGGCCCCGGGTGTTGGAAGTCTTTCCATTGAGTTTGGTCACTTCGTTTGAGTCACCGCTCCAGAGCTTTTGAAACATTTCGACCCGTTTTTTAGAGACTGGCTCCAAGCAATGAGTCCGTTGGAACAGGTCCTTCAAGCGAGCATCGGTATTTCTTTGTAACTTGGGAGGCATTTTGGTTTCACCTTCACTTTCTTCTAGCCATCGTTTGCAATCCTCGGAAGGAGTTTGGCCATTCTCTGGGTCAACTTCTCCTATTTTGACAAAGTGAATGCTAGGGTGAATCACGGTCCTGTATTCCACTTCTTCGATTTTCGGTGGGACGGTGAATGTTTTCAGCTTGGAGATTCTCTCTCTCTCGCGAGGAGTGAGATCTTTGCAATGTTCCATGGGCATGAACTCCACAGCTAAAGAGCTTTGACCTTCTCCTTCGCTTCCTGAGTCTTTACATGGGCGAACTGGGGTATGGACATCATCTTCAGCTTTTTCAGAAGATTCTGGCTCACTATCACTTCCCCACAACATTTGGGTTGTTTGCGACTTGATGGCTGCCTTGAGTACCACCCTCTTCACCGCCTCTCTGACAGCGTCTGACGAAGAGGCATTCTTTGTGGGTGCTGCCCCCTGTTCAACCCTGGGTTGATAATATTTTGCATCATCCAGTTCAGCTTCATGTGCCTCAAAAGGCCGGTCGTCACCCTTGATTACACACTGTTTGCCATCGCGAGTGAACTTGACACATTGATGTAGAGTGGAGGGGACTAGGCCGTTTTCTTGAAGCCATGGTCTCCCTAATAGTGCCTTATAAGTGGTGTCAGCCTCTATGATAAAGAATTTCACAGGCGTGACAATTTCACCAAAATCTATGTCGATGATGGTAGATCCCAAGGCCTTTTGGTATTGATGATTGAACCCATGAATCCGGATTTTATCTTTCTTGGTTTCCCTGATGCTAAGGGAGAGCTGAACCAAGGTTTTCAATGGCATGATGCTGATAGAAGACCCTGGGTCGACCAGAATCTTGTTGATCTTTTTGCCATATATGATGCCGGTGGTGTAGAGAGGCCTGTTGTGGTCTGCTGTTCCGGCCATCAGATCATCATCAGTGAAAGTGATGTGTGGTTCTGGCTCGATTTGTGCTACTTCCTCTCGGGCTTCTTGAGCAAAGTATGCTTGGAAGCTGGCGGGATTTTGTAAGGCATAGATGAGAGACTCACGAAGCTCTTGTGACACCATGAGAGCATCAAAGACACTTAGCAAGGCCGGTATTTTGCGCAGGTGTGCTACCACGTTGTAATCACCTACGGTTATTCTGGGCCTGCTGCCGTTTGACCTCGCGTCTCCTTCAGTGACTATTTCTTCCGAAGTATTTCGCCTGTTATGAGGGACTTCCCTTGGGGGTTGCCTTTCAGGCATTCTGGTACCAGACCTCAAGCTGACATTGCATTGTCCCTTTTGTTTTTGTTGGGCTTGATCTTGTCGGGGTGCTGGGTTCAGTCGACTCGGGAAAGACGACATGATTTCTTCTTCCTCCTCAGTCTCATTTTCATCAGAATCACTCCCAAAAGGCATGATTGTTACGGGGTGAGTCACCATTACAGTTGGTTCTTCCTCCGGGCTGTCATAGTCTGACTTTTCGGATTCTTCCTCTTCTGAATTTTCAGAGTCCGGGTACCAGGTTGTGACGTGGCACTCTTCTTTTTCTGTTTCTTCGTCCGAGGTGCTGTCACCATCAGTGGGCCAGGCTAAGCATTCATTTCTGGTGTGGCCCCATTCTTCGTGATGCTCACAATACTTTTCGCATTCTTTGGGTTTCTTTGGTTTATGGGCTCGTTCCACGACATGCTGGTGTTTTTGTGGAGTGCTCTTTTTTGGTTTGTCGGGCTTTGTTTTTCCAGATAGAGGCAATGCAGCCGGTGCAGAGGTCTTCTTTTTATTTTTTTTGAAGTTGACCATGGACATGAATCCATTTCGGCATCTTTTCACCTCCAGAGGAAGGTTCTTCCATTCGGCGCATCTTTACATCGATGTAGTATCTCCCTCTACGGGGAGGCCCATCTTTCGCGGCGCTGGCTTCGCTTTTAGAGGGTCGGCTACGCGAGCTTTCACCTTTTTCCATCTTGCTGCCATTTGAACCACCGGGTGGAAGGCAAGTTTGGACCTTGTCGCGCTTCTTTTTCTTTTCTGCAATTGGCATTGGTGCCTTGCCTTTGCCAATGGATTTATCAGCTTTGGTTGTGGGTTGACGGCCTTCTTGGATAGAAATGCCCACTCCTCTCCTCCTAGGAGGGCGTTGTGCTTCAGTTGTCTTTTCCTCCTTGTCTTGTTTCCGCCATTCTTTCCTCCGGGTTTTAGCCTCAAGGCGTTGCCCTTCCATAACGTGAGCCAACTTGCGCTCTATTTCCATGAGTGATCTTTGGTTGTCAGCCCATTCCCCTACGCTTGTCGCTTGCAGCGTGCGGAAGAACTCAAGGATGATGTCATTTTGTCTGAGTACATTAGCAAGGGCATTTTGCAAAATACTAAGTCTCCTTTGAATCCTTGCCATTTCGTTTCGGTCATTAACCGGGTCTGGTTGCAATGCCCCCTGTCCATGGGCCGGGACAGGGTTTGGTTGTGCTTGCCGCGATCGAGTGCGAGTGGCAGGGCCGCCTTCTTCAGGTCTCGTGCATTGTTGTTCATCTGGCATTGAGACAGCTTCAGGTCGTGAGCTGTCCGCTCGGAGAGGGTAATGTGCTCTCCTGCTTTCAGGTCTGATTGGAACAGGCCTATCTGGGCTAAAAGAGCGTCTGTCCGGAGACTTTCCTTCACCCTCCGAGTCTGATTCCGAGACAGTGATGAAGCGAGAAGTTTCAATTCTCTTTGAGGCGTTCTTGAATTTTCATGCCTCTGGCAAGGTATCTTTTTGGATGTTCTCCCATATGGCGGGGTCATAGTACCGGTGGAATTCTCCATTTATGTAGTGTCGAACCCATCCTGTCGGAACAGGGTAATGAGGAGATGGTTCATGACCCTCCACTCCTTCTGTGACTGGAGATTGGAGGAACTGTTGGAGAAGCTCTTTCTCAGTCTCTTTCTTTTCAGGCTGACTTGGGTATACCAGTCTTCTGACTCGGCCATATTCCAAGTTGCACACTTCTCGGCGAGACCTATTCCATCTTATTCTTTCTACCCAGGGCAGTGGGGCAGTCCGGATTTCGCTTTCTTGTCTCATTGTTGTTGATTGACGAGTTGTGGGCCATGAATCCAGTATGAATGGCCGAAGACTGGTCAAGTGTGGATGTTCAGGTTCGAGTTCTTCATCACTGCCTTGCCACCCGACTTGTTCACCTGATTTTTCTACATTTTTTATCAGATGTCCTGTCCACCCGATTGGATCTGACAAATCATGTTCATAGTTCTCATCTGAAAACTCTTCTCTTTCGGATTCCTCAGTACATGAATCATCAGAAATGTAAATGACTCTACAAGATGCGGATCCTTGATCTTCTTCTTCTTTTTCTTCCTCTTCTTGAGGGGGATTGGGAGATGGAGTTGTGTCATTTGGCTGACTGGTAGAAGGAGTTTCAGCTGCCCCCTGTCCTTGGCGGGCGTCCTCCTCTTCCATGATTATAGCTTCCCTTGTTTGGTTGACCAATTGGCGCACAATTTCGCTCAAGTCTTCCAAGGTAAGCTCAGGATGACCAGGGATATTAGAGATGTGTATGTCGAGATTTACTCTTCTGACTTGCTGTCCTTCTAGATCCGCTGGGTTTACTTGGTATTCGGGATCCAATACGAACTCGTAGTCGTACTGGATTCCGTCATTTTCTTCATCTGAACCGTATCCTGCCCCCTGCTGTGACTGAGGGTTTTCAGGGCGCGGGCCGGGAGTTGTTGATTGTGGTTGAGAAGTTTCGGGTTGGGGTTGCGGCGCTTCGTGCTGTGGCCGCGGTGCTTCAGGTCCATGGGATTGGACTGGGGTGATTTCCGGTTGCGGTTGAGGTGGATTTGACTGTGGTTGAGATACCTCAGATTCATCCTCCTGATCATCACTTGCATCTTCACAGGTGATTCGGTAGCAAGAACTAACATTCCGAGAGGATTCACCTTTTGATGCCTTGTTCTTCTTTTGGTTCTTCTTGTTTCTCCTCTGGTAAACCAAGAGAGGTTTGGTTGTACCTTCTTCTTCTGGTAATTCGTTTTCTTCAGAGAGGTAGAAAGCGTCTTCCTCGTCAGTTAGCTGTAGTTCTCGCAAGAGTTCGCTTGTTGTTTTCCCCTCGGTGGCGGCTATAAGGGTCGCTAATCCTTCGGGAAACATTTCAGTCCATTCGGGTTGTGGCCGGACCGACATACGTGCATTCTTCCTATGGGCTTTCTTTTCTTTGGACTTGCCCCGAGACTTGGGAGAAGGTTCATCATCGTCCGTCCATTCTGCTATCTTAGCTGCACGACGGCTGGATTTCCTTTCTCTAGGGCTCTCAGGTTCATCACTGCTGATGTACCGAGATGATTCGGAGGGACCGACTCCAGGGTTGTTGTCATCATCAGGCCTGAAAATGTGCTGGGCGGCTTCGGCTACTTCTCGCATGCGAATGGCTTCAGTAGGATGATTGCGCACAAATCTTTCACGACTCCTTCTCCATGTAGGATCAGGATCCATGATGGGATATTCCAAGTATCGCATGAGCGTTTGAAAATTTTCTGTTGCGAACCGGAAGAATGCTGGCTCACTATTCCTCAGATCCTGGAGATATGCGTGTAGGTCGATGCCTTGACGTCTGGTGATTCCTGTAAGGGCCAGTGTTTCTTCCACCAAGGGGTTGGTTGGCCTGCGTGGTTGATTTCGGTTCGGGTTAGGAGCATTTCCTCCGTTTGGGCTGGTACCGGTATAAAAGGAGGTACCGGAAGTATTAGGGTCAAGATTATTGTTGTCATCCAACCCGAATATGCGTCGAGTGGTCTCTGCAACCTCTCGCATGCGAGTAGCCTCGACAGGGTGACTGCGTATGAACCTTTCGCGATCCGTTCTCCACGTGGGGTCAGGGTCGACCATGGGATACTCTATGTGTCTCAGGAGCATTGGAGAATGTGCTGCTGCAAATCGGGCAAACGCGAGTTCGGTGCTCATCAGGTTTCGTAGATAATTATCCAAGTTAACCATCCTGTGCCTTTCGACTCTCGCTCGTGCTGCCATTTCCTCAACTGTAGGATCCAGCTGACTTGCTGACTCAGTCTGATCGGAAGCTGGGCTACCTTCTCGGTTTGAGTTGGTGCTGATGTGGCGAGAATTGCCAGAGGTATTGGTTGAGTTCCTTCCGTCACTGTTATCACCGCTGGATGGAGTAGGATGCCTTATGTTGTCGAAAATCTCAACTACCTCTCTAATCCGAGCGGCTTCGGCGGGATGGTCTCTTGTAAACCTTTCTCGCCTTCTTCTCCAGGCTGGATTGGGTTCACGATGTGGGTGCTCCAAGCAACGAGTGAAAATTTGGGTATGACTTTCCACTATATCCAGGAATTCTGGGTCATCCCGAATTAAGTGGTTGAGGTATGAGAAGACATCAATAGTTTGATTCATGGAGAGGCCTTCAAAGGCGTCCGAGACATCTTCCAATGGGCATCTAGAGCCAGGGTCTTCATCATAGTATACACGCAGTGGCGGGTCAGTCGATTCGCAATCTCCGGTATAGAACACACTTATTCTTGAGTATCCGTTGCTGGAGGTGGGAGCTCCGGGATTAGGTGTTCTGGGATTGGGAGTGCTTTCATTCTGTAAGGTTTCTCCGGTAGTATTATTCCCGGAACCTGTTCCTTGTTCTTCCTCACTGCTATTGCTTTCTTCCCCGTCGTGAGAAGTTTTATGACAAGAAGCCGTAGCAGTGTTGGGTTCGTCGCTTGGTGCGTTTGATGTGAAGATGTGCCTTGCAGTTTCGGCAATCTGCCGCACCAATGCGGCTTCAACAGGCTGACTTCGCACAAAATATTCGCGATTTCTGACCCAAATAGGACTTGGGTCGTTGTAAGGGTATTCCAAATACCGCATTATCATCTGGAGATTGGTGTTCGCGAATCTGAAGAAAGAAGCTTCCCTTCTCCTCAAATTTTGCAAGTATCTGTGCAGTTCAGCACTCTGACGCCTTATATCTTCTGTCGAGGTAGCAGGAGTTTCGTTCAGAGGATGGGATGGTTCATGAGATTCGCTTTCAGAGTCCGAATCATCGTCCCAATTGATGCTGATGTGGAGTGAAAACCCGGAAGGACCGGCACCTGAATTATCGTCGTCGCTGTCATCATCACTCGCAACAGAAGTCACGATTCTGTGGAAAGTGGCGGCTACCTCTCTCATACGGGCGGCCTCAGCTGGGTGTTTTCTTATAAATTTCTCCCGCCTCCTTCTCCGGACTCGGTCAGGATCATGTTCGGGGTGTTCCATGAAACTGCCCCATACTTCAGCATTTTCGGTGTTATCCGATATCATGTCGATGAATCCTGGATTATTTTGTTTCAGATGACTGAGGTACGCAACCACCCCAGCCGATTGATGTATAGTGAGGTTTTCGAGCGCAGGGGTTAGATTTAGAATGGGCTCTGAGGAGTTGGGCCCTCCTGTGAAAAATATACGCGCATTTGGGTCTACATCATTGGGACCGAGCTCACCGGGTCTTCGCCTGGGATTCCGCCTAGAGCCAGCTCTTTCTTGTGGCGGTGGCGCTTGTGGCTCATTGTTTGATGATTCACCTTTATCCTTTTCATCATCGCTGTCATCATCGGCAGTAATATGACGGCAAGATGCTGAGGGCGCGTCATCATCATTGTCTGAATCGGATACGTACGCGGGAGTCTTTCCATTTCTCAACTCCTTCCGTACTATCTCAACAGCTTCTCTCTCAAAATCCTCAACAAATTCACTAGCAAACATTGAGTGCACAGGATCCATAACATATTTGAAGGTTCTGGGATCAGAGACCCTTAAATCCTTGAGGTAGGAGACATAGAACTCTACCATTTCATCATGTTCGTATTGCCAAGAGTCGTGTGGTTGTTCCGGCGATCTTTGTTGGCTTGTCTCTACTTGGTTGGAGGTTTCCACCATCGGTCTTCCAGTTCTTACTTCCCTTAGGTGCTGCCTATAGCCATACATCCATGGCTCTTGATTGGCTTCTGGGGAACTGGGTTCTGGGGTGATTTCACCTTCTTCAAGGCCAGTACCTTCAGCCTCTTCTTTGAACATTCTTGCGATAGCCTCTTTTTCATAGTCTTCCAACTCGGAGGAATCTTCCGGATTCAGCATGTTGTGAAACTCTTCAGGGGCTATCATTTTCAAGCTCTTGAGGTACTGGACATATGCATCAATCAACTCTTCTCGGGTGGAGCATCCATTATCACCGGGCTTGGGACGCAACCACCGACCTAGGCCTCCTTCGAAAAACGGAGTCTCTTGTCGTGGTTTCTCACGTGCATCCAATACCTTGGCATGCTCGTAGGCGATCTGGTCGTTGGTCATGGCACTGACCGCACTCACGCCTATTTTATCCCATCCATTGTTCACAATGATATCAGCGGCCACCTTTTTCACGGCCAAATGCTCGATACCATCACGATCCAAGTCAGTGGCATTATCTATGGCTTCATCCACTTTCAGTTCGTCTTGGAATAGGTCAAAGTCTTGGACTTTCAAGTCCATTAAGAAGTCGATGTAATCAGACACCGCTTCGAATGTCACTTCTGGTGGCGACTCATCGTCAGAGTTGTCATTGAAATTGAGAGCAGAGGTTTGAATTATGATCCTTTCGGAATCACTATCGTTTTCTACCTCGGATTCATCAGAGGCACTTAGATGCCGGCAGGTTTCTGCAGTCTCCGTGCTTTGAGGTTTCTTGAGTGACACTCTCAGTTGATATTTGCCAACCAGCCATGCGGCCAGCAACTGATCGATATCATCTCCTTTCATCAATTCGTGGACCCACCACATGGGATCCGCCAAAATTTCCGTTTCTAGCTCGGGGTGAAATATAACCGTGCGGTACCAAGTGGCCAATTCTCGCCACTGTTTTCGTGCTCTTAGAAACATATTCATCCTTTGCCGGGTGGGGAGTTCGCGGGGTTCTACCTCCTGGTAAAAGACACCATTTCTTGCGGTCGACCCCTCACCTCTCAAGAGTGATGACGGAGTCGCAACAGCTGTTTCTTCCGTCACATGTTTATCTTCCACCTCTGTTTCTTCAGATGGTTGGACTGCATCATTTTCGGCATTTTCATAGAAATCATCATAATTTTCATTGCCAATCTCCTTCACCCTCAGTATCAGAGGTCGCGAAGACATTGCAGCATGCACCGGCGGCACCACCACCTCTTTCTTCGTCACTACTGAAGTGACAATCAAAGTCATAGTTGTTATCCATGTCATCACGGGGAGGACTGGAACCAGGCCATGAATATTCATCTTCGAAGTAGCGTTCTTCCGGCCCTGAAGTTTTAGCTGGAGTTTTGGTTGAAGTGGTCGCCATTTTAGCCGCCGCTGCCTCCCTTTCTCTCCTAAGCTTTGTCGCATTTATGGCTTCACTCATTAGACCAGACACGTGCTGGGCTAGAGTCTGTATCACAGAAGGAGGGAGTTCAGGTTGTCCTGCTTTGTCTTCCACAAGCAAGTTGAAACCCAAATTGTTTAGGTTTAAACCGCCGTCCTCACTTTGACATTCTCTGGGAATTTCCACATATACCCTTCTTTCTTGCCCATTGACGGTTACGGGAAGGATCATTAGCTCTGAATCCGGAGTCCCGGGACCTTGGTACCCGGAAGATTCTCCAGGCGTATTTGCCCGAGTGCTGGATTTTCTGTTTCTGCGGCCCCTGTGGGTTTTCTTGGTCTTGGTAGGGGTGGTCTCGGTTTGTGTTCCTCGAGACGATGATAACCCCATTTGACTGTACTGCACAGCCGCGGAGGGTGTCGATGTTTCTTGGGCTTGCTGACTTGACTGGTCAGGGGTTGACTGAGATGCCTTCTTATCAGAGAGATCCTCATTCCCCCGATCATTGCTGGAAATGTGACGACACGAAGCCGTCCAGAACTCTTCAGACTCCGCATTCTCACGTTCCTTTCTTTCTGTCACATCTTTCCAAGCCTTACCAGTAATTTTGGTAAAATCCCTGGGGGACAGAAAGTCAGCCAGGGTGGCTTGCCTTGGTCTTCCTTGAATATATTGTTCTTCGATCTCCTGAGACGCAACTTTCCTCCAGAACGGTCTGTTGTTGTTTGATCGTGCTACCGGGACATAACCGCGTCTCGGTTTGGGAGGCAATCTCGTTGGTATGACAACGTTTCTCGGCACGATGGGGGTGATGGCATTCTTCCATCTGAGCCTGGGTTCAGCTTGAAGCACCTTCAACTTCTTTTTGGTGCTCTTGTTGAGGCTTACACTCCAAGTGGTGGGTGGTCTGCCGTCAGAGCAAGCAGAGACGCGATTCGCGCTGGCAACTGGGGTTCTGGTTGGCCCAGCATGAGGTGCCGGCTCTTGCCTAGCGTCATCATGGAGTGGGATTGCTCCTTCTTGGATTCTTTTCTCGATCCAGTCCTTGAAAACATAACAGTCTTCAATACTGTGGCCTAAGACCCGGTGATATGGGCAATAGTTCGGGTGGTTGACCTTGTTTTCTTCTTCAGGCCTTTTGCACCTCGGGAGTCGTATTTCCAGCACTTTCATTGCTTGCTGGAACAACTTTTTGGTCTTTTCTTTCTTGAAAGAGTACGGTTTGTTTTGTAGCTCCTTCAAAGTCGGTCTTGGGGCACGGGTTTGTGAAGTCCCGTCTTTTTCTTCATCACTTTCTCCCCACTGTACACCACTCGTGCCTTCGACTTGATTGCTGGCCGCTTTTGTTTTCACGGTTTTGCTTTCAGCTTTCTTTGGCCTTTCCTTGGGGAGAGCATACATCAGGTTGATGTCATCCTCCATCCCTTCGAACTCAATGATTTTAGTCACTAAGCCCTCAAAAGTGGCAACGTTATGTCCTGCCAGGAGCACTTTCATAGGTGGGCGGATCCCATTCATGAGCATGCGGACCGCCTCCTTTTCAGAGATGTTTGACTGGCATCGCGTGTACATGTTTTCCCACCTCGCGACAAAGTCCGAGGCAGTTTCTCCTTTGTTTTGTTTAGTGTTGACCAAACTGGTCAAAGTGACACGACGAGGTGTGACTCTGAATCGGGTCTTGAAAGCGGCGACCATTTCTTTCCAATTCTTGATGCTGTTTTCCTCCAACGAAGCATACCATTCAAAGGCTACTCCCGTTAGACTTTGAGGGAATTGCCTCAGCAACCATTCCTGTCTTCTGGTGGTGTCCCCACAGGATGTTAGAAAGTGGGACAGATGTTGATCAGGAGTCACTTTGCTGCCGACTCCTTCAAACGGCTTGAATTTTGGCACAACATAACCCCTTGGGTATTCAACCTTGTCAAACCTCTCAGGATATGGTCTTCCTGTGAAGTTATTGGGGAATTGAGGTCCGTCAACTCCCAAGTACTGGAATTTTTGTTCCATCTGTTTTCTCATTTCTTCCATGAGGTCAATTGGATCGACCTTGGAAACATTCTTTTTACCATATGACCCCTCATCAGAGGTTTCGCTTGAGTCATGACTGGATTTGTTCTTTCTTTTCTTCTTGCGCTCGGGCACCGAGTGTCGGGCGCTTCCTTGCTTTGAAGTGACTGGGTTTGAGCTTGGCCATGCTCCTTTCTTGGCCATGTATTTCTGAATCTCCGCACAGGCTTCAGCTATGCGGACATTGTCGACTTGCAACTGTTTTAACTTCTTGTCTTTTTCTTCCAGCTCCTTGCGGAGCTGGGCAACTTCTCCAAGGACTTCATTTTCCTCGTCTGCACTTCCATCAGATGCTTCATCTCTGTTCGAACCGGGGTTTTCTCCCCTATCTTCCTCCTCACCAGCAGAGTGATCGCTGGCTTGGTTGACCCTTTCTTCTGTAATGGGCTCGGGAATCCGGGGACGATTGTTTTTCTTTGGTGGGGCGGAGGCAGAAGCTTTGCTTTTCTGGCTCCGGGTTTCAACTGGTATGCTCTCGGACTGTGGGGGTTCCTGAGAGCCAGTTCCAACCATGTGAACTTCAGTGAGGTCATCATCATGATCGACATCAGTATGAACATGGTAAACAGACGCAGATCCTGCACCCTTTCCTTTCTTGGGCACGCGGACCTTCTTTCCTGGGGCTTGCGTCATGTATGACACAACGTCAGACAATTCGGAGGTTTTCTTCCTCCTTTTGTTTTCTCTCGGGAGCTCGGCACCTTCCGTCTGGGAATCGGAAGCGTGTTTGGGCTTCCGGGTTCAAACAGCCTTTCCCTTGGCCTTCATGTCTTTGGAATTGGGCTTGAGGGGAGGGAAAGTAAGCCGGTCGAAGACCGAGGGAGGTGTGGCTCCAACTACCTTCTCTGAGGCACTGTAATCAGCATCTCCGATCCTGGTATCCTCATAGTAGGGGAAACGAAGGCGCTGAAAGACTGGGAACCGGAGCCTCTCCTTGATTGAGGGCTTTTGGGTATTCTTGGCAGGTATGGCGAAGGCTTTGCGGGCTCCGCGGAGTTTCTTGACTATCTTGTATGCAGCATGGATGGCTTCCACGGCTTGGTGCTTCTTGGGAGTGGAAACCACCTCAACCTTCAGAGGAGCATACTGGGGTAGTTCCCAGTCTTCGCGCAGGCGCGGACCGTCAGAATTCTTCTTCACAATGCGGAGAGGAGCGAACGCATTGTTCAGAGGCAGATCAGTGTCAATTTCCTCTTCCTGGGCCAGGCGGAGGGCTTGAGACCTCGAGAGCCTGACTCGGGTTTCCTTCGCCTTCTTGGGAGCGAGAGAAACTTTGAGACGCTGGGCACCAGCCCCAGCCTTCTTGTTGAGAGAGATGGTTGCAGTCACGGGCGCTTCACCAGCAAGCGCGGTCAGAGGCACCTGGATGGGCACAGTGAGAGTCCCAGCCACCGAGCTGCTGGCCTTCTTGAGGTGGGCACCACTCACAATTTCGCTCCAAGTCACCATGTTGATCGTTGGTTGTTGGTTTTGAGTGAGTTTTCCTGCAAATGGAAAGCACTTAAAGTTAACGTCAGTATCTTTGTATATTTTAAACGTATTTCATATTATGTTGATACACTATGTCGATATGCCTGGTCCATTGATCATTCCCTGATGAGAGGAGAAAAATGTCCCACCGGGCGTGCCAGAATCTGTCTCGCACCTTTTTGGACCCTGATCCTCGGAAGGGGGAAATGACCGGATGCTCCCAAGGGGGAAAAAGATGTTGCGGACGAGATACCCCTCGATCGTTTCAAAACTCAGACATCGGCACTCACCTGAAAAGGGATGTGAGTACTGACGTGGTTTCGAACCTCTCGAGAGTTTGATTGTTTACTGCAGGTCCTTTTTTTCCAGTAGGCGCAAGCCCCTACTGTTAATTACCTCTGAACCAAGTCAAGAGCACCTCTAGATCGGGATAATCAATGGATTAGGCATAACAACTAGCATTCTAACGCTTTACCAAAAGATACTAACATTGAAGAACGCAAACAAATAGTGACATGAATAGAGCGAATGATGCAACCATGAGAGGATTAACATGATGCAAAACATGATGCAAAGAAATTTAATTCATATTTAAAATTCCAAAATTTCTGGGGTTTTAATCCCGGGTGGTTAACAATTAACCCTATTTTGTACATTTAATAATTTTTTGTTTTGTTCCCTTTAAACTATACGCACTGTAAGCTCAAAGAGGACGGACATAGACGTGTAAAGTTTCGGTGTTCAGATCATAGTAAAGCCTTAAATATTTTAAAACTTTAATTTATCAACGTTTTAAAACTTAGGTCTGTTTGTTGACATGTTAGAATCGAGGTTATCAGACATTTCTGGAAACTCAGGCATTAAGGCATATAGAGGTTCCGGTCCTTGAACGTGTGTCGATTCTGGTCAACTATTGACGTGTCGAATTTCTGGCCCTGTGACGTGCGAGAGTTAGGTTATAAAACGTTTTAAACTCTGGTATTAAGGCGTGTTTAGAAATTCTGGTCACTTTGGACATTTTAAACTTTGGTCTTCATATGTTCTAGAATTTACCGAATTCTGATTTTCAGACGTATTTAAAGTTTGATCCCTGGATTCAGAAAGTTTGTATAGGATTTTGTTTCTGGATTTGTATTGCTTTTGGATTTAGGTCCGGGTCCTGAGTCTGGATTTTCTGGATCTGGATTTGATTAGGATTTTCTGGACTTGGATTTAATTTGGGTTTGGATCTTCTGGGTTTTGAGTTTAATTTGGGTTTGGATTTCTTTTTTTTTGGAATATAATTTGGGCTTAGGTTTCTGGGTTTTGGATTTGATTTGAGTCTGGATTTTTCTGGATTTAAGTTTGAATTTTCTGGAGTTGGATTTGATTTGAGTTTGGGCTTTCCGGGTTTTTAATTTAATTTGAGTTTGGATTTCTGGATTTTACATTTAATTTGAGTTTGGGTTCCGGACTTTTGGGTTTGATTTGGGCTGGGATATCTTTAATTTGACTGTGGGCTTTATTTCCGGATTTCCAGGAATTTTGCACAAAATTTGTCCTTAACGGCGATTACCGTTTAATTGTACCTGCTGTCCAAGTCATCTTGAGGTACCTGCTGTCAAAGGGGTTCATGCCCTTACACTTTTATTAATTTTTGTTGTGGGCTGACTTTGAGTTATTTTGCACATTTGATATTTAAGGACTTTTGCTATTTTAATTTCAACTTCCCTTTTTGTTGAGAATTTGGCCTTGGAGTGTTATATAAAAGTGTTCTTCATAATTTTCTGGACATTTTGATATTTTATGGGAATTTTCTGAATTTTCTGGCTATTTTTAATGTATTTTTGAAGTTTCTGCGTTTTAGAAAGGTTCTGATTGGTCGGGTGAGAGAGCTGTTTCATGTTTGGTTGTCAGCAACTCGTTGCACCAACGGAGCCACAGGAGATCCGACGAGTCGCTGGGATTGTTTGGATTTGATTAGATCAATTGGTCTACGTCCAGGATCGTGCACCGAGCGTATTCAGTCCTCCTGGACTTAAATCCTTCTCCCTCCTCGTTTGACTGAGGTCGTGGGTCCATCTCTCGACTGGACTGCTCCAGTCGTGTGCTACTGACGGATTCCGGCAGCCGCAGCACTCCTAGCTAGCTTGTGGAGCTTCGTGAGGACGTCTTGAGTTCCTTTCCACCGTCCATTTCTGTTGCGCATCTCCTTTCGGGCTTTTTGAAGTCGACTCAGATCAGGTCCGACAATGGCTGAGGCCGCGACGAAATGACGGTCTTCGACAGGGATCATCTACCAGTAACCGTTCCCTGAGTATCGTGGGAGTCCCCTGAACTTGTTTGTAGTCTTAATTAGAGTTGCGCTTTTAGATTTGGGGTATTTTCGGCCTTAGTCTTGGTCGGGTCTGACAAGAGCCTGAGACAAGGGTGAACCGGCAGCTTCGACAATGTCTTCCTTGTTAAGAAAAGGTTCCTTGAGCATCATGTGAGTGCCATAAGATCATATATGATGCCAATTTTTATTGAGCTTGTCATTTTGTGATATTTTACCCAAGGTTTTGTGTCGGTCTGGTTTTGATTTGGCAAAACGGCAAATGGGGGCCAAATTGAGTTTAGTGAACAACATCCTTCCTAATTAACAATGATTTTAAACATAACCTAACTGTTGGAATGTTAATTTGGATTTCAGGCATTGATATGTCACTGTATCAATTATATGGGCTTATGTTAATTTGGTTTAGTGAAAATTGGGAGGCATCAAGCTTTGAAGAGATCTTTTATACTTATCCAGACTATAGGCACACCATGAATACTATCCACTGTCCTGCTTCCAAAATTTATGTGTTAGAATATGGATAGACATCATCAGTTCATTTTTGTTTGTTTAATATTTGCTTTGCAAACGAGATCAAAAGTGCATTATCCTCTTATTTGAAACAATTGAATTTCTTTTCTTCCTTCCCCTTTTATTTATGCAAGATGCAACATGAAACGCACAAATTTATTTCTATTGTTTCTTTTTTTGTGAGTCAATACATGATTTTAATCTAAGGACTCACATATACTGTATTGAAAAGACATAATCTATGTGATCTTTACTTTGCTTTCTTTATACAGAACCCATGCTTACTAATGATGTCATGGAGAATAACGAGACCATGCAACCTTACTTATTGATACTATTAAGTTGACTTTGGTATTAAGAATAAATATTTTGTAACACATGACCTTAGGCACAACTTTTATATTACTGATATGAATGACCTTATTTACAGATGAAACAGCAGGATGAGCAAATATGAATATGCATTTTTTATAATCCATGACATGGAGTTAAATCAGAATGCAAGTCCTTCTTCTTCCTTCTCTTTTTTTTTTTTAATGCATTTGTCGTTCTTTTTTTTTTATGGTCAACTTGTCTATGAGATGTAGTATAAACGACTTATTCATCATTTTTATGGAACCAGTCACGCATATACCCAAATACTAGCTCACAGGCGAGAAATTTGAGTATATTTGTGACTAGTTTATAATGCAAGTGATTTATTCATTTTTTTATTCATGAAACCAGTCATGCATATACCCAAATACTAGCTCACAGGCGAGAAATTTGAGTACACTTATAACTGGTTCACGTATTGAGTGTTATTCATGATGAACTATGCACTTTTCTATAAGATCAGCTATATACACACCCGAACACCTGCTCATGGGCATGAAATCCAGGTATGTATACTACTGTCTTGCTTATTGACACTATACATGATTATGATGCCTTATGATAAATAGAAGAAAGCAAAAAAAAAGGAAACAAGGAAGACAAAGAGAAATGAGAAAGAAAATCAGATACTGAGCTGCCCCCTCCTTTTTTTTTAAGCTCAATTAATTAAAGAAACAAGAAAAATTTGGCCTACTATGATTAAAGAAAGACTGATTATAATCTGTATACAGAGATTTATGAGATAGAAAAGAAAAAAGCATCCTCAAAACGATTTTATTGAAGTTGAAACAGAATAATACATCATTCTCTTTTTTTTTTACCTTCTTTGTTTAAAAGTTCTAATAAACTACAAAGTGTCGGCTAGAATATAAAACTGGGGGGGGGGGGGGGGGTTCTTCCTTCTGATGCCTTCTCTTTATATAGCTGATTTAGCTAGGGTTTGCCTCAGCTGGTGTTGGTGCGTGTCATTTTCTCCATGCTTTGATGTATGATGGAGAGCTGTGATTCACTAACAAGCTTGCCGCCTCAATTTCACATATCTCCTTTCACTCTTGTATTCTACTGTTCAATTACACTGTCCAATGGCTGTGTGACACTTGGCACATGACGCATGGGGCCCATGGGGCTTATCATTGAGTGTGTGAAGACATGTTTATACTCCAGTCTACTGGGTGTTTTCTTGGAGGGGAGGGTTGGCGCCAGCATTATTGAAGACAGGTGGCTTCTTATCCATCCTTTGATAAGCAATAGAGGACTGAGATGTGGACAGAGGGAGTACTCGCCTTTCACACATGGGTGCAAGGAACGGACTCTAGGTCTGACAGGCAACAGAAGATGCATTGCATCCTTTCCAGTGTGTGGATTTCCTGTGACCTCATACAAAGTTGCAAGATATCTAAACTTTTATATGAGATTCGTTTCCACAATCCGAAGGGTCTCTTAATCATTTTGCTTCACCAATATTTTATCCTTTCTGGCCATATTGATGATTAATTGATATCATATCATCAATGTTTAAACACACTCCACTTTAATCCAAAGAATTTTCTTTTCTTTGAACTATCCTATTTTGCCTTTTGCTTCTAACAGAAGTAATACATTCATAGGTGATATGTAGCATCACTGCTTTGTATACCTGATTTTGAAGCTATATATCAACTTTGTATCAATTTGATGCCTAACCACATGTAATCCCTTACTTGATTGTTGGTGAGAACCAATCAGGGGCAAAATGGGTATTAGTTCTTTAAATTCACTCAATTATGCTTCTGATTCTTTGGTTTGTTCCTCTTATTGACAGATCTGCCCTTGGCAGAGATGAGTGTCACGCCTGATGGGGTTATTTCTCACTATCTGTCTTTGATTGGTTTGTACATGGGGGAAGTATGCCAGTGTAACATCTCACCATTCATCAGCTGGTGTTGGTGTCTCTATCTCGAAATACAGGGTGTAGATCTGATAACAAGACGCGATATACATCATCAATCCTTCTTTTAACATTCGAGTGGGCCCAAATTTGTCTTTTGTTCCCTCTCAACCATCCAAGGACTACGAGATAACAGCAAAGCTTTTCTCCCTCCCTCTCTCCTCATGTCAGTTGGTACGATCATCAGGCTTTCCCAGGTTTAGGTCCCCTTTTTCAGATTGTAGACTGTTGACGTGAGGAAGAGATGCTCTCCAGTCAGTGTTTCGCTTTCCTTTTCCTTCACTTTTCTCGCACTGGCCGTCTCCAGTTGCTTGTGAGCACGAAATTGGGGTTTTACACAGCTACTTTCCTGCCTCACGAGCAAAAACACATAATTGGCCAAGTACAGGAGATAGTCACCAAGGAGAATTCAAACCCCCATTCTCCTTTTTTCTGCTATCGCTCTTGTCTGAGCTTGCTTCGCCACGACCAGTGGCATCCTCCCACTTTCTTGCAAAATAGATCCTGATTAGTCCGTCGAACTTCATCCCTGACCCATCACAAAGCTTCATAGGTGATTCATTTTATCATTTACATCTTGTTTTTGAACAATTTCACAATTCTTCTTTTTCGTTTCTCACTCCTGGTGCCGTCGAATTGTTCTTTCCTAGTAGCTTTTTCCTTTCATTTCTGGTGTTGCTGGACTCATGAGATCGTCACCGACTGGGTGGTAAAGTTGATTTAGCGAATGGTGGTGTAGAGCGGCGACAGAGCTCCTTTCTTCGCCGGTGTCACCCCCTTTCTATTTCGAGTAAGCTTTTTTCTAAGCCTTTCTTTTATTTTCCCTTTTTTTTTTTTTTAACCGTTAACGGTAGTTGGGACCCGCGCTTTTCAGCCAATCGCGTGCTGACACGTGTCCAACTCGAGTCTGGTTTGACCGAGCCAATTGAGCTCTGTTTGACTCGCATTTACACGTCTGCGCGTGTGCCTGGATCCGACGCTGTGCGTCTGGGTTTGAATTTGAATGGGCCAATTTGATTTAGGCTTAATTTAATTCAACAAAGGCCCAATTTGATTAAATTGTGTAGGCTGATTTTGGATAATTGGCATAGGCCTTAGCTTTTAATCACATAATATGCAAACTTAGCCTGGTAATGAGCCCAAGTTTGCATAAATGCACTTGTTTAGTTGTTTCCGGTGTAGAATCGTCCGTACTTGCCATTGTATCGGGTCCCGTCCATATGTTGGAATTTTATACTGCTTAGCTTTAAGCAATTTGACTGGTGTGGTCATAGTACGGGGATTTAGTGCGGGATTTGACACGGATTCTTAGGAAAATGCATTAAGGTATGACCATCATGCAATTCTTGTTGTAATTGATTAATTAATTAATCCATTAATTTTGTGGGTATTGACATATTTCACATAATCCTGATTAATTAATTAATAAATTATTTAGTGGGGTCTTTGGCGTGGAATTTGGTATGAAACTCTAGAAAATGTATAATGTTCGACCATCATACAATTTCCATTTTTTTTGTATAGTTAATTAACTAATTAATTATGTGAGTTTTTGGCATTTTTTTCACATAATCTAATTAATTAATCAATTGTTTAGTAACTTGGCGGGTTTTGGTTTGAGTCTCTTAGAAAAGTGCATGGCGTGCACCTTTTACACAATTTTTTGGGTCCTCTATATTTAATTAATTAATTAATTAATTATGTGAGCATTGGCATATTTCACATAGTTTAATCAATTAATTAATTATCTTCTGTGGGTTTTATCGTCTTGTCTGTGGATTTTGCAGGTCATTGTTTATGAATTTTTGTTTCATCATATGACATCTTCCATTTCTGCAGGTTTCTCCAAATATTCTATCGTTTCTTCAGATGGCAAAATTTGGAGGCAAACAGTGTGTCACATGTTGTCTACTAATTTGTTTTGTTGCAGGCCTAGGGAAATACAACTTTGGTCATTTCCACTTCATGCTTGCAGAAGATTCTCCAGCCGAAGGCGAGTCATCGCAGACACCTTCCTATGGGCCAGAGAGTTATAGATTTTGGGCCACATATACAGGTATGTGATATCCCTTTGACTTTTATATTTCCTCTTGTATGTGCTCAGGCTTATAAAATCATTATGTCAGGCGTTCCCGAGCCTGAGCTTGAGTCAGAGTCTAAACTCGAGCCTATATCTGATCCTTTGACTCCTGAGGACGATCCGGATTTATCTTCGTGTCTTTCGCCGGAGTATCCCGAGGAACTTGCAGAGGAGGAGGCTCGCGCAGAGCTGAGGAAGAGATGCCGCAAGGATTCTCCATCTTTAGAGGAGGTATCCCGCTATGAGCTGCGGCCAAGGCTGGGAGAGGGATCATTTGGCGTCAGATTATCCATGGAGCCTCCTTTGCTCACACCTTTTACAGGTATGTCCTTTTCTTTACATTTCTTTTTTTTTTTGCTTCGTGGTATTGTCTCATGTTTTGTGTCTAGGTACTTCATGTTCTGGATTGTGGGGTAGTGCTCTTATTGCCGAGTCTAGTGCCAGTGAGACAGAGGTGACGACTTCGCAAGAGACTATAGGGGTAGTTACGGCATCAATTATTGAGCCTGATGCAGAGGCTAGTGAGATTGTGCCCGCTGAGGCTGAGACTGGGGGAGTTGAGGTGGAGATGGTAGGGATAGAGACACTGGAGGTGCCATTTGAGGAGATGTTATACCCCCGTTCAACTATTCCTGCTCCATTTATAGAGGATGAGGACCCGGTTTCGGATGATTCCCTGGCTATTGTTCCTGTGACGGTATTGGGATACGAGCCGGCCCCTTTACCTCAGATTCCTCCTATACTTCGAGGGTTAGGTACTGTACTTCCCTTATCAACTGTATTTTACTTGTTTTGCTTTTCCTGGCATTCATTGTGAGTCAACTACTTTGCAGGGCGACTTCCTCCTTGGCTAGGGGCCTTCGATGTTGACCTATGGGCCTCAGGTTTACGGCAGCTATGCCGCCAGTACCAGTTCTCGGCTTTGAGCTTTGCTAGCATAGGCGAGCTCTCAGGCGCTATCCCTGACGTGGAGCTGGAGATTCAAGAGAACGTGGGACCAGAGACTCGGGAGGACGTGGAGCCGGAGACTCAGGAGAATGCTGCTCTTGTTGTTCAGCCTTCCTCAGGTACCCTTAGTTTTATGGCTCTTGTGAGCATAATCAAACAAGGTGAATTTCTTGTTTGTTGACCTTTCCTTTTTTTTTTGCAGGGAAGGATATGATTAACGCTTTGTTTGATGATTGTGATCTCCAGACTCTTCACGACATCATCATGACAGATGTGGATATGGGGACAGTGCCTTTGTCAGAGGTGTTACTGGATTACCCTGAGTGGGCGGCTGTCTTATTGGGTGTGGACCCCATTGGCTTTATCCCGCCTTCAGATGTTGGGACCAGCCATGTTCCTACATCAGGGGTCATGTTGACGGATTTGTCTGGTCCTGAGGGTGTGGGATTTGTGCCACCCGGTGGGACTGATGATGATGAGTTGATGTCAGAGGACGATGACATGGAGGGTGCAGCTGTTGATGTCGTGCTAGCCCTCCCTTGTCCTGGGGTCCCCTTTGTGGATAGTCCGGTCGGCAGCGGAGATACAGAGCCGATTTCAGGGGACACTGAGCCACTTTCTGGAGGTAGTGGTGGGACTGAGCCTTATCTTCAGGATGAGCCTGAGGTCGAGTCGCCAGCTTTTTGATATCTTTGAGACAGGATAGAGATTTACGGAGTTGTTGCACTCCTTGTATCTTCCTTTATCGCATTTTCAGCCTTTAGTTAGCCATGACATTATGCTTGTCTTGTTTTGTATGACTGTATGAGACCGGATATCTGTAGTGCTTTGCTTATGCTTTTGTGATATCTTTCTGGATTATATCTTTCTACGTTTCTTAATCTTGTATATCTTTTGTGATATTTTCCCCCTAATCACAGAGCGATTAGTGCATGAGAATCAAACGCCTTTAGGTCAGAATCCTGGTGTCACTATCTCTCATTCTTTATTTAAACGTCGCGGCGACGCCGCCCTTTCTGCTTTGCTTTTTAGGGTTTAGCTTTTGCAGTTTCCTTTCACCATGTCTGTCTCGAACCCAAAACGTCCCCGAGACACCTCTAGTTCTTCGGTGGCGAGCCCAGGCCCGACTGTTCCCAACTGGTCTTTAGTCCCTGACAACCGCTATCTTTTTCGGGATGCCTAAGCCTTTGATTGTCACATGCATAATACCGGAGGCGATCGGCGCCCAATGGCCGACTGTTTTTTCTTTGCTCCTGATGGCGCCATAGCGGGTCAGCCTAAGTGCCTGCTTGATGGCTGGTTAAATGCTTGGAACCTCAAGGGTTTGACTTTGCTCAATCCTCCTTTTTATCCTTCAATCGTGCGTTTGTTTTACGCCAATCTCAGGGTAACATTTGATCACTTCGGGGTCCCCTCTGCTTCCTCTTATCTATTCGGCAGAGAATTCCACATAGGGAGAGAGGATTTGGCCGCCCTCATCCTGGCCACCGAGAGTCTAGGTGGTATGGCTGTGTATGCCTATGAGTATTGGCCTCAGGGTTTTGGAACCTTTGGCGCTTGTCGTCGCTGGTTCAAAGCTCGTCCTTATGAAAGGGGTGCCGAGGTTGTTTCCACCGAGCATTTGCCCGCCCTTCACAGGTGTGTTTGAATTTTCATTCATCTTTTTTACTTGAGCATTGCTAACTATGCTGAATTTGTTTGCAGGGCTCTTTTCTTGGTTGTGACTCAAATTCTCTTTCCGCAAGGAAGTTTGACTAATCTCTCTCGGCCAGGGGGTTTGTTTTATCTTCGTCCGCTTATCCGTAAACATGACAGACCCGATCTGGCCAGCCTGATCCTTCAGCACATGCATCAGGCCGTGAGGTTCACACATGGGTGTCTGCCTTATGGTCATCTGATAGCGGCTTTAGTACATCGAACCCAGCTCCCAATGCCTGATATGTTGTGGGGAAGACCTGTATCCGAGAGGGACGTGGTGTACTGCCGCAATCTCCTGGATGTCTTGCCTTCTTTTGGGTGGGTTGGTGATCAGGACGGTCATTTGGTACCTGACCCCAATCATTTGATCAATGGCTATATCTTGCAGGAAAATGCTGCTGTGAACCAGTATAGTCCAATGAGAGAAGCTTCTCCTCCTTCGGATGACGGGTCTGCCATTGGAGATCCTCCACCGGCTCAGGTTCCATTGGACCAGCAGCTTGGGGAGTTGCACGCTCGTTTGGAGGCTATAGAGGTGACGCTCCAGTCATTGTCCGATGCTGTTAACAAGTTAGCAGGGAATGTGGCCCTGCCCCCTGCATAGGCATCTCCTTTTCGCATTTTCTCTTTTTGGATAACACTGTTTGTTGTCTTGGTCGTTTGGTTGACTGTTTGTTCTTGTCACTGGATCTTTCGTTTATTGATTGTAGCTTGTTTGTTTGGATAATGATATATCTGCTTTAAGGTGAATTGCAGGAATATAGCTTGGATATATTTCAGGCATATGGGGTCTTTCTAGGTTATAACTGGAGTACAGTTCATAAGGTTATTGTTTGGATGTGTGTATATATCATAAGGATGCACACATGTATACCTATTTGAGATATGGTCTTAGACACAGCCTGTGGGATTTGTCATTTGCGCGCACTATAAGAATGTGCGTGCACATATAGCTATTTGAGGTATAGCTTCAGGCATGAACCGTGAGACTGTTACATATGCTTTGAGAATGTGCATACATGTATAGATGCTTGGGGATAGGGTTTCAGACATGGCCCGTGGGACTTGTTGTTTGAATATACGTATACGTCATAAGGATATGCACATACATAGGGCTATTTGGGATATGGTTTTAGGCATAGCCCGGAGGTTTATTTCCAGGATACTCACATATGCTATGAGGATATGTGGATATGTATAGCTATTTGAGGTATAGCTTTAAGCATGAACCGTGGTATTGTTGTTTGAATATATGCATATATCATGAAATATGCATATAGGTATAGTTGTTTGAGGTAAATCTTAGGCATAGCCGGTAGGACTGTTATCTGGATGTATGCGTATGTTATGAGAATATACGCACACGCATAGCTATTTGAGGTATAGCTTCGAACATGAACCGTGGTGTATTGTTATAGGGATATGTGGCTGTTTGAGGTACAGCTTAGGCACGAACCGTGGTATTGCTGTTTGGATATATGCATATATTATGAAATATGCATGTAGGTATAGTTGTTTGAGGTACAACTTTGATCATGAACCGTGGGATTTTGTTGTTATTTGGATATATTGTTAGGTGTAAGGGTCGATTTATGAGGTCATGAGACAAATCGCCCTTAAGATCCCTACCTTACTAGGGAACGCGGTGGGTTGGTGAGGCTCACGTCCTCAGATATGCTTCATGGGGCGTGTCCTCGGTACTTTCAGCTACCACAAAGGTTTGAGCCTCCTTAAGCACCTTTTCGCTCTCGGGAACCACACAGGTTCCTTCATAAAGTGGATTAAGAAATTGTATCGGGTAAATGTTTATAACCAATGTATTCAGAAGCCACATAGTCTTCCTCAACACAGGTTGGGGTTTTAGACTCACGCCCTCAGATATGCTTCATGGGGAGTGGTCTAGGTATTTTCAGCTTTCCACACAGGTTTTAGCGTCCTAAAATACCCTTTTCGCTTTCGGGGACCACACAGGCTCCTTCATTAAGCGGATTTGAGGGGTGATTTTCACCGTGCTCCATGTATTCAGGAACCACACAGGCTCCCTCAACATGGAGTCTTTGTTTGGTAAGTTTCACCGGTAAGTTTCACCAATTTTGTGTTTCACAGTTGTGAGAACAGTTGAGTCATTTCCTCGTGGGCTTCGGCCCAGTTGGCAATAAAGTCTTTGTCTGGGTGCCGTCGAGGCTTTGTGTATTCCGGGGGCTGATTTTGGCTGTAATATTTCTTGAGGTATCTTCCATTTAGGACTGGTAGTGGGTGTTCTCCGTTTTCGGTGGCCAGGAGATAGGCTCCTCCATCATATACCTGGTCAACTATGAAGGGGCCTTCCCAGTTTGGTGCAAACTTAGGGCCGTGATGTCGGCCAGTGATTGGTCGCCTTAATGCCAATACCAATTCACCTTTCCTAAACGCTCTTGGTCTTGCAAGCTTTTCATAGGCCCGCGTCATTCGAGCTTGGTACAGTTCCAGATTTTGTTGCGCGATGAGTCTTCTTTCATCCATTCCGTCCAACTCTTGAAATCTGAGTTGTATCTGTTTGGTCATGGGTATTTCCGAGGCCATAGCTACTCTTAGTGAGGGTAGCTCGATCTCAATGGGTAAAACCGCTTCGGTCCCGTATACTAGAGAGTAAGGTGTGGCTTGGGTAGGAGTTCGATGTGTGATCCTATACGCCCACAATGCTTCCGACAGCTTGTTGTGCCAATCTTTCTGATTATCCCCGACCGTCTTTCGGAGGATTTTGATCAGTGTCTTGTCGAATGCCTCAGCTAAACCATTGGCTCTGGGGTTGTACACAGAGGAATATCTCCACTCAATATTGTGTTTCTTGGTGAATTCATCGACTCTGGTGTTCTTGAAGGCGGTCCCGTTGTCGGAGATGATCTTCCTGGGAGTGCCATATCTGTAGAGGATGTTTGTAGTGAAGAATTTCACTACATCCGAGGCTTTGACTTCTCTATATGATCGAGCTTCGGCCCATTTTGAGAAATAATCAGTTGCTGCTAAGATGAAGCGGTGCCCATTCGAGGCTGGAGGGTCAACGGGACCTATGATGTCCGTTCCCCATATCTCGAAAGGCCATGACACCACAGTCGGGTGTAACGCATTCGGATGCTGGTGTATGAAGTCTCCATGTATTTGGCACATGTGACATTGTCTGGAGAAGTTTTCGCAATCAGCAATCATTGTGGGCCAGTAATAGCCCAACAATTTGATGTGGATTCGCATCCTGGAACCCGATTGGTGGGATCCGCATGCCCCAGAGTGTATTTCTTTCATGACCTGGTGGCCTTCATTTCTGGTGATGCATCTTAACCATGCGCCATCATATGACCTCCAATATAGAGTGTTGTTGACATACACATATCTCAGAGCCCTTTTTCTGATTTGTTCTCTGAGTCCTTTGTTTGCGGGAAGTTTCCCTTGTTGGAAGAACTCGAGAAAGGGTTTTCTCCAGTCTTCGTCTTCAGTATCTTCGATAGTCATGGCTTGAGTGATTTCTCCCCATTCTTGTATGGTTTCCTCCTCCCAAGCTGCTACCTCCATGAACAGTGCGCTTTCTTCATTTTCTTCCAGAAGTTTTGGGAAGCAGGGAGAGAGCGCCCTTCTTCTATGAACCAAGATTTGAATCTCGTCTTGGTCGGGGTCACTGAGTTCATTGGCTAGGCGAGCCAAAGCGTCGGCCTTTCCATTCAAAGACCTAGGCACTTTCTCCAGTATGATGTCAGTGAATTTAGCCATAAGTTCGAGAGCTTTTTCATGATATTTTACCAATTCTGGTTTTCGTATTTTGAACTGTCCCTTTAACTGACTGAGTATCAACTGGGAATCGCCAAAAACTTTCATCTTTTCAACACCCATATCTAGAGCCATTTCAAGTCCCGCGATGAGGGCTTCATATTCGGCTTCGTTGTTGGTACGTGGTTCTGTTAAACTCAGGGCATATCTGATGATGCCCTTCTCAGGTGTGACAAAGATCAGCCCCACTCCGGCTTGTCGTTTGGGTAAATCTGGTTTCACTGCTGGTTGGATAGAAGAAGAACCATCGAAATACATCTTCCAGTATTCTTCTTGGCTATCTGTATGTAAGGTTTCTTCATCTGGAAAGTCGCATGCTAGTGGAGAGTCATCTGGTATGGGATGAGCGGCCAAGAAATCGGCCAATGCCTGCCCTTTGATCGCCTTTTGAGGTGCATAGGTTATGTCGAACTCCATTAATGCGACCGCCCATCTTGCCAATCAACCTGTGAGCATGGGTCGAGTCATGAGGTATTTCAGGGGGTCAGTTTTGGAGATCAATGTGACCTTGTGCGCTAGCATATAATGTCTGAGTTTCTTGATTGCAAAGACAAGGGCTAGACAATGTTTTTCGATTGGGGTATAGGCATGTTCTGCTCCGACTAGCATTCGACTGAGGTAGTAGAGGGCATTTTCCTTTCCTTCCTCATTTTCTTGGGCCAACAGTGCTCCTAGAGATCCATCCAATGCTGTGGTGTATAGGATGAGAGACTTCCCTGGGATAGGTGCTGCCAAGACTGGTGGGTTTAACAGGTATTGCTTAATATCTTCGAACGCCTTCTGACATTCGTCATCCCATTTGAATGGTACATCTTTCTTGGTGAGTCGAGTGAAAGGTTTGATTTTGCCTGAAAGGTTGGCGATAAATCTTCTGATGTACGCCAATCGTCCTTGTAAGGATCTGAGCTGTTTGAGTGTTTTAGGAGGCGGCAACTCCTGAATAGCTCTGATTTTCTCGGGATCGATTTCTATGCCTCGATGGCGCACCACGAAGCCGAGAAACTTGCCGGAAGAGACCATGAAGGCACACTTCAGGGGATTGAGTTTCAACGTGTGAGCTCTCATGCGATCGAACATTAGCCTGAGGTTGGCTAAATGCTCTTCGTATGAGTGAGATTTCACCACCAAATCATCGACATAGCACTCCACGACTTTATGTATCAGGTCATCGAAGATCTTGGTCATGGCTCTTTGGTATGTGGCACCTGCATTCTTCAACCCAAAAGGCATGACTTTGTAGCAGAGGATGCCAATCGGTGTGCGAAAAGCCGTGTGTTTTTGATCACTTTCATCCATCTTGATTTGGTTATACCCGGAATGTCCATCTACAAACGAGTAGACCACGTAGGAGGAAGTATGATCCACTATGATTTCTGTCACAGGTAGAGGAAAATCATCTTTCGGGCATGCTTTGTTCAGGTCTCGAAAATCCACACAGACCCGGATTTGTCCATTCTTTTTCTTGACTGGGACAATGTTGGCGACCCAATCAGGAGTTTCTTCTTCTCTTATGAAGCCGGCATTGACCAATTTCTTGACCTCAGCAATCACTTTTTCTTCAAGTTCAACCCTCATTCTTCGAGGACCTTGCTTTACAGGCTTGACTTCTGGATCTATTTTCATTTTATGAACAGCTACAGCGGGGTCTAGCCCTGGCATTTCACTGTAACTCCAAGCAAAGCAATCCCGATATTCTTTCAGGAGCTCCGTCAGTTTTCTTTCGATGTCTGGATCAAGAGAGGTACTGATGAAGGTAGGTCGAGGCTCTTCCTCGGTGCCCAGATTTACTGACTTGAGTTCATCAATGGTGTTTTGACCTCCTTCTTCCAATTCTTTCGGGGCATTCTTGACAGCTAAGATAAACTGTTCGCCTTCTGATATTTCAGGTTCAGCTTCGAGGGTTTCTTCTTCCCCCTCGGCTTCCGCTATGGTGACCCAATGACAGGTATGCCCTTGATTTCTGGCTCCCTTGTATCGAGACCCACCGGAGTGTGAGCCTTGATTCCTATTGTGTGGCTCTTCTGTTTCTGCTCTCCTTGTATAGGAGTGAGATTTCCCTTTTTGATATCTGCCACTTCGACTTTCTGCCCAATGATGCGACATTTGATCCTGCAATTTGAGGATCTCCTGTTGACGGGCGACCTCGCCTTGTGCACTTCGCCGACATTTTTCTCGGAGTTTGTCGTTTATCTTGTATTCTTTCTCCAGACTATTGGCTGTTTCTTGCCTTAATCGTTCTAAGGTGAGGATTTGATACACATGATATTGTTCTCTTCTTTGAGAAACTTTCCTTTCTTCCTGGTACCTCTCCCACAACCTTTCTAGTTGGGCGCGTAGGTCTGATTTTTCGACTATAAGGCGGGACATTTCGCACTCGAGCCTTTTATGGGACTGAATCAGATTCTGAAGAACATCTTGAAAACATTCTTTCATTTCTTCAATTGAGATCACCTCTTGTATTGGCAAGCCTCTGTCAGGACCATCTTTCTCATTGCTAGCTTCAGGATTCTCATTCTTTTCTTCTAACATGTCGGATATAGTGACCCTGTGGCATGTGTGCGATTGAGCATCTTCCGATTGGACTTGATTTTTAGCAAGGACGAGGGCTTCTTTGGTTTCCCTTACCATTCGGCTGAGTGACTCTATTTCCTTTTGGTGGGACAAATTTCTCTGAGACACTTGAATTATTCTATCCCTGTCTCTTTCACCAGCATCATGGAGTCGGACGATCTTCTGGCGTAGCTTGTTGACTCGCCGTTGGAGTTCTTTTATCTTCTCTCGGCATGTTTGATTCTCTTGTTCTTTTGCTGTTATCTGTCGGCAAAGATCTTGATTTCGGGCAATTAGACGTTCCATGGAGCGCTCAACATTTTGTTGCGAGCGAACCATCTCTTGGAAACGTCTTTGAAGCACATCAAACATCGTTATCTCATTGGATGCCTGTCTCCTGGAGCCACTTCTTCTCCATGTCTCCGTGGAGGAGATGTGTCGGCTTGTGTGCACTTGAGTATTTTTGGATGTTTTGGGTTTTGATGTTCCTGGTTGTGTATCGAAACCAAGGCCCCGGGTGTTGGAAGTCTTTCCATTGAGTTTGGTCACTTCGTTTGAGTCACCGCTCCAGAGCTTTTGAAACATTTCGACCCGTTTTTTAGAGACTGGCTCCAAGCAATGAGTCCGTTGGAACAGGTCCTTCAAGCGAGCATCGGTATTTCTTTGCAACTTGGGGGGCATTTTGGTTTCATTTTCACCGTCCTCTAACCATTGTTTACAATCCTCAAGAGGAGCCTGATCATTTTCTGGGTCAACTTCTCCTATTTTGATAAAACGAATACTGGGGTGAATCACCGTCCCATATTTTACTTCTTCAATTTTTGGTGGAACGGTGAATATTTTCAGCTTGGAGATCCTCTCTCTTTCGCAAGGAGTAAGGTCTTTGCAGTGTTCCATGGGCATAAATTCCACAGCTAAAGAGCTTTGACCTTCTTCTTCACTTCCCGAATCTTTGCATGGGCGAGTCGGGGAATGAACATCATCCTCAGCTTTTCCAGAGGATTCTGGCTCGCTATCACTTCCCCATAGCATTTGGGCCGTTTGTGACTTGATGGCTGCCTTGAGTACCACCCTCTTCACCGCCTCTCTGACAGTGTCTGACGAAGAGGCATTCTTTGCGGGTGCTGCCCCCTGTTCAATCCTGGGTTGATAATATTTTGCATCATCCAGTTCAGCTTCATGTGCCTCAAAAGGCCGGTCGTCACCTTTGATTACACACTGTTTGCCATCGCGAGTGAACTTGACACATTGATGTAGAGTGGAGGGGACTAAGCCGTTTTCGTGAAGCCATGATCTCCCTAACAGTGCCTTATAAGTGGTGTCAGCCTCTATGATAAAGAATTTCACAGGCGTGACAATTTCACCAAAATCTATGTCGATGATGGTGGATCCCAAGGCCTTTTGGTATTGATGATTGAACCCATGAATCCGGATTTTGTCTTTCTTGGTTTCCCTGATGCTAAGGGAGAGCTGAACCAAGGTTTTCAATGGCATGATACTGATAGAAGACCCTGGGTCGACCAGAATCTTGTTGATCTTTTTGCCATATATGATGCCGGTGGTGTAGAGAGGCCTGTTGTGGTCTGCTGTTCCGGCCATCAGATCATCATCAGTGAAAGTAATTTGTGGTTCTGGCTCGATTTGTGCTACCTCCTCCCGGGCTTCTTGAGCAAAGTATGCTTGGAAGCTGGCGGGATTTTGTAAGGCATAGATGAGAGACTCGCGAAGCTCTTGTGATACCATGAGAGCATCAAAGACACTTAGCAAGGCCGGTATTTTGCGCAGGTGTGCCACCACATTATAATCACCTACGGTCATTCTGGGTCTGTTGCCGTTTGGCCTGGCGTCTCCTTCAGCGATTATTTCTTCTGGAGTGTTTCGCCTGTTATGAGGGCTCTCTCTTGGGGGTTGCCTTTCAGGTATTCTGGTACCAGACCTCAAGCTGACATTGCATTGTCCCTTTTGTTTTTGTTGGGCTTTGGCTCGGACTTGTTGAGGTGCCGGGTTCGGTTGACTCAGGGAATACGGCATGATTTCTTCTTCCTCCTCGGTCTCGTTTTCATCAGAATCACTCCCAAAAGGCATGATCGTTACGGGATGAGCCACCATTACAGTTGGTTCTTCCTCTGGGCTGTCATAATCTGACTTTTCGGATTCTTCCTCTTCTGAATTTTCAGAGTCCGGGTACCAGGTTGTGGCGTGGCACTCTTCTCTTTCTGTTTCTTCATCCGAGGTATTGTCACCACCATTGGGCCAGGCTAAACATTCATTTCTGGTGTGGCCCCATTCTTCGTGATGCTTACAATACTTTTCGCATTCTTTGGGTTTCTTTGGTTTATGGGTTCGTTCCACGACATGCTGGTGTTTTTGTGGAGTGCTCTTTTTTGGTTTGTCGGGCTTTGTTTCTCCAGATAGAGGCAATGCAGCCGGTGCAGAGGTCTTCTTTTTATTTCTTTGAAGTTGACCATGGACATGAATCCATTTCGGCATCTTTTCACCTCCAGAGGAAGGTTCTTCCATTCGGCGCATCTTTACATCGATGTAGTATCTCCCTCTACGGGGAGGCCCATCTTTCGCGGCGCTGGCATCGCTTTTAGAGGGTCGGCTACGCGAGCTTTCACCTTTTTCCATCTTGCTGCCATTTGAATCACCGGGTGGAAGACAAGTTTGAGCCTTGTCGCGCTTCTTTTTCTTTCCCGCAGTTGGCATTGGTGCCTTGCCTTTGCCAATGGATTTATCAGCTTTGGTTGTGGGTTGACGGCCTTCTTGGATAGAAATGCCCACTTCTCTCCTCCTAGGAGGGAGTTGTGCTTCAGTTGGCTTTTCTTCCTTGTCTTGTTTCCGCCGTTCTTTCCTCCGGGTTTTAGCCTCAAGGCGTTGCCCTTCCATAACGTGAGCCAACTTGCGCTCTATTTCCATGAGTGATCTTCGGTTGTCAGCCCATTCCCCTACGCTTGTCGCTTGCAGCGTGCGGAAGAACTCAAGGATGATATCATTTTGTCTGAGTACGTTAGCAAGGGCATTTTGCAAAATGCTAAGTCTCCTTTGAATTCTTGCTATTTCGTTTCGGTCATCAACCGGGTCTGGTTGCAATGCCCCCTGTCCATGGGCCGGGACAGGGTTTGGTTGTGCTTGCCGTGATCGAGTGCGAGTGGCGGGGCCGCCTTCTTCAGGTTTCGTGCATTGCTGTTCATCTGGCATCGAGACGGCTTCATGTCGTGAGCTGTCCGCTCGGAGAGGGTAATGTGCTCTCCTGCTTTCAGGTCTGATTGGAACAGGCCTGTCCGGGCTAAAAGAGCGTCTGTCAGGGGACTTTCCTTCACCTTCCGAGTCTGATCCCGAGACTGTGATGAAGCGAGAAGTTTCAATTCTCTTTGAGGCGTTCTTGAATTTTCGTGCCTCTGGCAAGGTATCTTTTTGGATGTTTTCCCATATGGCGGGGTCATAGTACCGGTGGAATTCTTCATCTATGTAGTGTCGAACCCATCCTGTCGGAACAGGGTAATGAGGAGATGGTTCATGACCCTCCACTCCTTCTGTGACTGGAGATTGGCGGAACTGTTGGAGAAGCTCTTTCTCAGTCTCTTTCTTTTCAGGCTGACTTGGGTATACCAGTCTTCTGACTCGGCCATATTCCAAGTTGCACACTTCTCGGCGAGACCTATTCCATCTTATTCTTTCTACCCAGGGCAGTGGGGCAGTCCGGATTTCGCTTTCTTGTCTCACCGTTGTTGATTGACGAGTTGTGGGCCATGAATCCAGTATGAATGGCCGGAGACTGGTCAAGTGTGGATGTTCAGGTTCGAGTTCTTCATCACTGCCTTGCCACCCGACTTGTTCACCTGATTTTTCTACCTTTTTTATCAGATGTCCTGTCCACCCGATTGGATCTGACAAGTCATGTTCATAGTTCTCATCTGAAAACTCTTCTCTTTCGGATTCCTCAGTACATGAATCATCAGAAATGTAAATGACTCTACAAGATGCGGATCCTTGATCTTCTTCTTCTTTTTCTTCCTCTTCTTGAGGAGGATTGGGAGATGGAGTTGTGTCATTTGGCTGGCTGGTAGAAGGAGTTTCAGCTGCCCCCTGTCCTTGGCGGGCGTCCTCCTCTTCCATGATTATAGCTTTCCTTGTTTGGTTGACCAACTGGCGCACAATTTCGCTCAAGTCTTCCAAGGTAAGCTCAGGATGACCAGGGATATTAGAGATGTGTATGTCGAGATTTACTCTTCTGACTTGCTGTCCTTCTAGATCCGCTGGGTTTACTTGGTATTCGGGATCCAATACGAACTCGTAATCGTACTGGATTCCGTCATCTTCTTCATCTGAACCGTATCCTGCCCCCTGTTGTGACTGAGGGTTTTCAGGGCGCGGGCCGGGAGTTGTTGATTGTGGTTGAGAAGTTTCGGGTTGGGGTTGCGGCACTTCGTGCTGTGGCCGCGGTGCTTCAGGTCCATGAGATTGGACTGGGGTGATTTCCGGTTGCGGTTGAGGTGGATTTGACTGTGGTTGAGATACCTCAGATTCATCCTCCTGATCATCACTTGCATCTTCACAGGTGATTCGGTAGCAAGAACTAACATTCCGAGAGGATTCACCTTTTGATGCCTTGTTCTTCTTTTGGTTCTTCTTATTTCTCCTCTGGTAAACCAAGAGAGGTTTGGTTGTACCTTCTTCTTCCGGTAATTCGTTTTCTTCAGAGAGGTAGAAAGCGTCTTCCTCGTCAGTTAGCTGTAGTTCTCGCAAGAGTTCGCTTGTTGTTTTCCCCTCGGTGGCGGCTATAAGGGTCGCTAATCCTTCGGGAAACATTTCAGTCCATTCGGGTTGTGGCCGGACCGACATACGTGCATTCTTCCTATGGGCTTTCTTTTCTTTGGACTTGCCTCGAGACTTGGGAGAAGGTTCATCATCGTCCGTCCATTCTGCTATCTTAGCTGCACGACGGCTGGATTTCCTTTCTCTAGGGCTCTCAGGTTCATCACTGCTGATGTACCGAGATGATTCGGAAGGACCGATTCCAGGGTTGTTGTCATCATTAGGCCTGAAAATGTGCTGGGCGGCTTCGGCCACTTCTCGCATACGGATGGCCTCAGCAGGATGATTGCGCACAAATCTTTCACGACTCCTTCTCCATGTAGTATCGCATGAGCATTTGAAAATTTTCTGTTGCGAACCGGAAGAATGCCTTGGCGCCTCGTGATTCCTGTAAGGGCCACTGTTTCTTCCACCAAGGGGTTGGTTGGCCTGCGTGGTTGATTTCGGTTTGGGTTAGGAGCATTTCCTCCGTTTGGGCTGGTACCGGTATAACAGGAGGTACCAGAAATATTAGGGTCAAAATTATCGTTGTCATCCAACCCAAATATGCGTCGAGTGGTCTCTGCAACCTCTCGCATGCGAGCAGCCTTGACAGGGTGACTGCGTATGAACCTTTCGCGATCCGTTCTCCACGTGGGGTCAGGGTCGACCATGGGATACTCTATGTGTCTCAGGAGCATTGGAAAATGTGCTGCTGCAAATCGGGCAAACGCGAGTTCGGTGCTCATCAGGTTTCGTAGATAGTTATCCAAGTTAACCATCCTGTGCCTTTCGACTCTCGCTCGTGCTGCCATTTCCTCAACTGTAGGATCCGGCTGACTTGCTGACTCAATCTGATCAGAAGCTGGGCTACCTTCTTGGTTTGAGCTGGTGCTGATGTGGCGAGAATTGCCAAAGGTATTGGTTGAGTTCCTTCCGTCACTGTTATCACCGCTGGATGGAGTAGGATGCCTTATGTTGTCGAAAATCTCAACTACCTCTCTAATCCGAGCGGCTTCGGCGGGATGGTCTCTCGTAAACCTTTCTCGCCTTCTTCTCCAGGCTGGATTGGGTTCACGATGTGGGTGCTCCAAGCAACGAGTAAAGATTTGGGTATGACTTTCCACTATATCCAGGAATTCTGGGTCATCCCGAATTAAGTGGTTGAGGTATGAGAAGGCATCAATAGTTTGATTCATGGAGAGGCCTTCAAAGGCGTCCGAGACATCTTCCAATGGGCTTCCAGAGCCAGGGTCTTCATCATAGTATACATGCAGTGGCGGGTCAGTCGAGTCGCGGTCCCCGGTATAGAACACACTTACTCTTGAGTATCCGCTGCTGGAGGTGGGAGCTCCGGGATTAGGTGTTCTGGGATTGGGAGTGCTTTCATTCTGTGAGGTTTCTCCGGTAGTATTGTTCCCGGAACCTGTTCCTTGTTCTTCCTCACTGCTATCGCTTTCTTCCCCGTCGTGAGAAGTTTTATGACAAGAAGCCGTAGCAGTGTTGGGTTCGTCGCTTGGTGCGTTTGATGTGAAGATGTGCCTTGCAGTTTCGGCAATATGCCGCACCAATGCGGCTTCAACAGGCTGACTTCGCACAAAATATTCGCGATTTCTGACCCAAATAGGACTTGGGTCGTTGTAAGGGTATTCCAAATACCGCATTATCATCTGGAGATTGGTGATCGCGAATCTGAAGAAAGAAGCTTCCCTACTCCTCAAATTTTGCAAGTATCTGTGCAGCTCAGCACTCTGGCGCCTTGTATCTTCTGTCGAGGTAGCAGGAGTTTCATTCAGAAGATGAGATGGCTCATGAGATTCGCTTTCAGAGTCCGAATCATCGTCCCAATTGATACTGATGTGGTGTGAAGACCCGGAAGGACCGGCACCTGAATTATCGTCGTCACCGTCATCATCACTCGCAACAGAAGTCACGATTCTGTGGAAAGTGGCGGCTACCTCTCTCATACGAGCGGCCTCAGCTGGGTGTTTTCTTATAAACTTCTCCCGCCTCCTTCTCCGGGCTCGGTCAGGATCATGTTCGGGGTGTTCCATGAAACTGACCCATACTTCAGCATTTTCGGTGTTATCCGATATCATGTCGATGAATCCTGGGTCATTTTGTTTCAGATAACTGAGGTATGCAACCACCCCAGCCGATTGATGTATAGTAAGGTTTTCGAGTGCAGGGGTTAGATTCAGAATGGGCTCTGAGGAGTTGGGCCCTCCTGTGAAAAATATACGCGCATTTGGGTCTACATCATTGGGACCAAGCTCACCGGGTCTTCGCCTGGGATTCCGCCTAGAGCCAGCTCTTTCTTGTGGCGGTGGCGCTTGTGGCTCATTGTTTGATGATTCACCTTTATCCTTTTCATCATCGCTGTCGTCATCGGCAGTAATATGACGGCAAGATGCTGAGGGCGCGTCATCATCATTGTCTGAATCGGATACGTACACGGGAGTCTTTCCATTTCTCAACTCCTTCCGTACTATCTCAACAGCTTCTCTCTCAAAATCCTCAACAAATTCGCCAGCAAACATTGAGTGCACAGGATCCATAACATATTTGAAGGTTCTGGGATCAGAGACCCTTAAATCCTTGAGGTAAGAGACATAGAACTCTACCATTTCATCATGTTCGTACTGCCAAGAGTCGTGTGGTTGCTCTGGCGACCTTTGTTGGCTTGTCTCCACTTGATTGGAGGTTTCCACCATCGGTCTTCCAGTTCTTACTTCCCTTAGGTGCTGCCTGTAGCCGTACATCCATGGCTCTTGATTGGCTTCCGGGGAACTGGGTTCTGGGGTGATTTCACCTTCTTCAAGGCCAGTACCTTCAGCCTCTTCTTTGAACATCCTTGCGATAGCCTCCTTTTCATAGTCTTCCAGCTCGGAGGAATCTTCCGGATTCGGCATGTTGTGAAACTCTTCAGGGGCTATCATTTTCAAGCTCTTGAGGTATTGAACATATGCATCAATCAACTCTTCTCGGGTGGAGCAACCATTATCACCGGGCTTGGGACGCAACCATCGGCCTAGGCCTCCTTCGAAAAATGGAGTCTCTTGTTGTGGTTTCTCACGTGCATCCAATACCTTGGCATGCTCGTAGGCGATCTGGTCGTTGGTCATGGCACTGACCGCACTCACGCCTATTTTATCCCATCCATTGTTCACAATGATATCAGCGGCCACCTTTTTCACGGCCAAATGCTCAATACCATCACGATCCAAGTCAGTGGCATTATCTATGGCTTCATCCACTTTCAGTTCGTCTTGGAATAGGTCAAAGTCTTGGACTTTCAAGTCCATTAAGAAGTCGATGTAATCAGATACCGCTTCGAATGTCACTTCTGGTGGCGACTCATCGTCAGAGTTGTCATTGAAATTGAGAACAGAGGTTTGAATTATGATCCTTTCGGAATCACTATCATTTTCTACCTCGGATTCATCAGAAGCACTTAGATGCCGGCAAGTTTCTGTAATCTCCGTGCTTTGAGGTTTCTTGAGTGACACTCTCAGTTGATGTTTGCCAACCAGCCATGCGGCCAGCAACTGATCGATATCATCTCCTTTCATCAATTCGTGGACCCACCACATGGGATCCGCCAAAATTTCCGTTTCTAGCTCGGGGTGAAATACAACCGTGCGGTACCAAGTGGCCAATTCTCGCCACTGTTTCCGTGCTCTTAGAAACATATTCATCCTTTGCCGGGTGGGGAGTCCGCGGGGCTCTACCTCCTGGTAAAAGACACCATTTCTTGCGGTCGACCCCTCACCTCTTAAGAGTGACGACGGAGTCGCAACAGCTGTTTCTTCCGTCACATGTTTATCTTCCACCTCTGTTTCTTCAGATGGTTGGACTGCATCATTTTCGGCATTTTCATAGAAATCATCATAATTTTCATTGCCATCTTCTTCGTCCTCAGTATCAGAGGTCGCGAAGACATTGCAGCATGCACCGGCGGCACCACCACCTCTTTCTTCATCACTACTGAAGTGACAATCAAAGTCATAGTTGTTATCCATGTCATCACGGGGAGGACTGGAACCAGGCCATGAATATTCATCTTCGAAGTAGCATTCTTCCGGCCCTGAAGTTTTAGCTGGAGTTTTGGTTGAAGTGGTTGCCATTTTAGCCGCCGCTGCCTCCCTTTCTCTCCTAAGCTTTGTCGCATTTATGGCTTCACTCATTAGACCAGACACGTGCTGGGCTAGAGTCTGTATCACAGAAGGAGGGAGTTCAGGTTGTCCTGCTTTATCTTCCACAAGCAAGTTGAAACCCAAATTGTTTAGGTTTAAACCGCCGTCCTCACTTTGACATTCTCTGGGAATTTCCACATACACCCTTCTTTCTTGCCCATTGACGGTTACTGGAAGGATCATTAGCTCTGAATCCGGAGTTCCAGGACCTTGGTACCCGGAAGATTCTCCAGATGCATTTGCCGAGGCGTCAGATTTTCTGCTTCTGCGACTCCTGTGGGTTTTCTTGGTCTTGGTAGGGGTGGCCTCGGTTTGTGTTCCTCGAGACGATGATGACCCGTTTTGACTGGATTGCCTGGACATATCAGGAGCTTCTGGTGCCATTTCTGGGGCTCCTGGTATTTCTTCCGGAACCTCGGGTGTTTCAGCATCATTTTCTTCCTGAGTTCCATCTGAGACATAACAGCAAGTGGTCGTCCAAGATTCTTCATCTGTAAGATCCTGGGTTAAAGGAGAGGCTTCTTCAGCTTGCCTTCCCTTGTTTCGCTTAATCACGGTGACAGCTTCTCTCAACAAGCGAGCGGCATGTTGGGCAAGAGTGTGCATTGTTTCGGGAGAGGGGTTGGGCTGTCCCTCCTTCTCTTCGACCAAAAGTCTGAAGCCCAGGTTGTCTAGTTTCAGCCTTCCGTCATCATATCTACATTCCTTCGGGATCTGCATAAATACCCGTCGTCCTTGATCATTGACTCTGACAGGGAGAAGTATCAACTCAGAACTTTCGGAGCTGGATGTCTCCTCAGATTCCAGTCGGTATATGTCTTTTCCTTCCCTGGTGGTCTTGCGGACTCGTCTAGTCCCCTTTCTTACTGCTCCTGTATGCACAGCTGCAGGGAGTGTCGATGTTTCTTGAATTTGTTGACTTGATTGGTCAGGGGCTGGCTGAGATGCCTTCTTATCAAAGAGATCCTCGCTTCCCTGATCGTCACTGGAAATGTGGCGGCATGAAGCCATCCAGAATTCTTCGGATTCCGCATTCCCACATTCTTTTCTTTTTGTTACGTCTTTCCAAGCCTTACCGGTAATTTTGGTGAAGTCTTTTGGGGACAGAAAGTCAGCCAAGGTTGCTCGTTTTGGTCTCCCCTGGACATATTGTTCCTCGATTTCTTGAGGTGCAATTTTCCTCCAGAATGGTCTATTGTTGCTTGACCGTGTCACCGGAACATAACTGCGTCTCGGTCTAAGAGGCAATCTCGTTGGTATGACAACGTTTCTCGGCACGATGGGGGTGATGGCATTTTTCCACCTGAGCCTGGGTTCAGCTTGAAGCATCTTCAACTTCTTCTTGGTGCTCTTATTGAGACTCACACTCCAAGTGGTGGGTGGTCTGCCGTCAGAGCAAGCAGAGACGCGGTTTGTGCTGGCAACTGGGGTCCTGGTAGGTCCAGCATGAGGTGCCGGCTCTTGCCTAGCGTCATCATGGAGTGGGATTGCTCCTTCCTGGATTCTTTTCTCGATCCAGTCCTTGAAGACATAACAGTCTTCAATACTGTGGCCTAAGACCCGGTGATATGGGCAATAGTTCGGGTGGTTGACCTTGTTTTCTTCTTCAGGCCTTTTGCACCTTGGAAGTCGTATCTCCAACACTTTCATTGCTTGCTGGAACAACTTTTTGGTTTTCTCTTTCTTGAAAGAGTATGGTTTGTTTTGTAACTCTTTCAAAGTCGGTCTTGGGGCACGGGTTTGTGAAGTCCCGTCTTTTTCTTCATCACTTTCTCCCCATTGTACACCACTCGTGCCTTCGACTTGATTGCTGGCCGCTTTTGTTTTCACGGCTTTGCTTTCAGCTTTCTTTGGCCTTTCCTTGGGGAGAGCATACATCAGGTTGATGTCATCCTCCATCCCTTCAAACTCAATGATTTTAGTCACTAAGCCCTCAAAAGTGGCAACGTTATGCCCTGCCAGGAGCACTTTCATAGGTGGACGGATCCCATTCATGAGCATGCGGACCGCCTCCTTTTCAGAGATGTTTGACTGGCACCGCGTGTACATGTTTTCCCACCTCGCGACAAAGTCCGAGGCAGTTTCTCCTTTGTTTTGTTTAGTGTTGACCAAGCTAGTCAAAGTGACACGACGAGGTGTGACTCTGAATCGGGTCTTGAAAGCGGCGACCATTTCTTTCCAGTTCTTGATACTATTTTCCTCCAACGAGGCATACCATTCGAAGGCCACCCCCGTCAAACTTTGAGGGAATTGCCTCAACAACCATTCTTGCTTTCTGGTAGTGTCCCCACAGGATGTTAGAAAGTGGGATAGGTGTTGATCAGGAGTCACTTTGCCGCCGACTCCTTCAAACGGTTTGAATTTCGGCACAACATAGCCTCTCGGGTACTCGACCCTATCAAACCTCTCAGGATATGGTCTTCCTGTGAAGTTATTGGGGAATTGAGGTCCGTCAACTCCCAAGTACTGGAATTTTTGTTCCATCTGTCTTCTCATATCTTCCATGAGGTCAATTGGATCGACTTTGGAAGCATTCTTCTTATCACGCGACTCCTCGTCCGATGTTTCACGCGAGTCACGACTGCTTTTGGATTTTCTTCTCTTCTTGTGTCCAGACATTGGGTGTTTGGCACTCCCTTGTCTTGAAGGTACCGGGTTTGAATTGGGTCCCGACCCTTTCTTGGCCATGTACTTTTGGATTTCAGCACAGGCCTGCGTTATGCGGACATTATCAGCTTGGAGCTGTTTCAACTTCTTGTCTTTTTCTTCCAGCTCTTTGCGAAGCTGGGCGACTTCTCCGAGGACTTCATCTTCCTCACCTATGCTATCATCAGAGGCATCACCCCTATTAGAACCGGGATTATCTCCTCTTTCTTCCTCCTCGCCAACAGAGTGATCGCTGGCTTGGTGAACCCTTTCTTCTGTAATGGGCTCAGGAATTCTGGGACGGCTATTTTTCTTTGGTGGGGCAGAGGCAGAAGCTTTGCTCTTCTGGCTCCGGGTCTCGACAGGTATACTCTCAGGCTGTGGGGGTTCCTGAGAGCCAGTCCCAACCATGTGAACCTCGGTGAGGTCATCATCATGGTCAGCATCATCCGCGTGAACATGGTACACAGACACAGATCCTGCACCCTTTCTTTTCTTGGGCACATGAACCTTCCTTCTTGGGACTTGTGTCATATACGACACAACATCAGATAACTCGGAGGCTTTCTTCCTCCTTTTGTTTTCCTTCGGGGATATGGCGCCTTCCGGTTGAGGATCAGAAGCATTTTTAGGCTTCCGAACCTGAGCAGCCTTTCCCTTGGCTTTCATATTCTTGGCATTGGGCTTGAGGGGAGGAAAAGTGAGCCGATCGAAGACCGAGGGAGGTGTGGCTCCGACTTTCTTTTCCGAAGCACTGTAATCAGCATCCCCGATCCTGGTATCCTCATAGTAGGGGAAACGAAGGCGCTGAAAGACTGGGAACCGGAGCCTCTCCTTGATTGAGGGCTTTTGGGTATTCTTGGCAGGTATGGCGAAGGCTTTGCGGGCCCCGCGGAGTTTCTTGACTATCTTGTATGCAGCATGGATGGCTTCCACAGCTTGGTGCTTCTTGGGAGTGGAAACCACCTCAACCTTCAGAGGAGCATACTGGGGTAGCTCCCAGTCCTCGCGCAGGCGCGGACCGTCAGCATTCTTCTTCACAATGCGGAGAGGAGCGAACGCATTGTTCAGAGGCAGATCAGTGTCAATTTCTTCCTCCTGGGCCAGGCGGAGGGCTTGAGACCTCGAGAGCCTGACTCGGGTTTCCTTCGCCTTCTTGGGGGCGAGAGAGACCTTGAGACGCTGGGCACCAGCCCCAGCCTTCTTGTTGAGAGAGATGGTTGCAGTCACGGGCGCTTTACTAGTGAGCGCGATCAGAGGCACCTGGATGGGCACAGTGAGGGTCCCGGCCACCGAGCTGCTGGCCTTCTTGAGGTGCGCACCACTCACAATTTCGCTCCAAGTCACCATGTTGATCGTTGGTTGTTTTGAGTGAGTTTTCCTACAAATGGAAAGCACTTAAAGTTAACGTCAGTATCTTTGTATATTTTAAACGTATTTCATACTATACTGATACACTATGTCGATATGCCTGGTCCATTGATTATTCCCTGATGAGAGGAGAAAAAAAGGTCCCACCGGGCGTGCCAGAATCTGTCTCGCACCTTTTTGGACCCTGATCCTCGGAAGGGGGAAATGAACGGATGCTCCCAAGGGGGAAAAAGATGTTGCGGACGAGATACCCCTCGATCGTTTCAAAACTCAGACATCGGCACTCACCTGAAAAGGGATGTGAGTACTGACGTGGTTTCGAACCTCTCGAGAGTTTGATTGTTTACTGCAGGTCCTTTTTTTCCAGTAGGCGCAAGCCCCTACTGTTAATTACCTCTGAACCAAATCAAGAGCACCTCTAGATCGGGATAATCAATGGATTAGGCATAACAACTAGCATTCTAACGCTTTACCAAAAGATACTAACATTGAAGAACGCAAACAAATAGTGACATGAATAGAGCGAATGATGCAACCATGAGAGGATTAACAGGATGCAAAACATGATGCAAAGAAATTTAATTCATATTTAAAATTCCAAAATTTCTGGGGTTTTAATCCCGGGTGGTTAACAATTAACCCTATTTTGTACATTTAATAATTTTTTGTTTTGTTCCCTTTAAACTATACGCACTGTAAGCTCAAAGAGGACGGACATAGACGTGTAAAGTTTCGGTGTTCAGATCATATTAAAGCTTTAACTATTTTAAAACTTCAATTTGTCAACGTTTTAAAACTTAGGTCTGTTTGTTGACATGTTAGAATCAAGGTTATCAGACGTTTCTGGAAAATCAGGCATTTAAAGCATGTAGAGGTTCCGGTCCTTGAACGTGTGTCGATTCTGGTCAACTATTGACGTGTCGAATTTCTGGCCCCGTGACGTGCAAGAGTTAGGTTATAAAACATCTTTAACTCTGGTATTAAGGCGTGTTTAGAAATTCTTGTCACTTTGGACATTTTAAACTTTGGTCTTTATATGTTCTAGAATTTACCAAATTCTGATTTTCAGACGTATTTAAAGTTCGGTCCCTGGGCTCTGGAAAGTTTGCATTAATTATGAAGTTTTGTTTCTTGGTTTGTGTTGCTTTGAGGTGCAAGTCTGGATCTTGAGTTTAGATTTTCTGGATCTGGATTTGGTTTGGATTTTTTGGGTTTGGGTTTGAATTTTCTGGATTCTGGATTTGATTTGGGTTGGGAATTTGATTTGAATTTGGGTTTCAGATTTAATCTGAATTTGGGTTTTGGATTTAATTTGAGTTTGGATTTCGGATTTCGGTTTTGGATTTGATTTGAGTTCGGATTTTGGATTTTGGTTTTGGATTTGATTTGAGTTTGGATCTTGGATTTCGGTTTTGGATTTGATTTGAGTTTGGATCTTGGATTTCGGTTTTGGATTTCGGTTTTGGATTTGATTTTAGTTTTGGGTTTTGGATTTAATCGGGATTTTGGTATTTTGGTTTGGCTGCGGGTTTTATCCCCGGATTCCCTGAAAGTTTTGCATAAAATTTGTTCTTGATGATAATTACTGTTTAATTGTACCTGCTGTCCAAGTCATCATGAGGTACCTGCTGTCAAAGGGGTTCATACCCTTACACTTTTATACACATTTTAATAAATTATTGACATGATTTAATTTTTGGGTATTTTGCGTTTATTAATCATTTTTCCATGGCTTTAATTTTAGTTCTCTTTTGGCTGGGAATTTGAACTTGAAGTATTATAGAAAAATGTTCCTTGTATTTTTCTGGTTATTTTGGTATTTTATGGAAATTTTCTGGATTTTCTAGCTATTTTTAATGTATTTTTGAAGTTTCTGTGTTTTAGGAAATTATTATTGGCCAACAGCTTGCTGTTTTGTGTTCCGTCGACAGCAACTCGCCACACGAGGGCTGCCACAGAAGATCTGGAAGGGCTGTAGCGAATAGACTGAGTCTAGTCGCTTGGTCTACACCCGCGTTGGTGCACCAGGTCCATCCGGAGTGTTTTAACCAAGTCTATCTCCCTCCTACTTTCTGTTCGAGAATCCCTCGTCTTGACTGGACGTCTCCGGTCATCTTTCGACGACGAATGTCGGCGATTAGGGGACTTTTGGTTAGGTCATTGAGGATCGTGGCAGCACCATAAGTGTATCTCTGTTATCCATCAGAGTCGCGTTGCCCAACTGGGGATCTTTTCACTTCCACCTCAGGTTGTGTCTAGAGACAAGTCAGGTTCTCGATTCGAGACCGTCAATGACGATTCCCTTGCCAGACACGGCTGTCTGAGTGACATAAAGATGTGCAGAGCATGTGGAGTTCATCAATTTAGCAACCAAGGTTGTCTTTGATGGAGCTTAGTTTCGGAATGACTTAAAGCTGGCAACAGTGGAATGTGGGAGTCAAATTGGTAGCAATGGATGGACAATTGATACTGGAGATGGATTAAAGAGGCTCATGAGGTGTCATAAAAGGGTTCTGAACTGTTGGATAAGTCCCTGGATGACTTTGGAAGTGCTATGTCAATTTCTCAGTAATATAGTCAGTGGTTCCTTGATAGCTCAGGTTTTGATTTGGCAATCATCTTTCTGCGGGGGTACCTTTGAACTAGGACAATAAGCGACCCTGGCTTCTTTGAGTTTGTTTATTTTCAGGATTCATGTGCTAGAAGGCAGTTTCTTCATGAGCGAATCCATCTTTTCTTTCTTTTTTTTTTATTATTTTATTATTACTTTTTTTTATCTTGGTGTCTGGAAATTACACTTGTTGAGCCATCTGATGACCCTTCAACTGTCAAGTTTAGTTCAATGCCACCTAATCTTGGTTTAAACTAAGAATGATTTTGTTTTGCTGTATGAAACACATGTAACTCCCTTTTGTTTATCAATTTTACCTTTAATTCAATTAATGCTTCTTTGTTAGAATTAAACTAAGATAATTCTCTTTTTATCATGACTCAACTGAACTTAGCCTATCGTCCTGATGATTAGGACTCACACTTATTACTATAATAAAATGTGCGTAACTGACTGACTTAACCAGAATTTACTACCTTATTTTGTTTGTATATGCATGCTTTATGTTTCATTTGAATTCTATCCATGGTACAGGAGCTGACTTGTTTAAGGATATTACATCAGATAAACACTATTTTTTTTGTTTTAAACAAGAAATCTCAATATCAGACTCTACTATTTATTACACTTATTCTCGATTACTTAGGGAGGGTAAAATTGTCTATGGCTAGAATAAAACGTGATGCATGATATGTCTACTAGGCACATATATTTTTTTTTTTGATATTGATATCTATTACTACTCCTATTATGACATGAACAAACTAGCCAACTTTGTCATAGGACTCATGCTATACATATATGTATACGCTTCAATGTATGACCTTCTGTATTGAAACAAATGCTTATTGTTATCATGACTCATATATATATTTTATAATATACCCCTGGTCAGATATGTACAACTTTAATTACCTCCCCTTTATTCTAATCTTATTATGTTCTTTAGTCTTTTTTGTTTACTGAAATTAGACTTCACGTATGTAAGAACATGCTAGACAATCCTTAGATAAATGCTAACATAGCCCCATTTCTTTAAGGCTAACATTATTCATCATACATGGATACACTCTCTGGTCAATGAAATTTCTGTAAATTGCAACTCTAGCAGTTTATTAAGCGTGAGACTTTATCAGATATGAATTTGGCTTACTTTCAAGTACTTTGAACTTGCCTTGACCATACTTATACTGTTAATTTAGTTAACTAGGCCTAATAGGTTCCTTATCTATGTTAATACAGGTTCATTTTTTGGCTGTGCAATGTATACTTCTAGGTTTGGGGCATCAAATTAATCTATGAGACCAATGCAGTATCTGTCAAAGTCACATCAAAATTTATATATGGCTACACGGTTTTGCCCTATCTTCCCCTTTCCATGAAATTCTTTCCTATCTTTTCTTTTATTTGCACTTTGCTTTGCTGAAATTAAATGTGCCTACTCTAATTTTCTTAGCCATACCCAATATGAACATATTTATTCTGACTTTATTTTCCAGATCTCCATCTTAGCAGCATGTTCATAGACATGAGACTTATGTGCTTTTAGACAAATGCGACTTAATGAATGACATACTGATGGGTAAGAGAATTTTGTTGGTGAAACCAACCATAGACATACTCAGATACTGGCTCACAGGCAAGAAATCTGAGCAGTGTCTACAGCTGACTCATTTATTAAACATTATACACAACTAAATGCATTTCATCATTATTTCATCATTTTTTTTTAAGTAATAGCCATGTACAGCTCCAAATACTGGCTCACAGGCAAGAAATTTGGGCATGCGCAGGATTATTACATCTGTTGAGTCTTATACAGGTTTATACCATGCCAAAGGAAAAAAAAAAAAAAAAAAAAAGAACAGAATATCAGCAAGGAAAATAGGAAGAAAGAAAGAACCATATTATCAAACTGCCCCCCTTCAAACTTAAATTGATCAAATAAAACTTGGTATTCTTGACTAATGGCTGGTTAATTGCAACACATATGCGAAAATTCAAGAAGTAAAAGGTGTTTTAAAGTAATTTTATTAATCCAAATCACAAAAATACATCATTTTTTTTACCTTCTTTCTTTTCTTTTTTCTTTTTAAGCTCTAAAGCATCAGCTAAGAAAAATAGTAAAACTGGGGGGGGGGTCTTCTGGCGCCTCTCTTCTCTCTTTTATAGGCAGTGGGTTAGGGTTTTCTCCTTAATTGGCATTGCCACATGGCATTCTCTCCATTCTTTGATGTTTGATGGAGGGTTATGATCTGCCAAGGAGCTTGCCGCCTCAATTCTATATGCCTTCCTTCACTTTTGTATCCAACTACTTAATTACACTGTCCAATGGCTGTGCAACACTTGGCAGCAGTGTGTGTATGATAATTTGGCCATATAAACTTCTACTCCTTTTCACTTGCCAGCTCATGTAAGGATGACAGGCAGGACCCATTGTCAGATGAGTATAGGAGGGGATACATGATGTTTTTTTTTTTAATTTGACCTCTTATTTGTTCATGGAAGGGGTTTGGCGCCAGCATTACTGTTAGCATCATTGAGGACAGGTGGTTCATCATCTCCCCTTTGATAGGTAATGTAAGGCTGAGATGTAGTCAGAGGATACATTTCTTTTTTATGCATGTGTGCAGGGAATAGTTTCAAGGTCTATCAGTCAGCAACAGAAGGTATATGGCTTCTTCTTTAGCTGGTGAATTCTCTGTAGCCTTGTGTGTGGTCACAAGATAATTGATGAAGCTTTGTTTCTGTTGCCTGAAGGGTTCCTTAGTGATTATTTCATTCTTCAATCCAACGTCTGGTCACATGTAATCCTCCATCTAACCATCAGTGAGGACCAGCCAGGGGTAAAATAGGCATTAGTTCTCCAAATTCCCTCAATTATATCTCTTGTTTCCTTGTCTGTTCCTCTTAATGACAGATTTGCCCCTGATAAAGGGAGTGTCACGCATGCAAACTCATCTCTCAACTATTTTTTAGCTGTCTGTGTGTGCATAAGATGAATTACAAACATACATCCTCCCTCTTCTCACCAGCTGTCTTAGTGCATTGATTTTGAGATCAACGATCTAGATGCAGTGGTAGCAGGGGTCATGCATCTCTTAATTTCATCATGCTTTGTCCTTTTTTTTTTTTTGCATTGGAGCGAATCAAATCAGTTTTCTTTCTTTCCCAACATCTAACGGCTAGGAAATGAAAGCAAAGTTGATCTCATTTTATCACCCAGTACAGGCGCCAGACCTTTCTCAGGCCTAGCTTCCTTTTCAGGTTATAGACTGTGTTCAAAGGACAATAATGCTCTCCATTCGTGAATTGGCACTACCTTACCTTCACTGGCTCCGTCCAGTTGCGATGAAGCTTTGGCTTTTGCCAACTCACGAGCCTTTGGTTCATTCTGAATCACTTTTAAGCCACTTTGAGCCCTGTCAAGTGTTCTTATTCCCTCAATTTCATACGAAGTACTACGGTGAGCTGACTTCACCGAGCTCAACACCTCCATCAATGGCGGATGGTGATGACCATTGCTCTCGCCAGATTGAGTAAAATTGGCATCAGAACCTTCCTCTTCCGTCCGTGTAGAAGCTCCTCAGGTCACCCAATCGTCTTCTCATTTACTAATTTTGTGTAATGGTTTTCCCTAAATTGCGACTCCGTCACTGCAATCTCCAAACTTGTCATGTTGCAGGGTCAGAAGACGGCCGTCTTTGGTGTCGACAGAGTCGTGGTGAAGTTCTCTTTCCAGAGGCACCACTGGCTTGAACTGCGGTGGCGTGTACCGCCGACGAGGGGTGAATCTCCATTGCCTTCGTCGTGTTTCCTCTTCAGGTAAGTATTTCTTCTGTCTCCTCTCTCTTCTTTTTTTTCCAATAACAGAAAGATGGTAGGGTCCACGAGAAAGAGCCAATGGGTTCCTGACACGTGTCGAGTCCAATGCTGACTCGACTGAGTCAACTTGGTGTGTCTGGACTCGCACGAGGGGGGGTTTGGGTTCGGTGAGACGCGTCTATTTCCGACGCAGAGGATATTTGTGTCCGGGTTTTGATTGGGCTGAATAAACTTGGGCTGAAGCGAGCCCACTGTAATTCATTCATGCGTGCTGTATTTAATTAACCGAATGGGCTTGGTTTTAACCCAGTTAATTAGCTCAATAAACTAAAATGATTTGATTATGAGCCCAAGTTAAATACATGCCTTTGTTTGGTTGTCTTTGGTACTGAGTTATCTGTGCTTGCCATCATATTGGGCTCTGTCCATATACCGAAATTCCATATCGGTTAATTCTAAGCAATTTGGCTGGTATTATAAGGATTTAGTTATGGTATTTGGCATGGATTCTCAGAAAAATGCATAAGGTATGACCGTCATGCAATTCTTGTTATAATTGATTAATTAATTAATCCATTAATTATGTAGGCATATTTCACATAATCCTGATTAATTAATTAATAAATTGTTTAGTGGGGTTTTTGGTGTGAAATTTGGTATGAAACTTTAGAAAACTTATAATGTTCGACCATCATACATTTTCCATTTTTTTTTTGTATAATTAATTAACTAATCAATTATGCGAGCGTTGGCATATTTCACATAATTTAATCAATTAATCAATTAATTAACTATTTTGTGTGGGTTTTATCATCTTGTCTGTGGATTTTTTTTTTCGGGTCATTGTTTATGAATTTTGTCTCATCACATAACATCTTCCATTTCTGCAGGTCTCTTTTTGCAGACGCCTGCTGGTTTGCCGTATGGCGAAATTTGGAGGCAAACAGAGGGGCATCGGTATTATTGGTCAGAGAAGAAGATGAAACACTTCAATTGTGCATTGATTACCAGAATTTGAATAAGGTCATTATAAGAAACCAAGAATCCTCTACCTCGGGTCAATGACCTGTCTGATCGATTACAAGGATTTTCAGTTTATTTCAACATGGATTTGATAATCGATCGTCATCAGTCGAGGATAAAACCTGATGATGGGAAACAGACAGATTTCAGAAACCGTTATTGGCACTCGGAGTATTCAGTCATGCCATTTAGGTTGACTATTGCTCAAGCTGCCTTACGAATCCACCAAGCAGAGTGTTCTGGGATATGTTATCTAACTATGAAATAATCCTTATAGACAATATTCCGATTCATTCTTGAAATCTGTGTCGATCACTTCAGAAGGATACCGAGAAGATTACATGGATACCAACCATATGCCAGACGGTCTAAGTGCGACTCTTTGATTGCACTAAATCTCAATCTTAAATCACACTATCTCACAAGAGGGCTTAGCAGTTGTTCAAACAAGATTAAGGTTGAGTTGGAATGGGCACCCCCTAAAAGGAAAGCTGAAGCAAGAAGTTTTCGAGATTAACCAAATACTATAAGCAGTTTGTTCCTAACTACACGGTTATTTAAGTCTCTTACCTATCTATTACCAAAGGATCGATTAATTTCGGCCCTTATCCTGGATATGCCAACAGTGGGGATATGACTATATAGTCTACACCGATGCTCGGAAACTAAGATTGGGTTGTGTTTTAACTCAAAGTGGTCATGTCCTTACTTCTGTATCTCAACAGATAAGATTACAAGAAGAGAAATGACGAACTCAGAATTCAGAACTGGCAATTGTAATATCTACTCTCGAGTTTAGAATGAAATGTACAATCTACACAGATCAAAAAAAAAAAAAAAAAAAAAAAAAAACTAACGTGCATTTTCACTCGAAAGGAATAGCAATTTTGACAATGGAAGTGGCTAGGATTAGTCAAGGATCATGACCTGGACATTCAATCATATGCCAGAAAGGCTCAAGTAGTCAAACAAAAAGAGTTATGCAAACATGGTCAATATTATGCCAGTAGAACCGAAATTACTGAACTTTTGAAAACAGATATTATAGTGATGGACGCCATAAAAGTACAAAGGGATTTACGAAAGAAATAAAAGCCAAACAGGAAGAAATTACTTCTGACCAATCTTTATTTCCGTAGATAACGTGGAAATTTAGAAAAAAAAAATTCTGAAGAAAATAATGTGTTTCCTGATAATTCCAACAGAAAGAAGAAAATTTTATTGGAAGCTCATGATTCCGGTTCCTCAATTCAACTATTTAGAAGAAGAAATATACCAGGATCTGCTATCAAATTCCTAATGGTCTCGGTTAACCAAGAAAGCAACCTATGATGTTCTTCCGATCCTACATTTACCAAAAAGATCATCAAACAAAGGCGGATAGATAACAATCAACTGGACTTGTATAATCACCTTGGAGACCTAAACATAAATTCGAATCATCAACTATGGATTGAATCGTAAGAATTACCCTGTACACCTGACAACTACGACTCATTATGAATATAATTAGCTGTTAAGCTAAGATTGCTTATTCTATTCTATTGAGGATGATTTGTGCCGGGCCAAATGGGTAAAACTATTTATGAGATTCTTACTTAAATAATATGGATATTCTTTAGAAAATGTGTCAGGCAAGGATACCGATTCACATTTAAGTTGGAACAATTTCCAAAAGAATCCGAAAATCTGAGTAACCCTCAGTCTTACTTGTCACCTTCGAACAAGATAGACCGACTGAAAGAATAAAGCAGACTCTTTGAAACATGTTCAGGATGTGTATCTGGATGGATCATAGACATAACACTCATCTTTTGGCAGAATTTATCGATGACCACAATTTTTATACAGATTAGAGATACTTATGAAGTTTTGTGTGATGAAACTTGTCAAACTTCACCTTGGCGGAAATTTTAAGGGTGGTGGACCCAATTGAACCTCAGTTGGTGTCCGAATATGCAATTAAGATGTAAGATATTCTCAAACGGATAAACGCTGCACATGAGCGATATAAAAAGGTATTTAGAGACGAAACGGAGACATGTTAAATATGATCCAGGAAACCAAGTACTGGCCAAAGTATTACATATGAAAGAAATCCGAACTACTCATGGTAGTTGGGAAATTTAGCTCATAACACATTGGATCTACTTGAGAAATCATCACCGATGCATCTAGTCTTCTAAGCCATCAATAAAACTTCTCAGATTTTCTGAATAGAATCTGATTTGAAGTGTCAAGAATGGCTCAAAAGAATTCTGGATTGCAAGTTCTGGATCGTGAGGTGTAATGATTATGAACCAAGATGATATTTCTGCTGTTGACTTTGTGGAGCTTTTATTCTACTGAAAAGTAACGTGTATTTCTGAAAGTACGGTATGTGAGCATTGTTCTGAGCTATTCTGGTAAGCATCGTTCAGGGGACTGAACGATTATTTTAAGGGGGGTGGAATGTAACAACTGTGACTGTCGTAGGGTAAACCAAGTCCCTGTATGTTTGATAATAATTTTTATAAATGATATGATCAAGAAATAAAGAAAATAAATAATTGCAACGGTAAAAGTTGCGGGAATTTCTGATCTGAGGACATAGAAATATTCCTCGTATTTTATAGAATTTTTCTATATAATTGCCACTTTACTCTGACTTCTGAATAGATCTGATTTGATTAAAGAAGGAAATAACTAATTTACAAAAAGGGGTTTGTCAGTCAGTTGCTACTTGGTTAGCCACACGGTTGGTGTCTCAAAAGATCTGAGGCTTATTTAATAAACTTAATAACGAAGAAGAGAGAGACTTCGTCTCTTCCGCCGAACTGGCCTCTTCTCTTTTCTTTCCGATTTTCTTCGAGATTTTCTCGAATTCTTAATTCCTCTCTCTGTCGCTCTGTGGTTAGTTGAGTTTGCGGTTGCCTTCGAGTTAGCCACTAGCAAGGATACAGCTCCTGCTTGGCTGTGTCGTTGGCACGAGGAGGCTGGGTCCCTTCTCTCTGTTCGAGTGAGGTTTTACCGCCACAAGCCGCAATTGGCGACGTGGCTGGCTTCTCTCCACTGCCACGTTATCCCCTCTCCTCCCTTCTTGCCCAAGTCAGGTAATTTTTATAAAAGGGGGCCGAATTAGGGTTTGGGAAAAGGAGGAAAATCGGAGAAGATGGAGAAGGGGAAAATGGAGGCCTTAGAGCAGCCTAGGAGTGTGGTGGGGTGTCTCTGTCCTTGAATTGGTTCTCATTTCGGTTTGGCTTGGGGTTGTCCTAAAGTTCTGAGGCGATTTGTTGACGAGCAAGGAAGGTATATAATTTCTGCCTCTACTTCGTATCTTATTAGTGAATAAATTAGTAGTTATACCTGTGTTTGCTAATTTCTGCTGATATTAATCATGGTCTGAGTAATTAGATGTTAATTTTAGGTTTAGATGATTTCTGTTGAGCTTTAGCCTAAATTGGAGTCATTTCTGGTTACATAAATATCTGATATTTCATTTCATATGTTAGTGGTATAGTATAGTTAATTTATCTGAGACTATTGGGTCAGTTTTATTGAGTTATGAGCATATCAAACTCTGTATACATGTGTTATTAAATGTATATATATTCCTAATATAAATTAGTGCTTAGTTGCATAGTCGTTTCAGTGGTGTTTAGCAATTTCATGAGTCTTAATGACATTTGAGGTAGGTCAGGTCTGAGGGGCATTATGGTCCTTTTAAACAATAATTTGATATACACGGCATCTATACTTATGTATATAAGCATGTATATGTAGCAAAGTAGTTATAAATAGTGCTATAATCTGTGTTTCAGTCTGTGGTACAAGGGACAGTGGGTAAATACATGCATATTTTAGGAAAAATCAAAATATTTGATATAAAACTATTATTTCATTTGTATAAAGCAAGTAAATGATAATGAATGTATTTTTAGAGGAACAATAGTCTGCTCTGGAGTATATAATGCATTATTGGGTAGATCTGAAGCAAGGGTATGGAGTACATATTGATATAAATTCTATTTGCATGATTTCTAAGTAAACTGATGCATTAAAGAGGTAATTTGGTATGGTCTATAAGTTTATATGCACAGTTATGTCTGGCAGCATGATTGGTAATGTATATCGGAATGGTTAAAGGTGCCGTACCAGTTTTTGGTACACTAGAATGTGATCTGTTTTGATTCTGGTATCTGCTGCGAGTGTAGGGGTACCTTTATAAAGTAAAATAAAAGTTTGGGTTTATTTGCTAACTTCTGAGGACTTATCTGTAACAGGGAAGGCATTGATAAGTTTTGTCGTAGTTGAAATAGGAAATGGAGGGCCTGATTAACTTTGGGGGCTAAATTGAATAAATATGGGCTTATCGGATCCGATTTGGCTGGTGTCGGACCCTTTAAGACTGACCCAGTCAACTGGATCAGGTTGACTGGGTTGAGTCATGTTTGGCGCTGGATTTTTGTGAGGTGTTTGGCGCTGGGATTGATTTGTTGTGGGCTTTTCGCTGTTGGGCTCTGTTTGTGGACAATGGCGCTGGAATTAATGAGTGGGCTGAAAGAAAAATAAATTGAAAGTTGGGCTAATTTCTGTGTGGGCTAAAAGAGTGAATTAAGAAATTAGTGAGCTAATGTTGTAGGCTTTTGTATTTAACTTAGCTTTCGGATTTAGAAAAAGCTAATGACGGATTTCGGTTGAGCTTGATAACTAGTTAGACTAAACGACTTGGCAACAATGTAATTAGTCTAACAATCGATAGTCGGCTTTTCTAGGGAGATGATGATTCTGAGTCTGATTTTTATAAGAATAGATACTGTGGCAATTAATTCAGACTTTCTGATCCCGCAAAATAAATAAATAAATTTCTGATTTGATATTTCTGTCTGATATTTCTGATGTATTTTATTGAGTTTAAACGTTTCCTAATTTTTCTGTCTGCTATCTCTGATTTCTGATTCTGATTCTGATTTCGATATTAGGAAAACGTAACTCAATATTAATTCTGATGATTGGGAAAGTAACTAAATACAATTAAATAAGTATTATCACACAGTAATTAAGCAAGGGACTTGGAACCAAACTGAACAGTCTAGTTACCGTTACATTACCAGACTTTGTTAGTTACGGTTTACCGTCAGATTAAAGGAACCCGTTAAACAAATATTAACGGTACTTGATCTGTGAACAGGAGCGGATTCGGAGCAAGCGGGTAACGACTGAAGGTGCGGATACGCGGTTTCTTTGTTAGAACACGGATTTCGATATTTTTAAATTCATGCATAGCATGTTGATCAGTCATTGACGGTGCATTCTATTTGTGCATATAGGCAATAGAAGCCCTAAATAAATGAAATGCATGTTGAATTAAACTGTCTGTTTTGACCAGCTAAAAATAATAAGTCTGACTTTGACATCCATTTGTTAATTGATTTGGACTGTCAGACTTATCAAGGGACTGGAATGGTTTCCGTAAACTGACTTGATTGTATGATCTTCTTTTGTGATAGAAGAATCAGACCTGAATTAAATCGGACCATTCTTATTCAGTCTGCATAGCATAACAATAAACTGAATTATATCACTCACCGGAGTATGGTCTGATCCACCTACCCGGCCAGAATTAATAGCGCTATGATTACTGGATTTCCCTCTGAGAATCTGTACCTAGGGTTGGACCTATGGTGTGGGAAGAGTTCTTTCTGATTCTGACAGGCCATTAAGAACTTGAGTGTACTAATGACAGTTATGCTGGATTTGAATCTGTTGCATATTGGCATGTTGGAAATATGTCTGAAATGGGACCGTATCGTTTGATGCTTACGGTACTGGAATTCATTTCAGATTTCAAAATGGTTTCTGTAATACAAAACCTTTGAAAAAGGTTTCTGTGCATTAAGAAAACTGTACTCTCAAAAGAATTTAATAAAAAGGGTATTAATTCCGTTACCGGTTCGTACCAAGATCCGCGTACTGGAACTAAAACCCGCACTGAGACTTATTCTCATCCGTGTATTTGTTTTGCATGTGTTCCTCAATGGTTGGGGGTTCCAGAGAAGTTGTGAGGTGGAGAGACCTTAAGCTCTAGGAGCTGATGAATGCTTTTTGACTGAAAAACGAAGATTCCCAGCTTAAATTGTACTGCTACGGTTCTGCTCATTTGAAACCAGGTAATCTAGTTTCTCTGTTAAGTTGTGTAGCTCTTGGGCCAAAATTCAGAAAAGGGATTATAAAATGAAAAAAAATTATTACACTATCTGTCTGTAGCCTTACGGGAACGATTCATCGCTCTCGTGGCGGAAGGGATGTCACGTCCAGTCGGTCGGGGTGTGACACCTATCTCATTATTATTAAATTAAGAAAAAGGAATTACACCATGTGATGTCAGAATAGTTATAGTAGTAACATGTACCCGAAAGATTGCATTTCAAATGTATTTAACAAAACAAGATTCACTTCAAAGAACAAAAATTGTATCCATTGTAATACTGTAATTTTTTATATGAATTATTAATTGTTAATTACTTTATTTAGAGTTGTTATTTGGAATTTCTCCCCAGAAAGATAGTTCTTATAAGCAGATTTGCATTTAGTAAAATTTGTGGGAAAAAAAATCTACATTGAAATGGTAAATTTGTGTATAATAGTAAACAACATAATTAGTAGTGTGATGATTTATGAAAAATAAAATACTAAAAATTCGATTCCATGTTAGATATATTAACAAAAAAAATATAAAATAAATAGAAAGCATGATAAATAAACCATCCGATTAAAATAAATAAAAAATATTATAATATAAATGAAGTATCTATGTGTATAAGATACATTGCTTGGAAGCCCCACGCAATTTGTTTTCGTCAATAAAAAGCTTTGAGAGAATTCTATACTTTAATTAATTATACTTTAATTTTTAATGCTGGGTAACAAATAGCAAATCCAAGGGCGCGAGTTGAATTGGTTTTAACCCCTTGGAGCCAATTAGGATTAATTAAGGGTATATGCCCTAAAAATTGGGGAAGGTGATTGACACCGGAAGGATTCTTTTGGGGCAACTTGGGCATGGAATAAATGCAACAATGTTGGAACATTAAGGACTCGAATAAAGATGAGAATAGAAATGCTCAATCTCTAATTTCCCTTTGAAATTATGTTGTGATTCTTTTCTTCTTCTGAAAAGGAAATACGGTATTTAACCACATTGATTTAAGGCATTTTTTGTACTTCGAATAATCTAGTTCTTTTGATTAATATCTCCGTATGTAAGCCTAGGAATAATTTGTATAAAATTCCAAAGAACAATTAACAATTATTCATTGAATTTGTTAGTTTAAATTCAATGGAGGAAATATTCCTCTAGCGGGGTGATTGACAGATTGAGTAATTAAATATATTCATACGATTAAGTCAGGGGCTGTCAATTGATAGGTATGGTATGGTAGAAGGTATATTTTTTCATATCCGTAGTCGTTAAAATTTTATTTACCCATATCATACTCGTACCCAATTAAAAATGACTTTACTCATACCCTACATGAACCCATACCCGTTAAGAATTAATGATAAGGATATGATACCTAATGAATATTAATAATGTTATTAATTTAATAAAAAATATAAAATATGGTAAATAAATAAAATCAAATAAATATACAGATAAATTACAACATTTAAATAATACTTAGATATAACAAAAATTATTGAATTTATTTTCATGTCAATTGACATCCAAAAAATTATATAACTAATTATAAATTATAATAAAAATATATAGTGCAAATTATTTTTTTATCAACATAAACAAATTTTGATGAAGATCGAAACTAATACCTTATCTTACGAAATATACTAATAACTTGATTATATATACATATATATTGTAAATTTCATTATTCAGTATTAAGCTTTTCAGTCTGTAGACCACGCTAAAAAAAAGCGAAGCTCACACGAGTCTTTCATCGTGGACTGCTTGGGTGCTGCTTATTTTAGGAATAGGTACACACACGGGAGGAGTAGGTTTCGTCGGACTAGGCTAGGTCTCCAAAGTAGGACAGAGTTTCTTTGGGTCACTGGTTGAACTATGCTTTCAAGTTCACTCAAATTGTTAGCTAGCAGACATCTTATACCTTAACGGGGAGTCGCATATGATAGGAGAGTGGATCTTCTGGGTTCTTCCCTCTCGAGAGGCGCGACTGTACCTGCTCGATGATAGCAAATGAATCTCCTTTGATTAGTGGTTTACCCGTTAGATAATAGGTAAGAAATAGCTCAATCTTTATCCGTATAGTCAATAAGTTAACAAAAATTTCTCTTCATCCATACTCCCATATCCATTAGACTAACGAAATAAAATCTTATCCATGTCTATCTTATCAAATATTACAAATAGAATAAATGAGTAAACAAATTTGATTGACAGTCCAATGCATGCCATGTTATTGAAAAATATTTCAATGTGAAAACTACTCAAGCATTGAGAGAGAGAAGAATAGCCGGTTCTTTCTGCTCAAAACATTCCAAGAAGCAACCAAGATGAAATGATATTCTTTGTCGTGAAGGAGTAACGTACTAGCATAGGAAAAAAGAAATCTATTTGCACCAATAAACGGATCGATTTCTCCGTTCCAGTATGTGGTCTCTCAATTAAGCGGCTTATGTTGATTGGACATGATTTTTTTTACTTGGTTGATTGATGATTGGAAATGATTGGTTGCTCAAGTCATCGGAAACAATCAATTGTAAAAAATATTTATTGAGATTTGAGAAACAACCATGAAGGTACCATTAATATTATCTCATGAACAACTTTCTATAATTAGAGGCAACAATCACTATTCGGACATGACATAATAGTTAAGGATAAGCACAGTAATGTCATAATTGTATTTTTAGAATGGAGCAGTATCCATTTAAATTGCTAGCAATAAGTTTGGTTGTTAATTGATAAAATTATACCATCAAATGTTATTAATTCTCAATTTCTCATCGATAAATCACATATTTAAAAAGAGCTGAAATTTGATTAGTACTAAATATAATTTTATAATCACATTGAAAATTTATAGAAGTAAAATAATTATATAAAATATTGTGAAAGTATAAAATTAAAAATTATGAGATTCAAAAAATTATTTAAAATATTTTATAAGTCTATAATTCTAAAATTTTATATCACTAATTCTTCATATATTTGTGAGTAAGTACATAAATTTTCATAGCCGGATGATTTTTCAAGATCTCCAAACAATTTAAAAATGAAACTCTTATGCAGATTAAATTTTATTAGATTTAGAAAATTATTTAAAATATTTTATAAGTCTATTATTAAAAAATTTATATTCCTTATTTTTTTAATATATCTGTGAGCACACATATAAATTTTTATAGTCAAATAAAATTTTAAAATCTAAACTATATTTTTAATCTAAAATTACAAATGGATGTGTCCATTGATCTGAGGAATGAAGATAATTTTATGATGATGTCATGCTGACATCACCCAAATACTATAGAAAAGCTCCCCACATTCTTAAATTCTTTTTTTTTTTCATTTACTTGGAAAAGTCCGTAGATGTGGATTTACCTTCATTTTAAAACTATTAAAAAAGAACTACAAACAAAAAGAAAAAAAAAAATCTTCCCACCCCATAATTAGATATCAAGTTTATTATGTATCTCGTTCATCAAATTTTAGATACAGGAAGGAAAAAGAGGAGACAATATTTGGAGAAAAAAATATTATTCGTAATGTAATTATTAGCATGGATTGTAGAATCGTTCCCACAAAGAAAACCAAAGGACAACTTTAGGCCTGCCGATGGAGATTCGTCCATGTGGTTCCATGTTTCGTGCTTACAAAACGGATAACGGTACAAATTTTTATTTCGTTTTCGAAACGAAACGGTAAACGGTACGCGTTTCGTCACACGTTTGGGTGAAATACAGTTCAAATTTATACGTTCCGCCACATTCTGTCCAAACGGAACGGCTAAGGAATCATTTCGATGCATACCGTTATTGCAACAGAATGGAAAACGAATTGGACGTTAAACATGCCTAGAAAACTTTTCAATCTTCCATATATAGCCACAGGCCCACATTTAGGATTTGGTTAAAAATGAATAAATTCCAAGACACTATCGATCCAAGCTATTGTGATGTAAAGAAGAGATTAATTATTCCTTGATTGGGACCCATATAATAGGAAAAATAGAGGTGCGAAATTGATTACCAGTATCTGGACTGTCTGATTTTTTCTTGCGAGACCACTAATGAAAGCATCAAACAGAGGACACACAAGACAATTACTCCTTTTATTTGTACTTATTCTCTGGCATGTTGCTTAATAATTAGAAGGTTTTATGTCGCAAGATTCTTATTCTGTTGTATAGTACCATAAGTAGATAGACAAGGGACATTATACTCTACTAAATCGGCTAAAACAAATCAAATATTTCAAATTATACATGTTCCCATAATTGTCTGTTGTATCATCCAAATCTCTATGTAGCCTACTTACATATATATATTTTTTCTTCCCAAATTTTGTTATTTTTATTCCGACTTCAATTCACACTGGGTTATTTAGATGTTAGATAAGTTAGGTTGTTAAAAAAATTCAGCATTTATGCTTAACCAGATCCATAATCCCCACACAGAGGTATGTTTATGTTTATTGCAAAGATTGGATTGTCGTATATATTTATTATTGTCATTTTTTTTAGAAAAACGGGGGTCAACCCCCCAACATTTTATTGATAGTAATAAAATATTTACAAGCAAATTAAGTACAATAAACTGTAAAAACAATTGTTGGACTAAACAATTGAATCTCACATGTTTGCGGATTTACAAAACAACATCAATCTCTACTAATCTATTTTCTATTGTTATATTAGTTAATTAATGGAAGAAATAGTCGGAGCAAGTTCTCCTCAAGTTCTAGAACTTTACAAGGTGGCTAGAGACCAGTTATAGATTAGATTATGTATAAAACTTAACCAAACTCATCTCATTTAATTTGCAAGTAAAATGCTCAAATCTAAGATGCCTTATATTATAAAATGCATGATTCTGTCACATAACGCAAGTCTCGTTGAAAAAAATATGCAAAACTGAAAATTTTATAATTTTGCATTACACAACGTTTGATTCCATTGTGCAACGCATGGTCAAACGTTGTACAATGCAAGTTGCGTTGTGCAACGCTTGACCAATTCAACTGGCAAGTTCTGAGCTCCTTATCTATGTGTTGTGTAATGCTTCACTTGAGTTACACAACGAAAGAAAAATGTAATGTTGTATAATGTTTTTCTTGCGTTGTACAACGTTCACAATTCTGAGAAATTTGAATGCCGATGGCATGTGTTAAGAAAACGTGCTGTAGCGTTTGTATACTGCAAGTATTTTTATTTTTATTTTTTGAGAATTTATGTATTGTGTAACGGAGGACTAACGTTGTGTAACGCTCTGACATATGTCAGTGAATGTTTTTTGTCCATGCTTTGTGTAACACATTTGATAAGGTTCAATGACTAATTAGAATTTTAGACTTTTTTTTTTAAACATATATATTGATATGTTGTGTAAGAAAAAATAGAAATTTTTTACTAGTTTAGAGTTCTTGACACTCTTATATATATCAGATCTTTTGGGACTAATTCTCTCTCTTGAAATCCTTGCAAAATATGTGTTTTGTGCTCCAAATATTGAATCTCAATTCTCTTATATTTTTTAGCACTGATTAGAAAAATAATTGAGATTAGTTAGTCTCAATCAAACTCTAAATCAAGATTAAAGCTAGAATTTTTAATGTTTTGATTGTGAGCATCATTCTTTATATTGTGAGAGATTAGTAGTGCTCTCTATTAGTTAGGCTGATCCACCTCGAGATATTAATTGTGACGAGATTATTTGGTTTGAAATTGTTGTCTCGTTCATTGTGGAATACAACAAAGTTTAACTTTTTCGTAGTGCGAAACTCCCGAAGACGTACAACTAAGCCTAGCAATTTCTAGCAGGTCAGAACTCCGTAATCAAATTTGCGTGTCTCTTCTCTCTTTTTATTGTCATTTTTATTTTGATATTTCTAGTGCTGTCGTTGTCAGTGTAACTACTACTACTATTATTATCATTTAAATGAATTGTTTTAGTAAGTTAAGTTTATAGTCTCTATCTTTTCATGCACCCCAACCACATTTTTTTTTCAAAAAAAAAAAGTAGATCGAGGGATAAGTTGGTGGATTTATCTAAAAAAAAAAAAAAATCTTATCTACTTATTGATTATATATTTATGATTCTCCAGTAGATTTATATATAGGTACTTTGGTAGTGATGCATTGGTTTAAAACTAAACCTTCACGAAAAAAAAGAATAGCTTTAAAATGTTATCAAGATTACGGAGAAAAATAGTTTGAAAAGGACGCTAAAAGTTTCAGCAAATTTAACAGTAGCAGCACTTCATGCGCCACCATAATATACATGAATTGTTTTTCTTATTAATCCTTATCCTTACTCTTTACTACTTATAAATGCACCTAGAGAAAGGTGTTAAACATCTCTATCTCTATCTCTACTTCTTATAAATGCACGGACCGTTTAGGTGTTACACGCTAGATCTAAATAGTAAACATGTGTTTCTGTCGTTGGATCGATTTGATCTGTGGTTGGATATCAATCGCCAAATAAAGCAACACTATTATTTGGTTTTTCATCTAATATAGAAACAAATTGAATAACACATCTATTTGTATCGCTGGTAAATTAAGCAACATATTTTTATTGTCTAACATTATTTTGTTTCTTTATTTGCCCACATATGAGGGCATCTTATGCTAGTTCATATAAAAGGAGTAAACATGTCATATAAAAGGGTGTAAACAATTCTTATATCAACTATGGACCATTGATTTGTGTAATTTGATCAAATTAGTGCTAGATCAAGGTCAGACTTTTTATTAGAAAAAATTAAGGTACTACCAAATTAGCTTTTTATTTAAAAGGAAAGACTAAATTATTGATTTTACCATATCTTTATTGCCTAACATATAAAATTCTATATGAAACAAAAATAATATCAATATTTTATTTTATTATTTGGCCATATATTGAGGACATTTTTGCTAGTATTATCCAAAGTAAACATATTTTTACGACAATAAACATATATATGAAAAACAACACCTCAGTTTTTCTTATTAATCCGCGTAATTAATACATGAATTGTTTTTTATCTATTTTATTATAAACTATAATAAAGTAATTAAGAATCTAAACTCACAATAAGACACATTTATAGATATCCTTACGGAGGACTCTCCAGAAAACCAAGCAGTCTCTAATGTTGACTTCCCGCTGCCCTAAAACTGCTAATAATGTATTAATGTTTCTGTTTAGATAGAATGTTACAGAGCTACAATACTAGTACCAAAACAAAAGAATTCATATTTTAAGAAATCAAATTGAATTTCGCATATTATTGTAGTGAGAAGATGTTGAAAGTATTTTTCATTTGAACTGATATGAGGCAAGTATTTTATTTTTTTTTTTTGGGGGGGGGGGGGGGTTAATTATTTAATTTTTTATATTTTTTATGTGAACTATTAGGTGGATGGTCCTTACATAGATTAATTACTGCTCTTTAGCTCTAGTACAGTAACAAATTTTAAAGTTCAGAAATGTTCCAACAAAATCTTTTTTTTTTTTTTTTGTTCTGGTATAATATACGTAGAATTTGACTTTCATAAATCATAATGCAAATAATACACTGAACTATATATATTTCTTCAAAGCAGAAACAATATGTATCCGACAAATTATTCATTAATAATTCATCACTTGTTTCAAATAATAGTAGTAATAATATGATTATTACTATTATACAAATATAATATTATACGATAATAATAATAATACTAATATAATTAATACGATTATACGAAATTAATATTGTATTGGTTTGTGCTAGTCAATGAAAGCACATGTTTATTTATTTTCAATTCCACTTCCTCATGCCGACATTAGCTCCCAAGAACTCATGGTTACACATGTTAGGAGCTCTTTATCCGCCTCTCTTTTTTTCCAGTCCAGTTTTTACTTTAAACACATAACCCTCTAGCCCCTCTCTCTTAATCATTTTTTTTTTAAAAAAAAAGTTCTCGACCCTCCAATTCAGTCCATTTTTTCTATTTTTTATATTTTTAGAAAATTTTTAATTTAATTAATTTTCTGTTCGAATTTCGTGTGTATAACGAAGCCGAATTTTAAAATTTATCTTGACTAGATACACAAAATATTTCATTTATACGACAACAACAAGCAAGATTGTAAATAAATATTTAATCAAGCATCTATATGCACAAGAAAGCAACAACTAACTTCATTTGAGGAAGTTATATCTAAATAGATTGTCAATTTTTTTGGTATAGAGAAGTCGATTTCTCTCTAGATCATTTGGAAACCTTCTGTTCTCGTCTTTACCCGTTTAACGTCTTTCTTTCTCTTGGTTCACCTTGAATCTAAATAACAAACTCAACCAATATTTTGATAGATGGATGATGAATTTCAAACTTAGATCCAACCACCTTGTTCTTCAATCAACAACAGATTTGATATTTTCTTAGTGGCTGAATTTTCTTTTCAAAAATTATATAAAAGAATTTTATATTCTCTTTTCTTTGTGCAAGAAGTAACACCAGATGGTGGTGGCAAGTGAAGTGCCACATATAAAGATGGATGTCGGCCAATGAAAAAGGAATGAAAGGTAAAATAATAATTTTCCATATCTGGAAATTTTCCACGCAGATCTCTTTTATACAAAAGTTCTAGGGCAATTTTTCATTGTGCCATCTACACAAATTCCACTAGTACTTTTTTAATTATATTTTGCAACTTGTTCAATAAATAAATTCAGCTAATAATATGAAACATATTATTACAATTTATGATGTCTATATTATTCTTATAATACTTTCTAACATTATACCAATAATATTCATATATGCTTTTATGAATTTATTTATGGTTTAAGCATGTCAATTTTTCATGACATATTATTTTAATATTCTATCTCATGTATATTTATATATCATATAAAACGTAAAATACTTATTGTTTCTCTTCAGTTGGTGTGACCTTATAGAGGATCTACGTCATCTTGGTAATAATATAAAATATTTTATATTATAGACTATAAAAGGTTCTATCACTACATGATAGCCGTCCAAACGACATAGTCATTACGTACTCGATCCACTTGATCTGTATTTATCCTTGTCTCATGATATTATGAATAATATGCAAAATAGGATCGTACCATTTTCGCATTATATTTGTTTTTTTTTCTCTCTTAAGTGAATTATAATTATAACTAAATCAGTTATATTGCATGTTATGTAATTCCATTTTACCAATGGACCCAGTAATATCATAACTCAGATAACTGAGGGACAATGGTAATCGACATATACATTTCTCCTGCACAAATCACACACAACGAACTACTAATTTTCTTCATGAATAGATAACTAAGATCAGTAAAAAGATGGTCTTAATCAATAATTACATTGCATGCCTCTCATGTGAGAAATCTATACATCTTATATCTTTGATTCAAAGACATGATAGAAATATTAATGACAAAACACACAATCCTTATAATATTTCATCCGGTTAGGTCATGTTCAATATATATAAAGCATGGGCATTTTATCTATACTCATGTAATTGAATAATAATCATATATCAACATTTATAGAACTACAATGTACTTTCAATTGACATGACAATCTTGCTTGGTAATTATTATTCCTATTTAATTACCACAATTGTGAACACATTTAGGTTTATATGTTTTCATCTTAAGAGTTTTATGGTTCAAGACCACGGGCATCTTCTTGAACATTTCTAAAAATATAACATATTAATCTCAAGGAACAAAAATATATAACAACATTCAAAATCATGAACAATACATAAATTATCATTAATAAAGATAATTTTTAAAACACACATCCTTCATTCTCAACCATCCAATTTTTTTTAAAAAAAAAAATAGTTAAATTTTTTTTCGAAAAAAATTTGTCTCCAAGAAGAATTAAATTAATGTGGAAACCACAATAATAATTTTGATCAGTCGTTTAAAATTTTAATAGTTGAGACTCATATCGGTTTGACTCTAACATCATTTTTTAGCATTACTCTATTATTGTACTGTTCAAAACTATCCGGACTGAAATTTATGGAAAAAATATAAGCCTTCTTCTTTCTTTACTCGATAAAAAAAAAAATAATAATCACATTGCTACGGACTTATTTGTAGTAAATTAGAACTGATCTTTCTTTCAAATTGTACTCTGAAATCTGAATAGAGGCTGCTATTGAAGAAAGATAAGGGAAACAAAAACTGTGTTCTAGACGGCAAATTAACGAAATAGTTTGACTAAGATATTGAAATGAAATCAAGCTGGAACCATACATGGTTTGTAGCTGCGAAGTCGTCACAAAATACAAATTTCAAGTAGATCGATATCGCTCTTCACTCTTCAACGGAAAATATCTAATTTGCTAAGGACCAGTGGACCAGGAGTCAGAGGCAGTGAGGTACACATTTTGATATTTGACATAAACTAGCTAATATGCGCTTCGCGCGTGAGGTATTGTTCTTCCAGTTATACAATTATACAGTAAAGATCGGGTAATTGAAAGTTATAATTAGAGTAAGGAACTATCGTGTCTATGATGACACCATAAGAAAAATCTGTGGTTGGGTTAATTTGTGAAGACTGGCTTCCTATTGATATCTGTCAGGTGGTGATACATAGTAAAGACTCTCATAAGCATTAATTGCATTATATTTGTCATCATTGAGCAAAATATCAATTATCTAAGTTTTAAATTGTTCTCAGGCCCATGTCAGGTAAAGGAAACCCATAATCATACCTTTTAACTTTCTGTGAAACGTGAGGTTAAAGGAGATGCAAATACATAATAAGTATTAGAGTTATGAGAACAAAAACTAAATGTGTGCATCTTGGGTAAAACCAATTGCTTTAAGATGTTTCTAAGTTTTACAAATTTGATCAAATTTTAATTTCTTTTCATCTACCAATAATCTATAATTGAATACTAATAAAATTGAATAAAATCTTACAAATAATCTAAAATACTTAATCTAAAATACTTGTCATCAATGGATTTCTCATAATATTTTACCATTCATGTAACTCTGATGAAAAGTAATTTAAAAAACATCAAATAATTTAAAAATTATTTTGTGGAATTCGTAAAATCTAAAAACCATGAAAACTATTTTAAAAATTAGGAAAAAAAATTCAATCCCATTGGATTATGTACAGTTTTGTAACCACAAAAATATAATTTCATAAAAAAAATGAAATTTAGGGAGCTCTATTAGCAATCCAATATTTGAAATACTATTATGAAATTTTTCAGAGGTAAGAAACTATATAAAATATTATAAAAGTATAACTTAAAAAAGTTTGTATTATTATATATTTTTATAATTTTTTATCATATATGTAAAATTTTATACATCAATAAATTTCGAAAATATTTGGAAACAATTTAAAATAGAATTATATTTCTGAAATAATGTAATCAAACCATCAGATTTAGAAATTATTAAAGTTCATATTACTGGGGATTTCATATTTTTGCAATGAAAGGTATAAAATTTCTATGGTAAATTAAATTAATAAATATCCCCAAATAATTTAAAAAGTACCGCATATTTTATATTTCATAAAATTATATGGTTACATAAAAAAAACTCTATACTGATCATATTTTTTATAATTTTGAGAGCATTTATGTAAAATTTCATGCACAAATAAAATTTTAAATTACTTGAAATAATTAAAAACCTAACGACATTTATGAAATTATGAAAATTCAATTTTTTATGAGATGTAAAATTTTTTTCAAAATATTTTATAAGTCTATAATTATAAAATTTTATATCTCTAAATTCTTCATATATCTTTGAGTAAGGCATAAATTTTCATATCCAAATGATTTTTCCAAAGCCTCAAAACAATTAAAAAACAAAACTCTCATGTAAATTAAATTTTATGAAATTCAGAAAATTATTTTAAAAATTTTATAAGTCTATAATTGAAAATTTCTATATCACTAAATTGGACATATTTTTGTGAGCGTGCACATAATTTTTCATAGCTAAATGAATTTTTAAAATCATCTTAACAATTTAAAAATAAAACTATATTTATCTGAAATTCTGAAATGGAGGGTCCATTAATCTGAGAAATGGAGATGACTGCACCTTGAGTGATGATATTATGATGACATCACCATTTTTACTGTAGAAAAGAGTCCCAACATTGTATATTGAGGGTCCATTAATCTGAGAAATGAAGATGACTGCACCTCGAGTGATGATGTCATGATGACATCACCATTTTTATCGTAGAAAAGAGTTCCAACATTGTATATTGTATAGATATTTATTTTTTAATTCAGATATTTACGCTGATAAGAGGGGTTGAAGCAAAAATGCGAACTGTAACGTCAACACGCCAAAAAATCGTAAATTATTATGAGATATTTATTCTTTACAAGTCAAGAAGACAATTAATACCCTCTTTGATTGAGCCATCGAGGGTGGCAGGCTTAGCACTTTTCTGACTAAAAAAATTTACAACGATGTACTTCGTAATACTATAATTTTATTTGGACACAATACCCAAAAATTATAATACGACGAAGGCTAATGTGCCAACGATTGGCACGGATGGTCTGCGTACCATCGAGTCGTTTTTCAGATCCAAATTTCAAATGATAAATCTGTACCGTTCAAGTTGTTCTTTATATTGAAATACCTTAAAAATCAAATTTTATATTTTTTTATTTTTTTTGCTATTTATTATAATATTTTGAAAAAAAAATATTATAATTGGAGTATTTCAGATTTTCCAATTTGAAAATATCATAATAAATATAAAAAATCGAAAAAATATAAAATTTGGTCTAAAAAAATATTTCAATATGGAAGAACAATTTAAACGATTCGGATTAACCATTTGAAATTTGGATCTCGAAAAACGACTCGATAGTATGGAGATGATCTATGCCATCGATGGCACATTAGCCTTCCTCATTATAATATTATTATGTTTCATTCTAAATCCTTAATTGACCCCAAGAGACTACGTTTTTCTTACTGTCATAGAGATTTTATACAGTGGATTAGTTTTTGCAGCCTGATTGGAGTACTGATCAACTAAATCCGTTTAAACTTTTAAACGAACGATTTGTTTTTCAGCCTATATAAAAAAATTGTTCACTCTATAATTTGTATGAAAAATATACAGAAACATATAACTTCCCTTTTGTGATAAGCCTATCACTCACTGCATATAAAAAACAGAGTAGCGACTGATGTACCTATCTCATTAATTAATTTTAGCTTAACTGCTTAGGTTTGAAAATCAAAGCGCTAGAAGATTCATTGGACCACTTCTTCTAATCAAAGCCTCTGAATATAGAACGGAAATAATAAATAGCACAATTTCTATGTACTTTGTTATAAATATTTTATAAATATAAATATCTTAAAAATATCAACTGCGTCCAATAAGACACCGAGAAAAAGTCAAATTAGAGTTTTGCCCCCATTGGCTATGGCAGGTGCTAATTGGCATCATCACTGTCTCAATTATTGTCACAATTAATTAAAAAGCAAATGACGATTATTGTTGACTATTCTTACCGTTGGGTCTCCGTTATCCAATAACTAAGGAGGTTATATCTAATACCCATTTGTTTCGAAGCTATTCATTTTTTTTTATATAACATTATTATACTAAGTGCAAAGCCAAAATGCCAAATCGGTTCCCACTAATTAGAATCTTCACACGTCAAGGCTCCAAAATCATGTTTAGATCTTGGATCTTCTATATATTTTTTAACAATGTGAACGGGCTAATAGGCTATTAGCAACGTTTCTCTAACGTTCTTACTTGCACAATAGAGGCCGAACTCTATGATTTATTTTGAGTTGTATTTCGTAAAATTAAGAATTAGTTTGTTTTGTAATTAAACCTTTTATTTGATCACATGTTCTCATCTGTGCATACCGTAGAACAAAATAAAAAATTTAGATTTATCTTCTCATTTTAGCACAGAGCTGCATATTAAGTCCATCGTAATTTGTTCTAATATCTTGCAAAAACTTTCTTTTATTAATCAACTCCCTGCGATTGTGGATATTTTGTCTAGTCCTTCACCAAGGAAAAGAAAAAAACAAAAAAAACAAAAAAAAGAAAAAAAAATCTGCATATAAAACTATAATAAAGTAATAAAGAATCTAAACTCGCAATTAGATACATGGAGGGCTATCCAGAAAACCCGAGGACCTTCCAATCCGGCTAGCACGCCGTCTCTAATGTCGACTTCCCACTACCTCAAAAATGCTAATATATTTCTGTTAAGCTAAAATGTTACAGAGCTACAATACCAGTGAGCTACAATAGAACTTCATATTATAGGAAATTAAATTGAACTTCACATATTATTCTAGTAAGAAAATGTTGAAAGAATATTTATTTGAACTGCTATATAGTTAGAATTTTTTTTTGGTTAATTAATAATATTATTTCATATTAACTATATATTTAGGTGATAGCCTGATAGGTTAATAGATAAATTACTTTTATTTTGCTCGAATAGACAGAGTAAAAAAAAAAATTAGAAATATTCCAAATCTATTTTTTTTTTTCTGATATAATATAAGTATAATTTGACTTTCATTCATAATGCAAATAATATGTACATTGAAGTATTAATATTACTTCAAAGAGAAAACAACATGTATCCGCCACATTATTCATGAATAATTCATCATTTGTTTCAAGAGATATGGCAATAATAACACTAATATAATTAATACGATTTTACGACTATAATATTATTATTGGTTTGTCCTTGACAATGAAAGCACATGTTTATTTATTGTCAATTCCACTTCCTCATTCCGACATCAGCTCCCTTGGCCTCATGGTTACACACATGTAAGGAGCTCTTTACCCGCCACTCTTTCCTTCAATCCATTTTTCACTTCACTCTTTTTAGCCTCCAGCCCTTTCAATAATCTTTTACCTCTATATATACCATGCACCTTCCCGAAATCTCTCCTCACTTCACTCTTTTTAGCCTTTCATACAAAACTTAGACATCAAGAACTAGAGACTGGTACATTTTATTATAAGCATGGGTTTGATTTCAAGCGACAAGCCTCACGCTGTATGCGTCCCATTTCCAGCACAAGGCCACGTCACGCCTATGTTGAAACTAGCCAAGCTTCTCCACTCCAATCATGGCTTTCACATAACCTTTGTTAACACTCACTACAATCACAACCGCCTCTTGAAATCGGGTGCGCTGTCGTCACACCTAAATGTACCTGATTTTCATTTTGAGTCCATGCCGGATGGCCTTCCCATCCCACCAGGGGGTTCTGAAGATGCCACACAGGTGTAAAACAAATTTGATGTTTTGATAGTTCAATCTTTTAGTTTCACTAATTTTTTTTGAGGGCCAGCAAAATACTGACTATTTTCATTAATAAAGAAAAAAAATTTACAAAGCAATCACAACATATTACTGAAAACACATACAAATGGTGAACTCCAATCATAGTTTACTAACTTCTCCTAACTAGAGACTGAGTACCAACTGATATTAAATAAAAGAGAAAAAACCCAATACAACTACCACTTAAAACCAGTACTAACTGTACTAGTACCAACTGGAACAAACAAAAGAAAATCCAGCCATGGTAACTGCCACTTGTACCAGTACCAATTGGGACTTGTACCAGTTAATTACACAGAAAATTAAGGAATTTAAGAATTATTTTTCAATGAAATACTACAATGAGGTATTATAACTTGACATGAACGATTTGACATAATTAAACTAGTAATTATATGACAATTTTTATATATTCTTGTAGGATGTCCTCCAATTGTGCGATTTGCTAATGAAAAACGTTCTAAATCCATTCAGGGAGGTGCTGAAGAGAGTGAACAGTGATGGTAACTCACCACCTGTGACCTGCATCATTTCCGACGGCGTCATGAGTTTCACGCTCGATGCGGCAGAAGAGATGGGGTTACCAGAGGTGATCTTTTGGACAACAAGTGCTTGTGGATTCATGGGTTATTTCCATTTCAGGGATTTCGTTGAGAGAGGGATCACTCCACGCATACGTAATTATTTTCGACAAAGCATATCCTATCTGTTTATTATTCTATCTATCTTTATTCGTACATAATTATCATTTATATTTTGAAATGTGGCTAATTAACGGCACCTTTTTTTTTATTTGTGCGTATTAAATGCTGGATAGGGTGCCTAACTAATATCCACTGTTATTGATCTTCAATTTGCTATAATAAAAGTATCTGCTAGATCCCCAACTCCCCTTATTATGGGCACATAAAAAGATTTTTAAACGGGACCATTTCAATTGACGTGTGTACATTTACATTTAAAATTTTTGGGTCCGGTTCCCTTTCGTCCAGTTACGTATATTTTTCACGAGAACAAATACGAGCAATTAACATTTACATTTAAATTTTTTTACGCTGTCAGAAATTTATTTATACTTCTTAGGTGATGAACACATTGCAAAATCGTATTTGGTTATTTTATTATACCTCTCTTAACCAGTGGCATTAACTTCTTCTTTCAATTACTTGCCAACGTCAATTACAAGGTTTTTTATGTGTTGCGCACAGGAACAATATATATAATAGGCCAGGGTTTGACCTATTCTCTCTTAACTATTCATGTCGATCGCTTTCTGTGACAGAAAGTTTTAATTAATTAGTACCACAAAGAGTAGTTATGGAATTAATTTAATCTGAGAAGATTAAGGTCATACTAATTACTTCTCCCATTCTTGGTATACTCCAGATGAATCTCAACTCAAAGATGAATACCTCGACATGGCAATTGATTGGATACCTGGGATGAAGAATGTAAGACTAAGGGACATACCGGACTTTGTACGCACCACTGATCCAAATGATATCATGTTCAACTTCATGAAGCACGAGGCTGAACGTGCTGTAAAGGCGAAAGCTGTTTTGTTAAACACCTTTGATGAACTTGAACAACCTGTTTTAGACGCAATGCAAACCATGCTTCCTCCTATCTACACATTGGGCCCCCTCGCTTTATTGCCCTTAAAAGCAAGTAAGGTTCCAGACAGATTAAATTTATGGAAAGAGGAGACCGACTGCTTGAAATGGTTGGATGGGAAGAAGCCAGGCTCGGTCGTGTATGTCAATTACGGGTGCATAACAGTCATGACAAACCATCAACTGATGGAGTTTGCATGGGGTTTGGCGAATAGCAAGTGTGATTTCCTATGGGTTATAAGAAATGATCTGGTCAAAGGGGATACTGCAGTGCTTCCTCCTGAGTTTTCTGCTGATATCGAAGGGCGGGGCCTACTTGCCAGCTGGTGCCCACAGGAAGCTGTGCTGGCACATCCTGCAATCGGTGGTTTCTTAACACACAGTGGATGGAACTCGACACTTGAGAGCTTGAGTAACGGGGTGCCCATGATCAGCTGGCCATTCTTTGCGGAGCAACAGACCAACTGCCGGTATGTGTGCACCAATTGGGGGGTCGGGATGGAAATCGACAATAATGTGAAGAGAGATGAAGTGGAGAGGCAGGTGAGAGAGCTGATGTGTGGTGAGAAGGGTGTAGAAATGAGAAAGCAGGCACTTAAGTGGATGAAGAGTGCGATCACCGCAACTCAGCCCGGTGGGTCGTCGTTCATTAACCTAGAGAGGTTGGTAAATGAAGTTCTGCTATCTAATTAGTGCTTTTGATATAGTGCTGTTAGAGTATAATTGTATTAGAACTATGGTTAGATAGGATATAATTAAGATTGTATGATGATTGGAGATTGATAACAATAGAGACTATAGAGGGTTGGTAGGAGATGCACAATGGGAGATGGTTAGTAGTCAAGTTAGAGTAGTCTATAAATACTCATGTAATTGTATTCATTTCATAATCAATTCAATATAAAATCTATTTTCTTTCATGGTATTTGAGCCAGTACTATATTGGAATTAGGCTCATGCCTATTCCAGGAATAATGACTTTCTAGGCCACCTATTCCACCTAATAAACAAAATAAGTAGTTAGTTTTCTTTTTATTCCAGTATAATTTCAGATTTACTCTACTGTTTTCGTTATTCCAAGAATAAGACACTATCCACTCCCTATCCTCTTTCCAACCAGATCCAGATCAGATCGTAACCTCAACACCACACCTCGCTCCACCGAACCAACCGCCATCACTCTCGAGAAGACAACCAACTCAAAGCTGCTCTTTCTCGACCTCAGATGTGCTGCCATGGTGCTCACCTATAGCTATTTCGACGAGTACGGCCTCGTTGTTAACATGGTACCAGCCTTTTAGAAAATTCCAGAGGTCAAATTGTGGGATTTAGATAATTTAGCAAGAAAGTTCGGAAACATTTTAAACTAATTAAGGATGATCAAGTTTCTCAATTTTAAATATTTATAAGAAAATTTTGCCGATCCTTGGACCGTGCTTTTCACTCTAAAAGTGGAGTCCATGCATACCGTTAATAAATACTCTTTTATAAACTGCAAGTCTTCCTAACTAAGTTTACGAATACCCTTATATCCTATTCTCCTTGAATGCTCTCTGACCACGACCCAAAACTAGGTGCCTAGGTGGCGCAGTCCAGAGAATCCGTTCGCAACTTCTCCGTTAGAGTGCATTCATTCAGGGCTAATCCGTTATAGCTGTGTTTCTCTCTCTCTTGTTAAACCTGAACATGGAGTCTCTCTCTTCCGTAATTACTTGCTTAAGGCCCAATAAATATATGCCTAACTCAACATAGCATTTGTACTCCTTTTCTCCTTATCTCTGATCTTTCAGCTTATTTACAATCCAAACTGTCCTCTCGAATCTCAGCCCAACACCGCTAGGTCGTGACATTACGATACCATTCTCAATGCTGACATTTATTTAATTGCTATATGTTGTAAGAGATAAAATATTAGCACACACTTTAGTGGTTGTAATACACAATATATACAATATTAATAGATGATATATTTTGGTTTAAGTTACAAAAATTAAGGACCAAAACAATACTTTTACAAATTTAAGTGTTGAATAACTCTTGTATTCTTGAACCAATTATAGAACAATAATATTGATTATTTTATATAAATCACTAAACATGCAATGTATAAGCATGAAGTTCATCTTTTACTTTAATAAATCACCTTGACATACTTTTTAATATTTAACATGACCCTGATATGGAAAAGTCATGCTATAACATACATTTATTTTTTTGTTGATAAAAGGATGTACTATTTTGGATGAGTACATCCTGCACTATGTAAATGTTACAAGACATCAATATTATAAATAAAGATGTGTGGGTGTCGGAATTCTTTAGTTAAATATCATCCGACACTCCCAGCATTGCGAAATAGTTGTGCAACAGCATTTTTTCTGATTTCTGTAATGTGATACTGTATAACTAATTGTGTGTCTGGTGTTATTACTCAGAAAACTGACTCGGTTCAACATCAGATAATAATTTGACAACAGATAATTTTGTTTCTGATTTTTTTGACCCCTTCCTATTTTCATTTTCATCATGTCTTCATCTCTTTTTTGTTGCTTAGAGTCCCTCTCCACCTTTATTTATCTTCATCATCATTTTTAATTTCGGTTTACAAAATATAAATTAAAATTCATTCAATTGAAAATAGAAAAAAATATCAGATCTTTTACGATATATATTTTTTATTTAAGTCATTTATAAACATATTACATTTCATGAATAATATCAACATATATAAATCATATTAATCATATTATTTCAGATAACTATAACTATATTTACACACATATAATTTTTTCATTAAATTGATCAAAGTCTTTAACTTTAATCAAATCAAATTACCTACAATAACTAAACTATATTTCTAAAGATAAATATACCTTAACCATATATCCAATAATGAACTAAAGCTTATTATAGAAAGAGCGAAGCTCGATATGCTCCTCTAGTATAAACTAAAGCCAAATAAATGAATGAGTAGTCATAAAATAATGAGGTCACCAATTTCGTCAACTAATTAAAAGAATTTGAATACTGAAAACTTAAAAAGCGTAAAAACCGAACTCCATTTTTTAGATAAATTATTTTGGCATGACACCAACATTAGGAAGTCATGATATGTCCTATGTTCTTGTTTTGCTATAAAAATATTTTGTATTATGTATCAACACAATCACAATATTAAATGTTACAAAATATATACATATAAAAACCGAAATAAATTGTATTAAAAGTCATAAGATAATGGAGATATCTAAATTAGTCTATTATATAACTAATGCATGTAAAAAGTTGCTCTCATTTTATTGGAATTATCGGCTTATTAGTTTTCAATGTCATTTTGCAATCTTTATGGACGCTAGGATGACAGAGTACAAATAAATTTGCAATCTTTATCGACAATAGGTCAAAAAAATACAAATGGATTTATAGTATTATTGGTTGAATCTATTGTAGCAACTAAGCAATTACATATTTACACTGACATATATTTTATATTATATATAATCATAACACAAATAATATATATTAAAGTGATAATTTAACGGTCGTAAACATTATTTATTGTTTCTTTTATCACTGATAATTCTAACTGCTAAATTAACTTCTAACAACTAGACCATACAAACAACATTTTGAAACCTTGATCTAACCTTTTTTTTTTTTTAATAAAAGACTTGATCAATATAACATATACTTATTCGAAATTTACTTCCAATACAACTAGTGAAATATATTTCTCTTCAATTACTTGTGGAAAATTTGGAATATATTGTGTGATATATGTACTTTTTTACTTTGTAAAATTAGAATAATAGAAATTTAATTTTAATCTCGACCAATCGACAGAAATCTCGATGCAAGTTTCAAAATTTCTTGAGTTATAGAAATCATGCTACATATTTTTACTTTTACTCATGGATTTGTGATTTTAAATTTAATTTCCAAAAGAACATCATGTAAGTTAATTCATTAACATGTTAATTGATTAATAACTAAAATCTTTAATCAATGAAAGCTGAAGTTTTAACTCGTGGTAGATTAAATTTTTCTAATTGTTATAGCCTTCAAAATTTAATCAGTCCTATTTATCAGGACCATCCGATTGATAGGTTTAAGTTAACCATGAATATTTTTTTGCTGACCTTCGATCAGTCTAATGTGATGTGTTTTTTTTGGATAAACTAGACAGTGACTGTCTAGTGTAATGTGATGTGTTTTAAATCCTTTGTTTTTCTCCCTTCATTCCCAATTTCCCATCCGCTCCTGACCCGTTGAACGACCCGCTTCCCTCTTACGTTCTTGTTCGTATACTCCGTTGTCACCTCTTCCGATCTCTCTAGCTCTCTCTCTTATCCGGTCTCTCTTTGAACCCCTTCTCGAGTGTTCCACAAGGGTCTAGCCTTATCCAGACCCCTCGAAACGCCTTGGTTGAGCTCATTCCTTCCATCCAACTTTGTTTGGTGAGAGGCGAAGTGCGGAGGTGCTAACAGTAAAGTTGGTCATGGTAGTAGATTTAGAACATAGCTGTACCAGGGACCTATGCGTGAATTTTTCTAGTATTTGGCTTTCATTGCAATTTCTGTAAGTACACATGTTAGAATAGTTTTACTTCCTACATGGAATCCGGATCTTTGAAATGCTTTAGTTGTCTTTTTTGTTGGAATTAGTCCTGACCCGTTATATTCTTTGTAGGCGGGCTGAATTAAAAATATCATTAAAAGTTGGATTTAGAGTAAGTACAGGATTTGAGTATATGCTATATTCACATAATGAATCATATAACTTGAATTTATTTAATGATATGCTGAGATGGCAAATTGTGAACGGATTAGCAAAATAAGATGATGGGTTAAACAGTTAATAAAATATGCCATAAGAGTTAGTGGAAAAATTTTATCAACCATGACCAAGAGATGATTAAACTTAATGTCCAAAAAAATTGAATATACTCTCAGTTAAGAAAACATAATATTATGGTCCCAAACAATTAAACTAATTTTTCTGTAAACGATTTTATTCAATAATTTTTGTCATATCCAACTAATGAAATAGAACTAATAGGTCGACAAAAACGTTTTCTTCGTAACAGAGTTCAGCACAAAACTCTGCCAGATTTTTATGAAACTAATTTAAATAAAAATAATATTCTTTCAGTTCTTAAGCAAAAACTATGTCTAATTGTTATTAGTTTATCACATAAACATCTTAAAAAAATTAAAAATTATACATTCAACCATACAGTGCTAAACATGTCTTAATGGCATTTCAAATTCAATCAGAATAAGCAACGGAATTAAGTAGGGACAAGTGACGAGTGACAACGGAAACATTTACATTTGCCTGATTGATTGTTTGATTTGTCATTGTAACGCATAGGTTCATGCATGAGTCATGCATGACTCATGAGTCATGACCTAATGGTACCACAGCACCATACAATTGTTGTAATCTGGGCCTTGTAAGACGTCTGATTGAACAAGGATGATATACACCATCCAAGCTTTTCCATCCAGCGCCATCCAACAGGTTTGGACAGGCTAAAAATAACATTTTTTCCGCCTGCTGACGTCAGCAAAATTTTATGACCAATTTTTTAAAATTTTTTGGTGCTAACGTCATCAAATATGATGATTTAAGGGTTCAGTTAAATTTATAAGGGTTGAATTAAAGTGTATTAGTGTTCAGTTAGATGCACCAATAATTTAAAATTTTAGTGTTTTGTGTTCAGTTAAATATGTTAAGGGATGAACTTAAAGTATCTATGTGTTCAGTTAGTTGCAGCAGAAATTTGATTTCGTAGTTTTTGTGTTCAATTAAACTAGTTAAATAAAAAAACAAAATGAACAGATACAAAAAACATAGCGAACATTGACAATAACAATATGAACATTTACAACAATAAACTGAACATATATACAAATTGCCTGAGTAAGAAATAAATTATTAGTGAAATAAATTATTAACGCATCTAACTGAACACTTATACACTTTAATTCAATCGTTAAAACATTTAACTAAACCTTTAAATCAGCATATTTGATGACGTCAGCACCAAAAATTTTACGAAAATTGGTCAAAATTTTTTTGTTGACGTCAGCACGCGGAAAATCTGAATTTTGATGGTGCTGGATGGAAAACCATGAATGGTGAATACCAATTCTGTTTTGTATCGTTTAACAGATACCTAACAGTCCATTAACGCATTTTTTTTTTCCATCACTATAACAATAATGGAGACAAAAATTGATCGTTCAATAGATACCTAACAGTTCATTAACGCATTTTTGCCATCACTATAACAATAATGGAGACAAATATTGACTAACATGCTAAAATTTCTTGTGTGTATCGAAATTTGAAAGCAGTGGGGCTTATGAAATAGACAAACCATGTAAAAGGGGTGTGTAAGTAAGTTGTAACCGTACAAGTACTACAGTGACTTGACTCAATTCGTTTTAATTAATGTTGAATTTGTGATGATATTTTTAAGGACTTGTGACTAGTGAGTGTTACATTTGCTGGTATATATCCTGATATTCAGGTGCAGCTGCCGGTGGCACACGTCACATTTTAGAGTCTTCTCACTTCTCAGTCGTTTGATCAGAACTGAATTGTCCAAATATATTTAAATAAGTGAATGACTTTCAATTGGAAACATTTTCAAATAAATTGTTGCATTTCAGAAATAGTATATTTTTCATTAGCTACCTCAAAATGTAAATCAGCATATTTCTCCTTTTCTAATTTTCTTTTCTTTTAATTTTTTTTTTCTCTTCTTCTTTTCGATGATTTTTTTTTAAAAACTTTTATTTAATTAGAGTTGCTTACTTCGCAACCGCCAAACAACTTAAAAAAAAAATATTAACAACATATTGTAACCCGACTAATGATGAAATTAAAAGCAGGCAGTTAGAGGCTCAGAAGACAGAACTAAAAGCATTGTCCGAGCCATGGCAAAAGTCTAAATTCTTCATCATGCACACTACATCGCAGTGAAATTGTTCAAATTCGTTCTTTCAACCTGGTATATTTTTTTTTCTTTTTTAAAAAAATGAATTGTTGGTACCAAGAGGATCTTCAAAATTAAGATTAGGTTCATAAATTACAAAGAAAGACCCACTAGTCGAAGTATCAACAACGGATCTCCTGTCGGTTCTTTTGCAGTGATTTTTTAACTTGAAAAAAAATCAGTGCCAGCAATAATTACACATGTATGAGGTGTGAAAGGATACCTAAAGTGTTTCAAAAAAGAAAAGATACCTAAGATTGTGGAAGTGATATTTGTTCACAAAGGTTAACTGTTTCACGCTCATTAATCTTGAAAATGTAGCAGTCACATCTCTTTTGATCTCGACCCGCTTTATGTTCAGACATGAACGCCATAGCTACTCAAACTTAATTTTTTTTTTTCTGCTTCTAACGAGGAAAATAATAACTCAAGATCACTTTGAAATAATTAATATATCATCAGGGTCACATTTAATCTAAAATACTCGTCATCGCCTGTCATGCTTATTTTTTATTTATATTTTTTGGCATTAGTTGCCTGTCATGCTTTTTCCAAAATATTATGGTCAAGGTTGAAAGCATGTGCAGATCCAGTCATCCAGATCAAAGATTGTGAGATGCCGATTACGACATTAAAGCACCGGTCAGATGAAATTAAGTACTATGAAAATTGTAAAAGTACTTGTAACTTGCTTAATTACAAGCTAAAACACCAACACAAAATTACTTACCCTGTTCGTTCCTCTTTAACTTAATTCTTGTCCATTAAAAATTGTAATTTTGAATAACTAAACAAAATAATTAGATGTAATATATATGATTTTCTTTAAATGTCAAAAATATAATTTTTAGATGTGATCTATGTACCTTGTTTTACATAATTGTGGAATTGTGATATGTTGATAATATTTTAAAAACCTTATCAAATTTTGTAGTTTATATAAATCTAAAAACAAGATCACAGCATGTGGAAAAAAAAAATTAAAAAAAACTTGGATTTCTGAATATCTAACCCAGAAATATTGGAAAAATATCATTGTTTCAATCCATCTTTAATCGCAGAAAAAAGCATCATTAAGCACACACTGACATGCAATCGCTTGCATTATCCCTTTCTCAGACCACTTCTGTCCTTATTCATATTAGAGGTCACTGGTGACATAACAAGAAAAATTTTCTTTGTTTCTTAGTTTGAATTTTGTACAATAGACATTTTTTTCCTAGCAAAAATGTAAGAAAATATCTCAGGAAAGCAGTTTGATTGGTAAAATTAAATGGACCCTACAAGACTTGAGAAAGAACTGACGAAAATGAAGTCAAGCTAAGCTTTGTACATACATATATGTTCTTATTAAAAACATCAAAAGGAGTGAAGTGAACTTAAAAAACTACCCCAGCCTCTTCTCGCCCTTACAATTTATTCGTCAAATTCATTCTATATATTAGACATCAAAGGACCTCGTTTTCTCATTCACTCACACTGTCATACAAAAACACAAAGTAACAGGAAGTCAGACTATTACAAACATGGGTTCGGTTCCAAGTGAGAAGCCTCATGCTGTATGCATCCCATATCCAGCGCAAGGCCATGTAACGCCTATGCTAAAACTAGCCCAGCTTCTTCATTCCTGCTATGGTTTTCACATAACCTTTGTTAACACACACTACAATCACCGCCGCCTCCTCAACTCAGGCGCAATATTGTCACACCTGAATGTACCTGATTTTCGTTTTGAGTCGATACCAGATGGCCTGCCAGCACCACCGGAGGGCTTTGAGGATGCTACACAGGTATGATGAACCTTTTCGGTCATTTGATGTCAGAATATTCTAAATCAGGAATTCTAGCATGCTGGGGGGATGTATAACCCTACTTTCATACAAAGAAAAATCCTATTTCAAACTTATATCCTTCTCGCTATTAGCTTAAGCTTCTGTTTAAGTTGTCTTTTTTTATCTAAATCAGCAATTACTTAGTATATCTTCTGTCTAGACCAAAAATTACAAACAAATCATTTGTAGAAGTACTAAAGAATTGCACACTTGTGTTAGTTGCCTAAAATTTGTGATTACGTACTTAGAACAATAATTATACTGAATTTTTAAATTGGTAAAAAAGACAAAGTATTTCAACTGACAGAACAGGTGTTGTTCTCTCTGATTTGAACAATTTAGACAAAAGGACTCATGTTCGACAATTATATTATATATCTGCTTCCAGGATATACCAGAGCTATGCAGGTCAGTTGAGAAGAACTGTCTGCAGCCATTTAAAGAGTTGCTTGGGAGGGTCAATGGTGTCGATGGCTCACCGCCTGTGAGCTGCATAGTGTCGGATGGAGTCATGAGTTTTACACTTGATGCGGCACAGGAGATGGGGTTGCCAGAAGTAATTTTTTGGACTACAAGCGCTATTGGTTATTCTGGGTATCTCCATTATAAGGAGCTAATTCAGAGAGGGATCGTTCCACTCAAAGGTAAAAGTATTTTTTTTCCATTTGACATCAGACTGTTTAATTGTTTTAGATTTCCTTTAGTGGAGATCGCCGATTCGAAACCCGATCATGGATCCTTTGTGACATTTAATTTCAAAACAAGTTGGAGAGCTTGATTATCATCTTATCTTAAAAATAAATAAACATATAATTGTTTTCAGTTTGTTATTATCACTCTGTTTTGGAGTCACTATTTAAGTCTGTTTTCCTGTGTATTGTTGTATAGGCTATCAATAATTGGTGAAATTGGAAAGTAGCAAAAGAGTGATAAATTTGAATGATTTTTGTTTGAATCTTCAGAAACAATCATATTAGTTGGATTGTCACGACATTATCTAAAACATCATTTATTGGTAGCGCGGCCATATATTTTACATCTTTCCAAATTGATAATTGTAATGCCATATTATCATTCCAAAACACATCCTTAATTGGACTGGACCAATTTTCCAGTAAGCATTCACAATTATCCGCAACTGTCTCAAATTTCTACTCCTTATATATGTCATTGTCGGAACCAGTAGTTAACATAAATTTAGCATAAAACAATAGCTAATATGTCAATTATATGTGGTATAACCCAGATGAAGCTCAACTCAAAGATGGATACCTTGAAATGCCCCTCGGCTGGATTCCTGGCGTGAAGAATATGAGGCTGAGGGACATGCCAAGTTTTGTACGCACCACAGACCCAAACGATATTATGTTGAACTATTTAAATAAGGAATCTTGGCGCAATACCAAGGCAACTGCTATTGTGTTAAATACCTTTGATGAACTTGAGCAAACCGTCCTAGACACCCTACGAACCATGCTTCCTCCGATCTATACTGTAGGCCCACTATCTCTACTCTCCTCAAAGGTGAGCAAACTGCCCATCAGCTCGACATTATGGAAAGAAGACACCGAGTGCTTGAAATGGCTAGACGCCAAAACACCAGGCTCGGTCGTATATGTCAATTTTGGCAGCATAACTGTTATGACTAACGATCAATTGATAGAGTTTGCTTGGGGTTTGGCAATAGCAAGTGTGATTTTCTATGGGTCATAAGAAAAGATCTAGTAAAAGGTGATTCTGCTGTGCTTCCACCTGAATTCTCTGCAGATATAGAGGGGCGGGGCCTACTAGCCAGCTGGTGTCGGCAGGAGGCTGTACTGGCACATCCCGCTATTGGAGGGTTCTTAACACATAGTGGATGGAATTCAACAGTTGATAGTTTGAGCAGGGGAGTGCCGATGCTCAGCTGGCCATTCTTTGCAGAGCAACAGACAAATTGCCGGTATGTCTGTACCGAATGGGGGGTCGGGATGGAAATTGACAACAATGTGAAGAGAGATGAGGTCGAATGGCAGGTTAGAGAGCTCATGACTGGTGAGAAAGGAGCAGATATGAGAAACCGGGCAATCGAGTGGAGGAAGAGTGCAATCAGAGCGACACAGCCCGGTGGGTCATCCTTTGTCAATCTTGAGAGATTGGTGAAAGAAGTCATGCTTCCAAAATAGAAGAAATTTGCTCTCAATTATGCTGATTTGTCATTTGTCACTTGTATCCTGGAGTACTTATTTTATAAATTAAATTAAGCTTTTCGGCCATATACATGTGGGCTGAGAAAAGGGAGGAAAGTAGAAGCTTTGAAGCGTAGTTTGTATTGATGATGGATACTTGATTTCCCTGTAAAATGCACTACATATTTCGGTAATTTCATGCATCATCTTTCAGTTTTACATACATTGTATTTCTGTTCGTCAAAAAAAAAAAAAAAAAGGAAAACATTTACTCTATTATTTAATCAATTAACAGTTTGTGTTTTAGTCAACTAAAAAGCCTTCAAAGTGGTCGTTAGAGTTTATGCGATATCTGAAAGACGTAAAATATTTAATCGTAATAATATTTCTTAATTAGTAGTCAAGATCACGTAATTCATATAAAATAAGAAATTCATGAGTATGAAACTTACAAAATGAAGAGCAGAAATCAATAGTCGTTAGGCAGAAGCGTAAGTACCCATCTTCTTTGAGTTTTCCTCAGCCATAATGATGGCCAATAATGGTGTTTTTTTCTCTTATTTTCTGAACTTTCTTAATGGCAGAAATTTGGAAAAAAGTGCCTTTAATTTTCAAATTAGAGAATATTTAATGTTGAGGCAACCAAAGAGATCAAGTACAATGAATCTGGTCCATCAGAATTTCCATCAAATTTTGATGCACCCTTTAATTAAATTTCATAAATGAACTTGATTCATAATTAATTAATATAGGGCACATAAAAATTCTAACAATATCAACTTAAAACAGAAGCCCCTCTATTTAGAACTTCACAGTTCGCATATATGCACAACCATTATATTCCACTAGATGACACCACTAAATTAAGAATCATGAAAAACGTAATTAAGTTCTATTATTTAATAATATGTAAATTAACTATGGTGTTATAAATAAATCAATATTTATAATATGAAAAAGAAATTCTTCAATAGTAGATATTAAATGGAGGATTCTTTTACATTATTTTTTTTAAGGAGGGATCATAAATGTTAGGGGTAATTTGATTTATTCCCCTTAAATATTTGAAATTTGAGATATACCATTACAAAAGTAGTAAAAATATTATGCCACAACAAAACGATAAAATAAATTTAATTTGAAATAACTATACAACCCTTTTGAATATATCACTGCGAAAATGCTAAAATTTTAAATAGAACACCAAAAGTAATATTTATAACGGAACGGTAATATATTAGCCACCAAAGAATCCGCTGGTGCAGTGAGCGGTAGAAACTGTCAAACTCACGTCCAGCATTCAAATTTAAAAATAATGTGATTTAGAGTGTATGAATTTGTGCCTCAAATTAAAGGAAGTATAAACATTTTTTTACTAAATTTTTAACACTACAATTTCAGCACTACAAAAAAAAAAGCTACAAGTAGGTGGTTTATGTGCTAAACGCCTAAACATAATCACGCATTATACTTTTATGAAGGAATTAAATTAAAGCTACCTATGATTCATTTCTTATGATATAACATTATACTCTAATGGGGCTTATGTGATTCAGCACTAATTGAGACTTTCACGAGGATTTGATTTACTACTTAAAGATGAGAGGGGTTAGTGATGATTTTACAGCTTTCAAAATTTCATCTTTTATGATAACTACATAGTAAGAATAAGAGCGTCTCGATTTTCAATTTCAATTTCCAAGTGTCAAATTTTCAGCTCACTTTTGATCTTTTTTTTTTTTTTATGTACCTAACAAATCTGGTTTCCTACGTACATGATATGTGTTGATTTTCAGTTCACTTTTCATCTCAAATAGTTAGTATTTTGGAAGGGTTTGATATTGTCGAGTAACTATTTAACCATTGAGATAATCATCGAGTTTTCTTGAATTGGTTTTCTTTCTCTTTCCTTTCCTGTTGAGATCCCAATCTGATCACAATCCGACAACAGGGAAACCATGTTTTAGAGCAAATGTGCTGTAGTTTTTTATTTATTTTTTTACACTAATTAGTATCTAAATTCTAGACCTGTACCAATCTGGAACGACCTCAAGAACAGTACTATGAATTAAGAATGTCTTCTCTAAAATATATTGTACTTCTTTCAGTGGTGTTATATTGCAAAAATATTTATCAATAACATTTTGTAATTTCTGTTAGTGCCAATAAATAAATGATCTGTGCAGGCATTAGCTTAGTAGAAGTTGCAGTTTTCTCTTCTATTGTTTGCTGCAACTTTTATGATTTTCTTTTGTTTCTATGTATTCTTCTTTAGATTTGTGCAGAGTTTATGTAAATAGTTGGCACACTTCGTTACCGTCCAGAGGATCCGGACACCAATTCCTAATGGTATTATAGACTAAGAGAAGGCATCGACTGTTTATAGAGAGTTCAAAAATGATTTATGAAAGTCATCATTCCATTTTAACAGAAGTTTATTGTCTGTGAGGTATGGATGTGTATCTTTTATTCAAGTATCTGTAGTAAGTTAATGAATTAGAATTTCTAGAAACTGTAGAGAAAAATCTTTTTTCATGTATGAAGACATGTCATCACATAAAAGTTCAAATCAATAATTTATTATAAAAAGAATATTTTATTTTCTTAAGATGCTCCAGCCATTAAAACCTTATCTCCTATGGCAGCTATAGAAAATCTGTGTTGCTTTCATGAGTTATTGACAATCTAGAAAACAAACACATGACAAGATGAAGTAATTTATAATGGCAATTCAGCCAATAAAACTTCAGTCTTCAACAATGGTCATGCGCACTGGAGCTATTATTTAAGAAAACAAGTCTGTTGTGTCTATTACTGGTGCCGAAACAAGCCTGCAAGTATACCTGGATTAAAGAGGTACTCACCCTAACTACTTAGACCAAATGTTCCAATTTTACCCCCTCTTTCTCTTTTTTAAAATTATATCCACATGTCCTATTTACATATCAATGTATTTATATTATGAAATAGTGAAAGGTAAGTGGTTTACACATGGTGTATTTAATTCTCAAATATTCGAAGGCAAGAAAAGCAACCAAATAAAGTGTTATAAGGCATAAAAAAAATGAGAAATTTATAGAAAAGTATAACAATTTCTCATCACTTTTTAATTTTTATACATAATGAAAATTTCAGTTTGAGATATATAGTGTTTTCCTTGAAGATATATCTATAAATCTTTAATAAACCTTCAAAATGCATAAAGTGGAAAGGAAGAAAAAAGAGATTTGTCCTGGAAGCTACATAAGCATCCAAAATTGATTCTAAAGAGATTTTTTTTATATTATTTTCTATTAATGAGTGTAATATGATTTTATAAAATAAATCACGTGAGTTAAAGTTTTTCCTTTATTGTTGCAGTGATGCTATTGATTGTTAATTTTCTCCTCAAGCAATTACCGAAGAATATGCAAAGGATAAAAGAAATGCAAGATAAGGACATATTAATTAACCAATATGAAAGGATTAGCTTAAGACAAGTACAGATTCATGTAGCCTCCTTTTTCTTAGCCTGTATAATTTGTTTTCTGAAACTTGATTTGTTATGATAATTACTAATGATAATATTGAGTAATTAAAATTTAGAGGATTTTATGATCGAGCGAAGCTCGATCTATTAACCTAGTACAATTTATATATTGGTGCAGCAACGCTCATCCACTGCGGGTCCAAAAAGAAGATCAATCTAGAAAGCAAACAATTTCTGGAAGCAAATTAAAGTTATTTAAAATTATTAGACAAGATATAGACAAAACACAGTCAAACCCAAAATTGACCTAAATTACCACGAGTACTCAAACCCAAAATTGACTGATATATCAAAGCCAAATCCACATATTAGTCTCCAAGCCCTGTCAGTTCAGTTCAAGATGAACTATACTAAGAGACCCTATAGTTTCTGTTAATTACAGTTAAGCAAGACCATCATTTAAAGTCTATTTTCTTATTACTGTTAGAAAAAGAATATGGGAAAAAAAATGATATCAAACAAAGACAGAAAGCATTGATGGACAATAGTTTGAATTGGAAATTTAAAATTAGTTATTACATGTTCACGGAAAAAAAAAATTGACACTTCCATCCAATTAGACCCAGATTGCAACTAGTTAAAAATAATTAAACTTCTCAACGTGGTACTTCGACCAAATCTTCTAGCATGTCGTTAATTTCCTAACAGGTTTTGTAAGGAAATCGTAATTATTAATTGTGGGAAGCCTCTCCGGAGTTGGTTAGCACTTAGCACGCCTCTCTTTTACAATCGATGGAGTCCTTTTCCATTCCTCATTATTAACCGAATCAATGTTTTTAACTCGGGGGTACGGTAGTTTGAATTTTTTTTTTTAATTCTGACATTAAAAAAATATTTATTTTTTATATTTTATAATTTTTATTAAAAGTAATGATATCTATCAAATTTATGCATTTTTTGTTGTCATATATTAATAAGTTATTTTCTGATGATATGTTAAAAATTAGAGTGTCTTGCAGTGACATAAACTATTTTTTTCCTACAAAAATTATTATTATCTCCTTCGAAAAAAAGTAAACATTAATAAATTATAATTTTTATAGACAAAATTTCACCAAAGTTGTTATTCTTTTGGAAGTAAAGAAAGGTCCACATCTCGAAGTTTTTTTCTTTTTTTTCTGTCAATGCACATGTTGAAGTATCAACAACGTTTTTTTACTAGGCTCCATTTGCAGAGATTTGTGCACAATGCACAACTGCACATGCAGCACATGTATGAGGTGTGGGTTAAAAAAAAAAAAAAAAAAGATGAGTGCTATGCATTCAAAGATTTCATATTTTTTGTTTTATAATATTGTAAATGTAGCAGTCACTACCTTCCTGATCTGAGCAAGAAAAAAGATAGAAGATTAGTACTTGTGTGGTGAACAAAGTAGGGACTATTGACCCGTTATATGTATATGTTCCATCGTAATCACCACAGAAACTCAAATTAAATTTTTTGTATAGTTCTAATAGGAATAGCTCAAGTTTTTTTTAGAAACCCAGGAATAACTCAAGTTGACTTACGAATAATGAATAATTGAATACCATCTTCGCGCTTTATATAAAATACTCGTCGTTACCTGTCATCGTTGAATATATCATGCTACCGCAGCACAGGAAAAATAAAAAATAAAAAAAACAAAAACAAAGAATCATGATATTTCCGATTGCGCCAATAAAACACCTGCCAGATGAAATTAAGTATTATCAAAATTGAAAACTTTTACTTCAACTTGCTTAATCGAAACATCAAGCTCAGATTAATTACCACGACAAATTGGATAATACTGATATTGAAAATTGTTGAGCATATATCATTGCAAACAATCCACTGATGCAAAGGAAACGTTTTGAGCTTCATGAAGGAAAATAAATTATATTAATATTATCTAGATCAAGTTAATATAGCCAGTACATTGCACTACATTTTTGTTTGCAAATCGATGCATTTAAACAATTGAGGTCCTGAGATCGGCACCGTTCCGTTATTAACAAATCCTTTTCATTGAAAATAGAAAAGAATTCAGAGATCCTAAACTAGAGAATCGGTCTCTGACTCTCTGCAATACCAATAAATTACTCGAGAGTCTAGAATACAATGGCAATTTTCATGTTACCCTCCTTCTATAAAAGTCAATGTTTTGAAAACTGGCCGGACCGGCCATTTCGACCGGTTCAACCGTGAACCGGACACCAGTCCGGTCCAACTGACCAGGTTTTTGGAGTGTTTCACAAACCACAATAAACCGGCTGATCCAGTCCGGTTTAATGCAGAACCGGTGAACCGAACCAGACTGTTCAGGTGTTTTGTCTTTTTATTTTGATCTGCAAGAAATAATAATTACCACAAAAATGTGGTGAGCAAGATTCGGACGCAGGTTGCTGGGCAGAGAAGACGATAACTTAACAACTGCATCAGACGGGTTTTTGTGATATATGAAGTATATATTACTTAAATATCATATCATTGTTTTTGACATGATCCGGTTCTCTTCACTTTGATGTCCGGTCCGGTTTTCAAAACATTGATAAAAGTCTAGTTTCAACTTTGATTTCTGACTCTAAGCCTGAAAATGTGGAGAATATCCTTTCTTTGATAAGTAATGCATCATCAACCATGCACTAATCAAGCACATCACTTGCAGCATCTCTCATCTTTCAGTCTACTTAATTCTGTCCTATTCCGATTAGAATTTAGAGGTCACTGGTGAAATACATGAAACATTTTACTTTGTATTTTTGTTACAACTTCGTATAAAGGACGGAGCGTAAATCATTGCTGAAAGAAAAGTCAAGTTTGTGCAGATAGATAAACATGACCAAAGAGTTGAGTTGACTTGTGAAAAAAATTCTCCAGGCCATTCTTAGATCTCTTAATAATTTGTTAGACTTATTCTATATATTACACTTCAGAGGACCCTTTTTATCTCATGCAGTCACACTATCACACACAAATACAAAGTAATAGGAAGTGAGAATAATACAAACATGGGTTCAATTCCAAGTGAGAAGCCTCATGCTGTATGCATCCCATATCCAGCACAAGGCCATGTAACGCCTATGCTAAAATTAGCCCAGCTTCTTCATTCCTGTTATGGCTTTCACATTACCTTTGTTAACACGCACTACAATCACCGCCGCCTCCTCAACTCGGGTGCATTGTCGCCAGACCTGAATGTACCTGATTTTCATTTTGAGTCGATACCAGATGGCCTCCCCGCCCCATCAGAGGGCTTTGAGGATGCTACGCAGGTTCTTTTTCTTTATTAGTCCTTATTATCCGATTTCTCACCAAGAGAAAATCAATTTTAATTTAAATCTAGCCATTTCTCATATTTAGCTTAAGCTTTTGGATCACTCATCTTTTTTTATGACCCTCAAAAAAAAATTTAGACCCTCACTTATCCATTTTTACCAAAATAACAAATTATATATAGTTTATCTTCTGACCTGACCAATAATAAACAAAAAACATTGTAAAAGCTCAAAAAGCTTCATCAGTGATGAAACTAAAAGGATAGACTCATAGACGTTATTGTACCTTTTAAAATCAAAAACTGCCATTCTTAGTACTTCTACATTGGTGTTATTTGTTTCTGTAATTTTTTATTACTTTGACATATACAACCAAAACAAAATTTTTTGCGAGAAAAAAGGAACTAATATGCATGCTAAAACCTTACTTCAATTTTCAGAGCAGTTGTTCTTTCTGATTTGAATCATTTATATTCTGATCCATCTAGATAAACGGACTCATCATTTTCCACTATTTCATATCTGCTTCCAGGATATTACGGAGCTGTGCCGGTCAGTTGAGAAAAACTGTTTGAAGCCATTCAAAGAGTTGCTTGGAAGGGTGAATGGTATCGATGGCTCGCCACCGGTGAGCTGCATCGTGTCGGATGGAGTCATGAGTTTTACACTTGATGCGGCACAGGAGATGGGGTTACCAGAGATAATTTTTTGGACAACAAGCGCTTGTGGGTATTGCGGGTATCTCCATTATAAGGAGCTACTTCAGAGAGGGATCTTTCCGCTCAAAGGTGAAGTACATTTTTTGCATCAGCTTATCTTCCTGTATATTTGATATAGACCATCAATAACTAGTGAAATTTTAGTGTAGATCCTAAAGAGGAAAAAAATTTGGTGATTTTTGTTTGAAGGTTCACAAACTATTATCATATTACTAGATTTTCATTACATAATTAAACAAATCTAATGGAAGCTATGCCATATATATATTTAAACTCCACAGTTTTATTCATATATTTAGCAATTAAAACAATAGCAAATATGTGTGTAATCCAGATGAAGCTCAACTCAAAGACGGATACCTTGAAATGCCACTCGATTGGATCCCCGGTATGAAAAATATGAGGCTAAAGGACATGCCAAGCTTTGTACGCACTACTGACCCAAACGATTTCATGTTCTACTATGCAAATAGAGAGTCTTGGCGCAATACCAAGGCAACTGCCATTGTTTTAAATACCTTTGATGAACTTGAACAAACTGTCTTGGACACACTACAAACAATGCTTCCTCCAATCTACACTGTGGGCCCACTCTCTCTACTCTCCTCAAAGGTGACCAAACTGCCCATCAGCTCGACTTTATGGAAAGAAGACATCGACTGTTTGAAATGGCTAGACAGCAAAACATCAGGATCGGTTGTATATGTAAATTTTGGCAGCATAACTGTCATGACTAACAATCAATTGATAGAATTTGCTTGGGGTTTGGCAAACAGCAAGTGTGATTTTCTGTGGGTCATAAGAAATGATCTTGTAAAGGGTGATTCTGCTGTGCTACCTCCAGAATTTTCTGCAGATATAGAGAGGCGGGGCCTACTTGCAAGCTGGTGCCGTCAGGAAGCTGTCCTGGCACACCCTGCTATTGGAGGGTTCTTAACTCATAGTGGATGGAATTCGACAATTGACAGTTTGAGCTGTGGGGTGCCAATGATCAGTTGGCCGTTCTTTGCAGAGCAACAGACAAATTGCCGGTATGTGTGCACCGAGTGGGGGGTTGGGATGGAAATTGACAACAATGTGAAAAGGGATGAGGTCGAATGGCAGGTAAGAGAGCTCATGACTGGAGAGAAAGGAGCAGATATGAGAAACCGGGCAGTTGAGTGGAAGAAGGGTGCAATTCGGGCAACCCAGCCTGGCGGGTCATCCTTTGTCAATCTTGAGAGATTGGTCAAAGAAGTCATGCTTCCAAAGTAGTAATAAACTTAATTTGCTCTGAAGTATATGCTGCATGATTTGTCACTGTGCTTTCAAGTACTTGGGTTTATGGATAAATTAAACTAAATTAAATTGTACGGTTATATTCTGTTGGCTGGAGAAATGAAGATTGTTTTTTTTTTGAAGCAAAAATGGAGGTCTGAGCCCCCATCTTTCATTAAATAAAAAAGTTCATAAGAAATGAAGATTGTTTATTTGATTATTTCATTTAAATATTAAGGGGGGAAAAAAAAACTTTGTTGTGAAATATTTATTGATGACGGAACCTTGATACTGTTGTAACTGCTTGAAATGCACTACATATTTCGTTGTTATGTTGATGATTGATGATGTGTCCATTTTTGCATATAGTGTTTCCGTGGGATGAAAAATACAGGGGAAAATGGTTACTCTTTGAAGACTCTGATGCCGTCCATTTAACAGTTTGTCTTTTAATTGTTGCAATTGTATATGGGCTTTTATGGGTCAAGCCGTAAACCTAGAAGTCTCGAAAGTGATTGTTAACCAGAAATGATAACTGCCATCGCTAAAAAAACCATCGCTTACCATCGCTGTACAAAAACATGTATCTGCTACAAATGTTCAGTTTAATAATAATATGTGTTCAGTTTAATGGTCGAAAGTGTTCAATTAAATGCGTCAAGTAATGGTTTATTATATAGATCGCGCATCATTTTTGGAGAGAGGCGCACTAGGGGCAGAATCGGAAAAAATTTTATTTGAACCGGATCGGTTCATGACCCCTTCTAATTTTTTCATGTGTTTTTTGTCCGGTTCGTGACCCCTTCGCTCACCTATTAAAAAAACCGAAAATTCGTACTGAACATTTATATCTAATAACCTGAACATTTGTACCTACTACACTGAACATTTGTTCTATATAAACTGAACATTTATACTTATCCAATGAACATTTTTGCTTATAACATTTGTATTTTTTTATTGCAACTAACTGAACATTTATACTCAATTAACCGAACATTTGTACTTACCCAACTGAACATTTGTACTTACTAAACTAAACATTTATACTTAATAAAATGAACATTTTTGTTTATAACATTTATATATTTTATTGCAACTAACTGAACATTTATACTAAAATAACGGAACATTTATACTTATCTAATTGAACATTTAGGTATGAAATAAAATTTTGCTGGGTGAGAGACCATCGCTGAGGGAGCGCCTCAGCGATGGCGCGCGATGGTAAATTGGCAGATGGCGATAATCAATTTCCATTGTCAACGTTTGTGCGCCATCAACTTAACACAGAATAGCCTCATTATTGGATATTCACGACCATTATACTGCACCAGAATAGTAGAATATCAACTAAAGTAGGCAAATTTGAATCGTTTTAGCTGATTACTTAATAAGACAATATATTACTCCAGATGATCGATACCAACAGAACATTTGAGGGATGTTTTGTTTGCAGAGTTTAAGTGATTATTGTTGGATTATTATTTTTTTTACTTTTTTTTGGGAATAAAGAATTAAATATTAAAAAGCATCTATGCATATGTGTTCTCGCCTGTTCGGATAACTCTTTCAACTTTTCAAAAAACATAGAAATCCATATATTCTTACCGACCCAATTATATTTTTAATGCAATTGCTCAATCATTTTTACTCTTATTTCATATACTACTATGATTTATTATTTCTTATTATATTTTACTAGCAATATAAATTAGTTAAAGATTACTTCTTATTAACTGAAATAGAGTACAAATTTTATAAATTTGCATATACAATATGTGTATGTTAACTTTTGTTAAACACATGATAATTCTATAAAAAATATCTGTATTGTTTTTATTCATATATGTATCCGATCAGTGTTTGATCGTTTACGTAACCCATTTATTATTTAACCTACATCAATATCGGTGGTACAATAAATGACTAATAGGAATAAGTCGATCGTGAAAAAAACAAATTATATGTAATAATATCTAAATTAATAGAGGTATGTGGATATATCAATAGGTTAAAAATAATAAATAATTTATTCTGAGATTGTGGATATATCTAACCCATTTCTTGAGATTTTTACTGAAAGCCAGTACCAGAATGCTGGCTTAAACTGCCACAAAAAAAAGAAAGAAAAGCCACCAGCTAGCGGTATACATACCTGCGATGTGCGAAAAAAATTTACATTAGGCAAAGATTTTTCTGTTTCACACTTAGAATCTTGTAAATAATTAAATATAAGGCACTATCTTCCTGACCTGAGAGAAAAACAACTAAAGCAGTCACTATCTTCTTGATCAGAGTGGGAAAAAAATGATCAGCTCAGTACTAGCATGATTGCATGAATATAATATAGACTATTGACCCGCTATATGTTGCTCCTGAACCCACCGACAAAACTTAAGCTTATTATTATGTTCCCTATTCCTAACAAGGGAAGGAATATATAGTTTTGGAATAAATATTAACAAGAGAAATGCTAGGATCAAAACGATTTGATGGTGAATTTTGTCGAATTTGATCATATTTCAATATAAAAATATTAAAAGATCAATCCAAATTATTTAATGTAATATCCATATTGAAATCTCTTTGGAGATCAAATTTATATTTCTCTAAATGTTTATTATTTTTGGGATTTTTAAAAATTATCGCTTTAATTAATTATGAACTGTCTAATGACAATAACTTCTAAAAATTCGAATAGATATCTAAAAAAATTGGTCACTAATGAAATTTCAATATGAAAATCATAGTGAACAATTCAAATTAAGCATATAATTTGAAATTTTTAAATTAAGATCTAATAAAATTTGATAGAGCAACATGCCAACATCAAATCAATTTGATAAAAAATTTTCTAATAATTAATATATCATCTTGCTTGCGCATGATTTAAAATATTCTAGCCATTTCCTGTCACTGTTGTCCCAAATAATTGCGCTCAACGTTGAAAACATGCATGGTGCAGGACCAGGTCAAAGATTTAAAAGAAAAAAAGTTGAGCATTATCAAAATTGAAAAGGTCACTATAACTTGCTCAATCAAAACACCAACACCAGATTCATTACCATAAGAAATTGGAAAATACTGATATTGTATTGTTGGGTAGGTACCGTTCATAACAATCCACTAAACGCAAAAAACGTCTTCAACTTCACGAATGAAAAGGACATATTATACATATATAAATCTGCAGTGTCGTGCGATGCACGTGACCTCCCCTTTTACTGTGGTTAGCACAGTAATGTGATCCAAGCCGTTGATTTATCTTCCTTCACCTGGGCCGTCTGATTGTTGTTTTTTAAGTCTTCATCGCGTCTGTTGGTTTTCTTCTTAGTTTCCATCTGACCATCCCAGTCTGTTCTTCCAGATATTTCCCCGTGCGATTAGCCTTTTATTTCCTCTCTCTCTCTCTGGGTACTCCGTACAGTAGCTCCACTCCTTCCCTTTTCGCCACCTGCTCTGTCACTGTGCTATGTGCGCTGTCGAGCTCTCCATGGCTTCACGTGGTCAATGCGACGTGCTTGCCCCCACGCCTGTTCTGACTTGATTGGTTGCGTGGTCGTGGTGTTGTGCTCCTCCTTTTCGTTTTCCCTTCTTCTGTTCCCGTGGTCTGTTGCTCCGGTTCTTTCTCTGCGCATTTGTTTGGTTTTCAGCGCCTCTTTTTATTTCTGCGACCCTATGCTTTATATTTTGGTCATTCTTGTTGCTACTCCTCTCTTTTCTTCTCCTCTTGGTTGTTATTCTGGTATGGTTTTTTTCTCTCTTTTATTTCCCCACGCATGATTTTTCTCTCTTAATTGACTCAATTGTTTGCTGGATTTTCCATTATTTCTCATTATTGCTCATGTCTTAATTTGTCTACTGCGCATCTATTTTTCCTTTTCATTAACTCTGGACCTATTTCTTTTTGTTTTGTCGAGGTGGCTGCTTTCCTGTCAGCATGAAGGAGCGACTGTTCTTCTGTGTGAATTCCTGTCTGTACAGGTTAGTAATTATCAATTTGTTTTCTTTTGGTTATTTTGTTGTTTATTGTTGTATGTTTCAGAGGTACTATACATGTGTTTTGCATTATTTAATAAGCGTCTGATGTAAAAGAAGATGTTGTTTGATATGTTTCAGAGGTACTATACATGTGTTTTGCATTATTTAATAAGCGTCTGATGTAAAAGAAGATGTTGTTTGATATGTTTCAGAGGTACTATACATGTGTTTTTTTTCCCCAAAATTCGTTAGATATGTTTTGTGGTTTGATATGTTGGACGCTTGATTGGTCAGGGTCTGTGTTAAGCAATACAAAGTCACTGGACAAAGCCAGTCAAGCGCTAGGAAACATCAGTCTATTTTAGGAGGAGAGGCTGATATAAAGGGGTAGAGTCTCAGTTTGTGAGATACAAGAAACATATTAATCAAAAGCCTTTTCTCTCTGTCTCTGCATTACTCTTACCAGTAAACTGGTTACACACTTATCTCAACCGAAAATTACTTGTCATGATTTTTTTTAGATACAAATTAAAAGAAATTAAAGAACTAAATTGTAAGTGGGCAACTGCAGTAAAAGAAGATGCTGCAAGGAGAATTGAGATCACCAATTGAAGAAAGTTCTGCAATGAGTAATTTATACTGTACAGGCAACCTCACCAGCAGCTAAGCTAGCATATGATCGTGTGAAGATGATGCAATCACCAATTGAAAATGATAGCATGAAGGTGCAGCATGGGTACAAGCACAAACCAGCAGGGGAAAAACAGTCACAATTTAAATTTACACATGTAGAAATCAATGTAGCATGGTAAAAAGTGAATGAAAAATGCACTCACAGTTCTCTACACAATGGAGAGAAATGAAACTTCGCATTAAAAAAAAAAAGAGAATGGTTGTAAATCCATGACAGTCAAGATGGAAATGATGTAAGTAGAGGCACCATGGAGCAACACTGACAAGCTGGCACAACATAAATTTGTTTCGAGTTCAAATATACGCATATCAACCTCAATTTTAAGGTACATAATATGCCTTAATTATGCTTTGACAAGTTATGATAAAATTCTTATTAGAATCTACTTTTATTAATTTTTTTTTATTGTCATAATGATTTTACAGCTTTGGCATATGTGGAAAATGTGGCTTATGTTGCAATTGCTCTAAGTAGTTTTTATAGGCATCATGTTCAGCTAATTAAATGCTACGTACATGAAACTCTCAAGTACAATTTCAGTTTTTAAAGGAGTATATGTTTAATTCATATTGGGCTGTAATAGGATGTATAAATATCCATTCTTGAATGTAAGATGCACAACGCAAGAATGACAATAAAAAGGCAAAAGACGTGGATAAATTACCTGAAACGGAATTGAAGCACCTACTACATATTTAGGACATGCTTGCACTGAAAATAGTTGTGATGAACTTTCTATATTCTTTTGCAGTAGGCAAGCAATCTTTAAGTCTCATTCTTGCAGAGGTAAAAATATTTGGTTAGTAGTTTTCTATTTTTTTTTATTCTTCCTACTTTCTTTATGATTAAAATTAGAAGTTATATCTCCATGCTGTAGTTGTATTATGAAATTGTTATACGCCAAATTAAATAAATCATTGTAGTAAACTATTTTGAAATCTTCTGCTGAGATTTTACAGCTCATTCCAATTTCTTTTGCCTATTTCAGGTATTATCTAGCATTTATCGACCTACATCCTAAGGCATTTGATAAAGTGTTCCACCAAGGTCTCTGATTGTGAGGCTATTGCACAATGCAGATCTATTATCTTTAGGTAAGTAGATTGACATTCCTGATATTTTCTCCTCTATTGCTGATCAATCAATTCATTGATTTTGAAATGCTGCACAGTTTTCAATATTATGTTCAGTAATTTCAACATATTGCATGAAAATAGAGAGTATTAGTTAATTAAGCGTTACTTGGATCATGGAAAAAAATTGAGAGTATGTTTATTGGGAGAATTTTAGTGTTTGAGAACCTTCTTAGTAAGCTTCCATAAAAATTGCCCTTGAAATATTGCGAAGTGAGAGTAAAAAAGAAAATTAATGCTGGTAAAAGTCGGTTGATGGACTTTATTCCTCATGTTAAATTTGGGGAATAAATAGAGACCTCAACTGTGTAATTGGTTACTGCTTTAGCTCAAATAACTTGATGTCAACTATCCAATTAGCTGTCAACCTAGCCACAATTTGTCATCAAGCCTCTAATTAGGCCTCTAAATATCTGAAAATTAAACAAATTAGCACGGCAAGCATTCTGGATGTTGACTACATATGGTATAACTTGATATGCTGCTCAAATTGAAGATGTGATCTTCTTTGTTTGTCTTTGATCAATACACAAAGAAGAAAAAGCTTCCAATAATATTTTCCTAATTAGTTTATGGTTTCTTCATTATCAGGAGGAGAGGCTGATCTCAGTAGGATGAAGGCACAAGATTTATAGAGTAAAAAGGTATGTAGCTTGGGTGTGTAGTTGATATGTATATTTCGCTGTAAGGGTATAAAACCTGTATTGCTGCTCAATTAGACAATAATGTTTTACAGAGAGGGTCATTAGAATTATTATTGTTGTTATTAAAATAAACCCAAATTAAGAAGAAAAAAGGGCAATATGTCAGTGATGATGGTGTTGGGTTCATCTATTGGCTGATAAATCACTGGTTATGAATTGGCCATTTGAGCCATTGTTATCATGTTGACCTAAATTGCGTTATGAAAATAACTTTTAGTAGAAAGCCTATACTGTCCTAATGCTCAATGATTATATGGCAATACGAGGACCAAATCAAAATGCGCACATACTGAAGAAAATTGAAAGTTTTGTTAAATTGATAATTGTAGTGTGTTGCTGGTAAAGCGTACACTGCCTTTTAGTTGAGTGTACTGGTCGAAAATTTGTGATAATTGTATTGACCGTTAATAGTTTTATCTTATTTTTTTTAAGAGAAGGTTATAAGGGCTGCAAGTTTCAATTTAAATGAAATAGTTGAGTGTACTGGTAAAAAATTCTTTGCTATTTCATTTTGTCTATTTCTTTATTTTGCTGCTAATTGATTACTATAATATTATGGAGGTCAGACAATGCCGGTGTGTCCAGCTTTCCAGCTTTATGACAAGTACCTTACTATAATACTAAGGTGTTTCAATTTTATCTTCCTCTGTCAGATCTCTCATGGTTTTCATATATTCCTTCTCTGGTTTTAAATTCTTATTTTTACATCCTCTCTCTGATTTTGCTACAGCTATTATCTCTGCACGTTTGTCTCTTTCTTTATTTAGCGTTTCTAATCTTTAGTTTTAGCTTAAGTGCTTCCTTTATGAAGCTTTTGTAAGATACGGCATGCAACATTCTTCTACTAGGTTCATCTTTGGTGTTGGCATGGAGGGTACTAGCATGGAATATAAGTTGATAAAAAGACGGGTTAAGGTTGGATATCAACTGGATATATCCCATTTCACAAGCCCATGTTATATTTGTATTTTTGCTTTGGTCAGAAATATTTGGATGAACCTTCTAATGTGGCTTATATATGTCTACGTTTAGTTCCAATTGTCCTAGACTAATTATATTTCAGAAATGATGAGTATGTATTTTAGATTTGTATATATACTTTTTCAGGAAAAAAAAATGCAAAAGCTAAACGAAGAATCTTGCAATTACATTTAGAGTCGCATGATTTTTTTATTGATGTATTTTATGAATTTAAGCATTGCGCGAAAATTATTAAAATTATAAATCTTCCATAATTAATATAAATAAATTATTGTGCAATCAAAATTAATAATATATATATACATGTGTGTGCACCAAATTATATCATTATCCAAATCAAATAAAGATAAAGTAACAAAATCAATAACTGCAAATAGTTCCATGACGATGAATTAAAAGTATGAAAGAATCATGCAGGTGTGAGATTCGCACTATGATCCTAAATATTGTAGGTCTGTTTTCAAAAATTCTCATAACATATCCACACTCATTGGAAAATCGTTTCATCACATATTCGGATAGGAATGAATCGCGCAACGCGCGAGTTTAAAACTAGTTATTATTCCATCTTTAATAAGTTGTAACTTACAAAAAAATTTAAAAAAAAAAAACATGAGTTTTATTGTTGTCACTGTCCTATAAGATTAATTAATATATCTAGTAACATTGCGCAGAAATTGTGTTTGCAATCGTTGCATTGAAAATAGAGATGAATTTAGATATCCTAAACTAGAACATCGGTCTCGGACCGTCTTTACAGCACCAATAACGTACTCCAGAACACTATTTGAAACGAAAATTAAATGCATATATATATAATGTATAGTCAAATTTCGACTTGGACAATTCCGAATATTTTTATTTTTTTGAAGGTCCGTTGACTAAAACACCAACGGCAGGAATTCAAAAATTAAAAACTTCCGCAATCCAACCCAAAGAAATAAAAGAAAAATCAGACAAAAAAAACACGCGGTGTCAATGAAAAATAAAAGAGACCCCTTCTCTCCTAATTCATCCTAAACAATGGAAAAAATTAGAAAAATTACAAGAAAGGTCCCCTTTTTTTTTGGCCACCCCCCCCTCCTGGACCAGCATCCTCTACCCATCACTTTAGCGATGGGTAGAGTGCCCATCACTTCAGGACCGTCCGATCTAATCTGGACGGTTCATTTTTTTCGGGCCAAAAATTTTTTTCGGGTGTGGTGGAATGCACGGGGCTCCTTTAGCCGTTGAGATTAAATCAGACGGCTGACGCGAGTGATGGGCACTCTACCCATCGCTTCAGCGATGGGCAGAGGATGTGGATTCCCCCCTCCTACCCACACCACCGTTCAATATTTCTTTGACCGACTATTGGCCAAGCCAAACTACCTGGGCACTAGATTCAATATGAGTATGCTCACTTAGCCTTAGCCATGCTTCATAAATGGAAAAAAAACATATTGAATTGCAATAAATTACTCAACCGAACAAAACATATTGTTTGGGCGTCGGGTCTAGCCACATGTAGCAAAACATTGAATTGCAGTGCTATCCTGGAGCAGACTTCATGAAAGATATATGTTATCTAAAATCCATATTTTAAACTTAATTTATTACAAAATAAATTAATGTATCTAGAGAATTTTATAGAGTTAGTGTGGATTATATTGTAAATTTCAGAATTTTAATTAATTTATTATTGAGGAAAGTAGGTATTATGATCATTAAGTGCTTTGTTGGATATATGGCAACTATTTTATTATTTATTGTTTATAGCATAATTGTCGGTAATTTAAATAACACTATGGATGTCTATATATGCATATGAATTGAAATGTTACACTAATAGATTGAACATGAATGTTTGAGTGAAAATTTTGGAAGTCGAGTATTGTATTTGTGTCTTAATTTTCTTCACAGAATATTTCATAAAATATCAAGCTTATAAAATTTCTCCATTTAAATGTCGTTTTTCCTGAAATTTCGGTTTTTTTATCAAAATGCACGAACGTTACAACTGTAAGTGAGAAAATGACGTAGCACGATATTTCTAATTTTTCGACTATAAATTGGAAAACAAGTTGCGTTTGACAGAGTAAAAACGATAATTCTTACCACATCGACCGATCAAAATGCGTCATTCTCAGCTGCAATTTACTTTTCCATTAAAATATATATTAACTTTTCCTTTTTTCGTGCGCAAGAGAGAGAATAAAGAAGGTTCGACAGTGCATAGAATTAGACATATGTGAAAGAAATTGGAAGAAAAATTGAAGTCGTAGAAAAATTGGGGAGCCGCCTCACTTTTTTTTTGGTGCGATAGAGAAGAAGGGTCTGATTTGTGAGACCGGTTTTGCCAAGTTTTTTGTTTTGACTTGAATACTTTATTTTCCCAATCCTACAGGCCCCCACCGCCGCCACCGCTTATATTTATGCTGACCTTTATTTTACAATTTGTTAGACCCACTTTACTATTGGACCTATCAAGATTCAAGAGTGATGGAAAATTTAAAGAAACATTAGATACGTTTCTGAAATTAATCTAATTTACTTCTTTTAATTTATACATAGTAAACAATAAGAGGGAAATATTATTTTATAAATCATAACTGTATAATACAATGACAATTTTAATATTTGTATATACACATTGTTTTATCGTCGTTTTATTTCCAAAAAAAACGTCACACCGTTAAATCTAACTCTGAACTGTCAAACTGAAAAAACTGTATTTTAAAAGCTTGTAAAATATAGAAGTTACTTCTACGACTCTTTTTTAGCTCTCCGTCCTCAACCAGATTAGTGGTCTCTGTTTACAACTTTACATGCATGCAGTATACATTAACTGTGTTTCTCGTTCTAGTATTGTACTATTGACAATGAAACAATATGTAAGGGCTCATTTGGATGGGATGGAATTGGCTAATTCCTAAGAATTGACAATTCCATTCCTACATTTTTCATCCAAACCATTTTGGAATAGCCAATTCCATTCCTAACATAATTTTCAATAACACTCTTTCCAATAACATTTTTCTCTCTACTTTTCACATTTCCCAACGCTATTTCTAAACTCACCATCCAAACAACATTTCCAATTCCTAGGAATAGCCAATTCTCACAATTTCTGTGAATAGTATTTTTCCCTAAATTTATGTTATTCCTATCCAATTCCTAACCCATCCAAACGACACCTAAGTGAATATCTCAGCTAAGCATGTTATTTGTGAAATTAAATAAACTATGCGTCACGTAGACACTATTGATGAAAGTAATGTCAAGCTTTCAACAGATATACGAGTTGACTGTGTCAAAATCCCCTTGCCATTTTAATTAAACTCTTACTAATTTATTCGTCAAACTCATTCTATATATAGTATAGACATCAAAAAATCCCCCTTGCTCTCATCCACGCACTGTCACACACAAAAAACAAAGTAAACACAAGACTAGTACAAATATGGGTCTAATTCCAAGTGAGAAGCCTCATGCTGTCTGCATCCCCTATCCAGCACAAGGCCATATAACGCCTATGCTAAAACTAGCCAAGCTTCTTCACTCCTGTTATGACTTTCACATAACCTTCGTTAACACACACTACAATCACCGCCGCCTCCTCAACTCAGGAGCAATATTGTCACACCTGAATGTACCAGATTTTCGTTTCGAGTCAATACCAGATGGCCTCCCAGAACCACCAGAGGGTTTTGAGGATGCTACGCAGGTATCGTGTGTTTTCCTTTTATTATTATATAAAATTTTGAACCCAGCGTTTTATCTTTTTTTATGAATATGAGCTGCAGGCAAAAGTCCTTGTGCATCCTTTGAACATTATTTCATATCTGCTTCCAGGATGTTATTGAGTTGTGCCGGTCGGTTGAGAAAAATTGTCTGAAGCCATTCAAGGAGTTGCTTGAAATGGTGAATGGTGTCGGTGGCTCACCACCGGTGAGCTGCATCGTGTCAGATGGAATCATGAGTTTTACCCTTGATGCAGCGCAGGAGATGGGGTTAAAAGAGGTAATTTTGTGGTGTACAAGCGCTTGTGGTTATTGTGGGTTTCTCCATTATAAGGAGCTAATTCAGAGAGGGATCGTTCCACTCAAAGGTGAAGTATTCTATAATTTGTTTCGGTCTATTTTTTTGGCGGCGTGTCTGGATTAATTGTTTGAGAATAAACAAGCAAGGATTCCTTAACAAAAAATTAATTAAGAAGAGTGTTATTTTGAAAAGATAGGAAAAGTATTATTTGGATGGTGAGTTTAGAATAAAAATTAGAAATATAAAATAAGATAATCATTTATTATTTTTTTCCAATCAATTTCTGATTTCTAATTCTTTCCTTATTTATTTTAATATTTGTTATTGTAAAATAAAGTAATTATTATTTTTAATACTCCTAATAAGAATAATAAAATAAGTAACAACAATAATATTATTATTATTATAAAATAACTAATATTTTAATTTTATAAAAAATAATTAATAATAATATTATTATTATAAAAAGCCATTATTATTTACTAATAAACAAAATAATAGTAATAATAATAATATAAAAATAAATAGTATTGTAATATTATAATATACAAGGGTGATATAATCCATCATTAGCTAGTCAAATTGGAAAGTAGATACAATAGAGCGATTAATTTGGATGATTTTTGTTTTGAGCTTCATAGAGGCGAATCTACGTGGAACAAATGGGGTCAAATGAACCCCATTTATTTATAAAAAACTACCACTAAGCATAAAAATTTAAACTTAGAAAATGAAGTTTTATTATAGATATTTAATATTTGAACCCATATATATTCAAAAAATATTGCAGAACTCCATATGTGATTTGGTCAATTTTTCTGTTTGAAAAAAATTATAATAATTAAACAGCATATGTATATTTGACCATCGCAAATATTGACTATTGTCTTTTTAAGTGTGTCATGCACATCAATAATTTATGAGCTTTAATATTTAGTAATGATAAGGACAGTGCGTATTGATGAATAAATTCTATTATATATATTCCACAAAATCTAATTCTTTTATGAGACGTTCGTCTTAATTCTTATTAATTTTCTAAATTTTAGATATATATTTTTCTTAATTGAAGTTAAGAATATAATTTTATAGTCAGTTTTTATTATTGATAAAAAAATTAAAATTTAATACTTAGATTTTTACTTTTTTTTATCTAATGTGTCAAATAATAGTATATAATCAATTACCGTGATTGCTTTTGGTCAATCAATTTAACATTTTATCTTCTTTCGTTTGGTTTCAATTCTAACAAATTAAAAGGATAGTGATGTTATTCAACATAAAATAATGTCTCCACCGAAAATGGTTTAAAACATAATTAACTCTCTGTGAACTCTAAAAAGAATAAAAGTTATATTCTTTTTCATTGGATCATTGATGAATAAAATTTCGAAATAACTAGTGACTATATTGACTATTAAGTAAAACTTAGAGTATAAATTATAAAATAGATCGTATGATCAGTGAATAAGATTATAAAGAACTTACAAGACGAAAATAGTTTAGAGCATATTAAATTATATAAAATTATTTACAATTTGAACCCTCATTTTTTTCATAGTGCTTAATTAGAATTGTTATCTTTTTCATATTCGAATTTTGAAAATATTACAGTTAGAAAAAATATAATTATAATAAAAAATTATATTGTGTGAATTTATTAATTTATTTTATAATATTAATATTATAAATATATTGAACCAATTGTAAAAAACTCTGGAGCTTCACAAATTATCATATTAATTAGTGGATTGTCATGACACCATTAGAAAAGAAATCAAATTCACACTATTAGTATTAAGTATTAATTGATTATATGTTTACTTATTTAGCATAATAACTAACTGGCAATTATCGTAATCCAGATGAAGCTCAACTCAAAGACGGATACCTCGAAATGCCCCTCGACTGGATCCCTGGCATGAAGAATATAAGACTTAGGGATATGCCAACCTTCTTACGCACAACCGACCGAGACGATTTTATGTTGAACTTTGCGGATAGGGAGTGTTGGCGCCATACCGAGGCTACTGCCATTGTGTTAAATACCTTCGATGAACTTGAACAAATCGTCTTAGACACGCTACAAACAATGCTACCTCCAATCTACACTGTAGGCCCACTCTCTCTACTCTCATCTAAGGCAACCAAACTGCCCATCAGCTCGACTTTATGGAAAGAAGACACCGATTGCTTGAAATGGCTCGATAGCAAAAAACCAGGCTCAGTTGTATATATCAATTTTGGCAGCATAACGGTCATGACTAATGATCAATTAATAGAGTTTGCATGGGGTTTGGCAAACAGCAAGTGTGATTTTCTATGGGTCATAAGAAATGATCTGGTGAAAGGCGATTCTGCTGTGCTCCCACCAGAATTTTCTGCAGATATAGAGGGGCAGGGCATGCTTGCCAGATGGTGCCGGCAGGAGGCTGTACTAGCACATCCTTCTATTGGAGGGTTCTTAACGCACAGTGGATGGAATTCGACAACTGAAAGTTTGAGCTGTGGAGTTCCGATGATCAGTTGGCCGTTCTTTGCAGACCAACAGACCAATTGCCGGTATGTATGCACCGAATGGGGGGTCGGGATGGAAATTGACAACAATGTGAAGAGGGATGAAGTGGAATTGCAGGTTAGAGAGCTCATGACTGGGGAGAGAGGAGCAGAAATGAGAAACCGGGCAGTCGAGTGGAAGAAGAGTGCAATTGCGGCAACCCAGCCCGGCGGGACATCCTTCGTCAATCTTGGGAGGTTGGTGAAAGAAGTCATGCTTCCAAAATAGAAAGAAACTTTGTTCTGAATTATATGCTACTTGATGACTTGTGATTTGGAGTACGTTGGTTTGTGAATTAATTAAGATGTTCGTCCATATACATGGCATGAAAAAATAAATCTTATTTGCTTTAATTATTAAGGGCCCATATATAATGGGCTTTTCTTTTCCCGCTGACATATACAAGCTCATACTTGATTAAAAGATTGGTCTAATTACAGTAAGGCAGTTATTTTATGTTCAAAAATAAAGAAACTTGAACTTTAAACTTGGTTAATCAAAGAACTAAATCATCCCGACTGCAACTGCTTACCGTAACCACAATCAACCAAACTCATATGATATATCTATAACCCAAGCTAGTCCAATGAATCTGAAAAAAATCCAAATCAGCTGAGTATCTGACACGAATGCCGAAATGGGTCAACCAATGCTGGAACCAAGAACTTCCTTCCATTCCTCCCCTCAACATTGTAGCTACCTCCTGTAACTCGATCCACCTTAAGCTGCCCTGGATTACCTGGGTAGGCTCCACGACCATAAACGCCTGGACACGCTGCAGCCACCTCAACTGGTGCAGCAGCATCCCCTTGAAAATACCCATCTCCATTTGGGTTTGTAACAACGCCTGCTAACAGAGTTGCCAAATTGATCACCACCCCGTCTAGCCCGACATCACCATTTGGGGGTCGCACCACAACCCCCCTACTCGGGCCATAAAATTCAGCCGCATGAAATGGCCAAGCACATTTGCCAGCACATTGCACTGATGAGTCACCAACCCATATATACTCTGGTGTGTGCAATCCACATGTATTTGTGCAGAAGCCTTCAACTGCAACATCAGCTGAGGTTAGCACGACTGCTACACCGCCCGACAAAACACCAAGGCGCGTTGCAAGTGAGGATAGCTGGGAACGAGTTAGTAGCTTGCCAAGTGAGTAAGACTCATCGTTTAGTTGGTTTGTTAGTAAGATGTGGGTTTTGGTTCTACCAGCGGTTTGGACATAATAATCCACAGTGTGCCACCACTTGGCAACAGTCGGTGATAGCATTGGATAGGCTGAGTTTGGGTGGTGGGGTGTTAGAGAAAGAATGAAGTCAGTGATTATGGTTTTCTGTTCCAGAGTAAAGGAACCATACCAAAAGAGAGAAACGGGAATATGACCTTGGAGCAGATGACCATTGTGGTATGTTAAGACAGTAGGCGGTGGTTTATACAAGGATGCCAATGAGAGTTTCATCAAGCATAGGAAGAGAACAAGAGAGAAAAGAGATTTAGGTGGAGCTAAGAGAGGCATTGTTTTAGTTTTCGCTCCTTATTTCCTTTCTTCTGTGGGGAACTGCTAGGTTGGGGCTCTTAGGGAGTGAGGTAAGGTAAGGGGGCATTAAAGAAAGTGGAATTTTGAAGAAGGGGAATTGAGTGCGAGAGTAGGACAAGCAAAGGCAAGGAAAGAGGATGGGAGAAGAAGTTTGAACTACGAAGTAATTCTCCTTTTTCATGTGCAATTAGAATCTTTATTTCATGCATGAGTTGGGCTAACAGGTTTTAGCCCATGGGCTTATAACTATGGTAACAAGCATAGTTATAAGGGTGTCTAACGTGGTTTATTGTTACAGAAGTAAAACCTCTAAGAATCAATTTTGGCACTTGCCGATCAGATAATGTCATTTATTATAGAATTTGAGCTTCCCATTCTAGAAAGCAATCAATTAAACAGGTATCTGATATAATATCATTCAAACTGTCACAAATTGAATAAATATCGTCTAACCAAGTCCCAGGATATGATCTTTCTCCTGCTTTAAATTTACAAACTTTGCCGTCAACCTCAATCCAACTGTATCCTGTAGCTTTTCTAATATTCTGACCCTTCATCACTTCTCTCACGCCATTACAATCACCCCACCTTCTATTGGTTGCATATATACTAGCCATTGCCACATAAGAACCAGAATTATCAGGTTCCAATTCAAACAACCTTCTGGAAGCAATCTCTCCCATGTCAGCATCACCCCAAACACGACATGCACTCAACAGAGAACCCCAAACAGAAGCTCTATATTCACACTTGTGCGTACAAATGAACTGGTATGCCTCTCGTACCATCCCAGCTCGGCCTAACAAATCCACCATGCAACAGTAGTGCTCATTCCTAGGACAAATATTGTAGACCGGTTGCATTGCATTGAATAGACTCAATCCTTGTTCAACCCAACCAGTGTGACTGCATGCTGATAATAAACATATGAAGGTGATATGGTTAGGTCTTACTCTGCATGTTTGCATTAGAGAGAAAACATTTAAGGCCTCCTTGATGCATCCATGTTTACCATACCCACCAATCATGGCATTCCAAATAACCACATTTTTTGTAGAATTTATTTGATTGAAAACTGCACGGGCAGATTTAAGGTCTCCACACTTTGCATACATATCTACAATCACCCCTTGTACAATCTCATCAGAGCCGAAGCCTCTTTTGATCCCTTGGCCATGCAATTGTTTCGATGGTCCAATATACCCAGAATTTGCACACCCATTAAGAAGTGATACTAATGTGGCTTGAGTTGGATTAAAACCCAACCTACATATTTCCATAAACAGTTCAATTTGATCGATCATTGAACCAAGTTCAACTTTACCTAAACATGATAACAGACTGTTATAACAAATGATATCCTTGTATTTGATTTGGTCTAGAGCCAATCTTGCATTGTTTAATTTTCCATTTTTAGCATACATCTCAAGCAAAGAGCTCCCAAGGAAGGTATCTGAGTGCCAACCATTCTTTACAACATATGCATGCAATTGCTTTCCATATTGCAATGTGGCATGGCGTAGCAATACAGTAATAGTATAAGAATTTGGGGCAATACTGTCATATAGCATTTTGATGAACAATGCCACCACACGGTTTTCATATCCTTCTTTATCAGAATAGGCTGAAAAAATTATAGTCCAGGCAACCACATCTCTAACAGGCATTCTGTCGAACACCTCTTGGGCTATTTCAAATAAACCACATTTAGCATAGAAATTAATTAGGGCACTCTCGGAAGAGCATGTACGTGTACCCAGTGAGCTGTGTCGCATCATGAAACCGTGTATTTCCTTCCCTGACCGGACAGCCCGAAGTGAAACACAGCATCCAAGAACAGTGGAAATCGGATATGTATCAGCGTTTTCATACTGATCAGAGAAAACCATGGAGCGAAAGAGATTGAGGGCTTCAAACGGTCTCTTGTCGCGTGCTTTCTGACGAATGTCAAACACCAGGTTGGAAGGACGTCCCCCAAGTTTTGGGTCGAATTGTAAAGAAGCCTTGCCATTAATTGAGTTGAGACTTGGGGAGGAGCAGGGGCAGGCAGTGGAGGCGGTGGTCGGAGTTGGGTTGTGAGAAATAGGATGGAGAGAGGCTGGTTGAGGTAAGAGCATGCTTAGTGAAGGCTGAAGACTAAAGGAGAAGAAAGAACAAAGATAGGTATAGGATGAGTTTATGCTGATTTGGCATACATTTAGCGGCTACTGGAAATATCAAATATCTTATATCTGAGACAGAGAGTCTTTCCAAGAAAATATCTAGTGATGTTAGTTTGTTCTAGCGGAAGTACATGATTTTCATTTTTTCAAGTTTAACTCCGTAGAAATAATTGACTTTACAGTCCTACTAGAGTATCACAGGTTTTATTGGTTTAGTTCTATTTACAAAATAAATCAATCTCTTTTTTCACAATTTAGTAACTTTCTCGAGAACAAAATGTCTTTTCACTCCACTAAGAATTTTACCAATTTCTCAGCGGCAGCTCAAGCTAGCTATCAAACAAATAATTTGTGCAAACATAGCTATGAAATGTACGTCTTTGGCGATTTAGTCAGAAACTCGATGCTTCTTTGGCCCTTCCTAGTTAACTTTTTTATGAATTATATCACAAATTCAAACCACATAAATCAACAAGTAACATAGAGTTGTCGTACGACATAAATTTTCTCCCTCAGAATTCATAAACAGACTCATTAGGATGCTAAAACTTTGATTACATAACATATTTATTACTATGCAGATCACACAAACCTAGCAATACAGCACTACCATATAAACTTCAACAGGGTGACCCTAAACGAAGGCAACTGGGATGTCTCTTTATAACAGGGTAACAAGTCTTGAGATCACTTGCTCTGAGAAAAGGCTGCTTAAAGGCCTTATTACTTAAAAATTCAACAACACCAAAAAGGAGCCTTCTGAACCTTGGAGCAAATCTCTATTGCCGATGGAAATGTTATCAGTAATAAGGTCTAAAGCGTGCAGACCTTCTGAACCTTGGAGCCTTTCTGGAGAACAAAACCAGAAAACAAATATATACTTATATACAAATTTACCACAATGTTTGACTAAACGGCAAAAGTAGAATATGCTTACCCATATCCATAAGGGGATGCAAAATATGGAGGTATGTAGGGCCTGCCATAGGGAAAAGCTCCCGGAATTGGGCTGAACCGCCTCCCTCGGAACTGTCTCATCCCTGGTACATTAGTTCTTTTGGGCAAAACCTGTATTTAAAAACAACATATATACAACAAAAATATGAAGGAAATTATAAATAAATAACACAAGATGTTCTTTTCCGAACTCTCTCCATCATCAATACTTATTCACAGAAAATAACCATAATGAAGGTCCTTGCAAGGAAACCAGAGTGGTTTTAAAAATAAGGATGCGAAATCTGCTATTAATTCCATAACATTTCAAAATTTCTCTTTTTCCAACTCCTCTATTTGATTCAAATAAGAAGTAGGTGAATATCCCGAGTAAGGACCCTGACACAGATAAAAGAGCAAATTAAATGCTCCGGTGGTGCTGAGTCATTTCTAGTCCATCAAAAAATGTCTTTTACCTAAGCAAACCTCTTCAACAAATTTAGCAAACGCAGAAAATATTTCGCCTTTGACAAAATAAAAAAATAAAAAAAAAACATATTAAGAATAAGCAAATAGACAAATAGAAACCTTAAGCTGTCTGCCATGGAGCTCAGATTCGTTCAACTGGAGAGCAACCTGAACAGCCTCTGTTTCGAGAAACTCGACGTAGGCGAAGCCCTTGGGCTGGCCCATTCGGTCTGTCAGGATTGTCACCCTATTGACTGTTCCACATGACTGGAAGTGCTGCTGCACTTCTTCTGGTGTGCACGCATAATCCACCTGCATGTTGTCATTCTCCCATCAGTCATCCATAACTTATAAAGGGACATTTTCTTTTTTACAATTTCAAGGCCTTTGTATGGCCTGCATAGAAATCACAAAAACAACAAAGTAAACAGCATCTCCAAGTTCAGAAATCTATAGATACTAAATAGGTCAAACTTATAATTATAAGGCTCAACTTTTTTAAGTAATTGGGGTCAATATAGACGTGGTCCTTGTTGAAACAAGTTGCTGGTTTTTGAGTTATTGCTCACTGTACAAATGTATAAAAAAATGAACACAAGGAAAGTTTCCTACGGGATTATTTTAAAAATAAATAAAAGAGTTCCACAACTACAGTGATGGAAAAAAGAAAAAGCTGCATTTAGGATAAGGAACAATAGATTTAGAATGTCAAGCAATTTGAGAGTTCAGATTCTCTGCCACAAACCCTCTGGTACTGCCCCACGACAAGTCATTGACAGAGAGGTCCCACTGACTTTTACTAATCACAGTCCATACAAACTGCTACGAAGAACCGTCTTGAAAAAGAGAAAATGTGAGGGAGTTTGTAGAGGATTGGACATATCTATATGGAATAGATCTATCAATTTTGCCTTAAATGTAAAAAAAACAACTAAATCTATTAGCATAGCAATATATAATAAATAACTTAAAAATTCATTTCAATAATATTATACTGATCAGTCGCACTTCCAATATTTTGTCCAAATCCATTTCGTTAGTCAAATCCGCTTATATCCCTTATATGTTTTGCCCAATTTGTACCCTTGGTTCTTTTCCATCCTTTTTTTCATATTTAATTGGTACCTCCACTTTCTACCATCTCTGCTCCATTAACTTTTCGCCCTTCTGTTTTCCCTGTTTCCCTTTTTAAGTTATTCCAGTTTCTGATAATCACAATGAGCTGTGTCCTTTATGAAGGTAAAAGTAAAATCGAATAGAAGTAAGAATGTGATAAATAGAGAAGATGGATCTGTAAAAGTCAGTTTAGGCTTAGTTCAACTCCAGAGTATTGTAAAGACATGAATTATCCCAAGTGAAAGATGAGTCTAATCAAAATAATAACTAAGATCTAAGTCAAAAGCTACGAAATTAGTTACTACTATTGAAGTGTTAAATTTACTATCCAAGTGTTTCGCTCGGATGCCAGACCATCGTCGATTTTGAAAGATAATTTGCAGGAAAACAAACATTATCAAGATAAGGATCAAGAGACGGACCCCTCACCATATGGCACCACATGCCTGCATTCTCCGCATGAGGTAGCTTCTGCACACAATCTGGGCGCATATATGAAATCCATTGAAGTCGTCCAGCCTGCACTAAAATCCAATATCGTGCATTCTTGCCCCCTTTATATCTCCATACAAACACTACTCTTCTTTGCTTTGTTCTTCTCTTATCCTCAAAAATCCACCTTTCTTGGCTCCATTTTTTCATTGATATTTTCCTTATCAAATTTCACATTTTTTATTTTTCTTAGTACACCCTTTTCTTCCATTGTTCTCTTGCTAGCACTTCTTTTTCTCATTTTTCTTTTTTCACTATTTTTATTTTTTTAAGAATAGATGCAAGAATGCACGAAAGGCGCATAAAATAAGGGATTTCGACAATACCAAAGAAAAAAATCAGCAGAGCAATAAAAGAATAATGTTTGAAAATTTCTATTAAGAAAGAAAACAAAATGAAAAGCCTATCAATTACACTAGTTATATCCTAGGTGATGAAATTTTTTGCTAGTTCCAATAATATGCCAAAATTGCGTATTGCCTGAACATATAATCTGAATATAAGTATACAACTTACATTGCCAACAAAGACAGAACGAGAATCGGCCTCCTCTTTGTTAGCTTGAGAAGCAGCTGCAGCTCCGGGATCTACGCATACAACAAGAAACAAAAGTAAGGCCAAGGTAAAGGAAAATATATATCTATATCCTTTCAAAACCTCAACAATTTGTGATAATTAAAGAAGGTCTTTTAAGTTCCCTCTCCTTAATTTTGAAACCAACAAAACCATATGACACACTGAATTACCATGTAGATACAGAGAGCTAGGCCAAGGAGCCTTGCACGCATTTGGAGCAATAATGCAAGATGTTTAGTATAAATAGGCCCAACATATTGGTTTTCCAAAGTAAATAGCAGTGAATATAACCCATAAGGATGACTACGTTGCTTACAGACAACCTGTATCTGAGTATAGACCTTCCAAATTCCATGAATACTCATGTATATCAGGTTAAGAGCATGAAAATATAAATGTATACAAAAGATAAAGAGATGAGGTTTACACGCATCTCATTCTAAATTGCAATATTCATAAATGATAGGTAGCAAACCAGTATGTTCTGACGAAAAGAAAATATGCTCAGGAAGCCAAAGAGAGGGTATTTGTCCGTTCTAAATTGAAATTTTTACACAATTACACAAAATCTAACAATAACCAAGATAAAAATTAAACATAGGAGCAATAAATTAATCAACAATCGAATAAAAATTGAACCTTGCCCAGATCCCATCTCCTTCTCCACCTTAGCTTGCATCTCGCGGAGAGCATTGGCCTCATCCTCCATCTCCTTTAATCTCTTTTTCATATCATCCAACTCTTGAATCTATTGAAGTCCAAACCAAAACCCAACTCAGATCAATTCAAAACGATCAAATAGAAGAGGGGATCGAAGGGCAACAGATACCTTGGAACCATCCACGTCAGCGCCGTTCAAGTCGACGTCAGCCTCCATGTCGGCCACATCGGGGATCTCTCCGCCGTACACCTCATGCTCTTCTTCATCCATCAACCCCTTTTAGTTTTAGTTTTCGCTCTTTTGTTTAATTTCTCGGGTTATGATAAATGATTAAATGGATAAATGCCTCCACAAATCACAAATCACACCCTTTTTATTTATTTCCCCGGACTGGTCTGTAGACTTTCGAGAAAGGGGTTAGGAACGGAACGGAGGCTCCTTTTCCAGTGTTTGCCGGGGTCTTTCCAAATATAGATTCTCCAGTTTTAGCAATCTGGGGTGAATCCAGTGCTCCTAACCAAGTCTTTGATAGTTTGATCCGACGGTTCATTTTATATTTTTTTATGTTTTTGAGTTTGTTATTGTGATTAGCTCTCTAAAAAAAAGAGTTTGTTATTGTGATTGATTAAGAGCATGATCGGATTTGAAATATTGGTCATGAGTCATGAAAGAATTTAAGAAAAAATTAATTTTAATTAAAAAACAAAAATGTCGGAAATGTAGATATCTCTTCTCATCGATCTCCATAAACAAATAATATATCTTGCAAACATTCACCAAATTGTCAAATTGACTTGACCTCGTCATTACAACACGTGTCGGCTCTTGGTCATACCACGCAACAGTGCACAAATCCGTACGGCTCACACTCACCGCTTTTGTTCTTTACAAACTTACTTCAATGTCTGATATCCAATTTCAAGGATCTCGAGTAGTCAAGTTGCAGCTCAAAAACACCGTCACAGAATTTGCCATGGCTGCCAGGACATTGTCCATTAGAACTACTAAGGTCAAAACACTATTTCAAAGCCTAGCCGGAAGATCTTTTGATCGGACGGTTGGTGCGGCCTCGTCTGTTGTTGCGAATCGGCCCTTTACTACCGATAGTAATGCTGATGCTGCAGCTAGTAATGAAACGAGCATAGATGTTGGCCGTCATCCTACCACGGCTCCTACACAGGCACGTCGTGGCCGTAGAGATGACTTTTTGCAGGGCTTTTTCTCAGGTACATGTAGAAATTCACTTATATCCATCGTAAAAGTGAAGTATTTATTTATTATGTCAGAATTAATTTCTGTTTAATTAAATTTTCTGGTATGTATGCGATTCAGAACCGTGGGATCCTTTCAACCCTGGGAGAACTCTAAACCAAGTATTGAACTACATGGACCAGCTCATGGATGCCCCATTTGGTGGTCGTGGAGGGCTCCGAACAGGGTGGGATGCTAGAGAGGATGAGAAGTCACTTAAACTGAGAGTCGAGATGCCGGGACTTGGCAAGGATGATGTGAAGGTGTGGGTTGAAGGTATATATAAATGTCTTAATTTTCTTTGATTAATTCTTCAATTATATTGGAGCAAGGTTTCATCTAGCTTAAAGATATGGACATACAAGTAAGTAATAATTAAACCAATAACTTATGAGAAAATTTAAAGTGTACAAATATTATGCAAGCTTACTACAGTATCTAATTATGGCCAGTCAAAAAGATGTATTCTCAAAAATTAAAACCATTACGCACTTATACCTCAATGTATCAGTAATCTATTATATGTTCCTGAATGCTTTGAGCCGATTAATTGGTGCCAGTAATTGAATTTGCACATTGGGAGGTAAATTTGAGATATCCTCAATATTTTGTTCGAAATTAAATGTCGGATTTTGAACATGTGACTTTTACCGAAAATGTGTTGTTCTCTATCATTAGATCAAGAGCTGGTTCTCAAATATTCCGAATATTTATTTTATCCGTATGCAGTAATTTATATTAGCAACTGTTGTTTTAACTGTAAGTAAATTGATGCATCATTTGGTCTGCAGGCAACACTCTTGTGATAAAAGGAGAAAAAGAAGAGGAAAATGGAATGGGTAATGCCGAAGACGACGATACTGATGCCAAACAAGGGAAAGCGCATGGGAGGGCGAAGCGGAGGTACAGTAGTAGGATCAGGGGCGGATTTAAGGGGGGGCGAGCGTAGGCGAGACATACGCTAAGGTTTGAAAATTTAATTTACAGTGATTAGTTAATTGAGTTGAGCATACTCTAAAAAAAATAAAAGCCCATTAAGACTTGGCCCAACTTACTCTCTTCTCCCTCAGAAAACTGTTGTAAACATCATCCTTCTCTGTTCATTCTCTGACTCTCCCGTATCTGAACAAAATCTAAAAAAATCGCTTGCTTCTCTTCCTGTCTTGTGGGCTGTGGTGCATCGCCGGCTTCGCTTCGGTGTGCTCGACGAAGGCGGCGGCCGAGCGGCGGCTACCGTGCTACACGGCCTACACCGCTATTGGCTACACTACTTCACGACCTCCACCAGTCCACCAGCCAACTGGCGCCTTATCTGTGTCGATCTCCCCTCACGAGGTGAGTAGATAAGTGAAAAATGAAAATCATATAGGTAGGCAGTATCATCTTGTCAATTTTAGTCTAAGAACCAAGCTTTAGGTTAGTTGAATTGATTTTGGGAGGAATTGAGATTAAATCGAAATTGGAGTTTAGCCATCAATTAAAAATTTACAGTAGGACACGTTCAACTTTGTAGGTTCTTAAATATGAATATAGTCATATAGGTGATTACTTTAAAGAAATTGGTTTGAATTTTGCTATGGATTTGAAAAGTTAGTATGAGCCGATCATATAAGTTGTTAGTTGGATGAATGATGCAATATATGGTCTTATGCTTGTGCTAATACCCTTTAACGGCTTGGAATAGGTTTTATAGCAAATGGTGACCTTACTACAGGTCTTGAACCAGTCCCTAGTATGCAAATTCCCTCTCTGTTACCGATCTAGTACCAGTTTGTATGCAATTATTTTGCATTTTTTTTTGGTCAAGTTTGTTATATATATATATTTTTTTTTACAATTTCTTTCCATTATTTTGATATTATACTGATTGTCGTTACATATTTGCATGTTTTTCTTAGTCTCAAGATGAAAAAGAGGAAGCTTGACTGCATTTGATGCTTAAGAAAGTGGAATGAACAGACTCATCAGAATCAACTAAAGTTAGTGTTTCAAATTTTGACCTCTCGCCTACGCCAATTCTCAATCCTGGCTCCGCCCCTGAGTAGGATTGAGATGCCAGAAAGGGGTTACAAAGTGGATCAAATCAAAGCCGAGATGAAGCATGGCGTGCTCCAGGTGGTGGTTCCTAAGGCGCAAGATGAAGAACGTGACGACGTTATAGAGGTGCAGATTGATGGTTGAGGAAACGGGGACATATGAATTAATTAGCTATGAGTGATTAGTGTTTAGTGTGTTAAATATGGTGTGTTTAATATGCTAGTGCTTGAATGTTTTGTGTGGATATGGATTTATTTGGCGAATGTATAAATGGCGATAAGTAATTAAGACGTTAGTTTTGTCGTTTGAGAGGTCGCAGGATCTTCAATGGAACTTCGGCTTGGAGTAAAGAATATAAGAAAGCGCATCAAATGAACCAAATTTGGAGGGTGTTTCCGCGAATATCCGATGAACTCGTAAATACAATTTAAATATGAATTATAAAGTAATTAAATTAAACATTAAAAATTTAAATTTAATTCTGGGGCATTTCAATTGTAACGCATCTAAATTGAATCTTAAAAATTATTCAAACTGAATTAGAAGGCTTATAAATATCAAACGCGTATGAGTTGAATTGTGATGGTCCTGCGGCGAAGTTACCCAATTAATTTGTATAATAATACTGGATAAGCTGCACGCTAAACTATATTTAAAAAACACACGCACTATAAAAAATTCATGAGAACATTCCTTTTTTTTTTTTTTGAAAGTTAAAAGTGCCCGTAGGCTGAGAACATTCCTCAATCTCATGAGACTTTTGGTGAATCTGCCAAATCAATATTGAACTATTGCTAGAAGTTCGACTAACCACTGCTGGGAATTAACTGAAGGTTTATCTGATGCTGTTTTAAATTATAAAGGTAGTCGTTGAAGTATTAATTTGTCAAAAAAAACTCCAGCCAAGGAGCCTTGAAATTTTTACTTTTTGTTGAAATTATTTGACTAGTAAAAATATTACAATAACGGTGTTGAAAAAAATTATGATGGCGCAAAAATATTATTCATGTAGGTAGAAAATTAATGTGCTTCGTTTGTAGGTAGAAAATTTAAAGTCTAAACCAGACACCATGATGAAGGAAATGACATTCATGTGCTCCGTTTTCTACTTTTTTAAATAATAATGAATATTTCCGTGATTTTATGCAAAAAGTGAATATTAAGACGTAGGTTATAAAAAGACGGAATTTCAAAAATATAAGAACAAGATGCTCAACAAACTTTTCATATTTCAGTAAAGATATCCATATTTATATATAGGACCAGACAGACTTGGTTCGTCCAACATGATCTTATTCACGTATTAAATATTAATCGGCCGATCTAAACTAAATTGTTAGATTGAATCTTCATATTGAGAACTTGTAAGAAACTAAATTTTATATTTTATAAATTATTTTTATTAATTATTTTGTATTTCTAAAAATTGTTGTTAGTGAATGTTTCATATAAGTTCTAGGAACGATTTTTTTAATACGAAATAAATTATAAAAAATAAAAAATTTATATATAAAATTTAGTTTCATACGAGTTCTCATATGAAAATTTAGTCTAACAATTTGGATCATCATTTGAAATGTGACATGTGAATATGATTATGTATTTATGCTGGACGGACCATTAATTTTACCAAATATTGCATAACTTCTATGACATTCCAAACCCGTGCTCTTATTAATACATAATGTTCGTATTAAATCAGACATTAAAAATAAATAAAAGTAGGCTTTTGCAATTCATTAGAGAAATTATTTGTACATACAATTTTTAGATGATTGTTGGTATCCTTAAATTTTAATATTATTTCTTTCCGAGAATAAGTCTGCACATGCATTTTCATATAATAAAGCCCTAAGCCAGCTTCTTCTGAAATAATATACTAATCCATATATAAATTATTAACCTTAGATTATAGAGAAAATTTGATATATGCCACTATAAAACACTTCAGTTCTAAAAATGCCACCACAAAACAACTAATTTGATATATGCCATTGCAAAACAACATAAATTGGTTTTGTGCCATTATTTTCAACAAGTCTACCCCGCACAGGCCGCACTCGATCGAACGGTGCAGATTATTCGATCCGACCGTTATTTCAAATCACGCGGTCCCAGAAGATACACGCTCGCTTAATCTCAAAAGAGTTTCCGCCGCGGATCCACCGAATGAACTGTCCCACCACAGCTTTTCGAGGGCATCTCAGTAATTTCATGTCCTCGCTGACTCTGGTCAGCGCTTTTCCTCGCACCTCCCACAGGCCACAGCACACAGTAGCTGGAAAATGGAAATTGTATTTGTATCCTGTTCCAAAACTACGCGCTTCTACATAATACATTTTCATTCCGTACCGGATACCCAAAAATTTCGGTCATACCTGGTATTGGAACAGTAACCGAAACGAAGATATCCGGTATTGTGAGACGAAATACCGGATTTCGGTCATCCAGCCGGTAGGAGTGCCGGTACGGTATTAAAAACAATTGAAATATTGAATCCAATAATATTTTTTCTCCTTTCCCAAAACACCCACACGCCTCATACAAATAACAAAACTCCCTCCTACCAAATCTTCTCTTCACACTCCCCATTGTTACTTCCTTGATTCCTTTCCTTGTACCTCGTTCGAATCACACTCTACCTGAGCCTCGATCAAGCCATGGCGGGAGAGAAGATAGACTACGTCTTCAAGGTGGTCTTGATCGGCGACTCGGCCGTGGGCAAATCTCAGATCTTGTCCCGCTTCGCTCGCGACGAGTTCAGCCTCGACTCCAAAGCCACCATTGGGGTCGAGTTCCAGACCCGAACTCTCTCGATTCAGAACAAGAATATCAAGGCTCAGATCTGGGATACTGCTGGTCAGGAAAGGTATTGTATTTCTTCTTTTGTAATTTTTTAGTACTTTACTGTTTCTGTTAAACCTAGAAATTTGATCTGAAGCTGTCGTTGTTAGGTTTTAGGATGCTTAGATCTGTTCTGATTTACTGTTTAGGATATTTATATAGGCTTCGTTGGATCGATAACATAAGGTTTATCGAAAGGATCACACTATTTAATGTTTAACTGTAGCTCAATTTTAATATTTTTCTGCTTTACACTGCCCAATTAATTATCCATTATAAATAAAGGTACCCCCACTAAGATCAGTTCATTGTTAACTGGTAGTTAGAAATAATAACCTGTCTGGTACAGTATATTGCCAGTAAAGTACCAATTGTAGAGAATTAATGAGTGTCAATTCCCACTATTCAGATACCAAAATGAGTAAGATCAGTTCATTGTTAACTGGTGGTAGTAATAATAACCTGTCTGGTACAGTATATTGCCAGTAAGGCGTTAATGAGTCCTTTATTCCCATTTTCTAGATACTTGAATGGAAAACTTTGTCAGAGACCCAGAATTGAAGTTATAATTACCAGCTTGATAATTATATTTATTAAGACCGGCTCCTCTTATTTCCTTCTTTGTTTTTAATAAAAAAAAGGTACAGAGCAGTAACTAGTGCATATTACCGAGGTGCTGTAGGGGCACTATTGGTGTATGATATCACAAAAAGACAGAGCTTCGACCACATTGCAAGATGGCTCGATGAGCTGCGGGCCCATGCTGACCGTCAGATCGTGATCATGCTGGTTGGCAACAAATGTGACTTGGCAGACGAGCGGGCTGTATCGTCTGATGATGCCCGAGAATTTGCTGAGAAAGAATCTCTCTTCTTTCTAGAAACTTCTGCACTTGAGGCTACCAATGTTGAGACGGCATTCCAGACTGTTCTGACTGAGATTTTTAATGTGGTTAATAAGAAAAATGTTTCTGCATCTGGTCAAGGGGGACCTCCTGGGCCCTCAGCAATGACGGGGCAGAAGATTGTTGTGCCGGGGCCCAATCAGGAGGTGCCAAAGGCAAAGACATGCTGTCAAGCATAGAGAGTGCATTTGTTGCTTGTGTTTTCAGGTTGCTTGAGTGGGTATTTTGGATTGTCTTCGTTACGGCCATTATGTTGCCAATTTCACTCCATTTTGGTATCCAGAATCAGTTTTTGCCTAGGAGTGGTACGACTTAGGTTAGGAAGAGCTTGATCTTGGATTATTTGTAAAAAAAAAAAAGTAGTTTACTATCTTTCATATGATTGGTTTATGCACGATTCATGTTGATGCGGAATGCAAGTCATATGAAGTGTTGTGGTCGCATTGATTAAATGTTTTGAGGAAACAAAAAACATTTGCAGATTCGATTTCTGGAGAAAAATGATAATTCTGTTGATTTGATCTATGATATTCATTTAATCAATTACATGTTCTTGTAGAATCTTTTGACTATGATTAATGCTCAATACAATTATTTAACTGTTACATTTTAGATTCATTTGATCTAAGTAGATACTGCTCAACTATTGATGTCTGGACTCTGGACTTCGCTTCTTTGTTCAGGGTACTGTAGAGTAGTATGCACTCCGAGATCTTTTGTCAATTATTGCTAGAAAATTTTAAATAGTTTTAGCTAAGATTTGGTCCCGATAATGTAATATGACATGCAACACTGGGACAAGCAGTTTTCTCGAACGGTCATAAAGGAGGTAGCAACCTGGTAAAAACAATGCAAGGTGCTCAGCCCAAGTAGCATAAAATAAAGAAGGTTGCTTATTTAACTGTCTGCCGTTTCAATATTCACTAGCATCAATTATTTGTAATCTTAGCATTTGGTTATTGATTATTTCAATTTTTAAGCAATTTAATATCAAGGCTGGGGTAATCACTTTTTTCTAATTTCTTCCATATGGTTGATACTTGTAAACTAACCGCCATTACTGTTGCCAATTGTTTGTTCTAACAAGCCATAGATAAATTTTGTCGATACTTTTTGCTGTAGCGAATAAATACTCCATTGATGCGAGTAACATGAAATCCAATCCAAATGGACAGTAACGGATCCCATTAGCTTTCTAGACCAAACATAGATTGGATATTTGGATTGGGAATCAACAATATTAAAACCCAACATCCAAACCAATAAATTTGATTTTTTTTTTTTTTTTTGAATAAACAATAAATTTGATTTAAATAAATAAATTTCATATACCGTATCTTACCAAATATGCATATGCAACTTAGATCTTATAATATGTTGGGATAGACATCACAAAATTCACTGCTCACTAATAGCATATTGCACATGCATTGGTTTCATTAAATTGGATTTGGATCTTATCCAACCAAACCCGATCGTAAAAAGCTATCCTTTCCCAGAATCATGCACTTGACCACCTTATCCACAAGCTTCTCGTCTCTGTTCTCCCTAGCCAGTAAGCTGTTCGATGAAATGCGCCATCTCACACACGACCATCAATGTCCCTCTCACTCCTTCCTCTCCCTTGCTTCACCTCTCCATTTCTCTCTAATAAGAACCCATCAATTCTTCCAGTCAGAACAAGACCAAGCTCTCTCCAGTTTCGAAAGGCCAGGTGCAGCTCAAGTTCATTACCCAAACCTGAACAGGATTCGGCCAGCGATGAGGTTTCACGAGCTACATTGCTATGGAGAGCCGCCAAGCTTCCTATTTACTCAGTTGCCTTGGTTCCTTTAACTGTATGTGTATATACCCACTGTTTTATTGTCAAATTCTCATAACAATATATTTGAATTGCGAATTTTCATGCATTGCTTTGCCTCGGTAATAACATTGATTGATATATACAACACAGTCATTGTTAAACATTTCAAGATCATTTTATTAAAACTACTACCAATTCAAACTTCAATTCTGGTTCTTCTGTAAATAACAGGTTGGTGCGGCCGCAGCTTATTTCAAAACAGGCTTATTCTTTGCCAGAAGATATTTTCTTCTCTTGCTTTCATCAGTCCTTGTGATAACTTGGCTCAATTTGAGGTGCCTTAATATTGGTGCATCAAATTCATTGCTGTTACTTTCATGAATTATACTGATGAATTCACTTTAATTTGTGTTTCATTACGAGATTGAACTAATTTTCTTCTTTTCCTTAAATTGTAGCAATGATGTTTATGATTTTGATACTGGGGCTGATAAAAACAAAAAAGAATCTGTTGTCAACATTGTTGGGAGGTAACTAATAATTCTCAATCAGATATCTTACAAATGTTAAGAATCCTAAATAATTTATCTTCCTTTACTATTATTGACTACGAGTAGTAGAAGTGCCACCCAAATTGGTGCAATCATCTGTCTCTGTCTTGGATTTTCTGGATTGATTTGGACATTTTTGCAAGCATGTGACGTGCGCTTCTTTTTACTGGTGACTTGTGCTATCTTTTGTGGATACATTTATCAGGTTTGTTTTTCTTCTTAGTTTAATAGCTGTTTTGGTTGTATTTATCTTTCTTAACTTTTTAAGTTATATATTTTTATACAAATGGCTTTTGAAAAAGGTAGAGATCAATTGTATTTGAACAAGGCAGTATAAATATAAAGAACTATACTGTGCATTTTGTAACAGACCAGGTTGATGAATAACTGCAAACAAATTTAGAGGAGTACTTTGGCAAACATCAGTCAGTTATAAGATGACAAATTAGAGTAGAAGAGCTAATAGTCTAATACTACTGTACCACAACTCACGATTAGGAAAGCTGATTGTAATAATGTAAATGCTCTAAGCCTATGCTGGTAACGGCTTCTTTTGGGGGGGGGGGGGGGGGGGGGGGGGTTTCAAGTTTGAGAAAATCGATGATGGCTTATGACATTGTGTAAACAGTTCTTTGGTTGCCAAATTTGCATCTTTTCATGAGTGCTAAGGCTACATTGGAATGATGCAAATTTGGTTTTTGTGACAGCAAGGATGCTGACAGGAGGATATGTCAGGGGTTTGTGCCATTTTTGGCAATTTTTTTTATTTTTGAAACTGCAGTAGTTGTAATTTGTTTTATTTTAATGAAACGAGTAGCCTTTGGGCTCCTTTTTCTTTTTTTGAGGGTCAGGTGGCAATTACTACGCCGATAAATTTTATTAAATAAAAAAGTTATTTATAAGAGTAGTTAAGGAGTTAAAAAAGAAGAAAGCCTTTCGCTCCTTTTTCAAAAAGAATAGCAATAATAATTTGGAAAACTATTGCACCATGTAACAAGATACTTAACATGCAAGCCCATGATTTTTTACACATTTTTTCCCGACAATCCTTGAACTGTTTCAATGATTGTGCAGAATATCTTGTTGTTATTGCGTGTGAAACAGGCTTTTGGTATGAATGCCACTACTTATGGAAATTTCATTTTGTAGTGTCCTCCATTTCGACTTAGTTACCAAGGGCTTGGTGAGCCGCTTTGTTTTGCAGCATTTGGTCCTTTTGCTACCACTGCTTTTTATTTTGCAAGGTAAATCTGTTAGAAATGTTTACATGGTCAACATATTTGATTTTCAATCTCTTTCATTTTGTCAGAAACTGAGTTAATAGTTTGTCAGTGGAACAGGTGCTCTACCTTTCGATGCAACAGTACTTGCAGCTTCAGTGCTCGTTGGATTAACAACCACTTTGATTTTATTCTGTAGCCACTTCCATCAGGTAATCTTTTAAAATAAAAGAATGCAATACTGCATTTCTTTAAACTCTATTTTCTCAGTGGCAATGTAAACCATGATAATGCTATGTACAAGGAGCTTATTTAGGATTTACAAGAACTTGAGAACATGCTGTTCACTTTTAATATTTCTTTGTTCTACTTAAAGTTGCAAATTGAGCTAAATTTTAAATGCAAATATGCAATTGTAGATTGAAGGAGATCTAGCAGTAGGAAAGATGTCTCCATTGGTATGCATCTATAATCTTATTTAGCATTTAAGATCTTTTCTGCACCCAAACAGTAGTACTTACTATTCTTTTCTACTATCTGCAGAGTAGTTAGGTACTGAAAATATTTTCTGGCGTAAAATTAATTACTGCAGGTCAGAATAGGCAGAGAAGCAGCATCAAAAGTTGTTCTGATTGGAGTCACATCTGTGTATGTCCTTCTGGCATTATTTGGTATCTCGAAAGTTCTTCCTGCTGCATCTCTTGTAAGTGTACATAGTAATATTTGCTCCCTTTTGTGACCTAAATCATCAATATTAATAGATCTTTACGCTTGCAGTTTCTCGGTGCTCTGACTGTCCCAATGGGAATAATATTGTCTGACTTTGTCATGAAAAATCACAAGGTCAGGGTCCTTTCATTTTTCTACTTTAACATGTAAAAAGAAGGATGTTTTTGCTTGATAAGTCAACCTGTAACAATCCTAGTCAAGGTTAGCCAGACGGGTTTAATTGCCCATGTATAGTTCAATAGCTCTTGAACTGCTAGTTTGGTGAGGAAGTATTCTACATGACTATAATTTCTACATAAATTTTTAACCAGGAGTATTCCATTCCTTTCAATAGGCATGTCTCGAAAATGTTTTACCTGAAATAGATACAAATTCAATACATATGGAAAAGCATCTATTAAAGCCAACCAGACTGCTGTAAGTATTTAGAGTTGCCGGCTGGTTGGTATTACAATCTAGCCTGAACCCATGCTGTTGGGATATCACGATGCACAAAAACACATGTACAACATAACTGAGATTGATAAAATGAATAACAGGATAAGGTGAAGATCTTCATGGCAAAATATTATTGTGTGAGATTACATGCATTGTTTGGAGTAGCTCTAGCTTCTGGATTGTTTTTTGCTAGGTAAAATAGTTGGGTGACAAAACAACCACCCCCGCAAGTCCAAAGATAGTGTTTCTGATTTTTGACATTTTGAAGGTTGTTTATGGATCTAAATAATTGAATTGCAATATAATGTGTAACTTATTCTTGTATATTTGGTGTTTCATTCTTACATGTGGATAATAACAATTGAAGTGAAAATAAGGAAATGTGTCCTGGACACTTGGTTCATGTTATAATTTGAGTAAGATGAGTACTGTTTTACAAATTCAGATCTTACCACTTTTTTATTTTAGTAAGGCTAGCCTAGCTGTTGCCGGGGAAGTTCCCACTAGTAAATAAAAGCAATAGATTGGTATGGATATGTTTATCTTGTCAATGCAAGAAGCGTGTGAAACAGAACTATCTTGGAATGTAGTTATCTTGCCATGTGACAAACGTACGCTACAATCTTATCATAAATTAACTTTTGTATTTTTCTGTCTCCTCAGTTCTTTTATTCAGTTTAATATTAATATTAACCAAATTGTGTAATTGTTACCAGTATGTGATAAATTTTATTCAAACCAGTTACTTCGTTTCAAAAATTGATAAATGAATCACTCCTTTCCTACAGAAACTCAGTTTTCCTCTTTGATACAGTAAAAACGTCTTAGCACTTGAACTTAGAATTTTGAAGGTAAATTAAACATCTGGAAAAAATATGCGATGAGAGAAAAACTGGATGGTACCAGTACTAAACAAAGGTGGTAAAAAAACCATTGGAAGTTGTAAATGTCTGTACTAAATTTGTTTATTGAAGAAGCCAATCAATAGATTAGAGGAAACACGAAAAATCTTTTAGAATTAGAAAGCCTTCTGAAAAATTAGAATTACATTGATAAACTATAGAAAACCTATGAAAAATTAGAATTACATTGATATACAGTCAATATTAAGTTATAACAAGCAATGTAATCTTTTTAAATAAGTTTGAAAGCTACACCAGACAGAGATGATCACTTTATTTATTATTTCAAATTATTGAACTTCAATAAAGAACAAAATAAAATATCCGTACAAATCAAATAAATGGATCCAATGATTATGCACGCCACAGGCCATACAATAATACAACCATAAATCAATAATATACTAACAGATTATGATTTCTCTCTAATGCGCTTAAAATAATCAAAATTAATTCTAACAAAGATCTTATTTCCAGGCATTGCTAAGCACAAACCATATCATAATATGGAATAATCATTTCAGTTCAAAACATGACAACAAATAATTTGATTAAGAGTTTCAAAGATCCATTTACAGTCAACGCTGTATCTTAGCATTTCCAGATCTCCTCTAAAACTTCACCAATATAATATAAAATATAAGCCTTTTACTTCTTATCTACATTCCAAAGATGAGATAAAATCTAATCTAACCCCCTCAAAAAATCCAAATTAAACCATTCAATGCACTCCTAATTACCTCTCCCCTCTTGGGCTCGGCGCAGGAAGAGGAGGAACACCGGGAGATGTCGGCAGCCCGGCCGATGACATCATCATCATCTGATACGCTGTGCGAGGAGACTGAAGGCATCCAAACCCAAGAGGCGACAGCGGCTCCATACCAGTATTATGCAATCGGCGCATGTAAGCCGAGATGGGCGACTCGGCCGTGACGCCTACAGCCGGGAGAGGAGGGAGAGGCGAAAGAGCCAGTTGAGAAGCAACCGAAGGAGGCCGGGCCGAGAGATTGGCAAGAGGAGGGGGTCGGATACGGTGAAGCCGAGAAGAACTGGAGGGCTGCGGTGGTGGAGGGACTGGAGGGATGGAGACAGGTGGAGTAGTGGGACGCGGCGGAACTGGGGCGATGGAGCCAGTGAGCTTCTGTACGATTTCGCGGAAGTTGTTTTTGTCTATGTTGTAGACTGGAGGCTGCGGTGGCGCGGCCGGGCCGGAGAGGTTGGAGGCAGAAATGGAGGGATTTGGGTTTGGGTTGGGATTGGTGTTGGGCTCAGAAGGAGTTGGGTTTTGGGTTTGGGTTGGGAGAGGAGGTGGAGAGGAGAGGCGATTGGTGGTGGTGGGTTTAGAGATTTTGTAAGAGGATTTGTTGAGAGATCTGAGGGAAGATTGGGGTTGGGGATTGGATGTGGTGGTGGCGGAGGAGGTGGTGGAGTGAGGTGGGGAACTTGGTGGATTTGGGTTTGGGTTTGGTTCCATTGGGGAAGGAAGGAAGGGAGGGAGGAGGTTAAGAGTAAAGTGAGGAGGAGAGGAGACGAATGGAGAGTTGATTTGATTGTGGTGTTTGGTGATGAATGAGAGAGAGGTGGAGAAAAATGATAAATGGAGATGATGTTTTGTTATGATGTTATGTTATTATTAAATAAAGTTCTAGTGTGATTAATGAATATTAATTGAAGTGGGGGATGTTTTGCAGTTCTACCTCCTTATAATGCTAACCAACACATTTACCCTTGTACTTTCCAATAATGGTCCGCAGAGTGGAACTTCTTTTTCTTTTCTTATTCCGGTTGTAATGAATCTATTATTATTTTTGGCAAATTTATTTTATTTTCGGAATGCAATGCAGTCACAAGTTATATTGCGCTATCAGTGAAATATCTAAAATTTACTGAAAATTATATAATTATTAAAAAAAAAAAAAGTAAAATTAAAGCACTCATCTTAACGACCACATTTTTCAAAAAAAAATTTTGACGTTTTTCTGCTGTCTGAGCGAAATCAGCGAATGAGTATATATGACATAAATACCTGGGTCTGTTAAATGTAGGCAAAAAGATATTGAAAATTTGAAAATAAAATATCAACAAGTATATAAAATTCAAGGTTAGGCAAAAAGTTCAGTCCACTGTTGGAATTTTTTTTTAATGGAACATGTACCTTCTTTTTAAGTACTGTTTAACTTGGTCTGTCTCTATTCATTCATGCACATTTGTAATTTAAACGAGTTGATCGAATCCTTAGAGCATCATCCTTTGTTCCCTTTTTTCCCTCTTCTATCTGTTATTTGAAACTTGAGGCAATCGTTGTTTAAAATTATAATCAGAAGTGTAAAATCGATAAAAGGTTTCGAGAATTGTCTCTAAAACTTGCAATATTACATTACGTATTTATTTATTTTACTTTTTTCAAGTGAATATTGCATTATATTGGGACAAATATAAATACATATAATAACTGTCCTTTATTCATAGTTTGCTTGAAGACTTGAAGTTGCTGACTGAATCCAGTCAAAGGTAAAAAGTACTTTTGTAGTTTTGTACCATTGTAAAAAGTTAAAAATATTTAAATATTTTTACAAATTCAGTTATGAATTGACCCTGCAAGCCGCCAATTTTGCTTACGCCACACAATTATTTGCGAGTTGTCAAAGTGCGCTCAGAATTTTCTAATTTTCTCAAAGAATTATTCGAAAAAAAAAATCATCTGCAAAAGGATGTCTTTTTGACTGTACTGGAAATTAGTTTGGGAAAACAAGGACAAATAGGAAACGAACAAAATTTATAAGAGATTTGACTACAACAGAGAGAAATAAAACTTTCGTGGTCAATATACCGGACTGTATATTCGTGATCCAGTTTAGTCAATGTATATATTTGAATTCACTGATGTTTGACTTCCATCAAAATTGGATCAGTTTATTTGTTTTAAATCATACGCGATTATAAACTATGCCTATATTTTTTAATCTATTAAACAAATATCCATACAAAATAATTATTTATTATTTATGATTATTTGTGACAATATACCTTTTATGATTATATATGAATATTTGAGGCTATGAAATTACCTGCATCTCGTGTGAACGCAACTTAATTTTTGATTCATATTAAAATATTATATATTAAGTTTTGATTTACGAATATGCTTAACTACAGTGGACGTAGTAATTCAAGTTGAATCAAAACTGATGGTAGTGAAGTTAGAAGATGTGGAAAGTTTATGCTAACTTGAGGTTAGAAAATGTTGTTTGGTGTGGTATATTGGAGTTAGAGATGGAAGAAAAAGAATAAAATAGTAGTTTATGTATTTTTTTTCTAATTAATTACATCTATTATAATAAATATCATATTAATTATTATCTTATTATTATAATTATTTTTCCATTAATATTATCATTACCAAATTATAATAATAATAATAATAATAATAATAATAATAATAATAATAATAATGTATCTTTTATAATTATAATTAATCATATTATTATAGTTATTATTAAAATTTTAATCACAATTAATGTCATAATTATTAATAAACATTAAATAATAATAATTATTATTATAATTTATTTTATAATTATAATTAATCGTATTATTATATTTATTAATTGTACTTTTAATCACAATTAATGTTATAATTATTAATAAGTATTAAATAATAATAATATTTAATTTTATAATTAATTTAGTCTATTATAATAAATATTATATTAATTATTATTATTATGCCATTATATTATGATTGCAAAATTATAATAATAGTAATTATTATTATGTATCTTTAATTATTATAATTAATTTTACTATTATATTTATTATTGTAATTTTAATCATAGTTAATGTTATATTTATTATTAAATATTAAATATTAATAATAATTAATATTAAAATAATTTAATTATAAATAACAATAACAACGACAATAATAATTTTTATTAATAATTAATATTATAACTGTAATAAATATTATATTAATTACTATTATTTTATTATTATAATTATTTTGCCATTATATTATGATTGCAAAATTATAATAATAATAATAATTATTATTATTATGTATCTTTAATTATTATAATTAATTATACTATTATATTTATTATTAAATATTAAATATTAATAATAATTAATATTATAATAATTTTATTATAAATAATAATAACAACAAAAATAATTATTATTATTATTAATTAATATTATAACTATAATTAATAAGTATAATTAATATTATAATTACTACACAATAATAATAATAATAATAATATGTTAGGAAATGTTTAATTTTCAATTTTAAAGCCAACAATTAGCAATAAACAACCATCAAACACTATGGATCTAGGCTTAAGGCCATTCGCACGCATTTTATGAGAAACGGGTAGGAAATGATATACCTCTCACAAATAGTTCTTATGAGGCTCGATTCCTAATCTTTTGGAACCATCAAACACTATGGATCTAGGCTTAAGGCCATTCGCACGCATTTTATGAGAAACGGGTAGGAAATGATATACCTCTCACAAATAGTTCTTGTGAGGCTCGATTCCTAATCTTTTGGAACCGGTGGCGTGCTCTCCACGTCTCCTCCTTCTTGCCTCGAGTCCACCTAAAAGTTTAACCAATTCCTCTAATGTCTATGCTAGTAAACAAGAGGAAAGGGCTAATCCTTTGTTGCTTGCCTTTCTTCTAATTAATCTCTATTAAATAAAGGTGGCTAGTGCTCAACACATGAGCTCCTAATGCAATAATTAAGAGAGAATTTTCAGATCTGAAAATTTCTCTTTTGAGAGGAGGGAGGCGGCTATGGAGGCGCAAGAGAGAGAAATGAGAGAAGAGCTCTAGGGTTTGAGCTCAAGGGGTCCTTATATAGACTCAATCCCTAGGGTACACTTCCAACTATTTACAATCTTGCCGTCCTACCTACCCTAGCCGAAATGGGCTTCTTGGGCCTCCTTTTGGACTCTCATTTTAGCACATTAATTCCATTAATTAATGGGCTAACTCAATTGCAATTAGAACGGGCTCAAATTGGCTTATTAATTAAAGCCTATATACTTTAATATAATTCATGCAATTATATTAAATATTATTGAACACAATTAATTATCAATTTCTTGATAATTACTAAAGGATTAGCTTATGCATTAATTTATTCTAACATGATCATTTTGATATAATTAATTATAACGGTTCACAACGGTATATAATTAATTAATCAACTCATCAAGTTTCGTATTCTCCAATACAAATAAATAATGCACTGTATGGTTAAAGCTTTATTTGTGTGACCCTTTGAGGATTTATACTATGTTGGCCATGGAAATAAATCGTTATTTATTTCCAATAATCATAAGCGGTATCTAGCAATACGTTATGACTCTCAATTCGTATAAATAATGTACCGTTACGATATCTCAATCCTGCATAAGAAATAATAGTATTTCCTTGTCTGATTCTTATGTCACATGATATCGTTGTATAATCCAAGATAGGAATGTGTCATTCTTGCAGATTATACATTTCTTGATCTAGAGTTGATTGTACAAGTTGGTCAAACAATCCAAACTCTATCAAGGGGCCAAAACAGATATCATCACTCACTAAGTATATTAATGAGGGACATACTGTTTTCTTGATGAATAACTTTTCCCCGCACAATTCAAGAGAACATAAAATAAAGTTCGTACAGCAGCCTTTATCATGAATCAACATTAGACGATATTTATTGAACCTATCCTCATGTGGAAAAGGTGAACATCTCAAACATAGAATCAAACTTATATGAAATAAACAATGACACTTAACATAATCCATATGTTTATTTCATTGGGTCAAGTCCTGTACTATGTTCTATAACATACACATATGCAATTAAGTTGGTAACTCCTTACCTATGATTTGTAGAACTTAATCATCACTTAACTTGCATACTAATCTTATCTGATAATTAATGTTCATTGTTAATTATCAAGATTATGGAAATCTTTAGATTTATTATTGTCATTTAAGAATAAATGAGCTATAGAGATCTAAAATTCAGATCATCAACCCGAATGATCTATCAATAAATAAATCAAGGAACAAATGATAAAATATCATCAATAACATAAACCATAGAAGTAACCAAAATGATTGGCTTCTAGGACACAACTCCAACATAATAATCACATTAATTGTTTTTATTGATTTTTTTAAGGGTGTCATGGCAACAAAGTTCTCTAACTCAACATTTTATCAAGTTAGAGAAATAGAGTGAAGTTAGTGCTAACATCACTAGCTTCAAATATGTTTGGTTGCATGAGGTTTTGAAAGTTAGAGTCAAGTTAGAGCTAACTTGGCTCAACCAAATATAGCCAAAACTTTTAACTTTAACCTCTAACTTCTCTAACTTCACCTCCAACCAAACATATCCAAAAGTCAATGCAACATAATTCACAAATTTTGGCAGCTTATCTCTCTCTCTTCTTTTTTTTTTCCCTGAAAATTTAGCGACTTCGATTTTATGGTATATATAATGAGTTAAAATCATGCATCAGAACAGTGTGAAATTATTTTGAAATCTGAATGAGATATTTTTATAGACATTTAATTTGAATACGTTGAGAGGTTTGATTGTTAATTTAGTATAAAATTTAATATGAAACTATTTGTATTGTTATTAAATTGTTGGAGCAAACAATTAAACATAAAACATAAAGAAGAGGCTACGTTTTGTTTATGTGAACTTCTTGCGTAGTATGTCGAAGCGCAAAATTAGTTAATTGTATGAGCACTGTATAAAATGTTACAACCACGATATATTTGAAACAAGGAATTAGAATTAATACTCCACACAAATTATTCGGAATCATCTTCAATATTAGTAGCTATTGTTAGATATATTAATTTGGATGCCATTTATACTCATGTTATTCATCCCCTTTCTAATTTTTTCATATAAGTTCCTGTAAAATTTCTTATATCTAGAAAATCTTTCTTCCTTGACATTCTTGGTAGCAGGGTAGGGTTATTATCTAAAAAAAATCTTAATAAAGGAAGGTTTGAAATTTTTTTTTTACATGTATATTTATCAAAAAAAAAAAACTTTTTGTCAAAACAAATTTATTTAAAAAAAAAACAGTCACGTCTTTATGAGCAAAATAAAGAGAAATGATAACTGCAATCTTCAGTTTTGTTATCGCTTGAACAAAGTGACCACATAAAATATACAAGGTGAACATATAGATGATCAAAGTAAATACATATAAACAAATAAGTTTTGTCATCATTTTTCAGATTTTTATATGCATATTCAACTTATTTTTATCGGATTATTTATTTGTATTAGTTTTCTTTGATGATTTATATGTTCACCTTGTCTTGTCTTGTGTTCACGTTTTTTTGATATTCGTCTTGTGTTCACTTTGTTCAAGCGATAGAAAAAGATGACATTAATCAATTTTCTAAAAAAAAAATACTTGCTTGAAATTAAACGATAAACGTGGGGTTCTTTCCACAAATTTTGGATGGAGATTGCATTAGATAGAGCAGCGCACAATAACGACAAATTACGAGTAAGGAGAGAGACATGTAACGACGAGGACTACAATCTTTCATTCCTTTTCCTTTTATTCCTTTTAATTATTTTTATTTTTGGGCTCTGTGGATGATTAATTATGGGTATTATAAAGCTAATGAAAAGGACGGATCCCTTGACTGCACTGGTTCATCTTTGACTGAACCTGGAACTATAAAATCCGACCCGATAAAGTTTTGTCCTGCTTCTTTATCAATTGGCACTTTGCATGTACACTTGTAAATTTAGCAAAATGTCAATTGGACTGCAATCTTAAAATCAATTGCATTTACTAAACTATTAATTCCTAAACTCTCAAGTCCAAAACCGTCCATGTCAGAAGCATCTTTTACATACATAAAAGTAATTTTAAGACTTGACTAATGTACATAACTGTCAAAAGAATCTTTTACATGCCAAAAAAATAGTGCTAGATCTTGACTAATGTACATAAACTTTTTTTGCTTCCATATCTGCTAAATGGTTTAGTATGAAAGGTAGGATTTTCTTTCTTAAACCGTTTAATCTAGATAAATAAAATATTTAAATATGTTTTTATCTTTTTCTGAATCTCCCAATCTTCTGTTCAACTCGATATCATATCTATATGAGCTCGTCCCTTTTGTCAGATCTTTTCTGCACAATTATATTTTTCATCAATTTCTTCAGCATTTCTCAATTGTAATAGTATTCTGCCGTATCTAAATGTATATTCAACTGTTATAATAGTACAAACACTTAGTACAATAATATAAATATTGGTCTATGTTTCCTCGTAAATTTCTTGCTATAAACACCTATTGCAATTGTATAAACACTGGCATTCTAAAAAATAAATTGTATAAATACTGATATGGATGGTATAAACGTTAATTAGCTTTGACTGATTTTATAAAATAACATGCTTGTCGTAAATAAGTAATATTATGAACAACTATTTTGATAAATGTAAATATCAGCTTGAAAAATATAAATATCAATTTCAATGATATACATACCAGCTTAAATTTATTAACAAATTAATTAAAATATATCTCATATTGAAATTTGCACATTCAAATTCATGCATAAGGTAAAAAATATTAATACCTAGAATTATATAAGATAAAAAATATATTAACCTAGCATTATAGATATGAACATCTAGTATCTTAGGAGTAAACACCAATTTTGATAGGAACATGATGCTTTTGCTATTTTATTCAATACAAATTGCTTGCGTGGCTCTCGCTACCTAGTGGCTTTTCTTTCTTTGTTTTTTTTAAAAAAAAAAATGAAGAAGGGGGAGATCGTTGCATGTGGCATGAGTTTGGCGCAACTTTGAGGTGTGGGAAGCTATTATTGATTACGCTAACAAATAAAATAATTAATAGGACAGATTTGGAAAATTTTGACTTTCTTAATTATGTTATAATTTTGTCAATAATTAGACTATAGAAGTGAACAAAAATTTGTGGCGTTTTGACCTTCCCTTGTATATTTCTTATTAAGCCATCAGCTGAACGTATAATAAATTAAATAGTTATTGCAAATATAATCAGAACTAAATTATTTTATCGATGATAATATAGCCGTCTCACCCTTCGTAATTGCTTTGACAAACCAAAATGAAGAATCATCAGGATAACCTTTTGTTAGATTATTATGTTTGAAAGTCTTTGTGTGAAAACATAAAACAGCTGACAATCAAATATTATAGTTAACGATAAGGTAACATTTTGAAAATTATGTGACCAACGTGCACCCATCTACCCAAGACAAATGATAATTATAATTGTTAGTTAAGACTATATTTAATACTCGAGAAATGCATCCAAGCCTCCAAGGTCCCCTAACCATGATAGAGGGATATCGTCATCATCTTTTTGTTCAAAATTAAATAAAATCAAATATGAGCTTGTTCCGAAAGAATTCACAAAACTGTGTTTTGTTTCCAGATCCAATGTGCCCAGCTTGTACTACAGGACAAGTGGCATGGTAGTGTTACCGTGATACACACACACAAAAAGACTCATCAGTCACCACAAGTGAAAAGCCTTAACCTCGTTAAAATTTATTTTCTAACTCTGTTTTCCGTTTTTAAATCTATAAATAATATTTTTGACAGTATGGACTTTCATGATGTACGGAAAAAAGATATAAAATTTACGTACAACTTTAGAATGAGAATTTTGAGAATAGTTATGTAATTTCTCTTAGAACATTTCTAATTTTCTATCCACTTTATAATTTAAAAATCAATGATATATATCAATTTTCTTAAAATTTATTTTTCAAACACAGTCCAAATAATTTTTTTTATTGTACGAATTTAATGAAACACAAAGAGAGGATATAAATTCGATGCACAATTTACTTCACGGATAAGAACACGGGGGTATGTTGTGTAATTTCTTTCGGAACATACGTTACTTCTTTGATAATTTTGAGACCAGGTATAGACCGATGAGATTCCAAAGTGAGGCCCTTCAATGTGTTTGTTTTATCGAGAGCGCCATCTGTTTAGAGAACACGATTCCATTCAGACTAGTCTATTCCCTCTCGCAACCCAACAATCAAGTCCTTTTGCTTTTGGACTCTCCTAGTGATTCTTTTTCTTTTAAAAAAATTGCAAACACTTTTCGGCTGCTAAGACAAATCGTAACTACCAATTTCCAAACATTGCTTTTGGGAACAGTGTTTGAGGATTTTAATGAGCAAATGAAACGCTTTAATGCGACCTAATACTCTAATCTATATTATAAAAATATACGGTGTATTAGATTTAACTCATTTAAGTAATAGAGTTCATAATCAAATCTGATTCTTTTTAACTGGAAGATCACACACATACACAAGCATAAACAAACGAATAAAAAAAATTTCCAAATAATAATAATAATAATAATAATAAGGATAATTTTATGGTGGACTGAAATTTCAAACGGACTTGAATCATGATTAACCAAATTCCTTCGTAATTTTAAATGAACGATCCAGATTTAAATCTGGTTTAAAATTTCAGTCCACCGTAGAATTACCCTAATAATAATAATAATAAAATCAAAGTACCCAATTGAATCTCCAAAATAAGTTTACAGCATGATGCTAGCCAACTAATGCTATGCGACCTAGTTACTGAAAATAAAATCAATCTTGTAGAGTTACAATGAGAAAACACTTTTTTTTTTTTTCCAAAACCCATTTTAGAGTATGATTATAATTTTGTAAGCCAAAATTAATTGGATAGTTCATCTTGAATGATCTATTTGTAATTTTTTTTTAAAAAAAAATTAGAGAATAAAGTAAAAATAGATTTGATTTTTTGAGACATTTAGTAATTCGTAGTATCTGATTATATAATAAAATATTGATTATAATTTATTAGCTTACAATTAACGAGTCGAACAGTACTTTCAAGTAGGCACTAGGCACCACCATAGTCAGAAAATAACCAGCTTTCCCAGGTCTTTGAGTTTGAGGAGGTAAAGCTTCGGAACCAGATCCTCTGGTCGGCAGAGGATCCGGACCGTCTGATTTAATCTCAACAGCTAAAAGGGAGCCCCGTGAATTCTACCACTCCCGAAAAAAAATATTGACCCGAAAAAAATGAACCGTTGAGATTAAATCGGACGGCTCGGATCACGCGCCAACTAGGTGGTCCGCACATTTATGCCGACCAGAGGATCCGAGTCCGTAAAGCTTCAGTTGCATGACTTCACCTAAATACCAGATGATCTGAAGCAATTTTGCTCCATTTTCTTTAGAATGGAGCCTCCTGATTTTTCCTTGTAAGTAATCTTTAATATCAATCAGTTTATTGCTAACTAGTGCTAATCTCTCGTGTTGCGCGATTCATTCCTATACAAATATGTTATTAGATGGTTTCGCGATTTATTTTACGCAATATAAAAAAAATATCATAAAAATTGAGAATACTATTCAAATATTATATAAAACTGCCATAGAAAATCCTAAATACTATTTTTATCACAAAAATCACGCACCACAGAAGATCCGGAGCACTGTGCTCCACGCAGAGCTCACGCTGGCCCAAAATATATATATATATATAATTGATGATCCGTCCATTTGTTGTTCGTGATTTGAGTTGGATTTAAAAAAAAAAATAACAAAAAAACCAAAAGGCTATGCTAGCTCTCAGCCCACTGGGCCGTCAGGCCTAGCCTAACGCATTGAATTTTAACACAAAACAAATATTTACTTTAAGAATCTAAATTATAAACAGCCCAATGGTTTCGATTCATGATTCTCCTACAATTCCCATCAGTCTAGTACTGTGTTATTTTTAATAAAAAAAAAAAGATTTCGTCAGAAATTTTAATAAGAAAAAAGGAATTTTCTTTTAATAAGAAAAAAGTTCTAACGCGGTCCAAAATCACGTAAATATCCCAGGTCCTAACGCGGTCAACGAGCGTTAGGACTTTTTTCTAATTTTTGATTGGATGATTTATAAATATATGGCGTACGAACACTACTCAGCAAAAATCTAATTTTTGTTTGTAACTATAAAATAACCCTTTATTTAACTTCAAAAAACATAAATTTATGTTTATTCATGAAAATAGGAGAGGATTAAAAAATACACCCGTGTTTTTTTTTTTTCTGTTTCCTTGTCCTATTTTCATGATTTATAAATAATTATTTGTAATTGCTGTTCATTGTGTGCAAAAAGAAAAATGTTCATTTGATTACCTTTTTAATTGGTATTTTTTTAAGTTCATACCTTCTTTTAATTAAATGTTATTGCTTATTAATGTCATTCATACGTGAGATGTTATTGCTTATTTGTTCATATTTATTTTGTAATCCAAAACTATTACTCGTGTGTCGTAATATTGTTTTCGAATATTGCCTAGAAGTCGCAACACACAAGCAAAAAAAAATAATAACCAACATAAACTATACATCCATGATCTCAAACATAATAATATACATCACAATATATAAAAATCCATAACATACATCGCATAAACTACCTCCTACGTCCAGACGGTGAAAATCTCTCGCGTTTTTTAACTGCTCGTCTCTCTCTTCTCTCAGCGAAACACGGAGTAACTAACTCATCCTCCGCCTGAATCTCCTTCTCCTCCTCCTCGGTATTGTCGTCATCCTCAGCACCCTCCTCGTCACCGCCCTGATCGCCAACCTCCTGACCACCCTCGTGCATGGCGGTCTGTAGCAAGGTAGTGAAAGAGTCTCCCCCTCCTATACTACCCAACGGCGAAGAAAATGAAGGGATGCTATAAGGTGTACAAATGCTGGCATAGTGAACGGTGCAGCAGTCTGGCCGAATGTACTAAACGGTGCAGAAGTCTGGCCAAACGCGGGAAAAGGTGGCTGATATCCTGGCATGTAGCCACTGAAAATGCCGGTGGGGTCATGCCACATATCAGCAAACTGAGAGGTCGATGACGCTGGACCAGCATCCTGTGTGGGAGTAAGACCTGAAAGTGTCACCGGCGTAGGATCTACGTGGGAATGAGAACCCCTGGGTGGTCCTAATATGTCATCTAATCGTCCTGTATTTAGGCCACCATCCTGTTAAGATAAAAAAAAAAACTATCATCAATAAAAATAATTATAATATTATGTTTAATGCATATTTATTTATAAATAATACATGCCAGTGCGACGCCTCCGTCGTCTAACACGTGGGGCTGGATTAATCGGAGCGTTTGTCGGTGGTTTAGAACTGGATGGACCAGCCTCGTCGTGTGGAGAACTCATCTATTGTATAATTAAATATAACATAATTCATATTATTCAATGCATAATACTTAAATATAACATAATTCGTACTTTCATATTTAAATATAACATAATTCATACTCATCTACATTTTCCATCAAATCTACATTTTCCTAATTTTTTCATCCAATCAAATAATTTCAATCACAATATATTTTCATACCAATTTTCATCCATTTTTCATCCATATATTTTCTACACAAATAATTTCAATCACAATATACCACAATTTCCTATTTATTTGCAACATTATCCATACACATTTATTTTTATTCGCAACATTATCCATACACATTTTCAATATTGCAACATTATCCATACACATTTTCAATATTGCATCACATTATCCATACACATTTTCAATATCGCATCACATTTTTATTTGCAACATTATCCATACACATTTTCAAATCATAAATCCTACACAAAAATTTGTACACAATTCCTACACAAAAATTTCTACACAAATCCTACACAAAAATTTCTACACAAATTTTCCAATCAATTACAATATATCAAAAATATTCTAATTAAATTTTAAAAATCAAATTAAAAAAACTTACCTGTAGAAATCGCCGGAAATCAATCGAACTCGAACTCGTCGGAAATCGGCCGTTCTCCTCTTCATCGGAAATCGTTCTTCTCCCACGCCGACGTTGGCCGTTCTCCTCCTTTCTCCTCCTTCTCCCTCTTTCTCTTTCTCTCCTCTTTCTCTCCTTCTTCTTTCTTTTTTTTCCTCTCTTTTCTCTTTTCTTTCTTTTTATGTCTCTGTATGTCTCTCTCTCTCTACTGAAGACGACGAAGGAAGGAAAAAGCAGAAAACGGTAAAATTTCAATATTCGAAAAGATTCCAAGTCCTAACGTGTTCGTTGACAGCGTTAGGAGCCAGGAAACTTACGTGCTTGATGACCACGTTAGGACTTTTTTCTTATTAAAAAAAATAATTCCGTTTTTCTTATTAAAATTTCTGAGGAAATTTTTTTTTTTATTAAAAATCACACTCTAGTACTGGTGGTCTGAACATCTTCTTGTTTATGTGGAAATAGTTTTTTTTTTTTTTTTGAAATAATGAATATCTCTTTACTATCTTTGATTTCAATTCAGAAGCTCAAAACAAAGTTCAAGAATTACAACGAAAGTGCAAAAAAAAAAAAAAAAAGGAAAAAATGAAATAAAATAAACCCCAGATCCTGACAAAATACAAATAGGTTTGCAGCGATACACCTCAATATCCTGGTACGGTGGTACCCCTCAACAAAACGTGGGAAAGACAACCTAACCAAGTTCAAAAAAAAGAAAGAAAACCAACAACAACAACTACTATTAGTGTTAAATAACAGTTTTCTTTCAAAGGAGGAAACATATAAAGAAGTCAAAAGGACAGAAAAATTCCCCTAAGTACTAAAGGTATTCAGAGCATCCGAAAATTGAAAAATTTTCAGGGCACAATAAAACAAAGTGATCACACATAAAAAAAAAAAGAAAAAGAAAAGAGAACAACACAGTTCAACTCCCCTCTCCATCCTCTGTTCGACAAAATGAAATTAGACAAAATTATATCCTTTCAAAACAACCAGACAAAGTTTCAACTGAAGGCCACAAAGAGGTACGCAAATGTAAATTGAATTAATTTTGTTAAAATATCGTCGGTCGTCGCAGCGGAAATAAGTCTTCATCAGATTCGAGGAAGCACGATCCAAGTGCAACTGCACAAGAACCGTGCTCCTTAGGGTTGCTCAGCACGAGGATCTCAGAATAAACAATAACAATTAAAATACAAAGAGAACACGAGATTTAACGAGGTTCAGCACCAAGTTGGTGCCTACGTCCTCCACACACACGCACACTCTTTTTATTTATTTTCTGTAATTTTCTGAGATACATAATTCGATGGAGAAGAAAGAATAAATAGACAATAGAATTACACAAGGAAACTATCCTTTTTGGTAATAAAATTAATTCACAAAATCTTATCATTATTCTTCATATTTCCTTCTCTTCTGAAGCAAATCAGATCCTCTTCAATATGGAAAACCTTCCATAATTTGCACCCATCTTCCTGCCAAATATGCTAGGTGTTTGCCTCCAAATTTTGCCATATGACGAATTAGTGGACGTCAGCAGAGAAACCTGTAAAAGATGAGAATGGCATATAATGAAACAAAATCCATAACCATGTCCCATACTTTGAGTAAAAAAAAAAGCTCAAGACTCAAGATATAAATAACCAACGACCATCAAATGAGTAATTAATTAATTGATTTAGTTATGTGAAATATGATAAAATCCACATAATTAATTAATTGGTTAATTACAAAAGACCCTAAAAATGGAAATTGTGTATGAGGTACACGTTGTGCGCTTTTTTTTTTTTTCTAAAGACGCTCAAACCAAAACCGACCAAGTCACTAGGAAATTAGTTAGTTAATTAATTAAATATGTGGAAAATGCCAAAAATTCCATATAATTAATTAATTGATTAATTACATAAAGGAGAAAAGACGGAAATTGTATAATGGTCAAACATTGTACATTTTCTAAGGATCCACCAAATGAATGATTAATTAATTAATTTAATTATGTGCAATATGATGAAACCCACATAATTGATTAATTAACTAATTAAAAAGGGGGGAAGCGATGAAAATAGGAATTATGGGATGGTCAAATACCGTGCATAATTCTAAGAATTTATATCAAATTTTGGGCCAAGCCCATGGCGGCTCCAATTAAATTGCTAAAAAAAATGATGATGATCGATATGGGGTTCCGACATATAGACAGGAGTCAATATGATGATGGGAACAAATAACTCTTTGTCAAAACATCCGAACAACTGCATGGATCTCATTTGGGCTCGTTCACGAATTTGATTAACCAATTGGGCTGGCTACTAAATCAATTTGGTGCATTGATTAATTAAAACATCAGATTAAAACTAAACCCATGCTAGTTAATCAAGATAGGCCTATGTGGTTAAATCAAATTGGGCCATCTCGGACTGGATTCAGCCCATTCCGATCCACAAAAAAAAAACTCAGCCCAAACCCGACTGTTTTCGTCGATTGAGCCCAAATGCGGAAACCGACTGAGTCTAACAGTGACCAAGCTGACTCGATCGAGTCAACACCCGACAGGACGCGTGGCACTTTACCATTGGCCCATCCCGATGGGGTCCACCATCTTCTGTTAAAAGAAGAAGGAAATGAAAGAAGGAGGGAGAGACAGTTACCAGAAAGGGAAATACCGCCTTCGATTAGGTACCTGCCTCTCGCCGCTGCCAGGCGCCACCGCAACTTCAACTGGCTGCACCGCCGAAGAGAGAGCGCTGTCACGACTCTATTGACACCAAGCACGGCTACTCTTGAAACCTACAATGTGGTGAAATTAAGTGTGTAGATAACCAGTTCACGAGTTGGCAAAAAAATCAATACAAGGAATCGGTGGGGAAAGGGATGAGCATGACACCTGAGAAAGCTCCTTGATAGTGAAACGGGAGGATTCTCGCTCCAATTTCAGTCAATTTCGCGGAGAAGATGGTTTTCGCGATTGGCCATGGACGGGAGCTGCAAGCAATGGCGAAACTCGCTATGCGTGATAATTGGTGAACATTTAAGGGGATGAGTACACTCAGTGAAGTTAGAATGTGCTCACGAGGAACTCAAAATCAAAAGGGGAGTGTGTAAACTGCCAAAACCCACGGGGCTCTTGTAACTGGAGGGGTCTAGTGCTGGAAAAGTTGAAGAAATGGGCAAATGGAGAGCATTATATTCCCCTCTGTCTCCTACAACCTGAAAAGAGGAGGCTATTACTGTGACGATGCTTTTGACAGGAAGAGAGAGGTACCTTCCTTCTCGATTGTGGCTGTTGGATGGGGGAAGCATGATGGCTTCATTCCTCATAGTACGAAAGCTTTGAATGAAGGCCAGGAGGTGACAGAGAGCATAAGAGACAGAAAAGAATAAGGTTGAAGTATGATCGTATGAAACAGACGCAAATCTCACCACCAATCACTTGATGAGTGGTCAGATGACAGCAGACGGCTATCAGGTCACCCTTAAGTGCTGGAGATGATCAAACATGGCTGAGGTAAACTTAGACTACCCAAAATACAAAGCATAAAGCTTTTCTGGTGGGCCCCAAGGGGTAAACTTGTATTTGGTAGAAAGTAAAAGGAAACTGAATACACAGCTGGAGAGAAAATCGCCTGACAATTCCATTTTTGCCCCCAGTTTGTTCCCAAATCAGTACACAGAAAGATGAAGTTTGAAAGAATGGTTTTATTGATATAAATCCTCATTAGTCAATTACATCGTTGTATAAAAAAAAAAAGAGAAAAAGAGAGAAAGAAGCACACATATGTGTATCAACTATACATATTGCTTGTCATATACAAATATCTACTGCCTCAAATAACCTAAAAAAAAAAATAAAAAAAGGAAAAGTCGTGACTGCCTCTGACGCCCACAGAGCTGAGGCTACTTCTGGAAAAGTGTTCATAGGACTGATCACGACAGAGAGAGTAAGACTCATGCGTTGTATTCCTCTCTGCCATCACATAAAACAAAGTGTTGAAGATTGGGATTTACTGTAGCAAAGGAGGTATGCCAAACCTGTCACATAGAGAATCAAAAGGATGAACATTTTCAGATATATAATTAAGTGTGCGGCTGTGATGCATAAACTCATAGTCTGCCTCTTAATTAATAAAAAAAAGTTATGAAAAAAAAACTGCTTGATCAGGGTTTCAACTGGAGAAGCATAATACCTCCCTGGGTATAGGATGTCAACAGCATAGTCATAAAAATAGGGATTGCAATGCATTATCCAACCCTGCTGCTGCAAACAAAAAAAAAAAAAGAAAGTCATATGGGCTCCTAATAGCAAGCAGCAAAACGAATTCAATAATGTTGAGCCAAATAGTATGAAATCCATAGATGACCTGACAAGCTCAATTTGGTTTGGTGAAGCTTTGTTCTGACAGTAGAACCCTCCTTACTTGTGTCCATGCACCTCTGTGATTGCACATGAGGCCACACCAGAACCCACCACAGAAATGATGATGTAGTACAAATGGAGAAAATCAATGTTTCTAGACCATCACCTGTCTCCTGCACAGTTGGCGCCAAACAGCCTCTTGCTCAAGTCACAAGCAGTAAAAGAAAGTAAAAAATGATATGAGAAAGTACAGAAATGTTGGATGCCAGATGTCAAATTATAATTGGATAGTATGATTTGGTGCTAGAAACCAGAAGTAACAAGGGAATTACAAGAGTAAGGCGGCAAACCTTCTGCTGAATCTGAACCCTTCATCAAGGATCAAAACCCTGAAGAAATGCCATGTGGCAGCAAGGCTTGGAGCTGAACCCTAGAAATTCTCTTATAAAAGAAGAGTTCTCTCCACAGAAGAAAGGGGAGGCCATTAGTATTTTGTATTGAAACTCTGTTGCATTGAAAACTTGAATTTATAGCAAGGTAAATTTTGTAGTGGCATCCAGTTTATGAAATAAAGCTTTGATTACATCTTATTTGCTTTCCTTTTTTTGTTATGGATATTATTTCATTCATCATCTCGAATAAAAATTGTTTTCTCCTTATTCTGTTTATTTCTTTATGCTTGCCCCTCTGGAAAACCACATTGATATTCATAGTGCGTGTGAAATTAGATCCACCTCTGTGGGTGCCAATTGGGGTTCCAGGGAGTAAGTTTTTTTCTTTTAAAAAAAAAACCAAAATTTTCTTTTCTTTGAGAAACTTACACTTATGTTACCATTCTTTTCTTATTCTGTTCACTTGCATGAACTAGTGGCTGCTGGCTTCATGGGCTATGTGAAATTAGATCCATTCCTCATGAATGTCAAGTTAGCTGCTAGGAATTCAAAAAATACATGTGCATTAAAGTCTCTGCATCATTTCCTTATTGTTATGTATGGTGAGTAGGTAATGTTAATTTTCTCTTGGTGTAATTAGTGGCTATTATCTTTCATGGAAAATGTGAAATTAGATCCATTTTTCATGAGGGATATATCAGTTGCTAGTTCTTATGCAAAGTAGAGTCCTATAATTACTTTCTGTAAATACATGTGTATTTCTTTCAAAATTTCCATATGCTGGTAGCTACTGACTCTATGAGGTGTGTGAAATAAGATCCATGCCCCATGGGAGTCATGTCAGTTACTAACATTAAAAAATATATGCATATTTTGAAAACCTCTTATAAAAAAAGGGATTGTAGTTACTCAAACCTACGTGCTAGTAGTCAACAGGCTCATGGAGTGTGTGAAATAAGATCCACCTTCATGAAGCTTGTTCTGATTGCTGGTATGAAAGGAAAAGAGTATATTTTAATATTTCTTAGGGAAATTAAAAAAAAAGGGTCATGTTTATCCTGTCCTTATTTCAAAATACATATGTGAAATAAACTCAGTATATTTATACTCTGTCAAAATGCATGTCCTCGATATGGTAAGTTTGAATTCAGGTTGCATAGTCTATTTTATTTTTTTATTTTTTTATTTTTCTCCTTAGATAGAAGTATGTCCACTAAAGACGATAAATAAATACAATGGTAGATATATGCATTCTGAGTCAGTTCATACTTTTATAAATTTCACATCAATAACACCATGTTTCTGAAATTCGTTCCTTAACTAGAAATCTTCTGTCACTAGCATTTTAAGATTTTCTTGTATCATTATATCAACACATGAGTCCACGCTTTTATATAGGAAATATTATCATGCCATACCATTGCATAGCTTAGCAAACTCCAGTACATAAACAAAAAAGAAATAAGGTTGGAAATTGAACCTGAATACGTGTATAGAATGAGCATATGTTATCATGTTATGTTTCCCCGTTTCATCAAAATGCCTCCTTATGTGATCATGCTGAAGATTTAACTTCACGCAAACAAAAATAAGTGAATTAGGATCAGTGAAAAAAAAAGAGAAGGAAAAAAGAAGTGAATGAAAATTGCGATTAATAAAAAAATGGTAACCATGGTTAGTAACAAAATACCCGTCCATGACAAAGCTTGATTCATATACAGCATGCCATAAATAACAAGCTTATAATTGCAATTTTGGCCCAAACCAAACACATAACTATATTAAATAATAGCAGCATTCATAAATTGTAGCAATTTTCCGACAAACTGCATAGATATTTCACCTTTGGACCTCAAACCAACAACAGTTTTGACTCAAAAATTCGCAAAACAATATTAAGAAATTCTCTAGTAATGAAAAGAAGTGAGACTTATCTCTTTGACGATGCCTTGTCCCGTCCATCTCCGCGGTGATCTTCGACCAGCAACCGAACACTCGCTTCTTTGAAGGCCTTCACCGAATGGGGTTTCAATCACACCTAGATTTCGACGGATGAGGTAAATTGAAAGTACTGGGTCGAAGAAGGAGGTGGGGTAATCTCAAAGCCTTCCTCCGGCGTTCACGATAGTGACAGCGATCGATCGGCGTGTGGAGGATAAACTCGGCGGGTCGACCTATCCCCTCACCATTTTCTCCTTCGAATGAACCAAACCAGATGAAAGGGGCTTTGACCTTACTCTAAACAAAAAGATGAATAAACTTGGTGTACAAACACGAGGGTAGACCATGCGTCTAATCTCACCCCATCTCCTGTAACCCTATGGATCTTCCGTGACAGCTTCTGGTGTGATGAATCACTGACAACCAAACCCAGAACAGCAGATCCTGGGTCAATAAGAAAATTTCTGAAAAATGCCCAAACTTCAAAAATACATTAAAAATAGTTAGAAAATCCAGAAAATTCCCATAAAATATCAAGATGTCCAGAAAAACATGAGGAACATTTTTCTATGAGACACTGAAATCAAATTCTCAACTAAAAGAGAATTAAAATTAAAAACCATGAAAAAGTGATTAATATTAATGGTGCAAAAATACTCAAAGGTTGGGCCACATTAAAATTTAATAAAAGTGCAAGGGTATAAACCCCTTTGACAGCAGGTAATTCAAAATTTTTGAACAGCAGGTACTTCAAAATTTTTAGACAGCAGGTACTTCAAAATGACCAATCCGTTTGAACAGCAGGTACAATTAAACGGTAACTACCGTCAAGAACAAATCTTGTGGAAAGTCAAGAAATAAAACCCAAACTCAAATCCAAATTCAATTTAAATCCAAACTCAAATCCAAAATCCAAAATCCAAATTCAAATCCAATTTAGATCCAAACTCAAATCCAAGAATTCGAAGACCAAACTCAAACCCAGACTCAAATTCAAAAATCCAAAACCTAAACTCAAATCCAGTTTAACTCAAATCCAAAACCCAAATTTAAGTCCAGTTTAAACTCAGACTCAAATCAAATCCAAATCCCAAATCCAAATCTGAAACCCAAACCCAAATTAAATCCAGACCCAGAAAATCCATACTCTGGATTCAAAAAATCCAAAGTCGAGATACGGACCTAAATCCAAAATCAATACAAACCCAGAAACAAAAATCCTATAATTATACAAAACTTCTAAAATCCAGGGATCAAACTTTAAAGACGTCTGAAAATCAGAATTTGGTAAATTCTAGAACATATGAAGACCAAAGTTTAAAATGTCCAAAGTGACCAGAACTTCTAAACACGCCTTAATACCGGAGTTTAAAACGTTTTATAACCTAACTCTCGCATGTCACAGGGCCAGAAATTCGACACGTCAATAGTTGACCAGAATCGACACATGTTCAAGGACCGGAACCTCTATATGCCTTAATGCCTGAGTTCCCAGAAACGTCTGATAACCTTGATTCTAACATGTCAACAAACAGACCTAAGTTTTAAAACGTTGATAAATTAAGGTTTTAAAATATTTAAAGCTTTAATATGATCTGAACACCGAAACTTTACACGTCTATGTCCGTCCCCTTTAAGCTTACAATGCGTATAGTTTGAAGAGAACAAACCAAAATCGTCAAATATAAAAAATTGGGTTGAATGGGGATTAATAGATAATCACCCTAAATCAAACTCTAGAAGTTTTGAAACTCTAAACCTAAACTAAGTTTTTTCTGCGTCATGTTTTGCATCATGTTAATCCTCTCATGATTGCATCATTCGCTCTATTTGTGTCACCATTTGTTTGCGTTCTTTAATGTTAAGCGTCAAGTGTCTTTTGGTAAAAATGCTACAATGCTAACTGGTATGCCTAATCCATTGACTATCCCGATCTAGAGGTGCTCTTGACTTGGTTCAGAGGTAATTAACAGTAGGGGCTTGCGCCTACTGGAAAAAAAGGACCTGCAGTAAACAATCAAACTCTCGAGAGGTTCGAAACCACGTCAGTACTCACATCCCTTTTCAGGTGGGTGCCGATGTCTGAGTTTTGAAACGATCGAGGGGTATCTCGTCCGCAATATCTTTTTCCCCCGCGGAAGCATCCGGTCATTTCCCCCTTCCGAGGATCAGGGTCCAAAAAGGTGCGAGACAGATTCTGGCACGCCCGGTGGGACCTTTTTCTCCTCTCATCAGGGAATAATCAATGGACCAGGCATATCGACATAGTATATCAACATAGTATGAAATACGTTTAAAATATACAAAGATACTGACGTTAACTTTAAGTGCTTTCCATTTGCAGGAAAACTCATTCAAAACCAACAACCAACAATCAACATGGTGACCTGGAGCGAAATCGTGAGCGGTGCACACTTGAAGAAGGCTAACAAGTCGGTGGCCGGGACTCTCACTGTGCCCGTCCAGGTGCCCTTGACCGCGCTTGCTGGTGAAGCGCCCGTGACTACAACCATCTCTCTCAACAAGAAGGCTGGGGCTGGTGCCCAGCGTCTCAAAGTTTCTCTCGCTCCCAAAAAGGCGAAGGAAACTCGCGTCAGGCTCTCGAGGTCTCAAGCCCTCCGCCTGGCCCAGGAAGAGGAAATTGACACTGATTTGCCTCTGAACAATGCGTTTGCTCCTCTTCGCATTGTGAAGAAAAATGCTGACGGTCCACGCCTGCGCGAGGACTGGGAGCTACCCCAGTACGCTCCTCTGAAGGTTGGGGCGGTTTCCACACCCAAGAAGCACCAAGCTGTGGAAGCCATCCATGCTGCATACAAGATAGTCAAGAAACTCCGCGGGGCCCGCAAAGCCTTCGCCAAACCTGCCAAGGACACCCAAAAGCCCTCAATCAAGGAGAGGCTCCGGTTCCCAGTCTTTCAGCGTCTTCGTTTCCCCTACTATGAGGATACCAGGATCGGAGATGCTGATTACAGTGTTTCGGAGAAGAAAGTTGAAGCCACACCTCCTTCGGTCTTCGATCGGCTCACTTTCCCTCCCCTCAAGCCCAATACCAAGAATATGAAAGCCAAGGGGAAGACTACTCGGGCTCGGGAGCCTAAATATGCTTCTGATCCTGAGCCGGAAGGCGCCGGATCCCCGAACGAAAACAAAAGGAGGAAGAAAACCTCCGAATTGTCTGATGTTGTGTCATATATGACGCAAGCCCCAGGAAGGAAGGTCCATGTGCCCAAGAAAAGAAAGGGTGCAGGATCTGTGTCTGTGTACCATGTTCATGCGGATGATGCTGACCATGATGATGACCTCACTGAGGTTCATATGGTTGGAACTGGCTCTCAGGAACCCCCACAGCCTGAGAGTATACCTGTCGAGACCCGGAGCCAGAAGAGCAAAGCTTCTGCCTCCGCCCCACCAAAGAAGAATGGCCGTCCCAGGATTCCTGAGCCCATTACAGAAGAAAGGGTTAACCAAGCCAGCGATCACTCTGCTGGTGAAGAGGAAGACAGAGGAGAAAATCCCGGCTCAAATAGAGGTGAAGCCTCTGATGAAAGTGTAGACGAGGAAAATGAAGTCCTCGGAGAAGTCGCCCAGCTTCGCAAGGAGTTGGAAGAAAAAGACAAGAAGTTGAAACAACTGCAAGTTGACAATGCCCGCATAGCTGAAGCTTGTGCGGAGATCCAGAAATACATGGCCAAGAAAGGAGCATGGCCGAGCTCAAACCCAGTCACTTCAAAGCAAGGAAGCGCTCGACACTCAGCGCCCGAGCGCAAGAAGAAAAGAAAGAACAAATCCAGTCGTGACTCGAGCGAAACATCAGACGATGGGTCATATGACAAGAAGAATGCTTCCAAGGTTGATCCGATTGACCTCATGGAAGAAATGAGAAAACAGATGGAACAAAAATTCCAGTATTTGGGAGTTGACGGACCTCAATTCCCCAACAACTTCACAGGAAAACCATATCCTGAGAGGTTTGACAGGGTTGAATACCCAAGAGGTTATGTTGTGCCGAAATTCAAGCCGTTTGAAGGAGTCGGCAGCAAAGTGACTCCTGATCAACATCTGTCCCACTTTCTAACATCCTGTGGGGACACTACCAGAAGACAGGAATGGTTGCTGAGGCAATTCCCTCAAAGTTTGACAGGAGTAGCCTTTGAATGGTACGCCTCGTTGGAGGAGAACAGTATCAAGAATTGGAAGGAAATGCTCGCTGCCTTCAAGACTCGTTTCAGAGTCACCCCTCGCCGTGTCACTTTGACCAGCTTGGTTAACACCAAGCAGAACAAAGGAGAAGCTGCCTCAGATTTTGTCACGAGGTGGGAAAACATGTACACACGATGCCAGTCGAACATCTCTGAAAAGGAGGCAGTCCGCATGCTCATGAATGTGATCTGACTATCCATAAAAGTGCTCCTGGCAGGGCATAATGTTGCTACCTTCGAAGGCTTAGTGACCAAAATCACTGAGTTTGAAGGAATGGAGGATGACATCAACTCGATGTATTCTCTCCCCAAGGAAAGACCAAAGAAAGCTGAAAGCAAAGCCGTGAAGTCTAAAGCGGCCAGCAATCAAGTCGAAGGCACCAGCGGTGTACAATGGGGAGAAAGTGATGAAGAAAAAGACGGGACTTCACAAACCCGTGCCCCAAGACCGACTTTGAAGGAGTTACAAAACAAACCGTACTCTTTCAAGAAAGAAAAGACTAAAAAGTTGTTCCAGCAAGCAATGAAAGTGCTGGAAATACGACTTCCAAGGTGTAAGAGGCCTGAGGAAGAAAACAAGGTCAATCACCCGATCTATTGCCCATATCACCGGGTCTTAGGCCACAGTATCGAAGACTGTTATGTCTTCAAGGACTGGATCGAGAAAAGAATCCAGGAATGAGCAATCCCACTCCATGATGACGCTAGGCAAGAGCCGGCACCTCATGCTGGACCTACCAGAACTCCAGTTGCCAGCACAAACCGCGTCTCTGCTTGCTCTGATGGCAGACCACCCACCACTTGGAGTGTAAGCCTCAACAAGAGCACCAAAAAGAAATTAAGGGTGCTTCAAGCTGAACCCAGGCTCAGATGGAAGAATGCCATCACCCCCCATCGTGCCGAGAAACGTTGTCATACCAACGAGACTGCCTCTTAGACCGAGACGCAGTTATGTTCCGGTGACACGGTCAAGCAACAATAGACCGTTCTGGAGGAAAATTTCACCTCAAGAAATCGAGGAACAATACGTCCAGGGGAGACCAAAACAAGCAACCTTGGCTGACTTTCTGTCCCCAAAAGACTTCACCAAAATTACTGGTAAGGCTTGGAAAGATGTGACAGAAAGAAAGGAACGTGAGAGTGCAGAATCTAAAGAGTTCTGGACGGCTTCATGTCGTCACATTTCCAGCAATGATCAGGGAAATGAGGATCTCTCTGATAAGAAGGCATCTCAGTCAACCCCTGACCAGTCAAGTCAGCAAGCCCAAGAAACATCGACACTCTCCGCAGCTGTGCATGCAGGAACCTCAAAAAGAGGGATTAGACGAGTCTGCAAGACCACCAGGGGAGGAAAAGACATATATAAACTGGAACCTGAAGGAACATCCAGCTCCGAGAGTTCTGAGTTGATACTTCTCCCTGTTAGAGTCAATGATCAAGGACGAAGGGTGTTTATGCAGATCCCGGAGGAGTGCAGATACGATGACGGAAGGTTGAAGTTAAACAACCTAGGCTTCAGACTTTTGGTCGAAGAAAAGAAGGGACAGCCCAACCTCTCTCCCGAAGCGATGCATACCCTTGCTCAACATGCTGCCCGTTTGTTGAGAGAAGCTGTCACAGTGATTAAGCGAAACAAGAGAAGGCAAGCTGAAGAAGCCTCTCCTTCAACCCAGGATCTTACAGATGAAGAATCTTGGACGACCACTTGTTGTTATGTCTAAGATGGAACTCAGGAAGGAAGTGATGCTGAAACACCTGAGGTCCCGGAAGAAACACCAGAAGTTCCAGAAATAGCACCAGAAGCTCCTGATATGTCCAGGCAGTCCAGTCAAACAGGGTCATCATCGTCTCGAGGAACACAAACCGAGGCCACCCTTACCAAAGCCAAGAGGACTCACAAGGGTCCTGAAAACAGAAAATCTGGTACTCAGGCAAATGCACCTGGAGAACCTTCTAGGTACCAAGGTCCTGGAGCTCCGGATTCAGAATTGATGATTCTCCCAGTAACCGTCAATGGACAAGAAAGAAGGGTATATGTAGAAATCCCTAGAGAATATCAAAGTGAAGACGGTGGTCTGAACTTAAACAATTTGGGTTTCAACCTGCTTGTGGAAGATAAAGCAGGACAACCTGAACTCCCTCCTTCTGTGATACAGACTCTAGCCCAGCACGTGTCTGGTCTGATGAGTGAAGCCATAAATGCGACAAAGCTTAGGAGAGAAAGGGAGGCAGCGGCGGCCAAAATGGCGACCACTTCAACCAAAACTCCAGCTAAAACTTCAGGGCCGGAAGAATGCTACTTCGAAGATGAATACTCATGGCCTGGTTCCAGTCCTCCCCGTGATGACATGGATAACAATTACGACTTTGATTGTCACTTCAGTAGTGACGAAGAAAGAGGTGGTGGTGGTGCCGCCGGTGCATGCTGCAATGTCTTCGCGACCTCTGATATTGAGGACGAAGAAGATGGCAATGAAAATTATGATGATTTCTATGAAAATGCCGAAAATGATGCAGTCCAACCGTCTGAAGAAACAGAGATGGAAGATAAACATGTGACAGAAGAAACAGCTGTTGTGACTCCGTCGTCACTCTTAAGAGGTGAGGGGTCGACCGCAAGAAATGGTGTCTTTTACCAGGAGGTAGAGCCTCACGGACTCCCCACCAGACATAGAATGAATATGTTTCTAAGAGCGCGAAAACAATGGCGAGATTTGGCCACTTGGTATCGCACGGTCGTGTTTCACCCCGAATTAGAGACAGAAATCTTGGCAGATCCCATGTGGTGGGTTCACGAACTGATGAAAGGAGATGATATCGATCAGTTGTTGGCCGCATGGCTGGTAGGCAAATATCAACTGAGAGTGTCACTCAAGAAACCTCAAAGCACGGAGACTACGGAAACTTGCCGGCATCTAAGTGCTTCTGATGAATCCGAGGTAGAAAATGATAGTGATTCTGAAAGGATTATAATTCAAACCTCTGCTCTCAATTTCAATGACAACTCTGATGATGAGTCGCCACCAGAAGTGACATTCGAAGCGGTGTCTGATTACATCGACTTCTTAATGGACTTGAAAGTCCAAGACTTTGACCTATTCCAAGATGAACTGAAAGTGGACGAAGCCATAGATAATGCCACTGATCTGGATCGTGATGGTATTGAGCATTTGGCCGTGAAAAAGGTGGCCGCCGATATCATTGTGAACAATGGATGGGATAAAATAGTCGTGAGTGCGGTCAGTGCCATGACCAATGACCAGATCGCCTACGAGCATGCCAAGGTGTTGGATGCACGTGAAAAACCACAACATGAGACTCCATTTTTTGAAGAAAGCCTAGGCCGATGGTTGCGTCCCAAGCCCGGTGATAATGGATGCTCCACCCGAGAGGAACTGATTGATGCATATGTTCAGTATCTCAAGAGCTTGAAAATGATAGCCCCTGAAGAGTTTCACAACATGCTGAATCCGGAAGATTCCTCCGAGTTGGAAGAATATGAAAAGGAGGCTATCGCAAGGATGTTCAAGGAAGAGGCCGAAGGCACCGGCCTTGAAGAAGGTGAAATCACCCCAGAACCCAGTTCCCCGGAAGCCAATCAAGAGCCATGGATGTACGGCTACAGGCAGCACCTGAGGGAAGTAAGAACTGGAAGACCGATGGTGGAAACCTCCAATCAAGTGGGGACAAGCCAACAAAGGTCGCCAGAACAACCACACGACTCTTGGCAATACGAATATGATGAAATGGTAGAGTTCTATGTCTCCTACCTCAAGGATTTGAGGGTCTCTGATCCCAGAACCTTCAAATATGTTATGGATCCTGTGCACTCGATGTTTGCTATCGAATTCGTTGAGGATTTTGAGAGAGAAGCTGTTGAGATAGTACGGAAGGAGTTGAGAAATGGAAAGACTCCTGCGTATGTATCCGATTCAGACAATGATGATGACGCGCCCTCAGCATCTTGCCGTCATATTACTGCCGATGATGACAGCGATGATGAAAAGGATAAAGGTGAATCATCAAACAATGAGCCACAAGCGCCACCGCCACAGGAAAGAGCTGGCTCTAGACGGAATCCCAGGCGAAGACCCGGTGAGCTCGGTCCCAATGATGTAGACCCAAATGCGCGTATATTTTTCACAGGAGGGCCCAACTCCTCGGAGCCCATTCTAAATCTAACCCCTGCACTCGAAAACCTCACTATACATCAATCGGCTGGGGTGGTTGCATACCTCAGTCATCTGAAACAAAATGACCCAGGATTCATCGACATGATATCGGATAACACCGAAAATGCTGAAGTATGGGTCAGTTTCATGGAACATCTCGAACATGATCCTGACCGAGCCCGGAGAAGAAGGCGGGAGAAATTTATAAGAAAACACTCAGCTGAGGCCGCTCGTATGAGAGAGGTAGCCGCCACTTTCCACAGAATCGTGACCTCTGTTGCAAGTGATGATGACAGCGATGGCGATGACTCAGGTGCCGGTCCTTCCGGATCCTCACACCATATCAGTGTCAACTGGGATGATGACTCAGATTCTGAGGACGAATCTTGTGAGCAATCTCATCCCCTGAATGAAACTCTTGTTATCTCAACAGAAGACACAAGGCGTCAGAGCGCTGAACTGTATAGATACTTGCGGAGTCTAAAAGGTAGGGAATCTTCCTTCTTCAGATTCGCACACACCAATCTCCAGATGATAATGCGGTACATGGAACATCCTTACAACGACCCGAGTCCCATTTGGGTCAGGAATCGCGAGTATTTTGTGCGAAGTCAGCCAGTGGAAGCCGCGTTGGTGCGACAAATTGCCGAAACTGCAAGGCACATCTTTGCATCAAATGCATCGAACAATGAACACGACCCTGTTTCAGCTTCTTGCCACAAAATTTCTCACAAAGGTGAAGAAAGTGATAGCAGTGAGGAAGAACAAGGAACAAGCCCTGGGAACAATGCCACAGGAAAAGCCTCACAAAGTGAGAATGCTTCCAGTCCTGGAGCGCCTACCTCAAGCAGTGGATACTCAAGGGTGAGCGTGTTTTATAATGGAGACCTTGACTCTACTGACCCACAGTTGCGTGTATACTATGATGAAGACCCTGGTTCTGGATGCCCATTGGAAGATGTTTCAGACGCCTTTAATGGCCTCTCTATGCATCAAACTGTCGGTGTCTTCTCATACATCAACCATCTGATCCAAAATGACTCAGAATTTCTGGATATTGTGACAAATCACGAGCAAATCTGGACTCGCTGTCTAGAGTATCCATGCCACGAACCTGATCCAGTTTGGAGAAGAAGACGAGAAAGGTTTACAAGAAATCATCCCGCTGAAGCTGCTCGGATCAGAGAAGTTGTGGAAAACTTTGATAATCTGAAGAATTCCACTCCCTCTAATGGTAACGACGGTGACGGTGAAAGCTCAACCAATACTTCTGGCACTTCTCGCCATATAAGCACGGGCCCGGGCCAAAACGATGGCTCTGCTCCAAATCAAGCTGAATCAGCAAATCAATCGAACCCCTCAGTTGAAGAAATAGCAGCACACGCGGGGATTGCAAAGCATAAACTCGCCAACTTAGATGGTTATCTGCGAAATCTGATGAATACCGAACCTGCCTTTATCCGGTTTGCAACTACACATTTCCCGATGCTCTTAAGGTACATAGAGTATCCCATGGCCGATCCTGACCCCACATGGAGTACAGATCGCGAGAAGTTCATACGCAGACACCCTGCTGAAGCCATTCGCATGCGAGAAGTAGCTGAAACCACCCGGCACATCTTCGGGATAGGCAATGACGGCAACAACCCCGAAGCTGGTACTTCTGGCACTTCTTGCTACGTCGGTGCTGGCGGTAGCGATGCTCCTGGTCCAAACCGAAACCAGCCACACAGGCCAACCAACCTTTTGGTGGAAGAAACGGTGGTCCGCACAGGAATCACGAGGCGCCAAGGCATCGACCTACACACATATCTCCAGGATCTGAGGAATAGTGAACCAGCATTCTTTCAGTTCGCAACAGAAAATTTTCAAATGCTCATACGATACTTGGAATATCCCATCACGGATCCCGATCCCACATGGAGAAGGAGTCGTGAGAGGTTTGTGCGCAATCATCTTGCTGAAGCCATTCGCATGCGAGAAGTAGCCGAAGCCGCCCAGCACATTTTCAGACCAGATGATGATAACAACCCTGGAGTTGGTCCTTCTGAATCATCCCGGTACATCAGCAGTGATGAACCTGAGAGCCCCAGGGAAAGAAAATTTAACCGTCGCGCAGCTAAGATAGCAGAATGGACGGATGATGATGAACCTTCTCCCAGGTCTCGGGGCAAAACCAAGGAGAAGAAAACTCATAAGAGAAATGCTCGTATGTCAGTTCGGCCACAGCCAGAATGGACTGAAATATTCCCTGAAGGATTAGCGACCCTTATAGCCGCCACCGAAGGGAAAACAACAAGTGAACTCTTGCGAGAACTACAACTAACTGACGAGGAAGACGTTCTCTACCTCTCTGAAGAAAATGAGTTCCCGGAAGAAGAAGGCACAACTAAACCTCTCTTGGTTTACCAGAGAAGAAACAAGAAGAACCAAAAGAAAAACAAGACATCAAAAGGTGAATCCTCTCGGAATGTTAGCTTTTGCTACCGAATCACTTGCGAGGATGCAAGTGATGATCAAGAGGAGGGATCCGAAATACCTCAACCGCAGCCAGATTCACCTCCACCGCAGTCTGGAGCCGCTCAGTCTCAGCCTGCTGCACCCGAAACACTGCAGTCGCGACTCGAAAGGCCGCGACCTCAACCCGAAACATCTCGGCCACAATCAACAACTCCTGGCCCGCATCCTGAAAGCCCTCAGTCACAACCGGGGGCAGGGTACGATTCAGATGGTGGAGATGACGGAACCCAGTATGATTACGAGTTCGTATTGGATCCCGAATACCAGGTAAACCCGGCGGATCTGGAAGGACAACAAATCAGGAGAGTGAACCTCGACATCCACATCTCTAATATCCCTGGTCACCCCGAGCTTACCCTGGAAGACCTGAGCGAAATTGTGCGCCAATTGGTCAATCAAACCAGGGAAGCTATAATCATGGAAGAAGAAGACGATCGCCAAGAGCAGGGGGCAGCTGAAACTCCTTCCACCCGCCAGTCAAATGACACGACTCCATCTTCCGATCCTCCTCAAGAAAAGGAAGAACAAGACGAAAGCCAAGGATCTGAATCCTGTAAGTCATATACATCTCTGACGATTCAGGGTCCGAGGAGTCTGAAATAGAAGAACTCTCGGATGAAAGTTATGAGCATGACCTGAGGGATCCGATTGGATGGACGGGTCATTTGATCAAAAATGTAGAAAAATCAGGTGAACAAGTCGGGTGGCAAGGCAGTGATGAAGAACTCGAACCTGAACATCCACACTTAACTAGTCTCCAGCCATTTGTGCTTGATTCATGGCCTATGACACGCCAACCCACTACGGTGAGACAAGAAAGCGAAATTCGGACTGCCCCACTACCTTGGGTAGAAAGAATAAGATGGAATAGGTCTCGCCGAGAAGTGTGCAACTTGGAATATGACCGAGTCAGAAGACTGGTATATCCAAGTCAATCAGAAAACAAAAAGACTGAGGGAGAGCTCCTTCAACAATTCCGTCGGTCTTCAATTATAGAAGGGACGGAGGGTCATGAACCATCTCCTCATTATCCCATTCCGACGGAATGGACTCGACATTATATAGATGAACAGTTCCGCCGATACTATGACCCCGCCATATGGGAAAACATTCAAAAGGATACTTTGCCCGAAGCGCGAAAATTCAAGAATGCTTCAAAGAGAACTGAAACTTCTCGTTTCATCACAGTTACAGAGTCAGACTCGGAAGGTGAAGGAAAGTCCCCAGATAGACGCTCCTTCAGCCCAGATAGACCTGTACCGGTCCGACCTGAAAGCAGAAGGGCACATTACCCTCTCAAGGCAAGCAGCTCAAAACATGAGGCTACCCCGAAGCAGGACGAACAACAGTGTCAGAGAATTGAAGAAGTCGGTCCCGCCACCCGTACTCGGTCTCGCCAAGCGCAATCAAACCCTGTCCCGGCCAATGGACAGGGGGCATTGCAAGAAAATCCAATGGTCGGCCAAAGTGAAATAGCAAGGATCAGAAGAAAGGTCAGTGCCTTAGAAAATATCCTTGCTACTGTGCTTAGACAAAATGACATCACTCTTGAGCTCCTCCGAACGCTGCAAAGAATGAGCATAGGAGAATGGTCTGACAATAGAAGACTACTCATGGAGATAGAGCACAAATTGGCCCGTGTCATAGAGCGACAACGTCTCGAGGCCAAAGCCAGGAGAAAAGAGAGGCGAAAACAAAACAAGGAGGAAAAGCCTGCTGAAGCACCGTCCCCTCCTAGGAGGAGAGAAGTAGGCATTTCTATCCGGGAAGGTCATCGACCCACATCCAAAGCCGAAAAATCCATTGGCAAAGGCAAAGCACCGATACCAGTCGCAGAAAAGAAAAAAAAACGCGACATAACACAAATTTGACCTCCACCTGGCAGCTCAAGTAACAGCAAGATGGAAAAAGGCGAAAGCTCACGCAGCCGACCCTCTAAAGAAGCCGAGGGTGAGACAAGTACCCCGAAAGGAGAAGGTGGATCTCCCCGTAAAGGGAAATACCACATCGATGTGAGGCTGCGCAGGATAGAAGAGCCTTCCTCTGGAGGTGAAAAACTACCAAAATGGATCCATGTCCACGGCCAACTCCAAAGAAATGAAAAGAAGACTCCTGCCCAGGCTGTGTCACCTTTACTCAAAAAGACAGAGTCTGACCGACATAAAAAGAGTGCTCCACAAAAGCCCCACAAAGTCATAAAACAAACCCATAAACCGAATAAACCTAAAGGATGCAAAAAATACTGTGGGCATCACCAAGAATGGGGTCACTCCAGAGATGAATGTTTGGCCTGGCCCAATGGTGATGGTAACACCTCGAATGAAGAAACAGAAGGAGAAGAGTGCCGCGCAACAATCTGGTACCCAGACTCTGAAGATCCAGAAGAGGAAAAATCCGAAAAGTCAGACTACGATAGCCTAGAAGAAGAACCAACTGTAATGGTGACTCACCCGATAACAATCATGCCCTTTGGGAGCGACTCTGAAGAAAATGAGACCGAGGAGGAAGAAGAAGTTATGTCACCTCCTCCGAGTCGACCAAACCCAGCACCTCGACAAATTCAAGCCAAAGCCCAACAAAAACAAAAGGGACAATGCAATGTCAGCTTGAGGTCTGGTACCAGAATACCTGAAAGGCAACTCCCAAGGGAGAGCCCTCATAACAGGCGAAACACTCCAGAAGAAATAATCGCTGAAGGAGACGCCAGGCCAAACGGCAACAGACCCAGAATGACTGTAGGAGATTATAATGTGGTAGCACACCTGCGCAAGAACTCCGTGAGTCTCTCATCTACGCCTTGCAAAATTCCGCCAGCTTTCAAGCATATTTTGCTCAAGAAGCCCGAGAGGAAGTGGCACAAATCGAGCCAGAACCACACATCACCTTCACCGATGATGATCTGATGGCTGGAACAGCAGACCACAACAGGCCTCTCTACACCACCGGTATCATATATGGCAAAAAAGATCAACAAGATTCTGGTTGACCCAGGGTCTTCCATCAGTATCATGCCACTAAAAACCTTGGTTCAGCTCTCCCTCAGTATCAGAGAAACCAAGAAAGATAAAATCCGGATTCACGGGTTCAATCATCAATACCAAAAGGCCTTGGGATCCACCATCATCGACATAGATTTCAGTGAAATTGTGACGCCCGTGAAATTCTTTATCATAGAGGCTGACACCACTTACAAAGCGCTATTAGGGAGACCATGGCTCCACGAGAATGACCTGGTCCCCTCCACTCTGCATCAATGTGTCAAGTTCACTCGCGATGGCAAACAATGTGTAATCAAGGGTGACGACCGACCTTTCGAGGCACACGAAGCCGAGTTAGATGATGCAAAATATTATCAACCCAGGATTGAACAGGGGGCAGCGCCCACAAAGAATACCTCTTTGTCAGACGCCGTCAGGGAGGCAGTAAAAAGGGTGGTACTGAAAGCAGTTATCAAGTCACAAACGACCCAAATGCTATGGGGAAGTGATAGCGAACCAGAATCTTCTGAAAAAGCTGAAGATGATGTCCATTCCCCGTCTCGCCCATCCAAAGACTCGGGAAGCGAAGAAGAAGGTCAAAGCTCTTTAGCTGTGGAATTCATGCCCATGGAACACTGCAAAGACCTCACTCCTCGCGAAAGAGAGAGAATCTCCAAGTTGAAAACATTCACCGTTCCACCAAAAATTGAAGAAGTAGAATATGGGACGGTGATTCACCCCAGCATTCGTTTTATCAAAATAGGAGAAGTTGACCCAAAAAATGATCAAGCTCCTCTTGAGGATTGTAAACGATGGTTAGAGGACAGTGAAAATGAAACCAAAATGCCTCCTAAGCTACAAAGAAATACTGATGCTCGCATGAAGGGCTTGTTCCACCGAACTCATTGCCTGGAGCCCATTTCTAAAAAACGGATCGAAATGTTCCAGAAGCTCTGGGATGGTGACTCAAATGAAGTGACCAAACTCAACGGAAAAACCTCCAACACTAGAGGCCTTGGTTTCGACACACAACCAGGAACATCAAGGCCCAAAACATTCAAAAACACTTAAGTGCACACAAGCCGGCACATCTCCTCCACTGAAACATGGAGAAGAAATGGCTCCAGGAGACAAACGTCCAATGAAATAACAATGTTCGATGTGCTCCAAAGGCGTTTCCAAGAGATGGTTCGTTCGCAACAAGATGTTGAGCGCTCCATGGGACGATTAATTGCCCGTAATCAAGATCTCTGTAAAAGAACAAGAGAATCAAGCCTGTCGAGAGAAGATAAAAGAACTTCAACGACGGGTCAACATGCTACGCCAGGAGATCACCCGACTCCATGATGCTGGCGAAAGAGTCAAGGATAGAATAATTCTGGTGTCTCAAAGGAATTTGTCTTACCAAAAGGAGATAGAGTCACTCAGCCGAGTGGTAAGGGAGACCAGAGAAGCCCTCGTCTCTGCTAAGAATCAAGCTCAATTGGAAGACACTCAGTTACATACATGCCACAGGGTCACTATATCCGACATGTTAGAAGATGAGAATGAGAATCCTGAAGCTAACAATGAGAAAGATGGTCCTGACGGAGATTCGCCAATACAAGAGGCGGTCTCAATTGAAGAAATGAAAGAATGTTTTCAAGATGTTCTCCAGAATCTGATTCAGTCCCATAAAAGGCTCGAGTGCGAAGTGTCCTGCCTCATAATCGAAAAATCAGGCCTACGCACCCAACTAAAGGGACTGTGGGAGAGGTACCAGGAAGAAAGGAAAGCCTCTCAAAGAAGGGAGCAACATCATGTATACCAGATTCTCACTCTAGAACGATTGAGACAAGAAACAGCCCATAGTCTAGAGAAAGAGTACAAGATAAATGACAAACTCAGAGAAAAATGCCGGCAAAGTGCACAAGGCGAGGCCGCCTGTAAACAAGAGATCCGCAAATTGCGGGATCAAATGTCGCATCACCGGACAGAAAGCCGAAGTGACAGATATCAAAAAGAGAAATCTCACTCCTATGCAAAGAGAAGGGAAAGAGAAGAGCCGCTTGATAGGAATCAAGGCTCACATTCCGGTGGGGCTCGATACAAAGGAACCAGAAATCAAGGGCATACCTGTCATCGGGTCACTATAACGGAAGTCGAGGAGGAAGAAGAAACTCTCGAGGCCGAGCCTGAGGTATCAGAAGGCGAACAGTTCATCTTAGCCGTCAAGAACGCTCCAAAAGAATTGGAGGAAGGAGGTCAAAACACCGTTGACGAACTCAAGTCGGTGAATCTGGGCACCGAGGAAGATCCTCGACCTACCTTCATCAGTACCTCTCTCAACCCAGACATTGAAAGAAAACTGACGGAGCTCCTGAAAGAATATCGGGATTGCTTTGCTTGGAGTTACAGTGAAATGCCAGGGCTGGACCCCGCTGTAGCTGTTCATAAATTGAAAATAGATCCAGAGGTCAAGCCTGTAAAGCAAGGTCCTCGGAGAATGAGGGTTGAACTTGAAGAAAAAGTGATTGCTGAGGTCAAGAAATTGGTCAATGCCGGCTTCATAAGAGAAGAAGAAACTCCTGATTGGGTCGCCAACATTGTCCCAGTCAAGAAAAAGAATGGACAAATTCTGGTCTGTGTGGATTTTCGAGACCTGAACAAAGCGTGCCCAAAAGATGATTTTCCTCTACCTGTGACAGAAATCATACTGGATCATACTTCCTCCTATGTGGTATACTCATTTGTAGATGGACACTCTGGATACAACCAAATTAAGATGGATGAAAATGACCAAAAGCATACAGCTTTCCGCACTCCAATTGGCATTTTCTGCTACAAAGTCATGCCCTTTGGGTTGAAGAATGCAGGTGCCACATATCAAAGAGCCATGACCAAGATCTTCGATGACCTGATACATAAAGTCGTGGAGTGCTATGTCGATGATTTGGTGGTGAAATCTCACTCATACGAGGAGCATTTAGCCAACCTCAGGCTAATGTTTGACCGCATGAGAGCTCACACGTTGAAACTTAATCCTTTGAAGTGTGCCTTCATGGTCTCTTCCGGCAAGTTTCTCGGTTTCGTGGTGCGCCATCGAGGCATAGAAGTTGATCCGGAGAAAATCAGAGCTATCCAGGAGCTGTCGCCTCCCAAAATACTCAAACAGCTCAGATCCTTACAGGGACGATTGGCATACATCAGAAGATTCATTGCCAACCTCTCAGGCAAAATCAAACCCTTCACCCGGCTCACCAAAAAAGATGTACCATTTAAATGGGACGATGAATGTCAGAAAGCATTCGAGGATATCAAGCAATACCTGTTAAACCCACCAGTCTTGGCAGCACCTATCCCAGGAAAGTCTCTCATCCTTTACACCACAGCATTGGATGGATCGCTCGGAGCGCTGTTGGCCCAAGAAAATGAGGAAGGAAAGGAAAATGCCCTCTACTACCTCAGTCGAATGTTGGTAGGAGCAGAACATGCCTATACCCCGATCGAAAAACACTGTCTAGCCCTTGTCTTTGCAATCAAGAAACTCAGACATTATATGCTAGCACATAAAGTCACATTGATCTCTAAAACCGACCCCCTGAAATACCTCATGACTCGACCCATGCTCACAGGTCGATTGGCAAGATGGGCCGTTGCGTTGATGGAGTTTGACATAACCTATGCGCCTCAAAAGGCAATCAAAGGGCAAGCATTGGCTGATTTCCTGGCCGCTCATCCCATACCAGATGACTCTCCGCTAGCATGCGACTTTCCAGATGAAGAAACCTTACATACAGACAACCAAGAAGAATACTGGAAGATGTATTTCGATGGGTCCTCCTCTATCCAACCAGCAGTCAAACCAGATTTACCCAAACGACAAGCCGGGGTGGGTCTGATCTTTGTCACACCGGAAAAGGGCATCATCAGATATGCCCTGAGTCTGACAGAGCCACGCACCAACAACGAAGCCGAATATGAAGCCCTCATCGCAGGACTTGAAATGGCTCTAGATATGGGTGTTGAAAAGATGAAAGTTTTTGGTGATTCCCAGTTGATACTCAGTCAGTTAGAGGGACAGTTCAAAATACGAAAACCAGAATTGGTAAAATACCATGAAAAGGCTCTCGAGCTTATGGCCAAGTTTACTGATATTATACTGGAGAAAGTGCCTAGGTCTTTGAATGAAAAAGCCGATGCCTTGGCTCGCCTAGCCAATGAACTCAGTGACCCCGACCAAGACGAGATTCAAATCTTGGTTCATAGAAGAAGGGCGCTCTCTCCCTGCTTCCCAAAACTTCTGGAAGAAAATGAGGAAAGCGCATTATTCATGGAGATGATAGCTTGGGAGGAGGAAACCATACAAGAATGGGGAGAAATCACCCAAGCCATGATCATTGAAGATGCAGACGATGAAGACTGGAGAAAACCCTTTCTTGAGTTCTTCCAACAAGGGAAACTTCCTACAAATAAAGGACTCAGGGAACAAGTCAGAAAAAGGGCTCTGAGATATGTGTATGTCAACAACACTTTATATTGGAGGTCATATGATAGCGCATGGCTAAGATGCATCACCAGAAATGAAGGCCACCAAGTCATGAAGGAAATACATTCCGGGGCATGTGGATCCCACCAGTCGGGTTCCAGAATGCGAGTCCACATCAAATTGTTGGGCTATTATTGGCCCACAATGATTGCTGATTGTGAAAACTTCTCCAAACAATGCCATATGTGCCAAATACATGGAGACTTCATCCATCAACATCCGAATGCATTACACCCAACGGTGGTGTCATGGCCTTTTGAAATATGGGGGACATACATCATAGGTCCCATTGATCCCCCAGCCTCAAATGGGCACCGTTTCATTTTAGCCGCGACTGATTATTTCTCAAAATGGGCCGAAGCCCGATCATATAGAGAAGTCAAAGCCTCTGATGTAGTGAAATTCTTCACTACAAACATCCTCTACAGATATGGCACCCCTAGGAAGATCATCTCCAACAACGGGACCGCCTTCAAGAATACCAGAATCGATGAATTCACCAAGAAACACAACATTGAGTGGAGATATTCCTCTGTGTATAACCCCAGAGCCAATGGCTTGGCCGAGGCGTTCAACAAGACACTGATCAAAATCCTCCGAAAGACGGTCGGGGATAATCAGAAAGATTGGCACAACAAGCTGTCAGAAGCATTGTGGGCGTATAGGATCACACATCGAACTCCTACTCAAGCCACACCTTACTCCCTGGTATACGGGACCGAAGCGGTTCTACCCATTGAGATCGAGCTACCCTCATTGAGAGTGGCTATGGCCTCAGAAATCCCCATGACCAAACAGATGCAACTCAGATTTCAAGAGTTGGACGGAATGGACGAAAGAAGACTCATTGCACAACAAAACTTGGAGTTATATCAAGCTCGAATGACGCGGGCCTATGAAAAGCTTGCAAGACCAAGAGCGTTCAAGAAAGGTGAGTTGGTGTTAGCATTAAGGCGACCAATCACTGGCCGGCATCATGGCCCCAAGTTCGCATCATTGGGAAGGTCCCTTCATAGTCGACCAAGTCTATGATGGAGGAGCCTATCTCCTGGCCACAGGAAACGGAGAACACCCACTACCAGTCCTAAATGGAAGATACCTCAAGAAATATTACAGCCAAAATCAACCCCCAGAATACACAAAGCCTCGACGGCACCCTGACGAAGACTTCATTGCCAACTGGGCCGAAGCCCACGAAAAAATGACACAACTGTTTCACAATCGTGAAACGCAAAATTGGTGAAACTTACCGGTGAAATTTACCAAACAAAGACTCCATGTTGAGGGAGCCTGTGTGGTTCCTGAATACGTGGAGCATGGTGAAACTTACCCCTAAAATCCGCTTAATGAAGGAACCTGTGTGGCCCCCGAAAGCGAAAAGGGTATTTTATGACGCTAAAACCTGTGTGGAAAGCTGAAAATACCTAGACCACTCCCCATGAAGCATATCTGAGGGCGTGAGTCTAAAATCCCAACCTATGTTGAGGAAGACTACGTGGCTTCCGAATACACTGGTTGTAAACATTTACACAATACAATTCCCTAATCCGCTTTATGAAAGAACCTGTGTGGTTCCCGAAAGCGAAAAGGTACTTGAGGAGGCTCAAACCTGCGTGGTAGCTGAAAGTACCGAGGACACGCCCCATGAAGCATATCTGAGGGCGTGAGCCTCACCAATCCACCATGTTCCCTAGTAAGGTAGGGATCTTAAAGGTGATTTGCCCCATGGCCCCATAAGTCGACCTTTACACCTAACAATATATCCAAACAACAGTACCACGGTTCATGCCTAAGCTGTACCTCAAACAGCCCTATATCCCTATAACAATATCAAAACTCCACGGTTCATGATCAAAGTTATACCTCAAACAACTATACCTACATGCATATCTTATAATATATGCATATATCCAAACAACAACACCACGGTTCATGTTTGAAGCTATACCTCAAATAGCTATGCGTGTGCGTATATCCTCATAACATACGCATACATCCAGATAACAGTCACTCCGGCTATGCCTAAGACTTATCCCAAACAACTATACCTACATGTATATTTCATGATATATGCATATATTCGAACAACAATACCACGGTTCATGCTTAAAGCTATACCTCAAATAGCTATACATATCCACATATCCTCATAAGCATATGTGAGTATCCTGACAATAAACCTCCGGGCTATGCCTAAAACCATATCCCAAATAGCCATATGTATGCGCATATCCTTATGACGTATACGTATATTCAAACAACAAGTCCCACGGGCTATGTCCTACCCCCAAACACCTATACATGTATGCACATTCTCAGAGCATATGTGTATATTCAAGTAACAATCTCACGGTTCATGCCTAAAGCTATACCTCAAATAGCTATATGAGCACGTACATTCCTATAATGCGTGCAAATGACAAATCCCCCCGGCTGTGTTTAAGACTATGCCTCAAACTGATATACATGTACGTATCCGTATAATGCATACACACATCCAAACAACGACCTTATGAACTGTACTCCAGTTATAATCCAAAAAGACCCCCATATGCCTGAAATATATCCAAACTATATTCCTGCAATTTACCTTAAAGCAGATATATCATTACCCAAACAAACAAGCTACAATCAATAAACGAAAGATCCAGTGACAAGAACAAACAGTCAACCAAACAACCAAGACAACAAACAGTGTTATCCAAAAAGAGAAAATGCGAAAAGAAGAAGCCTATGCAGGGGGCAGGGCCACATTCCCTGCCAACTTGTTAACAGCCTCGGACAATGACTGGAGCATCACCTCTATAGCCTCCAGACGAGCGTGCAACTCCCCAAGCTGCTGGTCCAATGGAACCTGAGCCGGCGGAGGATCTCCAATGGCAGACCCGTCATCCGAAGGAGGAGAAGCTTCTCTTATTGGACTATACTGGTTCACGGCAGCATTTTCCTGCAAGATATAGCCATTGATCAAATGATTGGGGTCAGATACCAAATGACCGTCCTGATCACCAACCCACCCAAAAGAAGGCAAGACATCCAGAAGGTTGCGACAATACACCATGTCCCTCTCGGATACGGGTCTCCCCCACAACATGTCAGGCACTGAAATCTGGGCTCGATGCATTAAAGCCGTTATGAGATGACCGTAAGGTAAACACCTGCTTGTGAACCTTACTGTCTGATGCATGTGCTGAAGTATCAAACTGGCCAAATCAGGCTTGTCACGTCTGCGAATAAGCGGACGAAGATAAAACAAACCCCCTGGCCGGGAAAGATTGGTCAAACTTCCTTGAGGAAAGAGAATTTGAGTCACAACCAAGAAAAGGGCCCTGCAAACAAATTCAGCATAGTTAGCAATGCTCAAGTAAGAAAAAAATGAAAATTCAAACACACCTGTGAAGGGCGGATAAATGCTCGGTGGAAACAACCTCGGCACCCCTTTCATAAGGACGAGCTTTGAACCAGCGACGACAAGCGCCAAAGGTTCCAAAACCCTGAGGCCAATACTCATAGGCATACACAGATACACCACCTAGACTTTCAGTAGCCTGGATAAGGGCAGCCAAATCCTCTGCCCTTATGTGGAACTCTCTGCCGAATAGATAAGAGGAAGCAGAGGGGACCCCAAAGTGATCAAAGGCTACCCTGAGATTGGCATAAAATAAACGCACAATCGAAGGATAATAAGGGCGATTGAATAAAGTCAAACCCTTAAGGTTCCAAGCCTTTAACCAACCATCAAGCAGGCTCTTAGGCTGACCTGCTATGGCGCCGTCAGGAGCAAAGAAAAAACAGTCGGCCACTGGACGCCGATCACCTCCGGTATTATGCATGTGACAATCAAAGGCTTTGGCATCCCGAAAAAGATAGCGGTTGTCAGGGACTAAAGACCAGTTGGGAACAGTCGGACCTGGACTCGCCACTGAAGAGCTAGAGGCGTCTCTCAGACGTTTCGGGTTCGAGACAGACATGGTAAAAAAAAGACCGCAAAAGCTAAACCCTAAAAGCAAAATAATTGTAGCGGCGTTGCCGCGACGTTTAAATAAAGAATGGAAGATAGTGATACCAAGATTCTAACCTAAAGACGTTTGATTCTCATGCACTAATCGCTCCGCGATTATGGAAAAATATCACAAAAAGATATACAAGATGAAAAGAAATCTAGAAAGATACAAGCCAGGAAGATATCGCATAAGTATAAACAAAGTACTACAAACACTCAGTCCCATACGGTCATGCAGAACAAAACAAACATAATGTCATGGCTAACTAAAGACTGAAAGTGCGATAAAAGGAAGATACAAGGAGTGTGATAACTCCACAAGTCCCTATCCTATCTCAAAGATATCAGAAAACTGGTGACTCGACCTCATGCTCATCCCGAAGATAAGGCTCAGTTCCATCACTACCTCCAGAAAGTGGCTCAGTGTCCCCTGAAATCGGCTCTGTATCTCCGCTATCAGTCGGACTATTCACAAAAGCAACCCCAGGACAAGGGAGGGCTAGCACAACATCAACTACCCCTTCTACTTCATCGTCCTCTGACATCAGTTCATCATCAGTCCCACCGGATGGCACAAATCCCACATCCTCAGGACCAGACAAATCCGTCAACATGACCCCTGATGTAGGAACATGGCTGGTCCCGACATCTGAAGGCGGGATAAAGCCAATGGGGTCCACACCCAACAAGATAGCTGCCCACTCAGGATAATCCAGTAATACCTCTGACAAAGGCACCGCCCCCATATCCGCATCTGTCATGATGATGTCGTGAAGAGTCTGGAGATCACAATCATCAAACAAAGCGTTAATCATATCCTTCCCTGCAAAAAAGAAAGGAAAGGTCAACAAACAAGAAATTCACCTTGCTTGATTATGCTCACAAGAGTCATGAAACCAAGGGTACCTGAAGAGGGCTGAACAACAAGAGTAGCATCCTCCCGAATCTCCGGCTCCACGTTCTCTTGAATCTCCAGCTCCACGCCAGGGATATCACCTGAAAGCTCGCCTATGCTAGCAAAGCTACGAGCCGAGAACTGATACTGACAGCATAGCTGCCGTAAGCCGGAAGCCCAGAGATCAACATCGAAGGCCCCTAGCCAAGGAGGAAATCGCCCTACAAAATGGTCAACTCGTAATAAATATCAGAAAATGCAAAACAGATAAAATGCAGCAGATAGGGGAAGTACAGTACCTAATCCCTGAAGTATCGGAGGAATCTGAGATAAAGGGGCCGGCTCACATCCCGACACTGTCACCGGAATAATAGCTAAAGAATCATCTGGGACAGATAGAGCATCATCCTCGAGAAATGGGGCAGGAATAGCAGAGCCAGGGTACAGCATCTCCTCAAAGGGTACCTCCAGTGTCTCTATCTCTACCGTCCCCACATCAATCTCTTCGGTCTCAACCTCAGCGGGCACAATCACACAAGCCTCTGCATCAGGCTCAGTGACTGATGTTGCAACTGCCTCTATAGTCTCCTGTGGAGTCACCGTCTCTGTCCCGCCGGCACTAGGCTCAGCGACAAGGGCACTGCCCCACAATCCAGAACATGAAGTACCTGGACATAAAACATGAGACGATACCATGGGAACCAAATGAAGCGGAAGAAATACAAAGAAAAGAGCGTACCTGTAAAAGGCGTAAGCAAGGGAGGCTCCATAGAGAATCTGATACCAGACGATCCCTCTCCCAGTCTTGGCCGTAGCTCATAACGGGATGCTTCCTCCAAAGACGGAGAATCCTCGCGGCGCCTCTTCCCCAGCTCTGCAAGAGCCTCCTCCTCCGCAAGCTCCTCGTGATACTCTGGCGAAGGACAAGAAGACAAATTCGGATCGTCCTCAGAAGTCAGAGGATCAGACACAGACTCAAGCACAGGCTCTGGCTCAGGCTCAGATGCAGAAACGCCTAACATAATGGTTTTTATAAGCCCAAACACACGCAAGAAAGCAAATATAAGAGACAAAAGAACTGCACGTACCTGTGTAAATAGCCCAGAACCGATAACTCTTAGGCCCAAATCGGGACGCCTGAGACGAATCGTCCTCCGTCGGAGGAATACCCTCGAGCTTAAAATGGAAGTGTCCCAAATCACACTCTCCTAGACCTGTTCGAGATAGTGGAAACACACGCAATATAAAGAAGAAAGAAAGAAGTAAAGCAAATGCAAACTAAAGTAAAATACAAAACTTGAGACAATACCTGGGATAGAACCGTCTGAAGATAAAGGTAGCTCACTGAAATCGGCGGGGCGAAAAGTAAGAGGAAGTCGCCTATCTACTCCATGAGTGCTTCTCAAAGGTCTGAAGCCACCAATAGAAGCATCTAAACCAGGAGGAACGATACGAGAAGGCGGATAAACCCGCTCCAGCAAGAGCTCAGGAGAATAGGAATGCGCAATCACAGCCCAACTCCTAAACCACCGATCATGACCGATAGTCATACATCCTTCTCTCTGAGAATCAGGTACATCACAGCTACTCCCGGTACCAAGACGTAAGGAGAATGCGGCTAGGTCGGCACAATACCGCAGAGAAACCTCCTCTGGAGGGTCAGGAAGTGTAGACAAAGGAACATCCTGATCGTACCCAAACTGCCATGCACACTTCTGGGGGTTATACACCTCAGAAATAATCCTGTCACCAATCCGAATGACTAAACACCCCTCCCGAATGCTAATAGCATAGTCTCGAGAACGCCTACTTCTCCGAGAAAGCAACTTGGGAGCATTACCTGCACGGGTCACCCTGGAGTCCTCAATATGACCTGGTCCTCCACCCTCTGTGGGCCAATCCTGTGAAAAAGACTCAGGCCTATACTCAGAAATATAACGACTACTCTGAGTAAAATACCTATGTGCTGTGAGCTGATCAGGAGGATTAACCGAAGGGCCAGCAATAAGACTGAGTGCCGGCTTCGAACCCCGCAAGCCTCTAGAAGTAGATGCAGAATAACACCCCGCCCAATACACATTGAACCACCCATGTAGAATGTGTAGGGGCATAGCAATGTACGCCCTAGAAGGGTCTCGAGAAGAAGTAAGCTCTCGCAACGAGCGATAAGTGTTCACCAAGGCCGCTGTAGCTAGAGACACCTTCTGTTTCCGAGCCAGAGCATTGGCCACAATGAATACTCCAGGTCGAATATAGCCCACCGGCTCTATAATCACCACGAAATAACATATCCACCAGGCGAAATATGCGGTCAAAATAGTCTCCTCATCCAGGACACGCGTGCTCAGCCCCTCCCAAGGGATAAGGTGACCAGGAGCATAAGGCTTGTCCGAACCTGGGATCACTGGCTCTAAAGGATCAGCAAAACCCACAGCCTTCTCACGAGGAACCTTGTCTATGAAATAGCCAACCCAGTCTTTGAAAGATACTCCCTTGCCTGAACCCTGAGCGGACCGAGCCATGGAGATCTCATAATAGATCTTGAAGACCATGCGCAAGGAGTTCCCATGCATGAGATTCCCATCCCGGTCCGTGCCATAAAGCTCCAGCTCTGGAGGCACCCTCTCCTCATAAAACTGGCCAGCAGTCGGCACTCCAAGTAAACATACCATCTGGCGCAGGTCCAAAGTGGCCTGTCGATCCTCTAACACAAAGGTGTTGTCTACATAGTTCCAATTGGTGGCCATAGCCCGGAGAATAACAGGATCCCATGTGTACCCGAACAAAGCCATGGTCACTCCCCCAAATATCTCCAAATCATTTAACCTCGGGCCCACCCGACATTAAATGTGACGGGTCCACTCGGTCTGCCCAGGAACCCAACGTAACTCACCCTGGACATTCAAACCCCCAGGAGACCAAGGGACCACATGACCCTCTATCATCTCCGTACTCAACAAATAACAATCCTGACGGGACCCTATCCTCCCGGCGGAACCCAAGAAAAGACCCTGGAAAGTGCGAATGGAAGCCCCACTTGCAAGACGGCGCTGGTTGCCAGACACAAACACATCATAAGTTTGGCTATGAGAACGTACCTCAGTGTGAGATGGAGGATCAGGTCTCAAACGAGGATATGCATGCCCAGAGTACGCGGGAGAGCGGTTGTGGCGAGCCAACAACCCATGAAAGTTGTCTCTCCCTCGAAGAATGGCATTCCTCCACTTCCCATGAAGATGCTTATGAACTTTCTCAGGATCCAAGTAGTTGTCAATATAGTCAGCAATAGCCTCGTCAGAAGGACCGTAAGGACCGGTCCTGATAAAATCAAAGCGAGGGGTAGTGCTGTAAATCTCCTCTACAGGCCCCATAGTCACCTACGAGAGACACAACAATAATAGCAAAAATAAGCAAACGTGAAACTCAACTCCAAAATGATAATCAGGAGGCTAGGGGCACCAGAGTAGACTGTTCGGAATCATACCTCACACTCCACTCTGGTGGGGGGCATTTGTTTGCCTCCAAATTTTGCCATATGACGAATTAGTGGACGTCAGCAGAGAAACCTGTAAAAGATGAGAATGGCATATAATGAAACAAAATCCATAACCATGTCCCATACTTTGAGTAAAAAAAAAAGCTCAAGACTCGAGATATAAATAACCAACGACCATCAAATGAGTAATTAATTAATTGATTTAGTTATGTGAAATATGATAAAATCCACATAATTAATTAATTGGTTAATTACAAAAGACCCTAAAAATGGAAATTGTGTATGAGGTACACGTTGTGCGCTTTTTTTTTTTCTAAAGACGCTCAAACCAAAACCGACCAAGTCACTAGGAAATTAGTTAGTTAATTAATTAAATATGTGGAAAATGCCAAAAATTCCATATAATTAATTAATTGATTAATTACATAAAGGAGAAAAGACGGAAATTGTATAATGGTCAAACATTGTACATTTTCTAAGGATCCACCAAATGAATGATTAATTAATTAATTTAATTATGTGCAATATGATGAAACCCACATAATTGATTAATTAACTAATTAAAAAGGGGGGAAGCGATGAAAATAGGAATTATGGGATGGTCAAATACCGTGCATAATTCTAAGAATTTATATCAAATTTTGGGCCAAGCCCATGGCGGCTCCAATTAAATTGCTAAAAAAAATGATGATGATCGATATGGGGTTCCGACATATAGACAGGAGTCAATATGATGATGGGAACGAATAACTCTGTGTCAAAACATCCGAACAACTGCATGGATCTCATTTGGGCTCGTTCACGAATTTGATTAACCAATTGGGCTGGCTACTAAATCAATTTGGTGCATTGATTAATTAAAACATCAGATTAAAACTAAACCCATGCTAGTTAATCAAGACAGGCCTATGTGGTTAAATCAAATTGGGCCATCTCGGACTGGATTCAGCCCATTCCGATCCACAAAAAAAAAACTCAGCCCAAACCCGACTGTTTTCGTCGATTGAGCCCAAATGCGGAAACCGACTGAGTCTAACAGTGACCAAGCTGACTCGATCGAGTCAACACCCGACAGGACGCGTGGCACTTTACCATTGGCCCATCCCGATGGGGTCCACCATCTTCTGTTAAAAGAAGAAGGAAATGAAAGAAGGAGGGAGAGACAGTTACCAGAAAGGGAAATACCGCCTTCGATTAGGTATCTGCCTCTCGCCGCTGCCAGGCGCCACCGCAACTTCAACTGGCTGCACCGCCGAAGAGAGAGCGCTGTCACGACTCTATTGACACCAAGCACGGCTACTCTTGAAACCTACAATGTGGTGAAATTAAGTGTGTAGATAACCAGTTCACGAGTTGGCAAAAAAATCAATACAAGGAATCGGTGGGGAAAGGGATGAGCATGACACCTGAGAAAGCTCCTTGATAGTGAAACGGGAGGATTCTCGCTCCAATTTCAGTCAATTTCGCGGAGAAGATGGTTTTCGCGATTGGCCATGGACGGGAGCTGCAAGCAATGGCGAAACTCGCTATGCGTGATAATTGGTGAACATTTAAGGGGATGAGTACACTCAGTGAAGTTAGAATGTGCTCACGAGGAACTCAAAATCAAAAGGGGAGTGTGTAAACTGCCAAAACCCACGGGGCTCTTGTAACTGGAGGGGTCTAGTGCTGGAAAAGTTGAAGAAATGGGCAAATGGAGAGCATTATATTCCCCTCTGTCTCCTACAACCTGAAAAGAGGAGGCTATTACTGTGACGATGCTTTTGACAGGAAGAGAGAGGTACCCTCCTTCTCGATTGTGGCCGTTGGATGGGGGAAGCATGATGGCTTCATTCCTCATAGTACGAAAGCTTTGAATGAAGGCCAGGAGGTGACAGAGAGCATAAGAGACAGAAAAGAATAAGGTTGAAGTATGATCGTATGAAACAGACGCAAATCTCACCACCAATCACTTGATGAGTGGTCAGATGACAGCAGACGGCTATCAGGTCACCCTTAAGTGCTGGAGATGATCAAACATGGCTGAGGTAAACTTAGACTACCCAAAATACAAAGCATAAAGCTTCTCTGGTGGGCCCCAAGGGGTAAACTTGTATTTGGTAGAAAGTAAAAGGAAACTGAATACACAGCTGGAGAGAAAATCGCCTGACAATTCCATTTTTGCCCCCAGTTTGTTCCCAAATCAGTACACAGAAAGATGAAGTTTGAAAGAATGGTTTTATTGATATAAATCCTCATTAGTCAATTACATCGTTGTATAAAAAAAAAAAGAGAAAAAGAGAGAAAGAAGCACACATATGTGTATCAACTATACATATTGCTTGTCATATACAAATATCTACTGCCTCAAATAACCTAAAAAAAAAATAAAAAAAGGAAAAGTCGTGACTGCCTCTGACGCCCACAGAGCTGAGGCTACTTCTGGAAAAGTGTTCATAGGACTGATCACGACAGAGAGAGTAAGACTCATGCGTTGTATTCCTCTCTGCCATCACATAAAACAAAGTGTTGAAGATTGGGATTTACTGTAGCAAAGGAGGTATGCCAAACCTGTCACATAGAGAATCAAAAGGATGAACATCTTCAGATATATAATTAAGTGTGCGGCTGTGATGCATAAACTCATAGTCTGCCTCTTAATTAATAAAAAAAAGTTATGAAAAAAAAAACTGCTTGATCAGGGTTTCAACTGGAGAAGCATAATACCTCCCTGGGTATAGGATGTCAACAGCATAGTCATAAAAATAGGGATTGCAATGCATTATCCAACCCTGCTGCTGCAAAAAAAAAAAAAAAAAGAAAGTCATATGGGCTCCTAATAGTAAGCAGCAAAACGAATTCAATAATGTTGAGCCAAATAGTATGAAATCCATAGATGACCTGACAAGCTCAATTTGGTTTGGTGAAGCTTTGTTCTGACAGTAGAACCCTCCTTACTTGTGTCCATGCACCTCTGTGATTGCACATGAGGCCACACCAGAACCCACCACAGAAATGATGATGTAGTACAAATGGAGAAAATCAATGTTTCTAGACCATCACCTGTCTCATGCACAGTTGGCGCCAAACAGCCTCTTGCTCAAGTCACAAGCAGTAAAAGAAAGTAAAAAATGATATGAGAAATTACAGAAATGTTGGATGCCAGATGTCAAATTATAATTGGATAGTATGATTTGGTGCTAGAAACCAGAAGTAACAAGGGAATTACAAGAGTAAGGCGGCAAACCTTCTGCTGAATCTGAACCCTTCATCAAGGATCAAAACCCTGAAGAAATGCCATGTGGCAGCAAGGCTTGGAGCTGAACCCTAGAAATTCTCTTATAAAAGAAGAGTTCTCTCCACAGAAGAAAGGGGAGGCCATTAGTATTTTGTATTGAAACTCTGTTGCATTGAAAACTTGAATTTATAGCAAGGTAAATTTTGTAGTGGCCTCCAGTTTATGAAATAAAGCTTTGATTACATCTTATTTGCTTTCCTTTTTTTGTTATGGATATTATTTCATTCATCATCTCAGTAGTAGTCAAGTCATGAGCATAGTTCATTCATAAAGTTTGATGTCGAATAAAAATTGTTTTCTCCTTATTCTGTTTATTTCTTTATGCTTGCCCCTCTGGAAAACCACATTGATATTCATAGTGCGTGTGAAATTAGATCCACCTCTGTGGGTGCCAATTGGGGTTCCAGGGAGTAAGTTTTTTTCTTTTAAAAAAAAAACCAAAATTTTCTTTTCTTTGAGAAACTTACACTTATGTTACCATTCTTTTCTTATTCTGTTCACTTGCATGAACTAGTGGCTGCTGGCTTCATGGGCTATGTGAAATTAGATCCATTCCTCATGAATGTCAAGTTAGCTGCTAGGAATTCAAAAAATACATGTGCATTAAAGTCTCTGCATCATTTCCTTATTGTTATGTATGGTGAGTAGGTAATGTTAATTTTCTCTTGGTGTAATTAGTGGCTATTATCTTTCATGGAAAATGTGAAATTAGATCCATTTTTCATGAGGGATATATCAGTTGCTAGTTCTTATGCAAAGTAGAGTCCTATAATTACTTTCTGTAAATACATGTGTATTTCTTTCAAAATTTCCATATGCTGGTAGCTACTGACTCTATGAGGTGTGTGAAATAAGATCCATGCCCCATGGGAGTCATGTCAGTTACTAACATTAAAAAATATATGCATATTTTGAAAACCTCTTATAAAAAAAGGGATTGTAGTTACTCAAACCTACGTGCTAGTAGTCAACAGGCTCATGGAGTGTGTGAAATAAGATCCACCTTCATGAAGCTTGTTCTGATTGCTGGTATGAAAGGAAAAGAGTATATTTTAATATTTCTTAGGGAAATTAAAAAAAAAGGGTCATGTTTATCCTGTCCTTATTTCAAAATACATATGTGAAATAAACTCAGTATATTTATACTCTGTCAAAATGCATGTCCTCGATATGGTAAGTTTGAATTCAGGTTGCATAGTCTATTTTATTTTTTTATTTTTTTATTTTTCTCCTTAGATAGAAGTATGTCCACTAAAGACGATAAATAAATACAATGGTAGATATATGCATTCTGAGTCAGTTCATACTTTTATAAATTTCACATCAATAACACCATGTTTCTGAAATTCGTTCCTTAACTAGAAATCTTCTGTCACTAGCATTTTAAGATTTTCTTGTATCATTATATCAACACATGAGTCCATGCTTTTATATAGGAAATATTATCATGCCATACCATTGCATAGCTTAGCAAACTCCAGTACATAAACAAAAAAGAAATAAGGTTGGAAATTGAACCTGAATACGTGTATAGAATGAGCATATGTTATCATGTTATGTTTCCCCGTTTCATCAAAATGCCTCCTTATGTGATCATGCTGAAGATTTAACTTCATGCAAACAAAAATAAGTGAATTAGGATCAGTAAAAAAAAAAGAGAAGGAAAAAAGAAGTGAATGAAAATTGCGATTAATAAAAAAATGGTAACCATGGTTAGTAACAAAATACCCGTCCATGACAAAGCTTGATTCATATACAGCATGCCATAAATAACAAGCTTATAATTGCAATTTTGGCCCAAACCAAACACATAACTATATTAAATAATAGCAGCATTCATAAATTGTAGCAATTTTCCGACAAACTGCATAGATATTTCACCTTCGGACCTCAAACCAACAACAGTTTTGACTCAAAAATTCGCAAAACAATATTAAGAAATTCTCTAGTAATGAAAAGAAGTGAGACTTATCTCTTTGACGATGCCTTGTCCCGTCCATCTCCGCAGTGATCTTCGACCAGCAACCGAACACTCGCTTCTTTGAAGGCCTTCACCGAATGGGGTTTCAATCACACCTAGATTTCGACGGATGAGGTAAATTGAAAGTACTGGGTCGAAGAAGGAGGTGGGGTAATCTCAAAGCCTTCCTCCGGCGTTCACGATAGTGACAGCGATCGATCGGCGTGTGGAGGATAAACTCGGCGGGTCGACCCATCCCCTCACCATTTTCTCCTTCGAATGAACCAAACCAGATGAAAGGGGCTTTGACCTTACTCTAAACAAAAAGATGAATAAACTTGGTGTACAAACACGAGGGTAGACCATGCGTCTAATCTCACCCCATCTCCTGTAACCCTATGGATCTTCTGTGACAGCTTCTGGCGTGATGAATCACTGACAACCAAACCCAGAATAGCAGATCCTGGGTCAATAAGAAAATTTCTGAAAAATGCCCAAACTTCAAAAATACATTAAAAATAGTTAGAAAATCTAGAAAATTCCCATAAAATATCAAGATGTCCAGAAAAACATGAGGAACATTTTTCTATGAGACACTGAAATCAAATTCTCAACTAAAAGAGAATTAAAATTAAAAACCATGAAAAAGTGATTAATATTAATGGTGCAAAAATACTCAAAGGTTGGGCCACATTAAAATTTAATAAAAGTGCAAGGGTATAAACCCCTTTGACAGCAGGTAATTCAAAATTTTTGGACAGCAGGTACTTCAAAATTTTTGGACAGCAGGTACTTCAAAATGACCAATCCGTTTGAACAGCAGGTACAATTAAACGGTAACTACCGTCAAGAACAAATCTTGTGGAAAGTCAAGAAATAAAACCCAAACTCAAATCCAAATTCAATTTAAATCCAAACTCAAATCCAAAATCCAAAACCCAAATTCAAATCCAATTTAGATCCAAACTCAAATCCAAGAATTCGAAGACCAAACTCAAACCCAGACTCAAATTCAAAAATCCAAAACCTAAACTCAAATCCAGTTTAACTCAAATCCAAAACCCAAATTTAAGTCCAGTTTAAACTCAGACTCAAATCAAATCCAAATCCCAAATCCAAATCTGAAACCCAAACCCAAATTAAATCCAGACCCAGAAAATCCATACTCTGGATTCAAAAAATCCAAAGTCGAGATACGGACCTAAATCCAAAATCAATACAAACCCAGAAACAAAAATCCTATAATTATACAAAACTTCTAAAATCCAGGGATCAAACTTTAAAGACGTTTGAAAATCAGAATTTGGTAAATTCTAGAACATATGAAGACCAAAGTTTAAAATGTCCAAAGTGACCAGAACTTCTAAACACGCCTTAATACCAAAATTTAAAACGTTTTATAACCTAACTCTCGCACGTCACAGGGCCAGAAATTCGACACGTCAATAGTTGACCAGAATCGACACATGTTCAAGGACCGGAACCTCTATATGCCTTAATGCCTGAGTTCCCAGAAACGTCTGATAACCTTGATTCTAACATGTCAACAAACAGACCTAAGTTTTAAAACGTTGATAAATTAAGGTTTTAAAATATTTAAAGCTTTAATATGATCTGAACACCGAAACTTTACACGTCTATGTCCGTCCCCTTTAAGCTTACAATGCGTATAGTTTGAAGAGAACAAACCAAAATCGTCAAATATAAAAAATTGGGTTGAATGGGGATTAATAGATAATCACCCTAAATCAAACTCCAGAAGTTTTGAAACTCTAAACCTAAACTAAGTTTTTTCTGCGTCATGTTTTGCATCATGTTAATCCTCTCATGATTGCATCATTCGCTCTATTTGTGTCACCATTTGTTTGCGTTTTTTAATGTTAAGCGTCAAGTGTCTTTTGGTAAAAATGCTACAATGCTAACTGGTATGCCTAATCCATTGACTATCCCGATCTAGAGGTGCTCTTGACTTGGTTCAGAGGTAATTAACAGTAGGGGCTTGCGCCTACTGGAAAAAAAGGACCTGCAGTAAACAATCAAACTCTCGAGAGGTTCGAAACCACGTCAGTACTCATATCCCTTTTCAGGTGGGTGCCGATGTCTGAGTTTTGAAACGATCGAGGGGTATCTCGTCCGCAATATCTTTTTCCCCCGCGGAAGCATCCGGTCATTTCCCCCTTCCGAGGATCAGGGTCCAAAAAGGTGCGAGACACTAGGTCAGCTCAGGAATTCGGTCCGAATTAGACCCAATTCGGTCCGAATTGTATTACACCTCAACCTCTGATTTCTCAATTCGGTTCGAATTGATACCAATTCGGTCCGAATTACATCTCTGCAGTGATATTGTCTTCTCTGTTCGGTCCGAATCCATCCTTGTTCAGTCCGAACAGAGCTTGTGTTGATCTGCCTTCTTCACACTAACTTCACGTTATACCGTTCGGTCCATACACACACATGTAGACCTCATATATTTCAACACTCCCCCTCAAGTTGACATGTACACACTTGGAAATGTCAACTTGCCAAATTACTTATTGGGCTTGGTATTCGTGATCGGTTCTTTTCCTTAGTGTCTCACTTTGATCAACTTTTGCTCTTAATTGTTTAGTGCCACGCATTCGATCCAGAGCACGATCTTATGCGGCACAACCCGTATCGTTCTATGCCATGCATCTGATCCCGGGTACGATCTTCTGCGGCATCATATTTCAACACTCCCCCTCAAGTTGACATGCATAGTCTTATCATGACAACTTGCCAGTTTGTCGTTGAATCCTACGCTCGCCATCTTGACTCCTCCGTCAAGCAACTCCAAATCATGTCTTTAAGAGAGTAACCATTCTCCACCAGATACGCAACTCCCTCAACTCCAGATCCAGAATGAGTAGATTCCACACGACTCCCTGAGAAGTGATGAAGTCCAAAACTGATCAATTGACCAGCCCAATGGTTGCATATTCAATTGAACCTCCGTCGAACCATCTCGACAGACATGTTGACGATCCACCCTGCCAACTGGGTCAACAATCGCCGGCAATCACCTACGATCCAAAACAACGGAAGACACTGTTGCCCGAACCAGCAAACACCGGTCTCAAGTTCTCGTTGACGATCCACCCCGCCAACTGGGTCAACTGTGAGGTAACTTGCACAGGAAAAGGGTCAACTGTGCGGTAACTTGCACATATGTAAAAGGTCAACTGTGCGGTAACTTGCACAGGGAAAGGGTCAACTGTGCGGTAACTTGCACAGGGAAAAACCACAAGTACTCGCTCATGGTCCAAAGCAACAATATACATCGCCGCCCAAACCGGCAACACCTAACGGCCCACATATGCCCAGTCCGTGTCTCCATCCTGACACGACCCGTGCATCAAACCAGTCAAGAAGATTTTCTTTCAAACCACATGACCCATATTCTTTCTATGGACACCAAATATTTCTTTCACAACAACTCTCCCCCTGAAAGAAATATTTGATTACTTGCATACACCGTTTCTTTTCTTGACTCCAAATATCCTCGACTCAAGAAGACAACAAATTCTTTAAAGAGTTTCAAACCCGCAATTTGCGCAATTTCACAATTAATTAAAAATCTCATGCCTTCAAATCCATAACCCAATTCAAAATATAGCTCAATTTTTACTCCCACTAATTTCTATTTTTTCACCTCAAATGTAATCCAAATACCGCCACACCACAATTAGACATCAAATAATCAAAACACCAAATAGTCTGATTTACCAAACCGCCAAATAATTCCGATTCATAAAAGCTCTCAATTTAGTCAAAGCACTGATCTCCTTGATTATCAAGAATTTCAAGTTCGGTTGAAATTACAGATTACAAATTGCACAGGACAAGTAAATTGAAACAATTAAATCCCTGAAGCTTGACTTGCGCAAAGTACATGGTGCCAAATTGAGAGCAACTTGAATAACTAATCAGAAAATGCACAAACCCAAGTGCCAATCAAAACACACCAATTACTGATTTATTAAACTATCCAACATTCAAGAAACATGTTTGTCAGATATCTAATTAACCAATTGGTGAAGCTTACGCAGTCCCAAACAAAACAATAATTTAATTGTCTAGCAAACTCACCAATCAGGAAAGAGAATCATCTCACGGATTTGCTACAAGAAGATAAATGTTGGTGGGACACGAGCTCAAGTCAAACTTGGGTTTCCAATGGCGGTTCACCAATTCTTCTGTGCACAGCGTCTTACACGCGTGAAGAAGAAACAATGATCTGGTATTGGTATGGTGTACCATGGAACCAGCACAAGCAAAACTGCACCGCGGAGGAAGAAGGCAACACAAACGTGGTCAGCAACGAGCAACAAAGATGCGGCAGGGAGCATAACAAACAGATCTGAAGTAGCAAAACCCTGATTTACACAACCACGCTCTGATACCATGTTAAAATATCGTCGGTCGTCGCAGCGGAAATAAGTCTTCATCAGATTCGAGAAAGCACGATCCAAGTGCAACTGCACAAGAACCGTGCTCCTTAGGGTTGCTCAGCACGAGGATCTCAGAATAAACAATAACAATTAAAATACAAAGAGAACACGAGATTTAACGAGGTTCAGCACCAAGTTGGTGCCTACGTCCTCCACACACATGCACACTCTTTTTATTTATTTTCTGTAATTTTCTGAGATACATAATTCGAGGGAGAAGAAAGAATAAATAGACAATAGAATTACACAAGGAAACTATCCTTTTTGGTAATAAAATTAATTCACAAAATCTTGTCATTATTCTTCATATTTCCTTCTCTTCTGAAGCAAATCAGATCCTCTTCAATATGGAAAACCTTCCATAATTTGCACCCATCTTCCTGCCAAATATGCTAGGTCAGCTCAGGAATTTGGTCCGAATTGTATTACACCTCAACCTCTGATTTCTCAATTCGGTTCGAATTGATACCAATTCGGTCCGAATTACATCTCTGCAGTGATATTGTCTTCTCTGTTCGGTCCGAATCCATCATTGTTCGGTCCGAACAGAGCTTGTGTTGATCTGCCTTCTTTACACTAACTTCACGTTATACCGTTCGGTCCATACACACACATGTAGACCTCATATATTTCAACAAATTTTATTGTCAAAATGCTTCGGCATATTGAACTAAAAGGTTTTTTAAAATATTAGCATAACATAAATAATTGAGTTGTAACATGTGATATATATATGATATATCCTTTCTTCAATATATATATGGAGTTTGGCTATGGTGAGTTGCAACTCACAGCCCTTATGGTGAGTCGCAATCCAGACCCTCCGATTTCCATCAATATTTGTGCAGATTCTGAGCGCTGATCAACTTAAAATTTTCCGTCCCGTCTTCTTTTCTCTTCATTTCCGTCTCTTCCCTCTTAACTTTCGTCTCTCTCTTTCTGAAATCCAAAGAAATCGAAACACCACGCATCCTCCTCAAACCCTAGAAAAAGAGTGGATCGGAGAGCTTGAGTTAGATCGAAGCAGACCGGAGCCTAGTGAGAAACTGATCGGAGCGCCTCCTCTCGAAAAAAAAATCGATTCTCACCCTAGTTGAGCGAAACCCTAGAGTTCCGCCTCTGTGCGAAGGGGATCAAAGAGCATCAGCGCCTCTGTGCGAAGGACTAGGGTTCCGCCTTGCTTCTCTTTGCTTCTCTCCGCTACCAAGGTTTTGCTATCTTGCTTATTTTTCTCTCTGACAAGTGATTTGAATATGTAATTTTTTTTCGCAAAACAATTTGGAGATTTCATCCACGGATTGTACTTCTGTTGTTATTTTATAGTTTTAATTAAGCCAAAACTCAATTTTGACTTTTTATTTTCGCTAGTTGGCAATTTCAAGTTGATGAAAATTTTTACTTTTCATAATGACATTGCTGTGCAAAATATTACTTATTATTGCAAACCAGTGCTTATTGCAAGCCAATCAAACCCTGTAGTCAGCACCTGTAGTCTGTAGTCGCACAATTAAACCCCAGCTTGTATGGATTGCTTGCACAGGTCAGTTTAATCGGCATAGCTTCAAAATAATGAAATAGCAATTATGACCTTTTATCTGTACATTTATACCAATTGTGACATATTGCTTGCACATCAGATTTTGGGGGTACCGGTATCGATATAGTTGGCAATATGCCGTTGAATATCTTTGATTTTGTGATTGTATTGTGGGTAACAATATGGTAAAAAGTGTAAAACTCCTATTTCAGCATTTTAATTGCATGATGTAGGAATGAGCTGTCAAAGCAATTGGAAAGAGCGACCAAACCCGGTTTGTGTGCGATGTGATAGTTACACTATAGTCAAGTTGTCCAACACTCCAAGAAATCCCGATCGAGAATTTTTCTCATGTACTAATCGAATTTGTCAACATTTCAATGGCTGGTGCACTCCTCCTGAGAATCTCCGAATAATGAAAGAATTGAAATGTTTAATTCGTTGGCTTATCAAAATTGGCATCATAATTATTTTGTTGCTTGTGATGATTTTGTTTAAATTGTAATGTGAAGATTTCTAATAGATTGTAATGGATGAATGTATGTTAACTTCTTATGGATGCTTGTTTGAACTACCATGTAGTTGTTAGTTATTTGAAGTACCGTGCTTATTTAAAATATCTTTGTCTTTGTAGTTGATATTGCTGTAGCTTTGTTTGGCTTTGTTAAATTGTTGTATGCTTCAGAACTAGTATGATGCTTAGAAAGTAATGCAAGAATATAAACTTTGACTAGTAAACTGAAGTACTAAACTTCCAGAAACGAAATCTGATGCTCAAATAAGGTACACAAGAAAAGACTGATGCTTGTGTTAGAAAGTAATGATGGTACAGAAAGCTTCAAGTTTGATAGTACAAAAACGAAATGCAAGAATATAAACAAAGAATATAAACTTTGTTAGAAAGTAATGCAAGAATATAAACTTCCAGTATCACAACACATCCTAAACGCATGTACACAAGAAAAGTCTTTTACATCCTAAACACATGTTTAAAGCTACAAATTTGATGGTACAAAAACGAAATCTGATGCTCAAATAAGGTACAGAGATATAATTTCATGGTACATAAGCTAAGTGCTTGCTGCATAATTGTATCATAAGCTCATAAAACACATGGTACATAAGATGATACAAGTACATCACAATAATGCAAAACGCATGGTTCATAAACTGAACTAGAAACGCCTATAAGCATGTACAGAAACACAAGAATATCCCCACTCAATTCCATGCTGTCTCCCTTCATTACTATCCTGGATATAACAACAAGCGACCTCAGATCTTTACATGCCTGAATGGCAGTGCAAATGTTAATAACAGCTACAATGTAAGGATGCTGTCTCCATTTTGATGTTGTCTCCCTTCGACTCCGATGTAAGGATCACAAACACCCAACTATTCAACATAAATTATAAATACTCAATAATTTTCATGTCAATAAATAAAAAAATGCACACAACAAAATAGAGACAGAACTTTAGGTTAGTTATACATACCCGCAATTGAACTTGCTAGTCATCTTCGACAGCGTTTGACCCAGAAGCTGACACAGAGCTTGACATATTCACTATTCAAAATTTCCTCACTGTTGAAAATAAGAAAATATTAGCTTATGAGAGAGGAATGCCAAATTGGCTAACGATAGTTGTTCCAAAAGACTTGACACTTGACATTCAAATAAGAACCCGTGCTCAATTTATTTTTGTTTTCTTGAAATTCGTTCTGCTAGCTAGTTAGAGGAAAGGAGGTGAAGTAAATTGAACACGGGTTAGAAGTAAAGAGATAACAAGCCAATTTGAAATAGATAACGAGCCAATTTTTCAATTTGAAGCCAATTTAATCAATACGGCCTTCAACCTCTTTACTTCGGCTCTAGCTCCTGGGTCATAATCAGTACTGAAATAGATAACAAGCTATTTACTTCCTAAGTATTGATTAAGACTTTGAAAATATTTTAGAAGTGGGAGAAACAGATTGAAAAATGCAAAAAATAGGATGCAAAAAATTAAAGGCGCAAAATATTGAAACAACAAGTTCTACCCAAGAAGAGAGAGAGGGAGCGAGAGAGAACCTGCTCAGGTCGCAAAAAATTGAAGGCTCTGGCGTGCGGATTGCGGAGATGCTCGATCAACTTTCTAGTGTTTTGGAAGGAGGCGCTGTGTTCTCTCCCCGATATACTCTCTTTTTAGATAGATGCCTTCTCTCAAGCTCTCTGATCCACTCTTTTTCTAGGGTTTGAGGAGGATGCGCGGTGTTTCGATTTCTTTGGATTTAAGAGAGAGAGACGAGAGTTAAGAGGGAAGAGACGGAAACAGAGAAAAAAAGAAGACGGGACGGAAAATTTTAAGTTGATCAGCGCTCAGAATCTGCACGAATCTTGATGGAAATCGGAGGGTCTGGATTGCGACTCACCAGAAGGGCTGTGAGTTGCAACTCACCATAGCCAAACTCATATATATGATATATTCATATATAATGATCCTACATTTTTTTCGTCATATCTATTTAGCAATTTCCTTTATGCCCAGCGAATGAAAAGACATCAACAGATAAGCTTCTTTGTTGAGTACAAATTTACTGACAAAAAAAAAAAAATAAATCCAGAAGTGTTTGGAAAATGAGAGCTAGTTCATGAACTAGCTGAACTAGTGCATACTTGTTCTTAGTTCTAGGGAAAAAAAGAAACAATAACTAGATGATGAACTAGCTGTTTATGCTAGTCCTCGCTTGTTCGAGTGCACCGAACTAGAGTTGTTCGCAAAGAAACTTGTTCACGAGGCATCTCAAATTAAAATATAATATTTAAAAAATAAATAACATATACTCCATATTATAAAAAAATAAATAACATGAGGATTAGAAAAATATTTAAAATAATATTAAATAAAGTACAAAAGTTAAAATTTATATCAAATAAAATTTACTAAGACCCTCAAATGATTTAAAGAGTGAAATATATTTTGTATGAAATTAAAGAAATGGAGCTTTTTTTTTTAAATAACTGAATGGACATGAAAAAAGATAAAGGAGGGAACGATTTCCTCATCCACATTCTTAGAGAAGAGACCAATGGAAATAGCTCTGTGAATCCAAGTGCATCCAAAAAATGTCAACTATCTCCAAACTGTGGGGCTCATGCTCCCATGTGGTGTGTATATTAGTTGGCAACTCCGGAACAGATCCTGTGTTGCGCTACACCCGGATCTGTTGCGCTACATCGGCTGTAGCGCAACTACATGCTGTATGATTTGAATCAAATGGATATGAAAGTTCCGTGCATGTAACTAGATTGGTAGGCACGCAAAAAATTAATTATTCTTTCAAAATCGGACGCCTTGTTAATGAGCTACTCCGCGTAGTGCGCAACACGAGATCAGGACTCGGGATAGAGCGCTCAGATCCACAGAGCAAAAAATGAACGGCGCAGATTGAGTAACTGTCCTAGCACTACCCATCCTGACAACCGGACCCCACCTGTCATCCACACTGTTCCAATATGTTCCTGGCAACAGGCCAACAGTGACTTAGTCCAACGCTCTTTATCATAGGTATTGAACTATTGATTGATTGATGAGATATTGAGATCTAGTTTAGTATAAAGGCACGTGACTTTTTACTTAGAAAGTGAGGTGACAACTGACAACGAGGAACTACTTTTGTCTTCGAGTACAAATAAGGATGCATATTGATATTTTCATAACTTAATTTAATTGATTGACACATATAAATTTTCTAAAAATCATGTGAAAATATATAAAAAGAGAACAAATTATGGGGATGTAGACAATTTCGCCCTTGAGGAATTGGAACTCGGTGGCAAATAAAATACCACTAAAATAAACCGAATATTTTTAATTGAAACGAGTTCCGATCATAAAAACTTAACTGTTAAATTTCTAAAATATTTAAATTTGAATTAAAATATTAGCCAAAAAAAATGGAAGAAAAAACAGTCCCCCAAAACCGGGAAGAAGCCAAGAATATGAATGATACAAGCTGGCTGAGAGAGGAACGCAACTGATGAGTCCCCATCTTTGATCTTCTTATAGTGCTGCCAAATGATCTTAGCAGCCCAAGATGCCCAGTTGCCCACCACATCTCCCGTGTCGACTTGTCGTCCTTTTGTTTTCTTCATCGTACTGTAAAGAGACCAAAAGTTTCTTTGGAGATATTCTCAACGAGAAAACACAGAGAAAGAAAATTCGTCCAGAAAAAAAAAAGAACAAAGAAAGAAAGAAAATAAACGGGCAGAACAAGGCGGCGGGCGACTTTTGGGGTTTGTATGACATGAGAAACCAGCTTTGAGAGAGCCGAATTCATAAGTGAAAAAGTCAGAATCTTATGACTTTTGAGTTTTCAAGTTCCGTCATCATGATTCATGATCCTTTGAAAAAGAGGCAATTCGACCGTGATAATAATTCCAAAAATAATTAATAAATTTGTCAATATATTAGTAAACAATGACCGAACCATAATTTCAGAAAATTCATTTGATAAGAAGCATCGAGAAGCTGGTACTATATCGGCTGAAACGGTATGGATGTCATCGTGATGGACAGAATTTTGGTACCACGGGCTTCTATAGTACTTTATATACGTACTATTAAAAATTAATTACTACTAGAATAATAATCTCCCTTCACGCGATCTATTATTAATAATAATAATTGTTATTATTATATAAACAGAGTATAAGCATAAATTTAGACATAATTTAACCTATATTTACAGAAATAAGATAAGGTTATAAAGGCAAAAAAAAAATTGTAAAGAAGATATAAGAAATATATAGTTGATATCACATGAGAAGTTGTAAATAATAAAATTATAAAGGAGAGAATAAATAGAAAGAAAAATAAAATATGAGCGGTTGAACATTATTGAAAGAAAGAAACAATATATATTTCTAAGTAAAAAAAAGAAGAAAGAAATATGTACATGATATCAAATATAAGGATGAGAGGTGAATGTTTAATGACACTCAAATTTGTCATTTTTTTTATCTATTGCTGGCCAATTTTCATCATGCGTGCAAATATTCTTCCAAAGATCATGTTCGTTAGCTCAACAATATCGATAAAAGTTAGTTATCGGTATGTACAACTTATTGAAGGAATAACTAATGATTAGATTATTGATGTTCACTTAAGAGTTTCAATTATTTGCCGTAACTCTACTCAATTTCTAATCGTAATTGCATGACTTTTCGTTGAGCAAAACAAGGGTCGATCCACAGGAACGTACTATTTGATTTCTAAGTTATTCATTTGATGATTAAGTTCTACAAATCATAGGTAAGGAGTTACCAACTTAATTGCATATGTGTAATGTGTATGTTATTGGAACATAGTACATGACCTGACCCAATGAAATAAACATATGGATTGTGTTATGTGTCATTGTTTATTTCATATGAGTTTGATTCCAAGTTTGAGATGTTCAACTTTTCCACATGAGGATAGGTTCTATAAATATCGTCTAACGTTAATTCCTGATAAAGGCTGCTATACAGACTTTATTTATGCTCTCTTAAATTGTGCGGGGAAAAGTTGTTAATCAAGAAAACCGTATGTCCCTCATTAGTATACCTAGTGAGTGATGATATCTGTTTGGGCCCCTTGATGGAGTTGGATCGTATGCATGCAAACTAGAAGATCAACTCTAGATCAAGAAATGTATAATCTGCAAGAATGACACACTCCTATCTTGGATTATACAATGATATCATGTGACATAAGAATCAAACAAGGAAATACTTTTATTTCTTATGCAGGATTGAGATATTGTAGCAGTACATTATTTATGCGAATTGGGAATCATAACGTGTTGCTAGATACCGCTTATGATTATTGAAAATAAATAGTGATTTATTCTTCATGGCCAACATAGCATAAATCCTCAAAATAATTAATTAATGAGTTATAATTAATTAAGTCAAAGGGATCATATAGAAATAAATTAATGCATTATCTAATCCCAAAATAATTATTAATGAGTTAATGATTAATTTTAGATCAACACATTTTAATATAAATAGTTATATTGATTAATTGGGCTGTTATTTGATAGAAAAATGTATAGTCCAATTATAGAGCAAACTAATGAGATTTTAATTAGGTGAATTAAAGACCCAAATGAGTGTGAGAAGTGGCCCAACAAGGGCCCAATTCGTGGCTGCCCATAGAGTGGCAAAAGGTGTAATTTTGGGAAAGTTTTTCCTAGGGTTTGAGCTCTATAAAAGGACCCCTTTAGAGGCTCCAAGAGCTAGCTTTCTCTCTCATCTCTTTCTTCCACTTGTGGCTGCCACAAACCACCTCTTTTCTCCCTCTTTTGCTCATGTGTTGAGCTCTCTTCTCCACTTAAATAAAATATTTAAATTGTTAGAAGAGAGAAAGGTAATGAGATTAGGCTTGTTCTTGGGTGTACTAGCATATACCTTGAGAACATGGTTAATTTCCTTGGTAGACTCGAGGCCGGCGACATAACCATGGTGGTGATGGTGGATGAGGCACGCCACCAACTCTAAGTGATTTGGTTTACCCCATAAATACAATTTTGTGGGAGGTACAACGATTCTCCTACCTTTTCTCATGAAATTGCTTGTGAATGGCCTTAAGCCTAGATCTCTTTGTGCTTAATTGTTGTTTGAGCTAATTGTTAGTTTAAAAATTGAAAATTGAGCACTTCCTAACATTAATAAACTAAACAAGGTTTGACTTAATCATAACTCTCTTTACAGGTCAAGTACCTAATTTGATCTATCTTACTTTCTAGAAATCCTAAGTTTCAATTTTCATTACTTGGCTTAGATTTTCTAGTATATCCCTTGATTTCTTTCAGTAAACCCTAATTCATGATTGAAGGTAAAGATTCAATTTCTTGATGCCTTGGTCTCATTTTTCATATTTTGACATACAAATTCATTATATTACTATACGCTACAATTTAAGTTAATTAATCTTATTACCAAAATATCAAACGTGAGCTTTGGGTAAACCAATTAACACTTGAAATAAACACATCAATAAACAATAAATTAAACATACAAGAGATATTAAATCAAACTTAGAAAATTCAATAACTAAAATAAATGTTCTTAGCCATAGCCCCTAAACTAAATCTACTCTACCAAATTCATATTACGACACAAGCATGTTTCTTTAATAAAACAACGCATAAAAAGAAAAATTAAGATTACAAAAATTACGATCAAAATTTTTCTTTTCTTTTCTGCTATGTTCTGCCCTAGCGGCCCGTCTTGACTCCTAACGGGTTGTCTGAACATGATAAGTCAACTAGCAGTTGGCTGAAATCCTGAGTTGGAATGGGAATGGGCTAAAACCTAGAATTCCAAATCTTCTTCAGCCAGGGCATGAACAAACCTTAAATATCTATTAGAAACAATCGTTAAAAATAGAGAACGTGCATCTAAAAGTGCCAAAAGTAGAGGAAAACAAGTCACAAAAAACCGTCTAAAAACTGTCTCCTTATGTTTGGAAGTCAATGGGCTTGGAACGACTAATCTGGATCTAGGGCGACTCGTTCCAAGTGGTATGGCTTGATTGTGCTCCTCCAATTTGGCGGCCCGCCTGAATAGCACTTGAAACTCCACTTCGGGTATTTTGTTGAGTTGCTTCACGAAGATCCTACAAAAACAAAAGCCGGGCTAAATTAGCAAATTCAAGTTAAAACACAAATATTCAAAGGTAATCGGTAATCGAGGCGTAAACTGGTTGGAATGTATGCATGTAAACCCTTCATTAATTATTGTTCAAAGTCAAGAAAAAGCTAATATTTATAGACAATTAGTACCTTTCAATTAGCACTCTTTATCTGTATCGTTTCACGTTGATCCTGTTGGATGCACCCTACGAGGATAAACCCTTTAAATGCATCCATTGAGAACAATTATTTATAGATAATACATATCTCTAAATGGCACTATGGTATATATGACAACATTGACGAGATAGGCGCTATTTCGATCACACCCTTTAGACCCATCCACTTAGGCATCCCCTAAATAGTACCCTATGGGCTTAGTTGGATGGGGTAGAAGAAGGGTTCTTTAGGAAGAACTTATTCCTTGGAAGAAACAACCATCCAAACAAGCTAGAAATAAGCAGGAAGAAACACATCTTCCGTGAATAGCTTCTTCCAGCAAATAGGTGGAAGAAGTGGGAAGAAAAAAGTTAGGAAGAAGGAAATGAATAAAATAACCATTCTCATAAGTCCATGATTAGATATAAAATTTGTTTTCATTATTTGTTTCCCGACGCTAAATTTAGAATTATTCAGATTATTAATATTAAATAATAATAATTATGTAACAATATTATTACATTATTATAACATTATATTATTATAATAATTATTATAATATTTTTAATTTTATTATTTATTTATTATTCAGAATATTAATATTAAATAATAATAACTATGTAACAAATATTATTACATTATTATAACATTATATTTTTATAATAATTATTATAATATTTTTATTTTTATTATTTATTTATTATTCAGATTATTAATAGTAAATAATAATAATTATTTATTATTCAGATTTTTAATATTAAATAATAATATTATTATAATAATTATTATAATATTTTTTATTTTATTATTCACATTATTAATACTAAATAATAATAATAATAATAATTTAATAATATTATTATTATTTATTTTATTTTTTTTAGTTTTAGATAAAAAAATTTATTTTATTTTATAATATCAATAAAAAATAAATGAATAAATTACAAATAGATAAAAAGACAAATGATTATTTGATTCAACTCATTCCTTCCTTATTCCTAACTCAACATCCAAACAATATTTATTCTTTCCGGAATACCACTCTTCCCACTATTTTCGGAATACCACTCTTCCTAATCTTTCCGCCCGAAATCTTCTTCCTTCCTTATTCCTAACTCATTCAAATACACCCTCTGGTATATATGTCAAGATAGACGTCATTTCAATCGTACCTAGAGACCCATCACACATCTTTATGTAATGTAAAAATTACATACAAGACGAGGGTTGGTGAGCCAACTCTAGAGTGTCATCAAATACAATACTTTTAATATGCAGATCAAAATGTCAAAAGATATATTCAGAGTGTCATCAAATACAATACTTTTAATACTCGATCAAAATGTAAAAAGATAAATGAATATCGTAACTATGATAAAATTAATTGTAATGTGTTTAACTTTTTGATATTTTGATTGGAGAATATCTCTTGTGAACCATGGTTCATTTAGGGCTCCGTGAACCATGATCGTTTGATTAATTATCGTCCAAAAATAGCAAGTTTTACAAAATTTGAAAAAAATAGTAAAAAATTCCAAAAATTGTAAAATTTGGTTTGCTATGAGATTTCAATATATAGATTGGATTGGTTAATTTAGATTTGTCAATTTACAAAATCACCGATCAAACAATCATGGTTCACGGAACTCTAAGGAACCATGGTTTACAATATATAGATATTCTCTTTTGGTTGAGTATTAAATTAACTTCAAAATTTACAAAGTCATACGGCAACATATCACTCCATAAACTTAGCAAGATTAATTGTTTGAATTTAGCATTTAAATTAACAGTCCAAATTAAAATATTAAAACCTTCTTCTCTCTATATAGTACATCTTTTGCGTTATTTTTTCAGACTTCAAACAATAATTGCTATTTTTATTTTGCTGTTAAATCTTATATAGAACCTAGATGCTACAAGTTGTATTCCAGTTCCTACTAATTATGATGATAGGTAATCTTTACCAAACTTATACATTGTCTATATATTTATCTTTCTATTTTTTTTGAAAGTTAGTTGGCCATTGGCAAAGTACTAATTTTTCTAAATTTATATAGTGTTGATTTATTATTATTATTTTTTTGAAAGTTAGCAATTGACAAACCAACAAATGAAATAAAAAAAATACATGTAAGCAATGCGGAAACAGAAAGAAATAGAAATTAAGATTTAAAAATAAAAATTGCAATGAAATTAAAGAAAGACCACCACTGCTTTTCTGGACTGCAAATAAAAGCTGCCCAAGTGTGAAAACAAAAAGGCTGAACACTCCAATGTGTTCCATTCCATTTTTTCTTTTTTTTGGGTTCGATTTTGATTGTTCTTTTGCAAAGTAGACTAAGATAAGGCGGAGACTAGAGCGATTGAAGCGCGTTGAACCAAGCACTAAAACGATTGAATTACTGAAGGATAAGCACCCTGCACATGCATACAAAAGGTCGCTATCCGTATCGGCAAAATTAATTAAGAATAAAAGAAAATAGTTAAGCCGTCACCTCTGCGGTCAGTATAAAATCTTTCCCATCTAATGTACTACAGAGATTACACCTAAACTCGCTTGAAAGAAAACAACACACAAAACCATGGCCATCACCGACACCATAAAACCCATCAAGTGCAAAGGTTAGTAGAATGGTAAATATAAGTCACGTCCTTTATTCTCTTATTTGATTCTCCACACCAGAGCTAGAATTGACAAATTTTTTTTTTCTGTTGGTTGTGGCGGCGGCATGTAGCGGCTGTGAGCCGAGCGGGAGGAGAACCGTTACAGATAGAGGAGGTCGTGGTAGCACCACCTCAAGCGTATGAAGTCCGGATAAAGATAATATGTACCTCGCTTTGTCATAGCGATGTCACGTTTTGGCGCATGAAGGAAGGACCCATGGCGGTACATCCGATTATTTTCGGCCATGAGGCTGTTGGGTATGTAATTTTTAAATAAATATACTTTAATTGTTATTGTTATTGTTATTATTATCAGTTTTATTTTTTCTGAAGATGATAGCTATTCATTTTAGATTCTAGTTTGTTACTTTGATTGTTCAACTCGCTACGAGGGTACCAGCACAGTGCTACTCTAATTTTCTGAAATAATAGAATTATGGGATGCCTTCAATTTCTTTGCATGGCGGGGTATGGTTCCAAATTATCATGGATCGAATCCAATGATCATTTTATGGTTAACAGAATCAAATCTGGAACAGTATAATTTTTTTTTAGAAAAAAAAACTGTGAAGCAGTATAGCCAGGCACACCTTTGTGCGTTTGACTACAGGGCATCATGTATTCATGTTCCAGTACCGATGGGCAGATCAGAATTCATATATTCATTCATTCTTTGTCTTAAAGTAACTAATTGAAAATTAAGGCACACATATATATCAAAACTCATATTGGGCGTCTGACACAGGACGATTGAGAGCGTAGGAGAGCATGTAGATGAGTTCAAAGTGGGGGACTTGGTGGTCCCCACATTCCTGGCACAATGCAATGAATGCGTCGACTGTGCTTCAGAGCGCAGCAATATGTGCTCCAAACTCGTGTTTCAGATTGGACATGCCATGCCGAGATGTGGGACGACTAGGTTTACTGATGCCAAAGGAGAGCCAGTGAACCACTTCCTTTGCGTATCAAGTTTTAGCGAATACACAGTTGTAGATGTCGCACATGTAACCAAGGTGGATCCTGTGATCTCGCCTGAGAAAGCTTGTCTCCTTAGTTGCGGCGTCACAACAGGTACCTGGACAGATTTATGACAGCAATTGCGTTTTTAGTGAGATGATATCAAGGAGATTCAGTACTATGCTTAAAGTTCGTAATGATACCGTACCAATTAAAACTGATGTGATCAGCATTTTAATTTTTAATAATTTATTTGTTGAATAAAAAATAAGGGTCAAGCCCTTATCTTTTTATTAAAATAATATGATTACAAAAATATTTACAAAAAATTTCATAACAAGCTGTTACAGAAGGAGAAACAATGGAATTAATAACAGCCATTAAGTACGTTCCATTCAATTTTTAATAATTGAATGAAGGAGTAACTAAGTTAGGAATCTAGTGGTTAAATGACCCATGTGGCTTGATTGTTTCGTTAGGTAACAAACAGTTCAGGACATGATGGGCCAATTGTACTTTTTTTGTTTTTTGTTTAGGCGTCCAAGAGAAGACCTTGAACAGTTAAACTTGGGGATAATGTTTATTTAAGAGGCAGATATATCGCTTATTTCATTAGTAATAGACTGATTAATTAAATTAGCTTTGACTGGATCACAGGTGTGGGAGCTGCATGGAAGGTGGCCGAGGTAGAAACAGGATCGACTGTCGCCATCTTTGGCCTTGGTTCAGTTGGTTTAGCTGTATGTACTATATATATTTTAGTTTAGTTATAACCTGTAGGATTTTGGTGTGTGTTTCTGGACGCGGATCCTCGGGCAGTAAAAAAAAAAGGACTGCTCAACCCTTTTTCTTTTAATATTTTAAAATTTTAAAATTTAATTGTTGAATCCAAACCGTTGATTTTGTTCAATTTTACGGACGATGCGTTTTCATATAATTTTTATAAAATTTGGAGTTGATTTGATACTTAATTAAGTGCTCAACAAATGATCGAACCTAGTTTGATTAATTCTAATACGTTCATAATTTGAGCACTTAATCAAGTATCAAATCAACTCCAAATTTTATAAAACTTATATCAAAACACATCACCCGTAAAATTGAACAAAATAAATTGTTTGGATTCAACAATTGAATTTTAAAATTTTTAAATATTAAAAAAAAAGGGAAAGGACTGCTCGGCAGTCCTTTTTTTTTTTACTGCCGATGATCCTGGTCCATGTGTTTCTTAAAACTGAGAGGATAGCAGGTCCAAATATAAGAAGCAAAAAAAATTTTTTTTTTTTTTTTGTTCAAATTTATAAATAAATGAGCGAAAATTGACACATGGAAAGATCTGGTAGAAATGACACAGAAAACTGAGAGAAGATAAGCTAGGGGCAAAAAATAAAAAATTCTGCGAAAGCATACCTATACTGTACATCCATATTGTGATCATTAATCTACATATTACAGCAAGCAGAGGCATTTTTTTTTTTTTTTTTAGGTTCGCTTTTACTTCTGAAAAGAAATAATTAAGTGGGTTACTCTTTCTAATTCGATATTTTGAGTACACAATTTCCTATATCAGTTTACCTATGCAATTTTTACAGGTGGCAGAGGGCTGCAGGTTGCGTGGTGCATCACGTATTATTGGCATTGATTTGAATCCTGATAAATTTGAGCTAGGTATCAATCAGTTAATTCTGTAAGAGTCTTCTTTGTAGTTCTCCTTTAATATATGTATAAATATATATGCAGGTAAAAAATTTGGAGTGACAGAGTTTGTGAATCCCAGTGAACTTGGTGAAAGATCTGTTAGTGAGGTATTACCAACATACGAGCAATGAAATTCTAAAAAAATGGTGCATAGAACTATAATTTTACCTTCTTTATTCTTTTTGCAAATTAGGTCATCATTGAGATGACAAAGGGCGGGGCCAACTATTGCTTCGAGTGCATTGGTTTAGCATCTGTGATGAATGATGCCTTCAAAAGCTCTCGTAAGGTACAGACTAGTTGGGCTGTTCATACTGTCAATATTCCAGCTGAAACTGTGACACTTAAATATACCAGAAAAAAGAAACAAATATAAGTTTCAGAAAATTTGTCTGACTTGTATGATCTTGACTAACTAGTACATGATGGCATGGTATCTGACTAACATTAGTTCATTAAGAACTAATATTGCTCTTTTCTATTATTTTTGTCATGCAATCAAGGGTTTGGGCAAGACAATAATTTTAGGAGTGGAGATGCACGGCGCACCATTATGCTTAGAATCTTATGATATACTGAATGGTAAGTGTGTAATGGGTTCGCTATTTGGAGGGATCAAAGCAAAAAATGACATCCCAACTCTTGTAAATAAGTATCTTCACAAGGTAATTAGTCTTACTCCTCTTGAAAGCTTGTTTTTTAGACTATATTCCTCCCACAATCAATTCTGTTAAGTTTGTTGTTAATAAAATAAAATATAATTTGTAGGAGTTGGAGCTTGATAAGTTTATCACACATGAGATTGGTTTCAACGAGATAAACAAAGCATTTGATTTACTTCATGAAGGAAAGAGCCTTAGATGCATTATTTGGATGGATAAATGAAGCAAAGAAGACACAAATGCCCTTGACATCATTTTATCAGTAAAAAGCAAAATTTTAAATTCAACAAATATTGTGTTACTTTTCCCAAGCTATTTAAATGTGCCTATCTAAATGTATTTAATTTGTTTTGTACCTGGTATGATAATGCGTGTTGGAAGAAATGTAACAATAAAAGAAAATAATAATTTTATTTTCTAGTCATATTGTTAGCTTATCAGAAATAAAAGATATTTGAGTTCAGTTTACAAAAAGGTATATCTTGGCCATTAATTTACCATGGGGTTGCGAGTAAGCGTCAGCATCTTCACTAAAAAAAAAAAATCAACGCCATAGTTCTGAAACAATTAGCTGTACATCTTGAACCTGTCTTCATCTAGAATTGTTAAACTTTCTGGTTCAACTGGTTCAGAATTTGGTTTTTTGGAGACACACCTCATCTTTTCTCTGCTTCACAATTGGTTGGGGTACGTTAGGATTTTTGTATTTTGGTGTGCCAGTTTGAGTAGTGGACAGTTGATATGGTTCTTCGCCCAATTATGGATTTCTCTGCTTGCGAGTTCTTGTGATTATTTGTTTGATGATAGTTTCGGCTGAAATCGGTTAGAATTAGGTGTCCTTAACTCTGTCAATTCCCAGAAAAATCCAAAAAATGTTGCCTGATTACAGATGGGTCAGGCCAGACCACATTTGTCACTTGGGAATTTAGTAGTATGATAATAAATGTCTGTCTTGTATATAGAGTTGCAAGCAGACGTAATTGGTGAAGGCCAAAACCAAAATTTACTATGGCTGTATCTGATGTTTTATTTTACCAACAAAAATGTCACTAAAAAAAAAAATATAAAAAAATACAAATAGCAGAAAAATCTATCTCACTACAAATGTCAGAGTATTGTGCCTGGTTATTCTGATAGCAGATGTAAAATCTATCAATAGCAGAAAATAATTAGAATAAAAGTATAAAATTATAAAGTTAGTGATGATTTGTCACCTAGAAGCAGAGAGTGGACGTGATTATAGAAAATAGGTGTTTGCCTAAGAGCAAAGTGCTCAAAACTCTCCAATCCAAACATGGTTACATGAGGCGAATCCAGTAACCAAGTTCTGTCTTGACTCTCCTGTTGAGTCTGAATAAACCAACAAATACATTAGTCAGACTTTTAATCAAACGCTTCCAGTGAACTCAGTACAACAACTGATAAACTCGTTAAGCATTCAATAAAGGAAACATGCTCAGTAATAGTCACGTTTTTCATCTAACAGAGGCAGACGAACTCAAGAAAAAACACTGTTTCGGTGCAAGCCTGGAGGCTCACCATGTCAAGTAGAATTTCGCTCGGGCATTTTGTCGAGCGTCTTGTGCACACAGAATAAAATAATGGTGGAGGAGATACGATACGACAGCGTTGATTATTTGATTTAGTCATGTTTCTATTAATGATTGATTCAATTGTATTTTTTGAGAGTTTGAATCGAGAAGAGTTATGATGGCTCACAGCAATCCTCATACAATGATTAAAACATTTTGTCGAGCAATAATCGAACCACATGTAGCGTCCGATTTGTTTGTTGGCATTTGATTTTAGGGGACAGTTTGACTGGGGGAGATGGTACGATGGGGTCAGATAGTATTGGGGCACTGGTACCATTGCCTTGGTGTTAGTTGGTATTTTAGTGTTGTATTTTACTTTGTATTTTGCTGCTTTTCGCAATGGAAAGTGGTAGGCTTCAGGCCCACTTATTTATTTATTTATTTAAAAAAAAAACTAACTATACAATATCAACACTATTCATTTCGTGCACCTTCCTTGCATATGTAAGTGGCATAGCCAGTACCAATTCCCCTCTGTGCACACTACTAAATAACTGCTGATCCGACCTGCCGATCTGTGCTAGTCCTTTTGGCATAGAGCTTTTCATCTCAAACATTTGAAAAATCTATCTTCTCAACTAAGATGAGTCACTTTCTTGACAGTTGCCATCAAGCTTTCGGGGGAAAAAATAGAGACACAAAACAAGTCAGTTTCATTCAGCTATTTTCTAATTGTTTGGACTTCAGTTAAAAAAAATCTGAACTGTTCAATTATATTGAAACGCTCGAGATTAAATATTTGATGTTTGACGATCTAGAATAATATTTGATGTTTCACGTGTTTTAAATTTTATATTTAAATAGTTTAATTTAAACGATCCAAATTATTACTTTGATAAAATTTGTTGTAATGGGAGAAGTGATCAATTTAGTGATGAATTTTAATTAAAGAGACATGATATATATAGTGTCCTTAGCCATTTATGTTGATCTTTCTATTTCAATTTTATGATGAATTAATGTATAACCTTCTATGATACACAACTTCCATTATTGCATGGTTGTGCTGTTATTGTACGGTTGAGCCAATAGCAATGATATGTCCGCATCTTTTATAAATAGTACCAATAATTTGTGTTATTACTTATTTTTGTAAGAGAACAGAAAAGATAAGATCTGGCCATGATCTTTTCGTAACTTGATTTTGAAAAGATAGCTATTCTCGTGATTAGGTTAAGCATCTGGGAAGTTTTAATTAGTTGAACACTGTATTTCTTTTTTTTTTTCCCACTTAATTTGAAATAGGTGCGAGATTACAGCACATGATGACATCCGCCATACGACCAGTGTAACTACTTTCCCTATAAAATAGAAACTTAAGTCCATCCTTATGTATTTAATCAAGAATGATATCTCAATAACAGTGAAAACTTATCTGTTGATGATTTGGTGATTAATTTAATAACATGTGAATTGGTCTACCAACTAGCATAAACAAATACGGCGTTTCTAGAAGGATGAAGCTTAAGATGCTGGATTACTAAAGATGAGTCCAGCATTAATTACTACCGAAAATTTATAATATATATTTTCTAGATTTATTTCTTAAATTAGTCAAAGCTGAAGAAAAGTATGATGATGTTAGAATAATTTAAAGTTCGTGTTAAAAATCAAGCATGGACCAACAAAATAACGAAAAGTTTTTATAAGTTAATCAGTGAGAACCTTTACGAAGCGACAAATGTTCAGTGACTTGTTTTAAATCTGTAATAAAAGTCTTTGTCGCAGTTGTAAGGAACTTTTATTTCGGGGGATTATTATATTAATTTTATTTTGCGAATTATTAAATTAAAGCTCCACATGTAAAGATAAAGCATTGTTTGTGATTATTTTGATTTGTATATCTAATTTATATGATAGAAAAAAGAATTATTTGACCTCCGTATATTTTAAATGATAATTTCCTTTAGTTTGCAAATTATTACATCATATTTATGATGAACATAAATCATTTATCAAATTAAATACGTCATCACTACTCCTTATAAAAATACGGATCCAAAGTGTTAAATCTCTAGATCCAGTGTGTAAACACATTTTGTGTCGTTCGATCAATTTAATCTGTGGTTGAATATCAATCGGCAAACTAAAAGGTAATATATTTTGGATTTTCATGTAATGGAAATAAATTGAACGCTAGAAAAATAAACAATTTACTTTCGGCAAGATATTTACATGTATCTTTGGTAGATTGAGCCATCTATCTTTATTGTCCAGCATGCTTTGTTCTATATAAAATAAAATAAATATAAAATATTTTTTTATTTATTCATATATTAGGGGCATCTTTTGGTAGTATTATATTATTAATTTTCCAAAATAGTTTAAAATTTAATATCATATATCTAAATTTAAATATACGGAGTTTATAATGAAAGAATTTATGGGGTAAATGGTGCCATAGTTATTTATGGCGGTGAATATGAAAATAACAAGAGGGTTTCAATGTCCAACATTTGATTGTCCTTAATTGCTCCTAAACTCACTCTTTTATTTTTTTTAAATAGAAAATTTAAATGTCGAATCCAAAATGTTGATCTTGCTCAATTTAACGAGCGATACTTTTGCATATAAATTTTGTAAATTTTGAAGTTTGTTTGATACTCGACTAAGAGATTGAATAATGAATTAATTTCGTTAAAATGTGATAGATTAATTCTAAATTTCTAATATAATCATGTTTTGGGCTCTTGATCAAGTATCAAATAAGCTCTAAAATTTTTAAAATTTTTACAAAAATGCATTATTTGTTATATTGAATAAATTTGAATTTTATATTTTGAAAAAATAATACAAAAGTGATTTTTAATTATTTGAGGGCACTCAAATGGTTGGTGGACATTGAATCCTCCTCTACGTTAATAAAAAAAAAAAAAAAATCCTCCTCTACGAGCTCGGTGCGGTTTGTTTTGCTAATTTGTATCTAGTAATTCAATACTAGATGCAAAGCGACATTGACTCGGCAGAATTGTTGCATGGAGTGCTTTGGAGTATCAGCGTCGTCCTTTTGTGAAGACACATATTCTAATTTAATACACAGCGTTTCTCGTCTCAACAGAAGGCAAGTATACGATCAATTGTGGATACTTGAAATTTTCTTTAATAAATTTTTTTTTCTTCCCCCTAAAAAGTCCACGCACCTAGCTGGATCCTCCAATTGCGTTTGCACAAACTAGAAAAGATCATACTTTAATTTCAGTTTTAAGTACAGTTTTGAGTATCCTCCAGAAAAAAGAAAATAAAAGAAAAAAGTACACCTCGTGAGGATCGGATAAAACAGTCTGCGTTTGCGTTGATACCGTTCTAGAAATGTAAATATGAAAATAGTTAGATAATTTGGATTAAATGTTAGAAAAATAAAAAGATATTCTCTAAATTAATTGTTTCTATGAAATCTGGTCCTCAAAAGCATTTTCTGTAAAATAAGGTCCTGAATTTGTTGTTGACTATAAAGAATGTTAACTGTGCTTGAGCACAACTTAAAATTTTCAATGCGCACTACCGAATAAATGAAGTTGATTAATAATTTTCCTATATAAAAACATTTACGGAAGTTGGGATTTGAGCACGACAATAGTATTTCTGAATTAGTAAAGATAAAATAATGTTCTTACAAGAGCTTAAAAAAAAGTTAATGCTAGAAAAGTAAAATATTATTCGATAGTCTTGAACTCCGTCCCTAAATACATGATTGACTCATTTTTATTTATTTATTATTTTTGCTTTTGAAGCCCGTAGGCATGATTGACTGTTCTCGTTATTCTCTTAAAATGATAGAATACTAGAATGGGCTAGCTTTGTATTATTTCGAAATTCATGTTTGCCATTTAATTTTAGTCCGAATAAAATCCTGTGTAACTATTCCAACTGAAATTGAGGTTGGCAAATCCTACAAAAAGTACAAAGAAATTCATCATTACACAAATTAACTTATCCAGCCAGAAAGCAAAATCTCTCTTTCATTCATGCAAATTGAAAATATAATTTAGTCTTGGTGGTTGTAGCCAAATCTGTGCCTTAGCTGAGAATCAGATGGACGGTCAGCGATAGACCTTCAAGATCAAGATAATATTTTTGTTCTAGAAAACCGATGACGCTAATGCATACAAAGAATGCCAGTAAAAAACTAATAAATGAGACAATAAAGTCTATGTTTAACTACATCACCAACCCCAATCCACACATATAAAGCCCAAAAGCATTAATGCCCCTTAATCCTGTCAAAAAAAAAGAACGACCTTCTTGACAAGAGACATATACGCCATGGCTTCCACCACCCCAAAACCCATCAAATGCAAAGGCATTTTTTTTTCCATAATATTTATAAATAACGAGTAATTTATGTGTACTTTATCTCTGAATTTTCCAATTCCACATATAACAATGCAGCCGCGGTAAGCAGGGCAGCCGGTGAACCGTTGCAGATAGAGGAGGTGGTGGTGGCACCACCTAAAGCTCATGAGGTCAGGATAAAGATCATATGTACCTCACTTTGTCACAGTGATGTTACCTTTTGGCGCATGAAGGGTAACCCAATGGCTGTTCATCCCAGGATCTTCGGCCACGAGGCTGTCGGGTAAGCTGTTTCCCCATTCAACTCATCTTCTAGTTAGGTTCTTATGAATTTCTCCAATTTGGTTCTCCAAAATCAAATGTGATCAATGGTTGTTTTGCATTTCTTTTCCTTCTTATCCTTATTAATTCTGTTCGTTGCTCTTTATTGATGATAGTGGCCTTTAGTAATGCTCTACATACTGTGACCAGCTTATGTTTGATCCATGTAGTGGTTTGTTCTTGAACTATGAACACAAAAGAGTGAAAGACTTCCGCTATGTAAACTCATTGGATATGGGACATAAACCCTGTTATGAAGTGATCATGTGCAGCACATGCAATACAAAGTACCAACATGAGATTTGGAAAAGAATATTCAGTCTCTCTGTTCCAGTACTTTGTTATTCATGAAAAGAGACATTTCCACATTTGTAGCTTGTTCCCAAATGATCTGACAGACCATACGTATTTCTGACTTCTAACTAGTTTTTAACTTTAGTTTACTGAATATCGTAACCAATTCTTCTTCATTCTTGAATTTCACTACTGAAACACAATTTAAATTGGATGGCATCAATAGGACGATAGAGAGCATAGGTGAGCATGTAGATGAGTTCAAAGTGGGTGATTTAGTTGTTCCTGTTTTCACGGGACAGTGCCATGAGTGTGCCGACTGCACGTCAGAACGAGGAAGCAACATATGTTCATTGCTGCCATTTCGAATCAGTGCTGCCATGCCCAGGGACGGCACGACTAGATTTACAGACATGAACGGGGAGTCGATTTACCATTTCACTGGGGTTTCGAGCTTTAGCGAGTATACTGTAGTGGATGTCACTCAGGTTGTCAAGTTGGATGACGCGGTTGAGCACAACAAGTTATGCCTGCTCAGCTGCGGCGTGTCGACAGGTACATGAAGCATATTATTTTTAAATTTTTGAAAATTATTGACTATTCTTGCAATCTGTTACTGTGCTTTATGCACCCAGAATAATTTGACTTTGCACAAAAATAAACAACTTGCTGTTAAAAAAAAAAAAGTAATAACGTTAGAGTTCTATAAAACTATTATCAGAAATTAAAGTTGGGATCAAGAATTTTAATTATTAGGAATATGAGAGTTGGTTGTCGTCATATATTTAATCATTAATTAATTACAGGTACCAAAGCAATAATGACTCTAATATATTTTATTTATTTATTTTCAGTTATTTATTGTTTGTTTATTTATCTTTGCTGAAAAAAATCACATGCGTTGTTAGTCTTTAGAATCTGTACCTTCCAGAAACCAGTCCTATTTCCCTACATACATAGTACATATTTTTAGTAGTTGAGATCCTACTGCTAAACAAAATTAGAACTACATCAATAATTGCACATAAATTAATTTTGTTTTGTCTTTCATGAATCTAAATGCACAGAACATCATATCACCTAACAGAATTTAAAAATGAGAAATAAATTAAAATACAGTTACTTTCATCAATAGTGTCTTCTTTCTGGTATTATTATCAATAGTGTCTTCTTTCTGGTATTATTAGTCAAAAACAGTTGAAGTTGGTTATTATTGATGTTTAGGGGTTGGTGCTGCATGGAAGCTGGCTGGCGTGGAGGTCGGATCCACTGTTGCAATATTTGGACTAGGATCAGTTGGTTTAGCAGTATGCTATTTTTTAATGCTTCAGAATTTTAATTTCTTTCTTTCTAATAGATCTGCAATCACGGAACTGTTTACTTCCTAACAGGTTTCAGAAGGATGTAGAATTCGTGGAGCCTCGAGAATTATTGGAGTAGATTTGAATCCTGACAAGTTTGAACTTGGTGAGAACATTTGAGTAAAATCTGTCGGGATTCTAGTTATATCCTTTAGGAATCAGCATTTCTTTTTATTTGATTTTTCTAATATGCAATGCAGGAAAGAAGTTTGGGTTAACAGATTTTGTCAATCCAAAAGAGATCGGTGAGAAATCAGTGAGCGAGGTTAATGATTTATATATATTTTTTAAAAATATTTTAAAACCAATTGATATGTCCTCAGTTTGTTTGAACTTAATAGCAGACGAGTATTTTTCATTATTATATAGGTGATTATTGAGATGACAAATGGTGGTGCTGATTACTGCTTTGAGTGCATCGGCTTAGCATCACTAATGAGTGATGCATTCAAAAGTTCTCATCAGGTTTCTTTTGTTGCTTATACTAGATTTAAATATACCAGGTAAAATTGTAAAGAAACAAATATGATATGGACCCTGTACTACTTGGTACGTCAAGCATCAGGAAATCTTCTAAATAGGTCATTCTGGTAAATAGGATCGAAATCCTATTCCAATCGCATATCGCGCTCTTGGCGTTTATGATATAAGGCTGAAAAAGGCCCATTATCTTGTCTTGTAATTAATTGGGCCGTTTGAACTCATCGATATTGTATATTTAATTTTTTTTTTTTTTTTTGAGATTCTATTTAATGTACTTTCCATTGATGAACAAGTCCGGAACTTCTGATTCTATCAAAACCTTTAAAAGAATAGAAATAAATTACCGAAATGCACCTGTGATTTGTCTTAATGATTCAGGGTTGGGGTAAGACTATTATACTAGGGGTTGAAATGCACGGCTCGCCTCTATGCATAGCCCCATACGAACTGTTAAATGGCAAATGCGTGATGGGATCGCTTTTTGGAGGAATCAAACCAAAAGATGACATCCCCACTCTTCTCAACAAGTACCTTAACAAGGCAAGAATTTATTTACTTGAATAATTCATCACTTCCAATATTGTTAAATAAAATATTTCATGGTGTTTTCTTTGTTGTTGATTTTTAAATTATAAAATTGTAGGAACTGGAGCTTGACAAGTTCATAACGCATGAGATTGGTCTAGACGAAATAAATAAGGCATTTGATTTGCTCCTTGAAGGAAAAAGCCTCAGATGTATAATTTGGATGGACAAATAAGGAAACAATAGAAATGTAATGAACAGCTTTTCTCTTGAATAATAATCCTTTTCTATAATTTCAGGAGATATTATTATTAATTTTGTATTCTCATTCCAAGCTGTTCATGAAATTTTACCTAATTGTTTGCCTTTTTATTATGATGCATCATGTGTGGTTTGTACCTTTGTAATTGTATAATAGCAAATAATAATGCCAATATATAAAGATTAATTTTCTATTCTCATTTGAAAAGCTGTTCATGCAAATTTACCGTATGGTGTACAACCGCTAAAGATAATGCCAAATAAGTGACACTGCTTCCTTAACTAAATTCCCATGTATACCCTTTTCAGTACTAACAATTTTACTGAAAAAGGTATTAAGCGCATTCTAGCTAGTAGTATGTATATCAGCTATTGACATCCTTCCATTTCTTTTGTGAGAATGCTAGCATGTGCCAGCTTTTAAAAAAGTTCATGCCTATATTTAGAAGTCATAAACATAACTGAATAGCAACTAATCCTTTTCCTTTCTTTTCTTCCCTCTCTTGTGGAGAATTTTATTTTTCTTTCCTTCCTCTCCTGTGGAGAATTTCAATTAAGTGAGAGGAGGAATAAATTTTATTATTATCATTCGAAGTGTCAATTTTGAAGAAAGATTCTGCCAAGTAAGTTTTCCCTTTACAATTAGCAGAGTTTTTTTTTTTTTTTTTTGGGTAATCCACTATTTATGTAATAACTTTTGTGCTTTTTTATTCTCCATTTTACAAATAACCTTTCGGATATATTTAGATCCAATTATTATTTTGGTTATTTGATTTAATCCTGACATTGCAAATAATTGCTACATCTTCAGAGATGCAACAAACACTTAAACATCTCAGGGAAGAGCTGATCAAGGAGAAGCGAGAAAAAGCCCAAGCACAACAAGAGCTTGAGAGATTTAAATCAAGAAATTATATAGACAAAAGTTTGAATGCATCGAGCGGCAGAACTCAACTTGAAATCCTTGAACAAGAGCTGGAAAAAGCCAAAGACTCTGAAACAAAATTGCTCGAATCCCTCACATCGCAAACCAAACAACTAGAACAAACTAAAATTTGTCTTGAAGAGGCCAAGCTTGAAATCCAGTCCCTTAATGAAACCCTAAGAGTCCTGGAAACAACTCCAATTGGCACATTAAACAACCGAGTCAAACTTTCAGTACAGGCAGAGGAGAAAAGCAAGAAGGCTTTGGATGGTTTAGCCGTAGCCCTTCAAGAAGTTACAAATGAGTCTATATTAGCACAGAAACGTCTCAAAGCAACCCTATTTGAGCTTGAAGAAACTGAAAAGGAAAATGCTAAATTGAAATTCATTTTGGCACAAAAGGAAAAAGATCTTAGTATTGCACTGGAGGAATGTGACAGGCTAAAGGTTGAAGCAGATGAGTCATCTCTTTTGTGGAGAGAGAAAGAGAATGGTTTCTTACAGTGTGTATCTTTATGTGAAGCAGAGATGGTTGCTATAAAGAAAGAAAATGAAAAATTGATAGCATCAGAAAAAGGTGCGAGACAAGAGGTATATAACCTCAGAGATATAATCAAACATATGATAAATGAAACTTCAATTGCTAAAGAATCCAGAGATATCACGCTTAAGGAAAACTCAGAACTCAAAGACTTGCTGAAAGAGAAAGAAAGTACCATAAAATCCTTGAAACATGAGCTTGGATCGATAAAAGTTAGTGAAGCAGCAGCATTAGATAGTGTTACAAGACTAAAAGGATTGCTTGTTGCAACTTCAACCATAAATTCAAACAAGAATGCAGCTAAGTTTGAGGGTGAATCACCAAGATTACCACCAAAGGCAGTGTCATGCGAAGGTGGTGTTAGAGTTAGTAAGCGGAATTTGTCCAAATCGCCGCTAGGCGATCACTGGAGAAATGGTAGATCGTACTCATTTGGCGACACTGAGAAAATTGGGTGTCTTAAAAGTGAGGATTTTGAATACAAAGTGGAAGGGTGTGAGGGACCAGGTACACCAACAAGGGTCATGATAAAAAAGAAGAAGAGAGAGACACTTCGGAAGAAGCTTGCAGGTTTGCTTAGATGGAATAGTTTCGATAATAATTGATACGATTTTTTTTTTTTTTTTTTTCAGAATATGAACTTTGTGTATGTGAAAATGGAGGAAAGTATCTGTGCGTTTTTGGTCTTAGTGTTCAGACTTCAATTAAGCACCAATATGATAAGAAGCAACCTCTATTTTTTTTTTCTATCTTTTATTTACCATTATAAATTATTAATGTATTTTCTATTCTATTTTTCTATTTTTCTACTAGATCTCTCTAAATAAGAAAACAGAGTCGAGTGTAAATAAGAAAGCAAGTGCATTGCATATTATTGAAATGTTTTTCATGATATTTAGAACATTGCTTTTGAAACTTTAGCCAAAGAACATTAATTGAGAATATTCGCTTCAACAAAAGCAACTTATCATAGAAATTTTGCACATTTATTTTTTTGCCAAAATCTTTTTTCTTCACTTAGATAAGAAGTATATCTCACATAGGTAAACAACATGCATCTCAATAATGGCTATTTGCTCTCATACAATTGAATATTAAAATTTTCGTAAAATATATGATTAAAAAAATCGCGTTACAATTAATATTTGATCACAATTGAAAGCAACGTTTACAAATTGTCATGTGTGATATAATTGGACGTCTCCTAGGGATGTAGCTCATATTACCCGCTTCTCTAACTTATATTTTCTTTTTATTTAAGCAAGTCCTAATTATAGATTTACGGACAACTTTACTTTGAACTCTCAAAACCTGGGTCGAATTGATACAGCAGTTGCTCTCCTAGCAGCCTTTTTCCACAAGGTAGCTGCTATAAATGCTAAGGCACAAACAATCAAAGAAACTGACGAGATTTTAAAACAGCATCTGATTTGCGGTCAATTGACAGGACCTGATTACTAATGGCCTAAATAATTCTCACCAACATGTAAATGTTCCAAGTTCCCGTACATGGGTGCTAAAAAACGAAAAAGTACTCTTTGAAAGAGCATAGTTTGATTTAAGCAGTTTTCAGTTCCAAAGAAAAAAAAAAAAAAAAAAAAGATTTAAACAGTGTTTGAATTTGTGAATTGACTGAATTCTTTCCCGAATGGGACCAAGATTAGGCTCGAGCAGTTTGAAATTTTGTGGGTTTTTTTCCTCCCAACGGTATTTCAAAAATTTATAAAAACATGTCAACGTGCAAGCCACAGCACCAGTGGGACTGGGATTAAACACTAATTGCGGCATTGTAAAAAAATAATTTAATAACCAATAATTGAAATTTTCAAAATTTCAAAAGTACTAATACATCAGTCTGCTGCCACACAAAATCTTTTTAAATACTAATTAATTTTTCAAAAAATAATATTATTTCTAAAAATAGTCGCACACCAGACTTAGTTGGTGATGTCATAATATTTTTTTAAATAGTAATTATTTTTTTCTGAAAAGAGTTATTGTATGGTTCCGTATTTTTTTTAAAAAAAGTATAGTCATTACCTCTTAAAATTTGACAAAACAAACATGTCAACCCTTACGACTATGATGCCAATGACAGTGGCATTCTTAGTGATCCAGCTCTTCGAGACTAGAGCACTTACGGCGGCGCCACATCACCTATGCACTGCCATGTTTATTAAAATTTTAATATTTATTATTAAAATTAATATATCAAAATTATTTAAATTATTCCCGGCAAAGGTTGAGTAGATTTTTCCAGTGTTTTTAATACTGGATCAGATACTGAAAATACCGGATCACTACCGGGTAGTGATCCGGTATGAAAAAGCCTAAATACCCAACTTTGTGTGTATCGGAAAATACCAGTCAAATATCGGTAATACTTGAAATATAAGTCATTCCGGCGTAATATTTTCACCATTTCACAAATTCACAGAAAACATGGGATGGTTGTGCGCTTCCCCAGGCATTTATTTTTCATTCTCACTGTTCTTGGCTTCGTGGCTTTATGCCTTCACCTTCGACTGTAACCAAAGAGAGTTTTCTAAACAGAGGGTTTATTTTATAAATTGTATAACCTATTTAAGACTACGTTTATGTAAACTGATCCCCTTTCTTTTTCATAAAATTGCAGCGTACTAATTTTTTTCTTAAAAAAAACATGCATAAAGTACTTAATATCCACTGTGATGGATAAAGTATACAATTGAATATACAAAAAATCTTCTATATATTTATGAGGATGTTTAAGTGTAAGAGCACATTTATTATCAAAATAGTTATTGGCGTCATCCGGTTTTTAGAATCGATGCAACCGGTAAACTCCCATACTCTTTGTTTTACCGGTTCGGATCCGGTTCAGATCCGGTTCGGTATTAAAAACATTGGATTTTTTCCCATCTCTAAACTGATATCCGACAGCATAAGAGATGGAAAATATATATATATATATATAAAATCCAACCAAAGACTTTGTTCCCAAACAGATTGAGTGCTGACTCATCTATGTATGTTCTTTGTCTCTTACTATCTTTGTCAGTTCTATTCAAAAAAATAAATAAAAAAAAGGCCATGGGCTCTAATCTTCAAGGGAAAAAAAAATTCTGTAAAAAAATTCATATTATTGTTAATTTAGAAACGAGTCTAATTGCTATTTATTATTGATGCTCGAAATAATTAATACTTTCCGTTTTTTTTTCACCAATTGGATTGTAATTAAGTATTTTTTTAACTAATCCGTGCTAACATAAAAAAATTGCTTCACTGTACTTAAGTTATTCCCACATAAATATTTAATGTCATGAATTAATCTAAATTTGATCCATTACATTTTTAATTAATTTTATTTCAGTGTTATTAAACATCATTGATGTAAATTATATTCTGGTCTATCAGTTATGGAACAATAATTGTCATTATTTGAAGGTCAGTAAGCAATTCATAAGATATTCTGTCGTGCCTCCCTCTCGCTACCTTTTTGGGAGGATTACATAAAAAAAAAGAATATTTAACTGAAATTCTAAGACATTATTCAACCAATTAGAGCATAATGGATTAGACAATTTTAAATAATATTAGAGGATATGTGAATTATGGCAAAGGAGGTTAGCACTCATGGTCGTGGAGTCAATTTTGGGCTCCTTTTATTTATCATTTTCTCACCCCACCCCCCCCCCCCCCCCCCCCCCCCCCCCCCCCCCCCTTTTGAGGCGCACTACACTACATATTATATACATAGATCACTTTCACCTGTTACTGGATTCCAGAACAATCAATCTTTTCTTACAGTTTTTTCGTTCTTCTTTTGAACTTTAGTGGGTGGATGCTAAAGCGTAAAATAATCAACATCACTTTGCAATATGCCTATAATTTAACAAACATGACTCTTAAAAAATAACAAATTATAAAACATCAGGTTGACTCGTGTTCATTGATAGTACTGTATATACCTGTCAGTTCCTGCATAGATATATATTTTCTACAAATAATGGTCTTTACTTTTAGTGAATTTTTTTTTCTAATAATTTAGACAGGGGCACAGGGGGTCACAGAAAAGGAAGAGTAATAGTTTTTAATAAAAATGTTTTTATAGAATTACCAACGAAAAAGTTAGGCCATCTTCTAGGAAAAATAATTTCGTATGAAAGAAAAAGTGTTCCCAGCATAATTCGCTAACATATAGAGAAACACAAAAAGAAAAATATTTGTTCAAGAAAGAAAAACAAACAAAAAGGCTGCTAAAGTTTTCTAAATTAATGGATTTTCCTATGTATTATTTGTTCGCGAAAGCTGGGTTTATGAACCAAATTATGGCATCTACCATTACATTCTTTTTACAAATACTCTTCGAAAGAACCTGAAAGCACATGCAATATGCCACTAAGAGCAAATTGGATGTTATTTCCTTGTCAGAATTTGGTACATGGTCCCAATCAATTGGCCTTTCATGTGCTGTTTTCTTGGAAATTTTGTACCAGTTCCAACCAAAATGTCTATTTGGATGTACCTTAAATAGGTAGGCACGATAGCTAATTCATATACCGGTCAAAAGTTTTTTAAATCAAGTGGTAACACCGTAGCACTAAGAATAATGATATATACTTCTTTTAATTTGCTCATTTGACCAGGAACTTATATAATTTAATGTCCGGCATCTTAATAATTTGCAAGTTGACCCTTGCTTTGTAAACTAACTTGCATCCCTTTTGTTTTTAATTTTTTTTCTTATTAATGATATGCTTAGCTTGTTGATTTCATATCAATAAAAAATTAAACATTTGGCGGATATTAAAATATTATGAAATCTCTTATATTGATTAAAAAGTTCATATTATTGATTATTACTTACAAACATAACGATCTCCTAGAAGATAACGCCACATCAGAAAATTAAAAAAAGAAGCGTATAATTTCAAAATGCAAATATCTAGAAAAAAAAATTGATCACCTTTACCATAATCAAGCCTTCATTTTTTTAATAAAAAAAAAAGTGGTACCAAGAACCACCGGTTCCATTAAGAACAACTAGAACCTCAAAATGTGATTCATATCATCTCTAGTTCACATGATCTACAGACTTGCAACCTTTGTTAATTTTCTGACACACACATACAAATTTCATATGTTTACGTTTGAATAGAATCGACAACATCAGATCATCAAAATCAACAAAGATCCTGCTTTTAAGTCACCATCTATACCATTCCTTTATGCTAATTTTGCACATAATCAAGTAACGGACTCTAATTAAATATACCAACAAAAATTGAAATCATGACATGAAATTAGAAGGGTACCCACTTTGGATTAGATTTCTCCTTCATGGTTCTGGAGTGATGCAAGTCGTGACTTTCTCCTTTCTTGCTCGGACCATGAATAATTTTTGAAAAAAACCTCTCAATTTTTTTCTTTTTCTTCTTTAGTTTGTCTTTGTGCTTGTGACCAATTTCTTCCTTTATCTTCTCATCATCTACATCGAAAGCGAGGGATCGGCTTTTTTGAAACATATCAGAATTCTTCACAGTATTCCCCTCTGGTGGGACCATGGCAGGAGGCGACGATGATGTGGCCCCGACGACACCCGCGGAAAGATTGGAATTGGTAGAATATGGTGAGTTTGTAGAACTAGAAGAGGCATGTGTGGTGTTTGTTGCAGAAGAAGAGGCAGAGAGGTGAGATAACCTCTCTCTAAGACAAAAGGGGCATACACCTTTTGATAAATGGTGCTCCGGATGGCTCTTGCACCTATCTTCCCATTCTGATCTCCTCATTTTATTTTAGGTTTTTTCTTCTTCTTTTTTGTTCTCTTTATATGTCAAGAGATGGTGTGTTATGTGGTCTAGGGGTATGTTTTGAGAAATGAGATTTTATGGTGTAAACAAAGGGGTAGAGTGCGGATTGATGAAAGGTTAGACCGTGTGGGAAATAAAAGTCTAGAATAAAGAGTGCGACATGGATGCTTTCTTAGCCAATTAACATGGTTGAATGAGTCAAAATCAGATCAATGTAAGAATTAAGACCAATAATCATGTCAAAGATACAAGATGAAGTTGTTAAATTCAGTTTTAATTAATTATTATGTCATGACGTCTTGACACAATTACATAAGTTACTTATATGTAGTTTAATCACAAGAGATCAACGATGTCATACTAAAAGACAATTATTCTAAAATCAGACAAAATGGACGTTGACACGTCATCTCATCTGCTCTCAGGTCGCAAGCCAGCATTTTTAGACCAATTTTAATTTTAAGAGAAACAAAATTCCTAAGCTCTAATGTCTATGAGAACCATGGTCTTCTCCAATTCCAGGAAATGGAGGTGTCCATTGTAACAGCACACGTGTGCACCTACATCACTGCTTTGTCCTACATTTCGGCCCACGTGTTCCGGTCATTTTCAGGTTCTTGCATAATTCCGCAGTTGCTATCATGGGAAGTGTCTTTGCAACAACTCGGATGACAAGGATTGCATCTTCTCGCCGGTTCCTTAAAATTCAAAAAAAAAAACATTTGTCAAAATTTAATTAATTTAGAATGCTGACCATGGTACAGGAAATTTCATGAATAGCTTGTCTAGTTGTCCCAAGACGATTTTCCATTAGGTTTTCCTTCTAAAGAGTCGTCTAATATAATAATGACTTTAATGTCAACAAAGATTAAATAACAATGCAATAAGTATATTTTGTTTCAAATTTGCAAAATGGGATGAATGGAAAGGAGCAAAAACGAGAGAGAGTGTTTTGTTACTCGTATTAGTAAAATTTTTAAACAGTGAATCAAAGTAGTGTTAATATTTATTCGGAGGGTGACCAATTTACTCTTGTTCTTCCATTTTTTTTTTTCTTTCAAATCGAAAAGCATATCCCAAGTATATTGAAATGTTAATCTCAAAGTTGAACTGTTGTCTTAGTAAAGTTTTAAGTTTTTTTTTTTTTTTTGAGGGTCAGGTGGCCGTCACCACACCGACATAAATTTTATTAATTAACTAAAGTTTAAGTTAGACATATATTAATATCAACTTTGTTAAATAGATTTATTGACACTTGATTATTTAAATCGTCTTTAAAAAAACGGCTTCCAAACGGTTCAAATAACATTCCCTGTATATAGGTTGATTCATATTGTTTGAGACAAAATTGTCTCTAAAATGATTGTAACTAGTGCTAATTTCACGTGGTGCACGATTCATTCCTATACGAATATGTTATTAAATAGTTTTTTAATGAAATTAGCAACCGTATGATCAAGATTGATAACTATAGAGCGAACATCACGCATATAATTTTTTTACGAAATTCAGAACACTATATAAAAAAGTCATAAAAATTGAGAATACTATTGAAATATTATACGAAAACTGCCACAGAAAATCCACACCAAAAAATTATGCCGCACCAAAAATACAGCAGCCTGGCCACAGAGGATCCGCGCGGTTACTGTGCTTACCACAGTAACTGCGTGCCTCTCACGGCGGCCCAAATTTATGTATTGATAATGGTGATACCTATGGGTCTTTTGAATTTCTTTTATTTCCGTTCCGTCGACCGTCAGTTTGATTTCTTGTTTTTACTAATTTTTTTTGATAAATTTTTGTTGCTTGTCTAGTATTTTGTCAAAGAGTCTTAAAAAAATTGATTCTTGTGGGTTGGTTTTCTATGGAAGAAAATTTTTTTAATCTAGGGAACACTTTTCTCTTATTTTTATGTGATTGTAGAAAAGTAAATGCTATTAAGAATTTATAAAAGATTTTGATTGGATAGTAAAGAATAGCAATATATATTTCTGTTATGTTAGCAATAATAGTGTTTATTGAAATCAAATTTATTTGGCAACCAATCAGCATCAAAATTCATCACAAGTATTTTTATATGTCGCTTTCCATTTGGATAGATTTTATACAGTTTTTTCTGTTATGTTAGTAATAATAGTTTTCAAAAATTTGATTTAATTTAAGAATATTTTAGTTACCGACGTTATCGATAAAACAAAATTATTAATTCTTAAACATATTTTTTTTAACTTTGATAAGCCTTCAATTAATTAATATATTGTGAAATAAATTTATTTTGAATATATTTATCCATTAACTGATTGAGTCACATAGCCCACATATGAACAGAGCATAAAAAATTTAGAGAATGATAATACTTCTTCTTTATTTTGCTAGTTGCAAAATTTTATTAATTACCAAACCTCAATTAATATATATACGATGGGAAGTCTAAATTCGGAAAAAAAAAAAAAAGTGAGAAAAAATCATGACTAATGGAAACTCGAAGAGAACCTCCTGTCGGCAATAATTGTGGGAAAAGGCTATGCACGCGCTCAGTTTGGACGGGGAGCGAGACAGGAGATAATAGAGACTTTTGACTCGAAATAAAACAACTCAACAGATGTGACGTGTGATTGGAATTTTGAGACTGGTTATATTTCTGTTTTCTTTCATTTTTTTTTTTTTTTTTTGAAGATTTAAATGCCTGTAGGCTTCATTAAAGGAAACAAATTACATTGGTTTTGTTGAATTATTAGTGTTCGTGGTCATTGCATTAAATCTAGATGCGACAAGAATACACAGACGCGACTCCGACTTGTTCAGACTTTTCAATTTTAATTTTATTACATTTTCTTACTTTTACGGTAAGTCTTTTGGATCAAACTCTTGTTATTGTCTCATGCAAATGATTAATGAAGACAATAGACTCAATAAATGAAAAGCAAACGGACAATAGTACTATTTCATGATATGGCAGTTGGCATGGCTCCCAGCAATTGCTGCAGCAAACTAAACAATATTATTAGAAAAGCAAATAGAACAGTACAACTGTACAAGTAAAATAAAGCTTTGGGCTGATTTGAAGGCTATATTATGGGCTGCTTGAAACAATAATTCCTGAATTATATTTGCTTATAGTCCATTAACATTCAAGGTCCAATGCGTTTTAAGGCTATTAAATTGAGCTCAGCAGCTTATAGTCCATTAACATTTAAGGCCCAATGTGATGTTAGGCTTTTTGGTCGTGCAACTTGAAACAACTTGAGTTTTTGCGGTTTAATAAATAATCTCCTGTTCCGTTGAAAAAATTTTTATTTCTTTTTCTCAATTCAGATACAATTTTAAGCATGAAAACTTCAGGGTCTCATAAAAATGTAGTAATATTGTAAATTTGTAAGCCATCTTCAGGGTCTATGCACCAGCAGCCACATCCTGGGCATGAGAGATATTTTTGTTATTTTCTTGTGGCTTCTTCCCCCCAAAAATCTGCTTCTTTAAAAGCAATTCATTGAGGAAGAGTATCTCTTAATTCTCGATTTATTCTTAATAATGAATCATCCATTGAATTCAACCCAAATAATCTTAGGTTATGATAATCCTGATTCCTGACTAACAATTGGATCGATTGCTCAAATATTATACCTCGTAAGTTTCCTCATACTAGAATATCAGCTAAAATTGTGATTTTAGAACTTTCGATGTTCCAAGAATGGCTTGGTGTCGTTCATTTGGACCACCAGAAGTACAGTATGGACCAATCGCTTTGGAGGCCATAAGCTGATGTTGCAAGCCGACTTTCTAAATAAATAGTATAATAAATAAAAATTGAGAGTCACTTGCATTTCCTATTGAGAGCCAAGTCTATCCTATTTGCAAACAAGATTATAATAACCGAAGGGGTACTCATGCTAGATGATCTTGTTCGCCAACTAACCTATTTGCAATTTGCAAACAAGATTATAATAACTGAAGGGGTACTCAGGCTAGATGATCTTGTTAGCCAAATTTCCATCGTCAATAGTTTTTTTTTAAGCGTTAGATTTTCTAACTGCATGTCTCAGCAGTAGTTGCAAGTTCTCCTGGCATTGACTTCAAAGAAAACAATATAACTTAGGAACCTGACTTTCAATATTATAAGTATTTCTTAATTTGAAAATGTGCTCAGTTTTACATGTTAGAACAGGCAGCTTAAATCACATGATTTGTATTAGGATAACAGGACCCAGCTATTGTCGCAATCAGAATATCGGCTGGAATACAAATTTATTTATCTTTCATGCACCGGTACATGAATACCTGGCTCGTACCCAGGATATGAGCTATTAGTACATAGACCCTCAAGATGGCTTATAATAGGGTTTCTGTCTTTTCGGGAAGATTAAGGGGTTAGAATAAGAATGCACTGCTGGTATTTTACAGGTATTCTGGACTTGTACCGAATTTGTACCGATACAGTGCCTCTCTTCTGTGAGGAACAGTTGGATTCAAATAAAAAAAACAATTACGTGGCATGTTTATTTCTTGGGTTTAAATTGTGGAGTTCTGGTACTAATTTTATGGTACACTATAATGGTGGAGGAATTGGTGCTGGAAAGCAAGTTATTTGTGATTTCATTGGACGGAATACCATGCATTTGGGAGAAGAATTTTATTAAATTATTGAAAAAGGAAGAAAAGGAAAAAAGGGGAAAAAAAATTTATTCTGACTTTCTAGTAGCAGCATATGTAGACTACATGACGAGAACAATTAATAGTAAGAGAGATAGATCATAGATGCCTTTCTAAATGCAGTTAGGAACTTGTCACATTCATTTGAAGTTTCTTGTCGTTCCCCTACCATCCCTACATTTAATGTACAGAAAATATTATACAATTTAAAGAATCTAATATTGCTGCGGCTTGAAACAGTTGCAGCAGTACAAATTGGCACAGACATTGTTGTACTGCAAGAGGAGAAATTATAATGTCTATGATAATGACTCCACTTACTTAAGTTCAATTTTTCTTTTGATTGGATAAGGTGCTCTGCTTCTCTGTGCCCATGCGGGTCCATAATTTGGCTTGTAAACGAAGTTTAAATAACACCAGCGGTTCCTAACTGTAGCAGTGTAGCAGTCCATTTGTCTCTGTAGCTTATTCGTCTAGGTAGTAAACTTATTGACCTTTATTTTTTTATTTATTATTTTTTTTTGGTTGAGAAGACTAAACTAATTGACTTTGACGCTATTAAGTCACATAGAAGAACTCAAAATCTTTTTTGGAAATTGTAGTTACTGTTATGTCATATACACGGAAAGAAAAACAAAGGGAAAATAAGTATCCTAAAGTTCCATTGAATGAAAAGGTACCCTATATAGGTTAGGGTAATGTGGACCAGTTAGCTTCCTGATTTTTTGCAATGTTCGTTCTTTTTTTTTTTTTCTTTTTTGTCAATTGTCACATGACAATCTAGTGTTGTTGAAAGATGATTAGACGAAACTACAGCTGGGAACAATGATATTTTGGCATGAAATACTGCATATATAGGCGTGAGGAATACCATCCAAGTGCTTTTGATAAAAAAAAAATCTGGACAAACTTGACTCCATCTTTTAGCAAAATATCAGCAATTTAAACATAAGTCATGTGCCTTCAATTTATTATTTTTTAAACATGTCGCAGATATTACTTGGTGGGGGTTGGATCAATAGAGTATTAGGAGTGATCCGAATCATATGATCACACTCTACTGCAATACATGAAATAGAAAGGCATGCAGAGAAATGTTTTGGAGTAGATGGACTTTTTTTTGCTCCTCGATAATTTATTTTCCCTAAAATCTTGTTGAGATTTATTTAAACTAAATAATTCTTATATGATTTAGATCAATATGCATGATACATGTGGAAGTGGAATTGATGAGATGCGTTTGTCACTTAAAAGAAAATGAAAACTTTCCGTATAAGACAAATTTGCAATCAATAACCTGTATAAATTTATTCTTGCAAACACTGTGTTTTTTGAGAAAGAAAAAAAATATAAATCTTACTTGATCATTTAGAAGAAGCCAAAAATAATTGTCCGGAATAATAAAAAAAAATAATATGAAAGTTCACGCAAAACAAGGGGAGCAATGGCCCAGTACTCTTTTATCTCTAAACAGGACAATGAAAATGTCCCAACGCACCTCTTTTGGACAATTTTGGAGATGAAATCTGACAGGAAAAAAAACTTATTATGAAAGTACAGAAATGAAAAGTTGAATCCAAAACTATGATTGATAGTAAAGTATTAAGACCTAAAAATAATCGACATTGTTTCTTTCTTAATTTGCCAACATGACAACTTGACCCAAAAACTTATTCCCAACAAAAGGACTAACAAATGTTAATTTCTAGTGCTTTCACCTTAAAGGATATAGTTCCAACCCACTTGAAATTTTTTTACAGCAGAGAACTAAATCATACCCCCTAAACTCCATCATACAACATCTTCTAAAATAGTTTGAGGCGCCTATCAGCATAGTGCAAGATCCACCATGATACGTTTTCGATTATATAATAGAGTAGGTTTCATCAAGAAAAAAAAAATTTATGTATGAAGATTTGCAGAAGTACCCCGACACATTCCGTTTAGTAAAGAAGCGACCGTATAATATTCTCAAGATATGAAAAAACCCATCATGGTTGAAGAGCAATAAAGCAGTGGTTAATTTTTTTTTTTTTTACAAAATAAATAAAATTCTGACTTCAATTTTGTAGACAAATGGTAAAAATTAATCAAGGACTAGTCCAACGTAATACTAAATACATATACTTTTTTTTTAATCCTTGATTGAAATTCAGGACAGTCTTGAGTTTTATGCTATAACATGTGGGGTGGTTTTTTTTTTTTTTTTTTGAAGAAAACATGTGGGGGTGGGTTGAAATTCGCACAAAATTAAAGCCGAATGGAATGGCTCAAATCGTCACATTTTTTTTTTCTGTTGAGGAAGTTCCTGTGATGAAAAAATTATTTGCTTTAGTATAGTGGATAAAAAAAATGAAAGATTAACCCTTGAAGAAAAACAAGCGGATGAAGAAATAGTAATACACTATACACCGTATTTTGCAGAAAATCTATGTTAGCAACTGTCTACTTCATGTGGTGGGGTCACCCTTCTCTGCGCACCAATCAAATGGCGACGCGTGGAACATGAGGGAGGACTGTCTCGTTGTCAATTTTTTACTAATTATTACTGCGATAATTTCTATTTCGTTGACCATTCAATGAGTAATTTACCTGATGCGGTTGCTTTGCTGATAATGGCGCACAAACAATCAGCAACCTTTAATTCATGTTATTTACGCGAGCTACACGTGTGTTATTAATTCAATCTATTTAAAAGATAACCTTATTTCTATAATTAGCTCAAAGATATACGTTGGGAGCGGAAGGGAGAATATCCTCCATTTTTTTTATCAATAGATATGTAAAAAATAATTTAAGTGATCTATTTGTATTTTTAAGTAAATGCATGTTTGACTCCAAAAAAAAATGAAAATTATTATATTATTGAATCCCATAATAACAATATTATGTTTTTGATGTGATCATCATTCTAATAGCTAGTGTCCTTCATCCATAAGACATTGCCCATGTATTATATAGTTGACTTAACATACAGCTGCGGATGGATGCTCTATGTTTCTAAATAGAACGTCTTGTTTTCTAATAACAAACGGATTCAATGGAAAACATACAGTTGTATCTTCAAAAAAAAAAAAAATAAAAAAAATAAAATACAGTTGACTTGATGCAACACCAATACTTCTGATGGCAGAAGCCAACTGATAATCGTACAATTACTTCTATTTCTAGCCCAAGGCAGTTGATACTTATTGATCAACATTGAAGATTTGCCACTTCAAGTGCCGAAGGAAGCCTCTTGTGTACTATGAAAATCCAAAAGCAATGCTCTCCCGTTATTTTCTCTTTAATGGGAGGCGCACTTTCAATTGAAGAAAATTATATATTTTGAATTTGGTAGGGTCGACTCAGCAATACTGATAGATAATTAACTGGCTATAGTGTAACTTCAGCAAAAGGTTTGGGTTCTTTTTACAAAAGAAAAAACTTTATGGCCTCTTGCAATTTCGGGAAGCATATTTTCTGACACGTTTCGAATGACACAAGGGAGTTAGAAGATCCACGTATATATTGCAGCTGGGAAAAAAATAGTATTATGAAAAATAATGAATAAATAAACTAAATCGCCAATAAACGAAGATATGTCGCGTTCCTTCCGGGTAGCACAAATATAAAAGAAGTATTACGGAGCGGCATAGTTTCAACCAAAGATTAAGAAATAAAATATTTTTTAGGACGAAAAAGTAAATAATATAACCATGCATTTTTTTTTTGTTACTTTTGAATAAGTTGTAGAATATTGGCAATCATAATATAGCGAAGAATACATTAGCAATTTAAATATAAAAAAAATAATCCAAAATTTCTTGTTTTGCAGAAGTACTACCAAATCAATCATATTCCATTATTGGAAAAGGTGGTTCCCAATAAAATGGCCAAAAGGCTACTAGTATCATGTGGCCTGTCATAAAAAGTTATAGCTGCTGCTTTGTTCTTTGTATATATATAGGGGCGTTTGTTTGTGACCCATAACTTTAAATTATGCATCCTTAAATCACCAAACACCTGTTACATAAGACGGCTTAAGGGTGCGTAACTTATGCAACCTAAATAGATTGCATAAGTTATGCACCATCCTCTTTAATTTTTTTTCCAACAATACCCCTTAGAAATAATTAATCATAATATTTAATAATATTTAATAAGTAACAATAATTATTAAAAAACATAATTACTAATAATAATTAAAAATAATTAATCAATAATACATTTTTATCATTAAATAATTAATAATAATTATAATATTTAATTAAAAGTAATTATTAATATTTCATAATAACAAAAATGATGTATTATTATCATATATAATTAATTTTTATAATAAATAATAATATTTAATAAGTAATAATAATTATTAAAAATCGTAATTAATAATAAATATTTATTATTATAATTAATAATTAAATAATAATATTTAATAATATTTAAAAAGTAATATTAATTATTAACAATAATAATTAAATAATAAGAATTAATTTAAAATAATTAATCAATAATAATTTTTTATTGTTAAATAATTAATAATGTTTATAATATTTAATTAAAAGTGATTATTAATATATCATAATAATAAAAATGATTATTATTATCATTAATAATTAATAATTAACAATAATTAGGTAACAATGTCTTATTAATACATAATATTAATTCAAATGTAAGGGCATTTTAGTCTTTTGACACGAATATATGCATGCATTAAGTTACTCATCCTTACTACACAACCAAACATCCATTACATAACACTACATAAACACTTAGGCATCCTTAACTTATGCAACCTCTTACTACACAAACAAACGGCCCCATATGCTTTTAATTGGGTTAGCAATTTGATAAATTGCCCTTTTAGACTTGTTTGTTTGTTACCGATGATTTAGTTGCACAGAATCTCCGCAGAGCGCATATTTAAATTGGTGGATTTTGAATAAGTATAGATACAGTCGTATACAAACACATATAAAGTGAAGAGTTGAAGACTACTAATATGTTTAGTCCCTTAACAACTACTTTGAAGTTTTCACACAAAAAAAAAAAAAAGGCTCCAGGAGAAAATATACTACTTTTACAGACATTTTTTAATATTAAGCCCAGGCAAGGCTGTAGACGTACCAGGTATAGATCCTTCAAGGTAAATCAATTGGATGTTTTAAAAAAAAAAAATTCACATGCGAAGGGGAAGCAATTTAATGAAATTATTTTTATTTGACAACCATAATAATTGTTTTTATGGTTATTGTTTTTTTAAAACTAAATAAGATTATAAATATTATTTATATAATTTGATTGTTTGTGTGTCAAATTTGATGTTATTTTAAAAATCATTCAGTCATTGATCAAGTTCCCAAAAAGTTAAACGGTTAATTATTTAATTTGTCTGATCCATGACTAATCGGTTTTCAAATTATATTAAATTTTGATACACGATCCATCTAAAATATAATAAAGTCATATCTGATTTACTTATGTATTTTTAAAATCATGTATAGGTTGACGTGGTTGACAAATTAGTTTATTGTCATAACGTATCCTGACTGTGAATCATAATTTCAAATATTGAATATATCAATTTGTTAACATCAAAATTTTTATATGTAATACATACGTATTAATTTGTGTGGATCATAATTTCAATATATGTATATAGAATAAATCAATTTGTTAACATCAAAATTTTTATATGTAATACATATGTGTTAATTAGCATTAGAGTTTAGGGTATTCAAATGAAGACCCAACGATATTATATCAGGTCGTGTCTCGGCGAAGCACTGAAAGCTTAGATGTAAAAATCAGAAAAAAAAAATAAAACAAAAATTCTGCCATTTGCTGTGGTGAATTGCACATATTTTCCCTGCAGCTAAATCCAACAACTATTATATTCTGAAAAATGTAAAACCTGAGGGTATAAACGGTTGGTGATAATCTTATTCTCATCTGATTTAAACAGTAGGGTAGGGCCACTTTGTCACTGTTTTAAATGACCATAAGGTAGTAAGGTTTCCAATTTTACAATAAAATAGAGGTAGAATTTCAATCTGATTGAACATGAATTTACTAATCTTTTTAGAAAGGAAACAAATGTCAATTTTCACAAAAGGGTCCCATAACATTGGCATATAATAACCATTCTTAAAAACAATTTGCAAATAAATATCATTAGACTTCATAAGGTAAATAAAAATAAATAGAAAAAAAAAAAGCTAAATGCAAATAATAAATGACTTCATGAGATGTAAACTTGCAACTCTCCTATTATCATTTTTCTTTATGAAAAATATGTACATGTTAATTTATCCAAATGGCTTATGTATTATGGCTCAACAAACCTCTACCAACTCTAAAACCTAGTACAATAGGTATCTACACATATGAAACTACTAATAATACCCCACTTCTCGTGAGTGACATTCATGTTATCTAAGACGAGACAAGAAATAGATCACAATTACATAAGTGCAGATGCTATTTCATCGTTATGTACACAAGAATAGAATATATCACACAAATAAATTAATTTTTGCTACTATGGGTGGGTTAATCTGTAGCTTATACAAGAAAAAAGTAGCAGCTGGACCAATTGGGCTTTAATTAAATCATTAGAGTCCCATCAATCTTCCTTTTTATTTTCTGGTTAGAAAAATAAATTGAGAGAGAGAAAACAAATCAGATATGATTATCTCCATTTCCAACTGAAAACTGAGAAGGTCAGGTTTGAAAAGGCGTTCATGCTGAACATGTAGGAGAATAACAGACCATGCTCAAATTATTTTTATGACCTGATGATCCCTTGTCTGAAAATCTGACGTCCTTCAGCTATTTATATGATGTTATCTACAGTATTAATTAAAATTCGTGTCCGATATAATTTGCGGTAATCTAAGTCGTTTGTTCGTTTACACTAAAATCTTATCGTTCTTTTTTTTATATATTCTTAAAATAAATTAAATATAGTCGTACCAATCATTAATATTAGTAAGATTTTTTAGGGCAGAAAGTTTATGTCAAGTTTATACAATGATTTTTTATGGAAGAAATTATTAATTTTGAACTTACAAATATTTTTCTATAAATTTTGACAAGTTCTTTAGACAGATTTTTTATATTTTACATTGAAAACTTTGACAAGTTTGACGAAATATATTAAATTATTCTTCAATCTAAAAAACATAGCGCAGCTACCATATCTAGTTTTAAATAAGAAAAGCTGACTCATAGATCCTCCTCTCATAATAAGTATCCGTTTGAATTTAAACCAAGACTTTTTAAAATTATCTCACCAATGTTATTTATAAGTTTTATAGATTATATTAATAAAATATCACAGTGCTACTATAATTTTTTTATAAATTCAATTGTTTAGTATTATCTTTTGTCTATTCTAAATAATCAAAGCAAATTGGGGATGAAAATATTCGTGGATGTAATATTTTTTGTTAACTTTTTTTTTTAAAAAAAAATCAGGTATATCTTTGGTAAAATTTATTACTCATAACCAAAATTCAGGTTCCTTGTTGAACTCATTATAATTCTTGTTTGTTGAAGCAAGGGAGATGCATGTATTTTTAGGAGCTGGAGATGAGGTGACTCCAAAGAGCATTACTTGTCGACTTGTGGATCACTTATAATTTTAATTAATATTACTAATTAATATATCCACCAGAAATCTTTTTGCCTACATTAGGCTTAGCTAAGCAAGATTCTCTCAAATATATATTACATATGAAAATATGCAGTTGGGTGTTGCCCCTAGGTTCATTGAATACTACAAACCTATATTAATTTAGTAGAGGTTATGTTATGTGAAATGAGGGCTCATTAATGTTATGGTCCCACAAGAAATAACTGATACCAAGGGTTGAAAATGAAAATTGTTAAGTCGTCATTAGGTGATAAGTTTTCGAGTTCGATTGTTTGATATTATTAGCAAACTGACATGAACAAAATATGGCAAGGATATTTTCTTAATTAAACTCAAGTATGCGAGGTTGGGAATTGATTTCACGGGGCTTTTTTTTTTTTGGGCCAAGGTCAAACACCATTTCCGTAAATAACATGTCTAACACATCCATACAAATATTTGAAAAAACGTAAATCTTTGTCGAAAATATCTTCACAATATGATGACAGAAGCATCTCAAAAAGTTTATGTTTAAGTTAATGAGTTTCTTATTCAATTTTGAGCGCTGCTAATTACCAAAACTATTTATCTGCAAGTTATGATTGCCAAATCAATAATCTGTCCTCTTTTTATTGAAGGCGTGCAAATCCATTAAAAATTTTCTAAATTGACAATAATTTTTAAATTGAGTAAAAGAAGATAAAAAAAGAAGAAAAAATAGACAAGTATTTAGCCGTATGAGTTTATTGCGTATCAAATATAATTCAATTTCTATATGATGATATTTCGTCAAAGAAAAGTTAAATTTGAAATAATGTAAATGAAGTCTATTGGACAATTAAACTTATGTTGAATTTCATCATTTTTTATATTAATGATTTATGATGTACATATAATACATATAATATTTAATGCTATATTTTAAACTTAACATTTTCTTCTTTAATATAGTTACTGATTTCAAGTTAAAATACTGACAATACTATTTGATATTTCTTTCTTGTTCTGCATATATGCATGCATCCGATCTTGTCAAAATCATATCAACATATTTTAAGGCTCCTACTCTGAAGACCCTTTAAGCATATACTCACATATGCAGAGAACCCACTTGCAGCTCTAATAAAATAACGCAAGTTGGAACTTTAGGGGCACCAAATTGATTAATTTATACTCGATAAATTACAATGACATCATCAAGTGAAAAATACATTCCCTACCCGTTTCCATCCCTAATGAAGCAAATTCCTAGATTAACCTCCTGCTACGTACATACAAATAAGGCAAATTTATTTAATTATTTTGAGCTATTAAACAAACAGTTCCAGTCCCTTTCCTCTCACTATCATTCACTCTCTGCACCTCCTTTTCTTACATTGTACAGAGTGTCTTTCAAAGAGAAAGACCAACAACCTAGTGCTTATCTAAATCTCAATCGACCAATTCGTCTGACCCATACCAAGGGGAGATGTCTGATACCGGTTCATCTGAGAAGAACACAATCCCTGCACCAAATTCTTGTTCTTCACTAGGAACATCACTAGGAATAGCAAAGGTTTCATCAATGAAACTCTTACACGAAAAATTTGCAGTGTATGTGTCGATCAGGCATTGCTGATCAATTGATTCTTCATTGAACACAACACTTGAGTCACTATCGGACGCACCATCTCTGTAAAACATTGCAGTGTTCATCTCTAATTTCACAGTCCTTGCTTGTGATGTCTCTAATTTGGATTGTAATTCTCTAATCTGAAATAAAGATGATTCAGAAATTAGCTTTTGAAAAAGCTGAAAACATTTGTTTGATAAATCAGTCTGAGGATGAAACTAGTTTCTGTGGCATGGAATTAAAACATGCCAACAAAGTAAAAGAAATCACATGCGCTTCTACAGACACCAGTGGTACTCAGTACCAGTCGGTAACAAATAACTGGCACCAAAGTATCTCATAAAAAATCTACTGTGCAAGGGTCCGTAGTCAGCACCTCAGTGATACTTTTTAAAGTCTTATGGAAGCAGATTGGGACTCCAAATTAAACCACAAGTTCGAGTGACATATTTCAGAGCACATCAGCCCGAACTCCACATTTTAATTAATTTCCATCTTAAATGATCTTGATTTTGCTATATTCCGTTGTATTAATTATACATATATACAAGAACCATATAAAATTTCAGATATAACAATTGAAGGTCTAATTAAGTTTCCAAGTCAACTATGTCAGACACTTCAACAAACAGAAAATATAATTTACCAATAGGTTCTTGACATACAAATCTTCTGTGTCTTTTTTTTTTTTGAAAAATGAAAAGTGCTTTGAAAATTTTCATTAAAAGATGCAAACTGATCAAGTACCTGAGCAGTAAGAGCATCCTTGTCACGACGAAGAGATTCACACTCGATCAATAGCTCATCATGCCGTCCTTTCAATGCGTTAAAGTCCCTCTCGAGTTGCTTGGTCTTGGATCGGGCACGCCGGTTCTGGAACCATACGGCCACCTGCCGTGGCTGAAGACCCAGGTCTTGGGCTAGCCGGGTCTTACGGTCTGGGTCTAGTTTGTTCTCCACTTCAAAGTGCTTCTCTAATGCACGAACCTGTTCCACACCCAGCCGTCGCTTTTTCTCTGCTGCTGTGAGGCCTATGGCGTCGTTGGTGTACTGCTCCTCATCTAGTTCTGTTTCTAAGTCTCCGGCCAAGGAAAATTTATCGTCACAGTGTATCGAGGGGAGACTGATGGCTTCTGTTAACAAAATAACAACAATTGTGTGAGAAGAAACAGAGAAAATACCAAGAACAAAAAAAGAGTAAGTGAGGTGTGTTGTATAGACCTGGTATGGTGTTACAGTTGCTGTTTGGCCTCTTCATTGGAGAGATGTCAAGAGGGATGAGGGAGGGGAATAGAGTTTAGTTTCTCTTCTTGGTTTTTGGCAACTAACAATTCTTTGTCAGATAGAAGACATGAAGAGATAGAGAGCTCTTCTAAGAGAGAATTGTTCCTGTATGATACTTGAATCTATAATAAATCTACAAAGGTAGAAAGGGAGAGAACAGGGACCGGTGGGAATCCAACAGTGCTCATATAAGACAAGTCAGTGTTTTGGGAGGCGAAGGGGTCTGGACGTCTGGTTGTGTTAAGTGGAGGCAAACTTGAAAGATAACTTAGGTTTTATGCGGCTAATTGGCATGGTGTAAATTTGATGCGTTACTCAACTATACTCATTATCAAATGAAATGATCTATCATTGTTAATTTTACCTCGATATAATATTAAATTTGTTTATTATCCAAAACAGATTTGGAATATGCTTTCAGGATCTGCCAACAACTTAATTTGTATAGAAGTTAACGGTGTCCAATACGGTGGATGATTTCACCTTGACACTGACAACAACATAGCAAGCTATATTAAGGTCATCACAATTAATCTGAAAATGAACTTTAATGTACAACTGTTACAAATAAGAAGTTCACTTAAGATAGAAACCGAAAAACTGGATAAGTATTAAAAAGAAATAAAATAACCTGGATTTTAAAATCTAAACCAAGGGATATGTAGCATAAATTTAAGAACAAATTGACAGGCCTTGTGTTATTTAAACTTCGATTGCAGTCCTTCTTATTTAATTACTCCAGGTGTTTAATTAGTGGATATGACCAAAGCCTCGAAGCAAAGATCTTTTTTATTAAATATTTATGCCAACAAGCTTCGATCCCAAAATAGCAAAAAAAAAAATTAATAAATCCTTTTCAAGTGCATTTATGCTGCTCTTGCTACCAACAAGAAAAATAATCAGATACCTTGCGTATTCTCATGCAATCCTTCGAATTGAATATCATGCTGATAAACTAAAATGATAATTTTATGCCTTAAACTTTCTGGTTACACTTTTTTTCATTACTATTTTACAATTTAAATGGCCTTGTTTTTTTTTTTTTTTTTTTTTTTTTTTTTTTTTTTGAACAAGAGCTCCCAAGCATGGGAACCCAAGTTTTCATTAATAAAATAACCAAGTACAATCCAGAAAAAAAAAAAAAAAAAAAAAAAAAAAAAAAAAAAAAAAAAAAAAAAACAACTAAGAGCTCCTTAAGGGAACAACTCTTAGTATCTAAGGTTCAAGTATCAGTAACAGACTAGCAAAGCAAAAGCAGAACAGCATACACACCGAGTTTACAAATAACAGTCAGCAAACATAAAATGAGAACTAAGTTGTGAGCTGAGGATGTGTCTTGAGTTGAAAAAAAATGTCAATTTAGATCAACGGTTTTGAACTACTACATCATTGAGTTGTCTATTTCAGTTTTTTTTTTTTTTAAATTCGTTTTATATCCGAACAGAGTTGTAATATAAGTGAAGTGAGCTAGTTAAATGTACAAGACATATATATGTTAGTGCCATTATTTATTTATTTATATTTGTTGTCCTTATACAAAACAAAATAAAAACATAAGAAATTGTTGCCGGATGTAGGAGATAAAGTGATTAAAGTTCTAAAGTATACTTCCATTTTTCAATATTATTTTCTTTTATCTGAAAGGATGCTTAATTTTTATAATTACTAGTGTTGTAGATTGTTAACTGTAGAATTTGGACAGAATGAGAAATTAAGGATTGAATTAGAGTAAATTACAATTACTCTGCTCTTACTTACAAAGGAGTGAAAATGAAAATGTTTTAAAAAAATAAACAAATTTATTTTATTTTTTTTTTGTTTTCATCCATTATAACGTGTATTTAATGCCAGTACAACAGCTTTAATAAAGGACTCAAACAAACTAATCTAAACCTCTGTTTGCTAATAGCACCTAATATCTAGAGTGAAAGGCCACATGTTTGAAATATGGATATAGTTCTTATGGACCCCGATCTGGTGTAGCGCTACACAGCTTGTAGCGCACCCAGAGCCGTTCGATTTTGATCGGGCGGTTCATTTTTTTCGGGCCTATCAATCTGGTACTATTCACGGGGCTCCCTTATCCATTAGATCAAAATCGGACGGCCCGTGCTTTTTCTCTCTCTGCGCTACAACTGGTGTCGCGCGACACCAGATTTGGATTCTAGTTCTTATTGATATTTAATTTAAAAATAAATTAAGACTTGACTCTCAATTTATCTATATAAAATAATACGTAATACTAACCAGCTTTTAATAGATAAAGCTAAATTGTTTTATAATGTAATTATTTAATAAAGGTGTCACAATTTCCTCAAAATGTTTTTGCCATGAATATATGATTATTTTAGCTTTGTTTTTACTTATTTTTCTCTCTCTGTTCCGTGCTCACTGCTGAAATGATCCAAGACACGGTAGGCTTCGGTTATACGCTACTATTCGTGTATGTTATTTTGGGGACCAAAACCGGACTACTCTAGCATAAGTTTGGCAATTTCACGGACTCGGTACCAAATTAGCAATATCCCGCTTGGCTGCTTCTTGTAACTTTTTAACTCCTATCGCTGCCACAATATTTATATCTTCATATGTTGCTATGCATTTTTAATCTTAAAAAAAATAAAAGGGCTGCAAGTTTCCATAGTTTAATACAAGTCACAGTACCGTGACAAGACTTTGTAGTCAAGAGCTTGCCCTAGATTTGTAAAATATACACTAACTGTTGATGAGATTTGTGCTCTTTTCTAAAGTTATTTGTTAAAAATTTGAAAATTAGGCATAGTGGCCGAGAAAATTTAAATCCCACACATATCAAAGCCTAGTTCAAAATATGATATCACTGTGACATAATCCATAATCAGGTGTAGAATTTCTATATTCTTTCTGCCCATAGGCTTATGCTTAATTAGACGGTCTATTTCAATAAACTTTTTGGAACTCATGAGTTATAAATGTGTACCCAAAAGAAAAAAATTCTAAGAAAACTCAGCTGTCAATTTTGCGTTAATCAGACCTTTGGCTATTAATGCATTCATAGGATAATTCATCAGATTCCTCTCAATTTATTTAATTTTCTTACTCTAATGCTTACCAATTATATCTATTCCCCTTTTTTAAATATTTAAATATTTATTAGAGTTCTGAAATCCAAATGAAAAAAAGTGAAGATTTTCGTCCTGTTGAGACCTGAGACATCTCAATCGAAAAAAAGCCAAACAAAAATGGCAATCTCATAAAAAAAAAAAAAGTAAAATTCAATTGCATCCAGATTTGGAACTATGTGCAATTCGACCAAACCACAGAGACTTGCTTATCCTTGGCTAGGGCCTATGATAGTGATTTCATTTTCTATTTTCCAATTTCATGAAATAGCCTAGCTAGGAGAGTGACGTGCGACATTAATTTTCTTCCCCACCTCTGTAGTATGATTTTATATGAATTCATTGGTTGTCAATGTGACCCAACAATTCGAAGAATTAAAAAAGTATGTGCGTGTTATTAGAAATATAAGTTAAAGATTAAAAAGTGTTAAAATGAACGTCACTACTCCATTATGTCAACAACGAGCTTAATACAAGCGGATTATTTGGTGCCAGAGCCAGCGTCACAGCAAACTATTATTTCGGTAGGATCAATTGCTACTCGCTAGATAACTTCAATTTAAATCACAATAAATTCTTTCCAAATATGGTGACATAAGTTACCTATGCTCCCAAGAAAGAGAGAGAGAGAGAGAGAGAGAGAGAAAAAAAAAAAAAAAAAAAAAAAAAAAAAAAAAAAGGAGAGAGGGAGAGATTAAGTTGGTAAGATTATCATAGAGAAAAATTGAAAAAAAAAAAAAATCCCGACTAAGAAGTAAGAACAGCTTAAAATTCAAAATTACCATTCCATAATCATTTGGATGCATGGCATGATTATGTTATTATCCAATGTAAATTGTCCGGTCCAAATTAATAAATCTAAATTTGCACATTTTTACTCCACAGGTGAAATTTTTATTTGATCCGAGGAAACAAATAAAAATAAGAAAATGACAGCGGGTCTGAAATCTTTGCTAGTTGCATATATTGCCTAAAAGAGATTTACAACACTGAGCACAAACACAGAGACTTTTCCACAGCAGCAGTAGATAGAAAGGAATCTATCTATTAAATGTGATGTCCATCAAAATTTTTCTGAAAAGGAACTAGAGTGATAGGTGGTAACTGGTAAAAAAGTCTGAAAGTAAAAAAAGTATGAGTTGAATGGATTGAAAGGGACTTGTCTGGAGATAGCCAATAGGTTCCCACTAAACAAGGAGTCGGAAAAAGCCAAGCAAAACCCAAACTAGAAACTGGAATTACATGCAACAACAGTTCACACCAACATATCATATGCCATGCATGCGCACAAGATTTACGGCTCAAAACCAGGACACAGGATCGATTACGACTTCTTGCTTTGGAATTTTGTTTTCATGGGTCCGTGTCAGCCGTTTGATCTTTGTACTGCCATGTTTAATCTCATCAATTAAGCTACATTGTTTCATTTGCTGAAATTGATTGGTCCAAAAGTTAGAGCAGGTACGTGCTAACCTACAAGAGCCAATGGGAGGTAAACGATAAGTTGATATTGAAAGAGAAAAAGGTAAAGAAATAAATTGTAAAGGAAGAAAAAGAAACAAAAGAAGAGTGAGGAAGAAACAAGACAGTACTGTGGATCAATAGTATTGGTCCAAAAGCTTGTTTCACATTTAGGCTGTGCTAAACTTCTTGTTTCTTTTTGGGTTTCTAGCTCTGCTTATAAATTCAAAGGCTGACAATGATAACATGTAGAGATGAAGCCCAATTTAGTCAATAATCAATTGGATGTGACCCAATAAAGCCCATGATGATTTATTTTTCTAATCAATCCCTGCCGCTTCCCCTTCTTTTCTATAGGTCAATTTAACGGTACTTCTAATTGTAAAGAGGTGGTCTGTGTTTAGTATTATTTGCTAATATAACTGCGATCATAGCAGTCCGTCAAATAATTATCTATACTGTTGTGGCATAAACTATTAGGCGCATTTTAAGGATCCTTTGTCGGTAACTTTAAAGCCTCGAAATCAGTATTGAAACCTGAATTATAATGGGTCTTTTTATTCTTAACAAAACTTTAGCTCATGAAACAAGTTTAACATAAGCCAGTTCTTATGGGGAATGGATTCAGACGCACATGATTCATGCTTCAACGGATAAAGGCCGGAAGGCCCAGCTGATATGTTTGTAGCACATGATCTGTGGCAACCGAGCTAGGAGTCGGATCCTCTGGACGTTTTTTTTAAACGTCCAGTGGTAGTTTTTGATCGGAGCCGTCCGATTTAATCTCGACGGTTCATTTTTTTCGGGCCAATATTTTTTTCGGGTGTGGTGGAATGCACGAGACTCCTTTGTAGCCGTTGAGATTAAATCAGACGGTCCAGATCCAAGGACGTCCACCAAACGTCCAGAGGATCTCGTTCCGAGCGATGACAAAACACAAGCGGGTTTGTAGGGAATCCTGATCTGGTGTCACGCGACAGCGCGCTACACGTTTTTTCAGCCATTCGATTTTTATCGGGCGGTTTATTTTTTTCGGGCCTATTAGATTCACGGGGCTCCCTTATCCATCAGATTCAGATCAGACGGTCCACGTCGCGCGCTACACGCTCTGTCGCGCGACAGCGGATTTGATTTCATTTGTAGGCCTGGATTATTGATTATACATGTGGGCTCTTATTGCTAGAGACCATTCTCATATACTTTCCCTTCCCACACATAACACCTAAATTAGACAATTAGTTCTGAATCTGCTGTGTTCAAACCTTCTAAAGTTATGCACATGATATCACTACCGAAGCACATGTAGACAGATTCAGTTCCATTGTGTAAATCCAAGTAAACAAATTTTGGATTTTGGAATCAACATCTTCTAAAAATATGACAATATTAGCTATTGGTGTTAGAACTTAGAGGTGATTTTTTTTTTTTTTGAAGGTAATCTTATTACGATTCATACGATGAATCAAATAAACTAATTGATACGCTATTAGGGGTAAAACTATATTTATCAAGAATGTGCAGATTAAGACTATATCACAATAAACACATGTTATACAATGAAAACTTAAATCTGTATAGAAGTGTAAACATTATTTCATTGTGTCCGCAGTTTGGTGAACCTAAATTATAGCGTTCTAATAAATTTACAAGTATAAAAGCAATAAAAAAAATCCACATTTGAGAAAGCAAAAATATAAAAAATGATTTTAAATAGAATTGATATTATTAATAAAAAAAAGAAATCTATCAATTGTGCGCTATATTCATTGGTACATGAATTGAATTAATGCTAGAATCAAGCATATAAGATGTCAAAACATGATCAAATGACTGATTCGTACCACTCAATAAATTATCTATATTAAAAAATCTCCTTGAAATTCAAATTATATATATTAAAAAAAAAATTAACTGTTTTTTTTTTTTCAAAATTGGAGGGTCCATAACTTTTTCGATTGAGAATATTCTAAAATTCCAAACTAAAATAGTGCAAAAATTTGAAAAAAAAAATGAAATTTGATCTCCATGGAGATTTTATTATGGTAAATAATTTGAGTGATTTGGATCAACCATTCTTATCTCAAAATTTGATATTTCATCATATTGGACGAGTGTACGTTGGAAACATGTTAGACTCCACCCACTCTCGAATGAATTTATGTATGTAGTTATAATTGTGATGACACGTTATGCAATTCATCCAATTTAATTCAAAAGATGTGTTTCAATAATACCACAAGTTATCACAATTTTATCATTTTATTTATATTTTAAAATTAAAAATTGAAGCATCGAATCCCAACCATCGATCTTTATCATTATACATTTCAATGTGTTTTTGTAATCATGAATACTCATCACTGCATAAGATCTCTCTTGCCTAAAGTCAGTGACCATCGACACAATAAATTTTCCACAAAATGCTACATCAGATCCAAAATAGTTAGGCACAGTAGTAGTCTGCAACATCAGTACAGACTTACAGTATGAACAATTGAACATGGTCTGGCCTCCAATCAGGGACCAACATGTGGATAATAGAATCAACATTAAATATATCAGCCATCTGTCAGGTTACTTAGCTGTGACCGTTCTGGGGTAGGCCTAAACCCATGTTTAAAAATTGAAAAAGGACAAGGACACCCAACGGCTAGCTGGACCGTTTCCTACTTGCCTTTCCCTTTTCTTTATTTCACGTTCTCTGACAAAGCACGCCGAATCCCCAACGATTATGTCTCGGAATTACACGGCCGTTGATTGAGGATCCAACGGTTGTTTTATGGTAAAGAAGTCAATAGAGACGTTGGAAGGTTTTACTCTCCGACTCCTTCCAAACGAGGCAACGCGTCAAAATTTCATGGAAAATAGAAACCGTGTGATTTGAACCTTCTTTGCCTCGTTGAGAATATGACGCGTTAAGGTATTGTGTGAATAGTTTTGCACTTGACTGACCAACCGGCCAATTGCCCCATACTTAAGAAAAGTGAATGTTTGGAAACTTTTGACTAAATAATAGAATATTATTGACTTTAATATAGAAAATTCTGTATTGGGTGGTGTAGCATTATTCGAGAAAATTTTATTTGTTGACAAATTTAGTTGGACTCTTTATGGTAAATAAATTGTATTTATTTAGTAAATTTCTAACATTATGTTTCGTTTGCTTTTAATTCAACCATTTTATCTCCCAAAATAGCTACATCTTCTTAATTTCACTTAAATAGAATTTATTGATTAATCTTTTTATTTTATTTTATGTTTTCGTTAATTTAACAATTTTTGCTCTTAAAATAGCTTCTCCTTTTTTTTATTTGACTATAGAGATATAACTTCTAACCTAAGCAAAATCATGTTTACAAATAAACATTTAAAAGTAGAAAAAATAACTCTGTACAATTCCTATCTACAGTAGAAAAAAGCAAAAATTACAGAACATGGGCAAAGCATATCTTTATAACGGCTAACAACGGCTAATAGAAATAAATTATAATACTTTTATCTAAAAATAATATTATTTTTTGCCTTTTCCAATCATACCCCTGCCCCACCACCGCCTTATATTTTCCTATATAAACACCAACCCCAACTCTGTTCTCTCCAACCTGAAAACAAAACGCCAAAACACCAAAACAGAGAAACCATTTTTTCTAGTCTCTCTGTTTTTTCTTCCCTTCTACAGCTTTACATCTTTTAAACCTCTCAAACAAGCTCAGAAATGGCCATCTCTTCTCTTCGCCTCCCAATCTTCGTTCTCCTCATCGCCTCTCTCACTCTCATCTCAGCCCAAGCGCCACACTCTGCCCCTGTACCATCACCATCTCGTAAATTGACTCCTCTACCAGCACCGAAAGCTTCTCCTCCCTCCAGATTCGCCCCGGCTTCATCTCCACCATCACCGCCAGCAAGCATGACCCCATCAGAGGCTCCCGCTGCCAGCCCCGGTGACTCAGCAGCTGCCTCTGCTCCTTACATCTCCACCCCTCCTGCCGCAGCCCCCGCTGCCAATGGTGCTTCCTCCTCTGTTGTGAGCTTGATTGGTCTAGCTGGTGCTCTTTTGGTGGCATTTGTTTCTTTTTAGAGGAATCAGATCCTAGATCATTCGTTTATTCTTTTTCAAATTTTGCAATAGCAGTTTATTTATTTATTTAGTATTAGTACGTTTATTAGCCGTGATAGAGCTATTCTTTTGTAGCTGCTGCGCTATGACTTATGAGATGTCACCTTCTATTACTTAGATTTTATTATAGAAATTAATAATATTAAATTCTTTAATTACTGTTGTTCTTTTTATTTTACTATTATTGCCATTTTTTTGGTTTGTTTAAATTTGTTCTCATAATACTCATATCAGCAGGAAATACCTTCAATTTTCTACTAATCGCTATTCTAAGGCAGAAAATTTCACAGAAAGACAAGATATCTTTAAATTGTAGTGACCACAATGTTCTTAAAACAGCAAAAGGTCATCAATTTTTTAAGTTCCTAAATACTGGAATGCAGAGTATATAATAATGTAAATAAGATTAATTAATTTATAACAAATTAAATAGAAAAAAAATAAATGTAAAATGACTTCTGACATTTTGCTAAGAAATTAAACGACTGAGAGTTACAGATAACTTAAAAACACTATGGGGTTAAAGCATGATAAATAAATTCTGAATCATCGACCGATATGAACTTATCAGATAAAATTTTGCTATCCCGAGCAATCTTAACCCGAGCTCATATAGAATAAATTGAAACTACTATTATTAGTAAACCAGGAACGCTTTACATGGTCACCTCTTAATAACAGTATAAGTTTTTTTTTTTTTCCCCTTTGTATTGCTTACCTGATAATTATCTTCCATAATAAATTTTAGTGTAAATTTGTGATCTAATTTGAAAAAGAAAATTCTAGCATGATGCCCTGTTCTAGGGAAAACCCAACTCTCCGCAACATGCTTACCATTATCAGAACTTTACATTGTTTTATACTATAGCAGCAATTCTTGATGATGAAAAACAATTCAGATTTAAGTACTAAACTATTCACTGTTTTGGAAATAATCTGTCTTCAATAGTAAATCCCATCCTAGAAACCCCAACCAAGCAGCGCATATAGTGTTGTTGCATTTTTACAATCAGGGACTGGGATCCTCAGCAGAGCCGTTCATCTTTTTTATTAATAATAAAATTTTTTTAAATTCAAATGACGAATCCAAACCGTTCATTTTGTTGAATTTTACGGGCGATGCATTTTCATATAAGTTTTATAAAATTTGGGATTGATTTGATACTTGATTAAGTGCTTTAATTATGAACGTATTAGAATTAATCAAACCAGGTTCGTTCATTTGTTAATCACTCAATCAAATATCAAATCAATCCCAAATTTTATAAAATTTATATGAAAACGCATCGCTCGTAAAATTCAACAAGATGAACGGTTTGGATTCGTCATTTGAATTTTAAAAAAAATTATTATTAATAAAAAAGATGAACGACTGTTGAGGATCCCGGTACTTACAATCAGGAGTTCTTTTTTTTTTATTACTTGACAGAAGCTGTCAAGGATTTTTTTAACAATCAGGAGTTGATTATATTAAACCTTCAATTATTATTATCTGTTGTTTGTTTTAACTGTATTCATAGAAGGAAAATTTAGACAATAAGATTTTGGCGGTAAAAGTTTCTTTGGAATATAATCTTTCCGTTTTGATAGTATCCAAAAGTATGCAATATTTTGACTAAATAAACTTGTCTTTTATGTATAGGGTAATAACTAAATTTTTCAACATTTCTAAAATTTCATTCTTAGTTTAAAATCGGAATGGCTTTTCATCATCCCATCATCCTCTAGAATCTTCATTAATTATCCAGCGCCCTCATTAATAGAAGTCCAGGGGATGATAAAATCTAGTGATGAAATCCAACATAATTAACGTGTTTTCCAATTTTTGTCTATCATCCCACATCCCTGCACGCATTTTCAAAGGAAATTTGAAATTAATATATATAAATGTTGAAGTTAATATATATAACTGTTGAAGTTAATATGTATAAATGTTATATATATATAACTGTTATATATATAACAGTTAATATATATTAACCGTTATATATATATAATTATTGAAGTTAATATATATAAATGTTGAAGTTAATTTATATAATTGTTGAAGTTAATATGTATAAATGTTGAAGTTGATATATATAAATGTTGAAGTTAATATATAACTGTTGAAGTTAATTTATAACTGTTGAAGTTAGTATTGTAACTATTGAAGTTAATATCGTAACTATTGAAGGGAGCGAAACAGAAAGGCGGAAAACGGAAACAGAGGAGCAGAGGTTGAGCGTTGGATTTCTAAAAACGGAAACAGAGGGATTGAGGGAGTAAATAGCGCTGGATGGGGATTCACGCGTTTTCTGTCATTAATGAAGTATTATCCTCATTAATGACTATTATTCTCAGGGGATGATGGAGATGATGAATATTGGGGATGATCCTTATCAGCCCTGGTTTAAAATGTATGAATCCTTATTTCCATCTAGAAGAATACCAGAAAAGTTTCGCTAATTCGCTCTTTATTTTAATTACAATTTTGAGCCTACCCAATTTGTTTGAGACAAAAGACTTAGTTGTTGTTGTTGTATTTTAATTACAATTTTGATGTTTGAATCCATTATTGTTAATTCTTCTTGATTGAGGATACAGTTAGTTAATCAGTATATCTAAACAATCTGTAAAGTATACATTATAGGAAACGGCTAATCAGTAGCTGTCAATTAATCATGCTGTCAGCTGATACAAATTGTTGTATTTTAATCGCCTCTCTCCATGAACCATCACCAAACCAGGTATCCTACTTATAAATACAACACCTATACAACATCCTCACATCAGCCAAGTATACGCACTATTAGCCTCAACTCCCCATTTCATAGTTCATACATTAAAAAAACTAGAAACAAGGAAAATGGCAAGTGCTTCCATCAAATTCTCAGTATTTACTCTCCTCATTTCATCACTATTTCTAAGCTCTTTTGCACAAGCACCAGGTGCTGCTCCTATACCGGCTCCCAAGCCATCCCCAGTCCCAGTTCCAGTCCCATCTCCTAAAATTGCGCCTGTTCCAGCACCTGTACCAGTCTCATCCCCACCACCTGCTACATCCCCTGCTCCAGTTCCAGCAAGCTCATCTCCTCTCACCTCGCCTCCGGCCCCAGCACCAGCTACACCATCAGAGGCACCGGCTGCAATTGCTCCTTCTGCTATCTCCTTCCCTCCTGCCGAGCCACCGACTTTGTCGGGCTCCACCATGCCGACTGTTAGTTTGATTGGGGTTGTCAGTGCCCTTCTTGTCTTTCTGTTATAGAGAGGTCAAGATTTGAAGATGAAAGAATGAAATATTATTTTTTGATTATTATTATTATTATTATTATTTTGTGATCCTGTAATTGTTGTCAAAACATGTCATGATTCTTCCTTGTTAATAGAAATTCTTTTGCTCATATCTTTTTAGAATTTAGAATTGATACTTCAAAAAACATTTATTTTGAATGTTTGGTTTTTACACTCTTTTCATTTTGGCCCCCTAACGAAATCCAGAGAAAGCGTGTTTATTTATGGGAATTTTCACGACTTTAGCCCCACTTTTTATCATTTTGTTTATTGTAATTAGGACAATACTTATTATTCAAGCTGAATGTAAATTTGACAATAATCATAAAAAGTTCTTAATTTAAAAACCGACATTTAAAACGTGATATACGATGCATCTATATAAAAAATGATGAAATTTAATAGAACTTTTTATTGTTTATAAATAAAACTTGAATTTAGAACAATTCATATTTAACTGTATTTGTTGAAACAAATGATACTTAAAAGTATACAAAATTTTATATATAATCAACTTATGAAATAAGACTCAATTTTTTTTTAGGAAAAAGAACTTAAAATAAATAATAGGCCAAGAGAATGTCTCATGCTGTGCCACAGAATTAAGAACAGTTTTTCAACTAGATATCGCAGTAATCATCCTGATAAATAAAAAGTTGTTTTGGTTCCTATTTGTCAAGACTGCTTAATTGTACCCATCAGTGAGGCATGCATTTTAGAACGCTATCTGGTCCGTCCGATGTCCATCATTTCCAGCTCGCCGAAGAACGAAATTAATTTGTTCAAATGCCGATGGTAATTATGTCATCCTACGTCATGTATGAACAATAAGTTGGCCGCCCTAATTGAAGCAGGCAAGCAGCTATCATGCTAGTCAATTAAAATAAAATGAATTTAATTGCCCGTCTAATATGGACAATAAGAATGTGTCAAATAAATTAATACAGATTATAGCACAAATGTTTACCATCAAATCTTGATTAAAATTTTTAAATATCGACAAAGGCTTCCTTAAATGATAATATTTGAATTTAAAAAACAAAAAAGCAGACCGGTTTCATCGCACTCGCATAATAATAAAGGTATCATATTATGAATAGTAGGTGTTTAGACTAAATTTTTATTTTATTGTGATACTTTAGTATTATGTAGTAATTTTTCAAATATCAGGTCATATTTTAAAAATTTGATTTAATATACTTCAAAAGCTAGATGTTGATATTTTAACCAAAAGTATAAAGTATTTATACATTAGTATTTCAGCGTGGATACTTCATGTCTAATATGTAATTATCATTTGCTTTGAATTTCCACCTCTAAAACAATCATGATGCTCGAAAAAAAGTAATTAATGCGGTTATTTCCGTGACTTTTGTTAATTCCCTGACTACAGGTGGAACAGATCAACAAATGCAGAGAAAAAAATAATAAATAAATTAAAATTTAAATAATGGTATACGCGGTGGGGCTCCGACTCCGAGTCAACAATCTGGCAATTGGTTGGTAAATGATATTGAATTTATACTCTTATACTGGAAAGGTCGGTCATGACACATGAAAACGAGCAGCAGGTTGGCAGCACTCAATTCTAATCCATCATTGATTTAATGACACGCTTGACCAACTCAAGCTTGCTAGTTTTGGCACCTTTGCAACAATGTACCAAACTTCTTACCTGTTCAAATTCTTCGCAATTATAAATGGTATAAAAGGGCTAATAATACGCGTCCACATTTGCTGTCATTGTTGAAGAATTGTTCCTTAAGATGCTATAATGTGCCATTTAAGTATGAAAAATAAAGTTTTGATGATGTAATCTGAATTCGGATCTAAAAAAAAAAAAAAAAATGATTGAAATTGTGTTGTTTTGTAAGTTACGATTATTTCGACCAAAATCTTTTGTGGTTCAAATAATTTAATATTCAATATCCAAAATATCGACCCAACATATATATATATATATTGTAAATAAAAAAATTTAAAAATTGAATTTACATTTTTTAAATTTTAAACAAAAAATTTCAAAATAGAGAAAAAGTAAAATTTGAGCATAAAAAAAAGAAATCTAACAAAAATCCAAAATATAGCAACAAGTACAACAATAGTATAATTCTATTTTCTATAACATTTAACATAAAATTAACATTTGGTGCATTCTAGATATACTTTCTAATGTTTAAAAAAAAATTTAAATATAGACCGTTTGCATTCAGTCCAAACGCTAACATTATGCCGGAAATTTTGTTTGAAAGAAAAAAATTGTTGATATAACTATAGGATCACCTCAAGTTCTTTTTTAAACTGAGAGATAACAGTTGCTTTGTCTTGAATTTTGAGCAATGTGTGTTACTAAGAAACTTAATTGAGAAGAACAAGGTCAAATTTGTTTATTGGGATTGATACTAATCGCCAAATAATGCTTAATTGTCACTAGGCAAAAGACACACAATAAAAAGACTAGAATTTTCAAGGCTCTTCTTTCTTGATAAATATTATACACCTGACATCTATTAAAAATGCATTTATAACTCAAAATAAATAAAAAGTACACTATCAAAACGAATAAAATTAGTAAAATCAATTCCAAAAGGTTCTTTTTTTGGGAATGAGCTAAGTTCCTAGTTCCTATTCAGTCTGACTGTTCCCATTACTCATCCAACTCAAAAGATGAAAAGAAAGGAAACAAAATGGCGTAAAGAATTTTATAATCTGAAAAAAGTGTCCAACGGCTAATAGCTGTCACAGTCACATTTGCAAGCTGTCAATTATTATTAATATAATTATATTAGCCAATATGCATCAATCAAGCATCACTGCATCAGGCATCCTGACCCGTTCCTCTTCCCTTTCCTATATAAGCTCCAGAACTCCTCACTCCCTCTCACACCAATTCTCACATCTTCTCTGCTCTCTACACTTAAATCAAAACACAAACAATTCCTCAATCCTCTATTCTCATATCAAATTACAATTAAAATGGCGATCTCATCTATCCGCATCCCAATCGTCGCTCTTTTCCTCGCCTCGCTGTCTCTAATCTCCGCACAGGCACCCGGTGCTGCACCGATCCCGGCCCCCAAATCAGCTCCAGTTCCCTCTCCAGTTCCCAAAGCCGCACCGGTTCCAGCACCAGTACCGGTCGCTTCACCTCCAGTTCTGACACCAGCACCAGTGCCGAGCGCTTTGTCTCCTCTTGCCTCACCACCGGCACCACCAACTGCCACCCCAACTGAGGCACCGACTCCTGCTGCTGCTGTCCCTCCTTCATCTGTCATCTCCTCCCCTCCTGCCGAGGCACCAACTCAATCCAGCGGCGTCGCCCCTGTCGTTAGCTTGATTGGTGTAGCTGGTGCAGTTTTGCTTGCCATGGCTTTCTAGAGAGGGATGTATTTGATCGGAGGAATTTAATTCTTTATATTCGTTCTGTGTTTATAACTTTTATTTTGTTTCATATTGAACCTGGGCTGATCGATGTTACATTATTATACCGATATATAATTAAGTTATTTTTCTCGTATTTGTTTATTTTTTATATTTCTAATTTATCTGGTAAACATGATCATAGAATTAAGTCAATAACTCTAATTTAAACCTTTTGAAAGCAAATGTTAACTCTAACTCTTCACCAAAAAAAAAATGTTTACTTACTTGCTAGTGGTGAATTTCCAAACTGGTGATCGGTCTACCAAAAAAAAAAAATCGGTCTGGAAAAAAAAGATTTCACATGGGTTAGTACGAGATGGGTCCCGCCAGAAGATCACATGGAATGTGACTTCATTGGAAGGGTTCACTCGTTTGGGACTGGACCCCACATTGTGTGTGGTGGACATGGCAACTTGCGCAGTTGCCTTGGCCCTATTATGTTCGGAACCATCATGGTAGTAGATCAGTTACCACGACCACTTTTGACTCGTTTGCAAAGAACCATCATGGTAGATCAGTTACCACGACCACTTTTGACTCGTTTGTTAAGAATTTTGTCGAGTTCGATTTTTCATTATTATTTTATTTTTTTGGCGAGAAGACGAATTCGAATTTGGCATCTGAGATGGGCAAGTCGAATTGGACTTGACTATAATTTTAACATGAAATATGTTACTTAATATAGAATAATTTATCGTAAATATTTAATTATAGTTATGTATATAATAGTAAAATACACAAGAAAATCTAAGCCGCCATTTCATTAAATCAATAGAAATATATTACAAGATGAAAGTTAAATAATTTACGTTGTAAAAAAAAATAATAGTATAGTAATAGTACAGCAGGATTTTTAAATTTTGACGACCGTTAAAAGTAAAAAGTTGTTAAAAATAATACTATATGTGCTTATCGTATATATGGAAAAATAATTTTGTTTATCCATATCAAATGAGTTGAATTTCATCTCGATTCATACTGTATAGAAATCAAACAACACTGAAATTTTAATAAAAAAAAAAAATCATATTATAAGACTGATGATATCTAGCTCCTACCTAGTAATCGAAAAAAAAGAAAGAAAAAAGACAGATGACTTATATCAAGTTTTTTCATTCTACATATTTATTTATGTCACTTGATTTAAGATGCCGTTATCAAAATTATTATTCCAATTAATAGTAACGACAACAATAATAGCCATGAATCGAGGTACTGGATTGATTAGCAGATTTCGGATTCCGGATGGATTTGATCATGCATTGTTCATATGCCCTTTGTAGACAAACCACAAAGAAAATCCAGTTTTGCGTTTATCTACAGAGGTAGTGTTCTAAAAAAAAAGCACGGAGTGTCTGAACACGACACGGTATGGCACAGCACGAATGCGACACAACACGGTAAAATATGAACACAGACACGTCACGAGAACTTAGGCGTGTCGTATCCGACTTTGATGAATAGACACGACACGACACGACATGTGAATTTTCAGGACACGACACAACACGAAACACGGCACGACACGGATACCATAAAATCCAAGAGACACAACAAGTTTATAATGATGGTTAAAAATATTAAATTTTATAAAATAATAAGAAAATTCGTATATTATCTATTTTTTCAGATAATTTTATAATTTGAATTTCAAATTCATCCCTAAATATAAGCATATGACTATATTTTATGAAATTCAAACGTATTCAAACACGACACGACATGACACGTGTAAAAAAAAATACGGCACGAGGACACGAGACGTGTCATATCCTTAGGCGTGCCGTGTCCATCCATTAGAATTAGACACGGCACGGCACGACACGTGAAACATTTAAACACGGCACGGCACGACACGACAAATGATCCGGACACGACGTGTTTAACACGACACGAATTTAGAACACTATATAGAGGAGTGGTTGAACGATAGGAATCGCTCATAAAAAAATGTGAATATGACCTTAATTTCCTTTTTTGTACAGGGAAAAAAATATCGATTCCAGAAATTGAGCAATTTTCGAGAAATTCTTTTTTTTTTTTAAAAAAAAAAAGGCCAAGTCGCTTTAAATAAAAACGGAACACAACGGTCACGTACAACTTAAAAACAAAAATAATGAAAGCACCTAAAAAGATTAAACCTATTGGAGAAAATCTGAACCTGTGCATTTCAAAACTTTGCAGCATTATCCTAGTCTCCTTTAAAAAAAGAAATGTAAAAATTCAATACGACATTATACATATAATTAATTAACATTGGATAATGAAAACAATGTATTCATATTATAATTATTATTTTACACTGATATGCTAATTTTTCTTTTTTGAAGGCGCTTACTGATATGCTATAATAACATGATGTTTCTCTCAATTAGTTAAAATATTCATAAGGCGAAACGTTTAATCTATTCTATTAACAACAAAACTAGTAAGTACAACCGTCCAGGTACAAGCATTTCATAATCTTTTTTTTTTTTTTTATCTACATTAATGTACTTGTTTTTTTTTTTTTATTTATTACCTTTGATTTTGATACGGCACTTTCTCACAAAAATTCCCTAAATATATTTTCATATAATTACTTTGAGATATTTTAGAAAAATTTTTAATACAAAAAATATACGTTTGTTTTGTTGGTCATCCTCCCTCTAGAATGGACCTTGGCTTTGACAATCACCTTGAAATTTTGAAACACTGTTGTAGTCGGAAAAAAAAAATTTATGAAACACTCTTTCTAGAACATTGCCACATCATCTTTTTTCTAACCTTTTACAGTTTTACTATCAAATCAACAAAAGCCCCAAAATGGCCTATAATAAAATTCACAGGACCACTTCACATCAAATTTCGGCCCAGAACAAATCCAGCTCCTACAAAGCCCAACAAAACTAAACCCAGCTCGCAATACAGAACCGCCACATCAACTCTCTTCTCATGTCTTGATCTCCTTCGCAATCTTCTCTCAAGCAATGCAGAATCCATCTCTATTATCCTTTCCCAATTTTTGTACGCAGATATCCTTGCTGATCCCTCAATTATCAACTCAGCCAACTTCTCTTTCTCTTTGTTTGCGAGAAGCAATTTCCTCTCCGCTTCCTCTGCTCTCTTCCCCGAGAGATAAATAGCTCGAAGTATTATCAATTCATCGGCGATTTCCTTCCTGCATCAAGCATACAAAATAATATAAAATTCTAAACTACATAATGGAATCATAAGTATTGTTTTGAACATACTCTGTTGTTTAGATTGCTTCCTACCTGTTGGAACACCATTTCTTGTTTGCATCATTTGGCGTTTGAGGTTGTAATTTAGGTTCCATCTAATGAAGAGGTAAAGATAAAGAATAGGGGATGTCAATATATTAAGATTGATTCTTAAAACGTGTTGTTATTGCACATGGATAATGCGCAATCTCTTTTACTATTTCCTTTCAATTAGTGAGACATTATTTTCAGACTTTTTTGATCAACTTCTGGCCCCCAGAATGGTTCAATCAAATGGTTTCGGGGGGGAAAAAGCACATAGTTCTATAAGAAGCACATAGAAATGCACCACCGTTTCCTGGATCACTTTTTAGCTGTTGGCCATTTGGAGCCTCTTTTGATAGGTTGCTTCTTACAGGTGTGGTTTGGTAAACCAACCATCATTAATTAAGGTGATTTTCATAATTAATTTGGGATTATGTATTCAACTTTTTTCGTTATTTAACTTTTTATGTCAAAGATAAATTAATTGTCCTGTCAAGACTAAAAAATATGAAAAAAAATAAAAAATGAAACTTTTGCTTTCATCTAGAATGATGAGTTCCGCCTGATTAAAATATCCTAGGTTTCCGCTCTTCAAATATCAGTGTTTTACAATTTTTTTTATATTGACCATTCTATATTAAAAAATAAATATTGTACATCAATTTGATGATTTCACATAAAATGAATTGAAGATGACATCAGCGGTTAGATCAGTAATATTCGTTTTAGATCGGATGATCCTGAACGTAAAAAAGTGACATGTTATTCGGCTCCAGAAAAGCGGCAGATAGTGAATCGATTGAAATAAATACAGGTTCATAAAATTATTTCTTATTTTAATAGACACAAATTATCCATCTAATCCTTTAGCTAGAAAAACGACCTTTTAAATTTTATAGAACAATAATTATCTAGTTCTGAAGAGAATTTATAACCAAACTTTCTCCCAATTGAATATTTTAGTTTTTGGAATGCATACATTAAATCATTAAACCTTATATGAAATATACATTAGCCATTTTCTGAATAAGATCCTGGTGAATATTCCTTCCTCTTGTCGATGATTATTTTATGGCGCAGTAAATGAGAGGTGTTTTTTTTGGGCAAGGAAAGAAAAATTAATTCAAATGCTCTTCAAGTTTCTTTTCCTCGTGCTTGTTCTTATCATCAGTTTTGCTGGGCTTGGTAATGGGCTCAACAAGAGTCTTGACATCTTCTTCTATGTCGTCAACCTGTAATAAAAATAATTGTTAAGTGTTGAATATCATATATCTATTTTGACGCAGAAATAAAAAAATATTTTGTACTACAAATTGTTGATTGTGCTGCATATGAACATAATACTGTAAAAATTTATGTAAATTAGAGTGTTTTTTTCCAGAACTTCAGTTTAGGGGAAACATTATTTATTAAAAATTGAAATATAAATATTTTGTATAAAAATTTTTATGAAGACAATTTTTTGCATATAAATATATTTTAAGAAAATAAAAAAGACATGCATATATAATAGAGAAATATAATAGAGTTACATTGCTTTAAATATTATGTTGCAAGACAGATATATTTATAAATAATAAAGAGATATAGATAAGTCAACATTTATAAACATATTAGAGAGTGAATTGTTTTTTTGTGTATTATATAGATTATGAAAAAGTTTAAGGCATTAATGTAAAATATTACGAATCGGGCTTTATCCTGAGATCACCTGTCCCAACGGTATATGATTTAATTATGATATGAGATGCGGAACATCAAATGTCAAATGTAAATCATGCCAAATTGTTCCTTGAGAGCTGTATTTTTGTGGCCAATTAAAAAATTGCTAGAAATCTAGTTCTTTCAAGTTTCAAGGTCCCCACCATTTCCTTGCAAGGATGAAAAAAAAAAAAAGACGATATCTCAGAGGAAAATAAATCAAACCTTGTGTAAAATGTCATCTACAAGACGAGCATCTTCTTCGACGATCTTAGATACTTTTTCGGCTACTTCGGCTGCCTCCTTCAGCTTGCCATCTTTCAACTGATCGGCAGCCTCCTTTGACGCCTTCTCTGCCATCTCTGCTACTTTCTCCACTGTTTCTGCTGTCTTCTCCGCAGCTTGTTTGGCTGCGTCGATTTCTCCTGCGTTTACCATTCATTTCGCATTATATCTATAAGTGATATTCATTCATTGACATTTCTGTTTTTGAAGTCTAATTAAAACACAAAAATCAATTTGAATTTCATCTGCTTGCCTTCAATTTTTTGCATGGCTTTCCATTGAGTGTACAAGAAGGGGATTAAAATAGTAACTATCGATCCAATTGCCACTTTTGCCCTGAAAAACCGATACAGGAGTTGCTAGATCAGATCACAAACATAATCCACGTATTACAAATACTAAATCTTCAAAATTGAAAGTTTAAGCAGGTACCAAGTTACAATTGGCGGTCCATCAGACGGTGGTGTCGGCCCCATTGCTCCTTCGTTGGCTCCTGCAGCACTGATATCAATTGTAGTTCGCATTAGGAATATATACAGTGGTGGATTCAAACTCCAACACTATAGTTTTTTTAGGTCAACTACGCAACTATATTCTTAATTTTTTTTAAAAAAAATTTTAGTTCTAACAATTTGCATGTTGAAAACATTAAAATGAATTTGATCCTACAGAAGTAATGAAATCAAGTACCTGCTAATCTCAGCTCCGTTGTGTTGACTTTCTGATGATGAGGATCTCCTTTGATCAAGCAAAGTAAACCACTGGTTCCGGTGCGGTAAATCCTGATATCTTAAATAAGTCTGGCTTGCACCGAGAAAACGATAATTTGCACGATAGTACGAGGAAAATGTTCTTAACAAGGACATGGCTAGATCTCTTACAAAGATAGAACTTGGCACGATGTCCATAGTATAGAAGAGAAGACTTTAGTACTCGAGGATTCAAGGTTCAGTTGATGCTTAATAGCTCCATGCGACTTCCGCAATATGTGTCACTGTGTGGCGAGTCATTGCATCCTTGTCAAACATTTACTACAAGGTGAACAACTTAGCTATACATGGGTTGTTTCTCATATGCCCCGGGAAATCTGAATTCATGAGTACACGTTTCCACTACCTATAGAATCTTACGCCAAATTCCTCTGCATTTTCCTTAATATATTCCAAAAAAGAGAATCTGAACATTTCATTTTAGTTTTTCTAAATTAAACGATTTAAAATTTGAATTAAATCATTCATGCCACTTTCATGGATGGAATTATAAGTTTCAAGATCGTTATTAATTAAAGCATCAGATTTTCACCATTCTTACAGAAAATTATGAACCGTTTTTTATAGACATCATTCTTAGCTAGAGAAAAGGAAAACGTGTTGTATTCAGGTAACGGGACAATATAGTTTTGACTTTTAAGTTAAAGTTTTAGGCAATTTTGTTGAAATTTTCTAAAAAGTTTCAGAAGAAGAATTCCAATAGAGTAGACATAGTTAAGTAGCTAAGTTGGTTCCTTGCAAGTAGAGTAAAGAGGATTTATTAATCCCAATATAAAAGGGAAAAAATGCGCATTATCCGTAGATAGACCTTTGAATATTCTTAAAAATTGAATAGCCTAGTCTTATTGGAGAAAAAAAAAAATGTTAAATACTGGTAGTTAATTTTAACAATGTTTGGAAAAATATACTTGAATTATTAGCTTGACACTGAAGTTATGATAAAGTTGTTTTATGTAAAATTAATTTTAAAGATTTATTGGTAATAACAACTAGATATACTTAATTATGTGTTCTTGTAACTGTAAAATAACCAGTTGCGACCTGCGAGGGACCACTTTCAAAACATATTATACAAAAAAAAAAAACTTTTCTGTCATTGTCAAATTCAACGGCCTATATATATTGGGAAACATTGACACTCCTTTTCTTTTATGATTTTTCGGTGATGTTATTTTGCGGTTCTGCGTCGAGCGCAGTTTGTAAGCACTAGGTAGGTTCTAGATTGGATTTGGATGAGTTGATATCGGTATGATATTAGTACATTAGGTATAGACATTGTTAGGAGTTTATACCGGTTATTTGTTGTGACGTACCAGTTTTGATACTGGTGTTTGTTTTCAACTTTTATTGTTATGTAAACTTTTGTTTATTAATGAAAAATTGTCAGCAATTGCTGACCCTCAAAAAAAAAAATATATTGGGAAACATATTCCGAAACAACGTCTGAGCACTGTGCGGCACTGCGGCTTAAGATAATACTCAGCTCTTAGAAAGCCCAAGTACAGTACGAGTAGTCGAGTAGCGTCTTTTTTTCACTCCCTTCTTTCCTATAGTACGACTAAAATCTGAGAACTGTATCATCCTTTCATATATTTCAGAAAAATGGCACACTGCGAAGTAATGAGAATTTTCTAATATAATAGTCATCTATTTGAAAGTGGTAATTTTTAAAAGAAAAAATTGAGCGTTGCTAAGGTCTTTTTTTTTTTTTCTTTTTTGGAAAACAAGACCATAATTTTTAGAAAGGCTTACTGTATGAAATTTATTCGACCATTGTAATTAGTAATTAGAAATTTTATTTTTCATTTAATTGTGGTAATCATTTCGGATTTTAATCGGCATTCTAATTTAATAGAGCACGTGATTTAAATTGAGCATATATTTTATTCAAAAAAGGTGTGTTATATATATTTTTAAAAAAAATTTAAAGCCTTTGTGTATAAATATTCAAAATTAATGCAAATATAGATGTGAAGTAGAATTTAGTTCACTGGTCAAACAGCGCTGGTCAGCATGCACTCAGCAGTGCTCAAAACAAGCGATCTGCGATTACTCGTTTTGACCGGTCAGACGACGCTATCTCCAGCAGTTTAGCATTTTCAAAGCAAATACCTCATGTGTCATAACATTAAACGGTAAAGAAATTTTTTTTTTGAAGTTTTATGCATACAAAACAAAAAATACTATTAATTTATTGATACTGCTGAACACGAAGTAAACAAAGATTTTAATAGATAAATGAAGAATTGAAAGAATTTAATTAATTATTTACGGGGTTTTAACACATTTCAAGAATCTTCATAATAATATTTACATCAGATATAATCCATTTTTCAACTACTTTTATTTACCGAATTTGTAAAAAATACTGTAGAAAAATGAAACTTTTTGTTCCCAAATTTTCTTGAGGAAAAATAAAATGGAAACTAGCACACATTTTCTTGAGGTTTGCTCTCGTCATGCTCGTCTTTGGGTTTGTTTTCATCATGTTCACTCTTACCATCATCATCAAGCTCGTCTTGGGGTTTATTTTCATCATGTTCACTCTTACCATCATCTTCATGCTTGCTAGGATTAATAACAGGCTCAATTAGGGTCTTTACGTCCTCTTCTATCTCATCTACCTACAACTCAGAATTAATATTCATGATTAATTAGTGTCAATTACTTTGAAATATCATATTCTTCTTTTTTCCACACTGAGAAAAGTATCACCCCAGGAAAAAGTTTGAGCTATCTTACTTCACTGCTCGGAACTTTCCCATTGATATATGAATGCTATTTTATGACCAAAATTTTCCTATGATGCACTTACCCCGATTAATCTGACCCAAGCGTAAAGCAAAAAATTGATAGTCACAGAGAAGATAAACGCTTAAAGAAAGTGAACTCTGAATAATCTTGTTGATGTTACTTGCAAGTTTCAATATAATAAAGTACATACGTTGTCATCATTATCTGAATGGATCAGATTACCATGAGTTTTGAATCGAACAATTCAAACAGCGTAACTCCAGTTAAAGCATAAAACAATTAAACAACTATAATATAATACCTATTGCCAAAAATTAAAGCTAGTAGACTAATTCCTCTATGAGAGCTAAATTTAGGACAGAAAAAATAATTTCTTATTAGTGATTGATATAAATTGTCAAATTATTTCATTTTTTTTTTTTTTTTTGTTAAGGTTGACAATTCTTTTTCCGTGAAATCATAAAAACATAACTAAGTTTACAGTTGAGTCCCCCTTTTCTTGACAAATTAAACAATCTCACTAATTTCACATAAAGAAAAAAAAAATCAAACCTTATGAATGATGTCTTCAACAATCCGAGCATCCTCTTCAACCTTTTCAGATATTTGTTCGACAATCTCAGCTGCTTCCTTAAGTGTGCCATCGTTCATGCTTTCAGCCGCTTCTTTGGATGCCTTCTCCGCCATGTCTGCAACCTTTTCCACTGCTTCTGCGGTCTTTTCTACAACTTCTTTGGCCGTTTCAATTTCTCCTGCAAGGATGACGTAACTTTAAGCATATTTTTGTAAGCAAATTTTTAAAAGAAAGAAAAGAGGATACATGGTGTAAGTTTGCTTGCCTCCAATTTTCAGTATGTTCTTCCACTGCGTGTACAAGAAGGGGAGCAAGAGAGTAAATACGGATCCAATTGCCAATTTCAACCTAAGATGATACACCGGATAATCAGCAAAACCTCATTAATTAAGTAAATATGCAGTTAATTCCCGAAAAGAAATGGGAATAGGTAACATAATTAATTGCATCACTTAAAAAACTAAATATGTAAAATTTCTTCAATGTATCAAAAATCAATTACCAAGTAAAAATTGGGGGTCCACCAGAAGGCGGTGGTGGTGTTGCTGATCCTGGAATGGCCTGAACAGCACTGATGCTCCTATGACATATATAAAATTGCATCAGATACAATGATTTTTATTATCCACATGCTTTTTCATGTATAATATCAACTATCTTCTATTTTTTTTTTTGAGTAAAAAACAGGGATCAGGTCCCTATTTTTCAAATTAAATAAACTATCTTCTATCTTTAACTGATGGTACTCGCACAAACCTGCTAGTCTCAGCCTTGTCATGTTGATTTGCAGATAAAAATCTCCTTTGATCTAGGAAACCATACCCCCTGTACCTAGGCACTACATCTAAATTCGGGGAATGAGTCTCACACGCAGAAAGAGAACGGTAACTTCTGCGATAATAAGATATGAAAGATCTAACATAGGACATGGCTGGAACTCTAAACATGTTTTTATCTTCTGTGTTTCTGTCTTCTGATGTCATTTCCTTTCACTAATTGTTTTTTGAGGTACTTATATATACTGGTGGTTCGAAATATAGGTTCCTTTGAGTTGACTTGCGTGTTTGTGTGAAGAAGCTAGTATAATTACTTACGCTAATAGATATAGAGCTTAGCGTGGAGGCCAAAAATAAAGTGAGGTCGGATGCGTGTAGTCAATATTTGTTGGGGACAAACTGGATAATGTAGATATTCACTAATATTTGGAATCTCGATTCTTTTATTTTCCTTATTATTTTTGGAAACATATGTTATGCTTTCACATCACTTTGGTTTGAAGCTTTATCCAAATAAATTATAAAAAATTATTATAGATAAATTATAGGATATCATTTTATCTTTTATTAAGGTTTGAGTGACACGCCACATGGTACTATGTACGTAAATGCCACAAAGAACCTGAAGTTTGCAAATTGCCATATTGGCTTCACCGCTTCAGGCTTTAAGAGTGCTTGGGAAAAACAAATTTTGTAAGTTGATTGTATTATCTGCGTTATACTCTAATACTCATGTAAAAGGTCGCTATTCACTAGTCATCAAGACATCAACAACGATTTACCAAAAAAGAAATGAGGAAGAAAATATTAACAACAATTTAATTACATACTTAGAAAATCTACGATTTGCTTGACGACTTTCTGGAAATTTAAACTCTGTATTTCCTTCAAATAATTCGGCTCTCTGTTTTCCAGTTACATTTTTAATTAAATAGGTTAAACTGATATTTTATGAAATTAATTGTCACCTAAAACCCTAAACGGATCACTAATTCTCTGTTTGAGTTTATTGCGAAATATCTCGTGCACTACAGTCACTACATCATTTATAGGCAGGTGTTTATTTTTCTTTCTTACTTTTTTTGTTTGTTTGAAGAGAAGATATAGTAGGTGTTGGTTTCTTGCAAGCAAGCAGGTTTTAGTGTTTTACTGATTGTTAAAGATTTCTCAAAACAGGGTAAAGCATGGATACAGGGGAAAGGCACGTATAAAGTACTTCTCTAAATTTAGAAAATTAAATATTCTAGTCGGAATGACATGTACGAAAGGATCGAAGAGCAATTTTAACTTACGCTAAAGATTAGTTGAAGGTACAACTAATTTGAAACAAAATATTGAAGCGATTAAGCATTAAGTAAAACATAGAAATTTGGAACAAAATAATTTGAGAAAATTTTGAACAAAGTAAGAGGAATTGCATTCTCTTTCTAGGGAAACAAAATTAAAAAAATACTATAATAGCTAATTCTGGAATCTGGACGTTCGTCTTCACCTACTGAATATCCCTTTCGAAAATGCCGTTAATTGGTGCGTTTTTCGTATATATTATGTGATTCCAACACAGCACACCAGCATACCATCCTTGTTAATTATTTTCATCAAGATTTAGGAAAATTGCTACAAATTAAGTTAAGCAAAATTTAGAGACTTTTAGCTCTCTTCATGTTTTGTTGCTGATGTTAACGTTTACTGATAATGTGCCGCTGTGGTAGTAACTGGTAATGTGTGTTGGTACTTGTGTTTATTGGTACAGGCTCTGGTTTTGGTTATTTTACTGGTATTGGTGGTATTTTTAATAAAAAAGTAGAGTTCTTCAGAAATTTTAATAAAAAAACGAAATTATTTTTTTTAATAAGGAAAAAGTCCTAACACGTTTATGGACACAGTAAATGTCCTGTGTCCTAACGCGATCCATAAACGCGTTAGGGCTTCCTAACGCAGGGTAACTTTTGTAGGTTACCGTTTTCGACCGTTTCTCTTTTTCTGCGCGCGTTCTGTTTAAAAAGAGGAGGGCAGGGAAGAGTGAGGCACAACCATAAGAGAAAGAAAGAAAAAAGAGAGAAAGAGAGAAAGAAAGAAAGAAAGAAAGAAAGAAGAAGAGAAGAAGAAGAGAAGAAGGAAAAAAGAAGAAGAAGAGAAAAAAATGTTAGAAAGTTTTATTAAATTATTTTTTTAATCCAAAATTATTAGAAAATGTGCAAATGTGCAATTATGGTATTTTTATCAAAACTATTAGTTTTGTTAAGCCAAAAATATTAAAAATTTTGTATTTTGTTAAGCCAAAACTATTAGAAATTTTGTATTTTGTTAAAATTTTTTTATATTTTAATTTAGATATTATTAAAAATAAATTATTCACTTGCCAAAAATTATTATTTTAAAAAAAATTTAAATATATTGTTCCTAATTTATATTTGTCGTTTGTGGTTGAATAGAAATGGATTTGAAATCACGTAAGGTTGTTACTGGTGTGCTACTGGAGGGAAATAGTGAAGTATACGACCATCACATATTGAGGATACTGTATTGGATGTATCCAAACGACAAGTTCTATTTGGAAGATTCGGATGATGTATACGATGAAGACAACGAAGTGTGGAAGGTTAGATGACCCAAGCACTGGACCGACAAGGTGAAGAGGGAAGGGGGATATCGCATCAAGGTGGCCAACAATAGGACAATTTGGCTTAACTTGAAGCGTACTTGCCCACCTGGGTTTGAAAATCATCCCGCTGCGGGAGGCGACATTTATCGTGCTTAGATTTTTCATGTTTTATTTTTTCTTTTATGATTTAGTAGTATGTTATGTATGTTTTATGTTATTATGTATGTTTTATGTGTTATGTTATGTATTTTTATGTTTTATTTATATATTTAATGTTTGTATGTTATATGTAAAAAAAAAACGTAAAACACCATACAAAAAAAATTATAACAAAAAAAACTAAGTAAACCATTTAATAAAACATAAATAATTTACAACGACTAAACCACAATAATGATACTACTGAAGCACAATAATAATACAACTGTAAATAATTATAAAACGACATTCTAAATCTACTTAGAGATCTTGACTATCTAAGTATTGCAGAATTTTATCCCACCATGGTTCGTCATCTTCATCTTTCTGTTCCTGTTAATTACTGGCACCGGGGTTGTCAACGAACTGAGTGACTTCGTTTCAAAAAGCTGCCTCAGCCTTTTCTATCTCTGCCATACACCTTGCTGCATTTCTTCTTTCTTCCTCTCTCTTCCTATGCTGTCTCCGCCATTTTTCATTTTCTTTTTGCCTTCTCTTGCTCTTTTCTTTTTCCTTTAGCTTTCTCTTACGATACGCTTCTGCTTCCCACGCCAACTTCTGACGATACTCTTCTGCTTTTCTTTCATCATTAATTCTCATGGTCTCTCTGTCCCGAGCTTCTTTTTCTTCATTGTCACGGCGCTTGTGGTCATCGTAGTAGTCACACAAGATTTTCTCTTTGTAATTGAAAACTTTACCACACCTTATATAGCTCACTGTGTGGTCTCCACGAAATTTATATATCATTTCAGCTACGTATATGCTTGTTGGCGGTGGTATCCATGTTTTATCTCTCGGTTGTTGTTCGGTGATCGGTTTAGGTGGTTTATAATATTCTGACCAGTCATATCGCTTTGGACGGTTGAGCCATTCTCTTTCCTCCGCGCTACTTACGTGCCAGTGGTAGTGCATTCTTAACTCCAGGTCATACCACGCTTCAAACACATTGTATTGAAAACTGTGAACATTTTTGACAGATTGCGCACCATTCTCATCTTTCTTTTTGTTGGTCGGTAAGAGTATAATGGAGGAATAAATTCCAACACTCAGTAATGGGAAAATTTGTCTGAGGAACGAGTTATTATTGTTGGAGTTGGAGCTATTTCCTTTCTCCATGGTGGTGAACTTTTTGTAGAGAAAATAGATGAGTGGCTGAACCTTGGTGTGGTGGTTTTATATAGATGAGTTGAAAGTAATGTTGCAAACTTTTCAGACATCATCATAGCACGCTTGTCCTTTTTGCAGAGCACGCTTGTCCTTTTTGCAGATCACACTTGTCATTTTTGCAGACAATGCTTGTTCTTTTTTCAGACCACGTCTAACTTTTTCAAATACAACAATAAATTCGAAATTGTAGCTATTGTCAGAACAATTACAAATATTAGAAATATTACAAATATTGTTAAAAATATTACAAATACACTCAAATAGTTCATTATAGTGCAAATAGTTCATATATAATATCAACCATAATTTTAACCATAGTTCGTACTCAAATATTACAAATATTCAAATAGTTCATACATAAATTCAACCATAATTTTGAATCAATTATTTTTTCCTGCTAAAAGTATTACGGATTGTCGTTTTTAATTCTTTTCCTTTTGTTTGCCCAGAAGTCCTAGATGTGCTTGTTTGGCCTGTCGGGAATCTAGCTGACTCGGATCGCATACTGCCTAATGCGGCATTCATGCTCCGCGGATCAGTGCTGATTGAAGCACGACGTGGTTGGACTGAACCTGAATCCGCTTGAGCGCTCTCGCTTCGTGGGTCAACATGAAGTGACATTCTGCCAGGTTGATAGGTCTCTTCAACATTTAGTGCAGCATCCCTTCGTCGACTGTTGGTCCTTGACGGTGGTCTGCTGGTCGGCCGACCAGATTGAAGTGTATCCATTGAATATGGCGGCTGGGGTTGTCGCCGTTGACTTGTTGAACCCTACCCTGTATTATTTCTTGATTATTTAGGTTTGGGACCCTCCTGTTTCTTCCATTCCATTTTGTCCATCCACATCTCGCCTCGAATTACCGTACGCCTTCCTCGATTCATCAAACTCTTATCAGGGACCAACATCGGACCATCATAAATTGGCCATTCACTCTCGTCTTTGTAACAATGAAAGGGCACCTCTGACCAAATCTTGTGTTGGTGCCACACGCTGTATCGATTATCTACCAACGCTTTCACATCGTATCTCGTCTCCCTGCAAACATCAATTAGATTCTGCTGTTTTTTTTGTCTTATTTATTCAATTTTTTCTGCCTTATTTATTTTCTTTTGTCTGCTTTATTCAAATTTATTTTTGCTTTATTTAAATAAAAAATTTATGTTTTTTATAGTTAAATGAAAGGGTTATTTTATAGTTATAAATAATTTTTGTATGATTTTTAAATAATTCACTTTTTACTGAGCTACGGAAATTCTCCCTCCTAACGCGGTTATGGACCGTGTTAGGACACATGGCATTTATTGTGTCCATAAACATGTTAGGACTTTTTCTTTATTAAAAAAAATAATTTCATTTTTCTTATTAAAATTTTTGAGGAACTCTATTTTTTTTATTAAAAATAACACCTGGTATTGCTTTTAATTTATGTTTCTTGTTGGGATATTTGTCTTCTAGATACTGTCATACTGGTACTTTTACGGTACCCTTCTTTTATATCTCTTTGTACATTTTGCTCGAGTCACATGCATATAATTAACCGGGAATTTCTTGCTGATGATGGCAATGATAAACAATTATGTTCAATCGGGACGCAAAAGAGGGGCAGTTGGGCTTTACTTCAACTTGATAGGTAGGTTTAACATAGATATTGCACTCCAACGGGGGCACATAAAATCGTACCAAAAACGCTGGGCCGAAAGCCAATTTGGAGATATAAAGAAAGAATATTTCCGTTGGTTCATTTTGAGTTATCAAAGTTTTAAGAATAAAGACAGCGGAGGCGGAAATCTCTTGACTAAAATATTATTGTTATCAAAATTTTATATTGTTACCAATCAAAATTTCCTCTCTAAAGGGGACATTGCAGAGCGAATTGTCAGTCAATGTCTCTGACGATCATTCATTTTGAAAATAATAAATGAAAAAATTAGAGTTAAAATTGACTGTACATTTTTATAAGCTAATAGTAATTAATTTGGCCATCATTAAGTTTCAATATTTAAGTTACCATTCTTTGTTTGCTGTTAATGTTACTGATCGATCCCATAGTGCAGGATGTCTTCGAGTTAAGTTGTAATGAGGAAGGGAGCAACTCAGTCAAAGAGGACGGGGCAATTGAAAATTTGAAAGTCGAGGACACCAGATCAGGGCAAAAAGGCACCATAGTGAAAGCGCCAGGTACTAAGAAGGAATTCAATAAATCTGTTTTTATAGGATTGAAAATGACTTTATTTCTTTCATTCTTTGCGATCGGATTGGGTAAGCCCTTCCATTATGCTGTGCTGCGCACCAACTCTCGAATAGCCTAAAAAATTTAACTTGTAGCTATCAATACTTCAGTACTATATGTCGATCCTTTTCTAAGATTGATAAACCTGTTATACAATTTGATTTAGACTCCGATAATACATATAAATAGTCACAATTATTTAAAAAAAAAAGCTATCAAATATCAAATATGACCACAGTTTGTCGGTGGGCGCCAGTGGCCACTGCCGCCACTCTCCATAGCCACATGATGCATGTGTTTATTTATTTATTTATTTTCCCTCAAGCCAGCTGGCACAGCCTGAGTTGGTTGTCCAAGCCTTAAATAATACACCAACTCCTTTTTTTTAGAAGCTTGACAGTAAAGGTTAAGGAAAAAAAATACACGTAATTCTTTGTTACGGTATTTGTAATTTATAATGCCTACACCAAAATAATTAAGTTTGCCGAATGTAAGACCAAATGAATTATTACCAAATAAACTACCAAACAGATAACAAACTTGCTAAACTATCTGAGTTCATTATTTATTTATTTGATGAAAGCCAGTATCCAATTTATCCTTTTCATTAACTAGACTAGACAGACAACCCGCGGGCAACAACGCGGCACTGCAAGTACAACGCGCGCGAAAATTTTAACCCTGCATTGTACAAACTTTGGAATTGGTGCATAAGTATTCAAAAGGATAAATTTAATTTTTTAGATCAACTCGAGAATAAATTTCATCTGGTCTTTAAATTGTTTCATTAATAATATCTTGAAATTGAGAACTGAAAATATTTTGGAATTTAAGTCATACTATTTTTTTTAACTCAAATTAAGATTTGCGAAAAATATTTACTGTCCGAGCTAAAATCTGTTGTCGTAATTTTATAACCAGAATCTGAATTTCAAAATCTGGACCTTAAATTGCTAATTCTCCAATAATCGTAAGTTTGTCTGTGAATTTGAGCAGAAAGTTTTTTCCCAATGAAAACGAAAGAGGAAAGTTTCAATTGTTTCAAAGCTGGTTGTAGCCTTTTTAGATCCTTTGGATTTATGCATGCAGCTTCGTCTTTTTGCATGATACCTATGGATCAATCAGTCATTGTCAAAATCCAGATCGTTATTTTGGATGCATTCATCTATGCGATCAAATCACAGTTCTAGATCCCATATATTAATTGGTGTTTGTGCCTTAACCAAAATTGATCTCACGTTATGAGAATGTAACTTCCAAACACAAACTTATAGTTTGAAACGAAGAAAATATAGAATGTGACATTTGGACTTGGTAAAACTTTCCCTGGCGTTTACATAGCATCATCATTATATATTAGCTTTTTTAATGAAAATTCCCTAGAAATTATTTAAATTATATTATCTTTAGCCTTCCAGCTCTTCATTTTTTTTTGTCATAGCAGTTCTCAATTGGCCTCCTGAAGAAAAGTAAAACTTAATAAACACATAAAATAGATAAATTTGGCATAGTTTCGAGCCATTTTACATAATTTTGCAGTCAGAATTCTACAAGTCCAAAGCAGAAATAATAGGATCAATATGAATATTTCCAGCTCAATCGAATTATTCTTATGACAATAAAAAGTTATAGACAATGAAATTGAAGAATAAATAATCTAAGAGGCGTCCAAAATTGAAGAATCTGTCTACATTTCATTCGACTTTCTTCTATTGACTGCAATATTACCTTCAATAACTGGCTCCACTATTGCGTCAACCTTGTCTACTATTTCATCAACCTGGACAAAAGATATAAAAGAAAAAACCAGTATTAAATTAAATTGTTTTAATTTTTGGCAGTACCCTTTACATCACTCTCGCCCTACAATGAAAATTAAAAATATCATAATTATCCCAAGTCCTAACCTCTCATGTATATATCCTCAAGCGCTTTGTGCACAAATTTTTACCCAAATTATTAAGACAATTAAATGTGTATTTTGGTTCAAATGAGCTAGTCTGCAGTTCAACCAAATGGGTTTACAATTTAGTCGTTTAGACAATGAGTTTACAAGTTGAAGTCCTGAAGACGGCCATGTCTATTGGGAAAAGCTGTCAACAATGTTTTAAATTGAAATAATCAAATAAAAGAGTGTTCATTTACAATTTAGCGTGCAGTCTAATGTATACTTCAGTACTTGCTCTTAGTGAACATCCAAAAGCCTTTGGTCCTGGACCCGATCCTGGCTAAGCCCTTCTGAAACAAAGGCCGGCCCGGCCTCTCTAAGCCCTTAAGAAGGGCCAGGGCTTAGAGAGGCCAGGCTTAGGAAGGGCCAGGCCACAATCTCAGCTGAAGAGAGGCCTAGAGAGGCCAGGCTTTGGAAGGGCCAGGGTCTAGAGAGGCCAGGCTTACGAAGGGCCAGGGCCTAGAGAGGCCAAACTTACGAAGGGTCAGGGCATAGAGAGGTCAAACTTATGAAGAATCAGACACAATCTCAACTCAAGGGTAGACCCTATATGAACAAATCCAATCCAATCTAAACTGATCATTCCAAATAATATTAAAATTCTTTAACATATTGATGTTAAGACAAGTTAAAAAAATATATATTTCTCACATTTTATGTTATGTTATTTCACACATTCGTAATTTTCAATTATTTTAATTCATTAATATATTAACAAAAGCTGATTTTTTAAATTTTTTTCTATGTCGTTATAATATAATTAGTCCTAAACTCAAATTAAAGATGAAAAATAAAATTTACAATTTATATTTAAATATTTATACCATTTCTATTATCTTTTATAAATAAAATATTTATATTTTAAATATAGTTTAAATAATTTTTTTAAGAAAAATATTATTTGTTCGTCGGCCCTTCAGGCCCTTTGAGCCCGACCTCTTGAAACCCGGAGGGCCTAAAAGGCCAGGGTTGAAAAAAACCAGGCTCAATCTTCATATTTAAGCCCTTCTAAGTCCGACCTTTCCAAAAGCCTCCCAAGTCCGGCCCTACCCGGCCCTTGAGCAGACTCTTTTAGACCCGGTCTCCCGAGAACCCGGCCCGGCCCTGAGAGGCGTTCACTGCTTGCTCTGACTTTAAAATGAGCATGCATCTTGAGTTCATATATAAAAAAAAAAATCCGCGAGCAAAATATTTTAGGGGAATTAAGAATTCAGAAAAAGGTGGAAAATTAACACATGCATCCTCTAGATAAATGTGCAAACGGCTCAAGATTGTATGTTACTGCTGAAATGAACGTGGACTGTCACATGCATGCCGAATTTAACTTGTTAATTTAATTATGGAGTCTTGTCAAACCTAGCTGCGCGTTTCTTGAATTTGTAGCATTTGAAAGAACAACGAAGTAAATGAATTTTTATTTATCAAGTTACCAGTATGTGAGAAAACTATGCGTGATAACAACATATAATTGTATTTCGTTATTCACACAAAATTACCGGATTAAAATAAAGAATATTATCAGAAAAAAAAAACAAGTACTTCTATTTTGCACCAAAAGAACAAAGAACGTGGATTTCACTTGAATACCAACTTTTTGTTTTTATAAATAAATGAAAAGTGCAAGAACAAACGGTTCAGCCTACAGAAATTCCCCAATATATTCTTTGGAATAATTTTTACGAGAGATAATTGGAATAGCGACATTATTATAAAAATTCACTATACACATTGCTTTTCTTCAGCCAATTAATCTAAATTATGTAATTAACGACAAAATAAGAAAAGTAGAGAGTATTACGCATTGAGTTTTACTAAGTCTATTCTTTTTTTTTTTTTTTTTTTTTTTTGGCCCTCTATCGATTGACTTGAGTAAAAAAAAAATATAAGCCAAAAAACTTAAATTTTCAAATTAGCCTATTCGTCTCTCCAGTTTCCACAAGACTTAAGCAAATATAAACCTGTAGAAACTTCAAAGTTCAAAACAAAGAAGTTAATTGTTTAGTACCTTATTGACTACGGTTTCTAGCTTGTTTGCATCCTTATCAATTTCTTCAGCCACTGCCTCAATTTCGTCGGCAATTTTCTTTAGTTTTGAGTTTTCAGGAAGTGATTTCTCCACATCTTCGGCCACCTCGTCGACCACCTCTGCCACCTTCTCGATCACATCCAACACGGTGGTTGTGGTTTTGTGAATTTTATCTGATCTTGCGTTGTATTTGAAGAAAAATTATGTTATTAAATATTCCATGATTAAATTGATACCTGACTTGCCAGGCTGAATGCAAAAGAGGATTAGGTTAACTTAATCTGGAAATTATTTCAATGTAAATATTCAAATTAATTTAACCTTCAATATTTAGGAACTTCTTATAAAATGGCAAAACGACGAGAAATAAGGATCCCAGGAACCACTTTGCCCTGTATATAATTATAAAGCTCGGAGTTCAGAAATATGAAAGAAAAATATTATCAAAAAAAATTTGTATCTCTATCTTATTGGCAGTGTTGAACGTACCATGGTGGGATTTCTGGTACAGAAAAATTCGGCATTCCTTTAGCATTAGTATCCTTAGATTTCTCCGTCCTTCATAGAGCAGAATAAATCACACATTAATTTACATTTATAAGAAAATATATATCCTTCAATAATAACTAACTTTTTCCCAAAATTTGAGATATTCATTCTCATTTGTGTCAAATATAGATAAATAAACAAATGAAAGTGGTTCCGAGAGATAGATACGTACTTGTCACCATCTTTGTTCTCTTGATCGGGGTCTATGGGTACAACTGACGGCTTAGTTTGTTCCTCAGCTTTTGCGATAAGCAGCCTGCCAAGCCCCAGCTGTGATGCACAGCAAACCCCGACAAATCGCCATGGGACATTCACACGGTTAAAACGAGAGCCGGACGACGGGAGATTTAAGGGTCCATTTGACGGTACTAAAGAAAAGCTCATTGTCTGGCTAACAAAATTTGCTCAAAGCTGAGAGATATTGAAATTTGAAATTTTGAACTTTGAAGCCCAGATCCACTGTAGTGGGTGACTTTGTTTCCTTGTTCGTTCTTTTTCAACTTTTGTCTCTTTTCTACAACATGAGGTTATTATATATATAGGTAGGGTGGAGCAGGTGTAGATTAGGAATCGTAGTCTTTAGGATAATTATTTAAAATATCTTAAATCAAATGGCCATTGGATGCGGAACACGAGACTTATATATTAAGGAGATGAAACGAGGAAACGTAGAGAGGAAGAGGGGAAGAGATTTCCTAGTTCAACGGGAACTAGCAATGAAGTAAATAAACACGATTTGATATAATTAAGATAGCAGGTCTATACTATGCTTACGACCTTACAATAGGGGGGGAAAGAAAATTTCAAACGTGATGTGTAGCTGACTTTTTCAAAGAAATTGATAAAATCAGACGCAACTTCTTTTGGCATGTGGCTAATAGAGATTTTAGGAGATTCACATGGCCGTTTAGAGACTGATGACAAGACCACAGAGTCAGAGAAGTTTGGAGATAATGGATCTTAATTATGATGATATATTTTGCATTACTAATATAGTGGTTGGCCACAATTAATCAATCAATCTAGATGAACTTTAACTACTCTTTGGGGGCAATGCTGAGGTCCTGGGATGTTGATAACCATGTACCGTTTTGAACAGAAAAAGGATTGCAAACTTTTTTTTTCTTTTTTTGAGGGCCGGTTGGCGATAGCCAACTAGCAAAATTTCATTAATTAAAAAAAAAAGCCTGTACAAAAGTTTCAGGAGAAGAGAGAAAAGGAGAAGAAATAAAAGGGGAACAATAATAAACATTCTGACGATTTGGTATCATGCTATGCGTACCACTCTGACGATTTGGTATATCACTGTTGCTCAATTCCACTTGCATTTCAGTATTAATTCTCTTGATCCTTACACTCATGCTAATTAGGTAGCTATAATTTAATGCACAGTTGTGCTTTAAGCTCTCTTCTAACTATAACTTTGTCATATGATAAAAATCATAAAATACTGTTACCGTTTGAGATCCAAATTGAATCAGCCCAAATCCAGCCCATAAGATCTGTAGAATGGAAATTTTGCTGCAGCTAGAATTATACAAATTCGTTGTCTGGACGGAGGGAGTTAGGCTGATGGATTGTTTTATTTGATATGGATAGATGGATATTTATCTGCATATTCTCTTGATTTATTTTTATTTTTTATTCCCACTAATTAATTCTTTTGCTTTTTTGTTTTGCAATCTCCTACATTAAAATTTTCTTATAATTTTTTCATTTTCATTTTGATGGAATAGGTTCGACAGATTGACGGTTTTATTTGACGAATATCATATTGATTCTCCATATTTTAGCTTTTTAAAAACTTTCTTTTTGTTATGCTCCAAATTCTGGTCTCTTTAAAAACAATCTCCTACCTAGCCAATCCAAGTCTCTCCAATAGGTAATTTTTTTTTATATATATATTTAGCCCGTAGTCCATTAATGAATAGAAAAACATCTAGTACAAATTATATGCTTACATTAAATAAAGAATATATTTGTAGAGGAGCGTTCGGGTGCCCCAAATTTTCAATGCCCCCGATGTCACAACTTATCAGCCGTCGGATAAAAACTGAATGAGCGGTCAAGATCGAAATCGATTAAAAATGTCCCATCGTTCTGTAAAAAGAGAGAGAAAAAAGAAAAGGGAAGGTAGCAATAAAACAAAAATCTTGACGGCCATGGCTCCCGTGTCGCCCCTTCCTCCGGCAACTTGACCTCTGCTCGACTCTTCTCTCTTTAGCTCTCTCTGTCCTCGTCGCTAGAGCTTTCATCTTCGCCTTCCCGTCGTTCGAGCTCTCCTCTCGCATCTGTCCCTCCTGGTCGCTCGAGCTTCCCTCTTGCGATTCAAACACAAACTCTCGCCTCTACTATCGGCACACGCAGACCTTGTGCGCATACTTATTTGGTTCCAAGATGGAAGAGTTTGAGTGTTTAGAAGAAAACAGACCATACTTATTCTTTGGACAACATTGAAGGTGGGATCAAAATGAATTTAGAAGGCGAGATGTTTACTGGCAAGCATACTAATTAGCTTGTGTGCTAGGTTATGAAATTATGATAGTTGATACTGACAGTAAAAAAATCGTTGATTCGTTGGTGCTCAGTTTTTTGCTTTAATTCTTGGCTATAAATATTTAGTACATATTAGTATAGGAAGTATGATGGGAATACATTGAGTTAAAGTAGTAGGTTAGAAGAAAACAGAGGAGAGCTCGAGCGATGGACTAGAAAGGCAGAGTCGCAGAGAAAAAAGCTCTAGCGACGAGGAAGGAGAGAGCCAAAGAGGGAAGTACCAAGGAGAGGTCAAGTTACCGGAGGAGTAAGAGGGCGACGAGGGTGCTGTGGCCGTCGAGGGTTTTGGTTTATCGCTGACTTTTCTTTCTTCCTTTCTCTTTCTTACATAACGATAGGACTGTTTAAGTAATTTCAATCTTGACCGCTCATCTATTTTTGATCGGACGGCTGGTAAGTTGTGACATTGGGGACATTGAAAATTTTGGGGTACCGGAACGCTCCTCGTATTTGTATATGTTAGATAGTTAATAACCTTGTGTCATTGCGTCATGCATTTTATGCATCCAATTAGTATTTTCTTTTTCGCCGTACAATTGTTCATGCATTTCTTGTGCAGCACCAACAACGGGCCTTCTTTCTGTTGGAAATATAAACTCAATTAAGTGTTTTGCATGGTCAAGAGTCAAAGTGTTTAATTATTTAGAGTTACAAGAATAACTCTTAGGAATATGTTGTTATTTATTGTCTAGAAGACTATGTCATTGATTAGAGATTAAATATTTAGTTAATGAAAGAGTTGAGTATTTCTCTATATAAACAATGTAAGAGTGTTTAGAAATTCAGAACTTAGAAGAGAGAAAATATCAATTGTAAGAGAGTTGTATCAAATATATGAATGAAGAATTTCAGTTTCTAAGTATCTCATTTATCTCCACTATTATCCACTTAGCCTCATATTAAGAAGACGATCCTATCAGATTGGTATCAGAGCCGATGGCAAGTACCGGTGTTTCGACGGTTGGGCACATGCCGCTGCCCCGTCTTACGAAGAGTAACTACGACAACTGGTGTATACAAATACGAGCTCTCCTTGGTGCACAAGAAGTGTGGGAGGTAGTCGAGGATGGCTATCAAGAGCATGCCGATACGACGGTGTTGACGGGTGCTAATGCGAGATTATTGAGGGAGAATCGCAAGAAGGACAAGACCGCTCTCTATATAATGTATCATGCGGTGGATGAGTCGGGTTTTGAGAAGATAGCCGGTGCGACATCTTCGCATGAGGCGTGGAATACTCTTGAGAAGGCATACAAAGGCGCTGATCGAGTGAAGCAAGTGCGGTTGCAGACACTTCGAGGCGAGTTCGAGGCCTTGAAAATGAAAGAAACCGAAGGTGTGTCCGAGTATATGACAAGAGTGCAAACCGTGGTGAATCAACTCAAGCGGAATGGCGAACCACTCGCTGAAGTTCGAGTTATTGAGAAGATACTTCGCTCTTTGACAAGCGAGTTTGAGAATGTTGTGTGTGCAATAGAAGAATCGAAAGATTTGAATGAAATGACTATTGATGAGCTCTCGGGTTCGTTGGAAGCCCATGAGCAAAGAAAGAAGAAGAAAAAGCAAGAGGTGCTCGAGGAAGCACTTCAAGCGAAGTTGACATTGAAAGAAGAGAGACCGACCAGCAGTGATCGAGGTCGTGGTCGAGGTCGCAGTCGAGGTCGTGGCCGTGGTCGCGGACAGCAAGACAATCGAGATGAGAAGGAGCAACAAGGCTCGTTTGGCAATGGTCGAGGTCGAGGAAGAGGAGGTAACAAGTCTCATATTCAATGTTACAATTGCAATAAATATGGTCATTATGCATATGAATGTCGTCATGAGAAGAAAGACGATGACAAGAAAGAAGAAAAGATTGGAGATGGCGTAGTGTTGCTTGCGAGCAAAGAAGCAACTCCCAATCAAGAGACCGTGTGGTATTTGGATACCGGTGCGAGCAATCATATGTGCGGGTATAAGCACATGTTCGCCGAGATGCAAGAAGTTGTAGATGGCCATGTTTCATTTGGTGATGCATCGAAAGTGAAAGTTGAAGGTCAAGGTAAAGTTCTCATTCAGCTGAAAAATAGAAGTGAGACTTTTATCACCAATGTTTATTATGTACCCGATATGAAGAGTAATATTTTGAGTTTGGTTCAATTGTTGGAATTGGGTTATACGGTGGTTATGAAAGACCAAACCCTCTATTTGAGAGATAAGAATGATAAATTGATAGCCCAAGTTGAAATGACTAGAAACCGCATGTTTAAGTTGAATTTGATAAATGTGCAAGAGAAGTGTTTGAAGGCATGTGTGGTTGATAAAGCATGGTTGTGGCACTTAAGGTTTGGTCATCTAAATTTTGGTGGTTTAAAAGAATTGTCAAAGAAAAGCATGGTGAAGGGGCTGCCACAAATTGACCATTGTGACAAGTTTTGCGAGGGGTGTGTGCTCGGGAAGCATTCGAGAAGTTTATTCCCAAAAGAAGCGAGCTATCGTGCCAAGAAACCGCTGGAGTTGATACATACGGACATATGTGGTCCAATCACACCAAACTCATTGGGTAAGCACCGTTACTTCATAACTTTTGTTGATGATTTTTCAAGGAGAACTTGGGTTTATTTCTTGAAGGAAAAATCCGAGGCGTTTATTGTTTTTAAGAAGTTCAAGGTGCTAGTTGAGAAGTTGAATGGCAATTACATTAAGGCGTTGAGGTCGGATCGAGGTGGCGAATATATCTCTAAGGAGTTTGAATATTTCTGCGAGGAGCATAGTATTCGGAGGTTCCTAACAGCGCCATATTCACCTCAACAAAATGGTGTGGCTGAGAGAAAGAATCGGACCATACTCGACATGGTTCGTAGCATGCTGAAAAGTAAGAATATGCCAAAAGAATTTTGGGCTGAAGCTGTGCAATGCGCGGTTTACTTGCAAAACCGATGTCCAACAGCGAGCTTGGAAAACATGACTCCGCAAGAGGCTTGGTGCGGTGTGAAACCAGCGGTGTCTCATTTGAAAGTGTTCGGAAGTGTGGCTTATGCGCACATTCCGGATCAGCGAAGGACTAAGCTCGATGACAAAAGCAAGAAGCTGATTTTTATCGGCTATGATGAAATGTCGAAGGCATATAAGCTCATTGATCCAGCAACTAATAAAATACATATAAGTCGCGATGTGCAGGTTAATGAAGAAGGCGTATGGTGCTGGAATTCTATGGAAGAGAAGTCGCATGATGTCGAGAAAGAAGTGCAACTCATAGCGAGCTCAACTTCGACAAACACAACAAACCGAGCTGAGCCAAGAGCGAGCTCAAGTGAGAGCTCAAGTGATGACGAGGCGAGAACACCTCGAACCAGAACTTTGCAAGACTTGTATGAGGCAACAAGCGAGTTGCACTTGGTGTGTCTTTTGGCGGATGCCGAGAACATTACATTTGAAGAAGCCGTTCAAGAGAAGAAATGACAGCAAGCTATGAATGAAGAGATGAATGCTATTGTGAAGAATGATACTTGGGAACTTGCGGCGTTACCCAAGAATCATAAGCCGATTGGCGTGAAGTGGGTCTACAAGAAGAAGCTAAATGCTCGAGGCGAGGTTGAAAGATACAAAGCGAAGTTAGTAGCCAAAGGTTACAAGCAAAAAGCGGGGATTGATTATGAAGAAGTGTTCGCCCCCGTTGCAAGAATGGAGACGATTCGCTTGTTGATATCATTGGCTGCCCAAAACAAGTGGAACATCTATCAAATGGATGTGAAATCAGCATTCCTCAATGGTGTACTCAAAGAAGAAGTCTACATCGAGCAACCACCAGGTTACATTAAGGAAGGAGAAGAAAACAAAATGCTGAAATTGAAGAAGGCGTTGTATGGGTTGAAGCAAGCTCCACGAGCTTGGAATACCCGAATTGATACATACTTCAAGGAGCACGGGTTTGTGCAATGCCCGTATGAGCATGCTTTATATGTGAAGGTATGTGATGATGACATTATGTTTGTTGCTTTGTATGTTGATGATATGATATTCATGGGGAATAATAATGAAATGATTGAGAAGTTTAAACTCGAGATATCAAAAGAATTTGAGATGACAGATTTGGGACTTATATCATACTTTCTCGGGTTGGAAGTGAAGCAAGACAAATCCGGAATTTTTGTCTCGCAAGAAGCATATGCAAAAGATGTGTTGAAAAGATTTAAGATGGATGATTGCAATCCGGTATGTACTCCGGTTGAGAGCGGGACAAAGCTGTCTCGTTATGATGAAGGCAAGGCCGTAGACGCAACTCAATACAGAAGTTTGGTTGGAAGTTTGCGTTATCTAATGTGCACAAGGCCAGATATTGCATATGGTGTCGGCTTGGTAAGCCGGTACATGGAGGAGCCAAAGACGTCACATTGGAAAGCCATAAAGCGAATTCTTCGCTATGTGAAAGGTACTTTATCTCATGGCTTGTTCTATTCTTATACTGACGAGTTTGATCTTGTTGAATATACGGACAGCGATTGGTGTGGTGATATCGATGATAGAAAGAGCACCGCGGGTTTCGTGTTCTACATGAGAGACACGGCATTTACATGGGTGTCGAAGAAGCAACCAATTGTGACTTTGTCAACTTGCGAAGCGGAGTATGTGGCTGCATCTTCATGTGTATGTCACGCGATATGGTTGAGAAAATTGCTGAAGGATATGAACTTCGCTCGAGATCGACCAACGAAGATTCGAGTCGACAACAAGTCAGCAATCGAGTTGGCGAAGAACCCGGTGCATCATGAAAGGAGTAAGCATATTGATGTTCGCTTTCACTTCATACGCGAACATGTGAAGGATGGCGATGTCAAGTTGACTCACGTGGCGAGTCGAGATCAAGTAGCGGACATATTCACTAAACCGCTTGGAGCAGAATTGTTCAATCGATTCAAGAAGCTGCTCGGGATGCGAGCTGGAGCATAATTGAGTTTAAGGAAGGATGTTGGAAATATAAACTCAATTAAGTGTTTTGCATGGTCAAGAGTCAAAGTGTTTAATTATTTAGAGTTACAAGAATAACTCTTAGGAATATGTTGTTATTTATTGTCTAGAAGACTATGTCATTGATTAGAGATTAAATATTTAGTTAATGAAAGAAGTTGAGTATTTCTCTATATAAACAATGTAAGAGTGTTTAGAAATTCAGAACTTAGAAGAGAGAAAATATCAATTGTAAGAGAGTTGTATCAAATATATGAATGAAGAATTTCAGTTTCTAAGTATCTCATTTATCTCCACTATTATCCACTTAGCCTCATATTAAGAAGACGATCCTATCACTTTCTCCAAGCATGATAATAACCTATAATGTCAATTAAGTTCAATGTCATCTTTTCTGACGTATATTTTTCCTATTTTTGTGTCTTTTTCATTGATGCGAATCTCTACAATATCAATCAATAGAGGTGCAGACTTTCCAAAATCTGGTGTACCACATGAAATCTACTAACCTCATGCATCTGGTTATTTAAGATAAGAAGACATTTTTTTTTTTTTTCCAAATTACATGTCTAATATAAAACCTCCATCAATTTTCAAATCTTTGAATTTATACTCAAGGTCCATTGTCTTATAGATCAAGTATTAGTCTTCTTTTTTAATTAGTAACCTTATTGAATTTGTTTTCACAAACAACGAAATCGATGAATAAAAAAAAAACTAATAATGGAAAAAGTAACATGCCGCTAACAATAAATTACACGGTAACACTTCGTATTGTCCGAAAGCTAGTTTCAATGTGCAATAGGACCAGTCCCGATCTTTTCATTTATGTCAAGTGCAATTTTGTCTCCAGTGATCGGCTCCAATCATCGAACTTGTCAAGTGTCAATGTGTCATCGACCTAAAGGGGAAAAAGGACGGTAAGATTGAGCAAATTTGCATACTAAAATGATAGAAAATTATATATTACTGGATCACTAATGGTTTGCTGATCATGAAAACTAAATTACTTCCCGAATTTAATGTCCAACTTGGCTAAATGTTTCATGTTTTCTTGACTAAAGGCTAAATATTAAATGTTAACGGTTTTTATTGTATATATATTAACCACGTTGTAGAATTGACTTGCTTAATTTGATTATTGAGTCTTCAACCGAATGAATCTAATAAAGAAAAATGCTTCTCCGAACTTTCGAGATGAGGCTTCTCAAACCATACAAAAAAAATTACCTCGTAATTATTAACCCGCAAATTAAAGACATGGCAATCGAGATTGAAGACTTTGGTAGTGGCCACAAATCTAAAAAAGTCCGTGAGGGTTCCAATTCCCAATAATGAGACGGAAAGATGAGGTCCGGGCTTATCACAGTAGTAGACAGGGATGATGGAAATGAAGGTTTTGGCTATGTTTAGGAAATCAGACCGGACACCAACCTGGGGAGGCTATCGGTTGGGTCGGCTCGTTGGTTCAATATCGGTTAAATTGATCAAAATTCAGTTGTACTGGTGACGGACAGGAATCCCAATATCCGATTCCGGATTTAACTGGTTCAACCAGCCGATCAGGTCTGGTTTTCAAAACATTAGGTTTTGGTGTAGTGGTATGTACACAGGTCATCCTTGCATAGTTGCATAGGATCTAAGGTCATGGCGGACTGATATTCCCTGGAAATCTTGTATGATCTTCCCTGAGACGAACATTATATAGTTTAATTTGAACCGTTGTTTACTGAAGGATCTGAATGCAAGGGCTATCGACGTAAAAAATACATACTGGACTTCAGACATTTCACATTTCACTCGTGTTATATTGTCAAGCCCAAACGAGTAAACGACAGCGCAACAATCGCCTTTAACAATGACAGCCCAACAATCTCATTGACCTCTGTTTTTGCCCAAGGCCCATTCTCAAAAGAAGTTATTCAAGGGTGTGTTTGGTTTAAGAAAAAAGGAAGAAGTTATAACAGAAAGCTTATGTGGAAGTGACCATTAATTAGATGAATCTTAAATCCACCTACTCATGACACAGAACCTAATATTTAGAGACATAAAGGCTATAACGAACTTAACGAGAAAAGGCATGCTAGATTGTTTATTTCCAAAAGACCTACTCACTTATATTTAATTAATTTACAAAAAAAAAAAAAAAAAAAAAAATTGGGGTTCAAGAATAGAGACCACATGACCGAAGGAGGGACAGTGTCCTGATCCTAATGATTAGAATTTTGCATAAACCAAAGTTAGAATTGTTATTATGCTTCTTTTGTACCTTTCAAGAGTAAATCCATCTACTTGTGCTCATTTTCAGATTTCTATTCATTCTTATTCACTACAGGAAAGTTGAAAATTTTTATTCATTCTTAATATTATTTTTATGGGTGGGCAGTCTTTTTCTTCTTGCACAGAAAGTCCATGTTGAATATTGAAGTACACATCGTAATAAATAAGGTAAGTGAAACAACATAATAATATATAAACCCCTCTTCTTTTTCGATCATTTTGAGTGCACTTCTCTGCTTCCCATTCTGGTGTGCTATAATCCAAGCTGCTATTACAATGAAGCGCACAGATCTTAGTATCTTTTCTTTTCTTTTGTTTCTAGTTCCATTACATTCAACTCAATCTTACACATACAACTCAATATTTAGCTTCGGTGACTCGTATACCGATACAGGTAATTTTAATGCATATGTGCTTGCTAAAAACCTATCGATCTCTCTTACCACTGACAAGTGGCCTTATGGTCAAACATTCTTTCACCACCCGGCTGACCGCTTCTGTGATGGAAGATTGATTTTGGATTTTCTCGGTAAAAACTATTTTGTTAATATTATCTTATTCTATTTACTTAAGACTGATGCACATATATCTTATTGGAAAGAATTTCATTTTTGTAAATTAAAACCCAAAAAGAAAGAGAATGATGCCAATTATGTGGTTGGCTTCGCTGAACTACCCCATAGACAATTTGTATGTTCATGTTATTTTTATCTTCTTTATGTTAGTGCATGTTGTTTTGATCAATAAAAGAGGTTTTGATCTTTATTGAGGATAATGGGGGTGTTTGGTGGCTACTAGTGAACGCCTCCCAGGGCCGGGCCGGGTTCTCGGGAGGCCGGGTCTAAAAGGGCATGCTCAAGGGCCGGGCAGGGCCGGATTTAGGGAGGCTTTTGGAAGGGCCGGGTTTAGAAGGGGTTAAATATGAAGATTGAGCCTGGCCCTTTTAGGCCCTCCGGGTTTCAAGAGGCCGGGCTCGAAGGGCCTAAAGGGCCTGAAGGGCCTACGAACAAACAATATTTTTCTTACAAAATTCATTTAAACTATATTTAAAATATAAATATTTTATTTATAAAAGATAATAGAAATGGTATAAAATATTTAAATATAAATTGTAAATTTTATTTTTCATCTTTAATTTGAGTTTAGGACAGGTTATATTATAACGACATAGAAAAAATTTTACAAATTCAACTTTTGTTAATATATTAATGAATTAAAATAATTGAAAATCACAAATGCATGAAATAACTAACATTTTATGAGAAATATATATTGTTTTAACTTGTATTAGCATCAATATGTTAAAGAATTTTAATATTATTTGGAATGATCGGTTTAGATTGGATTGGATTTGATCAGATATGGTATACTCTTGAGTTGAGATTGTGTCTGATTCTTTATAAGTTTGGCCTCTCTAGGCCCTGGCCCTTCGTAAGCCTGGCCTCTCTGGGCCCTGGCCCTTCCAAAGCCTGGCCTCTCTAGGCCTCTCTTCAGCTGAGATTGTGGCCTGGCCCTTCTTAAGCCTGGCCTTTCTAAGCCCTGGCCCTTCTTAAGGGCTTAGAGAGGCCGGGCCGGCCCTTTATTTCAGAAGGGCTTGGCCAGGGCCGGGTCCAGGGCCAGAGGCTTTTGGATGTTCACTAGTGGCTACATAAAGAGGAATAACTCCTCTATTCCTCATTTTATTTCGCCAAACACCTTTTGCATAACATGGAATAAGGTGGAAAAACCTATACCATCAAAAGAGGTGGTATAAGTTAAGTAGGTGGCCCCACAAGTGGAATAAGAAATAAAATAATATTTTTTTCAAATTGTAATGACAAATAATATTATGATTAACAACACAATTAATAATAAAATAATGATTTATGCTATCACTCTACTTATTCCACAACCAAACACCGACTACATAACTTGACATAAAAATTTATGCTACATAATTTATTCTTCTATCTATTCCTTAACCAAACGCCTCCAATGGGAAAAAAAGAGTTTCCAAAAGTATATGTACATTTTATCTATTAGAGTGCTATGTTGTCCGTTTATTTAGGCAGTAAGAAGATTTTGTGGTGCTTTTGGTGATACCCAACTTTTGACTGTACCTCACGGATACTCGAATAATTGTAATTAACAAGACAATTAAACTTACTAACTTACTCAACAAAGGGTTCTTTTCAAAGAAGATATACCATCCAGAAAATTCAAAAATATTTATTAATAAACTTGAAATTTCCTTTCTAATGCAAAGCGGAGGAGTTTGGTCTTCCATTCATTGAGCCCTACTTGGCAAAAAAACAGCGATTTCAACAAGGTGCGAATTTTGCAGTAGCTGGTGCAACTGTGCTTGATCCAACAGAACTGATCAAGCAGAAAAATCTTACAAAGTCTGCAGTCACTGGATTAAATGTTTCATTGAATTTTCAACTAAAATGGTTCGAAGATATGAAGGGTTCGCTGTGCCATTCTAAAAAGGGTCTGTAATCTCTATTCTTCTCTATCTGCATCACATGTTAAGCATAATTTGACATACTTAATTAGCAATATCTCTATGATGCAGAATGCAGAAACTATTTTACAAGCTCGATGTTTATTGTTGGAGAAATTGGAGTAAATGACTATTTATACATGCTTACTAATGGACTGACTGTGACACAAGTTCATCCTTACGTGCCTATAATTGTGGAAACTATTGCAAGTGCCATAAAGGTTTGTAAAGGACAAGTTCATGTTGACAATAAGATCGAAATGCAAATAATTTTTCTTGATTCATTCATATGTGTTGAAATTAATACTTTTATTACCTAATTTAAACATGTAAATAAAATTACATCTTTTCTTTCAACAGAGACTCATTCATCAGGGTGGAAGGACCCTGCTAGTACCAGGAATTGTACCAATGGGTTGCCTTACGCAGCTTCTCACAGCTTTTGAAAGGGATGAATACTCTTCTTATGATCATGAAACGGGATGCATCAGAAGATTCAACATGCTGTCAAATTATCACAACTCCCTCCTCCTTAAGGCAGTAAAAGAACTTCGGGTCAAGTATCCTCATACAAGGATTATTTATGCAGACTATTACAAACCACTTTTCAGATTGATCAAATTTCCCAAACGCTATGGTTAGATTTTACATTAGTTAATATTTTCATTCTAACATTGAAAATACAAATATTCATGGAAGAAATACACGCCCTGCTTACTGATATCTTGCATCCCCTGATTAAAAATAAGAAGATTGTCCAACCTTGTTAATTATCCAGGTCTCAGTCTCACATTCCTACTGTCAACTTCCTCCAGAAAATTTGGTCATGAACGAATTCAATCATAACTGTATGTTTTTATAAAATTCAGGATTTCAACCTACACCTCTCAGGGTTTGCTGCGGAAAAGGGGGTAAATACAATTGGAATTTCAGTGAAGTGTGCGGCATGCCACATGTCAGCGTTTGTCACGATCCGTCAAAGTACATATTTTGGGATGGCGTCCATTTAACTGAGGCCTCTTATCAGTACATCTTTAAGAGCTGGTTAAAAGGTCCTTATGCTCATCCTCCCATACTTGACGCTCATCTATAGTAAGTTTAGCCAAGGGCCATAATTGTTCTCACATGCCATGTAAGGACTTCTGCATAAAACAAAATAATAGAAGTCAGAATTGCCACTTTTATTTAATGCGCCCAAATAAGATATATTTTGAAGTTGCAATTCTAAAGGGGGTGATTAATTGTTCCTTTCTTTTCTGATGACAATGGATCTCTATCCGTTGACAAGTATTGAACTGTTAAGGATTTAACTAATCATACTTGGTAACTATGAATTTGTAATTACTCTAGCTGGAAGGTAGTTGATGGATGAAGTGAATATGTATTAATTAATTTTTATATAACAAACTTTTGTACGCCAATTGGATAAGTACTAGAGAAAATCGCTCATGGAGAATTAAATTTCAATACATAATAGCACATTAGTCAATTTGTATATAACACGCTCCAAGTTAAGAAATATAAATTTATGACCACATAAATTTTATATTTTTAATTAAGAGATTTTAGAAAGTTAAAGGCAACCTTATCTGCGAGAGAACAATTAGTACCGGATTGTTTGGATTGGACTTGGTGGCTCCGGAAAGAAAGGAGCAGATGGGCCAAATTTTGGGCTAATCTAAGTTCCTTGATTTTCTTTTTTTAATCTTTGTGCTAATGTTTAAACCAGTTTAATTTGGTCGTCAATTGTCTCAGTTTGTTTTCTTTCAAATACGTGAAATTCATGGATTTAGTTCGCAAGTTCTAAATTTCTAGAATCCAACCTTTATTTAGAAAGAGTCTTTTAAAAAGGTGAATGATCATGCAAAAGGGGTCACGGTTCTCTAGAGCTGATGTGTCTGCTTATGTTAACAGTGATTTGCCACTGTGAATCTCAATTTCTCAAGACAGTATTATGCAAATAGTTTTCATCCGCCAAGTCAGTAACATTATTATGAGAATCTTCCTGAAAAATCTCCGGAAAGGTGATGTTTGATAAACATATTCTCCTTCTTTACGGTCAAATTCGCCTCAGGTTTGTACGACAACGCATTGCATAGTGTACTCCTTGCAATCTTTTGTATATGGACTTATGTTCTTTAATCATTGGGTGAACGACTAATGTTGGGCCTAGTTATATAGTGTAAATGTTAGAAAAGAAATATAAAGCATTTTCCTTGGGCTTTGCAATTAAGTGAACCCCTTGGACCATGAATATGTACACTCCCATTAACAAAAAAAGAATAAAAAAATGAAAAAAAAAAATGTACTCTCGTTTATTTCGAAAGAAAGCTAGTGGGTTAAACTAGGGCGTTGTTGCATATTCTTGTTATGGCATATATATTATTATATTTAACAATTAATTAGTTGTATTGAGGTAATATAAATAAATAAATTAACGAGTAGATGTACTGTTGTTAATCTATATAGTTGAATTATTTAAATCATTGGTCATTTTTATGATATAGTGTCTTAATTTCAAATTGATTCATTACATGGTATTTAATGAAGGAGAATATATCTGAAGTGTAATTTTCTACTTAATATATTGTTATCAAATAGATCGACTACAACAGATGGATATAGGGAAGAATTACTCCGAAAAAAAAAAACTGTAATATTATTAATATATGATGTGTTTTTAGGTCTAGGAATAATTTCAGTATATGTGAAAACTGAGAAATTTATCTGTTTCCCCGATTTGGCAAACAAAGTCATGTTATACATTTTGGTTTTTCAAAAGTCAGAGCATTTGTGATGCAGAACAGAGTGGGACTGGGGAGACCAGTTGGAACAAGTCAACAGAATTAAGCCGGGACAATGGTCCAAGAAATACAGAATATTATTTGAAACATTTGCATTTCTTTTGTATAGGAATATCGAATTTTTGTTATTAAGACTTCATTTTACACGCATGGGTTGTAACGACCGTTTTCGAACTTACCTTGAATATATATATTAATATTTTAAACTATTTTGTTATTTTCGGAATATCTAAATTGTCGAATTCTATATAATTTTTTATTTCAAATATAGCCAGTCTTTATATGGGGTGGCTTGTTGTATCGTACGGATTATCTACTGATAATAATATTTCAATTTTTTTGTGTTCTTTATTACGAAAGAAATTGCCCTTCTCGCTGCGTCAACTTGTGTTATTTTGATTACTTCACAGCTGTTGTCAATGTTTTGGGGAAAAAAATTTGTGCTATTTTGGAAATAAATTAATCGAACTGACGAGGTCAAGTGATATTATGGTTAAAAAACCATCTTCATTAATAAAATCACATCATCATAGAAGAAAAATACATCTTAAATTATTGAAATTTTACATCAAAAATGAATATTTGGGTTCAACTAGAAATTAACTTCCCCTTGTATTCTGCCTAACATCTCATACACCGCTGTCGCAATCTCATCTACAGAGGCTAGTTTGGATTCTTCCTCTACCTACCAAACAAAACAGAAGAACAAAGTCAACAAAATGGATACATTGGCTAACCAATATCTCTCCAAAATCACAAGTATAGCAAGTGGACAAATATACCGACATAAATTAAATAATAATTGGATGCAAAGTCTTGTAATAAAGTGAAATGTTGTCATCAGTATAGTGGTTGCAACTTGGGGTAAAAAATATTTACTAAAGGCGTTCAGAAATATTGTCCTTATACAGAGTTACATTTTGAGAAAGTATATTTCCAAAACTATTTCAAATGATGGGAAAATATGAAAAAGCTTTTATCGGTAAATTATGTAATATAATATGACAAAAAAAAAACAGGTAATTAAAGAAATGTTAGATTATTAATTTTAAAAAAATATTCTGGTAAGCATAAAAGAAAAAAAAAAACGCGATCAATTACAAACCAGTGACGGAAAAATATTTTACTGGGATTATGCATTTTTTATATGTAATTATTTTTCTTTTTCCACAACTTCTCGGTGTTGGGATTTTCTAATCTACGAGTACTTTTATATGTGAAGAATAATATCCTAATAAACTGTAGTAAGCGTGATTCTCTAAAGTGCAAGTAATATGTAAATATTTGAGTGCCAAGCAATAACATTTTTCATAACTCATAATTCATAAGTGTGACTGTGTAATTAATACCAAATGTGTAGCTGTCAAACTGCATACCTTAAGACTAAAAGAGTACATGACCATGTCATCTGCTGTTGTCATGTTGACATGCTGGGGAATGAGCTGCAATTGTTGCAGGCCTGCCACTATCTTGACCAGTTGCCTAGGCCGCCTCTTTGCGACTATCTTCAGGTTTGCGTGGCTTTCGACCATTGTCACCTCCACATCAGCCAGTCCCGGCTTGCTGTCGACTATCGTTGCATTGTGACAGTTTGGGCTGTAACTCGCACCACTGTAACTATTGCTACTGCCACTGTCACTGTAACTGCAGCTTCCACCCATTGAACTCGAGTATTGCGGGAATGTGAAAAACTCGGCGAATGGCGAAACGGTTTCATCCTTTTCGACATTCTTGTGCTTCAGTTTTTTCTGGACCTCGAGGGACTGAAGCTGTTGCTCGAGTTCCTTGACATAATTAATCGCTCCTCCTACGATCGATGCTTGATCGCCCTGACACAGCATCAATCCCGTTTCAGATTTTTCAAAATAAATGATGTGATTTAAAGAAAAATTGATACAAAATCCTACCCTTTGTGCATACGAAGGGGGCATGAGTGACCGAAGAGTAGCAAGATACTCGTTCATTTGTCGTCTTCGGTTGCGTTCGACTGCAATGTGGGTCATCCTCTGATTCTCTATCTCCTCTCTGTTCTTCACATTTTTCGTTCTGCGGCGCTTTCTCCGCGCAACTGCAGTTTCTGCACTCATCTTCTCTTGCTTTACTACCGGTGGAGATGGCGAATTCGCATCTAGCTCTTCGAAATTTGCCAACAAAGAGTACAAAGGGTCCCAATTATTGTCGCCGACAATGGAACCCATTTCACAAATGGGAGTCTCATAGCCATTGTAGGATCCTTTTCCAAAGGGAAATGTTTCATCGTTGGTGTAAGAGAAGAAGTCTTGAGGGAATACTATAGCTTCCAATGCCATGTTATCTAGATAATCTGAATAGTGATGAGTGTATCAACGTGAGGTAAGGAAACACATGGCCTTCGCTTTTGGGGCAGGGAGGGTTTTATAAAGGCAAAGGATGTGAGCAACAGCGACTCGCCACGTGAAAGAGAGATTGGTGGTAGACGGTCCCATGTTGTAACAAAAGATTTTGGGGTAAAAAAGTATATGAGAAACAGCAGGACTGCAGGAGACAAGGATGTGAAAAAACTATGACAAGGTACACAGGGGTCATAGCGGGGCGGAATTTGGAAGTGTCGTGGCTTGGCTCATGGGCGACAATTGAGTTTTATTTTTTATTTTTACTTTTTTTTTTTTTTTTGCAAATTACGCTAGAAATTTTACCACCAGTAAAAACTACAATTTATTGGACGCTCATTTCCGGCGTAAATCCGGACTCGTCAAGCAGGGTTTGTTCTTTTTTTTTTTAGAAACTCAAGCAGGGTTTGTTCTTAAGAGTCGAAATCTGTCACATTTGCAGCGAGAGATATTAATTGTGTTGTGTAATGCGCGCCGTCCTCAACAAAAAAAAAAAAAAATTAACGCAATACAAATGTTAGCAGAGCATTGTGGGTTGGCATATGAAGAACAGAAGAAGTATAGATATTTTTTTAATTTTTCAGCTGCAATTTAAAAAAAAAAAACTTCAAAAATAATTGACAAAAGAATATGAAAAATGTTTAGAAAAATTAATTTTTATTATGTAGTTAGAGAGAAAAATTGGTTGCATGCTATAGTTAACATAAATTTGTAAAATTAAATAAAAATAATACTAATCGTTTATTTGTGTTTTGTTGTACTCGTCGTATCTAGACATCTCATGCTAAACCATATCGAATTCTAGAGGCAGACGGCATTACACATCTATCGACAGGCATGACGATATGTGTTCACAAATAACTATATCATGTTGTGTCAAAACTGAGTGTCATTTTGTTTAATTAAGTCATATTATGCTTTTAACATTATGCTACTTTGGACTATTTAAACAGAAGCCAATAAATGAAATTAATTTGTTGTTGTCATAAAAATTCAACTTTAAAAGTATCATTGAACCGATTGAATATGTATATATTTGGATATGACAATCCAAATCGAAAATGTGAGGTGATTGACTCAGCACCAAGTGGTTAAAAAACGTCGCATTTTGAGAATATATGCATGATAGTTAGGCTTGTATATTTTTACGTAATTTCATCCATCTATAACTTAAAAATAATTTTAATATGAAGTATATATATGAGCATATCAGGTATACTTTGTAATATCATTGGTATAAGAAATATAGTATGGTAAATATATTATATCTCACAAGGATTTCAAATTACTAAACCACCAAAAAATATTCTTAGGTATAACGCTGTTTTTATTAAAAAGTTGTTATAAAATTGATTGTAGAGAAATGCATTGGTAAAATAACCGGTAATTAAATTGTGTAGTTGATTTTGCTTCTTTTTTTTTATTTTTTTAACGTAAGTCTACGGGCTATCGAATCAATGCGAAAGATATCATACTTCACGCTCCGATTTTCAATTCAAGTGTAACATCACTAATATGAGTAAATAATTTACTTTGGATAATCAGCTAAATGCACATGTTAAGTTTTAATGATATTATTCTTTTATTTTCCAGCCATATCACAAAAAGTATTAGTACCTTTTCCAATGTAAAAAGAAAACTTAAAACTTAAAAGTGAGATTTTGCTGTATCTATATGGTTTATTTATGCAAAAGATGATAAACAATTTGAACCTATCTTATGTATGCTTCATTGTTGAACAATGTAATAAAATGGTTTTAGATATGTCAAATGAATCAAGTTAATATCCATAAATTTGATAGGTATATATACTACGTACAACTTTAACAAGACTCTTAAATATTCAACTTTTTACTTCAGATTCAGAGAATATTTTGATTTGAGAAAAAAAAAATACGAAAAGTACCCGCAAATCAGTCTGTTACCAATGGATCCGTTCCAAATAAATTTATAAGACCATGTTTCAAGCAAAATCTTGATAAATGTTCCTTTAACAAGGCTGGGTCCTGAACAATGAAATAACTAAGACAAAGCTAATTGGAACTAAACTACGTATAGCAACACCTAAATGACAAAACCAGTCAAGGTTTTCGGTTAAACCAGGCAAAACTAGGGATTAACATACAGCAACCACTAATTAAACAAAAACCACCTACCATTATTCAGCGGCTGAGCACCGGTTTTGCTGGGACCCCACATGCATTCAGACAAATTCCAACATTTTGGTAGATCTGACACGCTTCGGTTTCGCAGTTTAATTGGTTTTCTATTTGACATGAATTCTATTTGAGTCCTAGCAATAGTTTAACACAGGGTACATCCAAAGTCCCTTTGTTTTCAGGATGAGACAACTGGCCCCCATTCATGTAAGTTTATTTTCTTGAATCTTTTAGAGGATTGGATCTCAATTAGAAAAAGAACTATCAGTTCTATTCTTCTAACACCCAATATTATTTATATTTATAATTTGAGTTCTTCACTTCGGAAAAGTGTGTCTGTTTAATTTTTTTTTTTTAATTAAACAATTCCTATGAAAAGAATCTTACAATCAGCAAATTTATGGCAATTTTTTAAAAATTTAAATGCTAAACACATATATAATAGAAAATAATACCAAAATGTTTTGTTACTATAAGAATTTTTATGCATCTTAGACGGAATATAGAAATAAAATTCAAATAAATAGTGAAGCGACAATTTAAAAGGAGTAAGATCGGCCAGTGGGCTATGTCATGTGGCATGCTGAAGGGCTTAAAAAATTATGCACTTTATGTATTTACAATAATAATTCGAATCTTCTTGCTTACATTATGAGAATACCATACTTTACTTTTTTTATTTCAGAATTGAAAATTTAACTCCAATCGGAAGTATTAATATTGTGCATTTATCGATGGATGCATTGCCATAAAACTTTTTTATTTTTAAAGGTCATTCAATACTTGAAAAAGAGGTTAAAAATTGAATATATTAGAATTAATCTATTATAGTTGGTATTTCGACATCTTAATTAAGTATCAATTGAACTACAAAAATTATAAAATTTTATGGAGGTACATCAATCATTAAATTTAATAACAAAAACAGTTCGGATCGGATGTTCAAGTTTATAATTTAAAAAAAAAAGTAATAAAAAAATTAAAGTATGGCATTTGCATGTGGTGTGGCACCCCATATATATGTGGAGACGAAACTCTCCACGTCAAGACAGCTATAAAATTTGCAAGAACGAAATATTATAGATGATACAAGTTAAAACAACATAACAATTTCTCACAATAAATATTGAAGTCATATGAAATTAAGTATTGTCGTTTAATTTTATTTTAACAATACAATATAATTTATTGTGAACATTGAAAAATATAAAAGTACCTTATATTCTTATAACATGCTTAAATTGTACCTATGATTATGAGGAGGGATTAAAAAGGCAGAAACATACAAATCAGTTTTACTAAACAAAGCAAGAAAAAGAGAGAGAGGGAGATTGAGAAACATAATGGTACTGAAACTAGTTGCGATAATGAAAAGATGGATTATTAATAAAAGGAAACAAAAAATTTGGTATGGTTTCGGAAAATTGCAAACAAACCCTATGACTACCACCTGGTATAGTGCAAGTGGGCGGCGATTTGTAGTGAACAGAGAACTGTTGAGATAGTATATCAATTTAATTAAGCAAAGAAGACAAAAACCTAATCTATTACACATACATTATTAGAGCGACTTCTTCACTGTAGAGATACAGGCATTGACAGTATCTCGACACTGATTTAATTACTGTAGGTTCTAATAAAATGATTTGTCCAAGGTCGTCCACGTCATTGCTGACATGTCCAGCGACACAAACAATCGCAAGACAACCTACGAGCGCCGTTCGCACGTGCGAGGGGCCATTAAAGTCGGTTGCTTTCGTCCGTGGCGAGAGTTTTGCGGCAAGCATGTTGTCTTTGACTGTTTTAAGATATTCTGTGGATGCATTAGTAAATACTAATATGTAACGGATTAAATATAAAGTCTATGTTGGTGAAAAATGTCTTGCTTCTCCGTAACAAAGTTGGTAATAGAGCAATTCTGGAACAGAGAATTGCAAGAAATGGAAACAACCTAGCTGGAGTTGGTACTAGCACATGTACTTCTTTGAACTTAGAGAGGAGAGAGAAGGGGTGATGGAAATGAGACCGGCAACAATTGATGGTGGAAGCACTTGCTGATATACAGTATTTTGGATTTCATGTTGGAGTTTTATGATGCTACTCATATTTTGATTTTTTTAGCTGCTTTGTAGTAGGAGGGATTTTGTGTGTGAGTACCGGCTTCGCTCAATTATCCTAAAATTTTTTTTTGTTTTGTTTATTTTTTTTCTTTTAGCTTAAATCACCTCTGGTGATTGCTTTTGTATGATACTTTAGTTGGCATAAGTAAGTATGCTTGACTATTCCTTCGTGGATAGTTTTTTTCAAACAAACAAAGAAAAGTTCGCAGTATGAAATGTTCAGAGGGAGGAGCAGACCCCATCCGCATCACGTGTTGCTAAGTCTTTCACGATGTGATCGTAAGTAATATGTTTTCTGTTACTTGTGTGTTATAAGTATTTTAATAGTATTACTGATATTCTCCAGACAACACGAATAGTTACAGAGTAATGGCCTCGATAAAGATTTAACCATGGATCCCTTCCAGCTTCGGATGATTAATTGAATATTCTCTACCAGTGCTAATCGTTACTTCAAAATCGAACGGCTCAGAATATCTATAGCATGAGTATAGAGATTAATAAGATATGAGCTGTCTAAGTGTCTAGTTTTATATTTATTAATATTATTTTTCATATTAACCATATCCAGTTTTAGCCTTTTAGGTCCATGTTCTCTGTTATGAGTGTCAATTAGTTACTTTATCCTTAGAATAAAATGGAATACAAATATCAATCATATTTTAAACATATTTATCTTTTGTTCTTTTGGTCTTAGAAATACGAAGAATTACTATTTTGTGAAAAAGTTCTTTTATAAGTTTTGAGAAAGGAAACTGTATTTGAGATTTTTTTTTTTTATATTAATTGATTAAGATGCTCTGAAAATTTTTGTCAAGACAAACAATTTATTTTGATGTTGTACTCTATAATGTCAAATTAATCTTTCTTTTTTTTTTAACTAAGAACCCCAATAATAATGTGTCAAATTAATCTAACTTGAGGTTTGAAATGTGCAAAATAGGTATTTTTTTATATAAATTTCTAAATATAAAAACTTACGGCCTTGTACCATGCGTATGGCCTTGAAGAAAAACAAACAAACAAACGACAAAAGTAACAGCACTGCTAATTTTCTTGAGCAACTACAGAAACTTTGATATAACAAATGACTTGAGTAACTATAAAAAATTTGATATAATAAATGATTTGGCGAAACGTGGAGTCTAGAACAATTGTCCAGTGATTCCGTTGTTTATTTAAACGTAACGAGTTTAATTTTCGTTAAGTGCGGAAGAAATTGATTGGACCATGCCTCTCTAAATAAATGACGCTAATCGGCTAATTTAAAGACAAACGATTTGGCATAAGTAGGATTAATGGATAGGGTGGGTCAGATTTCGCATATGTATAAGTATAACCAATCAAAATTTGTCACTCAAACAGTTGCCGATTTATGTATGATTTTGTGGGTTTCAGGAATTTTATTTATCAATAAAAATTTTAATCGGTAACATATTAATTACCAGAAACTTAAGGTTAACACACTTCAAACGAATAGGATTTCATTGTAACTTCTCATCGGAAAAATGAATTCCAAAGTACAACATCACTTATTACAGTAATATAAAAAATTCATAACTTAGATGATAATATCTATACGAATGTGTTTAATTTCTATAAAAATTTGGATGAGACCTTATTTATTAAAAATTATACATGATAATATATATACTCAAATTATTAGTTGAATTAACTAATGAGCATATCGATCCATTACTTCTAATTAATTGGGTTGGACTTAAATTATACCCTAGGAAAAAAGGGAGTAATTGTTGCAGCTGTCTGTTTGCACGTGTGATTGTTACAGCTAAAAGATTGGTGGGGTTTTGTGAGCAGTACAAAGTTTGGAAATAGCATAATGGTTTTTGTAAAAATGAATCTAGTATTGTAACCGTAATTACAAGAGGAAATTAGCTAGACAAGATGTAATTACCACAGGGACAAGCGTTTTTTCAATTTTTTTATTTTTTTAACTTTCTTTTTATTTTCTTGCTTTACTACCATTACCAAACTGTCAATCTCATTTAAAAGTACGTATATCGGTGATATCAATAATGTCTGGTTAAGCAAATAAAATTTTCTGCCATGAAACCAAGAGAATTATCTCTTTCAATTCAAAAATAAAGGAGGGAAAGAACAAAATGCTCTGACAGATCACAGCGAATGCATCGTATATTCTTCCATTATTGACACGGATAAAATTTTTGAAAATGTATGTGCATATAATGGTGTATTATTGAAAAAGTTGAAAAATACAAAAGTACTAGTCATATCCTGCAAGTCGGTCAAAAATTTGCATTGTTGTAATCAATGTGGAGAATCTCAATCATACGATCAGATCGATTGATGCAAATTTACTATAGGAGAAAATCAGAAAGAATCGGGATAGTATCTTACCCAAGTTAATTATATTTTTGTTTTAAGCCAACTGGCTAGTCTGAAAGCTACACTTTGGCTACTTGTAACAACCTACTGTGGTCATTCTTTTGTCTTCAGTATTTATATGTGTAGAAGTATCTTTGGTTTCTGTATTTATACAAAAGTTCTACTGTTGTCGAAGTAATTGCCCAAGTAATCACTGATGGATGTCCAGTTTCACCATGGAAATTGAATATTTTAACCGGAAATTACAGATGCAATTTTATTTTGTAGCCCGTCATCAAGAGCAGATCAGCAAAGTAAAAAAGAAAAACACTTTTGAGGGAATTAATTGAGTTTTTAGACTAAAATAGTTCGAAATTGAATTTTTCAAATTTTAGGTGGGCATATTATTTGTATATTTTCTACACAATTATATTTAAAAATAACCATATGCATTAATAAAAATTTACGAAGTTTGGAGGTCAGCCCCCCTAGGAAAACCTCCACCCCTCCCCCCCGCCCCCCAAACCCCACCCAAAGAAAAAAAAAAAAAAAAAAAAAAAAAAAAAAAAAAAAAAAAAAAAAAAAAAAAAAAAATCTGCCTCCCCGTCTGTCATGTTTATATGAAAATTTATTGCAGTGACCACTGATTATTTTGTTTGAACATATTTTTCTTTCTATGAAATGAATTATTACTAGATAATTATAAGAACAGTCCACTTTTTATCAGTTATTGATTAATACAAATGTGATAATGTGACTACTAATAAATAATACGGTTTATTGTTGAGCAAGTGCATGGGGGAAAAAAAAAAGAAGAAGCGTTGCTACTTCAGATTCAAATTTATATATTTGAAATTCCGATAACCAACTTGAACCGCTGTAAATATTAAAATCTAGTTGAAAATATAATTTCGTAATTTGAAGATTTTATTTACCATTTTTGCATACGGACAGAACTATTAGTATTGGGTACGTGATTATTTGGATCTACGGAAGCTGCTTGAATTTCAATAAGAGTTGTGGAGCACAAAAAATTAGAAACCAATATTATAACAAATTGAAAAATAAAGTTTTCTGTTTAATCAGAACCGAAAATAGTCTTGTGGTACTAAAATCGAAACGTTGAAATGGGAGCCTAAAACAGAGATACTATGATGGTGTCATAAGATTGAGACATTCATGGTTCTATTGAGGAGTCGTTCCTCACATCCCCTAGTCTACATAGATCATTTGATTGTGTTATACGACCACGATTCCTCCTAGAAAATGAGAAGGGAAAAAAAAAAAAGAATACTAACAAAGTATTTGTTTTTGGAAATATTTCTGATCGCATAATTACTGGTAGATCTAGGAATAACAAAATTTTATATTTTGAGATTTTTTTAGCATCTTTTTTCAGATTTTTAAAACAATGGCAGACTGGTAGTATTTAAAAGAAATATTATTTTTTTCATCACAAAACATCCATATTTGAAATCTAAAAAAAATAATAGAAATAGTTTGGAAAAAAAAAAACAAATTTTTGTTTCATGTGAGATTTTAATATATAGATAAAATTAGCTAATTTAATTGGTCAATTCAAACTCGAATATTGAGATATGAGTCCAAAATATCTACTTCTTAGTGCTCTACGAGCACCATAATCTCTCTCTCCTATATATATCATATCATTTCTTTTTAGAAAGAAATATATCATATCATTTCGCGGAGTGAAAGTCACTTTTAAGTATGATATAAATTCAGTATAGTTGGTCATAATTTTCCCAAGTGATTCTATATTATCTTTTAAAAAGTTAATATTTCTACGATATTTAAATATATTCTTCTTATTTTGATATTGTATGGCTTTGATCAAAATGATTTTTACCTGGAATTTTATTTGATTAGAATTAATTTCTAAGAATTTTGTTAGATCTAATAACATGAAATTTCCAATCAAATAACATCAAATCTATCCATGTTGATTTTAAAAAAATTCTAATGAAATTATGTGTTAAAAAAAAAGTGGTTCTAATCAAGGCTATTTTCTATGAACTTTGAAATTTAAGGTGCTACAGTAGACACTCGCATCCTCGGCAGTCAAAAAAGGACTGCCGAGAGCAGTCGTTTCATTTTTTTATATTTAAAAATTTTAAAATTCAAATGTCGAATCCAAACTATTGATCTTGTTCAATTTAACGGGCGATACGTTTTCATATAAGTTTTATAAAATTTGGAGTTGATTTGATACTTGATTAAGCGCTCAACAAATGAACGTATTAGAATTAATTAAACCAGGCTCGTTCATTTGTTGAGCACTTAATCAAATATCAAATCAACTCCAAATTTTATAAAACTTATATGAAAACGCATCGCCCGTTAAATTGAACAAGATCAACGTTTGAATTCGACATTTGAATTTTAAAATTTTTAAATATCAAAAAAAAAAAATGAAACGACTGCTCTCGGCAGTCCTTTTTTGACTGCCGAGGATGCGAGTCCGTTACAGTAGGGGCAGGACTAGGATTCAAGGAAAGAATAGGCCGAATTGTCGAAATATGATTTTAATTGTTCTTACTTCTTAGTAATTTGGATTTTCAATTTTACAGTAGCCATATACATCATATAAGTAAATTCGCATAGTATTTTTGACATTTTACATTAATATTTTTTTCCCAGCATAGGCGTCCGTCCCCCCTAAAATTCGTCCCTGTGCAAGAGTTAGGCCTGATCAAAATGACAATTTTTTAACCTGGGATTTTATTTCATTAGAATTTTTTTTTTATCAAAATAGACAGATCTTATGTCATTTGGTCAGAATTTTTTATATTATTAGACCAAACGAAATCGCGATAAATCAATTCTAATGAAATGAAATGAACTGAAATCCTGCGTTAATTGATCAAAGCCTAGTTTTGCTATTTATTACATTATTACTAATGCATAATATTGCATATGTTGATTCGGATCTTGTGTATTTTTAAGTGTGGCATGGAAATTCGACGTATATTGAACGTGTGGTTAATAACCACCAACCGATCCCCAAAAAATAATGATTAATGAACCACAATTTGTGTCGCCATGTTACTGTTCTACCATTTCCTCTTTTTTGACGGTAAAAAATATTGGGGGCCACGAAAAGTCGAAGCTGCGGTGACCATATAAATGATAAATTATTTTTGCATAAATATTTCATCTACGGACAAAGTGAAATATTTTTTTTAAAACTTTTAGCCTTGTCGGCATGGAATCTCGGTGTTTAATTTACTCGGAGGTTCTTTTAATTTATTCTGATGGGAGTCAGAGTTACACATGCAAGTCAGAAAGGAATTTTTGTCCCAACAGGACTTTTAGATTGGTCCTAGTTCTCAACAACTCATCTTCTTCCTTGTACAATATTGGTATAGGTCCATTAATTAACTCTTAAATCTATGTGCCTTTTCCTCTTTTTGCCGTCTTATGCACTGTCTAATTAATCATTAACAAGGTATTTTACTAGGAGTTAGTTACACAAATGAAAGAAAAAGATATTATTTTACCATTGACAGGACTGATTTCTTATTAGAGACACCAACAAGAAGAAAGTTAAGAATGTGTTTTGTTGAGCTGAATACAGAGATAAAACGAATAGTGATTTTATTCAGAAATACGATCACATCTTAATAAAATGATTGCCTTTATATGTTTATTTATTTAATTTTGCCAAATTCGATCCACTATTTTCATGTATTCAGACACATCCTTAAACATTTGATTAATTAAGCTTATTATTAACAATGTGCGTGCGTGTTTTCTTTTTCTTTTATTTTATTTTAATAAGACGAGGCTCAAACTTCCCCATTTATAGATAAATTAAATATCCTTTACAGATTTCGAATTGTGTTTTTGAACTTGCCACCTCTATATTATTTTATAATCATTTTTTTATTTAGATCATCCGATATAAAATTAGTGTGTTTTAGATCAGTTAGCTGACATAATTTATGAATAAATTTCTAATAGTATTGATTAATTAATTTGATGTATTTGTTTGTTTTAAAGTCAGTTCAAATTCAATAATAAAAATAAAAATGAAGGTCAGGCACTCTAGGAAACGCACATTTTTTCCCCTTTAGAAATTTTCGGTACTATGAAATTCTAAACCGGTACAAATAATCTCCAAATTTTAATATTTTCTGAAGGTGGTAACTTAGTGGGTATTTTGTAGGTATCCTCATTTTTTATTGACATGTTTATGAATGCATCTAAACTGTATTCTGTATCGCAGTTGTTTGAAAAAAAAAAAGATCATAAAAATTGTTCGGAAACTTTTTAATGAAATTTATGTTTATGAAATGCGTTCGTAGAACGATCTCCAAGAAAGGATTCGGCAACTTTCTTTCCAGTAATCTGCACTTGCTTGAAATAACATCGATACCGACAATTCATCAAACGAAATGTTAAGAAAATGTAAAAAGAATCTAAGAAAAACTGAACAATTCTTTGCGCTCTCTCTCTCCGTGTTCAGTGATTCTGTTTGGAAGACGTAAGGTTTTGTCAGCACCTTATTGGACTGGAGCTAGAACCAAGCACACTCCCTCGGCGTCTGTAAGCCGAACACGTGTCACTTCCTCTGACAACTGGGACATATTGGGTTTGTCTGCAGGCCATATCATGCAAACCAAACCGCTCGCGCCTCTGGTTTTTAAGTTACGGCAACAAGAAATACCAATTATCAAAACATCATTGATTTGAGGTTTCAATATATTTCTTGTTGTAATACTTACAATATCCCAAGCTAGTCAGCTTTAGTTTTGATGATACAATCTGAATTTAAACTTCTTTTTTTTAGACTTGTAACTTGATTGTTTCACCGTGAGAAAATAGCTATGTCAATAATTTAATGTTCCAAAAAAATAATTTAGTGTTCCAATAATGATAGTTTTAGGGTGGACTAATTGTTCAGCTCGACTTGAGCCATAATTAATGACAGTCATTGATAATTTTAAACAAACGGTTTGTCTTTTTAGTCCACATAATTTTAAGCGAAGGATTGTTTTTTAGTCCATATAAAAAAAAAAATTAAACTTCCCAATCTTTAAAAATTTAAAAGTATTGTCATTTTTTTTTATTTCAAATGAAATTACCTAACATTATAATTACCAAAAGTATGCCGAAAGAAATTATGTTGTTGCACTATTAAGTACTGCCGCATAAATGAGATCTTATAGTTAATTATAACGAGGACTTGAACAATTTAAGTTTTTTAACGATCGGTTAATTAATAGCCAGTCGTATAATATGCATTTATGTAGGGAACATAAGAACATGACCCATTCTTCATGATGTGCGTGTCTGGATATATAATACACCATTTCCATGTATTCCAATCATAATTTTTATTTTGCGATTGATATGTATTGTATTGAAATCGAATAGGATGATAATTCGGAGCATCTTAACATAATTAAATTAAATGAAGTCTAGGAGTAATTGCTTTGAAAGAGAGGGAAATGTTGTGGAGTCTGAACTTTTATTATCACTGCATGGTGTAACGCATACATTACAGTTGTCATATGCTTAAAGAAAAAAAAATGTTTTTTGAATCTTAGAGCACCTATTGTAATTCGACATTCGCTCACTAGACACAAACTCGCTGCAACGCGCATGGGAAAAAAAAAAATTCAGAAGTGTAGTAATTGAAACTTTGGTTTAGTAATGTGGGGACATTTTTTTTAAAAAAAAATTACTTGCTTGGTATAACATTCAATTTTTAAAGATACTTGAAAATAACATTAAATTATTTTCTTGTATAAAGCCGTATTCGACTCTCAAAGATAATAACGGGTTGTGAATATATAGCATTAACATTTGGATATAACTAATATTTATATTAAAAAAAACATTTAGATAAATCTTGACAACTGTCAAAAATGTCCCAAAATACATCATGATTCATACCCAACTTCCTTTTTGATACATCCCCAACTTATGTACTGCAATTTCGAAAATATTGAGGGGCGCAAAGCAATTTCACCTCTAACATCAAGAAACGTGGCTTGGCAGTTCGCAAGAGATCAGATATAGTACGAGTTCACATGCCACTTTTTGGCGACATGAAACTGATAACAAATTCGTGGCCTCAGAGGCAATATCAGTACAAAATCATTACCTTGGTCAAATTATTCCGTGCGCCAAATCATTCATTTCCTTCCAAGAGAACCAAAGAATGTTAGCTCTATTTCCGTCCCGTGCACCTAGGTACACTAATCCATTGTAGTTTGTGCCTTAACCTAGATTTATGTGCCTCACTCATTTATTTATTTTTTTTAAAACCTATTTAGGGCTTAGGTCATCATTTTTGTGTATAATATATTCACTTCAAACGTGTGCTTGCTATCGTCATTTATATTTATAAGAAAAAATCACAGTCGGAGAATTTTTTTTATTCATCCCATGAATTATATAATTTTCAATGAAGATTTTGAATGCTCCGATTTTGAAGATTAAAAATACTTTCCTACAAAACATGAATGAATGCCATTAAGTATTAGATTGGATAGATCAATGTTTTCAAAATGCGTCAGTATACTTGAACTATATGTTTCATATGCGGCGAGTAATACATGTTTTAAATGATACGCAAATTGCATATTAGATGATGTGGCTGCCAATTTAAATATACAATTATAGGGACTGAAGTTCTAAACAATAAAAGTCATTAAAAAATAAATCACAAAGACTGGACAAAAACCTATGACATAAAAAAATTATGCAAGTATCACAAAAAAAAAAAAATAATTTTTTTAAAAACAAAAATTTCTACTAGGTAGTCCTACCTAGTTTGTCTTAAAAAAAAAAAAAAATCAGATGTGATGATATATAATTTGAAGTATAAAATTAAAAACTGCAAAATTAAACCACGTGTCTAGATGTAAACGATTAGAAATTACATATATATACGGTGGGCAATAGTTGCAAAACCCGTTTTAAAATATTGAAATTGAATTAAACTGACACTATTTTTTTTTCATTAAACGTAAATAATTGCAGTCGTCTAATTTTTTGAAGATAATTCTTTTAAACATAGTGGGGGTATCTATTTTCTTGGTTTTCCTTTTTTTTTCCCCTCTCTCTTTTGGAACGTCCTGTAACACCCACACCCACCTGTTAATTTTATTGTTAACGAAAGAAACATTGAAATGTCTTATCTACGGATCGAAGTGCAATGGGACCAATTCCAATGATTCCATTGTTCATTTTTTCTGGGTCACAAAAGTATAAGAAATCAATTTGAGATGGCCCAATGTTTTGAGATCCAAATTCTGGATCTTAGCCCAGAGAAGAACATCTGTAAACAATTATATGGATACGACCCTTTCAATGGTCCTGTACTCCTGTTTCTTTCTAAAAATGAAATACATTTGCTTAATACCTTTTTATTGGAGGCAGATAACCATTTAGAAACGCTCTTGGTCTCATGGGCTTATGTCATAGATTAATTTCAGAAGGAACTGATGAAAACATTTTTTTTATACATATATTATTTCTTTCCCCAGTTGAGCAATAGTCTAGTGATTAAAATTATTATTTCCCTTGCATGACGAAAGAATTTACTCCTTGAGGGGAAGGTTTACCTGGTATTAATGATTTAAATTATTGGCTGTGGCATTATGAGCAGATTTTCCGCTATCACATAGCAATGATGCTCTATAGAATAATCCAGCGGATCCGAAGCTGTCTTATTGTAGCCAATAGAAACCTTCAATTTCACACTAAACAATATACCTGATCTTCGTTGAGATGTTATATTAATCTCACAACAACAACAAATGCCATAATCTCCAGAAGATGTAGAATATACATTGTCCCCTTAAAAAAAAGTGCATGAGATATATTTATTAATTTTCGTTCGGTAAAGCCACCAATAATGGAGTCACCACGAAAATGCATCCATTGTTAAAGAGAGCTAATTATTTGTTATTGCAGATTAGAGACCAAGGAATCCTGAAGCAACTCCAAAAAAAAAAAAAAAAAAAAAAGAATACATATTTAATAAAAGACAAATCGGCACAAATCAGTCAATGCTTTTGTACGCTCAGGGTTCAAATCACCTTACGGTCCTCTTTTTGAAGAAAATGGATGCCCATAACGTATAATTCAACATAATTTACTATAGGTTATGTAAGAAGCAATAAAATTATATATTATTAACGAGGTAATGGAAAAGTATTTCACCGCACAGCTTGTACAAATTGAATGTTTACCTGTGTATGTTACAAATTGTAAACATATCATCTGATTAGAGATTGCAAAATCAATAAACACCTATAATCAACAACATTTTCATTCTGGTACTCTAAAATCTACCGAGAATCGCATAAAAACACTCGATGCAAGGGAAACTCTTAATTCTCCTGCGAACTAGTAGCACCCATCTCGACATCCCGCGAACCATTGACTGATTCCAGAAACACAGGTACTATCCTTTTACTATCCCCTTCTTTTCTCCATCTGCCTGAAAGAGTCTTGATGATTGCATCCCACCTGCCACTCCTGCCGGCCCACCGCACAACCATGCTCGATGCCCGTCTGAGCATCCTCTCATCATCCTCCAATTCCTTCATTTCAGTCACCACTGGCTCCTTTTCCCCACCAATCAGGCAATGATCATTCGCCAACACTGCTGGGTCGGACAGGTCTGACCGGCATATTGGACATGTCGCATGAGAATCTAGCCAAGCGCCAATGCAATTGGGGTGAAACACATGGCAACATCCTGGCAACATGCGGAGTGTATCTTTGTTCTCGAACTCTGACAGGCATACTGCACACCCGTGCCGGCCTTTGACATTTTCTAGTATTTTGATGGATTTGTATGAGATTATGGGAAAAGTTTCAACTATGGCGGGATGGAGGCCGTTTCCTTCACTCTCTCTCTCTGCAGATATCATGCTTTCAATGGTGTTGGTGTTTCTTGTTCTACGATGAGTTCCAGTGGTAGTGGTAGCAGCAATTCGGGTGTCAATACGTCGGCAAAGAAGGATAATGAGGATGAAAGTTAGCATGCACAGGACAACTAGTATGAAAAGGATAAGGGTTGATTGGATTTCCATGGTTCCCTTTTGGGTGCTTAATTCACGAATCACGAATAAGGAGAGGAATTAGAAGGATGGGCAGCGTGTATACTTTATTGAATGGAGATAAGGAAAAAAGAAGTCAAACTCTCGGAAACAGTCAACGATGAGGCATGAAAGCAAAGTTAATGAAATGATTAGCTTAGGCGTAGACGTAACGGGTTGTTCTGATGGAGTAATGGTAACAGTTAATGACGCTGATAGTGAATGTTTCAGAGGAACTCTGTTGTCTATACTTTCAAGGATTCTTTTCTTGCTCAAGTGTCAAAAATATTTATACATCATGCTCCTCTATTCGTCTAAATTGTTTTAGACAGCTAGCGAATAGGCAAATTAAATTTAACTAGGTTATAAAAGTTGCTTCCTTCTAACACTATTTAGAATTGAATGCTTGGGTAGCGTACATGGCCTGATTTGTTTTATCCAATTTCGTTTGAGCAGTATGCCAAATTCTGATAAACAAAGCAGAAGTATAAGGAGAGAAGCAATGATATAGGCACTGTCCTCAAGTTCATTCCTGGATGTAAATAAATGTAGTACTAACTTGTTTCAAAAAAATTAAATAAATAAATTCTCTAATTTTCTCGCCGTTCTCGCATTGAAAATTCGTAAATAATTGGGAGTTGTAGTTTCACATCCTGTCAGATTCGGCCAGCTTAGTTGCGCTGAAAAGTAGGTAAGAGAATCAGCTTTGCTTGATTTATGCATCTACCAGCCATATAAATTTGATACAAGTTGATTTAATACCCGCTTAGGCGGATGACACGCTACACCCAGAGACATAAAAATAAAAATAAAAATGTAAAAAATCCTAAATTTTTGGAGTAAAAAAGTAATTTTTGGAGGTTAAAAAAAGTCTTGTAAATTTACTGTATCGGCAGCAAATGCAGTATTGACTTTTTGAGTGAACCATGACAGATCAGATGGACCCATGTTTAGTAGGCCTACCTGGGCCGGAATGGTGCCAAGCATTTAGAACTTGTGAGCAATTGAAGGCCTAATTTTAAAACGTTAGTCTCTTTCGGTACCACCTAACTTTTTCTTCCTTATGTAATCTAAGGCCCAAGTTTTGCTGTACAAAATTGATGCATCAGAAAGAAATTGGTTGATTAGTTCTCAATTAAAAATTTAATATAATGGGACAGGGATTAGTGTAACGTGTAACGTTGAATTTTCTAAAAGTATTGAAGAATCAATTCACGATTTATGCAAGATAACAACATTGGCTTGGAAATGAATTCATTATATGATAAAAACTAAACGATACATAGAAATCAAATGTAAAGAAACAATGCTTGATTGGTCTTTAACTTTTTGTCCTTTAGCCTCTCTCATCTCTTTCAAACACCTCAATTAACAGATATGGTAAGAGTTGCCGATATTTCTCAGTGCCTCTACCTTTGAAAGATAAAAATAATATTTATTAATTTTACATATTATTTAGTTTTAAATCTAGCTTGCGTAAATTTTCACTTCAAAACATGTAAGTTTAAAGGTTCCAGGTCTCTTCCAAAAAAAAATATATATATATATAAAAATAGAAGAATTAATAGATTTACTATTTATTCTAAGTATGTATGGTAAACTCTTACCAAGATTTTGCAATTCATCAAGCTTCAGAACATAAAAAAATTCAAATGTAAACCTAAAAAATGTCAAGTCACATTTACAGAGAGCGGATATACACAAGAAATAATAATCAGTAGCTGAGGCCTGAGCGAAAGAAATTATTCAATAAAAATAAACGATAGAAGCCTACATATACTACACTATGGTTTTAACTTTATCTATTGCTTTTAATATAATTGGGGATAGCAGTACGTCAATATGTTGGGGGGCCAAATTTAAAAATTTTAGAATATTTATATAAAACTTTAAAATACAGTACAAATTAATTAGTTGACCTCAGTCTCGAATTAAGAACATAGATCGCATAACAACTGCATACAGTTTATTCTAAAGCACATGACGATCCTTGAAGCTTAGCTGAATATTTCAAAGTTCAAAGCTGAAATTAATTCTATGACAATCTGAAAAAGAAGGCATATAATAAAATGTGCTTTTCTCATATTTATTTTGAAAAATGGAGACCTCTTCCGTTTCATCATTGCTAAGGTCATGGGAAACAATCGCTCTTGTATTTTCATCTTTCCAACAAAATAGGAATATTACATCATGATCTGGATTAACTTGGATTGGCCGAGGATAGACGTGTATTGATTGGATATATGTACCAAATAATTTTTGCACATCAAGTTTGTACTTCAAGACCCATATCTCTTCACTGTGCAACCTTAAAGCCCAGATTTGAATCATGGAAGTTGTACTAGATATGTATTAATTGCAACATTCCTTTGCATTTTGCAATGCGATCATTCACAGTTACTGTGATATCTGGTAACTGAATTGTGTAACAGGACCATCCTTTGAGCTTCATGGCCAGTATCTTCCCGCGAACGAACAGATACAAAGTTTCATTAAGTAGTACACTACCGACCTCTTCGGCGGTTATAATAAGATCTTCACTCTCAGGCCACACAACACTGATTTGTTTCCACTGGCTAGTCTCAGATGACAGGATTGCAAGATTTATGATGGCATTATCTCTTTTATTAATTTCAAAGAAAAGAACTTGGAAGTGAGGTGAAATGGAGACATCATAAGCTAAAATAAATCTACCATGGTAGTTTGTCGGTGTTAATATAGGAATCCATTTCTTGGTGAATGGATTAGAAATGTAGAAGCAAGGGGGTTCCACTGTCTGACAGCGAAAGAGAAGTAAACCGTTGCAGCAATCCAACAGCTCTAGATCACAATCGCTGCGGTGTGGAAAGTTGGTCATAGTCGCATCGAGTAAAGGCGCATCTGAGCCCGCGAGGCTTGCAAAGTGAATCCTGCTACTTCTGTGGCCACGTATATCTTCTAACTTGCAAAATAGACCAGCTATTCGAAACTTGTGGAACTTCTTACTATAGTAGGGATCTGTGGAGAGAGCAAGCCAGGATTTGGAAACAGCTTTGAAGCGGTTGAAGGACTTTAATGGCAGTCGAGAGAGAATCTCTACTAGGATCTCTGTTGGTAGATGTTTTGAATCTATTTCGCCATCTGCCATGTTGTTTCTTACGCAATTCTTTCCTAGTTGTACTTTAGAGAGAGACTTTCCAGCCGACGATAAGATTTAGAGAGAGAGAGAGAGAGAGAGAGAGCAGTCTCTCCCAATTTTTTTCATTAAAGAGAAAATGGAAAGGGAGAAATAAATATTGGTCTTCTCGACGAACCATGCATGACGAATAAAGCATTTTTCAAGTGAAAGTGGTTGTAAGTTGTTACTTGACTATATTTAATTTCATTATTATATATTTGATATTTCCATTACAAAAAGTCAACAAGTATTAAGCTCGCATATTCATCACATACATAATACATATAATCTTATTAAATTAGCTACGCTAATAAACATAATTATACACCACAAAATTTGTTGATTATTTATTTGTTCCATGTTAACCCAGATTAACAAATAAAGTTCAACACACCGTACATAGTATAATAATCCAATTCTAACTACGTTAATTATTAGCGAGAAGGAAGTGGACGTCTGCAAAGTTTTAAACCCTACGTCCATTTCAAGGTTATATATTTTTTTTTGGTCGATAAATAAAGATGGACAAATCTTTTTAATTTTATATATCCAGTAATATAAGAACTTCATTAGAATTGTCATTTTCGAATCAGCTCTCTTACGGTCGAAGATACATTTTTAGGTTGAGTTTACACGCTGAAGTTCAAGCTACCTTGGCAAGTTACTTAACGACATAATTAAACATTTTCATAATTAATTAGGGCACTCAGAATTGAAATTTATGATAGGTTAGTGTGGGCTATATATATAGGCTGCATTGATGCTTATGTGTATTTATCCGATCTGATATATATTGATATGATAATATGAAAAACTCAAAAAGTTTATGATACAAGGGCATTTGGACATGTATATATTTTGGGAGAATCACTTAACAATATTTTTAACCGATAAAGTTGATAACATATATTATGAAATCAATTTAAATATGGTTGAAAGTTAAGAAAATAATTTATAGTCATATTTTCAGGAAACAGTTGAATATAAAACAAATTATACATGCAATTTGTGGATTATTTATTGATTTTTCAAGAGTTGTTATTCCGAATAATTTAAAAAAATTATTTGAAGCCATGTTTTGGTGGGCCCATATTAGGTTCTGGGCTGAAACTGATCCCAAGTACTTGATCAGCCATCTGGTCCATTAGAGGCCTAAACTTATAACATTAGCTTCATGAAAGAGTGCTTACTATTAACCCTGCGTCACCGGTCCATGTTTTGCTTTACGAAATTCACTCATCAGAGAGGATTTGGTTAATTAATTTATTAATATTATTTATTATTGATTTGTTCTCTCGATTATGAGAATGGGACCGAGGACACCGTTGATTTATATAAAACTTTGTCAACTCTTGATCCATTCAAGATAGTAACTTGGCTCCAAATTAAATTAGCGCCGATAACTAACTAACTAACTAAATGGTACATAAACATCAAGTGGAAAGAAACGGTGGTCGGTATTTTTCAGTCCTTGTATGCTTTAGGCTCTCTCATTACTAGCAGTAATGGGGTCGAGTTTAATTGGTCGGATCTGATCCGACTTGAGACCGATATTCCATCAACTTAACTAATATTTTTAATAATTATTTTCATCCAATTATTTTAGTATCTTAATTATTGTATACTAATTATAAGTTTTTATTAATTAATATATATTAAATCGTAATTAAAGATATTCATACATTAATCGTACTTATTACAAAATTTCAAAGTAAATCCAGAAAGTCATATGGATTTGATATATATCCACTTTTAAGCATTAGAATATACAACAAATTTGAATACTGAAGCAACAGTTTCTTAAGCCGTATTTACACAAAGCAATTACTTACAAGAAATAACGACATTATTCAATATTATATATACACTGAGGCACACGCGTAAAACCTTTTCAAAACTAGTTGACTACTTGAAAGTTGAAATATTCATGCTTAAACAGTCTGAAAAGGACGGCATATAATAAAATGTGCCTTTTTCCAATGTATTTTGTAGGATGCAGATCTCTTCTGTTTCGGCATTGCACAAGTCATAGGAAACAATCATTCTTGTATTCTCATCTTTCGAACAAAACAGGAATATAACATCATGATCTGGATGTACTTGGATCACCCGAGGATAAATGTACATAGATTGGATAAATGTTCCAAATGATTTTTGTACATCAAGCTTGTATTTCAAGATCCATCCTTTTTCACTCTGCAACTCTAAAGCCCAGATTTGAAACAGGAAAGTTGTACTTGATATGTATTGCAACTTCCCTTTGCATTTTCCAATGCGATCATTTACATTAACTGCTATATGACTTATATCTGGTAACTGAATCAAGTAACAGGACCAATCTTCCAGCTTCATGGCCAGTATCTTCCCGCGAACCAACAGATACACAATTCCATTAAGCAGTATGCTGCCAACATGTTCACCATTAATAAGATCCACGCTGTTTGGCCACACAACCCTGATTCGTCTCCATTTGCCAGTCTCAGATGATATGACTTCCAAACTGATAATATGGTTATCTCTTTGGCTTATTTCAAAGAATAGAACTTGGAAGTGAGGCGAAATAGAGGGATCATAAGCTAAAACAAACCTACCATAGTAGGTTGAAGGTCTCGAAATAGGAACCCATTTCTTAGTGAATGGATTAGAAATATAGAAGCAAGGGGGGTCCACAGTCTGACATCGGAAGAGAAGTAGCCCGTTGCAACAATCTAATAGCTCCAGATCACAATCGTTATGATGCGGGAAGTTAGTCATTGATGCATCAAGTAAAGGGGCACCTTCTGAGAGGCTCGCAAAATGAGTCACACTATCTTTATGTCCACGTGTATCATTTAACTTGCTAAACAGCCCGGCTAGTCGAAATTTGCAAAATTTCTTACTGTAATTAGGATCTGAGGAGAGTGCAAGCCATGATTTGGAAACTGCTTTGAAGCGATTGAAGGACTTTACCGGCAGTCGAGAAAGAATCTCCACAAGGATGTCTGTAGGTAGTTGTTTTGAAAAGCTTTCATTACATGACATGTTTCTTCTAGATCTGATAATAATCCTCTCCTACCTGCACGTGAGACAGAGAGAGATGTCAGGCAATTACTCAAATAGTTATATACGAACAAAGACTTGATGAAAAATAACGAATTTAAGCGCAATTCTACTATCTTCTTTCTTTCAAGGAATTTAAAACTGGTTATAAGTTATTATCTTTATTTCTTTATTATTACATAATATAATAACTTGTCAAAAGAGGCAACATGCATTTAATTGTTGGTATGGGTATGACCAATGTTTTTAATTTCCTACCGGCCATCAAACCGGCTAGAACGGCGGTATGCGGTTTTACCGGTTCTACCGGTTTTGTGCCGGTAAATACCGGTCAGTACTGATTTAATATAATATATATGTTTTACAAGAGCTATATGCAGAAAGACATCTCTTGGCCCAGTGGATAACGCGATTGCTTGCCATTCTATTTTCCCAGGGTTCGATCCCTGCACCCACCTCCATCTTTATCCACAAAAAACAAATTTTCTCGATTTGTGCGTGAGTGGAATTCCAGCCACAGTGTGAAAAAAAGAAACCGGTTACTGAAATTTTCCGAAATTTCCGGTATTTGACCGGTATCTTCCGGTAGATAGAGAGAACGATTTTATAGCAATTTCATACCGGATCAAGATCCGGTACCCGGCATTACCGGAAATTACCGGTATCCGGTCCGGTATTAAAAACACTGGGTATGACGTATAGAGGATATTTCTTTTGTAATAGTCAGGCATAGTTAGGTAATTGAACCGCAAGATTTGTTAACTATTTCTTGTCACAAATTCACAATCTTAACAATGAAGAAATACCTGTTCAATAAACATTTGTTTTGTAAAATTAAATTAATTCTAGTTACGTTAGTGATTTGTGAGAAGCAAATGCTTTTGCATTTATGCTTACGAAACAAATGCTTTTGCAATTGTAAACTATATGTGCTTTTTAGGTGTTGCCGTGTTGCTATTGTCTGTCTGTTTTTGTGGGACTCTGTCTTTGTTAGCTGAAGTGTTTCGTAATTTGTTGGTAATTAGCTTTTAGTGTTTGATACTTACCTGTTGGAACTTCTAGTCTAAAGTCACACTCTGAGTGACTTATTTTGTAAGAACTTTTGCATGCTTTAATAGATGCACAGCCCCCTTTGTGGGGTGCTATTATAAAAAAAAAAAAAAAGACAGCCAACCCACAGGAGAGCCAGTTCTTCCACTGTGAACAATTAAAATTTGTAAGCCTCACCGAAGGGAAAAATATATTCATATTCAAATTAATTAATAATGTTTTTCCCGATGCGATTTCAGCTTTCCGCAAGGAATTCAGATCCTCTGGTCGGCAACCATCTGGTCGGCGACCAGCTGGTCGGCAGATGATCCGGACCGTCTGATTTAATCTCAACGGCTAAAGGGAGCCCCGTGATTTCCACCACTCCCGAAAAAAAATATTGGCCCGAAAAAAATGAACCGTTGAGATTAAATCGGACGGCTCGGATCACGCGCCGACCAGGTGGTCCGCACATCTCTGCCGACCAGAGGATCCGGATCCTTCCGCAAGACGTTATTTACCAAGTCAAATTAGTTGCCAACGAACGGGGTTGAACAATTCAAGCCCAAAAAAGAAATTGAGCCCAATGAATAAGGCCACGTCACGTGCGACTCAAATTCTGAAGTACTTTCCTTCTGCATTTTTTTGGGGTGTTCCGTGTTCGTGTTCTGCCCGAAGTTTACATGAGGCAATACATCTTTTAAGTAAAAAAAAAAGAAAGAAAAATAATTGATCTTACTAAATGAAAAATCATCTCTGATTAAAAAGAAAATTCTGTCATGATTGACAGATTTCATCTCCTCCAGGACCCACCCTACCGTAAACTGTCCAGTATTCTTGGAGAACTCCAAAACTACCAGTTTTCACTATATAATGCAGATTTTAAACTAACTATCTTTTTTGTGTTATTTTGTATAAGTTTTCATGTACGAACATATCTGTAGAATCAATCAGCAAATTAAAACTTAAAAGTTGTCAAAGGAGCTATAAGAAACATTAAATAATATTCGTGGAACATGTATAGGAAATTTGTATAATATATTATTAGTTCTCTGCAAATGGAATTGCCGAAGAATCAAATAGCGCCAAAATTTCGGAAGTATTCCATCATGGTCCTAATCCTTACAAAACAAAACCAAGTTGTTTATAAATAAAAGTAGTCACTCATTCGTGCATTTTGTTTAAATTGGATATTCTTATCACTATTTTCAGTAAGAAAAAAAGATCTAGTTTTTTATTGTTAATAAATATAAAATTCGGTCCAATTAATGTTTTTTTGACACCCATTGGTAACCTCTACCAGCGGTGACTATATTAAAATTCTTAGGCAAAACTAATCTAGAATCAAGTTTTTATGGGCTTCAAAGATTATATATAATAATAAAAAAAATAAAGCAAGATATTTTTGGCTTAAAATTGTTAAAGGACGCGATAAGAAAAACAAATAACGAAAAACTAGATGCATTTTTGCTGATTCCACTCGTCACCAATTTTTTCTTTTTTTGATTAATTAATTTTTTTCATTAGGTTTGCGCTTACGTCATTTGTTTTGAATAAGGAACTGATTATTCTATTTTTTTTCTTTCTTATTACTGTCTACGTTTTGTCCTACTATCACATGCACCTATCTTACTTTTATTATTTCTGCACAAAACACTAGGTACAGAACAATGTGTAATCAGAGCTTGGCTTATTAATAAAGTAAACTCAAAAACCCGTGAAATCAGCTTTAAAATAAAAAATTGAACAATTAATTTAATTGATCATGGTGATGAATAATTTGACTTGAATAACAAAGTGTCTCGTTGAGCATCAGCAGCTCTTGGTCTAGGGCAACTGGCAAATAACAACGTATTTTTTCAGTAAAAGTTACGGGTTCGAAATCCGATCGAATTTTTTTTTGTGATATTTAATTTATAAGTTGGAGAGCTCAACTCTCATCTTATTTAAGAAAAATAGAATTTTTCGTTTTTAGACATATTCTTCAAAATACTTTATATATGATCAGGGTAATGAGACTGCAAACAAATGTACAACAGCAATTACTACTACTAAGCTTTTTTGTCCCAAATAAGTTGAAATAGGCTAGAACTGAAATCTAGCGAGAAAAAGATCACCGAAGAATAAAAACAATAATATAAATAAATAACACTAATACTACTAATTTTAATACTACTAGTGCTGCATCCTTATCATAAGTTAAAAATATCTCTTAAAACCTATGATATTACTCCCACCTCTAAAATCCTAAATTATGGCACTAATAAATGGATTGCTAACTTCCATGCGTTACTACCCAACCAATTCATTGGAGACATTCCATTCCTTGAAAAACAAATATACCACAAATAATTAAATACTTTACTCTGATCCAAAATTATCTGAAAAACAAATATACCACAAATAATTAAATACTTTACTACCCAACCAATTCATTGGAGACATTCCATTCCTTGAAAAACAAATATACCACAAATAATTAAATACTTTATATTTTGAACTATTAATACGAAAATACGATTGTTATGACAACTTGTGGCACAATAATTTTCCTTCTTTTACGGATTGGGATCCTTCAATAATTAATGGCTCGGCAAATATGATGTTAGATGTAGAACATTAGCTGTGATTAAGTTTCATGTATGCTGAGTATCATGTAATATATCAATCACATATCTTGAGGTCATCAAAATTATTAGTCCACGAGAAGATGCAATTTTTATCAGAGTTAGTACCATTCGTTCAATCAAGTAGGTTTGGATGACTAGATAAAATTTATATCGCGAATCATACTTTGGTAGTCGCACTCTGGTACGCCGTACGCGTAAGAAACCAACCGGGTAAAGTTTTACCGATTCTAGATTGATCAATAGTCAGCGAGACACAGCGGCATCGGTGACCACCCCCAAACCCATTTGACAATAAGCGTGTACTTAAATTCAAAAAAAAAAAGTCGCCCAAAAATTTAATTATTCTCCTTGAGAACAAATATTTAATTCTTCCAACACTCGTCCGTATAAGAAAAAAAATGCCAAGTTACATAAATACATGCATAAAAAGAAAAAGTTGTTTTGGATGCTTGTCCGGTCCGGCTAAAATTTCCACCAGTCAAAAACAAAACCTATTTCCTCACTCTTCCGTGGGGGCTCCATTTTCCATTCTCATACAACCTTCAAATTTCAAAACCTTAAACTCGAGACCGCTCTACTTGCTCTGCCAGGAGGTGCCATCTCCTGGCCATGGATCAATGTCTGATGTCAAAACCAACCCATTTTTTACTTCTGCTTCTACTCCTCCATGGGAGCCTTGCCACACTGGCACAAAACGTGGGGCCACCACCTACTCACTACACAGGAGGTTTCACTACGGCCACAGCTGCGATCTTCGGAACCCTTATAGTCGTGTTCTTTTGCATAGCCTTATTCTCTCTGTGTTTCTATCAACGCAACTATGGCCAAGATATTGCAACAATCAGGCCCACTAACGGAATGGCCCCGACAACAAGCGGTGAGCCCGGCCAGCGACGTGTGCAAAAGGGTGTTGATCATTCTGTGCTCGAGACCTTTCCTATAATGGAATATGCAGCTGTTAAGAAGCTCAGTACGGTGAGGGGCCCGCTTGAGTGTGCCGTGTGCCTATCGGAGTTTGCAGATGACGAGTCACTCAGACTGCTACCCGGGTGCTGCCATGTGTTCCACCCAGACTGCATTGACCAGTGGCTCGGAAACCACATCACATGCCCAGTTTGCCGTGCTGACCTAAGCAACCCAGCCGTCACAATTGGTGGCACAGAAGTTACATCTGAAGGAACAGGAGCTGGTGAGGGAACAACAGAATCCCATGTTGTAATTCAAGATGATGCGTCTGGTGAACCATCTGTAGTCATCCATACCGTGGATAGGTTCACCCTTCGGTTGCCACATCACATGATAAAGGAAATTGAGGAAGCAAGAAAGTACCGACGGTCGGTTAGTATTGCGGGCTATGCTTATGACCGAAGGGGCAGCACCAACGGGAGGAGTGGAAGGTTTTTGGGCTTTGTTCGGTCATTCTCTAGTATACGACGGAGGGAGCCTGATGCTGAATCAAGGTCTTTCAAGCGTGTTTTCGCACTTAGTGATGTTGCCGAAGTGCCGATGAATAGCCGGAGTGTAGGTTCGTCGACATCCGGGGAGAGTCAAGGTCAAAGACTAAGCAATGTTTCCGAGATGGCGTTGCTTGACCGGGTGTGATTGAAAACTTGAAATTGTAAGGCATCTTTTGATATTTAATTTTTGGTCTTTGTTTGGTGTTTTATTTTACACTTTTCTGTTTCGAGTTTGGACCTGACCAGGATCAGTCCGGTAACATCGCAAGGCATATGCACATTTTTATTTCTTGCCTTATTATTGGATCAAGTGATCCAGCTGTTCTTCAGGACTGGTTGAATATTGACTTTAAATTTAATTTTTTTTCTGTAAATAAATAAATGCGCTAGATCATTGAAGTTTGAATCTGGCAAATAAATTTCGGAAGGGAAAGGCATTACAATCAAGGATTATCAAATTGGCATAATTAAGGAACATCCGCTTATTACTTGGAATTTAATTACAATCATCGATAAAAAATTTGCATGAATTTGCCTAATTATATTTAATTATTTTTTTTGGTGTGATGTGGTCACATAAATTTCTTATATTTTCTTGGAGAAATATATACTTCTTTATTCAACAAAATATAAAAATGCTTTCACACCGAAATATGTCCGTATAGAGCATTTGCTCTCATCAATACAACATTCTGAGGGGAAAAGAAAATAATGGCAAGGACAATATAATAACTAATTTCTTACAAGAAATTAAATGACAACAACAGAAATATTTTGGGAGATAGGACTCAAAATATCATCATTGAATCAGTGATTAATAAAACTAAGAAAAATGATAAAACTGTATAGAGACGGTGACCTCACGTGCATTGTCCGTGCCATGTCACATTAAGAAATCTAGAAGCTGAAGATTGAAGAAGAGTGAGACCTTTTTATGAATTATGATTATTTATGAGTGGATCGCTGGGACCCGGCATGCACCGACCAGGTGACGTTAATAAGTGTATTAACGACACACAACATTATAAAAGTTTGAAAACACGTAAACAACGTATTAATTATAAGGAAAAAATTGCCGACTATTATCGACCAAACGAGTCCGTATCCTCCCAAGTCCAAATGAGTTCACGTCGGCTGTCTTAATTGTAATTTTTTTTATCTAATTAATTATATCCATTGCTTTTAGTTGTGATGAGATCGTAATTTTGACACTGGATGTCAGTCATTTGTTAAAAATTTACACAAATTCCAAAAATCTTCTTTAAAATGACTATATCAGTGATCAGTCATGCATATTTGATTCGGATCAAATAAATAAATAAATTACATGCTAAAGTTGTGGTGCTATCACACCTATCATCACATGAAAATTTGCTCCCAATTGCCTCACGCATGGATTAATATCAAGATGGAACAAACAATCATATTTAAATTCTCGCTTAGTATCTTGAGCTGCTTTTATGACTAAATTTTTTCAACAAATTATTAATTTTATTGATAAGATATATTATCAAAATTTTAAAAAATCCAAAAGTTGTTGGTTTGAAACCCGGTGGAGGATTCTTAATTTCTAGATATTTATTTGAAAACTTGATCCCAATTTATCATAATTTTTTTTAAAGTCATAATTCTCAAAATTACTTTAATGAAAAGACGGTGGTTTTACTCAATTTTTTTAGTAAAAAAATATTCTCAAGATGACTATATGTTTTATAAAAACCGATTAAATTTTTTCGGAGGTCCCTAAACTTTATAGGCAGTCCAGTTTTAGTCACTAAACTTCAATTTGTCCTTAAACTTTCAAATAGTCCAATTTTGGTTCCTCTATCATTATTCTGTCCACCTCTGTTAAATTTAAGCAACCCGTGTGCAAAATGGAGGTGCTAATCAATATTACACATGGGCCCAGTCTGGCAGTCTTGTAGCCTTTTGAGTTTTGAGTATCGAGACAGTGAGGAAAAATTTTAAAAAAAAAAAATTGTCGTCCCTTCATTTTTTTTTCTCTCTCAATCGATCTCCTGATTTCCTCTGTCTGTCTTTTATCCTCCTAAGATCGCCATGAAGCTCATCAACTCCTCTTCTCCATCTCCACCACCTTCAAAGCTAATTCCTCCTCCTACTTTCTTCTTCGATCTCTCTCCTTCGCCTCCTCTCCTCCACCAAAGAGATCTCCGCTCTTCTCTCGGATTCCTCATCTGCCTCCTGCAGTCCACCTCCCATCTCTCCGTGTCCATTCCTTCATCTCGTCCTCTCCTTCAAACCTAATATCTGGAGAGATCATGAAAGATGTGGGTTCAACAGTTCGCTAAGATAGTGCCAAAGATTCCGTATCTCCACTCTCCTTGTTCCTTTATTTTCTGTTTTGACAAGCCACCAATGATGGAAATTTGTATAGTTTAGATACTTTACAGGACAACTATTGTTACATGTATAACGCACAATTCAATTACGTGTACATTGTTATACATTCTTGCTAATTTGAGTCCTTTTTAGTTACTGTAAAAAATGATAAATCATAATACTTGAACAAATTGTAAGCGCACAAGTAATTATGAAAATGGGATCAAGTTGATTGGCAGTTCGTAAGTACTATATTGTTTACTTTAAGAATTAATCTTTTAAGCCTGCTAATTAAGAAACATCAGGCGTGATTATAGGAAGATCTGTTGAAATGTATCAACTTTAATGTATTACAATTTACAAATTGAAAAAAAAATATATATATAAAGATAAAGTGACCCAAGTTGCATAGCTGTAGCTATCTCATTTTTTAGGAGAGCCCCTTCGCATTCTTTAGGAGATGTCTTTGGCAGAGGAGAGGGATCCAAGAAGGAAGTCAGAGGAGGAATCTCAGCAGCGGAGGTGGTGGAGATGGAGAAAAGGTGTTGGTGGGCTTTATGAGGACGAAAAACAAAGAGAAGACTAAGGTAGTGTTCTCCAAAATGACACGACACGATCGTGTTGGCACGACACGGTGTGCGTGTTGGCACGACACGACACGACACAAATATAAAATTGACACGACACGATCGTGTTATCGTGTCGTGTTGGGATATTAGAAAGTTTAACACGAACCAACACGACACGATTTGACACGCAACACGACACGAACACGAATTAACACAAATTTAATTATTAATGTTAATTAATTAAACAAAATTAATAATTTAAATTCAATTTATAATACTATATCATATTATTTACCATCATTTGACTCATATTGTTCTAATTTAATTATTATTTAGTAATTTTTTTCCTTTACTTTAATTTTTTAATATTTTTTAATTTTAAAAATAATAAATAATATGACACGATGTGACACGACTAACACGACGCGACAAGATCGTGTTAGTCGTGTCGTGTCAGAATGCGTGTCGTGTTGCCTATCCTCACCATTTAACACGACACGACATGACACGATCAAAAAAGTAGTTCGTGTCAACACGACACGACACGAGACTCTAACACGATCGTGTTTGACACGACACGACACGACACGCACGATTGGAGAACCCTAGACTAAGGCCTGTGTAATATTGATCAGTACCTCCATTTTGCACACGAATTGATTAAATTTAACAGAGTTGGACGGAATAATGATAGAGGGACCAAAATTGGACTATTTGAAAGTTTAATGGTCATGAAGGGACAAATTGAAGTTTAATGACTAAAACTGGACTCCATACATAAGGGTGTGTTTAGATACACGGTAGAATAGGGAATAGGGATAAGGAATCTCGGAAAGTGTGCTTGTTCCAATTCCTTATTTCTATACTATGGTTTTGTTGGTATAGGAATAAGGGCCCGAATTCCTTATTCCATGGTTGTTTGTGTTGCATAAGAATAAGGAATAAGGATCCTTATTCTTATCCGGATCTGATTCTTATGCATCCAAACACATCCAAAAATTTAGAGACCTCCCAAAAAATTTACTCTATAAAAACCAGGTCAGTACTACTCCATCGCAGTTTCATTGTTTTCCGTTCAGATCCACTAACCTGCTTACTTCGCCATCTTACCAACTACACCAATTCTGTTTTCCAATTTGAACACTCCTTAAAAACAATGTCTAGCAATGACGTACTGCCTCCTCTACGAGGCTTCCTCTCACATCCTCGCACCAATTCCAGCCCACATTCCGTTCTCTCCTCCGTCATCCACTGAGCCCGCTTCTTAAACCACACACAGTTTCAATAAAAGGATTTGTTGAAACTTTGGTAATGAAATTAGCTCAAAATAATAACTGACAAGATAAAGTCACAAAGACCACGTCTAGATGTTGGGTTGGACCCCTATAATAGGGAATTTCAGTTACAATTCACAGAAGAATTATCGTGCCCTTGCGGTAAATGCTCGATTAAAACAGTATAATATCTTTTACCATGTCTAGCTAGCTGTCTGTAATTTTCATCAGAATATTTTTTTATTTGTATCGCATTTCCGACCCAAGTCTATACTTCTGGTTGTTATTTTTAATTTTTATTATTATTACTATTTTTTTTTTCTAAAAAAACGAGGTAGAAGGTAACAAGATTTCTGGTTGAAATTGTTATGAAGCGATCTAGTTTATAAAATTTATGTGGAGTGACATAAAAAACTTTTTCTTAGTCCATTGTTATTAAAATTGTACTTAGGAAAACCATTTTAAGTAAAATTTAGGAGACATTTAAAGTCAGTGCAGCACCTAAATTACTAAATACTAATATAAAACAGTTGTAGATAAGATACAAATTTATATATGTAAGCCATCCATTAATCTTCCCTCTCTATAATTGAACCTTCATCGGCCCACCTCCAGGACATAACTTTTTTAAAAAATGGTAATATTAGAGCGTATTATAGTGTCATCTTGTGTCTTTTTATCTATGACCCAAACATCCTTGCTATTTTTTTTTAGACAAACTAGATAGAGGCTATCTAGTACCAAACACCCATGCTTACAAAAGATAAATTGCAACTATAAAGAATCATGTATCACCTATGTTACCCTGGTACGCGCTATATGTGGCCGTATGCGTACCGGGTACGGCACTGGTACGTACCGGGTACGTCACGTGGCGTACCGGATTATTTTATTTTATTTGACCACCCGGTACGGTCAATGGTACGATCTGGTACGCGTACCAACCACTCGTATGGCGCCACGTGTCACCTCTGTTGACGCAGAGAAATTCCCGCGCACACGTGAAATGAAAACGCATACGCGCTAGTGCCACAGAGGAACGTAGAGAACTTATTTGAGGGAGTGATACCCAGCCTATATATACTCTCATCTGTTAGTTAGTTTTTGTATTGTGGGACTAAGGTAAAAACTCAAAACTGGACAAGCCAACAGCCCCCAATCATTTACCATCTCTGTTGCGCCCTCCAATGGACATATCCATTTCCGATTTTTCAGAAAATTGTATTTTAGTTTATCAATTGTTTGAGAGCCTTCTAAAACTCATTTTGGCATAAAATTTTATATGCATGATAACAAAAATATAAGGAATTTGAGAGTGTAAAACTTTCATATTTTAGAATTGAAAATTATTTTAAATAATTTTTTAAATCACATAATATTTTTTCAATAATTTAAAAAATGTATTTAGATTTATAATTGTTCGAATTTTTTTGCAGAAAAATTATTTTTTCATACTCATGGATTTATAAAGTATATATAGTATAAAATTTTTCACTAGTAAATATATATATATATCGGCGTACTCGTACCGGAGATTTTTGAAAATTTTCGTACCGTCGTACCCGAATCGTACCGGGTACGGTACTCGAACCCGAACCCGTGCAACATAGTGTATCACTGGATCAGTACTAATTAGTTGTGCACTCTGTCTTCTATTTATGCTGACAATGGATACTGCATTAGCCTGGCAACCAACGTGCCCACAAGTAATCTAGGCTCCACCATCAATTTCACCATGGTTGTAAACTTGTAATATTAGTCATTTTACTTGTAATATTTTTCTTATGAGTTTTATTTTCTATTTGCTTAGTTCTATTCCGTCAACAAAGTGATTCTTAGTTCTATTCACATAAAAATATTTATTTTCAAATTTCTTATAATAAAATTGTTGATTTCAAACCAAACCTAAAAAAAACTCTCGTGACAGAGCAATAAATGATAACGTAGATAGCAAATTCACGGACATGATGCAAGTGAATCATGGTCGGAAGCAATGTTGGACGGAGGTCGATTCACTATTGATTGGACAGTTTATTAATAAAATCCAGATGTCCATTACCATTGGCTCCCATTATATTAATTTCATTGAATGATTATAGATTTATAGTATGTCCCGGGGCTTTGAACCTCGTTTTTGCTTCAAAAAAAGATTTATAGTATGTCTAGGCCTGTCAATATAAACGTTTCACAACGTTATTCCGTTTCGTTCCGTCCAAATGAAACGGAAACGGAAGGATTTTGAGTTTCGTTTCAAAAATGAAATGGAAACGGAACAAGAAATCTATACCGTTTATCGAAACGGAACACACAAATATGGAATTATAATGGAAAATGGAGAAAGGAATAGAAAATTTGTTTCATTAAGCGAAACAGAACAGAAATGACAATGGAATTTTGTTACGTTACTGAAACGGAAAGTCTTTTCCGTTCTCGTTTCGCACGTTTGACAGGCCTAAGTCTGTCTCAATTTTTGGGTCTTAATTTCATAACGTAACAAAGCATATAAACCTCTGGATAGAGATGTAGAATTAGGGCCCAAATTTTAACTCAGCCTAGTAATCAAAAGATTTCAGCGAAGCCCAGAAAGGACCGAACCACATCCTCTCCAGCCGAACAAACGACAGCAAGCTGTCGTTTGATTTTTTTTTAAATATTAAAAAATTTTAAAATTCAAATGTTGAATCCAAACCGTTCATGTTGTTAAATTTTACGAGCGATGCGTTTTCATATAAGTTTCATGAAATTTGGAGTTGATTTGATACTAGATTAAGTGGTCAACAAATGAACGAACCTGGTTAGATTAATTCTAATACGTTCATAATTTGACCACTTAATCTAGTATCAAATCAACTCCAAATTTCATGAAACTTATATGAAAATGCATCGCTCGTAAAATTTAACAACATGAACGGTTTGGATTCAACATTTGAGTTTTAAAATTTTTTAATATTTAAAAAAAAACCAAACGACAGCATGGTGCTGTCGTTTGAACGGCTGGAGAGAATGCTGGTCCCAGAAAGGACTAGATTGCCGAACGACACTGGGCCTAGAAGACTGATTATGCCGAGAGAGATATATTGCATAAACTGTCAGGAAATAGCATGCACACCATACACAAACAGTTAAAAGGCGTTTGCACAACCCTGAAAATATTTTCATGAACATCAATATTACCTTCATATACATCATTCTGGATATTTGACGTATTATATTTATGATAACTTCAATGAACAATAATAGTCTACAACTTCTAAAATGCTTAAAAAAAATGACATACATAATTTAGTATATTGATTAAAAGTATCTACTTCATATACTACATATGTAATATAATTTAATTGTTCAAGCTAAGACTTCTGGATATGAGTTCATCAAAGTAATATGATTCTCATTTATATTATATATGAAGCAAGCAACGTATTAGAGTATTATGTGCTGGCAGAACATTCCAGGGTCAAACCATAACGCATATGGTCTCATATAATCTAGAAACACTGTAAACTAATCTACAAAGTTTTGCTCGAAAACCCTGCATAATTAAGAAATGACAAAAACATTTTTAGAACTTTTCATTACTTGCAGCGATCTATCTTTAGTTTTTTTTTTTGTTTTTCTTTTATTTTTTTCCTTAATACTGAAAAGGATCCACTCTTAATTATAAAGAATCTATCATATTCATAACCTTATAACTTGTTAAGAAAAAAAGCATTTCATTTCAATTAACTAATAATTAATTGTAAATTGAATGAAAACACTGTTTCACATAGATTGATGAACCGTACGTTGATATATTTAATTCTTCTTTAATGCACATTTAGCGGCCTTTTAGCAAATTGTAATGCCGAGAGTTCTATTATAATTCTTCAAAAGAGATATGACTTATGAGGAAATTTGCTCTCCTTTTTCAGATTATTGTTGTATTATTAAGCATTATAGCCGCAAACCTTTTATTCTATGCTGACTTGCATCAGGGGTATGATGCAAGAGGGTGCCTTCATTAATTAAGAAACAACAATTTTTCAAAATGTTTCTCGAACAAGTCATAAAATTAATGCAGTAAGAATGTGAACGAATTACTCAAACAGGCCACTGCTACTAATAACATAATTGAAATTTAGAAAAATAATTTAAATATCTAGCAACAACCAATCAATTGTAAAGTACAAGGATCCACTAAGAAACTGGAACTAACTTGTACGACTGGCAGCTGGCCTCTATTCTGTTTTGCAGAATATAACCACCTCCTGCCCTCTTCTCTTTCCTTTTAGCATCAACATATATACAGTCTTTCCCGGCTCCTTCATCTTGATAAAACCGTTTTCTATCATTTGACAATGGACCAATATCATCTAAACTCTGAACGCAACAATGTCTTAACTTTGGTCTTCTTGCTATTCTCTTTTATGCTCCTGACTGTTACGCCAGTGCAAGCACAAGTCGCAGGCAACAGTCCCAACAACAATTCCACCACTACTTCCTTCAATCTCACATTTGCTCTTATCTTCATGGCGCTTATAATTCTCTTCTTCGTAACGGCCTTCTTAATTATCTTCTTCAGCTGTGGTGGCCTCCGAGAACTGCCCATCCAACGGTGCCTACAACCTTTGATGAAAATGGAGCTGCGTGGGTAATCCCCATTGTGAGACAGTCTGGTCTTGACAGGTCGGTGCTGGAAAAGTTTCCTATAATGAAGTTTTCTGAGGTCAAGGGACTGATTCCAGGCACGCTTGAGTGTGCTGTGTGTTTGTCAGAGTATGACGATTCCGATACGCTTCGCATACTCCCAGGGTGCTGCCATGTGTTCCATCCAGACTGCATTGACAACTGGTTGAGCAATCATGATGTGTGTCCCGTCTGTCGGGCAAGCCTAACCAATCCTAATATTATTTCGACCGAGCCACAATCAGAAACAGGAAATGATGGTGCAAGCACCCAAGATGAAAGACATAGGATGTCAATGTCAATGGAAGGAACTGACAGGTTCACATTGAGGCTGCCCGACCATGTGCTAAGACAAATTGAGGTACAGAGGGGATACAAGCTTTCGGCTAGTATTGCTGGTTCAGGTTACCGTGGAACACCGATGAGTAAGAGTGGGAGAGTTTGGGCTTTCATCAGGACATTCTCTAGTAGGCGTGGGCTAGAAGCCGGGGGAGGCAGTAGATCTATTCGGCTAGGTGGTTCTCTTCGGAGAAACCCCACTCTTGGAAGAACTGGAAGCATTCATCATACAGAAATGCTGCGATCAGGCTCAGTGAGAGGTCAGGTTGATGGGCTCGCATCTAGCATGATACCAGTGCGATCTGGCTCGGTGAGAGGTGAAAACCTTATGGTTGCATCTAACACGGTACTACCGCAATCTGGCTCAGTCAGAAGTCAGACAGAGATGGTCGCATCTACCATTGGGATAGTGCGGTCTGACTCTGTGAGAAATCAAACCGACATAATCACCTCTAGCACGGACCCAATTCAATCTGGCACAGCAATTGGTCAAACCGATATGGTTGCATCTACATCAGTGCAATCTGGCTCAGTGAGAGGTCAAGCTGATATGGTGGCATCTGGTGGGACGCTGCCTGTTCATGGGCTTGATCAGGTTTAGGAGCTTCAGATTTCTACATTTGGAAATTAATGATCCAGTGATTATGCTAAGCCATTGAGAAATTGGGTGCCATCACATTGTAATTATCATTATTGTTGTTTAGCTTGAAAAGAGCCTTTAGTGCACTGCTAGACTGTAATTAGGAAAATTGTGAATATAACCATTAATTTATGGACTTTTTTTTTCTTTTTTTTTTAATATATTCATGCTTTTAATAACGGGTTCTCGGAAAAAAAAAAAAGATGTTGGTATTAATTTTTCGGTATTTTTATGTACCTCTATTTTGGTTGCTTTAATTTATGGACATAACTGAACGACTTCGTTAATAACCTGGCACGACTTGCGTAAATATATACCACTACTAGCAGCAGTGCCCGCTCAATGTGCGGGCGGACTTTAATATGTAAACATATTATTTGATATAGATATGTTGTTTATTTTCAATATCTAAGATCAACGTTGTCATGATTAGTGTGAAGGTAGCAGTATTCAATACAGAGAAAGACTTCAGTGTAAAAATTAAGATAATTTTATACATTGAGTGTATGTGTGAGTGTGATATGAGAACAATTAATATTTTTTAAATGAAATTTTATTACCTTAATCATTTCGCAAAACACTTCGGCATACAACTTTTTTTGTGAATGTTTCATGGTTTTATCAGCAACTTAGTTGTTTGTCAGGACATACCATCATTAATGTCAATTAAAAATAATATAATGACAATTTAAGACACTAAAACTGACCTTCAAAAAAAAATTAAGTCACTAAAATTTGTGGCAAAGTGACGGTATACCATTTCTAATTAATAATTAAAAATTTTATACTTAATAATTTAAATTTAAAATAAATTAAATCATAAGACAATACCAATTATAAAGCACAAATAATGTTAAATTAATTGATTGGCAACTCTCCATTTTTACTAACTTAAGGTACGTCCTATACCTCTCAATTTATATGGTTTGTTCGCATTTAATAATGACCCAAAAAAAAAAATGTTGCGACTTTGCAAAAAAAATTACATGCACGGCATACTATCTTGTATCTTTTCATAGAAAAATGTCAAATCTGAAGATGCAACTCTAAATAGAAAGGGCTCTAAAGATTTTCATTATTAATTAGACTCTAAAAATGTCAAGTGCGCTGCGTCTTGTTTCTTAATTAGACGGAAAACCAAATAACACTGTTATTTCGTCTAGCAATACACATCCAACCATAGATCAAGTCGATCCAACGGCAGAAAAAATTGTTTACTACTTAGACCTAGAGTGTAACACCTATGCGTTACGTGTATTTATAAGTAGTAGAGATTACTGCAAGTATAAACAGATCGGTTATCAATGTTAGAAAATAATCAACCTCCTTTGGTTTCCAATGCCTGTTATCCTGAATATATTGTCATAGAGGTGATTATGTCGGCTTGAATTCCAATGCCTGTTATCCCAAACATGAAAACCAAAGGATTTCTCACAGATTGAATTGGGATAACAGGCATTGGAAACCAAAGGAGGTTGATTATTGAGTTTAGTGCCAAACATGGAAACTCCCTTCCAAATCTGGATTGAGGCTTTAGTGCTAGACGATGCGGTTTTGCCATCGTTTCGAGAACAGCTCATAGGCACTATATACTAGGTAGGATATAGACTGGATTTGGATGAGTTCGTACTATTGTGATACCGTTACATTAGGTATAGACGTCGTTAGAAATTTATACCATTTGTTTGTTGCGATGTACCAGTTTTAATACTAGGGGTCGTTTGGATCGTGTGGGAATAGGCCTATTCCCCGAATAGCCTATTCCGGAACTAAATTTTTCATATAAACGCAATTACCAATTTCAAGAATAGCCAATTCCATGAATAGCACTATTTCCAACAATACTCTTCCCAACAACACTTTTCTCTCTACTTTTCACACTTCCTAACGCTATTCCTAAACTCACCATCCAAACAACATTCTTAGTCCCAGAATAGCACTCTTCCCACGCTTCCCGAAATCTCACTTTTTCCTTAAATTTAGTCCCGGAATTGCTATTCTTACCTATTCCCCACCCATCCAAACGATCCCCTAGTACTCATTTTAAGTTTTTATTGTTATACTTATGTAATCTTTTTTTTTAAAAATTATTAATGGAAAATTGTCAGCATTTGCTGACCTTAAAAAAAAAAAAAAAAAAAAAAAAAAAAAAAAAAAAAAAAAAACACGACATAGTTGGTGAAATACAGTCATTTCTTTGTCAAGTTCCATTCACATTCATTTATTTTGTAGCACAAGTCCAGAGTTTCAACCTTTTAAGAATTTCAACAGCCCCCATGTCCACTTCACTAGAACAAAGAAATAGAGAAAAGAATGAAAATAGATAAGACAATTTATTTGTTAGCTGCACCTATTTGAACAAATAAGTACATTTTGTTTTGCTCTTTGGAGTTTCCAGAAGTCAAACATTCTAGAACAGGGAACTTCTATCCGGTTTCTAAACGGTATCAGGTCCATTGACAACGTCAGGAAAATTCTTTGATTAAATTAACAAAGATGCGTGCAGAAATTCCTCAGATTATCAGCAAATTACTCGTTAGTGACAAATTGAACTGAATGAAACATTGCATTGAACTAAATGATTTTCTGTCTGACAAATTTGCCCCTTATGTCAATAAATAAACCATGGTAAAAGTTGGAACCTTATTTAATAATTCATGAAGTGTATGAATGGCCACACTCAGATATGGCTATTTACTATTTAAACATAAACGTTGGTGCAAACGAATTTGACTGAGGCGTGGACATAAATTATAGCAAAAGATCAGGGGTCATTTACTCATTTAGACATAAAATATTTCAATTCTGCCCAGATTATCCATTTTCTGAAAACTTGAAATTTTCCTAAATTTCTTTACACATTTTTGTCATTTCAAACCAATTACGTGGAAGTCAACTTATCAAAAGGTCACCTGTTCAATGTAAGAAAAAAATAATAAATAAATAAAATTAAAAACCTTTTTTGGGTCCCATTGGTAACTTTCAAAAATTTTAAAATCGAAGTACTATCGTATCTCCTTCATGCATTGAAAACAGTGGATAACTAACAGCAAGCATTTTTAAACGAAAAGCTTTTCAAGGTTACTGAAAAAAATAGGAAAAAACTATATAATTTTATAAAGAAAATCAAATAAATAAAAAGTACACGAAAGAAATTGGACAAAAGAATTAAAAATCCCCAAGAATAATGGCTAATTAAGACAAAGCATTACAAAATAAAATCCAAAATAAAAAATTAATGATTTTGTGGACAACGGTAAATCAGCTGTGAGGATTAAATTAGTACAACGTTGTTCATAGAATACTGTAGGTCTAGCAGCTATAGACCAATGAAATAAACTATTTATTAACAAATAATTCATCAGGCATATGGTAAAGAGTCCATATTCAGGTAAAAGGAGTAAAAACAAAGAGTAATATTATGCACTTGTGCAGTTATGCTGCGCATGACAAATCTTGTGGAGGTGAGGAGGACTGTAGTTCAGTACAAAAATTCTTATTAATTTTATTTTTCCTTGCCGATCTGACCTTAGTGCCATTCGTCATGTAGTGTATAATATGCAAATAAACTTTATTTTGTAAGAAAAGATAATTAATATAAACTAATTAAACGAATGATTCATGTTAAATGTATATATGTACAGTTGTTTCTTTTAAGAAATTGAAAATCAATGTACTTAGAATTCAGTCAGAACTGTCATGGGAACAACTGTCCCTCTCGCCAGAAAATTTCTCTTCGCCAAAGATCGAAGCATTGTTTTCATATTTTCTGCAAACCCCAATAAATTAAAAAAGCACGAAAAGAAAAGGCTAAAAGTTTAGTAGAGTTGTACCCAGAACGTAAAACCAATTCTCTCTAAATACAGAGTCAACACTAGTTCATCCAAAACCGTATAAAACCTGCCATCTTAATTCCTCAACCCTTATCATCAACGCATCTCTCAGCCTAATCCTTCAAAAATGGAGCGCTTTCCTATGACCATAACCATCCAAAGGCCGAAATTTATTTTACATGTGATCATCCTTCTTGCCCTACACATGGCTGTGCCGGCGCTTGCACAATCACCGCCACCACCGAGCTACCCTGGTTATACTACCTCATCATTCTCTCTCACCATGGCCTTGGTGCTTGCTTTCCTTGTCCTGGTCTTTGTGGCGATAAGCATAGCCTCTGTCTGTGTAAACCGCTATGCATTTAATGGCACAGAACAACAACCAGTTTTTCCTACTCCTAGGGAGCCCAGGATGAGCGTTGGTCTTGATCAATCGCTGGTGGACATGTTTCCTGTTATTGATTACGTGGGTGTAAAAGGGATAAAAATAGGAAATGGACCACTTGAGTGTGCTGTGTGTTTGTCTGAATTTGATGATAGTGACAAAATACGTCTTCTTCTGCCGGGATGCTGCCATGCTTTCCATCCAGAGTGCATCGATGACTGGCTGAAAAACCATGTTACATGCCCGGTTTGCCGGTCTGACCTCACCCATAATGCCGAAATTATTGCCGGCGAAAATAACTTGACATCACAAAATGGTGAACACCATTTGGCAATTGCAGCAGTGGATAGGTTCACATTGAGGCTACCCGAGCATGTGCAGAGGGACATTGAAGCAACAAGGGGAGAGCAGCGATTGGCAGCACGAATTGCTGGTCATAGGTATGAGGTACTGCCGGCTAGTAGGAGCGGAAAGGTGTGGTCCTTTCTTCGAGTCTTTTCATCAAGAAGACCACCACTGGGTGAGTTCGGCGAAGGATCAATTAGAAGAGAAGGATCAGTCAGAAGGGATGGATCAGTTAGAAGAGATGGTTCTGTTAGAAGAGATGGGTCAATTAGAAGGGACGGTTCAATTAGAGATGGATCTGTTAGAAGGGTAGCCCCATTTGTGAACCTCCGAACTTCGAGCCTTCGGTCGGGTTCTTTGAGATTAAGCCCCAGTAATGAAGCTGCTGAGGCCAATGCTGGATCAGTTGGAAGGCTGTCTCCAATAACTGCCCCTCGAATACCGAGCCCGAGGGGTAAGGCTGGTAGTACTTTATTGTTAAGCCCTGGAAATGGTGGTGGATCAGCTGGAAGAACATCTCCTGCAACTATCACTGGAATGGCTGGTCTCAGATCCAGTTCTATCAAATTAAGCCCGGAAACTGTCCCTAACGGGAGGTCTGCTCCATCGTCACCATTGAAAGGTGGGAACCCAGCAAGTCCTATCAAATCAAGCCCAGGAAGTGTTATTAACGGGAAATCTGCTCCATCTTCACCGTTGCGAGGTGGAAAACAAGAGGCGGAGAGAGATGCCGTTGATTTGATGACACTTAATTGTGTGTAGGTTATGATTATTTTTTAACAATTTTTTCATAATTTAAAAAAAAAATTAAAATGAAACGAATCTTTTCTTTTATGCTGTTGATCACATTTGGAGCTTGGTGAGTTGGTGTGGGAAATTGTTGGAAAAAGTTTTCTGGCAATGTTAATTGAGTGTCGGATCATACATGTGTCAGAGATCTGACAAGCACTAATTAGGTTGTACATTAGAGAATAAAGTCCAAGTTAGGATTGCAGAACTACGATTTCTGGTGCTAGTTGTTTGTATAAATTCGTTTATGATAGAATATAAAGTATGGGTTTTAGTCTTTTTTTAGAGAAAATTATGGATTGTTTTTGTTGCTGATTGAAATGCATTATGAATTGGTATGTATTGTCAGGGTATCCTCAATTCTCATAAAACATTACAACCGCATTAGTATTTCAGGAAAAAGGAAGTCAGTGCCGACAGTTTCCAGCAACAAGAAAACATATAAACAATTAACTATATAGAACTTGTGTATATAATAGTTCAACAAACTTTTATATAGTTATCCCATTTTGCTGTAAATGCTCCTAACCCAATTCAAGTTTCAGCCAACTGTTTAATTATATAGTTATCCCATTTAATTAATTTACTGTAATTTTGTTTGTCTTCTCTTCTTTATTATATTTTAGATATTTATCTGGAAAACGTGGTTAGCAAATCTAAAAACCATGAGCATCGTGCACTGCACTTGACTAATAGTCTAGAAACCATATGCAACAATCAAAGGGGGAAAAATAAAAAGTAAATAAAATAAAAGGTTTAGATTACTCATTCTGAGGGGCATTTTCATTAAAAAAAGCAAGTTTGGAATAAAATTCTTTCTTGATGTCACCAAAAGCAATAGTTATACTTGTTAAGTAAAAGGAAACGCAGAGACAGGTTTCAACCTTGTTCTGGCAGAAGCAATTTTGTCAGTACTGTTGTAGGCTTGGAGCCTCTCTTCACTGATTTTATGTCCACAAATAATTGATTTGTAAATGCTATTATTATTTACTACAAAAAAGTAGATTGCCAGTGCATCCTGAAAGATTTCGTGGTACTATATGCATATCTAACATATGAATCATAAATCACAAGAAATTAGATATACCGCAGCGGAAGTTGATCGATTAGCCTAGATACTTTTTGAAAGTGGTGCTGCAACCCTTCTCCCACGTCTTGTCTTCCTCCGTATGCTGCAGGTACACCACAACCTCAAGTTAGGGCTTTGAGTCACCTTTCACGATTCCAAGAGCCGGTCGACTTGTGCGTGTGATTCCTATTGCTTTCCTATTGCTCTCTAAGCAATAGGATGGTCTCCTCCCTCTCAATCACGATTCTCTCTTTCTGGTGGTTATTACACACAATGGCAATTTCCAGACATACCAGATCGTGATTAGAAGAGGGGTATATATACAGCCAACCTGAAACGTCTAAAATAGACTTTCCAGAAATATGAACCGACATAGCTGAGGCGGTCCGTTCTAATTTGGAACGGTCCGTTCTGTCGTTCTATTTTGGTCCGTTCTATAATTGGAACGCATCTTTCCAATTATATCAACCGACCTATCAGAACGATCCGTTCCATACTTGAAACGGTCCGTTCTAATTATGGCTCCACACTATTTCCAACATATCCTCTAGTGGAAACATATATAAACTAAACAAAAGTTTAATGATGTAGTCGAAGATATATTAATTTATATTATTGTCATTTCTGGTGTGGATGAAAAGATATAATTTTTGTTGCCGTTGTGGATTGCTCGAATATCCTTTTGATTGAATTTAGTTCTTCGAGTTTGTAACCTCCCGTTTTATTTATTTATTTTTAAAATTACGATGTACAACATAAGTACATAACATAAAAGGTCATGCACAACATAATATAAAAGAACATAATAAAGTTTGTGCGTACATTCCGAATTGAAAATTTGCAAAGTTTAAAAAGGTTTTGCCCAATAAGGCCTCACTAGGACGGATGCTTCCAATATGGCTTTTAACAAGGACTCACTTTTATGCTTTTCATGGGCTTTCTCGAAAACTTGAATTTTCCGGTTTGCTAATTTAAACAGTTAATAAATGAATACAGAATACGGCAGGTTCAATGCAAATCAGCCAATTCCATAACGTACCCAATATCACAAAATATTGAGAATATTACAAATTCATAATAAAATACGAAGTATTGATTGGGTAAATATGATAATATGTAGCACCGAACTGAATGTTCATGACAAAAAACTATTTGACAAAGCATCCACGCTATAATTCATCATCTAATTATAGTTATTTTCACAATTTTTTTTTGTTGGATCACTTATCATAACCTCCTTAGGGCTGTTTGCCGTTAGTTACATATAACAGGCTGTTTGAATCCTTATCATTATTCTAAATTTTGAAATTGGAATTGAATCAGCATGGTAGTTTATAAAATCAGAATTAATTGTGACTTGGAAAGAATTGTCTAACTCAAATTGAAGACTCGAAGTTTTCCACAAAAAGAAACTATTTTAGATCTTATTGAAACCAGAGAAATTATTAAAATGAAATTGTTGAAAATTTGCGATAAGAATTTTCGTTACAATCAATAGGATATGAATATTCATTTTAATTATATATGTTCTGAAAGGCAGAATAAGTAATGTATCAATGCTTCTGGATTTTAAATATCAACATCATTCAAAATTTCCACGCATTTTTTCCCCAAAGTTATTAACTTATTATATTAATTGTTTATCTGGAAATCATTTACAACTTGGTCAAGTCCGAACTTCAATAACAAACCTTTTACAAAAGTGTGTACTTAAGTAATATATAACATTGCACGTCTCAAAGGGACTGCAAAACTAAAATTCTTAAATTATTAAATATGATATCATCTAATAGAAACTTCATATCTATTTGTTGGCTTACAGAACGATATCCGCAACTTATTTAGTTCTGGTAAATTTATGCATTGGGTTGGTGTCATCAGTCTAAGACAAGCATTTCAAGCCCCTTGATAATTTACTAATAATTATCCTATAACTGTATTCTATGCACATTGTGTATCTAAGTTCCAACTCTTAATTAATCTCTTTACCTTTCGTTATTTGTTTTTAGCTTTCTAATCATACATATATAAAAATGATTGGGCACTGTCCAGAACAGCAAAGCATTTTCCATGGATTTACTGCGGGTCGAAATGGGTCAAATTATTTTAGAACAAAACTCGCCTCATAAAAGAATGCGTAGTTTAGTTCAAGAAATAACTGCAGTACAAAAGTCAAAACCGCTTGAGCTACCGAGAAAAGCACTTGAACCGTGACGCGACGGGATGAAATATATGTGCTTTTATCCATCGAACGAATATATGATTTTAACCGTATCTGATTTCTAATAAATTCAATAATTTAACCGTATCTGATTTATATTTTTATTTTATTGGATGTGAATATATGTTCCGCAACAAATATGGTTCTGATGTTAAGCGGATACGCACATGAATCAGATACGGTTAAAATGTTAAGAAGATATGAATACGAATCAAATATTGTTGGATATAAAACAAATTATATTGCATGTATAAAGTTTATTTTAAATTCGTTTTGAGCATTTTTTTTTTTTTTTTGCATTTTAAGCGATTCTAGCCACATTTGAGGTAAGTCACACAAATTGGCATATAAAATATCAAATAACATTCTTACATTTTGTAATCATTGAAATATACTTAAAATAAAATATCAAATAACATTCTTACATTTTGTAATCATTGAAATATACTTAAAAATTATTTAAACTTTATTTTGAGTACCAATTTAGCATTTTAAATATTTCTAGCCACATTTTTAAGTCCGTATGTTGCAAAAATTAACGTTTGTATCGCACATAAGATACCAAATAACATTCAGACCTTACAAATTTAATTATTGAATTATATTTGTATTTAGCACTTATAAAATATTATTTCTGAATTTATTTTGAACACAATTTCAGTAATTTAAGCGATTCTAATCACATTTGAAACCTATAGGTCACAAACATCAACCCAAGGACTCCATATGATATTAAATAACATTTAAATATTAAATATTCTAATTATTGAATTTATTTTTATTTTATAAATTAGAAAAATATTTAAGCTCATTTGAGAATCTATTTAGTTTTAGCAATTTTAGCCACATTTGAAATCTGTAGGTCACAACAATAATTGTTTATATTTGCGAAGCTCTTTTTTGTTATGAAATCTCTATGTAACAATTTCATTTATTCATTCTAACATTGTTACGATCATTTTTTGTTTTATTACAAAAGTAATTAACTGTTGTTTTTTTTTTTTATTTTTCTTAATTGCCCGACAAACATATGGCAAATAATTTTTTATATTTAACTAATTAATTAACTTATTTAGTTTTTTCTCTTATAATTTTTATATTTAACTGGATGCTTAATAGTAATCATACATATTTGTTTTACGAAAAATTTCAAAATGCACATGCCCATTATCATATGGCACATAACCAACAACAAATAATATATATAAAATGAAGTTTAGAGTTAGAGCATCATTCATCGAGCGAGACCTTAACTTCCAAGTTTTATTTATCTATTATATTATGTCGAATTGCTTATCTATTTAATTAACCATCTGAACTAGAGACTAGTAGAACTTCTTGACTTAAGACAGGCACCTCGATCTCATCAAGCCTTTATTTCCATAAATCCAATTTCATGGCCAATACATTTCTCACCAAATTAACATTCTTCATTAACGATGTATCCTTTTCTCCAATTTATTCTCCTTCTACTTCTCGCAATCCGACCGTCGCTAGCCCAGTCACCTGCACCACCTGCAACAAACCTATACAGCAACAGTGATGGAACCTACCCCAGCGTCAACACGACTACAAATGTCATTTTCTTCTTTGTCGTCCTGGTATTAGTTCTGGTATTCATTATATCCCTTTACCGATGTCGCCATGCGCGAATCATGGCTGCTCGAATAAGAAATGAGGTTATGCATAGTGAGATATCTTATGGTCTTGATCCTTCACTTTTACGGAGCTTTCCAACAGTTGAGTACTCTACGTTGAAGAGCCGAAAGGATCTTAAGGGCCCACTTGAGTGCACTGTTTGCCTTTCTGAGTATACTGATTCTGATACTCTGCGTGTGCTCCCAGGATGCCACCACAGTTTCCATCAATGTTGCATAGACAAGTGGTTAGCCTCACACACAACATGTCCAGTATGCCGGTCTGACCTAACATATACTGCCCTGCTCGCTAGAAACAGTCATGTGATCAACATGGACGATTCGAGTGACATTTCATATTTAACGGAGTCAAGCGGCAACCTTAGTGGTGCCGAGCAAGAATTGAGGCAGTCAGAATCTGGTGCGGGGACTAGAGAAGATAGTTCCTCTCTTCAGTTGCCGGCAAATGTACAGAGAGAGATCGAAGTTGCAGGAACGCTCCAACAAGCCAAACGGCTTGGCAATTGTCAGACACAGAGCAATGATCCAAATCCTGACGTCGTTGTCCCTGAGACATCATCATAACACGATGATTTCAATTTTCATCTTCAATTTTTTTTTTTTTTATAATTTTTTTTGGCTCCTGAAATAGGAAAAGAAATAGAGGATACGCAATCAAAAGATACAATGTATATATTTTATTTACTCTCTTCTCTATTTTGAACTGTAAGATGTATATAATTGATAAACTCTGATACACCCTTTTATCTAGGTCATTTGGGCTCTGTTTTCCATCTATTTATATAATTTGGAAAATGATTTCATATTTCATATCATAGCCAAACATAAATAATTTCTTTTTGTAGTTTTTATTTATTTTATATTTTTATTATTATTTTGAAGATAAAGATGGTTGAAGTTCTCTAACTTATTTCGAAAAAATGTCATAAAGACCTAGTCGAGTTTCAAACCCGCGACCTCTGCTGAAGGCAACGTTGCTTTTTGCCACTAGACCAAGCGTTAGTTCTTCTATTCGTAATTTTTATATTGAGTTTTTTATATATCCTTAGTGCACAAATGGTTATGGATTGAAAGTTTGGCCTAGGATAATACTGGAAAAAAAAAAATTTTCGTCTTGTGGTTCCTCTGTCTTTTTTTTTTGCTTTCATATTTCTGCTTGCTTTTTTCTTGCTTTGGCTATTTGAGGAACAAGTTTGCTATTTCCAAGTCGTTCCTGCCTCACACAGTATATGATGTATTAGGATGCGTTTGGATAGATTGATAAAGTTATAACTAGCTATTCGGAATAAACAATTTTATTTCTAGATAATTGCGAATAATATATTTTATTTAATAGTGTTATTTATAAGTGATCCCAAATCTAAAATAAATTCTCAATCCAAATGGATTTGGATTTTTTTTAAAAAAAAAGTTAGTTGAATTAAAATTTTAATCTAGAATAAAAAGTAATTCAAACGCATTTGGATTAAAATTTTAATAAGTAAATAACTATTCTAAAGTAATTTAATACCATTTAGAAATAACACTATTAATCCAAAAAAAAATATTCTTGACGATATAAAATAAAGTTTTTTTATTCTAAATAACTATTCTAATTACTGTGATAGAATTGTTAAGACCCGTTTTCTCGCATGATTGAAGTATCATTAGTTCAATATTTTCTTTCTTTATCAAAATTTGAATCGTTACTTTAATTTTTGAGTAACATAAATTTTTTGGTACGCGATAAAACAGTGTTAGACCCTGTCCGGCTTTCATTATTATTATTATTATTATCATTATTTGAAAAAGAAATATATTATCTTTCTTGTATTATAGTTTGATATTTCTGTGATAAATTAAAGGTTTTTAACTGTAAATGCTTAATTTATATCAATGACCAGCAGATACTATTATCATGCAAGGTTTTCTTCCCGTGCCATGGATACCTCTTCAAAATTGGCCCATAAAATTTCTATTGCTCCGATAACCTTAATTCATGTCAACAAAATAATACATTATTGAAAGATCATGTGCCACAGACCAACTTCATATTTAGCAGACATCTTTAAAATTTTAAAAGTAATATTTTTGGGAGTTGCAATCGTATTATACGTTGGTCAATTTGGGCATCACCAAATTGTTCCTAGCCTTGATGGTGGAGGTGTTCTAAAAAGTAATTACTAATTGCGGAGATGCCAGAAAAGTTTACTCTGAAACTGCCTCTGTGGTTGATATAGCATTATAGCTAGGTAGAATGAACCAGAATACATTTGATGAAATAACAATAACATTATATAAATAAGAAAGATTCTTGGCTTGATGAATTATTTCGCAATTGTTAGTTTCTTTTCAGGGACACCTCAGAGGATCCAAGATAATAAGGTCGAGGAAACGGCACAATAAGCTGAAGAGCCGATGTGGACACATTGTGTCCGGAAGAGGCATTATTATTATTATTATTATTATTATTATGAGGAATAATAATGGCCGTTTTTTATATTTTTTTATTAAAATTTGGGTTTTAAATTGTTTATTGAAGAAAGATTTTTCTCAAGAGATATTAGTAAATTGACGCAGAGCCCGAGGCATTATAAATTGGCCAGCGAACTAATAGATCCTGTTGCTAATAATAATAGTTATCCGATATAATCAAGATTGGTTAATTTTAAGCAGTTTTATTTGAAAACCAAATCTTTTTTATCCTTGAAAATAAATATTTCAGAAAATATCAGGAACGTCGTCTTTCCTCGAAGATCAAAGACTAAAAGTGGTTTCGGAAAGTTCTCTGTCATTCAGATAAATTGTACAAATTTCCATTGTTGGACTTGGAACAATTCTTTTGTTCTCTAAGATTACTAAACACGATGGTATTTAATGTCATCTAGAAATGATCACCACTCATATATAATAGAAGAATAGGTCAGGATAGTATATGATTTTCAATTGAAAATTACAAATTGAAAGATTGCATCACCTTCAACGTTTCAACAATTATACCTCTGCCTCATAAGACACCCAAATACCCCCAAACTGCAAGAGATAAAATGAAATGCCATCCATATGTTGCTAATATGAACGGATCAAAACCATGGAGCGAAATAATAAGGTTTTCCTCTATGGACAATGGAGACGCACAAACTGCCATTGTCCCACCTGCTACGAATTCTACTCACGGCAGCAAAGGCGGGCATGATTTATCCATAGTTGAAATAGAGATCATCCTCGTTGTAGGGATGTTTCTAATTGTAGTTTTCCTAATTTATATTGCATCACTCTATGCAAAACGACGGACGAGGCTGAGCATCCTGTCCTCCATTTCCACAGGCCCGAGCAACCAATCCACTGCTGCCACAGGCTCAGCTACCCCGGATTCAAATGTTACAAGAACTAGGAGCCGTGGAGTTGATCAATCAGTCATAGAAACATTTCCTGTCATTGGCTATGCCGCAGTTAAAATTGTAAGGAGTTCCAAAAGCCCGCTTGAGTGTGCTATTTGCCTTTCCGAGTTTGTAGATGATGACATTCTTCGGCTTCTTCCAGGGTGCCGACATGTGTTTCACACTGACTGCATTGAGGCCTGGTTAGAGAACCACGTTACCTGTCCAGTATGTCGGTCCAACCTCACCGACCCTGAAGTTCTTGCTGGTAAACGCCTTCTCTCAATGAATTCTGAGCTTGATGATTTTGATGGCAGTCCGAACATTTCAGAACATGAGCCTGCAAGTGATATAAATGGTCCAAGAATGAAGCAAATTAGACGAGCTCAATCAATCACAGAGGGATGGGACAGGTTTACGCTAGCACTGCCTGAGCAAATGCTGAAGGAGATTGAAGCAACTGGGAAGCACCGGAGGATGACGAGCATGCAGGATTATACTTTTCAAGGGAAGGCAAGTTGGAGGGATGGAAAATTGAGAGCATTTTTTAAATCTTTCTCACGGAACGGACGAAACAGAGAGGGTGATCATGAGATGTCGACAGTGGCTGAGGGAGTGGAGGCATCAGTTTCAACAGCAACATCGAGTAGGCAATTATTTGAACCTTCAATACATGGTGAGACATCTGAATCTGAGCCAACATTGGGTGAGGTTGATCTTACTGATTTACCGGTTCATGAAAGAGTTTGAGCAAATGTAAATATATGTTGTGTATTAATTTAGCCGAATTTGTAATTTTGTGAGTTGAATGTTGTACTGGGTGATTGGGCAATGTGGGGTATTCGCTGGAGCTTCATCTAGCTCTCTCAAAACGAGCAAATCATCAATGCTCTTGTAATAAATTTAGAAGCATTTCTAGTGTTCTTAATACGCAAGCGATTTTTGAGAGCGGTGGCCATCAATTTGGCCTTGAACAGCACAAAGGAATTAACCACCATTTTTCATGTGAATGATCTTGGTGTGCCTGTGAGGAGGGTGGTGATCCGGACAGCAGCGAAGATCATCCGAGCAACACCATTTTTTAAAAAATGACGCAACTACCCTTCTCTAAACAACATTCTTCTTTTTTAAAACTTTATCCTATCTTTACGACTTTGCTTTTTTTTTTTAAATCTTTTACTAAATTCTAAACTCTATATATATATATATATATATTTGGTTCTCTAATTTGATTTATTGTTTTCTTGTATTAAACATCTTTTTGGTTTACATTCATTATTTTGATAAATGTTTATTTCCACAGAAGTTGGTTTCGAGTAAATCAATTATTCTATACCAATATATTAACAAATTGAATTTGTTTATTTCCATGAAATTCAATTCAAATAAAAGAGTATTCAGACTAGAGAAATTAATGATCATGTAACAAACCTAATTTTTTTTATTTTTGAATGAGCAACAAAAGTCGTTTTGCGTTTACAACATAGATGGAAAGAAAATATAATAAAATCTTAGAAGTATAGTTAAGGAAAGATATAAGAACAAATTTTAAAAGAAATATAATAAAATCAGAATTAATAAGGAGCATTTTGGTCCAAGAATGTTGTGCGGACAAATTTATTGTTGTCCGGATCATCGCCCCTGTGAGGAATGCAGAGAATACTAAAATAATTTGAAAAGGTAGTTCATGAAATTTTCTTTGTATGATCTTGAAGATGATTAAACGTGATATGCAATCATGGTTCATTAAAAATATGCCAGATATGAGGCATCTTGTATTTGATTGTAGAGTAATATATTGTCGTATTTTATTGCTGAATAATAGTTGGATAGCCGATGTATTCAACCACCCAAATCGTTTTTTATTAATACGCTTCTGTTTTTTTATTTCATCTTCATTTAGAACAAGAAAAGGGAAATTTCACCATCAAAATAAAAAACCTTCTGGTCTGGAAATTCTCTGCTTTATTTACTGTTAGATAGGTCCGAGTTTAGGACTACCCAACTATCCAAAAAATAATATAAAATTATTAATTATCTTCAAAAAAATATCAAATTATTAATGGATTAAAAATATTAAACAGTTTAATGGTACCAGAACCTTGAGACCAACTAACCATCAACAACGTCTTTAGAACAAACAGTTCATTCATTGTTAGCTTTTTTTCCTTTAGGACAAGCAGCAAACAAAGGCCTGCTTCTATTAACAGAGAGATAAGGTAGCATCACATGCATAATATCAATCTATTAATGTAGTTTTCCATTCTAGAGATTCAGAATCAAATTCCAATAAAATTAAATTAGGTAGCATCACATGCATAATATCAATCTATTAATGTAGTTTTCCATTCTAGAGATTCAGGATGAAATTCCAATAAAATTAAATTAGGATCGAATTAATTTCGGGAGGGCTTCCGTCTATTGACTTTGTATCGAGAAAAATAATATAATAACATACATCTTAAGTAACCCGAATCATACGGGTACTGCAAAATAGTTCTGAAGGTCCTCCATTTTGTGACGAGGCCTGATGGCTTTATAGTCTTTTTTTGAGGCCGAATAGAAAATAGGCTTTTTCGCCCCCCTCCAATCCATTAATTGGATCACAAAATGTAACTAGGGCTGCAAGTTTTCCGTTTCGCACCATTTTTTCGTTTCGTTTCGTCCTGGCGAAACGGTTAACGAAACAAAATTTTATTTCGTCTGGTTATGCGAAACGATTAACGAAATTAAAACATATTTCTTCCATGTGTAAATTACGTAATTTTCATTTATTTTGACCGTTTCAGCATAGCGAAACGATTAACGAAATATCAAATCTGTTTCGTCACCGAAACGAAACGATTAGCGAAACACTCCATTTTTGTTCTGTTTCTAACGTCTTTCAGCCCTAAATGTAACCATGCTGACAATGCCAAAATGCGTAATATAGGTAAAACTTAAGCAGCGAATATGCTGTCCAAAGCATAAAGAATCCCATGCGATCAATGGATTCTCAGACGTGTAAAACCAGTCCAATAGAGACTGTCTAGAGCAGCCATTGAACTAATAAACAGCCCAATAATTTATGAAAAGGTAATTAGGCTGGATCCAACTTGCTGGGCCATTATAAAAAACAAAACTTGTTTTCCATTCATATATAATCATGTCCACTGGAAGCGTTATACAACGTATAATTAAAAAAAAAAAAAAAGGATCAAATAACTGAGTGTAGAAAAGTTAGTTAGCTATTAATACATTGAGTGGAAATTTTTGTTCTGAATCTTCTGACACTTCTTATGGAAATGAATTATATATATAATTATAACTACATTTCATTTTACATGATGTAATTGGATTTTTATATATGTCTGCCTACATATTTGCAATAAGAAAGTAATTTTGACTTTTTCATCAATAAATTAAAGAATCACGTGCCTATATATATATATAGTAATTTCTGAATGGGTTTCTAAATATTAAAATATACTTCAAGTTGTACGGCGACACTACGTGGAATTCCACTGATTAATTTGTCTTTGATTCTGTTCAGAAATGCATCCTGTGTGCTTAGAAATTGTAAATGGTACCCATCATAAAGTTCCATATACTAATTAAGGACATACAGAGAGTGTTTTGCACGCTATGCTCAGTGATCGAAGTAGCCTTGCGCATTGCACCAGAATTTTCACCCTTGATGTGTACTCCGAATGCGATGCATCTCAAAATGGTCTATTCATCTTAGCATACAACGCAGGAAATGTATATCTATATTTGACAATTTGTGATCACCGAAGAATTTCTATTATCTTATGCATTTAAAAAAGATTTTACCCTTGTACAATTTGGAAAAAAAAAAGAATATTAATTGATTGACTACTACAAACAGGAACATTGGACGAATTTGGTTTTTGAAAATATTGAAACCTGGTGCGGAACCCTGTGCCTTCGAATATGTAAATCTCACGACAACTATCAATTTCTTACCAGAAGTTCCAATTGAGCTATATATACCTTGAGCGCTTGCACGGAATATTCCAACAGGTAATCTTGTCCCAATTCTTTCTTCCACAAGACATGCACTAGCACAACTTTCCTCAGCTCTCACCCCCTCCTTGGCCCTAGCTACTATAAATACCAACAATAAAAAATTCGACACCAATGTCTGTGCCCGAAGAGATCCCCATCTTTGTTGGAATTTCTATTGGAACATTATTTATAATTTGGTGTTTAATATATATAATACGTCATTTTCCCCAAAGCCCTACAATCAACAGCATAAATACAAATGGTGGAGGTTCAGCCAGACGAAAGCACCATGGACTTGATCCAATTATTATAGAGACATTCCCACTAATCGACTATGCTGCAGTTAAACATATGAGAGCTTCAAAGAGCCCACTTGAGTGCGCCGTTTGCTTATCTGAGTTTCTAGAAAATGACATCCTTCGGCTCCTCCCAGGATGTCGACATGTATTTCATACAAACTGTATTGAGGCCTGGCTTGCTGAGCACATCACCTGTCCAGTCTGTCGATCAAATCTTTCTGACCCAGTTGTCGTTGCAGGTAAGCGCCTTCTGTCTCCTAACATGGAATCTGATGATGTTTCTAGTAGTTCCCATGCATCAGAACATGTGACAAGCAAGGCACCCCGACGTGTGCAATCAGCTGTCAGTGTTGACTGGGAAAGGTTTACACTAAATCTTCCTGAGGAAGTGATGAAGGAGATTCAGACAGCTCGGAGATACCAAAGGTCGGTGAGCATGCAAGATTATACTTACAAAGGAAAAGCTAGTTGGAGGGATCCGAAGATTCGTTCTTTGTTAAATTGCATCTCTTGGAAACAGCGAGGAAAAGAGAAAGTCAAGGTGCCAGTGGCACCTCACGATATCTCAGAGGCTAGGCGATTACTTGGATGCCCAGCAGGAGGTCATGAGATACTTGAAGTTGGGTGCATGAAGACTGAAAGGGAGCTTACTAATTTGCCAGTTCATGAACGTGTTTGAATTTTTAAAATGAACAATTAATAGCATTTTGGTTCATTTGGAGTAAAAAAGCATGGGGAAAAATTAATCTGCAATAAGACGACATATTGTACATCGTAGTTTTCTTTGTGGATGATGTAGATAGTTTTATGCATCGTAAGCTGTTGTCATAAAGTTGTGTCTATAAAATTGCTGAACCAATGTACATAACGGTTCATGTATGGGCTTGAGGTTGTTTAATTAATAACTAAATAGTTTTACTTAACAGAACTGGCGAGTCAATTTTAAAAAGAACAAAATATTAATTTGGTCTAGAAAATTTATACATAACTTCGTAATTATGAATATGGTTGTCAATATCGTTGACGAAGTATATCAAACAACAACAATGAGGACCATAATGATAAATATCCAGTATATATAAATTAGCGGGACAAAAATAACCAATAATAACGAAACAGGAAACTGGTACGCAGGTCAAGGCCTATACGAACATGATGCTTCTTTGGTTCTTAGCTGAATTGTTTTATAATCTTCTTCCTTTTTGACTTTGCCTACAGATTTACTTTATTTTTAGTACGGTCTAAAAGAATTCTTTTTTGTAATCTCAAGAATTATAAGAAACAATTATATTTAATTACTTCACCGGAGCAAAAGGTACTAAATCACATGACATACCACAATGCACAATTCAGATTTCGACCGTTCTACAGCTGGAAAATAAAATATAAATCTTACGAAAGTCAATTAATACGGTTCCGCTACAGCATAAATAGTTATACAGATCTTTTTATGAAGAAGTGAGAAGGCCTATGGACTCTGTGGTCCCCTTTTGGGAGGAATAAAATAAAGGCGTTTATTTAAAAAAAAAAAATCGTTTTTTCTTTGCAATTAACTAATTGGTGCCAAAGATGAGGTACTGTATAACAGTTCAAAACCCACCAGAAATTCCATTTTATCAATGCATCAGAGATTCAGAGGGTTTGCAAAACCAGTCCATCAGAGACCAATATTTCTAAAGGGCCATTTTGCAGGTCAGACTTGTTGGGGCTAACTCTATCTGAATAAAAAAAAAAAAAAACTTGTTTCCGTTCCCAAATATATAAAGGAAGTGTACTTAAACAACTGAATTAAAGAAGAAACGGGAAATAGCGAAATTGTTATTAGTAACGGAAATTATGACGGACTCTCATTGTAGAAAAGCTAGCTCTTAATACTTTGAGAAGGGAAATTCTTTGGTTGTGATTTTATTTTTTCCTTGCACAAATGAATTATATAATACCATATGTAATGTTGCATGATGTTATTGGATTTCTTGTGGATACATATAAGTTTGCAAGGAAAAAAAAAAAAGAAGTAAATTTGACTGTTCCATACACAGTCTCGCTCGCTGGTTTGTCTTTCAGAATTCTGTTCCAGTATTATTTCAAAACAAGAAAATTTTTCCATTACTTTGTAAATACATATTTAGATTGTTTTCTACGTTATAGTGAAGTCGCATTACGCGTTGCACCAAAAACTTCATTCCTGATGATGTTTCTCCAAACGATGCATCTTTAAAAATAAATAATAATAATAAAAATAACCTTATAACAAACAACGTCCCACACGTATGTCCATTATTGACAATTTCTAACAATTTCTAACCACTGAAGAATTATTATTATCTTATATATGTCAAAAAGGTTCCTTTTCCTAATACAATTTTTTAAAAAGGAATATTTATTTATTGACTATTTCAAACAGAAAAAAAAAAAAAAAAAAAGCAAGACTTTACTGAAATAACTGAAACCTGGCGAACCCCTGTACCCACTACCCTCATATAAATCTCATGACCGAACAAACATGGCCATCAGCCCATCACTTATCAGAAATTCCAATCGAAACAATGAGAATTGAGATAATACATCTTGCACACTTTCATGGACTCCAGCAACTCATGTTTATCCTAATTCTTTCTTTCACAAGATATGCACTAGCACAACCCTTCTCACCCCCTCATACAGGAAATACTGACAACATTGACTCAACACCAATGTCTGGTCCTGAAGAGATCGCATTCTTTGTTGGAATTACACTTGGGACGATACTTATAATATGTTGCTTGCCAATATGTATAATACTTCGTTGTCCGCCAACTCTGGATCCAACTACTGTCAGCCCTACATCTGATGGCATGAATACAAGTGATGGAGGTGCAGCCAGAAGAAAGCATCATGGACTTGATCGAATGATTATAGAGAAATTCCCACTAATTAAGTATGGTGAAGTCAAATATATGAGAGCTTCAAAGAGCCCACTTGAATGTGCTGTTTGCTTATCTGAGTTTTTGGAAAATGACATCCTTCGGCTCCTCCCAGGATGCCGACATGTGTTCCATACAAACTGTATCGATACCTGGCTTGCTGAGCACATGACCTGTCCAGTCTGTCGATCGAACCTCTCTGACCCAGTAGTTGCTGCAGGTAAACGCCTTCTTTCTCTTAGCTTGGAATCTGATGATGCTGCAAGTAGTTCCCATGCATCAGGAGAGGTGACAACGCGAGATATGAATGTTCAAATAAACAAGGTTCCCCGACGTGTGCAATCAGCTGTCCCTGGAGTCTGTGAAAGGTTTACACTAAATCTTCCTGAGGAAGTGATGAAGGAGATTGAGACAGCTCGAAGGTACCAAAGGTCAGTGAGTATGCAAGATTATACTTACCAAGGGAAAGCTACGTGGAGGAATGCAAAGATTCGGGCCTTGTTAAATTGTTTCTCTTGGAAGAGGCAAGAAAAAGAGAAAGCTAAGGTGGCTGTGACGCCTGATGTTTCTGATGCTTCAGTATCAACCAGTATATCGGGTAGACAATTACTCAGATGCCCCACAGGAGCTGAAGATGAGATCCTAGAAGTGGGGTACAAGTGGACTGAGATAGAGCTTACAGATTTGCCAGTTCATGAACGAATTTGAAGTTAAAGTTAAAAACATGAAAAATGGCCAATACAAATGTCACATAACTATTGTAGCCAGTGGTGAGAAATTTGAAAGATAAGCATGGGGAAAACTTATAATCTGAAATTAAACAGGACATATTGTACATAAAAAATTTATTTTGTGAACTAGGTAGATAGTTTTATACATCGTAACTCGTAAGAGAGAAGTTATATAAATAAAATTGCTGAACCACTGTACTGGATCATCTATGGGCTGGAGATTGTTTAGTAACTAAATGTTTTGGTATTTTTGTTTATAACTTCGCAAATATCATTGTGGTTGTCATTATCATTGTTGAAGCAATATCTAGTAAACAAACACTAAAACTGATGACCATAATGATAATTGTCAAATTTTATACATAAATTAGAAACAAATTAAATAACCAATAATAGCAAAACAAAGGAAACTGATAGTTAAAGAAAAATTGGTTCTAATCTTCTTCCCTTTTTACTCGAGGTTTGAAATTATTCTGATTATTTCTAGATTAGAGAAGTGTAGTTACTTCAGCAAGTTTGGTAGCATATTACTATAATAGTTATAAATTACATGACATGCCACAATTCAAAATTCAGATTTTCCACAGTTGTACAGCTGGAACATCGTGATTTATGTCAACCCTCAAAAGTCAAATCTCAATGAACTTATATTAACTTTGAGTCGGCTACTTTGTTATTATCATGCTGGTATATTATCACATTTTCTCAGGCTCCAACTAGACTACAATACTAGAAAGAAAAACATGATTAGGAAACACATTCTAATAAAAATAATGTAAGATTCGAAGGTTCACTTCTAAAGATGGAGATGTTAATTAATGTTAGAAAGATCACTATACATAATCTTCATATAGATTTCATCTTACTGCTGCCCATGCATCAAGGGAAAGACAGAAATCAGCAGTCATCAATTAAGAAGATCACTTTTAACATGATAAAAAGTTTTCAAAAAAAGTCCGTCCATTAAAGAAAACTTAACTGTACTGAATGGTACTGGCAGTTACCAGTGTTCACTTGAGATTTTTATCGAACACCTAGTGTGCAACCCTGAAAAACAAACCATACCAGTAAGATGCGACCACAGAACCAATTACTGTTCACAACAAAGAGAGTAAATGCCAACAAAAGACATGCTAACTAGATTGTGGAATATATTTACACTAACAACTATAATCAAGGTACAAGTAGTAAGAGGAACAAGCAAATACAAGCATTGAAGAAACAAATCCAAGAAACTAAGGCTGCAGTGTAGTGACTATTATCAAGTGAACTGACGACTTTGGTAGTGTCACATGTACCGGTCTTCAATCTCCTGCCCATAAATTACTCAAACTTTTCCATGGGACAACAGCTAGCTCACTAGTAGTCTAGTACCTCTTTTCGCCTTTCCGCATTAGACTTCAGAGTTTAGACTAATTATTCCATTCATTAATTAACGAGTACACACCGCGTCTTCATTGAATACCCAAAAATTGCTGAAGCCCAGTGCGCCGAAGAACCCAAATTAAAAAGGGTTCATGCTGAAACAAAATTATAATACTAGAAAATCTTAATTAAAAATGATTGAATAAAAATAATAATAATAATAATAAAAATAGATAAATAAAAATTGCTGAAAAGATCCTTAAGGCAATGTCGGAGTCCTTAGTATTCTTTTGCAAGAGTAGTTGGATCATCAGTTTAATATAAATGTGACTGATCAAGTTTTTGGAGAAAAAATGTAAATAGTATTTGCCCTGGGAAAATACTGTTGAAACTGTCAATAAATAGTTTTTTTGAAACGGTCAATAGGTTATTCCACTAATAGTGTACTAGCTTCACACCAAGGATGAAGTAAAAAAGAAACAAAACAAAAACAACGAAAAAGTAAAATAAGCAATAGGCTCCAGGCGTCAACATTGTTCAATATAAAAATATATTATTTATATATACGGCGGGTTGCAATGAATTTGTTGGGATCCATTTCCATTGTGTGGGCCCCATTTTGTTAATTTCATTATTGTGTGTATGGGTTCAATGCATCCCGTTTGCTGAGGCTAAATTACTGTACGCTGTTTCTTTTTATTTGGTTAGAGTTTGAATTGGTAGCTAAATGGACTAATAAAGTAATAGATGTATACCCCAATTGGGAAGACGTACATAAATTACTTTTAACTCTTTGTTTCTGATTGGCTATTCCTGAGTAGAGTTGCAAAAATTGTGCCAAACGTTACTCTTTGACGAAAGTCTCATTCAATTAAAATAATTCATTAAGAAATTCTTTTTTTTTTAATACGGATATATGCAACCATTGAGAATTTCGAAACAATAAAAAATGTATTAAATTATTTTTTGAGAAAGACTCAATTTTCTTCTACAATAAAAAAATCAATCTATTGACCGTTTCAAACAAAGAAAAACAAAAACAAAAGAAGCCTTCCAGAGAGTGCATTATAATTTTAAGTAAAAAATGTTCATGCATAATGCATTTCGGGGGGCGGCATTATGCATAACCCTAAACCTTGCTGTCGGATATTATAAAATCTGACATAAAAGGCAGCAACGACTAATTTCAATTACCCACAAATTCAGAGAGACAAAATGAGAATCGACCAGAATTTGGCATCTCTCCATAGACCCCAACAACTGATCTTTCTCTTGATCCTTTCTTTCACACAACATGCGCTAGCGCAATCCAATGTTCCGCCATTTGGTTATAATTATAACACCGATGACTCTGGATCAATGGTAGGCATCATCGCATTTGTTATTGCATTATTTCTATTCATTTTTGTTGGCATCCCACTATGTATAATTCGTAGTCGTGCAGCATCTACAGCCACCATTGCTGCTGCCACCACCACATCCAATGGCACAAACAACAATGAAGGTGTTGCAAAAACAAGACGCCGTGGCGTTGATCAGCAGGTCATAGAGACATTCCTCCTCATCAACTATGCTGCTGTTAAACATATGAGGGCTTCAAAGAGCCCACTTGAGTGTGCTGTTTGTCTCTCTGAGTTCTTGGATGATGATTCACTTCGCATCCTCCCGGGATGTCGACATGTGTTCCATGTCAGCTGCATCGACACTTGGCTAGCTGAACACAATACTTGTCCTGTCTGTCGATCCAATCTTTCAGACCCTAAAGTTGTGGCAGGTAAACGCCTTCTCTCTCTAAACATAGAACCCAAGGATGTACCACCTATCAGCTCCCACGTGTCAGAACAGGTGGCACAGAATATGGATGTTCAGAAATTAAACGGAGCCAGACACGCGCAGTCGATGACTGAAGAGTGGGAAAGGTTTACATTGGTACTGACTGATGATGTGATGAAAGAAATGAAAACAACTGCAAGGTACCGAAAGACGGTCAGTTTGCAAGATTACACTAACAAAGGGGATACCAGTAAAAGGGATGGGAAAATTCAGGGGGTTTTGAATACTTTTTCTTGGAAACGACCAGGAAAAGAAGAAAGCAAGGTTACAGCGCCATCTGATTTGTCTGAGTCTTCGGAGTCAGTGAATAGGCAATTACTTGCATGCGCAGCTAGAAGTGAAAATCAAATGCCTGAAGTTGATTCGACATGGACCGACATAGAGTTAAACAATTTACCTGTTCATGAACGAGTTTGAAGATCTGTCATCTCAATGACATGTTGGACAAATTTTTGTTCCCAACATTTTGTGTGTGTGTGTGGGTGGTTGTTGTTGTTGTGTGGTTGTTCGGTTATGTGTCGTTTTGGTTATGGGTGCCATTGTTGCTTGCGCACTCGCAATTGTTTGTAACTAAGTTCAATATTTTAGTTAGAGTAGACGAAATGGATCTCAATCAGAACCTCCTTGAGCATTCACAAGATGATGTTATCAGATAACTCTTGTTTCAATCTCTCACAGCTGCCTCTGGACATGAGGTTGACAAAGTCAACGCCCTTTACTAACATTATGGCCCTGATCACAATCTCTTTTTTTTAAAGTAGGATTTCAAGTCATTTCATTTCATTGGAAAATTCTTGATCACAATGAACAGATTTGGTGTCATTTAATTGAAATTTCTATGTAATTAGGTCTGATGAAATCCTATGAAATATTACGAAATCAATTCAAATGAAATGAAATCCCAAGTAAAAATTATTGTGATCAGGGCCTATATTTTCCCCTGTTAAAAAGACGACTTTTAGCAAGAAAATGATTTTAGTAAAAGGACATTGACTTTGTGAACCTCATGGACATGTGTTCCATCTTTCGATCTCGAAACTTTTGTCTATATATGTACATTGAAGTGCTTATATATATTTGTGTCTATTTGATCTCTTTGTATAAATATATAATTGCTAATGCTGAGCAACTATTCTTCGAAAATTGTTCTGGAAAATCATGCTCTTTGAAAAAACCAAGATCAATGTGCCTTTCCAGGGCTTATATTTTGTCTTGTTCAAACAGTTGGGTTTTAAATTAATTCTTGGTTCTAATTGGTCAACCCATTTAGTTCAGCTTCTTATTTTATTTACTTGAATTCCTCTCAATCTTTATTTACATGTTTAAAAAATATGAAAAATCTTAATTGACGAAGTAAGAATCAAGTTGTTATTTTTCAATCTTTTTGTCCTGGTCGTTATATTTAAATCGGGGTTTCAGAGAAAAAGAAGAGGATTACATATATTTAATAATTGAGGTGCAGCACTTCCACTTCGAACAGATCATAATTATGTTAATGCCATAATTGTTCCCTTATTATTATTTTTTTTTAATGCCATGGGATAAATGAACTTATTCAGTTCTGAGATCTGATATTAAAAAAATAAAAATAAAAGATCCATTTAGGCCCAAGGCAATAGACTGAATAAACTGCGGAAACTGGTATGTGCAGCTATTTCAGTCGAGGCCATTGGTCTACTGCCCTCTTTTTTCTTAGTTAATTGGATATTAATTCAGCAAATTAAATTACTATGATCGCTACGATCATTAATAAAGTGAGTTGGACCATATTCATCATGTACTTCCCTAGGTGTATCTTCATATATTTTCTTTTCTTCCCTCTCAAACTAATTGATGCCCTATTGAGTGAAAAGTTAACTCAAAAAAAGTGTTCTTCCTTGTGTATACAGCGATATGTATGTACTCAGAAATTAGGGATGGTTGCATTAAGAAAGAATAGAATCAATTACTTATATTCTTTTTCAATATAATGATGTAGTAGACAATTTGCTTAATATTACTAAGAGAAGAAAGCTAAAACAGTAAAGCAACCATTGCCATCTCAGTACTTATTAGAGAGACACATATGGCAATTGTGTAGGTGTCTAGCATACCATGAGCCACGGCAGTTCGCATGACATGCGCAGTACTCTATCATTGTAATTATGTATATCTTTGACAACTAGGGCAATATATTTTTGAATTATTTCGAAAGATATTAAATAAACTAGAAAAAAATCACGATGCATCATATTAGCACTAGTTTGATATTTAAAACAGAACACATCCGAATGTCAGCCCAAATTTTTTTCCTTAACTTTTGACAGTCTGTTTACAGACAATTCATTATCATTTAATTTCCGACTTATGTATATAGCACAATGACATGTTTCATAGATATGGAGAATTGAAAATTGAACAATAGACATTGCTCATATACACATATCACACCACAAGTGCAGGAGTCGGCAAAACAAAATAAGTTAAGCTCCTAATAAAATATTTAATCGAATTTTAAAATGGAACGACCGAAGTAGTAGTCAACTACTGGTTGTACCACAATGAGTTCTGACACCTTCCATTCTAGAAATAATTACTGCGCTGAACTTCATCAGGTTTCTCACAATTGCTAATTTGCTAAATGATTGTAAGAAAATATTGATGGTGACTGTATTAGGCATAAGCCCTTTCCTCTGCACCTTCTAAAAGCAAATGCACAGCTTCACTGATTTGGTCATTGTTCCGATAACCATAAATTAAGGTATTACAACTATATTGATTCGGCTAGTGCCCTTTCGGACATTGCTTCATCGAGATGATCTTCTAGGACATAACCATGCAACATTGCACTGTAACTGATCAAATTATGTTTAATACCTATTTCCTCCGTAAAACAGAACAGCTTCTCTGATTCACAAGTTAATCCGTGCTTGCAAAGTCATTATTAATTCATTGAAAGTCACTACATCAGGTCGTATGCCCTGATTTGCCATCTCACGAACTACCTCATCTGCAGGGTTCCACTCACCTAAAGCAGAAAACCCATGGACTAAACAACTGTATGTAACAACATTTGGCATCAAGCCTCGCACCATCATTTCCTTAAGAAGCTCTGAAGCACACAACATGGTCCCCTCTTTGCAACAACCATCTATTAAGGTAGTGTATGTGCAAACATTTGCTTGAAGTCGACAACCAAGTGATTCTTCGTATAATTTAAATGCCTTGTGGCTGTCACCGACTCCAAAAGAACTAAGAATGAGGCCATTGTAGGTATAGACATCTGGAACTAGTCCTTTCTCACTCTTTTCTTCAAACATCTTCAGAGCACTATGCATGTTACCCTGGCAACACAGATTATAAATGAGAATGGTGTAGGCCCAGACATCCTTGAAGCACTATGTGAGTCATTCTGTATGCAAAGATCATGAATAAGAATGATGTAGCTACACAAATCAGCAGCAACCCAAACACAGGCATTTCTTCAAACACCTATCGTGCAGCATTAACATACCCATTCTTGCAAAGAGCATCAATAACAATGTTAAAAGTGATAATATTAGGCATCACTCCTTCAGAAACCATTTCTTCAAACATTTCTAAAGCGATGCCAACATCACCTTCTCAACAGAATCCACAGATGAGAGTGCTGTAAGTTACAACATTAGGCTTACAGCAACTCCCTTTTACCATCTGACGACTGAGCTCAAGCCCAAGCTTACTCCCAAGCTTACTATTGCCAGTGCTACATAAACAATCTATAAGAGTGGAGTAAGTGATCAAATCTGGAGCACATCTCTATAAGAGACATTTTAGCGAGCAGCTTAGCTGCATATCGAATCTTCTTTGCTGCACAAAGCCCCTTCATAAGGGAATTAAACATAACGGCATCCGCACTGCATCCTTTTCTCAAGGATTGGCCAAGCACGCAGAACCCGAGATCCACTCGACGCATGCAACAGCCTCAATGGATGACAATATTGAAGGTCAGGATGTTAGGATAGACACCTCAGTACCCAATTCGGTCCAGGAGTTTAAAGAGAGATCACATTGGTGTGGCAGTCAGGGTGGTTGGTTTTAGGAATGGCTAAAAGGAGGCTGTTGAAGGGACAGATGGAAAGCCGTCGATGGTCAAGAGGAGAAGAGGCGGTCAAAGAGGGACACGGCCTCCTTTAGTTGTAACCGACCAGATCGGCATCTTTCATGGATACTACTAGTAGAAGGGAAGTGAGTAATTATTTTACTAATTAGTATAAGGCAGGCATTTCCATTGACAACCCCGAAGGCAGGCATTTCACGATAGATAAATATGTAGTTTCGCCAATTTTTTCACAACCGTTGATATAAACTGTTCATGGGCAATTTCATATTTAGATAGAATCTTAATAATTGGTTGAATTTTTTTCTTTACCTTGATATATTATAATAAGAATTAATGATTACAGGAAAATATTTATAAATTAATATCATTAAATTTATGATATAAACTCATTGTAATTTAATAAATTCTAAATAATATTAATTTTGTTGGATCAAATAGTGTCAATGTTTGAGTCTCTAACATGACACGTCGACACTATTGTATTGTATTATTTTCTTATACATGTCGTATCAGCATGTCTACATGTCATGTCAAAACTATCGTATCGTGTCATCTTGTACAACACTAATTGTAATAAATAATATCCGGAACATTGCTATCCAAAATTTTAAACAAGGATATAGTAGACTAGGTTGGGACCAATCAACATTTCAGGGTAAAACAAAAATTTTCAATTGATTGAATATATACGTGCACTAACACAACACCCCCCCCCTCCCCCAACAAAAACAGCGGGCCACCTCGTAGGGCCCGTATATATATATTTTTTTCATTAATTAGCAGGTAAAAAGCCTGCGTCAGGTGTTGCTTCGATCCTCTTAAGCCACCTCATTTCCATTGCTAACTTCAGTTCTTTCTTCCTTAGAACCAGACCATTTGTTCATACGTGTACTTGCAATCAACGCCTACAACATACATATGCAAATAACATTAGGAATAATTTTGGGTCAGAATATGTATGAACACAGGAAACTGAAGGGTAATTAATGACAAAATCATACCTCTTTGTCCCAGTCACATCTTATGGTAAGAATAGCAAGTATTAGAGTCTGAATTGCAGTTCCTCCAATCATTCCAGCCCAAATTCCCTGTTAATGATGACGACAGATTCATGGGTAATTTCATAATTAGAAAGATTTTTTTTGAAGAAAAATAGATAATTAGAAAGAGTTAGAGGGGTCTACACATTATTTTCATAAATTAATAATAGTTGCATCAAAAAACACATTACCAAAACACCCAACTTGAAGAGCCATCCTAAAAGAACACCAACAGGTACCCCAATGAAGTAATATGACCCTATGTTTACATAGGCCACAGTTGATTGCCATCCAGAACCCACAGCGACTCCTGCATTATAAATTTATAATAAGAAACTTATTGGTTTCTTATTGAAAACAAACCTAGAATGAAATATTTAGCTGGCTCGTTGCTTCTAGAAATGTCTGAAATATTTCTCAGAACTTAGAAAGGAAAGCAGAGATAAAGAGAGAGACTAACCAGAGAGAATTGGCTGTATGCTGTTGAGAAGAATAGTAAAAGCCAACAAAATGGATAGCTGATCAACGGCATCTAGTACAACTTGACTTGTGGTGAAGATAAGCGCTATTTTGTCATGGAGGCCCATAATTAAAGCCCAAAAAAATAGACCGATTATTAAAGAGGTCACAACCGAGACTATTGTTGCAAACTTAGCCCCCTTCCCATTTCCAGCTCCCAGCTCATTCGCCACTCTCACTCTTCAAAATACAAAGGAAAATATATGTAATTATATGGATACTAGTAGCTACACTATGCAGTGAAACGAAATATGAAGCTGATTTGATAGTAACTATATATTTCATTTAGGCTTTACTTTGGCAAATATGGGCTGAAAAAGTTTAACTCATGAGCAGAACATATCCGATGTATTATAAAATCAAGAAAATTCTCTTTTTTTTTATCATTAATTCATTAGTATTCCTTTTTACTCTACCAGATAAAACAATGGGTCTTTTATTTGTGGAAGCAAGCTTCCATATTTGAACGGTCACTTTTGTTCTTTTCTCTTTATTTGTATTGCCTCATCTAGAGCCCTTTTGGATTCATGTGAAATAACAACTCTAAAGCATTTGAAGTCTGCTATCTAAAAACTATTAATAATGCTCTCAAAGGACCAACCGAGTGGTTTGTAACTTTTCAATTCATAAGCCAATTCTGGCCATACTAGACAGCTACCAACTCTTTGGATTTTTCTCGTTCAAATTTTATGTAATGGAGATGGAAGAAGTATGTGGTCCTAACAAATTGTACTCCTCGCTTCCCATTTCGGATAGAATTAGCCAGAAAAAAGTTTGAAGTTTTGAAGACCACAAAAACAGAGTTGTGTAGTATTACTATTTTTATCATTTTAGGAAAGTTGTTATACTCCTGATAAAAAGATATAAAAAGGAGTTCTTATTCCTAATTTGGGTTAACAGGGAATTACTTGACTTACCCTGTTCCAGCAAAAAAAGCCAACGGAATCATCATCTCCCATCCATTTATGTTCATGCTGCACGCCACCAATTAAAATAATATTTCAATTATACACGAAGAATGTTCATCACTAGTTTCAAAAATGAAAATACAAAAAATATGGATAATATATATTTCTTTGTCCTTTCTTGTTTAATGAAAGACATTAATTAACTAACAAATTAAATGAAATGAAAATTTGTTGAAGGATGATTAAGAAATTTATTTTGCATACCAGATTGAGAGGGCATCAACAGCTATGGTGGCATCCTTCAAATTGCCCGTCAATAAAATAAGTATCCGATAATACCAATTCTCCAGGCTGTTTCAATAAAAGTTCCAAACATGACACATAAATAATATGCACATACTATCAATTACAAAAACATAGGAAAAAACAAATATAAGGTGAAATTCCTTATGCCAGGGCATTGCATTTGGATAATGAACTAATTACTAACCATAACATAACACCTGAAGCTGCGGATAGTTTCAAGAAATCCCATAAACCTGCAAATGCCTCCATGGAAAATCCTTTCCATGTAAGTGGACATCCACCACAAGCAACATAACCGAACATCAGTATTGCAGTTACCCACCAAGAGAAGTTGAGTGTAACTGCAGTTCCAATCAACCCAAACTGCCACTTTGACACAAAAAGCCAGCTGACAAATATGTGTACTAAGAGCGCCACACCAGATATGGCAGCATTAACAAAGTTTTTTAGTTGGCATTGCAAAAACCGTTGGAGAGGGAAGAGAAAGGCGAAGGAGAAATGGAGGGGTATGAACCAGATGGAGACTGTCCCAGCCATCTCTGCCAAGTCATCTGGTTGCCCCAACCAACGAAGAATTGGAGTTGCAAAAAAGTACATCGGCAGTAGAAGAATGCCACATAAGAAAAGCACTATCCATGACCGTTGCATGTATACTCCAAGCATGTGGTATTTCTTTGCACCAAATGCCTGCCCACATAGAGTTTCTAGTGCACTTGCCATACCAAGCTGTAAGCATTTTTTGAAATAATTTATGCATTGTTAAAAATATTTTGAAAATAAGAGGATTAAAGAAGTATTAAAAACTTGCATGAACACATCTGAGTGGCAACACACTCATTCAGATATTGTTGTTGCACCAAAAGCACCATGAAAAAGAAACAAATATAAAAGAAAGAAACAGATATATTTCTAGCTATAATCCTAAGAGAGCAAGCCATGGAATATAGAAGCATATATGAGTAATTCACTGCAGAAGTTCAATATGTTCATTTTTTTTTCCTTTCATCTTCCTTATTTAAAAGTAGTCATCTAGATTAAGTATTTAAATTGAATTCCTAACCTTATTAAATTAATAAAATGTAGTTGCATAGGTAAAATACACGAGTATCATAAACCATTGGAAGATATACAAAAGTTCTTCCTGACATGTACCCTAATGGAAAGAACTTAATGTTTTGACACTCTGCTCGACAGAGTCTGAACTGGCTGTACCTAACAAGTGTCCAGATTAAGTTTTCCGGAAAAGTTTGATTTGGATTTTCTTGTGATGTCAGATAGAGAAAAAGCTAATAGCGGGCATACTTTGCCAACTTGTGGGATCTTCCAACTAATTTAAACAAGATCAATTAGACATTTTGTACATTAATTAATTCTTTGATTTGATCTCTTCACCTGAAGTTTCTATAATTATTGTAAAAAGATAGAAAGATAAGTATATGAAGCTCAATGTACTTACAAACATAGCAAGTGTTGCAACAGTCGGTTTCATAACTCCGTAAAGAAAAGTCATATTTGTTTCTTTCTGTTTGTTGTTTTCCTCAGTTTAAGACTTTTAAGTTCAATTTTTAAGTATCAAGGAAAAAGAGTGCTCCTAACATCCATACATTAGATAACAATATTGATTACAGATTTACAGTCGATAGAGAAAACAATATAATATGTTTAAGATATAGATATATGCTCTAGAAACAATATTAGATAGCGCAGCTCGGTCCAAAACTTGTGTTGATGCAAAAAAAAAAAAATGAAAAGGGTGCAATATATGGGTGGAGAGGAATACGAATGAGTTTTATAAAGGAAAAACAGTGATTGCAGTCCTCTCTTTAAAAATTTTTTATTTTTTTTGTTTTTGGTAATGGAAATATTCGATTCTTTTATAACATGTAAGCTATTCAAGATCAACTTGACAAGGGAGACAAAGGAAGCAGACAAAAAAAATAAGAGACCTATCCTGCTTCTCTTTATCCAATGGATGATAATTATTAGTGGGTCTTGTTTAAGGTTACCAAACCAAATAGATTATGATTATCATATAATTGTTTTCTTCCTTTATTTTGCTTGTAGGACCAGTATCCAGAAAGATTCCATCTAAGCCTTTATCTGAGATTTCAGTGCAGATGTTAGATAACCAAAAAAATTTAATAGTATATCCAACATAAGCGCATGCGCATCACAGAGCAGAACCTCCATATCATTACTGGTGTAAAATTTAAGAAGGATTTCATTACATTTAATGTAATTAAAAAAAAAATTTTGATTGCCAAAAAATATTACATTTTGGTTCTCCAAATTATAATAGTGGACGGAAATAACTTTACTCCTAAACCAAACAGAGTCGGTATCAGAAATTGAACATTGCAAATCTTACTACCAATTAAACAATCTAACGAATGGTCATGTGGCCAATTTAAGTTTTCTTCATGTTTGTCTTTTTCTTTTTTGTGGCTTATATTATCCTTTTCTTTTTTGGTTGGCGAAGGCTCCAAATTTAGAACTTAGAATATTATTAAAGTATTACAGTATTACATGTTGCTGAAAGTTTTAATCGAAGTTAGCACAACTGCACATTAAAAAATTCTACTAAAATAAGAATGGAAGGAACTAAATTGTAAGGGCAACAACTCATATTCTTTAAAGGAAAAAATATAAATTAAAGAAGCAATTTTGGCGTATTGGAAGATTCTAGTTTGCACCTCGATCCTTTCATTTGGTCCCTTGTAGTTACCTTTCTATTACGATGACACATAAAGGTGCAAATAGTAACGGCAAAGTACCATTTCAACAAATTAAAAAAAGCTGTGGTCATGATTAAAACCAACACAACAACCATTAATTAAAGTTCATGAATCTTTTAGATGCATCACAAATGCCAGCAAATGTAACATTTACATATACACAAACTAACCTCACCATGCTGGCAATGGCATTAGCGAGATGCTGATGATATTCATTCACACACACATATCCAATAAACCATTATTAAATAACTTTATGTAAAAATAAAATGAGAAAGCGTACCATTAGACCGAAATTGAATCCAACGACAACAGTGTTCGCAATCGAAATCGACGCGAGCTCGAGATCACCCAAATGCCCCGCGAAAGCTTGCGTTATAACGTTCATGCTGAAGGTCACTATTCGGCTGAATATGGCAGGTCCGACGATGACCCACAACTTCTTCGATTCGTCCCATGCTCTGCTCCATAACCCCTTCTCTTCTTCTCCTTCTCCTCTTTCTTTTGTTTCATGATGGTTCAATAGTGCAATTCTCTGGTCTTCTTCTCCCCCTTCCATCGTTGTCTGGATTTCTAGAGAAGAATCGTGGAAAACTAAGAGAGTGACAATTAAAGTTGTATTGGCGAATGTTTTAATTGGCGGTAATGTTTACAACGAGAGACGGAATATCGGATTGGTATTGACGAATGTTTTAATAGGCCGGAGAGGCGTAGGTGCGTGCGAGAGTAGTGAGACTAGGTGATACGGCGTAGACCAGGTCTTTAGTATGTTCGAGTTCAAGAACGGGGTAATATTGTAATAATAATAATTGAGGTCCAAAAGATGAGCACGTATCTACCAAATACCAAGCATTTAAAAGCCTACATATACACCGAACGGGTAGCAAACCAGTAACAAGGGATGTCTACTGCTTTCTAGCATATTCTTCTTTTTCAACTTTTCGTACTAAGTTTTTGAAATCAAAATCAAAATTATAAATAAAAATGTGTGGTGTCGGTATCATTTAGTTAAATGTAGTTCGACATTTTAAGTATTGTGAAATTATATTTTTATTTTTGTAATGTGATATTGTGTAATTATTTGTGTATCGGATATTATTGCTCATAAAACTGACCTGATTCATCGGTATAGAATAATTTGGCAACGTATTGTTTTGTTTCTTATTTTTTGACCCTCTTCTATTTTCATTGTCATCTTGCATCTGTCTCTCTTTTGTGTTGCAAGCATAAAAACATATTCATAATCAATCATCATTAAATAATAACATTTTAAATTTATATTAATATGTCAAATTTCGAGCGAAACTTGTTCAATTAGCCCTAGTGTTAATAATTAATGATAGCAACGATTCAATCTTTACTTATATTTTATTATTTTTAATTTAATGTCTATCGTTTTGAGAATTTTATAAAGCAATTAATTTTCATTAAGTATCAACAATATTAATTTATTCTATTACAAGTAGTATGTATAGTATAAGTGATCATAATTTATGAAGGAATTATTTGTTCAGCATAAGTAGCCACAATAGTAGCGTTTTTATTACTTTTATTTTTGCATTACGTTTTCTCGATGAATGATTAATTTTAAATTGTTTCATAATTATTATTTTTTGTCAATTGGCTACATTGTTAATTTTTATTCACATAATTTTTTTTTTTTAGCAAAAACTTCCAAGGAGAACCAATTTCATTAACTAAAAGTCTAAAACATAAGAACCAATATCACAAGTATCAGTACAAACAACAAAAGATGGAAATGCCTAGAAAGAAATCACTCCACCCTACAAATAGTAGTACACAGTTAAGAAAAAACATAACAATCAACTTCAAAGAAAGGTAGCAAGACTAAGACCAAGCAACAGAAACTAGTTTTGAGCTTGTTATTCCATCAATGTTCCCTCCCTGATCTGCTGCTTTGAAATGCTGCCAAGTTCTGAAAATCCTTCTCCATATATGTATTAATTTATTAAAATATGTCCAATTAGTAAACAAGTTGAGGGTGTTAAAATCAAGCGAATTGAGTGAAGCTAGTTTTTTTTTTTTTTTTTATCTTTGAAGATAGCATTGTTTCTTTCATTCCACACCACCCAGCACCAAGTGGCCGATAAAGTCTTCGTGAAACTTCTGTTATTTGAGTCTAGTTTATTCAAATAATTGTATTTGTTTCCCTTGATTCATTGTTGATTGTATCTTAGTAATCATCATCATCAATAAAATTATGATTATTATTTTATATTTTTTATAAAAATCACACCGTAAATATTATATTACAATTGGTATTTAATAATAAAAATAATCATCATCAGATGATTTTGTTCTTTTGTATCAGTAATATTATCATTATTCTATTAGAAAAATACAAAAAGATTTGTTTCATGCCGATTAATATATTATTATAGAAACATACTATCTTATGACATAAGTTAAATTAATAATGGCCATATTAAAATATATCAACCAAAGCTTGTAATAAAAATGCTCTAAGTCCCCAAATATGGGGAAAAAATAACAACAATTGAAAAAAAATAATTAGAAACAAAAAATATATTATTGGATTTTTATTATTTTTTAATAATTTTTATAAAATTTCATCAAAATGATCATAGAAAAGATATATCACTTCATTACTTGCAATTGATGCTAATTAATATACTGCTATAGAAAAATATATTCTTATAATAACTAATAATTGTGATACTAAAAAATTTTCAGAAAAAATCTTGTAATAAAAGTTTATAAGTCCCGGAATATAAAAAAAATAGCATAAATTTAAGGAAAAAAATAAAAATCTTAAGTAGAAGAAAATAAATCACGGTACTAATTGTATTTTTTTTTTTCAAAGCATCCACCAAATTTCATGCAAAAATAATTTCAAGAGATTTGTAAACAATTAAATTCAAGAGCTATAATTCCTAAAATTGTTGATAATAGAAAGAATGCATGTGGGGCTAAATAATAAAGAACAAATTGTTCCAAGTAATACACAATTGGAAGGGCTAAAAGAAAAAAACTCAACGACTCTCTCATCATAGTGCTACCATTTTTTACATTTTGTTTGATACCCAGCACTTCTCCCATATAACTTTTCATGCTGCATATAAAAAAAGACACTTGTGTGAGGCATATCACATATAAATGAATATTTACCGGATGAATATTTACCAGAAATTTTATCTGCTTGTGAGAATTCAAGTCTTTCAAAAAGTCCTAAGCGGTTGACTGCCCTTATTTTTTTAGTTTTACTTTAATTGCAAGGTTAATTTCAATATAACCCTGAACAAAATATATAAAAAATAAAAGTTATATAATTATTTTTCTAAGTCTCCCCTGGTTTCATGTGCACTGTGAAACTATGTTAAAAAAAATAGAAAAAAGTAAGAAAAAAGAGGAGAAAAAAAAAAAAAAAAAAAAAAAAAAACAAATCCAGCCGCACTAGGCTAATACCACATGTCTCGCATGCACATGCATTTGGCACTTGCTCTTTGTTTCCCATGCATGCTGCCATTTGCTATAATAACATTTTTTTCTTCATCTTTATCGGTTATCACATTAAAATTAGTGACGGAGCTAGCTAGGATTTTGATTTAGGGATTAGAATTTCACCTAGAGAGAGTTGAAGATTAAAGGTTTAAAAGTTTAAAAATCTAAAAAATTGCCAACAAAAATAATATTACATTGTTTTGTAGTAGTTATTTTTCTAAACATGAATCGTATCAAACAAAAAATAAGCTAAGATTTTTCATATTAAGCAATGTTATTTGCGATTTTTCCCCTTTTGACTTTGCTCTAAGAGAAAAAAAAATCTTAATTAAACTAATCTGAACAAAAGAATAAATTTAACTACATTGTATTTGAGTTATATTTATTGTATTTAAATCTTTTTATAGGGAGGCAAGATGTCATATATATAGTAACAAAATTTAGCATATAATTAAAAAGCTCTCGGTATAAACTAAAAAAACTTAGGGGGGAGACAGGACCCCCCTTGCCCCCTACTGCCTCCTGCCCTCCTCCCCTGATTAAAATGACACTTTTTTAACCTTTCTATAAAAACTCATTACCCATTCACTTTACCACCACACCTCGGTTTTTCTCATTTTGCAAAAGCTGAATAATCTTCCCTCTATAGGAATGCCATATCAAAATATCCAATTTGTTTTATAATTTGAATATTTATTTATTATAGTTATTATCCAATTTTTTTGAATATTTATTAATATTTAATTATTACCGATTGGAATGCCTTATCGGCTTCTACATCACTATATTTTTGGACTGTTTCTATAATTATTTTCTAATCATTTATCATCACCATACTTCTCTATAATTTAACTTTTATTCGATTAATTTTGTCCAATTGATCTTGGAATTATGGAATATAAGGATGAATTGTATATTTCATGCATAGAAATCGTAAAAATGTTGTAATAGGAAACTATGTGGTATTTGAATCTTTTTTGATGGATTCGCCATGATTATGCATTATTAGAATTTGTATTTTTGGAAAAATCTAAACATGTCGCTATCATCTTGAGTTGTAATTAAATCATTTGGTGTTGTTGTGTTGATTAGTTCAATTATTTGAAGCTTAATTTGTTACATAAATTTGTTATAAAGAAGCACTTTTTAACAATTAATTGCTTAACTTTATTGCTGATTTTCATTTGTTTCTTTTATTAATTTCAGCTTGCGATGTTAGTCGACATATCACTGAAAAGATGATGTTTCACTTCACTCCTTTTTATGTCCGAACGAGGTGCGAGTGTGTGACATGCACTGGACCAGTGTTTTTAATATGCCACCAGCAACCCTATCGGCCAATGCTCCAAATCCGGTATTTTCCAAAATTTCTCGGTATTTTCTCTCTTTTTATCGGATATCGTCATTTCTTCCATTGTTTTAATTTTCTGGTATTACCGGAATATTCCGGTATCTGGTACGTAAAAACACTGCACAGGATTAATTGTAACATTTCTCTCTTTGATATAATTTTAAGTTTCAAATAGGTAGCTTAAGCCAATTTATTCTATTTCTATGGTCTTTGATATAGTTCCGCTAAAACATTACTTTCGTACATCACTAAGATCATACTGGCAGAATAGCATAACAAGTTTATATAAAGAGGACTAAGATTTAATATATTCCTTTAAAAAAACATTTCTTTATACGTTTTTTTTTTTAGAGATACTAAGTTATATAGTAAGTTAATAAAGAAAAAAAAAAAGAACCATTAACACCGCGCGCCAATGTTTTTGCGGCTACATTAATATAGTCGCTGCATATAATCATATATCAGTGAAGGCGGTTACAATCAATTAACGAAAGTAATGGCAGATGAAACAAATGCAAAATACACGTTGGTTGAGTCTGCCTGGTAGGTATAAAAGTGAAGTTTGGTCCCCTGGTTTCCTTAAATTGTTTTACAACCATGCGATGCGGGTTCCGGGTGGACCGGAAGTAATATTACTGCCCAGTGCTTCAAAAATAATTTCTTTTTAAGTGCATTTTTTTTAAGTTATGTGCTATTTCTATGCATAATAAACTTGAGATGATAAAAGGTTTGATTAGGCTCCCCTCAGATAGTGCACAATTATTAAGCGAGTCATAGTCATATACTCATATTTGACGCATCTACCTGTAAATAGACAGCGCAAATAGAATACGACTTTCTTAATTTAGCTAGTCTGATTCAAACTGATACAGAGAATCCATCCATTTTTTTATTGAATCAAAATTGTTATCTGATTAAATTTAAAGAAATTATAAATTTGATGGAAACTCAAATGAATCTTTGTACGTTTGGAATGAAGTAATGCCCTTAGCTTTTAGAAAGGTTATTAATTTTCAGGCATCAATTTATATATACTAGTAAAATATGCCTTCATTTGTGAGCAAATAAAAAAAATGATGTTAGATAATAAAGATATGTTGCTCAATTTACCAGCGATACAAGTAGATATGTTTCTTAATTTGTTTCTTTATTAGAAGAAAAATCAAAACATATTGTTACTTCATCTAGAGATTGATATTCAACCACAGAACAAATCAATCGAACAGCACACACACTAGACCTAGCATGTAACCTCTCTTAGATTCGTGCGTTTATAAAGAGTAAAGATAGAGGTTGTTACATAGAATTTGGTATTCTTTCGTGAAAGTTAATTCTTGTAATTAGTTTGAATTTACCTTTTGTTTTCCTTTAATTAATATATATATTGTACCTTTATGTTTTAATGAAGAGCTGCTAGACTTATCATCCTATTATTTAGAAAATAATTAATATAGTTATCCAAAATTTCATTGTTTTTCTTTCTTTATGATATAAATCCGACAAAATATACAAATTATTAGGCAAAACCCGTGTTGCTTGTTTACGTCGATGAACTCCTTAATAAGTTTATTTTCTATTTTGAGAATATTTATCATAAAATAAAAGACATGTTATGCACTTATGTGTTGGGCCTAGAATATAAAATAACGGGATAATTGTGTCTGTTATTAAGGCTGTGCTCCACAATCCAATTTATTTTAGGGATTAAGCTGGATAAGAAAAGGTATGCACATGCTCTACAAAAATTATGGAGATCGAGTTAGATGAGCATGGGTAAGTTTAATTCACACTGGCCTCCAACTATCCAATTTCAGTCACCACGATTTTGGGATGAGCTTTAATTAATTGATCAATTGACAATAACTCCCCTTATATATTAATAGTTCTGAAAAAAAAAAATTTTAGATGAACTTGACAGCGGCTGCCAAGTAATAATAGTTCTGAAAAATTACAAGAACAAAATAGTCGAATTACATCTCTATTTTTCGTTTTCGGGTTCTGGACTTAGAGAAGTAAACCTTTAATCTTATCTTCCTTAATCTTACCTTCTCTCATCTCCCCTTTCTCTCGTCATTGCATTTTGGAGCACGATCCATATGAAAAGGATTAATTGTTCCCCGTAGTATTGTTTCATAAAAAAAAAGAAAAAATAAAAAGGATTAAGTGTTCCCCGTAAAATCCAAGATCATTTCGAAGTAGATCGATCACAGAAAGGAACAATTTTCTATTCGACCGATTTTTGAGTTGCGACATCAGTTTGCTTGTAAAAATATGTGGAAACCAATTATTTAGGTGACCCTTTGGCTTTTTAAAATGGACATGTCCAACCTTGCAGGAATTAATCGGATTTTTATATTTTAGAAAAATGGACACATCTAGTGTTAAATATGGAGATTACTATCACTTTTAATCAGGATATATTCGTGGAATCATGTCACATGCCATGTGGCATAAGCAGTGACGATTGCACATTTCGTCATTTAGCACAAACAAACACTGTCCACCGTACTTGTGTTTTGCACCTCCAAATCATTTGTGTGGTTTTGGTTTTGTGTCGAATCATTCCTGTATTTTTGCAACCCTCGTTTTTAAAATAATTTTAAATAGCGAAGTTTCATAACAATATATAAATAAATAAATAAATGAAATTTTAGTAATAATAATGTCAGGAAGCAGGTGTCTACCTAGACACAATCGTTGGGAGATGATACGGACAACACTCTTTCTAGTCCGATCAACATTTATGACATAATTTGGATAGAATTACCCTTATATTTTATATTAGCATCATTTATTTTTCCTCCAAAAGAAATTGTGATTTACATATAATAATCTCTTATTACAAAATTTAGTAATCTTTCCTTTAATTGCCCATAAGAATGGACATAATTTTTTAAGTGGAGAGACATCCTTTGTAGTGAATAATAATATTAATCATCATTAATTGATACCATCTAAACTTTTTAGTAGTCACGAAGAATAATTAAATAGAATAATTATCAAATACTACAAATTTTAAATTTTACCATAAGATATTATCTTACGTATTTTTTTTTAGGAAGAAGAAATAGCGTTAATATGTAAATATAAGGGCATTTTTGTATTATAAATGTTGCTCGGACAAAATAGACGCTGCTCGGATCATTTCCCCGATTTGACTGTCGTGCCAGTGGTTACGTCCTATTTCCTAATGTGAAATCTGATATAATTTGTAATAAATAATTATATGCAATTTTAGTATGAATATATAACTTTAGCGGCTAATATTTTTAATTCATGCATGTTTATTAGGCAACGAAAGTAAAATTCAACAAAAATATCCCAACACATGTTAAAATGGAAAATAAATAATATTCATATAGTGTGGAATCAAATTAGTCACAACATCTGTACATAAATACTACCACTTCAGCGAATACGCCGTCACTGGTAGCGTCTAGGCATTGATATGTGGTTTCAGGCAATATTATTATTGAAATTTTACTAAATTATATATTTTTTTATTATTAAATGATTATTCCGTGGTGCACTGAAATTTTAAACCGGTATTGATCTGATCAATTATATATGTTCATAATATTAAATGAACGATTTAGATTTAATTCGTTTTAAAAATTTTATCCACGGTAAAAAAAAAAATATTGAAAATTATATATGATATTTTAATTTTTTAAATCCACGTTTAAGTTAATCTCTGAAAAAAAAATATAACGTAAAAAAGTATACATCCAAATTGGATATCAACCAATGAACAACATCATTATTAAAAAAAAAAAAATGAAGCATCTTCAGATAAATCAAAACGACACGTGGAGATTTCAGTAATACCATATTTAACAGGGAAGTGTACAACTGAAAGTACCCGACATGATAACTTCAAATAGATATCACCTCTCTAATTGTCTGTGAAGTTACGATTTTGCTAACAATCGAGGACGATATTTTGGTCGAACCACGTCCATAATCATATGCAATGTCATAAATTTAAATTTGTACATATTGTTTTTGCAAAGAAATTTATACATATTTACGATTATTAATTGTTGTGCTTGACAATGCATATAAAATTTATTATATCGTTAGCGACGAACAGAGTGAAAATAATCTTCAAAAAAAAAAATACAGAGTGAAATTCTCCAGGCAAACAAAATTATCGATCCATAAATTAATCATTACTAGTTCCCTGTTTGAATTTTAATTATGTTATGTTACAAATTTAATTCTAGATATGCTGACCTTAGATTGAATTATTAAAAACTTGAGAGTTTCAATGGTGCAGATTTTTTTTTTTTTTTTTTTTTTTTTGGGGGGGGTGGGGGGGGGGGGGGGGGCGCAAAAAAAAATATGATTTTTACTGAGATAAAAAGAATAATGCTGGAGGCTTTAACCAATCTTTATTATCTTAAAAAAGAAGAATATTTGTTTTCCCCTTATTATTTTTGTTTTTTCGTAGACTTCATAATGGGCTTCGAACTGTGATAATTATATCAGCCCATAGGTACATCAGAAAACATGGGTTCCCTCAATTGGAATTTGGAACCATTTGTTTAGTAGACACTAGACAGTATTGACTATAATTATATCGGCCCATAGATTTATAATGGGCCTGGCAGATCGAGATTTTATAGCTGACATGACAAGTCTAAGTGGGATTCGACACATTCTATGCATGCTGGAACCAACTCAGCCCGGTGTTTGATATGGGTGTGTTTGCGAGAGCGGGGTTAGCGAGTTTAGTTGGATTCTCTCGAAAATTCCATCCCCTCATTATTTTATCTCGAAATTCCAAAAAATACCTCGATAATCCCAAAAAGTACTAACTTTACATCACTAACCCTACTAACCTCATGCGTGCCAAATACACAAGTTAACATAAAATTGGTTTTTAATGTTAAATATAAATTTCAGTTACTGCTGGAACTAGCTGACATGACAGGCCACTTGAGACTAAATCTGTCATATTATAATCTTTGTATATCGTAAATTATTTTCTAAATGATATTTTATAAAATTTAGATAATGTTATTTATTGTACTTAGTTCAGACCTTAGGTCGTCAAAAATTGTTGTTTAATATTACATTTCAATTTCAGTTACTGCTGGAACTAGTTGACGGGCGACATGAGACTAAACTCTGTCATATTATAGTCTTTGTATTGTGAAATTGATTTATAGATGATATTTCATAAAATGCAGGTAATATTTATTGTACTTAGTTTAGACACTAGGGGTGTGTTTGGCTACGTGGGAACAGGGGTGCGAACAGGGGTGTGAACAGGTTCTCGCGAACAAGAAGTTCGCTGTTCGTAGTTAGTAAAAATCGAGGAACAAGGAACAAGGAGGTTAGTTCTTGTTCTCGTTAGTTCACGATGTGTTTGGTTCCAGCGAACAAGACTTGTTCGCGAACAAGATGTTCTCGCTAGGTCGTCTGCTATGTAAAGATACTTCCGGCTCTCCTTTTTTTTTTAATCACATCCCATCAATATAATTACGTCAAAGCGTAATGCTGATTTAAAAGTTGAATACATATTCTAATTTTTTTTCGAAATCTCAATCGAAGCTACCAAGTAATTCCTTTATTATTTTTTTCCATGTTGAAAGTATTTCCTATAAAATATCAAATATCAAGGTCGCTGCAATCAGAATATGATCAAATTAAATAATATTAAATCCGATACAGCTTCAACCATTTATTTAAATATTTAATTAAATAATATTAAAAGCAGGAGTTGAGTGTATACCTTTCCGTGCTCTGATCCTCATCTCAATTATGCCACCAAGGTAATGTTGCATTCAATTATACTATTGGAAATTCCCACTAAGCAGCGATAGGAAATACCAGCTACCCACCAACTGATTGTGATCAGGATAATGAGAATAGAACATTAGGAGCGAGTCAAATTTCTGCCCAAAGGCCAGTGAATTAAGAAATCAATATCCATGTCCTTGTTCACGCTACTTATAAAAGCAGAATTTAAAGGTCTATCCAATCTATACCAAAGAGTTATCCAATTTGTTGTATAGTTGTTTATTCCTCATATGTTTTGTCCTAGGTAGTCGCTATCTAATCTAAAAAAGATTAATAAAAAAAAAATAACCAATATTGAGTTCAAAGATGTATCTCCAATCTTTAGTTACAAAAAATATTATTCGTTGATTATTATAATAATATAATCTAATTTGATTAATAACTAGAGGGACATATCGAGCTTCGCTCGATATAGATATCTATAATAAGAATATTTTTATTATGTTTCTATAGTTTAATTATGTTCATTTTTGGATATATTGTTAAGATATATTTATGTTTAGAAATATAATTTAGTTATTTTACTTAATTTGATTTGATTAAATTTAAAGAGTTTGATCAATTTAAAGCAAAAATTATATTTGTGTAAATATAGTTATAGTTATATGACATAATATGATTTATATTATGTTGATATTATTCATGAAATGTAATATGTTTATTAAATGACTTATATATATATATATATATATATATATATATATATATATAGGAATGCTAACGCACCATCGATGGCACGGAGGGTCCTGTGCCATCGAGTCGTTTTATAGGATCCAAAATTCAAACGTTCAATCTGAACTGTTCAAGTTTATCACCATATTGAAATACCCTTGGACACTAAATTTTACATTTTTTCGAACTTTTTTGGTATTTATTATGATATTTTCAGAAATATTATAATTGGAGTATTTCAGACCCTCCAATTTGAAAATATCATAATAAATAGCAAAACTGTAAAATTTGGTGTCCAAGGGTATTTCAATAAGATGATCAATTTGAACAGTTCGGATTGACCATTTGAATTTTAGATATTGAAAAATGACTAAATGAAAAATCGATGGCACGTGCCATCGATGGCGCATTAGCAATCATACATATATATATATAGAGTTTGGCTATGGTGAGTTGCAACTCACATACTCTTTGGTGAGTCGCGATCCAGGCCATAGGATCCGCTTCAAGATTCGTGCAAAAAAGAGCGCTGATGGACTTTAAAATTTTCCGTCCGTTTGAATTTTTCTCCGTTCCGTCTGTTTTCCTCTTACTCTCGCCTCCCTCTCTTTCTCTCTCTTCGACAGAAATCGAAACAAAGAGGCCCACGCCTCCTCAAACCCTAGAAAAAAAAAAGCGGATCGGAGGAGAGAGTTAGATCGGAGCGGAGCAAATCGCAGAGCGGAGTCACATTTCCGCTGGCTCCTCTTCTAGTTTGAGCTTATTTTAAACCAGGTTCGATCTCTCTCTATATCCCCTCTCTCTTTGTCGCAAGGTTTCGTTGATTCTTTTTGAGCTTATTGTAAAGTCGACAAGCAATTTCAAGTAGTAGGCGACAAGCAATTTCTGGGTTCAGACCTCTAATTTGTGAATAATTTTTACCGATCCATTGATTTCTCTCGTCACATTTGGCATGATTTGTTTACTTCGTTGTTTATACTTTTTTTTAAAATTTCTGGGTTGTAAGCAATTTGGGGGTTTTTGGAGGTTACTAATTATATGCAATATATTGTGCTCTACTGCACTTATGTAACTATAGGTGATAATTAATATGTGAGATAAATTAATTGCTCTTATGTTTAAACATCCATTAAACATAGTCAGCTTATCTTAAGATTAAATATTTTAATTTCGGATTAAACATCCATTAAACACCTACAAGGGAAATCTGCTTACCTTAAGAGTCTGAAATAAGCACTCTTACTTGCCAGTGGGTGAACATAGCCATACAATAAGTTTACTAGCTCTAGTGCTATACCAGTAACTATACTAGCTGTATAGCCACGTAAATACTAATTGTAAACCCATTGTCATTTGGGTTTGGTTCTCTAGCTAGTTGCTACAATAAGTTACTTGATGTTGAGCTAGTAAACTTAGATGTGTTTACAATATGTGCTTCTGAGCAGTATAGTATCGAAAGAGATTTTTTATCAAAAGCATAGTATCGAAAGAGATTTTTTATAATATATTCTTTTTTCTCTATTTAGTTAGCAATTGGCTCCTAGGTTCTTGAGTTTCAGACATTTTGCATTAAGCTGATATTTTCTTTTTTTGAACAGTGAATAAACATTCATTGAAGAGTGAATATGTCAACTTCTATGTCAGCTTCAAACATTGTCGAGGACGACAAGCAAGTTCAATTGCGGGTATATATAATTTAAAGTTCTGTCACTATTTTGTTGTTTGCATATTTTTAGTTATTGAGATGAAATTCCATGTACAGAGGAGGTTCCAAAGAAGGTAAAAGGAATCATACTCAGTTTTGGATGAAATTCCATGTAGAGAGGAGGTTCCAAAGAAGGTTTATGATCCATATGTGTCACAATGCAAAGGTAAAAGGAAGAATCCTACTAGATTTAACCAGCAGCTGATGTCGAGGTGAAGAAAAGGCGCAGATGTAAAGCCTGTCAAATGATAGCGGGTCACAATGCAAGAATATGCCCATTGGTAATTGAAGATAATTTCTCTACTAATTCCTTTTTAATTTCTGTTTAATTGGGCCATTGGAGATAATTTCTGTACTAACTTTTGTTTAATATGTGTTTAATTAGGCACTTGGAGACAAGTGAAGATATTTCATGGTGCAACAGGGGCATTGGAGACATATTGATGGACTTGTATTAGTGTTGGTTTATGTGTTAAATTTATGGATGTTTGAGTTATGTAATTTTAGTTAATGCATCTGTTATGAGCTGTTGTTTATGTACTTTGTTATTTGATGAACTATCTTGTTTAGTTGGAAGCTGATAACTTTAATGGATCTGTTTACATGTACTTGATCTGTTATCACTTATCATTTTTTTCTATGTTGTGCTGATAGATTACATGTTAAATGACAATAACGTTGTGCCATGTAAACCAAGGTTTACTTACAAAACCAAAATGACACAACTTTGTTATATCGACTCAAAATAATAGCTTCTCTGTCCCATTATAAAATGTCTCAGAAATGGCGAGGTCAGTCATTTACGGGCAAGCTTGATAGCAATGCATAACTTTCTTGCTGGGTGCTATTTGCAAATGATCTTGAAATTTGTTGGGCATTGCCATTGCACAAATAGTATTTTACAGAAATGGTTTATCTTGAAATTGTACTATCGCATATATTTATCTATAAACCCTATACTATAAGTCTACAAACAATGAAAACAAGCAGGATCTATGTCAATCAAAGCATAAACTGCTCCTTTTTTATAATTCCCTTTAATTGCAAGATCAGCACATTACAATGAAAACAAGCATAACACAGAGAAAGTTCACTAAGTCAATCAATTCATAAACGCATATATCATTACAAGCATTCTGACAAGCAATCTATATACTAATACACCCAACTGTCACTATGTCAATCCAACATTAAACTAGCATCACTAAGCATAGCTCCAAGAAATTGAAATACTAATACACTCAGCCAGTTGTCACATTACAATTTATTTAAACAAAATCATCACCAGCAATAGAATAATTATGATGCCAATCTTGATAAGGCAACGAATTGAACCTTTTAATTCTTTCATAAATTGGAGATTCTCATAAGGAGTGCACCATCCATTGAATTGTTGACAAACTCGATTGCTACATGAGAAGAATTCTCGATCGGCTTTTTTGGAGTCCTGGACAACTTAACTACAGTGTAGTTATCACTTATCACACTGCACACCAAGCGGGTTTGGTCGCTCCTTCAAATAAGAATTTGAACAATATACTTAACATTCATTGATGTCAGAGAACCAAAATTTATAACAAACAGTATATGGATATCACATTCATTGATTCTTATAAACATATACTTAACATGCGAAAAAGATTTCAACAATGAATTTGAACAGAAATATTTTGCGGAAAAAAAAATAAATGTCAGAGAACCAGGCATTTGAACAAAATTTTAGCTTGCTTCAAAACATGAAGAAAAGAGATGAATTTTTTTCTTGACTTATCAATAACTTAGTAGACATTAATTTCAGGAACTAAAATTGAGCTTCACATTTGAAACAATTAATTCCAGGTGAGGTGTCCGAAACCAACACCACGAATTTTACAAAAGAATTTCTCAGCCTTCCGTGGCTCAGGAGAAGAAGGGAACAATTAAAAATGCCAAAAAAAAGGTTTGTCGGAGAAAAAAATTGCTTTTCGGAAAAAATTGCGGAAAAAAAGAAATGTCGGAGAAGAAATTGCTTTTCGGGAAAAAAAAGAAATGTCAGAGAGCCAAACCTTGGCAAGTCGGAATCTAGTCCTTCTCCGATCCGTTGGCAGCGACGGAGGTGAGCCGATCTGCTTCGATCCAATCTCCTTCTCCGATTAGCTCCGATCTAGGGTTGAGAGGAGGCGCTGGAGGAGGCTCTCTTTCGATCTCTTATCGCGCTGAGAGGAGAGAAGAGGCAGCATAAGAGAGAGAGAAGCGCGCGCTGCGATTTGTTTTTCTAGGGTTTGAGGAGGAGGATGAGGAGGAGGAGGAGGAGGAGGCGCAGAGGCCTCTTTCTTTGTCTTTCGATTTCTGTCGAAGAGAGAGAAAGAGAGGGAGCGAGAGATAAGAGGAAAAGAGACGGAAACGGAGGAAATCGCAGACGGACGGAAAATTTTAAAAGCATCAGCGCTCTCATCTTTGCACGGATCTTGACGCGGATCCTATGGTCTGGATCGCAACTCACCAAAATGGCTGTGAGTTGCAACTCACCATAGCCAGACTCTATATATATATATATATATGAGGTAGGCTAATGTCCTATAGATAGGATAGAGGGGTTGTCCTATTCAATTTCTGATCATTGGATATCGTTAATATTCGCGTACAGATCTAATTTTGTGGCTAAGATATAGGCACTCTGGAGAGGTGCTGAGCTAAAAAATTTACGTTACGTCCGTTTCATTTCTCCGCCCCTCCATTACTCTCCTCTTTTCCTTCCGTTATTTGCTATCTCCATCTCCAAAAATCGCTCCTCTCCTTTCTCACGCTTGCTCTGTATGCTAAGCAGTATGAACGCCTCTCTTCATAATCATTTCTCTTCCTCTCTCACGTTTTTTAAATAATCTTTTGGTGTTGTGCTCTTATTATTTATAATGGAACTTCTTCAAAAATTTCATTTCCCAACAAAAATTTCATTTCCCGTAGCCTATACCCTTGTACTCGGAAATTCTTTTGGTTTTGTTGGATGTACTCTTGTTTTTTTTTTTTAAATTTCATCTCCCAACAAAAATTTTTCAAACCAAAATCACAGAGAGAGATGATCTTGTGCTAATTAAACTAGTTGAAGGGAAACGAAGGGAAGAGATAATACGAATCTTTCCATACACCCATCTGAAACAAAAATCGGGGAGAGAGCTTGCTTGGATCGGTAAAATTGAAGAAGGAAAACTGGAAAAGTCAACTGAGAAAAGAAATTGAAAAGGGGAAGCTCGTCTAAAGAGGTGTCGATTTGCATAAAAAAAAATTTTAATTTAGGTTTTCCGACTAACTCATTTTCTTCAATTTGTTTGAAAGAGAAGGGGTGGAAATCGATTAAGGGAACTGATAAGGGCAAACGGAGGGAACTAACAGAGAAGGGACGGGAAATTTTAGCGCAAAAAAACCTCAGCTCCGTTCTCAGCGTATCAATCCGATCCCTTGGATTTTTATCTCCGCACCAATTTTGATGATATCCAATGATTATAAACTGAATAGGACAATCTCTCTATCCTATCCATAGGACATTATATATATATAGTAAAAAAATTAATTTTTTTTCTATTTTCAATTGAATAAATTTGATTTATATTTTGTAAATTAAAATTAAGAATGACGATGAAGATAAATTAATTTGGAGAGGGACTCTAAGCAACACAAAAGAAAGATGGAGACATGATGGAAATGAAAATAGGAAGGGGTCACAAAAATAAGAAACAAAATAAAGTGTTGTCAAATTATTGTCTCTAGTGAATCAGGTCAGTTTTATAAGCAATAATACCCGGCACACAAATAGTTACGGAATATCACATTACATAAATCAGAAAAAAAAAAAAACTATTCACAATTATTTCACAATGCTTGAAGTGTCAGATGACATTTAACTAAAGGATCCCGACACCCACACATCTTTATTTATAATATTGATGTAGATTTAATCTCGAAATGGAAAAGGTTAAGCTATTCGTTAGACTATATATGAAAATGGAAAGAATACTAATGCAAATTCTTTTCATCCCATCAATTTATTTCTTTATTTTTTTGTCAATCAAAATTAATAGAAGAAGGAAAAATAAAAAATAAAATTGAAAAGACAAAACTAGATGTTTTGTAAATTATTTTCATTAGATGTTTTGCAGATTATTGTCATGAATTATATTTTGATGATTCTTTTAGTTTGTTATAAAATTTTAACTCACAAGTTAAGTGGGCGTGTCAGCTAATCTTTATTCAAAATCAAAGCTTATGACTAATCTATAGATCATTCGGATCAACAGTCGTCAGTAGTCCATATACTTGTTGTTAAACCCATTATGCGTCGAGGATCAAGTTCACATCCCCTTTTAATTAGCTTAATTTAAACCCATATAAAATCCACTAGCTAGCTATAGACATACACTCACGACATTGTTTAATTAGTATCCAACTAGAAAAATCAAATGTAATTTATTACAAAAAGATTTGTAAATTATTGATATTTCATCTAAATTACAATTCTTGACTACATAATTCACTAAAAAAAACCCATGAGGCCTTAACTGATGACTCAATCGACTGGGACATCTGGTTTTTTTACAGTCAGTGTCCCAAAAAGCAAGAGATTAGACACACTACGACCCAAAGCAATAGAAAATCAAACGGATCCGAATTAGAGATGACGATGGTCTTTAGATAAATATTTTTTTATTAGAATTTTTTATATATGTTGTATCTTGTTCTACTGCTAGACTTATTTAATGTACTAAATTTATTTTTTTTTAGCAAGACTTAATTTTCTAATAAAAAATTGAGTCTTGCTAAAAAATTATTAGATTTAGTACATCAAGTAAGTCTAATAATAGATAAGGTACAACACATATGTAAAAGTCTTGTAAAAAAAATATCTAAAAACCTTTTGTTGTAGTGAGTTAATTAATTAGATTTCAGATCTTTTGCCACTCTGGAATGTTTGGTACAAATTTATCCCTTGATTTGGTAACCCTCCTAGAATCTACAGCCGAGCGTGAAACCGCAATGAAATTATATTTTACTTTAAAATATTCAAACAGCGGACAAGCGATAAGAGTTTATAGAGTTTAGTATTTAGAAAATTAAATTTCGCAATTGTATATATTTTATTGATTGATTAAACAAATGATAGCAATCAATTGTCAAAAATAATTTTTCCATTACAAACAAAAAGGTTTAAAAACAAAATTAGAGAACAAACGTCCAATTACACACATTCGATTCAGGATTTGTTTAATTGACAGTAACTGGAGTATTAAAAGACCCAATTGCTGTAGCTCAAATAAGTTTTGCTGTAATTTTTTGTAATTTTCAACACGCTAAATTGTTGCGGTTTTGTCCTTTTTTACAAATATTCTACGCTAGGCTTACAGAATTGCTTACTTTTCCCACCTATAATATGAAAAATAGTTGCACTATTTCTTTTAAACAAAAAAAGTCCAACCTTATAATTAAATTGTTCAATTTAAATATCACAAAAGATATCATGTTACAATTTCAAATCCCCAACTTTCATTTAATTAAGATTTAAGATGTATGCGTTTGCAATAAAATCTGTAAATTAGTTTTTTTTTTAGAAATTCTTGGTAGTGGCTTCCAACTGAAAATCTGTAAATTAGTCGCACTGTTATTATATTATTCCATTTTTGTTTTGCGTTATTACCGGAATAAAAAATAATTGGGATAACATTTTTATGTGGTTATGTCTTCTTCAAACATATGTAAGCTAGCTTGTACATATTATATTTTTAGAAACTACTAAACTGAAATGATAGTTCAGTTTCCTGTAGTGGAAGGACATCATATATTGAAAGTTTCAAACAATACATTGTAATCCATTTGCACTACGTACCACTTCGATCAAACACTTGAAACTTACCCCATGAAATTATCATGTTAAAATCATAATGTTGGACGTGGTGGCCATTAATGGTTGGCTGTTGACTTTGTGATATAGTATATATTATAATCAATTATCCTTGCCATCATAACTATACATAACTCTCTCTCCATCTCTCCAACCCACCCTGGCCCGCCTCTCTTTCATTCATGGCCACCACCCAGGAATCTCCACTCCTAAAATCTCCGCTGAGCCTCTTCACTCTCGTTCATTCTGCCTTCCTCATGGTCGGCAGTGGCGGCGCCGCCCTCCTCCTCCGTGTCTACTTCATACATGGCGGCAAACGTATCTGGCTGTCCTCACTCCTCCAAGTCGCAGCTTGGCCTCTCCTTCTCCTTCCCCTATCATTCTCAACAAAAAAATTTTAAGTTATCGCTCTTCGTCTATTTTGTCTTCGCCTTTATCGGTATTTTTTGGGCACTTGACTCCTACCTCTACGCACTCGCCTCATCCTTCTTACCTCTGTCAACCTCATCTCTCGTCATATCCTCTCAGCTTGCTTTTACTGCTGTTTCTGCATTTTTCCTTGTTCGTCAGCGATTCACACCTTACTCATTTAATGCTGTTGTTCTGCTGACGATCGGCCCGGCCGTGCTGAGCCTAGGTGAAGGGTCGGACAGGCCTGAGGGAGTGTCAAAAGGAAAGTACATCTTTGGGCTTCTTATGGCTGTCGCTGCAGCTGCACTTGCCGGGTTTATTTTTGCATTCATGGAACTGGCGATGAGACGGGGAAAGGTGGTACAGACTTATGCAGCCTCCATGGAGATGCAACTTGCCATCTGCATTTCGGCCTCGGTATTTTGCCTCATCGGCATGATCATTAACAATGATTTTCAGGTCAGGCCATTTAAACTTTTTATTAATATTTTGTTATGATATTATTGATATTTTCCATGTTTTAGATTGTCTTGTATACTTGTGCGGGTTGTGTCTTTTACGCTGAAAAGAAAGCCAGAAATTTTTGGTACAGCAACTTATGAATTATGATATATCATCATGTACGTATTCAACTGCTTTTTCATAAAACGTATTTGCGCCGTGATCATCACGTAAAATTATTGTCCATTATTTCTTAAGAAAGATGAAGTCTTTGTTATCCAATTTTTTCTTCACAAAAGATTAATTAATTAATGTTTGCGTACAGATCGAATCTTTGATTTCTTCGAAACATATATAGTCCAGTGCTCTGAACACTGAGCATTGTCCAAATTAAGAAAATAATATTGTAAATATTTCGTTCATCGTTTTGTACGTATGCGTTGATTTTGATTCGATCTGATTAAGAAAATAAAATCGTTAATCTAATTTTTTTTAACCCTTCAAAAACTGTAGTTTTAAAAATAAAAAAATACTTAAAATTTTCAAAAAAATGTAAATTTTGGTATGGAAGGAGATTTTACTTCGGAGATCATATTGAACGTTTCAAATCGGTCATTTGAACTTTCAAAATTGAAATCTAACAAGATTTAACCGGGAGTCTGGTCAAATTGATTTGATTAAATCTGCTCTCTAAGGATCGTACACCAGAGTAATTTTTGAAAACCAGAGTCAATTTGGAAATTCAAATTACAAATAATTAATTCGAACTGTTCAAATTATTCTCCATTTTGAAATATACTTGAAGACTAAATTTTACATTTTTTTTTTCTTTTTTGCTATATATATAGATGATATTTCAAATTGGAGGGCCAGAAATACTTCAATTATTGTGTTTTTAAAAATATCATAATATATAGTAAAAAAATTAAAAAATATAAATATAAAAAATTTGGTCTCCAAGAATATTTCAATATGGAGAATAACTTGAACGGTTCGGATTCACAATTTTCATGTACAAGAGACAATCTGTACACGAGAGAGAGTATGTGTGTATAATATCTAAAATTTTCATTAACAATGGGAAGATTGATCGTGATAGCTAGGTCGCCGATATTTTGTCCATAATTTTGAAATTAATTTTGGAAGTCAGGTTTGGCAGATTTGCAATTTTTTTTTTTAAGATAAGATGAAGTCAAATTTTTTTACTTATTTCAACATTAAATGTAATAAATGATTCTCGAGTTGGGTTTCGAGCCTGCGGCTTTTGGAGAAAGTGTGCGTTGCTTTAATTTGTTTCCCCCTTGAAAATAGGGTGGAGATTGCCACGCCTATAAAATTTTATTAAAAAAAATAAAGTCTACTTGCAAAGGAAAAGAGAGCCAAAAATCTCTATATAAAATTACATTAAATATATAATATAATTTTCAAGATACATCGTTATCCGTATGCTTTTCATAATGCCGCATCTTGTATAGCTTTCCTTGTGACTCGACAGATATTCAGATTCTTGTCTTCTATGAAAAAAACCATCATAAATATCTCTTAAAAAAACATATTCCTTTGTTGGAAAAATGTAAGGGCCGCTGATGTTAGCGTAATGTACAAATGAATTTTGGATGCAATCTATCTTTGACCGTGTACAAATGTGCAACAATAGGTCTTGTTTTGGGTAATTACTACTCTCCATCCATCAGATTACCATCCATACCATCCACAGGCCGATGCTGGACCAGCGCCAAGCCCAACGGATGGCCCAAATCTCTTCCCGCTTCAATAGAAAACACGGAAACCACCTTTCGCTATCATTTCTTTCCGTTTTTTTGAGATTCAGTTTTGTACGAAATCCTTTCTTTCCGCTTCGACTGGCGATCAAAGAGGCGATATTAGGTCAAAATTGGTGAAATCTCTCTCGTATGCCCCAAATCTCTCTCGGTTCCAACACAATTTGATTAACACTGGTGCATTACTGAAATCTCTCTCGATTTTGATTGAAATACTTATTTGAACTGATTTCGTCTTCAATATCTATCGATTTTGATCGAAAATCTTATTTGAACTGATTAATGTTTCAATCTCTCTCGAATTTGATCCAAAACGTTATTTGAACTGATTTCTTCTTGCGATATGGATTCAATGCAGATAATTCTTGCGATTTAACTGAAGCAATTTTTTGGAGTCGCTAGAGGATTGTTCCGAAATGTAGATCTGGTGACTTTTACTACAAAACTTCAATAATCCATCAAAGATGTCTGGATCAGGTTAGACAGTTATCAACCTTTTGCGATAATTGTACGGATTTCATTATGTGCTGTATCTCTCTTTTGTGAGATGATTTTGTTGCGATAACTATACAAATGAAGCCCTATTACTCAAGACTTTTCAATAATTACGGATTCAAGGTTCTTTCATTGTTTATATTGCCATTGATTATCTCAATATGACTCTAATTACTCATTATTTGACTAATTAGTGCATTTTGGTACAAATGCTGTTACGTTCTCGTTATTACTATTGATTCTGGTACAGATGATTTATATTTTGTAAGTGTTCAGTTAGTTGTGAACAATTGTTACATTACATGCATGTAGGGATGATTTACATGTGGTATAAATGCTGTTACATCTTGTTCTATAACTTTTATAACAGTTAACTCTGGTACAGCATGTCATTCATGCTTAATTTAAGAAAAAATTCATTAAAAGATGACATTATTCTATATATATGTTAAATTCATATGTCATGATGTACTTTCTATTTGAAGGGTTCAGTTTTACTTATTTTTAAGGGTTCAGTTAGATTTGAACAATTGTTCTATTACATGCATGTAGGGATGAATTAAATGCATTGTTGTAACTGGCCATATTATCATTGTTGATGCACTGTTTTTCTTGTTGTAATAGGGCTTGATTTGGCGCTTGCGTGGGATATCTACCAGTTTTCTCAAGGTGAAACTGTTGCTGAAGATTGGAGTGGGTCAGATATCGGTGATTATGATATCGAGGAATTAACTGATCAAGATGGGGATCCCGTTGAGGATGTTAAACAAGCATTTGATGTGGAAACAACAAATCAGCAACCTCTTCAGCCTGTTGTTCCCGTGCCATATAAAGGAATGGAATTCCCTACCAGCGAAGCAGGTCACCTGTATTACTTACGTTATGCATATGACCGTGGTTTCGGTGTACTGAAAAATGGGGGTTCATCCAAGGATGGCAGGCAGAGGGTTATTGTGCTTTGTACCAAAGGTGGAAAAACCAAAAAAACATCTAAGAAGGCTATACCTGACAAAAACAAAAAAGTGGAGAAACAAGGCTGCCCTGCTAGAATGTATTTCAAGTTGGATCAAACCAGAAATGTTTGGATTGTCACTGGAGTCACGGAGAAACATAATCATACTCTCTGCCCTGAACACTCACATAGAACAAGGCTTTCAGAACCATCAAAGATTGGGCAATCAAATAGCTTGAACTCAATGACAGAGCTGGTGTTTCAATTGCATCCAACATCAATGCTGTGATGGAAATGGGGGGTGGTCCACTTCACTGTGGTTTCACTGAGCGCGATGGGAGGAATTTGATAGCAAAGATGAGACGGGGCAAGTTCCATAAAGGCGATGCTGAGGCATTGATGCAGTACTTTCGTGAAGCCAAACAGAAAGACCCCAAATTCTATTACTCATACAGGTTTGATAACGAAAATCGCCTTGATGTAGTTTTTTGGGCGGACTCGACATCTCAGTCCTGGTATCATTTCTTCGGTGATGTCATTACCTTTGATGCTACCTACATTGTGAACCAGTACGTCTTCAAACATTATATTTATTAATATATTTTTCTGTGCATATTTGTTGGATCATGCACACCACCAACACTTTCCAGATTTGATTGTTTTCATTGTGCATATTTGTTGGATCATGCATAGCTTCTGTTAGTACCTTCTGTTACTAATTGTTATCCTATTAATTATAAATGGTCAGTTTGTGCTATGAAGGGTTAATATAATTTTGAATATTGCAGATCAATTTTGCACAAGTCATATTTATTCATGATTTTTTCATTAAATGCAGATATGACCTTCCTGTAGCACCTATCGTCGGCGTTAACCATCATGGACAAACCATAATATTTGGTTGTGCCATGATGACGCACGAAGATGCAGACACTTACGAATGGATCATTACTAACTGGCTTGAGTGCATGGGTGGCAAGGCGCCTCTGACCATCATAACAGATCAGTCATATGCAATGAAAAAAGCAATAGCTGCAACATTACCAGAAACCCGTCATCGGCACTGCATATGGCACATCCTTGACAAATTGGACAATAGGATTGGCAACGATAAAGATGCTGGCAAAGATCTTCGAAAGGTCATATATGAGTCAAAAACGGAATCTGAGTTTGAATCCAAATGGGAATTCACTGTCAGTCATTATTCGCTGCAAGGTACATATTGATTTATGTTTACCTCATGTGCATATGAATATCATGTATTTAACCAACAAATTAGTTGCTTATCTCAGTCTAATTTTCAATATATAAAGTTTTTATTTTTTTCGCAGATAATGTTTGGCTCACCGACATGTTTCACATGAGGCACATGTGGGTACCAGTATACCTCAACAATTTTTTCTGGGCTGGAATGAGGTCAACTCAGAGGAGTGAGAGTATCAACGCCTTCCTGGACAAATATGTAAACTCAAAGACCACTCTAAGGTTACATTCTTTAAATATAATTTCATCTTCAGTTATTCGCTATGCAATATATGCTTATGTAATCAATGGTTATGCTTTTACGTATAATGGTTCGGTTTGTGGCTTTAAGGATCTTGGTTACATGTTCCCTTAAAATGCCCCATTTCAGGTTGGTAATGTACTTTACCTGCATTTAGGGATGAATTATATGTGGTATAAATGCTGTTACAATTTGTTCTACAACTTTTATAACAGTTGATTCTTGTACAGCATGTCATTCATGCTTAATTTAAACAAAAATTCATAAAAATATGCCACCATTCTATATATATGTTAAATTTATATGTCATGATGTACTTTCTAGTACAGTTTTATATCTGCAAACCAGTTTTAAGTATTTTTAAGTGTTCTTTTATATGTAAAAAAATGTTATATTACATGCATATAGGGATGAATTAAATGCATTGGTGTAACTGGTCATATTCTCATTTTTTATGCATTGTTTTTTTGGCTGAGAAACAATCTTACTGTTACTGGTACCATTTCCTTCTATTATTTGGCCTTGTCAACAATCTCATTTAAGATTAATGTTATCATGTTTCAGGAATTTTGTAAGGTGTTTTGACCTGGCTATGTCAAGGTTGAGAAGGAGAGAGTCGGATGAGAACTATGAATGCATACGTGGCCGATCGAGGCTTATTTCTCAATGGAATTCAATTGAGCAGCAATTTTCAGAGAAGTACACCAACAACATGTTCATTCAGTTCCAGGGCGAAATAAAGGCTCTCATCGACTCGAAATTTACCTTTTCTGAACGGTTGGGCAACACAAAGGTCTATAATGTTGATGATGGGGAGAAAGAATTCAAGGTCGAGTTCAATTGCGCAGATCAAACCTATAGCTGTGAGTGCCATCTATTTGAGACAAAGGGGCTTGTGTGTCGACATGCGCTGCTCGTGTACAAGCAAGAAGATGTTCCACATGTTCCACAGAAGTACATCATGGACAGATGGTGTAAAGACTTTAAGAGAAATTATTTGAATGAAGGAGCAATAGCCGTCAGTGTAAGAGAAAGGCGGGACGCCCATAACAACCTGCATTTGATCCTTTATCCAGTTTACCAGAGGCTCATCGATTATGCAGCCTTAGATGAACACACCCAGCATTGTGTTGTTGAAGGTCTCAATGGATTGATGATTTCCATTGCTAAAGTCACAGAGACAACCCAAAGTGTCGGTCAAAACAGTAGTGGGATAAGAGCTGAAGGTGGATCAAATGAACACATCGGCACTGGAATTGAAGATGAAGATATCTCTGTGAAAGACCCGCTTAAAAGGCGCAAAAGGGGTCGACCTCCAGTGCTTAGGAAGAAGTCAACACTAGAGAAGAAAAAGGACGAGGCAAAAAAGAAGTGGACTAGGTCACAACAAAATTAATGGTAATTTTTATTCAGCACTTTACTGTTAGTGACATGTATTTCGTATGGATTAACTTGTTCTCTTTTTTTATTTTTGGGCAGATTTCAATTCCAACCAAGGCATCATGCTTTTGCTGGAAGACTCGATGGACTGATGAGTTTGTGGGAAACATTATCTCTGCTAATAAAATTTTAGTTAGATCTTACTTAGGCAGGAAAGAATATTTTTCTTATATTGTAATTAGCATATTATAATTGAAAATGCTATATAGTTACATAGAATTCAAATGTAAACATTGTTATAGATTTTTCGTGCTGTAATCCCAATTCTTGTTGATGTAAACATTGTTATAGATTTTTCATGCTGTAATCTCAATGCTATATAGTTACATAGATCTTATCGATTTGTATGTATGCTATTTTTGATAGACTGAACAAATATTTCTTTTTCAATTACTAGGAAACAGCTCTGTCAAATAATTTAGTTATAACTTTATCGTTTCATATTACCATTGTTACTAGGCAAAAGTTCTGTTTGTTGCCACAAGGGATTAGTTTCATATTACAATGGAACTGATTATAGCACGTGTAACAAACACGTATCCATTCATTCTTTATGTATATTAGATAAGGTTCAAATTGTTGTAACAAAGGATCATAATGTTTGTACAAGGGTTCACTAAGTTTACACAAATAATTATTATCCACGTGTAAATAAGAACTGTCGAATCAATTAATATATTATTTAATTAAGGGTTGTTTTATTTTCTTCTAGGGATAGTATTGTGTACGTAAGGGATCATGTTGTTGCCTTACTATTGTTCACATACGGCTGAACTAACGCGACCTTTGACCACATAAAGCGTCCTTTGACCACGGTTGGTATAAATATCTCCGCGAACACTGGAGGAATCCATTCCGCATTTCATTAAACTCTCTTCCTCACTCGCTCCTCCTCTTCTCTCTCTCTCCGTCTCTCCTCTAAAAAATCAAAACCTAGGGTTTGAGTTTCTCTCGCCGTATCCGGCGAACTCTACCACTCCACCACTCTACACGCCAAGTTCGACCTCCGCATTAGGGTTCGTCAGCCGAACAATAACAATACTGATCAGATGGGGAAGAAAGCTGTGGCTTCGAAGGATCCATCAAAAAGTAAGGATTCTAAGCCCTCCTAACTTGTTTATCTAGATCGTTTCCCACTATATCTAGATCGTTTCTCATATTTATTGTTGATTATTGTCAATATTATCTGTTAATTTCATCTTAGTTCATTTTTAACATATAATCTGACCGACAGTGTGTGAATTATAAGTTTTTAGTACATATGGTCAATACTACGTGTTCAGTAGTATTATATAATTGTCAATTCGTTTCAATTTGATCATTATAGCACGACTAATTGTTCATTTTCCTGCCTTAGATGTTCAATTATATGATCAGTAAGTAATATACCGTTGTATGCAAGGTTAATGTATGTTTATTACATGTAACTTGAATAAGGGTTCAATTAGTTTTAATTAGAGATAATAATGTTTCTACAAGGGATCATTTTGTTGCCAACAATGAACTAAATGCATATACTGTTCTATGCCTTTTTAACATATGTTACATTTTTCAATTTTTAAATCTGATTGTAATGTTTGTACAATATTTATTAGATAAACCTTCTTCAAGTCGTACTCCAACAGGACGTAGTACTCGCCAAAGCGGCACAACAGTCGGCAACACACGGGGTATTATCTATTACATTCTACTTTTAAAAATATAATATCATCTCTATTATGTATAATATTTGCTTTAAAAAATCTGATTCATTTGGTGTTACACACGATTTTCCCAGGTACTGCTCGTCCACGTGCTGCCGCTAGAAGTGATCGGCCAGTTAATGCTCCAAGAACTGATGTGTCCACACTCCCTTCTGGTAGTCTTTTTTATCCTCCTGTAATCATAATTTATTTTACAGTATATGTTCACTTTAAATTCATATGTGTTCACTTTAAAGTCATATGTATTCACTTTAAAGTCATATGTGTTCACTTAAAAGTCAAATTTTCATATTGTTATTCACTTTGTTCTGAAGTATGTTTTTTTCCTACACAGCTAGTAAGAACGTGATTCTGCGTTGTCGGCCGACACATATGGTCAACTTTTACAAAGAAAAATTGGCGCCTCTTATGACCGACCTACATCGCCAGAAACTGAACAATCACCCTTTTGCCCACTTTTTTGAAATGCCCCCAATATTGCTTTCGAATTCTCTCTTCAAAGTGATTTTTGATTCATTTGACCCTACTGCCAAGGCCTTCGTAATTGCCGGTTGCACACTGAAATTCACTGTCCGGGACGTTGCACTTGGTCTAGGTATTATCCTTTTTCAGTTTATTCAGTACACATTTTTTAAGGACAATATGTACATTTAAATTGTATTTATGTGTGCTTGTTAACACCAAATATTAATTATTTGCTTTATTTCCTAATAGGTTTAAGTGAGGAGGGAGGGTTCCTACAGATGTATCACGAAGGAGGGCAGAGGATGCGTATTGGTGATATCAATCACCGCCTCAAGACAGAATACTTCCCTGATGACAAACAAGATGATCAGGCGGCACCTCCTCAGGAGGCAGAAGAGGCAGATGAGGAGGAGGAGAATGAATCCAATTTCCCCAAAAATCATGTGGGGTACAAAAAGCTTGAGGCGGTGCTGATTACCCTACTAGAGAAAAATGATGAGCAATCGGTTGATGACTTCATTGCTTTACTGGTCCTTTACGTCTTCTCAATGCTGCTGTTCCCAACAGCAAGTGGGAGGGTTGATATGAGCTTAATTCATGTAGCTGCTGATTTTGCACGGCACCGACAATATGCATGGGCAACGGTTGTCCATACGGCTATCACTCAGCATATGGTAGATGCGTGTGATCACAGTCGTCCTAATAAGAAGGATAACAAGTCTATTTGCATGGGAGGTTGTGCATTAGCTGTTATTGTAAGTTCTTGCATTCTTTTGTCAAATATACTGAACTTGATCAATTATTTTATGTGCTGATCTAATAGTTTCCACAAATGTTCATTTTACATTCACACAGGTATGGTTCTATCAGAGATGTCAGTTAACGCATGGGCACATGAAAATGTCAGGTGGATTACCCATGTATTATAACTGGGACCTCAATAGAAGGATGACAGCTGCTGCAGCCACTGATGTTTTTAATGGCGTCACATCTGGACAAATTATTGTTGAAGAACCAGCTCCACTTCATGATAACCAGCGTCAGTTGCTGAGAAGCGGGATGACGCCTGATATGATAGTTAAGCCTCCTCCTCTTGTAGCCGGGCAGAAAAGAAAGAGGATTGTAAGGTCCAAAAACGAAGCACATCCAGCAGCTTCTCCTGTTCGGAGGAGTTCAAAGGAACCAAAAGCTCCCAAGAAGACGGCTGCTGACGAAGCTGGTGGTTCAAACGAACAGGAAGAAGGTACATACATATTATTGACCTTGAACTGTTACTATCTGATATGGTTATTGTTTAAATGGATGCTTTTATTAACATAACTGTTCAGTTTTTTATAACAAAATCCACCACTGTTATGCATTACTGTCCATTTTTTCATTTATTATCGTGTAGATGACGATGACAATGAGGAGCAAGAGAACACTGAGGACAATGAGGAGCAAGAGAACACTGAGGACAATGAGGAGCAAGAGAACATGGAGGACAATGAGGAGCAAGAGAACAACAATCAGGATAATGATGGTGGCGGAAAGGATGGGGATAGCGGCGGTGGCGGAGGCGGTAGCGCTGTCAGTGCAAACCCAACACCACAAACCCCCAATACTGACGATGGTAATGGAAGGAAGGATGGTGGTAGTGGCAGTGGGCAGACCCAACCACTCAATCCAACCGGTGGACATGGTGAAGTGAACAAACAGAAAGATGTCTCCAATGGTAAGCGTCAATTTACAACTGAAAGGGGTTCATGTTGATTGAAATAGGTGTGATATCAGTTCAAAAGATATTCACTTTTTTGCAGGGGTCCATGCTGATCAAAATGATTTGACCCTCAATCATTGGATCGAAGTCCCTCGTCCAAAATGGGATGACAAATCACTACCATCATTTAGTCTAGGTTTAGGTCTAACATCAAGTAGTGAGAGTGAACGTGACGATCCTGGGACACCACCAAAAATTTCTTGTACACCAGCGGACGATCCTGGCACACCACCGGGATTTTTTGAGGCTGCTGGTGAATTATGTGATGCTATAGAATTTTTCAGGGATTCTGATGATCATTTTGATCCTGGTCCATTTTTCTAATTTTTTTCCCCTTTTTTCCATGAAGTGAAATGTACATTTTTTTTCTTACACGACATTAAGGGATCATGTGTATATGTTTACATGTTCTGTTAGATGCAATAAATGTTCATTTTATATTTGTATCCTTCTTTCAATTGATGAAACTTTGAATTGTTCTATTATTATGTGCTGCATGTCTACTTTAATTGCAGAAACAATTGAAGGAATGCAATTTTTCTGGATGCTCTCAAATGAGAAAATATGTGGCACCTTTGATCAATGGGCTGAAACCACAAAAAAGGCTGGGAAAAAAAAAAGTACCAGGGGTCGTGTTTTCAAGTCCAATAAGAGATATGGTAGCCCTTACACAGATCCTTTTGATCATAAAGGTGATGGTAAGAAGGCAAAGAAGAAGACAGATTTTGCATCTTTCTGGAGAGACTTTGATTTTAGTGCTAGGCGAGATTGCTCTGACGAACTGAATGATGCCATGCTTGCTTTGGTTCAAAATATGCAAAGTGGCAAGGCACCAAAGGTTGTTTATGACAGTGGCTCCAATTTGGTTACCTCAGACGACTTGTTAAGGTTTTTAACGAGAACTATAGTTCCACAAAACGTATGTCTTCTATTTTATAATAAACATTTTTTATTACTGTTTCTACAGAAATGGAGAAATTATTTATTGACTGCATTTTTTAAACCAAAAAATTAGGTGATCTGCTGCTTGCTAGATTTGATCCATAGAGAAGTTGATGCCGCTTTGAAGTGGGATGTCATAAATCAACTTCAGCTTGTAAGTTATTATTTTACTTTTTAATTTTATTTTTTATTTCAAAACAAAATCATTAAACTGATTGATCTTCTTCTGATTATTTTTGGTTCACTAAGTTGTATGAATGGATTACATAATAACCATAACTGTTCACATAGATTGCTATTCCAGAACAAAGAGCAGTTCAACATCTCAACTTACATTTTATAAATTTATATTTTTGTAGATTGAATTGTTTACTGCAAATGTTGATACAATTAGAGAGAAAGCAAGCCATTTGCTACAGCCTGAATTTCTAGAGTCAGACATTTTGGTGCTATTCTCTACTTTTGACGACAAGCATTGGTGGATGACTATACTTAACCTGAGAGCAAACACTGCTGAGATATATTGTCCAGGTGTGAGCAGAGAGATCATAAATGATCAGGTAGAAAGTGATGTCAAATGTCTCAGACACTTTCTGGCCTGGCGTGCTAATGACAGGAAATACATGGACCTACGCATAGAATGGATTGATGGTATATACGAACAGGCAAATTTGTTCTTCAATACTCTGCAGTTGCTTAGGCTACTTGTGTGCAAAGTAGTTAACAGAGACTTCCCGATTGGATATGTAAGTACCACGAAAGTTTCAAATATATTTATAGCATTTTATACCAAACTTACTTATTTATTTTATGTTTATCAGATTGATGTTTCTGTTGACAAGTATATCCTTGCATCACGTCTGTTGAAGGATACTGCCAACAAAGTGGCTTCCATCTTGCGTCATTAGGTACTCTTATTACTTTCGAATCCTGACATGCTTGTACTCTGGTTACATCCTTTGATACTATTTTTGTTGATCATGTTGCTAACAGCTTGTATCTCTTTACATTCAATCGTAACAGGTTTTCTCTCTACTCATAGATGATGATGGTTGGGTTGCTGACATGGAGGGTCTCTTTTGTTTCAGATGAAAATGTGTTTACAAGTTCTCATTTCAATTTTAGTGTTTCTGTTTTATGAATTCAGACTTGTATGAACTAGTGTAGTATGTTGTGATGTGGAGGCTTCTATGTAGTATGTTGTGCTTTTATTTTGCTACTGATACTGTTAATCTACTTGTATGAACAAGTGTCACTGTCAATATATTCTCTATATTGTGATGTACACTGTATTCTATATTGTACCTAACTGAACATTGGTGGATGACTGAACAAACACGAAATATATTTTTCAAAAATTTAGTATGTCAAACAGAACACTTAGGCATATAAAACTGAACCTTTAAAGCTTTTTTACTGAACCCTTATTGTTTCAAAACCTGAAAAAAAAATTCATACAAATTTATTTATAACAAACAGAACACTTAAAGAAATATAAATGAACCTTTAATAGTTTAAAGTGAACAAATTAACAAACAAATTAAAATAAACCGAACCCTTATGCATATAAAACAAAAATTTAGTATGTCAAACAGAACACTTAGGCATATAAAACTGAACCTTTAAAGCATTTTGACTGAACCCTTATTGTTTCAAAACCTGAAAAAAAATTTCATACAAATTTATTTATAACAAACAGAACACTTAAAGAAATAAAATGAATCTTTAACAGTTTAAAGTGAACAAATAAACAAACAAATTAAAATAAACCGAACCCTTATGTTTTTTAACTTGTCAAACGAACAAATAAACAAGCTGAACACTTAAAAAAAAAAGGCGAACCTTTAACACTGTAAACTGGACAAATAAAATCTGAAAACCATTTTATAATTCGCAACAAAATGAACATTTAAAAATGTTTATATGAACCCTTATAAAATCTAGTTGAACCCAAATTGGGGTCGTCTTCGCGCAAATTTTGCTGACGTCACCTCAGTTGTTGCGGTCGCTGAAGCGCCAACAGATTTGATGACGTCATCACGCGCTTTTGATGACGTCATCGCGCGGAAAAAGGGTTTGACGCGCGCGGAAAATGGGATTCTGGTCGCTGGGACGCGGATTTCTGTTCCGAAAAGCCCAATTAAGCCTTAATTGGCCTATGGATGGTAATGGATGGTTTTTAATTGGATGGTGTATATAATTTCTGCTTGTTTTGCCCAGGGGCGGATTTATTCAGAGGCAAGCCCAGGCACGTGCCTGGGCTTGATTTTCTGAAATTTGGGCCTAAGTATTGATATGGAAGCCCAATGCCTGGGCTTAATTCGCTCCAGTGCCTGTCCTTGATTCTTTGTTTGTCTTGTTTCCTTCGTAACATTTTCCTTGGCCCAAGATGAGACACCCTAATTGACATCGTTCATTGTCCTCTTGCGCAGATTCATTTAGATTTAATTAAATCTCCTACTCTCTATTTTTTTTTTCTTATTTCTATCTGCTCGGGAGAATACGAGGTGAAAATTTATCCTTGATTAGTGATTACTTACCTTGTGGGCTCCACTTTAGATTTTACTAGGTCCCAAGAGCATAGGCTCTATGCTTGTACATAACAACTTTTATTAATAGTACCATGTGCAACAAAGCCAAAAAAAAATATTATTCATTTATTGGTAGCAAGTAATTTGTGATGTTTTTGGGTAAGTTACGTTTTATTATTAAATTTTATCCATACTAACTTTTTACTTGAGATCGTTTGTTTGTTCAGATGATGGAAGAAGAAATTGAATTTTCAATTTGTTGTTTCAGTTCATTGTAGATCATTTGTAGAACTATTGCTGAAAAAAAATTTTATTTTTTTGTTTGTTAATTATATGGAAATTGTAAGGGTACTACTATACTAGTGATAGATTAAAAATATTTTATATTAAAAATATCATTTATTATTTTTCTATTTAATTTAATAATTTATTGTGCCCAGGCTTAAAAACCATCCTATATCCGCCACTGGTTTTGCCTACGGACTTTGATTTCCAAAAATAATAATACTAATAATAAATTGCTTATTTCTTAGACTTGTCAGTTGTCGATCACCTCCTCCTCAGACATGGCACAGCATATGTGATATATAAACATTTTTCCTAGCAGTACAACCTTCCTATGACGTGTTGGTCCGTGCCAGTATCAGCCTATTTGGTATTTTCCAATATTGAAAAATTGAAAATAATGCAGAGTTATATGTTAAGGGTCTCTTCGCCTTAGCCTATGTATAATTTAATCATTTTCCATACTTGAATAATCAACTGAACTATAATCGTATTGCAGGTGATACCAAGAGAAGCAAGGGAGTTTGGCCTCGGAAAGAAAAAATATTACATGGTTCTAATCTGGGATGCAGTGTTTTGGCAGCTTTCAAGCATAGGTCTGGTCGGACTCGTATTGGATGCCTCTTCTCTATTTGTTTCTGTTATGATTGCACTTACGTTGCCACTTATTGAGATACTGGCAGTCATTTTCCTGCATGAGAAGTTCAGCGCAAGCAAGGGTATTGCGCTTGTATTATCTATTTGGGGTTTCATTTCGTACTTGTATGGCGAGAAGAGACAGAGTGACAAGGCTAAAAAAATTGCCCAACAGGAGCTAGTCACTAGGGAGGAAAATAAGTTGAGTTCTAACGAGCTAACCCAACTCTAACTTGACTTTGAACTAGCCGAACCGAGTCTAATTAAACACGAACAGCAATCAAGTTCTACGCAAGCTCATTTTTTTATATTTTTTTTTATAGTTTTCATATGTTTTTAAGTAAAGTGCAAATTAATTCATAACTATTATTTTATAATAATATTTTGAACAACATTAATATTTATATCTAAGAATAAGTATATTTTCTATCAAATCAAGTATTAAATGTTATAAATTATATAATAAAATATTACATATGAAACTCATCATGTTATTTTAACGAGTCAAACCGAGCTGGGTTGTTAACATCTCGAATTGTATTGAAATGTAATTACGAGATTTTGTTGAATCGAACACGGACGAGTAACGAGCTTTCCTTGCACCTCTGCTAGTTACTGTTGCTTAAAAACAAATAGAAAAGTTTGAAAACATCGTCTTCAAGAAGGATGGTTAATTATGTTGGTATTGTGAGCCAATCAGTTGTATGATTGAAATCTTGTTTTGATTTGTATCATTTTGTTTCATGAGTTTAAATTAATTCGTGGATTATTTGGATTGATGACTTGAATTATGAACACTATCAAATTTTAATATTTATACTAAATGTCCGAAGTCATACATCATTAGCATAAGTCCTAAGTGATAATTAAAGGATGACTGTAATGCAGATTTATTCGTGATCATGTATCATAGATTATTGATACTATGATTGTTGCGGTATTTATACTAAATTTTTTTAGTCATACATCATTAGCTTTAAACCCCAAGTGATAGAAGGATCACTAAAATGTGGATTATGCATGATTTAGTATCACAGATCAGTGATACGAGACATTTATTTAATCACATATATGCTAGTATTATGTGGGATCCCTAACATTGGAATTAGACCACCTGACATATTGTATGAATTGTGTTTCTATCATCAATAGTGTCACAAAATAGTGTTAACTTCAAAATCTGACATATTTATTGTACCTCGTCCGAATTTATCTGGATTTCAATCCGAATTTCAGATTTTCCAATTCGTACTATATCAAGAAATAAAAACCAAACGCAAAATTACAGCATTCTAAATTAAATATAATATAGAAGCTGTCCAAAATCATAAAAAACTAATTAACAAAAATATTAGACTATGGAATATGAAATCTTGAGAGTAAAATCAAATAAAATTTTGAGATTTGCGACTCCCAAATTTATTAAGTTCTGATATATTTGACCGTTAGATCCTGGAATTAAATTCGGAGTTATTTGGATCGTTGATTATTTGAGCTAAACCGTTTGATTAAAATTCGAAGATTGTGCAGTGGTACACAGATGGCCACAAATTAGCGGCCACAACAAATCTTGTCACTACACCATAAAAGTTTATTAGCACCGCCACATTAACACCGGATTTCCCGAAAACCGGTATAAATAATACACAGTGGCATTTTTGTGATTGTCAGACAAAGTCTTTAACATCGGTTTTTCTTAAAAACCGGTGCTAAAGAGTAGCCGCGAAAATTTTAAAAAAACCGATTATTATTAACACCGGTTATACTTAAAAACCGGTGCTAAAAATAATATCATTAGCACCGGTTTTTAGGTTACAACCGGTGTTAATAATAATTCAATATTTTTTTATTTTCCAGATAAGCTTCAGCACGGGTTTTTCCTTAAAAACCGGTGTTGAAAATATATGTGTTTTTTTTATATCCTTTCCTTCCCGATCCAATCCCTGCCCACCCCCACCATCCCCACCATTACTGTTCCTGCGTGAATTTATTTTCCTCCAAAACCGAGAGCATTTATTGGAAAATCTAAACTCATCTATTTAAAATAGCTAAAAATATAGAAAAATTTAGAAAAATTGAAAAATAGAAAGGGAAAGCAAAGGAGAGCAAGTAGAAGGTTAAAAAAGCTACATTTGAGGTATATTCTTGAATTAATTTTTGTTTTAATTATTATTTGTATTTTAAAAAATTTATTATTTGTAATTGATTTTTTTTATTTTGGTTTGATTAATTAGGAAGAGGGAGAGAAGGTGATTCTATTAAAGTGAGAAAATCATCGATTCGAGAGAATTTCGGTAATTTTCTATTTTAACCCTCCATAATTTCAATTTCTTAAATTATCAATTTGTAGCATGCATGGTTAATTAATTAATTGTTTGGCATGTGCATATATTAGATGTATTGTCATATAGGACCAAATTGCCGGAATTTGAACTATTTTAGGTCGTGCCCGTCCGAGATTAATCCATTAGGGATTAATCTCGGATAGTTCCCAGTTGGGGACTGCTCTTTGGATATTCTGTCTCATTTAGGATTAGCGAGTGATACGTTAGATGTAATGTGTTGTCTGAGAAAAATTTCGGCGGCATTTTCCCTTGTGTTCCCACGGATACGTACGCACGAGCAATCGTGTGTTTGCGTATTCAGGGAACATAAGGGGAAATGCTGCCGAATTTTTCTCAGACAACATATTACATCTAACGTATCACTCGCTAATGAGACAGGGTATCCAAAGAGTGGGCTAGGATGGTAACCGGTCCGAAAACCTCATGTGATACATTGAACCTAGCTATAAACCCTATAATCCTGACTTTTGGATATATACATTTTTCTTCGCAGATGGATCAAAGGGAGAAGTATATGTTTGATTATTCACGGATATCAGATGAATTTGTTGGAGTTGTGGATGAATTCCTAAAATGTGCTGAAGAAAATCGGAAGTCAACTGGAAAGCCCAGAAGTCTATGTCCTTGTAAACATTGTCTTAACTTTCAGAGACAGGATAGTCAAGTGATTAGAACACATTTGATTGAGAAAGGGTGGATGAGAACACCTAAATACCTCAGGTGGGTTGAACACGGTGAAAAGTTTGAAGATCAGGCTAATGTTGGGACTAGCATTAATTCATCTGATTTTGAAAATAATGTAGAAAATAACTGGGGGGATGATGTATTTGTGGATGAAAATGTAAGTGAACAGCAATGTGATGATGATTTTATAGAAAATGATTTGGATGAAATGATGAATGAAATACCAGCTGATTTTATTGATGATATTCCTGATATTTTTCAAAAGTTGGATGAAAACTCTCATTTACCATTATATCCCGGTTGTGATCAGGATAAATTCTCAAAAATTAAAACTATTTTTAAACTGTATAATCTAAAAGCCAGGAATAATTGGAGCGATAAAAGTTTCACGGAATTGCTCGGTCTTTTGCAAAAAATGCTTCCAGCAGAAAATACATTGCCAGATACATGTTATAAGGCTAAAAAATTACTATGTCCTTTGAATATGGAAGTAGATAAAATTCATGCATGTCCAAATGATTGCATACTATTTCGGAATAAGTACCAGAACCTTCATAAATGTCCAATGTGTAATGCATCCCGTTATAGACTAAGGGACGATGATTTGGAAGATGATGAAGATAGTTGTAAAAAGAGACCAGCTGCGAAAACATTGTGGTATCTGCCGATAATACCAAGGTTCGAGCGTCTCTTCACTAATTCAAGAGATGCTAAACTACTAAGGTGGCATGCGGAAGGCAGAAAGAAAGATAAAATGATCAGACATCCTGCAGACTCGCCCCAATGGACAAACATAGACAGTTATTTTCCAGATTTCGGAAGTGAACTTAGGAATCTAAGATTGGGACTATGCACGGATGGGATGAATCCTTATGGTCTCATGAGCAGCAATCGCAGCGTATGGCCAGTTTTATTAGTTATTTACAACCTTCCCTCATGGTTATGCATGAAAAGAAGATATATGATGATGCCTTTGCTCATTTCTGGTCCAAAACAACCAGGAAACGATATTGATGTGTATTTAGCTCCGTTAATAGAAGACCTTGATAAGTTGTGGAAAGATGGAGTGAAGGTATTCGATGCTTATTCAAAAAGTTATTTCACCCTACTTGCGATGATTTTTTGCACGATAAATGATTTTCCCGCCTACGGGAACTTATCGGGTTATAGGAACAAAGGAGAGAAGGCATGTCCTATTTGTGATGATAATACACATTATCAATGGTTAACAAATTGTAGGAAAATGGTCTACTTGGGACATCGTAGGTTCCTTAGCCGTCATCACCCCTACCGCCGAGCTGATTACAAAACCAAATTTGATGGCAAAATCGAGAACCGACGAGCACCGATACCGAGAAACGGAAGAGAGATTTATGAGGAGGTGAAAGATCTTAAAGTTAAAATGGGCAAACCATTTGCCAATAAAATCCCAGATGGTAGATGGAAGAAGAAGTCTATATTCTGGAACCTTGAATACTGGGCATATTTGAATGTTAGGCATTGCCTGGATGCGATGCATATCATTAAGAACATATGTGAAGCTTTGGTTGCTTTGATTTTAAATGCTCAAGGAAAAGTAGACAATGCCAATGTGAGGAAAGACATGGTCGAAATGGGAATTCGACTGGAACTAGCTGCCCAGCCAGATACTACTAAAAGACGGGATTGGTTACCCGATGCAATTTATACTCTGACAAAAAAAGAGAAACTCAGTCTGTTGAATTGTTTGAAAGATATTAGGGTTCCAACGGGTTATTCCTCGAATATTTCAAGGGAGGTATCAATGAAGGACATGAAATTGATTGGAATGAAGTCGCACGATTATCACGTGTTGTTGACCCAGTTGCTCCCAGTTGCAATTAGAGGATGTTTTAAGGAAAATGTTCGAAACTCCATCACTAAGTTGTGCTTCTTCTTTAATGAAATTTGCTCCAAAGTGATTGATCCTGAAAAACTGACAGAGTTAGAAACTGGTGCTTATCAGACCATATGTGAGTTGGAGATGCACTTCCCCGTCATTCTTTGTAATAATGGTGCATTTGACCGTTCATTTAGTCAGGGAGATAAGCTGGTGTGATCCAATATATTTGAGGTACATGTACCCTTTTGAAAGAGCAATGGGACAATTGAAAAGGTTAGTACGAAGCAGATCTCGGCCCGAAGGGAGCATAGTCGAAGGATACGTGGCCGAAGAGGTTATTGATTTCTATACTGGTTATGTTGATGGGCTTAAACCTATTGGCCTACCCAAGAATCGGCACGAAGGTAGACTTTTAGGAAAAAGTATACTTGGTTTGAAAATAATTACAGTGGACCTTGAAAGGAGAGAAAAAGCACATCTTAAAATTCTTCAACAAGTTGCCATCGTGGCTCCTTATGTGGACGAACACATAGCCGAGTTGCGGGACCAGAATCCTCACAAAGGTGAAGGTTGGATCACAAATGAGCACAACAAAAACTTTGTAAAATGGTTCAGAAACAAAGTGCGACTATCCCCGTCCGAGAATAAAACTGTGAAATACCTTGCGAATGGTCCCACTGCAAATGTGCACACCTATCAAGGGTACGATCTGAATGGATTTACCTGGTACACAAAGAAACAAGATGGCAAAAGCACAGTACAAAACAGCGGAGTCAAAATTGTAGCCATATCAAGTGATGGTAAGTCATCAGAGCCGTATTACGGGTGGATTGAAGAAATATGGGAACTTGATTATAATGCATTCAGGATACCCGTGTTTGAATGTAAATGGATCCTACAAAGTGCAGTCAGAAAAGAGAAAAAAACTGAAATGATAACTGTTGATTTAAAAAAGCTAGGATATGCATATGATCCATTTATACTTGCAAATAAACAAGCAATGCAAGTTTTTTACATTCGTGATCCGGCCGACATGTCACAACATGTGGTACTTGAGGGAAAAAGGCGCATTGTTGGCGTTGAAGACGTCGTAGATGAAGAAGAATATGACCAATTCGATGAAATTCCATCATTCTCCACAGGTATAATATTAAATAACAATATATATATTATTGAATTAATTTGGTGTATTGATGCCTAATTATGTAATATGAATTTTCATAGGGATGGATGGAACACCGCTACCAGTTTCAGAGTTAGCAACAAATTTATGCTCCAATCATCGAGATGCAGGAGCTTGGGTAGCCCGACCAAAATCACCTAAGAAGAAAAAAGATTAATTAGTACAACTAATTATTTTGTGTTTCAATCATGTGTAGCATAACTTCATGTATATTTTATAATTTTTGTCATCTTATTTTATAACTTCATCTTTATTTTTATCATCTCAACCGAAATTAAATAAAACATATAAATTAAATAAAAATAGAAATTAAATAAAAAACAGAAATTAAATAAAAACAGAAATTAAATAAAAAACAGAAATTAAATAAAAACAGAAATTAAATATTTTTATTATATATTTATAAAAACAGAAATAAAAAGAATAAATTAATTATAAAATAATTTTATTTTATATTTTATAAAAAGAGAAATTAAATAAAAAGTATTTTTATTTTATATTTTATAAAAACTGAAGTTAAATAAAAAACAGAAATAAAAAAATTTGAATTTGATTTTTAGCACCGGTTATTAAGTAAAAAACCGGTGCTAAAGATCGTCCGAAAAAAAAAAAAAATTTTGTTTGGATCTTTAGCACCGGTTTTTAACTTAATAACCGGTGCTAAAAATCAAATTCAATTTTTTTTAAAAACAAAGAGGCGCCGAGACCCTCTGCCTCCCTCATTCCCTCATTCCCTCATCATATTTTCTAAGTTCCGAAACCCTCTGCCTCCCTCATTCCCTCACATTTCTCTCTCCATCGATCGACCTCTCTCCGCCGCCACCTCCTTCTTCTCCACTCGATCGACTCTGCTCTCCCTCTCTACTCGCCAAAATCTCGACTACTCTACTCTCCTTCTCTCGACTCTGCTCTCCCTCTACTCCGGCCGAAATCAAAGAGGTAAGTTCTCCCTCGACTACTTCGGCTGTTGTGCTATCTACCTTGATTTTGGTTTTGATAAGTTAGATTTTTATTTTTATAAATTGATATTGCATGTATATGGCCGAAAATGTGTTTGATAAATTGGCCGAAAATTGATATATTGCATGCATGGTTATATTAGTCGAAAATTGGCCAAAAATTAATAAATTGATATTATGGCCGAAATATTGCATGCATGCATGGATATATGGCCGAAATTTTATGGCCGAAATTTTATAACTTGATATTGATAATGCATGGTTATATATAAATGATAATGCATGGATTTATATAAATTGATAATTCATGGGGATATATAAATTGATAATGTTTGGGATTTAGAAAAATATGTATATATATAATGATATCGGGTCGGTTAAAATGGTAAAATGCCTATGTATAGGGTAGGTTATGTCCGATTTTTTTAAAAATTACCTAATTAGTTAATTGTTATATGAATTGATAAATTGATATATAAATAGCAATTTATAGGAATTGATATTGCAAATATAGATGGAATTTATAGGAATTGATATATTGCAATTTATAGGGATTGATATATAAATTGATATATTAAATTGCAAATATAGATGGAGAAGGATAAGAAGAATGAGGTGGAGATCAATGAGAAGGATGTGAAAATTGAGAAGAACGAGGAGAAGGGGAAGAGTGAGGAGACTATATATGATCCTCCCAGGCGCACGAAAACATATGTTCCTCCTCGATATTTTTACAAGCCTCCGGTTAGGAGGTCTGTTTCCGCTGTTAGGAGGTTTCCACCGGGTTGTGGCCGAACTTCTTCGGACCAAGAAGGGGGCAGTCTTAAGGGGAAAGAGGTGGAGGAGGAACCAGTGGAGGAGGTCCCGGAGGAGGTTCCGGAGGAAGAGTAGGATAATTAGGGTTAGGGTTCTGGTTGTGGTTGTGTTTTGATTTATGTTATGTTATGATTTGTGCTATGGTTATGTATGAACTTATTTTAATTAGTGTTTTAATTAGTGTTATGTATGAATTGATATTATAATTAGTGTTATTTATGAATTGATGTTTTAATTAATCTTTTAATTATTGATGTTTTAATTTGATATTTTAACTTGTTATGAATTAATGTTCTAATTGATGTATTGAATTGATATAGAAATTAATTTATAAATTGATATATGAATTGATGTTCTAATTGATGTATTGAATTTGCAGCCATGTCGAATCCTGATGAGAATCCTGTATCAGGCTCGAATGAGATGAGTATGGATGACAATGCCACATCAAATATGGATAACCAAACAAGTAATAGCAGAAGGGGAAAACGGTCAACGGCCAAATGTTTGAAAACATTAAGGAAGATAGCTGCCGGAAAGACGTTGTCTATAAAATTCAACGATAAAGGCCAACCGGAAGGTGATGACGCAAGAGAATTCACGAGTTGGTGTGCTTTTAAAACAAGAGATCTCATTCCTCTCAGGTAATATCAATATATATGAATATGGATAATATCAATATATAAATTTGCATGTGAACTTAATACTTGTTTTAAATGCAGTTACGTTAGGTGGAATCAAGTGCCAAAAGAGCTGAAAGAAGATTTGTTCAAGTCTATAGCTGGAACATGGAATCTTTCGCCGGACTGCCCACATAAGCAGAAGATTCTTACAAATTGTAACAATATCTGGAGGGGTTGGAAAGGCAGACTAGTAAGAGATTATTCTTTTAACATCACTTTAAATTATGATTGATTGATTCAGTTTCAATAATTATAATTACCTCTCATTGTAGAACCGAAAATACAAGCAGAATCCGCAAGCGGATGCACCAGCACCATGGGATATATTTAACATCGCGAAAGAAGAATGGGAGGCATTCGATAAATATCTTGAAAGTCCTACGTTTGCGGTATGAAAACATATTTTATATAGAATTATTCGCCAATACTATTATCTTAACTCTTTGTACTAATAAGTCCTTTGAATTTGCTAATAGGAATTGAGCAAGAAAGGACGCGAAAATGCCGCAAAGAAAGACATGCCTCACACACTCGGATCAGGCGGTTACTTGACCGTACACAAGAGATGGAAAGAGGGAGAGGTGGTCCATGGTGCGACCTCGACCATTAGCCAAGAAGTAGACAGCAGGACCTTTAGATGGAGTAGGGCACGCGCCTCAAAGAATCCACAAACATGTGAACTCCACTGCAAAGATGCTAAGGTTGCTGCTGTCATTGACACAGCGGTATGTTTCATAACTCAAATAAATTTGAAATTTATGTATTCAACAATTTCAACTTAGTATTATGACATGAATTTTTTTTCTGACAGAATGAGAAATTGAAATCTGGTTTTCAACCCAATCGTCAAAATGACCTCTTGACTTCTTCGATTGGGACGCCAGAACACTCAGGAAGTTTGAGGGGTTACCCAGTGTATTCTGGCGTGAAGCAAGTGTTTGGAAATGGTACGAGGAAAGCCTCCCATCGGTACAGCAACGAGGAAATAGAGCGGATGTTGGACGAGAAAGTGAAGGCTGCAAGGGAAGAAATGGAGCAAAGTTTCTCGCGGATGTTGTCACAAAGCCAATCACAAGTTGTTTACGATCCCATACTGAATCAAGCTACTCTTTTCCATTCACAGGGTAGCAACAATCAACCACACCCGATTCCTGACTATAGTTTGCAGGTTTGTTAATTTCACCAAGCTAATGTTATATATTGCTTGCGAGTATATAGTTTATGATTTGTCATTAAACATGATATTGCTTATAATTGCAGGAGCCAAAGGAATGCTTGCTCCTCCTCCCATCAGAAGGGTCGGCGACTCTTGTGTTTGTAGCAAGAGCAATAGTGTTTCCACGGACGAGCAGTGATGAGACGGTTCACGGAGAACCTTTGGGTGAGAAAGATGTGAGGGTACAAGTTCTAGAAGTTTTCGATCAATTCAAAAACGCGCCAGTACCTTATCCACCTCCCAACGCAGATGACCTGCTCGGTTTATTTCAAGGTTCATATCTAAGGTGGCCGATGGAACTTATCGATTTGGACATTTCAAAATTGGTAGATCTTATAACTTATTCTAAATTTCAAAAGTTTGTAGTAATTATATATATATAGTGTAATTAAGTTGAAAATTATTATTTTATGACTAATATATGGATTTTAAGGTTCAACTGAGGGAAAATTGGAAACGATTTCCGGCACATTTACAATCTCCTCCGAAAAAGAAGAAAAAGCAAGTGGAGTTAGAAGAAGAAGAGGAGGAAGAAGAATTCCAAGTGGAGGAGTACTTTGACGAGGGCAATTTTCAGATGCGCGCACCGCTTGCGGATGAGGGCACATTGGAAAATTTGGGGCCGAATGCAAAAAGGATACATGACTATATCAGGATGATGGATCCAGAAATGACGTATTTCGATATTGCTGGTAACTTCGAGTTCGCAGTATTGAAGTCATTCCATCTCGACTTTACTGATATCGGTCATGTCTTTAATAGGAGAGAGCCCTTCATTCAAGTTCTGAAGGTTTGGACCATGTAAGTATTTTCTAAACTTAACAATAGTTGATTATTATATAATATGTCTAATTAAATTGAACCAAATATAATTGATTTGTATAATATGAATATAACATGTAATGCAGGTGGTGTAGGGAATATTGTGTTAACACCTATCTCAAAAATTTCATCTTTTGGGATCCGGAAAGATGCTCGGCATCGGATGTAAATAACAATAATGTCGGCACAATAACCTACATGATGAATAACTTTCAGAAATATAAAAAAAGGGATCCTTATCATATTTTACTGCATCAGAATCGGTTAGTTATAAAATTCCTAATTTGGACTTTAATTATGGTTTACATTTTGAGGTTTAAAGTTAATTTTACCAATAAGTCCTTTGATATGTAATTGCAGGTCGCATTATGTGGTTATTATCGCTAGACTCTCGGCACGAATGCTATGGATTGTCGATTCTCTCGATTCAGGCAGTTATCAATCCCCGATTCTAGGTGTATTCAATCAGTAAGTTTTGAGTTTTAGTCAACACATACATTATCTATCTATAATAATAATCACAAATTAATTTTCCTAACTTTATATTTAAATGTTGCAGAGCTTTGTCAAGACTGGCTAAAGTTCCCAGATTCCAAATTGACATGATTCCGGTACATAGCTCGGACTTACAATAGTTTCATTTCAATTCTCATTTATTCAATTTAATCTTAATAGTATTATTTTTTTCCTTGTAGTGTCCACGATAGCCGAACTTCATCGATTGTGGATACTATGCGATGACATCGCTCCGCAAAATCCTTAGTCACTACGCGATGACCGGGGAGATCGTATCGGTATGAATCACTTTTGTGTTATCTTTAGAGTTTAAGATTTAATTATGTTGTCTTCAATTGAATAAGATTAGGTTACTAATTATACAAAGTGTCAATATGCAGGCTGTGCAACCAGAGGGCAAGCCTTATGATGAAAAGGACCTTAACGAAACTTTAGATGAGTTCTTTTCGTATTTATATAGACTTGTATCTTGTTAGAATTGTGATGTGTGTATGTGTATTAATTGTGATATGAATATTGTATTGATATATATCATTGTGATGCATGAATTATGTGTGTTTAATTGTTAGTTTTGATATTGCATTTTATGGCTAGCAAAAATGGGGCTAGCCCGAAAAATAAAAAATATTTTTTTTAATGGGCATAAACCTTTAACACCGGTTATTAGTAAAAAACCGGTGCTAAAGATATCATTAACACCGGTTATTTACTAAAAAAATCGGTGCTAAAGATAATAAAAAAGCTTAAAAAAAACGGTTTTCAGGACAGACCTTTAGCACCGGTTTTTAACTAATAACCGGTACTAAAGAGATATTATTTGCACCGGTTTTTAGTTAAAAACCGGTGCTAAAGCTTGTCTGTTTTCCCCGCCTTTGCGCGCCAACAATTCGGATGTTTTTTAGCATCGGATTTTTAACACTGGTTTTTTATATATTTTTAACACCACTGATTATTAGCACCGGTGCCCAACCGGTGTTAATAATATGGATTTAACCGGTGTTAATAAAAAAAATGCCGTTGTGTGTGCAGGAAGGAGGATTTGTACCCCTCCTCTCCCAGTCTCTCTCTCTTTGGTTTTTCCGATCTCATCCGATTTCCTCTCTTCTTCCCTCTTTATTGGATATAAGATCGTCTATCTCTCTGTCTGGATCAAGCGTGCCGTACCAATTGGAAGTAGACACCCCACCCTTCTCTCTTCCCTCTACTATTTAAGCCACCCTCATCCTCTCATCCTCTCCCCCTCTCTGCTTGAGACCTATACAAACTGATAAGAACAAAGGAGAGAGAGAAAGAGAGAGAATTGAGATGAATGCTGAGTCAGATCAAGAGTTTATGGTGGTCACGGCTAGTGGACGATTTCCAATGAAAGTCTAAGTCCGTTCAATTAGTAAGAATTAAATTTCATGTCCATCTCAAGTCCATAATACTTAGTGATTTTCCGTCTACATCCAGTTCACTATTGTCCCCATTGTTATCCACAAATTAACCATATGGATCAACTTTTGGACAAACTTATCTATAAAAAGAAGCAGATACAACAATGATATGACAGTGGAGAGATTTTAACATAGAAATTTGAAATTTCAAAATTTTGAAATTTGAAATTTGAATTTCGAAATTTAAATTTTAAACCATTAATTTTAAAATTTGTTAAAAAAATCAACAACAATTAAGAATCATATATGCATGAAACAATCATATCAATTAAAATTAAATCTATTTATACTTAAGTCCAAATTTGTCCATAATTCGTCCAAATTAGACTTAATAATTGGACTTGGACTGGATTTCAATCCAGTCCAAAAGTAGTTCAATCTATAAATGTCCAACACTTGTCCAACCATATTTTTCATGGATCGTCCCGTCCATTAGCACCCCTACTAATGGCTAGGAAAGGTGGCCGCAGCGGTAGTGACGCAAGGCTAGATGGGGTCAGGGGCAGATCTACCACTGGGGCGGGTAGGGCTAGAGCTCCATCTAACGCCGTCGAGCCCATGGAGTCCCGCCTTAGCCCCAGCTAATTTTTTTCTGCCATTTGGGCATTCAAATGTTTAGGTGGTGTTTATCAACGGAGAGAGGAAAAAGGGGTGTTTGGAATAGCGTCTGAGGTGGTTAGGGGCGAGGAAGACGCGTGGGAGGCCGGTGGAACGGGTTAGGAGGAGGGCGGCGCCATCTCTGTTGGGTGGATCGGCGCCGTCTCTGTTGGAGAGACGAGAAATAACGTTTGAAGAAGAAAGATAAAACTGGACTAATCCATTTCATATTATCTTTAAAGATTTGGACGGTCCAGATTTTTTTAAATTGAAAGAAAAATTTAAACAATACATGCTTGATCAAAAGAACGATATAAAAGCACAAAAAAAAACATTATATTTTTTATTCTACGATCCTACCCTATATATTTCATTGTTTTAATGAAATTTTGCTTATAATTTTTTTTTTGCAAAACTTATTCATCATGAAATTTATTTTAATTATTTCCAAAGTTATATTTGTGAAAAGTTTGACGTATCACAATGACTTTCATGATTATATAATTTTCATATTTTAATTATTTTTTATACTTCTAAGTTTTTGTTTTCCTATTTTTTTCTTAATTTTAAATGCATAAAACGTAATTTTTGAAAAAATAAATCCAATTTTCTGATCCGATTCATTCGATTTTTTCCGTTTCGTCCGAGTTGATTCCTTAGAACAACAGTCCGATTCCGATTTCGATTGTCAAAATCATGCTAAACTCAGCCCCACCTAAATATTTTTCCTAGATCCGCCACTGGATGGGGTGTAGCCGAACTTGTCTCCCTTTCTCCTTCCTTTGTGTGGTAAGTTGGTAACATATTTTGCAACCTTGTTCACTTGGCTTCTTTGATCAATCAAACCATCTTGTGGACTGAATTGATGCTTGAAACTATGAATTTACGTTGGCCACATCATCTCACGTTGTCAAGGTGACGCCCATACTCCTAACTCCTGTACCTTGTTGCTGAGGCGGCCGAGTTGGTGCCTGTACGGCTGTACTCATCGAGACGTTCTGTGCTCCTTCTCACTTCATTCCTAATATCAGTGGTGAGGGTGATCAAATCCTTCATCATTTCACAAATTTCGCTAAACCACAATGGATGTTGCAGGGAAACCATTGTGTCGAGTCAAGGTACCGGAATGTGTCGATGTGCATCAGGGTTGGTTGATTGGGGTGGACATAGGTGAAACTCCGTGGTGCTACAGTTACATGAGTGTAATCATCAGGAATTAGTCAAGGACTTGAGTAATTAAGGTTTGGCACAAGCATATCAGATATCCTTCCGATAAAATTTTTAAAGACTATGTTTAATATTTCAAAATTTTGATTGTAGTTATTGTGAACTTATAAGCTTGTCAAGCATATAAAGAATTCCAAAAGCAATGAAAATTTTGAACTTGTTCATTCCGATGTATGAGGACCTATTATAAGTTCATACAATGATTATAATTATTATTTCATTTTATTGATGATCATTCGAGAATTACTTGGCCATATTTGATGAAAGACAAAAGTGATATATTTCCCATAAACACGCTGGATTTTTTTTAAAAATATTAATAATTGCCACATCATGCATTTTAGACAAAAAGCATTTTGGAGTTTTGAACCTGAAATTAACGTATTTAGTTTTGAATTTTAATCAATAACGTTATTTTAAAAAAAATGATATAAATTATTTTTATTTTATCCGGTTTGAGACTTTGTGCCATGTTAACCATTTAAAAAAAATAATAATAATAATAAAATTAAAAAAAATAAAAAAAAAAAGAAGAACAACAACAACAACAACATCCTTTTCTTTCCCTGTTTTATGGAGCAGGCTGCATTCGATATGTGCTTCAGACAAATGACAATTATCCCTCAAAACCAGATCATGGAAAATGGGTTTTGTCAATTAGGCCTATTTTTTTGTAACAGTTTTAATTTATTCCAACTTCCAGATTTATATGTTCCAACATCACGGCTTGGGTAGGAATCTTAGAAGGCTAACCCATCCGACCAACTTGAATCCGCTGCAACTCTAGAACTATGATGCCAATTTGTTTTGAAAAATCCTACTGTTACAATACATACGAAGCTATAGTTTAATCAAAACTAGGACCGTTAGGATTTTACAAATTTTAAAATTGCATGATAAATTTTCGAAAGCAGGACAAACTGACCCCGCAGATCGAGATATCATATTTCATTCACGTATTTATTACATAATTTTTAAATGATATGTCACATCCCGCAGCCAGACGTGACAGCTCCCGCCACGAAAGTACAGATAATTGTACTTTCGTAAGGCTTAAACTAAAACTTAGTATAAAATTAGCCGTAAAATTTTTTTTTCTGATAATATAAATCGAATATTATCAAGTCATAAGTATAAACAAAATAAAATATATCGACAGCTAGTCGATCGCAAAAACACACTTATCAATACATAGCTAGCCTAACAGTATATCCTATCACTCTATAACAAAATGTTATCACTGACTTCCTATATTAAGGTGCTCTCCGTCACATTTTACCAAAAATGGTTTTCCTGATGCAAGCAATACGTCTTCTGGAACCCCCATCCGCCGAGGAACATGCAAAACAAAAACGGAGTGAGAATAAAATTCTCAGTGCGGGTTTTAGTTCCAGACGTGGATTTCTAGTTGAAATCTTAGCCCGAAAGTAATACCCATAATAATTAAAATGAACATGTAACTTATAAACCATTTAAATAACTAGACTAGTCAAATTACACATGAAATGCGGATGCAAAATATTTAACCAGTTTCATAACAAGTTGTGTTCCAAGATCGATTCCATTATAACCATTTTCCATGAACATGCACACAATCGAATCAAGAGCAAGACATTTTCCCTAACCCAAGAGCACGTGAGGGACGTATCCCTAACTCTGGGCACGTGAGGGAATTCCAAATCAATAAGCATATCATTCAAACATTCCAGTCTTATCATATCTTTTCATAACAGTATGACACCAAAAACACACTCAAGTCTCCATTCCCAACCGACTGAGCACAGTAAGAGACATTTCCCTTGCTACATGGGCACAGTAGGGACTCATCCCTTTCCCATGGCACAGTAGGGAATTCCATATTCTAATAGCGCTACCGAACTGGCCGAAGCCGGTGGCCTACCGACTCCGGAGAGTGGCTTTGACTATCATTTCAGTACATCACACTGCCCTTTAGACAGTCGCGATGTGAATCATTACCATATCATTTTCAGTTATCACACAATCTCAGTCATGCACAATCACAGTTCCAATTTTCAGGCAAGATTAAATTGAGCTGGTACAACTCAGCTCATTCATAACAAAAAGGAATATGCAAACTTGCCTGGCTGTATAACCATTTTAACAAAGGAGATCTTTTCAACATGAGCTTTTGAGTTGTAATATCTGTTCCTAAATCTACATGATTATTGTATAATGCATTCAACAAAATCAGCAACATGCCATGCATACATTTAAAGTTACCATGACCGGATTTCTATAAAAATTCACGTATCCGCACCTGTTGTTGGATCGGATTCCGTCTTCGCCAAGTCTCCTGTACATTAGTCAAGAATCATTAAGACTTGACTAAACGATTTCTTAAATTAACTTGTCTCGATAACCTTAAATGTGGTCCGGCTTACGCTACCAGACTGACCAGTACTTCATTATTTAATATATAGTAATTGCTTGTGTTTTCAGTAAATTTAGTTCTTATTATTTGTTATTATACTATTTCTGTTTTATTTGTAACTTAGTTTATTTTATCTCTTAATTTAATTGTTTTATTTATTTCTTAATCAATTATCTAGTTATTTTATGTTTAATATTACTTTTAATATAATCTTTGTTAAGTCTTTATCAATTGATTAATTTATTTTCGTTTATATATAATTATTTTAAATATTTCTCTTAATATTAGTTTATTATATTTATTAAATAATTTATGTCATTAATGAATATTAATTAAAAATCCAACATCAAAGGTCAAGAATTTAGAAAATTATAAAAATTATAAAACAAATTCAAAAATCTAAAAGTTATTTAATTTTGTTGTTATTTGGGATCAGAAAGTCCGTGATTTGTATCTGTTCTAGATTCACTCGGACTATTCTCATCATTTCTCGAAAGTCGCGATTAACTAAAGGAACCCGACGTTTAAGTGGCTTTTCCTTTAATTATTTATTTTATTTATTAAGCCCACATTTTTAACTTAATCATTGATTAAGTTTAGATTAAGATTAATGATAATCATTAAGTCCATAATCCTTTTTACTAATTAATCAAATTATTCTGCACTGGGCCGAAAGAAATAATCCCAAAAGCGTAATCCACATCCAATATTCCGTATTGGGCTACCATTTTTTTTTTTTTGTTTGCCTCAGCCTAAAACCACAAAGCCCAACTCACAAGTCGGCTGGACCAGGTCAACCTGGTCCAGTTGACCTGGATCCGACCAATGGGTCCGAAACCCATCCGACAGAACCCGCCAGCCAGAAAGAGAATCCGACCCACAATTCCATACAATTTTTCTCAAAAGGACCCTAGATCATATTATTTTACATATAAATCCTTTTTATTTACAGATAAGTCTTTTCCTTGCAATCAAGCCCTTTTTTCTTCACAAACAGGTCCTTGGACCCAGTTCTTTTTCGCGTATCAGTCCTGCACCTCACTGTTTTCACCAAAACCGTACCAGAACGGTACCAGCATCGATTTGACCTCATTTGAGGCTGGTACAAGGTATTATCAAGCACTACAAACAACCATGGAACCTATTTCAAACTTCTAATCGATTATTAACCCAATTTAAACTCACAAAAATTGGTTTCACAAGTATAAACTGTTAACACCTAAACCAAACCAGTTTATATTCAAATTTTGTATGAGATAACTCATTAAATCCATACCACGGCTCAATTCATCTCAACCTAACTCACTAACAGATGAAATCAGTTCAAAACTTCGAATTTAGAGACAAAACCTAATCCCAACATTAAACCGAAATTTCCAAAATTTCAATTGCTAATTGAAATTAAAAAGAGAGAAACCGTTATACCTTAATCTCCTCTTTAATTTCTTCTCTCTAAACTTTTCCTTCTGTTCTCATTCTCTCTTCTCTCGTTTTTTTTTTTCTTTAATCCAGCAGAAAAAACCAAAATTTCAACTCACTGCCGCTATTTATACTCAACGAAAAAGGGAAGAGATAACAAGAACAAAGAAGGAACGATCGAGACTAGTCCTTACCCAAAATCCAACGACTCAGCGTTTCTCATCGTGTCACTCTCGGATTGGGTCAAGGAGAAGGATGAGAGAGAGAACCGACTCAAGGTGGCCATTGCCTATTGGTTTACCTCATCTCATCTCCCGTCAAAATCCGCGCTTCACATCATCAGAGAAGAAGGAGGCGATCGAACTGATCGAGAGAGAAGAAAGAAAAGAAACGAAGGAAGGGATGATGCCAGCGGAGAGAGAAAGGAAAATTTTGATTTTATTAAAAATTTATCTTCAGGATCTTCTGTGACAAACACTATGCAACTAATAGTGCTGTAAGTCGAATTAATTTGTTTTATAACAAACTTCATTAAGATTTAATCGATTTTGATATTAAATTTCAGAATTAACTAAGCTTTAATTTTGCTAGAAAAATTTGTATTATTTATAGATACTACATAAAAAATCAAAATTTCGAATTCGAATTAATTTTTATGTTGATTCGGGTTTATTTCTTAAAAATGATGTTATTTTTATAGAGTAAATTTTTCTTAATTTTATGCTTAAAATTAACTCAATTTATTTAATCAAATCTAATATTTTCTACGATGTTACATGATATCTCTAAGATTTAGATAATATTGTTTAGTTTGGTTCGTCTCCTATATATAGATACTTTTTGCTTCTACTTTTGTATCGCATCCATTATTGTCTATTTTTTTCTATGAAATATTAAGTTCGCTGCAATCAGAGTCTGATACAAGTTAAACTATCCATTTAATATTATTAAAAGTAGAGGTTGAGTGTAATGCCACCACGATAATGATGTGTTCAATCATATGATCGTATCATTGGAAATTCCCACTAAGCAGCGATAAGAAATACATGCTACCAACCACCCAAACGCTGATTGGAGGAAAATGAGCATATAAACATTTGGAGCAAGTCAAATTTCTGCTCCAAAGACCACCAGAGTTCAGAGTTAAATCATTTGTTTATTTGTCCTTTTAGGGATTAACTAATAAATAAAGTTTGCAGACTGCTTTCTGGTTACTACTAATATAAATGCTTATTACTTAATGACTTAGGTGGTCCACGTACAAAAACATGGTCGTATTTTTTTCTTGCCGGATTTCGAACTTATGACCTTCATTAATTATTAAAACTCTGTTGTCTTTTATCACTAAATCGATAACCGGTTCTCTAGTACATGCTCGTACTGTTGACCTGTGTTTCATAGAGGATTAATTAATTGGTAAACCTTTTTAATCATTTCAAAATCATATGAAATTTTATCAGCCACACACCGCTGAACATAGTTTAATATCCCATTAGAAAAAATATAAACGTAATTTATTACGTTATAGTCAGTAAATCATTGATACCTCAAGTAAATTACAATTTTTGAGCGCATAATTAATTCACTAAAACCCCATAACTGATAGCTCCATCGACTGGCTCTGCATGGGGATCTTGACATTTTATCCACGTGCAATATTTCAGCGAGAGGGCATGAATATGCACAATATGAGAGGAAGAGAGGAGGGAGATTTTGAGAGATGAAAAATGATGTTATATTATTGATTCTATAAATTACAATATGTTTATTGTGCTCTATTTATAACCAATTAAATTCGCTTGAATTACGAAATTGGTTAATTAGATCTGGATAGCACAATTGATTGCCGCAGCTTGCATTATATAGCTGGACGGATTTAACAACGAGCGACCTTCTCCAGTTGCCTTATGAATTATCTCCATTTGTTGAAGAATGGATTTAAAAGGTAGATTCCTTGACGCCAGGCCTATGAATGTATAGGTTGTAGGCTTTTTTCAACAGAAAATGTCCCAAAAAGCAGGGGACGCTATGTCCCAAGCAACGGAATCAAATAAAAAAGGATCCGCATTAGAAATGAGTTGGATTTCAGTTCTACTGCTCTAGATCTTTTCGATCGATACACTTTTTATCTATCGATTTGCAACTAGGATGGAAACGTATCGGAGATAGTAGCGAAATCATATCCGTATTCATATTTTTATCGTATATAGATATGTTCGGATATTAAACGAATACGAATACGGATTGGATAAAATCGCATACTAATAGGAATATGGATATATTTAAACGGATATGTATAAATTACCTAAATAATAGAAATAAGAGGAAAGTTTTGATGACACCGCTTTTTGATGCCACAAGTTGCCACAATTTAATATTTTATCAATATTTAAATTTTCAAAATTCAAACGCTGAATCCAAATCGGTTGATCTTGTTCAATTTAACAAGCGATGTGTTTCTATGTAAGTTTTATAATATTTGGAGTCAGATGATACTCGATCAAGTGACCAAATGCATGATGAACATATTAGAATTAATATGTCATAATTAACTTGATTCGTTCATTTGTTGACCATTTGATCAAGTATCAAACAGACTTCAAATTTTATAAAAATTATATAAAAAACACATCGCTCGTTAAATTGAACAAGATTAACGGTTTGGATTCAGCTTTGAATATTAAAAATTTTATATATTGATAAAATATGAAGTTGTGACAACTTGTGGCACCCAAAAATGGTGGCACTAGAACTTTACTCTAGAAATAAAAAGTAAAATAAAATAACAATATTGATATCAAATGTCACTATACATCAAAATATTATATTAATCATATGTAACCAAAACGACAAGAGGAAAAAAATAATTTTAATATTGTCATCATATATAATTACCTCGATAATAGAAAATAAAATTAATTTTAGAGAAAGTTTATTATGCACCGTAGTGCATAGAGCTTTCTATGCACTGCGGTGTTTTTCGGGGGTATTTTTGTAAATTGACAAATCTAATTTAACAAATCTAATCTATATATTGAAATCTCGTAGAAAACCAAATTTTACTATTTTTGAGATTTTATTACTATTTTTTATGAATTTTTTAAAAACTGCCATTTTTGGAAACAAACTACTATTTCAACATTCCAAAAATGGCAGGTTTTAAAAAATTCGAAAAAAATAGTAATAAAATCTCAAAAATAGTAAAATTTGGTTTTATGCGAGATTTCAATATATAGATTAGATTTGTTAAATTAGATTTGTCAATTTACAAAAATACCCCCGAAAAACACCGCAGTGCATAGAAAGCTCTATGCACTACGGTGCATAATAAACTATCTCTTAATTTTATATTACCAATACAATCAAAATATTATTGTAAGTCAATCTATCTAATGAAAACTAAGTATTATCTAATCAAAAGTTATCTATTATATTGGAAGAGTTATTATATTAACCATCTTGTGCCACTGAATATACGGATAAACAGATCGAATACCTATTGGATACAGATAATATCCATAATTTTTTTGTCGAATACGGATGCAGTTCAGATAGTGGTCAAAGCCATTTCATATCCATATTTTTTGTCAGATATGGATACCAATACATATATATTTGGATACAAATATGATTAACATATTGAGCGCATTTTTTGTATTAGTATTCGAATTCGCTCCATTTTCATCCCTATTTGCAACTCCTAGAAATTTACAGCACGAAATAGCATGAAATTAATATCAATGGAATCAAATTTTACATTGAAATATTGAACCACGAATCCAATCAAGTTTATAATATAAAATTTTTCAAAAATGTAAGAAAAATTACGTTTCACAAATTAAAATATTTTGTTGATGGAAGTAAAAATTACAACCATTTATTTTTTAGAAAATAATATTTTGATTAGAAAAGAATATTTTTTAGGAAAAATGTAGAAAAGAAAATTGTCTACTTGTCTTAAAGTTTCCATTCAAGAGTTTTTTTTTTTTTAGAAATCTGTTTCCAATCGGTACTTTGGATGACAGAAACTGGAGTATTAATAGATCCAAATGCGGTAATTTAAATAGTTATAGCAGTTAGATTTATTGTAAAGATGATTTTACCATAGTTTGTAGTTTTCAACGTACTCAATTATTGTGGTTTTGGCCTTCGGTAATCGGTACAAATATTCTAGGCTTACTTACAATTAGATCGCCAACTTGTTCCACCTATAGCTGCATTTTTTGTGGGGGCAAAAAAAAAAAAGGGTTCAACCTTGCAATTCAATCAAATTTAAGTATCACAAAAAATTCTACTATAATTTTTTAACTCCGTGATTTTTTTCCCCAACATGCGTTTTAAAAAATCTGTAAATTAGTTACACTATTATATTATTCATTTTCTTGCCATATTACCGGGATTAAAAAAAAAATGAAATCATATAAAAATCTGAATTTTGGACAAGGACACAAGGTAACCATTAATGGTTAGTTGTTGACTTTCTGGCGTAGTAATGTATATACTATATAGTATAATTAATTATCCTTACCATCAGTGATTCACAGTACACCTGTACACCTAACTCTCAGTCTCTTCACTCATCCTCCCGTCTTCCACCTCTCCTTCACTCATGGCCACCACCCAAGAATCACCCCGCCCAAAATCCACACTGAGCCCCTTCACTCTCGTCCATGCCATCTTACTCATGCTTGGCAGCGGCGGCAACCTTCTCCTTCGTGTCTACTTCATACATGGCGGCGACCGTCTCTGGCTATCCTCTCTTCTCCAAGTTGCGGCGTGGCCTCTTCTCCTCATTCCTCTATCATTCTCCACAAAGAAATTTAACTTATCACTCTCTGTCTACTCCGTCTTCGCCTTTATCGGTATCCTTTGGGCACTTGACTGCTACCTCTACGCACTCGCCTCAGCCTACCTACCTCTGTCAACCTCATCCCTCCTCATCTCCTCTCAGCTTGCCTTTACTTCAGTTTTTGCATTTCTGCTTGTTCGTCAGCGGTTCACACCGTTCTCATTCAATGCTGTCGTTCTGCTGACAATTGGCCCGGTCGTGCTGAGCCTGGGTGAAGGGTCGGACCGGCCGGAGGGAGAATCAAAAGGGAAGTACATCCTTGGGTTTCTTATGGCTGTGGCGGCAGCAGCACTTATAGGGTTTATTTTTGCATTCATGGAATTTTCGATGAGGCGGGGGAAAGTGGTACAGACTTATGCAGCCGCCATGGAGATGCAACTTGCCATCGGCATTTCAAGTACAGTATTTTGCCTTGTCGGCATGGTCATCAACAATGATTTTAAGGTCAGGCCATTTGAATTTTTAATATTATTAAGAATTTGTTATGATATGATGTTTTAACATTAGAACAAAATATGAATATCCCTTCTTGCCCTGTTTTAGTATTTCTTGTATACTTTTGCGGATTGTTTGTTTCGCTGGAAAGCAATAGTTTTTTGGTACAGCAAATTTTGATATATCATGTACTCAACTGCTCCTTTACCAATGAACTTAAGCTGCTAGATATTTAATCGCTAAGTAACAAAATAACTGATAACCATAATTTTATTTGTTGTTGCATTTTCATAAAAATAAATGTGCGGCGTGATCATAAGGTACAATTATTGTCCAAAGATCAAAAACAGACCAAAGTGTTTTTCAAAGAAGATTCTACAGACTACAGTGGATTTTGTGGAATTGTCCTCCCTAACATAGTAATCTATAATGGTTTAATATTTCAAATTCCGTGTCCATCTTTACTATATTAGCTTGTAACACTCGACCGCAATTAATAAATATATTGAAGGCAACGTGCAATCAATTATTTTATTCCGTCGAATTGAATGTACGTACCTATACGTGAGATATGCCTTATAAACTTAAATCTTCTACTCAAATCATCCAGAAGATGTTGATTTAGATGTTTTACAAGGGAACCTAAATATCCTAAAGACTGTGAAAAATTAATTTAAATATGTCACTATTTATGTCATCCAAGTTTGTCCAACTTAAAAATAAAATTTTAAATATGTCATACATCGTTCCATATGTGTGTATCAATTTTTTTCAATTAATTTAAGAATATGTGACTCGGTCATTCTCAAAAATCCATCTATCTTACTTTCAATAATTACAAGTTTGGTGAAGCAATGAAACTGAGAATTAAACCAAATATGAACACAATTTCTAGTATAATAATTTAGATTATATTGTTAAAAAAAACATTATGAATGTATGCGAAAACAATTCTAAAAAAATATTAAATAGGTTTGCAAGTCAATTGGATCCCCTGCTTGGGGTTCTTATTTTTTTTAAAAAAAAAAAAATGCAAGTCAAAATAGGATAACTATTTTACTGTTTTATCATATGACAAGCACAATATTCTAGTGGTGATTTCAGATAATATGCTTGATTATCATAAATTTCGCTTTATCTCGGATAAGTAGCTTAACTAGCTAGTGGAACGTCACATCTTTGATGAAAGTTCGTCATTAAGATCAATAATAGAATATCCATCTTCTTACCTGTCGCATTTGTAGGAAAGAAAATAGGGACATATATATACTGCAGGGTCCCGCCTCCAAAGAATCGAATCGATTAACCTTTCAAAAAAACAAGTACATCTGTTAGTGGGAAAAATAAAAGAAAGCACTAGGCCGCTGATGTTAACATACCCACCAGGCCATCACCCGTGACTTTTGGAAGCAGTCTATCTTTGACCGTGTTCAACCGTTCAACGATAGCTTCTTTTTACTTTCTTTGACACGTAGTCATGGCACAGGCGCACAGCATGTTTAATAGACACGTTTCCCTACCACCAACAACATTGCTATGACTTGCTGGTTCGTACCAGTATCAACCCATTTTGGTTTTGTCCAAAATGAAAACAGTGCATAGTTATTAAGGTTCTTCACCTATGTAATTATGTATAATTCAAAAAAAAAAAAAAAAAATTATACATGAAAAAACAACTGAACTGTAATCGTATGCCAGGTGATACCGAGAGAAGCAAGGGAGTTTGGCCTTGGGAAGACGAAATATTACTTGGTTCTAATCGGAGATGCAGTGTTCTGGCAGCTTGCGAACATAGGTCTGGTCGGCCTCATATCGGGTGCCTCTTCTCTGTTTGTTGCTATTGTGACTGCACTTCAGTTGCCATTCCTTGAGATACTGGCAGTCATTTTCTTACACGAGAAGTTCAGTGCAAGCAAGGGTATTTCACTGGCGTTGTCTATTTGGGGTTTTGTATCATATCTGTATGGTGAGAAGAAACAGAGTGACAAGGCTAAAAAAGCTGCTCAACAAGAGCTAGTTACTGTTGCTTAGAAACAATGTAGAAGTTAAAGAACATAGCTATCTTATTAAAGGATGTAGTAGTTGATTATAGATATAGTCGAAGTAAAATTTAAATATCACAACAATCAATGTAATAGGACAATGTAAACTATTTTTCTATATTTTATTTCCTTTTCCTATTCTTTTAATTTGTCGTATAAAAAATTCGTAATGTCATTGATGGAATTGGCGACCAAACTCGCTAGGTTGGAACAAGATTCTGGTAATCAACGTTGCCAAACTCGCTAGGTTGGAACAAGATTCTGGTAATCAACCAATCCTGATGCATCTAGGGTGTTGTTCTACAAAAAAGCTCGCCCAAGAACAACTACGGAGAGTAACTCTCAGATAATAATCCTTACAAAATAGAGAACCTGTCTTTAAGTTAGATACATATGGATATAAACAATATTAGTGAGTTATAATCAATTTGAACCAGAATTGTTATTGGTGCTAATATCCCAAACTTTTGTATGCACCTGAAAGGATAAAGGTAGATGGAATTGCACCACTCTCCCAAACTACCTCCTCTCTCAAACCCTCTTTTATTGGTGTCAGTCCTGATGGCACACCATTTTTCCAATTTTCTCATATTGATCTACTATAAAAATTTCTAATAAGACAAAAAAAAAAGTAACAAAAAGATCACAATCACGGGGTCATAAACTGACCAGCTACAAGACTAGTAAAATATGTATGTACATTTTATATGGGAGGAAAAAGGAGACAACTAATGCATGGCACTGAAGTACATATTCTTTCCCACTCCTTTTTACAATTTCAAGAATTTCTTCATCTCTTAGAAAACTTAGATATAAGGTACACAACAAAGAAACAAAAGAGAGCAAAGAGCACCACATGCACTAAATGGTTTGAGCCATTTTGTATTATCTTTTTGTTCATTCTTCTCATATTATTTTTCACCCCTGCTTGTGCTTTCACCAGCGTAGCTTGCTATACAAATAAAAATAAAAAAATAAAAATAAAAATAAGTATCAGAAGTATACACTCAGATTGTACATTCTTTTGTGAAAAGTTTAATCTGATTGACAATTTATATTGTTGGCACTAATTCTTCAGAGTCAAATAATGAATGCCTAAGGGTCAAAAACAGAACTGATACAGAATGCATGATATCAGAATATTATCCACTCCAGTGTTGTACCACTTCGAGCGCACTATGAGCCATCAATTTTAATCAAGCTTTCTACTGGACAAATGTTCAACCCCTCCTTCCTATAGATCTAGGGCTCTTTGCGCACTATAAATTGCCTAGCATGGGACAGGAGGAGAATACCCAGTTTAACTTTTCTTCTTTTCAATCAATCCACGGTTAAAGTTATTATACCAATACTGGTACGAATTGGATATAACTAGGATCAGTCCAAATCACATCAAACTTACTATATATACATACAATATTTCTCAGAGCATGTGTGTTTGCAGGTTTGACATATAATTTGAACAATTCGACTGGTTCTAAATTCAAAACTCAGATATTACATGTGTCTTTAACTCTTTATCCAGTATCTGTGTCTGTAATATGGACATCAGATATTTAATTTTACAGCTAAGATTTTCATCATAATAGTGTTTCCTAGTTTGATCCATTAAATCCCAATAAATTTTTTAATACCGAAACAGGCTAGATTGGTTCACCTAATTATTTCTCACCAAAACCTTCCAAAGGAAAGGCTACATGAGGAAAACCCTAGATGATTATTATTCATGGTTTTGTAATCATAAACAACATTCAACCATAAGAAAATATAGACTGAAAAGAAACGCCAGAAACTAACCAGCTGAGATATGAAATCATTTTGATACTTGGCTTCAGATTCTATCTCAAGTGCAACCTGCAATTGACACAGAATTTTTAGCAACAATAAAGACAAAAGCCTTAAACAAAGTTCATTCATGTGGTTAACTTTGTGCATGCAAACAAAACATGTTCTCACAGAAAGCCCACACATTGAACAATTAAACCTCAATATAAGCTAAATAAATTAATATTGGGAGCAAAACCAAAGAACCAATCACTTTACTATAGTCATCCTAAATATTGAAACATTAACCACATATAAATCTAACCTAAATTAATCAAACCAATAACATATCTACATTAATCTAATCTAGGACCAGTCTAGATCTGAACAAAAAAACAAAGAGAGAGAACAGAAACGACACTGACCCCTTTGAGTTTGCGGAGCTGGCCTCGGAGGCCATAAATCTGCTCATCTAGATCAGCATGCATCGGATCGATTTGCACCTGGACCTCGTCGGAGCCCGGCCCGGACCTTCCCATTAGGGCCTCCCTATTATCCAACCGAAAAGTTTCGAAAAAATCAGATCCAGACAGAATAATATCGCAATTTCTTCAACAAATTGGGTTCTACGAGAGGGACGTACCTGGATCGGAGACCTGAATCATAGGGGCGGTTCGCCATATGAGAAGCACTTCGCGCACAGAGAGAGAGAGAGAGAGAGAGAGAATTTCGATTTCGTATAATCTAGACTAGAAGGGAAACCTCTCGAGGAAAGAGGGGAGATTTGGTCGGCTTCGTTGGTTCGAAGATTCGGTCCGGTTCACGTTTAATTTAATGGCGTTATATCAGATCCGTCGGTTGCTTATGTGTAGACGAATGATTGGCTCGTACACGTCCACACGGTATAAAACTTATTTTTTTAAATGGCAATTTTCTTTTGCTTAAGCGCTACAAATTGCAGTATTGGCTCGTACTCGTCGGTTGCCTTCGATATGTGTATATCTCTAATTTAAATTGCATACAAAATATTAAATATTTAAAGACAAATTATGTAGTGAACTAAATTTTGACCTGCGCTGAAATTCAGATCATTACTTTAAAATTATTTACGATTATGATCAGAACACAATCTCAATTGAAAATTTTAGTCCAGCAAAAATATACCACGTGTTAATTGCAATTTGTGTTGTCTTCGTTGTAAATATCTTGTCCGTTTAATCTGTTTTTAGATTCTCAAACAATTTAAACACCATACTGAACATTATTAATAAAAGTATTATTCATTAACAACTCTAGAGTCATCATAAATATATGATTGAATAATAATATATTTAATAACACAAATTGCCTAGTAAAACTTCTACAACTTGTGACAACAAAAAGGCTTCAGATTTCGGATATGAAGGATGGTACAAACTACAAACGGTGTAAAAGAAATACTGTCAATAACTATATTTATATTACGGGATCACCTGGGGGAGAACTGAGCGAGAATTTTCAAATGAACTGAAAGGCAACATGCATCTTTGGTCCACGAATTTAAATAATAGATTCTTCGCCTAAGGGCACACAAAAAAAATTAATATTAATCAATAGAAAGAATGAAATATCCTATATTGATTTTAGATTTTATTTTCTTTTATTATTGTCCTCTGTTTTACCTTTCATCAGTAATCAAAACTCTTGATCCCTCATTTCTGTTTTCTTTTCTTCTATTTAATTTTTTTGCTTCAGACTTTTGCATATGTAAAAGCAATTCTATTAAATAAAAAATATGGGGCTTGTGCCTTATTTTTCCACAAAAATATAATAAAAAGGTCATTTGATTAATTAATAATTTTTTAAAATAAAAATATTTTCTTTATCAATCAACATAGAACTACTAAAAGAAAATGTGATGTTGGGTTCTGTCCAACCTGATTCGTTAAACATCAGATCAAGTGGACGGTATCTTTCTATCGATGCGCATTGAATTGTTAGGACATATAAAATGGTGTAATTCTTAAAGGGTTAACCTTTCAGTGCAAATCAATGGAAACTGAGGAGATAGGAGAACCACTCTTCACAATTTTAATCAATTTTGTCACCCCAAATTTGAGAGTTAAGATTTTAGTTCTCCCCTTAAATCTTCGATTGTAAAATGGAAATTGATAAACAAAACCGGTCCTTTCTTGTATGTAAAACCATGTGTTGCCCTCTCCCTAAAAAGGAAGAATCATGGAGAAAGTTAATTAATTTAATGAAAATATTGTCTTAACACGTTTCTATTGAAAAGGTAAAAATAACGAAAGAAAAAGAAATTAGACCAACATTGTGACAATTGGCACCCTCCAAACTAGACAACATCCCTACATCAAATTCTATACTTCAGGATTAACCTATGTATGCTCCTTTATACCTTCTAAGTAAAGCAGCCACACTTAAGTTCTACCATTTCTCATTTTCTACTCTTATTTTTCCCCCTTCTGGATAAACATATCACATGAGGCTCCCTCTTTCCGATATGACCTACCTTTCTTTAAAGTACACAAAGTCGTCCATGCAACTATGCAAGCACATAAAAATTGGATAAATCGTACCATTGGCAATTTGAATGTCCACTAGTCAAGTTTCTTGATATATAATGCATTTATATATAACCTCTGTCATTGTTTCTAACTTAAGAAAAATAAAGTCGCCTTCATGTACAGTAGGAGTCTTTGTTTTAAAAGCTCCAAACCGAAGTCCTCAAAACAACTCGAGGTCCAACTACCGTCCAAGCCCCTCTTTTCTCTCTCTCTTTCTCTCTGAGTGTTTGTGTGTGTGTGTGTGACAAGATTCCTGTTATTGCAAATTATCTGAAAAGATATTCATAAAACCATGGTAGGCTAATGGATGTGCATATATTATTTGTTTTACAAAATCATGTACAGAAATTAACAATCTATGTTTCTTATACAGGATCATGCAAATGGAAAGATGGTATCAAGAGAAGAACAGAAGATTTGGGACGAACTTGAATGCGAAATAGAGAATGATTTAGAACAAGAAATAAAGGATGGTTTGTCAATGCTAGCTCGCCGTCTTCAAATTTTGTACCAAAAGAACAGAAGAAGCGATGCTAATGAGGAAGCTGCTTCTAATCTAAGTATTGTGATCAGGCTAGGTATGGGCTGTGATATTGAAATCAAGGAAGGTGGCTTGGATAATGATAGATCAAGACCTTATACACCATGCTCTGAACCGAGGTCGGAGAAAACAAACAACATTGGCAGCCACAGGATCAGTCAATTTGGTTCCTCAAAAGCATCAATGACAACGAGCAAGTGTGAAAGTATGAGTTGCATCAATAGACCCCTACAGGAGAAGAAAGGCAAGAATAGTAAAGTAATATGGAAATATTGATGCTATATTGAGATTATTTATTTAATTAACTCTGCATTTCATATCTCGCTTGTAATTTAAATTGCATCAAAGAGACTCATTACTTGAGCATTGAATAGTCAAAGAATGATTTGAACTGGCATCAGAACCTTTTGTTACTATATTTAACTATTAAATTTCTACTAATTTAAATAAATATGTATATATTAGAGATCTTGTCAGGAGTCTACAATAGACATTCATAAATTAAAAAGGCAGGTGGTACCCATTAATGAAACAACACAAGATTAAGGGGACATAACATACAAACCAATCCATACAATAAAATGCATATCGCTATTTATTTTAAAAAATATGTATGAATATTGTAAAACTGAATCACATTTCCGTATATATTCATATAACAAACAAATTCAACATTTCAACTACCGGTGCCTACTGCCACAAGTTACTGGTGCCACACAATGCCATGAGCTCAGTTTACATTTATATTCCAAAACTTAAAATCCAAATGTTGACTTTGAGTAGCATATTTGTTCACTTACATTAGAGATGCATCCACACAAAATTTGATGATAGATTGATTCAAAACATTCTTTTATGACATCATAATCTAGCACAAATTAACTCCAAGTTGAAGAATTTTAACATGGACACATATCTCACGAAAATGAACAAAATTAGCAGCTTCTATTCAGCATTTGGATTTTTTTTAAAATTTGAAATATAAAAGAAAGTGAGTTTGCCCATTGTGTTGCATCAATAAATTGTGGTTTTGGAACCCTCCTTAAAAGAAATATACAAACTATCCTTCAACTGCATAAGGCTCAGTTGCTCAACAAAAATAGCACATAAACCACACCTGTGACAACAGTATATGAACATAATAATGAAAAAGCAGAGTCCTATTAACTTTCATTATGCATGCACAGTTGGCGCCCCACTGACAGCTTCCTGGAGGTTCTTTACAGCTGAATCGTAGTTGACAAAGCCCATGAACCAGAACTCATGGTTGTCAATAGAGACCACTTGGATGTACTTCTCTGAGGGGTTGGCCTGGCTCGCTGATGGGCTCACCGATCTCAGCTGGCTCAGTGGAACCACCACCTGTGAATTAGTTTTAAAGGAGTAGGCTATAAATTAAAACAGCATTAGCAAATGAATGAATAAAGAAATATGTGTCTTATATGCAGGCAGGGAACCCCTGCTTAACACCCCCCCCCCCCCCCCCCCCTCTGCAGCATCCATATGCATTACAATCAGATGGAAAAGGGAATTAAGGCATTATTTGACTGATACAAGTAGAACGTGTAGCGAGTTTTCTCAAATCTGAATTTTAAAAGAAAATAGCCCCACATAATTTTTTGCAAATAGGTTGGGAGGGTTTAAGTGCAATAGGTAGGGGCTGGTTTTGATCTAGGTAACATTTTTTTAGTAATAATTAGTAGTAGGGACATTGTTTCTGTTTCTTCAACAATTTCGAGGTTTTTTCCCAAGTAGTGAAAAGGATTTCTAATATTCCATCAATAATTCATGGGTATTTTCCAAATTGTTTTTTATTTTTCGTCTCTATTATACTTGCTAAGTTGAACCAATAGCATTAAGTGCTAATCCTGAAAAAATCCACTACCAGTGCACCATCAGACCAGTACCAGACAATAGTCCAATATCAAAACCTTATTACCTTGTAGTAACTCCACTCAGTCTTATCCCCAACTTTATATGAGAGAGGGCTGTCGCTGCAGAAAGCAAGCTTTGCAGTTGAGATATAAAGCACACCCATAACAGGCCCTGCAGAAGTTGAGAGGTAACATGCAAAAGCCTTCTTAAGCTTTTCCTCAGGAGGCGTGTCAAAGGTTTGTTGAAAGATCTTGTCATAACCACCCTCAGCTATTACTTTTGTTGTATGTGCAATTCTCCCCATGGCTGCATCACCGATGCTGGGTCCTGTCTTCACTGTTTTCAAAAGAAAACTCTTAATGCACCATGTATGTGATCCATTTTCAAAGTACTATACAAAATCACTCGAGGTCACACAGTATAGAGCATAGACTGGACCAGATGAAGGTAACATCATATACATACAATTAGAATAATACAAACAATAAGTTCCACTAATTCATAGAAGGACTATTTTGACCGAACGTAAGTGTCAAGAAGAATGCAAAAAAGGTGCACATGCAGTGAATAAATTATTTTTGTATCCACATATAAACATTTATTGATGATTAAGCATGAATAACTTCATAATTGATCTGTTTTGCTCTTTATGAATAAACCTTTCTGCACAATTAAAAACACCTTTTCCTCATCAAACTCGGGATCAGAGTTGCAAGAAAGTTGTGCTTCTGAAACTGCCTAAAGAGCACAATAACTCATCTCTAATTCAAGCAGCAACATTTTTACAATACTATTCCTCGCCTCTGAAAACATAAACAAATCTAAAAAGGTGAAAAATCAAGCTTACAGTGTTGCCACATGTTCCCAGCTAAATCCTCAGTTTTCTTTGCAGCTTCACCCACCTTCTTTCCAAATTTACCAAGCACATCCCGCACAGTGTCAATTGTATCTGAACAAATTAGCAAACTTTTCTATTCAATTTGTGCATGGAATCCACTGAATAGAGTGCTTATTAATTGGATTGATCAACTACTTTAGCTTAATTAAACTTCAAAATCATTACTAATAGGTTCAATTTAACAAAATTAAGAGAAGGGAAGAGAACCCACTCTTGGAAGAAGACGCTGGGGCCGGAGTGACATAGGGATTCCCCTCGGCGGGCATGGTGGTGGCGCCACCTCCAACGCCACCTCCGGGAGCAGTCGCGGCGGTGTAGGACGGAGGAGGAGGCGCGACATCGTCGGCGGAGAGAGAAGGGTAAGGAGCGTAGTCCGGCGATCGCTCGGCGGCGTCGGATTTCTTCTGCTGTGGTTGATCTTGATGTGGTGTCGGATCCATGATTGGAGGTTATGGGGATCTGGTTCTGGTACGGTTAGCTCTGAATGATGCTTTGATTTGAGGCGAAGTACTTATCTCGTGTGGTGTTCTTTGTATAAAGTAGTAGATATAGAGGGACTGGAGATGAGAACGGACTGGACGTGTCCAGTAGAAGAGCTTTCGACAAATCGTTTTTACGAGTTTACGCGGGAGAAGAGAAAAGCGCGTTTCCATAAATTAGCCTCTAAGGAAAGGGAACGGCACTGTTCAGCTGGCAGATTGAAAAAAGGCCCAAGAAATTTTCAAGTAGCGCATAGATGTTAGCCAGGCTTTGGGGCATAACATTTGTCGTTGGGCTTTATTGCATCAAATTGTAAGGAAATTTAACTACGGTCCTGCCACTTTTAAAAGGCCCAACGGACCAGGTCTGGAGAAAAAGGATCCCATAGAAGTTTCCGAGCCCTGAACTTCCAGGGGTGATGTACACCATCCAAAATTTTCCCATCCAGCGCCATCTAACAGATCTAGACAGGCCAAAATAATCTTTTTTCCGCGTGCTGACGTTAGCACGCTAGCAAAATTTTTTGACCAATTTTCGAAATTTTTTTGGTGCTGACGTTATCAAATATGCTGATTTAAGAGTTCAGTTAAATGTTTTAAGGGTTGAATTAAAGTGTATAGGTGTTCAGTTAGATGTACCAATAATTTGAAATTTTAGTGTTTTGTGTTCAGTTAAATACGTTAAGGGATGAACTTAAAGTATCTATGTGTTCAATTAGTTGTAGCAGAAATTTGATTTCGTAGTTTTTGTGTTCAATTAAACTAGTTAAATAAAAAAAACAAAATGAACAAATACAATAAACATAGCGAACATTTACAATAACAATATGACCATTTACAACAATAAACTGAACAAATATACAAATTTTCCGAGTAAGAAATAAATGATCATATTCAACATACAAAGTGAAATAAATTATTGTTGCATCTAACTGAACACTTACACACTTTAATTCATCCCTTAAAACATTTAACTGAACCCTTAAATAAGCATATTTGATGACGTTAGCACAAAAAAATTTTCGAAAATTGGTCAAAATTTTTTTGCTAACGTCAGTACATGAAAAATCTGAGTTTGGATGGCGCTGGGTGGGAAAACTACGGATGTTCAATACCAATTCTGCTGAACTTCTGTTCATGGGCTAAATTGTGGTCGTTATTCCATATTTCTTATTTCCTATGGGCTTTAAACCTTTAACTAAGTTTATGTGGAAACAACAAAATTCAGGCTTGGTTATGAATTTTCTGTAGAAAAAATAACCTTTGATTTTTTATGTTTAATATATCAATTGCCCAGGATTCCAAGAAAATAAATTAGCCCTAAACTTATATTCCACCAAAACAATCCAAATATGTTATACTTCTCTTCTATTTTTCATTTTTAAAGAAGAACAATATAATAGCTACGCATCTACTGCTATTTTAAGTTGTGAAAGTGGCGTGGCACACTTCCAAAACGTGACTCAGATGTTTTTGGTGTCAATATGAAAGTTCACGAAAATTAGGGAAACAAATGCCATCATTTTATATGGTAATAAATGAGGTTCGAAGGATTAACTCAATTATTTCGAGAGAAGTTTAAGTGCAGGGAATGAATAAAATTTTTAAAGCTTATAACTAAGTTATATTTTAAAATGTTTGGATTAATTAATAACTTTGGTAGCCCAAGACTAACATACTGTAAATATTAGAAGTTTTTAATAATGTTTCTTATACATTACAAAACAAAATTCAGTTTACGTAGACCAACGTTCTCCAAAAAATATATTGAATCAACTTGGTCCTCCAATGTCTTTGAAGAAAGAGCATAGTTATGCAATTTAATTTTAGTTTGCACCAAATTACTTCTTAAATTTAAAAATATAATGCGTTCGAATTTATACTTGTATGAAAAAAAAATAATAATTGAAACGTTGGAAATAAATAATAAAATATTTTGCTCCCCCCCCCCCCCCCCCCAAAAAAAAAAAAAAAAAAAAAGAAAAAAAAACAAAGTAGAAGAACCTAGTTGGACGCAGATGAGAACTTTAGGAACAATTTTATTTTTAAATATAACGACTAGCTTGGTGAAAAAATATATATATAAAGATCAATTTGCTTCCTTTTTTTTGAAAGTTCAAGGAGCAAAATTAGATTATCTTACAAAAATTTAAGAAGGTGCAAATAAATATTTAAGAACCTGTTGAATTTTCTTTATATAATTTTAAATATCAGAACTTGAACTTTTTTGGTTTAGAAAATGTAATAGGTTCAAATATTGGTGAATACTTAGAAAGAATAACAGTCCAACATTCAATAATTGTAACTAATGACCACATTCTAGTTTATGTATTTCAGAAAAGTCGACTAAGACATTTTTTTTACAAATTTTCAATTACTTGATGCAATTTTTACGTCAATTAAATTCTTTTGAAAAAATAAAGGAAAGAACCATTACTAAAAATAGGAGTTTAGCTACGGTGAGTCGCGACTCATGGACCCTCCGGTGAGTCGTGATTAAAACTTCTAGATCTAGTTCAAAATGACCGATCCAAACCGTCCAATATGATCTCCCTATTGAAATCTCCATGCAGACCAAATTTTCATTTTTTTCGAAATTTTTAAATATTTTTTTTGAAATTTTAGAAAATCGTTAATCTGATTAGTTCTGAACCATTCAAAAACAATAGTTTTTAAAAATCCGAAACAAATATTTTAAAAATTTGAAAAAATGAAAAATTTGGTCTGCATGGAGATTTCAATAGGGAGATCATATTGGACGGTTTGGATCGGTTATTTTGAACTAGATCTAGGAGATTTAATAGCGACTCACCGGAGCGTTCGTGAGTCGCGACTCACCGTAGCTAAACTCCTAAAAATAGTTTCAAATACAATATTTGGAAAAGAAAGCCTCAAAACAACCATGTTTGTGTTAAGAAGTGCTCAATTTTCATTTTAGAACTAACAATTAGAATAAAACAACGATTAAGCACAAATAAATCTAGGCTTAAGGCCATTCACACGTAATTTCATGACAAAAGGTAGGAGAATCGTTATATCTCTCACAAACTTTTTTGGTTGTGCCGCCGGCCTCGAGTTCACCAAGGAGATTAACCACGTTAGATATATGCTAGTACACCCAAGAACAAGCCTAATCTCATTAGCTTTCTCTCTTCTAACAATTAAATCTTTTATTTAAGTGGAAAAGAGAGCTCAACACATGAGCAAAAGAGGGAGAAAAGAGGTGGTTTGTGTTGGAGTTATGTCCTAGAAGCCAATCATTCTGGCTACTTCTGTGGTTTATGTTATTGATGATATTTTATCATTTGTTCCTTGATTTATTTATTGATAGATCATTCAGGTTGAGGATCTGAATTGTAGATCTCTATAACTCATTTGTTCATAGATGACAATAATAAATCTAAAGATGTCCATAATCTTGATAATTAACAAGGAACATTAATTATCAAATAAGATTAGTATGCAAGTTAAGCGATGATTAAGTTCTACAAATCATAGGTAAGGAGTTACCAACTTAATTGCATATGTATATGTTGTAGAACATAGTACAGGACTTGACCCAATGAAATAAACATTTGGATTGTGTTAAGTGTCATTGTTTATTTCATATCAGTTTGATTCTAAGTTTGAGATGCTCACCTTTTCCACATGAGGATAGGTTCAATAAATATCGTCTAACGTTGATTCCTGATAAAGGCTGCTATAAGGACTTTATTTATGTTCTCTTGAATTGTGCGGGGAAAAGTTGTTCATCAAGAAAACCATATGTCCCTCATTAATATACTTAATGAGTGATGATATCTGTTTGGGCCCCTTGATGGAGTTTGGATTGTTTGGCCAACTTGTACAATCAACTCTAGATCAAGAAATGTATAATCTGCAAGAATGACACATTCCTATCTTGGATTATACAAGGATATCATGTGACATAAGAATCAGACAAAGAAATACTAATATTTCTTATGCAGGATTGAGATATTGTAACGGTACATTATTTATACGAATTGGGAATCATAACGTGTTGCTAGATACCGCTTATGATTATTGGAAATAAATAACGATTTATTTCCATGGCCAACATAGTATAAATCCTCAAAGGGTCACACAAATAGAGTTTTAGTCACACAGTGTATTATATATTTATTCTCAATAGTGGGTATTGAGAAAATATGATAGTTTGACTAATTAATTATATACCGTTATGAACAGTTATAATTATTTGAGTCAAAAGGATCATATAGAAATAAGTTAATACATTATCTAATCCCAAAATAGTTATTAATGATTTAATAATTATTTTAGAATCAACACATATTGATATAAATAGTTATATTAATTAATTGGGCCAACATTTCATAGCAAATGAATAGTCCAATTGAAGAGCAATGAATATGGGTTTTAATTAAATGAATTAAAGACCCAAAATCAAATGGAGAAAAAGGCCCAAAAGCCCATATAATTTCAGCTAGGGCATGGATGGCAAACTTGTTAATAAGTCAAAGAGAGGATGGGAGTTGTTGGCTATATAAAGGGGTCCCCTTGGGAGCAAACCCTAGCCTCCACCTAATTTTTCCTCCTTTCTCTCTCTTGCGCCTCCATAGCTGAAATTTCAGCTCCTTGCTCATATGTTGAGCTCTCATCTTCTCCACAAAATTAAATAGTAATTAGTAGAAGAAGGGAGAAAGCAAAGGGATTAGACTCTAGTCTTTGTTGCTAGCACAACCATTAGACTAAGTGACTAATTCTCTTGGTGGACCCGAGGCCGACGCCGCCATTGGAGGGGAGACGAAGTTGGAGAGCACCCCATCGACTCCTACGCATTGGATCTAACCTCCTTGATACGATTCAAGGAGAGGTAATGGTTCAATCCTTTTTCTCATGACGTGTGATTGCTTTAGCACTAGATCTTTGACTTGCTTGTTGTTAATGGTGATTAATTAGTTGTAATTGATCCAAAAATTAAAAATGAGCATTTCCTCACAGTTTGTGGCAGCCACAAAGGCAAGAAAGAGAGGAGAGAGAATGCTAGCTCTTGGAGCCTCCAAAGAGGTTCTTTTATAGAGCTCAAACTCTAGAGAAAACTTCTCCAAAATTACACATATGTCACTCCTCATGGCTGCCACGTTTTGGGCCTTTATGGGCCATTTTTCACACTCATTTGGGTCTTTAATTCATCTAATTAAAGTCCCATTAATTTGCTTAATAATTGGGCTATATATTTTCCTATTAAATAATGACCCAATTAATTAATATAACCATTTATATTAAAATATATTGATCTAAAATTAATTATTAACTCATTAATAATTATTTTGGGATTAGATAATGCATTAATTTATTTCTATATGATCTCTTTGAGTTAATTAATTATAACGGTTCATAACGGTATATAATTAATTAATCAACTTATCATATTTCTGCAATACTTACTGTTGCGAATAAATAGATAATGCATTGTGTGGTCAAAGTACTATTTGGGTGACCCTTTGAGGATTTATGCTATGTTGGCCATGGAGAATAAATCACTATTTATTTCCAATAATCATAAGCGGTATCTAGCAACACGTTATGATCCCCAATTCGCATAAATAATGAACTGCTACAATATCTCAATCCTGCATAAGAAATAAAAGTATTTCCTTGTCTGATTCTTATGTCACATTGATGTCATTGTATAATCCAAGATAGGAGTGTGTCATTCTTGCAAATTATACATTTCTTGATCTAGAGTTGATCGTCTAGTTTACATGCATATGATCCAACTCCATCAAGAGGCCCAAACTGATATCATCACTCACTAGGTATACTAATGAGGGACATATGGTTTTCTTGATTAACAACTTTTTCCCGCACAATTCAAGAGAGCATAAATAAAGTCCATATAGCAGCCTTTATCAGGAATCAACGTTAGACGATATTTATAGAACATATCTTCATGTGGAAAAGTTGAGCATCTCAAACTTAGAATCAAACCCGGATAAAATAAACAATGACACATAACACAATTCATATATTTATTTCATTTGGTCAAGTCTTGTACTATGTTCCAATAACATACACATATGCAATTAAGTTGGTAACTCCTTACCTATGATTTGTAGAACTTAATCATCACTTAACTTGCATACTAATCTTTTATGACAATTAATGTTCCTTGTTAATTATCAAGATTATGAACGACTTAGATTTATTATTGTCATTCTAATGAATGACCCATATAGATCTATAATTCAGATCCTCAATCTGAATGATCTGTCAATAATAAACTCTAAGAACAAATTATTAAATATCATTAATAACATAAACTATGAAATTAAGTATTAAATATTAATTTTTAGGACATAATTCACATTAGGTGGACTCTGTTCGGATCTGTGGCTGTGACCAGTGACCAGTGACCAGCGAGTAAGCAACGAGTCATGTTCTCACCAGGCCACATGGTAAGTTGACCAGTCCAAGAGGATTCAACTTTTGGACAGGACAAGGCTATATTATCAAATAAAAAAAAAACTTTTGGACATGGGCTGCTGACGAATTCGAATCTGGTGTCGCGCGACACCAGTTGTAGCGCAGAGAGAGAAAACGATCTGGCCGTCCGATTTTGATCTAATGGATAAGGGAGCCCCGTGAATAATACCAGATTGATAGGCCCGAAAAAAATGAACCGTCCGATCAAAATCGAACGGCTCGTGGGTGCGCTACAAGCCGTGTAGCGCTACACCAGATCGGGGTCCGCTGCTGACCTGCTGTGTGCCTGTGTTGCCGTGTGAGAGGAGAAGTCTGGATTGCGATCCAATCAATTGGCACTTCAATTCGCTTTCAATCGATCAATTCTAATTACGTGTCTTTAATTCATATGCGGTGTCATTTGTGCATCTCGCCACGTAACGACTCGAGACTGGAGAGAAGTGGTTGCTTTGCTTTTCCATTTTTGTTTCGTGGGCCATGCTAGCTATTGTTCAATGAATATTACGAGAAAATGGAAATCAGTGGTGCAAATTTCAAAAGGACGGACCATTGCTAGTGGTAGGTCGTCAATAATTAACTATTAACACGCAAAATAATTTCGAGTACATTCACGTAAAAACTTACCACGCTATTAACTATTGTAAATTTGTAATGCTTTTGACGTTTGCTTTAAGCCTTTAACTTAACTAACTACAGCAAGGCAGATGATGAATTGAAGAGTATTTGCCTTGATCTGCTTGGAACTGCGATGAAAGCATTGCTTTATCAATTATCATCATAATCTTTTCATTGCTTTGTTTCGTAAGTTTATTTGGACGTTATCGTCGTCGCAATTAAGAACTAGAAATATTAGATCTCTTCGTTGTGTTTGGCAAATTTCTAATAGATATTTTAATAGATCTAAAAACATTATCTAACCTAGAAATTTTAATACTTTTAGAATAGATATTTATTTCAGTAGAGATCTAAAAATGTGTTTAAAATTTTCTACTATCGGTAATATTCAAGATAAACAAAGACTTACAATATCGAAAGTAAATGCATAGATTGCAAAGTAGATCATAATGATGGTTCGTAAAATAAGCTTATTAAATTTCCCTAATTGACTTTTGCTAAAAAAATCGTGTAATGAGCTTAACTTTACCGTTACATTGATGATAAGAAATTTTCTACTTTATCTTCAAATCAACAACACAGCAACACAGATATTTTAAAATCATATCTAATTGTGCGGTTTGGATAGACAACTCACTGGTGAAGACCTGTAGAAAAGAACTAACAACAGTGTTTTAAAATCATATCGAATACCAGAAAATTTTGGCAATACCTGAAATTGGAACAGATGCCGAAATAGCTGGCATTTGTAAAAAAGAGCATAAAAAATGTCGGAAAATATCAGATTTCGGTTAGTAATCGGTGAAGGTGCCGGTAGGATATTGATAAAAAAGAACTGCGCTAACGAGTGACGACAATGCGTATACTTTTGTTTAAGGGAGCCTAATATGGACAAGAAGCACGTATAGACAAATTGGACTGTGGAGACCCACTCAAAAAAATGATGCATTCTTGAGGAAAGATGGTGAAAGATTGTTAAAAAAATATATTAAATTATCCTCGATTTTACGGTGGACTAAAAATTTAAACCGAAATTGAATATCGATCAATCCTATGTAATTACAATTTAAATTAACGACTTAAATTTTTAAATTTAAGTCTATCCGATTTAAAAATTCAGTCTACAATAAAATTGGTCTAAAAGATATAGCTCCAATAATTGGCGGAGACTAAAAATTTCGATATGGGTCAAAATTAATTTAATAATCATATTAAAAGTACAAATTTCCAATTATAGGATCATCATAAAGTAATTCTTACATATTTATGGCATTAAAAATGAAACTTTTATGACAATTTACTTAAATAATATATATAATTGCATTTTTTTTAACTAATTAATAAACAAATGGGATCGATTGTATCTCATTTGGATCACTTGGCTCCGTCTCCAATGCATGTGGTGTCCTAATCCAACTCGTTAGATAAATCGAGGGTTCAAATTTAAAGCAAACTTGCGAAGATTTGATTTCAATTTCCATAATTGACATGAACGCTGGTCAAAACCTCGGTCGAACTACCCAACAATTTGTGCGATAATGCAATAGATGGGTGAAAGTATCAGAAATGGGTTCCATGGAACGAGAAGTTTGGACCAATATGCAAAAAAAAATTATAGGATGTTTCAGGGGTAAGATATCTAAAACAAAGTTAATAGGAGTCCCATTGCTTTTTTTTTTTCCCTAAGAAAAATATTAAACCTGTTAGCTGCAAGCCTGCAACCTACTCAGCTGAACTACACTTGCTCATTCTCAAAATAATAAGAATAAGAAATGATATAAAATAAGCTAAACTTACGACCGACCTTTAAATACGACTTCATGATGATATTAATGAAAGTACGACCTGACGGAGTACAAGGATATTAATATGTTGATTAGCGAAGCCTAAGAAACAAATAGTCTATTACTAATCAGTACATAATGTAAATTATTGCACGTGAGGGCTCATTAATGCGCCAATATGTATGGCCACCTATTTTCTAATTAGTTCGCGTTGCTGATAATATTATTTTCCCATTTCCTATTTCTTATTATATCAGGAGCTAGAAAGATGGGAAGAAAAAAAAAAAAACTCTCCATCTCGTTTCGTGTCTGCCCCTGATTCCTGAAAGTGCTGGTAGTAAATGTCAATAGCTTTTAATTTTTCTTTGACGAAAGTAAGATATATGAAAGTGAAGGTAGGATTGAGGTCACGCCACAAGCCCACAACACATTTTGCACATTTTGATATCTGATTTGATGTTTCAGTATAAGAGAAATATATATTGACAATTAATCAGTTAATTTGTTAATAATCATGCTATAATATTGCTCAACAGATACTAAAATTAAAAAAATTGAATTGTAATTATATTCGGCATCTGTGGTATTTTCATACAGTTCTACACATGTCTTTCTTTATCTTCGTTGCAAATTTCGTCATTTTTCCCTTTTCTATTTATCCGTCAAGCCTCCAGTTACTGGATCTTTATTTTCTTAATTTACTTTCATCTTTTTTTTTTTAACTAGGGATGAGTAAAAAAATTCGTAACTTGTGAGTTTATTCAAACTCGATTTGAAAAAAGCTTAGTTGTAACTTGAGTTGCGCCAACTCGATTGCATGGCGACTCGAGTTTGAGTTAAACTCAACTCGGCTCGCCAACTCATGAGCTGATTCGTAATATAATATCTTTCTATTTCAAATGGTATTCTCAGCATGATTTATAAGCATTATAAACTCATAAAATAATTATAAAAGCTTCATTCTAATATATTTTTATTATAGACAATTGTAGCATGCGACATATTGACTTTCAAGACATATTTTGCTTCAATTAATAGAAATAATAAAAATAAAAATAATTTTATTGTTTATAATATTGAATATATCAATTAGTTTTAATATTATAATAACATATGAATTAAAAAAATTGAAAGTGCACGCACTTATTTCAAGATGGCTCGTGACTCGTGAGCCAACTCGAGTTGTAGTCGCTGAGTTTGTGCTGGCTTAAAAAACTCGAAAATGATTCTAACTTGTCTCGAGCCAACTCGAGTGTTCCAAACTCGCTTGAACTTGACTCGCATACAGTCCTTTGGTGATGTCGGACGAAGTAACAATTAAATAAATATAGATACTGGAGATCTTACTATGCCAATTGATTGACCTCTCATCTCATATATTTTTGCCTAAGATATGAAAATAAAAAGTTCCAACGAAGAAAATATTGAAATTTCGATGCTGCTTATTTAACAATTTTTTGGTAAATTTATAGTATTTAAATTTAATAAATATAGGCCGAATTAGTATACGTAAAGAATCCTTATTTCATTGCGGGGCTTAATATATTAAATGGTTTGATGTTTCAGTATATGAAAAATATATATCGACAATTAATCAGTTGATTTTGTTAAAAATCATGCTATAATATCTTTCAACTGATACTAAAATTTTAAAATTTAATTGTACTTATATTTGGCCTCTGTTGTATTTTCATACAATTCTACAAATGTTTATTTATCTTCGTTACAAATTTCATCATCTTTTTTCCATTTCTCTCTCAAGCCTCCAGTTATTGAATCTTTCTTTTCTTAATTTAATTTCATCTTATTTTTGTTGTTGTAATTAGGTTGAGCAAAAAACTCGTAACTCGTGAATTTATTCAAACTCGATTCGGGAAAAGTTTAGTTATAATTTGAGTTGGAAGAACTCGAGTTGCACCAATTCGATTGGCTGATGAGTCGAGCTTGAGTTAAACTCAACTCGGCTCGCCCACTCAAGAGGCAACTAGTAATATAATAATTTCTATTTCAAATAGTATTCTCAACATGATTGTATAAGCATTATAAACTTATAAAATAATTTTAAAAGTTTCATTCTTATATATTTTGATTTTATATAAAATTGTAGCATGCGACATTTATATTGAGTTTGAAAACATATTTTGCTTCCATCAATAGAAATAATAAAAATGAGAATAATTTTATTGTTTATAATACTGTATATATCAATTAATTTTGATATTGAAATACATTATAAAATAAAGAAAATTTTGATGTATACATACTTATTTCATGGCTTGTGACTCGTGAGCCATATATATAACAAGATGGCTTGTGAGTCATGAGCCAACTCGAGTTGTAGTTGAGCTGAGTTTGAGGTAGCTTAAAAAGGCCGAAAATATTTTTTACTTGATTCGAGCCAACTCGAGTTACATCTGAGATGAATTTGAGCTGTTTCAAACTAGCTCGAACTCGACTCGCATATAGTCCTAGACTCCTAGTTGTAATCAGTGAGTTTATGATACTTATACAAACTCGCTTGAACTCGACTCGAGTTATAAATATAGATACCTGAGATCTTACTCTGCCAACTAATTGACCTCTCATCTCAACAAGCATATATTTTTGCACAAGATATGGAGATAAAAAATTCCAACAAATAAAGAGAATATTGAAATTTCATATTACTCATTTTACAATTTTTTGGTAATTTTACAACATCTGAATTTAATAAATATAGACCGAATTAGTATATGTAAAGAATCCTTATTCCATTGTAATAGATCATAGCTTAGATACACCCATTTTTCTAACTCACAGTGGCTAAGTACTTGAGAGACTGGCTAACACCACAAGATTTCAAAACACCATGAATTATATTTTTTTAGCACAAAACTATACATTTTTCTTGAATTCAATTTCTTAGTCTTCAAAATTTATGAAATCTATATTTTAAGAGAATTTTTAACCCAGGAGATTCAAAAAGTCGTTCAATCAGTTTAATTAATCGCATTTTTTTAAAACTTACTTGTAGTTGAAGACCTATATTAAATTTAAAAATAAAAGCTCTAATATAGTTTGGGTTAAAGCTTAATAAATTTCACCAATTTTTGTATGAAAGACAAATCGCAAGCACAAGATCTTACCGCGCAACATTTAAGTTATCGTTGTCACATAAAATTCCAACAAATACCGAACTACAATTTTCATTATGCGTGATCTCCTATGACTAGAAAAGAAATACATCAACGAAAGGGTTCATGGTTTCAAAAACGTATGCATAACGTTCTTATAATTTTTTTTAAATCCGTTTTGGAATCATATTAAAAATATCAAAATTTTATTCGAACCTAATCGATTTACACGAAATGCTAGGTTAACGATTAGCTGGTTGAACCCTGAACATGATTGGCTACACGAAAGAGCATATAAGTCGAGCAGCAGAAGATTCTCATAGGGCGAAGAGTTCTAAAAACCTCAATGAAAACCTCAAAGAGGAAAGATCTACGTTGAAGAAACAAGTTACGTGTTGCTTAATTAACGATATTAATTATTAACCAACAAAGTTTTAATTAACCACAGATTGTTAAATCAAATGTCACAATTTGATAAAAATAAATATTCCAATAACGTGACGTATTAAATCACAAAATTAAATCTTATATTAAACAAAGAAAAGAGTGTAAAATGTGTCACAAGTAACCTCTCTCAGCATGCATTTCCGACGTGCGATAATATAAAAAAATTGCTTCTTTTAATAAGTGCTTGCTGGTTAATCTTATAGTACAACTAATGCGCTAACAAGCATGCACCATGCATTCTGTATATATGTATAGTGTGCATGCTTTTATAATTGTTTAATTATTTGTCAATTCGCCAGATCTATATAAAATAAATTATTAATCAGTATTAATGATTCGAGCTACGTAATCCAAAACCAATAAACAAATGCCGTATTTTCAGGCAGTTCAGTTTCCGTTGGATTTTACTTTTACAATTTGAAACACATCTATTTTTTTTTGCCGATAAAGAGACGACTTTTTTAGATTTTGCCTTTGTATAAAATTAACATATAAAATAATTATTTTAATAAATCTAGCCAGGGCGATCTGGTTAGTGATATCCCTTCTTTTTTTTTTTTAGGGTCTAGTGATATCCATTTTATTCCTTTACTTTTTCAACTCTCACACGGAAATTCAAAATATTAGTTGCAATTTATTGTAGATATTAAAGTTAGAAAATTTCATATCAAATATCTCAAAAAATAAAACAATTCAAAGCATATACGAATTTCTCACGTACACAATTCTGTCGTGAATTGTTTTGATTGCCTGTTGTTCTGAATTTTTGAAATTAAAAGCTAGCAAGAGTAGGTGTGGTATTCTCAAGAAAAAAAAAATACAGATAGCAGTTGGTAATGAACTGTAATAAAGTGGCACTAATTAAGAAATGAAAGAGGATCAAATACTTTTAGCACAATTAATAATTAATTTAAAAGAAAATTACTTTTAGCATTGAATGGGTTTGGGGTAGGAGAACGTGCAACATAGGAGCTTGTGATGTAAGTCCAAGTGCGAAGAATCCCAATGCAGTGCTTAATATGATGCACTGACAGTGGTGTGTGCAGTCTTTCCTTGTGACAATCTCACCCCTTATATTTTATCTTTTGTCACAACAAAACAAACAAACAAAAGGGACAACTTTCCATCTCTTCAGGATAACTCATAGGAAGAACCTGGTTTGTTCAGAAGTGTGTAGACCGATTGACTTCCCATTTTAACCACCCAGCAATCGATTAACAAAGCAACTAAGCTCTCTAGAAAAAAAAAAAAATAACAATGCAACTAAATATAATAATAATGAACAAATAAAAAATTTTATATCTGACATTTTAAGATAAAATTTTCATCGCATTCAATTGAAATTTTTATGGAATAGTATTTAACATAGATATTTCAACAACCGTTACTAACTTCTTGCAATGAGATCAATGGAATTATTTATTTATTGTTGTTAAAGTTTTTCATTAGTACAAAAATTTTAATGTATTATGAATCATAAGAAGTAAAGACAGGAAGTCCAAAAAGCACGAGAGAAAAAAATATAACTGTTACTAAATTCTTTAAATGGTATACAATTAAATTGATTGAATTGTAAATTTTTTTTTTTTTGGTGAGACATTTTAACTGAGCATTCTACGAAGCTTAAAATAAAAAGAATTGATAACAATTGTCAGTATTTATTAATGAACGTACTTTTTTTATGTAGGTTGTTATAGAGTCTTCTTCGTCGTTAATAATGCAGCATAATAATTAATAAACAAGACCATAAGAAATTTAAAATGATATTGAAAATATTTGCAAACTATATAATTGTCGCAGCAGATAATGACATTACAGTACCATCACATAATCAAATACAATTTTGATATTTCTCTAGCTTTATAATAACCATAGGCAATAATCAATATATTAATAATAAAATTTCTCAAGTTATTATGACAAAATTATGACCGTTATCTAAAATTCATATTGTGTTATCGATTTAAATACAACTTCATTATATAATTTTATAAAATTATTATCTAATGAATAAGAGAAATACTAGTGTCCAATATATTGGACGGACCGATCCGTCCAATACGATCATTTTCACATTTATAAATTTCAAACGACCGATCCGAGCCATTCTATATGTTCTTCATATTGAAAACTTGTAAGAAACCAATTTTTATAATTTTTTTAAATTTTTTTACTTACTTTTTGGTATTTTAGAAAATTCATGATATAAAAGTTTTGGACCGTCCAATAAAAACGATTTTCTAAAATACCAAAAAATAGTAAAAAAAATTCGAAAAAAATGTAAAAATTGGTTTCTTCTAAGTTTTCAATATGAAAAAACATATTGAACAATTCGGATGGTCGTTTGAAACTTAAAAATATGAAAATAATCATATTGGACGGACAAAGACTTCATCCGTCCAATATATTAGACTCTAGCATTTCTCAATGAATAATGTTCTCAATATTTTAGACCCAAACTTCTGGATCAAAATAAATAGACAGGTCCCTTGGTTCAACTTGTGTTTGTAAACCAAGTGGAGTCAAAATATAATTTGCCATTTACCCCTCCGATTTCCATGAGGCGAACCGAACCAGCTAACATCTCACTCTAGATCTCATCTTTCATTTGAAAGTCCATAATCTGTACGCACTCTGGACCTCTTACAGATATATACACCAGACCAAAGTCACCAAACTAGCAAAGCCTCTGAAAATAAAAGAGCACCACTGCAGCAGAGAAACAGAGAAAGAGAGCAATCTCTTCTCCAAACATGTCAGAGGAAGAACCAGACGACTCCGACGAACGCCGCCGCTCCACCACTACCACCTCTGCCTCAGCTCCGCCTTTCTCCGATCAAGTCATAGAAAACGTGCTTGAGACAGTTCTCCAATTCATTACCTCTCCACGTGATCGTAACGCATGCTCTCTTGTGTGCCGATTGTGGAACCGAACCGAAGCCTTGACCCGGCAGCACTTGTCTGTTGGGAACCTCTACTCGGTCAACCCGACTCGGGCCGTGACCCGCTTCCCCAACATCCAATCTCTCTCTCTCAAGGGTCGGCCCCGGTTCGCAGATTTTGGGTTGGTGCCACCGGGTTGGGGAGCTGGGTTCACGGCTTGGGCTAAGGCGCTTGTGGCTGTCTGTGCCGGGTCAATGAAGAAGCTGGTGTTGAAGCGGGTTACGGTTTCAAATTCGGATCTTGAGCTCATTGGGCGGGGTTTGCCGAGCTTTGGCGACTTGACATTGATTTGTTGCGACGGGTTCGGCTCGCCGGGGCTTGCTGCTTTGGTGGAGAATTGCAAGTACTGTATATTATTTTTCTCTCTAATACTTCTGGAGTTTGGTATTTGTATGTTATTTGTTGATACTCATTTTAAGGCCTCTGTTCTGCAACCTAGCATCCCGGGGGGTATATAAATTTTTTCTCATTTTTCTTTACTAGAGACAATAATTATTCGTGATGCGTTTAGATTTTGGATGGAATTTTGAAATGGTGGTGGCAAGTTGGGAAATGTTTGGTAAAAGGGAAAAAGATAACATTGATTAAGAGTAGTTGGATATTATAATTCTTCACATGGAAATATTGAATAGTATTCGTTGTATGTTCGTTGTCTTTTACTTGTGTTCAAATCTTCTGTTGAAATTTTTACTGTTTTCCTTCTCTGGAATGTTTCGCCCTAAATACAAAGTAGTAATACTTCGCCAGTTTGAGATTGAGGTCGATTCAACGGAGATACCAAGTTGGTAAATTTTTCGTTAATTGAATTCGTCACTAGATCCCATTTCGTTCAAAGTGACCAATACATTTTGAGAGTGCAGACATTGGATTGGAAAATCAACTCTTTATATACTAGCATTATAGTATGGACCACTTAATATCCAAATTAAAGGAATATACCAAACCTAGTATCTATACCATGCAACTAACATTTTTACTGAGGACTCTACTAAGCTAAAAATAAAAAGATTACTGTCCATGTAGGTTTCTTGTTATATCCACTTCTGATTAATGAAATGAACTCTTTCCTATTTTCAGACAATTACGTGTGCTTGACCTTATAGACTGTGAAATAGAAGATGACAATGCTGACGACCCGACCCTTGTTGACTGGATCTCAAAATTTCCCAGGACCCACAACTGTCTTGAATCTCTCTCCTTTGAATGCATCCCATATGCCATCAACCTTGACGCCCTAGAATCCCTGATTGCCAGGTCACCCAACCTGTGCCGGCTCCGAGTCAATTCCCACATTACGATCGGTCAGTTATGCCGTCTCCTGTTGCGGGCTCCTCAACTAACCCATCTGGGTACAGGAATGTTCTGTACTCCCGGGAATGAGAATGAAGAGATGGAGGTCAAGGATGTGGAGGCGGTATTTGGGTCTATGAAAGAACTCATCTACCTTTCTGGATTAAGGGATATAAAACCTGAGTTATTACCCACAATTTACCCTGTTTGTGGACAACTTACGACACTTAACTTGAGCTACACGGTGATTTCTCCTGAGCAGCTAAAGCCTGTAATTCGTCACTGTCATAATCTCCAGATATTTTGGGTACCTTATTCTGATTAACTTTTCAAAATTTTAAAGCTTTAAAGTGCAATGTGGCTTTATTTGCCAAGCAAAGGGTTACAAAATGCCTAGAAATTGCTTAGTTAGAATTCAATATAAAAGAGATTGGTCATAACTACAACTCATTATATAACACAACAGGGCTATTTAATGTCAAATGCGGCCAATATATAACTCAGCTGCATAGTTTTCTTCATGTAATTTTCTTTTTTCAGTAATCGTAGCTTACATGTAAATTTTTTTTCCCACTAATGCTGGCTGCATAGTATTTTACACGGAGGTAGAATTTCTTGGTATGGTCATTCAAGCAATGTAGTTGTAAAATGTAGGTTGGATTCTTTCATGTGAGAGCTTAATTATGGTTTAGGCCCCTCTTAGTCATTGTTTGCCTGTGAAGTGGATCAGTTTAGTACCAAAATGCACTGTTAAATTAAACCTAGTCAAGGATTCGGTATGGTTTAGACTGTTCAGTTGATCATTTTATACAATAAGCCCTTTTAACTTTTATGCATGTAGTAGTCGACTAGTCATTTTAATGTAGACTTATTTTAACATCTTTATCATGTATTCATAGGCCCTTGACACAATTGGAGACGAGGGCCTGAAAGCAGTCTCCACAACATGCAAAGACCTTCGTGAATTAAGGGTCTTCCCTCAAGACCCCTCAGAGGAATCTGAGGGATTTGTATCCGACCTGGGGCTGATATATATCTCCGAGGGGTGCCGCAAGCTCAGGTCGATCCTTTACTTTTGCCAGCTTATGACCAATGCTGCATTAATCGCCATGTCAGTCAACTGCCCTGATTTGACCGTCTTTCGCCTCTGTATAATGGGTCGCCACAGGCCAGACCGCTCCACTGGTGGCCCCATGGATGAGGGTTTCGGTGAAATTGTCAAGAATTGCAAGAGATTACGCCGCCTTGCAGTTTCAGGCCTCTTAACAGATCAAGCTTTTGGGCTTTTTGGCAAGTATGGGAAGACTATTCGAACCCTCTCGATTGCATTTGGTGGGAACTCTGATCTGGCACTGAAGTATCTTCTTGAAGGATGCCACAATTTACAGAAGCTGGAGATTAGGGACAGCCCCTTCGGTGATGCTGGTCTTTTAGCAGGTATTGGCCACTTTTATAATATGAGATTTGTTTGGCTTAATTCATGTAGGCTTACTGCGAGGGGCTGTCGGGAAGTGGCAAGGAGATTGCCAAATATGGTTGTGGAGGTGATTGAAGATCCCTTCATGGGGGTCCCAAGTTTGGATGATGATGACCCAGTGGAGAAATTGTACATGTATCGATCTCTTGCAGGGCCGAGAGATGATGCACCTCAATTTGTCAAGATATTATAGGAATTATCAATGGGATAATATGGTTGGGTCATTTTTCGGTACCAACCATTTTATTGGTTAAAAAAAATTGATTTGTTGCATTTAAGTGGAGGGGTCATTAATTTAGATACTTTGTTAGGAGGAGGATTAATTTATATATACATAGAGGAGGTTTGGGGGGGTGGGGGGGTGATTCTTTCTGGTCATGTTATTACAGAGGTTCTTTGAAGGGGGATTTTTATAGAATTTTTAAAATTTTCTTTGTTACATTGATAATTGTCCCCAAATTTTGTTATCCATCTCCTGCATCAGCCGCCAGAACTATTTTAAATCGCATGCTGATGCACTGCATTGTACTGAGATAATTTATTTTTTATTTATTATTTTTTTAAAAAATTGGAACTATTACAATGCACTGCATTTTACCGAGTTAATTTTTTTTGAGATGCTTTTTTAAGTTCATACTTGACATCTTGTCGAACCTGGTAGTAGGAACCATTGTTAAGTTTTCTTTATCAGTTCATCGTGATTTGATCCGCATATGTTTCGTAAAAGAGAAATCTTTTTTTTTTTATCATAAATGAAAATTCTAATAGAAATATGAAAACGTGACTGAATTGGTGTTAGTGACTCTTCGGAACGGAGTAGAAGAAGGGAAGAAATTCTTGAACGAAGAAAAAGATCCAATTACTTGGAAAGAATTGAGGAGGTGTATGAGGTGAAAATCTCATGTACGGTTATGTAGAGTGACGGTAGGAGTGATTTTCTGTCAACTATCCAATGAATTAAGTGGGATACTGGGATCCGATCGAATATTTGAGCTTAAATAATTAAGATCTTATTATTTTACTGATTTTTTTTTAATTACCGCCTTGTGCTGTTACTCGTGAATCTGGAGACTTTGTATGTGCAATCATTCATTGCTTTCGTTGCTGATAGGACTGGTGGAAATGTGAGAAAATAACATGCTAAATATCTTTTTAGCATGCTTTCATTTACTCGCCCACTTTCACTTTTTGAATAAACACAAATATGTACCGTCCACTTGATAGAGAGCATTGGCAAAATTATAAAAAAAATAATAATGGACTCTACCACGTAAGCTTTAAATAAACAACATAAAACTGTTCCGAAAATATTATAGTACTATCATTGCTATGAGGGTAGCTGCCCCCTATAAATTCATGTTACATGAGGATACATCAACATTAAATATGATAAATCTACGTGTTACATGGGAAAAAAAAATGGTAGTAGTGAGGTGTCCAATATAGCTATAATCATAGGTAAGTGTACGGACAAAAATCATGGGAAGCAAGTCTTAGCTAGGTTAGGTATTCCTCAAATAAAAAGATAATTAGAGTTCATATAAGTCAATCTTATTGTAAGATAATTTTGGTCGGAGCAAATTTTGAATCATGACATAAAAAGAGGGGAATGCAATGATTTGGAGCGTGTGGATGGCCACGATCTATCAAAAGTGAATATCAATGAATCTCCTAAAAATAAATAAATAAATAATATCACTAGATAGAGTCAAGAGTTATATACAGTTCTCTCTCTCTCTCTCTCTCTTTGTCTGGACCATTTTCTTGAAAAGTAGAAATATCCAAAATGTGTCAATCTTCTCTCACTATCTTTGGGAGTAGTCTCCTTCATCGCAGATTTGTATATGGAGTACAGCTGCTGTTGCTTTCTCTGTCTTTTGTTTTGGAGCGAGAGATTATTATTGCTTCTGTTTTATTAATGATTGACTGATTTTGCCTCGCTGTTCTACTTTCCCTTGTCATGTTTAATCTTTTCTTTTTCAGATTATTTTTCCAATTTTTTGATAGGTAGGCGAATATTATATTTACAATTTTTGTTGAATCTATAATACCGATTTATATACAATGGAGATAGAAATTAGGATAATTTTTTGCTTAAAAAACAATTTACATAAAAACATTTCTGTTGTTGGCAGGCAATTGCCCGCGAATTCGCGAAACAACTTTTGTTCCTTATTCCTTCAGCATTTTTTTACATTCTCTTTTTTGGACCTTGGTTTATTTAGGTTGTTTTGTTTCTTTTTTTTTTTGGTTTGCAGATTTTTGTTAGTCAATATGACCCCGTTTGTTTGTGATTTGAAGGGTGCATAGCTTAAGTTATGCATCCTTAAATCACCAAACGTCCGTTACATAAGACGCCTTAAGGGTGCGTAACTTATGGAACCTAAATAGATTGCATAAGTTATGCACCCATCCCCTTTAATTTTTTTGCCAACAATACCCCTTAAAAATAATTAATAATAATATTTAATAATTTAAAAAATAATTAATAATATTTAATAAGTAACAATAATTATTAAAAAATCATATTTAATAATATAATTATTATAATTATTAATTATTAATAAGATTTAACAAGTAATATTAATTATTATTAATAATAATTTATTATTTAATAATTAATTATAAATAATTAATCAATAAAAATTTTTATTATTAAATAATTATAATATTAATAATATTTAATTAAAAGTAATTATTAATATTTCATAATAACAAAAATGATTTATTATTATCATATATAATTAATTTTTATAATAATTAATAATTAACAATAATTACTAATTAATAATACTTGATAATTAGAAAATAATTAATAATAACTAATAAATAATAATATTTAATAAGCAACAATAATTATTAAAAAACAAAATTAATAATAATGATTAATTATGAATAATATCATAATTAAATAATAATTAATAATATTTAACAAGTAATATTAATTATTGATAATATCGATTAAATAATAATAATTAATTAAAAATAATTATTTATTGTTAAATAATTAATAATGTTTATAAAATTTAATTAAAAGTAATTATTATATTTCATAATAATAAAAATGATTTATTATTATCATTAGTAATAAATTTTTATAATAATTAGTAATTAACAATAATTAGGTCACAACGTCTTATTAATACATAATACTAATTTAAATTTAAAAGCAGTCTTTTGGCATGAATATATGCATGCATTAAGTTACTCATTCTCACTACACAACCAAACATTCATTACATAACAATACTTAAACACTTAGGCATCCTTAACTTATGCAATCTCTTATTACATAACCAAACGCCCCCTATAAGTGTAACTTGTGACTAGTGAGAGATATTTTACACTTGACGATCACTATCAAACCTACCTAAAGAGAAAAGGAGACATCGATACATATCATATGGGAATTTGTTAGATAAAAACCGTCCATCATATTAAAAATTGGTCTGAACATAACGAAAGCTCAAGGTAATTAAATTATAATTTGAAAATTAATAGTGAAATAACTTTTATATTATGTCGCGGATAAAATATGTTTTTTTTCCGTAAAAAAATATGAAACATATCAGTTTATACATACATCCGAAAAAATTTGGCAAAATATCCTTTATCTTTAATAATTAAATTCGTCAATGGCGTTGTAATAGTTGATGTTTAGTACTTGCCAATTTTTTTGTGTTGCAGCAGAGGGAGCATATGTGCATCCCTCATTTCAGTTTCTTCTTTGTGGATTGGCGTTAGCGCGGAGATCATGTCATGTAGTAAACTCAAAAGCTTTGATCCTTGGAGTAGTATATGATAACATTTTGGTGATTTAATGTCTAATTATTTTCTCAAGCATGACAAAAAATAATTGATTCTAGCTTTCAAACTTTATAATCATATCATATTATCTACATGCTAATTTGTTTAATTATGTTTCTCTTCTTGTTTCTCCTTGGACGTTTTTATATTTTATTTTCTCTCTCTTCATTTAAAAGGATTTGTATTAGATATTGCTAACATATTTCTGCGTCAATTGTCATTTGACGAATCGTATTGTTCTATCATTATACACGACAAAATCATTTCATATTAAAATAAAATATTTTTATATATATTCAATAGATGTATGGAGAATAACTCTTATTAAAGTTATTATTTATAAGGTGGACTTGAGAGCTTAGGAAGCCAATTAGGCAATGATTGAACAAAAGAATCTGCATGATAACAACAAAATTCTTCTTTAATTTCATTATTTCGGTGGTATGCGTCATGGTAGAATAAGAGGTACTTTTCACTGTAAAAGATATTGCGTCAATATTGATAGTTAGGTTCGAATCAAAACTTTTCCAAGTTTTAGCATCATTACTTTAGTTTCTTACTGGAGAACAGTATTATCTCATTGACTCTACAAAGTTAATTAATTAGGTACCACAACCACAACTTTCTTTTACGATTGATGACAATATTTTCTGGTATCTTATCTTTTGTACATTACGGACAAAGACTTGTCCAGGCAGTGCAAAGGGGCCGGAAAAAGGTCTAATCCAGTAAATTACGCTATCATACTTTATTGTTTGTATTAAATTATCCTCAATTATATGATAAGATTTTAAGGTCATTAGGTAATGGGAATTTCAACATTACAACGTAGGACCTACCGTTAGCTAGTTAGCTAGCAATTAATATATCGTTTGACTGTACGTGCTTGAATAATTAGACCCAATCTAACTGTTGCAATAATAGATCCAAAGGCCATTCATATATTAGATATGCTTGAATTCTTGAACAGCCCTGTGGAATTGACCTTTAAACTAAACTCACCATACCTTTCGGGGTCCTACCCTTAATTCTTTAAATACAATCTCTAAAATCAATGTATTGTTCCCTTTGACAGGACAAATAATGTATGATATGGACCTGAGTTTTGATTAATGTGTCTTTTTTATATTTTGTTTTTGAGAGAGGAACATCGTGGGAAAGGGGGAAAAAAATTCTAGAAATCTGTATACTTCCGTGAGGATCTCAACATTATATATATTGTCCATCATTTCAATATGAAAACTAATAGAATTTTATCAACTGAATTACAGAGATTTTGTACCTAGCAACATTTTATTATCTACTTTTGCAATATTAGTAAATGACCCCATGAAGATGTCAAATTGAGGCCCCTTTAATCGACATTTTGCAAATATGTTCTTTGCATGCGGCATATCACCAAAAGCAGTTTGCTTTTATTAAAGTTGATCGTGAGATCATATTCCGAGTCATATAGGACAGATGAGTTTCAATACAAGCACATCAAATCAAGTAATCAACCTAACGTGCATTTTTGCATATCATCTCCATCGGTACCGAGTACGATCATAATTTTTATATATATATATATATATATAGTGATAGCAACACCATACACATATGGAAATGCTAAAATACAATAAAATGCATGAATCACTACCACATAAAAGAATTTCAAATGGGTTTTAATATTCAATTAGAACCGATTATGGAAGGGATGTTAATGGCCGGGATTGTAAAAAAAAAAAAAAAAAAAAAAAAAAAATTAAAACCGTTTCAATATAACATGCTCTTAAAGCTAAAGGGTACTTTTAAGACCTGTTTTTGTTAAAAATCGGTCCAAACAGCCACCCTTTAAGACCGGTTTTTAGCTTTTTTTTAGCTAAAAATCAGGCCAAAAAGTTACATTTAGAACCAGTTATTTATAAAACCGGTCCTAAAGTTTTTTCTATTTTGTGAATTTCAGACCTTTCGGGATAAGATTTTTAGTTTTTTTTTTTTTTGGCTAATAACCAACCCTAAAAGTAATTCATTTTCTGCGGTTAGCCCACTGTTGCTAGCAACGTATATATAATTTAATACAATATTTCATTTAATTTCACATCAAAATATAAAATAACAAATATATAGAAAAGTAAAGAAATAACACATAATATAATAACTAAGAAATATATAGTTTGTGCCTTGCAACAAATTTCAATTTTTGATCTTCAAATGATTAATTCAAATATTTCAACGTGTCCTTTATATTTACATCTTGTAAAAAAATTTGTAGTTATATTTTTTAATATTTTTGCTATTTTTTATGTTTCTTACGAAGAAATTATTATTGAACGTTTCATAATCCTAAGATAAAATATTCTTTAAAAAATATAAAAAAATGTAAAATTATATAATTTTGTTTTTTTATAATTTCAACAAAAGATTAAATTAAAAAATACGGAACATTTTTTTATATTTGAAAATTGGTATCGAAAGCAGTGCTCGATTTTTTATACAGCTCGAAGAAATTAAGTTCGCAATGAAAGTCAAATCAAAATTTTTTTTTAAATTTCCCTGTTAAGTAGTGCTATTGCATCACACTGCATTCTCCTAGTTTAGAATTTAAATCTCGTTTCACTTCCACTATGAAACCGTAATCCGTAAAGATGCCTGATCTTCTGATCTGGTTCGTATACTTTTACGAAATGGTTTCTCAATGCGTCTAGACCTTTTGAAACTTTGCAATTAAAAAATCATTCCTAACTTGCCGTCGCGCTGAAATCTGGCTTGTCCAAATTAAATATATCTAAAAAATTTGCAAGCTAAATTGCTAATCTTTAGTGGTTTATTTGAGTATAAATTCTTAATGGTAAAAAAAATCGGTACTAACTTGGTAATCAAAACAAACTTGCATAAATGAATGCAAAATAACTATATGTAAGCCTCAATCATAGACACATCAAATATAAACACATCAAAAAGTAATGGTTGCATTACTTTCTTTTTTGTGGCATCGTAGTGTAATAAAACTAGAATTTCTATAGCCGACAAAACTTTGGATTCAGTATAATCAATCCTAAATTGTTAACATCTAGTGAAACATATATGTAAATATTTGTTAATTTTATTTAATAGTTTTTTAATAGAAAATAAGCAAAGTATCTTAATTTTAGCTTTAGATATTATTTTTATTAGCACTGCCATCCATTCAAATATTTTGTACTTTATTATCATTTTGACATGAGATTTACAATTATAAATAATAATATGCACTCAATTTTCTTTATTTATAGGCGATGGGAAAATAGTTGCATTACATTTTTTTGGTCTTATATAATATGTAAACTTGTAACAATATTGCATCAAGAGAACATTTCACATCAAAATGACTAACATGCATGGTAGATCAAAACTGATAAAAAAATGTTAGAAATGGAAGATTAATATGTCATAAAATGGAAGTTCGAAAAAATTAATATCGGAATTTAAAAGCGAGATAATAGGGAGGAGTACATTAGAAAAACAATTTTAGTGCTTATGGAGGCTATTCCCCGCATATTGTTTAAAGTTAAAACTAAAAAAGAAAAGCATTGTCTAGCTAGACGTACCATTTATTGCGGAATACCCTTTACATAAAATTACAAAATTGTGCAAGAGGAATATTACCCCCAGAATTAAACCAGAGAAAAAGAAGATAAAAATTAGGGAAAAGAAAGAGAACATGTGAACATGTGAGAGACCATGTTATGTCACTGGTGGAGATTCTGAAGGATTGCCTGTCCTGGAGATAGTTTGTGTAAAGTACATAGTTTTATTCAGAAGAGGACAAATTAAATCTGGCTAAGCATCAAATTTGAAAAAGTCAACACATTTCTTTCTCCTCTTCTCTCCTTTAAATTTGCAAGTTGCAACTTGATATCAATGGAGTCCGCATCCGCTATCGCTATTATAAAGGTGAATCACAAAATTAGAGTCTTAAAGAATTATCACTAATTTCTCATACAATCTTTTAAATTTTTAGAGCACCATCTTGATCTTAAAACTTTAGTTTATATCAAAGTTGTCTTATTGGTTTTAAGAAAAGCTGGCTTTCTTCCCTCTCTCGCCTGCCTTGTCTAGCATGTAAAGATGGATACGTCATAATCAATTTTTGACGTCAAATTCAGCACTAATTGCAAATACTATCAATCTGTCATTAGAGTTGCATAAATAACACAGATGATGTAGATGGAAATATTGTTATTTGTAATATCATGCATCGATTAAATTAATTAAGAATAATTACATTCAGTCTTACAAATTTTAATTAATATTTTCAAGACATAGATGCTTATGTAAATTTTTATCTAATATGTTCTTTAGTAATATTATTAGGACCAGTTTGCTATAAAATAAAATAAAACAATTCAAATAACTATTTTGATTGTTTTAAGAAAAACAATTACCTATATGATTTAAAATGTCTTATCTTACTCATATAATAATTGACATCAATGATGATAACATCTCTTATCATCATTTTCGTAACAGGGGATGCGAGCATTTGAAGATCCATCAATATATACCTTGCAAAACAAATTGCAATATATCTGTGGACTCTCTTTCACTTTTTCCAATTTCATTTGGCAACCACGAAGTGTGCTTTACTTCAATGACAAAACAGAACACAAAAAAAAGAAAAAAAAAAAGAAAGAAAGGATCGTCAAATTACAGAGTAAGCGAGTATCTGAGATAGTTGATTTCACTGAACATGTTCGTCTCTTTTTCCTTTTCTTTAAAATTTTTTCATACCGCTAAAGTTATTCTGATTGAGGAATCTAAAGACGTCACACTTTAAAATAGTTTAGAATACATGATTAAAGGTAGGTTGTCTTGCATAACGGTACAACATGATACATTCAAAAAAAGATTCACCCGGGTTTCTAAATTGCTTTAGTATGCAATTCTGGACAATATTTTTCTAATAAATTCGGTATTAGTTTTCAATGCCCAACGTTCAAATCAATTAAGAATGCTTACTGTAATCTTTTAATTAGTTAAGCTTAAATATCCACAAGAAGTTAGCACCTACGTACGCTGACTTTTTTTTTTTTTTTTTGAATTTCCTTGTCATATGTCATTTTTCTCTTTTTGTTAGGAATTTGCATGTTTTTCCCCTCAAAACTTCTTATGGGTCTTTTTTCTTAGAATTTTTTTGGACTTTGAGTGAATATTGTTTTTTTGATAACCTGAAAGGTTGAAATTCCTTTATAAAATGAAGGAAGGTTTCAAGCATTTATATTATTTCAGGGTACTATTGATTTAATTTTTCCATTTAAAATTTTTCCCCTTGGTCAGAGGTCAAACTCAATTACTAGGAACTCAGTTATAAAAAAATAGGGCAACAATAAAAAATATATTGTATAAAAGATTATAATCTTTTGAATAATTGAATTATAAGACTAGTTTTTAAAAAATTTTAATCATTTGAAAAAGAAAATATACTTTTTTTTTTTGTTGGATCATCACGAATTCTCCAGCCACAGGGTGGCTCCGTCCCCTTGCGAAAAGTTACACTAAAATATATTTTCTTGCCATCACCTGAGCACTTCCTGCCCTCTTTCAAGATCTCGGAAAAAGAACTCCCCATATAGATGTATACTAGAGGAAAAGGACAAGCATATATGATTAGATCAAGAGATCAGGCTTTTTGAGGGGATTTCGACTATTATTTCCATCTGATTTGGGCACTGGACCTAGGACGGCATGTGTCTTTTTTTTTTTTTTTTCTTTATGATGTTGGAACATGTATTTAATATTTTCTTTTTCTTTTTCTTCATTGATTTACAACTGAGAAGGCTTATTTAAAAGCTGCAAATGCTATTTAAGAAAACCAACAATTAATGAATAATTAATCAAACGATTTTTATTTAATAAAAAATTATTTAAAATTAAAAATAAATTACACAATCGCTATTATCCAAGTTAAAATCCAATTAACCACTGAAAATCGATTCCATAGCGCGCAGAACGTGGTACCAGACTTTAGTTGCCGGAACGGAATTTGAAGTCTTAGTACATGTGACAGCGTATTATCTCCTCTTTATTTAACACATCTAATCACAACAGACATTAATTTATAAATGCATGTATATGGCCCCGCCCGAGATGACTGCCCATAAGCTAAAGTTAGAGATATAGAGACAAAACAACAGTTAGATTAGATTAAACAACCACCCTCTTTTCCTTGGAATTAACAATTAAATATGAAACCACCACTCCCTGTCCAACTAACCTAATATCTCTCTCTCTCTCCCTCCCTTATCCTTTTTTTCTTTTTCAAACTAACAAGTGGTTTTCGACGATGTCTTCTGTGATTGATAAGTATTGAGATCAGAATTTCTTTTTAAAAAGTTTGACAGAGGTTGTATAAAACCCACAGATGAGGCTTTTTAGATATATCTATTTTTTTTCGAAGGTTGATAAGGGATGGTTTTAAATGTAGTCAAATCCCAGTATTTCGTTGAGATGTGTTAGTCTGTTAAAGATATGATTGTATTAGAGTTATATATAGTTAGGTAGAAGATGATTGAGGTTGTACAGTATCGGAAATGGTTAGCAATTTATTTGAGAGAAGACAGAGTATATGTAGTTAGTCGGAGATAAATAGATAGGAGAAGTTATTATTGTCTTTTAGAATTGGTCTATAAATAAATCTAGCGTACTTGTAATCAATTATCATAATTCACCACAAATTTTATTTCCCGTTGAGATGACACGACAAATACAAGAAATAATTATTATGTTTTATGTTTCCTCAATTCTTCTCTCTTGGAGATCTTTCAAGAAAAAAAATTTGGGCTAATTTTCTCGAAAAAGAAAATTAAAAAATAATTGTGAATTGTACAACACTCGAGTGTTACTACGCAATAGTAAGTGTGCACTTTATGTTTGGACAATGACTCAATGAGTATGGAAGTTTAAATTAGCGTGTGTTATGCAATAATATCATGTGTGTATTTTTGTAATAGTCAAGTAAATATTACATGACCAGTGAAGAGCTAATTTCGTAGCTGGAATCGCTAAGTATAATTATACAATTGCTAATACATTTGTGTAAATTTTGGAACAACAAACGCTGTTAATATTATGCTTCTTAGTTAACAAAATGGTAATTTATTATTAATAAATAAGTGGATGGAAAATTAAATGAAAATGATGATGGTTGACTTTTAGATGCGCTGATCGGAAATTTATGAAAAAGAACATATAGGGGTTGGTATAGGTAGACATCAAACGGATGCTCAAATAGGATCTTACCTCTCTTTAAATGACATTATATTTGTGGGGTCTTTTCCTTGTATGAGATGGACGGCTAGATAAAACCAAGCACGAGTTTTAAATTTCCGGAGGAAATGCAACATGACACGGTAAGATAATTGCTAGTTTTTGTCTCGTTAACGACAATCAAGCCTTGGATCCAGTCACCCAAGTCTCTTGATGCGGTCTGTTACCTATACTTACCTAATTTAGTTTGGTACAAGTGCAATGCTAACCTAACAACATTTAAATGTAAAGTGATGAAGAAAATAAGATGCCATGTGAACGTAAAGTCCATTATAAATGAACAGTTACTTCGCCATTTTTTAGTGGAACATGTTTATATCTCGTCCGAAGAGAACAAGGATAAAATGTATTGCATACTGGGTTATGACTAAATAAATGCTCTTTGATTAAAAAATATGCCTTTATGTGTATTTCGTATTATGTTTGTTTATATCAACTGTCTAAATTAATTGTAAGATTCTATTTTTTTTTTTTTGATAAACTTGGGTTATGTTATTTTCTTTTAAATAGTTTCATGTGAATTTCTCAAATTTTGAATGCACGATCTCCCCTTAAGACATTTTTAGACTTATTCTCATTAACTAGGAGATTTAAATCGATGATGAGTTGGTAACCAACATTTGAATCTGATCGGTATAGGCTAACAACGGAATAGTACCGAATTGGTTCTGTTCCTTCTGATAGGATTTTAAACGCAACACATGGAAAACAATCCGAGCGACTATATAAATATTCTTGAATAAGTTCAGCTAAACATGCCAAACTATGTTACCCAGTACGTGGAAACATCAGCCGTACCTGTACCGGATACGAACTGGATACTGGTACCGTATCCGGTACGTACCGTCAACGGTCAACGGTCAACGTGTTGATATTAGTATTTATGTCATTTATTTGTGTAAATTCCAAGTTTATGCCATTTATTTGTGCAAACTCTAAGTCTTAGTTAAACAAAATTATGTTATACACATTATATTTTGTAATATAAATATAGATCAATAACATATTCAAATAATATATATATATATCTTCGTACTCGTATCGGAAATTTTTGAAAATTTTCGTACCACCGTACCCGAATCGTACCGAGTACCGTACTCGTACCGTACCCATGCAACATAGATGCCAAACCAACTTAGTTTTCGTTTCATTCAAAATTCGGGCAGCTAAGTACTAATCTAACATGATTAATTTTTAAATTTTATTTGGACTCGGAGAGAAAACTAGTCAGAATCAAAGACAACATTGCCAATATCTTATTCGTAAAATCTCCTCTACCTTTCCGATCAGCTGTAAGTCCCATATTGGTTAGTAAAAACTAAAAAGCATATGTAATACCTTCGCTGTATTTCCCAAAACTGGATTGTAATCAACATATGACATAAAAACAGCTCCAGTATGAGTTACAAAAAGTTGCTGTTTGGTCGATGTGTAATGGCCTAATGGGTAAGATTGCAAATTTCTTCAAATTAAGATTCGTACCAATAGTTATTCTATTCAAATTGAATTAAATTTTGGTCCCTAGAAAAAAAAAAAAAGGTAGAGTGAATCCAATATTTAGAACAATTCTCATTAGACAAACCTACCAGACCAGTTGCTATTTGCAAATGCGATGATAAGTTGCAGGGTACAACATTCAAAATTTTGATAAATAGAAAGATAACGGAGCCTGAATGGATATTAGACCAAAGTAGCGAACAAAATTTATGTATCGATTCTATCAATTAAAGGCGCTAGACCAAATGAACCAATAAGAGATGATACCATCCCTATATTTTCTCTTGCTCAAACACGGGACATAATCACAGTTTCCTCTCTACCAAACACAAGGAAAAAGAAAAATTCAAAGCATCGAACAAAAATATTAAAAGAAGGAAATGATCCTTCATTATTATTATAAACAAATATAAAGAAGAGGGGGAAACAAAAAGAAACTATGGGGACAACCTTTCGATCAGCCATGCTTGCTTTCCTTCAACCTCTCTTACTGTGTATTGCAAACTGCCAAATAAATTAAAATATAAAAATATTAGGATTGTAAAAGTATATTGGATTGTATAGTTCATATGCTAATATCATACAATAGTTGGTTCTTTTCGTTATACAACAGGGTTTTAAAAGTGCCGACTAATTGCGGAACGGCAGCGAGATTTATTTGGGGACCTCCATTGAACCCTGTGGTTTGAATGCAATAAAATATGTTTCTAGTATCAACCATGCCACACACTAAGGCTGTGCTCCAGACTATTTTAGTAATGGAATTGAATGGAAGGGAAGGATTGGGAGTGGAATGGAAACTCTTACACCCCAATTTTGGGGGGACAAAATCTATTCATTTGAAGGTTTGAAGAGGTGAAATATTTCCATTCCATTCCATTATAAACTCTAATGGAGCAAGTAACTAACAATGTTTTCTTTCCTTTACATTCCCTTCCTTTTTTGTGTCCTGGAGCAGACCCTAAAGAGTGGTAGATATTTATGTGCATGATTATCTCACATGTTAAATTTTCAACAACTAAATTAGGTGTTGCATGGAATCAGTTGATTCGTTGTAAAATTCCAACCAATTTGATGAATACCAAAGAAACTGACAGAGCAAGACACCCCTGGTACCAGTCCAGTATAAGGATGGGTGATGCAGTTACAAGTATGTTGTTTAAAAAAAAATAAAAATAAAAAAATAATGTAATGGTGTATTATCTGACTCTTTGGTACCAGAAGATCTGGCACGGTGTTGGTTGATTTTCTTGTTTCAGTTCTAATTTGTGAGTTTTGTGAAAAAAAGGTAATACTGGGTAATGGATATTGTTACTGAGGTCGAACCATTCTCTTGCATTCTTTCACAGCCATAAAGCTGAGAAAGGCTGTAAGGGTTGTATTTTCATTCTTGCAGATTGCAATGCTGTTGAGGAAACTGAATACTGTAATTTCAAGGTGGTTTTCAATCAACTAAAAGAAATGATTATTTGTACAAAGGACCATACCGGTCATGAAGCCGGGATGGTTGACCTTGCCAGAACTCAAACAATGTTGGTGTCAATCTGTAGCCTCCCCAATACTCCGGTTTAGGGATCTCAGTTCTGTTTAATCACGAAGAGTCAATAAGTTTGTGTTTTCTCTCTTTGTGTGTGTGTGTGTAGATGGGTGCTTGGGATTGAGGGAGGGAGGAAGGGGGGAAAGAGAGAGAGAGAGAGAGAGAGAGAGAGAGATGGCAGGTACCCATCACAGTATTTCTGTTCCAATTCCTTGTAGGCATTGTATATCGCAGTCCTATCAGGTAATACTGTACTCTGCACGAGTAAAAAAATTGTATAAAGGCAAGGTTACTTCTATTTTCTACCAAATGATCATAGCCTGGACAAAGAACATGGGAAATGAAGGACCTGCTTGCTCACTATAGCACCCAGCTGGCTCCCTCTTGGGCGGCTGTGAAAATATTTTTCAGATTCTTCCTCAGAGACCTTTGTAACAGTCCCTTCAATTCTTACCTACATGAAATAGATGAAATTATAAAATTATGATGAATAGAACAATGGACTGTCATAAGCAGAATAAAATAAGAATGTTTGCTCAGTTTGAAGTACACTTCTCTTGCAAAATAAAAGGTCCTGCTATTTTTATTTATGTTGTGCAGTACAAACATTTTCTAAAGGAAGATGCATTCAAATATCAAGAGTATTTATGCTTTGTCAGATGCCATTTTTCATATAAAAATTTTTACATGATGACAAGGAAAAAATGACCTCACGGTTAAGCTCATTCCAATGGAAAAGAAGGGATGCATGGGGATTCTCTGACAACTCATGGGCCTTTCTGCTACCATAGTTTGTATACCTACAGCAATCAGACAAACCATATAACTTAAGAGAAATTTAAACTAAACTATAAATAAATAAAAAAAATTGTGAAATATGTGTCACACACCATACAAATCCCTGCTTATCAAATCCTTTTAGCAAGACTATTCTTGACGAACTGCAAAGGCGAGAAACAAAATAAGGTGATAAACATTACAAACATAAAATGGAAAGTGCAATACTCACACCCCTAAACTAAAACATCTTCCCTACACCTTAGAGGGTACGAGATATGCCCTACCTTCTCATGTTCTTCAAATATTTCCCATATACACAGATAATTGTGCTCTGTATCTAAAACCTTCTCTCAAGCTTGATAGAATTAATCAATAAATTTCAATAAATATTACTTAGAGAGGGCTTTCATAATTATACACTATATTTCTCGTCTTAAAGGTTCACAAAAGAAGTTTCACTCGTATCAATTAAAGGAGCAGGTTAGTGTGTATAATCATACGGTTTCCCATCTTTCCCAACAGTTGATAAAGCCATGGCATTAGGCTCTCGCAAACCAGCAGCAAGCGCTTCATCAAACCATATTTTAAACTACAAAAACAACCAATTATAAATTGAAATTTCAGTCTTTTATTGAGAAAACCACTAATATAGGATCTATCAGCAGAAAGTTCAATTAACAATGCATTAGTAAAACAAAACTGACAATCAAAATCCAACAGCAATTGCAACAATATTTTCTCACCGTATATTCTTTTTTTTTTACTAAAGATCTCCTTTTTTTAGCAAACTAGTGCCTTATTTGCTTGCGTAAAAAAAATACTCTTTGATTGAGAAACATCTTCTAATTTCTTCTGTTGGTGCAATTTGTCTCAGTGGAATTTTTAGCAGGTTAAAATGGAAAGGGAAGGAAAGATACAAGACCTGATCAAATGGGTCTGCAGATACTTTACTTTCTATTAATTCAGGCGACACATAGTTCTCTCTTAAAGCAGATATATCAACTGAAGGCGGTTTCCCAATTCGTACACACATAGAGCTACCAGGATATGGCGGGATCTTGAGATTGAATTGTTTCACTATGGCTGGTGGTACAAACCTACCCCCTAGAAAGTGGTGGGGCCCGGTAAATTTCTTTGCACAAAGTTTCGGAGCGGTTAATGATACCTGAAATATGTCAAAAATCTAATTTTAAATACTTCAGCAGTTTCACAACCTGTAAAAGTGGCAGTTTTTCATCATGGTCTGTATGTAAAATGATATCAGTAAGATACTAACCAGCATGTGAGGTCTGATGCCTCGCACATCAGTATCTTCTTGAGCAGGGTCACCTAGTTCAACATCCCATCCAGAGGGAATATCTATAGAAACGACCTTTGTTTCCTTCTTGTGTTGTATATTGGCACAAGTTAAAGCACTGACAGCCCTGATTAGATATGCAAATGGTTCTCTTGGTGTTCCTGTGGCAAATGAGGAGAGATTTAACCACATGTAGACAAAAAGAAAGCCCAATTTAAAATCATTTTCAATATTAAATTATTCTGCATACCATGAAATGAGAAACCAAACATAGCATCAACAACAAGATCATATTCATCTGAGAGCATAGGAGGCAACTCTTCCTCGCTTACAAATGAAATTTCAAGCGATTTCAGCTACACAGGATTACATTGGGATTAGAAATAATATTTTTGAGACAAAAATGGAGGTCAAACCTCACAACTTTAATATACACAAATCTAGCCATATTAAAACTAAATTTTTATGAGAAAAAAATGATATCGAAATACAAGCTCATTTATATGTACCTGTGTAACAAGACCAGAAAAGAGTCGGCTTGAACTACGTTTTGGGTAACAAATTACAGGTTGATACCCAAAATGGTACAGGTGACGAGCTGCTACCAGACCATCCCCACCATTATTTCCTGGGCCACATATAACAAGCACCTTTCTGTTTTCACTTGGCTTATAAACCTGTATAAAAGGAACCTCATCTTCAAATCAGAGTTATATATTCAGTATGGACTTAACTATCCTTTTGATGATCCCATTAATTTTGATACGGTATAATGTCTGCTTACTAAAGCTATTCAAATGTATGATTCTCTAAGCCAGACAAAACAATACATTATACATCCCCTCTACTTCAAAAAGTTTGAATTATACCATAGCTTAAAAACATGTATTGAAACAGAAAAAACCGAACCTCAGCTATTGCGGCAGCGACACTCAATCCAGCAAGTTCCTAGGATAATAAGATTAGATAACAAACATTTTAGACGAATACAGATAACCCAATTGAGCAGCAGTGAACATAATGCTGATTTGTACATTAACAAAGCATCATGAAGATTGTTATACATGTAATAGAGAATCAAGTAAGAACAGTACAAATAACAAAATAGAGAGTTACGGACCATCAATTGATCGACACTGAAGCCCAGTGGGCCCATGAGAATCTCATCGATCTCTTTGGCGGCCTGTTGGCCGATATACGACACATCAATTTGGTCCATTCGGGAAGAAGAATATACGCCTCGACGACTGGAGAGGAAAGGAGACGAGAAGCGAATGGGCGAAGCGTCTGGTTTGACTGGAGAGGAGAGAAGGAGAGAGGCACTGGAGAAGGAGTACGAGGAGATTATGAATTGGAGGTGGGATTGGGAACAAGAGTTGGTTTTTGAGAGAGAGGAAGGAGAAGTGAAGAGGAGTCTGGAGAGGAAGCGGGTGGAGGGCATCGTACGAGCAGCTCTTGACCTCACTGCTTGCATATTTCTTTTCTTATTTTTTTATGACGCTATCTTTGCTTTTTTTATTTTATTTAATTTTTTTATTATGGGCCGAGTGTGTGGATGATTATTGGGCTTGAATAGGACATTTTGGGCCCCTTTATATTGTTATTGGGCTTCCAAAGTGAGCTTGGATTGTCTTTGGGTTGTATTTGTTTACCATTTGTTATATGATGTTTCTTTCTTTTCGATCCTGTCCAATATGTTGGAGAAATGAAATAGTGTTTATGTATGTATTTATACAGTGTAATAAAATATAATGAAATAGTGCTTGTATGTTCTCGCAAATTCCTTATCATGCTCTGATTATATATTTAACGGATCGACTATTTTTTGTGATAATATATATTTTTCTATCTGATTACCAAACAATGATAGGTCTCTGTTTTGTTTTCTACTAATTCACTGAATGAAAAATAATAGGCAATAGTTTTATTTATTATTTGGTTAGTTACGCAATGGTCAAATCAACCTTATGTAATAATAACACGACTTTTGAAAAATTTCTTGTAATTAAATATCTAATTTCAAAATAAGTTGAAAGGCTTATTTCCTATTTCTATCTTCGAAACAGCAAAAAGTCTTTTAAATTGTCTTAGGTCTAAATCTCAGCATGTACAATATAGTAGAACATACATTTCTTCACAATATATAAAAATAAGTATTTCTATTTCTCCATAGACATGTGCTGCATGGATCAGCATCAGTTGAGCTACTAACGGTTTCTAAAAACTTGCTAATGGCAGAGTTTGCTAGCCAGTAAATATTTTATAGATTATTACATATGATAAAGTTAGCCAGCCAAATTAATGTGCTTTGGTTATTTATTGCACAAGATATTGCCCCGGCCCCGATCGTACAAAACTGGAATTATATATTAGCATAAAAAAGGATGGTTCATTGAAAAGAAACCTGCTTATGTCTGTATTGTTTTAGTTATAACCTTTCAAATTCGATAGAACATTTTAGTATGTAATAAAAGGATTGCTTTCCCTAACAGTCGGGGCAGCTTATAGGCCGTCATTTAAGTTCTAGAGATTTGAGAACCAAACAGTACTAGTCTGACTTTTTGGAAGAGAAACTTTTTGTATTACTATGGGTTATTTTTATATTGCGCAATTCATGCAAATCATATGGTCAGAATTCATCCCAATACATAATTAAGTTGCACTGCAAATTGACCAGCATTTAGATCCTCGCTCTTAGATTCCTATACTATCTTTTGTTGATTCTCTACAAAACATACAAGATACAATTACTACATATGTCTAATATGATCTAGCACCTAAAAAATTTATGGGAAGTAATTCAGTGTTGGCATGTATTAATAGTTTAATACAGTATTCTTTTATCAGCTTTTCTTATTTTATCTGTCATTATTTAGAGCGAACTTCCAAACAAGAATAAACTTCATCTAACACAAATAGTAAAACACCTTGAAAGACAAAACAAGTGCAACTTATTATTATTATTTTCATTATGTTATGACCGATGTAATAATTATTATGCATCATTTGTACTTGCAATGTATATATAATTTTTTCATTAAATTTTGACTTATAATTTGCACTATATGATTGTCGTTTAACACATCAGCATCATATTCTTGTCTCTATTCACAATGCACTAATTCTTTCCCCAACGTGCTCCACGGTAGTTGGTCCATGGAATCTTCGCGTTCCAGTTTTGACCAAAATAAATGAACAAATAAAGAGGCACTCTGTCACTTAGTTGAATCAGTTTGTATGGTCAAATACGAACAGCCAGTTGAGACTTGAGACCACTTTGAATTTGCTACGAACAATCCCATAATTATTTTATTTTTGCTACAAGTTTGTACGTGCAATATATCTAGCAATCTGCACGATTTTACACGTTGCATGACGCTTTAAAGAACGACATATCAAAATTCTTTCACATTTTTTTATACATAAAATTTTTTTTGATGCTCCGACAAGGGAGGGGGAAGAGAGGCGGAGGGGGTGTGCGGGCATACAGTGTAAATATATTTATTATATTTATTAGATGTGTTTGGCCTATCTTTGTGGAGACGTGTGCATATCTGGTCCGAAATCTTCTAGATTCGGTCCAGATTGTTAGCTGGAGATTTTATTTTATTTCCTATTTTTTGTCTCTATGAAAAAAGAATATTATGGCTACCTATATTTCTATAAAGGAGTCATATTTTTCATAATTATTTTTCTCTTCTTCTCTCTTCTTCTTTTCTCCATTGATGTACTAAACTTATTGAAAAAAGAAATAAAAAAGAGTGGTGTGTGTGAGTCGTGGACGTAGGTATACGTTGTACCGAACCACGTAAAAATTCTTGTGTCTCTCGTGTTGTTTGGTTTCTTTACAATCTTAATATTGAAAATTCAAGTTACTAAAATCCAATTGAAATCCAGTCTCAATGACTCGGCCTACCTATACTCTAATTCTGTTCAGTCCCGTGGGGAGTATATTTTTCAATTGGGTCATGTTAAATAAACTCTCTATAAATTTTTTTATGAAAATGTAAAAAATAAATTTAGAGACATAAAAATTTATTAAATTAATATAGAATCTATATATTGACCCCTCCTGACCTAATTAATATATATATGTTCACTATGTACTGTGTTTCGATTGAGATTTATATGCTAATTAATTTCACAATTTATTGTTTCATATACGTACACTGTAAACATATCATAATCTAGTGCCAATTTATATTACATTATTAATATATATATATATATATGTATGTATCTTTTACCATATAGGGATCATGATCGGGTAACTTTGGAGCTAGAAGCTGGATTGTTCAGTCCAGTGATTTCGCTCTATTCCGCCAATCAAGTGGTCCTTAGTTCGATTTATGGAAAAAATATTTATTTTCAATTTTCTTATTCCAAACTCGTTGGTGAAACCAATCTTCAAAAAACAACTTCGGAGCTAGCACACCAGCCAATCAAAAGAAATAAAAACAAAAACGTTACTGTTCTAAAACTTGAGTTCCAATTATGAACTGTCACGTGTAAATTCTGTTCTTTCTCTCCAAGTTATATGATGACATGAATGAATGATTCAGATACAGTACTGCACATAAATGCAGGTTGGCAGAGAACATACATTGCCTAGCCTATACTATATAATGAATGTCAAAATTAATTTTACCCTCCCTCCTCAAAGGAAACAGTGCATCTATCACCTAGAAATGTCTGTGGGGCTATCACTAGAAATGAAGTGGACCCAACCTACAGTTTGTAGGGATGTTGTGGACCATGATAGACCACGCACTGCCATTTCCGTATACTTGTACATGTGGTGTGTGGTGTGTGGGCTCTCTTTGTTCCCGAATGCTCTTATCTGTTTCACAAATCACAACCTAGAATTTCTTTTTTTTTTTAATTTAAGTTTAGAAAAAAAAGGAGAAGGAGATACATTTGATGCAGACCCTATAAAAAGTGCTTCCAATTGATCAGTAATAAACTTTCACTTAAAAAAATTAATAATAAACTAAATAAACAAATATTGGTTTAAGAAACTATATATGAAGTAAAAAGAAGGCATTAATAATAGTATATTATGTAAAACAAGAGTACAAGAGCCTCCATTTTTATGGTGTCTTCTCAGTCAATATCTTTGTTTTAAGGCTTTCTTATAACCCAAAAAAAAAAAAAAAAATTGCAAGACTTCAAGTTTTCGCAGGGATTACTAGTTAGTAGTTACCTATAACCTGACACGATGCTTCTAGATGGAAAAGATGAAGTCTCACCCAAACTCATCATCTCGATCGATATATATATACCTCTGAACCCAGCTCTATATATCATGTATAAATTACTCGGGCCTACCGGCCTTTTCCCTTTCAAAAAAAAAAAAAAGAAAATGTATAAATTACTTGTATTAATAAGTGAGCAATGATCAGACTCCTCGATCTAATTTTTTTTTAAAAAAAAATAAATGTAATCTATACTACGCGCGTATCGTACTGGTCTATATTTTAATATCTAGCTAGAATATAATATCAAATGAAACTCAATTAATTTTCAAATTTAATATGCAACTAATTAATAGAGTTTAGCTACGGTGAGTCGCGGCTCACGTACCCTCCGGTAAGTCGCGATCAAAACTCCTAGATCTAGTTCAAAATGACCGATCCAAACCGTCCAATACGATCTCCCTATTGAAATCTCAATGCAAACCAAATTTTTTTCATTTTTTTTGAAATTTTTAATTATTTTTTTCGGATTTTTGAATGGTTAAGAACTAATTAGATTAACGATTTTTTAAAATTTCAAAAAAAAAACTTAAAAATTTTGAAAATATGAAAAATTTGGTTTGCATTGAGATTTCAATAGGGAGATCGTATTGGACGGTTTGGATCGGTCATTTTGAACTAGATCTAGGAATTTTGATCGCGACTCACCGGCGGGTCCGTGAGTCGCGACTCACCGTAGCTAAACTCCTAATTAATATATATGTTAACATATGTTCGTATCTTTATTTATTTTATTTATTGTAGTTTCTTTCTTCAAAAAAATATTAATTACTTTTGCGGAGATATATGCTTCCTAATTACAGCCATGTGGAAGCATTACATTTTGCTACTAGGCTAGCTAGCATCAAGTGACTAGCACTTTTTTTTTTTTGTTTCGGTTGTCAGGTGACAAAAACATGACAATATCCCACTTGCTTAGCATTTTGTATATGTCGTCTATTACTACATATGACAATCCATACCAAGTTCTAAAACAAAATAAATAGAAACTTCATGGCACTAAATTAATAGACTATATAACAATTTTCCTAACGGTAGATCAGATACACGCCTCATTTAAAGCCGAAGTACATAAGATCGCCAAAGCTGATATTTACATGCCACATACCAATACAAACTTAGCGACAAGTTGTGTACTCCACATTTGTCGTTTATCAAGCAGCGCATCTACCTCTATCACCACACCAACCAAAAAAAAGAAAAAGAAAAAATATACGAAATAAAAATCCCTCCAGATGATAACACTCTTGCTAAATTAAGCTTACATACATATAAATTTAGCACATAGATAGACTTTTTTGAAGGTTAGCACATAGATAGACTTAACTAGAGACCTCTTCTAAGAGCTTGTATCGTCTAACCTTTCCTCTAAACGGATGCTTTCCTTTGCTTATAGTACTAGGAGAAACCTCCTCCGTTCTCATTTTATCTGTCATGTCAGAGACAGATCGATTCAACAATTTTTGCTTCTTTATTGGGTTATTCAATTGTGACGAAAATGTCCTCTGGTGCAGCTTTACTCCAGCTCCATTCATCACACTGTTAGAATAATTACTTGAAGAAGATTGTAAGTTGGCTTGATCTTTATTTGACTCCTCTTTATCTAAGGATTTCGTTGTTTCCTCTCTTAAGCACCAATTACATGCACGGTGTGACTCAGTTTTCAGGTATAGATCACTACAGTATCTGGTTTCAAGTGTAATTTAGGTCAGAACAATCAGTAAATATAACCTATCTATAGGAAATGCTGGGATAGCATATCTATGTAGATATAGAAAGTGTAACTGCTTCTGTCTAAGGTTCTAACAGTTGTTTGTGCAAATTTGTATAACAGCTTGATGTAGTACATCACATGTATGGGAGTCAGGAGACTTTATGTACCATGTAAATTGAATTTTCATCTGTCTAGCTCTTTCACGTTTAGTTAGAATTCTGAAACAGTTTACTTATCTTAATAAATGTTATGGAAGATTACTCAGACAAACTATAAGCAGTGACACATGTACAGTACTTACAAAAGGCCGAAAAAACAAAAATAAATGTTCAGGACAGTAAAATGACAAAAAAAGTAACATTTATCTTTACTTAGCTAGCTTAAACATGTTCAGGTATACACCTAGCTAGCTAACATATGCGTGCAAACATGATAATTCAAGTTTAACTTAATCGAATATCTACATAAAATTTAGACAATAATTAAGGTTGTGTGAAATTTAATTCAACATCTACTGTATTCGGATAACAAGGTAATTAAAGAAGATGAACAAATAATTTTATCATGAAAGAACTAATTAAGGCCAAAGACACTATATATTGGTATTTCTGTATATAGAAAACCAATGGATTCATAAAACATGACAAGCTAGCTATTCAACAGTCACTCAATGCTAATGGTCACCGAGTATCCAGTTGTTATATAAACTTGATGCTGTTGGCTTGGGAAAAAATATACGAAACTTTGTTTACCAAATAAATTAACCAATATTTTATGGAGAATATGTATATGTAAATAATTACCTGAGTAAATAAAATCTCACTATATTTACGTTGTAACTAGAATGGCAAAACAAGATGTGAATATCGAAAAAGTAGCATAGCATATGCATGGACCCCTTTGAAAGATGGAAGGAGGATTGATGCCTTGATGGGATCCCACTTAGATAGAACGTGTACCATATTGTACAAACATTTGACTCTTTGCTTTGCTCGTAATGCAAGTCACATGAAATCTTCCAGATAGTAAACTATAGATGATAGAAACATCATCAGTCTTGGGTTTTTGCTAGATTATATGGTAATCTATTATCTTAATTTATTTTATTTTTTTGGTGGTTATAGAAGAGGTAACAGAATAGTAAAATCTTATTATTTCACTACAAGAGTTTAAAAATGGAGGAGCTGTTTGCTACATTCCTTGCAATGGTTGTATCATATTGTTGTCTTGACTTGGGAGTAGAAAATTGTTTAATGGAATAGCTAGTTCCCAAAAATGGAGATAAGAGAAAAGGTGCAACTAATCTAGGTCTTAGATCTGGGATACACAAATCTTGGGACTCACTCAGTTTCAGATTCACTAAAAGATAATTTGGATCAGAAGAATAAGATTAATGTTGAGATTGACAGCAAGAAATCTGAATCTGAAGTGTTCTCTGGATGGGAGTTATGAATGAATGCTGATGAGAATAATACAAATTAACATCTGATCATTATTCATTGAAGAAAAAGAAAAATGATTAGATAAGAAAATAACTTATTCAGATAACTCAAAACCCACACGCAATACTAAAGAACAAGTTAAACAATAATTGCGAACAAACCTATAACATTGGCGTGGAATTCATGGAATAATACCAAACTAATGTTTAACTAATTTACAAAATAAACTAAGAAAGAGAGAAATTATGATACTGATCATGAAAGCAAAGCATTGGTAGGGCCGATATATAAAGAATGAGATAGCATAGAGAAGTATTAACAAGAGGAAACTATAGATTAGGATTTAAAGAAGAGAACTTACGTGTGTTGTGAGCGGAATAAACAAGCTTTGCACCGGAATAACTCGTCTTGTAACCCCTGATCGCCGCACATGCAACACACCAGGGGTTGTGCACCGCCTTTGCTTCCCATCTCATCAATTCAGACTTCACAGAGAGATCAAAGAGAGAGATATAATGAGAGAAAGAAAGGAAGAGGAAGACTCAAATCAAATCTAATCGACGTCTTAGTCTCTCACTTGTTGGTTTCTGGATCTTTCAGAGAGCGAGAGGAAGAGAGAGAGAAGGAGAGATCAGAGATTGGCGAAGGGAGACAGAGAAAGGGAATTAGTCGGAAATCAAGGGTTGGGTTATCATAAAGGTCTCTTTTAGTGGCAGTGTCGTAAATTTTAGAGAAATGGAGGCGGGTTTGGAAAGGAGGAAATAATTAAAAGGTGGTGGGGCGTCGGCCTCGTTGGGCACGGTCAGAGCTCCTCTGTGGTACGAGGAGGTAGATGGGAATCCAGATCCTGTGTCGCGCGGCACGCGTACAGCGCGGTCTGTGGGCCGTCTGATCTGAATCTGATGGCTATGGGGGTCCCGTGAATAATACCAGATTGATAGGCCCGAAAAAAATGAACCGCCCGATCAAAATCGAACGGCTCGTGGAGATGCGCTCCACGCGTGCCGCGCGACACAGGAACGGGGTCCGGTAGATGGCTCCTATTTAACCCTGGACCAGTGGCTCTTTCGTGATTAAACTGTCTTTTCAGTGCCTTTTTGGACGGTGCAAAGGAGTGGTGTTTGACAACCGACAAGATTACTAAAGATTATCTGCATCCTATTTAAAAGTAACTCATTGTGTGGTAACTTACTGACATGAATCTAGGTAAGAGGAAGAGTGCGAACTGCTATTGGGTCCAGCGTGGCAGTGATTTGACGCATATTTGGTTGTATACGAGTTTCATAGAGTTATTAGTAGGAAATGAGGTGATTAACTAATAAGCCGGGTCTTTGGAGCGTTTAGCCGGCCATGTATGGTGGTGTAAGATCTTCTGAGGTAATAGTAAAGACACGGAGAATCTCGCTAATTTAATTGCTATTGATATTTTTTACCTTGCTTATGTCATAATTGCTTGTATTTATTGGTCGAGAATATATTTTCATTCTCACAATTTGATGCATTGAAGGATTCAGTGGATAGATCATTGTAATATCCACCAGGTTAATTGTGCATTTACTAACAAATAAATGTAAATATATATATAGTGGACGAACAAATTAAAGTTGTAAAACCCACATAAGAAAGTTAAATTAATTTGGACATCGCATTGTATACATTATTAAATAAAAGAATATAAATATATTTTCGTGAAGATAATAATAAAGGCATAGAGCTGCCTCCAAGTGAAATGCTGGTCGTTAAAAATTAGTTGAAAGGTGGTTGGATTGAACGTGGATCTTTTGCTCCTATAGTGGGATGACAGTTGACACCATAATTATCTAACGTGATTTCACCATTTGATTTAAATCAAACGAACAAGAATATTAATTATTACCTTTCAAGGGATTATTCACAAAAGATATATCTTTTCAACAATATGACTTAAATCCGCAAGCTATAATTGCAATACCATCGCAACATTTTTAGTGATTGATTGAGATCAATAGGTTTACTTACCTATTTGTATTGTTTCATTGACCCCAATATTTAAAAAAAAAATGATGTAGGATTAACAACAATGTCAAGCCTGATAGTAGATTTATGTAGTTATGTCTAAGTAGAATATTTGAATTTATCATATGCATGCCTATTTACAATTTTCTTGTTGTTAGGCTATCATATAGTGAATTAACGTTAACCAAAATTTCTGATTGGAGTTGTCGGCAAATGCTAAACAAAGTGATTACCACATAGTATCCGGATTAGTGGCGCCATAACAACCATAAATTTATAATTATAAATGATGAAATAGTCCTTCTCGACATTTCCAATTTGATATGATCCTCTTCCCTCTGTGATGATTGGATTTGGAAGCACCGTCAGACTTGGACTTTGACCAATACATGGCATATGTTTTTTTTTTAAAAAAAAAATCAATACACGGAATTTGATTCTCTGAAACTATTACAAATTTTGTGATCCGTGTAGTATATATAGCAACGCTAGCATCTCTCCAGAAGCTTCTTAGCACAAGTTTGTCCGCCAAGAAACTTCCCCCTTATAATGATGAAATATAAAAATTCGGGCAGCAATGTCATAAATTTTCACAAAGCACTATTAGAAAAAGAAACAATCGGGTGAAGATCACGTTGATCTTGGCCTAATTAAGTTCTTTATTGTTCTACTTATCATAATTATCTAACGACTCGCGGTCTAAGTTCTTTATCTCAGATCCATACTTGTAGTGTCCTATAATTTAAGTTAAATTACTTCATAATTTATGTAATTACTTTACATTAAGGCTTACTGTATTTTTTCTTAAAATATAAATTAAGTTAAATTAATAATTAAAATCATGTTATATTATGTTAAGATTCAGATTACATTGTCTTGGAATCATGTTTATTTACCTTACAATTAAGGTATCTTTTTCTTATAGTTTGTGTTATATTTCCATTTGATCGTGTTACATTGGTATAGAGCTCAAGTTATTGTTTGGCCTTCATGTTTTATTACCTCAGAAATATACGTGACATAAAATTAGTAGGATCCGGATTAATATGTGCTATGATTCAGTATGTTTGCCTTATTAGTATTCATGTTACATTAGCTCATATTTTGGGTTAATTCGTTTATTATTTAAGAGGAAATATTTAGTCAAAATATTTGATAACAACGATCATATTTTACCTACCACTAAAAAAATTTATACATACAAATCTGCGACTCTGCGTTGACGTTAAAAATGATTTTCAACATAATTTAACCACACGGAAAAATATCTTTCCCTCTAAACAATTTTCAAAGTTCAAAGTTCAAACACAGTTCTGTACACGTAAGAACGGCAGAAATTTATTCACTCATCAGTGGACAGTGTCAAGTCATTTATTAGCCTCATTGTTTTTTTCCTTTTTGTTAGCCGCCCATGAATCGTCACGGCACGTAGAAATTATTTAAGTTTGTTTTTTCAAATGCCTTGTATTTCATATTTTCATTACGCACACAAAGAGCACTATGAACGGTGGGTGAAATATGTTTGCTGTAGACTATTAATTAATTTACATTGTTCAATATCCGTACTTTTCCCCAAAAAGGTGCTATAGGCATATAACCTAGAAAAATTGATTTCTAGTAGGTTTGTTAGAACCTAGTCACGAATTTTTCTTCCCACATTTCTCAATTCTGATTTGGTACACTATGAATTATTATTTAATTTAGAGGAGCTAGGGTTCTAGTGCCAGTTTGGACTTTAATTAGTTATTATTTTCGTACTAATGGAACATAAATTCACCACTAGAATCCATATATATTTATTTATTAGACAGTATATATCTATATTCCAAGTGACAAATCTGCATGCAAAGCCGCTGGTGTTGAGTGCTGACAATTATCTTTATTCACACTTTTCATCTTCTCTCCATTCTTACTTTTAAATTATAAAATAGTATGGCAATGGGGAAAAAAGTTATGCATCTAACGTCTATATTTTTGTATTTTAATTGATGGTTCTAATTTATTCTATAATTCCTCCGGGCATCTATTGCGGTGATTTAATTAGCAGGTTTAGTTAGTTTGAATGTTTATAGCTGAAAAGTTATAAAACAATTTGATGTTTGCCTGATTTTGATTTTACAAACGCCCAGATTTGCTTATGATATAGCACGGCAGATATTGCATTGCTTGCTAAATTTAATAGACAATCGAAAAAGAAAGATATGAATGTGGCAGAGTGAAGCAGCTCATCAACATATTAAAACCTTAATTATGATATTAAAGAAAGAATTGGGAAATGTAGTGTGAATCTCGTTCCTTAAAGAACAGGAACCGCTCAATTTTTTTTTTATAAAGAAAAGACGTGTCAATGGAAAAAAACATATATAAAAGAACATGCAATGTTTGTGCAAATGAGAATCATTCCAAAATGACCTATATTGGTCGGCAATTTTAAGTTATCAATGAAGAGGCATTATATTACTTCAATTTGATTTAAAAAAAGTGATGACAAAAGAAGCTACACGGCTCGTTCCCATATGTAATATAATATTAATGATAAATAAAATTCAAAATTAGCTGGGAACATGTCACATAGCACGGACTGCGTGCAAGATTGGCTAGCAAGTGGTGAGAGTAAACCATTGTCTTTATTAATCCATTATGTTTTTTCTTTATTTTTAAATCTAGTTAAAATTTTGTTTTTGCTATATATAGCTAGAGAGCGAGACAATCGCTAATATACTTGCAAGCTTAAAAAAATATGAATAGATAAATTAAAGGATCGTATTTTGGTTTCACCCTTCATTTGAGAAGATTGCACTATAAAACAACACTAAAGAATGATTACATTAGTTTTTGATGAAAAGAATGATTACATTAGTTTTTTTTTTTTTTTTTTTTTTTTTTTTTGAAATAAGAGCAACCCAAGCAGGGTTACCAGCTTTCTATTAAGCAAAGAAGTTCTGTACAGAGAATGATTACATTAGTTGTTAGAATAAAATGCTTATGTGGTGTTTTAAACCTATGTGGGGGGAGGGGGGCAGTGGAACATATTCTCCTGTGTACTAGCAATATAAACCAGTCCTTAACACTAATACTAATTAGTGTCTGATGTCCCTTAACGTAATGTTAACTCCTTTTCTAGTACTAGTCCCTTCTACAGTTCTACCAGATATAAAAATATCAAAACACAGTATCCATTAATCAATCACTATGGCCCTGATGATCAGAATATATTTTTTTTTTTAACGTGGGATTTCAATTCATTGGAGAATTTTTTTATCAAAATGAGCATATTTGGTATCATTTGATTGGAATTCCAGAGTAATTAGATCTAGCAAAATCCTATAAAATCAATTTAAATGAAATGAAATGAAATCTCGCGTAAAAATCATTTTGATCAGCGCCTATATATACATCCACCGTTGATAAGTCATCATCAGGGCACCAGAGACTATAATCTCCACTTCGTTATATATGGGTTTTATTTCTACAATTCTACTCAATACCACGTACCAAATGTAAACATTGTATCTAAAATATATGAAATATATATATTCACAGTTATATTTTTCATTAATTAAGTTGGGGTTTACCGTGATGCTTCATTAATATATTATTATTTAGTAATATAATGTATAAGGACAGAATTAGGAAATCTTAAAATAATGCAACAATAAAATAATTAAGTCGGCCATCTTTATAATACTTTGTTCATGTAAACAATGCACGTTTCTCACATGATAAGAGGGAAAAAAACACACACACACAATCACAGAGATTTTTCTTTATAGCGTGATGCAATTCTTTAACTATATGCTGCTTATGTATTTTCCAAATTAAATTGTGACAGTACAAAAAATGCAATTTATCCATTTGGAGCCAGGTTGGGGTGTTGCTCAGTCCTGGTCCTACCAGCTGACACCCCCCATGGCTGTACCTTCTTTGACATATATATAATTAAATTAGAACATGGTATACTTCATTAGTTGGTATACACTAAATACTGATATAAAATGAAGCAGAGAAGAAAAATTCGTTGGAGAAAGCCGTCTGCTGCTGTGTTCTGCTATGATCTACGAAATGACATATAAGTATATAACAAAAAGGAAAAAAAGGACCATATCCTGGTAGTTTGTTTACGTTAATAAAATCGCAAGCGAGAAAATCTGATTTATAATTTGTCTTTGCTGAAATTTTGCGATTGAAGGGGGAAAAAAAAGGCGAAGAAGAAAAAGATTTCATATATGATTTCAACGACGCCAAATCAAATTTTTTATTTTCTACCAAAACAATGAAGTATGATATATAGGAATAGGTTTCATACGTAGATCTCGTCGTTTCGCACTCTTCTGACTTGTGAGTGACTTACCACACATAATAGCACATACCTTTTGACACACACAAAAAGCTGGTCCACGTGTCCTAGTGCCGACAACCAACTAAAAAATTTCGCCAGACAAAACCTTTGAGATTCAGTCCATGTTGTCATCAGTCATGCACAGCCACACGGGTATACGCTGTCCGCTCCTCCCATGAGGGATTGATTCCTCTGTTTAGCTGTTATTTCGGTATATTAGCGCCATTAATTCTCGCATTCAACCACTAACTTTCGTGTTTCTTTTTTATTAATTCAACGGGTACTGTAGTTGTGGTGAGATTCCATAAGCAACTTACGTGCAACTTACACGCTTTTATCAATTAATTAACAACCACTTTTAAATCCATAGAAACCAACATTACAGTATTAATTAACTAGAATGAAGTACAGTGTTGAAATTCGCGCATCTTTTCGTATAGAATTATATGAAACTGAACATTTCGAGATAAATATCTCACTTCCATATTATTATTATTATTATTATTATTTACATATGTCCAACACTTATAAAGACTTGTTGACTGCATTATTTCATTAGCAAGTAATGGCCCGATAATCAATGGATGTGGCATTTGTCATCAACCAAATTAATGTGACCTCATCATTTTATTGTTGTTTCCTTTCAGTTGTTATTCCTGATTCTTTAGTTTCAATTTGCCGCTTGATTGCAATTAAAGTGAAGAACCACTATGGTCATATGGTGCTTACCAGCCGTTTGCTTTGACCACCTCATCATTATGTTATGAATAAATGACCCAGTTCCTCAACTAAGCAATCTAGAAAAGATATAGAGAGCAATTGTCTACAACCTTCTGTAGTACAACAATGAACAAATAATTATCTTATTCGTTTATATAATCCTGCAATTCCAAACAGTACTCCAATTATATTAGGCTGGATGTTGGAAGGAGCTCTCGTCTTATTTCTGGTCATGTATTAAGAAATGACAATGCTACAATTATTTTTGGTAACAATTTAAAATTATTGCACATAAAAAAAATGAACACGTTTAAAGACAGCAATTTGCAATGTAATAACAAATCTTATAGACAGTAGTTGAAATTTGTTTCAACTAAAGTTGTAAAAGATAGCCGCCAATATGCCAATCAGTCAATCGTCTAGTCAATACCGGTGGTCAAACTGTCAAATCATCAAGTTACTTTATTTGATGATCATTTTTGTAGAAGTGGGACGATGCAGATAAGTTTGTCCACTGAGTTTTTCTTTAATACATCCATGTAGCAATTAAGCTGGCGTTGAGATACGTAGGCCGTAAGGGAAAAAAGTACGATTGATATTAAAGACTAGTTTAAGCTGGATAGTCATTAATCAAAGCTGTAAAAACAGGTGCAGAGAACCCTTTTGTTGTGATCACAGGCACACCGTCTAATTTTGTGAGTTCTGTGAAAAGGTAAGTTCTTGTTACTTCTCTTGCATCGCCCCCAGCAAATGGTACATTGCATCTATTACCCAACCGACAAAGGAACACAGCCTACATTTCAGTTCTACTAATATTTTCATATTATCTATTAATTTTTCTTTCAATCAATAGTCAAATTGGGCCTTGAATAAGGAATTAGGATAAACATGTATTCCTAATTCTTATTCCAACATTTTGCTAGAATTAGAATTGGACACTGAATAGGCCTTTATTTCTTATTCTAGCTCCGTTTGTGACACCTAAGAATAAACTTATTCGTGGATTGGGGCTTATTCTTGTGTTGCCAAACAACCCCAAATGTATCGCAACAGTTACTTAGTCCCCGAATCACATATTTATCGAGGAGCACATCTGGTACAGTGGTACTTAAGTCTTCGAATCTTACAGAAGTCGACACATCTAACAGCAAAATGAGGTCTAGCAAATTTTTAAAATTTTGCCATGACACCACCCGATAAATAAGATTGAACAATCTATACTATCGTAAGCTGTAAGCCTGTAACTGAAATGCAGCTATTTATTACAAAAGTGCACTATTAAATCTCTGTTAATATATAACATTTTTATGTACAAAATTTTACAACATTGCTTGAGAAGAACCTGTGCTTTCATGATGCCTTTGTAGTGCTGGCAGCTACAATACATGTTTCATAATATAGCACCCTCAAAACTCTAATAGTAAGCCGCAAATAAATTAATATCAAACTTTACTTCTCCGTAGCACCTCTGTGAGCTGAAAATGCAATGAAGATGTCAAGACACTTCATCAGAAATTAGAAATCTTATGTAATAAGCAGTGAAACAGCAAATTAGAATAAAAAAAAGGGTATATACCACTTAAAATGTTCTAGGTTAACTCTTGTATACATCAGTTAATATCTATAATTGCAAATAAATGCCACAAAACAGAACATACATTTCAATAAATTCCAAAATTGTTGATTTCAAATAAAGTAAACCTCTTATTTTAATTATTCCCTGTCAATATTGATGCTTTTGTATCACTTTTAAGAAAGGCCAACAAACAAATATTGAAAAAAAGGATTGGGCTAATAAACTTATACAGCTGAAATATATATATATATATATATATATATATATAACACAGCCATCAAGCTGTAAAAGGCAGCTTTCATAAGGCGTAATTTTATTCCTCTCTTTTTAGTTTCTGGAGAGAAGCATTTTCCAATAATCCTACATATAGGCTCCACCACAGCCCTCTCAATACAACAACAACAACAATAACAAAGCCATTAGTCCCAAATAAGTTGGGTTAGGCCCGATAATAACTTCAATATAGAACTTATTTTTTATGGCATTAGCAAATGAATGAACATCAGCTCAGGCAAGACTTCAAATTATTATGAGTTACTAAACATAAAATTTTTGAACTCCCAATCAAGATAGTCACCTAATATCAATTCCATTGGACATAATTTTAGCAACATAATGCAATTTTACTATTTTAGTAGCACAGATGGAAAACCCAATAAATAAGGTGCATCACCTCAGCTTTGAGTGCACTCAAAAGATTCAGCAAACTCGTGCATCCTGATCCTCTCGAGTAGTTCCAAAGGTCTATAACAATCACAAGGGGATCCCATTATACAGTAAAATATGGTTTAAGAAAATTTCTCAATCAACAGAATGATGATTGTTATCTCCCTCTTCTCTAATCTTCATATTTCTACTTCTGAGATTTACATTCACAAAAAAATAGGGGAATATGGACTCAAACAATAACTTGGCAGAACACACTTGCAGAGACCAAAAGTTCATGGAGGCAGACTCACACATGGTTAAAAAACTTATCAGGCACCTATTTGACAATGACTTAGCTTCACACTGGCATATATGGTATAAAAAAGTAAAGAGATTCTGTATGGAAAGTGCCCAAAGATTAAAATTGATGGAACTGAGGAACACATACAGCATGATTTCACGACTGTGGCTGAGCTGGCGTTGGTTTCCCTGCATTGCTTTTAGTACTTCCGATGTTTCTGGGCCTGCAACACCTCCAGCAACCAGAGATGGTACTTCTGCTGATGGAGTCCAAATCTGACACATCCAAATTTTATAGGAATCAGTTTTTGTTGTCGCCATGAACTGATGGTAAATTTTAGCATACTAAAACAGATGAAGAAAAGAACAACAAACCTTAATTGTGTTATCAATTCCACTGGTTGCAACAGCACAGTCAAAGGGATGAGCTTGTATGCAATTTACCACTACATGACATATATAAGTCACATAAAATGTGGATTTCACAATCACAAAATACAAAAGAGAAAAAGAGAGAGAAAAGAAGAAAGAGTAGAATGTGCTATTTACAAAATCGTACCAGCTTCATCTCCAGCAAGCATCTTAACAAGTCTTCCAGTTTGTTTTTCCCAAATAAACCATTTGCCATCATCACTTCCACTTGCAATAAACTCTCCTAAAATACATAGCAGGCGATCATGCTTTAGAAACATTAGTTAACATATTAATAACCAGAGGCCAATGAGAAAACAACCCTTGACCAGAAATGCACAAGTTGCAAGACCTCCAATGATCATAGTAACAATTAGGACTTCAGAAATATTTAATTCAGCGATGACTAGAATTTGTGATACAGATATAGTAGAGGCATAATTTAGGAATAGTTCATTTGAAATAATGCAAATAATAAATCTATGTTGATGAGTTTTAGATGCCAAGTTGGTGAAGACTAAACCATGCTGATTGCATTTATCCAAATAATAAACAAAGTAACAACTACCTAATTACTATGTTCCTCATTTTTCTTTATGTAACCTCTGTGCAACATTAGATTATCAATATCAGGAAACCCTTCAAGGACAAAACAATACACATGTTGCAAATTGTTAAGGCCAGAGTGAATCAAAGATTTCAAAAGCAGAGTGGAAATGGATAGAGTGAGGGAGATTCAGTTTGTTTCCTATAGGGTTTGTCGCTAATGGTGCAACAACTCGCTTTTATTGAGAACCTTGTGAGATGGCAGGCCAACATATGCAGAGAAAACTGGATAATGATATCAAGGGATAATGGAATAGAGAGATGAAATACCCATTTCATGCACCTGATCTTTTGGAGTTTTTGAGATTAAGGAATGTGCCATTCAGGAAGAAGATACGAAAGGAAACAAAATTATGAACTTCACGTAAAAAAATCACAAAAGAGAACAAATAATTTGCAAATAAGCAAATTAAAAGTGGTTTTATACGGTTGATTGCTGTAACAAATTATTCCCTTAACCAAGTTTTCAACCCATGAAGAATTATGGATAAAATTTAAAAGAGCAGCTCATGGAAGAATCAAAGAAATACCCATTTGACCGAGGAAACTAGCTTGTTTAATATCCGTGCCAACATTGCAGTGCCCAACATATCTTTGCTTCATATCCACTGCTACTTCAGGCTGCATGTAAGGAGTAGTCAATAGAGGCATGGAACAGCAACAGAAGAAAGATAATAAAAATATCTTATACCCTACACACCCCACAGCCCACACCCCACAACCCACGCAACAAGAGAGAGAGAGAGAGAAATCAATTTTTTTCTGTTGAACTAGGTGAGGCACTTGTATTATAAATAGCCAAATATACCATTTCTAATTGACGTAATATGCCAAAACAAAGCTGTCAGTTTTATGTTCTATTTGCCATAAAAGAAGCCCATGAGAAGTCAAAAGGACAAAAAAGAGGGCAATGAATGGGTTGAATAGAAATAAAAACCTGCGATAAAGAATCATCAGAAGAAGAAGAGACGTTGGCAACAGATTCATCCCCAGCCGAGTCACTGCTGCCTCTATGCAACAGTACATTTAAACTGCCTCGCACAACTCCTGACTCATTGTCATGCGCACCTGCATCTTCACCCGAAACTGATGCCTCAAAGTCAAGTTCCATCTCATCATCATAGTCAGAAGAATACTCATTCTCCTCCTCTTCCTCTTCTTCCTCTTCCCTCCGGCCAGACTGACCAGACATGTCAGATGCAGCCAAGAGCACATCGCTCAATGATCTAATCCTGGAACGATTCACCTCATTGTATGCACCATCTTCTTGCAACCTTCTTCCCTTTTGTGCTTCAGCTGACACATTAATGAAGATTTAAAAAATAAACGCCACAAAAATATAAGGTAAACTAATTCAAAGGAAACAGAGGGATTCAATATACCAAAAATTCCAGAATATAATTTTTACAATATTAGAACTAAATTTATAATTCCTCGTTAAGAAGTACAATATTTTAGTAGAGTGTAGGCCATTTATGAGGTGTCTTGTGTTAATGAAGCAGTGAATCTTATGCTAACACTACATGAATATTCATCAAATAGTGTTAGGTATATCGATGTCTTCAACATTAAACAAAAGATTTCTAACTACAATAAGAGAACCTGCAGCAATGCGTTCTTTTAAGGTATTTATATCTCTTTTAATATCAGATTTGGATGGTTCGAGATTGCTTAATGCATTGGCATATAACGTAGCTTCCTTCAGTCTTCCCAACTACAACAAGAAAGAAAGAAATAATGATAAGCTGTTGAAACTGACTCCTGAAATGCTACTTTTCATGCAATTAGAGTATACCTGAAGAAGAGCCTCAGCCATATGGTAATGTGCTCCGAATGAAGAGGCATCCAATAGGCGAGCAATGTTACAGTCCCTAATCGCCATGTACACATCGTTCTTCCATTTTCTCTGTTCCAAAATTCCATATGATCTTAATATAATTAAGATTAAAATCCCAAAAAGATTAAGAAAAGAAAGATCTAAATGACATTCCTAAGGTGGGCCAACCTTTAACAAAAGAGCAGCTCTAATGCACAAGCAATCATTCTTTAATGTAGGCCCGATGTCAGGACCTTTTCCCTCAAGCACCTCATTGCAAGCATCAATTCCATATAGATAATCTGATGGCTTATACAAGCATTTAGTCGCGAGTTGCACCAATTTCTTTCGCACCTCAAGCTAACGGAAATAAATGGCAAATTGAGGTTATGCTATTGTTTAAGAGGATAGAAATAAAGCTACAAATTAGAAGGAAAGAAATTGTGTTCCAACCCTGTACAAATCGTAATTTGTTGAAGGTTTCGCTGAAGAACTTGGCCAAGGTGAAGGCTGAAATGGCACAGCCGGGAATGGTGGTACATACAAACATTTCTCAACATCGCCTACAGTATATCTCATCACATTCTTACTGCCATCTAAAATTACAAAGAAAGGTTACGAGAAAAGTTCATGATTTCACAGCCAAAAGAAAATGTAATCATACGTTAACATTGCTTACCACAGGTAACATCCATTAGGTAAACATGTTCTCCACTGTAACTTAAAAGGACCTCATCACCATCTGGGCTAAATGTGACATGCGTGAGGTGCAAGCTTGACTTCCTCTGTGGAGAAACACCACACAGAAATTGTCACACTGGTATTAAATGAAGGTTGAGAGATCCATTATGAATAATTTGACTTGACTATTTCATTATCGTCAAAAGTTCCAATAGAACAACTTAAGCATGATTTATGGGGTTTTAATGGCATAAAGTAATTAAATGTGGTGCATGATGTATAGCTCATAGAAAAATTGAATTTTTCAAGTCTCAATTCACAATCCTCAATGCAGCATTATAAAAGAGTAGTCAAATTGCATGTCCCGTGAAATAAAAAAAAATGTTAGTTATGATTGTCAAAATAAATTACATTGTCAAAGGATCATGACCCATAAAATAAAAGTTTTAAGCAATAAAATAAGGACAACTTACAGGCTCGGCAAGGTGCACTGGACAGAAGTATTCAACACAAGGAGGCGGCTTGGCTGTGCTACGGCATGAGCTAAGTGGTGGGAGCATTCTCCTATCATATAACCGAGCAAAAGCATCGCTGGTGATTCCAAAAAAAATGTGACATCAGCATTTCATGATCCAGTATTTTTCACATTCCATTAGTGTGCTAATAGTGAACCATCAGAGCATCTTTTGATCCGACAATTTCACATTCCATTTTTGTACTAATAGTGACTATGATTTTCATGTCTCCAGAAACACAGTCCATTAAACGGATATCATGTTGAACAAATGTACCAAATCACATAGTACCACAGTCATAGGACACGTCACTGAGATTACAGATCCTGTGAGTAATGTAGAAAGGGTAGTTGTGTACCTTCCACCTATAAGGATTTGGTGGGGCCGTGTAGGGCTGATGTCACATGACTTGAGAGACAGGCATTGCCTTGGGAAAGCCGCCAAAGATTTTTTGGCACCACTACGTAAATCAATCTAACAGAAGAGCGCATATGAGAAAAACAATTTGAAGCAGCTGAAGAAGTAATGTACCTGGTCTACATTCAGATCTAAACATAGCATTTAAACATTCTCAAATAATTATGGTGGGGCTGAAAATGGATTGGGTATTATCGATCTATACTTGCTCCCAATCCATTGCGCTAATTTCTGAGTGTATATAAGTACTGTCCAATGTGCCTTTTCACCACATATGGACTCAACTACCATACTTGCTACAAAGTTTTTCTTAGCTCATAAATTCACCTCACAAACCTGCTCACCAAACCCCCAATCAAATAAATAAATATAACATAATATGGACAATAGAAAGAACACAAACAAAAGGTAAACAAAAAGAAGGAACAAGGATATGCAAGTGAGGCAAAGGACATACAAGTATATTGCGGCATTCCTGAGTGGTGGATCCTGCAGGAGGACAAGAAGAGCACTCGCGGAAGTCATGCTGTCTGAAAGTTCCATCCTCACTTGCGCTCCACACTACATTAGGGTTACCAACCTCCACCTAAGAACATAATTGACATCAGAGAAGACGTATCCTTAAATCGCACATCTAGAATACAAACCATGAAATTGGAAGGATGTATCTCTAAATAATAATGATAAAATGCAAAGCACGAAATAATACAGCTAGCACATCCACCTCCCTCCACTCAACGAAACCATAATTGCCCCAAAATTTCCAAACCTAGTATGGCAAAAATGCTGCCTGCCTACCCAACACTCATTTATCTCCTTTTCCTTCTATACTTGAAAAGTCCCGACCTCCCCAAACAAAAACAAAAAAGACAGGTCTCTCCTGTCTTCTGTCCTTCCCAGCCGGCTCGACAGCTGCCAGCTCCCTCAGAACCAAGCCCTCCCTCACTCAATCCCCAGCCCCTCTGTACTCCCCAGCTGGCTCTAAAGCAGCCAGCTCCCTCAGAACCAAGTCCTCCCTCTCTCAACTCCCAGCCCTTCTGTTTCTTTCCTCGTCGGGCAGATCAAGGGTTTTTCTCTCACCTAATCAAGTATGTAGTGAGTCACTAAATGCCACAGATCATTTAGAGTTCTGAGTGTTTTCTGTGGCACTGCCGTGGGTTACAACATACAGCAGGTCAGCCAGAGATTTCTTGTGTGACATATCAAAAGGTGTAGCAAATCAATTGGCCAGGTTATGATTATACTGCAACACTGCGGGGTTGGGTCAATAGAGTGTGATGGTTAAATTTGTCACCAAATCTTGCCTTCAGGTCTGGAAAAAAAGGAATTTGTAGCAAATAATCTTTCAAGAGATGCAAGCCACGACGACTATCAGCAGTTTAGGGTGCCTATTGCACTTGATAGGATGCTGGCATTTTCAGAGTCATTTATTGTTTGTTCTTCTAATGTGCTTGACTTCATATTAATTTCTTTTCTTTTTTTTTCATCTTCTCCTTCTAAATTCAATTTCTTTCATGAAAATAGATAGTAGGCATTTTGCCTGCTAAATTAATTGATATAAGTATTAACTACTTACAGCTAGTTTTTTAACCCTCCTGGTATGGCATCGGTACACAGCAGCGGGTACAGGAGCAATTTCTTGATCCCTCGGCCTTACGCGAGACAAGTTGAAAACACGAACCTGGAATTAAACAAATAATCATTACCTTCCTATATTACTCTCTATTTTTATTATCCTAATAAAAACAGAAGAAGAAGAAGAAGAAGAAGAAGAAGAAATGTCACCTCTGCATCTCCAGCACCAGATATAACAACCTCGTCAGATGTCTCTGGTACGAATCTGGTACAAAATATGTTGGCAGAATGACCAGTATCAATGCTATGTCGAAGCCTCTTATCAGCATAGTTCCATATGTTAATCTGTAATACAGTCATTAGTTTCCCATTAAACTTGTGGGGCACCGTTACTTGTATGATGTTGATTCTACCAAGAATAACATTTGGTTTACATTTACATACTTACCTTTGTGTCGTCAGAACCCGATATCAGGAGAGAACCTTTGGTGTTCCATGCAATAGCATTAACACAGCCAAGGTGGCCCTAGAAAAAATAATAAGGAGCTGCAACTTGTCAGACACTTGTCTAATCATTAGAAAAAAAATTGTTAACGATAGAATGCAGATAGTTACTGCATAGCAGAACAATTCTTTATTTGTAGTTCACATCTGTTCTCAAAAAACGTTTTGCATTTTTGTTCAGAAGTACAAAGAGTGCTAGTGAAACATATATCTTTTCTTTTCTCTTTTATTTTTGTTTCACTATATTTTACAATCAATTCGTAGAGCGAGACAAGAAAGAGATCAAAATACCTCCATTTCTTTTTCTAATGCCAGCCGTTGTACCAGAGAGGAATGAAATTGTAACTTCTTGTTTGTTCCCTACAAAGTTTTGAATAAATTATGCTTTTGGTATAAGACAAAATGACTTAGAAACTAATAAGAAGCATCAATTGTTTGCAAGCTCTATTTCCATGTAATATTTTATCGAATTGAATTTACAATCAGAGTTACTAAATAACACATTCTGAACTCATTATCCTTATGTATAAACAATTTTTTTTTCCCCTTCCAAGTTTAAGAGTGGTGCAGCCATAATATAAGAATAGGCAGAACCCCCACAAAAATTGTAAAATATATCTAATAAATTCAGTATTTCCAGACTCCTCTCCTAGAATGTCCTAGAGGCTATCTTACTTTACTTTGTCAAGAGTAATGTTCTTTTGGATATATAAACATATTTTCCAATACTTGCATATTGGTAAACCTTTTATCAGTTGCACAAGTATCAGTGTCAAAATTGTGGATACATTTTAAAAGCACTTATTTTTGTTAAAGTGGACCTCTAAAATTTATATTCATTTAGTCCATTGAAAACAAATAGCATGGAATTCTACACCTGCCCCTAGAATTAAGAATTGTATCTAGTACAGATTCAGGAAGTTTTCTTCTGGCAATTCATTTCATAACACAACTAACAAGGCAATTTTGTTTTCATACAAACAATTATCCATTACACCAGACTCATATTCAATCAGATTGCATCACAGTTTTTATTATTAAGTACAAATAATAAATGAATGAGATAATCTGCAGTATCTGTTCTCAACATCCTTGAACATAATTGAGCTCACCAACTGAAGGAAGCGATAATGAAAAACATCATCACAGACAACAAAATCAAAGAAAATTCCTCACATTAAAACAAAAAAAAAAAAGAATAACATAAGTGGAGCACCTTAAGCGAATCAAGTCGGCGCCTCTCAACAAGGTCAGAAATATTCCCGTCGGGGTAGCTCCAGTACAGCTTCTCCATTTCCTCACAACAATTAAACCCTAACGCGATCGCAAGAGAAAGTCAGAAAGAGACGAAGCAGAAAAGACCTCCGCCTTTACCAGACAAAGCTCGATCCTCGTAATCTCTTCTCTCTAAAACGAAGATACTTGATCGCACAGCAGCTTTTTTTTCGCAAGAGCAAAAACAATATATAGTGGGAAGGAAAGGGGAACTGGAGACTGGAGAGGAGGGTTACGAACAGACCGACCCGAACACAGTCGGTTTCTGCTTCTCGTCTCAGTGGTACATGGTACACATTTTGTTTTGTCGTCACGCTTTTTTGTGCGAGGTCGCCTCGTCTGTGTAGAGAAAGAGAGAGACCTACTAGAATATGCGAGAGAGAGAGAGAGAGAAAGCGCGCAACTAGCACGTGAAATCCACGTGTACTGACGCTGAGGCGCTGAGTGGTTTTCTATATGCTTCTGCCGGAGGTGTCCATTAGCGGCTACAGCCTACTAACTGATTGTGACCTCCAGTTCTAATTTGAACCGTTCGATCGTGATTGAATGTTCCGATTTAGAAGTACAAGTACAGTACTTTTTATTTTAGGAGTTTATTACTTGGTACAAAGATCCTAACCCTTGTCGTAACGAATATGGATGAATATATTATTCATAATTCAATATATTATGTGAAATTTGATAATTACTTTTTGATGCATCAAGAGCACCTACTTTAAAAATATTCAATTTTTTAATCGCTTGAGAATTGTAAACGTATATCGAATTATTTTCTTATAAGCATGTATTTCCAATAAATAATTAAAATAATCTCCGGTCATATTTATGTTATAGAATTTCAATTTTAGTTTTATTTTAAATATTTTTAAATAATTATGAAATGATCTCTAAAACTTATATTAATTGATAATTATTTTTCTCTCGAGAATTTGAAATGTAAAAATTCATAATTATTAAATCTTGGGTGGTAGCAGGCTATTGAATAAATCATATATTGTTTCTTCCTTCTCTCTCTTGTGTGTGTGTCTCTGTGTGTTTTTAAATGTAGCTCATTATTACAATCTAGCGTTTTGTTTCGTATGTGAGAAAAAAAATATATACAGATTTTTGAGAGAAATTGAAAAGGATATATTGAAGAAGTAAGAGAGTTTTGACTCCGAGCTTGAGGCAGTTGAGCGATTACTAGTTGTGAATGGACATAAAATCTTTTTTTATTTCTCGGTGAATCGTAATGCTCGTCAATTCATGATCTCTCAGTGGAGTAGGTCTTGATCGGACCACTTAAAAATTAAAATTGGTATTGTTCCTCTCTTGCGCGCTTTTTGTTGTCTACTAGAATCGACCTGTAGAATAATTAATTATCTCTTTAGCGTGGTCTTGGTGATTTATAGACGCATAGTTTTTTTTTTTTTTTTAATTGACCTTAACATCAATTTTTCGCTGCATTAATCAAAATTTAAATTTTCTAAAAACAAATTTAAGATCTAATATTTATTACAATATTAAAAAAAAAAAAGATGAACAGAACGCTGCTGGCTGCAAAGTATTGACTGCAAAATGACTATAAAATTTTTTTTCAATGTGTTGACATCTAAAAATAAGCTAACTCTAAATGTAATTATTTTTAAGTTAATCCACGGATTACTTTCGCATATTACAATTATAACTGAAATTACTAATGAAAAAAATTATTAGTCTACCTCTTGTTATAATGTCACATGAAATGTTGCAAACAAATTTCAATTGATTGTGCTGTCAATTTTATTTGTCTATAGAGATGCAGATACCAATAATTAGTCAGCTCTTTCAATTCATATATTTAGCAAGAATGACAAAAACAAGACGAGAGAAATAAATTTCTCCTACGATATTTACATGCTTAACTTCTACAAATTACATTCATAGAAACTTAGCTATTCTAAAATTGCAAGCCAGTCCAGTTTCTACTGCGGCAGAGGGTAAGAATCTATCTACAAAACTGCTTTCTCTAGCACCTCTCTACACAAATTATGACTAATATTTCGCTACAACACACGATGCCCAAACAGAAGCACATGCGACCTTTTCATCCAAAATTATATGCAAGCTCTCTTAAGTCGACAACAAACAGTATTGCACTGAGTGAAGGATTAGAATTTAGAAATCGCTTTGAAGCACTTTATGAAAAAATCCATAACAAAGCATCCGACCTCTCTCCTCTCTCTTATCAATCAAGACTTTGATTGTATTCTTCATAAAAATCACTCAGCTTCTCTTTGATCATCTGCAAAGAAGATGCAATCAATTAGTACAGAAATATGAAAAGAAAAGAAAAAAAATTGCTATGAGCCTAAAATATGCATTTCTGGAAATTCTTACTCCCAATTCTTCGTGGAGAATCAAGAAAATCTTCTTTAGCAAGCAATGTCTCTGCAAATAAATGTTGAAACATCAGATGATAATAGAAAATAATTTTGAATTTGAATTATTAACAGGAAGCAAAGGATGCCTAGGTATGAGAAAATGATTTGAATAATACCAAGTTTTGTAATGTTTATATATAAAAAAAGAAAGGTAATTAAACAATTGTTAAGAACCTTATCTCTACCATACATTTTCAAACCAACACCTTTCTTTCCAATTGTTTCAATTCCTTTTTGTAACTTTCGAGTTTTTATACTAATTTTTCCTACATTTTTTTTTCTCCAGGAGTATGGGTAACAATGGTTAATAGTTGATGAACCATTTAAGAGGTTTTCTTTAAGAACCATATTATGGATTATTTCACATGATGGTAAACTAAAGGGGAATCTAGCTCCTTAAGAACCATACATCTTTATCCCTCCGGAACATTTCTCTCATTTTCTCCACAATAGAAGCATATTGTCCCGTGCCTTTTCCCTTTGCCGCCTCTATCTCCTCTCCCATCTTGGTGTAACGCTCTCTGCAAAATATTATTAACACATTCACGTTATATTCCTACTATAAAATTACCACACAAAATGAACTTACTGTTGATGACATATCACACCTTAAAAGTGCAAATTTTGTAATTTTTTTCTAAGAGAGTGGGTAAACATATCTGAGATAGTGCGCAAACAAAGGCACAAAAAGCAGCCATGGTGTAAAGATCAAGAATCAGTCAATGCCAGAGATTATGGAATTACCTGTATTCCTCGAATTCCTTGTTCAAGGAGATGTAGACTGGGTACTTCTCTTGGTATTCTTTGACGTATTCTTCGAACCTACATAGCATTAACAGATAAGAAAAATGTAAGTCATATCCAAACACTAAAGTGCATTGTGTAAGTGCCAATTGCCAGTTCTAACTAATAAAAGTACATTCATGATTAATTGCAATATGGTTGATCTTATAACAGCATCATTATCAGTTAGTGCATCTGCTGTGTCATGATACTTGAATACCACCTCCATTGACATAGAAGCAGCCCACAGAAATTAAACATAAGCAACAAGAAGTTCAAGAGGACCAAAAAGAGTACTTACTGCGAAACGTCACTAATGGGCCCCTTTATATCAGGTTGCTCCTTGTTGTACCTCAAATAAAGTGAATCATCGCAGCTTGAGAGCCCCTTGTTCCTGCTTAGCTCCCCATTTACACTAACTTTGCTCAGCTTCTTCACAGGCCCTGCTCCATTTACATCACCATCTTGTTTGTTGTAGCTCTCCAACTGGGTAGCAGGCGGCCTAACCTGGGACACAGGAGCATTCCTTGAGCTGTGGGCCCCAGAGTTCCTATCTTTCTTACAGTTTCCATCATCTTCCTCTGATCTGTGGGCCCTGCCATTCTTAACTCTATCAATGTCGGAAATAGCCTCCAAATTATTATTGCTGCAGCTATAGATAGCAGCTCTCTGTTGAGGTCTCAGTGTTAAATTAGGGGGGGACGCACTTGAGACATTTCTACCCCTCAAGTTATCATAACCAACCATTTTGTTGCTGTTAACACTATTGTTAGCATTATTAGTTTTATTCTCAATATTAATATCCTCCTCTTCATCATCATCTTCAGGTTTAGAAGAACTGCTGCTCCCAAAAAGCCTCCTGAACTCATCATCAGGTTCACGGAACTCACCCAATTCAAGCTCTGACATTTCTCTTTGAAGAACCTTTTTTGCAGGAGCTGGTGACTTCTCATCATTTGTGCCACATCTCTGAAGAACTGCACTATTCTCCCTTAGTTTCTTTGCCAGAGGGGCGCTACCATTTGCTTCAACATTTGTCATGCCACGTGTGCGCTTTTGTACCAGCTTCTCATCTGGGAACCGTTCATTTGATATAGATCGATTATTTCCAGGTCTTCGAACTGTGTTCTTGGCACTATCTTGCTGCTTTGAAGTCGAAACATGACCGGAGTCTAAATTCATATTGATGTCCCAATCTGCACTTCCGTCAGGTAGGTTAGGAGAACTCTCAGGGAGTGTGCCACCTTTACTTTCTCTAGTAATCACCTCCACAGGCAAGTTCGGGCTTGGGACAGTTTTGGATCTCTTAGCATCTGGTAACCTGTCCGCAGATGGTCTTTTCAAGTTTGAATTATGCTTCGAGTTTAGGATGGGACCTGGTCTTCTTTCCCCCAAACTCAATCTTTTCTCCATAAAATCATTTCTTACAGCTGGTCTCTTAATTTTCCCATCACTTCCCCCCACAAACTGATCTAAATTCTCCTCCTCTGATGGCCTATGGTCAACACCAGTTCCACTCGCAGTAACTGGAGTTGCATGCATGTCATCATTCAGGTTGATGAGGGGTGACCTAGTAATGTTGACCGGACCAGGATCTACCCTAGTGAAGCTGTTCTGGCCGTTTGCACGTTCTGATGAAGGGGACAGGTTCAAGTCAGCTCCAATTATTCCATTGGTTTGGTGCGTCTGTTTTTCGTCATCACTTGTGATGTTGACCTCCACGTCATCATCGCTACTAGATGAACTGTCACTCTGGCTGCTGCTTTCACTTCTACTCCCTGCGATATAAATAGGATGAAGGGAGATGATCAGCAGAGTAGGAAGCATACAAAGCTTTGAGACAAGTGCAAAGGAGGTGCAAAACAGATAAGTTACCATAACTAACAAGTGATGCAGCTTCTACCAGTGAAAGGCATCAAAATTAATGTGCAATGTGAACAAATAGAAAACAGATTCACAAATTCATATAAATATTGCTATGTTAACATTAACATATTAAAAAATATAATAACGAATACCAGCACAGCATTGATAATGATTAAGCTCGAGGTTAATACGCTACAATACCTAACAAAATCTTACAAGCACAGCCCAAATTTGGATACCACATAAAGTATATATATATATTTTATAATTAGGGTTTTCCCCAAGTTTTCAATAAATCATTTGCAAGAAACCATTGTACTGTACTAAGAGAGGTAATTCATACCAGCAGGGCTGTGGCTAGGGCTACGAGTGCTCCTACCACTCCCGCTATTATCACTGCTATCGCTGTCGCTGTCACTGTCACTGCTATCGCTTGAGCTAGATGCCTTCCCTTCACTCTCATTACTATTGATATTATTATCAATATTAAGATTATTAACAAGAGGTGATCCTCCCTCTATATCAATCCTCTCAACGTCCATTGGTTCTTCTTCAAGATTATACTGTATGTTCTCGTCTCTGTTCAGGGTGTTATTCTCCTCCACATGCAACGCTTTATCTATCTCATCATGAAATTCAGGTGTGCTATCTGGTGAACTGAAATGAATGTACAAAGATAAAGGCCATTTAGGATATATATGTACAAAGACAGACCATTTAGGAAAAATACTTGCAATTAATATTGTGAAATGTTATATAAGCTAACTATTTTTAAGCTGATGCTGCAATGCATAATGAAATGAAATAACATAAGAATCAAAAGAAAATTAAGGAAAATTGGTCCGAATACTATGAATTTAGCTCATATTAAACATTGAAACAGGCTTTATTGTGGGAATCCAGCACAAATGGTTACTGCCGTTTTCCTAAAGGAACGGATTCATTTCCTGCTGTGGAAGAGGAATAAACTGTGTATTCCATGCAGTAAGCCATGCCACTCTAAAGAAATGGACTAATTTCCCCAAAAAAACTAAAATAAAATAAAATAATAATAAATAAAAAATTGAAAGATTCCCATTCAATTGGCTCATTAATCTAAAAACAAAAAAAAAAACCCACCATTTAATATGAACAAATGGGTATGCACTAATAAAAAGGAACTGACAAACAACAAGACCAATATATATACATTGCTACAGGCACAATTTAATTAATAGTAAAGGAAGAAAGTATCCATGTTAGAACCTTCTGTCAGATGCATGCAACTTGGGACCTTCGGGTACTAACCCAGACTTCAGAATGTACCTTCCTGAAGCTTGAGAAGTTGCAATCTGGTAAAAACAGGATGCAGCTTTAGTATTTTGACTGTCAAAAATTGAAATCCTAGGACCATAAGGAATTAAGAGAATTCAATTACTTACAGTTTTCACAACACTCTCAATTTTCTTTGCCGAATCAGAAAATGTGTCGCCTACAGCTTTTTCCAAATCCTAGAAACAGAATTAATTAAAGCAGCTATAAAGCTATTGAAGAAGTAAAGAAACAGGAGCTTGAAGCAAGGAAGCAAAAAAAAAAATCATATACCACATCTTTTGTAGGACATGTCATAGCAACACCGGCCTTAATTGTGAGATGGGTAGTTTACGCATTCTGTTTATCATTTAATTGTGCTTTGAGGCTGAATTAGGGATTACTATGCTTAGATATGAAAGTCCTGATCAGAACATGAACAGAATTTTTTTTTTTTTTTTTTAACAAGAAGGTATGAGGCTCCCCATCACAAACCAAACAAAACAGAAGGTTCACAACATGGACACAATACATAGGCTCCCCATCAAAAAACAAACAAAATAGATGGTTCACAAGAAGCTAAACCAAAAATATAACTAATAAAAATTAAAATTAAAAGCACCTTTATGCTCAATCCCTTGGGGTTATCAGATAGTACATTGATCAAAAGACCCCGCAAATCTGCTGAATTCTCCCTTACATTACGGGCCTTCAAGCCATTGCCTGACCTGAGCGCTGTTCCCTTCTCAAACTTCTTCTTTTCATCTTTATGCAAATTTTGAGGTGCAATCTCTTCCTTAATTGTCTCCACATTCAAATCCATGCTGACCCCCCTGAAAGAGTGCTGAGGTGGTGATGGTGGAGAAACAGAAGTGGCATTTTTGGGAAAGCTGCTTGAAGAAGGACCCACCTTAGTAATTGTCTTAGGTGGAGCAGCTACTGGGGCTGGAGGATGCAAAGAAATATTAAGCTCACAAAGTACTACGAATATTCTTTTAGTCATTTAAGTTGTCATTATATTTGAGGACTATGGTTAAGCAGGGTTTACAATCAATTATTAAGATTTAGACCCCCATCGTCACGAGTGAATCACTACTGATATCTGTATAGCTTTCTCTTCATAGGTTTTTTTAGAGTATAGTTGTATGAGGTTTGGACCTTGACAGAAACTATTTATAGGAAACTCATACATATACATGTTTTGTTAATGACATGGTATATAATTCAGAACAACAATATAGTGGCAAGAACCCAGAAAGATTATTTGAAAATTTGCAGACCTGGGTTTGATTTCTTGAAGAACTTATCCTTTGGACCCCACCTTCGCATGCTTCCTGTAAGAAATAAAGCATAGTTAACAAAATTAAATTGCCATAACACTAAATAGCGAGAAATTACCTAAAGTATTAAAAGCAGATACTAACCCTCAACACCTGCAGCAGCCATCGACTTAACCTGCTTCTGTACAGATGGATTTGCTGGGTCTAAAATAATTGATCTGACATAATATGTAAGAACACATTAATATTGCATTCTTCGGTAAAAATAACATGCAAATCAAATATGAACAGTGTGCAAACACATTGATAAATTTGACTGTTCAGATTTCGAATGGGGTAGGATTAATTTACTGGAGCTTCCAGGGAATTACACAGGAAAAAAGGATTCTTTTACTTATTATTCATAATGTAGATATGACTTTAGATTAAAACATTGCCGTATAGAATTAGGAGGCTAACAAACTTTGTTTTTTGTGAAATATATATATAATTTTTTTAATTGTAGTAGAGTTAGAATTATACTTTATGACTCTATATGGCCTCTCAAAAAGTTAAAAACTTTTTCGCTGATTAGCTTTGCACTACAAATTCCTTACATAAGACAATTTAGTTTGTAGAGGTCGAGACTATAGATCAACTTCTCATTTACTGCACTTGCTGTAACAATTTTGTTAACTATTTTCAATATTTTCAATAATAGAGGTATCCTAACTGATACTTTTATCATCTCTGTGCATAGTTCTTTAAATCTTACTACTAATGACAAGATGTTTGTACAATCTTTGATAAGTGTTTTTATTTGGGGTATACAGGTTGAAAGAAATTGACAAGAATTTCAGGGGATCAAGGGAAATTCTGCCCTTACAATGCCCATACAACTTATCTTTCAAGTCTAAGCTTCTTCTATGCTTGGACTAATAATATTTTAGGTTTGGAGTAACATAGGAATGCTGCAATTTTTACTGAGTTTAAAGATGAATCAGCAGATCCTGAAACTGAAGGTATGGGAACTGGTATAGCTGTGCCAATTTGACCTAATGGTGGTCGTACTGAGATTGCTGCCATGGTCGAGATGGGGCTGCAGCAGATGCAGAAGATTCAGTGATGAGTTCAGCTAATGATGGGGATGCAATAATTGCAGAAAGATGACGATCTTCTTGATTAATCTCAGTTGCAGCTTTTGCTTTAGTGTTGTGACTTGTGAGTTTAATACATATCAAGTTGATGGGGCTATCGGCTTTCAGGGTTTTACAAATAATAGACTCAATGGTTTTTTTAGCTAACTATTACAACTAACCAGAACGATTTCTAGGGTTGCCTGTTGCAGCATGGCGCTTTAGTTTCAGAACTGTATAAGATTTTTTTCCTTTTATTTTGTAGCTTGTTAAACCTTTGCTACTTTGTAAATATTATTTTTGGCAATTAGTATTCATGCAGGTGCCACATCCCGGGCCATTATTTTGAAATTAAAAAATGAGTGTGCGCTAAACTTTCCAATGGGCTAGTAAAGGTAAATCTGCACCACTAATTACCATGGTAAAGGAAACACAAATTCACATTCTAAAGCTTATTAAGAATATGCAACCAAGAGGAGGACGCCTGCATACAAGCAGGCCAGAACGAACAATAGCTGAATGAAACTTACGAAATAAGACTGGTATTGGATTGCTTAATAATAGTACAGTTCCTACTAACTTGAAAACATGATAGCCGAATGGATGCACACCATCATAGAAAAATTCAGACGGTAAAATATGCTATAAAAAGGTAAATTTTGATTGAGAAAAGAGCAGTACTTGCGGGATTTTGACTGGAGCTCAGCCTGGACAGAGCGCATCTTAACTTGGTTCTTGGCTGACTCGTCAAGAATTCGCTGAACATTCATTTTTCGAAGAGCAGAGCCACGTTCAATAAGGAGACCATTACCATCCTCACCATTCCTAGACACCTCATATATGTCACATACACCAAACTCAGGTGACCATGTGAAATTGTATTCCTTTAGACCTACTTCTATCACCTGACATGTCCAAAAGAGGATAATAGATGTATTACACTTTGCATAATCTCTATAGTACTAGAACAGACAAGCAAAAGACAATTTTCTAAGTTTGTAAATTTGAATAAAATACATGGTTCTGAATGAAACACAATATTTTGAAATAATTGATACAAACAGAAGAGGATGAGGTGAATAAATCAGAAAGAACCTATGTTGTCATGATTTATCCAATCTGAGGTTCCAAAACCTTTTCAGTTCAGTATCATCTACAAGGTGCAAAGCCAAATTATATTTAATCTCCTCTCCTATTTCATTTATCCTTTTGTTGTTTTTTAAGGTCAATTGGCGATTACCAAGCCACAGTTTCACTTCTCTTCGTTTCACCGCCATCAAATTTAACAAAAAGAAAAAGGGAGGATAGTTGTAATTCTCTCTATTCCTCTCCCTAGTTAAATAGACTTTGACCTAACAGTATATGCACAGTAAAAAAATTAATAAATAAATGATTAAGCAATAATTCCTCTCTTTGCAATTACTTCGTTCAATTTTCAACTTTAAAATCATCCAAAAGAAAGAATGTCGACGAGATATAAGCATTGGACCCAAAACCAAAAAAACAAAAACATCAACAATCCCATTTCTATTCCGATAACCCAACACGAAATTTGCAACCAAGAGCAAAAGAAAGACAAACAAACACCAGAAATCAAACTCACATTCTCAGAAGGGTTGAGAGAATTCGATCCAAACTTAATCCTTGCAGTGCCGCCTTGCGCCTCGCACCTTCTAATCTCATCCACCAAATCAGGAATCAACCTTATAATCGAGGCGAAATCAGGCGGACCTCCCAACTCAAGACTAAAGGTCTCATCTCGAGCAGGCGGCGCACTCGCTGACGTAGAGGGCCCACCACGACCTCGACCCCTCCCGCGAGACGCGGCCGAGATCGGCCCGCGGCCCATTGAACCGCCGGGCCGAGGCGGCGCTGATGACATCGTGGGCCGCCTCCCGCCTCCTCCGCCTCCGCCTCTTCCAGGCTTGAACATGTCGCTCGAGCGCAAGAGACAGAGAGAGAGAGAGAGAGATGATGTTGAAAGGAGGTAAAGAGGGAATTACCGAATTAGGAGCTGATGCGAACTTTCTCTCGTGCGGGATTCTCTCCCTCTCTCTCTCTATTTCGCTTTCTCTTTTCGGTTTTCGTTTCGGCTGGGAGCCTAGGACTAGGAAAAGGGAATTTGGGTTAGGCGAGTAAGGAGCGAAGCGGTTTGATTGAGCTGTGTTGAGTTGAATTCGGTACTTGGGTTGGGTCTGAATCAGCATCGCTTCTGGTAAGAGTGTACTTTTGGTTTGAGCTAGCTGAGTTGGAGTTTTAAAATGGGGCGATTTATGAGTGAGAGTGTACTTTTCGTAAATTATTTCAGCTACGCCGCCTTGTCTTTTTTTTTTTTTAATTGGCTCTTTCTTATCATAATTTCTTCATCAAACCAGCAGTACTTTCTTTGTTAGCTATACATTTTTACATTTTTTTTGTCAGACCTTTGATCTATCTGAAATATTTTGGGAAGTTAAATAAAACGTCTGTGACTGTCTAATGAGTTGCAGTCCAGACAATTGGTCCGTCGAGGGTTACATTACTACAAAATACAAATGTTGTGTAAAAATAAAACATCTGTCGCATACGTGTATAATATTATATAAAAAAAATTTAGATAAGCTTGAAATGTATATAACTTTAGGAGAGATTTATGAGTGATCACGTATATGTATATAACAATATTTATGCAAAAAAAACAAAAATTATGCTTATTGTATTGGGAGTTGAATTTTGTGGGTAATTGTTTTGCGCAAATCCTATATTCGGGATGAAAACGTGGCGAATAAGCTCAACTCCGACTTGTATCCAAATTCTAAAAATGCGCTTAATATCTAAGTATTCATATCCAAACATAGTCCTATTTGGATTCGTATCTGATAAAAAAAATATGGATATTTGTATTTGATATGTATTTTTTATATGTATTTGTATCTAATTTGTATATGATCCGTTGTCACCCCTTATTGACTCAGTGACACAGGGTGATCAGTATACTTCTCTGGTACTATAAAAATGACTTTTGATTTGATAATTTTTGTTAGATAGCTCGACTCGTAACATGATACAATGACAACATAAAACTTATTTGTTTTCCTCATTGTGTCGGTTACATATGATAACATCTGGTTAATTATAAATATATTAATATGGGCCGGCGTGAGAGGCACGCCGGTCACTGTGGTAAGCACAGTAACCGCGCGGATCCTCTATGGCCATGCTACTGGATTTGGTGCAGCGTAATTTTCTATGGCAATTTTCGTATAATATTTTAATAGTATACTCAATTTTTATGGCATTTTTTATATAGTGTTCTGAATTTCGTAAAAAAAATTATATGCGCGATGTTCGCTCTATAGTTATCAATCTTGACCACACAGTTGCTAATTTCATTAAAAAATTATTTAATAACATATTCGTATAGGAATAAATCGCGCAACGCGCGAGATTAGCACTAATATATATAGATTTTTGACGAACGATGACACATGATATCGATGGTAATTTTTTTTTTTCTATTTGTATTCTAATTTATAGATATCTATTTTAATATTCGAAATATATATGTATTCATATTTGTGCATGACAATATCTCATTCTTATCCATATCCACTTAACATTTGAATCGTCACCATATTTGAACGTATTTGTATTTATTAGTATCCAGCAAAAAAAAAATATAGATATGGATATGATTTGACCACTACTCGATATGCTTTTTATTATAGACATTGATTGATTGCGTATGTATATTATGAGGGAAAAAATTGGAAGAATTTTTAACAAGTTTGCACTAAAATTTGGGTGCATTTTTAAACAATACGAGGGGCTAACAAATTTATTGTGCCCGCTTGGCATTTTTTGTCATCTTTAACTTTTCTGCCAATTTCAATCATTAACAATTATTTAGCAAAAAAATATTGATAAATAATTAAAAAATAACTGGGAAGTTATATTCCAATTTATTATAAAGAAATAAATAATACAAAATAGAAAAAGAAAAAGACCAAGACCAAATTAATTTGATGGCAAAGTATAAGCTTGTCTTAAAAGAATGGGGGCCAGATAAATAGAACCCAAGAACTAAAACTTGGGCCCAACTTAAAATAGTTCTTTTTCCTCTTCGCTTAGGCTGATCAAACAAACTAGATCGCTCTGGTTCTATCCAGATCGATTTGGACCGTCTTTGGAGCTCAGAATCTTTCTATTTTGGGACAAACTCTGTAATTGTACAAACAGCATTTTCTTTTTTTTTTTATTGAAAGGGGCCCGAGCTGGGCATCCATTTAACAAAAGAGAGTTTACAGAAACAAAGAAAACAAACAAGCTCTTATTTCCACAAACAGCATTTTCTATAATGACAGGTTTAAGCATATAGAAAGAAAAAAAAAATTAAAAGAATATCAACTTATCGAATCATCAGCGAGCACCAGTAATGATGTCCAACTATTTATATAGCATGGCGAATATAAGTTCAACAAATGGAGTTGTCTTTTGTACTTTTCATTTCGAGTCATATATATTTTTTTAGGGAATATTTTTGGTATTATATTGATATATTTTACAAAGAAGATTATGTTTGAATCCTAAAAATGTAAAAATAATTTTACTGTTAATATATACAGTTAGAATTATGTAATATGATAATTATATTCATATTAATATATGACATATTATTTGACCCTTATGAAAAATTTTATGGCTTTGCTTTATGATTCGTTGTGCACATTTTATTTTAGATTGTCCAATGGGCATTGTAGGATTCTAATTGTCATAGAAATATTCCTGATTTCTTTTTCTTTTTTTCAAGTGGAGGCGTATTGATTAAAAGAAGAATTCGAGAAAATTAATCAGCGCAGTTGCATGTGGCATAGTAGTTTATTGGTAAAAACATTAGTTTCAAAGAGGTCAAGAAAGCCCCACATACCTGAAGTTCATTTAATACATTAAGATCAATTTACAGTGGTAATTAATTAATTAGTAACAGTAGATTGATGTTCAATTACAATTCTGAAGTACATTTAACGCTAGATCAAGGTGTCATAATATAAGTTTATTTGGATTAATCTATTATTATTAACTAATTACCACTTGTTGTAGCATAGAAGACTCTAAAAGTCATAAAAAATTAGATAAACACATATTTTTCGTGAAAAAATTAACAATATCAATAATCGGAATGTGAAATTTAAATTATCTTTTAAATATTAAAAAAAATAAAAGAGTTTGACTCAAAGAAATTTGACGAATTAATCCATCAAATCCAATTAGATCAAATTAAAAAGCTCAAATGATCGATCCATACTACTTAGTGTATTTTTCATATTAAAACTTTCATGCCAGCCAATAATTTTCCGATTAAAAAAAAATGTTGTTATTGGAAGGTTCAGAACTAATCAAATCGAGAATTTTTTTAAAATGCTAAAAAAGTATAAAAAATATAATATATATAAAATTTGGTCAGAAAAGATATTTCAATATGAAGATCACTTTGAATGGTATTTGAACTTTCGAATTTGAGATAAGGTCGTATTTGTAATCACTTTGATTTTTGCGTATCTCAAATAAAAATTATAGTGGTTTATGACACAATACTCTGTGACATTAAAATCTTCCGTTAATATCATTCTACACAAGCAGTGAGCTTGACTTTACCAAAAATCCAAAATAGTACGTGCTTTAACACAGTGGCTGCCCCATATCAGGATACTAAATAAAGATGTGTGGGTGTTGGAATCATTTTTTAAATTATAGGTTGTGCTAGATCTAAGGAAATTTTAATTTTAGTTTTAATATAATGAGGTTCATAATTGATTATAAGTCATTATTTAAGGATAACGCTCTGTTCGTGAAGACTGTGAATCCACAATTCAATTTAAAGATTTATGTGTATATTTAAAGTTGATTGAGCAGACTTTATATTTACTAGAGGGTTACATAGCCACCTTTTTCCCCAAAAAATAAATTTACATCTAATTATTTTATCATTTTATTTTATTTTTTACGTAATAAAAAGAACATGTTATAGTTCTTTACAATGTAGAAAAGCTTAAGATGATGCAAATGAAGGGAAGTTGAAGGTTATAAAAACAATTTTGATCGGAAGGATAAAAAAAATGTCCTTAATTTGTTGATTTTACGTTCTACAAAATTAAAATGTTAAAGAATTTATTTTGATGTCGATCGTTCGTACCAATGGGTACTCGTCGATAAAACTTAGTTATAAGTTAGTTTGCATAAAATGTGCAAATAATGCAAATTCTGAGCATCATTTGAGCATTTATAGCGATTTTGGATTCATTATAAGTCATTTAATCGCAATAATCTATACTTAAACTCTTTATTTTATCTAGAATATATTTGTGATCTTATTTATTCAAATAATTGAATTATACATAGTAAATACACATAAAATGTGCAAATAATGCATAGTCTAAGCATCATTTGAGCATTTCAAGCGATTTTGCATTCATTTTAATTCTTTTGAGCACAATAATTTATATTTAAACACTTTAAAGAGTCTATAATATGTTTCTTATCTTACTTATACAAATTGATTGGATTATATATAGTAATTACGCACATAATGTGCAAATAATTAATATTCTGTGCAAGATTTGTGCATTTCAATCGATTTTGCATTCATTTTAAGTCATTTGATCGCAATAATCTATATTTAAGCTCTTTATTTTGTCTATATTATGTTTCTGATATTATTTATTCAAATAATTGGATTATACAGAGTAAATACGCATATAATGTGCAAACAATGCAAATTCTGAGCATCATTTGAGCATTCAAGAGATTTTGCATTCATTTTAAGTAATTTGTTCGCAATAATCTATATTTAATCTCTTTACTTTATCTAGAATATGTTTCTGTTCTTATTTATTCAAATAATTGGATTATACATAGTAATTACGCATACAATGTGCAAATAATTCAAATTCAGAGCATAATTTCAGCATTTAGAGCGATTGTTGTTTCATTTCAGGTCATTTGATCGTAATACTTTATATTTAAGCTCTTTACATTGTCTAGAATATGTTTCTGATCTTATTCAAATAATCATATAATGTGAAAATAATGCAAATTTTGAGCATTTCGAGCGATTTTACATTCATTTTATTTCATTTTATCACAATAATTTATATTTAAGGTCTTTCTATTGTCTAGAATATGTTTTTTATTTTATTTATTCAAATAATCGTATTATACAAAGTAAATACGCATATAATGTCCAAATAATGCAAATTTTGAGCATTTTCAAGAGATTTTGCATTAATTTTAAGTCATTTGATTGCAATAATCTATCTGTAAGCTCTTTAATTTATCTAGAATATGTTTCTGTTCTTTTTATTCAAATAATTGGATTATAAATTGTATATACGCATATAATGTGCAAATAATGCAAATTATGAGCATCATTTGAGCATTTCAAGAGATTTTGCATTCAATTTAAGTCATTTGTTCGAAATAATCTATATTTAAGCTCTTTATTTTGTCTGGAATATGTTACTGATCCTATTTATTTAAATAATTCGATTATACATATTAGATACGCATATACGGAGCAAATAATGCAAATTTAGAGCATCATTTGAGCATTTCAATCGATTTTGCATTCATTTTAAGTCATTTGATCGTAGTAATCAATATTTTGGCTCTTTATATTGTCCAGAATATGTTCTGGTCTTTTCTATTCAAATAATTTTGACTATACATAGTAAATACACTCTGTTGTGCAAATAATGCAAATTCTGAGCATCATTTGAGCTTTCAAGCGATTTTTCATTCATTTTAAGTAATTTCATCGCAATAATTGATATTTAAGCTCTTTATTTTGTCTAGAAGTTGTTTCTGATACTACTTATTCAAATAATTGTATTATACATAGTAAATACGCATATCATGTACTAATAATGCAAATTCTGAGCATCATTTGTGCATTTCGAGCGATTTTGAATTCATTTTATGTCATTTGATCGCAATAATTAATATTTAAGTTTTTTATATTGTCTAGAATATGTTTCTGATCTCATTATTCAAATAATTGGATTATACATAGTAAATACGCATATAATGTGCAAATAATGTAAATTTTGAGCATCATTTGAGCATTTCAAGAGATTTTGTTTTTATTTTATTTTAAAGTCATTTGTTCGCAATAATCTATATTTAAGCTCTTTATTTTGTCTGAAATATGTTTATGGTCTTATTTATTTAAATAATTGGATTATACGTATGAAATACGAATATAATGTGCAAATAATGCAAATTTATAGCATTTCAAGCGCTTTTGCATCCATTTTAAGGCAGTTGATCATAATAATCAATATTTCAGCTCTTTATATTGTCCAGAATATGTTCTGATCTTATTTATTCAAATAATTTTGACTGTACATTGTAAATACGCTCATGATATGCAAATAATACAAATTCCGAGCATCATTTGAGCATTTAAGCGGTTTTGCATACTTTTTACGTCATTTGATCGCAATAATTTATATCTAATTTCTTTATTTTGTCTAGAATATTTATCAGATCTTATTTACTAAAATAATTGGAATATACATAGTAAATATACATATAATATGTAAATAATGCAAATTCTGAGCATAATTTGAGCATTTCTAGTAATTCAGCATTCATTTTAATTTATTTGATCGCAATAATCTATATTTAAGCAATTAAGCTCTTTATTTCGTCTAAAATATATTTCTGATCTTAATTATATAAATAATTATATTATACATAGTAATTACGTATATAATGAGCAAATAATACAAATTTTGAGCATCAGTTGTTTGCAATAATCTATATTATAGCTCTTTATTTTGGCTATAATAGGTTTTTGATCTTATTTATTCAAATAATTGTATTATACATACTAAATACGTATATAATGTGCATACAGTAAAAATTCTAAGCATCATTGGAGCATTACAATCGATTTTTCATTCATTGTAAGTCATATGATCGCAATAAATCTTTATTTTGTTTAGAATATGTTACTAACCTTATTTATTTAAATAATTGGATTGCACAGATTAAATACGCATATAATGTGCAAATAATGCAAATTCAGAGAATTATTTGAAGATTTCAAGAGATTTTTCATTCATTTTAAGTTATTTATTCGCAATAATCTATATTTAAGCACTTTATTTTATACAGTATATGTTTCTGTTCTTATTTACTCAAATAATTGGGTTATACGTAGTCAATACGCAAAAAATTGCAAATTCTGAGCATTATTTGTGCATTTCCAGCGATCTGACATTCAATTTATATCATTTCAACGCAATAATTCAGGCTCCTTATACGCTCTAGAAAATGTTTCTGATCTTTATTATTCGAATAATTTGATTATAGATAGTAAATACACACATAATGTGCAAATAATGCAAATTATGAGGATCATTTGAGCATTTCTAGAGATTTTGCCATTTTAGGATATTTGTCCGCAATAATCTATATTTAAGCTCTTTATTTAATATAGAATATATTTATGATCTCATGTATTCAAATAATTTGATTATACATGGTAAATACACATATAATGTGGAAATAATGCAAACTCTGAGCATCATTTGAACATTTCAAGCGCATTTGCAGTCATTTTAAGTCATTTTATCATGATAATCTATATTGAAGCTCTTTATTCTGTCTAGAATATGTTACTGATCTTATTTATTCAAATAATTGGATTACACAGAGGAAATTTACATATTATGTGCATATAATGCAAATTCTAAGGATCATTTGAGCATTTCAAGAGATTTTTCATTCATTTTATTTTATTTAGAATATGTTTTTGTTCTTATTTATTCAAATAATTGGATTATACATAGTAACAATGCAAATAATGTAGATTCTGAGCATCATTTGTGCATTCACTGCGATTTTGCATTCATTTTATGTCATTTGAACACAATAATTTATATTTAAGCTCTTTATACTGTCTAAAACATGTTTCTGATCTTTATTATTCAAATAATTGGATTATAAATAGTAAATACGCATATAATGTGCAAATAATGCAAATTCTGAGGATCATTTGAGCATTCCAGGATATTTTGCATTCATTTTAAGTTATTTGTTCGCAATAATATATATTTATGCTCTTTATTTTGGCTAAAAGATGTTTCTGATCTTATTTATTCAAATAAGAGGATTATAACTAGTAAATAAGCATATTGTGTGCAAATAATGAAAATTATCAGCATCATTTGAGCTTTTTAATCATTTTTGCATTCATTTTAAGTCATTTGAAATCAATAATATATATATAAGCTCTTTATAATTTCTAGATAATGTTTCTGATATGATTTATTAAAATAATTGGATTATACATAGAATATACGCATATAATGTGCAAATAATGCAAATTCCGAGCATCATTTTAGCATTTCTGGTGATTTTGAATTCATTTTAAGACATTTGTTCGTAATAATTTATATTTAAGCTCTTTATTTTATCTAGAATATATTTCTGATCTTATTTATTCAAATAATTGGATTATACATAGTAAATACGCATATAATATTTGCAAATAATGAAAATGTTGAGCATCATTTGAGCATTTCAAGGGATTTTGCATTCATTTTCAGTCATTTTATCACAATAATCTATATTTAAGCTCTCTATATTGTCTAAAACTTGTTTCTGATCCTACTTATTCAAAAAATTGGATTATACACAGTAAATACGCATATAATGTACCACTAATTGAAATTCTGAGCATCATTTGTGCATTTCGAGCGATTTTGAATTCTTTTATGTCATTTGATCGTAATAATTAATATTTGAGCTCTTTATATCGTCTAGAATATGTTTCTGATCTCATTTATTCAAATAATTGGATTACACATAGTAAATATGAATATAATGTGCAAATAATGCAAATTTTAAGCATCATCTGAGCATTTCAAGAGATTTTGCATTCAATTTAAGTCATTTGTTCGAAATAATCTATATTTAAGCTCTTTATTTTGTCTGGAATATGTTACTGATCTTATTTATTTAAATAATTCGATTATACATATTAGATACGCATATACGGAGCAAATAATGCAAATTCAGAGCATCATTTGAGCATTTCAATCGATTTTTCATTCATTTTAAGTCATTTGATCATAATAATCAATATTTCAGCTCTTTATATTGTCCAGAATATGTTCTGATCTTATTTATTCAAATAATTTTGACTATACATAGAAAAGACACTCATGATGTGCAAATAATGCAAATTATGTGCATCCCTTGAACTTGCAAGCGATTTTGCTTTCATTTCAAGTCATTTGATCACAATAATTTATATTTAAGTTCTTTATTTTGTCTTCAATATTTTTCAGATCTTATTTATTAAAATAAATGGACTAGACAAAGTAAATACGCATATAATGTGCAAATAACGCAAATTCTGAGTCCATTTCAAGAGATTTTGCATTCATTTTGAGTCGTTTGTTCGCAATAATCTATATTTAAGCTCTTTAATTAATCCAGAATATGTTTCTGTTCTTATTTATTCTAATAATTCTATTATGCACAGTAAATTTTCATATAATATTCAAATAATACAAATTCTGAGCATCATTTGTGCATTTCAAACGATTTTGCATTAATTTTAGGTCATTTGATTGCATTAGTTTATATTTAATCTCTTTATATTGTGTGGAATATGTTTCTCATATTATTTATTCCAATAATTGGATTATACAGAGTAACTACGCATATAATGTGCAAATAATTGCAAGTCCTGAGCATCGTTTGAGTATTTCAAGAGATTTTACAATCATTTTAAGTTATTTGCTCGCATCAATCTATATTTAAGAAATTTATTTATTCAAATAATTGTATTATACATTGTAAATACACTTGTAATGTGCAATTAATGCCAATTCTGAGCATCATCATTCATTTTAAGTTATTTCATTGCAATAATCTAATATTTAATCTCTTTATCTTGACTAGAATTGGTTTATGATCTTATTTATTCAACTAATTGGATTATACAGAGTAAATACACATATAATGTGCAAATAATGCATATTCTGAGTTCCATCTGAGCATTTCAAGAGATTTTGCATTCATTTTAAGTCACTTGTTCGCAATAATATATATTTAAGCTCTTTATTTTATCTAGATTATGTTTCTGTTCTTATTTATTAAAATAATTGATTATTCATTGTAAATACGCATATATTGTGCAAATAATGCAAATTCTGAGCATCATTCGAGCATTTCGAGATATTTTGAATTCATTTTATGTCATTTCATCGCAATAATTTATATTTAAGCTCTTTATATTGTCCAGAATTTGTTTCGCATCTCATTTATTCAAATAATTGGATTATACACAGTAAATACGCATACAATGTGCAAATAATGCAAATTCAGAGCATCATTTGAGCATTTCAAGAAATTTTGCATTCATTTTAAGTCGTCTGTACTCACTAATCTTTATTTAAGCTCTACATTTTTATCTAGAATATGTTTCTGTTCTTATTTATTCTAATAATTCGATTATTAATAGTAAATTTGCATATAACATGCAAATAATGCAAATTCTGAGCATCATTTGTGCATTTCGACCGATGTTGAATTCATTTTATGTCATTTGATCACAGTAATTTATATTTAAGCTCTTTATATTGTCTAAATGTGTCTCTGGTCTCATTTATTCGAATAATTGGATTATACATAGTAAATACACATATAATTTGCAAATAATGCAAATTCTGAGCATCATTTGTGCATTTCAAGAGATTTTGTATTCATTTTAAGTCATTTTTTCTCAATAATCTATATTTAAGCTCTTTATTTTATCTAGAATATGTTTATATTCTTATTTTTTCGAATAATTCGATTATGCATAGTAAATTTGCATATAATATGCAAATAATGCAAATTCTGAGCATCATTTTTGCATTTCGAGCGATTTTGCATTTATTTTATGTCATTTGATCACATTAATTTATATTTAAGCTCTTTATATTGTCTGGAATAGTTTCTCATCTTATTTATTCAAATAATTAGATTATACATAGTAAATACGTATATAATGTGCAAATAATGCTAATCCTGAGCATCATTTGAGTATTTCAAGAGACTTTCCAATCATTTTAAGTAATTTATTCGCAATAATCTATATTTAAGATATTTATTTTGTCTATAATATGTTTCTAAAATTATTTATTCAAATAATTGTATTATACATAGTAAATACACTTGTCATGTGACAATAATGCAAATTCTGAGCATCATTTGAGCATTTATAGCGATTTTTTCATTCATTTCAAGTTATTTGATCGCAATAATCTAATATTTAAGCTCTTTATATTGACTCTAATATCTTTATCATCTTATTTATTCAAATAATCGGATTATACATAGTAAATAAGCATATAAATGCAAATTCTGAGCATCATTTGAGCATTTCCAGAGATTTTTCATTTATTTTAATTTTTAAGTCATCTGATAGCTAAAATCTATATTTAAGCTCTTTGTTTTGTACAGAACATTTTTCTGATCTTATTTATTGACATAATTGGACTATACAGAGTAAATACACATATATTTTGCAAATAATGCAAATTCTGAGCATCATTTGAGCATTTCAAGAGATTTTGCATTTATTTTGAGCCATTTTTTGTAATAATCTATATTTAAGCTCTTTATTTTGTCTAGAATATGATTCTGTTCTTATTTATTCAAATAATTGAATTATACATAGTAAATACGTATAAATTGTACAAATACTGCAAATTCTGAGCATCATTATAGCATTTCGAGAAATTTGAATTCATTTTATGTCATTTGATCGCAATAATTTGTGTTTAAGCTCTTTATATTGTCTAGAATATGTTTCTTATCTCGTTTATCAAATAATTGGATTGTACATAGTAAATACACATATAATGTGCAAATAATGCAAATTCTCTGCATCATTTCAGCACTTCAAGAGATTTTACAATCATTTTAAGTCATTTGTTCGCATAATTTGTGCATTTCGAGCGATTTTGCATTCATTTTATGTCATTTGATCGCAGTAATTTATATTTAAGCTCTTTAGTCTAGAATATGTTTCTCAACTTATTTATTCAAATAATTGTATTATTCATAGTAAATACACATATATTGTGCAAATAATGCAAATTTTGAGCATTTCCAGCCATTTTGCATTCATTTTAAGTCATTTGATCGCTAAAATCAATATTTAAGATCTTTATTGTGCATATAATATGTTTCTTATCTTATTTATTCAGATAATTGGATTATACTGAGTAAATACACGTATAATTTTCAAATAATGCAAATTCTGAGCTTTATTTGAGCATTTCAAGAGATTTTACATTTATTTTGAGTCATTTTTCGCAATAATCTATATTTAAGCTCTTTATTTTGTCTAGATTATGATTCTGTTCTTATTTATTCAATTAATTGGATTATATATGGTAAACACTCATATTTTGTACAAATAATGCAAATTCTGAGCATCATATGAACATTTTGAGCTATTTGCATTCATTTTATGTCAGGATCGCAATAATTTATATTTAATCTCTTTATATTGTCTAGAATATATAATTGATCTCATTTATTCAAATAATTGTATTATACATAGTAAATACACATATAATGTGCAAATAATGTAAATTCTGAGCATCGTTTGTGCATTTCCAGAGATTTTGCATTAATTTTAAGTCATTTGTTCGCAATATTCTATATTTAGGCTCCTTATTTTATCTAGATTATGTTTATGTTCTTACTTATTCAAATGATTGGGTTATACATAGTAAATACGCTTGTAATGTGAAAATAATGCAAATACTTTGCATCCTTTGTCCATTTCCAGTGATGTCGCATTCATTTTATGTCATTTGATCGCAATAATTTTTATATTTAAGCTATTTATATTGTCTACAATATATTTCTGATCTTATGTATTCAAATAATTGGATTATACATAGTAATACACATATAATGTGCAAATAATGCATATTCTGAGCATCATTTGAGAATTTCAAGCGATTTTTCATTCAATTTAATTAATTCGAGCGCAATAATCTATATTTAAGCACTTTAAATATAGAATATAATTGTCATTTAGGCGTTATATATTAATGTATATTCAGAAACAATATAGATTCTATCCCATTAATGTAAAGTTTGCAATTACATTGTAAATCCGATGTATCTGATTTGCAAATTTATTTTGTGCAATTCAGAAAAAGACAGAGGAGACTAGCATTTCAGTAGTGCATGGTATAGGGGCAATAAATTTATATTTACAACCGATTTTAATTTTATGAGATTTTCATTATAGGTTGTGCTAGATCTAAGGAAATTTTAATTTCAATTTTAATATTATGAGGCTCATAATTAATTATAAGTCTATTGATTAAGGATAACGTTCTGGTTGTGAAGACTGTGAATCAACAATTCAATTTAAAGATTTCTGTCTATATTTAAATTGAGCAGACTTTATATTTACTAGCATAGCCATCTTTTTCCCCAAAAAATAAATTTACATCTAATTATTTTATTGTTTTATTTTGTTTTTAACGTAATAAGAAGAACATGTTATAGTTCTTTACAATGTAGAAAATCTTAAAACGATGCACATGGATATAGAGAAACAACAATCTATGCTGAGTCATATAAAGGGAAGTTGAAGGTTACAAAAGAAATTTTGATCATAGGGACATGTCCTTAATTTGTTGATTTTATTTTCTACAAAATTAAAATGTTAAAAATAATTGATAAATTTTAATCAACACATAGTTATTCCCATCAAAAATACAAAAAAATATTATACATTTTATTTTTACAAATTAAAAAATTATAACATATTTTATATTTATTTGTAAGTCAAATATCGAGTGAAGCTCGATTAGCCCCTCTAGTTATAATTTTAAGGTGTGTTTGACATGTATAAGGTTAGTCTAACTTTTAAATTAGTAAACTAATTTGTTAATCTATAATTACCAAATAAGTTTGAGGTTAACGTGATTAGTACAAAACCTCCCAAAAGAGTTTTAGTAACTTAATCTAAAAAGTAATAACTTTAACCTCTAACTTTACTAGTTTATGGTGTTGCCAAACGCCCCCTTACTCTCTTATTTGTCTTGTTATTTCAAAATTATAAACTATTCCGTCTTTTCTTTTCTGATTCATCAATATCTTGACATATTTTATTCAATTAACTTTTTTATTCCATCCTTCAAAAAAAAAAAAAAGATTTCAATTTCTTTTGTTCAATTAACTTATTGGGGAGCAGCACTCAGACATGCGTGCTTCATTTCACATAAAAGTATAAAACGTGTATAAAAAAGAAAGTAAAGCCAATAGTAAAGTGGATGTCTAAAGAGGTTCAACTCTAGAAGAAACAATAAATGGCATTATACTTCAAAGATGCTTGAGCAGTTTACTTCACAGACCACTTGAAGCACTATAAACCAAAAGATAAACGACACCTAGATAATGAGCAGAGCAAATACCCTAGGGAAAAGATAAAATAAATAAAACATATTAGACTTCCTTACAGAAGAAATCATCACGTATTCTTATAATAAGGTAATATTTCTGGCGCCCAAAGAATATAATGGGGAAATTGCAGTCAGTATGTTTTTGTTTTTAAATTTTTTTTATGACATAATATATTCTGTTTTTGAGAAAAAAAATACATAATATACCTTTTTTAGAATGGATAATATGCCTGTATTAGGATGGTTTGATCTCAATATATCACGTCTCCTCCCTGCATGCCACAGTTTTTGCAGCACTTGAATTTTTATACAATATATATGGGCTTCTATCCTATAATTAATTATCGTTTGTCCCACCAAAAAGCACTTTGGTTGCAACTTACAAGTTATGTCGACATTATGAACAACATAGCACCATGGATTATTAAATTCGAGTTAGTTTATCAAACATTTGAATTGACCCGTTGAAAGACATCACACCTTAAAATAATAAAAAAAAGGGCCTGCACTTGGGTGGAAATTGTGGAAACAGATCAAATCAAATCTTAACTAAAGAGGTTTGATAGACCATTATTTTCAGCTGAGGTGTTGGAAAAGGGCAAAAGGCTATGTATCATATCTGTCCAGAACTAAGATGATTTAAACGGAATTGAAATTTTGGGGATAGATTGCACTTTTTTCTAATCATCAGTACTGGTATTCTATCAATCAAAGATCTCTGAGTTCAAATAACTATTTTTAAAGCTTTGAAACGGATACAAAAGGATAGAATAAAAATATGAGCTTCCCTCAAGGGATTTGGTAACGTGGCATCAGAAACTTGCCAGATCAACATGCCAGACGAAATTAAGTCCATCCTTAAATTAATTAATCAAGATAATATTATTCTTTCCTCCCTCTGAGTATCATCTCAAATCCAAGCTTTCCCCGCTTAATTTTGTGAAGGGCAAGTAAAATGATGATGTCGACCAATTAAAACTGATGGAATTACTTACTGAACTTTTTTTTCAAAAAAATTCAAGAACAAGTTTAGTAAGCCTCCATGGACACCGTGTGGAATTTGGCACGCTTCTGAAATTTATTTGAAATAAAACCTCATAAACCAATTGAGATATTTTTAGAAAGTTCAAGAACTGATGCTGAATTTTTACATGGATAAGAACCAAGTCAAGCACTCCAATCCAAGAAAACCGAAAAAATTCATTTCAGTTCAGTACTGGTCCGTGCATACTGGTTAATGGACCCAGTGACTGGTACCACAGGCCAGAAGTATATTTAGCAGAAGGATACAAAACAGAATAAATAAAATAAAATATAACTATAATATTTCTACAATAGGAACACAACAAATGTGTGCACAGGAGTTCTAATTAACCAGGCACCAATCACCAAAAGTGTTGGTTTCTGAAGCACTTTCCAGAGAAATAAAAAAAGAGGTGAAATTTCCATTTTAACTGTCACATAAGTATTGCATATTTTCTGTAAGTAAACTCAGAAAGATCTGAACATCCACCAATGGAGGTCTGGCATTTAAAGGAGTTGGAAGAAAGTAGGTAGCTGTTATTACATACAACAGGGCAGCAGAAAGTGCGAATATGAAGCTCAAAGTAACATAGGTAATAATATCACCATAATAAATGTACTGAGAAAAAGAAGCAACTACACAATGCCACCACCAGCTTATTGCAGCTTTAAAGAGAAAACACCAACACTAGTCCCCCATACCTCATTGCACAGTCCCCCCCACTACTCCTAGTCCTGGACCACCCTCCCTCCATTCCACCAAAAAAAAAAAAAAATTAAAAAAAAATAAAGAAGCAGAAGAAAAAACAAAAGCGATCAAAGAAAAAAGAAAAGAGAAAAAGAACATACACATAATTGATAACTAATATTAAGTAAATACATACATTAACAAGCATACTTTTATGACACCTGTAACAACCGACAAAATAATAATTACACAATGGATATTTTAAATACATCAAATTTTAATTTGATGCATACCATTTCTAAAATTATCGACAAAATGTGTATTTTGAATCCTTTCTTTTTTCTTGATAGAAGATTAATCGATTGTTACAGCTATTAAATAAGTTAATGTATAAAGTATCAAACAAATATAAACAAATAATAGTGATGGAGATTATAGTGCAAGAGAAGAATATTAGCAATAGCAGTATAGCATCATTGACACCAATAATAACACAAGTTTTTCTGCATTCATTCACATATAATACATTAAATCATTAAGAAAACATTTTAATATAATAAGTAGCATATATATATGAAATCCATGCATGGATAATGATATATTGATATGTACAACATCTGCACATCCATGCATAGACAGCGAGAGGCACAGGAATCGCTCTCCTAGCTGAAAACCAAATCATGAAAGAGGAATAGTCTCCTATTAAAGTTCCCTAGCTTACTACAATTAATATCCCTCTTTATATCATGCTCTCTGCGTCAAAAAAGAGGTCAAGACCCCCACTAATATCTACTACCTATTTTAATCCCTTCTTCCTCTCTCTTTCTTCTTTGAAAGCATAGGCAAATCAATACAAAAGTAAACAAATACACACACCTTAACACCTTTTAATTGAATCATCATTACAATCCCAAAGAAATCTTACCAAGTACTTACTATGAAAGAAACCACCTCAGCCTTTTAACATCTTTTTACAATTTTCTCCTTCTATAAGCTAAAAATTACCCAAGGACTTAGCTTTCAGTTTCAGGGATTTCAGATAACTAATTGCCTCATCTAAGATAGCAGCTGCATCTTTTCCCTTTCCCCCTGGTATAATGCGCCTCAACAGACCCACTGTCTCTTGAATTCTCTTTCTCTTCAAATTCATGTCTATGCAATCTGATCTCTCACTCATCTCTTCATTTTCTATCTCATCTCCTTCTTCTTCCGGTGTTTTTCTCTCTTCACCTCCTCCCACACAGCTTGACTCTGCATCACTACACTCCAATCTGTTGTTATTACTATAATCACCGTATTTAGCTGAGGTGGCAGTGTCAATAAGGGACACATCAAGATCCACGCCAAGCCGCCGCTTCTTGGGATGTATAGTCGTGCTAGCCACCTCTTCTCCAGTTATGTAATTCACTGGAGACTGTCCAGTACTGGCATCCTCTTCTATTATATATTCATCAGAATCTGAATATAGCAGCGCATCAATCTCCTCAGAATCTTCATGCATCTCACTTTCAGTGCCATCAACAACACACACATTGGTTTGGTTACTAACTGGTACGTCCCATATTGGATTCACTGGACCTGGATCCATGTTCACTGTGTGTGTGGGGTTGTTAACAGCTATTGGTAGATTATACAAGGGACTAGGAGGCAGGTTGTAGCATTGCATGCTAGGGTACAAGTTGTAGGGCTGAAACCCTGTAAAAGGAATGGATCCATCCATTGCAGCAGTGCTGTACCCGTATTGATTGCCGTAAATTGGCAATAGCAGAGAAGCACTATTCTGTGGAATAAGAGGCGGAGTGAAGTTGCTTGTGTATTCCCATTGCAAATTAGGCGCATTGTAGTCAGGAAGGAAATCCCTCTCCATACAACCTTTTGAAGATCAAGATTTTCGAGAACAGCCGAGGAAGCAACCTGAAATATGGACAAAAACTGTTTTTCAAATTGAAGAGAATGAAAAAACTGTTAGACTGTACAAATTGATAAAGCAATTGGAGACGACATCCTTACCAGATGATTTTGCTTCAAAAGAAAATAAAAAAGAATGTAATATAGTTGAAAGCTTGACAGGGGAATTAATCTACGTCACGGGCTTCAGGAGATGGCGAAAGTACTCAGCCTGTAAGTTAAAATTAGAAGGAAATGAAATTTTTTGGCAATTATTAGATGATTAAGGGAATGAAAAAGGCTTAATACATATTAACAATGCCAAGGACAGTGCTACATATGAGTAAATGTACCTGGACATATCAGTTTGTAATTAAACATGCTACTGATTCAAATGCCCCCCCAAAAAAAATGAAGCAAAGAACCAGAAACTAATAAATGATAAAATATTCTAGAACCCATTGGCAGCCATACTGGCTTTCAGTATTTACTGGTATCCTATTATGGAGGTTTTGACCAATGCACCACTGAGATTATGTTATCATATTACTTGTAAGAAAAGAACGCAAAAATTACATACAATTTCTTTTCTCCTTCTGTTGTTTGAAAGCAATGACAATTACCTGGCAATCCTGAAGGGGTTGGAAGCAAGCAATGGTCCTGACAACTATGGGGGCATTACCGTAAACTCCAGTCTCGTGTTTTAATTCTCGAAACCTCGTTTTAGCCGCTGCTTGCCACACCATTCCTACTCTCTTTCTCCCCCTTTTCTAACACCCACCTCTCACCAATTGACCAAGCCAAACAATTATAAAAACAAAATTCCAGGACAGTTGTATGAAGGGGAGTTTGGGAATTGTGTAATGGGAAGAAGAAATTTTGGAGTGATTGATGAAGAAAGAAGAAAGGAACAATACCAATTCAGGTTGTGAACTTCTGATGAAGGGAATTGGAATTGATTGTAATCGGAAAGTAGAGAAAGGTAAAAATGGAGACAAACGAAAGAAGCAAGGAGAGAGAAGTGAAGTTACAGGATAACTCTGCAATACAAGTTCAAGGAAATCGCTTTGCGCAGGATGTCAACTGAGAGAGAAAACCACCGCATAGTTCAACAAGTCTTTATCAAGAAAGCTCTTCTCTTTCCAACCCAATCTACCTGAAGGAAAGAGACCCATGTTACATTACAACAACAATTAAACTTTATCAGAAACATTAAAGAAACTTTACCATTAAGTTGATCAAATTGAATTCACGATAGAAAACTTATACCCAACATCAATACATCATCAAATAAGCACCCAAACTAATAATAACCCATTTTCAGATCGGATCTCTTGGGCATATGTAGAAAAGACTCAAAAGAGGGAATAACTTACCCGAAAAGGTAAAGTGAAACCCACGCGATTGGTTCGATGTTCTCAGAGACTGAAGCTTAAAGTCGAAACAACGTAGAATGAAATTGGGAAATGAGAAGAATCGAACAGAGCTTTCTCGCTTTTCAGTTCTCTCTCTCGTATTCTCTCTCTCTCGATAAAGGAGTTCACGGGAGGAAGAAGCAGTGAGTGGGGAGAGGGGTTTTATTTGCTTCCATGACAAAAGTACCCCTGAGGAGTTTTCAAAATTACAAAGACTTTTTTTGCGCTTTGTTTTTGACTTTTTTTCCTTCCGTTTTTGGTTCTTTTGCTCAAAGGCCCTCTAATAAGTAATAATACAGAAACCTGGGGAGGCTTGGTTGGGTTACAGCTCAGATCAGGCCGCCGAGTTATGTTGAAACTCACACTGTTCTCTACCCCATCAAAAGTTCGAAAGTGCAAAGAAAATTTGTGTTTTGAAGTTCACACTCACCACAATAACATAGGTAGAATTATACGAGAGAATTATAATCTGCAAAAGATCACGCTTTGAACACAGCGACGACCTTGTCCTTAAGCACAAAGGTTGCTCATTCGAAGAACGGTCATGTACAGTATCACAGTTGAAATTTATCTCCATGTATGTACAAATCAAAGAGTGTCGACTGTTCTTCAATGATTTATTCCGATCAGAATGGTGTGTTAACACGAAAGAAGTTTACTAGAAATATTACAAGAATAATTTCTTTTGTATTAATTATTTTGATGAAAAAGCAAAAGAGAACCAATTCATTCTGCCGGAATAAAGTTCAAGTGAGTCATTCTTCTACATATTCAACTTTGTTTCAGAAATGTTATATTTTTATTCCTTTATGTTGCCAGACGAATTTTAAAAAAAATATTTTGAATGGTCTCTCCTTCTTTTTTTTTTCTTTTGGAAATAAGAGCAAAGCCAGGCAGAACTAGGGGTGAAAAGGTACGTGACTGTTTTAACCGTTCTTTAGTTTCGTTTCGTCCAAAGTGAAATGAAACGGTTAAAGATTTTAGTTGCGTTTAAAAAACGAAACGGTTAACGAAAGCTTGAAACTGTTTCGTCCATATGTATTTTCGTGGTACTTTCGTGATTTCAATCGTTTCGTCGAAAACGAAACGGTTAACGTAAATAGTAATCAATTTCATTTTCAAAACGAAACGGTTAACGCAACCGACCATTTTCATGGTCGTTTTAGACGTTATGCAATCCCAGGCAGAACTAGTTGGCTGCTCTCCCTGTTCCTTGCTGCGGCTGCTTGAAAGCCTACTCAAGCCCTGAAACTTGAGAATGGGCTCTCCTAGTTTGTGCTTTCCGCAATACGGTTTAAAAAAAGAATCTACATGCAAATATGCAATACTGTAGATGCTCATGACCTATTTACTTTAAAACCTCCTGGATGGATTAGTAATTCTCCAAAATTACATAAAATACAGTTTCATTGAAAAGCTTTTTAAGTACTAAATTGATCAGAGTCGAGCCAAAATTCAATTCCTTAGATCCATATTCATCCAAACTATTATCAATGCATCCGTATGTATATTATTTTGGGCATATCAATTAACAATAAATTAGTCTGACAATTTTAATATTCGTTAAAAATAATAAATCATTTTAAATTTAACAGTTGAATTATTATCTACACAATATGGAGATCAAATATGTGAAAAATTATGAAATTGTAATATAGAATTTACTATTCATTAAAGAGTTAAAAATTGTTACGGTCGATATCCTACGACCTTTGATGGGAAAAAAGAAATGTTAAACATACATGACATTTGATGCATTAGCAATCTCTAAGATTAACAACATTTTTAAGTTGTTTTCTATTGGTAAAATTATTTTGCTTAATTTCAAAAGTATTAAAAAAATCTATTAAGAAGAATTCTTATAATCAATTTATTTATCCAAAATAGCTTCGGGATTCTAAAAAGAAGGTTCCGACTATTATTTTAAAACGTAGATTTTGTTACTTTCCCCGACTTAAAAATGTCAAATTATAATTTTTTCCAGAAGCGTGTCACTGGTCAGTGGTCAAAGATGAAATAAATTGACAGGTAAAAGAAGCAAAAAATCTATCCGGATCATACAGGAAAATGTCAATGAAAGCACTTAAAAAAAATACTTCCAGGGACACTATAATTGGGAATCCTATTCCCCATCTTATGCTCGTGTTCTTCTCCACCAAGGCCCCAAATCATGTGTGGGAGACACAAACAAAATAAACACTGTAGCGGGTCAAGGGCTCACGATTGGTGTCTGATTGTTAGTTAACAGTTAGATATTAATTTAAGTAAAAATATATGTTTAAATTTTTGGACAATTTTTAATAATTTGATTACAAATACGACTCAAACATGGCTGACAAAACTAGTTGCAGAACGTACCTAATAATTTATTGGTTACTTTATTCCAATTGCCCTTTAAATGATTCCATAACCATCATTTCTGTAAATATTTTAAACATTTCTAAAAGCTTGATAAACCACATATTAATGACTATCAATCAAAATGGCATCAAGTGTGAACCAAATATAAAATTTAAACTAATTGAAGTTGATAAATTCTTAGCTCGTCCATCCCTAAAAAAAACCCCAAAAAAATTATAATCATTGCAGTTTTAGAATTTTGAGCGATAATAACAATATAATAAATGTAATATAAGATTTAAGGCAAAGTTTTTTACGATACATTTCTTGATAGAATTTTGGCGCGAATGCCGCTACATGATGCCATCATTTCATTATTTATCTATATTTTAAAATTTAAAATTCAAATATCAAATAAAAAATACCCATTTTATCATGTTCATGAGAGAAGTCTCCATTATATTTTACAAATTTTTATGTATGTTTACTTTAATATGTAAAATAATGTTGAATTAAAATCAGTTTGTCATAGTTAATTAAATTCGTCAATTTAAACTATTTTATCTAATAATGAACTCTAAGAAATCATATTTTTTTTACGTGAATGCATAATTCACAATATCAATAATTTAAATTTAATATTTGACTTCTAAATTTATATGTAAATAAAAAATTAATTTATAGTATTCAATAATAAAATAATTAATTTCTAACATCGAAATCTTCTTAAATAAAATACCAAGGATTTAATAGGTCAATCCGGGTAGGACAATGAATGCAAAATTCGGTGAGAATTCAATGCTCCGAAAGGATGGAGCAATAGCATGCATGCACAACAGCACAAGTGGAGCCAACATTTTGCGTCCACATATTTCACGACAAAATGTTCGTTCAAAGTTTGTCCCAGACCTGATAAAATTAAATGATTTCACTGTCTCCGATATCATATGTGTCCCAATATTATTTCATGCCTCTCAGTTATTGTTCGCAGATCAGTTACCAGGTGAAAAGTTGAAAAAACCATGATGCAGTCACCAGTTGCAGTACCTTGTTGTATTAGCAAAGCCAAAGGCGAATTAATATTAACAAAATCAGTACTGTCGGTGGGTGGAAATATACCAAATGTGGGACCCATGTCGTTGTATTACAAGTCTTCTGGTATTTTACAAATTGGCCCCATCATTTAGTTATGCTTATAAGTCACCCTTTACCTTCTCAAGTTGCATACTTGAAAGTACTGTTTGGTGAGCATTTGCATCGTTTCTAGCTTCTTGTTTCAGTCACAGAAAAGGTTTCCTTTTGGATTCTATTTGTGGCATCAGATGTTTCATAATTTGCTAAATTCATAAAAAATCATTCTCTGTTAATATTTAAGTATTACGAGACATCATGCCTTTGTACATTTAATGGCAAAAGTTTGAAAGAAAAATTGCTATATACTGTAGTTATTTGCCAGTCATTAAATATATGATACTACAAAATTCATCGAAAAAGTTTATGTGCACAACAATCCTTTATAAAAAAATCTTAATTCGGAATTAAAATGTTAAATTGATCCTCGTACATCTCACAAATAAAATTGTCATTTCTTTGTGATAATAATGCACTAAGTATGTCTAGTCTTTTTTGGGATGTCCTTTTTTTTAAAAGAAACATTACCGAGTTGATGTTATAAAAACGCTACATAATTACACATCTCGTTGAGCATTGAAGCCTTGAAGGGGTAAAATGCAAACTTTTCAAAATGTAAGGCAATTACAAATATTTTGAGAGCTTCTCGAGGGAGATCTCTTCCTAATTAATTAATCTTTCTTATCCACGAGAAATGCGATCTTCTGTGCCTCTTGAGGGGTTCTAGTCTATATAACAGTACCATTTTAATCAACTGTTTAATAATAATGTTATCTACATTAACCATTTAATAATAATGTTATCTACATTAACCAAATAGTGTCCTCAGGTGTACCGCCAATTTGTTCCCACATTGTCTTTTCAAATTTGTATCATTTTCATTACATAACATCTTCAAAATATAATTACATTCTTTGACACATTTTATTTAGTTTTCGCAGTAATGTCTGTACTATTGGTAAAATAATGCATCTCGATTTACTAATTATGAAGTTATCTTGCCAAACGGAGTAGAATGTTCGAGAAATTAAATATGAAATATTACTTCTCTGATCTCTCAAATGATTGCTATCCAATTGTGAATGAAAAATGAAGCTTCTCCAATTGACATTTGTAACAATTATTACATTAGGGTCATGAATTTATGATTTACTTAAGAGTTTAGTTATTGTCGAAGTTTTGAGTTTAATAAATAAGAGAACTAAATAGTTACTTATTTTATTGCAAACTTTTGCTTAAAACGTGACTATATATGTAGTTAGTCCTTACAAATAATAAAATTGAATAATTCATCAATAAAAATGCATATCAATGAAAAAAACAAAAAACAAAATGTAATGTGCTGATGGTATCTGGCTCCGTAATTACCATATCAATTATCATACTGTAAGCTAAACAGGGGATCCAGGCAGGATCAACAAGTACTCTTATTAGCTTTTCATTGTCTAATTGTATAGAGTGGGGGGAACAAATTTAAAGAGCGAGGGGTTATTTAAGGGACCTCTTCTTTGGGTCTACCCTTTTGGTAGCATTAAGCTAGGCCTTTAAACCTTTTAAACTTTAACCTAATTTTAAGGAGGGGAGAGGGATTTGTCATTGGGCTAATGGCTCTTTTATTACTAAATCATGTGAGCATCAAGCATTCTTTAATCATTGCAAAGATGTGGCTAGCGAAGTACGCTTTCTTTGATCCAATGCACATGTGTGCGTACTAATTGCACACAAATCATTGTATTGTTTTGCTTTTCTAACCATACGTATCAATTATGGTAAGTTTCTACATTGTTTTAAAGGAATGGTTTTAACTTTTAACTATCTTATCATTTGCGTAGTGCTGTTAATTTGAATACATCCAAGTGGGTAATTTTTCATAGAAAATCTGATATGCAAATAAATAACCCTTTGACCTTTCTTACTCACTATAGAAAAGTTTATTGGGGAGAAAAAAAAATATTCAAATGATGTTTTCAAGTATTTTACGAATTAATATCTACGAGACAGTTCCAAATTTTGCCCAAAAAAATTACAAAATGACATATTATATACGTATTACTAGGAACTTTTTTTTTTTCCCTTCGATACTGTACTGTAATATGGATATACCAATAAAAAAATCAGTCAACTAATAAATTAATGCGATACTTCAGTACAAATAGGGAAAATGGAGGGTTCATATTGATTTAATTAAAGGTATAATTTGTAAAAAAAAAACATTTAGATGTATTAAAGCCGTGTTAATGTTTATAAGTCAATGAAGTCAATGGAGAGAATATAGACTTAGCTCCAGCAGATCCTACGCATGTCTGTAAAATTTGTCTTAAAAAGTCAAAATCAAATATTATTATTTTTTTTAAAAAAATGTTGTCCTCCTTAATTCAACTATTGAAAGACTTAAAACCAAATTTAATATTTTTTCTTTCGAAAAGTGACTAAATAAAAAAAACAAATTAGAAAGTCACGAATGAAAACATATTTGAACTATATATTGTGATCCAGACCTGTTATTGGGACTAAAACAATTAAAAATATTTTTTATATTTCCATAATCGAAAAAAGGTTAGCATTAACTATGCTTAGACAGAGAGGGCCCACCATTAGTGAAGCGTCAATACAAACAAACAAACGCAAAAGAGGTCTCACAAGGCACTTTATACAAAACAACATTTGCACTGGCTTAAAACGAAAGAAGCCAGTCACTACTCACTAGTCACAAGAAAAAGGATAGAAAATTAGTGGAGAGAGAGGAAAAGGAGATGCATGCACGTACTCCTTTCACTAAAATCCCACACGAGGGGTTCTTTTAAATGGAGAACAAGCATGCCATAATCTCATGCATAAATTATGGAGACATTAGCACAACTGGACCTACTTGAACCATTATCTTGGAGTTTGGAAGCACGAATTTTATAACTTGTCATCTTTGATCTTTTCAACCAACTGTATACATGGACGATTTGACATGAATTGATTTTTCACTAACCTTGTTATCCAAGTGGTTTTCAACGTATGACTTGGCATGAATAGACAGTGTGTTTGGATCAATATAGATTATATACTGAATAAAATAAAATAAAACTATAGTGGAAGGAAGAGATGGGTAATTTCCTTTTACTACGCACGCGTCACATCTGTAACTGTAATAAATAAAATTGATAATATTCTAGGCTTTAACAGGCACATATACTTATTGCTTACCAATATCACATCCTAACGGACATATATAATAGATAGGGCAGCAATAACATAATATTTCTTATTTCGCGCATTAAATGATTACTATAATTTCAAACATGGAAATCTATATAATATACTAGGGAAAAAAAAGGGAAAGAGTGATTCGATTTTCCAATAAAATTTTGTGTTTATTATTTCCAATAAATTTATTAGAAAATAGAAATAAATTTGTGCTGTCCAAACCAATTAGCAGACCTCTATAAATATGATAATACTAATTATAATTTGTACTCTGAAGCATTGTCAAGGAATTTAAACTGAGTCGGCGAGGTTCATAAATCAAATAATTTATACAGCATAAACGTTACTATTAAAACAATATAAATAATCCACAACAGTAAAGCCGAGCAGGATAGAAATTTTATATGAATCCAACAGGAAAGGACGAACAAACGAGGCGGCAAATACAAGAACACACTAGATATGTGCACAGGCAATTGGATATCTCGAAACAAGAGAACTGCCAGTAAACGGATTGTTTGACATGATGAACAAGTACTTTCATGAACGTCTTACAGAACCAAAAGAACTTTGCAATATTAAATTAAGTTTATATTGAAAAAAAAAAAAGACGCTGAGTGATATCACAACAAGAACAAGATACAATAGTAATTTAGTGTAATTAGAAAATTATAATTTAATTTTATCAAGCTTTTGAGGGAAAAAAAAATGGCATTAGAACTGTCTGTTATAACATGTATTGGAGACCTTTTCAGGGACCACAAAAAGCCTTTTAATTACTTAAATCACGTCTTTCAAAAACGTGGATTTGATACTCTGTCCTCAGAATGATAAGGAAAAAAAAAATCTCGATTCAGCAACTTTAGAGGTTACTGTTGTCAAAATTTTAGCTGTGAACCAGACATCAAACGTCCAGGTTATTGACATAAACTTCTATCGATATAAGCAACCAGCAACCTTTGTTACAGTCACTCTGTTCCCTCCATTCCTACATCTACACAGTACTGGGCCTTCCAACTTTAACAAGATCGTCCTCGTATTACTTTACTTCCCGTCAACACCCAATACATACTTATTTCTTCTCAATTCATTACATTAATTTGATACTTAAAAATCAATAAAACTTTGAATCCTTGCAAACCCCTCCCCCATCCCTATACTCCAAATATAGATACTTCTAATATCAGAAAATAAGCAGAATTGATACCTGACATAATAAATGCCAAGCATAATTATGATAATAATAATACAAAAATTCCAACAAAATTCAGTGGCAACTTCTCCAACCAAAGCCAACATAGATTTTGCAACTCAAAACCATAAATTCATATTCAAAACCACAACCAAGCAACATTACTCAACCTCTCCCACGCCCCCGGCCCCTACGACCTCCTCTTCTCCCACCTCTGCCCCCTCTGCCCCCTCTGCCACCACCACCTCCTCTTCCACCCTTGGACCTGCCATCAGGCTTGATCTGGTATTCCTCTGGAAGGGTCATGATAGCATCAACACACTTGCGGAAGCTAAAGTCTTCAGAGGATCCATCAATACGGCGCACGAAGAAGCATCTGCTCTTGAACACCGGGTGGTAACGCACTTCAAATGCCTCAATTCCTTTTCCAATTTTCCTCTCTGGTTCACTGTGCCCTTTCTTTAGCAAGTCCATCAGGGTCATGTGCTCATACTGGAAAAAAAAATTATGAAAAAAAAAAAGAAAAGAAAACAAGATTCACAAGTTAAAAAAAGTGATCTATTTCTCTGCAACAGGTATATTGTTCTTTATTTTTTTTTATTCTTTAAGATGAAATGAGTAAACTAGAGCATGACTTGAATAGGTAATGGATAATCAATCTCATAATTATTGGATGGATTACTAGTAATAACATGAAAACAAAGCTCAAGAAAGATTGGCAGAAGACAATGTCACCTCATTTTATGTAACCTATAGCTTTACGATAAAATTGCAAATACACTTTGCACAATTAAGAGAAACTACTCCAACACAGTTTCCTGTAAATGCTTTTCTTTATGGTGAAGAGATATATTGACAAGGACCACCGTATTTATTTGACAACTGACAAGCAACAATACGGTTATAGAATTAAAAAAGAAAAAAAGTAGATATATTCTTTATAGCATACATAGGTTGTGTTTCTAATTCAGTGAATTTTGGATTTAGTTGGCCACCAATCAAAATCTGATAAAACTGAACTGTTGATTATTCAAACTGTTGTGGGATACCAATTGGTTTTCAAATTGATCAAGTTTCATAGAAAAACTATTTAACCCCCTGAGAATGTATCTGTAATTAGAGCTCTTTTATTTCTATCCCTTTGGCCGTTTATCACAGTTGTCAAATAAATTTGTTCTCAATATACAATATCATTTCTTTATGAAGAAGACAGTAATAAGACTTTGTTAATGCCAATTAAGCCATAATATAATATCAACTAAACTGAAACATACAACAAAAGAAAAATGTTACTTGGCCACTGCCATTGCATAAAAATACAAAATAATATCTAAGACATGACTATGGTAAGGAAGGGAAAAGATAACCTGATTTATATCAAGGTTGGTACCCCAGTGATGCAGGAGCTTAAAGAAATAGTCAAACATCTCTCCTGAGGAGGTAAACACCTTTGGCCCAAGTTTTACTTCCTTTATCTCCCCCCTTTCACCTTCTTCTTCCTCCTCTTCATCTCCGTCTTCCCCAAGTGCCTCTTCATTTTTCTCCTGCAATGAATTTCAGAAGAAAAGAATTAAAGCAAGGTTATTTAACAAACAACAGCTTTACAATCTTCCTCCAAATTTTAAAACAGCTACCACAAGTTACAAAGTATGTCCTTGGATATGCTATAACAAAGATTAGGATCCCATTGACAATTACTTCAAACCTTACCAATGATATATAGAAAGTTTGAGTTTAATCCAAAATTTTAACACATCATTCATATAATAATGATGATATTTGGTGCACGTAATATTGTAAGAACTCCCAACTTTCTAAAATTTTTATGACCTCCTATGAATTATCAGAAGACTCACAGTATAGGTAGGTCATCCATGTCCAATGGCATCCCAATAATTTTATTAGTTTGGGATCCAAAGTTTTTGTGATACTATTCCACATGCTGGGGATATTTTATAAGAAACCAATTTAATACAATTAGTTATGTCAGCTAAAGGAAACATAATAAATTCGTTATAATCTGACAGGTAACAATCACACATAAGTACCTAGATAGTCACTATATAGTCTTGTCTTTAAAAAAAAAAAAAATCACACATAAGTAAAATACACTAAGAACACGCAAATATTTTTTTTCCAAACCATCAATAAATCAAAGCAGAGAAAATAAAACAGTACAATAGTGAAAATTAAAAAACAACTCCAACCTTATCAAGTCTTTCTTCCTCGACGGATCTCTCCACCTTTGCCTTCTTCAGATTACCCTCTTCTCCTTCTTCACCTTCCTCTTCTCGCTCCCTCTTGGTCCCACCATTCACTGTCTCGGCTTGCGCCTCCGCCACATCGGTTGAAACCCCACCTTCGACCTCCATGTCTACTGGCACGGCGACTTCCGACTCGATCGCAGCCCCCGCCATAGAATCGCTAAACCCTAACCCTAACTAACAATAACTGTGCCAGGAAAAGAGAAACAGAGTGCTCGAACAAAACCCTACTAAAAATGTTCTCTCTAATTTAAAGTTTAGTAGAAATAAAAAGGGCCTTTTTGGGCTTAGTCTAACATGATGTAAATCTGAACCGTCAGATCAGAGGAAGCGCGAATCTTAAAGGCATTACAACGGTTCAAAGATGAGAATGTGAAATGGGCCTATTTTAATCCAATCCAATAACGAAACTCGAATCAGATTCAATACGAGTCGAGAGTGAGATAAAAAGGAATCGGAAAAAGAAAAGGGAAAAGAGGAGATGCGAATTCTAAGCCCATTTAGACCCTTCTCTGTCTCTTTCCCCATGACTCGCGTAATTTCTGCTTCTTCTCCAGTCGTCGCGCAACTGCAGAGTCGATCTCCATTCGTACGCGCGCTGTGTGTGCTCAGCATCGGTGCTATCTCTGCCATTGCCTTCACGACGGGGTGCGCTCAGTCTCAATCTCTCTTTGGCAGGTATTTTGTGGGTTTATCTGGGTTTAAGATTTGGTGTAGCTCAGATTGGGTTCCTCGTTTCTGTGTGTCTGAATTTATTAGTAATTGTTTAGTTCGAGTTTGATTCAGTGAAGGATTTCGGATGATCTACTCACTAGTTTCCGTTTTGGGTCTTAAATATTTGATCTTTTTAATTTGGTTTGTCAGTTTAATTATTCGTTTACAAATTGTGCAGTTCAAGGTTGTCTAATCAAGCTTCATCCAGAGCTCTACACTCGGCTGGAATGGATACTTCTTCGACCACGGTTCCTTCAATCATTGTGTATGTTACTGTTCCTAATAGAGAGGCAGGTTAGTCTCAAAATAATAGTATCAAAAATAGATAATGTATCTATTGCATTACTTATCAGTCCATAATTTTTGTTGAATTGAATCGAGTGAGTTGTCTAATTTTGTACTGATAATATTGATATTTTTGTTTGATCATTTAACAGGCAGGAAACTCTCTCATAGCATTATCAAGGAGAAACTTGCTGCATGTGTGAATATAGTGCCAGGTAAAGACCTCAAATTTCAAGCCCTTTTTCTTACAACTATAAAAGTGTATTATTTTGTAGTTAGTCGTGAGAGTTAACTGGTACTGACTTAATGTAAATCTTGTTTCAGGTGTGGAGTCGGTTTATTGGTGGGACGGAAAGGTAGATTTCACATCATAACTCCACTCTTCTTACAGTGTCTCTCTCTCTCTCTCTCTCTCTCTCTCTCTTAGTAGATTTAAATCCTTCCAACTCTAATGCTCTTTGGTGGGTGCCAGGTGCAAGCTGACTCCGAGGAACTCCTGATTATAAAGACAAGGGAATCACTTCTACCTGCTCTCACCGAGCATGTCAAGGCGAACCATGAATATGAGTACGCCTTTGTAATTTTTTATAAATTACTGGTGCATGATATGATTTATGCAAATGATTCATAATTCAAGAAAAGCAATTTTAACATCAAACTATTTAGGGATCAACTTTTTCCCTTAACTACATAAAAAGTTCACTTTGGCCCCTATGTTAGACAAATGATATGAATGTGCATAGCCGCCAGATAGGAAGGAAATGGACAAATAAGCTTCCTGTTAAACAGAGATAAAATTTTGAATTTCTTCATCATCATCAATCTGGCAATGAAAATTTAGCTACAGATGTGAAGCTCAGACTTAAAACAAAAGCGAGTACTTGTAATTATTGGGCACAAATAATTCTTGTAGCAATTGAGGGATACAACTATCTAGCCCAAATAATTTTTTAGAATATTAATTATGAATAAATTTGTGTGCAGTCTTCCAGAGGTGATAGCAATGCCGATTACGGGTGGCAACACCAAGTATCTCGAGTGGATCAAGAACAGCACAAAAGATGATTAATCGTTTGGAGATCTGAACTGCTTGTAAATTTGTAATGTGGCTTTGAATTTGTGTATTTTACATTCTCTTTTGTGCATCACCAAATTAATGTAGTAGCTTTGCACTGTAATATTTCACTGCTATTTGGTTCCGATAGGTGGTTTTGATAATCGTATTATCCTGTCCTACTGTCTTATGATCTGGTTGCATTTTACTCTAACCATTACATAAGTGCTTGCCACAACTGTTTTAGGGTTAACTATTTTGGAGACTCCCTTGTAATAGAAAACGTTAGGTGGCATAGTGGTTAATATTTGATTTTATTCTAGGTGCCACTAATTCTCTTCTAACTTTACAGCAAAAAACTCCTCTCCAACAATGGTGCGATTAAAAAAAAAAGGACTCCTTTCTAATTTAAGCAGAAAAAAAGGATCATCTAATTTTCAAACTTACCGCACAGTTCCTGTAGGCAGTTTTAACTGGTCGGACCATATAGTCTGATTTGGTTTTCAAAACACTGCTAAAAACCACCATAGGTCCATTAACAACATGTTGGAACTCCTTACTGTGCTATGGAAAAAGAGAATTTAATTTTAATTATATATTAGTGACTGCAGAACGCAAATCTAGTGTAGCATCTCATATGAGGAATAGTCATGAGGAACCCTAATCCAACAATTGCCTGTTAGATAAACTCCACTACGTTGCCTGTTAGATTTGTCATGAGGAATAGTGTAACAATTAGCCTCTAAAATTTTAATTTAGATGGATGATCATTCTTAAGTCTTAACCTTTTTCTTTCTAATGATAGATGACTTTAAAACATCTACTCTGATGAAAAACTTTTAATGAGTTTTTATCAAATTATCTATGTACTATCATTTTAAAAGAGGAGAAAACCAAGTACATTTTTTTTTTCTTTTTGAAATTTAAGTAACTAATTGTAGTTTAAAAACCTTCGGTCTGATAGTCAGATATCATATAACGTATCTTTATTAGACGTCGCGAATTCAGAATTCAGTGAAGGATTTTCTATTTTCTTCTCTTGGCAGTAATTGGCACTCAGAGTTTCAGATTATTTGTATAAGCTGTACAGAATTGCTCTCTGTGCTAGGCCTTTAGCATTAGATGTTTCTACCATATTCTACTTATTAATCTTCTTTCAACTGGAGGCTTTGATTGGATCTTCTGACAACAGCTACCATGATTGTAAAAAGACTAATTATGAATATTTCTCGAGCTTAATATTAAAAAAATGTATGCACTATTCAGAGGTAAGGAACTCAAAAGCTGTGCCAAATCAATATAAGAACTAAAGGTTTTGTCATTTTTGAGTTCAAAATGTCTGGGCTTGAATGTAAAAAAGCACAATTAATTAATAGCCAGCCTAAATTTACTAACTACAAAAACTCAAACTTGAAACCCAGTGACAAAAAGAAGATTTTATTCAACTAGAACAAGATAGTATATATTACGTGCCTACTACAGATCGATGAATCCTTAATAAGTTAATACAATGACAATGTGCATCCATTCGCTTACTCTTAATTGTAAAACCGTAGAACCTGGACGCCAAAAAGAACACAAGCTACAACGACAGGCGACAGCAGGATACGTGTAACAGAAAATGCTAAAAGAGAACTAGTATAAGCCCCAATTATTAATATTGCCTTGCTTGTAATTAAACTAACGGGGCATGATCTTCAATTTGAAATGGGGGAGATGTCACCCAACGACGTGAAATTTGAACCAAAGGCTTGTATCTGGTCCCATTCGCTGAACATATTCTCATACGCAACAGCTCTATAAAGGGCTGGTACACTACCGGGCTGGCTACAGTTGCTCGCCTTCACTTCTAATTCCCATATTTTTTGTGAATTTCCTACCATATTAGTCAGGTCAACTACGGTACCATTCACGACATCTATGAAGTACAGGTGTGACTCCCCCTTCTTGTTGTATATTTCCACGGCTAGCCTGAAATGTACGTATGTGCGTCAATATATATAAAATTATATAATGATATCATAATCATCTCATATCACATAATATAGTGTGTTTGGTTGCACCGAGAATAGAAATAAGGGAGAGAAAAGATGAAAGAGTCACAACTAAACAAAGAATAAACATGAAAATATATATTCTTTTCTCTTCCCATAAACAGATATATATAGATGGTCTATATTATAAAAAAAAAGTTTCTTATTCTTCTTCCTTATCCTCAGTGCGACCGAACAATAATAGAAAGAGACTTACTTGCCGACAAACTGAACTTCTCCATTATCGAATTCACTGATTGGGTGATATTCTGGAAAATGAGGATTAGCCATGGCAGCCCCGACTAGACTAAGAAACAACCAAAGGGCAACAACACGTCGCGAGGCCATGCCGTGGTGACTTAATTTCTTTGATCGTTTTTCTGATCTTTTTGGTCTTGGAGTTGGAGGACTTGCAAGGGCTAGCTATCCAGTATAACCTGCTTATATATATACAAATTAAATTTGAAGTTGAATTAAATCCATGGGAGTAAGTCTTAAATTAAAAAAAAAAAGATTCAGCTAATTAATGCCATGGTCCTTTTTGTCTCCTACGGGCCAGGGCATGACTTACAAATATTTTTAATCTGATTTAGGCATTTAGCACGTTAATTTTATTAGACAGGGATACAATTAACTTTTTCAACTTGGTGTGTATGTATTGTGTATTTATAATTTTGTAACAAACCAAAATTTTATTGAGGGCCCAATTTTTTTTTTCTTTTTGTTTTTTAGTATTGTTAAATTTTTTAAAACCACTGTATTGAACTGATAATAATCCTTGGATCAATTGGGTATTGTAATTTGTCGTTGTTTTGCATTTTTTTTTTGGAAAAATCAGCCATATACCCCTTAAAACTTCTCCAATCAGCCATATACCCTTTTATTCTTAAATATTAGTCATATATCCCTCAAATCATCCTTATCATTGCTATTTACCCTTTTCACTAATTTAAATGGTCTATTAATTCTCAAAAATTATTTTTTAAAATTTAAGACTAAAATACCCTGCCCTTTCCTCTCTCAACTTCCCCTTCCGTACTTATATATACTTCTATTTTACGGTACGAGTTTGCAAAACCTGTGTTTATTCTTGGAAGCAAGCAATGGAATAGAATAAATATTATTTTTTTAATTTTAATTTTGTACGTGCAATACGATCTCTTCCATATATAGTTGCTGGTAGAACAAGAAAATAAGACATCAATTGAACAAAATTATGAAGCTAGGTGAACAGGTCTAGGATTTAATGGATATATTTTTCGATATTAAGGAAAAGCAACTTTTTTAATTACTTATGAAATTCTGTAATTTTTGTAAAATTTTATTGGATTAATGAAAATTCTGGATCAAACGAATCTCTCTACCATTTCTGAATTGATGCGAAGGAAAATTGGGAGAGAAATGGATAAGGGTACTTTTGTCTTAAATTTTAAAAATTGAATTCTTAAAATTAATGGATCATTTAAATTAGTAAAAAAGGGGTAAATAGCAATAATAAGGATGATTTGAGGGATAAATGACTAATATTTAAGAATAGAAGGGTATATGGCTGATTGGAGAAGTTTTGAGGGATATATGGCTGATTTTTCCTTTTTTTTTTTTCCGTGAACTTCGATAGCTAGCCAGCACTTGTTAGAGTTGTACGTAGATCTCGAGATATTGACTATTATATTACTTTCTTTTTATATGAGTTTATATGAACAAAATAAAGACCTCAAGATGCGGACTATTAAATAACTTGGTTTTTATATCAGATGTAGATCTCACGATTCTGAATTTCTGACTATCGAATTACTCGGTTTCTATATCAGTCCGAGTGGAAATTATGTAGGACTAATGATTCCAAAGTTATCGCAGCTGTCATTAATTTTCAAATAAACTTCTGTTAGTTATTTATAAAACTAATAGGGCAAAATTGGATATAATACCCTACAAACTTTGGCAATTGAAAATAATCCCTTACAAACTTTGAAACTGGAAATAAGCCCCTTTATTCTCTTCGGTCACGGAAATTACCCCTTTTAATAATTAAAGAGGAAAAATTGCAGTGTCACTATTTTATGGTGCCACCAAATACCATAACTTTTCTTTTATTAATATTTTATAATTTTAAATTCAAACGAAGAATCCAAACAGCTGATTTCAGTTTTTCTCATTCCTTTTTGTGCTTTGTGAAATCTGTAGTAGCTTTGCCCTGTAATATTTCATTGCTGTTTGGTTCAGGCTTCAGGGTGGTAGTTTTGATGATCTGTGTATTATGCTGTCCAATTATCTTACGATCTGGCTGAATTTTATTTACACAATTCAATAAGCGCTTCTTGCTGAAATACCAGCTGCGCTGATATTATGCTAATTTTGATACCTGATTCAACAAGATACTATAGCATTTCGAACCAGTCCTGATATGGCCATATGGGACATTCCAATAATTTTGACATCCTGACATCCCACAGACTCACGTGGAACATCCTGGCCCAATATGTGATGTGTGCTGCAATTTGAGCGCCAGACATTGGACTGTGATGTCATGCTGACGGTCATCATAGCACTGACGCTGACGTCACCTAGACACCAAAAGTATTTAAATTGATGTAAGGGAGTATATAAATGTGTTATTTTAATAAGTTTTGAAGTTACTAAGAGAGTATATATTTCTATATAAGGGAGTATATACTTCTTCGTAAGGGTTCAAATAAGCATTTAAGATACAAATTTCAGACAAGCTTATCAAATAAGCATTCTAGATACTAAGGGAGTATATAAAACTTCATAAGAGAGTATATACCTCTTCATAAGGAGTCCAAATAAACATTCAATATACAAATTTCAGACAAGCTAGTTCAAATAATCATTGAAGGTACTAAGAAAGTATATACATCTTCATAACGAAGTATATACTTTTTCATAAGGGTTCAAATAAACATTTAAGATACAAATTTCAGACAAACTTGTTCAAATAAGTCACCAAAATTAAAACCAAATTACCAGTACATCAATCCTAACAATAAATCAAATTCAAATTATTATTCATTCAAACCAAACATAAAAGCATTACAACCAAGTTCAAACATGCTAACAAACTTAATAAAAACTGCAACAACAAGCATCAATCATCTCATTCAAAGTCAAACTGAAGGTGAACACATTTGTTAACATTCCAAAATTTACGCTTCACTCAATTTATAAGGTCTGATAACAAACAGTAAGCAACCATGCGCTTATCATCACCTACATCAATCTGCAAAAGAAAAATTATGCAATTTTAGAATATATATACTCCCTTAAACAATATATTTAATCCCTCACTTTGATGAATATACTCACTTAACAGAATTAGCTGACACATGTTCCTTATTCAACATACTTACATATATACTCCCTTAATCAATATATTTAATCCCTCATATTGATGAATATACTCCCTTAACAAAAATTAGCTGACACATGTTCCTTATTCAACATACTTACGTATGTACTCCTTTAATCAATATATTTAATCCCTCACATTGATGAATATACTCCCTTAAAAAAAATTAGCTGACAATGTTCCTTATTCAACATACTTACATATATACTCCCTTAATCAAAATATTTAATCCTTTACACTGATGAATATACTCCCTTAATAAAATAAGCTGATACATGTTCCTTATTCAGCATATTTAGATATATACTCCCTTAATCAATATATTTAATCCCTCACATTGATGAATATACTCCCTTAGCAAAAATTAGCTGACACATATTCCTTATTCAGCATACTTACATATATACTCCCTTAATCAATATATTTAATCTCGTTCCTTATTCAACATACTTAGATATATACTCCCTTAATCAATATAATTCAATCCCTCACATTGATGAATATACTCCCTTAACAAAATTATCTGACGCGTGTTCCTTATTCAGCATACTTACATATATTAATCAATATATTTAATTTCCCACATTGATGAATATACTTCCTTAATAAAATAAGCTGATACATGTTCCTTATTGAGCATATTTAGATATATACTTTTTTAATATAATTAAAAATCATCTAATAAAATAAGATGAATACATTCAATAAATTATCTATTTTATATCAAATTCTTGATTTAAATGCAAAAATGATGCTTGAATTCTAAACTGATCAACAATTAAACACACCAAAACAACAAATCAAACATCATAATTGAAAATTGCGAAAGAGATGAAGAATTTGTCAAATGAGGTGACCGAGATAGATATACATTGACCAGAGACGTAATGATGTCAAATACGCTTCTTCAATTCCAAAATTAAGCTTGAAATCTAACCTGATTGACAATTGAACACGCCAAAAGTACAAATCAAACAGTATAATTGAAAGTTACGAAAGTATTGAAGAATTTTGTCAACTGAGCTGATCGAAATATAAATAGACATACCTGATTTGTATTGATGACACATGCGTCTCTTAAAAATCAAAACGAAGCTTCAAATCTAATTTAATTGAGAGTTGAAAACGCAAAAATCACAAATCAAACAACGGGAGAAAAATAGCGAAAGAAATTAACATTATGTGATCCGATCTGATGGAAACAACGATAAACTCACCTCAAAGAGAGAAATGAAGACAATGCGCGCGAGATCGTCTAGAGAGAGAAAGAGTGCACGGGATCTGTAGAGAGAGAGAATTTTATAATCTAATCGAAGCGAAAGAGAGAGATATTTTACGGAAGGTTTTATAGAGACAGAGAATTTTATTGCCACGTGCTTCTCATGTGACACAGAGAGGTTACTGGGCCTTCAGCGCTGAGCCCGTGGGATGTCACAGGATGTCATTTTAAATGATGGTAAGTAGTATATTTGATTTCGAACTGTAGACAAGTGCCTGGGCGGCTGGGCCAGTGGGCCCAGTTTTAGGCAGTAAATTTGTGGCTTCATCAAACAGTGCACGAGATGTTTTGACTTGGCTTGATTGATAAAAGGATATGCATCTGACACTTTATTATCATTTTCAAATTAATATTGGTTAATGTGGTTCTGTGCTTTGTAAATCATACGATTAGTTGTTATAGTGGCATTTTCTTTTGGCTAACTGCATTTTCATTAGGATGAATTAAATCGGCACAAATATCGGAATGATAATCTGAATAGTATCGTAGTAAATAATGTCTGGGAGTGTAAGTTCGAAAAAAGTGAAGTTATTACATCTAAAAGACATAAAATACTTTACAGAAAACATAGAATCGGTAACACTTTAACTTTGCAAGTTAGCGAGGAGGTCAACTTGCCCATGGACGGAGCTAGAAAATTTTGTAAGGGGTTCACTAAATTTTTTATCTCTTTGCGGAATTAATTAGATAGTTTTATTTTTGCGTTAACTTGGACCTGTTTAGAGACGAGAGATTGATGAATAAGTCTGCATTTCCGGATAACTGAACTTTTTCAAAAATTTCTCCATATTCAATTCAACAGAGAACGTTAAAAAGAAAATTGTCCTAAATAATTAGAATAAAAAAATTAAAATTATTATATTGTTTGATAAATACGACACCAAATAACTTTATTGTTTTCCTCAATTGTCATTAAAATAAAACAATACAAATTAGAAATTTACTATGCTCTTGACATGTTTCGATTTTTAAGCAACAATTTAACTCGAAAACAGATTTTTAATATGTTATAATCAGGAAAAAAGAATTGATTTAATAAAAAAGGATAAATTTGAAAAGTAATACCTTTTTCTCTATTGTTCTTGCAAAAAAAAAAAAAAATTAGAACAATATTTTTGCACAGTTGTTACCTAGTTGGGCTATGATGCGCACAAACAACTAAGGTACGGGGCAAAGAACTGAATACTCAAGATATTAGTATAGTTAATAGCTTTTCAACATCCGCACTTTATTCCCGTGCGCATTAAGCCCAAGAAGAAGTCTTCCCAGCACCTCTGGTGTACCAGTTATCGTGCCCACGGTAAACGCTGAAAGAGAGACCTGATTAGAGAAAGCTTGATTTATGATTGACGACTATGCTCCAGATCAATGTGCATAAAAGAATGGAAAGTTAAGGAGAGAGATGGGATGGAGAGGGAGGTAAGGAAAAATAAAGATTTATTCATGTTTACCTGCTCCAGAACTCTAGAAAGGAGAGGAAAGAAACGTGAAATTTGCACCTATTTTGACTATCGTACCCTTTTGGCAGCGTTCAAATTCTTTAGTGCTAACTTTTTCTAGGGGTATTTTCGTAATTTACTCATGTTTACTCAATGTACAATCCGTTTTCGAGGGGACCAAAAAGTGTAATTGTAATGGAAGGTTGTTACCTCATCTTACTTTCTCCTCCTATTTCTATTTGTTCTGGAGCGAGTAACAAGAAAATATTCACCTAACCTCCCTTTCCTTTCCTTCTAAAATTCTTTCTTAGAGCACAGCCTAAGGCAACAACAATAAGTGCATCTCCATTCGTCATATTAAATTGACTTTTTTTTATTATGGCAATATTTTTGTAAATATAAATTGTCGATGTTTCCAATAAAATAAAATCTCATAAAAATTGATGCTATAAATTATGCATGGGTTCAACAATGATAAATTATCTAAATATTTTGGGGTTCAAATATATGGTGCATGTAACAAAATTACATTTTATACCTTTCAATATTAATATTAGTAACATTATTTACAAAAAAAAAGGGTGACATTGACACCCCTTTAATGAATGTAAATCCGTCCCTGAACTTGCCAGTCGCTGGCTAGTCTATCTAAAAAAGTTAGCGAGGAGGTTTTTTTTTTTTTTTTTTTTATCTCAATTGGATTTTCAAAAAAGCTTATAGTTTGCATAACGTTGAATCATTCTTCTTTCTTCTGGACTAATTTATTAGTACGGAAACCCAATTAAACCCATAGATCTATGACATATTGACATTCTCTATTTATATTGGACCGTACTGCCGTAGGGACCCGTTAGACGCCTATCAGACGCACCATGTTACACTGGTTCCGTGCCACATTCAACCAGCTCAAAGTGGTAACTAAGGTATTACACCAAGTGCTCGATTAAGATCGAACGGTCATGATAGGTTAATCTCTCTCTCTCCAGTGTTGTTCGAATTTGGCAAAAGATTTCTCCCTTCACCCTTGCTGCCTCCGCGCCATACGGCGGATGCCAAAAAACCTACTAAAACCTCTCTCTCTCTCTACTAAAACCTCTCTCTCTCTCTCTACTAAAACCTCTATCTAATGGAGTCGCCTTTTGAAACCTCGTCTGAGAATCCCGCCACCGTCAATAAGAAAAGAGAGCTTCAGGAAGAAGAAGGAGACTCCGATGTCGGCAATAAAAAATCGAAGATCGGAGTCTGGGAAAATCTGGACTTAATTCTCTCTCTGCAATCAAAAGATACCTCCCTTCAAAGGTTAATCTTTCTGACTCTGTTACAATCTGTTGTCTACTATGCTCTAATAATGTGAAATTTAGGGGCAAAATTTTGAGTCTTTAGTTACAAATCATTGAGTGTTTCAAATTCTCCAAATCATTTTGCATGGTTGTATAGGGGACTGACCCTTACCAAACCAGTCGGTTCAAAGCTGACTTATGTGGTTCATGGATTGGATTAGGTGCGATACACTTGTGCATTTGGTTCATGAACACTGTATTTTAGATAAGAAAAATTTATACAAGAATTAGTTCTGATATATCTGAGTAGAAGCAGGTTTGTCAATTCTCTAGGGGACTGACTTGACCTAATATATACTGGGCTGAGTCTAGCCATGATTCTGGACTTACTGGAAGGTCTAGTCTTAATAGTGGCTGTATATTTTAACAATGCAACGCTAATGTGATTGAAACTTTATAGTCTTTAAGCTGTCTTAGTTCTGCGTACGGTATTATTTTCTATTTGAAACATTTTCAACCACAGACTCATTGAGTTTAATTGTGAATTATGCAGAAAGATCGAGCTTGCTTCCAATTTTATAACTTCAGAACACATCAACTTCAATGAAAAAAATCAGGAGCCAATATCCATCTCCCGTTTGGCCTCCTTTATGAGCAACTGGATACAGCCGGTTTTGATTTCTTCTGAAAACAAGAAATCCTCCAATGAGCTCTTTGACCCATGCTTGGATGCAAGAAGCTGGGCAGTTCTTAAATTTTGTTTACAGAAAAAAACCTCTATCTCTATTTCCCCCAACTTGCTTCGGCCAATTGCTCGTGTTAGTAGGCATGCGTTAGTAGGCTGTTCTGATGGGTTACTTGAGCAGTTCTATGAGTGTGTTTCCTTGGTCATAACCTCAAATTCCAGGGCATTCTACAATGCTGGTGTTGATTTGTGGATCAATTGCGCAATTGATGTGTCTAATCTTGTATATAAAGTTTTTTCTAAAGAGGGTTTTGGTTTTCCAGGTGGAAAATCCCATTTAGAGTTTACCCTTTCTTTACTGGAGCATTTTTCAACCTTCTTGCGGTTTTACCCAAATCCAAAGAATGTTTTTCGGGTTTTTGTGGATCGGCTTCTCAACCCATTTTTGGAGTTGTTGGTTTTGTTGCATTCGCAGGAGAGTCGTGAAAATGCCAAGGGAGCTATAAGATCATTGAAGGCTGTTGAAAGTGTTTTATCAAATGGGTTATTTCACCCAGCTCACATTACTGGCTTTTTTAATGTAAAGAACTTGGATCCACTTGGCAGAGAAGGAGGTGTCAAAGGGAGCTATCATAACCACCTATTTCATAGGTTTAGTGGGATTAAGGAAAATAAGGCAGTAGTTGTGTCTGGTTTTGGATATCTTTTTCGGCTATTTTTAGATAGAACTAAAACCCAAAAGGGAGCAGAAACTAAGGAGGCATCAGAAGATGAACCCAAAGAGACAAAAAAGCCAATTTTTGAAGTATTTATGCAATTCATGCAACCTCTATTACTCGAATGTAAGGCTTTTAGTAATACCAAGGTTGCTGATTTGGAAGAAATTAAACTTGTAGAGATGCACTGCATGCTGAAATCTATCAATGAAATTATTATGTGTGTAAATCAAGAGAGCATTTATGTGCCTACTGAGGACACTGTCGAAGGATCACATTTTAATTATTTGAAAGAGGTTCATGAGATGATAATTTCAGTTGCAGAAGTAATTTACCTGTTTTGGGTATCAAAATCTCAGTCTGGGGACGAAAGCATGAAAAAGATCTTAGCTCTAGTTAGCAAGGAGGTCTTTGTTGCAGTTGGGAATTTTCTTGAAATTGAATATAGAACTTTGGGGGATCAACTTGTTGATGTGTGGCTTATAATGTTTGCATTTATGGCTATTAATTTTTGTTCTGAGGACACAAGGCCGCGCTCTTTGTTGATTAAGGAGATATTATGTCTTGGCTCACGGATAATTAATGTATTTGGCGAGCTTCGTCAAGTGAGTGTACTTCTTCTATTTTTCTTTTTTCTTTTTTCCATGAGTGACATTCAAAAGGAACTAAGTTAAGTCAAATTGGTGCTGTATTAGCTGGTTTGTAAATTAAAGCCTCAGTTGAGTTTGATCAGTAAACATACGATCTATTCCGGTGCTTTGTAATATTTGGTTTTTATGATTGTTGGGCTGAAATTGTTAATTTATGTGAGTGTATGGCCTTAAACCTGGTCTGTCAAATTGGTGCTGTATTTAGCTGGTTTTGTAAATTAAAGCCTCAGTTGAGTTTGATCATTAAACATACAATCTCTTCTGGTGCTTTGTAATATTTGGTTTTTATGATTGTTGGGCTGAAATTGTTAATTTTTCTGAGTTTATGACCTTAAACCTGGTCTGAGATCTTGGTTTGAGTTTATGGCGCTGCTTTACTGCATTATTTGGGCACTGTCAGGATGTGCTAAACTGAGAGTCAGAATAGGTAGGCATAGCAAATTACTGAGCAACTCAATAACAATTTAAACAGAATTCTGTAATAGCTGGTTCACTTTTTAAATCCTAACTATGTCTTCTGAATTTTCTTTTATTTTGTAGGTGGCCAATCCTCTTTTTGCGCTACTTCAATCTGTCAGACTCCACGCAGAATCCCACAACTCCCTTGGACCAATGTCTTCCTTCCATGTTGGACCTTTACATTTATCTTCTCGAGATCTTGTAAGTTCACTGACCACTATGTTGTGCTCAACCTCGTTGCGGCTTTCCATTTCCAACTCTGTCAGGTCAATGCCAGAGCGTCAAGCTGGTTCATTCATAGAGGAATTGAAAGTAGATCTTGTAGGCATTCTGAAATGGATGGCTGATTCAATCCTTGATTTTGATCTGAAGGCTGAGATCCTGGGAAGAGTACTTTCGGAGCTGTACACACTATTGCTAGATTCCTTTACTGTTAACTCATCAAACAGTACTTTGGTTGGAAACTCTGTTGAGAAATTGATAGGAGAGATTCGGCCAAGCTTTAGCCCCTTGGTTGAAAATAAACCAGAAAAAGAAAACAGAAACCAAGATGGAAACAAAAATGAAACTGTTTTCATTTGCTGTCTGTTAGGAGGAAATAGCATTCCATGGAGAGCTGCCATCTCTTGGGCGATGGTATTCTTTTTCCGGTTATATGCTTCTTGTAGAAGCTTGTACCGACAATCGATTTGCCTAATGCCCTCCGATCAAGCAAAAAAATTATCTGAATTAATAGGGAGTTCAATTGTCACAAATTTTGGTACAGAATGGAGGGATTATTCTACTTCAATTAGCTTGGGCTATTTTTCCTGGATTTCAAACCCATCAATTTCACTACTTGATTTAATTCAGAGCCTCTCTGATGCTCTTTTTAGTGAAATCCACATAGGCCGATTTTCACTGACGTACTCCTTAGTCATCATGGCATTCCAGCGGCTGCATGACCTAAATCGTGAAATTCAGGTTTCTAAAGTTTTACAAAAAGAGGAAGATTATTCTGGAAGAGACAAGAAACGGAGAAAACAAATAAAGGAAAAAGTTTGTGATTTGGAGGTTGAGGTGGCTGGGCTCACTGATTTCTTGATTAGAAATATGATTACTTTTGAAAATGAATTGAACTCCAATGGGAATATGTTGATTCTGAGGTCTTGTTCGTCAGAGGAGAGTTCATTTATGGTTGAATTTTGGGGTATTCTCTGCTCGAATATCGACATCTGGGGCTTATATGCTTCTAAGAGGGGTTTGAACAGATTCTTCTCTTGTTTATTGTATTATTGTATTTCAAATGAGATAGGAGATGGAGAAAAAGAAGTTGTAGGGAATAGAGATATTTTACGCGGTATTTCTCTTGAACTTCTTGGCAGTCTTCTGATTTATGATGAGCCTGTAAGTTCTTTTCCTTCTTTTATTATAAGTTGCTGCATGGAAAAGGACAGATTTGATAATCTCCATATTTTAACAAGTTGCTTTGTTTTATCTTAACTACATGTTTTAAAGCTGATGTTACTCTTTGTTCTTTTTAGGTACTTGCCAATAGTCTGATGTCAAGATTTTGTCACCTTCTAAGAGGGTCACTAACTACTGTGATGAACTATCTTGAGGTAGATGTGGATTTGGAATGTCTGCCTGATTGGTCTGAAACAAGTTTGATTTTCTGCAGCATGAACAGAAAAGAAAATACTGATGAAAAGTCAGTTTTACCCCTTACAGATGAGCTGAGAAATTGTGAGGGACTGCTTAATCTCTTACGAAACATGCCAGCAGTCATTTTCAGTGCCAAAATTTCTTGTAGGCTCACAAATTATATTCTCCACCTTGAAAGGTAATCTTTTTTTGGTCGATATCCTTGAAAGGTATAAATTAAGTTGTGAACTATGTATTTCTGCACCTTTCCTGATCAAATGCACAATTGGTTTTTCCCTAAAATGATTATTTATTTACCTGATTTATTCTGGCACTGAAAGGGTGTGGGGGCTAATAAGTATTGTTTGATCCTGTTATATTAGTGATACAATTAATTTTGAAAATTTTTCCTTGAAATGTTGTTTAATATTTTTTTTTTTTTTTTTGATCTTATTTTTAATGTTTTCACCTGAAACTTTCAGACTGGTGGCATGGAACATCTTAAATACCTGCGGTGATTCTTTTGCATATAAGCCCTCTGACCTCTTGAGTGTCTTTCTTTCATGTCGAAGAGCGTTGAGACATATCATTACCTCATCAGATGACTGGTGCCTCAAATCTAAGCTTTTCTTAGAAGTCTCAAAAATTTTTGGCAACAGATCTACATTGGAGTGGCTTCTGAATTCTCTCCAAAGAATTTCTAGAGAAAAATCTTCTCAAAACTTGAAAGAAACGCTATTTTATTTGTCAGATCACACCTCACATATATTTTTGAAATGTGCTGAGATTTTTTTCTCATTTTCATTAAGTAAAGGGGGAAAGCTGATGAATTTGTATTCGAATGATGAAACAAATGGGAGAGAGAGTTCAAAAGTTTGTTTGGCATGGAGATGTGCAGAAAGTTTGGCCCAAACTATAGAAAGTCAAATTAGAATGCTGCACATAACTAAAAGGGGTGGTATAGATTCATGTTTTGATATCATATCTTGTTTGCAAGGTTTTTTGTGGGGTCTAGTATCGACCTTGCAAGAGGTCAAGCCAAGCTCAGTTGATCTAAAGCTGTGGTGCTGGTCAAAACTTGAAGGTTATATTGGTAGTTTTGAAAGTTTTGTGGATCTTTGCTTGTATTTATTGCTTTCAGAAGGTGATACATTGTCAAATGATCTACCAGATCTTCATGCTAAAAATGATGTGGTGAATTTTGATGCATTTATGAGTAAATGGGTTGATACAAAGAAACAAGATGAAATTATTAACTTACCCTTTAGCCAATTTTTTGAGAGGGCAAGTTCAGAGAGAGTATCCTTATTTAAGAGATTGTTCACAGATGAAACTCTAGAGATGCAATTTACTATGCGGGAGTTATTTGTTGCTTCTGGTGCTATTTACAAGCTGAGGTGCATGATGCCTCCCCCTTCTGGTAATCCAACAATCCCAATGGGTAAGGTCAGCATTGCCAATGCAGTCTTGCATGAGATGGCAGATTCTCAAGGCTGGCCTGGCAAATTCTCTTTCACATGGATTGAAGGGGTTTTGCAATTTCTCGGAGTTGTCACAGGCCATGTAAATAAGTTTGACCATGATTTCTCAAAGGAAGTATATTCTCAGCTTATAAGCTCTCACTTGGGAGCATTGGGGAAATGCATCTCTCTTGAAAGAAAAAGGGCAAAATTATCCATTCATGACAGTGGATCAAACACAAAATCTCTGAATCCAATTGAAGAATCAGTCCAAGATATGATGAATGGCTTGACCCGGTTCAAATCTAGGGTTAGAATTTCGCTGAAGAAACTTATAAGAGATAACAAAAGGTCAATGGTCATGATTTTGGTACAGGTAGTAGAGAGAGCTTTAGTTGGTGTGGAAAAGGGTTTTCATGCGGTCTATGATGTAAATCTTGGAAGTTCTGATGGAAGATGTGGAAATGTCTCTCCTAGTGTGGCTGCCGGAGTTGACTGCTTGTACTTAGTCCTTGAATCACTCTCAGGTAAGAGAAATATAGAAATTTGGATATATTTATAGAGTTTACTGTTGTCGAGCTTCTATGTTGTAGGATGTTATAGTCCATATTTAATTTGGCCACAAAGTTGTATTGCCAAAGCATCATGAAACTTCTCAACTTTATAGCAAATACCTCCCTACTAGTGTCTCTTTTTTGATATGTACACTTTGTGTTACTTCCAACTGTCATAAATTTATTTTATTTAGAATAACTCTTTTGAATTATAATTGGAGCTTCTGGGGTGTTTTGGCAATTTTTTCTTTGGTCTCGTCTGAAGAACAAAACACTGTTTGGCTGTGCCCTGTGGTATAATTTTTTGTTAGTTTAAAGTCTGTGCTAAGATACATTGACAATGGATTCAATTTAATAGATGATCTTGAAAAGGAGCATCAATAAGTTCAAATGTTCATATTGATGCTTAAGATATTATTTATGTGAGGTTCATCTCACGTTCTCATGCATATAACACTGATGCGTGTTTTTCCATTCATTGTAACTACACTTGCATGGTATTGGCTATCAATGCCCAATAAGACATCAGCAATCATGTTATAATTTTCAACTAGTTTTTTCTAGAGTTAAGATATTTGAAGATTATCAATCTTTGTCATACTTTTGTGATTTTCATTACTATCAATTTTACTTTTAGAGAGAGCCTAATGAAACTTATTTTTGACAAAATTACATATACTTAGGAAAGGAGCGTGCACTGAAGAAAACTATCCCGAGTCTAATTGGTTGCCTATTTAATATAATTTTACACCTTGAAGATCCCAACATTGTCTGCAATCCAAAAATGCCTCTCAACGAAGCAAACTCCAACCCAGATGCAGGGGCAGTTGTATTAATGTGTGTCGACGTCCTCACAGCAGTTGTTGGGAGACACTCCTGCCCAATGGATGCATGTCATGTGGCCCAATGCCTACACATACCCACAACACTTTTTAGAAATTTTACTCGGATTAAGGAACTTAGCAAGAATGGGTTCACAATAGATAGGCAACATTTGATTGAATTATATGCTGCATGCTGCAAGTTGATATGTGCCACCCTTAAGCACCGAATAAGGTAAATGCATTGCTGTCTGTATTAAACTTTCAGCCTTGCAAAAAGCACCTAAAATAACCATGTTTGCACATAATACAGGAATTCCTTGTAATTTCAATTAGCTTATTAAAGTTTTGTTGTTATTGTGTGCTTAAACATTAGGTACATTCAAGTAATTATGAACAATTTGCCTAGAAACTTTTGAACAGAAGTTATAAACCAGACAAAAAAATTTAGTGTATGTTCTGAATTTACTTCAATTTGTTTATAAAGATTTGATGAATTGACCTGAAAATATTTAGAGCTATTTGGTCATTATTTTGTTGACTTAATAACCTTTTTTTAATGCTTTTTTTGATGTAAACTCAAAAATGGTGGATCTTAATTTGGAATACAAGAAAATGGCGTGTTATTGGAAGTAACGGTAAAATTAAAGTATGGACACAGTTCCAGCATTCAAAAATATTCGGCTGTGTGGGGATATGTACTTGATGGTACACTTTAGCATTGTGAGCTGGTTCTGGTTCTGAAAGGAGCCAGCTTACCTGTTGCAATCGTGTTCTTTGTCTTTCTTTCTTCCTTCCTTCTTTTGTTTTAAGTTCTCTTTTTCCTATCGTAGGGAAGTGAGACCATGTGTGGCATTACTAGAAGATTCTACTACGACTCTTCTTACATGCTTGGAGTCTGACAACAATAACATGTCATGTGAAAGCACACAGTTTACATGGGAGATGCAAGAGGCCATAAAATGTGCCTCTTTTTTCCGTAGAATTTACGAAGAGGTCTGTTCATAATTGATTCTGGAACATGAAATGGTCTTCTTTTTTTTCTTTTTATTTTTTTGGCCTTGACAACAGTTGTATTTTATCTTATTTTTATTCAGATAAGGCAGCAGAAAGATGTACTTGCAAACAATTCATTTTACTTCCTTGCCACTTATATCAGCGTTTATTCAGGGTACGGGCCATCCCAAGCTGGCATAAAGAGGTACAGGTCTTAACTCATTTTTTGGTTATTCATTTATTTTCTTTGATTAACCAAGTTTGCTGGTTTAAGGCCCAAATGGTAGGAGATAATATGAACAATGAATTTATTAGGTCATACTGAAGAAGGTAAATTTAATGTAATAATACAACTAAAACTAATTTGGTGGAGTATATCGCGCAGATGTTGGAATACAGGTGCTTTTTTTTACCAATCTTTTTCATTTTCTTTTCTAAATTTTAGGGAGGTAGATGAAGCCTTGAGACCTGGTGTATACTCCTTAATTGATATATGCACACAATCTGATCTACAACAGCTCCACACTGTTCTTGGTGGTTAGTTATTTATATTTTGATCGCTATTAAACTTTCCAATCGTGTAAAAAAATCATAGCAACATGTTTGCCAGCTCATGTTTGTTATTTTTCAGAGGGCCCTTGTAGAAATACTCTTGCTTCACTTTTACATGACTACAAGATTCATTTCCAGTATGAGGGGAAAATATAAGCTGAGTACAAGAATAATACGGGGAAATTGTATGAATTCTGTTCTTTCACAGCCTCGAATAGAGGTTATTTTCTGCTACTGGCATGTATCAAGTACTTAATTATTTCCATTGCTTTTGATTAATCTATTAACCTTCATTATTTGCCATTTGCTCTGTAGTTGGAATGGAATGCAGTCCGTGACTGTGCCAAAGATGGGACTAAAAAGGTACCACAGCAATTTTGTTAGATGATCTAGATTTTCTTGTTTCTTTTTTTTTTTTTTTTTTTTTTTTGCCCCTTTTAGTACATTTTTTCCAACTTAATGATAAAGCACACTTGATCCTTCTCCTGTGCCTTAAGATAACAGCATTAAAAAAATTTGAGAAATAACTTTTCAAGCCAATGGCAGTCATGCATATGTGCTTTTTTTTTTATTATTTTTTTTTTGCTAATCTATTGGTGTTTGAATGGGAACATTGTTCTTGGCTTCTATTGAATTGACAATTGTGAATAGTATTGGCCTTTGCAATTGTATTGGGGGTTTACAAAATGGCATGAAATATTAAATTATGTATGTTGGTTTCTAGCCATTATTCATTTAGAAGTGGACAAATCTGGTCATAAGCAGGAGCTAGATCTTGTCCAGTTAACACATTATGTTGGAAAATTTTCTTGTCTAGTTGTTAATTTAGTACTGGACAAATCTGGCCATTATTCATTTACATCTCTGCCCTCCCCCTACCCCTCAGAGGGGACCTTGAGAATTTATCAAGAGTACATGAATGGGATTAATAATCTGCTTGGGGACTAATTAGGAAAACAAATAAGAAATTTCTTTGTAAAATTATATAATTGGTTAAGTTATGAGATCAGCTTATTAGTGTCAGCTCTGAGTGTTCTTTTGTTCATTATAGTTATAACTGGGTTTTAAGTAGATGGGGGTAAAGTTTATTTTTTGTTCATTATAGTTATAAATGGGTAAAGTTTATTTTTGAATGCATTAATCATGAGTTTATCATTATGGTGAAATCGTATCATTATTGGTGAACTAGATGGGAGTATGGATTTTAAGTAGCCATATTATGGCGGGTATTATCAAATCCTGTGTAATAAACGGAGTAGGAAAAGCTTGATGTTTTCAGTTTTAAATATATTCTAATCTCAAAATGTCTTTTGTTCTGAAAATTTCTTATCTGAAAATGTCACATACCCAAGAAAAGCAAATCACATATTTGATCTATAAACTTTCTAATTGCCTGAATTTGCATACAACCTTACACACACTTGCATATCTGGTAATCTTCCTTACTTTAGAAACCTAAAATGAACATACAGAATGCAACCAATCAAGTTCTACCTGACTACAAATTACACACAAACACAGCCACATGATGCCAGTACATCACTTATTCCCTCAATCGCACCTAAACCCTACAAAATCCCAAATACCAAACATAGAAAGTACCCTCCTAATTACATAGCTCCCGTGCGAACCCCACGCGGGAGTTTGTTGTGTCAATCACCACCCTCATGTTTTGTTGTTGCAAATTTGCTATCACATTGACCACTTGATTGACATTGGCTGGTGCCTCAGCCATTGCCAAGCATGCAAGTGGAGTTGCACTGCTGTGTATCAGTGCATTTTCCATTGGCAAGGTCAGATCTAGAGCATCCATGTGCAGAGTAATGCTTGGTGCTTGTGCCACATCATTAGTACTGAAGCAAGTGTCGAAGGCACCAAGTGATGAGTATCCATTTGGTGCATTTACCTGGCGCCTGAACTCATCACGCAGTGCAGCATAAACTGGTGCAGTGAACCGAGTTATCACCGTACCAGAATCAACCACAGTTCCCTGCCCAGTCAAAGTGTCAAAGTTGAATGAATTTAGTGGAACCTTTACATTAACCTTGCCAACACTTATACCAGTCAAGTTAACATAGTATAGTGATGGTCGGTGTGGGTTTTTAAGCAATGGGGTATAACGAATGCTCTTGGGTTGACCAGCGGGTCCAAGGCGAAGGGAGCCTGAGAAATAGTAAGATTTGTAGCTTGGCAGACAGTAAGAAAAAACCCCACTGTACATGTTTCCAGTTTGGGAAAGTAGAGACATGGGACCACGGCCGAGGCCCAAAAGACCTTGCTTAGGTAGGTTGGCAGTGCTACCGGTGAAAGAGTTTACACAACCAAAGGCATAGTTTGGAATGGCATCCTGCCCTAGATGTAGGGTCTCTTGAGCAAGAGTAGCAGTGAAGGCTGAATCACCAAACGATTGTGTGTACGAACAAGGAGTTGTCGTGGCTGTGGTGGGATCAGAGCACTGCGCTCCAGTAAACAGAGGACACCACGATGAGGCACACTGGAGGGACGAATAGGAGGTCGAGTTGGAAGGGAGGAAAAGGGTCGAAGAAGGACAGCTATTGCATGGGCTGCATGGGACCCACGCAGCATCAGAACTGGTATCAAGAGAGAGGAGGAGAGGCTGGGCTGGGGAGCCAAACGAGGTACGAACAACATAAGAGGGGGTGTTGAGCATTTGTTGGCCAGAGCCGAGAGGGACGTTGTGGTATGGAGTGGTTTTTTGGGAGAGGAGATAGGAGAGGCGGGATGGGTCGGAGCGGGCAAGGAAGAGCGCAGAGTCAAGAGGCGAAGAAGGGAGTTGACGGTTTACATGTTGGATTGGGAGATCAGTTGCGAATGTGGAGGCGGAGAAGAGGAAGAGGAGAGGGAGGAGGGAGAGAAGGGAAGCCATGGGGGTTTTGGTGGGATGGTTGTGACAGGGGAATGGATAGGTGGTGTATATATAGGGGGTTTAGGTCACTTATGATATTCTGGTAGTGTTCTAGTAGTGTTCTATAGCAATTATAAAAAAAAATTCCAGTTCTTCCGTTTTTAGTTTTTGTTCATGCATGCCAATTTCCTCCCTTAATCTAGGGTGCTGTGGGTAATTAAGTAATTAAGTAGTCAGATTTTTTAAATGCATATTCAACCATTTTGTCAGCTAGATTAAAATCCATTGGCATGCATGTTTTGTGTGATTGTTGAGTATATTTTGCTCAGATAAGAGATAAAGAGTTACTGAGTGTTCAAGTCCTATGATTTCACGAGTTAGTTTGGTGCCAAGCAGAATATGTTTGTCATTAACTATTGAATGAAAACTTCTCTATAACATAATTGAGGTTTCATTGGCAAATGAACAGTAGATCGCAATTTATTTACATTCTTTTGTAGACGCAGGTAATTTTGTTCTGCATCTATTCTGTATCATACAATCCCTTTAAAATTGTCCCAATAATTCCTGATGTGCTAGAGTGGGACAAAAGTTCTAAGTGGAAAAATTCTTGCCAAGATCGGCAACACTCTTTTATTATCAAACATAACACCTTTCCATACTCATGCTGTAACTAGGGGTGAGCAAAAAACTCGTAACTCGTGAGTTTACTCGAACTCGATTCATAAAAACTCGATTGTAACTCGAGCTAGAATAACTCGAGTTGACAGAACTCGAGTTGTATCAACTCGGTTAACTAACGAGTCGAGTTTGAGTTGGGCTTAACTCGACTCGTCAACTCGTGAGTTGACTCGTGACATAATAAATATTAATTTTAAGTAGTATTATCAACATGATTTATGACTTATGAAGTTATGAGTAATAAAAAAGTAAAAAATAACACAATAATTATTTTATTATATTTTTTTAGATAGTTATAAAATACAAAATATTAAGTTTCAAGACATATTTTTGCTTCAAATCAATAGAAAGAATAAAATTGACGATAATTTTTATTATTTGTAATATTGTATATATAAATTAATTTTAATATTGAAATATTATATGATTTAAAAAATAAAATTTTGAAGTACAATTGCTTATATCCAACTCGTTCGTGACTCGTGAGCCAACTCGAGTTGGAGCGAGTTGAGTTTGAGCTAGCTTAAATAACTCGAAAGTATTTCTAACTCGACTCGGGACAACTCGAGTTACTATCGAGTTGAGTTTGAGTTGTACCCAACTCGCTCGAACTCGGCTCGTATACAGCCCTAGCTGTAACTCTGCACAAGAAGCACCGAATTTCTTTCGAATCAGCATTGGATCTTTTTTTTTTGGAGACCTTTAAGAAAAACTAATATGCTTTTGCAATTCAAAAACGTGCATGGTTACCTAATTAACCATTTGACTGGCAGAAACAATTTCTTAAGATATTTATTTGTATATGAGCAACAATTTGCCATGTTAAGCCTTGTTTGTTTGTCTAAGCGAAGCCAAAGCTATGTATATTGTTTCGACTGAATTTGTCGTGATCAGCTTGTGATATTATTTAGAGTGAGACCATTAGTCCAAAAATGCCAATTGATTTACTGTTCAACTTTTACCCGCCTGAAAGCTGCTTTGTCGCACCCCATATTTAAGATCCAAATCCAAATGTTTTGGATTTAACATCGAACGTTGCATGTAGAGGACTTGTGGTATTGAAAGTAACTCTGAATTGCTAATGATAATTAAAAACAAAGTGAATAATACAATGCATTCTTACACTACATTTGTTGAAAAGTTAAGGACTTAAGTCTTGTTCTGTCTTTTGGAGTGTGGATTTCGTTATTTGAACGATGGATACATTGATTATGCAAGGGTAAGGTTTAGCTGATCAAAGAGATCTTTGAATCTGATTTCACCAAACTTATTTTGTGCGTTCATTTTTCAACAATTATTGAGCTATTGAATGTACATACAATGGACACAAAAACTTACAAAAACACACATGATTTCTGAAAGATTAACAATTAGATTCGTCATTTTACATCGATCCTACAATTTGTTAGATTTAAAAAAAATAATAGTTAAACTTTGGCGTTTCAAATCTTTTTTATAGATTTAAACCCATATTTGTTGTAATTTTACTCGTAATTGCAAAAAACCTTTTTCCTCTACAATAAAAACAAAAAAACCTTTCCATGTGGAATTTCTCTGGCCCCACCCAGCATGATCTGGATTGTCAGATTCCGATTTGGCGCTCCTGTTTTCACACCGGAACCCAAACTTCTTTGATTTACGCTAACTGGTAGCACTTAAATTAATTTTTCTTCCATTGGCAACGCATTTATACATACGATATCAATCACCAACAAAAAAATAATAATAATAACAACCAGTTAAATTATTTTGACACTATTAAAGAAAAAAAAGAAACCAAATTTGAGAATGAATAATGGATTACAAATTTAAACATACGTCATGTTTTATTTTTAGTCTTTTTTTTTATTTCAAAACATTTCATGAGAGAATTATTATCTTGGATCCCTGCTGATCTACATATATAATATAACCCGACAAACCTTAGGGAATATATCTGCATCCTTTCACGTCTATGTGACAGAATATGTAACCATTGGTACATGGTATGTGAATACCTACGTGAAAGGATGAACGGAATTTCATTCCTACCATTCCACCGACTTGACATCGTATATTAATTTATTAATTTTTAGAGATAATATATTTATTCTTAGGAAAAACTCTACGTATCATGTTTGCATCTCAGCAAATAAATTTCCTTTTTCCCTAAAAAAAAAATAAAACATGCCCAAAATCATTTTCGACTAAACTCGGTGAAAATATAACTTCATCTTTGAAAAAGACATCATATTCGGTTAAATTAACTCTGTCCTTGTATTATTCCTATCACTATGTACCCAATTTTGGGTTTGCACACATCCGGCCATATAGACCTAATCATTCTCTTACAAATAGCATAGAATTTCTGGAATGGTGACCATAGAATTATAGGGGAAAAAAAAAGATGGGGAGTAGAGTTCACGTGCAGCCGCTTCTATCACACCGCATGTCCCGTCTCTATTCTTCGCTTTCCATCTTTACCTCCCTGTTCTTTTTGTTCTTTTGCACCAAGTTTTAGGGAACTTTTATTAAATGAGATGGTAATAATATAACATCGTTATCCAGAAGGAATTGTAGAATTACGTATGACTTTTCGACAAATTTTATTAATTTATAAGAAAATAATTGGTATTGTTGTTTAAAAAAAAGGTTTAGACAAAATAAATGTCTAATCCTCTAGCCCGGTGGACTCGCTAATGGCCATTTATTTCCTCCGGATTTCTTGCAACGAGGCGGTCGTATCCTCTCCGTCGTATGTGGGTCGGTGGTTACATGAAAAACTTCTCAAAAGATTTTATTTTACAATTTTCCGCCTTTGGAACTTAAATTCTTGCTCCGGCAGTGAAGAAATGAAATACGTGGACATGCTTATAGACAGTTTTTGTTTTCATCGGACTACTGAACATTGACTGGAAGATATTCATCTTATGCCAATTAATGATAAATTTTAATAAGTTTGTTTCTCGGATTAATCTACAAAGAAAAAATATTTATTAGAGAAAAAAAATCAAAATTCTAATATAAAATAAAAATAATAACTTCTATAAAATAAATTTTATATTTATTAATAAATAACTTTTTCGACACAGTAAATTGAAAATAACATAATAAGCTGTGTATCACATTTATAGAGAAATTAAATAAATTAAGTTTTTTTTTTTTGCCTTTAAATCATATTAAACACACATATAAAAAAAAAAGAGAAAAGTATGGGGATCAGATAATGCATGTTATCAATGTACATGATTGCATTAACACCTTCTATGGTTCACATGCATAATGCTAGAAATTGAAATCTTTTCCAGCGCTGGACGTTCCAGTACAGATCTGAATCTCAAATTTGTATCCAGCTTTGTGTTAGCCTACATATAAAAAATCTCACTTACAAATCACTTGAAATAATAATTAGAATGTAACTTAAGTGTGTGATTTATGTTCTAGCATAATGCCAATGAACCTTGTTAAAATATCTGAAGAATGATAACGACATAATGTACGACAAATAATCCCGTTATGACGATCCCTGTGTTATAACTCTTAAAAAGCACCCATCTTATTATTATGTAGCCTTACTAGATGCCATAAATAAATTATTAACACTCTTACTATTTACAGTAATATCTCTATAGTCTGGACAAATATATTCGAAGTAGCGCTTGACAGCAATATGAACTATTAATTTTTAAAAGAAAATAAACATACAGTGGTTTAAATCAATTTTAAATTGAAATTTGAAAATTAATTATTTTATTAATAAGAAAATATTGTAATGAATTAACAACGGGTTATGTTATCAATTTGGACAAAATTTCTCACATAATTTGATTTTTTTCGAAAGTAAATAAAACAATTCATAGACTTGCAAATTTTACCGTGTATCCAAATTTTTATGCAATTTGTGTGTCACTTAATTAATTTATTTATTTGCAATAAACTCCAATAAAACGAGTGATCCTTGCGCACGTCAGGTAATAAATTAAGATATCTTTTTATCCCAATTTGAAATAAGCCAACAATGTAGTTCATAATTTTGCACATCATCCGGTTGATTTATTTTTTTATTTCTCAAGTACAAAGTACAGTCAGCAAACTAGGAGTCACGGGTCGCCTGTTTTTTCGAAAAAGGCCACTCTAGACCTTAGCCGAAACCTTTTGCCAATCTGGAAGCCTATAATTATTTCATTGGGTTCATTACAATTACACATACGCCCCCAACAAAACTCACATTTGCAGAGCGGTGTCTTGATTAATCTTTTTCTTTCTTGATTGTATTCATAAATCATAATGCTAAATTGATTATATTGTGTATAGAATGTTAAATCAACAGATTGGATCTTATCTAAGAAAGTTTATGAAAGAAAATTAATTAGTGAATTACACAAATCATAATGAAATTAACACAAAGCTACAAGTATGTGCATTTATATGTTTGTACAAATTTATCTCAGAATTAATCAGCAATCTAAATATAAAGATCTTTTACATAATTTTAGTGCATGCTAGATTAATACGATGGATCAAGTAAAATTCAAAACTATAAAGAAATTCAGTGCATGTAAATTGAAAAAAAAAAAAAAAGACAACATAATATATATCTTGTAATTTAAAATTTACTTAGGTTCACTAGCCAGTAGCCACCGAAAGATTTCAGCATTTCAATAGCCAAACCAACATTAACAATGAGGTCCATTCAAACGATACCACCTAAAAGGGATTAGAAATAGAAGGGCTGCCACTGGTGGGGTTTATCCAGATTTTTAGAAAATATTTAGTTACATTTTTTTGTGTAATCTAATTGATGCTCATATTTTTTGTTTCTATTTCTTTTTTGCTTAGGTACGTTGCTGACTCTGCTGCAAGTTAGGTAGTCTTTGGAGTTTACGTACAAAACTGAGATACAGTATCATTTTGGATTAGCAATAACATTTTTTTTTGTTGGTAATAATTCGTACTCAAATTTGTCGGCAAGGCAAAAAAAATTGATACATGCACCTTTTTTATTTTTATAAAAGAACTCATAAATGATAAATCATAACTATGCTAGAGATTTTTTAAATTTAAACATAATTAATAAATGAGATATATTTTAGCAAGATTAATACAATTTGACAATTTGTGTGATAGACTCCTTTTGTTTCTTAATATGATTATGAAGATGAAAATAAAACTATTCAACCTTTCAATATTCTCATACATGAAAATATTGATTCAACAAATGGTATATGTGCAATTTTTTCCTCGCTATGCTCGTTGGCTCGTTGTCGATGCCATGGGCTTTAGCAGATCTGATTTGTCAAGATAAGCTATGGGTGGTTCTCTTTTACAATTTTCTTTTTATGAAGGTTCTCTTACAACTAGCTCTAATCAGCATTCCTTTAGCAGATCCGATTCTTATTCAATTCCCTGATTAAAAAAAAAAAAAAAAAAATTCCTAGTGGCTAGTGCCCTTCATAAATAAAATAGTTCTCACTGGTGATTTAAATGATACGTATGTGACAAATGGAATTGTTAGTCCTGTGTAGATTTCTGACAATCACTAGCCAACAAAAACAGTTATTGTAAATCTGAACCATAAAATATACCTCAACATTGTACAATGCAATCTGGCAAACAAACAGCAAAACTTGGGACTTATTTTGGATCACTTTTCATGTCCGGTAAAGTTAACTCCTCTCCGATTTTACGGAATTTCGTTAAGAGTTCGCGTACATTAGAGACCTTATTTAGTGATTACATGATACGCTATCTGAAATTGAGGTAGAATAGAAATGTGAGATATTATTTTAAGAAGGAACCTAACATAATCGATAAGCAGATAGGTCAGCGCTAAAAGAAACTGAAGAAAAAAAAAATGCAAAACAAAAATTTATGTTAGCAAATTCGGTCGCTAATACGGTTCGTTCTTTTTATTTTATTCTTTAGTGCCACTAACCTTCTTTCATTCTACAAATAATCAAGATAATTTTCTTAGTCATTTACGTTTACTTTTCCTTTCTTCCCCATTTTTATTCAGACAAAACGAAATTTTGACGATTGAAAATGGTTTATGACATGCTAAATTACAAGCCAATGTCTCCTGAACCAAAAAAGAACAAAGCAAAAATAATACATAATGGATTGATTGTGTAGCCTAAACCTGAAATTGTGAACAGATTTTAATTCTTCCTGGCCAAGCTCTGAAGAGGCCGAAGGGAATTCATGTGTTGAAATGATTTATAATCAGAAGAATCGATTGAAAACAATTTCAGAAGAGTATAAGATTCTACGATCTGGTTCATGTCATCTTTGTCATTTTGCTCAAAAGAAAAAGTATACTAGTCCAAAAAGCCAGGTCAGATTCAGAACTGACAAAGAACAAAACCATACAACACCCAAAGCACTATTTCAAAAAATAACCCAAAGTAAAATCCTTTAATGGAAAAAGATTCTCCAGTTCTCAATACTATCATACTAGAACAAACAAAGCGACTCAGAGTTGCTACAAAAATATTTCATCTCACATTTAATAGTACATCCTATTTTGCCAGTGATAACATAAAAATCCTTAATGCTACATCGCTTTTAGAGAAGACAAGAGTTCTAGTTTCCCTCATACTTTGGGTCAGCCATCACATAGTGATATGCAATCACCAAGACGAATATAAAAATGCCGAGGAAATTTGCGAAGAAACCCAAATCCTGATCGTCAAACATCTGAAAATAGAAACAGGAATGATAAAATTAATAAAAGTATAGAATCAAGAATGATTAAATGGAAAGTTTTGACTATAATAAATGTAGCAAAAAAATGCCAGAATCAAGCTTGAGATAAGAATTCGCCAAATGATACAGCTCATTAAACGTTAGATATTGGCAACATCATCCCAGACAGATCTAAATAAATATCTGTATCAGAGTGGGGGTAGTCCAGAATTCAGATCACTTCTGATAACTGACATTTGGAAACTGAAATTCAGTAGCTATTTGGCTTTGAATTATCCAAATCATTGGATTTGAAATAGACTGCCGACATCTACCCTGGACAACCCAAAAGATTCTATACTCCTGGACTAAAAGTTTAAAAACATAACTACATTCCATTATACCCTCCACAAATTCATTTGTATCTGAAAGAACATTACAAAACAGAAGTTCAACGTAATATCATAAAAACAGAATCTTCCTTTTTTTTTTTTTTTTTCTTTTTTCTTTTTTGGTGTTTCATAGAAATGTATAATCAGGATACAGATTAGTTGAGGCACATGCATTGGAAAAACTTTTCACGTCAATGGTAGAGTACAACAACATAGATCACAACTGGACAACATGACCAGCACGGCTGCACAGACATAAGGGATCATAAATTTCTTACAAACAACATAATTCACAACTGGACAACATGACCAGCACGCTGCACAGACATAAGGAATCATAAATTTCTTACAAAACTGTAAATTTCGCAGCAGAATCATATAATGTGAAACTTAGCTTTCATGACCTTAAAATTAACATTTCTAATAAAAAGAAACAGCATCCAGTACTGTGCAAAATACAAATATTATTACCACTGCACTTTTTTTCCGGCTTATATAAAGACCCCTGGACAGTGGTTTAGGGTTTAGCATACAAATAATATATGTAAAAAAAGTCCTCAATCTGATATGAATGATCCATCATCCATGAATTTCTTTTAGATTACTGAAAGGATTTTTTTGGAATAAAGGCAAAATGAATTCTCTTATTCCATCTAGTTCTCACAATTCTATAAATTCTCAAATTCACCATGGTAACCCCGATCTCCAACCCTTTTACCCAACATTTGATAAAAGATTCCCTAATTTGAATAAAAACTCTGATCCAGGTTCTAATTCACGCCAATTTCTCTCGGCTCAAATTAATCTAGGCCGAGTCAAAATCTACCATCATTAAAACCGTACTTTCCAGCTAAACCGAGAGATCAAGCAAAGAGAAATTCAGATGCATCGCCAGGAAAAAGAAAGTGTTACCTTGTCAGATCTGAAGTTGACACAGAGTGCAAGCGCGAGAAGAGAAGGACGAGAGGAGAGACCGAGGAAGGATCGAAGTGAGAGAGAGAGAACACGATCTGAAGGAAAATAAATTTAGGTGTTGTGACCAAAGTATAAAATTTTCTATTTGAGGCCCATAAAAGATTTTGCAGCTTCAGCCCGACGATATTTCATAAATGGGCCGTCATTAGAAAATCTAAGAAAGATAATGAAAATTGCATAAGACAATCAGAGTCTTAAGCAATCAAGCAATCAACTCACGCGCTTTCCTCACCTTCACCCTCACCCTCACGCTGCGCTCCTCTCACCCTCACCTTCACGTGCTCCCCTCTAAATCTGAACCGTAACTCTTCTCTCCTTCACCTACACGCCTCTTCACTTCTCTCTTCACCTTCGTACCTCTCTTCTCTCCTCCATTCCCGTATCTCTTCATCCATGCGCCTTTTCTCCTCTCCTCTTCACCTCCTCCCCTCCACTACGACACAAGCTTCTATTTCCTCCACTTCCGTTCCCGTCTCAATCGCTGCCTCACCTTCCCTTCATTCAGATCTAGACCTCCTTCGCCAAGGAACTCTCACCTCAGCCGCTACCTCATCCCTTTTCCTCACCCATGAGATCTCTCCCCTTTAAATCCCATGCACGGTTTTCATTCTCCTGTATCTCCTCACTCTCTCCTCTGATTTGCGCACCTCTCCCTATTTCTACATCCCTCATCTCTTCCTCTTCATCTGTTACTTCTTACCATTCTTTTTTTCTCGATTCTACAAATACATATGAGAGAGTAACTTAATAACTATAAGGGAGTAAATAATAAACAATAAGGAAGTATCTAATACATATAAGGGAGTAAATAAAATCTGATTCTGCTATTGTTTCGGAGTAACTAAATAACTATAAGAGAGTAAATAATAAGTACAAGGGAGTAAATAAGTATAAGAGATGAGAATATGTAATAAGTATAAATATATATTTTTATTTAAGGGAGTAACTAATATCAAATAAGGGAGTAACTTATTTCTATTTAAGGTAGTAAATAATATGCATAAGGGAATAAGTATTAGATTTAACTGTGCAGTTTATTTAAGGGAGTAACTTATATAGTTTAAGGGAGTAAATAATATAGATAAGGGAATAAGTAACATATTTAACTGTGTAGTTCATTTAAGGGAGTAACTAATATAAAAAAGGGAGTAACTTATGTTCGTTTAAGGAAGTAAATAATATAGATAAGGGAATAAGTAATAAATTTAACTGTGTAATTCATTTAAGGGAGTAACTAATATGAAAAAAAGGAGTAACTCATGTACATTTAAGGGAGTAACTAAGTATTTTAAGCAAGTAAAATAATATATATATAAGGGAGTATATTAAAAAACTAGTGAGGAAAAAAAGGCATGGGAAGGCGATAGACGGAAAGAGGCGAGGGGATGGGAAGGGAGGAGACTTGGATGAGAGGGAGAGGAGAAGCAGGTGAAGCGTGAGGGAGAGGGGAGGCGCGCGTCGGGGGAAGGAGAGAATCACGCAAGGGTAGGGGAGGCGCGTGGGAACAGAAGGGAGGGTGAACGGAGGGGAGGCGCGTGGGAGGCGCGTGCGTGTTTTTCATTTTTGGCAGTGTTCTTTTCCGTTTTTAGATTATGATTGCCTGATTACCTTAGACACTGATTGCACTTACTAAGCTTTCTGATTTTTGCCAGCCTATGTGAGCATCCCATTTGAGAAATATTTCAGGGATGAGAAAACATATATACAAGGAACATTGGCTGATAAAATTAAACATGGTGACCTAGAAATATTCTCAAATACTACTCCAAATTCATTTAAATTATAAATTTATAATACATAATTTTTTTTTTTTTTTGCATACAAGGTGATTCTGCCGGAGAATGATTTTATCACATGGTAAGAATGTGATTGAAAAATTGATGGAAAGCCTTGCATAATGTATGATGTAAAGTAACTATTTTAAGTTTATTCCTTGTATGGAAATGCAGTATCAGTTCCAAATTGGACATTTACCATTCTGACCAATTACTAACATATCGATCCGCCATAAACTAAAGAATTACAAAAATACCAACTTAATCCTCAACTGGTACATTGACAACATTAGGTTTTGGTTAATAAAGATACCAAAGAAAAGTAAATCAGATGCATCAGCAAATTTTCATCTGACAAAAAATTAAAAGTTTAAAACCTTCTGTATCATCAACCAACAATGGCAAATAATGCTGCAAATTGGAGGAACCAATATCAATAAATTTGACTGCACAGCCACAAAACCGGCGTTGGCATCATACCATAAGCATTAAAACTTAAAAGCAAGATATCAGCAACTCGAACTAATATCAACTAGACAAGAAATTAAAAGAGATACCAAACTAATTTCCCAATTTACATCGACAAACACAGTCACACCAACTTGTGCTTAAGGGTTCTTAATTCCACATTTATCTGAAAACAACAAGAAACAAACAAACCCTCTTAACAAAACCCTAATACCTTCCTCTAATCTATATCAACCCACCCATGTTAAAATCAACCACAGAAATTTTACCAAATACCAAACACGTCTTCCGCAGCTGCATCCACATCAACATCAATATTGAACCCGATGGCATCACTATGATTATCACCACCAGCATCACCACCCATGAAATCAGAAACCCTAGCCACCTCATTCACATCAATCCCCTTAAAAATCTCATCCTCCTGCCTTAACCCGGCCCCATTACTAAACGTCCGCTTCGACGCAAGAACCTTTTTCCTAGCAGTAGTCTTCTGCGCAGCAGTATTAATAGGAGCAGGATTGACAGGCGAAGGGTCCACATTGGAGGAAGGGTGGTTATTGCAGGGCGTGAATGGGGCCCAGTTGGCAGGAGGAGTGGGGCTCTGAGGGAACCCCAAAGGAAAGAAGCCCCAAGAGCAGTAGTACATGTCGGTGCCAGGGACGACGGGAGGAGCGGAAGGTAGTTCGTTGGCGATGAAGGGACGGCGGCAGACGGGACAGCGCAGCTTGCGGTTGAGGTACTCGCGACTGTATTGGTGCACGTGGCAGCACGCCGGGCACGAGGTCCAGAAACCCGGATCCGATTGTCGACTCATAGCAAAGAGCCGAAGATCCGATTTGGGGAACTGGGGTTTTGTGTTTTAACGAGGGTTTGGTGAGAAATGGGAAGTTGAGAGTACTCTGACGGGAGTTGCTTTCCTCACTCCCTTAATTGGAGTTACACTCCTATTTTTAATAATGACCAAATTACCCTTGATTATTCGTATCTGAAAAATATCTGAAAAAATATGATGTGAGATTTAGGAGGGTATTTTGGTCATTAATATAAATTTTGGAGTGTATCTCCGAATCAAGGAGTGAGGAATGCAATTCCCGACAGTCCGGATCGGAGAGTAATTGCGCAACTTTGGGTTCGACTAGTCGCATCGCATCGGACTCTGTTAGATCTAACGGTCGATATCTTGGAGCGTTTCTGATCGGACGGTGTAGATTGATCCGAGTCGTTGCCCTGATGGCCTGATGTACGGTTCGAATCTCCGGGCACCGTTGATCTAGAAAGTATTATTCGCGGGAATGATAAGCGTCATCCAGCGAAAAATCATCCGCGCCATCCAACTCTCCCCTCCCCTCCCTCTTTCATTTTTTTCCGCACGCCTGGGTGAGCGCCTCTCCCTCCCTCACGCGTCTTTCCGCCCTCATGCGCCCTTCCTCTCTTCCGCTCCTTTCGTCCTTCCTGGCGATCTATTTTTTCTTCCTCCCTCACGCTCCCTTCCATCCTTCCCTCCTTCCTGACGATCTATTTTCCCTTCTTCTCCCTCACACTTTATCATACGTTTTTAAAATGAACATATATAACAATAAATTGAACATATACAAAGATAATATGAACATAGTGTATATATATGGAACAAAAATTGGTTAAATAAAGAAACAAAATGAACAGATATTCTCAATAAACTGAACAGATGTAACAAATAATTGAACAAATATAACAAACAACGTGAATCCAGACAAAAGATAAAAGTGAACGTAAATACATCAACAAAGTGAAAAAATAACACCAATAAATTGAACAGAAATGAAAAATAAATTGAACAGATACAACAAAAAACGTGTACTTTAGCAAAAAGATATAACACATAAAAAATAAACTGAACATATATAATAAATAAAATGAACACATATGCCAATAAATTGAACAGATATAACAATACATATAATATATATATATCAAAAACCGTAAAAACTCATAAAAATGAACATAAAAACAAATAAATTGAACAGATATAACTAATAAATTGAACATAAATAAGAATAAATTGAACATATATGACAAACAATGTGAACTCATAAAAAATGAACATAAACAAATAAATTGAACAAATAAGACCAATAAATTGAACATAAATAACAATAAATTGAACAGATATAACAAACGCCTTGAACTAAAAAAATATAAACATAAAAACAAGGGAATAAACAACAAAGGAAGGGCCAGTGAGGAAGAAAAAAAAAACAAATAGAGATGAGATACACGAAGGAAGGGAAAGGAAAAACGAGAAGAGAAGTGGAGAGCGGAGGGAGGGAGGGAGAATGGAGAAACTCACCAATGAAGGGAGAGAAGAAGGGAGAAAAGGATGGGAGACTTGCCTGGAGCGGAGCGGAGGAAGGGAAGAGTGAAAGAAGGGAGGGGAGACGCGCGCTCGGATCAGACGCGAGCGCTGGTTTGGTCGGGTGCAGAGAAATGAAGAGGCGCTGAGTCTGGATGACTTGGATGGCTTTGGGATGGATGACGCTGAGTAATTCTCTATTATTCGGGCAATGTTGTTTTGGACTACTCAGTCTCAAACTCGATCCTCATAAAATAGATGGGCTTTCTAATTTCTGACTGTAGGCCTATTTTTCACCCAAAAATGGTAATAGGCCCGACTTCGATATCTTAAATGTTTTAAGTTCTCTACTTGGTTCCTATTTGTTGAGTCAAACTGTAATCCGAAGTTCAGAACTCAGAAGGCACAAAAAGGGTCATACATTTCTTTCTAAACCGTCTGGCGGAATAACCTATTTTTAGCATAATTGTATTTTTGTTAACCATGCATACCATTGCATTGCTAATTGAGGCAATTACATTTTAATTAAGAAACAGTTGTACAAAATTACATTTTAATTAAAAAACAATTGTACAAAATTAATCAAATTACACATGTTATTTAGGATCAAACAAAATTTATACAAAATTATTTAACAATACAACCAAGTAGGGAGAAACATTTTGAGTAGAAAATAAATCTAACTTACGGAACCTTCTCTCATTCGCTGAGTGCAACCAGATATCCATCAATAATGCAGGAAGGAAGTAAGAAAAGAATTGGGAAAAAATATTAAATTCGCTTGTATTTTCACCTATGTCCATCGTTGCTTCAATCATGAGAGGTCGGTGAAATTTTCCTTTTTAGTTTCTAATCTTTGCAATTACATAGAGTTTTTCATCAATCATGGTCTTGAGAAAGTCAAGAGTGAGTTATCTCTCAACATTTTGGTTAGAACTAACTTTCAAAAAATTCTTACCAGTTTATTTATAGAATCAGAATTTATTGATCAAAATGAACATTGAATCGAGAAGAAAAATGCTACTAAATTTCTAAAATATTACATTTTTTTAATTTACTTTCTATTTTACTCATCCACGATTTCAATTATTTAACAACTCGCCAGACGAGAGTAATACAATATATTCTTGGTAGATTAGGCCCTCAGCAGTAACATGGAGTTTACCCCTGGGGCCAACATGCATGAAGATATGTCAAGTAGCAGACTATTTGTATATATTGCAACATTTAGTGAAATTCAACCCTAAGGATAAATGGCAATCGTGATACCAACTTTCCTTTTTAATTCTAATCCGGTTATTTATGTATACTGCTATATTTAATAAAATTAACCTATATTGGAGCTAGAGTGGCAAAAAAAGTATGGCGGTATATAAACTCAATCAAATAATTATCTCAAAAAGAGAATGAAAAAAATTCTAGTTATGGCATGTCTTGTTTACCTATAAAATATGTTGATTTTCTCCGATATTTTAGTGCAAGATTCAAATTTATATGTACAAAATCATAATTATAACCAATAGACTTTTTTTCAAATTTTTAATTGAAAATAAAGACACACTTGTTTGCTAATAAATGTTATGTTGTTTTTATTTTATATACAAATAAAACAAAAGATATTAGCTAACGTCTTTCATTAATTAGAATATATTTAATAGAAATGAAATGACATATACATGATTGGTCATGCAAAATTCTTCTTTCTCATATTCTGTCTCAACACATGCAAAACATTTCTTAAATGCTAAATTTTAACGAAGATATACAACATACGTGGATTTAAGCAATAATTTTAAAACCATATCGAATCGGACGGTCCAATCGATTCAATCAAAAACCGGTCACTAGGCTGATTTTCTAGTGAACCGAACTGGCTGGATTATTTTTTTATTTTTTTTTTTGATGCCTATGAGAAAGTAGTGTACGGACGGATTTGAATTTGGGTTCTTAAGCTTGGAAAAGCCAACACGTATATTAGAGCCAAACAATTTTCTGACCTTGATATATTTACATCGCAGAGAATACTGGAGGCCATAGAAATGTAAAATAAAACTCGATATTAATTTAAAAGAAGAAATAAGAAATTTGAAGAGCTTTTTTGTGAAAATATTATTATAAGATATGAATTCATATTTTAGAACAAAACAATTTTCTGACCTTAATATATTTACCCCGCAGAGAGTATTTGTATCCTTTCCTTAGAGAAATTAATATTTCATATCTTTTAAATTATTTATACAAACACCAAATGAAATAAAGACGGTCAGTTTTCAACAATAAGACGTCTCGCTACAATAAGAATAAAAATGCCTAGCGCTGCAGTTGGCTAAGACACTTGCCTGGATCCATGGAGATCAGGGTTGAAAGTGTGCGTGAGTGGGCCTACGGTCAATTATTAAAAAAAATAAAAATAACATAATAATAAAATACAATTTATGAATACCTACAAAAGTTAATACATTATTGCTCTAGTGGAAGTTCCCAAAAGTTTTTAATGCTACACAAAAAACTTCGGGGGGCGTGCATACGTGGCAGAATATATAGGCTGAGCCCTCGTTTGGGTTGTGACAATAAACACCAACATAACCTGGAAAAGCTAACTAAATAAAGGTTAAATTTGGTTGTTGTTGAGAGGTTCAGGCAGTATTATACTGGAATGGATTTAATCAATTAATTTTTAGCATTAATATTTTTTATAAAATTGTAAGTATACCTTCAAATATAGTTGTGAATAAACCTATTAAATCAATTTACAAGAACAAAAAAAAAAAAAAAAAAAAGACAAATGCAAGAGAAGATTGAAAAATTAACATTACAAGAAAGAGGTCTTTAAATAGATTTTTTTTTTACTAGACTTTTCTATGATTTTGCTACATTAGACATTACAAGATTCGAAAAAAACTATCAAAAATAAATTGCTAGATTTTTAAGAATTTATTTATAGAAAATTGAGTATTGCTAACAAATTATCAGATTTAGTGCATCAAGTAAATCTAGCAATTGAAGAAGGTACAACATATATAGAAAAGTCTAGTAAAAAAATATCTATCTAGAAACCATCTTTCTTGTAATATAAAAAGAAAAATGTCTCAAATACTTTAGAAAAATGCGCCCAATTGTAGGTCATGATCTGGTTTAACAGATCAGCATGAGCGTTAAATGCTAATAGTTTCTTAGGTTTGCAATGACGAGGCTTTTGAATATGTCAGAGTGAAGTTGAACGACCTAAGATTTTTGTACAATAAGCTTAGCTTTCGTCTAAAAATATTTAATCTCCCTCACTACGAACTTGAGACTCCATTAGCATAAATCGACCTGTGATTTTCATCTTGTTTATGGTGAAGTGATGTAATTGAACCCAGTTAATTTGAAATTGTGTAGTTAACTATTATTCAATAGATTTTTGTATGGATAATTGAAAAAACGTTTGTGCTTATATACAACTAGGTGGCTATGCTGTCGCGGTGTAGCCGGCGACATTTGTTTTTTAAAAAATATTTTGACTAGAAGGATATGAATATTAATCACACAATATTAACATATTAGGAGAAGTGGTGATTTGACACCACCACGTGCCTTAATTGCTGAACATCCAGCAAAAATACAAATCAAACAACATTTTCTTCTCTTATTCGAACGTTAATCAGATAAAAAACAACAAACTAACCCACAATAACTAATTAACTATACTTGAAACATCCACGACAAGAACAGTGTCATTTGATGAATACAAAAGCTTAAAGACTCAAGCACCACAATCATTTTACATTTATCTATTCCATTTAGTCTTATAGGTTACATAGACTAATGAACTAATTGAGTAAGATTGTCCGATGACAACTTCAAATTCTTACAAACAAATGAGGAACAACATAAAAAGGCGTACGAAATGCATGAGAAGTCTTGTGACGCCTGTCACGATAATTTATGTAACATTCTTTACCTCGTTGGAGGCCTTACATACCTAGAATCATTATGGCACAATATATATATGGCAAAGAAAGAAAATTATTCCCATCATGATCAATTTGCACATCAATTAAATAAGATAATTAAATACGTTTAGTCTCTAATTAACAAAATCAGAAATATCACATATGCAATCACCACCTTTTATGTAATTTAATTTTCCATATAGATAGTCTGAAAAAACTCTATTGATTAGCATATTTCTTTAATTATTTTGAGAGACTACATATGTTAGGAAAACCATGACATAATAAGATTAGGGTACAACAGAAAATCAGCCATACGGCCATACCAGAATGATGTCTAATATCAAATGATACAAAACCCAAAGTTTATCATACTTGTGGAAGCTTTGTTTGATGTCAGCAATAAAGACTGATTCAATAGAACCCTGCAGAAGGAAAAAAAAAATGATTAAATGACGAAGTGTTAAGGTTATTTGAATTAAGTTCATAATTAAATAGCGGCCTATAAAGAACCTTGATGTGTTGAGTTTGTTTGAAATAGCAGCATCATTCTCATATTAGTAGGAATTAATTTGACCTCCTTGACAAACACATTCAACCAATTGACCACTGAGAAGAAATGTGAAAGATTCTTTTAGAACAAAATTCCACTAATTAAAAGTTCACCCATATTGTTTAAAAGTAATAATTTTTTCTAAACCTAAAATTCAATAATAAATCATAATTCATAAAAGAAACAAGATTACACACTGTCACACAGATTAAATATTTTATTTTGTGCTATCATTTTGTATTCATAGTCATTCTCTCTGTCTCTTGCTTGCTTTCTCTCTTTGCCACTTCACCATTTTTTTTCTTTTTTTATTTTAATAATGAAGCACAATCCCATTAATAATTTTGCAATGACCATTAAATATTAAGGAAAATAAGTAAGAAAATGAAGAAAAAACATGATGACAAATAATTCTGAGTCACTTTCTTCACATAACTTCTGGGCATAGTGCCAAAATCCTAGGAGATACTAAGGAAACAAAATAAATTTTAGAAATCATAAGTCACGCCCTCTTTATTTTGATTTAAATCATGAAACCTATCCCCATTGACGAGCATCAAATTACTGGAAAAAATAAGTAAGAAAACAAAGAGAATACTTCCAAAAGAAATAGTTGTGAGGCACTCTCTTCATAAAAATTCTAGACATAGTGCAAAATTCTTATGAGATGATAAGATTAAAAAAAGTTATGGTCAAAACCCTCAAAAAGCACAAATTCAAATTACAGTATATCTAACTTGAGACGTACAAATAGACCTTACCTTTACAACTGATGTTGGCCTGCACCATTTGTCATCAATCTCTTCTCTTTTTTTTTTTCACTACAATCGAGAAGGATGATGAAGAGGCCCTAGCCGTCCTCCTTGTTGATGGTAAGAAATCAACTGTCCCAGTCATTTGGTAAAATAAAGTATACATGATTTTCCACAAAATGAAAGTCCTGTTACAAGGATCTGGAGCTGATTTTTTCTAAATAAGAATAGTAATATAAATTTTAAGAGGAAAAGAAAAGTGTGGACCTTGAGATTTAGGATGGAGCACAGCTGACTCAGTGCACTTGTCGAACTTTTAAAGTAACCAAATAAATATCAATCAGAAACTGGTTCGGTGATTCTACATCACTAATCTTTGAGAGAGAATTTGTTCAAAGAGAGTGGTTGATACACCTACATGATGTAAATGTGTGCTTCCTGTGTTGCTCGTAGCGTGGCAGAGCAGCTGCAACAGAAAAATCAACATAGTATCAGACTTCCTTTCAAATCAACATTTATATTGGTAAAGAAGCATGGTAGCCTCGTATTTACTTGGCCTCACATCCTCTGATATTACTATAATACAGTAGGAATACATACAATGATTGCTGAAAAATTTTTGAATGGCTGGTTACTAAACTATACACCTGGAAGGTACAAATACATAAAAGTCAATTGCAAATTAAGAGATCATTCGAAGGATTTTAGAGACATTTATCATGCTTTGCAGTTCATAACTTGCTAAGCACTGTATAACAGTTTTATGCTACTTTTAGTAATCTAGGCACCTCTTTCAAGCAAGTATAGGATTAACTAATTACCATGCTTATATGAAAAGGTGTATTTAAAGTTATTATATAAATACTTTGAAATTAGTATTTTAAGTTAATTATAGAATCTTACTGTATTTTTTTTCTCAGAAGGCTAAATATTCACAATAAGGCTATTTCTGACAATGTTGATGGCCTGATTTGTGGCATAGTTAGTTCATACCAGCTTAATAAGTATCTCGGTTGAAAGAGAATAGAATCTAACTTATAACTTTCCTAAATGCCTAACAAAAATATGAGTAGCTGTGAAAGAATCAACAATTTTTTAAACTCTCATTGTTGTGTGTTATTTGCTTCAAACTAAAATTATTTGCCAAAAATCCTAGAATGATCGATCAATCGACCATGGATATTAACCTAATAGTGCAAGTAATGAAACTTACTTTTTCCTTACTATGCCTAAATAATATACGTAAACCCAACATGAAAGAGAGATGAATAATATAAATACAGTCATAGAAATGAAAAAAGTTGTATAGTGGACATGATCCGCTGAGGATAGGTAGCTGATAAAAAATTAATTTTAAAACACAGTATAAATAACTATGGAAATAAGAATCCACAAATAAAAAGCTTAAAATAAACAATACATTAGAAATTAGAAAAACAAACCTACCTCTCAAAATATAATTCAGATTGTACATTTAGACCTTTTAGACCGGGTGGCATTAAATCTTGTACATTTAACACAAATTAATATTGTGGCATTAAAATTTGCACATTTAGCTGTGTCTGAATTATGGTGTAGTCCATGGCTTTAATTTTAGGTGTGAAGGTTAGGGAAAAAAAAAAAAAACTGACCTTAGACCACTAAAATTAACCTGTTTATTTCAGCGATACTTTTTTTTAATATAACACATTAATCAAAAGTTGTCATCTAAATTTGAATAATCTAATACTATGGTATTAAATTCTTGCATATTTTTGCTTATTATTGACAACTTTTTGGTTCAATGTTTAATTTTATTTAGGTGGCTAGTTAAAATGTTTTTTATAATTTAAAGGTGTTTTCGCCTTGTTGTAGAAGCATGTGCCATGATATTTCTGCCAATGCGCTTGATCAAGGGTCCGGCAAGGACAGCCTATCAATACCCTTGTGAAACCACTTGATTTGTGATAACCACAGTATCTCCAGACTACACAATTAATCACTATCTAATAAAAAATATTGGAATTAAAACAACAATAGCAATTGGACTTAAGGAATTCTATTTGTTGTCCTTTTATGTTGGGGGCAGACATAAGGCTCAACCAAAGAGGTAGTTATCCGTCAGACTCAATTTTTTTCTGGTACTGTACCAGTATTAGACCTGACCGATATCATTACCTCATCAGCCAACTTACGCAGACTCCTATGGCTTCCAAGACGATCAATAATCGGTCCTGCACCATTCTTTGCCCCACGCCGATCTCTCTCTCTCTGTTTCTCTCTCTCTGGGGTCACTCCGCTCTTCTATTTGGAATTTCTGGTCGCCACGCTGAAGAAAATGGGAGAGGGAAAGCACTTCTCCTGGAATAGAGAGGAAAACACGGTGAAGAGAAGATGGTCAAAATAGATCTCTATTAATTTATCGTGCCGACGAGAGCACATCTCTTTGGCGACTGCTGGAACTGGTCTCTCCATGGTCTGATGGTCGGAGAACTAGAGAAAAAATTATCATTTTAATAATTTAATCTCCTCTCTCTCTCTTGCTTTTTTTCACTGCCGCTTAGAAAAGCGAAAGACAAAAGTCAAAACGAACTTGGAGAAAATGAGCAAAGAAAATCTTTGAAATTATATCATGCATGGACTAAAATCATTTATTAACTATGAAACACCTTGTTAGAAAAGAGCCGCATATCATCCATCACCATCAGATAATCATATTCCATTCCGGCACCAAATTACAAGCGGCCTAATCATTAAATTAGTACGCCATGTTCATCCAGGTTCTATAGTTATTTTAACAAATATTAGCGCCGCGGGACCCACATGAAAATATTATCAGGTTCTCCCGCGAGAATTTTGGTGCGCGAGATACAAATGGGTCGCCCATAACACTTAATTAACGGGTCAACGCACAAAGAACACATGATAAAGCGCCACACAGGACCACGACAGAACGACAGAAATTCTTGGTGACATCAAAGTAAAGAATCTTTTATTCAGACCCACCGTTAGATGGACGATCTGAGGGGTGGAATTAATTCCTGGACGAAAAAAATAAACGGCACTGTAGACATCGTATCATCTGGTATTCTCTATCACTAGCAGACTTGTCGTCGCGGCTTCGCCGCGACCAACCCCCATAGCACTTTTTTTTTATTAATAATGACACATATCAAGATTTATAACGTGTTAATCATATCGATCAATTACCTTAGGATGACTTAAATTGTGCTTGAAAGTCTAGATTCATATTTTTGTGTAGTAAATATATATCTAAAATGTTTCCAATTCACATTCAAAGAATTAGAGCTGAACTTAATAAAAAACTCTTACGATAATTAATAAAATTCCAAAACTCTTACAATATTTTATTTCTTTTTTTTTAAGATAATAGAGGAGCACTCTACCACTTTCCATTAAAGAAAGTAGTCCAAATAGAATGAAAGTACATTCCCAAAATAATAAGCTAAGAAAAACAATTAAGCTTGCCATCGTTAATCTTTTTGTCCCCTGTGTCAATACTGTTCCATCCAATTGGTACTAATGTAGCATATGCCAACTTCACTACAGTTGTATATAGAGTATTCAATACAAACAAAAAATGGAAATAAAAAAAATTTTACCGCAAAAAATTCTTAAAGTAAGACCACTTAGGCAACTAAATCAACATAGAAGTAAATTTAAAAAAACAAAAGTGCAGTAAAGAAGTAAAACAAATTCATGTAGTAGTTTCAAGCATAGAATGCACCATCAGACTCTCATCCCATCTTCAGAAGTGTTGTTTTTGCTAACACTATCTTCATCACCAATGTAGTCATAGTATTTTTGTTACTCATCCTATCACCATCAGACTCCCATCTCATCCCATTTGCATAACATTTTTGATACTCATTTGTAGTAATTATAATTTGATAGTAATAAATAAATAAATTAATATGTTATTTCCTTTGTACAATTAATGAAATTGCATATAATTTTTCAAAAAATGCCCTTCTTAGTTCTAATTCATTGTAAAAATTCAAAGTGGATAGAAGTTCAAATAGTAACCAACTACTTATCATAAAAACAACATAATGTTGAAAAGTTTTGAGGACAGGCCTTGAGAAAAAAAATGAATTCTTGAAAGAAAATAAACATTATTAGTGAGTAAGTGTATTTAGATGAAAATTTCTCACCTTCTAACTATTTTTTTAAATGATTGAGTAATCAGTCACATAGCGTGTATAAAGTCTAAAATGAAGTGTAGTCATACCAATCTAGGTTTAAACTATAGAAATATAATTTATTACTAATTGTCAATAATGATCAAATGACAGTAAAGCTTGCTAGATAGTTAATACTTTCGCTTAACTTTTATATTGTCATTTATTTTTCGTATTATGAACCGCCTCCATCAATAAATGCAGAGAAAATTTCATGGAATTCCATCACCACAGATATCTCAACTAATGCATTCTATGTTCAATTACTAAAAAAATTGTCAAACTAATTAATGTTTATTCCTTACAAAAGATTAAAATTTAAATAAAAAATCAAAAGTGCAAAAATTTTACATAATTTTTAAATAATGACAAAATTTACCACAATAATTAGAAGTTCAACGACTTACAACATGGGATGCTACCTCTGTTTCTTTCTTCTTATATATGACATATGATTACTGTAAGTAACATTGCCAGTTAAAATGATCGTTGGATTAGGTTATGCAATAAATTAGCACAACTGTCAAATAATTTTGGTAAATACCTAAAAAAAGAGGATATCACCGAGAAAAAAAAATTGAAAAAGTTACAAATACTAACTGAAAAAGAAAGAAAGGAAGAAAATATTTGTTTCAATGGTAGCTATTGTTGACCACGTTCCTCTTTTTTTGTCGTATTATCTCATTTTACTGTCGCTTAATGATTGATCCCGCTCTTCTTTTCACTAATGCGTAATATATAGTTGTGTCTATCTCTAGCGCTGCTCAAATGAATCTTCCAAGATGAAACTGTAAGGATTAGCAATAAATAGTAATGCTTTTTCCACATTTGCAGGATAATTTGCTGCAAATGATATGTGATAATACTAAATTTTGAGTTCATATTTTTAAATATCATTGTACGAACAATTTGTATTTTATTTTATGTATAAATAATCTCATGGTTATTAAGAAAAGTTTTAGCAAATAAAATATATATTATTATTATATTTCATCCCTTATTATAAATTTGAAAGTTCATGGTTACCATAAAAATTTTATTATGTAATTGAAAGTGCATCAAATAAATTATATTTCCATGTTATATAATAAGTTTTGTATTTCTTATTTCATTATACCTTAGTGTGGTTCATTTTGGGTGTATTTTGCATATCACTTTCCACACACTCTCTCTCCAACTTTAAACCATAAACATCAATTTTCCTCTCTCTTTCTCTCCCCCCACGCTACCTATTTTCTCACCATGGAGAACACCATCCATCCCTCTTCTTTTTACTCTTTCTTCTTTCTCCAAACCGAGCCCAAAGAGACCACCAACGAAAAATAGAGAAAAATTAGAGAAAATTCAGAAAAAATGATAAATGAATAGTGGAGGAGTAGGAGATGACATGCAACCTAATCTTTTTTAGTTTTGAGTGATTTTCATGTAAGTTTTTCATTTTACTTTATTTATTTCGGTTTTTGGCAAATGTAATAGATGATAATGGTAAATAATGAGTTAAATAAAATTTTGTGTGAATAAATCTTGCATGCATGGTACATTCTTTATATTTCGAAATTTTCTTAGATTTTTGGTGAAAAATGGTTATGGAACATGCAATCAATTTATTTTCTATTTTGAGCATTTTTCATGTAAGATCTTCTCTTTACTCCATTTATTTCGGTTTTTATAAAATTTATTTGTTGAGAGTGGTAAATAACGTGATAAATAAGATTTTGTGTTTCGAAATCGTACACTCAAGATATATTAATGTATTTTATATTTTCTAAGATTTTTTGTAAAGAATGGTTGTGTAGGTGTTATTTGAGTGTTAAGTTTAGATGTTTGCAAATTTGTGACAATGCATGTACATTTTTAACAATATCTAAGCTTGTGTATAATTATATTTATAAGAAATTAGTTTCTTTTGAATTTAATAGGCATCAAAAATCTAGTTTGGACATTAAAACTTGTGTTTTAAATGTTTTTTCTTATTTTCGGATTTTATTGTGAACTTTGATAATTTGTAGATGTAAATATTCCAGTCTACCATTAAATGATTTTTCTTTTTTTTAGATTTTATGTGTTTTAAATAATTTTTCTTATTTTCAAATTTTATTGGGAATTTTGATAATTTTTAAGAGGGAAGGCACGCCATAAATAGGACCACCAATCTTCCATACAATTAATTGTCATGAACCAAAGCTTGAGAGGATATTGAAAGAATAGAAAGAAATATTGGTTCTCAACTTATAATCATACACTCTGTCCGTTCAAATTTTTAGACCACCACCCTCCATGCCACAAAGCTGCTGACCACGTGTCTCTATTATTTTCCAACAAAAATAGATGAAAATTAAGAAATGTTACTGTAGATAAGGAAAGTAGAGGGGGTATCAAGGATTACTATGTTTAAATTATTTAATTTAACAATACAAGCAAGTAGGGAGAACAAATTTTGAGTAGAAAATAGATTTAACTTACCGAACCTCTCTCATTCGCTGAGTGCAACCAAATGTCCATCATTAATGCAGGAAGGAATTAAGAAAAGAATTGGGAAAAAATAATAAATTCGCTTGTATTTTCACCTCCCTCCATCGTTGCTTCAATCATGAGAGATCGGTGAAATTTTCCTTTTTAATTTATCATCTTTTCAATTAATTATATGGAGTTTTCTATCTATCATAGTCTACAATACATAAATCCCTTATATCCTAATCAAAATGATTTTTACTTGGGATTTCATTTCATTTCAATTGAATAAATTTTATAGGATTTCGTTGGATCTAATTACATGAGAATTCCAACTAAATGACACCAAATCCCAATTTGATCGAGAAATTTCCAACAAAATGAAATCCTATGTTAAAAAAAAATGGGATTTCGATCAGGGAATTAAATTTTTTCACTTTAGAATTGTTGAAGAATATCCTTAGTAATCAGAAAACACTGCGGGAACAACGTAATCTTCGCCACAGAAGATCCAGAACTGTTCGACCGGGTCCAAATCCAATGCAAATTTTGCAAACATCCGAATTTATTTCTCCAAAAAAAGCAAGGAACCGAACCTCCAAATTTAATTGGAGCCGCTTCCGGACTTCCCTCCTAAACCCTTCCTCAATTTGGAAAACGAACCCCTCTTGCCTAAAATAGAAGAGCAATCCCAAAATATAGAACAGCAATCCTACTATTTAAATCAAGAAAGAGCAGTAAACCCCTTACGGCTCTATTGTTCTTTCTTTCTTTCATCTTCTTCTCTCTTCCAGCGAAAAGCAACAACGAAAACCCAAAACCTCAATTCACCTCTCGTTTCTTTTCAACCCTTCGCGCGTGCACCATGCCGAGAGACAAGGTCAAGGTCAAGAGGATCGAGAACAAGGCGTCCATGCAAGTCACCTTCTCCAAGCGGCGCAAGGGGTTGTTTAAGAAGGCCCACGAACTCGCTGTCATGTGCGATGCTGAGGTGGCGGTTATTGTCTTCTCCGCCGCTAACAAACTCACCAGATTCGGCAGTCCCAGGTACTAGTTTAGTTTTTTCCCTTTTATGATCTTTCTTGGTTTACGAATTCTGTGTATTTCGATGGTATAATTTTGATGTGATTGTGTATTGATCGTGGATTGCTATTTGGTAAATTGGTAATGTGTGGGGGTTCTAGTCTGATTATGTTTATTTTGCTCTGTGTGATATTGTGTTGAGGTTAAAACTTAAAATCTATGTTGCCTTCTCTGGGTTATAATCTTCTCTGGGGTTCAAGTCTGATTATGTTGATTTTGATGTTAATTAGATGAATATTTGATTTTGGTTGAATTGATCCTTTATGTTCTTACTGTTGTTTAGAAAGTCAAATTGGAGATTTAATATTTCATCATCGATAGGTATTAGGATCATGCCTTTTTTTAATTATTTGATTGATTTGATAAAACCTGACAAATGGACTGATCAGGTTGTTTCTCCAGTATGATGGGTAGTTAATTTCTAATTTAGATATCGTTACTTCATTAGGGAAATTCTACCTTTCAATTGTTTTTACGTGCTGTTTAAGAAAAGATGCTTTTAGAAAAGGTATTAATTGTAATAAATTTAATTAAAAGGTATATAAGGTTATTGATTGCCAATATTAAAAGTTTCTAACTATAAATAATTCCTTTAATGGAGGCATAAGGTATTCAACTTGGATCGTGAAGCTGTAACCTGTAAAAGTGTAAAGTGTCATGATCAAATATATTGTATGATGCTTGCTTTATTTTTTGTCCAAATGCTTTTGCATTATCTAAATATCTTTGCATATTATGTCCTTTACTCTATAATGCCAGATATCACCAATATATGTTGGGATCCATACTCAAATGCTGAACTTAAGCATTCACAATGTTTTGTAATTATAGTTAAACAATACAATGTTACCAGCATGTGATATTCATTGACCATGTTGACCATGTTCTACAATGATAATTTTAATTAGTTGATAACTTCAGGTTTGATGAAATGCTTTTCCATATTGTTTTGCAAATATTTATTTATAAATACATTATTGTTTTTGGAACCCTGCAATATTATTCAAATCTAATTAATCATGAATCTTATGTTTCTTGAAGTGTCGAGGAGGTCATTGAAAAGTGGAACACTCATCCAGATACAATTCAGGCTCTGGCGCAACCCCCTCTTAATATAAATGTATGAGCATATTTCTCCTTTCAATTTAATTTTGCATGTCTTGAAACTTGAAACATACCTTGGAGCTTGTACAAGCCACATAGTTTGGACTTTGGACTAGTACCCTAGTTGACTTGATGCGTTTATAGTTTATGTTTGGTGCTTTTTCTTATTTCTTTTGAAAGGAACATATTACAATTTTTTAATATTAATAATATGTCAGATTGTACTTATGTTTAACCCCATCAAATTTTAGGTGCACAGTAGGAACCTTCCTCCTTTTTTTTCTAGAAAAATACGAATGTACAAATAGTATCTTTTGTTGAAAAACATACTGGCAAAGAGTTCGGAATTAACTATTACTGTTAATGGCATTTTGTATTTAGGTTGAGCAGGAATTTCAGAGACTGAGGAGACAACGTGATGAAGCAGAACTTATAATTAGGTATATAATATTCTTCTCAAAAAAAAATAGTTAGGTATATAATATGTTTGAAATTTTTATTTTCTTGTTGTATTTCATGCATATGTGGTCCAATAGAAAAAAAGTGATTTTTGAGAAAACCACAGACTGACAATTTTCATAATAAATTTTAGCCAATTGGAGGGCGAAAATCTTGAAAATTTATCGTTCGAGCAGCTAAACCAATTGGAGGAAATAATGCAAAATGGTTTAGTGCGTGTGAAAGCAAAAAAGGTATATATTTTTTGCACCTAATATATAGTTGCTTGTTTCAGCTCAAGTTTAATTTCCATTATTTTTTGTTTCAGAGAGATCACTACGACGGGACTATTGCTGAGCTTCAAAATACTGTAAGTTATTCTCAAAAGTTCTAATTAGAAGGTCTAATCAGATTCAAATATCTCAAGTATGCCTGGTAGATATTCATCTGAGTATTGTGACTTGATTGTAATCTTTTGAATTAAAAAATTGTGGCAAAGAATTTTTTTGGCTTAATAATATTTGACAGAAATAGCAGAAAAGAAAAATGCAATGTTTATCAAAATTACAACTGCAATTTTAAGTTTGCAAACTGTTTAGGCTAAACTACCCAGTAAAAATATTTTCAAATAGCCATCTGCATTTGTTTGCTATTTTTGCAACCCTGAGTTCTGCCATAAAATTGCAAAATTTAACAGATGGTTCATTTGTCATGTCATAATTAGACCTATCTTAATTGTGTTTTACATTGCTGTTCACCAAACAGATTCGTTTAATGGATGTAAAAGACCAGATAAAACCAGAAGTACGTTCTTCTTTTTTAATCTTTGTTTTTACTAATTTATTTTGAATACATTAGACAAATCAGGTGAGAATGTGGCTCATTTACCCTGATTTTCTTTGCAATAATTCCTCCTATAGTGATAATGAGTTTCAGCACAAATCTATATGCAGGTCGGAGTCGAGAATGCAGTTCACCAAGAAAGGATGTCAACTGATTCAATTCTTACAGCAAATGAAAATCATGAAGATGGCTCTGATGATATACTCAGTTTGAGGTACTTTTTTTTTTAATTATAATAATTATATTGTGCCTTTTACTTGGAAAACGTTCAGTAAGATTTAATTATCTGTTCCTTCACAAACTGTAATAGTCAGATTCTGCAACAGAGTTACGTCAAAACGTGAATTCTGTATTCCTTTCATTTCTTTTTTTTTCGCGGCTAGAAATTCATCATTCACTTTATTACGTTTTTTTTAAAGATAAATTGGGGTCAAGCCTCCCAACTTATTTTTAACTTTATTACGTTTATGCAGGTTGGGTCCTTATGCAGGTCAAGATAGTCAGTTGATTTAGTCTTCATCAACAACAGTCCAATAATATTACTTGTAATTTACTGTCGGTAACTTTGTTGAAAAAGTTCCGCCTAACAATATACTTGGTTGATCAATTACAAGTTAATTATAGTGTATCAGCAGGATTATTATTAGTTTGGGTTCTATCTCTCATCCATTGTGTATATTACAAGATAGCCCAATGGTTATCGTGGGCCGAAGTACTTAGGTCTTTTGAATAGCAAGAAGAAGAATTTCAGTCAAAATTCTTTTTCTTGGTACTTTGAAAACTGAAAGATATAGATTAATAGATACTATTACAAGTTTATTGTCTTAAAAGTTCTTGCAACTTGTCATTTGTTTATTTAGTTCATTAGTTGTAATGATATACTCCATATGATATCCCTCAAGTAGAATTTCAATTTGTTGATATGCAGGAATCAATTCCAGATATGAAACAGATCCTGGATTTATTAAAACTCTACTATATTCTACACCTGGATTTAGATTATTATTCTAGTTAATTAAGATTCGTATTTTTGGTTCCCAACTTTTATAACTGAAGATTGTTTTCTATCGGGAGCTCAACAATATAAAATTGATATACGCAACGAATAGATTATGGTCCATATGACTCGCGAGGAAGGATAGAAAAGTGTCGTTTATTGTTTACATTATTTTCTTATCCAAAACTTGGTAGACATCTAAAAGTGAAGTTGAGGGCACTTTCAAGTCGTAGGAGTCAACTGTTTCTATTTCCTGAATATAATAGAAATCGGTGCGCTTGATTGCAGATTCATCATTAACACTAAATAAATAAATAAAATGAAGTACGAAAGAAAAAGAAAAACAGGGGGTGAAAAAAAAAAAGGAGAACAAATTGAGGGCAAGGTGAAATTTGGATCTGTTATAAAAGTACGTAGTACAACTGTAACCTTGTGTATTATATTTCAATCGTCAATGAAGCCTCCAATTAAAAATCAACTTATCCTTAACAATACTGGTAAATGGACACTTCACCATGATGGGTAATTTCGTGACACCATAATTACCGGTTACGTCACTCCTGTCACTAGATATCTAATCTAAAGTATTAATAAAGCCTGATGCCGCTATAGTATGCGGAAATCCTAACCGTTAGTTCGTTTTCACTAAAATCTGATCGTCGATTTTTTTGTCTGTTTTAGACCTATCAGCGTCGCGTCCGCATCCTCGACAGCCGTTTCAAACGACTGTCTGGAGCGGTCGTTTGATGCTGTCCGTCAGATCGAGATCCAACGGTGCGCGAGAAAAAAGCTCACGATTTCTCCTTTCTCTCCCCTACCCTCTGCCCGTCCCGATTCCTTATTAAAAAAAAAAAAATCGCTCTCTTCACCACACCAGTTCTCCGCTTCCTTTCTCCCCCTCCCCCTCTCACTCGCACTCCACCCCCAGCCTCCATCTCTCTGCCTCTCTCTCTCTCGACCGCACCATCTCTCCCCTCCCTTCACTCGAGCACTGCTCTCCACCGAACCAAAGGCCTATCTGGCTATCTCTCACTCCCTCGAACTCGATCAGGGTCGAAAGACGGAACTGTAGGAAGCCTTCTCGTTTCTCTCATTCATTAACCCTAGCTCGACGAACTCGTCTGAAACTAGACACTAATCTACACAGAACAAGGTTTGCTCTGATTTATTTATTTTTTCTTGTCCAAAGTTGGGGGTATTGGGAATTTAGTCAGTCTCCTTGCAATTTAATAACTCAGTTGTAATTAGGTTTGAAATTAGAAATTCAAATTGAAGGTCAGACAACTTGATCATAATTATTGTCGATTTAATTTATGTAAATCACAATACTGGTTCCTTTACTTAATTATTTTTCATTTTTCTTATATTCAATCTACATGAATTGTGGACTAATAATTGGTCTCAAACATACTGGTATGTGAAAGGAAGGTACTCAATTTCCTCTTATTCAATCTGATAGAAGGGTAGTACTCGTTCCAGGTTATGCTCTGGACTGTACTTGGATTTCAGTATCTCTTTTGCAAGTTGACAGATAACATCGAAGATCAGCACCTCATGTGTAGTGTGAGCCATTTGAAAGGCATCTGATGGAGGCATTACGAAGACTATTGTATCGATGTAGTATGTTTCAGATGTAATGTACGATTAGATAATTTTTTGGGTTGATTTTGTAAAATTGATTCTGTTAAAAATTACTGAGATTGTATGTTTTAATTTAAATTACTGAGATTGTTTTCACATTTTGCTCGCTTTGTTATTGTATTCTTTTTTGTCGAAATCATAGTGCACTTGTATTCATTCTGTTTATATTTTTAATATTGAATGCCGATACCATGTTTGCTTTATAAACTTATGGTACCAGTCAAAAAGGCAATGGTTGGATACAGGTACAAAGTTGATGACTATTATAAACAGGTACCATGTTTGCTTTATAAACTTATGGTACCAGTAAAACTGTTCACTTGTATCTTGCTTCACTAAAATCGTGCGCCTAGGTGATAATCAACATTAAATTGAACCCTGCTGTACTACAGTGACTGGATGACTCAAACACTAAAGGGAAAGAAAAACCTAAATTTTTATTTATTGTCAAATAAGAAGGAGATTGAATAAATAAATAAATAAACGCCTATACAAGTGAAATGGGATTCAAATTTCTTATTAGACACGATAGTTACCTTCTTAATCGGATTCAATTTGATTTATTAATCTGGTACCCATTGGTACCAGATTGGTACCTTCTTCACTGCATCATAAAAGCAACTAAACTTCAATCAATTAATAAAAGCATCTTACCAAACAGAATATCAGTTATCTTAGTATTGAGCTCTCTCACTCTCAATGATGGTACCAACTGGTACAGATACTGTACCAACATCTTACTAGAGTCAGAAAAAAACAAAGAAGCATAAAGAGAAAATATAATAGAAGAGAAAATATAATAAAGCGCAAAAAAAAAAAAATGGTACATGTGCAGCAACCCCATGGCCTGACTTTGTAGGCACCAACCAATATGGAGTGCAAATATTTCATGAAGAACCCGAAACCCGTTTACAATGACATTTTCAGTTTAGTCCCTCAAGTCATAGAAATTTCTATAGTTATATTTATCATAGAACAACTCTTACATTAGTCTCAAATATACTACTATCAATTCAACACACAAAAGCTATAACTTTTTTCTGATTTACAAAATGTTGCCTAAAACTATACTCGGCCACTGTCACTTCTTTCAATTACAAAATGTTGCAACACTAACTATTTCTTTCACTTACAAAATATTGCCAAAAAAAGAAATTCCTCTAAATCTTGTGTACTACTCTTCTACAATTGACACATTGCTGCAAAAAATAAATAAATAAATAAATAAATAAAAGAAATTACATAGAAATCATTTCAAACTTCATTTTAAATTAATTTTAAACTTCATTTTAATGGACTTACTTTCTGTCTTCAAGGTTATCAAAGCACCAAATGTTCTCCTGCGATATTTCTTGTGAGAAATCATTACCCGACCTATAATTTAAAAAGAATTGGATAAAACATTAAGAAAAAGAAAATAGATAACACATATTTGGCTTGCTTTCATAACACATAGATAACACTAGAGGGTACTGGACTGTTCAAGGTTATCCCACATCGTGTACACAGTTAGGGTAATGTGGGAAATTCAGGGACAGATGACAACCTATCACCAAGCTCACACCAGTCCAGAAACTGGGTATTAATGTACAACCTGTTTTATTAATCTGAAATTAGTTTAGAAGTCCAGCAAATTTATTAATCTGAAATTAGTTTAGAAGTCTAATATAATTGACTTGTATGCAGGTTATATTGCTACCAGTACTATATGTGTTCACTCGATTATAAAAATAAAGGATATAATTGACCTTATCTCGGGTTGGCTATATGAGATACTTCGACCATCGCCCTTCTTGCCCTTCTTTCTTCTCGATAAGTTCTCATTCCAAGGTTTTGTTCGTTTTGAACGATTGTCACCATCTTTCTTCTTTAGGTGGAGAGAATTTTTGGATTGGCTATTTGGGTTGTCTCCACCATGATCATTGGTTCTTTTGGATGGATTTCCACATCTCTCTTCCACTCGCTTTCGAAGGGAACGCAATTCATTCCACAAAAATTGGGAATTCTCTTCATCACGAGCCACCATATCGTATATTGATACCGACTCACGCATCAATTGTGCATGACGGTTTCTAACTTCCAACATAGCATCCTCAATGACAACTCTTCCTTCTCTATCCACCACGAGGTCATCATTTGCATTTTGCGTCCAACGTTTAAGGATGTACCTAGTGGGTATATTCTTAATGTCTTCTCTATCCAACACTTTTATGGCATGACAACACAAAATTCCCACTCTCTCATACTTCTTGCAAGAACACGCAATGCTTTGTTCATCCCGATTCCAAACAACTTGTCTACTTATGCGGGAGCATTGTTCATCATTAATGTTACACATACCAACCGTGTATATATTACCATCTACGGATTCTATGTATGCCGAACCGGAAAACTCACACTCCTTTTGAAATAAATCAAAGACATTGGGTGTATACAACTTTCCGGCTTCACAAAGAATTGGAATATTGTACCTAACTCTAGGTTTTTTTTTTCTCATCTCAAATTCAGATTTGATCTCTTTCTCTCGCTTTGCATCAACAATCCTATCAAATTGCTCCATAAACCGGTTTACATCCAACTTGCAACTTAAATATTTCTTCAAATCCGAGTTAATACTCTCACTAGCTTGTGTGCTACGGATCCCTAGAGTGTAAGCATCCTTCATAAAACAATATGCCCACTTTTTTTTGCAATCATATATGCACTTTTTCCATTTCTCATCTTCCTCGACCAACTTCCCCGCTAGTTCTTCAAAGGCTTTCTCAAACTCTTCTTCCACCTCAATCTTGAACAAACAATTACAAAACTCTCCCATTAATCCTTTCTTTTCTTTCTTTTCTTTCTCATCATTCTTATCATTCTCATCAATCTTATCTTCCTCATCAATCTTATCTTCCTCATCAATCATTTCTTCCTCATCAATCTTTTCTTTCTTTTCTTTCTTCTTTTTGTATTTAGACAATTTTCTTTGAGCATTTTTCATTATATGCCAAACACATAACCCATGCTTTGTATCCGGCAATACTTGCTTTAAAGCATTACCTATTGCCATATCTTGATCCGTAAACATGGTTATGGGTCTTTTTCCACCATTCGCCTCCACAAACTTTGTGAACACCCATGCAAAAGAGTCGGTAGATTGGTCACACATGAGAGCCGCACCAAAAATGACAATTTCTCTAAAGTTGTTAAAGCCAACAAAAGTCCCAAGTGCCCATTTTTCATTATTGGTTCCAAAAGTAGTATCAAAGATCACTACCTCTCCAAACCGACCATAAGCCGCAATCATTCTACCATCCATCCAAAGAATATTAGCAATCTCTTCATTTTCGGTGATATCCTCAAAGTGTTGAAAAGAGGGATTCTCCGAAACCCGCTTTTCAAAATACTTTAAGATAGCAACGGCTGCCCCATATTCCATTGCTTCCTTTCGCATATCCCTTAAGCTATTATTAAGGTCATCCTTGGTGTAACCAACGCTTCTAACTCCACCGGCTTGTCTACTTAGTAACTCATGTGATTCTTTTGGCCGAATTCCCGAAATATCGGCTAGGGTGATGTCAATGAGGGCTATTTCGGAGACTTCACGTTGTGTGGGTATTAGATAGCAAGCTTCAGGTTTTTGGAGAGTGTGGTTGTGATCGAGATGACATTTTTGAACTTTGTATTCTTGGGAATTTTTGACTGATTTAATAGCCAAAAGAACTTCGCATCCCGTTCGGGTCTCGGCTCGAGGGATCTTGGTGAGATGATCTCTCTTGTCCTTTTTTCTTTCACCTTCACATGAACACACAAAAGTGTATGAAGAATAACTATTATCTTGTCTCTTTCTTCCATATAATTTTCTAACCCCGAAACCATTTCTTCCACCAAAATTCTTCCAATATGTCCATGCATCATCAAAGGTTGCAAATGTCATACCAACATGAGGCATGTTATTGAAATTCTCCATATCCTTCATAAAAAACAACAAAAAAAATTAAATGAAAATCTTCATATGTGCTCCTGTAAGACCTAATATGTGATAGAAACAGTGGGCAAATATGGCAAATGTCTATAAAATACACAAGCATTCCATGACAATTTCTTAATATGCAAGCATGCTATACGGAACTGATAAGTTTTTTTCAGGAACTGACAATTTCTCAATTTCTCAATATGCAAGCATGACAATTTCAGGAAATTGAGTATGACAATTTCAGGAAATTGAGTACTTCTGTGTTTTTTTATACCATTCATTCTAAGTTTTTTTTTATTTATTTTTTTTGTTTTTGATAGAACAGTAGAGGTAACAAGGTGAATCCAACTATCACAACGGATTATTTATATAAACGAAAATTCATTATCAAATCTCCACATTTGTAGCAGCATTTTCGCAAGTATGGGTACAATGATTCACATTTCCATTTGAGTGATAATAGGTACCACTTATCATTTATGTGTTAATAGAATTGTGAAAATGGAACAAAACAATTTTAGTATAAAGACCTACTCCCTGAATACTACAAACATCACACATGAAATCAGTTAAACACCTACTTGCATTCTGTTGTTGGATGAATTGGAGCTCTACCCTTGACCTTGAGTGGGGCATCCACAAAATTCTTTTCTTCAATTTGATATCTGCAAAGAAAAAGGAAAGAGGAGATTGCATTTTTTAGAAATTGACTCACTTCAATTTAATATCTGCAATATTGCTTTCTTCAATTTACCTTCCGTGAGAGAGAGATGGGACGAAATTGACTTGATGAAAGAGGTCAAGGGAAGAGAAGACTGCTTTCCGGAGGCACAATCGACTTGATAAGCTCTTCGATTTATGTGCGATTTGCTTTCTGGCGGGAATTCTACTTTCCTGGATCCAAAATCGCGATTTTTTCTGATAAAAGTCGGGACGGGCAGGAACGGGTAGCGAAGAGAGAGACGAAGTTTTCATTTTTTAAGCGTCTGTCGTTGGATCGCTATCGAACGGACGGAACGAAACGACCGCTCCAGACAGTCGTTTGAAACGGCTGTCGAGGATGCGGACGCTATCAGCGTCTCCCAGTATCTCTCTTTGCCTCCCCGTCCCCCATCAGCGCCTCTCTCTCCAATCGTGATTCGTACTACCACTCATCCTTTGCCGACCCTGCCACGCCGCTCGTCTTCCTCTCCATCGCCTCCTCCTTCCGCCAACGCCGCCCCCTCCGTCTCTCCGCCTCTCCACCTCCTCTTCCACCAACACTGCCGCACCTTGCCCCTCCTCTTTCCTCTCCACCGAACCCTATGGAAACAGAAGGCACAACAACACAAATCCAGATGGAGGGTCTTCTCCCCCTTAATTAGTCTCTCTCCATCGTCACATGTGCTTATTTCCAATAAACATGTATAACCTCCTCCTTGGCCATCCTCGCACAACCCAACCCCATCATGCCTCCTCTGCTGATCCCGACGCTTCACATCCTCTTCTCCGCCAAATTCGTGCCACCCCAATACCCTTGACAGATAAACGCCACCGGTACATCTCCCTCCACCTTCAACTGCTGCCGGTAGTCTCTGTCGAAGGTATGTACCTTTTCAACTCTCCTTTATGAAGTTAATTCTTTGTTGATTGTTTCTTTGTTTAATTTCATCCTTGATTCAGCTAGAGAAAATATGCATAGATTCAATTACCAAAACTTTTGAAGATATAGTCACCAGGTTATAGCTGGGATTTAAGTAAATGGTGTGTTCTAGCAATTAAAGGGTCCTATTTTCATCATAAAAACCTACAAATGATTCTTTATCTCCAATAATCCAATTGCAGAAAAAAGAACAAGAGTTGCGCATAGTGGTAGGACCAACTTCTTGCTCTGATGGATGACAGTAAGCGTTTGTGTAAGAATCTCTTCCTTACATTAACAGTTAACATTTTTGCCTCAATAAATACGACAATTGATAATATGATTCTTTCAAAACTTTGTACGTAAAGGCTTAAATTAAAATATGTTTACAGTTGAAAAGGCATATTTTTAAGAAATTATTTTAATTTATCTTCATAGACTTAGTTTTTCTACTTGAGGGACGAGGCCTGCTATAGGGGTTCGTGGAGGAAATTTTTATTCACCAAGGTCAAGGAGAAACCAAAGAATATACATTTTTGCTGGTAAGATATATTAATATTTTGTTGATGTGCAATGTCAACGTCATAAATATGAATTATGAAGTTTTTGTATTTTACCATAGCAACATATATAGTTGTACAACCTATTTAACCACTCATCAATAATAAGCTATTTGTGTACTGGTAAACATGTTCATTTGATGCTTCATGTTGGGATTTGTGATTTCTTGAATACAAGTAAAATTCCTAACAACTGAGGTGCTTGCTCCTGAGAGCTTAAGGTTTTGTTCAATTATGAATGATTGAGGACTTGAGGGTAAAAGCTGGAAATATAAAGTGCCAATTAGTTCAGGGTTAAAAAAAAAAAAAAAAAAAAAGCTAGAATTTAGAAGCACCTTTTATTTGATTTTCTTTTAAATATTTATTTCTACCAGTTTCTTACCTCTTCTTCTTTCTTTAATCTTGATTTCTTATGTGTCACTTCTGCTTAATTTTTTTTTTCCTTTCTTTGACGAATCCTCCTCTTCTCCTTTAAATCACATATTGCACCAAAAGTGTGACTGATGAGGAAATTTCAGCGCCGACTAATTGCCTCTGTCAGCTCTTAAAGTTCTATGCTTTGATCAGCCGCCACCTCAAACATTGTCCCAGATCTCTAAGTGACCGGCAATTGTGCGAGCTACCTAGATTTAACCATTGCAAGAGGAACAAAGACTATATTGAGATGGTTTTACGAGTAAAACTTTTTTTTTTTTTCATTCAGTTTTTGTTAGATATTGTTGTTAGCTATGATATGTGGTTTTGAATCTCTTTTTTCTTGAGTTGGATTAATCAGACTGAAAAGTGAAGAAATACGAATATACAATGCAAGTTCGGATAATTCATGCCCTATGTTGATGCATAAATAGAATGTTAAAATATCAAGCCCCAGACCATAGACTCTATAATTTTGATTTCTAGACTGAAGTCCATTTTATACTAAATGATGCCCTACGTTGATGCACAGTAGCCACCCCTGTTCCTAAGGCATTGCTCCAGAAAATTGGCTATGAGGTAAAGGAAAGGAATGGAATGGATAAGAGGAGAAATTTTTTACACTCCAAATTTGAGGGTACAACTTAATCACCTAAAAATTAATATTTTTACCCTCCGATGCCATCCCTTCACTTCCAAAATTAACTTCTGGAGCAGGGTAAGTTTTTTCTCTTCCTTCCCGTTCCATTGCCTCCCTCCTTCTGGAGCGAGCCCTAAGTGTTTGTTTTTACCTGTGATTTGAAGATTAGCAAGAGGAGAGGACCATGAAAGTCGAGCATTGTATAAGCTGGCATTCTGATGTCTTGGTTCAGACTAACATCAAAGAGGTATATTTCTTTTTAATCAGTTTGCTTGGTGCAAAGAACAATCACTCAATAAATTCCAGCATATGATTATGGTCAAATTGTTATAGCACCACAATTATGCTTTAATTTATCTCAATATATAGTTGTGCTCTTTTTAATATATGAATATTCTCTGTGTCATTTAATTGGACCTCAAAAGTAGTTTGTAAGAAACAAATCATATATTTTTTAATTTATTTTATTTTTAAATTTTTTGCTTGGATCTGTTTATGGCATCACAAATTTCTCTAAACTTATGAGAGAAGTATGCACAAATAAGGTACATCTATCTTTGTCTGAACTGATACAAACTTTCAAGATTACAATCCTCATTTCTTTCAAGTAAAAAGTGGTACCATCATATGAGAATATCTTTATTTTTTTTATCACTGCATATCAGATTAACCTTTTGATGTATCAATAAAATAATAGAAAGTATTCTGAATCTTTTTTTTTTTTTTTGTGGCAGTATTTGGAATGTGTATTATGATTGTCAGACTTGGAATATACATGTACTGACACAAAAATTATGTTGCTATATAGCTGATTGGTATTTGCAAAGCACATTAAAACTGTTAATTATTCCATTTGTATTTATTTCAGAGTATTCCTAAATAAAAAAAAAAAGAGAGAGCATGCATAAATGTACCGCAGACTGGTGGAGTAGCATAGGAGGGGAGTATGGCGCCAGTGTAACAAAGATTTGAATGGTAATGATGAATGAGTGGAATGAGGTAGGGGACACTTATTATATTGGCTCCATAGAAGGGTATTCTTGACATGGTTTTGGAGCTGCTTAAGTACTCTGATAAGTAAAGCCTTGCCAGAAAGAGCCTCCTGGGAGATGACGTGTTCTATATGACTGCTAGAGAAGCACCATGGTAATATCAGATCCCATGCTTTCCTTGAATAATCATTTTAAATTTCTTAATTTATGAGTTGACCTAATCTAGCATGGAGGCATCTAAGGAGAGAGTGTGAGAAGCATGCTTAACGCTCATGCTTATCACTGAGGATGGCAGAGAAGTAAAATGTCTTATTTGTTTCATTTTTTTCTGCTTAGTTTACTCCTGGATCAGCCTAACACTTTTCTGGTCTTGGTGGTATGCTAACATGAAGGTACAAAACTTGCCTTTCTGTCATATACACTAAAAAAAACAGTTGTGGAGGTCAAAATGGTACACATGGTATCACATTCAAAGGTTGCGAATAGGAAACTAAAAGGGTTATTATCTACAATTACAACTCTGCTGACATTCTTCGATATGCAAGTCAGGTCTTTCACTTGCTCTCTGTACTCCCAATTTTATTGAATATTAAGTGCATTAAGTATCAGATCTCATGTATCAATCGCTATGGTATTATCAGATCTCATGCTTCCTTTTCTTAATTTATGAGTTGACCTTATCCAGCATATATTAGCATAGGATTATTTGAGTTGCTCTGGTCAATTTGAGCACAACTGGTTATTAATTAACTAATTTAACTGAAATATTAGTTTGGGAAGTCAAGTCTCTTTATCAGTGAATGTGCAATTAAATCCCTTTGAATTGATCGCAATTTTCAACAAATGCTTCTTATCATAACAACAATTTCCTAAGAACTATAATCAAGGAAAAATGTTAAGATTTTTGTGATGATGCATTATTGAAAGCCTGTCCAAACCCAGCTTTCCTGTAGTCATGTGGACTTGAACATTTCATTTAACAAATTAAAAACAATATTCATCCCTTTAATATGTAGAAGCTTTCCTGATTGCATGTAGGTTGTGGTACCAGTACCAGTAATCTTTTTTTTTTTTGGGGTAACTCTAGGATGCAATATACATTAATTTATTTTTCCATGCATCTTGACTTCATAAATTCTTCCTTCTACAGAAACGTGCGAGCCCTCTTGGACCATGATCCGAGTCTGAGCAGAAAAAATCGTAACTATTTATAACTTGAGAAGAAGAGGTTGGGTCATGCCAAGCATTTGCTACCTCTGCAGATCACAGAAATAATCAAGACATCTATTTAATGAATATTGTTTTACATCACAAGCAAAATTCAAGCTCCTCTCATCCTTTTGTCTCCAAGATGTCAACGCCTATACAATAAGAACAACCTCCATTCTACAAGATATACCGATTTTGCTCGGAAAAAAACAAAAGAGATGCTGTAAATATTGTGCTTTGTGATTTGGCTAGAAAGGTGCAAGATAATTTTCAACTAAGAGCAAACAATATCGACTCACTGATAGAGCAGCTTTCATCCGAGTGGAACAAATATAATTTGGAGATCGACCTGATTGTTTTTAATTTTTAGTTGATGAGCCAATTGAGCCAATGAGCCAGTAATATTATGGATGTGACAATTGCCCTTCTTACTTAGATATTTCTTTAACTACCCCTTTTAGACAACCTTCTTACTGTTTCTTTTTTGACGTTGTTTATTTATGGTTTTTAGTTTAGCTACTTTCTAAATTGTAATTTGTAACTTTATGAAAAGATTAGGGCAACTGGGCAAGATTCTTATTTTTGGTGTAAAAAAATAAATAACCGAGCGGACATACAAGTTTGTTCAAAAAACCATACGGACATGCAGATTTGTTTAGAAATTAAGATAAAGAAAAAATCTTAGAGCGGCAATGAGAATACCACCTCATCCCTCCTCTTTGTTGCCTCCTCCTCCCTAACACCATCGCAATCCATACCCCTCATTTTCTCCTTTGTTTCCTCCATCTCAGCTAATATTCTAGAAGTACCGACTGGAGCAGCAGATCTTTCTCCCTCCTTCGATGCATCCAATTGCTATGGTGACTAGAAACATCCAGTTACACCAAAATATTTTCAAAATAGTTTAAATTATTCTCAATCAAAAAAATCATAGCGCAGCGAAGCTGCGACTACCATAACTAGTACGTATCTAAAATCTAAAAGTATAATTAAATTTGATGCCGCAATTCTTGCGGACATCTAAACCCTTTAATTTTTTGCGATCGATCTTGTCCATTCAGTTTATTTAGCGACTTTTTAATTTTGAATTAAAAATAATTGTACCAATTAAAAATAGTCGTACCAATTATTAATAATAGCAAGATTTTTTAAAAATAGTCGTACCAATTAAAAATAGTTGTACCAATTAAAAATAGTCGTACCAATCATTAATAATAGCAAGATTTTTTTAGAAAGAAAATGTATGTCAAGTTTATTTAGCGACTTTCTAATTTTGAACTTACAAATTTTTGTCTGCAAGAATTGCGGCACCAGATTTAATTATACTTTTAGATAAATTTTGACAAGTTTTTACGACAGATTTTTTATATTTTATATAGCGCAGCAAAGCTGCGACCGCCATGTCTAGTAATCCTTAAGAGAGATGAATTACTTCATTTTCAATATGCTAGGTTTTTTTTTTATGTAAAGACTCGTGCCTTGTTCATTCTAAATATAATTAAGAGAAATGGCTGCCTATTTCCATTGAATCAGAGACTATAATAAAAACATTGCTGTTACCATAACGTATAACATGGAATAGTCTGTCTCAGACCAATCACAGCACCTGTACAGCTCAATATCTCCCACAGAATTGTTTTGAAAATACTAGTGTAAGCGTCAAAAGTATATCGTCACCACAACTGCATACTTTGATTGCATTAATTCAATAATCAGAAAACATATTGCGGCTCAAAGATCTCACTAGTAGTTGCTATGTTGTTAGCTCGCACCACTAAAATTTTGGAAATGCCTAAGAGCAGTTTGGAATTTACTCTGCTATATACTAACAATAAATTTCTTCAGTTTCACCAGCAGCAAAAGTTCTTAAACTCTTGTCAGATCTATCATCCGATCGAAACTTAGTCCAAGCAAGTTATTATGCACTATACAGATTTCTGGTTACCTATTTCAAACCAACATATATACAGGCCCAAACTAAATCAACAAATACTCGTTGTGAGGCTTGGCTGGTACGGAAAATAAGCACTAATCACTCTCAGCTCTCAAGAAAAATTGATCTGGTACAGAAATTTTGCTAAGTTTCTATCAGATGTTCTGAAGTGCCTTTTGAAAATGGCTGTTTGGAAGCTGGTATTGATGCTACAACTAAATATGGTAGCCCTGTTTTAGGTTGGTACCAGTCTAGAACCTACTAGGGGATGCACAAGGGTCGACGGGCATCGCACCCACATGCATGTAACACAATATAAACACAGACAGACACAGGTACATGCACTCCAACGTGCTGGCTCACAGACATGCATGCATACCGAACATAGAGATAGACCAAAAACCCCAGTTGACAGGGGCAAAGAACAGATCAGACTTATTTTTAATTTTTTTTTAATTCATTCCAGAAACTCCAGTTACATTCCCATTAAACCCATTCTTATTCAGATTTCCGCTGTAACTTGGTGGGGCCTGAGGTTGGATTGCAAAGAAGCTCTTGGAAGGATCTGCATCTCTCCCATCAGTATACATGAAATGACCAGACAAGTGATCGGCCCACATGTCATAGGTAAACTCTTTTGTAGAAACGACCTCATTCTCCTCCCTTTTTGAGCTTTTCTCCTTCACCACCTTTGGACCTGGTGCACGCGCATGCGGTGCAATTGGTGAGGTTTTAGCTAGAAAAATGGAGTTGTTGACATGTGGGCCCGAGAAGACCAGAGAGGGGAAATAGGCGGGCTCATTGACTATTTTGTTAGTCATTTTAACTTCCTCAGTGGCTGAACTTGGCTTAAATGGGTTAGCAGTAGGATCACTGTTGGGTGAAAGCAGCCAGGATTGTTTAGGAGTTGACCCGCTAGGGGATAGAGGTGAGGAAGGTGTTGAATTGCCACTGTGACTGCTAGACACCTCCAATTTCGCTGCTAAATTTGAATTATTACTAGGTGCCCGTTTCTTCCTACGTTTTCCCTTTTCTCTGACAACTTTAATTGTGAGGTTGTTGGTGTTATCACTTTGTGGAGTCTCAAATGTTGTGGCAACAGGATCCTTGGTGGGCTTGAGTGATGAATACGATGATGTGGCAGGTTTCTTCAGTGGATCAGATGAAATTAGGTCAGTGTCAACCACCTTAGGTGTGCTCTGGCAGATTGGGTACTTAGCCATGAAAGGTGAATCTTGTTTTTTCTGTTCTCTTGCAACAGACCTGTGCATATACAGGACCAATATTAAATTAAATCAGGAAATGACAGAAAGTCAAATTAAGTGTGCTTACATCAAATTGTACTCAATATAAGAAAAATAAAGCCCAAACAATAAAATAATAAAAAATGAATAATATTCTCAGTAACGGTATAGTACACCGTCATACTGCACCAGAACACATAATATCTAATACAAAATGAGTAGGAAACACCAGCCCTATGAAAAAGAATTGAAAAAGGTACCTTGAAGCTTTGGTTGTATGATGGAAGACCAGTCTGTTGTCGTCTTGACCATTACAGCGATCACTGTTATCTAAACGAAAGTAACACTTGTTGGATCCCAATGTCAATGAGAGAGGCATCACTCGCACAAACATCAAGACAACTGCAAAAACACTTGCAGCCATTAACAGGAAAAAAGAAACTCTCCAGTACGCGAACATCCTCCTACACTGGCCCACCATGCACACTGGCACTTGCACCTTCATTGGAATTATAAAGATGCCCCCGGACATAACCAGCTCGAGGTCTCTCTGAACCAGCCCTGAAGACAAGTCAGGCTTGTACAAGACCCTTATCAGCTCTGACTCACCCGGCGATAGATTGAATCCAAGACAATTTTGACTGATGGAAAACCCATCTGACTTGCAATCAGTGCCTGATACACGTACCTTTTTAATCTCCAAGGGTAGCTCCCCCGTGTTTTTGGCATATATATCCTTGGAAAATTGATAATCACATGAAGGGCATGTGGTCTCTGGTTGGAGTGAGGAGGAAATATTCTTTACTGGGCCTGCATCCAATTTGAATTCAAGCTTCCAGATGGGTTCAGATCCTTCAAGGAGGGAGATTGAGTGCAACCCACCTGACGCACGGAGAGAGACCCATTCTATCCCTGACATGTTGCTTCGAATTAGCGCCAAGCTGGACCAGGTACAGCGGCTTGAGGGATGGAATATTACTGGGCCTAATGAAGCGGTTTCAAATGGATGTAGTACAACCTCCCTCAGACCTGAATCTGCTATTGAGAAACCAAACCTAATCTCAGTTGCACTGATTTCTGGGGATCTGGTTAAGAAAGTGTGCTCTGACAAGTCATCATCGGAGGTTTTGCATTCTGTGATCAGCTCCTCAGAGTTCAATATCAATTGTACTATTGCTGGAATGGGGCCTGGGTTCTTTACTATTATGGGTTGAGAGAAGTGGGATCCAATATTTACTGGAGGGAATAACACAAGTTGATTAATTAAATGAGATGTCTCGGCTGCTTTCCCATGTGAAATCCAATCTGTGAGTATTAGATTGCTGGCATCGACTTCTCCAGAAGGATTATTCTGTATTGAGAAAATTAAATAGAAATAAGCTATTAGCATAAGAGTTTATTACCATATACACATCTTATTAGCATCAAAATTTAATGTCAAACAATTATCTGGTACTGGCCCTACACTAATGTCAAGGAGGATGCTACTATACAAGCCTAGCACCACAGCAATCACAATATTCACCTATTCATGCACCTTGATATTCCTAATTCATTGGAACAAATTGAAAATTCGTCCCTGCAGTTTGCATTTCTACAATCCAGTCTTAACAATAAAAATAAGATACTAGCCTATTTCAACCTAATCTGAATTTCTACATTTAAAAAGAAGCAGCTCCAGGTTGCAAAATCAAAAGCTGCAATACCTTCTCCTCAGTTAAATCTCCCAAAATGCCCCCAAATGATCTAGCTTTTGTATTGATTGCCTCTTCATGTTGTCCTTCTGGTACTGATGCTAAATCAGAACCGCCTGCATTCGAACTGGAGGAACGAGCAAAATCTTGGCATGGGATCCTAATAAAAGCACTAGAAGAGGAATTTGTCTCTACAACGACATTGCAATGTAATTCTGCCCCACTAATTTCAGAAAGTACATTCCCTGACTTGAGGCTTATCAGAGCTATAGCAGTTGTACTTGCGGGAAAAAGCACCAAATTTTTCAGGTACCTAATTTCAAACATTGCTTCACCTTTTCTCTCTTCAAAAATATTCACAACTCTCAGAGAATCAAACTCATCATTTTTTAAATAAAGTGAGAAAATCAATCCACTTCCATCACATGCTGCATAAGACTTGAAGAATGCTGAAACTGAACCCTGATCAGTAAGAGCGCTGTGTATCGGGTCACCATGCACTTGCACCTCAAGTGGTACAACAACTGTAGTAAACTTTTGAGAGGCACCATTCCTCAATTTCATGCAAATCGCACCAAGAACTTTCCCCTCTGAATCAGCTTGTAATCTCAGCTCTAGAACAGCATCACCATTCTTGGGTAAAACCTCCCACCTATTAATGGGTCTAAGATCTGCTCTCAGCAACCCATTCCATTTATTCCCCATATTGAACCACTCAATTTCACTAGAAGAAGTGGCCAACATGTCCAATTGACAAATGGCGTGATTTGATTGGCTCACAGATTCCGAGGCAGACATCCATACAGCCACCTCCTCTACATATATTGATTCCTCGAAAGGGTTGTGTATAGACAAAGTCTTTGACACAAATCCACTTATGTGCAAGTCAATACCCACAAGAGGCTCAATGTTATAAGGCGACTCGACCGCATCTCCTTTCGCTGGTAAAACAAACCCTCCAATGTTCGTTTGAAGAACAATTTGTGCTGAACTCAGGCCAATATTTCGAGGCAGGAAGACAAAAGAAATAGAGGCATTCTCTCCTGGTTCAAGCGAGACCTCATCAAAATTGTATGGGTAGAATTGCGGGTCAGTACAGTATGGCTCGTAAACATGCAACACACTGTCCTTGTTGAAATTTGTCAGAGTCAAGGTTAAAATTGAAGCCACATACAGGCTATTAATACCCCAATCCAATAGTGGAGGGTTTATCTCCACATTGAGAGAGGAAGGAGACCTGTTAACCTGAACTGTTTCGGCATCTTTGGTACTACCTTCTTCCAAGTCAGTTGTTACCCCATTTGAAGCTTTCATCCAATCATCAGGGATTAATGGAGCTTGGCATGAGGCCGTGTTATAACCTCCACCGAAACTCCTTTTATGCACACCATTTGTAGCCTTAGACTCAACTGAAGAGCATGTGACCTGACCTCCATTGGAAAGGCTGAAAGAAACTGATTGCCTGAGATTGGTATTGCCAGTTTCAGGCTGGTCAGATGATCCTACTAAAAAATCAGGTTTGGCCGAGGGAAAGCATAGGGAAGCGGAGTCGGGGCACAAAACCCGAAACCCAAAACAGGCCGAAGAAGAACCAAACTTAAACTTATTTGAAGAGGGGAGAATCTCTAATTCCGAAGCGAAGTTATAACTTCCCTCAACAGAGAAGAAAAGAGGGAAGCTCAGAATAAATAGATTAAACAACATCAAAAAGTAGAAGCTTTCCCTGCAAATAAGAAGAAATGGAGGGAAGGAGTAATTATAAATGCAATAAAAGACACTAATTTCCATTTTGATAGTAACTACAAAAACCCTTTAGTTGAATTGATAGTTCCACAAAAGTGAAGTTTAAAACCAACGCACCTCTACAACTTCCACTACCATTTTTGTTCGGGGAAAGAGAAATAAAATGGAAAAAAGAAACAAAAACATAAAATCGAGTCTACCCAATTTATATTTCCTTGTTAGAGAAGAACCCAAGTAGAAAAAGTTCAAAATACATGCTTTATTTCCCTTCTCGAACCAGTCCCCAAAACCAAAAATCATAGAGAAAATGGAAACGAACAAACACCAAAAGAACCCAACTTCTCAAAAGCATAAAGCGATAGAGAAAAGAAGAAGTAGAAGAAGAAAAAACAAACCTGCTCATGGCGGATAAATAGTATCGCTTCAACTCAACGCGAGATAAACCATAATAGATAAAGGGATTGTGAAAGTGTCTATGTTGGTCTATTGAGATTTTTGGGGGTTTTTTCAGTTTATTTGGTTTCTATTTCAATCTTGAGGCCTTGCGGCTGGGTTGAGAAAGAGAGAGAAGGGAAGAGAGGGAGAACTTAATTGGGACAAAGAAGGGGGAGACTTCAGTGGTAGGAGCCAAGGGAATTGGAATCCACAATTCCGTACTTTTTATGGGTCTTGAAATTACTCTTTTGCCCCTCCTCACGTGCCACGCACGCCCCCCCAAAATATAATTTAAAATCATTTAGTTGTTTAGTTTATTGCTCTTCAATTTTTGTTTTGTTTTCTTTTTGGAAAGTGTAAAAGAAAAGCGCTTTTCTAGGAGTTTTTTTCCTAAGATATTATGACAAATGTGCTATCTGCATCTATACATATAACTATAAGTATGATATTATATATTATTTATTCCTTTTATACACTAAGGGTATGTTTGGATGGGGTGGTAATAAGGAATAAGCCCCTTATTCCTTATTCCGGTGCCAAACCAAACACCATGGGAATAAGGAATAGAGGCCTATTCCCGGCCCAATTCTAATTCTAGCAAAATGTTGGAATTGGAATTAGAAATAAGGATTGGCACGAGATTCTAAATCCGGCCCTTTATTCTTTATTCCTATTCTTATCCGGCCTCTATCCAAACACACCCTAAACTTGTAGTGGGGTTTGAACAAGTCACAAGTCTTATATGTGCTGCTTCCAGGACAGTGTAGCAGGGGAACAATGTTGCATGATTTGCAACTTGCAAGTGTTCGGATAAAATTTATATATTATATCAAACAATAATATTAATTAGTATATATATAAATCATTAGGTTGTGATCATAGATGTTAATAATAAAATAAATTTATATTTTTTAGAAGTCAACTATTTAAAATAAAATGTAGCACGATATTTTTTGAAATCATCCTTATTTTCTATTAGTGAATTTTCCCCTTTGTGTGGTAAGACGAATACCAATTACAAAAGATAAATAAGCATAGAAGACAATATGCATTTGCAAATCAAGTGATGTTGGATCCGAAGAAAGTATCCGCGCCATACAAAAATAAGCAATCCTATAATCAATAATCTTTTTGGTATTAATTCTTTTTCTGGTGTTAAATATAATCAATAATTGACTTGTAACAAATAGTTACTCATTAAGTAACCGTCATGTTCATATTTTATTCTCAATCGTTGTGGTTGGAGATAACGAATAACATAAAAAAAAAAATCATTTATTTGATAAACAGCAGACAAGTAAATATATTATTTCGAACACATCGTGTACACATTACGATAAAAAGGTAAGAATATTTAAATTTGACTAAACTGCCCAAACTTGAATTGCCTAAATTGAACTTTGAAGTCGGCTACAATATAGCTAATGTTGAAATCTAGATCCGACAGAAAAACACCTGAAATTCCTCTTTTCAAATTTTGACCCATGTAATAATAAAATACTCACCCATTCACTCCAAAAATCAGTTTTATTAAAATAAAAAAACCTCAACTACATCTGGGTTTAAAATCTTATTGACCAGTACATGAATATGCTCGGTCAAAATCCGAATGACTTTTACATCAAACAATCTCACTCCAAATGACTAAAGATTCGAGACTATTCTGATTTTGAAAGAGTCAATAACTCAAATAATCTGATTTGAATTTAGCCCGATCATCACTCCGCTATTTTAATTTCCAAGTGATGCCGCGCGTATAAAAAATTATGACGCGACGCCTCTAAAAATTACAAAAACTTTACCTCTGATAACAATGAGTCAAAAGAGTTTTATTTTTCAACGACGTTATAATAATTAACTATCGGCATTCTAGTTAAATCTCTCTGTCAACTACACTATTCAAAAAGCTAACGGAAAATCGAAAACATTTTCTACGGCAATAAAAAAAAAAGTCCAACCAATAAATAAATTATCCATCCTGATCCTGGCAAGCTTCTAATTCTATTTAGATAAAGTGACAAACTGACAATTAATTTGAAAATTCAGAATTAAGTTTAAAAGACATAAAATACAAAACAATCTGATTTCAATTTAATTTAATACTTTCAATTACATTATATTATAGTTTTTTTAATGAGATATCACGCGTATAAATTTTCTCACTTAACATCTCTTAGAAGTTACAAAACTTTTTTATCGCACGTAATGAACGAGTCAAACAATTTAACTTATCTTAGCTGCATTAAACCTTCGTTGTTTCCATTAGATCTCTCTGTCAACAATTTTATTAAAAATTCACTTGGTAGCCACTACCAAGTTTTATCTAAAAAAAATTATTCAAAAAACTAACTTAAATTTGACATCGGTGCCCACTTCATAAAAATGATACCTCTGGACCAGGAAAAAGAAAATATGATCTCCGATTCTATTTAGATGATGTTACTTAATAAACTTGAAATTTTAGTAGTAAGTCAAATGACTCGTTAAATTTTTTGATTTGAATGTAATATAATATGTCAAATTTTCACTCTACTAAATCTTTCTTCATGAGATGCCACGCGTATAAAATTTTGTTGACTGAACGGCTGTAAAAGTTACAAAGCTTTACCTCTTATAATAAAAAACCAGTCAAAATGTTTAACTTGTCTTCGACGACATTTAACTTCCGCCATTACAATAAAATCTATTTGTCAACTATTTTATTCAAAAGGCTAACGGAAAATGATACATCCTAAAGTACTTCTCGTTTGTTTTTTTTTAGAAAACTTGACCGCGACTGTAAAAAAAAAAAAAAATGCTTCTCATGCTATTTTAATAATGACAAATTAAATTGAAAAATTCAGCAATAAGTCAGAAATTTGATGATCGATTTATCATGAACTTCTTTTAGTAATATAAAAAAAAAGTTACCGTCTTTATAGTATCGCTATTGTTCTGAACAATAGGTCCTTTTTTCCTTAACGGGTCATTGACAGTTCACATATTATTCACATTCGATGATTGAAATGAAGAACAACAACGTTAAACAAAGCTGTGTTTTTTTTTATTATTACTTCCTTTGTTCGAATGAAGATAAACCAGCTGGATTTAACGAATGACAATCAACGATGAAAACAATTAATAACATCCGGACGAATAACACAAAGTATTGGTTAATAAGAAAGAAATGCTATTAATTTGAATGATGTAATAAACAAACAAACCATGACCAGAAACATTGAATAGTAAATAATCGAACCGTTTACCAGTTAGGTTCAGTTGGCACAATAAAGATGAAAAAAAAAATGCAATGACGAGGGACAGTGGTTTCTTTTTGAGTTAATCATTCAATAAATTCAAACTAACATCTTAGGTGGCTATTGATTTGCATGAAATTGATGCATCGATTTCACAAGAACCTGTATATCATTTGGCCCAAATCTCCTCTCTCTCTCTCTCTTCTTTCCTTTTTTTAGATAGTGCTAATAAATTTTATATTTGCGGATCCAAACAGTCATATATAAATATAAAAAAATTAAATATACACGTTTATCATTTATAATTATGCTTGGGCATATTTAATTTAATAATACATTAAATAAATTTTAAAAAATTAAAACAAATGCAGCAAATAATTAAAAATTAAAGTGAGCATTTGGCTTTCTTAAGATCTATCCTGTCAATAATCTTTATAGAAAAGTTTAGAAATGTCATATCTACACCGCACATAATGTCCTTAAAAGACAACTTCTGCAAAGTAACAAGAGAGATTTGTCAATTAAATAATTAAATTTGCTGATTCAGTCGTGCGGTAATAATAAATTATATAAATTTACACTAGTTATCGCATTAACAAAATTTTTAAATAATGTGTAAAATTATTTATATAGTAACCTATGAACAATTAAGGCACAGCATGTGTATAAAGCAAATTTTTTTTGTTTAATATTAGTCCTTCGCTTTTATATGTCCAATGACAATACTATTTTTTACGAGCATTATAATTATGCAGACTGCGAAATAGTCTCAAATTTGTTGATAACGAGTGTAGTTAATCATGAGCCAGCCAATATTATTCCTACACGTTATTTGAGAATTTTTTTAATTAGCGCGCAGCACATGTATAATACTAAACATTTTTTTTATTTACTGCAAGGGCGCTGCCTTTTATTTTTAATTATCTTGATTGAAACCGTCTAATTAAGTTCAAACTTGTATCTTCTATTTGTATTTAATCCAACTATGTTTGGTTTCATTAGAGTAACTTGAGAAAATAAATTGTCCAGATAATTAAGATGGTACGATTTTATTAGTATTTTCACTTGCAAAGAAAAGGAAGGAATATTTAAAACAAAAGACTAAAAACATTTTGAAAGTCAAATATTATTGATACGGAAAAAAAAAGGCAAAAAAACAATTAATGGAAGTTACTTATAGTACATATGTACGGAATGAACAATGTTAGGTTCGATTTATTTTCTAAATTTCGGATTATCCAATTGATACGATCCAAAAAAAAAAAAAGTAGATATGAAAAGATTTTCCATCAATTCGTCATAAGATTTATTGAAATTCTAACCACTGTACTAGTTGCACGATTGAACATAGAATTTTGACGTTCAATAAATTTGTCTTTTTTTCCTCCCTCATCATCGTCCGTTGATCAGTACAATTTCACTCAAAGAAGCTTTTAATTAGTTTGTCAGGTGTGGGTCCGCCATCTGGGCGGATTTTGTTTTCCGCGAAACAAATATGCATCGTTGATATTAATCAAGACGTACATTTTTATCTCATCTAACGGCAGATATTAATGCATCGTTTCCCAATTTACTTTTAAAGCAGGTTTCCGTGTAGCCTTTTGTGCAGTATGTCTAATCGACATAACAAGTACGCGGGAACGCATCCGCAATTAGAAATTCGTAAGAAGTTGCCACGTAAAAACATGCCCATAAATGGATAAAAATTAGATAAAATTTAAAAGGAAATAAAAAAACTGCGTATATTAGCGATGCTTATGATAAAAAATAGGGTGATTCTGCCATGCGGCTGATTAAGCCCGATTCAAACCATTTTTTGGGCCAAGTAAATTAAATTGGCGAGAGTGTTTGACCGCATCCGCATGGCAGAATTTGCCTAAAAAATAATATAAAAATTGTGCTCAGCTCTATCTTGTATTTAACTTTGTAAATATTTCTCTTTATAATATATTTTTGCTGTTGCCGTGAGCCAACCCTAAAAAAAAATTAATAATATAAAAATCTAGAGAAAATTCTGAATGTATTGAAAACTAAGAAAAATAATTTGAAGTTTCCAAGCAAAAAAATATATATATTATTGGCACATTTTGATAGTGTACAGTTATTTTTCTAAAAATGCGTGTTCAGACAATATGTAATCAAACAATTGTGTATATTGCAAATTTTGTCAATGTTTCAACAATATCTAATCAAACAATTATCGAATTAACCTGACACATTTTTTGTAAGATTTGTGAGTGCCCGAGAATGCCCAAAAAAAAATTCACACATCAAATGCACGAGCACATTTTCTATAGCATCACATCAAGTTGATGTGTCTTCCTTTGAAAAGAATCAGACTGGACATTGGGGAATCCTTTCCTTTCCGTTATTCTCTGTGAAACAGTAAAAAGACACCAACTTCAACTTGAATTTTAGTACTACTCTAAAACAAAAATTATGTCCCAAATTTTCAAAATCTGTTTGTTGTGTTTTGACCACGATTAATGAGTCCGCAGATAAAATCAAATTTTATTTTACTTATGAGAATGACAAAAAACTTCGCTGTCCATTATATTCATCCAAACCTACCTGACCATGCCTATGATAACATCTGTCCATTTGGTTTGAACATAGTATGTACGATTACTATGTAGACTTTTTTTTTTTTTAACGTAGTATTGAATACGTATTAGGAATTTTATTTTATATTTGATCCACTACTGTTCACTGACAGCTCATAGATAACCACAGATATAGCTCTATATTAAATATTTATATATGCATCTCACGTATTCATATTAGTATTCAAAGTAAAATATGTCATGTAATTAAAAATAACAGAAGGTTCTAAAGAATTGAAAAAAAAATTATAATTTAACAACTCCCTTCACGACATGACTGTATTATTATTATTATTTTTTACCTCAATACCTAATTAGAAATGTAAATGAGTTGAAAAAAAAAGAGAGAAAAAGAAATGTAACGGCGTAATATGGACCAATCTCAACTGTCAACACTCAGCAAGGCATGATGGACGGAATATGTCTAAGATTTGAGACGTGCTTGGTAGGGAATTGCTCAGGGCACTCTCCTCTTTGCAAAACACTTCTATTTTTAGGGTGAAAAGACCAAAATGTACCACGATTGTTTATACATCAAACCCCTAAAATTAAGGACATTTTAGTATTTTCCTTATGTAAATGGGAGTGTTTTGAGAACTGAATCTTGCCCGGAGCAATTCATCGAGCCTATGAAGTGTGAAGGCCCATTGAATCGATCCATTTTATTTTGCAAATAATGAACTTGCCAATTTAAACACTTATATCTCGTCGGCTATGGTTGTGAGATGAATAAAGCGAAAAGAACAAAGAAGATAAATATATAAGAAATTAGTGCGCTATCTTTGACAACATATTAGTTTGAGTACAATATTTAATAATTAAAAATACAATTTAATTGTAAAAATCAAATATATGCAATATAATCTATACTAAATATAGACACGTAAAAAATGCTAAAACTTATTCAAATAACATTTACATTTCGTATGAAATTTTATACACAATTAATTTATAAGGTCAACAATATGTTCAACATTTGTCTATTTTTTGAAAACTTTAATATATATTCTTCTAAAGTTATCCATTGTTAATAAATTTTTGCTCAAAAAATCATCCTTTGAAAGTTTAACCATTTATTTCATCCATATATATAAAAAAGGTCACAAATATTTAAAATCTCAAGTAGACAAATGAAATATAAATCCATGAAGTTGGCAAACTAATGAAAGGCCAAATTAGATTAACAATCAAACAAATAAATTGATAGGTATATTGTTCGACACACATATATGTTATTAATTAAATGCCATGCAAATTAAGTATTGCCTTGGTGATGTTCGGAGAGCAATTTGAACTATATTTTTATTATTACTATTATTTAGATCATCAAGATAAATGATCTTAAAAATTATTTCAATTTAATATGACCCAACTCGAACAATATAATCTTTTCAGATATAACCTCAATTTTAATTATTTTTATTTGTTTTTGCCAACTCCAGTCTATTAATAACGCGCTTGCATCCCTTAGAATGGATGTCTGGAGATCGTGGCTGCAATATACCATTTTGTAGTTATACATATGACCTTGAGTTAGAGAAATCACATCAGAATTCGCCTTCTTATTTAGGTATTGGTTGTTTTTCTGTAGGTTCCTTCATCATTAATTTTAAACGTGACGTACAACAATGACTTCCCAAAGTATCTCGCCAAGTAACAATTTATAATTCGAATTAAAAAAACAATTTACAATTTTTTTTCTAAAAAAATAAAATTTAAATTAACCAAACATGTTAGCTAAAATTGTTTAATAATTCAATTTTATTCCGATTATATATGTTGGAATTTCAGTTTTAGCTCGATTTTGATAACTAGGATATAGGAACACCAAATATCAAATCAATGAAAATAGAGTGCCGAATAATATATTTTTTCAATATTACGCATAGAGATAGCTAAACTATTAGGTCCTGATCATCGTTGTATGCAAGTTGAGTCTAGCATGCTAGCTTGTCTGAAACTAATCAATTCAATCTATCTATATATATGTTTATATGGCGCAACTTACAATTTCGTAAACCGCAAGTTGTACAAATTGGCTCATTTTGCTGCTTACATCACTGCATGAGTGGAGGTCAGGTGGATCCTCATTTTCGACGACATTGGATCAATCATCCGTTTTTCCATCCTAACATTTTATAGAAATTTTGTTAACTATGACATAAATTTTAGTAAAACATTAATTTTGATTTATCATTATCTTTCTGAATATGCACGGAAAAAAATTCTATGCAAGAGAGGTTCATAATTCTGTTAGAAGCATCTCTCAACCACTGGCGGGGGATTTAATAAGAGATACCTAGAATTTAGTAAGAGGAAATGCGAGTCAATGTCCGTGATATGTTTTTTTTATATATATATAGTACAATGTATCTGCAAATTTAAGTCTCATACTTTTATATTTTAAAAAAATCATAATTAATCCCTGGAAAATTATTTCATTGTAGTTCTTGTAATCACAGTCTAATGATAATGAGAATCACTATCCGTGATATTTTTTTTTAATATAGTACAATGTATATGTAAATTATAAGTCTCATACTTTTATATTAAAAAAAAACATAATTAATCCCTGAAAAATTATTTCAACGTCGTTATTGCAATCTAATGATTTAATGCGAATAAAATTGATCTCATTATTTAATAGGGAGATTGATTTCAGTTTTATTTTTTTTAAAAAAAAAATTAGGTTCACCCATTATCTCAACACAAATTTACAAAATTAACTCGTTTCTTATTGTATAACTATCTCATATTTAGTATCATGATACCATAGTATCATGATACCACTACAATAACCAGTGACTGATAGCCGCCAGAGTTCAAAGAGAAACAATCACAATCACAAGTTCCTAACTACAGTCTACACACGGATATCAATTCTCTTCGGTAAGGGGCAGGATCGTCTTTTTAATAAGCGTATTCATCTTTACGAAGAGAACCTAATCAACTTTATTAGGTCCTTTGTATGTGTATTGCTAAGCGCACTCTCGTGCACACCCAAACCCTCAAACTAACAAAACGAAATAAATACGAGGATGAGGTGATAGCAGCAACCATCTTACTCAAACACAAATAGTGTAATAACAAAGTTGATACTAAAGTACATTGAACTCAATAGTCTCACTATAATTAACCAAGTTCTGTAAGATATTATTGTCAAGAATCAAGTATTATGTTCATATAATTGAATTTTATTTATTTATTCATTTTTAAAAATTCCGAAACTGACAATTGAAATATTTTTATAGTGTTATGCAACAAAATCTTTTTAATCTAATACTTATGGAAGTGATTTTTTTTTAAATAATATTGTAAGCTGGATAAATTTGCTACAAAATTAAAAAGAGAGACGTACTAAAACGTCAAAATCAATACATACAATACTAAAATGTGCATGACAAATGAATCGTTTTATCATTTCGTTATTACTCGATTAGAAATCCATCACGATATTGTTCAATAGCTTTCTATCTGGTTCTCGTTGATTGAATGAAATATCAAAAGTTGGAGGAAAACATATATAGGAAACGATAAGTTGTCATCCTATATATATATAGTCCACCTTTAATTGTTAGGATGAAATGAACGGCTTCCACCACTCATTTGTATTAATAAGGGTTTTCACTAATTGATGTCAAATGTTTCGTATGACTTAGGCATTATATACAATCCTAAAAAAAAATAATACATCAACTGATAATGTACTTTAGCCTTATTGTTGTGGCATCTGATCAGCCTAATTTGATCTACCTTCATTTTACATAAAAACGATATATATATATACCAATTACAAGTCAACATGAATAAACAAAAAAAGACCGTTGCATTCTAAATATTCTATTATTTTGGAATCTTTATGGAAAATATAAGACGGGAAGTATTGAAGTAGCAGCAACAACATGAATAAATTAATTGTTGTTACTTTGTTGTTGTTACTTTGAATGATGTAATTAACTATTAAGACGAGAAAAGGTAACAACCAATAAAAGGTACCTAAAATTAATTTTTAGGTGCTACAAGAGAATAAGCAACCTTAGAGTTTCATGTATTTATGCAACCAACAAGATATACAAAAACAAACAGCAGTTTATTATTTATTCACGTAATAAAACAGATAAATTCAATCACACTATTAATTAACGAGTATTTTTTTTTAAAAAAAAAACTTACAATAGGATCTTGAACCGACGACGCAGTATATATCTAGATTAAAAGCAAAACTACGCAAAGTGCATCCTAATTTTGGAACTCGACAATTTCTTTTTCTTTTTTTTTGGGGTCATTTTAGAATCATTCTAATATCGAAAAGATAGTGCGGTAATACACTTTTTGTAAGTGCCATTAACAAAGCGAAACGTACTTAAACTTTGCAAGAAGAAGGTGATCAATCAAATTGTTTATAAAAAGAAAAATTAAAGAGGAGGAGATACAACTTTTAGACACGTGCAAGCGTCATGATCATTGGTTCATTTCAGAAAAGAAAATTTAAATTTAGTTAAGGTAGGGTCACAAACTCCTGCCAAAGATATTTGTAGCATAAAATATCAGAATCTATGCTTCAATGATTAATAAAATGCGGATTAGTAATATTTATTTTGAATTTTGATAAATTCGTTGGTATGTAAAATAGTATAAATTTAAAAATCATAATCTATGTTTTACTGGACGGTTTAGTGCTGTGAAATAAACGAACAATGATGCGCATCAAAACTATACTCAAATTATTAAACTTAATTGTCACGCTACCCATTCGTATAATATGCTGTATATTTAGCTTTTTTAATTTATTAAGTTATTTTGGAAAAATAGTCATCACGGTTGTCAAGATACTATATCAATATGTACGGTAGATAAAATATTTTTTAACAAACAAATAAAACATTTTGTATTCACTGTTACTCGACCCGAGACGTTCAATAAAATTTTAATATCTTACAATAATGGTCTGATTTTGATATAATCCACACCGTCCACTTGAATTGTGAGATGAGATACAACATCATACAGAAACATTTGAGGCTGTGTTACGAAGTCCGTAGCTGTAATAGCTATTGTAAAAGGATAATTGGAGTGCCATTTTGTTTCGGGAATCATTTTTCTCCATGCAAGCAACATTGATAGCTACATTTGCATATCTACACTGCAGGGTCACGTTAGTGGAACCTAATTCTCATACGCAAATAATAAAAAATTGAACAATTGAAAAGGATCACGAAAACAATATACGGATGAGTGCCACGTGTAAAAAGTATCTCGATCTAACGGTCGGACCAACATGACGGCGCTGTCGCTATTCCACAAGATTCCATCTAACCATCTCTAATTTGGCCCCTACATTTTGAATCTTGTATCCTTTTTTTTTTTTTCTTCTCCCCCACCTTATTTTATCTCATATATACCACAGGTTCATTGTGCATTTAATTTTCTTGTTAAAAGTGATAGAACTTTTAACGCAACTTGCATCATGCCATCATTATTATAGCATACGATAGAATATGTTGATTTGCAAACATATCATTGGTCAAATGTAATAATAATGTCATAGCTTATACTTGAAGTCCCTCAACTCCATAAAAAAAAGGCGCATTTACCTCATCTCATTAATAATATTTTTCTATGTCGGGTGTTAGCTTTATTTTTTTATTGAATATTAAATAAAGAAGTGAAATATTTTTTAATTAAAGAAAAATAAAGCAAACAAAGATATCATCATATCACAGATTTAAGAAAAAATTGAATATCTTCATCTATATAAGATATAAGGTAAGGTCGGATAGCAAGGGGAAAGAAAAACTAAAACTCGGTCTAATCCTTTCATATGTCTAATAACATCATTTTTTTTAAAAAAAAATAAGTATTTTACTGAAATTGAATACATGGTTTCTACTTCATACAGTGCGCCATTCACTGCAAACATAACATATAAGCGATTTGTAAAATTTATTCTAAAATATTGAATAATGAATTTATATGCCCTAAGTACATCCAAAATAAATGTCACCTCACTATTCAGCTTTGTTCGCTTACGTCAATAATACGAGCAGTGGGACCTCACCTACTGTCATTATCTTGGGTATGCGAAGCATTTCTCTATATCTCCTCCAGTTGCCGTTTCACCGTTTCGGCAGTTTGGGGAACCCAGGGAATCTCTGCTTTCGGCCTTTCACTTCATCAGGGACCCACGCATCTTATTATTATTTTTTATTTATTTCGTTTTTTTTTTGGGCGCTGTGTACCAGACTACGAGTTAGTCTTGTCCGTTTCACCACACTGTCGTACCTGTACCGTGTACTTGTGTACAAATGACTGGTGTGCGGTCACGAGGAATGAGGCCTTTGTGGCTCGGGGTTAATATCGCAAATTGTGACAGAGTTGTTGACAATTTATTCATCTGCCCAGCTTTATCGTTGCAAGGTTTTGTTAAACATTTTTGTTAGGATTATTTCTTTATCAGGTTTTCGTAATCCGAATATTCCGAAGGATATTAAAGACACAAAATATCACCAAAAAGAAATATAACATACAAAAGGATCTTGAGCAACATAGGGCTAAAATTACTCGAGAACAAACATTAACCTCACAAACCAAACCTATTTACCTTCTTCACAAAAGTAAACATAAAAAAGAAGAGATCTTTCCAATAATTTTTTTTTTCCGGCTTCGGAGCAAGTGAAAATGCTCGAAATCAGAGAAGGGATAAGATCGGAGGTACATACTAATTCTTTTTTAATATCATGAATTCTCGTTGGAATCAATGCCATTCGGTATTAACGCAACTTGGATGTATATGACATGCAACACTAGTTTATAAACGAAGGTCCAATTATATGCCCGAAATTTGCAGCTTCTTATTGGCAAGTCGTTTGTATATAGCTGCACTTGCAACAATGTAACTTCTACGGTCCATTTTCTTTTTAAATATGCTCCATGCTTTTTTTTATTATTATTATTTTGTCTGTTTGTGGGTAGTATAGTTTACAAAATCTAAATCTTATGCATCACGCTATTAAAATAAAAAAAAAACTTATGCATTACTAATAACCTGCACATGGATCCCACTCAACTACTTAAAAGAATTAATCAGCACTTGTAGTTTTGCTGTCAATTATTTGTTATGGGAGCATGAATGATTAAGTAGGGATATAGTGCGCTCCATACAATATGGAAATGGATACAAAAATTCAACTAATAAATGGTGATTGCTAAATTGTTGTTGGTCGCAGCTTCTCTAAGCTGTACTAGACAAATAAAATAACAAAAAAAAAAAATTTCTTGATATAGATGCATTTTGAGGTTTCACGAATAATTGATCAAGGTCTTTCTTGATAAGGGTTAGAAGCATCTTAAGCTGAGAAAATGAACTTGGACCGCCATGTTTAGTTCCTTTCGTGCGAATATTTTCAGAGTTTGTTCTTTCAAAAATAGTTTCAGAGTTATGATTTCATTGCGCCGACAATAGATTAATTGTGCAAACAGTTCTTAGTTCTTGTTGTTTTTCTAAATTTCAGTTTTTGGGCTATAAATGTTGTCAGAAATTTAAATCGATCTAGAAAGGATATGTTGGATGTGCCATTGTGTCATATCCTGTCCTCTTTTGCGCATACCTAGGTTTGGTTAATTATGAGAACCAAGGAATACTTCTGGCACTCATTTATTTGACAATTGATGTTAAAAATTGAAAAAAAAAATTTAGTTTCAAATTTAATGTGATCTCAAAATTGTTTATAATCGTTCAAAATTGATTGAAAAATCTGAATTGCTTTTCATAAGTTCAATTGACAGAAAAATCAGAATAAATTAATACGTGCTTGTCTAAATGAGATGAACAAAAAGAGAAATTATTTTTTCGATCTGTGTTAGTTTTGATACAGTTTGTCGAAATTATTAAATTAAGCTCTCAATATACTCCTCCCTATCAATATGATTAAATATACAAGATGTTCATTCCATACTTAATTTGATGAATATAAATTGTTGGGTTGGTTGTAACCGATTGTATGCATGGCAAACATTCTATATGCATGGCAAACATGTCAACAGATATTTGGAGGAAATGATTAGGACAATGATGATTGTCATTTCTGAGATCCTTTTGTTATATTTTGTGTAATCTAATTAAACACGATGGTGTTGTATGATATATTTTTTAGCACCTGTCTTACTGTATTTTATGAAAAGCAGTTCCAGAATTTCAATCTGTCTCACTGTAATTAAATCATAAAAATATTATTGCAAAGTTGTCTTTCTTATAAAAATATATATATAGTTAGACGGGAGGTATTGTTGGTTGAATCTGGACCAATTTAGTGATTTAATACATGTTCTAGAAAACTTATCACTTGCTTGTCCTGGCAATTTATAATTAATATTTCTCGATTGGATACAACGATAGTCTATACATACGCATGATGGAATTGTGCACATAAATTTATAATGAAATCAACAAAAACATGATTCATTATTATTATCTTTCTTGGAGCAAAACATTTCTAACTTTTTATTACTACTAATAGTTCATAAGCTAAGAATCATATATAGAAAAAATACCTTAAAATTACCTCGTTTCTCCTATAATATTGTAATATTTTCTGATAAAAAAATATTACTTGATCTTAAAAAGAAAGGTTAATATAGGAAAATTGCTGCATATATAGTGGCTGCCCACTGAAAAAGATTCAATTTACTGGACCCAACCCAATTCACCACGCCTCCTTGTCTTTTTACCTTTGCACAAGTCCCTTTCTCTTTCATTTTACTTTTTAGAGCAATCCTGAGAGTCTTTTTTTTTTTTTGGAACAGAATCCTGAGAGTCTGAGACCCTTGTCCCTTCCCTATTTCCAGTATGCACTGGTTTAATCGTACCAATAGTTGAATTTAAGGACCAAATGGTAGGTGATTTGGAGGGGTAATAAATTATAGGGAGCATGAATTAAACTTAATTGACGTATGTAGTTGGTGCAGAGCAACCACTCATATGTGGGAAAGTTGTCTAGAGGTTGGTGTGATTATTATTTTTTTTCTTTCCTATTTTTCTTTAATTTTGTTCGTCTGGAATAGCGACCCATGAAAGTACAACAGAGAATTAGGCCTTGTTGGGGAATAGTACTAGGTAAGGAGGAGAGGAAAAGGAGGGAAATATTATTAAGGCCTTTTTGATTAAGGCGTCCTAATCAGCCTCTTTCAAGGACCTTTCAAACTAGTTGTTGAATTTGAACATGGTCATGCAGTGATATTATTGTGGAGAAATGTCAATGGCATGTGGACCTCATTAAAATTTATATGCAAGTATGGACCTCAAACAAAATTGAGAACTGATCCTAATCCCTCACTGCTGGTGACTAGTAATGTGACGATTAAAGGGAATCTGATCAATTATATTAGGCCAGAAATTTGACACAACTTCCTGTGTATTTGTGTGAAGAATCAAAACTTATTTCAGGTTTGTAGTATAAATTTATGGTTAGATAACGGAAGCTAGCAATCCGGACCGTATTGAAAAGGTGAACTTGTCATTGGAATTTTGACTCTTTGCTAGGGCTTACCTCTGACTCCCTTTTACTCCATCAAAGAACAGACCCTGGGGGGTAAGGGTAACTCTAAAATTACTTTTATGTATTTCCATTTTACAACACCGTTGGCAACAACTTAGTATCACCAATTATAAGTCACTTGAATTATCGAATATATGTAGATATTATACTGTCATGCTGAATGCTTCTAACGTCATATACCAATAAGAAAGATTCGGTTGAATGTTCCTCGGTACATATGTACGCATGCACATTAACGGTCAAGGGAAAGCTATTTTTAACAATAAAACAAAAGATATTACATGTTTTTCGCTTAAATTGGTGATATTAGATTAGCATGTTCTCTGCTAAAAACAAAGAAGAAAGGATTATAGAACCAAAACTTTAGTAATTGGCATACTTTGAAGTACGAACACAATATTTTATATCTTTACATATAGAAAAAACCTGTTCTGTAATACTTGCATAATCAACAAAGTATAATTACTTGCATACCTGACAGACATTCAGATTACTATGAGATGTGCCACAAGATGTGTTCATTTCTAAAACCTTGTTTCTTACCAACTCGTAGAATAGCGTACCCCAATAAGTAACAGTCAATGGATTAGAAGTTAGAACTATCAACAAAAGTCAAAAGGCGTACAACCAACATAGTACTTGATTACTATTATTTATTTTTTTAACTTTCACATTCTTTTATAATGAAACACCAAGAACCAGGTAAAAGAGTTAAAGTATCGATAAAGTTAAAAGCTTCATCAGGCGGCTTTTTGATAATTCACCACATTAGAAAGATTCTCTATTCTTTAAAACTTTAAACCGAATGTCATAGATAATGATCCCTCTGAATATATGATTTTCAATTAATTGCATCTTCTAATACGCTAGGAGGCATTTCTTTTTCGATTGATTTTATGCGATTTTTCTAACCTCTCCATCCTGAAAGTGTTGAATGCTACAAAAACATACCTTTAACAGAGTCAACAACCAAAAAAGACTTCAAAGTACTCCAGCAAGTGAATTAATCTTTGATAAATGCCCCATTTGAGCGAAATTCTAAGTTGTACTGAAATATACAAAACTTCAAGTAGATCCGTCTAAAGGCTAGAAATAAGATCTACCCAACTCAGACTCAGAGAGGCTCAAATTTGGGAAGTAGGCCTATTGGGCTAGCTGGAGGGAATATAACAATATATTCCCCCATAAAATGTCTTTAAACTCCAACCCAGTAATTCCCACTGAATTCCAAGCCCATATGACAAAAGGAAAAAAGAGAACACCCCTAACTAGGAAAGTGGTCGTTCAAATATATACAAGCTGCATAACTTTTTACTCTCATATGCTGATATGCAGACAAAAATGAGAAATGAAAACAATTGGAAGTTGCCGCATTGAAATTACTAATTTGCACTAACAATCCTGTTCAACGAGCTATACCCTGAAAATGAGAAAATTCAATCAATTAATTTTGTGGGAATTATTTAAGAGATGGGTGTATTTTTCTTACTTATTCATGTCGGGGTGAGGGGGACATTTGAATACCACCTCTTGGAATTGGTTCATCCTCGAATCCAGAGCTTCAATTATGCTATCCACCCATCTGCAAAACAAAAGAACATGATCACAACAATACATTCAACTAAGTTACATATTAAATTATAGAAACAGGAAACAAACTATTACCCTTCCATGCCTGGATTTTTGGGATAATAAATATTCTTTAGGCCCAACTTTTTAGCTGCTGCAGCAGTTGTCTCTCCAATGCATGCCACTGAGTTGTCCCACTCAGAATTTACCAAATTAACCCAAGCACTGTTTCAAACAATGAATGATATCAGTAAAACATGAATTCACTTTAGGAAAAAAATTAAAACAAAATAAAATGTACCGCAGAGCAGAAGGAGAAGCAACAGCAACAACTGGAACTGAACGTGCGAGATCTAATAACCGTGATTCTACCTCTACAACAGGTACCTGCTCACAAGAGTCATAAATGTTGACAAGTCATCCAAGATAGAAAATTATACATGAATATGGTGCTACAGAACTTACAGTGTTGTATGTATTGAGCCTCAAAACATCAAATCCTCTGTCTGACAACCCATCCTCTGCACCAAAGGGGAACATATCTTGCTTACAAGTCTTTTAAGTAATAAACTAAACAATTTCGGCTACCGAAAAGGTCTTTACACTGTGAATGTAGACTCGAACTTTCATTACGTTCAATTTGTTCCCTTATATATTTTGGTCCGAATTGGACCTTGAACTAATTGTTATTGCTTAAAAGTTGGGTCATCTCGAACCTGTTATTGTCAAGAGTGTTGATGATGTGGCAGTCAACTCATGGTCTGTTTTGACACAAATTAAACAGAGAAGACTAAATCCAACAATATCCAATAGCTTATGGACCAACTTTATCAAATAAAAGCCAAGAAAACACTTGGAACAACCTAAAAGTTCAATTCCTTTAGGGGCAAGCTATGTAAATTTCAGAAAAAAAAAAAAAAAGATATGTAATACTCCACAAATTAACTAAAGTAATACCAATTTCATTGCTAGCTTTCATCGAAGCAGGATATAAAACCCTACAGTTGCTCTGACCAAAATTTGGAAGCTCTTGAGCCAAAACCTTTCCAGTTGCTGGCAAGAAAAGGTGAAAAGAGTAAAACAAATATCTCGCCGTCATTATTGAGTGACATAGGTGTGAAAAATTATTCTGTGCTTTCATCACAGAAAATAGTTACCTTTAGACGGAGTAAAGGCAATCTGAAGGGGTTGATCGGGCAAGTTAGATGCCTCAAGAAATGTGTTGGCAGTGCCTTGGCCAACCACTCCAATTCGCACTCTTGGATTTCCTGCCGCTCTGATTTAAAGTAACTTAAATTGAAACATTTTCATATTGCAATTGTAACTTCAAGATAAATAAGAACTGACAGTTAGCATCGAAAAGCACGAAAGAGTTAGCAAACACCAAAACTTCATTTTACCCTTACTTCCATGCCTCGAGGAATACCGATCCAGCTTCTGGAGAGGTTATGATAATCCAATCAAAGCTATCACCTGGTAAGAAATAAAAAAGAATCACAATGAAGAAACTGAGACAACGGACTAAATTATTAAATAAAATGAAAAATAGAGATATGTGGATGAAACATACTACACAAGACATGAGAAAGCCTGTCAGCATCAGGTCCATGCACATGCGTAATCAGAGGAAGCTCCAAGCAACTAATATCACGCTTGGCCTATACAGTCAACGAATATAGATTAGTACACTGCTGATTATTGGAACCGTTATGAAAATGCATGCTTTAGTGTTTTGACAAATGCACATAATTGTGGATGCACCAAGCAATAGTCCCAAATTGTATCCAATTTGATAGGAGAACTTGAACAAAGGCCAGTGAAACTAAAGAGATTCATTGAGAAAATTGCTAAAATGCGTTGCAATGCATAGATGCATCTCGTACATTGCATCTGTTTTCGAATTTCATGCTTCAAATGACCACTTGATATCTTCTTTCTATTGACATCTTATTGGAAACCAAAGTTTACATTTTTTTTTCAAAATTTTTAAATACTTTTTTTTTTTCAATTTTTAGTAAATGCATAATCTAATTAGTTCTTGACTCACATGAAGTGAAAGATATGCCTAAAATACACCATCTACAAATTATAAATTGCGCCGCTATACTCCGCTATATAACCTGCTAAAATACCGCTATAACAGCTGCTATTGGAAGGTAAATATATATTTTTGAATAGCAGAATAGCGTTAGCCACTTTTTCCATTATTTAAACCTTTGATGGAAACATTATAAGATTGCATGCATTCCTGTTTTGATAAATTGTTCTGCACAACACACATAATAGCAGATGCACCGAGCAATAATCACAAACTGTTACCAAATTGGCAGGATTGAAGAAAGGCCAGTGAAACAGTAGAGACCCATTTATCTAGACATAATCTACTCCTTAGATGTTATAAAGAAATTGAGATTCAATAAAGGAACTACTCTCCCTTTCACCTTTCAGTTAGTAATACAAGTTGCTAATATCGTGAACAAATTGACAGTCAATCTTTTTATCTTCACAATGTAAGTTACAGAATAGCCCAGAAATATACTTCAAATGAGACAAATTTAGACAAATTCGGAAGAGAATCTAATGTACTACCTAAAAGGAAAATAAAAATAAAAAAAGACAAAAACTTAGTTACCAGGGCATTGATAAGCTTGGCATTCTTCCCTTTCTCTCTGGTGACAACCACTCTGGGCTCAGCTGGAGGAGAAGCAGAGAAAGCGCGAATCTTGACGCTAGAACGGTACGGAGAGGTGCAGCTGCTTTTCTTCGTCGACAAACGACGCGAGAAAGGCGAAGTGACACAAGGCCGAGAGAGAAGCAGAACGGATGCCATGTGTTTGAATTGTTGCTATTTATGTCGAATTAATTGTTTGTTGGATTCAATTTCAAATAACCTCGTATGGAGATAGTGTGGTGCTCGTGCGGAGGCAACAATCGCCAGCGAGGGGATCTCCGCTTGAATCCCTTTTCAGCTTTTGCTTCTTTTTTTAATTTTATTTTACGCTTTTTTTCATTTTTTAATCCTATCCCTCAATCCGCGAGAAAATATAATATTCCTAGGTCTTTTGTTTCGATGGTCCTTATGATCGTTCGTGAAACGAGTCGTAAACCGAAGAAATTGACCCACACCAAGCTTGTGGGAGCTCCCTGAATAGTTGAAAGCTGGTAATGAACGTACCCACTTCACGTGGAGCCGTACAAGTAATAGTTGAGGAGATCGCAACAGCTTCTGTTGGCTTGTTGGGTCAGCTTTGCACTTTAGCTTTATGATTATTTTTTAATTCTTGATTAAACAAACCGCTTGCCCTTTCGTTTGGTCAAAAGGATGCCTTCTAGAAGGTTAGCGATTCCCGTGATTTTTTTTAGTAGTAATTATAATCCTCTTAATTGATGAGAATAGTAATATGTGAAAATTTTTTATATAAGTAGTCCTGTTGGGGTTGTCGGAGGGGTAGTGCTTTGGGCAACCGATTTTTACTCAGAGCAACATTTAAGGACAACAATATCCTCATAAAATTAAGCGACATTTTGTATAATTTAAAAGAAGCAAGTTATTTGAATGATATATTAGTCAATTTCTAAATAAATTATGTTGCTCCAAGCAAAATGACTACTGCCCAAAGCACTACCCTTGTCGGAGGAGCTAGTATCATTGCTATCATTGGCGAACCTAATGTTTTTGACAATCCTAACTCCAATCCTCGTCGATATTTGTTGTAATTTATTTTTCTCATTAGAATTGTGACGGCACCAGCTTCATGACAATTGTTGTCAAGTTCTCAAAAAAAAAGAAAAGAAAAAGAAAAAGAAAATTGTGACGACACTAGATACTAAAGGCATTAATTAAAAGTAGATATAATTAGATATAATTTTGAATTTTATTTCATTTAGGTTGACGTTGATGTTTAATTTCCGTCGATATAAACGCTAGCATGTTTGATTTTATAAGTCACCGAAATCATATTTATCCTAAAATCTCTTTGAAAAGAGGAATAAATAAAAGAATACACACATGTCATGTCATTAAGTCTATAAAAATACCGAATCTTTAGTACAAGAAAAAAATTTGTATTTCTTAATGAGAAAAAAAAATTGCAGGAAATATTTATATTTTTTTCGTCTCTTTCGAGTTTCAAGAGATCGAGTGAGAGGGCAAAGAAAAAGTTGAAAACAGTAATTGAATATTTTACTATTACGTTATAAGAATTTGGTGCAATAACAATGATACAAAATTGGGCTCATTATCAACATTCAAGTAGCATTCTATCGTGAATGCTTTTTCTTTTTCTTTTTCTTTTTTTTTTTTTTTTTTATGTAGCGGTAGTTTCCTATGCCGCAGTTTTATATCAATGAAAATAAAACATCAACATCAACCTAACTGAAATAAAATTCAAAATTATATCTACTTATAATTAATTAGAGTCTTTAATCTCTGCAATAATTATTTCGACGAGTATAATAAATTTCCGCAGAATAATAAATTACAACATTAAGATAGGAGCTAGGATTGGCAAAACCACCAGGATCGCCAACGACAATGGCTATCCTGACTCCTTTGGCGCCGCAACATTACTACTATTATTAAATATTATTTGTAATGACTGTTATCATTAATTAGTCACCAATAATTACTATTAAAAAAAATCACGGCATATGGGTCTGATGTGTAATGCCATTAACTCATTGGACAAACTTTTTGACAAGCAAAATCAAATTGTTAAATGAGCAATGTTATATGGTGAATTATGATGCATAGAACTTTTATGTATTATGATTTTGTAGGAAGAATTTATTTTAAATCGACAAATATAATTTAACTAATTTAATTATATATTAAAATTTTAGAAAAAACTAAAATTTTATTTTTTTAAAAATATTATTATTATTTTCTTTAAAGCTTATCAAGCTAATAAATAAAAATCTAAAAGTAAGTTTTAAAATAAAAGAATATAAAATTGATTTGCTATGAAATTTCAATATATTGAATTAATTAAATTAGATTTGTCAATTTATAAAATCCAACAAATTAGTTCATGATGCAAAAAAAAAAACCAACAAATCAGATTATCACGCACCATAAAATTGCTTATGTTTTATATTGTTTACTAGTTATTCTCTTATGAGAAGGTTGTCATGGCGAGATAAAATTTAAGACCTTCAGATATTAAACTAAGTAATAAATTATTTTATGAATCAGTCGTGAATGACACAATCGTGCTTAATCGTTAAGATTGTAATGGCTGATTCGAACTGTTCAATATATTTTATTTATTGAAATTTCGTCGGAGACTACATTTTATATTTTTTTTCATATTTTAAAGAACCGTTGTTATTCCAAATTTTTTTTTATCATCAGTGCATGCCAGGACATAAAAAGCACTTTGCCATACAAATCCGAATCCGTAGAAGCTTCCGGGTATTAGCGAGAATCATATTCTTTATTATCTACAAAAACCAATCCATAGCCACCTGAGATCGTCCGTACCTCTCACCAAATAATCGTCAATAATTTCCCAGTTGCACAAGTGGCACATTAAGAAATAAACCATACCGCTGGGCGCTGGCAATAGGAAATCAGGAACCCAGTTCGAATTTTATCGTAGCTTTCCATTTTAGAACGCACCCTCTCTCTGTTAATTTTTGTCACACCACGACCGACTGGACGTGACGCCCCTTCCGCCACGAGAGCGATGAATCGTTCCCGTAAGGCTACAGACAGATAGTGTAATTTTTTTTTCATTTTATATTTCATTTTCTTGATTTTGGCCCAAGAGCTGCACAACTTAAAAGAGAAACTAGATTACCTGGTTTCAAATAAGCAGAACCGTAGCAGTACATTTTAAGCTGGAAATCTCGCCTTTCAGTTAAAAGCATCTCCCCACTCCTGAAATCTTAGATCTCCCCATCTCCCAACGCTCCTGGAACCCCCAACCATTGAGGAACACATGCAAAACAAATACACGGATGAGAATAAATCTCAGTGCGGGTTTTAGTTCCAGTACGCGGATCTTGGTACGAACCGGTAACGGAATTAATACCCTTTTTATTAAATTCTTTTGAGAGTACAGTTTTCTTAATGCACAGAAACCTTTTTCAAAAGTTTTATATTACAGAAACCATTTTGAAATCTGAAATGAATTCCAGTACCGTAAGCATCAAGCGATACGGTCCAAATTCAGACATATTTCCAACATGCCAATATGCAACAGATTCAAATCAAGCATAACTGTCATTAGTACACTCAAGTTCTTAATGGCCTGTCAGAATCAGAAAGAACTCTTCCCACACCATAGGTCCAACCCTAGGTACAGATTCTCAGAGGGAAATCCAGTAATCATAGCGCTATTAATTCTGGCCGGGTAGGTGGATCAGACCATACTCCGGTGAGTGATATAATTCAATTTATTGTTATGCTATGCAGACTGAATAAGAATGGTCCGATTTAATTCAAGTATGATTCTTCTATCACAAAAGAAGATCATACAATCAAGTCAGTTTACGGAAATCATTCCAGTCCCTTGATAAGTCTGACAGTCCAAATCAATTAACAAATGGATGTCAAAGTCAGACTTATTATTTTTAGCTGGTCAAAACGGACAGTTTAATTCAACATGCATTTCATTTATTTAGGGCTTCTATTGCCTATATGCACAAATAGAATGCACCGTCAATGACTGATCAACATGCTATGCATGAATTTAAAAATACCGAAATCCGTGTTCTAACAAAGAAACCGCGTATCCGCACCTTCAGTCGTTACCTGCTTGCTCCGAATCCGCTCCTGTTCACAGATCAAGTACCGTTAATATTTGTTTAACGGGTTCCTTTAATCTGACGGTAAACCGTAACTAACAAAGTCTGGTAATGTAACGGTAACTAGACTGTTCAGTTTGGTTCCAAGTCCCTTGCTTAATTACTGTGTGATAATACTTATTTAATTATATTTAGTTACTTTCCCAATCATCAGAATTAATATTGAGTTACGTTTTCCTAATATCGAAATCAGAATCAGAATAAGAAATCAGAGATAGCAGACAGAAAAATTAGGAAACGTTTAAACTCAATAAAATACATCAGAAATATCAGACAGAAATATCAAATCAGAAATTTATTTATTTATTTTGCGGGATCAGAAAGTCTGAATTAATTGCCACAGTATCAGTTCTTATAAAAATCAGACTCAGAATCATCATCTCCCTAGAAAAGCCGACTATCGATTGTTAGACTAATTACATTGTTTCCAAGTCATTTAGTCTAATAAATTTTCAAGCTCAACAGAAATCCGTCATTAGCTTTATTATAATCCGAAGGCTAAATTAATTACAAAAGTCTACAATTTGTTTAATTTATTTCAGCCCATCGAATTAAATCCAACATCAATACATAAAACCAACAGCCAAGAGCTTAGTCCATCATTCCTTTTTATTTTTCTTTAGCCCACAGCAAATTTTAACGCAAGCCCAAATCACACAGCCCACAATTCCATTTCCGCGCACCCAAACCAGATAGCCAAACGGGTCCGACAACTTCTCATCGGATCCAGACCCGCATCCAATAAGCCCACAGAAATTTCCATTGAAGCCCACCAGTTCATTATATCCCTCAGAAATTACTACAAGGCCCATAACTCTTTATAAAACCCTCCTATGTTTGAAACATACCCTCGGAAATATTCATTTTGGTCCTCAGAATTTTATCTTATCGCAAATTCCTCACTGGAACTCGCAGCTAGCCCTCAAAATCATACCAGATCATGTTTTTCTATACCAAACACTGATACAGAGTCACCACATGCCTTAATACACCCTGTTAAACGTCCTACAGGTAATAATCATGCATATAAATTGGTATAATATATCAATTTACCTTATTTCAACACGGCTTTATAGAGAAACATATGTATAACCCTAAAATCAACATGTACTCCCCTGATGATACCTCTCATCAGCTTAATAGAGCTCTACATGCATACACATAAATTATAACCTTGCACCAGATATGAATATCCCTTATTAATACACATTATAATGCCAACTACATGCTATCTTATGCGCATATACTTGCCAACCTTACCAAATTACCTCAGATATGCACTGTTTTGAAACAAAATCATCTATATAAGATTTATATCAATATACACTAAGTTTAATGCCTCATATTACTCCACAGAGCCTTATATGCACATGAGTAAACGACCCATCTTCCAATATGCATAATAAACCAAATATTTAAGTGTTATTAACTTCAGAAATGCTATAGGCTACTTATATGCACTGATTCTCATAAAAACCATATGTATACAGATTATGATATCAACATGTACCCACAGTTATTGAGTTACCTAAGTACCCACAGTTTCAAACAACTTTCTTTTTATCAAAATACAAGCATGAGATTTATACAGATATATATACATATAATTTCAAGTGTATAGCATACTTATATATAAATATATACAGAGTATATCAATAAGGAACTCCTTTAACAATGGTTCATATAATAATTATACAGTAGCTATATTTTAATATCTTCTAATATGAACTTAGGTTCACCCACATGCTATACATGTAATTTATTCATATACTCAGAATACACTAATATAAATTTACTAACATCATCATTATATGTATATAGAACAGTACTTTATACTCAGAAGTTACCCCTGACTAAATTCAATGTCCCAAACTCCATTTACCAACCTCTCATCCGACTAAGCACATAAAACTCTATTTCCACGATGACCCCACAGAAGCCTTAAGTTTAACAGAAATCCCCTAAGCCCAGAATTAGTACCTAATTACTCAGACTATACTTTGTATTAACAGTGAATAGCAACACCCACTGTTCCAGAAACTGACATGCAACAGAAATCAATGCTAAGGTTAAAGTTATTACCTAATTGCATACAGATATTAAAACTCACTTCTAGAATCAACTACTAATAACAATAAACATTCATCAGACCCGTAAGCTTCTAATATAATCTACTAATTAGAGATAAAATCATATACCTCTTCTCTTGTTTCTTCCTAAACCATCTTAAGAGCTCAAATCAAAGTCAGCCCAGTAAAGCTCAACAGCTCCAGTCTTGCCTGCTCCATTGCCTCCGTTCTCCCCTTCTCCTTTCCCTCCAATTTCAGTCGTTCCCAAAACCCTAAATTAACCCCCTTTTATAGAATTACCTGACTTGAGGAAGAGGAGCAGAGAGGGGACAACGTGGCAGTGGAGAAAAGCCCACCACGTCGCTAATTGCGGCTGGTGGCGGTGAAGCTTCACTCAAACAGAGAGAGGAGGGACCCAGCCCCCTCGTGCCATCGACACAACCAAGCAGGAGGTGTACCCTGCTTACTGGCCAGCTCGAAGGCAGCCGCATTCTTAACCAGTTACAGAACGACAGAGGAAAATTGAGAATTCGAGAAAATCCTAAAGAAAAATCGGAGAAAAGGAAAGAGATGACACAAACTCGGCGGAAGAGACGAAGTCTCTCTCTCCTTCCGTATAAATTTTATTAAATGACCCCTTGATCTTCTGTGGCACAAGTCATGTAGCTAACCCAGTAGTGAGCTACTGACAATCCAATTATAATTTAGTTATTTTTCTAATTAATTAAATCAGGTTTATTCAGAAATCAGATTAATGTTGCAATTATACGGAAAAATTCCATAAAATACGAGGAATATTTCTACGTCCTCAGATCAGAAATTCCCGCAACTTTTACCGTTGCAATTATTTATTTTCTTTATTTCTTGATCATATCATTTATAAAAATTATTAACAAACATACAGGGACTTGGTTTACCGTACGACAGTCACAGTTGTTACAATTTTACAGGTGGGATCGTATCATATGATTTGTCTCAGCGAACGTCGATTCTTCTTTTTTACGGAATCCCTTTGCAACAACTCGAAGAAAGTTAATTAAAGAGGCTTCGAGCTTCTTCTAGAAAACCCTGTGCCGCTGTGCGCTTGGTCCATAGCAATTTACGCCTTGTATTTAAAGGTTGATTTACTGGTATAGAGTGCTTTCGAATAGTTTGAAAATAATATTAGAATTAGTTATTCATAACTAAAAATATACTTTTTTAAATGATTAAAAATGAAATCTTTTGAATCAAAAGGGTCATCGCTAAGTGGTTCTAAATTCAAAATAATTTTTTAACCCGAGTTTGTTGGAGCGAATAATCTTTTAATTCGGATTAAAAATTGATCTAAATGAACTTGGATTAAAAGTTTATTTGTAATTCAAAACCACTTTTTTTAAACCAAATTTAGAACCACTTAAAAAAAAAACTCTTGATCCAAACAAGTTTATTTCTTAACTTACTATTTAAGTATAATATTAATTCTGAATTATTTAAGCAAACCAAAATCAAAGCCACCTAAGATATAAAAGAGTATAGAGAGGGTGAGAAAAAAAAATATAGATTGTATTGAATGGTAAAGTGACATCCTGTTACAGCATAGAGCGGCAGTGGCTAAAACGGTAAAACTTATACAATGAATGTACCCGTAATTAGTAATAAGTTATAACTAGGCTCATATACAGAGGATTAATATACGATTAATACAAACACAAGTGTGAACATGGTCGCATGTGCTTTGTGATGTCAGCCTTGTGATGTCATCATCTTTACTTAGGTTAATGAGTCCGTCCCAGACCATTTGAACAAGAAATAAAAAGTTTTTTGTTCAACTTTGTATTCAGAGGAGGAAATAAAAGAGGAAGAAAATAAAGAAAATTTATCAACTCTATTTTCTAATTTTAAGTGAACAAAGAAGTTCATTCTAGGGCAGATGAAATTATTTATTTAAAAAGACAAAGCTGGTATTATATCTAGTGTTTAATAACTTGTTTTCTGAAAGAATTTCACCAATATTTTTTTACATAAAATTCTTATGGGTTGGTTTTTAAAATAATGAAAAGAATTTTGTTATGAAACTTGGGTAGGCACCTAGAACCATGTTACTGGAGAAGGTCCATTGGTACAGCAGGTACAACCCGGTCTCATTCACTTCACATGTTGAAGTTACCTTTGTCCATCTATAGAAAGGAAATTCACATTTATTTAGTACAACACCAGGTACAAAACCCTTCATCTTTGATATGAAAAATCTGCAAAGAATCTTACCTTCAAGTATTTGGATTCCAAATCTTCAGATACTTGCCTTAAAATAACTTAGTTATGGATACATCAGTAAAGAATTCATCACAACCACAACATGAAAACTCAAATCAAATGGGTCAGACTCAACATACTTATGAACACAAATCAGTTTACGATTACTTCATACATCATTCAGAAAAAAGGAATTCCTGGACATCAGTCTAATTAGACACAGAAGCCAATATAGAGGTGATGTGTTATGAGATGTACAAACCTGAGAATTGCATTGGTTAGCAGCAAAACTTGCTGTATTACATCTCATGAAAACATAATCAAGATATAAAGAACACCGATAGCTCCTCTAGACGTCAGTTTATGTAGACAACTTTTTTTAATAACCACAATTTAACAGAAGCAAAATGAATATCCTTTAAAAATGCTCAATCGAAAAAGAAGTTCAAAATAAAGAAAAGAACTTCTAGAGACCCTAATAATTCGAAGAGGAGGAGAGCTTTAGACACTCAGTCTGACAGCGCTTCAAACAAATATCATTCCAGTTTGGTACCTGGTGCTGATTCACGCAGACTGTTCGTGCACATGCATCAGCACATGCATCCAGCTCAGATACACCGCAGACGGTCACACAGGTATCGGGTATTGGGTCCTTGGAGAAGGCCCCGACCTTTTTCAGCATGCGGTTGGAGGTGCAGACCCGCTCACAGACAAACACCTCATCAGAGTTTTTTTCACGGCCTCTTGCAGCTTTCAGGCGATTTTCTTCATCTCCCCTTATCTTTCCAAGAATTGCTTGGCCGGCAAGTAAGGCTGGTACAGCTGCTCCAACTAAAGGCCACCAAAAGTCCACCATTTTTGTAAGTGGAGTTGCAGGAAAGGTTGTCTCAGTTTAAATTTATACCTGGAAGAAGGCACGATTCAATTAGCAAAGCTGGAAGTTCACTTAGAACAAAAAGAGCAAATGCAACAATTAGGAATTACAATTCATCCCATTTGTACCAGTACTGATAGTGAACAGCAGGAGTATCTTTCTGGGTTAGTCTTTGATTTCTGCATTGAAGTTCTGTACAATGCAGATATCAAAATAGAAACAACAAAGCAATTGAAATTAAATGTAAAGATTTCAAGCAATTCTAAAGAAAGTTAATGGGAAAGCTCTAAAAAAATGCATTAGCTTTTTGAGAATTAAGATAGAAAAAAAAATATGGAGTTGGCATTCAGTCAACATGAAACGAGATTTATGTTGAAATAAAATAATTAACACCATAATATATAACTAAACAATATATCCATAAGAACACAAAAGGAAGAACGAAATAGGAAACAACAATGATGCATCCAAAGATACAAACTTCAAAGAGAGTTATTCTAACATGCCTTTCAACATATGAAAATTTAATCACACCTAGAAACAAGAAATATCTCACTTGCCCGTAAGAAAATGACAAATACCATGTATACAAACCCCACATTTCCCCCAAATTGTGCCCAGAAAGGCATTATAAATTACAGAAAAAGCTCTGCTTTGCTTTGATCCTTGGTCAGGACCCTAAATTTGATAACTTTTTGGATGCTCCCACAGGGATTTACTTCCTTTGAAAATTTGCCAGAAGTATCGCTTTTGGTCTCAGAGAAAAAATAAAATGTCCCAACAGTCTCTCGGTATTCACCAATCAGCTTTAAGCTGTCGCCGATTAGCAAGGTTGGAGATAGAGTATCCAACCCAGAGAGTACAAATGGGGCATTAGGAGGGGTGTCATAAAGACAGTCATCTAAATCAAGAAGTATAAACTCTTCTTCACAATCCAGATTATTGTCCATTGAAACTAAAATAGAATATAAACAGTCAAATTGATCAGTTCTCTACATGCTTGTGAGGCAAACAATATAAACCAGAATTATTACATACAAACAAAGTTTCGAGGTTTGGTAATTGTTAAAACTGAGATAATGTTTACTCAATTATTCATTAGACACTTCCAGAAAGTTGTCTGGGAGGGACATTAGGTAATTTTTCTTTTCCAAAAGAAATGAAATAACACTGGAAACCAGAGACAAATTGGACCCTTGTACCAGACCTGCTGATTAAAATTGGAACTATAATTTGAATATAATAAGAATATTCATTCTCTCTCTAACAAGAGAAAGAGAGGCTATGCTATGTAAGTGCATCTTTTCTCTGATTAAAGGGAAGATAGCACTTTCCGATAATAACTAACAGTTAAGCAGTTTTAACAGATAACACGAAATCGAAGGATGCAGTTTTGTACAAAAGAGGTAGCCGATGAATATATACCAGTAAAATAGTTACAATGACTTCTTATTAAACCCGCTAAAAGGAAGTCGGAAATCAAGGTCGACCCTCACAATAAGAGTTTTCAGGCAACAAAGAAATAATTTCCCTATACAAAAACTAGCTCCGAGGTTTCATTCTTTGAATAGTACCTTACTTACTAGGGTTTAAGGATTCACTGCTCGGCCTCACGGGTCTCCTGTCGCCACTAGCTAGAAGCCTAGAAGGCGATGTAATGTCTAGTGAGTAGCGAGTAGCGACTACGTTTGCGAAGGAATTCGAAAGTGTGAAAGAAAAACGGTACCACCAGGCCCAAATTAGAGGCCTACCATGCTGTAATAAACCAATTGTTTAATAATTGGCCCGCATCTCAATACGAGATGAGATAACATGTTATTTTTCTTAGAGAGACGATTATTATTATTTTTCATTATTTTGAACTAACAAAAAGTAGATAAAGATTTAACTGTATAATTTTCTTTTGTGAGTGTCTGATATAGCATGAACACAGAGCACTTGTCTCAAGTTGCTGCTATATCCACACACAACAACATTGGCATCAATGTTCCTGTTCCAACGAAGGTTGATATTAAAACATGTCATGCAAAATCTTGATTAGATTCTACAATCGCACTAATGGAAGGTTTTGACCTCAACTGGCAGGGAAGACGACAATTACAAATTCTTTTTTTTTTTTGAGCTCCAGGTGACAATTACAAATTCTTATAGCCCAAAGAGGGAAAACAGATAACAGCTTGATCAAATTAGTGGATCATAAATATCTGAGTCACATCTTTAACACAGTACTAGCCTATTGAAAAAATAATAATAAAAGATAGCATCACTGGAACAGCTATCACACCACAATGTATTGCGCAATCATGATTGCATGGCTTCATCGGCATCTCCTTCGTCCAGAACCTCATTGAACATGTACTGGCTCTGGTATTCCATTAAATACTTGGTCGATCTCTTCACATCAAGAAAGAGCCCGTACACACGGCTTATATCATCAATCTCTACTATCTTCCCTTTTCTTTTCTGGCATGCCAGAGCTGCAGCTGTGATTAAATGGATAGCATATCTAAGAGAAGTCTCAACTCCAATCTTTGTCAGAAGGACTTTGGCATCATTTGACATCTCTACTTCTTCTTCATCACACCTGCCATGGTCGCCCCAGTGTACTCTCTCATTAGAGATCAGGCAATAAATAACAATAAAACATTTTTTTTTTCCTTTTTTTGGATTTACAAGACCCTAGGAAAATAATGAAGAATTCCACCAGGCTTGGCACATTTAATCATGTTCAGCACCAATCAGATAAAAAGTACACACTGATACCGGCACTACAGCTCTAACAAATAATTAACTAAATTCATTTAACCCAGCAAGAGAGTCTAGATAAATGCTGGGCCTGACAAATTAACTGGGCTTTCAATGTTAATTTCACCAATGATGGAGGTCCTGTCCAGGACTCAGTACTTAAAAGGGTGAAGACTGAAGAGACACAGAAAACTTATTTCAAGCAACCTATATAGAGCCTTATAAAAAGAAATGGCCCTTGAAAATGTTGGGCAAGTTGGCTGATAATTTTAAAGTGAAAAAACTAATGCACACTTTCAACATATGCCCTAACAAGTCGGAATTGGCAAATACCAATAACAGTCAGACCAACTAAAGCACTTAACCCTATAGAGAACTATAGAAGAACAAAATCAATCAAAAGCACCAAAAAAACACAATAAATAAAATTCCAAGGAAGAAAACCAAAGAACAAGCTAACTAGCACTTCTTTGGACATGCACTACAGCACAACAATGGACAAAAACATATGGTCAATAATGAACAAAGAAAGCTTCAAAACATATTTCATTACCTGATATCAAGAATCTTGCATATCTCCTCCTCAGAATAGGGCTGTGTTGCGATGATCAACAATCTGTCCAGAAAATCAGGTGGGATGCCGTGCGGTGACTTATAATTCGTCCCACGAATGTTGGTGATGCCACGATTGGTGGCGATGACGAGGATAGGGGCCATCTCGTTCTCGAGAGCACGGTTGAGGAAGGAGAAGCACTCAATGTCGAGCATGTGGACCTCATCAATGAAGAGTACACCTGGGATTATCTCAGCCTTACCCTCCTCCCTCCACTCCCCCACTTTCGTATCTATTTGCTCTCTCACCTCTGCACGGATCTCACCTGTGTCTCCAGTGAAGAGGGCAAGGAAGCCCTGGGTTCTGTAGGATCAAATACAAATATAACTACATAAGTCATATTAATGTACAATCGCAAATTGCTGAATTTATCAAAGGGCTAAACTATCAGTTATCCCAAAATTTACATAAAAAAAACAATATAGAAAATGTATGTAAACCTATGCTGCTTCAGAATTGTTTAGCGACGACCATCTAGATCGACCTCATGTGATGCTTTAATGTGTTCTGTTGGAGTTCATATTTCTCAGTCAGCTGGCGTAGCCTGGCTGATTTCATTATTTAGACAAACAGAAATGAAAATGAATCCATTGCCACCCAGTCACATGTTTTAAAAGGGCTTGGCATACTAGATACTAACTAAATGCATATCTAAAAACAAAAAAGGAAAAACATGAGACATGAGATCCCAACAATAAATGACCAACAGGCAAAATATGCCAGAACATCAATCAGGTTTATATAATGCAACCAGAATTCATTTTGCTTTTTGAAAAAAAAAAAAAAAATAGACAGTACAACTGCAACCAGCTTCATCATAGGAACCAGAACATATATAGTATTGTTTAGAAATGCATAAGCAAATCTGTATTTGTTATCAACTCAAACAAATTATATTCAGACCAGAAAGGAACTAGAGAAAAGTTCTAGCCACCAGTCAAAACTGCAAGAAAAATTATAGTCTTACTAATCTTCTGATGGTTCTACTTATGATTAGACTCATTTTCTTAAGAAAAAATGAAACTGAAAAATAACAAAAACAATGCTACTAAAATATATCATTAAAGAACCAAAAAATAAAGTATCCCTTCTTACCAGAGGTAATCGTACATGTACCAAACCTATACCAGTTTGAGTAGTAGCTGAGCTTATTTGTCTTTTTGTAATTCTTCTTCTGCTAATTTTTTTTTTTTTTTGGTTTGCCTGGTATATAACTTCTCCTTCATATCTATTGTTAACTTCATTGAGCATTCAAGGTAGCCATATCAATAAAAGTTTATTTGCTATTTTTTTTGTTGTCTAAAACTGTCCTAGAAAGCACCAAAAAGGCATGTCCAGTACCAGATGATGGGGGCTGTGTCAGAACCAAAAATGCACTCTTTTTAGTTACCTATTTCCTATTCCACTATTACTGAACATTTACTATAATATTAATGTCAAATGGAAGGTAGATCTATCTTAGATATGCTAGAATTTATCTTTTTCCTATTTTTAAACAAAGATAAACAACAAAATCACTTAGCTTCCCTAAATGTCTTTATTCCTTCAAGGAACTTAGCAATGACTTTGAATTTGCCCAAAATATCTGCCAAATGCTAACTATTTTATTTATATAGACTGGAATCTACTGCAATTGACAATTTGACAGTGAAGTGGCATACACGGGCCTAATTGAAACTTGAAAGTGAGTGAGGATCCCCAAGACCCCTAGTACAGAAAAACATATATACAAAACATATCAAGACAACATGCACTGTCAATGAGAGAAAAAAAAAAAAGGGCTTATGTAGAGGCGAAAAAACGGACCTACTATTGATGACATCAATCTCATGCAATGTCACACAATGCACAACCTCCTTCCTCTTTTGCAACTCACCATCAGGGCACCTGACAAACTTGGTATGTGGCCCCACAGCATCATAATCCCTGGACCGACCAATTGACCTTCCGAGCTTGGTAACTTTCCCTGACGCCTTATCGAGTGCCACCACATCCCCACTCTGAACCTTTTCCTTATTCAAGGCCTCTATTATCTTCGCCCCAAGCTCATACACCGTTTCCATGTCAGTTGTCTTGAGAGTAAGCTTCCCAGTCTTAGCAGCAGCATTGGAAGAAGATGGGTTCCCATTAGAGGAAATGGGCCGGTCGATAGAAATCTCAACGACCTCTCCTTCGATAATCTCAGCCTCTTCCTTGATGCGCACACCGATTGCTCGACGAAAAGCCTGAGTGAGCGCCTCAGTTTTGGAGAGCTCAAGAGAGAAGAGCTCAGACGCAGACATAGAAGCAAAGGGGGTTTCCTGGCCGAGGGATTTGGCGAGGGCCATGGCAATAGCAGTCTTGCCGGTGCCAGGCTGCCCCGCAATGAGGATGGCTCGGCCGGCAATTTTGCCGTCACGGATCAGCTTGAGAATCAGGCCAGCCGCTTTTCGGGCAGGTTGCTGCCCAACCATTCCCTCAGAGACATCTCTGGCTTCCATGGAGGAATCGAGGCCGAGGCCGCGGATGTGGGAGTGAGCGCCAATACGCTCTATTCTAGTCAGGTCCCGACTCTCTGACAGACGTTTTATCTCCGCCATAGCTCTTGTGCCACTGGTTGTGAGACAGGTTTTAACGCAGGCGCCTCAAACCTGCTTGTTCTAAATCCTGCGCATGCCCTGCAGGTTGTCTCAGTTTAAATTTATAGCTGGAACTGGAAAAGGGAGAGGCTCCCTCGGGAATTGCTCCGCTCACTCCAAACTTGGAGATCCACTCCAATAAAGATCAAAATGCCCTCAGTTTTCAATAAATATATTTTTTTCAAGTGCAATATATCAAGATTATTTTAGTCATTTCACCAAAATTTTGGAGTGGATCTCAAATTTGAGGAGTGAGCGGAGCAATTCCCGGCTCCCTCGACCGGAAATCATAATCCCCGCTCGTTCTAAATCCCACGCTGCCCTGTAGGCCGTAGCTTGTTCTTGTTATTATTTTAATATTTTCTCATCCTACTCGGGTAATTTCAACTTTCAAGTACCTTTTCTTAGCTTGGGTTAACCCCTTCTGGAGCTGTGCGACTCTTGGCTAATGACTATACTTCATTCGTTCGCTCGTCTCACGCAGCGGCCCAAGGAATGAAACGAAAACGGTACCACCAGGCCCAATTAGAGGCCTACCATACTGTAATTAACCGATTATTTAATAATTGCCCCGCATTTCAATACGATATAACATGCTATTTTTTCTTAGAGAGTTTGGTTATTATTTTTAACCAACGAAAAGTAGATAAATATTTCAATTCTATCTTTCTTTCGTGAGAGTTTGATGATCTGATATGAACACTTCTGAAGTTAGTGCTACATCCCGATCCAACATTGGCATCTATGGTCCTGTCCTAATAAAGGTTGATATTGGAAACATGCCATGCAAAAGCTTGATTATCTTCTACAATCGCACTAATGGAAGGCTTTGACCTTAAGTGCGTGTTCCTTTGATTGAAGAACAAACCAAAGAAGAGAGGATCGAATAGTGGCGGTTATCACGCAGCATTAAATGTTATTTATCCAATACAATGTTATCTGTAGATATGTACATGCATATTGTACAAAACTCAGCGCTACAACGTACTACGACCAAATGTATAATGTAAGGGGCACCATACATCTCATAATTACAAAGTACAAATTCTCTATAGTCTGTACACCAGATGATGTTTTAAAACTCTCATCTCTGGTGCCTCACAGCAGAAGAGATTTCAGAATTCCTGAAATTCTAAGTCTTATCGCGCTGAGATTTCAGCTTCTTTAAGAATTCAAGTGTCTCAGCATATGATGGGTCTGATTTGTTCAGCGGCTTGCACGAGTTTACATGATCAGTTGCATCCAGAACCTGGTAAGAAATTAGTCCTATTAGAGCACTGAAATTTCAAAGTTTCTGTAGCACTTAAAAGTTACAAAATTTGTCATTTGGGTTCCTGCCACCCATTTCAGACAAATGAAAAAGATCATATGCAACTCTGATGTAACAAAAACCACATTTTAATAAAAGAAATAACAAAACAAGACTCTTCCAGTTGAGCTAATTAAGAATTATATTATCATTTCTTATTAAAAACGTGATGGTACCTACCAAAACAGCATATATGGGAATGTTCTAAACTTCAAGGACTAAACTGATAAATGCATGATAATTTGATGACCAGTGTATTTTGTTCCCTGACAAATGAATACAAAACTTACAACTAGTTCCCCAAAGCCAGGATATGCAGATTCAATTGGCACAATTTCCATTCGAAGGGCCCACCCACCATATCCTTCCACAATGGGAGTAACCTGTGTCTATTTATGAAAGACAATTTCATTATTGCTCTCAATAAATATTAGTGAAAACTTGAGTTAATTTTTCAAATATAAAAAAAATGTATACCTCACTAAAACTGAGCACGTCAAGTGAGCCTTTGTTGTTGAGGTTTCTGATGAAATCATTTAGCTCCACTAACCTGGGGGATCCACTCCTTAATTCCCCAACCTATAAGTCAAATAAGTCAAAATCCATTTAAAAATATATATAATAAATAAAAGAAAGGAACTCAGAAAGATGAATTAAATTTTATGTAAATATATAGCACTAACTGAAGGAGCAGGACGAAGAACAAAGCCCATTCGCCAGGGCATGTCAGCAAGTTTGCTCCCAAAATGGGGACAGCTATAGAATACCTACACCAAATAAGAGTTAGCATATTTGATGGTACAAACAAAATGTATATGTTGCACTGATGTGATGAGACTGTATACTTACTAAACCAGCTGTATTCTGCAAGAACTCATTGTGGTTGTTTAGCTTAGCTTGGAAAAGCATCTGCTTGACCACAAGACCACCCATACTGAACCACAAGAAAACAAAATTAAATTAGCCTTACTATGAAATATTATAATATGTTCCTTCAACTATTCAAAAATATCTCAAACCTGTGAGTAACAAATACAACAGGCCGAGTACCAATTCCAGCTGCTAGCAACCTCCTGAGAAGCATGGAGCTCACCTCCTACAAACATGCAAGTACCATATAAAATTATAAAAGGGTAAATTGATTGTTTTTCCTTTCTTAGTTAATGAAGTGCTGGATAAGGGACAAACCTGAAGGGGCAAGCTAGCTCCTGTCCAATCAGTTAAATTTGTCTGCACAACTCACAAAAGCATAGGAGAATTAACACAACATTTCTAAAAAAAAAAATTCATAGGCATCCTATCGAAAGCAAACATTTTTCAACTCGTTCATTATACCAGAACCTATTTTAAGCAGATATTTACATGTGGAGGGATCTTCAATGAAGCAACATCGTCTAATATTATACAATCAATAACCTCTCCATCTTCTAGAAAGTAACAATCAACAACATAATGCCATATAAACTGAAACTAACCTTGTACTTGACAGTGAAAAACCGGCCATTAGGGAAATCCATGGCAAGCCACTCTCTAGGCCAGCATGTCCCTTCCTTTCCTGCATCTTGGTCAATATTCTCTACCAAACCTGCCTTACTAGTAGTTGAACACTTATTATCAGATATTCTCCATGAGTTAAAGGGTCCACCTCGTAAACCATGCACAAACACCACATCCCACGTGGGTTGCATCCTATTGTTTTTCTCTTTATTTTCCTCTTGGTTTGTAAGAGATCCCTGTGGCATTTCAGGATTTAGGAAAAACAGCCCATCACCAAATTGAGGGCTATTTTTCTCAGGGTTATCAGGCAGGGAAACATTTAACAAAACTGATCGGCAGTAGCTCTGTAGCTTTAGATCAGTACACTGGACCTGTCCAGTAGCACAGTCATCAAGCCACTTGCACAAGATGCTATCATGTTTTATCACGTTACGAGCACTAGGTGAAGTCGAAAGAATTGTTAATAGCCGGGCTGCATGCCTTCTGACATGTGCAGCCGGCGGTACACGAATGCTAGAATTGTCAGTACCAGATTCTACATTTGACTCACTATTATTTGAATTTTTATTCGATTTATTTGATGCGTCGTATGTTGCATTAGCAGCTAGTTTTTCATAGTCGTCCCCCAAAAGGAAACGTCTCAGCAAGGAAAGAGCTCCTAAATTAGATATTTTTCTCTGGCATGCTATGTCATCTGAACAAAGCTCCGACAGCGCCTTAATGGCTTTTAATGTGGCTAGGGCTGAGTCGGCAGCATCAAATTTGGGAGGATTTTTCTGTTTCAAAAAGTTTCTAAGAGATGTCGCAAATGGTTCCAGAGAGAGAAAATCTGCTAATGGTGCTCTGTTGTTAAATATGGTCCCAGGGTCTGAAGGGGCAGGTTCCAAAGGGGTTCCAGCTTGTCTGACAACTGCTGAGGCTAATTGACTGGCGATTTGCGTAGCTGAGGAGGCATTAAAGTGGTCAATCTGATGCTGCATAAAAACAGAGAGAGAGAATAAATGCAATGATAACAAATGTTGTTTGACATCTTCCGGTACAAGACAGTATTACTTATACCCTTTTCTGTTTTCAGGAGACACCACTATTTATGTAGTTTAGCAAAAGAAAACAGAATTTGGACGCTTCAAAAATATTCATTCAAAGAAGAACAAAGCAAGGAATTAAAGTATAATAGAATATTCTGCTTGACTAACTTATCTTTACTCAGACAAATTTATCCTGTCTTCAGTAGTTGCAGAAGACCAATCATTAGAATCATACATTTCTCATTCGGCAATATGTTCATAATTTCATTTATTTGTAACACGTTTACAGAGAAAGCGGTAACTAGTTTAACTAGTTTCTTAACACTCTGTTAGCAATCATCTTACTTATTAGTACTTCTAAAACGACCACATAACATTCACTTCTATGAATGAGCATGCTGTTTAGAAAAAAGAAATATATAATAACAATATAGAAAGCTCCAGTAATAGAGGAAAGAATGAAGAAACTACAATTACATACTTTCACTTTATCAGCCTGAGGAGGTGGCACATTTCCTTTCAAATTCTGAGTCTTGCTTGAACCAAGCACATCATTGAGCAGAAGAGTCAGCCAACCTTGTGAAATTGGTACTGAAGCAGGACCGCAGTCCTCTAGTATACGGGAAAGTATCCTTATAGCTGTATTTCTCATGCTATCTGGATAATACTGGTCAAAAATCCAACGGACCAAAATCCCAGACCATCTCTGACCTTCCTCAATAGACAATGGAGAATGAATATCATTGGTACCATTCACATGGCTATCCTCAAATAAGAGACCCAAAACCCTAACTAACATTTCTTGCAAATTTATATTTTTCTCAGTTTGTTTTGTGATTCCTCTCATAAGCTCGAGGCCTTTCTCCCTAATGACCTTCTTAGATTCATCACACCTCTCAACTGAAACAAGAAAAGTTGAGAGTGCCAGCTGGACCAACGAAACATCCTCATTCCCACTTGCATCGAAAGCCGTATTGAGAAGGCTTGAGCTCCAGTCTGGCACTGATCCAGTCAGAGGCAAATTTGAGTCATCCAAAAGAGCACGTGCAACCAGAGAACCATGCCATTTTACTGTCCTTTCTGGGGCCGTCAAAGCTGCCATTACTGCTTGACCGTCCCTATCCAGTTCTTGGATCCTCAACCGGTTTGCCCCAGATGCCAGGGCCCAGTTTGCCAGAGCCCATGTGGCAAATGGTACTGCCACATGCTCTCTTTGCAAATCGTCCCATAATCCTGGTACAGTGCCTGAATTTGACCTATCCAGCTCAGGCAGGCTCACAGAATTATGTAATGGGGCAGCCAATTCTTCCCCTGTACCAGGTGAAAAGCCCAAAATGGCTGTACCACCTAGCACCTTCATACCTATACCTTTCATGCCTATGTCTCCATCATCGCCATCATCACTTTTGTTGCCGTCATTGTCGAAATGTATACTGCCCTGTTCGATTACTTCAATGGCAGAAGCAATGTCACGCGAACTTGCACTGCCAGAAAGCATGGGATGGAGTGAGGCAGGGTCTGCTGTGTCACAGTCTGAGGTGATGATATCCATCAACGTGGCCACAAGCATGCTTCGTCCTTTTGAGGGATCTAAACCATCGAAGGAAGAATGCTTATAATTCTGCCCCCAGAAAGAACAACAATTACAGACTGGAACACAAATCTAAGGCAAAATCAAGAATTGCAATTCCAGCTTTATATTGAAGGTTTCAAGCTGCACATTATTCAGTTTTTTGTTGTGAGAAAATGTGCAACTAAAAAGAAAAATTGAAAGAACCCAGTGAGGCCTGAAGTTGCAGGACTAGGTATTACCAGACTTAATTTTACCCCAATAACCTGAAAACTCAAATTAGCCCAGATGTACCAAAAAGATTTAATAATAACAAGGCAGGCAACCAACCAGAAAAAAAAAAAAAAGAATACAAAAGCTGAAATTGGAGCAATTAAAATTTGCCCCACTGCTATCAGACCAGCTGGTAAACACAGAATCAATGGTAGCTACCTTATTAGGTTTCTTGGGCTGGAAGGAAAAAATAAACCGCAACAAGCTAGGCACCGCACCGGGTCTCCCAAGAACCTTGTCACAGACAGTGGGGTCCGCCACAAGGTGTGCCAGTGCTCTAGCTGCCTCAGCCTGGGTCCCACCCCTGTCCCCATTTCCATTTCCATTGCCAGACACAATCTCCAGCAGCCAATCCACAACAACCCCACGACCTGCCCCGACAAGCGCCATCCTCCTAGTGGTATTCGCCGCGGCAATGTCAGCAAGGAGGGCTGCCACACGAAGCTCAAATCCGGATCTGACACCTTGATTTGCTGACGTCAGCACCGACAAGAGAGACCTCCAGAGAACCGCCGCGGCTGCGCCCGTTTGTTTCATGTGCGTCATTAGGCGCCTCGCCGAGCATTTCGACTTCTCGAGGGTTTCAGACAGGTCGGTGTAGATTCGGTCCGACGTGTCAGGTTGAGAAGAGGAATTGGAGAGATAGTACACCAGCGCCGCCGAAGAGACTAGGGTTCCGGCGATGAAATATGGCGGTATAAAGCGGCGTGGGCGAGGCGAGGGAAGGGAATGGGGAAGGGTGGTGAGGGAAGGGGGAGGTTGTTGAGTAGTAGAAGGAGCTGATGTGGACAGGTCGGTGACGCGACTCTGGTCGGAGGAGGAAGAGAACCGCCGTATTAGGAGGCGGCGCCGCCGTGAGAGGAGTCGGAGGCGGAGCATCGTCAAAAAGAAAAACACGGTTTGGAGAAGAAACCTTGATTGTTTGCTTGTTTTATTTACTTTACCAGTAAATCAGGCTTTCTGTGTCTCTCTTGGCGCGTGTGTCGACCAATTATAACACGGCACGTAAGAGGAGCAGGATAAGTTGTTCTGTTCCTAAGACTTTGATTGCGTAGGATAAATGCATTTATGCTTCGTTACTCCTGGCGTAAAGTCGTAAAGACTTCTTTACGGTTATAAAGTGGCGGGTCCCATGATTTCTGTGGAAGGAGAGATATGTTCCGAGAGTATATGATTATTTATGTGTGTCCGTGGGAAGAAGCGACTGAGGCGGCAAAACTGCGGAATATTCGACGAGAAACTTCGCTTGCGAGATGCCTAATATTGACCGTCGGATGTTATGTTCAGGAATTCAGGACTGTTGGATGAACCAGTGTGGTCAGTTCTGATCTCCGCCGGTTCTTAGGCCTTAAAAATTGCACTAATCTGGAATTCTGGGTACAAGCCTACAAGGTGCATATGTAACCCAAAAAATTATAACTAACCTTAATTAATTAGAAAATTTTAAAATAATCCGTTTTTAATCAAAAATTTAAAAATGACTGCGCAGTTTCGGAATTTCAGATTCCGATCCTAACAAATCGGCAAAATTTGATTAAAACCTATGTCCTATTCACATTTTTTTTTTGTTAAGATCGGATTCTCAAAATCCGACCATAATTTTCAAATTTTGTCCTATTCACACTTAAGATAATTTTCAAATTAAAAACTTCGTCCTTGGAACTTGAAGTATTTGAATATTTGCATGGCATCTAAAAAATTGATGATGGTCGTTGCTTTTTCTGTCTAAAAAATCAATAGCATGGCATCTAAATATTTGCATCATTGTTTCAAGTCAACAAATTAATTAACTATTGAAAGGTCAAGAGTCAAGACAAATTGTGCAGCATGAAAACCGAGCAAATATATATTTATTATTGCGTGAATACAAATGTGAATTTGGTAGGATGGCTCCTTAAAAATAGAACACAAATTGCAAAAGTGTGGCAAATTCACATTTGTATTCACGCAATAATAAAAATTGATTTTATGTCATAAAAAATAATTGTTTGCTTGTCTGCAGAAAAAAATATATATTTGCTCGGTTTTCATGCTGCACATTTTGTCTTGACTCTTGACCTTTCAATAGTTAATTAATTTGTTGACTTGAAACAATGATGCAAATATTTAGATGCCATGCTATTGATTTTTTAGACAGAAAAAGCAACGACCATCATCAATTTTTTAGATGCCATGCAAATATTCAAATACTTCAAGTTCCAAGGACGAAGTTTTCAAATTGAAAATTGTCTTAAGTGTGAATAGGACAAAATTTGAAAATTATGGTCGGATTTTGAGAATCCGATCTTAACAAAAAAAAAATGTGAATAGGACAAAGTTTTTAATCAAATTTTGCCGATTTGTTAGGATCAGAATCTCAAATTCCGAAACTAATTCTGCTTAGTTTCGAAATCTGAGATTCCGAAACTGCGCAGTCATTTTTAAATTTTTGATTAAAAACGGATTATTTTAAAATTTCCTAATTAATTAAGGTTACTTATAATTTTTTCGGCATATGTAACCTGTTGAGGCCTAAAGCCGTCACAATTCTATAGACCAGGTCCAGGCCCAATGTCTTCTGAATTTCCACCAAGCTGTTCGTTTTTTTTTTTAATTTTTTTTTTCTTTCTAGATAGAGAGAGAGAGAACGAAACCAAGCAGTTCTGTTGTTCTTATCTTTTAACCATCTTTCTTTGTTTGAGCTACGATGAAGTTGATGTGCTTATAATTATATTATTCTAATATTTGATTGAGCTACGACAAGGTTGAAATTGAATAATGTAATTAACTAAATATATATTTCTAAAATATTATAATTAGGCCTTATATATGGAATTTTTTAGCTTATATTTGTAATGACATGACAAATTTTTAACAAGGAAATTTACTTCTCTCACCAAAAGAATATAAGAACGTAGAACTGCATCTTATAAATTGTGCTGAAAATTTAGAATATTTTCATATGCAAAAAGCATCGAGATTAAGCAGCCCATAGGATTATGGCATCTTTTATAATTAGGTTCAATTTCTATTTCGTATTTGAATACACTAAAAACGGATCAGCTATCCATAATGGAGCTAGGTATTCTTATTCAACAAAAGGTACTACATAACATTTCTTTTTGAAAACAAAAATGAGGCTCAAAGGCCTCATCTTTCATTAAAAGGTACTACATAACATGATAGTTCAAAAGAAAGGACATGAGCTAGTTTCAGTAACTTCTCCTTTAGTAATTAAAACCCTGAACTTAAAATCCACAATGCACCCATATCTAATCATCATCATCATCATCATCATCATCCATTCCATAAAAGTTGGCTTCCATCTTTCCTAGCAGAAGCATATATCCAATTGTTTCTGCTGGTGGAAGCATCCCGACGACGCGTCTAATTGCACCCATTCTGATCGTATCAGCTGACACGGCCACCCTTTGAAAGAGCTCGTTAATTGCTGGTTCCATTGAACACATACCTCCCCCATTCATAACTGCCTTGATGATCCCGACCTCGACACTTTCCGCATCTTGCTCTAGTGCTGCTTCTTCTGCCTTTGTAATCATCCGCATTGCCTCAATTACTGACATCTGTGAACAAAAACAGAAAGAAGTCGTACTCTGTGACTTTTAATGAAATATTCAATAACTCAAAATTTTGTGAGATTCAATGTACAACCAATATACAACGCTATACAGACACATCTATAAACTGTTTTCATTATTAATTAATTTTATTTGATTTGATAAAACGTTGGTGAAATCGCGTGACAGATAAGACATTATAATGGATCCTAATTAACCTTTTTATTTTAGCACATAATCAAATTACAAATTTTAAATTACAGATAAGAATATTTCAATCAATATTTTCTTGTTTCATCACAACCTGCTCAGGTGGCACCATTTGAGATGATTCTGCAAGCCGAAAGGCCGCGGTTGGGCGCCAACCACCGTACCACTGGAGAGCCCTGCAGAAGGAATTTATCCATGGAAGGTGCGCTCCAAAAACTGGGTCCTCGCTTGTGAGGCTTCCTTTAGTGGAGAACAACAATTCCTGGTGGTCCATGAATGCCGAGATGAGGTCGTTCTGGTCGGATTCATGGATTGCATCAACAGGAACGGATTGGAGTTGGGTGACGATGGCGTCGAGGCCGTCTAGCCATGACTGGAGGAAGGATTTGAATGATTCTTTTGAGTGCATTGTGTGTTTTGATTGATTCTGAGATGAGGGTCAGAAACCCTCAAATCAACCGACTCTTTCTCGAGTCTGAAATATGAGCTTGTGAGTGTTTGTGTCGCTAATGGTAATTAGGATGAGGTTTGACTCTCTTATTTAATGGAGAGGGTAAAGTCGGCAACATCTATTCTCTCCTTTTGTTTTTGTTTGTATTTTTGTTTCAATACATGTGGGAGCACTGGGAGGCTGGTTGTGCAATTGTGAAAGCATGATGTGGCAGGCTGCCATGGCGGGATTTTAAGGGGTAGCTCTTGGAGCTCTGGAGCGGCACACAGATATTTATAACGCGCGTCCCTTTCTATTTGTAGCGGCCAGGTCCTTTTGAGTTTTTACAGTGAGTTAACAATTGAACGAAGAACTAAAAATTAGATACGTAAGGTCGTTCGCAAATCAACAAATTGCTCTAATATACGGTGGTGGCGTTTCAACATTATATTTTAATTATGTACATTCTTTGAATCTGAAGCTTCAAACCTTAAGGTAAATAATTGATAGCTATTTTTTTTAAAACTATATATAAAATAATTTTGTGTGTTTGGATTGATATGATTTGATAACTTATCGTAGTTTTATACATACTCTTACATTCTTAAAAGAATTCAATCCTGTTGTTTGCTGTACGTTTCTTGTGGCTTGCATCTCGCAACTTATACAGTAATAATCATTTCTGCACGAGTTTGTTACAATACTAATAGTCTACTTTTCAGTCCTCTCTAAAGTAAATTATTACATCAATTGTAAAGCTAATTTGTTGAGACATGCTCACCCAAGTTATCAGAATGATTTTCTTATGTAAACAATATAAATTATTATGATCTAAATCAGTTTACTTAGAATATGTATTTTCTGTTGCACCGTAAGAGTTTAGTGGAGTTCATTTTCTACAGATATCTTTTTTTTTATCACAAAATGTCACAACCCACCTTTAAATCCGCGTTTCAAAATTTAATATCAAAATGTCAAATTCAATTATTAATCTTTTTCTATGAAAGATGGTGCCCCCATGAATTTGTAATTTTAAGTCCATTTTATACTGGATTAAAGGAGTCAAAACATAAGACCACTGATACTTAATTACTTCGTTATTTTTTTGTCCTTTTAAATTTAGCATAAAATGATCTTATAAAAATCACAAAGGTTTACGTGACCAAGTGATCGTGAAAATAAATAAAATCAATATGGTTTAAGTTAAATTTTAAAATAGAAAAATGTTATTGCAATATTTTTTGGTATAAAAATCATCCAGATTTTTTTTTATCCGTTTCGTGTAATCGGATCTATCCATTTTGTTCTATGCAGTTTTTTTTTTTTTTTTTTTTTGAAACGATGTTGTATGCAGTTACAAACCGAAAGAGGCGGCAAGAGAATAAGGCCCGATCAGTTCCCAGGGGTCAAGAAGTCAAAACAGACCTTTAGTAGGACTGGGTGAGTTGTCGTGGACGTTACACGTGGCATACAAGTACAAGTACAATATGCTTTCTGGCTGCTCCCTCGTTTTCAAGCAGCCGAGTCACTACCGCCGACTTCGTGACGTCATTTCCTTTTGGAGGATCTAATCCAATCCAAGGCTTTTTTGAATTTTCAGGTCCGACTGCTCCAGACCTCCAGTGCGGCGCAATATTTTGAAAATCAGACCGGCCATTGAACCAGGTGAACCTGTTCGCGGGACGCCGGTCACGGTTGAACCGGTGAACAGACAGGGTTCGGTTCTCAGTTTAATCGGTTCAACTGGACGGTCCGGTCCGGTTCGAAATATATGATGCTGTGTCACTGGGGCCGACCGCTACGTCATTTTTCTAATTATATAGACTCGGAGACCTAAAAATTTTCATGTCCGATTTATGCACCAATAAATGCACGTTAAGTAATTTGCCAGTTGCAAGCATTAATTATGTTTGTGTTAAATTTGTATGTTGTTCGCATTTTGCAGAAATTAAGATAGCTTTTTAGAGCTAGACGATCAAGCTGGAAGTAAATTGGGCACCTTCAAAACATATAATTATGAGGAGACATTATCTTGTCACCTAATTCATTTGAGTTTCTTTATAAAATCCTCTCCTTTACATAGGGGTCCTTCCTCTACTTTTCTCTGTTCCAACTGTTTCTGATACAATGATCCAAACCTGAAATGCTGTTGACTTGTGACTGCTACCAACAGTTTTTATATATCCTCAAGTTTTCATCTCTTTATATAAAAAAATTTGGAAGATAATTACAGGAACACGATAATAAACAAATTTAATCATTTCAATATTTTTATTCATCACCTTTCGTACATTGGAGATCTGCAATCCTGTGTGTCTTTTTACAATGGTAAACCCAAAGAAGGGGCGAATAGCTAACAAATAAAGCTAATTCATTTTACACATCTAATATCCTATTACAAGAAGAGAGAAATATATTTCCAAATCACCATTTTTTCTATTACCAACAGAAAACTGAAATAAAATAACAAAATGTGTGAATAAATTATGAGAAAATTTGTTGAATAACAGTCTCAGCATTTCCATTGTATTGCATGAGCAGGTGGATCGCATCAGCTCTTGGCAAAGCCAGAAATTCCTATGAGAAATTAAATCCAATAAATTAAAAATGATAGATAATAAGGAGATTCTGTATATTAACCCTGTGAAATACCAAATATCGTATAAAGGGGTTTCAATTTTGATCTAACCCTAACAGGTTAAATCTAGACCATCTACGAGTCATTTGATGAGCAAAGGCAATGGGTATGGATTCTGAATACTGTTCTGGTGTGTCATGAAGAGTTCACTCAGATATGGTTCTGTCTAGGCCTGCTTTGTGTGCTTTTGGATTATTTAATTGAAAACAAAAAGAAAATAATGGATTTTCAACCATGGTTTTAGAACCCACTCCCTTTTTACTGTGTATTATCACTCACAATCACTTTCATTGTCATTTTAGTTTTGTACAGCATTAAAAAGAATATGAAAAATAAGATGAACCTTTAGTTTATATAAAGCGAGTCACATGAATGAACAGTTTATTTCTAAAATATTGTAGACTAGACCAGTTACTGACTAGATATGAATATGGGAACCACGGACTCTTATGTGTCCTTAAGAAATAGAGAAAGATCCCACAAAAATCACCCAATAACTTTGTTTCCCCCTCATTTAAGAGGATGAGAACTGGAAAAACAAGGATAATTCTTAGCATTTTTTTTGCAGAGAAAATAAGAAAAAGAGGATGCAGAGAACTGTTTCATGCTTTAGGGATACAGAACAATTCTATGCCAATAGGAGGGGTACAGGGCTGCATTATATATATTGCCCTTTAGCAAGGGTACAGATTTTCCATTACAAACAAAAAATAAAAAAATTAAAATTGAAAATGCATTACAAACAACAAAACTCACCATGACTTTAAGAATAGCACTTTCATCGCAGGAAACTTCTCCAGTTAAAGCAACTGGAGGGCTAGTGCCTTCTTCTGGAACCTTCCCACTCGAACAAGTGGTGATCTGAGACGAACCATTGTTGGCACAGTCGTCCACTATGGACCTTGACCCGGACTCACCAACCCGTTTGGAGAATTGATCCACATCCTTCAGATGGTCTATTTTTAGAAGCTGCTCAAACCGATCTTTGCACATTTGGAGCTTAAACCACTCTGAGTGTGTGTGTAATGTCGCCCGCATTATTCGCATCAATTGTGGTTCTTCAATGCCTAATCTCTTGCCCATTGCAACCTAAAAGCATTGAATAAGACATGATTGATCAACGAAAATGTAAGACAATTTTCGTGTGCTGCCAAAAGGACAACTGCAAAACATTATTTTTGTCTGTTCTGTGTGAAATATTTCACTAGCATAGGGGTGCAGAATGTCCAACTTCTCAGTGACAAACAAAGTTCTATAGAGACAAATTGTAGCCTTCGATCATATAAAGCAAGAAGCATTAAAACTTCTTACAGCAGTAGGATTACACACCTGTAGAGAAGTGGCAAGGACAGGCAAAGGAACTGCTTTTACGAGTGTATCTTCACTGGGCTGAAGCAGTGCAAGTAATGTTTCCTTCAAAGGCTTAATAAGTGCCTCATTGGATGCTGCTAGTGGGCCTAGATGGTCACTGGCCAGTTTTAGTGCCCCATCGTAATTCCCTCCACTTACAAGCTTCAGAAATTCAACCTGACATGAAAATGGTGAGAAATAAAATAAATTTAAAAAAATTCAATTTCTTTAAAAATCACAGATCCATCTTGAAGCCCGGAGTTATATCAATACCTAACCCAGGGAAAAGTATGAATAAAGGAATATCACATTACCATGCAAAAAAAATTAACGGTAATTCTGTGGGGAACTGAAATTTTAAACTGGGCTTGAATCCTGATCAACCAAATCAGTTCATAATTTTGAATGCACGATCCAGATTTAAGCCCGGTTAAAAATTCAGTCTTGCAGAATTTGCCAATAATTAAATATGTTTTGGTCAATACTAATAGATAGCCGTGTATGTAAAACAGAATATGGCTGCTTCATATCTATACTTATAGTAATGTATGTAAAACAGAATATGAGCTGGTTCACTCATGAACTTAACAGAAGTAACTTTCTATCTAAATTTCCAAGTAAAGAGTAAAACCTACCCTCGAACCTGTATTGACACAGCCAATAAAATAAAACCCAACCAATATAACCCCCCCCCCCCCCCCCCCCCCCCCCCACCCCAACTCCAAAGAAAAAGGACAAAAAAAAAAGAAAAAGGAGTGGGCACATAAGAAAACAGAATGCATAAGCTCAGGGAATACCTGTTTAAGCTGAAAGAGCAGAATAGGATTTTGATTAAAGAAATCTGGATCTAAGCAATTAATCTCTTCTACTACTTTTTCAGCCATGCCCTTGTAAGCCAATTCTCTCATCTCCAATATCACCTCATAATTCTCCTTTTCTTTGATCTTCAAATCCTAGATAAGTTTTTTAATATTAAGAAACAAATAAATTAAGCAATCTTTAAATCCTACAAGATTGTTTAGTTTGAAGTTCAAACAAACCTTGTCAGCAGTTGCATCCCCCATTGTATCAGAATAAGATGCGTCGTTTGTGCCATTGAGGATCTCTTGTCTACCTCTCCACCTCTTACGCCGCCTCATAAGTTCAGAGGCATGGTTCCTGCTCCTCCTCAACCTTCTAGAGCTACACCCCGATTCTTGATTAGTTACATCACTTGTGCTACAATCTTCTCTTTCCAGAAGTGTCACCTCATTAGCATATCTTGTTTCCATGACTAACCCTTGTTTGTCTTGGGTGCATACATTGCTCTCTTGAACATTTTCCATTTCAACATCTGAAAAATACTACTTCTTATAACAGGCAGGTAAACTCCAGTGGTACTTAAAAAAAAAAAAAAAAAGAAACACAACAACAACAACAAGACCCCCCAATGGAGTCTGTCATAGGTGCTTTGTACAAGGCAGGGAAACCCTAGCATGCGATGGACCTGACATTTAACATGCCTCATGACTCATGACTCACACAACAGTACACATAAATTCAAACTATATAACCTGTAAGGCACATAATAAAAACGGAACTCATGCTTAATAGTTGGTGATACGGGCATACCTGAAGTGGAAGTAGGAAAACCTTCAACAATGCCCCGGTAAACACAATACTCATGCACAAGATTGTCGAGCGACTGCAAGTCTAGTTTCATTCTAGACAGTTCATTCTGCAAACACAGTTGACCTTGCATTATACACTTTTGCTAAATAATTAAAAAAACAATAACTAGCAAATTCCAATGAAACTAAATTAAAAAAAAAACCTGAAATGCAAGAAGCAAATCGCCCTTTGCAAATTTCAAGCTATCAACTGACCCTTGTCTTGTCAATTCCACAGCATTAGCAAGAGCCTGAATATCAACCTGAAAAGTCCATGCCATATAATTGGACCCATTATATATACATTCTTACAGAATATCAAAACATGAATATCCAGCAGAACTTCAAAATGCTGCTACACTAAATCCCTAACAAAATTAAAGAATTAACATACATCGCAGCTAAAAATATATTCCCATGTCCCTTGCCAAATAAATATTACACATACTGTTCATTTATATATGGAATAATTATCAAGAAAAATATGGGCTAAAATGGCATGTTTGAAGAAGTTATAGGATGAAGGACATATGTCATGTTCTCCCACAATTTAGAGAATAAGATGTGCTTATTTTCCAAGGTATCAGAGACATTTTCATACATTAAATTCATCCAGATAAGCAATCGAGTAGAAAAATGATAAGGTTAATGATTTATATTTACTTCATCAAAAGGCTGTGCCTCATAGAACATCTCCTGAGATAATGCAGGTGGGTCCCGTTCTTCATAGAGAAGCCTTTCTGTTAAGTCTGATATGGGAGAGGGGATCCCTTGGTGATTGCAAAATAATTTGTGAATGCTGCACACATAAAGGTTTGAAGATAAGATAATCCTGCTACTTTAGAGGAACTTGAGGAACCATAGAAACGGAACTTACAAAAAGCAAACATGAAATTAAATGCACCTTATCAAGTATTTCAGAGTCATTGAGAAAATTGGGTCATAAGCATGTAAGTGCGCCCTTAGTATGGATGATAGAAGTCCAGCAAGATCAAACCTCCTCTTTTCAGACCACTAAAATTAACTCAAAATGAAAATAAAAGTTATAAATGTAAATAGATTGTCATAAATTAAAGCAAAGGAAAGATAAGGTTTATGGATCAAATAAGATATGACGGGCGGTGCTTAAATATATCACATTTATGATGCTATAGTAAGTAAAATTAGAGTAACTGCATTTGCTAGTTGATATGTACCTAATGTATTCCCAAATTACAATTATTACAATTTCTCAACATGTAATGACCAGTTGATAAATCAAGACTATACAGCATGTCATCACTTAATTGGTGCCTTGATAGAACAACATAGAAATATTGGCGACTAGAGGTATGGATTCTGTTTCGGGAAACCATTAAAATAAGGACATTCAGAAAGTAGAGATAGAATAAGCTCTATTTAAGAAAAAGATTTAGTTAACTAATACTGTACTGTGGTATTCTCTTGCGCGAGTTACACATCACATATCAGCAATTTTCCAGAAGAATAGAGGAAGAACAGGGAATAGAGGAGTCTCAGAACTTAGAGCTTATTTCCACACTTGTAGTGTATGGAATACAGGAAGGTGGAATTGGGCCAATTCACACTTTTAGAAAAGACACTGTTCCTCTATTTAACCCCTATAATAGAGAGAGTCTATTCCATGGAGGGACCAACGTGCAAAAAGGAGCATTTTGCTTGAAAGTTTTCATTATATTCCACCTTTCAACAATATATCCAATTCCAAACCTATTCAGCACCTAGTCTAATACAAGTGCGCCAGAATTCCTCTGATCCATCAACCAAAACAATTCCCTTGGATGTGCGGTTGAGTGAACCATAATAAAATAAACTGCTAACGATTAAATATACAATTTAATAAAATAAACTGGGTATAAGTAACTCATATCAGACCATGCTTTGGAGAATTAAGCTCCTCCCAAGACGATAGTCTTTGTCTAGTTGTTGCTCTGGACAGAATACTCACACAGGAAACACGTCCAAAAGAGAGGATGGCCAGCAATTCGGGCATGTATTTTATGCCACCAAACTGCAACAGAAACAGTTACTCATCTCTTCCTACAGTGTGCCTATGACCAGGGCATATTGCACGTGCTGACTCAGAAGTTCAACTTGAGTTTAATAGGGCCCCCAAGTAAGCTAAAGCATTTCTAGATACACAACAGATAGTTGGCATCAAGAACGACTGTTGTGCTTGAAATACGATCAGGTTGGCTGCGGTTTGGAATTTTTCGAAAAATAGAAAGGTAAAAATCTTTCAGGAACACAACCATCTTTGCAAACTTGACGGAATATTGAGGAAATTATTAGTGGATTCAATACTGCTCATAAAGTAGCATAATAGCTTAGTTTGATGTATTTTGTATCGTTTTGTGCTATTTCTCCTTTGATATAGGACTTAAAAAATTTTCTTTCGTGATTTAATGAAATTGTGGTGTGGCATTCGTCACCCACTTTCCAAAAAAGATGATATAACTTAATGCTTCACAATTAAAAGAAGGGAAACAAAAATAGCACCCATTTAGCACGTAACATATGCATTTGCAATTAAACACACCACTCAACAACATGGACTTGTAAATTACATGCTGAAAAGGAGAATCATTTGACAGCATTCCAGACTGCAAGTTTGAATAACTAACTCTTCATACCTCTTTAGCAACTGGGGAGGATTCATCTTCTTTGTCATATATTAATGCCAGTAGGACATGCTTGAATTCCTCATAAGCTTCCTTTATCAAACACAAGATTTATGTCAATTAAATTTCCTGCCTAAATCAACCAAAAAAAAAAAAAAAAGATACAGTTCAAAACATACAGGATAAGCATCAAGTGCACATGGAGCCAGACCCATACGAAGGCACTGAATCGCCAATTCACGATCTTTCTCTGTTCCTTTCCTCAAAAGCTCAACAAATTTCTAAGAAAACCGCATATACAAAACAAATCAGAGAGAGCAAATAAACAAAATACAAAAAAAAAAAGTGAGAAAAAATAACCAAAAAAAAAGAAAAGAAAACCTGCTTCTGGAGGCGAAAAAGGATGCGATGATCATCAAGCACCACAGGTACATGCAATCGCAACAGCTCCAGGGCTGCATCTATGTCGCCCAACTCAACACACCGTCTGATCTGACGAATGATCATCCTCGATCGGTACGAGGAAGAGCTGGAGGAAGAATGAGAAGACGAGGTCGAAGGCGACGAGGCGGATTCAGGCGGAGAGAGCGGCGAGGTAGGGTTAGGAGGGATAGCACCTGTCGCGGAGGCATCCTCCGATTGGATTAGGTGCTCGGATTTGGCGAATTCGAGCACGAGAGAATCGAGCGCTTCCCAATTGACAGGCGCAGAATCCATGGCTGATTGGTTTGGGATCGTTTGGGCTTAGTTTGCTTCTTCTTCCTGAGAAAGGCAACAGGAGTAGGTCTGGAAGAAACACAGAGAGAGACGGATAAAAGATTGGCATGCCGTGCGCGCCGTCTCAGATCTTATGTGGCGTCGGTGTCTGACACGTCAGTGTCGCCTCTTTTATAGAGATTAACGAAGTGGTCAAGTGGTATAGAAAATCTGGGCTATTGTTTGGGCCATATTGGTGTCTCTTTTTGAAAATTGGGCTGAGATTAGGCCCACAAAAGGAACACTGCTTCTACAATACTACATTAGCGGGAATATGCGCGGGAGAGCACTGAAGCAGAACTAATCTCCCTCTTACGACTATTGTGCGCAGGAAAAGTTTAGATTGATGGCGCCGAAAAGGAAAAAGGGGGGAGTAGAAGAAGGGGAAGTGAGAGCGCAAGAGGAAGTGGAAGTGGAAGAGGAAGAGGAAGATGAGGAGGAAGAGGAGCTCGCGTTTTCCAGGAACTATTTTCTTGCGAAGGAAGTCGGATCTGCTTCGGGCAAGCGATCCGCCGCTAGGAAGGTCTCGGAGATTAATCTAGTCGATGAGCAGGTTGGGTTTCTAGTAATTTCAATAATTTGTTTCTATTTTGTTGGTTTCTTTTCAATTTGGTCGTTTCACCCCCAATCAGGATTTACTGGCACAGTTCAGTTAAGTTAAAGGTTAAAATTTCTAAGTTAATTCAAATTGCATATACGATTGGCACCCATAACAAGTCAAATATGAAAATAAGGGTTAATGGGTTATGTAGGGTAGATGAAAAAGTATCATGTAACTAAATATGGATTTGATGGAAGCAATACTTCAAATATATTTTTGAGATGTGGTGGTGTCAAGAGCATATTCCAACTCTTAACAAAAGCTACTGATCCCTGCATGTGCAATTACACAGAAAAGAGAAGGAAAACAGAAAAAGGGAAAATGAGCTGAACTAAAAAACCTTTTATTTGGTACCCACCCCCAATTGGTTCATGGACACCTTCATGTCTGTTAAAGACATGTTTAGTGCCAATACTTATCTGAGTTATCACATCCAATCTGGTCTAATTTGGTTTTACGACTAGAGTGCATCAGGCTTTTGATTTATCTTTAGAACATCAGGTTGCAGTTAAACGGCTTGTTTTAACAATGGCAGACCTGTGCCATCATTGATATATATATATATTCATTGTGTCAATTACTGTTGGAAAGAATTTTGTACTAATGATTTGTTAAATGCAGTTGTTAAGAGCATCTTTATCTGAATTACCAACAAAGCATGAGAAAGAGATAGGATCTCTTCTGGAGAGTTACAAGGGGCTCTACTCTAATTGGCTTTTTGAGCTTAGGTAAGGTGAATTGTATGGAGCAACAGACAGAAACATTGAAAGAGCAATTTCTTTGCTACAACACTTCTTGTTAACAATGCAAACCATTATATTTTGTTATATATGTAACGTGAATATTTCTCATACTTGCAACTAAAAGCCCACTGTTTTAAATGCGATAGGGCGACTGAAAGATATATTCTAGTTGCTGTTGATAGCTGCACCCATACATGAGACATCTTTTTTCTCTACACCCAAATTAAGCTAAGCCAAACAAAGATAATCCAATTGTGTCTGGAGCTCTTAACAATGTCCACAGTGAGATCATGTAAAGACCAATTATAGTAATGTATGATTTTGCAGACATCAATTCTAGTTATCTAGTATCCATTAAATTTATACATGTGCTGTGGATATTGATATTGATTTGTGTATCTATATATCTTGCATGACTTCATCAACATTATAATGTTTGTATCTACATAATTCGAATGATGTATCACAATGTTGTTATATTCCTTTGGCCTGGTGAAATAAAATGGAATTTTTATATCATCTCTCTATTTTAATTGAAGATAATTATTGCCTGTACAGATGTAGCTTTGGCCTTTTAATGTACGGATTTGGATCAAAGAAGGCCTTGCTTGAAGATTTTGCCTCAACTACTCTAACTTCTTATACTGTGGTTGTTATTAATGGTTATCTTGCATCTGTTAACCTAAAGCAGGTACACTGTCTTCTGTGCACCTTCTAAATTCCTTAGGTACATTTTTATTTCTTATCAGATTGTAACTGTCATTCTGCTAGGTTATGGTACCATGTACATAGGTCATATGGTAATCCTTCAATTAGCAGTTGTTTCTGGGGCCTTTTCCTTTCGCAATAATCCTAGCTTTCATAAAATTAGCACCTAGCACCTAACATACTTGCAGACTTGCTGCAAATAACAACCCACCAAAACTATGATTAAGTGAAAAGAAAAAAAGACCAAGACATTATGTAGCATATTCATATTTGCTCAGTAAAATCTCTTCATATAAGCTTGGGTTGCATAATTTGACTTTCTTAGCTTGATTTTAGGGGAATGTGAAATTTGGGGAAGCAGTAAGACCTACATTTACCTTTTTCTATAGTATAAGAGCAACAATGCTATTGGCAGATTTCTTAAAGCCTCTGGTCTTTAGTAAGATATAATTAATATTAATTAGTATGATATAATATTGGGTTTTCTTTGCTACTTTCCTTTTTCTAAATTAGGTTAATTTTCCAGGTTATGACTACAGTAGCTGAGATCTTATGGGAACATTATAAATGCAAAGCAAAGACATCTACTGGGAAGAAACAACAAACGCAGCTTCCAAGTGGATTGAAATCTGTAGATGACATTGTTACATTCATTGTCGACATATCAGATGATTGTAACTGCTCAGTGTGTCTCTTAATTCATAACATAGACGGACCAGCCTTGCGGGATCCCGATTCGCAGCAGCATCTTGCAAGGGTTTCATGCTGTTCTTGCATCCGTCTGGTTGCGTCAATTGACCATGTCAATGCACCTTTGTGTAAGCTTTAATGTCTCACACTAAGGAAACATGCAGAAAACCTTCATCTTCTTTCCAAAATTGAGGGAAAAAAAGGGTGATTTAGATTAATGCCATCACAAATATTTAAAATTAGAGATATGCCATCACTAAACGACAAATTATTTTTATGCCACTAAAAAATAATAAAAATTAGTTTTATGCCATCTGACAATGGATATGACCATTATGCCCTTTTAAATATGCTATTGTAAAATATTAAAATTAGGCATATGCCATCATGAAAAAAAATAATTAGTTTCATGCCATTATAAATCAATAAAAAATTAGTTTTATGCCATTACAAAATAATAAAAATTAGTCTTATGCCACTGATGTATAAAATAATAACATAAAATATTTTTATATTTTCTAGCGACGTATCTCCACTTAGTCATCCAACAATTGCACTAACCTAATTTTTTTTCAATAATTTTTGGTGATATATACGGTAAAATTAGTTTACACAAAAATTATGTTTCAATATATACATAAACATAAAAAAATTGTATTGGTTGCATAAAAATTGGATTCACAGTGTAAAGGGGATTTGTTCACATATCTTTAAACTTTTAATAATACTATAAGATCTGCATAATTTAAAAAACAAAACTTATAAATTATATTTGCAAAAGTACTTTCGGGGCCTTCACTCTTCATTAGTTTAATCATATTAATACAATTCCATATTAAAAATTCTAATGAAGGTGTGCTGGGCGACATTTCCGTCAAATTGTTTTTTCCTTAAATGAATAAACCTAATGGCTAATGATGAAACAGAAGGGTAATTTAGGAATTTCGAAAATTTTTAGAGTGGCATATTTCTTAATAACTATGATTTGGAAAGAATTAATGGCATAAATCTATTTTTTAAAATTTTACGATGGCATATTTATAATTAGTAATTTAAGAATGGTGTTTTTCTAATTGGCAAAATCTGGAGTGGCATATAACTAATTATCTCAAAAAAAAATTATGCAATTGCCTCTTTTTCCCATTCAGATGTGGCTAAGCACAAGAGATCTAGAAGGATAGCCTTAAGAATAATTTAAGCACTTAAATTATTCCTTGAGTCCTTTATAAAACATTGAAAAAACAAAGATTTTTTACTTTTATTTTTGGTACTGAGGTTAATATGTATGCCTAAACTAGCCTTAGTTCTCTTTTTATAGACTGGTTTTGTATTGTCGTAGAATGTTTTTATTTTAAGTATACCAATTGAGAGGGATGGATATAGAAGGGCTATGGTGCAATTCCATATGTTAAACCGCTGGGGCTTTTGACAAGTTTCCTTAATTTTATGAGTACTATCAACTAATCTGAAATGTGACTTTTAACTCAGTGTGGGACAAGAAGATGGTGTATACACAATTCAAGTGGTCCTGGCACCATGTACCGACCTTTGTTCCTTACAAAGTTGAAGGCCTATTTAATCCCTTAATCCTCTTCAGTAGTGGTCATGTACAGACTACGAAAACTGCCCTAGTGGTACTTCAAAGCTTGACCCCAAATGCACAAAGTGTTTTCAGAGTTTTAGCTGAGTTTCAATTAGCCAATGAAAAGGAAGAAGGTAAGTCAAATCCAGCATAAGCTTAATTCTATCAAGACTCAAATCTCTCAGAATAACAGAGTTATCATTACTAGGCCATTTTTCTATATTAACCTTTGTTGTGCAATTAATTCTACAATAAACTCGGTCAATTAGTCATTATCTTAACAGTTGTGCAATTCAATTGAAATTATCCATAATATATCAAGTGAGGAAAGAAAGGCTCAAATTCTACCAATTTTGCGAAAGTTACCTTAAGTGTTCAATTCCGCACCAAAATTCTTTGATAAGTCCTTAATTGAGCAAAATTGTTTGCTCGTGACCTCTACAGTAATAGACCCAACTTGGTCCCTTTAATTAACCCTGATTTTAGCAATCAGTTATCAGAATTTTGCTCAAGTAAACTCGTTGTTTTAATAAATTTGGTGACTTCCATGTTCATTTGCGTTCAAATATCTAGCCAACTTGTGAGCTCTGGACTTAGAGCAAGCCTCAATTACTTAAACAATGTCTAATTAATTCAATTCAACCCAATATAGCCCTACTTACTATCCAAAGTTCATGGCATACTGAACAAGCCAAGCAATAATGGTCACTTGGCAAATTATTGTCTGTATTGTCCTTTGTACTAAAGGAAAATACTCTGAAATTTTTTACCTTTAACAGGTATGCATGTCAGTGAGCTATATACTAAGTGCCGTGAACAGTTTCTAGTCAGCAGTCAAGTGACATTGAATGCACACCTGACAGAATTCAAGGATCACAAATTGGTCAAGATGAGGCGACATTCCGACGGTCAGGATTGTCTCCATATCCCTTTGCCAACTAATGCCCTAGAGAAGCTGCTACAAGAGCTAGTCTGAAGTGAATAAACTTTTTAATTTTAAGTTGACTGCATCTATCCTTGCAATTTGCTGCCGATGTATTAAAGGGCAAGGATGGGGTAGTATCTAATCCATAATGTCACATGACTGTGATGAAAGGGTGTTGATCCAGACCTTTGATTTTGATTGGATTGTCTTGAATTAAATAACGTGAGCACTGTGCAATCAAAATTATGGCAGCTGTCAGCTGATATGGTTCCATAACTAGCAGTAGTATAGGGATTGGCATTTTAAAACAGCATCAAAATTACAGGATACGTTCTGATTAGAAATTAGAGAACCTCTTCTACTTCTCGTACTGTGATTTAGTACTCAGTACTGTGCTGTATTATGTGAAACTTGAGGAGTAAATAGGATTGATGTAAAGACATTTTGAAGAGGTTATCAGAGACTTAGGTGCAACTATGTGTTTTGTTTGTGTTGAGTATTTGAGTCTAACTCGCCTTAAAGCTTGGCCGTTGCTGAAGTTGGTGTTGTATAATAAAAGCACGAATCTATGTTGGATTTAAGTTTAATCAATAAGCCTCCCCACCAGTTGATTTTTTAGTTGAATATTTAAATATTTTCGTTTTTATCAAATCCGCTAATCTAAATACTTCCTTATTAACTAGTAGCTTAATGATCCATTTATTCGAAGTAATAATTCCAACGTCAATAACTCAAGCTCATGAGACGTGCAGCAAATAAATGGCTGACTGTTACCACCATTAAGGATGACTAGAAAAAGTATCACTTACCTCTGACTTTACCTAATCCTAAGGCAAACGGTCACCACCATTAAGGCAGCGAGTCATTTAGTTTTTCTATCATTGAGCTGTTAGTAACTAATTTGATTTCTTTTACATGGGTCGTATGGGAAAGTAATTTTTTCGGTGGCTAACTGAATCTGAATCTTGTAATTTTTCATGCCATCAGGGACCACCAAGCCCTTGCTTGGTTTATTTTATTTTTTTATTCAAAGTGGCCTGAGATAGGCTACCAATATAACAGTAAAAGTTCAGTTACAACCTAGAGAGAGGGGAAAAAAAAAAGCACTTCTCATAAGCTAAAGATTTATCTCCTAACGAGAAGTAATGCATCTAACCAAAAAACACACAACCAAAACAAACAAGGACAGACACATCCATACAACAGTCTTCAGCAAAAAATAAAAACACCAGTCTAAGGTAAACACAAGATAGAACCAAAATGAAGTCTGTAAACCATGATGATTTGTTCATCTTAAAATAGTTAGAATAATAAATTTGTTTTTAGAGTATAAATACTTAGCTCCTAACAAAGCATAGTTTTTGGCCTTCAAAAAAAGAAACAAAAAGAAGCATAGTTTGTAATCAGATATCAAATGACAAAAAGAGATAATACTAAATACCTTTTCACATGCAAAAATTGAATTCTGCGAGTGTATAGAGGGTTCTCCCCCTGATGCTGGGGCATGCATCTGATACTGATGTTTGCAGCAGCAATAAGAACAAATGCAAAAGTTGTTTGGTTGTATTCAATATAGAATAAATATAATATGACGGACAATTGAAAAACTGAGAACTAATTGAGCCGGTTTTCATTTTGCAGGTATAAAACCCCATAATTTTTTTTACAGCTAATCCACTAGTTACATGCCATAAGATATTATAACTGTGACATAAAGAAAATTGCCACTCCCTTCATTCCAGCTTGACGTCAGTGCAGTAGTAATTCCACAAGTAAATAGCAAAAAGGATCCATCTGTCCATTTGACTACTACTGTTGTCATAGACATTCAGTAGTTGATCTGTTTCAAGCTTTTAAGCCAAGAAAGCATCTCGGTGAGGCCTTCGTTCAAGCTTCTTGGGTTGTATCCCAACTCCCTCCTAGCCTTATCGCACGAATAAGCCCACTGACGTCTCAACACCCTTACTGTCTGTATTATTAAAGGCACCTCAAAATAAATTCTTCTACCCTATTATTTTCTTTAATAATGCTCAAGCTAACTTCATGGGGAATTAGGTAAATTTTTCATAATTTCATTTAGCAGCCAACATTTCTTATACACTCTCAATTACCATCTAATTTTTGATGTCATTCCCACATAACACCTAACTATTATACATGAAATTTGGCAGAAAGAAAATTAATAAAATCCAAATAGGACCTAATAATTTTACAATACTTGAATCATGCCTTCATAATCAGCAGCTTTATAAACATTGAATCTGGCATCTCAACCAACTTTTCTCAATTTAATTCAGTTTGAACTTAAAAACAAATGGTCACTTACTAGAGGTAGAGCTAAGTAAGTAAATATCAAACAGTGCATTCATGTTTTCCATTGCACTGATAAACGGCTGGGCTTATACGGTATTTACATCTCTAAAGCTTCTGTGAGAGGTTGGTTGTCACTTGAATAGTAATATGCTAATATAAAATGATTGTTCTGTACGAACACTTCATTGTAAATAAAAAACAAAAGGCTCAAATTTAAACATACAGGATAGCTCATAAGTGGAAGGTTCCCAGTAATCCGAGAGATGAAGACCAAAATCCATCCATAGATTTCTACCAACCAAAGCGGAATGTGAAAAAATGGTTTACTTGTTTTGGTAATTGCAGCTGCCATGTCAAAAATTTGCACAAAAGAAGCATTCTCTCCAGTCAAAAGGTATCTCTCACCCAATTTACCCTTGTGTAATGCTGCAATATGGCCATTTACCACATCATCTACATGGCAAAACGAATTAATGTCATGCCCATTTCCTATGTAGCCCGGCAGCCTCCAATTAAACCTTTCAATCAACTATACAAAAGAAAGGAAGTTATGGCAGCTTTTGTTATCAATATTGATCAATTTATGGTTATTTATTGTTCTTTTAAGTGTTTTCAGAGTTGCAGTGCTGGTGATTACTAAAGAGGTAAACTCAAGATAGCATACAAATAAAACTAAATTTCAAAGTCTGAAGAAGAAACTTATTAGTAAAATATTAGATTGTAAAAATCGAGAATTGGTCTGTTAGATATAGTTTGAGACAGATAGAAGCAGGCCTTAGTAAAGTTACAAACTAGCTGGGAGGGTAGTAGTCAGAGACTCATACACACCTTATTGTTCTAAATACTTTTACTTTTGCTTTTAACAGATGTTTCATTCTTGCAGCATGAACAACATATTTACAATGTCTGTAGTTTTATAATTAAATATAACTGGAGCATGAAGAAGATATACTTACAATACGAGCTAGAACATTTCCAGCAGTCAATTTTCCATGACCATAAATAACACCTGGGTAAAGAATCACAATTGGAACTCCACTTTCGGCTGCTTTTAATGCAATCCCATCAGCAATGAACTTGGACTTCTCATACTCTGTGCAAAATGACTTACCATGGTGCATCTGTAATCAAAGAACAATTCTTATAGAGTACCCTTGCAAATAACAAAAGCCTTATTTAAGAAAAAAAACTGTGTAAAATGACGGCTGAACCATTAATCTATACTTTAATTAATATTTGAGATAATTATTACTTCATCAATTAAGAAATCAAGCATTATAGTATATTTTAAATCATTAGATTAGTATTGGTATATAATGGTCTTCTCTACAAACATTTGACAATAGAACAATTCACAGTTTTTATTGGAAAATCTCCAATCATTTGTAAAATGTTATACAAAATTGCATCATGTTGCTGCAATCTCAATCTTTGTCATAAAGGAGCTTCATTTTTCTTCGGGTTTCAGTAATGCGGGAAAAAAAAATAAATCAGTGCGTAAGACTTTAAATTACCTGTTTCTCATCAGCAACTGATCCACCATCTGTGGGACCAATTGCAAAAAAGGAAGATGTATATATTAGCTTCTTCATTGTCTGAGTCTTTGCAAATGCATTTAATACATTCTCAAGGCCTCTTACATTAACCTAACAAAAAAGCATTGAATTGTAATCAAGCAACAAAACAATGCCAAAAAACCATCTCTTTACCCCCATTTGTTCAGAAAATCGGTCAACTGGACCACTAAACTAAAACATTATAGAACAAAATCTCACAGTGTAAAATCTAGAGGGATCAGGGAGCCAAGCTTCGACAAGCGCGGCTACATGAAACAGCGCCTCACACCCGTCACACGCTTTCACAAGCGATTCAAGATCCGTAATATCGCCATATACCAGCTCCAATCCATGCGGCAGCTCAGCTCCGCCAGCTGTCGGGCGGAGAGAGCTGAGGTCGCTGCTTCGTCGCACCAAGGCGCGCACGGAGTACCCCTCGGCCAAGAGCGCCAAGCACAGCCTCCCGCCGAGGAATCCCGTCGCTCCTGTCAGTAGTACTTTCATCGCTGGTTGGTGTGCCGTTGGGGTATACTTTTCTGGAGATGCGAACTAATTACCAATCATGAAGTGATACTTTGGAGTTGACCGGATTAACTAAGTGGCTCCGACTCCGAAAGAATAAGAACTAAGAAGGCATGTGTTGACTTCTATGAAATATGGGCCTCGATTCCTTACTTCTGGGACCGTTAGGCCCAAAATTTGTTTTATATGTTAGACCCTGGTCAAGAGGAAGAGCCCAAGAGGCATCGAATCGTCTGGACTCTGGATTGATAGGACGGTGTAGAGAGTTCTGCAAGTTGGGAACCGAATAGTATGGACTATGGACGAACAGATCAAGATCTGACTACTAACGAATTTAATGTACTGAAACGAATTAGATCTGTACCTTTAAGCATTCTTTCGCCCATGAGTACAGTGTGGAGCAGTGGAGGTCACAACTATTTTTAATGCGAGTGGAATGGGCATAAAAAAAATATATGATCCTACGGGGTAATAGTGTTTTAAATACTTTATTATGCTCGGTTCAATTAATGGATATAAAATGGAAACCATACCTCCAGCTAAGATAGTCGATTTTAAATATATATATCGCTGTTTTGCACAGTCGGAGTCAGAAATTTTTAGATAAAGTTCACGTACCTATCATTATTGATATTAATATAATGACTATGTGAAATAATTAAATAGGAATTATGGAGCCTAATGGAGGTCAACAGTGAAATAGATTTTGTACTTCTATGGAGTTCAAATATGATTTTTTAAGAGATTTTTAATTTATTCATTTAGAAATTTAAAATTTCAGATATTTTATTAGAAATTGAATTTACTTTTACATCATTATAAATTAATAAAAATTTATTTTATTCCATCAGATAATTAAAAATTAATTTATGACACTTACAAAATAAAATATATTATACCACTACAAAATAACAATAATTGAAAAATTAAAAAAATGACAAAATTTGGAGTGACAATTTTGAAATTAACTATGTTTTTAAAAATAGTGGCATAAAACTCATTTGTGCATGGAGATATTATAGCAATGACTGTAAAGCCCCTTGGAAAGAAATCATTATTGCTAAGTACAAAGGCACTGGTTTCTCTAGTTTTTGGAACATTGTCAATAAAATTTCTCAAGTTTTTAGACTTGGAAGCTCCAGAATTGTGGGAAATGGTGAATCAATTTCTTTTTGGCATGATATTTGGCATGTTAATGAAACCATGGCAAGTAGGTTTCCTCATCTCTTTAAAAAAGTTAAAAAAGATCACCATACTTTAGCACAAATCTGGAACAATGGCAAGATTAATCTTAAGCTTAAAAGAGGGGCTAGCTTACTTCTCAGAACCGAGAAGGCGGAATTATTAAGCATTCTTTCCAATTATACCCTCACCCCACAACAAGACAATGTCTGTTGTCATTGGGAGAAAAATGGTTGTTATACTGTTAGCTCAGTTTATTCATTTCTCAACCATGGAGGAGTAACTTTAGATCATAAACATTCTGTTTGGGATATGAAAGTTCCTCTTAAAGTCAAACTTTTTGTTTGGTTAGCTATCAACAACAAGGTACTTACCAAAGATAATCTCTTACATAGAGGATGGCAGGGTTCTAATACTTGTAGTTTTCGTAATAATTTGGAATCTGTGGATCATCTCTTTGTGCATTGTGACATAGCTAACAGATTTTGGAATTTAGTCACTATCCATCATGTTAATGGCCATGATTTAAAACTTGACTCTTTGCAAACTTTGTGGCAGTCAATTTCTAATATTAACAATGGGGGCGTTTGTTTCCGCCTTAACAGGGTGCGTAACTATTTAAGCACCCTTTAAGCAGCCAAACAGATGAAGCGTAAGGATACATAGCGGTACATAAGTTATTACACCTCCTACCTTGCTTTAACTTGCGCATCCCATTTTTTTAATATTTGTTATTACTCTTTCCAACCATACCCTTTATTTCTCAGGAGTCAACAGCTCAACCGTCCCCTCTGGTTGCGTTTAGATGTCTAGATTTTTTGTTATCTCACATGAAAGTCAAAATTCATTTGTTTCACATTCAGGTCAAAGTATAATTAATAATAATATTAATAAGTAACAATAATTATTAAAAAATCATAGTTGATAATAAATATTACTTATTATAATTAATTAAATGATAATAATTAATAATATTTCACAAGTAATAATAATTAATAATAATAATGATTTAATAATAATTATTATTAATTAAAAATAAATAATCAATAATATTTTTTATTATTAAATAATTAATAATATTTACAATATTTAATTAAAAGTAATTATTAATATATCATATAATACAATGATTTATTATTATCATTAATAATTAATAATTAACAATAATTAGTAATTAATAATATTTAATTATTATTAATACATAATAATAATTAGGTCACAACGTGTTATTAATACATAATAATAATTCAAATTTAAGGACATTATAGTCTTTTGACATGAATATATGCATGCATTAAGTTACTCATTCTTACTACATAACTAAACATCTATTACATAACACTACATAAACACTTATGCATCCTTAACTTATGCAACTCCTTACTACACAACCAAGCGCCCCCAATAAGAGTAGAATGTATCTTAAAACTTCACTAGCTGCTTGGATTTGGTCCAGTTAGATTGAACGCAATAAAAGAATTTTCAACCCTTCTATGGGGCCGAATAATTCTTCATGTGTATACAACTTTACACCTTTTCCATCCTTGGACTGGTTACAATACATGTTTGGAGCACCACTTGAGAACCTTAACCACTGGAGTGAGCACGGGTACAGACAATACAGGAAATGAGGAAGCAGATGAAGACTTGCTCGGAGATTAGTCTCTACAGTTTTTCTGTTCTACTGTCTAGCGTTATCTTGTGTTACTTACTAGGTTTTCTCGTGTTTTGTACTTAAATTTGTTTGTTGCGTTTGCCTGGGGTTTGTATTAATCCCTTACTGAACTAGGGGTCTGTTTGGACTCTTGTATTTTCTTTTTGAGCATCAGTAAAGTATGCTAGCACCCTGCTTGGGTCGCTGTTTTTCAAAAAAAAAAAAAAAAAAAAAAAAAAAAACTCATTTGTGCAGTTTTGCGATGACATATATCAAATAAGTTATTTTGTAATGGCATATTTGAAATGGAAGTATTTGAAAGTGGCATAAATTAATTTTTTTTTAAAGTTAATTAAGTTCATATTAAATTCAATTCGGTTGTATGTTGATAGAACCTTTTATCTAAGTAGGCAATCTTTATGTGGATCTAAAGGTTTAAATATTCAAAATAACAATGCCTTGGTGCTTTTATAAAACATCATAATATTTTCATATTATTATAGTAACAATTATAACTTTTCAATTACGAAGTTCAACAATGAAATTACATTATAGGCGTATTTTTTTGGAAGTGAATGTACAATTTTTTTAACAATTATTTATATAACTATATAAAATATATGCAATAATATTTAGCGAAAAAAATAGAAAATGTTGCAGTCTCTATTTAAACCGGTCTCTACGTGAAATACTTATGAGTATATTATGAAATTTGCACCTGTGTTCTTCAAAATTCTCCCTCAAGAATATAAAAACAAATGCAAAAAAGTGTTTCGTTGTATTCATAAATACTAATACGAGGGATTTACTTGCAAACTGATAACTAATTGAGCCGGTTTTTCATTTTACTGTGATTGAAACTTTGAATTGCTGGTATTAAAAGTCAAAACCCACAATATATTTTCTCATCTAATCAATAAGGCAAAAGAACTCTAGAAGAAGCTATGACCATCTTTGCTTATCAACGAAAGTAAATAGTAAAATAGACACCCACTTTATTTCAGCTTGGTAATTAAGCTGTGCTGTAAACATATAATATAAGCAGTGCAGTGGCAAACTGGCAACAATATCCATTAATTCATCTCCCATTGCTCTCATAGCACACATATCACTATATCAGTACTTAATCTTTTTCAAGCTTTTGAGCCAAGCAAGCATCTCAGTGAGGCCTTCGTTCAAGCTTCTAGGGTTGTACCCCAGCTCCCTCCTAGCCTTCTCACATGAATAAGCCCAATGATGTCTCAACGCTCTTACTGCCTGTAATAATAAAATCATACTGTAAAGAAATTCTTTTATTACAACCTTGCAAAAAATAGGAAATGCCCCATTTGCCGGTAAAAGAGCAAAAATTAAGTAAAGCTCAAATTTTATTCTTGTTTTGTAGGGACACTTCTTTGTAAAGTTAAAACAATAACATGGCTCAAAATAAAAACATACAGGATAACTAACGAGCGGAAGGGTCCCGGTAATCCAAGAGAAGAACACCGAAATCCAGCCGTAGATTTCTATCAACCAAAGTGGGATGTGAAAATATGGTTTACTGGTTTTGGTAATTGTAGCTGCCATGTCCAAAATTTGCCCAAAAGAAGCGTTCTCTCCTGTCAAAAGGTATCTTTCACCTAAATCACCCTTGCGTAGTGCTGCAATATGGCCATTTGCCACATCATCTACATGGGCAAATGAACTTATGTCATGCCCGTTTCCTATGTAGCCTGGCATCCTCCAACTAAACATTTCAATCAACTGTAGAAATTAAAGGAAGTTATGGTAGCTTAGCTTCAATATTCATTAATGATTTGCATCTATAAACTAACTTTTGAGGCTTTCCAGAGTTTCAATCAATACGCTGATGGCCAGTAAAAGAAACAATGATTATTTAAAAAAAAAACATTTATTTGATTCAAGAAACGTTAGTATATATAAAAAATATTATTTAAATATTGAATTTTAAAGAGAGAGAAAAAAAAAACATTCGCAAAAAAATGGATTCAACTGAATGATTGGTCATGCAATCATGAGGTATAGTTTGAGAATTGAGATAGCTATTGATGAAGCCTACATGTTTATAATTTATAAAGTTTAAATTTGTTCTCAATTATTTTTCCTTTTTTGATACTTGTTCTATTCATGCATAAGCAACATGTGTACAATTTTTAGTTTTTACTTTGAAATAGAACTGGTGCATAAAGAAGATATACTTACAATACGGGCCAGAAAATTTCCAGCAGTCAAGTTGCCAGGGCCATACATAACACCTGGGTAAACAATCACAATAGGAACTCCACTTTCGGCTGCTTTTAATGCAATCCCATCCGCAATAAACTTGGATTTCTCGTACTCCGTGCAAAATGACTTGGCATGGTGCTTCTACGCTACGCAGTCAAAAAACAATTATAGGGGAGTACCACTGTGAAATCACAAAAGCCTCAATTCTAAGACCTAGCTACTCGGCGTTAACTTACCTATAATATTGATCTATAATATTTTATTTAATATGAGATGATTATTACCTGAATTTAGTCCAGTATTGCAGTATATTTTATATCATTTAATAAGTTAGTAGGAATTTGCTTGAATTTATTCGTATGCAAGGGTCTGCTTTACAAACTTTTGATCATTCGATAAACCACAGTTTTATTGGAAAATCTCTCCAACGGTTTGTAAACCTCGTACAAGATCTTGCTGCTTAGCTAAACCTTTATAAAACATGACAGTTTTATTTTTCTTTGTATTCATGCAAGTGAAAAAATTAAGGAAAGATTATCATTGTGCAACACTTTTGTTTACCTGTTTCTCGTCTGCAATTGATCCATCTGTCGGACCAATTGCAAAAAAGGAAGATGTATATATTAGCTTCTTCATTGTCCCCGTCTTTGCAAATGCTTTTAATACATTCTCAAGGCCGCCTACATTAACCTATCAAGAATGTTGAATTGTAATAAATAACAAAGAAAATCCAATATATTTTCAAGAATAAACTTGAGATTTGAGAATCGGTACTCATACTAGGCTACTAGCACACTACCTTTATATCAGACAGTCAAAATAAAAATAAAAATCAAGCATTTCCCCATTTATTCAGAAAATTGGTCAATAGTTTCTATTCCAGGTTGCATCCGTCGGGTCAAGTGAACCACTGAAATTAACTGAAAGTAACAGAACAAAAACTTACAGTGTAAAACCGGGAGGGATCTGGAAGCCATGGTTCAACCAGTGCAGCGACATGAAACAACGCCTCACACCCATCGCATGCTTTCACAAGTGATTCCAGATCGGTGATATCACCATAGACAACTTCCAGTCCATCTGCCAACTCAGCTCCCCGAGTTGGGTCGCTGCTCTGGACCAATGCTCGTACAGAGTACCCCTCTGCCAATAATGCCAAGGACAGCCTCCCGCCAAGGAACCCTGATGCTCCGGTCAGTAGTACTTTCATGCCTGGTTGGTACTGGATTGTTTTTCTGGAGAAGAGAATTAATCATGAACTGATGCTTTAATTTGGAGTTGGACAAGCGGCTTCCTTTATGAAAGCACGCAAGTGTTGACTATATATATATATGTCTTAACTTGGAGGGGTCAGCAACAAAACGCTTGTAGTTAATAAGAAATTAAAAAATGCTTACCGATAGAGGGTGGTGCAATAAAAGACTGCACCTAATTGATTAAAAATGCTTAGGAGTTAGTTGTGACGAGTCATATTAGTTCTGACTTCCGACGAACATGAGTCATATACTCATATTCATGTCCAAATCATGTAAACTTAAATTCCACTTCATTCGGGGATCGAGTTCTGAGTGCATACGTGAGTGCAGGCAGTTAACAGATTTTGATATAATGTAAACGGGATTTGTTCTTATAAATAGCATTTTAGTTATGATTTCGCCACCAATACAATAAATGTCGATGTGTGTCAGTTATCGGCACATGAAGGTTGATAACTTAATGCTGGCATATGTTAGAAGTATGAAATATATACACGTTGTTTAAACATAATTTGCCAAGTAAGCGATGTGTATCTAAAATATCTTGTTTTTGTCCTCTGATGACCTCTTTTTATATTTTTTTTATCTTTTTTTTTGTTTAATTTGTGCATTCCTATGAGAATTAACTGTTGTCTATGCAGATAGATGTTAGAGTTAATTAATTAAAATTAACATTTGTTCCTACTATATTTGTGCTGGATTAATTACGATTATTTTTCAGTATAGTCATACATATGTACAAGGTTCAAATTTGACAAAAGTAAATTCGTAGTTTTGTACAGTTCATACTTAATAAATAATAGAATAATTTTGCGCATGGTTCGCAGTTAATCAGGTGATGGATGTTGAACAAATTGTTTTGGTCAAGTGGAACTATTCAAATTTAATTTTCCAATTGTTTTGGTCAACTGGAACTATTCAAATTTAATTTTCCAAGAGCGAACCCGGTACAAATATATATCATCAAGCATAAATTAGACAAGGAGCAAACCTAACTGTACATGCTGAGTTACAGGAGTTCTGGCTAAAGAACAGATTGCTGATCTCAGCGACTTACTTGGCTGTTATGTGGAACATTTGGAAAATGCGAAATGCGGTCATCTTCGAAGGCAGGAGGATAATCCTTCAAGAAACAGTCCGCAAGACATTCCAGGATATTAGAGATTGGATAGAAAATTGTTAACGCTTAGGATGGTGGTTGCTTGATGTAATTAGTCTTCTGTACATTCGCCTCTGTACGGCTGGGTTTTATATCCATTTTTTCTTTCATTTCTTTTCCAAGTCATGTAAAAATTCTTTTTCCTTAATGAAATTGTAAGATTGAGACTTTGTCTCCCTACCTTCAAAAAAAAAAAATAAAAATAAAAATATATATGTATAAGATTGTTTTCCTAACTATGAATATTCTAGAACTTAAATTTAATTTTCTTATCTCGAAGCAGCACTCAATAAAGTTAGATTAAAATACAAACCAAATTTGTGCATAGTATGAAATATTTATTAACAAGTGCAAAGATAGTGTGAATTATTTATTGACAAATTGTTCAAGTTGCTATAGAATTGTATCCCAATTCCCTCTAGGCCTTATTACATGATATGCTCACTCAACACTCTCACCGCCTGTGATATAAAAGCATACTAGTTAAAGCTTAAAACACTTCTCATATAACAAAGCATACTCATATAGTGAATTACTTTTGACAAAATTTGCAAAAACATCAGAATATTAATGTACCCTTGCAGAATCAAGTGCCTTCATAATCTGAAAAGATTCTGGTTCAAATCTTTCTATCTCAAATTTACCCTACTTGGTTTAATTTCAGTGTTAACTTAATTGTTAAAGTTAAGTCGAAACAGGTTTTTTATTTTAAATTTTTTTTTTTGAGATTCAGTCGAAACACAGAATTGCTATTGACCATTCATGGTTTTCTCATCCAGCGTCATCCAAACTCAGATTTTCTGCGTGTTGACGTTAGCAAAAAAATTTTGACCAATTTTCGAAAATTTTTTGGTGCTGACGTCATCAAATATGCTCATTTAAGGGTTCAGTTAAATGTTTTAAGGGTTGAATTAAAATGTGTAAGTGTTCAGTTAGATGCAACAATAATTTATTTCACTTTGTATGTTGAATATGATCATTTATTTCTTACTCAGACAATTTGTATATATGTTCAACTTATTGTTGTAAATGTTCATATTGTTATTATAATGTTCGCTATGTTTGTTGTATCTGTTCATTTTGTTTTTTTATTTAACTAGTTTAATTGAACACAAAAACTACGAAATCAAATTTCTGCTGCAACTAACTGAACACATAGATACTTTAAGTTCATCCCTTAATGTATTCAACTGAACACAAAACACTAAAATTTCAAATTATTGGTGCATCTAACTAACACTTATACATTTTAATTCAACCCTTAAAACATTTAACCGAACCCTTAAATCAGCATATTTGATGACGTCAGCACCAAAAAATTTTTGGAAATTGGTCAAAAAATTTTACTGACGTCAGCACGCGGAAAAAATGCTATTTCGGCCTGTCCAGACCTGTTGGATGGCGCTGGATAGGAAAACCTTGGATATCACCCCTGGTCGAAACACGTTAACATTTAACACAGTAATCTTCACTTCTGTATTGACTTCTGTAAAATATGGGCCTCGACTCCTCTGGGACCGTTAGGCCCAAAATTAATTTTATATGTTATACCCTGGTCAAAAGGCAGAGCCCTAGAGGGACTGAATCCTCTTAATCGCATCGAACGGGAAGTCGGGAATCGTGTGAAGTCCTCCTCCAAAGTGGGAACTGAATAGTATGGACTAATTAACAGATGAAGATCTTAGTACTACTTATACGAATTTTAATGTACTGAAAGTCTGAAACGAACTAGATCTGTATGCCATTCTTTCACACATGACTACAGTGGGTCACCACTAATTTAATGCGGGTGTAATGGGCATAGGATCCCTATGTAGTAGTACTAAGTAATAGTGTTTAAAATATCGGATTGTCGATTCAATCATCAATGGACAAAATGGAAAACCATACCTCCGGTTAATATAGTCGATCTCAAATATATATGGCCTGTTGGATTGTTGGAACCACCATCCTCCTATTCCTTCTCAACCCTCTATTATGTAATGAAGTTTAAATTAACTCAATTCGGCTGTATATTGGAGAATCTTGTTTGAGAACGTATCTTGATGTGAATCTAAAGGTTTAAAAGTTCGAAGCAACAATGTCTCTTAGTGTTTTACAAAGCATTCCAATAATTTTCAGATTATTATGTTAAAATATATGAACTTTTAAATTATGGAGTTCAAGAATAAAATTATAGTCACATTTTATGGGGTTAATTATAGAATTTTTTTTAAAGAAAATCATTTATATAACTACGTTAAATATATGCAAAAATATTTCAAAAAATATATATATAGAAAACAGAGCACCTCATAGTCTCTATTTAAATTCTTCTCTATGTGAAAATGCTTATGGGTATATTATGAGATATATATGTGCAATTATTCTTCAAAGAGTTGTTTTTATTTTTTTTTTCTCCACCCACCCAATTCATGCTGGTAGAGGCATAAATATGATACTGATATTTGTAGGGTGCATTAAGAAAGGATTTAAAATTGTATTCATAAATACTAATTTGAGGGACTAACTTGAAAATTGTTAATAACTATGCTGGTTTTTCACTTTGCAGTGATTCATGTATTGCAAGCAATGATTTAAAATGCGGTTTCGCAATTTAGCGGTCAGAGATTGAATCAGTGTTTTATAATTTTATACGTGATAACGGTCGATAAAATAATTGTATTATGTTATATATAATAAATATTTCATAAATGTAAACATATTTAACATGATTTCATAATAAATTTATATTAAATTAAGTTTAAATTGAGATTTCATAATTGATAAAAATATATTTTGCAAAAAAAAAAATTATAAAGATACATTTGACAAAACATGCACCTTAATATATCAGATAAAATTACAGGGTACAAAATTTTTAATTTCTCCCATATATTTGGATCAATTTTTGAGATGAGCATCATTTTGAAAATTTTGACAATTGCATTTGTTTTATGCCAGATAATTTTATTGTGAACCATATTTTTTCTTTAGAAAGATGTGTGATATTTTGCGTTTTTTCTTCAAATACTGAGAACGTTATCATCGGTGATAAAATGCCGCATTATAAAACCTTGACTGCATACAGGTATAACAGGCGCCACACAATATTTCTTCTCAGCTAATCAACAACTCATAAGCCACTAGAACATTAAACTCTAAAGAAGCTATGACCATTATTAATTGTCATCAACGAATATAAATAGATAAAATTGCCAACCACTAAATATATTTCGGATTTATTATCAGTGCTGCAAATAACATGTACACAAGTACAGTGCACTCAATACTTGATCTTTTTCAAGTTTTTGAGCCAAGAAAGCATCTCAGTGAGCCCCTCGTTCAAGCTTCTAGGGTTGTACTCCAACTCCCTCCTAGCCTTCTCACATGAATATGCCCAATGATGTCTCAACGCTCTTACTGCCTGTAATAATAAAATCATAATTATTATTACTGTGAAGAAATTATTTAGTAAGCTTAGAAAAATTGAGAAATTTCCCATGTTCCAATAAAATAGTGAAAAAAGTTTTTTTTTTTTTAAGAAAATAGTTCAATAGAAGACACTCAATTAAATAAAAAGAATAAATAATTAATATTATAGCAACATTGACACGTAACATTATTTTCAGAACGATGAATTTTTTAAGTATGAGATTCAACAATGAAATTATATTTATATATTTTTTTATAGGGTTTTAATATATAACATTTTAAGAGTAAGGCCAAAGTCTAATGCGTTGAACATAGATGTTCTGTCTAATTCGCTCATTCTCAGATTTTGAACCTTAAATGACCGATCTAGACTATTAAAAAAAATCTAGTACAAAACTGAATTTTATATTTTTCTGATTTTTATAAAATATTAATTTAAAAAAATCATGTACCGTTTAAAATAATGATTTTAAAAAAATCTAAAAAAATAGTAAAAAAAATAAAAAATTGATTTTATATTATATTTCAATATGAATATCACACTAAATGATTTTAATTGGTGTTTGAGGTTCAAAATCCGAGAACAAGCACATTAGACAAACCCATCCGTTCAATAGATCGACCTTAATTTAGCCTTATTCTTTTTTTTTTTTTTTTTTTTTATAATTATCCGTCAACATATTGACGGGGAAAAAGAATATGGGCGACATTGCAACCCACCCCCACCCCCCCCCCCCTCCCCTATATATCCACCAATATTGTTTCAAGCCTTATTTTCTTCTTTTTTTTTAAAAAAAAAATGCTATCCATTGGGAATTATGTGTAGGACCCATCGATACTACAATACTTGAACCAGGTCATCGTAACTAGCAGCATTATAAACATATTACAGCATATCAACCAACTTGGCTTGATTTAAGTTCAGTACTTAGAATAAAATGAACTGTAACTTAATTAGTACTTACTAAGTGTGTCAATATTTAACGGAACTAAAAATAAAAAAGGCTCAAACTAAAACATACAGGATAACTAACGAGCGGAAGGGTCCCAGTAATCGAAGAGAAGAACACCGAAATCCAGCCATAGATTTCCATCAACCAAAGCGGGATGTGAAAATATGGTTTACTTGTTTTGGTAATTGCAGCTGCCATGTCAAAAATTTGGACAAAAGAAGCGTTCTCTCCCGTCAAAAGGTATCTTTCACCCAATTTACCCTTGCGTAGTGCTGCAATGTGGCCATTTGCCACATCATCTACATGGGCAAATGAACTTATGTCATGCCCGTTTCCTATGTAGCCTGGCAACCTCCAATTAAACCTTTTAATCAACTGTAAGACTCAAAGAAATTAAGTTATGGTAACTTAGATTCAATATTCATTGATTTGCTTCTATTGAGTAGTTTTTTAGGCTTCCCAGACTCCAGAGTTTACAGTACACTGATGACCAGTAAAGAGATAAATTCAAGAAATGTTATTAGACAAATTATTTTAATATTGCATTTAATTTGAAGAGGAAAACACATTAGCAAGAAAACGGATTTAACTAATGATTTGTCATGTGATCATGATTTGAGATAGAAAGATGCAGCCTGCAGGTCTTATGAAGTTTTGTCCTCAATTATTTTTTCTCTTTGGCAATTTGTTCCATTCGTGCATGAACAACATATATGTACGATGCAAGGTTTTAAAATACGGTTTTTGCGGTATGACAATATATAGTTAATTTAGCGATTCGGTGTTATATCGGTGATATAACGGAGAAAAAACGGTGTGTATAAAAAGACAATTATCCAACTAGTCTATCTTATAATTACTTGAAAATTTAAAATATAAAAAATTAACAAGTCAAAATAGAAAAAATCAAAGTATTAAAAACTAAAAGAATTACGATTTTTGTATGGATTTGTATTCAGCAAAAAGTTTTTTTTTTGTAAGTTACATGACCCATCCGTTTTTATGCTGCTAAATGAAAAAAATTTTAAGTTATATCGCTGATTTTTCGGAAATATAACACAACTGTTATTTCGTACTTGGTTGTTGTAACGTTGATGCGTTTTGCTCCGAAAATCTATTATTTCAGTCATAACGGTGTTATTTCGGTGAAATTAAAAACTTGGTACGATGTCTTTACTATGAAATAGAACCGGTGAATAAAGACGATATACTTACAGTACGAGCCAGAACATTCCCAGCAGTCAAGTTGCCAGGGCCATACATAACACCTGGGTAAACAATCACAATAGGAACTCCACTTTCGGCTGCTTTTAGTGCAATCCCATCTGCAATGAACTTGGATTTCTCATACTCCGTGCAAAATGACGTGCCATGGTGCATCTACGCAGTCAAAGAACAATTTTAGGGGAGTACCACTGTGAAATCACTAAAGTCTACATGGCGTTAACTTTTGTGGAAACCATTAATATCTATAATATTCTATTTAATATTTGAGATGTAATTATTACTTGAACTTAGCCCAGTATTGCAGAATTTCAATATCATTTGATAAGTTACTAGGAATTTGCTTGAATTAATTTATTGGTATTGCAGTATATATATTTAATTATTACTTCCACAGTTTAATTTATTGGAAAATTTCTCAGTGGATTGTGTAGACCTTGCACAAGAATTTGCTGCTAGCTCAAAACTTTGGCAAATGACAGTTTTTTTATTTATTTGTATTTTGAATACAAGTGAAAAAAAAATTAAGAAAAGATAATCAGTGTGTAACACTTGTTTACCTCACTAGATAGCCGCTATCTGGTATGTCTAAAAAAACATTTTTGTGTTTACCTGCTTCTCGTCTGCAATTGATCCATCTGTCGGACCAATTGCAAAATAGGAAGATGTATATATTAGCTTCTTCATTGTCCCTGTCTTTGCAAATGCTTTTAATACATTCTCAAGGCCGCCTACGTTAACCTAACAAGATGGTTGAATTGTAACAAATAATAACAAAGGAAATAAATATATCTTCATGGGGTAACTAATCCATGAAAGTATAAATTTGAGAATCGATCGGTAATCCTACTTGCAGTAGAAAGAAAGTCAAAAGAAAAGTAAAATCACGCATTTCAGAAAATTGGTCAACTGTTACTATTTCAGGTAATTGCATTCCTTGGGTCAACTTAACTTCTGAAATTTAATGAAAGTAATAGAACAAAAACTCACAGTGTAAAACCGGGAGGGATCTGGCAGCCATGATTCAACCAGTGCGGCGACATGAAACAGAGCCTCACACCCTTCGCATGCTTTCACAAGCGATTCCAGATCTGTGATATCGCCATAGACAACTTCCAGTCCATCTGCCAGCTCAGCTCCCCGAGTTGGGTCGCTTGTCCAAACCAATGCGCGCACAGAGTACCCCTCCGCCAGTAATGCCAAGGACAGCCTCCCCCCTAGGAACCCTGATGCTCCGGTCAGTAGTACTTTCATGCCTGGTTGGTATGCTGGATTGCTTTTCTGGAGAAGATAATTAATTAACCATAACCTGATGCTTTGGAGGAGTTGGACAAGTCACTAGTGGCTCCCTTTAAGTTTAAGAAGGCATGCTATATGCAAGTGTTGACTGTGTGTGTGGGAGTCTTATAGTGTTGTGAACTTGTGATTAATAAGAAATTAAAATTTACGCATACTGGCATACAGGGTGGTGCAATAAATTAGACTGTACCTAATTGATTAAAAATGCTCAGGGAGTAAGTTGTGACGAGTCATATTAGACTATTAGTTATGAGGAAGATGAGTCATTTTCATGTCCAATCTAAATCATGTAAACTTCAGTTTGGGGAGTTTTGAGTGCGCACGTGAGTGCAGTTACAGTCTTACAGAATTTAATATATATATAAATATAAATGAAAACGAGCGTTTTTTTCTAAATAATTAAATATATAAGAGAAATGCTAGTTTCCAATATATTGTCTCATCCGTCCAATACGATCATTTTCACATTTTTAAATTTCAAACGACCGATCCGAACCATTCAATATGTTCTTCATATTGAAAACTTATAAGAAATCAATTTTTACATTTTTTTGAATTCTCTTATTTATTTTTTGGTATTTTAGAAAATTCATGATATAAAAGTTCTGGATCATCCAATAACAATGATTTTCTAAAATATCAAAAAATAGTAAAAAAAATTAAAAAATTAAAAAAATTGGTTTCTTATAAGTTTTCAATACGGACAACATATTAAATGGTTTGGATCGGTCGTTTGAAAATTAAAAATGTGAAAACGATCGTATTGGACAGACTCCATCCGTCCAATATATTGGACTCTAGCATTTCTCAATATATAAATATTATTTTAGTTATGATTTCGCGCGCCACCAATTCAATGTCAATACGTGTCCATTATTACACAGGAAGTTACTTTGATAATTTATTGCTGGCATATGTTAGAAGTATATATGAAATATATACATCTTGTTGAAGCATTAATTATTTGCTAAGTAAGAGATATAAAGTATCTCAATTATCCAGCGTTTTTAATACCCTACCGGGTACCGGATTTTTCCGGTAAAATCGAGTATCGGATCCAGATCCGGTAGAAAACTGCACTAATATCCGTCTTATATTGAACCGGGACAAACCGGCAACAAACCCGATAAACCGGATTATTTGAGTGTTGAACTGGCCGGTTTAATTTGTCAGGTGGGAAGCAAGTATGAATCAATTGCTCTAGCCACTGGGCCAAGCGCCGTTAGTTGTCATTTGATCTTGTTAAATACATATAATATATTATAACCACTACTAACCGGTATTCACCGGCACAAACCGGTAGAACCGGTAAAAACCGTATACCGCCACCCTCGCCGATATGATGGCCGGTAGGGTATTAAAAACATTGCAATTATCTTGTTTTTGTACTCTGATGACCGCATCTACCTTTTTCTTATTCATCTATTCCTATGAGAATTAGTTGATTTCTATCCAAATAAATGTTCGAGTTTATTAAAATTAACATTTATTCCTACTATATTAGTGTTACATTAATAATTATATATGATTCTTTTTCTGTATGTTTGTACTTGCACCAGGTTCAAAAGTGAACTTGTACAGTTCATACATAATATAATATATTTGTGCATGATTCGCATTTGGTTCAAGTGATGAAACTATTCAAATTTATTTTTCCAATAGTGAACCCGGTACAAATATATATAATCAAGTATAATTATGTGTAAAATTGTTTTGCTAACTTCATGTGCATATTCTAGAGCTTAATTTAATTTCCATATCTTGACGTAGCCCTCAGTTATATTAGATTTAAATGCAAACCAAATTTTTGCATATATAGTACGGAATATTTATTAACAAGTGAAAAAAAAAATTTGAATTCTTTACTGACAATTTGTTCAAGTTTCTAGAATTGTATCTCAATTCCCTCTAGGCCTTAGTAAGCGGAATATGTTTTGTAGATATGAGTTGGGGAAAAAAAAATCACATTTAATTCTTACAAAAAATAACTGATGAGTGGAGGGTTCCGGAGAAGAAAACCTTTATCCAACCGTATGCATGCTTCTGTAAACCAAAAGTGTAATTATGTCAAAGTATGGTTTACTTGTTTTTGGTTATTGAGAGCATTCTCTGATTCTCTCTAGTCAACATCTATCTTTTGCATAATTTACCCTCAAGCAATGATGCAATATGACCTTTTGCAACATCATCATCATGGCACAAAATGAATTTGTCATGACCATTTCCTAAATTAACATGGCACATTGCACAAAATTAATATGTACTTAGCCCGGTATACTTCCAATTGCATCCTTCACTAAACTTTAAAAATAAATAAATAAATAAAACAAATGATAATGAAATTAAAGGGGAAAAGAAGATAGGGTAATTTTTTTTGGTTGCCCGGTAACTTTCATTCGAATAAATTGGGAAAAGTAACAAATTACTAAAATAAGAAACAATGAACTTAAAGTAAGAAAGAAGTTATGGTAGCTCGTTTGATAAATATAATAATCTACCTATCTTTATCGTTTCATATATAAAAATATTTATAGCTACTGTGTTATATCATGATGTTAAACCTTTTTGTCCATGATAAACTTATTCGTTAATCAGATATATTTCATAATGATAAATGATGAATATATATAATTTAACCAATTCAATGTACATATTAAAAATCTTAAAGCAAACAATTTGTTTATATTTCTTATACAAACTAATAATTAAACATTTCCAAATATAATAACATCAAAACAATGCGAAAAAAATTAAAAAAAATTATAAAATCTGATTTTCTATAAAATTTAAAAACATAGATCGAATTGGTTAAGTTAGATTTTGCATTATAAATAAACTCTCGAGACACAAAAGGATCTGTACGTTGCATTATACATAGGGATGAAAACGGATCGGATACGGAGCGGATGTTGGTCTTCCCATATCCGCATCCATATTTTTTTCGGTACGAATACGAATACGGATGCGTTCGGATACGAATACGGTTCGGATATTAAGCGGACACGGATACGGTTCGGATATTATCGGATACGGAGTCGAATACGAATATATTTTGTCGGTTACGGATTGCATTTTAATCTTTTTTATTTATTTACAATAGCAGTTAATGAAAATATAATGATATTCAATATACATATGTTAGTACGAATATGTATATCATCATGATTAGAGAAAAAAATTAATTTTAGTGTTGTTATCATATATAATTGTCTCAATAATAGAAAATAAAAATAATTTTATGTTACTAGTCCAATGAAAATATTATTTTAATAGAATTTATCTAATAAAAGTTAAGTATTATCTAATATATAGAAGTAATTATATTAATCATCTTATGCCATTAAAATACGGATAAACGGATTAATATCTATCGGATACGGATAATATCCATATTTTTTTGTCGAATACGGATACGGATCGGATAATGTCAAAACCATATCCGCATCCATATTTTTACGGCGGATACGGATACGAATGCGGATATGTTCGGATACGGATACGGTTCGGATATTACGCACATTTTTCGGATTTGGATATGGATCGGAGCGGATAATATCCGGTTCATTTTCATCCCTAATTATACATATATATTGGTAGCCCGGTAACTTCCAATTGAATAAACCGGGAAAAATAACAACTATTTAAGTAAAAAAATAAAAATAAAGTTATGGTAGATTGTTTGAATATTTAATCCTTTTTTCCCTTTGCTTCATACTTTTTTTTGGGTAGCTGGTAACTTCCAATTGAATAAACCACAGAAAACAACAACCAAATATTATTGAAAAAATAATGAATTTAAAAGAAAAAAAAACAAAGTCATTATTACATCCAATCAGACGGACGAATCATTCGCTGAGCATAGTAAGTCCATCATTTTCCTCTATCAAAAAAAGATGTCAGCGATATGTACATTGAAATCTAGTTGATTAATATAGAGCTGGACCAACCAATAAAGATCACACGAGGAGTTATTTGAACCAGTCAACTAGCAATCAATTTGCTATATATTATTGACACGAGTTTCCGACTTCCTTTGTAGTAATGACTCAACCAATTTTTGGTCTCCGCTTTCGCTTCTAGCAAGATAAGATCCAAATAAAATATATTTTTTTTTAAAAAAAGATTAATGGTTTCTTTTTAAAGCTGTTATGAGTATACAGCTTTGAAACATGAGGAATCAATGGAATAACAGATGCCATTTTCTCATGTAACACAACACGTGCTCTTGATTGGTTGAGCGATATATATAGTCCCAAGTTCATTTGCTATGATCATGTAATGACAAATGGGAAAATATTGGGCTCTTCTTGTGATGTTTAATTTTTCAATTTTCTGTTATTTTGAATTCGTATAATCATTTCTAAAATTCCTTTGATTTGGTTAATAATATATTGGTTGGCTTCTTTATAAAAATAAAAGGAAGTGAACTTGTTACACTAATGAAAAAAATAAGTTAACAAATTTTACTAATCTAAAACAAAAAAAATATCGAACTATTCCAACATTGACTTTCTGATCCTTCGCAAAACGACACCCAAGAAATAGAGAAAAAAGATTTATACTAATTGAAAACAAGAATTTAATAAATGCAAAAATGACTAGCTAATTCTTACAAGCAACTATGCCAAATTATTGCATCGAAACAAGAGACCCTTCTATGCCAATCAATATGGAAAATGTGATGGATGACTTATACAGTTATACCAACCTTTCTTCTTCTCATTTCATTCTTAACTATGGGAAAAATAGGTCTGTGCGTTGTTTTTTTTAAAAGCTTTTTTAATATTCTTTTCACTTCGCAGCCACTGTTGAATATTTTGAAAAAAAATATATATGATACACATTTTTAGACTCCGTCAACAGATTTATTTATTTTAAGTCATAATCCTGTGGGAAACGAAGGAGTAATAAACAAAACTAATCCAAGGACGGTTATTCACTTCAGAACAGTAGGAAAAAAAAAAAAGTAAGTTCGAAATAGAACGTAATTACGTAAGTATGACATTTAGTTAGTATGGGCTGAACCATTAAAAAAATTTAGTATGGGCTGAAAGCCCAAAATCTGAAATTTGCATTTTTAGGCCTTTTGTTTCTAGGTCGGTCGGTCAAAGGAACCGAAACAGTTCGGTCAACAAGGGTTTGAGTCAGATCGTGCGGTCAGGAGAACAAAATAAAAAGATCGTGCGGTTAGTCGCGGTGGATGGTTCCTTCTGTACATTTCTCCTCGATTGGACGGTGGATGATTCCCTTTTGAGAAGAGACTTGGGCATGGGTCCCGCCATTACAAAATTCATGTACCTTTTCTCAGAGGAGCTCCAACGGTCGTCTCCACCATAACCAATGCACTTTTGTATCCCACTCTTTTTCTATCTTCTTAGAAACTGACTTTCAAACTTCAATTTTTCTCTTTCACTTTCTCTTCCCAATAAACACGCGCAGAATCCTTCATCAATCAATGGCGAAGAAAAGAACAGTCTCATATGAGGAAGCGCGACAGAGAAATATCGAAGAGAACAAGAAGAAAATTGAGGCTCTAAACCTTCAACACCTCTCATTTGCAATTCAGAAGCCTCATGCCCCCAAAACTCCACCTTTGGTCACTACTCTCCCTTTCACTTGTCTATTTTAATTTTATTTGTGTATTATACCTTTATTTCCCGTTTCTGTTTTGGAATTTTAATATCGTTCCTTAAATTTATTTTTAAAGTGGTCGCATGTCTCTCAGGAAATGAGAAAAATGAGTTGAACATTATTTCTCTAGTTTATTTTACATGTATCTGAGGGCTTATTTGGGATTTTTTTTGAAGAAATTGGACTGGGAGAGGCATCAGGAGATATTTTATATTAATTTTTCTTAAACTAGGGACATACATTACATATTGAGATTTATTAAATTGGGACATGCATTACCTAGATATTATGTCTGGTTATTTGTAGAGGTTAATTTATATATGTGTAATATGAATATTTGGCCTCGTTTTAGATTAAGCATAGGAGGCCTAAAGTTGATGTGACAGTGACACCAACAAGGAGATCCCCCCGGCTTTCTAGCTTACCAGAGGCCAGTCATCAAGTATGCATATCCCTTGTTTTTATAAATTATTTCTTCTGTTCCATGCAAATTCTTGGTTTGATAATCTCAAATAACATTGCACTTAGTTCTTGAGTTTTTTGGCATTATTTTACCCCATAATTGATTATATCATTAGGTACTTTCTAGTACCACTTCACCAATTTGTAGTCCTGAGGAAGCTGAGAAAGGTTTTAGGAGTGCCTTGTAAAAGATTTTCTCTGATTTAAGTGTGCTCTGGTGTATTAAGTTCTGAGCAAATCTGGACTAGTTATCCCCTTATGAACCATTAAATTGGCATAGACTGGAAATTGCCAAGCAAATAATAATAAACAACTCTTCATCCCTTCTTGGCAATCTCAGTGACAGAGATTTTTGATATCCAAGTGGCATTTAACTATTGAATCCTCAAATGAATGTCGCTAAGCTGCTTTCTCGTTGTTAAGGAACCGGAGACTTTTAGTGAAATAGTTGTAGGAATCTTAGAAGTATTTTGGAATATGAACTGTAGACATCTTGAATGACTATCAATTAAACTTACAAAGGTTTTACTTCACAGAGAAAAATTCAGTTTGAACAGGTTTCTGACGAGGTTATGGATATCCCAAGAAGGTACCAGAATACATTTTCAATCTGAACTTAATGATTTAATGACTAATCTCTATGTATAGGAGTAGATAACATCTTTTGTTCTTATACGTTTCAGGACTATACAAGTAAGTTCAGATAGGTCATATCTAATCAACCGGCCTAATATTTCCTGTGAAGCAAGAGAATGTGCTCTGAGGAAAGCCGAAGAGATCGAGTCACAGCTGGATCCCATATTTCCCTGCTTTGTCAGATCAATGCTTCATTCTCATGTGACAAAAGGCTTTTGGTTTGTATGTATTCATAAATTCAAGTTTGAATTTGAATTTGAACTGGCAGTATTTATTAATCATGATAAATAGTCAACATGATACAGAAAGTTATAGATTTTTGCATTAAATTGAAATCTAGGAATCCATCTATGCTATGTGAAACGTATAATTACCTGTCTTTTTTTCTTTCTCTTCTTTCTTTCTTTCTTTCTTTCTTTTTATTTTTAACTTAGAAGCATATATGATTGCAATTGAGCTTAATCAACTATAAATTATTCTTCAGGGCATTCCCAAGCATTTCTGCACAAGTTATCTCCCCAAAAATGATTGCACAGTGACTCTGGTTGATGAAAATGGAGATGAATTTGATATGAAGTACTTCGCAGATAGAACTGCTTTTAGTGGTGGATGGCAGGGATTTGCCGTGGCACACAAATTAATTGATGGTGATGCATGTGTTTTTCAGCTGATCAAGCCCACCACTATGAAGGTGAATATTTTTGTGACAAATGACTAGAAAGTTAATACACTGATAATCATATATATTTTTTTTTGGGAGACTGCGGCAATAAGTAATATTGATATATTCTTTATAGTTTGAAATTCTTTTTTGTATAAATTGTAACTAAATTGTAATTAAGCTTAATCAATGATTTTTCAAACCACTCAATAATTGGTCTATTAATTTTGAAATCGCAGAAAATCTATCAGATTTTTCTATCTGATTTTATAGAAAACTTGTATGTAATTTGCTAGCCATTTGATCAGCTATCAAATAAGTTTTATGTCAATATAAAACTACTCCTTTTTGTAGTTCTTACATCTAAGAAAATGGAGTGTATTTTTCAAAGAAAAGGGGGGCCTGAAGTTTTTTTCCAATTTCTTTGTGATGTCTTGCTTTCTTTTTTACAGAAAATTGGAGGGCTTGTAATTCTTTCTCATTGTTTTTTTTTTTTCTTTAATGTCAGGTTTATATCATAAGAGCCATTGACAATGGCGGTAATTGAAATAGAATTGCTTTTAAGTTTTAACTGCGGTGCAAGAGGAATTGACGTTTGGTACTTCTGTCGTTGGGTTTCTTCATAGTAGCATAACGAGTTAGGCATATATGATTTGTGATTTTTGGATATTAGGTGCCAAATTCAAACTCAATTTATACTAAGCAGTGCAAAGAGCATGGCTCTGGAGCTATCATTACACATTCTAGACATATTAACATATCATACATAAATGCAACAACATCATGTAAGACGCACATTAGATCATTTCTCTTTCACAGAGAAATCATACTCTTAATTCTGGTTAGTAGAAAAAAAAAAAGAAATCAAATATGGTCTCCTGGTCTGAGGTTTTCTCTATGGCTCCAAATTATTTCCACTTGTTCTGAAAATACAAATAATTTATGTCATCAAGTTTTCAATTGAGAATTTATTTTCAGATTTACTAATTTGGTTGAGAATAATTGCTTACTGCATGTTAAGCCCGAACTTGTTTTTTAAGTTGTCTGGAATCTTTCCTGAAAGCTTATTGTTTTGTAGGAATCTGTTTTTATTTTTAAAAAAGGTCGATCAGTAAATGACAATGTAGAAAGAACAATTAATTTTCATTGGTGCAGCTGGTAATAAGAAAGATCTTCTTCTGTATCTGTCATGGATTATAACAAATTTCTTTAGAAATGTTATAACTTTCCATAGTAAAAGTACTTACAACTCCTTCAGATTTTCTAGACCACCAAGAGATGAAGGGATAGATCCACTGAATTGGTTATTATCCAAGTGCCTTTAAATAAAGAACAAAAAGTTAATTACTTGTTATTCAACGTCATGGTCATTATGATCGTTAATTTTGTTGACTTGTTATTATGTTCTCAAATTGTACTACAATGAAACTTGAGAGAGATGGTAATTAGAAATGCATGATTTAAGAACATACAGTGTCACCAAATTCTTTAGATTGCTCATGTCTGGGATAGGACCGGAGAGGTTGTTCCCACTTAGCTGACTAACATAAATTAACAAATAAAGTTACAGTCAAACAAATATCTAAAATTAATATTCTTATTTAAATATATTCAAATTTTCATACATGTTTTGGAGAGCTGTCATGTTGGCAATTTCACTCGGTAAAAATCCCGAAAGGCCAGCATTTGTTAAATTCCTGCAAGAAATAATCAACACAATTTTTCATAACAAGTCCACCTGGATATAGGATTTAAAGAAAAATTGAACTTGATATGCAATCTGAACTTACAATGACTCAACTCGATTATCATGCGTAGAACAAACCACACCTGTCCATGAATTACCATGTGGCGAGCACGGGTCCCCATTCCAGTCTGATGGTGGGTTCGTCAGGCTTCTTGCTAAATCCTCCATTGCTATCACTGCAAAAACAAAATCCTAAACCGATTTCATCAAACAAAACAACAATTCATGTCCTAAAATTATGTGCAGCAAAAAACAAAAAAATATATATATATATATGCAGGAGATCAACTACCATCTCTAGTGGTTGTTTTTGGGCCAAGTGGAACGATCTGAAGGATCTCCCCAGCATTGATCATCGGTCCCACAGAAGCATTTTCATCTGGGTTCAGTGTAATTTGGGTGTTTCCGGACAGCTGAAGCTGAGTTGCATAAATCATCACACCCTCAGTGGAGACATTTAATCCCTTGAAGAACTCCATGCCATTTATGGATACGTCCAAGATGCGCCAGCTCCATGGGCTTGGTGTGCGGTTATCTTGAAAGTAGAGAGCAACATAATAGGTTCCATTCTGAAGGGATGCCGGTGGCCATTGAATAGTCAATTGTTTTCCTCGACTGGTTGTAATAGCACTGCTCAATGCTACTGCTGGTGGATAGTTCCAGAAATTGCTTGATGATATGCGGGCATGGCAGTCAGCTGTAGGGTTTCCGTCTGTGAAAGGAGCCCAATATCGGTTGTATGGATCATCTGGATAGCTGCTTTAGTTTAAATTTAAATAGTTTTATCGAATCCTTTAAGTAGGTTGCTGTTTCTGGCTAATGTGGTATTAAAACTCTAGTTGTACTGAATAAACTCAATAGAAATATAGTATTCTGGGATGGATAAAGTTGAAAAAGAACAAAAAATCCATTGAGGACAATATGAAGAATAATCAATTTAGTGCAATACTAAACCAAAGTGATAAGCGAGCTAATCTCGGTACCTGATGATTGAACCATTTTGACCAAATCCATTGCGAGCAACTGTAGTCAGTGCATAGGACATGAAATTAGTTGAATTATACATGGAATCATCCAAATTCACCAATTCAAGAGCGGAGATAAATGGGCTTGAAACAGTAGCTTTATTCCTTGCCAGGCAAACACTAAGTGTCTTTGAATGTGCTGCCACTATAATCTCGTAGTAGGTCGACAAATCCTTTGAAAAATTCTCGGTTGTGTTAACCATACTCCATCTGGTGCCTTCGATTATTTGATCAAACACTGGTGGTTCTGTACCACCATCAAACCGACCATAATAGTATGTGGTACGGATCAAGTACTTGCCTCCTTTGATAACTGGGATAGAGTAACAATATTTCCTGGCTGAGGTGTCAGGGAAGTACCTCACCGAAGAGAGTATTGGAATAAGGCCGGTACTGTTGATGCTAGAGATGTTCCCTGTCTTGATGAACCCTTCATCTCGAATCCATTTGATATCTCCTAATGTTTCATCCTCTGTTGATCCACAATTGATGTAATAACCTATCCACCAAAGTGATAACTGTATCAAATTGTGTGATAATATTAAGTAGAAAAAAGGGGGCGAAATATGTTAGGGATACCAAAGATCACTTGCAATAATCAAAATTTTTTTCGTGGAAAAAGTTCATGAAGAAAGGATATGGTACCTCTAGGAAGAGGAAGTGCCGTGGACAGAGAGCTAAAGGAAGTGGACAGAAGCCATAGGAGAAGGGAAAATGGAAGAAGCGGCATTTTCATGGACCAAAATTTAGGGGGTAAAAAAAAAAAAGACCAAAGAGAAACGATGTTTGCTGTTCTCTATGGTTTTACCTTCCTTTGCACAGAGGCTCCCCTGGCAAATTGACACTGTTGGTTATTGTATGCTTAAAAATAGCATGTGAGAAAACGGTCAAAAGTTGTTGCAGACTTTTCTTTTTTGAAGGCACCGTGCAAAATTAATTTGTTACAAGCTTACAACCTGGATTGGTTTATAACCATTTACTCCTCCACATATCATTAACTGTTTAGAAATGCCAAACTAGCTAATTATTTGTCCCTTCGAAATATTTTTTTATAATCAACTTTTAGTGACATTAGTTCAAATATTATAATGTGGGAATCACTTCAATCTGATCTAGAAATTAAATTATTTGTCAAATGAAAAAGTTTCATGGCAATGCTTATGTATATTTTTAAGGAACAGTCATGCGTAACAAAATAAAGACAGATATGTTATTGTTATGTTGAAAGAAAGAGTTGATAAAAATACATATGATTCCACAATTTTCCACGATTCGAGGGAGCATGGAGCTCATGAATCATGAATTCATGATGCTTCCATCTCTTACGGAAAATTTTCGGTTCTTATAAGAGTGAACAGATTAGCCCAAAGAAATAAAGCCCAAAAAACTTGATAATGTTCCTATATTGTCTACAGGCAGCCTAATGGTCCATGAGGTAATTTAGGACGCTCCACTACATGGGCTTAGGGTGTTAAGGAGTAAAATCAAACTTTAAAAATCGGATACGGCCTTTTGAAACAACATATCGTAGACATGATTCATTTACCTAGATTTACATATCGCATATATCTACGAAAAGTGATATTTAATGTTTGTTTTATAACTTATCAAGTGATATGAAACTTGATATTTGCTGGTCTCAAATTAATTATCGTTGATATATCATTAAACAATATTCAAATTGCATAAAACCTTGATTATTAAACTATTTATGTGTCCAATAAATGGCTAGATTGTTGTTGTGCGATCATTTTCTTGTTTATTGTTAAGCAGATAATAGACTAGTGATATATCATTTTCTTGTTTATTATTAAGCAGATATTTAATGTTTGTTTTATAACTTATCAAGTGATATTAGCCTCTATCTAGTTTATCCCAAAAAAAAAAAAAAAAAAAAAAAAAAAAAACTTATCAAGTGATACGAAACTTGATATTTGATGGTCTCAAATTAATTATCGTTGATATATCATTAAACAATAAACAATATTCAAATTGAATAAAACCTTGATTATTAAGCTATTTATGTGTCCAATAAATGGCTAGATTGTTGTTGTGCGATCATTTTCTTGTTTATTGTTAAGCAGATATAGACTAGACACTCTTACCTTCTCTATTAATCTCAATATCGAATATTTAAAAGAGGAAGAATGTTTCGATTGATGGATAAAGACTTTATCGCCAATTCACTAGATAGCCGCTATCTAGTTTGTCTAAAAAGGAAAAAAAAATATCACCAATATTGTTAGGATAAGATCAACCTGGACGAATTACATAAAATTAATTAATTTCACAAAAATAGGATTATGAATTGACCACTGATTTACCGGATTAATTGACATTGGCATTTATATTGCATCAATTTTGTTCTATTAAGTTTTCCCCGCTAAATCCTGACATGTGCGGCTCTTTTTTTAATTTTTTTATTTTTACTTTTTTTGGATTTTTAATACGAGAAAGTAAATTCAGATCTGATAGATATTTTTGGGCAAAAGTTGACTACATATTGTAATAATATTCTCTATCCAAGAAATATACTCAGTTTTTTATGTCGTATATATACATTTAATTCAGTTAATTCGGGCTGTCTGATTGTAGATCAGGGTCATAATTTGGCAACAATAATATATAAGCGTAAATGTTGTTTCAGTACAAATGATCACGCTCATCAAACTACTTAAAAAAAAAAAAGTATTTATCTTTCGGCGACCAACCAAAATAGATCATCTATTGTGAACCTTGGTTCATAGAGCCTTCCGTGAATCATGACCGTTTGATTGGTGATTTTGGAAATTGACAAATCTAAATTTACTAATCCAATCTATATATTGAAACTTCATAGAAAACCAGATTTTACAATTTTTGAAATTTTTTTACTATTTTTTTCGAATTTTTTAAAACTTGCCATTTTTGGACAATAATTCACTAATTATTGTCCAAAAATGGCAAGCTTTAAAAAATTCGAAAAAAATAGTAAAAAAATTTTAAAAATTGTAAAATTTGGTTTGTTATGAGATTTCAATATATATATTGGATTGGTTAATTTAGATTTGTCAAATTGCAAAACCATCGATCAAACGGTAATGGTTCACGGAGATTGGCTAAAATGCTTTTTAAAGCATATAGCATATATGCTTTAAACTTTTGGACTGTTGGATTGGAAAAATGGATGGGTCAGATCAAGAGCGCTAGGCGCTGAGGAGGCGAAAGTCTCTCCGTTTGTTTTAAAAATTTCCGTCACTTCTTCTGTTAATTCGTGCGCTGAACTCGATCCCTCGTAAAGCCCTGGCGCTGAACTCGATCCCTCCATCATTTATTCACATGAGTCTCGATCCGCAACAATGATCTAAATCCTTCTCTGTGGCTGTCTCGTCTCGTGGGAGAAACCCTAGGCGCACAAATCGTCTTCTCGCACCATCTCCCCTTCTACGCTCAAACCCATGGTGAGTATTTTTTTTTTGAGGGTAAAAGGCCCGTAGGCTCCATATGGTGAGTATTGCTTCTTATTTAGAGTAGATTTTCTGATTTGGGCTCTGTACAAATTCAACCTTTATTTCTTAGCTCCATCTCTTTTGAATATTACATACGACTTATCCAGAAGAAGTTCACAACCGGACCCAACCTTTATTTCTTAGCTACATAACTCCATTACCTGTGATTGTAACCTCTGAAATTGTCAGTTCGCATCAAATTATCAAACAGTACCACAGGAGTATTATAATAGTAGAACTTGTCCGCTACTAAAGGTATTACAAGTTTATTAATTTAACATTGTAATCCAATTATAGTTGATATTGACAATTAACTTATTTGTTTCAGTCAAAGAAGGATGATGATGTAGGCAAGAAGAAAGTTACAGGCAAGAAGAAAAACAAAAAGAGATATGATGTAGACAGTACAGATGATGACGACTTGGAAGATGCACAAGAAGAGGAAGATTTGGACAATGCAACTGAAGATGATGATTTGGACAGCTATAATGAATTTTAGATATGTAATGGACAACATTTTGATTTTAAATCACTGGTGCCATATGTAATGGACACCATTTTTTATTGTAATGAATTTTAGATATGATGGTGCCGAATAGGCTGGGTTTAAGGAGTTATGTTTTGAATTTATATCACTGGTGCTATATGTAATGGGTTAAGAAACTATATTTTGGTATAGAATGGTTATTTTAAGTATATGTTTACTTATTTTGTAAGGAGTTAAATCTCTGTCTCTGTGTTTGTTTTAAGTATATGTTTGCTTATTTTAGTAAATGTCGTAAATGTTTGCTTATTTTAGTTCCTTGGTATCACCAGCTTTAGCTTTTAAATGGCTTGATGATTATTTGATTATATATGGTAAAACACAAACACGTATAGGCACATTTAAAACCTTGTTGACAAACATGCATTATCAATTTGAAGCACCCATGTATTCCTTGGTAAAACTAGCAAGCAACTAACACAGATTCATTTCGGATTTAGATATACAATAGTCCTGACACACAAATTCATTTTTTACCACCTCTTGTACCAACAAGTTAATGGTACAGGGTGTATCAATGTATTGGAATAAGTAAATGTTGTACATAAGCAATCTACCATACCTTTGACAAACCCAGTAAATTAAATGCAACAACCATAAATCCAAATATAGATTAGATAACATTAATCCATTACATTACAACTAATAATAGTAGAGGGAAAATACCACAATCGTCATCCATTACAACTAGCTTAGCACTACATTACAGTACAGTCATCATCCTAAATAGCACAATCATATCACTAGCTTAGCACTACATTACAACTAATAACCCTAAAATTAGATTAAATTAATCCATACATAAGTTACTGTTTTTTAAACATCATCATCAGCATCATTAAAACAATAATAGAGCCAAATATTGTTAACTTCCTTTTAATCTCCTTCAACAGCAAGAGGCTTTCATAGGAATTGCACCATCCGGTAAATTCTTTGTTCATAGCTTAGCACCGCATTTCTCGCAACACGGATTCGTTCGTTGATTCCTTGAGCTTTGAGTACTCATTCTACATAGCATGAGAAATCAATATCATTAAAATCAATGAAATAGACATGCCTTTTAAAGAGGAAATGACTTTTTAACCAGATATAAATTAAGTACTTTCAATACTCATTATACACGAAGCCAAACTGCTTCTTTTACCAGCATACAAATAAGTACTTAATATAAATCAAGGACCTAATTCCTTGAAAGCGATTATAGACCAAGGACTATTAACAACATATTTTTAACGAAAAAATCATTAATTAGTTACTGCACAAGTCGTGACTTTACCAGCTTTTAACTTCATTTTTTGGGTTTATGGCTACTATCGACAAGGAAAGTAACCAAAATGAAAAATTAAAGAGAAATTGCTCCTCAGCTTTGTGTGGCATTTCATCAAACAGTTTGATTGCAGTTTCAATTCTCCTCAGCTTTGCATAGAATAACACAAGAGCGTTACCCACAGCATTTTGAGACTCAAATCCAAGTTTAATCACATACCCATGAGCCATCACACCTTCTTCAGTACTCAGTAAAGTGGCAAAGCATTTTAAAATGCAAGTGAAAGTAATGGAGTTGGGCTTGATCCCTAAATTGTGCATATGCTAAGAAAGAGGTACCTGTTACGAAGTATTGGAGTTGGGCTTGACCACAGAACGAGTAGGAGAGACCCTACGAAGTGAGGCCGAGAGACCCGTCGAGAGAGGAGGAGGAGGCGAAAAGTGTGAGGAGGTGCGCCGCCAGCCGCCTAGGTCTTGGCTTCGAGGTCGATCCTTGTGTTTACGGAGGTCGAGAGAAGTCGATCCGTGTTTTAACAAAGAGGAGAGAAGTTAGCGCAGGAATAAACAGAAGGAACGGATGGAAATTTTTAAAACAGACGGAGAGACGGAGCCTCCTCAGCGCCTCAGCGCTCAGAATCTGAGCCATCCGATTCTCAGATCCAATGGTTTAAAAGTTTAGAGCATATATGCTCAATGCTTTAAAAAGCATTTTAGCCAATCTCTATATATATATATATATGGCTAGAATCAATGTTGTCATTTGTAAGGTTCATTGGTAATGTATTTATCAAAATCATCAATGTTTCCTATTTTTTCAAACAGAACATCAAAATGGCCTACATATTGTAAGGGGATCATGTTAATTTCTTCTTCCAATCAATCTTGACACATAAAAACACAATTTGGTACATTAATCATATTTCAGGAACTAATAGTATATCTTCATATGACAACATTGATTCTGAAATCGATGCTTCGGGTTCGACCAAATTCTCTGTTGTTGAGTTGGATTTGGAGACTTTATACACTTTCTCAATCACAGTGGTCTTTAATTGCGAAGAACCTTTATGGACGTTCTAACATTAACCTGCCGCTATCAGTCTGGAACCGTAATGATTCGTTTTTTTTTTTTTGGAAAAGTTGCAATATCTACGGATGTTGTTTCAAGTTTCAACTCAAGCTCAGACCGGAAATGATGCAAATACATTACTACGGTATGACAGATGGGCAGATCATGACCCGGTATTGTTTGGGTTTTGAAAATTCTTGTGATTCAAAAGGTCACACGCACTTTGACTTTAAAATTGGCTTCTGAGAACTGGTTCAGGCATTTCCCTGCTCCTATTACAAGATTACAATCGGCTTTACACTCTGCTGTTACAAACAAGCTACTGACACACGGACAGGATGCGATAATTTGGAAGTGGACTCCTCATGGACAATATACTGCATCTTCTTTGTACAAAATTATGTCCACTGCTGGTTTAGTCAAGTTCCCTTTCATGAAGCTTTGGAAAATTAAGGCTCCTCCAACCATTAAACACTTCCTACTGTTTGTGGCTCATGAAAGAATTCTCACCCATGACCAACTAATTAGAAGGAATATACTGGTAAACTTGACAAATCTTGTCTGCCATTTATGCCAAGTGGAACTCATTGAAAATGCACAACATGTTTTTTTGTGATTGTCCATTTGCAAAGGAAATATGGGCCCTGCTACAACTAACATTCATCGACACAAATACTATTAGTGATACTCTACAAGAAATGTGTTCTCATCTCAGTTTAAACTAGGGCTTCACGACAGTCAAAATAGCCACAGCGCTATGGCCTATGGGGCATTTGGATCGAGCGGAATAACAGGATCTTAAGATAAGTGCAGTCTGTGTGCACGATTGGATAATACAAGAGGCTACTCTATTTTGGAGTTATTGCTAGTTTTATTTAGTATTTTTAGTTTCCTTTTTTGTCTTTTCTCTTTTTGAGTTTGTAATTAACTTGGTAGCCTAGTATCTCTAAAAAAAAAAAAAAACTATTTTAGGATGAATTCAATAAAAATCAAAACATACAATTTTACAACTTTGTTAATTAGATTATTCAAATAAAATTAAATATTATAAAAATCTTGTAAAATCTTAAATATTAAAACACTACTATGATACTTTTAATTAAGATTTAAATAATCCCTATTAAATTAGTTTAAAATCTATACGTAATAATATTGTTATGTACATTTCTAACCATTACAAATCAATTAAATGTATTAGTGACTGATTTTAAAAATTATGCATAACTTCTAAGTTATACAAAATTGCCGTTGATAAAGGTTATGAACATAGAAATGGAATAATGCTAGAATCAAACATATAGGACGCCAAACATAATCTGAAACGTCAACTGTTAAAATTTTAAACTACCAATCCGAACAGCTCAAGATGATCTCTATATTAAAATTTCTTTGAAAACCAAATTTTATATTTTCTCAAATTTTTTAACTATTTTTTGAATTTTCAAAATTGGAGGGTCCATAACTTTTTAGGTTGAGTATATTCTAAAATTCCAAAAAAATTAGTAAAAAAATAAAATATATATATATAAAATGGTCTCCATGAAGATTTTAGTATGGAAAACAATTTGAGCAATTCAGATCAGCTGTTCTTTTCTCAAAATTTGAAATTTCATTATGTTGAACAAGTGTATGTGTCCAACATATTGGAGTATTGGACACTAGCCACCCTAGAAATTTTACATCAGCTAGCTAAACAGATCAGGGATGAGAGAGCCCAAAATCAATAGACTACATAAAAAATAATTAAAAGAAAAATTGGGTATCAAAATTATCGATAGCTTTCTTAGTCTTATTCTGTTTAGCATCGCTTAGTGTTTGCTTCTCTTGTAATCGGCGAATTGTTCGTGAAATTCTAGAGACAGGAAAAACATTCAATAATAAGTGCTAGGAGTTAACATATATAGGTCGCATCAAAAGTTATATAAAAGCAATGCTACCTCGCTTAGCTTCTATCAAGATCCAAGAGCATCAGAAAATATAGACAATGCCACTTTGCTTAGCTTTATTTTAGAGAAGATCTCACTGGCTTTACATAAAGATAAAGATATTTTGTTAATAGAGAGGGAGTTTTGACAAATTTATATAAAAATTTTGAACAATAATTTTAAAATAGATAAGCAATATAACAAATAAAAAAATATATTATTGAATATATGTTATTTGACATAGATACGTTACGAATCAAGTTTCTTAATTATCTTTTGATGATGCATCAATATTTTTTAATTTTACATTATTGAAAATTTATATCAGTTTATGAATAAATACACACAGATCTCACCATTAAAATATATGATATATGCCCCCAAGTAGATCATATCGATAATGTCAAATTTGAAATTTTTTTTATTTAATTGTTGTCGTGGATATCAAAATATATAAATTATTTTGACTAATACTTTTTCTTTGCTAATTTTCGCTTGTTGTTTCTCAGAAATCTAAAAAGGAATGTATTTTATCAACGCATTTGTTATTCTCGCATAAATTAAAGCAAAATTTAATTTGCAAAATCAACAATCAAGATTCAAAGTTTAAACTTTTTAAATTTTAAAAAATAAGTAAAAATATCAGAAATTAAAATATGTTGTGAATTTGTTATCAAAATAATATATGGATATATGGAGGCACCCAATATGTTGTGAATTTTTTTTTTAAAAAAAAAAGCAGAAAAAGTTGGCACTGGACAATAGCTCTCCTGCGCGCATTCCTGTTGCAGCAAGAGACTTGGATTTAAGAAAAGTGGAAAAGAGTTACCAAGAAAAGTTAAAGGCATGAAGAAAATCTGAAATATGGAAATTTCTTTGTCATTAGTTTCTTAATTAAAATAAATCGTTGTTTCTATTAGTTTTAATTAATATAATAATAATAATAATATGAAGGATGAATTTGAAGGAATATGTAATTGCTACTGAGAAATAAGAAACTGATATACAAATTAATAGAAGATACATGAACAATATATTAATCGTTATGGAACAAAGTTTGATTTTGTTAAATTATTCCAGATGATTTACGACCGTCCAAGATCATTCTTTGATCTAGTAATTAAAAATTTCATTTTTATTGAATAAAAATTACGTATTCAACATGTGATTGAAAAATGTTTATAAAAATTTGAGGTGTGTGTTCTGTCGTGGACTAGTTTATTTCAGCTCAACTTAATTAATTGACTGTCGTGGACTAGCTATTTCAGCTCAAATTAATTGACACTAACAAAATCACTACGGTTCATTATTTTGAAGAAACAATCTATATTTCAACCTATTTAAAAAACAAATATTTGAAGTTGAAAAATTTAAGTCCGCTTTCCTCTTAATAAATGACCATGACCAAAAAGTAAAAAAAAATATTAAACTATTTATGAATAAAGGTACAAGTTAAGCTTTGAAGCACCGACTTCTTGGCTTTGTGCAAAATTCAACCGTTTAGTGTGCGTGGTTGGCCATTTAAAGCGAAGTCCCTCGTGAATTGAAAGATTAAAGACGAGAAGCATCTAAATTCCGTACAAAGAAACGACAAAGGAAACACATGCAAGCGACTTGCTACCAAACTAATCTCTTCTTTGTTTCATTTTATTTGTTTGGTGCACCTAATTAATTACACCTGGACTTGACCTACATGTTTTCCTCGTCTAGTTTACAAATAGATCCTTTCCCAGAAATATTGGGGTTATTCCTAGTAGATGGCGGAAAAAAAAAACAAATAAACGGAGCAATTAGACTAAATTATTGCTAAAAAAATGAAAACGGAGCTGATAAAATCCGCTCCAATCCAAAAAAAATGCGCATAGTATCCAAACTGTATCGGTATCTGAAATATTCATATTCGTATCTATCTGACAAAAAAATATGGATACGAATACGATTTTGACACTATTTTATCTATATCTGTATCTGACAAAAAAATAATATGAATATTATCTGTATCCAATAGATATTAATATGTTTATTTGTATCTTTAGTGGCACAATATGATTAATGTAATTACTCTGATATTATAGAGAAGATTTTTTATTAGATAGTACTTAACTTTTTATTTGATAAATTGACTTATGATAACATTTTGATTTAGACTAGCAATATCAATTTTATTTTATTTTCTATTATCAAGATGATTACATGTAAGATAACAACATTAAAATTAATCTTTTTCTTTCTCTTATCGTAATAGTTATATATGATTGATATAATATTTTAATGTATGATGATATTTGATATAAAATTATTATTTTGTTTATTTTGTTTATTTTTATTAGTTCATTAATTTATAAATATCAATTTTAATATTCAAAATATATCTGTATTTGTATTCGTATCCAACAATATACGATTCATATTTGTATCTGTTTAATATCCGAATATATCCGTATCTGATATAAAATATGAATACGAATGATTTCACCATTATCTCATCCGTTTGACTTGCGACTAATAAATATAATCCCTTGATTTCCCTGTAGCTCCCACTACCGAGAAGATCCAAAGCTGGTTTGGTTCTCCAAAATAATACAAGAGAACGGAGAACCCATGCTGCCATGCATTCTCCATATTACGAATTTACCCTCATATTGGAGGTAATCAGGTAACATTAAGTAGACTAAATGCATAATGCTTAATTTGTCGATTTTAGATTCGCTGTTAAGATGAACATATGAAACTTTTTATTTCCATGAAAGTTAGTTATATTTGTACTTCCTATCAAATCATGTAGACCAACCAATTCGGTGCGCGGGATTATCTAGCTAGCTAGATTTTTTTTTTAATCTTTTTATTTTTCCTTGTTTAATTACTAGACAATGCTAGGAATTTTCAGATAATTTCTCAAGAAAGAAAAATGAAAGGAAAAGTGAAAAATGTTAACTGAGAATAGGAAGGATAGGAAACAGAATTGCCCCAATCTAGCAATACTAATTGATTTAAATGTTTTTTGATCTTTAAGGTGCAGCCGACGTCACATTTACATTGCTGATATATAGCAGCATTCGGTATTTATGCTTAATTAATTAAAAGCAGTATGTTTCATGGTCTGAGACTTACCATAGATCAAAATTAAGATCCTCTCCAAATTTATGCATGCCATCACGGTTAACAAATGATTCTTTGTATACATTGCTTATTGAGGTTCTACAACAAAACATACTTTTCTAACTATGAAAAAAATTTACCAAAATCTGTCTATAGAGTATTTACCAAGTAAAAAATTGTAAAGGTAAAAATAATAATATTTTAGAAAATTAAATCCCCTTTCCTCACAAGTCCTTTCTCGGATCGGTAACATTGATCCGCCAATGCTCATCAGGAAATCCCGCTTTCCCTGCCATTTTTCGGTCCCACAATAGCTCAATCTTTCTTCTTTCCGAAAGCCGACAATGAAACTGTAAGCTCTGGTCCATCTCATCATGCAGTTTCCACCACCTTTGATTCGCCACATCACTTGCATACACTCTCTGATCATCAATGTCCCAGTTGCAATCATAATCCCTGTAACACAGCCATGGTTTCAGTCCAAGGTAGTGTATCGAATATAGTTTTGGGGGTTCAACGGTAATCAAGTGCTCCTTCATCATCCTCTCTCCAGTCGTATTTGCCCAAAAATTCTTCAAGTAGTTCACCCGCCTAGGCATACGGTGCCACCAGACAAATAACTCGTTCAGAAAACCCTGGTCGCCACCATTGTAGGAGACAACATCCTCTCGGTGGCGCATGAGAGTTTTGAATGTACAATTGGAGGGCTCAATGACCATAACGCCTGAGTTAAAAATTGAACCGTCATTTCCAGCAGCAGACATTTGAGGGAAACTAAACAAAATATCGAGGCTACGTAGTACTACAACATCAGAATCAACAAAAATTATTTTGTCATAATCAGTTAGCTGCCAGAGGCGGAATTTGCTGTAGTTATGCTCGTTATATGTCCCAGGTTCAGCCTTGGGATTGCGGATCCGTTTTATTAGGCGAAGGGTCCATCCGGCAGCAGCAAGGGCATCGAGCTTATCTTGAGGTATTGACTTGTCATGGAGGAGGAGGAGGTCACGGGTGCTCCCAGAACGGCGGATACTTTGTGCCAGGATAATGGCACCACATAGATAAGTAACAGAGGAGTGAAGAACTGTTGCGTAGGCCTCTCGTTGGGCCGGCACTAAGGGAGCTGTCAGCTTGGAGGTGTTGAATTCATTGTTAACTCCTGCAATTAATTAAAAAGATAATTACTATATTTATTATTTCTTGTAGTTACGTTAATGCATGGATCATAAGAAATTATATGGTGGGTTCTTATTTTGGAATTTAATTAAAGTATTTCATCGATCTTTTGCCAAACGCTTTCATTGAACTTTATTACATTAACAGCATACCTAGAATATTAGTAGATCTTTTATCAACACAATAACTAGAAACCGTTCCGAACTAATTAGCAGAATGTGTTGGTTATTTCTAGTTATTGTGGGCCCCAAAAATGATAAGTACATCTTTAATCAGAGAAGTCAATACTGAATTTCCAAAAGAACAGGCAAGATTAATATAAGACTTCTGCACAACAGTGATGTATCATATTGAAAATTACTTATCTTTGAATTTGATATTTGAATAATGATTTGAGATCAGATTTATTTGAATCAATGAGACGTTGGCGGATCTCCTACCTGATCTTAAGTACCCAACAAGTATCGTGTGTTCACCAACCAAACTACCAATGTGTCATTTGTGTTGTAAGAGTCAAAATAAAATTAATTAGGTTCCAATGTTTGGTGAGTGCATATGCATTGCGTTCCTTTTTCCTGTCCACCTAGGACATCTTTTTTTTCCCTTTTAGCTTGCTCGGTCACTTTTTTTCAAGTAGCAATAATTTCTTCTTCTTTTCCAAAGAAAGAAATTATTGTTGTGGTCTTATTTGGTTGATAACTTGAAATATAAATTAAGGCAAGTTAAAAGTATATACTCATCAACGCTTAATATTTTCTTTTCTCCGAGGAACAAGCTAGCTAGCTAAGCAATGCTTGAAATGGAATTGTCCAATTGTATAGAAAACTTAAAGAAATTACAATTTTCTCAGGAATGTATCTTTTCTATTTAGCATAATAATTTTCTTTTGGTAAACCATCCTATATAAATCACTACACTGCTAGAAGAAAAGGACCAAACTCACACACCTATTTTTTTTTTTTTTAAAAGTGCATCATTTTCACTAAATAATTGCACATGCATGTGGAAAATGCCACATATACGCAAGTCTCTCTCTCCTCTTTTCAGTAACAAAATCATTAAGAGACAGTTATGCATTCAAGAGAGATTATTGCTTCCAACCGGTTGAACGTTACAAAACTCGTGGCTTAGGTGCAAAGCCCTTTTCAAAGAATTGAATGCAACTAAATAATACTGAATTCAAACACCACAGATCGTTGTTTGGAAACTTAAATGACTTTCATTATTTTGTCTTTCAACTGAATGGTTCACTACCATACTCCCAAGTAATCTTACACTAGCACCAGCTGTATAAAGTCGATCATTTCTCATTTTATGCTTTGTACTGTTCCTAAGTCCTAAGACTCCTAACTGTTTAGTCGATGGTCATGAACCAAATAATTCCTAGAAAGTCCATAGGAACCTCAATAAAAAAAGCTTTTATTTTATTTTTTTCTGGAAATTTTTTTAACTGCAAAGCAAGTAAGAAATATATATGTACGTTCTTGCATATCTTTCAATGAACTGATTTGATTGAAGAATTTCAATTTGAATGAGAAAATGAAACAAAAGTTATGATCGATACATGATCAAATATGATTGAAATTTGATCATACCTTCATCCCACAGAGGCAAAGCTAAGTTGCATGACCCCATTGGCAATCGTAACTTCTCTTCAAGTCTGTCTACTTTAGCCTCATACATCCACCACTCCCCTTCCTGCTCCACCAAGTCATCGCATCGAAAAATATCCATCATTGGTTCGCATTTGCTTAAAAAAATTACTTTCACTGTCCCATTTTGGCTCATTTTCCCTTTCCTTGTTGCTATTTTAGCTGACACCATGTGCACTTGTAATCTGAAAACATCCCGGTTCCAACCTTCCTCGGGCTTCTTGCACGGCAACCTGGCTACTACAACATCTACCTCATCATACAGAGTAACATCTGGCATCGGTATTTCAGGACAATTCGAACCCTCACTATCCTCCTCTTCATCAATCCACTCGGGGAACAAATCCTTCCATTCAAGGTTGCTGGAAACCGGCTCAAATTGTATTGTTCTCACCTGGCCTTTTATGCCCCATTGTCTTAGATCATCTTCTTCGATGTTGACTAGACCAACTTTAACATGGTTCTGCATGAACTCAAGGAAACTAGGGGCCTTCTCTTTCACAATCAACTTCTCAGATGTTACTTTGTTTGGAAATATTCTGGCCACCTACAAAATTTTTGATATAAGGCACTGAAGCTTTGACAGAAATTTTTATGATCAGTATATATTTTACAATACCTATTTATTATGCATTATATAGTGGTGGCTATAACACTCTAATTTCAGAAACATTTAAAGACACACATGTACAAATCAGTATCATGTAACACTTATTGTACGACACAAAAATGGTACTCACCTTACCTTCCTCAAGTGACAATCATGAAGAGTGCACCGGACAAGCGATGCAGTAGTAGCATTGTTGTTTCTATCAAATAGTGACGATGGTCGAAGAAGAAGCACGAGATAAGAGATCAATAACAAGGCCAGAAAGGCTATGTTTATCTTTATGACTAAGCTTCTAGACGAAGTTGCCTTTAACATTTCTCTTGTTACGCCTATCATAATTGTTTTAAAAAGGGAGCAACCTTTGCCTATGAGGAAGCCTCCAACCTTTGAGAGCTAGTTGCATATGTATATCGGTTATATATATAATATGTACGAAACTTAAGATTCGTTCTATTTAATGCTGATGGTTACATGGAGCTGTGAGAGAGAAGCTTTTGTTTTATTTGTGTGATTTGTATGAGATAAGCCTTTTGGGTTGCAGTGGTTGCGATGTATAAGGAAGTAGGCTGTATGAAAGGAGAGACTACCAAGAAAGAGGTCCACCGTGTCAATTTCTCGCGATTTAGTTGTACTACTGAAAGTTCTTGACCTCTCCAGTCCAATTCTCTCCAGTTCTTCTGCTTCAAAGAACGGGTAAATGTGCACGCAATATCAACGATCCAGGCCACAGATCCTATATATATTCATGCTTTAACAAAAATGCACACTTGTTAATGACACATTCAAATATAATTTTTATTGTGTAAATTTTCCTTTAATCATAAAAATTTTGGAACAATGCAGGATCGTTCTTTAATCTAATGATTAATAATGCTTTCGTATAATTGTTTGACGTCGAGCTGCAAGTCCGCAACTGGACTTTATGCGAGTATGCGACGGTCGACCTCAGTTAGCTTACACTTTTGTTTGCTTTTAAGAGAAGTCCATAAACTCTGTTTCTATTTTATTGCTGTAAATAACTTTTTTTTTTGTTTTACATAAATGCCGTGGCTACAATATACTCAACTAGTGAAAGTCAAACGGACCGGGCCGGATTTCAAAGGACCGGACTTGACGGATTTTGCATAAGGGCCGCACCAGACCGGATTTAAGAAAGGGTCTAAGAAGGACCGGGTTTGACGGATTCTTTTTTCTAAATAGATACCCCGGACCTTTGAAAATCCGCCACTTCTAAGCCCTTGGTCTTTCAAATGGCCAGGCTGAAGGACCCAAAGGACTCAAAAGCTTTCATATAATATATTTTAATATTTTCTCATAATTTCATAGTATTTTTTATATTGCATAAATAATCCTTATAACTTAACAGATATATTTGATAAATAAAATTAATGTTCACTGAAATTTTTTATATTGAGCTGGTGAAGAAAAATAATAGTAAGTTTGAATTTTTGTTCCATAAAACGTTGCTTCAAAATATTTAAACATTATTTCTAACTAGATGTTACCGGTAAAGTTAATTTGTATTTATTATATAAACTCTTATTACTCTATGAGTTATACTAAACCGGCCCTTCCAAATAAACCGGGTCGGATTGGGCCGGCCTAGTCCTTCAATACCCGTCCCATCAAAACCCGTCTTCGTTGAAAATTAAATTCGGCCCTTTCAAAATCCGGCCTTTCTGAGCCCTTACCCGTTGTATATCTTTCGAAGGACCGGTCCGGTCCGGGTTTAAAGACGGTCTTCCGAAGGAGGGGCCAAGGGCCAAGGACTTTTGGCATTTCACTATACTCAACCAGCCTTCGAAAAAAATAATGCTTTCGTAATATACAATGCGCATTTGACATATGACTGATAGATTTTCTTATAGATTTTTAAAATAGAACAGCAGTTGATTCCTATCTATATCTTACAAAAATAAGAATTTGACTAAAATTTCTAATTCGTGACTAACTCATGTGGATTTTGATTTGTCTTAAGACTTAAAAATAAGATGAACATTTATTTTGCTGAACTAAATTTTAAATGCATAATTTTGATAAAAGAGAAAACAAGAATCAACTATTGGTGTGCTGGCTAATAACAAAATCCTCTCTAGTAGATCGAGTAGTAGCTAGTGAATAAAGTTCAAAATTCGGATAGAAAATATTTTGTAGATAGTTAAAGTTAGGAGGCTTGATGAAAGAAAGACGAAAAACACAATATGAGTCTACAATTAATTAAAAGAAAGACGAAAAACACAATATGAGTCTACAATTTTTCATTTTCAACAGTTATAAAATAATTTGATCGTATATACACTTAGCTGGGAAAAAAATGCAGATTTGTTAAATTCAAATGTAAATATTTCAACTAACAATGGACACTTTAAATATAAGTATTCTACATACTTCAATTGCTACGCATATATATCTTTTTAGGGCAGGGATACATTGAAAATAGGTTAATTAGTTTAACAACTTACAACCGTTAAAAGTGACATAGATATATTATATATTAAAATATATATGCACATACATTTGGAGAATGACTACGGTACACTCTAAAGCACAGATCATGCAGTGCTTTAGAGTCATTTTTCAAGATGCGGAATTCAAATGTCCGATCCAAACCATACAATATGTTTTTCATGTTGAAATATCCTTAGAAACAAATTTTTACATTTTTTGAATTTTTTTACTATTTTTTACAATATCACTGTCAATGGAGGGTCCATAATGATTTAGATTAGCGATTTTGTAAAATATGTAAAAAATAGTAAAAAAATTCAAAAAATGTAAAAATTTGTTTCTAAGGATATTTCAACATGAAGAACATATTGTACGGTTTGGATCGGACATTTGAATTCTGGATTTTGAAAAACGACTCTAAAGTACCGCATGATCTGTGCTTTAGGGTGTACCTTAGTCATTCTCCATTCATTTGATTATATTAACGATTTATAATAAGTTTCATTAAGGTTATAATTGTCCAAAGATTATTAAATGACATTTAATGTTAAATTTGTTAACAAAACTAACTAAAAGAGTAAGGATCCCCGGATTCTAACAATTTAAGAGGTAAATATCTCGAATTCCAATAATTTAAGGGGTAAATATCTAATTTGGGTAAGGATCAATTTTCCAATTAATAAGATTTCAGGACGATGTACCTGATTTTTTTTTCAAGGTCGATATGCATTTTGGTTACTATGGAGAAAAGAAAGGAAATATATGTAATCTCATTTAAAAAGAGCACATCATGTGTTGCTTAAAATTTTAAATGTCGTCCGAGTTTAGATTGAAAGAAACGGACGAGAAAATTCCGTGTAGATAGATGGGGTTGGTGTATCTTCCCCTACTTCAGTTCCCTTTGTGATCTTTCTAGTTCTGTCTTTACTGTTCCGTACTAGCTACTATACACCCATATATATAGTGTTTATTTATAATACTTGACCATTGTTTGGTGATAACGTGGGGATTTGCTTGGACTCGGTGTCAAGTTATTGTGGCCTTATTGAGCAGCTAACAAGTGCAAAAAAGAAACAATTGCATATTGTAAATTTAATTATGTGTTTTAAAAAGTCAATTTAATTACTTGTTTTGTTTTTACTTAAGATAAGATTTATTTATCTTTTGTTTTTTTTCAACCGGACTTAATTCAATTATGTATTATTACATCTTGGACGTCGTAACCCTGATACTTTTAAAACTGTTGTAGTAGTAGATTGTTTGCATATGTCACAAAAAAATTGATTATAACAATTTGCATTTTAATAAATAAAAATAATCACTTAAATGATAAGAAAGTATAGTTGGTTGGAAGTTAAGGATGCTCCTTCAGCGTTAAAAATTAAAGTTTTTATTAAGATAAATAAGGGGTCAAACCTACCAATATTCATAAAGAACTTATGTCCAAAAGTCGACATTTAGTTTGGGAGTGTGAGGGAGGGGAGATATTGGAGATTATATATACACCTGGACCTCTTGGAGGCACGCAATAGATATATACTAATGTATCTGTTTGCATATTATACAGAATGGCGAAGCCACGGTACTTTTGGTGGGTCCATGGACCCACCGAAAAAAAAAAAATTTACATGCAACTTAATACGATTTGTAAATAAAACAAATATATAAGAAGTTAGGGACCCATTTCAAAAATTTGAAGGACCCAGCTGGACATGTCATGTTTGATTTGAATTGTGTAACGACTCCTAAAATATCGCACATAAATTCATGTCGTATTCATCCTAATAAATCGTCTTCTTTCTTCCTCCGCAATGAATCTTATTAAGATAAAAACTTATAATAAAATAGAGAATTTTTGGATGAATGATCATTGACTATTGGATTATTATATTATATATTGGATATATTATTCTAGATCTTATGTTGTTATTATAATAGATGTTTGATTTCTCATGTTTATTTATGTGATATTATTTTAGAGTTGTTTATGTGATATTAATTATTATACTATGTCTATATTAAATGCAAGGTTTTAAAATGTAATTTGTGTGGTTTAGCGGTTGGGTGGTGATATAGCGTTTACCGGTGATAAAACGGTTGTATAACGATATAACGGTGATAAAACGAATAAAACTGTTGTGCGATATAAATGAAAATCCAGATACAACAGATAAAATAGAGTTTTTAAAAACTTAATTTAACATTATGTCATTATCGTACAAATATTTTTTCAGTAAAAAAATTTTATGGACCCTGCTAGCATGAAATCCTAGCTTCGCCCCTGATACAGATCCCTGAAATATACTATAATGCCCGATGTTTTGCTCTGCGTACTTATTGAACCAGCATGCTAAGACAAAACTGTACTGATGCAATTTCTTTTGGGTCCTCAACGACAAAATCATAAACATTCATGTATCGTATTTCTATAAACTTTTCGTATGAATGCAAACTAAGAAAAATAGATTATACCTAAGTATAATAGCAGGGAGGCAACGTACAAGACATATCAGCTTTTTTGGATGACAGGGATATCTGACCTGAAGCATATATATATATATATCAAAGTAAATAGCTACTTTACTTTTAAGGAAAAGGAAAAGAGTATGAAAAAGATGAGGCAAATAAGCAATCGATCTTAGGATAAAGACTACTCTCAGTTGGTTGTCCTTGTAACGTAATTAATGTATATACTTCTTTTTTAATCTTCTTCGTAAGAAAAAAATATTCAATAATAAATTATATCCCTCGCCTCCTAAGAAAAAGCTAGGAATCACAAAACAAAATATTATTACTCTCCTATTAATTATTTTATTTGTTACAAGCACGAAAATGCCCAGCCACACTTTTATATTATTATTTTTTTATACAGACTAAATAGAGACTACCTTGTTACATGCCCAGCGACTTTTAAGGCTCTGATCTATTTGACACTTTTGTAAAACGTTTTCCTTTCTAGACTTTGCATAAGGGGAAAAAAACGCTGAAGAACTATGAAATTAACCATTAAAGCTATGTGGTCAATTAGTACAATTTGTGAATTAATTGAATACCATAAATATTTCATTTTAATTTTCTTATATTAAGATGATTTTGTTGAAATGTGAAGAATTTCGAAAAACAATTCAGAATAAATTGGAAAAAACTAATAAACAATTACAACATTAGAAAATATTACATTTTACTTATACAGTTACAATTTCTTCTTATTTTAACTATGTTTTGCTTTTCTTGTCCGTCTTTTCATACTTTTTAAAAATTTACCATGGGAAAAGTTTCCAAGAAACAAATGATAAAGCTCGTGGTATGCACATGCACCGGCATATCACTGCATATTTAATTGATAATTTATTTTAAAGAATGTGGGTCCCAAAACAAACCTTACGTTTATTTTGTCAATTTAAATGTTTAACCTCGGAGATAGAAAAAAAAATGCATTATGGTCTTAGGATTAGGACTTGAGTTTCTGCCGGACTTTGTTGGAGTTTTGTGAGATTTTTGATAGAAGTCATGGTTTAAAATGTAGTGTAAGATGACCAAAGCGGCAATTAATTAGTTATGGTAGGTAACGTTGCTATGGACGGAGTTAAAAAAATTTTAAATGAAGTCATCTTGTGTAAGAGCAAGTTTATTGTGTATCATGATGCATATGATCACCTTCTTTGCATCTTGATTTTTTTATTAATATTTTTACAAATTGTAAATATAATTTAACCAATTCAATCTATATATTCAAATCTTGTTTCAAACTAAATTTTACATTTTTAAAATTTTTATTATTTTTTCTGATTTTGTTTAAACATTTTATTTTTGGGATATTCTTGGTATAATTTGTTTCCAAAAATGGCTAGTTTTTAAAAATTCAAAAAAATATAAAGTTTGATACAATATTTCAATATATAGATTGAATTGGTTAAATTAGATTTATAATTTGTAAAAATTTTAATGAAAAAACATCAGGATGCATAGAAGGTATACATCATGATGCACGAAATACTTTTTATATTTTTATGGAAATTAATTATTTTTTTCTGAATAAAACAAAATGTGTCACTGAAATACTATATATGCAGTATTATTACAGAAAAAATAAATTAAAACACAGTATTGTCCTATATTTGCTCGTAGGAAATCCGCCAATGGCTGTTGGTAGAAAATCAAGGCGGTTTCGATTGGCATGAGTTTCGACTTTTTTTTTCATCTCCCAATCACAACGAATTACACTAACATTTGACCTAATACAATAAAATAACTAAAATATAAGAGAAAAATTATTACAACAATTTATTTATTCAGGCGGGTAATGGCAAAAAAAAACTATCTTCATTGATCCTAATGTACAGAAATCTCAAAATAATGTCATCTACTATATTGAATTTCATTTGGAGGTTTTAACAATTCACATGCAGAAGTACCACAGCTCTTGAATTAATAAAGGTAGCTATTTAAAACTTAATTCAAAACCCAAAAGTGGTATCAATATTGATCATAATAAAAATAGTGCCAAGTTGCCAACAGTGGTGGATGCAGACCATAATACAAGCATCACCACAAAAAAACAAACGCACCCAAATTTGTAACGGAAGTTGCCTCTTAATTTTTGGGGAAAAAAAAAGCTAATTGTAGATTTTTTTTTTTAGAAATACTAGATAGCGACTATCTAGAGAAGCTAATTATAGATTTTGAAAAGTAAGGCAAACAGATATTAAATAAAAACCAATTTGAACCTTTTTTTATTTTTTTAACTCTTTGGAGTGGAGAATTTGTGTTATTTGTGGTACTAAAAAACTTTCTTTCAGATATATACTTGGTAGCGGGTGGTATTAAAAAACTTTCAAGACAAAATTTAAGAATTCACTTCATTTTAATTCGAATAAGTGTTATCAAAGTTGCTAGCCTACGTGTTCATGGGTGGAGTGTGCAAATTTAATCCAGACAGGCATGGCATCCGATCAATCATAATTTCCTTGATTGATCACTCCTACTCTGTTAATGGTAATTGAGTAAACCAACATGAAAATCGAACATTTCTTTCATTGGTTGAGCATAATGATTAGAGTTAGAGGGACCTTATAAGTAGCCAATCAAAGTTAGCTCAACATTCATGAACCCTGGCCACCGACTAATCAATCTATCATGCCTCACATTATTTGATTGCGACGCAAAACATCCCATGAACAATTCCTCGAATCCTGACCCTAGATTAATTACAAACAGATATATACATAATACATCTTGTGATATGGACGGTAACATGCAAATTAACTTCAGAAACATCAGACTTGCCACACTTTGGTATAGTTGGTGGTAGCCGCACAGAATTGACACGACCCACTGAGTCGGGTGTGACCCAGTCATACACTCTTATGAGCTGTCTGGATCCAATGCGGCATGCACCTGCTTACCTGGCATTTTATATTTAATGCATGGTCCAAGTAAGAATTTATTCTCAGCATATATAACGCTTTTTGTTTTGTTCAGCCTAACATTTTTTTCTTTATTTTTATCATAACACCGATAATCTTGTGATAGCTTCAAGAATTATTATATTACAAAAAGATCAGTAATCCAGGAACATGTTGCATGTGTACATAGCTTTAAACACAACATTCACTTACTAATTAATGCAAATATTGAGACATCTCAAGCAACTAATTAAAACATAACTTATAAGTTGACATGATATTGGTTTATAAGATCAATGTAGAAGATACATTAAATTATATATATAATTTATAACCTCTCATAGAAAAAAAATATATAACATGAAGTGCCAACCCAAATGCTTCTGCAAAAAACATGACATATTTAAGTAATTTTTATGTAAAAATTATAATAACAAATTTTGAACTAGTCAATACCATTGGCCTAAGAAAAAGGGTAATCAACATGGCTACTTGCACGAAAAGCTGCACAAGAGACGACCATACAGGATAACTCTACTGGACAGATAATTGTACTCTACCTAAAGGAAAATGAGAGATATAATTAGATTGATTTGACCCTTAAGTAACGTGTGATTATACAAGAACAAGACAAATTAATAAATAAGAAATTCATGTGAAATGTATTTAGCTGCAGCTAGCATGACTCGAAACTTCATCCTACCCCTTTTGCTTAGGATGAAATCTTTGCTTATACAAGCTATATGCCAAATCTATATTACGTCACGCTGGACTGCTCATTTTCTCAATTTAGTTGAATGAGACGAATTTTAGTATCAAGGCATTCTGTTTGTCAACAAGACAAAAAAAAAAAAAAGAAACAAAACCAAAAAGAAATTTAGTCAGGAGTTAAAATAAAGAAGAAAAAAGAAGTTTGTTGGTCAATTAATAAAGGAAACCATTATTCTTTACAGGGTTAAATGATAAAAATGTTGGATCCGAATTAAAGTTAAAACATTTGTACTAAAGAGAGACACAATAAATAAATGAAGCGCTGTGATATCCGACCAAACTTCAAGCTAAAATATTATTGCTTATTTATTGAAGCGGAACTTAATATCATAAACACCAAGATAAATATTATTATGGTCATGCTTCTAAAAAAAATAAAAAAATATTATTATGGTCAGAATTTGAAAATATCACCATATATACGTGGATTTGTGGCAGACATCTAAGATCACTGGCTTATTTTCTTTCAAGCAAAATGATGGTTGTTACCTTGTCGAAATCCGATTACAAAATCTTTCTCCAAAAGGGGTAAAAAAGATAAGATCGAATACAAGACATCACATATACTTAAAGGCAACTCTTTTATATAGAACATGCTTTCTTTATTAATTATCGTGTTCAATACAGCTGGCATATTCTCATTCTTCGATATCTATCAGACTATCACTTAAAATTTTTTTAATATAAGAACTGCATCAGAAATCAATAGCTTCTTAGTTAATATACACTATTCTTCATAATGAAGAAATTATTTAATGAACTCTAGAAAATTGCAAGTTTAATTTCCATAATTATATAAATGCATGTACATAAGAGAATATATTGGGACGAAAATGATTTATTGCATGTTTCAGTAGAAGCACCTCCTTATTAGTTTATCAAGGCTTCACCTTCGTTTTCGGACCAAACATCCGGAGGAATCTTCGCTTTCACAAAACACCAAATAGAAAAGTGCCTTAAAAAAGAGGAGGTAAAGCACACTGCACACAAAAAGCAAAAAAGACCAGTTCTCCCAAGTTACGTACATCACTAATTTCTACCACATTTTTGTATTTGATCAAGTCACCCAATCATTCCACTGTTTTCATTTTCTTAGCAATAAGCTTGTAAGATTTAACAATAAATATGTTACAAAATTCCTTGTGTATATTTAAATTTCAATAAGTTGAGGGTTAGGAAAAGAAAGTATGTTACAAGATTCCAAGTCCCAGCACCGCAAAATGCGAATTTGAAATTCAAGTACATGTAATATTATGATGGTGAAGATGATGATTATCATTTCTCCTTGCGATAGTAGGTGGTAGAATTGACTTTCCTGCCTACGGGCATAATCTGCAAAAAAGAATTGACTTACCAATAGAATTTGTTTAAGACTGATAAAAGGTTTGAATAACTTTGGTTAACCACACACAATTAATCATTAAACGAAGGACAACCTTGTATGGAATGTTAGGGAAAAAACAAATGTTTTGGGCTTGCTTTATTCTCTAATCTAGATATGTTGCGGTAAAGCATCACGTCGAGTATGAAAGATCAACAATTTATTCATGAGTCAGCCAACTCAACTTTTCGCATTTGTTTCACATTTTTATATTGGCGACCGATTTCTATATTTCTCTAGCAATGTTCTAGGAGGACACTTCCAAAATTCTTGTACTACAATTCATATATTGTACGTATTTTTCTCTACAAAGGGATTTATGCGTGTAGGCTAGGTTGTTGATTGATGTCTCACAGTCTCAGGTTGGTCCTCGTGTCTAAGCAGAGCTTAATTTATACGAAATCAATCAATCAATTACATGCATTATTTTTTGGGCCTACTTGCCAATGCTGTGGACTCTTAAAAGTCCCAAGACCCTTGACTGTCTTTAAACTCATATAACCTCACAATTTATAGATTGACTCAAAATCAGGTATAACTGGCCCATTAAAATTTGGGTCAAGACCATAGGTTTTGGCAAGCAAAAGAAATATATAAATCTGACTTGCCGTAGTGCATAATTTTTCGTTAGATGTTATACTTTTCATTTAACCTATTACAAAAATTGTGTCATCTGGGTTGTGATTGTTTTTTTTAATGAAAATAGGGGTCTAGCTCTTGTCCTTAATTATTGAATAAATGAAATTCAGCTAGCGGCTAAATTTTACAAAGTAGATAATCAAAATAAAATAAAACCTGAGATGTGATTGGAGGAGACATAAAAAATCGATCCAATCCCTGCTAAATCGCGTGACTCCTCCTTGATTTCGATCATAAATCGATCAATCGGGTCGTTGAGGATCAATCGGAGGTCTGTGCAAACCAAGAGAGAGGAAGAGGGAAGCGGAAGGGAAAAAGAGAGGGCGCATAGCCCAGCTCCCAGATTCCAGCACAAAAGCCCAGTCCATGAATTGCGTGGATTGTGGTGGGATGACATGACAGAATGGCAAAGATAGTGGGATGCCAATTATGGACTGGTAGGCGAGAAACGGGTCTTGAGCTCCTTCTGCGTTTTTGTTTTCAATATATTAATTAGTTCAAAGGGAAATACTTTCCATCGTGTATGATAAAATATGTATCCGATGTTATATTATTCTGCCGGATTTTGATGTATGCATACAAACTTTAATGTGCTACAAAGTATGAACTATGTATAAATTTATTTTTAATGCGAATTAAGTCCGAACTATATAAATGCAACATAGAATACTTCTTAAATTGTCAAAAATTATGTACAAAATGGATACTAGATATAAATCATGAATAATTATATATCAGAAGTGCCATATGTGTTTAGAATTATAAGTGTAAATTGTTCTTTTAAAATTAACACCCAGATATTAGTCAATCAAAGTCAAATTATATATGTGGCCTTAAAATATAATAACGATACACTTGTGATAATTATGATTTATTAGGTCAATCAAAAGTCATATTATATATATGGCCTTAAAATATAATAACGATACACTTGTGATAATAATGATTTATTTGTACGGACAGGGGAAGCACTAAGTAGCCATTATATGTGGCTAAATCGCCTAAATACTAGGGACCGGCGAACAGATATCTGGGGGCTTCTACATGCATCAAATGCTCACATGCAGAAAGTGCTACCTCCAACATCTAGCCTAAGGATTAAAATTTAAAGAGAAGATTCGAAGAAATTTTATAAGATGAAACCATATAATAGCGACTGTACAAGATCACTTGTTGTCAGGATCCACATAGCATTCCTTCTACTAGTCTTGGTTGCCACCATTACTTTATCCATCCGACCAGTCTATCTTTTCCAGAAGAACTCTGGTACCAAGGTTTTAAAAAAGGTGCAAATTTTCTTGCATTCCTGTTCATTTTAGTATTATTCTTGTGATCCTACATTTGTGAATTATATAGTGCGATCGATTAATTCAATTTAAAAATACTCCAGTTGGAAAATAGAATTATTAATGGCGAAACCAAAGATGGGAAAATAGCGATTGAGAAGGCGCCGGGATTCCTAGAAGGTTTAGATGAGAAAACAAGAATAGGATTAGTTAACTTGCAATATGAGGATGCAAAGTCATGCGGAATCAACGGAAGCCTTACAGTAGTCGATTTTGATGTGGTATCTAATGGCATCACATGGAACGATATATATCCGAGTTGGATTGATGAGGAATGTGAGTCCGGTTCTCAACCAACATGTCCAATGATTCCTATGCCAGATTTCTCAGCTTTCAATGAGATAGATTTGGTAGTGGCTCAGCTGCCATGCAGGCGACCAGAAGCCGGCTGGAACAGAGATGTGTTCAGATTGCAAGTTCATCTGGTGGCTGCCAGCTTGGCAGTCAAGAAGGGGAGACGGAACAAAAAAGGGGCGGTGAAGCTAGTTTTCACAAGCCGGTGCGAACCCATGAGAGATCTCTTTCGTTGTGACGATTTGGTGAAAAAGGATGGAACCTGGTGGATGTATGAGGTGGATGTGATACAATTGGAGGACAAAGTGCGATCACCTCCAGGCACCTGTGAGCTCATCTCACCGTTGCATGATGAAGGTAATTATTTGCTTTAATCCTTTCAATAACTTGAAAAAAAAAAATGCAAGTTTAACACGAAAGAGATCTCTCATTTGCAAGTTAAACATTCTACTTTGAAGGCTAGTATTTGAGTATGTATGGATAATTTTGTCCTTTCTCAGCAAAATTTACTTTCTATTGTCGATATATATACTATACTGACAAAAATTTGCATTATCGTTGGATCACATACTTGATTCCGTAAAAGCCTATGTTTGTTGCTAATGCATGGGTTCACAAGAATATTCCGTGTTAAGGAAAATTTACTGTAAAATAAAGGCTTAATTATACATTATCCACCCTATCCCAGGGCCCTAGAGTCAAACTAATAATCACAATAAATAAATATATTATCCTCAATTAAGGGGGGAATTTGTTGAGTTTTATAATGGTATCATTCTTAGTTGACTGTATGTTAATTATATATGAAGAGGCATTGTTTTTATACGTTGCATTCTGTGAGATTTCCTGCGTGCCGCTGTAAAGATTTCTTTTGTGTGTAAACTTATTTCAGGTCAAAACAAAGGATTTGATGCAGGTAAATTCAAGCCACTCCCATCCCATCGCCAACAACGAGAAGCCTACGTGACGGTTCTCCATTCATCTGACACCTATGTTTGCGGTGCTATCACTCTGGCACACAGCATCCGCAAGGTCGGCTCCACCCGCGACCTTGTACTGCTCCATGACGAATTTATCAACCCATCCCAGCTTCGTGCCCTTCGTAATGTCGGCTGGTCTCCTCGCAAAATTGAGCGCATCCATAACCCCCATCCCCGTTCTGATGGACGGTTCGAGTACAACTACAGTAAATTTCATATCTTTGGGCTCACAGAGTACGACAAGATTGTGTTCCTTGATGCTGACATCGTGATCCTTCGTAACCTTGACATGCTTTTCAATTTTCCATCCATTTCGGCTCGTGGTGACCACAATGAACTTTTCAATTCAGGTGTCATGATTGTTGAGCCATCGAATTGCACATTCAACACCTTTATGTTGAACATAAATAATGTGAAGTCATACAATGGTGGTGACCAAGGATTTTTTAACGAGATGTTCATCTGGTGGCACCGTCTACCAAGAAGGACCAATTTCTTCAAGATGATATGGGCAAACACGACTGAAGAGAAATTGAAGTTCGACTCGGCATTTTTGGCAGATCCACCACAGCTTTACGCCATACACTACTTTGGGCTGAAGCCTTGGATGTGTTACAGGGATTATGACTGTAATTGGGACTTGGAAACTGGGAGAGGTTTTGCGAATGACGAGGCACACTGGAGGTGGTGGCGAGTGTATGACGAGATGGATGAGGGTCTGAAGAAAATGTGCAGGCTCTCAGTAAAGCAGAAGAAGAACCTGAATCATTTTCGTCTTCAGGCCAGTAAGATGCGATATAGTGATGAACACTGGAAGTGGAATATCACTGATCCGAGAAAGGATCTATAGAACATATATTTTCTGATGTTGTTATTTTACTTCTGAGGTAGAGATTCTGGATGATTTGATTTAAATCCATTCAAATTGTCATCAATAGAAAGTGCGTACAAAAAAGCAAATAATGATTTAAACTTTCGGATCGTGCAAGAGTTAGGATCGGATTTTGAGTTAAGACCGATTTAATTCCAGCGTCTAGTAAGATCTAAAACAATCTTCAAAAAAATATCTAATACAAAGACACAAAATGCCGAACACGCTCCATTTTTTTCCGCGAGCCATATAAATTTGGATATATCACCCTGCAATTACATATGCTATAGATATTTACCTTTTTCTCTATTTCTACTGATTTTTAATTGCAGAAATTTATTTTCTAAATTTTGGGACAAAAATACCCTCATCTCTGACGCTTGATCTCCCCACTGGTTTTTCATTATGTTTAATCGGAAAGAAATATTGAGAGATATTTTTGACTTTCGTAAGGTGCAAAGTAAAAACCGATAGATGTATCGCCATTAAGAGGAAGCTTCTTTGTTTCATCTACATGTGATCATAATTCGAAATTTCAAGAATAGCGGAAATTCCCAAATTTGAGGAAGCAGTAGGTTAAGGTAGGAGGGCATTGGAAAATGACAAAATTTTCTTAGAGATTGTAGTAGCTAGCTTTGTTTTATAGTGTTTTTCTTCTTTTTTTTATTTTGTGGAGATGGTTTAGAATTGAAAACATTTTTGAACAAAGAAAGGAAGATCAGAGGCAATTGGTAGGAGGTTTGTTTGGGCAAATTGACAGGCCGCGGAAAAATTAATAATTGCTTGATTACAATTTCAGATTCGCTTCCTCGAAGCTTAAATAATTTCAGCGTATATGTATATTGCCCTCTCTAATTTATGCATGTCCTTGTATTAATGCTTCTTGTTTATAACTTTCAGTTATCGTATAATTCTTTTCGATTTAACAGAACGAAGGCAGCTGGAATGAGGACATTTTTGTCCGAATTAAAAAATTATGGTTTTTCAAAATTAAAAAATCAGTAGAAATAGAGAAAAGGGTAAATATCTAATTCACATATGATTGGAGGAGGATATATCTAAATTCTAAGATTAGAGGGTGATATTTCCAATTAGCTAAGATTAGAGGGGTATACGGCTGATTTTCTCTAATATTGAACCTATTATTTTACCATCAAATGGGAATTGGTAGAATTTCCTAAATTATAACAACCATCTTGAAGAGAATAAAAGTAAATTATAACAATCGCCTTTTCATGAAAATACAATTCTCTACATTTGCCAGATCCATAAGCTATTATAATAACTCATAATATCTCCGACATCTGCACAGCACCAACAAAGTAAAAAGAAATAAATGCCTTCAATGCAATGTTGACATGAAGGAAACACTACATTCCAGGGCAAATGCAGAAATAAATTCAAACATAAACCATAAACCTTATTTTAGGGAATTCAATTTGAGTTGAAATAATTTAGGGCCATCTTAGAAAAGTAGCAAGATGAAACAGTATAGAAAGTTAAATCTCACGCTTAATTATCGTGTTCAGTACAGCTGGTATATTCTCATTCTTCGATATCTATCAGACTATCACTTAAATTTTTTTTAATACTAGCAAAAGATGCCCTCAAGATGTGGGCAAATAAGAAAATAAAATATTGATATTATTTTTATTTTATATAGAACTTTACATGTTATAGACAATAAAGATATGGTAAAATCAATAATTTATTAGTCATTCCTTTTAAATAAATAGCTAATTTGGTAGTAACTTAATCTTTTCTAATAAAAAATCTTGACCTTTTAATTTAAAATTAAGATCTAGACCACTGATCAAATCAAATTACACAAATCAATGGTCCATAATTGATACAAGAATTGTTTACACCCTTTTATATGACATATTTACTCCTTTTATATAAAATGTTTACTCTTTTTGTTAGGTGCATTTATAAGTAGTAGAGATAGAGATAAGAACTGCATCAGAAATCAATAGCTTCTTAGTTAATCTACACTATTCTTCATAATGAAGAAATTATTTAATGAACTCTAGAAAATTGCAATTTTAATTTCCAAAATTATATTTATGCATGTACATAAGAGAATATATTGGGACGAAAATGATTTATTGCATGTTTCAGTTGAAGCACCTCCTTGTTAGTTTATCAAGGGTTCGCCTTCGTTTTCCCAAACATCCGAAGGAATCTTCGCTCTCACAAAACACCAAATAGAAAAAGTGCCTTAAAAAAGAGGAGGTAGAGCACACTGCACACAAAAAGCAAAAAAGACCAATGCTCCCAAGTTACGTACATCACTAATTTCTACCGCATTTTTGTATCTGATCAATTCACCTAATCATTTCACTGTTTTTATTTTTTTAGCAATAAGCTTGTAAGATCTAGCAATAAATATGTTAAAAATTCCTTCTGTATATTTAAATTTCAATAAGTTGGAGGGTTAGAAAAAAAAATAAAAAGAAGTATCTTACAAGCTTCCTAGTCCCAGTACCGCAAAATGCGAATTTGAAATTCAAGTACATGTAATATTATGATGGTGAAGATGATGATTATCATTTCTCCTTGCGATAGTAGGTGGTAGAATTGACTTACCTGCCTACGGGCATAATCTGCAAAAAAAATTGACTTACCAATAGAATTTGTTTAAGACTGAGAAAAGGTTTAAATAACTTTGGTTAACCACACACAATTAATCATTAAACGAAGGCCAACCTTGTATGGAATGTTAGGGATAAACAAATGTTTTGGGCTTGCTTTATTCTCTAATTTAGATATGTTGTGGTAAAGCATCACATCGAGTATGAAAGATCAACAATTTATTCATGAGTCAGCCAACTCAACTTTTCGCATTTGTTTCACATTTGTATATTGGCGACCGATTTCTATATTTCTCTAGCAATGTTCTAGGAGGACACTTCCAAAATTCTTGTACTACAATTCATATATTGTACGTATTTTTCTCTTCAAAGGGATTTATGTGTGTAGGCTGAGTTGTTGATCGATGTCTCACAGTCTCAGGTTGGTCCTCGTGTCTAAGCAGAGCTTAATTTATACGAAATCAATCAATCAATACATGCATTATTTTTTGGGCCTACTTGCCCGTGCTGTGGACTCTTAAAAGTCCCAAGATGCTTGACTGTCTTTAAACTCATACCGAAAAATTTATAACTAACCTTAATTAATTAAGAATTTTAAAATAATCCGTTTTTAATCAAAAATTTAAAAATGACTTCGCAGTATCGGAATCTGAGATTCCAAAACTAATTCTGCTTAGTTTCGGAATCTCAAATTTCGAAACTAGCTAGTTTCGGAATCTCTGATTCCGATACTAACAATCTCAAATTTTAATCGGAAAATTTTTTGTCTTATTCACATAAATTTTGTTCTGTGTGAATAAATTTTGTCCTATTCATATAAGTTGGCTTAAGATCGGATTCTGAGAATCCGTCTTAGCCCAAATATATTTTTCAAAATTTTGTCTTATTCATAAGGACAAAATGTAATCATTGTGTTTTCTTATCCATTATTACAAGCAATGGGCCGGTTCATTACATTTAACAAATTTTATGCACATGTAATTTCGAAGCATTGGAGTTGTTTACATGAAAAACTTTACTGATACACGAAGAATTTCATAAATAAATACAAGATGCATGAAAAATTTTAGGTACAAAAAAAAAGTATGGAAACACAATAGTTATCTGATCATAATAAGTTATAATAGAAAATATGATCGAATGGATGGGAATATTATTGTTATGGTGTGGCTAAAGAGTTTGAAAATTTTAGCCCTTCATATGAAATATATATTTGAGAATCATTTAATTTCTCTATTTGGAATAGAGTTAAAATTAATAAACTGATTTTGCAAAAGACGCGTAATTTCGTCCAATTATTCATGAATATATAAAATCTAAGTATATTTGTATACCTAATTTTCTCACCGAGGAGTGTTCCAATGCTAACATTTTGGATGACCCAAAATGCTAACATTTTGCTATAATAGTTATTTTTTTTTTCAAAATTCAAACATCAAATTCAAACCATTGATCTTTGATGAGTATTCATATGATTTTTGTAAATTTTGAAGTTTGCTTGATACTCGATCAAGAGGTAGAAAAATAATCGAGCCTTGTTAACTATGATATATTCATTCCAAAACGTTCATGTTTTAACCTCTGGTCGAGTATCAAATGAACTCCATAATTTACAAAAGTTACACAAAAATGCATTTCTCGTTAAACTAAATAAGATCAACCGTTTGGATTTTATATTTAAATTTAAAATTTTGAATAATTAACTAAATAGTGAAATATTGATATTAGAATCCTCCTCTTATCGATTATCTATGTTCACAAACATTATATACTTTCGTGGATTTCACCCTTAGTTCATGCATATGAAAAACGCCTGTGCATGTGCATACTTATCTTCCTAAGGATTTCAATATACACAAACGGATACATCTTGTTTTATTATTTCCTGCAGATTACTTAGTGCATTGGAGTCAGTCAAGTTATTTCGAAATTGAAGAAAATAAAAGTAAAATTAATTATCCTCAATATTCCCTAACGACCAATTAATATTCCCTAACGACCACATAACTTTATTGATTTCTTTGAACTACTCAGTGATGTTAAATAAACGTGAAATTCATGAAGTATGCTTCCTGCTACGTACAAAGCATTTTATGATATTGAATTAGTTTCTGAATATCATCTTTAATTTATCTAAATATCATTCTCTACTCTTAACCCGCATTTCTATACATCCCCTTAAATGACTTTTTTTTTATTGATAAACTCAACATTTAATTTTTTTTTAACGATGTAACTATTGGTTATATAACATATTAAGGAAAAAAAATTAAATGTTATTTTAAACAAAGAGTAGATAATGATATTTAAATAAATTAAAGGCCATTCATTTGATGGGCTAAGATCGGATTTTCAAAATCCGATCTTAAGCCAACTTATGTGAATAGGACAAAATTTATTCACACAGAACAAAATTTATGTGAATAAGACAAAAATTTTTCCGATTAAATTTTGAGATTGTTAGTATCGGAATCTCTCAGATTCCGAAACTAAGCAGAATTAGTTTCGAAATCTCAGATTCCGATACTGCGAAGTCATTTTTAAATTTTTTATTAAAAACAGATTATTTTAAAATTTCTTAATTAATTAAAGTTAGTTATAATTTTTTCGGAAACTCATATAACCTCACAATTTATAGATTGACTCAAAATCAGGTATAACTGGCCCATTAAAATTTGGGTCAAGACCATAGGTTATTAGGTTTTGGCAAGCAAAAGAAATATATAAATCTGACTTGCTGTAGTGCATAATTTTTTGTTAGATGTTAATATGTTATACTTTTCATTTAACCTATTACAAAATTGTGTCATCTGGGTTGTGATTTTTTTTTTTTTTGAATAAGTGAAATTTACTAGCGGCTAAATTTTACAAAGTAGATAATCAAAATAAAATAAAACCTGAGATGTGATTGAAGGAGACGAGAAAAAGTCGATCCAATCCCTGATAAATCGCGTGACCCCTTCATGATTTCGATCATAAATCGATCAATCGAGTCGTTGAGGATCGATCGGAGGTCTGCAAACCGAGAGAGAAGAGAGGGAGCGGAACTGCGGAAGGGAAAAAGAGAGGCTCCAGAGCCCAACTCTCAGATTCCAGCGCAAAAGCCCAGCCCATTAATTTTGTGGATTGTGGTGGGATGACAGAATTAATGGCAAAGATATTGGGATGCCAATTATCAGGACTGAAAAATTATTTGTCTTAGAATTTTTTTAGTAATTCCCATAATACCCTTAATGAAAATATCGCATTTTTGATCAATCAAAAAAAAAAAATAAAATTGCTTTCTCTTAGCAAGATTATTACTTCAGTCGTTCATACCGTCCTTCTTGTTCGTTTTTCTCTAGTGCATTATTTTAAACACATTTTTTTGAGAAACCTTATTTTAAAACACATAGTCTAGTCCTCTTTAGCTTTTCAGATCTCTCTTCTTCTATTTCACTGATAATGGAGAGAGACAAAATATTAGTATGCCGAATGGACCCATCATTTTACTAAGGGGGCAATTTGATTTATGCCACTCCAAAAGTCTGAAATTAGAGATATATCATCACAAAACAACTAATTGATTTTATGCCATCAAAAAATAATAATAATTTGTTTTATGCCATCGACCAACTAAATTGACCATATTACCCTTTTAAATATGTCACCACAAAACATGAAAATTCGAGATGTCATCAAAAAATGAACTTATATCTTATTATTAATCATTTCAAAAGACGTCTTTTACAACAAAAAATCTCTCGTAATTAAAAGATTTCTTTTCAAACCAAAGTTCCAAACTGATATTTGGATCAGACCAATTTGATATAAACTAGTCTTGTATTCGCGCTTCGCGCGATGAGAGATGTCTTAAGTCCGACGTGTAATTATAATAATTGCAGGATTATGATTGTAGTTATTTGAATAAATATCAAACATCTTACAATTGATCTCTTGTTATAATTAATTGGATAGTTTGGTATGTCTGTCGTTTTTACTACATTTGTCATTTATGTCATCACTATTTTTGTTGTCTTTGGATTGTTTTCAAGGGACCTTAATTGCCTCTGTCATTTTTAATATATGGAAAGTGAATGGTTGTATTAAGGTTGGCATGTCATTATTAAATTTTTTTAATTAAAAAATTTTTAGAATTATGAAAACAAAACCAACTGTGTGCATTTTCAGCAAAACCAACTGTATTAAGATTTTTCTAAGTTTCACAAATTTGATCAAGTTTTAATTTTTTTCAATTGCGGATAATCTATAATTGAATACCAATAAAATTGAATACAAACTTATAAATAATCTAAAATACTTGGAATCAATTGATTTCTCATAATATTTTTACCATTCATATAAAATTTGATGCAAAAGTAATTTGAAAAACCGTCAAATAATTTAAAAGTTATAATGTAATTTTGCAGAATTCATAAAATCTGAAAACCATAAAAATTATTGTAAACATTGAAAAAAAATTCAATATCATTGGATTATGTATAATTTTGTAAGCACACAAATAAAATGTAATAAAAAAAATAAAATCTAGGAAGCTCTTAGCTCTGTCAACAACCCAATATTTAAAATACTACTATTAAATTTGCAAAATTAAATAATTATCTAAAATATTTTGAATGTATAAAATTAAAAAAATTTGTATTATTATATACATATTTTATAATTTTTTTTATTATGCATATAAAATTTTACATCAAGAAATTCCAGAAAGGTTTGGAAACAACAAAAAAATAAAAAAATTATATTTCTTAAATAATAGAATTAAGCCATTAGATTTAGAAATTCGAAAAGAATACTTTAGAACACTATAATTATTAAATTTATATTATTGGGTGTTTCATATTTTTTTAATGAAAGATATAAAATTTTTATGGCCAATTGAATAAATAAATACCCTCAAATAATTTTAAAAGTACCACATATTTCATATTTCACAAAATTTTATGGTTAGTTAAAAAATTTTCATGGCATGATCAGATATATAATAATTTTGTGAGCATTTATATAAAATTTTATGCACAAAAAAAATTGTAAATTACTTTGAATAATTAAAAACCTAATGACATATGTGAAATTATGGAGAGTCAATTTTATGAGATTCAGAAAATTATTTAAAATATTTTATATATCTATAATGATGAAATTTTATATCATTAAATTTTTCATATATCTTTGAGTAAGCACATAAATTTTCATAGCCAAATGATTTTTCAAGGCCTCAAAACAATTAAAAAACAAAACTCACATGCAAATTAAATTTTATGATATTCAAAAAATATTTTTTAAAATTTTATATATCTATAATTAAAAATTTTTATATCACTAAATCATATATATTTTTGTGAGCATGCAACATATTTTTCATAGCCAAATGAATTTTTAAAAGCATCTTAACAATTTAAAAGTAAAAGTATATTTGTCTGAAATTTAGAAATGGAGGGTCCATTAAGATGTGAAATGGAGATGATTACCCAAGAGTGATGTGTTGACATCACCAAATTTACTGTAGAAAAGGCTCCCAACATTATATATTATATAGATAAATAATCATACAACTCAACTGGAGATGACCGACATTCGATCCAACAAACCCAAGTCATGGTCGACCCAACCAATGCCTGATATGACCCCTATGCCCTATAGTTTCCAATTTACAAGTAATGAATTTGACTCGATCCAAGTTCATTCAAATCTCGTAACAAGAAAATTAGCTCACTTTCAGCAAAACTCTATCGCTTCCACCATACCAAAAAGGAAGAAATGACGGAGGGAAATTTTTTGGTTTTTGATCGATTACAGATGAGATAAATTAATGAGGGTACTTTAGGGATTATAAAAAAACTGACATTATAAAATAATTTATTTTTAATAAAAAAATAAATTTTAATATGTTTTCATTGAAAATAGTGGCATAAAACTAATTTGTTTTGTTTTATGATGGCATATATCTAATTACTTATTTTGTAATGGCATATTTAGAATTTGACTGTTTTGGAGTGGCATAAAACCAATTTTCTCTTTTACTAATTACAATCTTTTAGACCCCACTTATCATTGACACCCAGTAGTCAAATTTATCGACTACCAATAAGGATCCGAAACCACTGTTTCTTTATCGGCGGTATAAATTTTTTTTATTATTTTGTGGCAAAAAATAAACTAGTTGTTCCATGATAGTTTATTATGGATTTTAATGTTTTGTGGTGGCATATTTAAGGGTAATATGGTCATTTGAATTGGCCAGTGGCATAAAATTAATTTTCATTGTTTTGTAATGGCATAAAATTAATTAGTCGTTTTGCAATCGCATATCTCGAATTTAAAACTTTTATAGTGGCATAAATCAAAATACCCCTTATATGGCCCTAAAATATTTAATAACGATACACTTGTGATAATAATGATTTATTTGTGGAGAATGCAACGGACAAGGAAAGCACTAAGTAGCCATTATATATGGCTACATCGCCTAAATACTAGAACCGGAGAATAGATATCTGGGGGCTTCTACATCCAATGCTCACATGGAGAAAGAGCTACCTCCAGCATCTAGCCAAAGGATTAAAATTCAAAGAGAAAATTCGAAGAAGTTTATAAGATGAAACCATATAATAGCGACTGTACAAGATCACATGTTGTCAGGATCCACATAGCATTCCTCCTACTGGTCTTGGTTGCCACCATTACTATATCCATCCAACCAGTCTATCTTTTTCCAGAAGAACTCTGGTACCAAGGTTTTAAAAAAGGTGCAAATTTTCTTGCCTTCCTGTTCATTACAGTATCATTCTTGTGATTCTACATTTGTTAATTAATTCAATTTAAAATACTCCAGTTGGAAAACAGAATTATAAATGGTGAAACCAAAGATGGGAAAATAGCAATTGAGAAGGCGCCAGGATTCCTAGAAGGTTTAGATAAGAAAACAAGAATAGCATTGGTTAACTTGCGATACGAGGATGCAAAGTCATGTGGAATCAACGGAAGCCTTACAGTTGTCGATTTTGATGTAGTATCTAATGACATCACATGGAACCATTTATATCCGAGTTTGATTGATGAGGAACGTGAGTCTGGTTCTCAACCAACATGTCCAATGATTCCTATGCCAGATTTCTCAGCTTTCAATGAGATAGATAGATTTGGTGGTATCTCAGCTGCCATGCCGGCGACCAGAAGCCGGCTGGAATAGAGATATGTTCAGATTGCAAGTTCATCTGGTGGCTGCCAGCTTGGCAGTCAAGAAGGGGAGACGGAACGAAAAGGGGGCAGTGAAACTAGTTTTCACAAGCCGGTGCGAACCCATGAGAGATCTCTTTCGTTGTGACGATTTGGTGAAAAAGGATGGAACCTGGTGGATGTATGAGGTGAATGCGATACAATTGGAGGACAAAGTGCAATCAACTCCGGGCACCTGTGAGCTCATCTTGCCGTTGCATGATGAAGGTAACTATTTGCTTCAATCCTTTCAATAACTTAAAAAAAAAAAATGCAAGTTTAACTCGAAAGAGATTTCTCATTTGCAAACTAACATTTACTTTGAATGCTATTCTTAGAGTATGTACGGACAATTTTGTCCTTTTCTCAGCAAAATTTACTTGCTATTGTCGATATATATACTATACTGGCAAAATTTTGCATTATCGTTGATCACATACTTTAGTCCGTAAAAAGCCTATGTTTGATGCTAATGCATGGATTCACAAAGAAAATTCTGTGTTAAGCAAAATTTATTGTCAGATAAAGGCTTAAACAAATCCACCCAATCCCACGGCCCAAGAGTCAAACTAATAATCACAATAAATAAATATTATCTTCAATTAAGGGGGAAATTTGTTGAGTTTTATAATGGTATCATTCTTAGTTGACTGTATGTTAATTATATATGTAGAGGCATTGTTTTTATATGTTGCATTCTGTGAGATTTCCTGCGTGCCGCTGTAAAGATTTCTTTCATGTGTAAACTTATTTCAGGTCCAAACAAAGGATTTGATGCAGGTAAATTCAAGCCACTCCCATCCCATCGCCAACAACGAGAAGCCTACGTGACGGTTCTCCATTCATCTGACACCTATGTTTGTGGTGCTATCACTCTGGCCCACAGCATCCGCAAGGTCGGCTCCACCCGCGACCTTGTACTGCTCCATGATGAATTTATCAACCCAACCCAGCTTCGTGCCCTTCGTAATGTCGGCTGGTCTCCTCGCCAAATTGAGCGCATCCATAACCCTCATCCCCGTTCTGATGGACTGTTCGAGTACAGCTACACTAAATTTCATATCTTTCAGCTCACAGAATATGACAAGATCGTGTTCCTTGATGCTGACATTGTGGTCCTTCGTAACCTTGACATGCTTTTCAATTTTCCCTCCATTTCGGCTCGTGGCGATCATGATGAACTTTTCAATTCAGGTATCATGATTGTTGAGCCATCGAATTGCACATTCAAAACCTTTATGTTGAACATAAATAATGTGAAGTCGTACGATGGTGGAGACCAAGGATTTTTGAACGAGATGTTCGTCTGGTGGCACCATCTACCAAGGACCAATTTCTTCAAGGTGATACGGGCAAACACAACTGAAGAGAAATTGAAGTTTGACTTGACATTTGTGGCAGAACCACCGCAGCTCTACGCCATACAATATTTTGGGCTGAAGCCTTGGATGTGTTACAGGGATTATGACTGTAATTGGGACTTGGAAACTGTGAGAGGTTTTGCGAATGACGAGGCACACTGGAGGTGGTGGCGAGTGTATGACGAGATGGATGAGGGTCTGAAGAAAATGTGCAGGCTCTCAGTAAAGCAGAAGAAAAACCTGAATCATTTTCGTCTTCAAGCCAGAAAGATGCGATATAGTGATGGACACTGGAAGTGGAATATCACTGATCCGAGGAAGGATCTATAGACCATAAATTTTCTGATGCTGTTATTTTACTTCTGAGGTAGACTTTTTGGGATGATTTGATTTAATCCATTCAAATTGTGATAAGTAGAAAGTGCAAACAAAAAAGCAAATAATGATTTAAACTTTCGGATTGGGCAAGAGTTAGGATCGGATTTTGAGTTAAGACCGATTTAATTTCAGCATCTAGTAAGATCTAAACAATCTTCAAAAAAATATCTAATACAAAGACACAAAACGCCGAACACACTCCAATTTTTTCCGCAAGCCATATAAAAGCTGGATTTAATCATTGGATTCTCCAATTTAGACCCCAACATAACTATTTTAAGTCTAATATACCAATTATCCTACGACCACTTACACTATGTTTGGTAGGACTTTGAAGGAAAGAAGGGAACGGAAGAGAAGAAGAATAAGACAAACAATCGTATTTGTTGCAAAATTTAATTGGAAATGAAGGATATAAGAAGAAAATAGTTAACCTCGACTATTGAAAATAGTTCACTATCAAATCAGTAGAGTAAAAAGAAAAACAATGTGACTGCTTTTGTTAAATATAATAACCATCTTTCTCATTCTTTTCCTTTCCGTCCTACCCTTCATCTCTCCTCCTTTACCTCTTGTCAAACACACTGCATGAACCTCTTGCTAAGTTTTTAACATAAAATCTTCACACAAAAAATATTAGCTAGATGAAATGTTGATTCTCTTAATAATCAATATTCTAATGAGAATGCTTAGTTTGCATGAAGTGGGTGTATTGCATGACATGTGCATATTACGAGATCTCAGATACAAAATATTATAAGAAGATATTTTAATTGTAAGGAAAAAAAAAAAAGGAGTTGAGCAAATTATCCGGTACATAAATAATTGAGCACTACTTGCGCACGATCACCAACTTCAGAATGCGGGAACATGTAATTGGGATATAATCACTTTCTAGTTAACATTGACTAAGACACTTCTGGAGAATTACATATCTTCTTCGATTTCAATTAATCAAACAAACAATAATTATATATCTATTAGCTTCCCTGGCTAGCTATTTACAATAAGATCTGGATACACTATGGGATTTCAAGCCGCCAAGGCTAGCAGTTAATTCACATTTTTTTTTTTCTGAAAAAAGAATGTCCAAATAATATGCATAAATTTTTAAGAAAATTCATTACTTAACCATTGTCATAGAAAAAGATTTGATAAGCTACAAATTTACCTATTTAACAAGCAGTAGGGGTGGGGAGGCTTCAGCAAAACCAAGTAATAAGTAAGAATGAATTCAGAAAGTGCAAATTTACCTATTTATTCTTCCTAAAATTTCTTATAAACAAATAGGTCACATTTTTGTATGTATGAAGCTAAACATCTTAAATAGTACTAAGCAATAATAGATTAAGTGAGTGACCTAACTTAGATAAAATTTGAAGCTATTATTTCACCATCAAATGGGAAATGGTAAATTATCCTAAATTATAACAACCATCTTGAATAGAATAAAAGTAAAATATAATAATCACCTTTTCATGATAATACAATCCTCTACATTTTGCCAGATCCCTAAGCTATTATAGTAACTCATAATATCTCCGACATCTGCACATCACCAACAAAGAAAAAATAAATAAAAGCCTTAAATGCAATGTTGACATAAAGGAAACACTAACATTCCAGGGCATATGCAGAGATAAATTCAAACATAAACCATAAACCTTATTTTAGGAAGTTCAATTTTGAGTTGAAATAATTTAGGGTCATCTTAGAAAAGTAGCCATATGAAACAGTATAGAAAGTTAAATCTCACGCTTATTGGCATCTCAGTGATAATAAGACCAATGGCCTCTTCGAGTGCTCTGAGAGCAGCCACCTCACCTCCGACAACCATGTTTATCACAATACCATCTAAAATTGAAAACAATTATTTACTTTTGGTTAAAAATAGTTTAAAAGTTGGAATTTTACAGCATCTGTGACTAACCTGCAGCTAAACATGATGAAGTGCGCCTAAAGTATGTTTCCTGAAAAAGAGATTGTTCATGCGGGAACGAGTCAAAACCGACCACCATTGGTAGATGATATGGATAGGATAAAACAAACACCCAAGAATGCCAGTGCCAATTGACATGACCCTGGTATCAACATGTAACACATCTAGATACCAACTAAAATTAGTCAGCACTGACAATCCTAATTGTTACCATACTTCAACAATCCATGATCATGTACACCACAGTACCAACAGGTAAGATATCTAGATACCAACCAAAATTCAATAAGAACTAATAATCGTCATTGTCACCATACATGAGCAGTCCATGACCAGGTACACCCCAGTACCAATGAATAAATTATTACTTGCATAAATGTTTCTGATCATCACCTTCTTTGTTGGTAACTCATAATTTATCAGAAGACGTGCTGTCAGAGATGCTTCTCCTAAAGCAGAAGATGGCAAGCATGCATCAGTTGCAACTACCATGCATGACTTTTGAGGATTATTTTCAGGTTCAATACCATCCAAAGAAAGGGCACTGTACTTCTGATTCCACAGCAGAGTTGCCAGGCGGAACTTTTCTAAAATTGATGCACGTTCTGTTTCAGCTTGGTCACTATACTGTAAATGTAAAAAAAAAAAATGACACATAAAAGAAATGAGTACCTAGCTTGGTATCATCTTTCGTCTAAATTTTGTGGCCATTTCACTGAGAACTTTTTAGTATCCAGTCAATAATGCAGGTCTTTCTCATTTTCGAAAGACTCAATTCTTATTGTTAAGAATGATGTGTTTTTTATTCTCAAACATATCATTTCTATCGCAAAACAATCAAGGTCCACATTTGTTCTTAGTTCTCATTTTATTTAATGAGAAAACAGAAAAGTATTTTCTAAGGGAACTTGAGGCCTGGAATCCTGATTAAACAGATAGTTGAAACGCAGATAATAAACTCTCAGGCTAGAAATAAGTTATTGGAAATCAGTTAATCATAACCAATTCAAAAATACGAAAAATAACTTTGTGAGGTTTCAGTATCAGTTTTAATGCCATGATGATTGGTTTCAAGTACAAATCGAAATTTATACAGTTTCCATAGGTTTGACCATATCTATAGGCAGGTATATAACAAGGTATGATAACGGATTTCTCTTTTTTTCTTTTAGAAGGAATTCACAGGTCAGAAAGACAAATTAAATTTCTCCTCCTTTCTTTTAGTCAAAATCATACCAGCAGCAGCTGGCACCAGCCAGGATTTGGATTTTCACTTCTCAGATTTTTTTTTTCTCTAATACATGGTTAACTTTCCTGAATTATCTCCTCAACATTCCCGGCATTACAGAATCGAGATGGTTTTTCATTTATTTATTTACTATTTTTCTACCAAATTCCTTTGAACTTGTTCTATTATTAATTATAAGAAATTGCATCGTAGTAACTAATTTGCAGTTCATTAATTTTTCATTCATGATTCATATGGATACAAATTTCTTCAATATGACAAAAAAGAAAAAAAAAGACAGCAGTTTTGATTTTCCTTAAATACTACGGGAACAGTCACGTATACTAACAGTAAAAATTATCTAGGGACAGTAATTTTTATTTACCAGAGGAGAGAAGGAGATAAAAGACAGGTTGGCGACAGCACAACAGACAGCATCCAGCTCATCACGCGAGCTACAACAGATCACTATCGGCAGGGACGGTTGCTTCCCGGCAACTTCTAGAAGGTCGACCAAAGTCTCCTGTTAGAACCGCCACTGACCGGTCAAGTTCAGAAATAGTCAGGGAAGCATTATGTAAAGAAAGAGGGAGGGAGAAGGGTAGAAGCACGTACCATTTTGAACTGGAGGCGATCGACGGCGAGGTAGTAGTGCCGGCCCGGGCAGTTGGGGTTGGAGGAAATGGCGGGAGAGGATGGAGAATGGAAGGAATCGGAGAGATCCAGTGAATTTCCTCCTTTCATCGCCAAGTTTCGCTGTCAGAAATCAGAAAACTGAATACTGTGATTTTGATCGATAAGAGAAAAAATGACGAGACAAACAACTATAAGAGGGACTGGTATATTTTCATAGAGGTCCAATATTATAATTAAATTTAAATTTTGGAAACCAGCTGTTGGATATAAGAATTTAGAATATTCTCTTTTTTATTGTGGGGATCTTCAGAATATTCTCTGCATCGATAGAGAAATGAAAATTGAGTTCTTAATTTTTTTAGTAGGAATGTACATGAGAGAATAGACTCATATGGAACAAGTTTTAATAATATTTTTGAAATGAAATTTGTACTTAGGTTATAATTGGCATACGGTGACTATATTGATTCTAAATGTCTTTGTTAGCGGCTTACTGCATACAATGGCGCGCACACATTTTATGATTTCTAGATAAGACAAGGTCATATTTGTATTTTGTACATACAGCCACAGGCTTTTAATACTTAGTTATTTATCGCAAATTTTATTTGAAAATACTAACACCACTAAATTATAAATTAAGAAAGGTTGATTTTCTAGATGAAATTTATATCAAGTTTCATCTAAATATGTTTATTGAAGAAGAGTTTTTTTTCCCCTTTTTAAAGGACAATAGGCAACCACATTATTTTTCAAACTGAAGAAGTTTTTGTTCATTACATTCAGATTCAGTTAATGATCAAATGTTTTCTGCAGGGAATTTGACCTTAAATAAAGAAGTGAGAAATTTAAGAGGGAAGAATAAGAATTTCCCATGACTAGAAAAGATGAACGGGTACTCAATTTCTCTACTTATAAATGCACGGATGAAAAAGGTGTTACACTCTAGGTCTAAATAGTAAACAGACGTTTTTGCCGTTGGATCGACTTGATATGTGGTTGGATGTGAATCGCGAGACGAAGCAACAATATTATTTGGTTTTTCATCTAATATAGAAAAAAATTGAATAACACATCTATTTGTATCATTGGTAAATTAAGAAGCATATTTTTATTGTCTAACATTATTTTGTTTCTTTATTTGCCCACATATGAGGATATGAGTGCATCTTATGCTAGTACTACAAAATGCACATCAGAAAAGGTTTTCTAGAGAATTCTTTTTTTTTTACTACTGAACATGAAAAAAGGAATGGATGGTGAAACAGAAAACAATCAGGGTTTCTTCCTTCCTTCCCCTCTTCTATAACCAAAAAAAATAAAATAAAATAAGCACATTAGATAAGAAAAAGATCAATGAACAACTTCACTTCTCAGTATTTTCTGGCACAACATTCGTGCTCATAGCTTAACAACAACCAAAACAAACTATAACTGGAACTTACAAGTTAAAGGCAGATTGATTTCTCCAGCAAAACTTTGAAATTAAAAAGGACAATTGTTTAAATTTTCATCAAGACAAAATTTTAAACAAATATCGGTTCAAAGTACCAACCGATTAATTACATAAAAAACTCAAAAGACAAAAACACTCATAATCAGAAGTTGATTTAATAACTCAGAAGCACACAAAGTGACGTACAATTCTTTTGCATCATTCACAAAATTAATCCCACAACAAATCACTTTCCGAGCCACCCCGAATTTACACAAAATTACATGAATTAATTAATCAATCAATCAACTTATTACAAATGTACAAAGAAAAAGCACTTCACAGCACCACGCGAAAAATCCATCATATTATCAAGAAACTGCCATTTTTTTTTCTTTTCATGGGAATAAAGACTGAGCCTTTTTCTTGGCCCAGAACTTCCGGAAGAAGCTCCTCTTCTTCTTCTTTTCCTTCCCTTCAATCACACTTGGACTACCCGGCGATGAATACTCGGTCGTCTCACCATCCTCTGAACGAAAACTCCTTCCTGACAAGCAGCACCCATTACTTCTATCCAAACTATCTTCCAAATTAGATTTGTCAAGCACTTTGTTAGGCTCTCCATTGACAGCCTCCTCAATTTTAACCTCTTCCTTGTTATCCTCCTCTTCTTTGATCAACCCATTAGGAGCCACATCTGTTGTAGTTTCTTCGATAATAGCCTTGTCTACTGGTTTTTCAATCTCATCAGTTGTTGTTGCTTTGATGTTAAACTCATCTGCTGGTTTCACAACCTCATTCTTATCAAGTTCAACACTATTGCGTAGTTCTTCATTTTTGGATCTCCAGTGCTTCAGTTCTTGCTCAGCATACATTTTGCTCTCTGCTGCTCTACTAGCCTTTTGCTTTGCCTCGTGTAGCACCTTTTTCTTTTCTTCCAATTCACCCTTAACCTTATATAATGTCGATAAGGAATGTGTTGCCAACTGTTTTGCAGACTCCATTTGTGCTGAAGCAGCTTCGATACGCTCTTGTGCCTTCTCATCCGCCTCGTGACCCTGCTTGCTCAGACCAAAGTACTCATCGAATGAAATAGTCACTTTTTCAGAGGAAGTGTCCATTTCACTCTCCTGTAATGCTTTGATGGCTGCCAGTGCGATGTTTTCTGACATTTTTGATGCCTCTATCTCCTTCATTGCAGCATTAATTTTCATCTCAGCTGTTTTCAAACTAGTGTGAACTGGTTCTGCCTCTACCTTCACTTTGTTGAGCTCAGCTTCTGCATCTCGAGCAGCCGACTTTGATCGTTCTACCTCTAGTGTTGCCTCCTCGATGAGATTAGGCAACTCAAGTATCTTCCTTTCAGCTTCCTTCTCGTTTTCTATACAGGCACCTATCTGTTCTTTTGTCTTTTCAATCTCAGTTTTAACCGAAGTAATTGCTACAGAAGCCAACTCTTCTCTCTGTTGCAAGTTCGATAATTCAATTTTCTCCTTTTCAAGCTCTGTTTTAAGAGAAGAAATTTCAACTTGAAACTCATTAACCTCTCCCTGCACCTTTTCAATTTGTGATTTGACTTCCTCAAGCTCATTTCTTGTTGATTCTAATAATTCTTGTCTGTTCTTCTCTGCTTCTTCGCTATCAATTCCTTCATTCTCCCGATTTAACTTCTCAATGTAAACCTCCAGCTCAGCATTCAGATTCTCTAATAAACTAGTTGCGGCTTCTAGTTTCACTTCAACTTCCTTGGCAGAAGCAATCTGGATGCTGAGTTGCCTCAGCTCTTCCTCAGCCTCTTTCATTTCCTTCTCCCACATAAAACACTCTTCATCCTTTGCTAGACTGGCAGCAACCTTGCCCTCCTCGGCCTTCAGTTTTGCAGCAGTAGCGACCTCCAGTGATTTCCTAATAGTATCTAGTTCCTCAGTCAACTCGTCTACCATTTTCTCAGCCGTTTTTGAAGCCAGAATTGCCTCTTCTGCTTTAGCCACCAAAGTTTCTTTCTCTTTCACTAAATTTGTGCATTCCTCTTTCAAGGATTTGCTCTCTTCTTTGACTGAATTGAGCTCACTAACAGCAGCCTCCTGCCGTGTTTTGATCGTGTTAAGCTTCTCAGCTTTGCTGCCTTCTTGCACAAATATTTCAGCAATTTCAGAATAGTGTTTCGCACGATTCAATTCCTCTTTTACCTTTGCCTCGTCTGCTTCAGCCTTGTCTAGGTCAGACTTAAGTCTAACCATGTGGCGTTTAGTATTCTCCAGCTCTTTCAAGAGTTCTGCTCTAGATACCTCTATGGTTTCTGATTTCATCTTGCATTGTGCTATTTCTCTGCGAACTTTGCTGACCTCGGCCATAGCCATCCTGGTGACATTATCCTGAGTAAAAGAAAAATGGCATTTCTTTAATTTGCTTATAATTTGTTTCATATGTGCAGAATATTTCTGATAAACTAAAATACATCCATTGTATAATAATTTTGAAGAAAGTAGAATTCTCAATATTTTCATAAAAAGATAAATTTTTAACCTATGGTAAACAGTTTATAAATAAGCTTGTGTTGAGAAATAGATAGACCAATTATGACTGTAAAGGTATAAGCTAGGTTATAATTACCAATGCACAAGAATTATGGATTACGCACTGCAACAACTGGAAAGTTCTAACAGATTTGTAAATCAACCTCACTTGATTTGTACCAGTACATAATACCTTATTTACAGGCAAACAAACCTTTTGTTTTTTATGTTTAGGTTTTAGCAGCAACTGACGTGCATATGAGAGAATACATAATGCAATACCTCAGACAGATGAAAGTAAAAAAACCTGAAGTAAATATATAATGACTAAATGAATAAGCTGGACAAAATAATTTATCATTTTCAATTGTTTGTCTGGTCTACTAAAATGTTGTCAGCCAGAAAGTGCAAAAAAAAAAATGAAATAAAATAAGATAAAATAATAATAATTAATAAATAATAAAATTAATAAAACCACATAAATATTACCTGTGGATCCTGAGTCTTCTGGGGGACATTAATTTTCTGAGAACTCCAATCAACGCTGCCACCAAATTTTGAAACAACTGACTTGACCGACTGGAGCCGAGTCTGGGTTTCAACAAACCCTCTGCTTGTAATCTGTCTCACATTGTTTCCATTTACTCTGACCCTTAGTCTAACCGGCTGGTCATCAGTTCCATTGGGAAACTGGGATATTTCTCTCTCCTCTGACAGCCCGTCTAAAGAACGCCGCATGACTGCAACAGATTGGCTGCGGTACATCTTTTCGGGTTTCTTATTAATTGAAGAGAGGTCATGGAAATCTATGGTTGTGCCTCGCCGGTGATTAGGGCTGAGTTCTTTATCATTTGCATCACCATTTTGTTCGACTGAAATTTTCGGTACGGATGTTTCTATGGGAGGTGGATTTTCTGCTTGTGGTACTGACTGTTCTTCAGTTGAGTGATTTTCTTCTTCAGGAGAAGGTTGTTCCATTGATCAAAAAACCAGAGTACCTTCCCTCTAAATTAAATAAAAAATATAATAATTATTCAAGAGCTTTGGCATAACAGAAAGGAAAGGAAATTAATTTTAAGAGGGAAAATAGATATCTTCAAGAAAAACAGAACAGAACAGAACAAAAAAAAAAAAAAAAAAAAAAAAAAAAATTGGTATGCCTACAAATTTACGTCAAAATTCCAGCAGTAAGCAAGTCTTTGTTGTGATCTTTGTGTTTGGAAGGTAAATTTAAATAAACGTAAAAGTTTTTCAGAGAAGATATGTTTGAGAAGTCATAATAAAAGTTGGATCAGGTATCAAAAATGAATATTGAGACAATATTCATTGCCTCATTGCCATTTCTACTAAAATAAAAGTCCCCCTGATCATGGCAAGTTTCAAAAGCTGAAATCAATTTTCTTGCCGATTTTAAAATAGAAATATTTACAAAAGGATAACATGCATCACCTGAAAAGGAACGGAAAGAAAACTACTAATGGTTAGGTCAAAATTGATTCTAACATAAGAAGAGAATGGGTATCCGATGAGCATAAAATAAAACTTTCAACGCAAGCTCTACAATAAAAAAAAATTAAAAAACTTGATCAAATGAAAAAGATACCTAGCTATGCGTCAATATAATTACATGAACCAACAAGAGTATAACTGCAAAGAAAAATGGAGGAGAGATTAAGAGCTTACCGTCTGAAGCTTTAGGAGAAGAACATGGGAAAGAAAAAGAAAAACAATGAAGGGGTTTGAAGAGAGAAATACATCGTGCATAACGATATAAACAAGCTGGTTCCACTGGTGTGGTGTTGCACGCGAGTCGAAATCCGACCCGTTCTCTCTTGCAATCCTGGAAAATTTATATTTTAAAATTTAGGGGACTATCAAAGGGAATGTTCGACAGTTTTCAATTCGCTTTTCGTTGTTATCATAGGCGATTTTGGTATTAAAAAACCACTTGCGTTGCGTAAGCAGATTTTGGTACTTGGCAATGTTTCAACCTTAGTCTAGAAACACAAATCGTATCACTCGGACTTGTAATTAAGCATAGCATATGTTTAGTTCTGTACTTGTGATTTTGGAATTATACATACCATCTAATAACAATATATTTTTATAAAAAACATATAAAATATCATAAAAAGGTTTAAATATATAAAATTTTATTTCTGATAAAATTTCATTCATATTAAACGGTTTGAATTGATAATTTTAAACTCGGTTGTCAATATACGAGTTTACCGATTTGTTCTATTTCATGAAGTACCAATTCCTTTTGTTTCTTGAAGTATCATAATCATGTTTTATCAGGACGATTAAAATCAGTTTTCTTAAAAATTAATTTAGTTATAAAAAAAATGTGTTGATCAAAATGTGGAGGCCACTTCTAGGGTCCAGCTTTCAGACGATCTACGGACAATATTAAGCCATGTATTTACACAAAACAGAGCAAGGGCCTGTGATGAATACAACCTTGACCCGTGAGCGTTATAAAATGATATTAGCTGGCGCAAGCAAGATGTTAAAGAAAATATATTAAAAAAAAAAACTAAATAGAACATATATAAAGCAAAGAAGTAAGATTGTACGAATAAAAAAATGAAATAATACAACTAGGAAAAGATGATTTATTTTATTTTTCGTATCATTTTTTTCATTTTCAGGTCGGTTTGATAAATGTTTATTTAATTAGTGGTCATGACTGAACAAGTCAATATCCTCAGATTTTATAGAACAGAGGTAGAGAGTACTGTTATTGGTGACTCGCTTGCTTGCATTTGATGATACAAATATGAAAACGAAGATTTTTTTTTTTTATGCGTGAAAATTTTGAACAACTAATAATTATCGAACTAAGCAATATTAAGCAGATTTCAAGTTCCTTGAATCAAACAAAATTCAATTATGTCCTTAACTATTTGTTAGCTTATAGATTACTTTCTTATCGGAATTGCTTACCATCATCCTATAGGATTCTATCATCCCCATCATCCCCAGCGACACCTTTAATGCTTTCCATTTTCGGAAAGAATATATCCAGCATCCCATCCCCATAAACGGAAAGTATTAAACGCGTCGCTCTTCTCACCCAGAGTCTACGCTCTTCTTCCCCCATCCCATCTTTCCTTTTCTGTTCACATCTATGCTCTTCTCATCTCAACTCTCTTATGCTAAGTACTGTAGTTGGTTTAGTATATTCCGTAGCAATAGTGTGTGCTTCAATAGTTAGTTTTATATCTTCAATGATAATAGTTTCAACTTCAATAGTTAGCTTAGTAACTTCAACGATAATAATTTCAACTTCAACAATTAGTTTTGAAGTTAATAGACTAACTGTTGAAGGTGAAACTATTACTCTTGAAGTTAATAAGCTAACTATTGAAGTTATTGAGCTAACTATTGAAGTTACTATGTTAACTATTGAAGTTGAAACTATTATACTTGAAGTTACTAGGCTAACTATTGAAATTACTAGGCTAACTGTTGAAATTACTAGGCTAACTATTGAAGTTACTAAGCTAACTGTTGAAGTTAAAAGTATTACTCTTGAAGTTACTGAGCTAACTATTGAAATTACCAGGCTAACTGTTGAAATTACTAGACTAAATATTGAAGTTACCTAGCTAACTGTTGAAGTTGAAACTATTACTCTTGAAGTTACTAAGCTAACTATTGAAGTTACTTAGTATCTTCAACAAAAATAGTTTCAGATTCAGCAACTAGGCTGAGCAGAATGGAAATGGCGCAAGTAAATAGGGAAAGCGCGAAAAAGGGGGGAAAGCGCAGACTAAAATGGAAAGGGCGCTAGAATCACTAGGACTAAAATGGAAAGGGCGCTAGGAATTTCTGTTATTAATGAGCGGATGATGGGGATGATGGATCTAGCGGATGATCCTTATCAGCCCTGCTTTCTTATTAATACGGAAAGTTGAACCGACCCATTCTATGTATATATGTTGAGAAAGAAGTTTTAAAAAAAAAAATTGAACATTCGATGGGAGTGTTTTAGAGTTAGGAACTTAGGAGTCTGTTTCCTGTGGTGGGTATAGATATATCCTAAAATCTGTCATCGGCGACGTGTCAGAGAATAAAAGAAGATTATTTTTATATTTATATACCTGTTGATAAAAAAAAAGGTAGATTCAAATTCTATGTTGTCATACGAAGTGTGTTTCCCGGAGTAGTCAAGAAAAAAACATGGTTTGCAGAAGGCTTTTTTTTTGGTCTTTGAAGAATTAGCAAGTTGAATTCCATCTTCTAGTATTTCTACTGACATTTAATTAATTGAATTTAGAGAGAACTCTGTCTGTTGTAACATGACGATGTAGTTTCTTTTTCCTTTCTATAGGTAAATATCCCTTTGCTGCAAATATTATTTTTATTGGCGTTAGACAAAGCAAATATAATTTCCCACAAAAAAAAAAAGCCATTTTAGCATTTTTCGGTTGAGTATATATACCTCTCAAGCTTGGTATATTTATTCTTTTATTGTGATTGAGAAGTTATTATTTTAGCGGCACTTATTGAATCCATTTAAGGAGGTATGTTATGGTGCATCGCGATGTATTTAGGCTTTTGTATATCGCGATCATTATCCGTCAATCGTTTTATAAATTGACAAATCTAATTAAACCAATCAAATATACATATTGAAATCTCATAACAAACCAAATTTTATATTTTTTTGAAATTTTTTTACTATTTTTTTTGAATTTTCTTAAAACTTTCCATTTTTGGTACCAACTAATAATAAGAAAATTCCAAAAATGGCAGGTTTTAAGAAATTCGAAAAAAATAGTAAAAAAATTTCAAAAAATGTCAAATTTGGTTTATTATGAGATTTCAATATATAGATTGGATTTGTTTAATTAGATTTGTCAATTTGTAAAACTACGACAAATATGGTCGCGATGTACAAAAGCCTCAATATATCGCGATGCACCATAGCATTTCTCCCGTTTAAGTTAGGCTAAGTGATTTTTTATATGTATTTAAGATTGACTTGTCTTGAACTCATCATGCATCGATCATTCAGTGTTTAACCGTGACTGTGAACAACGTAAAAATAATTGTTTAAAACATGTTCATCTTCTGATCTTCACACACTATAAAATTGTGACGTGTCTACATTGGAATGATGAGAATAATTTTACAGATTTGGCACTAATTTATATTATAATTGTGAATGATGAGATTAGAGGCACCAAAAAGATCTATTAAAATCAAATAGTAAAAATAAGTATTCAATTCTTTAATTTGAATTAGCGATAGTGCGATACCGCCCATTTATCGTTGCACAAAAAGTTTTACGCTCAGTGAAAATCCTCAGCTAACAAATGTTTATAGGCAGTTGAGAGAATCATGACATTTAAATCTCCTCCTTAGGGGGGCTAATATAAAACTGAGTTGGAAAATTATATACTTCTTTAACTCAAACCGGAACGAGCCCAATCAATATCCATACCAAAGGACCCGGATCCTGTGTCGCGCGGCACGCGTGTAGCGCACCTCCACGAGCCGTTCGATTTTGATCGGGCGGTTCATTTTTTTCGGGCCTATCAATCTGGTATTATTCACGGGGCTCCTTTATCCATCAGACGGCCCACACAGTGCGCTGTACGCGTGCCGCGCGACACAGGATCTCGATTCCATACCAAACACTTTTCAAAAAAAAATATATCCATACCAAACCCAAGCTACATATATATATGAAGCAAAACATACCAAACCCAAGTTAATGAGAAAATCAAATACAATAGCCCAAACAAAACAAGTTCATAAACGATGACATGAGCCCAAGCGGCCTAGCCATACATATTCATACCAAATCCAGCTATATGAAAACCAAATCGTAAAGTCAGAGTTGAATGCGAAGACCAAATCCAATAGTCTAAACATCTTATCCTTCAAACAAAATAAACCCAAGCCATATCCATACCAAATTAAAAGCTATATCAAAACCAAATTATATCAATTTTAAGTTGATTGCGAATACCAAATGACATAAGACAATACAAAACATGTCCTTAAACCATGCTTCTACAAATTACATGATTACAAAAAAAAAAACAATGTGTAACCAACATTCATGACAAAAGAAATGTGTTTCAGGTAAATTATTTTTTTGAAGTCTTGAATAATTAATTGGATCTTCATCATGCATTAATATTTAATACACAGTTCAGTAATCAAATAATCCATCCCATGTTATGACATTTATTATTTTACATCTTAAATTCTCGGCAATTCCCTGCTTCCATGCATGTACGTAAAGCTAGAAATTAACCGTATCTTGTTTGTCTCATGATTCGCAAAAACTCTTCTTTATCTACTTCTCCATCACCTACATATTTTTTAAAATTTTCTTTAAGATTTTTTTTCGTTGCCATTTATAAATTGGGGCATACCATACTAGTTGGATCTTCTCAATACCATGCTCGTTATTTCTTATTACAACACTGACTCTTATGGTAACCAAAGTTATTGACACATAACACAGCAAGCCAAAATATGGAAAACTACTAAATTAGTACACAATTTAGAAATTAATGGTTTGACCCTAAAAAAAAATGGTTTAAATATGAGGCCCTGCACAACACTACCGGTTGACTAAGTACAAAGACTAAAACCGTTGCGCCAAGATTTTGAAAATGAATCCTTAATAGTTAATAACAAATGTTTTTATCAAGTAAAACAATACACGATATCAAATGATGCATTTTATGGGAAAGAAGTGTAGAAAAAGGAATTTCGATGATTCCAATAAAGATACATACCGTTTTCATCAGCCTCTTGTACCATTTCACGAATTTCCTCCATAGTGAAGCTTTCACCTAAATCCCTTGCAATATTTTGAATATCTTTAATTGAAATCTTTCCCTAACGAAAAAAAAAAAACAAAGATAGGTTTTGTCAAGCACATATTCAGTTAAAGAGCAAATAAATATTAATAAATTAAAAAAATAAGATTATATGATTGATGACACAAAAATTGCCGTAACACCACAAAAGCAACACAGTCAAAAAAACACAATAAAATGCGCACATATCTGTGTGTGTGTGTGTGTGTGTATGAAATAACATATGCATGTTGAGATAAAAAAAAAAAAAAAAAAAAAAAAAAAAAAAAAAAAAAGATGTATTATATATGTCAAAGAGAAGCAAAAAGATTTATGCCATCGGCAGTTTGGCTATCCTATTTTTGTGGCCCTAAAAGTAATGAAAACATAAACAAAGGAATAATGTAAAGTTTCACAAAAAGGAAGAATAAGTTTTTTTTTTTTTTTTTTTTTTTTTTTTTTTTTTACATTCTTATCATGGTCGATAATGCGAAAAGCTTTAATGAGCTCCTCATCTCCAATTTTTTCTGACATCATGTACTGAAATTCATCAAAATCGAGTGCACCACTTCTATCTTTATCCATCTCTGCCATCATTTGATCAATTTGCTGAAATTATTTGAAAATTAAAACAGAATTAGATAAGATGATTTATCTGTTGACTCTCTAATAATGCTGAGAATCTGAGACACGAGAACTAGGGCTGGTGCCCACCAATGAGCCAAATCAAAACTGCTAGAAATCTTTCGTACCGAAATTTAAGAAAAAGAGCATCCAAAAGTGAAATAAGAAATTAAAAGACAGATCAAAATTAACATATGTTAAATAAGTTGTTCAACCGTATATTACTTTTTCCGTCATTTCAAATCCCAGGGCCCTGCAAACAAAAAAAAATGTAATTTAATTTTGTTAGTGCTGTTCTTGTTTGTTGTCCTTAACTGCAACCCAACAAGAAAAAAAAAAATTTGGTTGCTGAAGCAAGAAGATAAAAGGTGTATTATTAAAGTACCTCATCGCAACGTGCAACTCCTCGGCATCAATAGTACCTAGTAAGGAAAAGAACATTAACAATAAACAATCAAATACTCTTTTTTAGTTTCTTCTTTTGCTACTTTGAAATTAATTAAACCATGTATAAGTAAAAAGTTCCTGTACCGGAGCCATCTTTATCAAAAAGCTCAAAAATCTCCCTTATTTGCCTCTGGTCATCTGCGTGACAGATTCTTTTATCTCTCATCGACCCCTTTATATAACCACTTCCCTGTTTGAGCAAAAATTTGTCACAGTTTATAGTCAACCTAAGAAATCAAAATACTAATTCATGATCTGACAATAGATAAGTGACGCATTGTAAAATAAATGAATTCATGAAAAGATAAACAAATCTTTATGTGCATCATGGGAAGGCGGTTCGAAGCTACTTAAATAAAGCAAAAAATGAAAAACATACCATCTGATTATACTTGGATCTATTCATCTCTCAAACACAAAACAGAGCTAATTATGAAGGTTGCAGCAGCGTTGCAGAGGCACTTAAGTTGATGGTGCTTTATAGGAAACTTGTAGTTTAGGAAGAGCGTTGTTGTTTGTTGTAATTCTATCTATTGATTTTTATATTTTGTGTTCTTATAACTATGCTTTCTCTTCCTTATTTTTTATTATTTTTTTTTATTTTTTCCCTTTTGAATTTGACTTTTCTGCGATGGATACTACGACCGTACGGTGTTATGACTTGATGGGAGCCAACCTTTCTTGTAATGAGATTGGAATTTTTTTTCAGAAATTAGTTTTAATATTGATAATTTTCCCTGGTGGATCTATCAGTCAGTAAAATAACACACAGTTGATAATTTGATATGGTAGCGGCTTTTGATCTGACAGGTAAAAGATGACATCGATGATGGCCCGATGGAGTGCTTATTTCAAAATTTATACTCATGTGTATAATGTTTTTTTTTGAAGTACTTCAAACCTTATTTGTTGTTTGAGTTTAATTATTATTGAACTTTTTAGTAACAGGAGACAGTGGACTCATAAAAAGGAAGTATTTATACTATATATCCTCGTTAAACATTTTTTTTTTTTTTTTTTGAAGTAGGGAACGTCGTCCCCACCTCTTTTCATTTATTGAAACGAAAAGCCCTTAATTACAATAGATAAACATATATGCTTGATTCACAAAAAAAAAAAAAAGGAATGGATTGAATAACAATGCAGATCATGTATTTAATAACAACAATATATATATATAGGCGTAATTTTACCTGCTTCAAGGACAATAATAATAAAATAACATTATTGCATCAATAAATATATTTTTAAACAACTAAAGAACAACGCAGCTCATGTATCCAATTCAGGCTTGTAAACTTTGAATAATTCTATTCATTTTATTAGTATACTTCTGTTACACACAAACTTGACCTGTGCGTTTTTATATATTTTTTAGATGTCGCAAGCAAGATCATCAATAAAATAAATAAATCGAGATAATATAAAGCTGAAATGGTAAGATCGTTTGAATTAAGAAAAAAATGAAACAGCAAACTTTAAAAGACTACTAATTTTATTTTTTTTTATTATCATTCTTTTTAAGGTCGGTTACTGATAATATTTTGTTTTAATTAGTTATCATGGCTGAACGATGCAGAACCCGCCGATTTCTTGAACAAGCAATTATTGAACTAAGCGAAAAATAAATAAATAAAATAAAATAATAGTAGTAGCAGTAGTAGCAGTAATAATAATAATAATAATAATAATAATAAGTAAGCCGACTTCAAGTTCCTTTGTTTTCTTAATATTTCGTTAGCTTATATAAAACTTTTTTATTAATAATACGGAATGTGAACCCGACCCGTTCTGTGTTTATTTATTGAAAAAAAAAATTAAGAAAACAAATCGAATACTGGATAAGAATGCTTGAAAGGGTTAGTAGTCTACTTCCCTGTTGTGGGTATAGAACTATAGATATATCTGGAGCGTATCACTTTGTTGGAGCAAATTGAACAACAAATCGGATAATATGAAAAAATTGAAAGGAATGAAAGGAACAAAGTTTCTCGAATCGCGCTAGGCGCTGTCCTTAAGCGTATTCCGTCTTAACGTGCGACAGGAACCGCAACCAAGATAAGACGGGGTTGTCACCTTTTAGGGCACGACCATGAAAGTGACTTATGAAAGCCTCCAAGAAATATCCAGCAAAATAATAAAATTGAAATTTGGACTATCGATTATTATCAAGAGGAATGTATGAGACAAAGAACAAGTGAATGAATTTTCTGTGTGTCTTTCTTATCAACAAAATAGGTTCTTATATAGTGCTTTAATCAACGGCTAATAGAGCCTTAATCAATATCCAAATTAATGTCCAGCCAACGTTAAGTATTAAATGGCAAATATAGGCATTTATGTATTAAATATTATTTCAACGGTCAAATGATTTATTGGGTATAGAAAGGGTCTCCAACGAAAATATTACTTAAAACAGAATTAAAGAATAACATGGGCCAAATCCAACGAATCAATTAACACTTTTATTAGCCAATTGAATGGTACAACGGGAAAAAGTAAATTCTTTGATTAAATGAATTTTATAGAAACTGACAAATGAAATTCATCAACGGAATTTTCATAGAATATGATTTAATGAATTTTGAGTTTTCTAAACTATATTTCTAACAATCCCCCACAAAACTCAAAATTTACCAAATGAGAATGACTCACAAATTAGGGATTTTTATACAATCAAATGATGAACTTTAAAGAAACAAATGGATTTCGTACAATCGGATGATGAAACAAATTGCTGGATATTTGTATTGCGCATCGTAGAAGTAGTTTACAAACTTTGAAAACTTCACTTAGTGTTGATGGATTAAATTTGGAGGAGACAGAGAGAACTTATGTCTTGAACTCGTTCCTTGAACCCAAATTACACCATCACACATGCAATATGGAGTCAGTCATCGTGGGGTGCGTATTAATGGCCATACGCAAATAACTTGGATTTTTCATGAGAGTCTTAAGGGCTTACCCATGCCCCGCACTGCGGCCGTATACAGGCACTCTCATATAGGTGAGTTCCTACCAAGGATGTGTGTAGATTCACATCCCACGGAAATTACCGATTTGGTCCTCATTAAGAGCATTGCTCGAGCTAATTTACTCATCCTTAACATCTACATAAAGCACACTCACCATAGGGATGGGGCTGGAGTCCATGCTCCAAAATTGTGTGCTAAGTGGTCAACTTACGGCTTATTATTACCCATTGAATCTCTTTCCAGGGGTCACCCTTTCGGAGATTGGGTTACCACCGCAAGAGGCCTATTAGGGCATAAACCCATCCCCCTCGATGAATATAGAACCTTAGTTCTATTTTAAGCCTTTAGTTAGGCAATCAGCAAGATTATTTTCTGTTCTTACATGTTGAATATTTATTGTTTCATTTTTAATATGTTGCTTTATAGATTTTTGTCTTCGTTTCATATGCCTGTTCATTTTTGAATTTATCAATTTCTTTTTGCAAAATGCAATTGTTGCTTGTGAATCACAGTTTATTATAATTGATGGAATTGGTTGTGGAATTAGAGGTATATCTGATAATAATTCTTTTAACCATTCAACTTCGGTACAAGTAGTATCCAAAGCTATTAATTCAGATTCCATTGTGCTTTTAGCTATTATCGTTTGTTTAGTCGATTGCCATGATATTGCACTTCCTCCTAAAAGGAATACATAACCCGTTGTTGATTTAATGTCTAAAGAATCTGATATCCAATTTGAGTCGGTATATCCTTCTAAAACTGAAGGATAACCCGTAAAATTAAGGCCATATGATATTGTTCCTTTGAGATATTTAAAAATTCTTTCTATTGCTGTCCAATGTGTTTTACTTGGATTATTTGTATATCTACTTAATCTTGATACAATATGTGATATATGTGGTCTTGTTCTATTGGTCAAGTACATAAGTGAACCTATAATTTGAGCATATTTTTCTTGATTTATTGGATCATTTTCATTTTTGTATAAATTTAAGTTAGGATCAGATGGTGTTGATACTGGATTTAAATTCGAATAACCAAATTTATCTATAATTGATTGGGTGTAATGAGATTGAGATAATAATAAAGAATTAGAAGATTTGATAATTTTCATTCCTAAGATAACGTCGGCTTCTCCTAAATCTTTCATATCAAAGTTACTTGATAATAATGATTTTACTTTATTTATTAATTCCAGATTTGGTGCAAGAATTAGTATATCATCTACATAAAGGCATAGTATGATATATCCATTGTCTTCTTTTTTATAATAAAGACAATTATCTGTTTCATTTATTTGAAAATTTTGAGATAACATTGCATCATCAAATTTTTCATGCCATTGCTTTGGAGCTTGTTTTAGACCATATAAAGATCTAATTAATCTACAAACTTTTGTTTCTTGTCCTTTGACAATATATCCTTCGGGTTGTTGCATATAAATTTCTTCATCTAGATCACCATGTAAAAAGGCAGTTTTTACATCCATTTGATGTATTAATAATTTATGTATAGATGCTAAAGCTAGCAATATTCTAATTGTAGTTATTCTTGCAACCGGTGCATATGTATCAAAATAGTCTAAACCAGCTTTTTGTCTAAATCCTTGTACTACTAATCTAGCTTTATATCTTTCTATAGTTCCATTTGTTCTTAATTTCTTTTTAAAAATCCATTTACAACCTAATGGTTTAGTTCCTGGTGGTAATTCAGTTAGGATCCAAGTATTATTTCTTATGATTGATTCTATTTCACTATTAATTGCTTCTTTTCAAAAAGGTGCTTCTGGAGATCTTATTGCGTCTTCATAAGTATTAGGATTATCTTCAATTAAATAAGTTATAAAGTCATCACCAAAATTCTTTTCAATTCTATTTCGTTTACTTTTTCTAATTTCTATTATATGGTCATCATTATTGTCATCATTTTTTAATAAATTCGGAGGTGAAGGATTTGTATTTGGATTTGATGGTAATGATAAATTAGATGAATTATGTTGATTCTTAAAAGGAAATATATTTTCAAAAAATACAGCATCTTTAGATTCAATTATTGTATTATTTGAGATTTCATTAATTTCTGATTTAATTACTAAAAATCTGTAGGTATTACTATTTAGTGAATATCCTACAAATATTGCATCTACCGTTTTAGGTCCAATTTTCTTTCTTTTTGGTTCTGGAATTCCAACTTTTGCTAAACAATCCCAGACACGAAAATAATTAATTCTAGGAGGATATCCTTTCCAAAGTTCATATGGAGTTTCATTGTTATCTTTGATTGGTATTCTATTTAAAATGTAACATGCCGATAAAAGTGCTTCCCCCCACAAATTTTGGGTTACACCTGAACTAATTATCATGGCATTTACCATATCCAATAATGTTCGATTTTTACGCTCCGCAACACCATTAGATTGGGGTGAATACGGTGCAGTTACTTCATGTTTAATTCCATGCATTTCACAAAATGATGCGACTTCATTTGAGGTATATTCTCCACCTCGATCTGATCTTAAAATTTTTATTCCTTTTTCTTGTTGATTTTCTACTTCAGTTTTGTATATTTGAAAGTTTCGTAAAACTTCATCTTTAGTTTTAATAAGATAAATGTAACAAAATCTAGAATAATCATCTATAAATGTTACAAAATATCTACTTCCTCCTCTAGTTAATCCTCTATTAGAATCACACACATCACTATGAATTAATTCTAATTTTTGTGTTTGTCTAATTAGAACTGGTTTAAAAGTTTTTTTTGGCATTTTGGATTGAACACATATTTCACAATTTGAATTTGGATTAATATTTAATTTGGGAATTAAATTAAGGTTTGATAGTCTTGTCATTTTTCTGAGATTGATATGTCCTAAACGACCATGCCAAACATCAATTAAATTAGCATTAGATTTAATTTGTGAAGGATCTGAAGTATTTATAGAGAAAGTCGAATTAACTTCATTGATTATATTAGGTATAATATTCATTTTAAATAATCCATCAGTTACATAGCCTTTTCCAATAAAATTATCACCCTTGGAGATTGCAACTTTATTTGATTCAAGTACTAATTTATATCCTAATTGTACTAATAAAGATCCACTAATTAAATTTTTTCTAATACCTGGAACATGTTGTACATCCCTAAGAATTATTATTTTTCCAGATGTGAATTTTAATTTAATATCACCAATACCTAAAACTTTAATAGATGTTCCATTTGCTACTGTCACACTTCCCCCACTTATAACATGGTAAGAAAAAAACCAAGATTTATCAGCACAAACATGTGTATTAGCACCACTATCTAGCCACCAATCTAAATTTTTATAAATATATATTATGATTTTTTTTTATATATATATACTAACTATTATCCGATTAAGAAATACGCTTAAGATTGTTGGAACAAATTGAACAACAAATCGGATAATATGAAAAAATTGAAAGGAATGAAAGGAACAAAGTTACCCGAATCGCGCTAGGCGCTGTCCTTAAGCGTATTCCGTCTGAACGTGCGACAGGAACCGCAACCAAGATAAGACGGAGTTGTCACCTTTTAGGGCACGACCATGAAAGTGACTGATGAAAGCCTCCAAGAAATATCCAGCAGAATAATAAAATTGAAATTTGGAATATCGATTATTATCAAGAGGAATGTATGAGACAAAGAACAAGTGAATGAATTTTCTGTGTGTCTTTCTTATCAATAAAATAGGTTCTTATATAGTGCTTTAATCAACGGCTAATAGAGCCTTAATCAATATCCAATTTAATGTCCAGTCAACGTTAAGTATTAAATGGCAAATATAGGCATTTATGTATTAAATATTATATCAACGGCCAAATGATTTATTGGGTATAGAAAAGGTCTCCAACGAAAATATTACTTAAAACAGAATTAAAGAATAACATGGGCCAAATCCAACGAATCAATTAACACTTTTATTAGCCAATTGAATGGTACAACGGGAAAAAGTAAATTCTTTGATTAAATGAATTTTATAGAAACTGACAAATGAAATTCATCAACGGAATTTTCATAGAATATGATTTAATGAATTTTGAGTTTTCTAAACTATATTTCTAACACACTTTAATACTTAGTTGATAAAATAGGGTAGAGCATTATGGATTTCAACCTTTGGAACATTTGGAAGACCCGATGTGCATCAATTTTCCAAGGAGAACCGGTGATTCTAAGCAGTACTGTGCTCAATATCTTAATGGATGCAAACCAGTGGACTAGTTATTGCGGAGGTCATAGTTAAAGAGGATAGGGTGATAATAATCTGGTTAAATTGCTAGTTTGTAATTTTTTTATTTGCTCATCTTATGGTTTCTCCTTTTTTTTTTTTTTTCCTTCTTCTTCTTCTTTTATTTGATGTACGGTACAACTTCCGTTCAATGAAATTGTAGGGTAGATCAAAATTCTATGTCCACATAAAGTTTGTTCTTCGGAGCAGTCAATAAAGTGATAAACTAAGAGCTTGGTTTACACAACTTTCTATGTTCACAGATATTGAAGTGTGTTCCTTGACTTTTCCGTTGAGTTACTTGAGTATATATACACCATCTCTCAAGCTTGAGTTGTTCATGATTCAAAAATCATGCTATTGTGAGGTTGAGTCATTGAGCTCCATTCTGATTCGGCATTTTATTAGCACTCGTTGCACGATTCATCAATATATTTTTTTTATAAACTTACGAATATTATACACGAAAGCTACCACAGCAAATCGAAACCACTATTTGGACATTATATAGAAACTACCCAAAAAAAATCCGAGTATCCCAGAAGATCCTAACACTGTCCAAAATCATAGTGGTTTGAACCGTGGCAAGCTCCAGCCCCTCTTATATAGTTCTTAAGACAGAAAAGACACAAAAAAAAAAAAAAAAAAAACAGTAGCCTTAGTATATTAATTCTCGCTGGAGGTAAATACTAAATAGTGACAATAGGGGTGGGGGAACAAATTTTACAAATATGAACCTAATTGCAAATGGTGAGATAAGAGGCACACATGATATATCTATTAGAATAAGAGTAAAAATAATTATTCAGCTCCTTGAAGTACTGATACTGAACCATCTAGGCAGAGATAAACTATTCAGCCCGGCAATTCTCAGAAAACAAACATTCTAGTCAGTCGCTAGTAAATTATTTCCTTAAACCTAAAATTTCGTAATTATATCTACATTGATATACCAAGTTTATCTAAATTAATATACAGTTCGGTAATCAGATAATCCAAACATTATTATTTAACATCTAAAATTCTCTGCTTCCATGTACATAAAGTTAGAAACCATAGTTTGTTCGTTTCATGATACGACAGAACTCATCTGCATCTACTTCTCCATCACCTGCAAATTTCTTACAAGCTTTAAGATAGTTTTAAGTAATCACTTATAGTTGCCAGCATACTGTACCAATTTGGATCATTTCAGTACCATCACTGTTATTGCCGACAACAATCCTCAAGCAAAAAAGTTATAAAAAAAATTTATCAATTTAGTTATGAGGCCATGCACAGTTGTACCAAATGATGGCATACCAAGAATTTAAAAATCAATAATTAATAGTAATTGCTTCTGGTCAAGTTGAACGTACTGTACAGGATACCAAAAAAAGTCCAGTGTAAAAAAATAAATTACAGTGATTCCATTAAAGATATATACCGTTTTCATCAGCCTGTTGTACCATTTCACGAATTTCCTCCACAGTGAAAATTTCACCTAAATCCCTTGCAATATTTTGAATATCTTCAATTGAAATTTTCCCCTAATATGAAATGGAAACAATCACGTAGAGGTTTTGATAAGGACTTCTTACGTTAGAAGGCAAAAAATAAATAAATAAATAATACACAAAATAAACAGCTTGAAAATTCTATATCTGTGGCCTAAATTATGGTAAATTATTGTAAATTAAAACAAAAGGAAGAAGTAAAATGTAAAATTTTTACATTCTTGTCTTGATCAATGATGCGGAAGGCTTTCATGAGCTCCTCTTTTGTGTCTCTTTCTCCTATTTTTTCTGTCATCATGTACAGAAATTCATCAAAATCGATTCCGCCGCTTCTATCTTTATCCACTTCTGCCATCATTTGATTTATTTGCTGAAATTATTTCAAACAGAAGAATTACTTAAAATGATATAGTCCCTGAAGCACTGTACTGTCTACTGTTTCTCCAACAATGCTGAGAATTTTGGGTGCCTAAACTAAATTAAGCTGGTGCTCCAATGAGACAACAATTGGAACTGTAGAAGCCTATGTAGCCAAATTCAAGTAAAAGAACCCCAAAAGTGAAAAAAAAGTAATTCTAATATTAACAAAATTTGTTCAATTGTATTACATCTTCTGTCATTTCAAATCCCAGGGCCCTGCAAACAAAAATTGTAATTATTTTTGTTAGTGCTTGGTGTTGCTGTTCTTAATTTAAACCCAAAAAATAAAAATAAAAAAAAAGATTTTGGTTATTGAAGCAAGAAGATAAAAAGTGCACTATAAAAGTACCTCATGGCAACGTTCAACTCCTTTGCATCAATAGTCCCTTGTAAAGAAAGGAAAAAATAACATTAAAATTAAACAATCGAGTTTTTCAATGAAGTTTTTCAATTTTAAAAAGTAAAAAAAAATCCTGTACCAGAGCCATCTAAATCAAAGAGATCAAATGCTTCTTTTATCTCCTTCCTCTTCTGCTCTGTCAGGCGACCTCTTTTATCTCTTCTCATCCCCTTTATATAACCCCTATCCTGCATAAGCAAAAAATAATTCCCAATTTATAATCATGTTATCATTAAGGAATCAGTTCAAAATACTACATATTCTTGATTCTGACAATAGACAAGTGCCACGTTGTACCATAAATGAATAAATAAAGAAATACCATGGGAAGGTGATTCTAAGCTATAAAATTAAAGCGCAGAGAAAGATTATACTGTAGGAAAGCAAAAACATACCATCTGAGTACTCTGGTATCGATTCATCTCTCAAGTACAAAACAGAGCTATTAATTTATTTATGAATTCTTGAAGCGAAGTTGCTTGAAGAAGCTTGGAGATATAATCTGATGGTAGCTTTTGACGTAACTTCTAGTTTATGAAGATTGAAGAACACTGTCGTTTGGTGTCGTACTGTAGTCTCTTGAGTCTTAAACTGAACTTTCTTCCTTTGATTTTTAGTGATTTTGGCCTTTTTGTCAAGTTTTAAGTTTTCTGTGGCGGATAGTGAGCACCAAAAGGTATTGCAACTTATTGAAGGCCACCTATTTCTATTTGCCAAATATAACACAGTAGATATAATATAACTTGCCACAGAGAACTTGGACGATTATAATTGTTCTGGAAGAAGCTAAAATTAATAATTACTTTCTTCCTTCTGGTGGCTGCGTGTGTGATGTGGAATAGGCTGAATAGCAGTCTGGTGTCAAGTCGTGATGAGCGCATCACGCACCAAGTGAAGACTGAAAATAGCAAAAGTGAATCAAACAACTATTGCTGATTTGGACAATTTTAGTTTTATATTACAAGTCGCTGACTGTGGGCCCAATCCGTATTTAAGCGGATCTATAAATCGTTTGAGTTTGTTTGCAAGTGATTTATGGGTTTGTTGTATGAGTAGGATATGAAATTATTAAAAACCAAAAGCGGATTCGCTGGTGAATTGATGATTAAGAGCTTCGTCAGCTTATATAACTTTAGTAGCTTGTTTCCCACAATTTACAAGTTTGTATGGGTTTGGAGGTAAAGCAAAAGATGTGTTTGCTTTTGCAGGATGCGATTTCTCTGTTAAGTCGAAATTATTGACCTTTTATTGACCATAAATGTTCCTTGTTCAATCTAACAACTTTACACAACGTTCTGTATAAAATGAAACTAGCAATTTTATCTTACAAAATGTATATTATTTACATGACAAATGAATACATTGGTGCATTAGCATATATGCCCCCCAAAATTAAGAATTTCTACATATCTTTAGTTATGTCAGCCTGAGAGAATAGGAAACAACAGTAGTACAGTAGGAACATAGTAATTACAGAAAAAGGTTAAATAAGATCATGGATGATTTTATTCTGAAATACATCAAATTGATGTTATCGGACACCAATCATGTTCAAATTAAAATCAATCTTAAGTAAATATGTAGATTGTTTAGCAATTACCAAATTGAGTCTATCAACGTTAGGTGCTCCTAAAGCAACCAATGAGAAGGTTGGAAGTAATTGAGATGGAATTTACTATACATGCAATTTGAATTTCCCTTTCAGACATCAATATTTCTAATCAAGCAATTTACAAATAACAATTATACTACTTTAGACAAGGTTAATTGCATCACACAACATTGTTTATGTGATGCCTTTAATTTTAAATTGATCATCCTTTTTGTCACAATTTCCTACCTTGCACAAGCCTTCTGAATTTCAGCAATAACACGATTAGCGACATCTGGATCAAACAACCTTGGCAAGTTTGCTGAAAGATCTATTTCAATAGATTTTGATTTTACTACCCTATCTCTCCTAATCATATACTCTCGCTCTTCTTCTCCCATTTCTGTACCTGTACCAGTACCAACACATCTTTCAAGCCAAACTCCAAGCACCTCTTTAGCAGCACTTGCAACTGTACCTTTTATTATCTCCTCCATCTGCATCGCACCACCTTCTCCACAATTGATACTAACAAGTATGGCAGTTGGAGACCAAATTGATCTTATATAAAGTGAAGGAGACCGGTATGGCACCACTTGAGGTAGTTTCTCTAGATCTTGTCTCGGTTTGTCCACATTAGTCCCTTGGTAGAATTTGTCAATGTAGTCTGGACAGAATGAGAGATCTCTTCTGGGAATGAGGTCTAGTAGTAGAACTAGCGAGGTGGGCCCCGCTTGTATGAACTCTAGGTTGAAGTGAGGTGCATCAGTCGAGTCGTTTTGGTACACAAGCAGTGTAGTGATGTCGATTGAACCAGTGGGTACCTCGCAATGTAACCATGACTCTAGTAGAAAATCAACCTGATCATACAAGCAAAATTTTGCAATAAGCACAAACTACTTTATAAACTCACTAAACCACCTAAAGTTCTATCTGGTAATCAATTACTCCAAAACATTTTTGCGATGTATTTTAATATTTTCTCTTAACTAAAGGACATTCCAAATTTGCAATTCTGTTTGGAAGAAATGATGCACTCAAATATAACCCAAAATATCTTCATATAACCAAATTGATCCCCATATTTACTAAAAATTTAGAAGTATCAAGTACTAACATAACATATGATTTGTGGCTATTTTGGCAGTTAATAAGACAAATAAAAATTTTGAATTAGCGAACTCCTACAATTACATTGCATATATTCTCTTGAAGAGATCAATATTACACTTTGCAATACGGCCATTCCAAGATCACATAAACCAAACTAAAATGCTCCATATAAGATACATATAAATTTACAAAAAAAAAAGGGACAAAAAACAAATCTTACAGAAGAACCAGGAGCTCCATATCTGATATCAAGAGAACCGAAGGAGGTGCCAGATTGGTTCTGGAACGACTTAATGTTATCAGGGACTGACGAGGGGAGAAGATCCGAGCCAAGGCGGGACTCCAGGAGAGAGGCGAGCTCTAGCGCGAGGTCGCGGTGTAAGAGAGGAGGGAAGATGGAGGAGATCCTCGCGTGGCGGTCCATTCGCGGTGCACGTAAGGCGTTCGACGATTTGCGCCTGAGAGAGCGTGGTGGGGAGGTGAGGAGTGGTGGGGAGAGTGAGAGAGCTTGCATGGGATCAATTGGGATGGGATAAAGGTGGAAATGGAGGGGTTATGATTGGGTTTGTACTGGAGAAGAGGTGTAAGGAATTCTCTTCACTTGGCTAACAAGGCGGTCTAGTTTGATCTCCTTTGTTTGTTTGAGGTTGAGGTGCCAGCCTTGCTTATTCAGTCTTTCCGCAATGTCATGTAGTCAAAATTTGACTCTTGTGATGAAGTGATATGACTGTGAATCTGTGATGTTATTTTGTCACTCTCCAAACAGAGAAGAAGAAAAATTTGACTCTTGTGATGAATATCCATACTTTCTGAAAACAGAAAAAGGAAAAAAAAAAATTACAAGTAAAATAATATTTCCCTTTGCAGAGAACACAAATGTCTACCACTCATTTCAACAATTTTAATATTCTTTTTCTTTTTCCTCTTATTTGTAAAGCCCAAATAAGTACAATTTGTTTGGTTCTAAGCAAGATCATGAGAACTGATTATCTTATCAAATTTATTAGAAGCAACTAGCAGATGCATCCTAAATAGAATAAACACTCTACAAAATCACCAAGACAGGAAAAGGATGGAAAATAAAGGCCCTGATCAAATCTTTTTTTATTTAACATGGGATTTCATTTCATTTTATTCATTAGAAATATTCTGATGGAAGTAAACAGATTTGGTGTCATTTGCTGGGAATTTTTATATTATTAGATCTAACTGAGAAATCAATCGAAATGAAATGAAATGAAATCCCGCGTAGAAAACATTTTGATCAAGGCCAGAGTGAGGATACGCTTTGTTCATATTTGATGTTGAAAAAGTGTGAACATAAATCATGAAGCAGTTATCGTAAGCAGAAAAAAAAAATACCAAATTGCATCTTCCTAATACGTCCTTGGATCAGATGGCAACTTAGAAAAGTAACATGATTAATATCTAAAATCAAGCATATTTGATCAAATCAAACTTTTAAATTTCACCGAAATAAATCCGTTATGACTTAAATAACGGATTTTTGGAGCAAAACGCATCAACGTTACAACAACTAAGTACAAAATAAGGGTACCGTTATATTTCCGAAGAATCGGTGATATAACTTAACATTTTTGCATTTGGCGGCGTACGGATAGGTCATCCAACTTAAAAAAAAAAATTGCTGAATACAAATTCATACCAAACCCTAATTTCTTTAGTTTTTAAAATTTTGATTTTGTCTATTTTGCTTTTTTACTTGTTATTTTTTATATTTTAAATTTTCAAGTAACTGCTAACTCCCTAGTTGTATATTTTTTTTATATACACACCATTTTTTCTCTGTTATGTCACCAATTAACAATGAATTGTTAAATCAAATTTGTACCGTTATACTGCAAAAATCGCATTTTAAAACTTTGGATCAAATACATAAAAATGCCTAGATTTACAATTTAATTTTTTTTTTTTATGAAAAAGAAAAGGCCACTTAAATTTGAAATTTTTTTAACAAACTTTCCAATCGAGTTTCAAACAAATTTTTAAAGTAGAAAATTTTTTATTTTTCTTTTCCTCTTTCTATTGAATCTTTTTTAAGGGACACTGGGTAAGGAGATTCTACAAGGAACTACTGGAATCTAAACATCAAACCATCGACTAGAATGAAATTTAAGTATAATTTTTTATGTGATTGTGATTAAATAGATAATTTTATTCCAATTTCTTGTCTTATTCTTCACTAGGATAATATCCTCTAGACCTTGAATGACGCCGTTCGGATCGGGAGGCTTAGTGAAACCAGCAAGCATAACGATACATCACTTGAAGAGGAGTAAAAACTCAACCCAACAGAGGATAAAAGAGGAGATAAACTCAGAAATTCGTATTCATTCAATAATCTTCATATTACATCATCCAATTCAGCTTAAATAACATTCTACTACAATTAAATGCAACTAACCATTAATACAAATTCTCAACTATTCTTTCTAATACCAAAACACATTTATAACCTCCTAGAAGACCACAAAAGACTACAAAATACCATAACAGATCACTAACTCAATTTTGACTAATAAAATCTCAAAATTACTCCCAACTAACTCATTAAAAGCCTTGACTGATCTTTAAATGAATGATATGGATCTTTTGCTGATTATGCACGTGACATGGCATCCTGATCGGTATCATTGAAGATTTGATATCATTGAAGATTTGAACAAGAATAGTACTGATGAATTAAGGTTCGAAAAAAAAAAAAGGATTAGGAGAGTTCACCAGTTCAAGCTTCGATTCTTTAATTTGTAAGTAATCCCAAAAATGACAACTTCGACGTGTATAAAACAAGCTCGTACTAATTTTAATTAGTAAGAATCCGTTTGAAAGGTTCTAGCTGAAATGCTAAATAAATAATAACTGAATTGAGGCTGAAACAACCAAGGCATTGTTCCGAAGCCACATTAAAGGAGGACAATATGAAGTAAGAGGTGAAATGTCGAAATTCTGAAGAAAAGAAAAATGACTATTTAGTGGCAACAAAGTTAATAGCTTTATAAGAGACGCAGACTAAGTTTTGGAGAATTGTTCATATGAGAAAACCACTAAAGTACTAAAGAGTCAATAGACTCACTTTCTTTGCAATAAACTGAACTCTGACCGCTTTGAATGACTGCTTCAAATAATCCAAGATCAGCAAAAAAAAAAAAAAAAAAAAAAAAAAAACAATAATAAAAAATATACAATATATATCAGCATATCCAACGTGAATATTGTCAACAACAAAGAAAGCCTCCTATTCTATCAGACAAAAATAATTTCAAACTTTGCACAGGGATTGCTCTTAACATAATTTGCAAAATCAGAATCTTTATTGAATTTATTGCCAAAAAGCGCTTGCCTTTGTGTAATTCCTACAGGGTATATTTTGTGTATTTTCAATTTATTGCCACCTCTTATTCTTTCAGGCCGTTGATCCTTCCAAATAGGTGTGTGATTCAATGACTTAAACTTATCAAGCACTGCATTCTTCATAGCTGCCATCTTTAAGTCACTGCATCAACAAAGAAAATCCCATAATTGTAGTGTAGTTGAAAATTACTCTTTTTTTACCAAAAAATTCAAATATTTTGTCAAAGTCTCTGAGCTTGCTTCCCAAATTTTCACTAACCAGTGTCCTTCAGCATAAAAAAATGAAATTAGTGTGGAACCACTCATAGAAGGTCATGTTTCAACTATACTTATATGGACCAGAGCCACATGAAACTGGTTCAACAATTAGGGAACTTCCCAACAGGCAAACAAACAATTAAGTGTTAACACTGTACTCCTATTTTAGTTATAAACATGCTGAATAGTCTAATCTCACACAAACGCACACTGAGATCAAGAAAATTTAGCAATAGAGATCCTTACAGGTATGGTATATCTTGAGCAGACCCAATACAGAAGGAAAAAGATAATAAAATATTAATCCGGACAATTGCTTGTAACTAAATAGGGTAGAAGTCAATGGCACCTGAGGAAAACAGACACCATTTCAAAACGCCCCCTTTCACTCACAAACAGATGGTACACGATGCCTCTATTACTCCTACATTTGCAGGGGCGTTTCTGGAATTTAAGCAACTTTTCCTCTTTTTCACGTAACTTTGTTGCAATATGAATGCAAAGCCGGCAAGAGGAGTGCACTGTTGACATGTCAAGCAGGGCCTTGAAAGAATCTATGGGGCCCTCATACTTCCATCTAAAAGAAAGTAAATAAAAAATAAAAGAAATAATCATAATAAAGCAACGCTACTAATAAAGACAATCAAAATTGTGTAGTCAGAATTGAGCTGGAAGTGTCCGGTATCATGCAGTAATAATCATGAATGAGAAGGTCTTGCAGAACAGACAAATTAGGCTATGGTTATACTTATGTATATCAGAATCTATGGAAATGAAAAAATGACACTTGTAAGAGAATTACCATATATAGATGGGTAAAAATGAACTTCTAGAAGTGACCTTGTAGCCTGGAATCAAATTTACATATAACCCTAGTAGATGGAAATACCCGAGTACCTACCTATTCAAAGGAACTATCATTTCTATACCTTCCTTGTAGACATCCTCCTGAAATACCCAAACAACCCCACCAATCTTGTTGTTTATATGGAAGAAAACTTTTAGAATAAGGGATCGGGCATATTTGAAAAGTATGTGTAGTGGAAGAATACGACTTCAACTGCTCTGTGTTAATTACCTTAGCGTTTGATTGAAAGCTTCAGGGTTTTGATCGAGAAATGTCATGATCTTAGCAACCGTAGGCACATCATCTAATGATTTAATATGCATTACTGAACCATGACCTGGCTTATAATCTTGTATGTTTGGTGCACCAACCACCACAGGAACCGCTCCTGCATTGTCAATTTTTACAGTCAAGTAACATATACCAGCACCAAGTACCTTCTGGGGGAATTGGGATTTCAAAATGGTAATAATTATATTCCACTAATAAAAAATTATATGATAGGTAGCTTTATTGCTGCCTACTTTTTTTGTGGGACCCTAAATTAGGAACAAATCAACACCGAGCCAATCAATAAGTTATAGTTCTAAAAGAGAAGGGAAATATTCCATAGAAATTAGGGAACATGAGAAAATTATTTTTTAACTTCACACAGTTTGCTTTAAAAATTGTCCAAGCTACCCCTAGTCAATGTTAAGCTCCACATACATAAGGATGAAGAGAGGAGTAATCTTGTACATAAATAAAAGTGGAGATATGTTCTATGTGACATTGGTAATTTATCATTTGGCAGTGTTATTATATATGATATTTTGATCCATCCTAGAGAAACTTGTGAGATAGTTTCTTTCAAATCTGTTAGACCTGTTATTGGATAGCAAGGATTACATGGTTTTGTTAACATAGCATGTTTGGTATATTTTAATTTTGTTATGTTTTAATGAAACCTGCAACAAGTGATTGGAAAAACTTTTCAGTGACGTAATCCTCTTCATTTGAGTTCTCAAATGCCAGGCTGAACTTGTATCGCTTTAAAGTCTCCACTTTGTCCACTACAATGATCAGAGGAAGTCAAATTATAAGGTGTAAAGTTGACTTTTTAATGTTGTTTTTCTCCCCAGCCAAGGAGCTTAAGGCTTCTCCATTTCATAAAAAAAAATAATAATAATAAAAAAACTACATCCATCTTGCACCAAAAAAAAAAAAAAGATGGAACCCTAATTCACACCAACTTATTATAGCCATTGTTCTGCTTCAAAATTATCATGAAAACGACCATCCCACAGACCCACACAGAAAAGAAGTGGTTCAATATACATAAGAGTAAGAAAGGTACCATTGCCTGCACGATTATTGTGACAAGCCCCATAAGAATCTATCTTGATTCCTGCCTTTATTAACATTTCAAGAGCATTTAAACGGAAATTGTTGCCATTACAGTTGGAAATAAATGCAGCTGCCAGGGCTTTCTCAGTTTTGGGTTGTACGGGTGCCATGAGGTCGTACTCGGCCCATGAGAAGTAGCCGACTGGTACATCTGAGGAAAGGCTAGTGGTCATTATAATGTTAAATCCTCTCCTACCAAAAGATAAAAGGGGGTTAAAAATCAGAGTTAGAAAAAAATAAATAAATAAATAAACCACCAAAAATCATCCTTTTAGTCAAATATTATTCCACCAGTGCCCTTCTGAGTATGATATCATCACCAAAATGTTTTTACATGCTCAGTTACCAGTATGACATCAGATGGGTGATATCTGATACTTAGGATACAAATATTGAAGTTGTTTATCATGCTTTATACCAGATGACAATTAAACCTCAAAAAATACTGCCGTTAATTTAAACCACGTGAGAGTGTTCAAAAGCAGAAAGAAATCTAATGTAAAAACAAAGGTAAAGCACAGATATCATCCATTATCAGGTAAACTGAACACATTACAGAAACTGGCATGGCAATCCTTCGGTTAAATAAAACAAATGCACTCTTACCTAATACCTACCCTCGTGCCACATCAATTTTGTTCTCTATGTAATACTCCGAAGACTCCATTGACCGCAAGATTCTATCAGTGTTCTCATATGGGGGCACACCAAATGTAGCATCTGCAATCTTATCTAATCCTATCCCAAATCTACACCCAACCGAGCATGATCCCCATTCCTGAAAATGAGCACAGACACTAAAACTTTATAAATTCTCATTCAGGTACCAATGAGCACTATTTTAAACTCTACTCGAATTAAAATTTGCAGTGATCAAATCAAATTATTCCACAAACCTCTTGCTCTTGCTGAGTAGTAGCAACGAGAACCGGATCGGTGCGAAAATCCCGCGAATAAGCGACATTATCTTGCCTTTCAAGCCAGTTTTCACAGGTATGGACATCAGTGAAGCGGTATCCGTGGAAGGTATCTGAGAGAGAGAAATAGCTCCGATTTTCCAAGTCGAGACCGCCCAGAAGGAACACTTCGGCCAGTATCACCAGCGCAATCGCCATTGGGGCCAGCACCGCCCATCTCCATTTCCGGCGCCGCCTTTGGTTGGTGGATGGAGTCAGGCTCTTCATCTCTGTGGGGATTGGGGTTGAAATGGAGAGATCGATGATTGAACGGGCGTTTACTTTTATTTTTCAGACAGGCGCGAAGGTGGCGGGGCTTCGGGTTTTATGCGGCGGTTGCGTTGTGGCGATTGGTGTAAGGCTTGCTTCAGTCCACCATTGGTTTGGTATGGAGAATGTAGCGTGAATAAATCGGAATAGAGCTTTCAGCCCAACACATCAAACTAAGGACTGATCAGAAGGAATCAGATCCTCTGGTCGGCGACCACGTGGTCGGCGCGTGATTCGGACCGTCTGATTTAATCTCAACGGCTAAAAATGCCCCGTGCATAATAGGCAGGACCGGTTGGCCCGAAAAAAATGAACCGTTGAGATTAAATCGGACGGCTCGGATCAAGCGCCGACCACGTGGTCGGCACATTTCTGCCGACCAGAGGATCCGTTCCCCTGATCAGAATCCCTTTTTTTTTAACGTGGGATTTCAATTCATTTCATTTCATTGGAAAATTCTTGATCATAATGTGCGGATTTGATATCATTTGATTGAAATTCCTATGTAATTAGATCTAACAAAATCCTATGAAATCCTACAAAATCAATTCAAATAAAATGAAATGAAATGAAATCCCGAGTAAAAATCATTTTGATCAGTATGTAAGTTTTATTTTTTTTAAGTTTATATATATATGAATTAATTTTATTCCTCCATGATGTTATAGTATATTTTCATAATAAAAAATTTGAAATTTGTACATAAAATTAATATCAAGTTTAATAATTAGTTTAAAAGGTTCGTCCTTTTAAAATATTCATCAATTATTTTTCAAATATCTTAAAAATACGTATTTGACTATATCGTATTGCATGCTTCGTTATGCTAAAATTAATGCATATAAACCGAAATGAATAATTATAATTTAAGAATCAAATGCACACTTACCAAAATCAACATAAACAGTTGTGAGAACCAAAATGAGAACCACACTAATTAGGAACGTATAAATTGAAATGATAATATGACATTCATTCTGAAGCAACATATAAAACTCATCTTAACCAAATAATAATAATAATACTAATAATAATAATAATAATAATCTTTAATTTATTTTCTAAATCTCTATCTCTACTACTTATAAATGCACGGATCGAAAAGGTGTTACACTCTAGTTCTAAATAGTAAACAGGTATTTCTGCCGTTGGATCGACTTGATCTGTGGTTGGATGTGAATCGCGAGACGAAGCAACACTATTATTTGGTTTTTCATCTAATATAGAAACAAATTGAATAACACATCTATTTGTATCGCTGGTAAATTAAGCAACATATTTTTATGGGGTGTTATAAGTGCAATCCCCTAATTTGCAATCCTTGTCATCCCAACTAAAAATGGAAAGGGTGTTGGAAGCACCCTTTCTATTTTGGGCGCTGCTCACTCCTCTCTCTTCACTAATTGATCTCTTATTATAACAATCTGATCCCTTATTATACAATCTGATCTCTTATTAAAACAATATGATCCTTTATTATACAATCTGATCTCTTATTATAACAATCTGATCCCTTAGTATACAATCTGATCTCTTATTATAACAATCTGATATTTTATTATAACAATCTGATCCTTTATTACATATTTAAATTAAATAACATCTAGACAAAATAAAGTGAACTGCTACACAAAATAAAATGAACACCTAGACAAAATAAAGTGAACATTTAAACTAAACTAATTAAATAATTAAATTACGCCAAGAATACAGCTCTTGGGAGAGTATATAAAATAATAAAGTGAACATTTAGACAAAATAAAGTGAATATTTAGACTAAATAAACTAAAATAAATATTTAAACAAAATAAAGTGAACATTTAAATGACTAAACCATCCCTAGTTAAAATGATCATTTATATCAATTAACTGATCCTTTACTGAAATGAGCTAATTTATTTACTAAAATTAACTTAAGGACGAGTAGTTAATTCAATTAAAATGATTCCTTGCTGAAATAAACAGATCCTTATATCGATTAAAATAATCTCTTATATAAATTAACCAATCCCTTACTGAAATAAACTGATCCTTTATAACAATTAATTTAGGATTCCATTAATTGAATTAACCAATCCTTTATTGAAATAAACTAATCCTTTATTCGAATTAATTGATCATGCAGTTAACAATGATAATATTAAAATAAAGAATAAATTTTCAAGTATAGCAAGTAAACAATCCCTTATTAAAATGATCATTTATATCAATTAACCAATCTTTTACATAAACAAACTGATCCTTTAACTGCAATTAACTTATCATGCATCCATAAGTGATGATATTAAAACAAAGAACAAAGCAACTAACATTATTATATAAGAAACATATTTCCGGCTTGTACAGTTCCAATGCTACCAAGGCCAGTACAAGGTTTCAAATTATAGAGATTCATATAATAAAGAAAACATAAAAGAAAGAAAGATGGATATATGGGCTAAATTAGCCATGGCCAAGCAGCACCCACTCGTATAGGGTTTTGTTTATGTGCCTTTCCTTTGTTGAAGTGGGAATTTGGTACAAGAGCAATCACTTGTTCAATATGTTCTAGCCAACGAGGCGATGCACCAGTATGCACATTCCCTTTAATACCTGAAATGAAAATAGCTCAAATTTTAATAAACTTCCTTGATAGATCAGAAATTGTTTTCTAGTGTTCCTACACTTGTTAAATCAAGGCTTTGAGTGATACATATTGGTGTGGACTAGATAATTTGTATCCATAATGATAAACAAAATAAGAATCGGTCCTTGTATATTTATTATTTTAATTTATTTTTTGTTTCCTTTCTTTGCATTTGATCGACGAGAAGTGAGAGAAATAGTGAGACAAATCCTAAATCAGTTCGACGATAATGACCACCAGACCTCAAACCATCAATCTATGCAAAAAAAATATATATATATATATAGTTATTAGATACAGAACATGGGTTATATAACTATATCACTTAGTTATACAATATCATCATTTAGAGCAACTAACATAATATTTGTATTAATTAGTCATTTTATGTAACTAGCCATCTTATGCAACATTGGTTATAAACTACCATATGAACTGAAAGACCTAGTGTGTGGACTTTTTCGTCATTTCTCGAAGAATAATCAGGTTTCCTCAAGAATGGGAATAAGCCTTAGATTCACCCCTCACGAGCCTGAGTTCAAGTGCTGATGCCTCTTAACGACCAGAGAACATCGACTAGAATTTATTCTCGTAAGGGTTTATTAATTTATGGATCCTTTCTTTCCAATAGGCGCAAGCCCCTATTGTTAATTACCCCGTGGTTTCCCACGAGAACCTCTGATTAAGAGATTCAAGGAATTAAATATAATAGGCTAGAAAATCGTTATTTGAATGGTTTTAATACTCAACAAGGAATTTACTTCTTTTGGTTTAGACAAGGCTCAATTGGTAGCACCAAACCTAATTTGACGGGGCGCAATTGAGGGTATAAATAGTTTATTTCTTTTGGGCTAAGACTGGATTCAATTGATGGCACCAGACTTGATTGACGGGGCCCAATTGAGAAAACCACTTAATTAAAATAACCAAGAATATCTAAGACTAGACTATTTATTTGAAATATCTAACAAAAGTCAACCTAAAACTATCTAAAACTATTTATTTAAAATTTTCTTTATTAGGGGTTTTAAATTTTGATTTGATTTATGATTTGATTTTGATTGGAAGAGAAATTTTACAACTCTTGGGGCCTTTGATGGCCTTCTTGTAAGAGTTGGTTCCTGGGACCACGACGGGTCTTCTTGTAGGAACAAAGTTTACAACTCTCAGGACCTTTCACGGTCTTCTTGTGAGAGTTGGTTCCTGGGACCATGACAGGTCTTCTTGTAGGAACGATCCTCAATCTCAAATGAATTGCTCACAATTCAATCTGAGAGAGGTAAAATCTCTCAACTCTCGGGGCAACGGGAGGCCTTCTTGTGAGAGTTGGTCCCTGGGGCAACGGGAGGCCTTCTTATAGGAACAAGAGATATGAAGATTTCACAACCTTCGGGGCCTTTGATGGCCTTCTTGTAAAGGTTGGTTCCTGGGACCATGACAGGTCTTCTTGTAGGAGAAACTTGATCTTGAAGCTGACTTCTTTTACTTTGATTTGAACTTGACTTGATTTGATTTGGTTTGGTTTGTTTTGTTTTGATTTGATTCAACTTGGTTTGATTTAATTTGACTTCATTTATTTGATTTAATTTTATTTAATTTGACTTCATTTAATTTGATTTGATTTGATTCTTATTTAATTTGATTTGATTTGATTTAATTTGATTTAGCTTAATTTGTCTTGATTTGATTAAGATTGATTTATTTAATTTGATTTCACTTAAATTACACTTGATTTGGATTTACTTTGAATTAGAATTAAAGTTACTTGATTTAATGTAATTTATTTGATTATGTTTTGGTTTATTCATTCATTTATTTATTTACTTGTTTATTATTTTACTATTCATTATGTATTTATCATTTATTTATCTATTATTTATTTTATAATTTATTTATTTTCATTTGTAACTTATTTATTTAATTATTTATTATTTATTTATTTTTACTTATTTCTATTTACTATTTGTTTACCTATCATTTATCATTTTTATTTATTTATTTATTGATTTGCTATTATTATTTATTAAATAAAATTTATTTGCTATTTATGATTTATGATTTATGATTTATTACTTAACGATTATGATTTATTATTTTAAACAAAGGGAAAAACTTCTAAATATTGTCAAATTAATTTTGATGTTGAATAAACTAGACAAGGGAACCATAAAATTACTTAGAAAATTTATTAAAGTATTTAGCCATTTTTCTAGAATTTATAAAATTGGATTTTTAAGACAAAAATGTTTCAAAAATGAGAAACTATTTATTTTAACAAAATATTATATGGAAATAATATTGGACCTGGTTTATTTAGATTTTTAGAAATTTTGGGATATTTTATTTGGATTTTTCTGAGATTCCTACTAATTTAGATGAATTTTCAAAGTTTTAACAATTTATAAAACTCATTTTTAAGGAGAAAATACTTTGAAAATATAAAATAGGCATAAATTGACATAATTTCATATCAAAATATCAGTAAATCTAGATTCTACAGATTTTTAGGATTTTATGGATATTTTATTTGAATTTTTCTGAGTTATATAATATTTTTAATTAATTTTTGAAAATTCTGCTGATTTGGAATTTTGTGATTGGGCCACGCGTGCGCTGACTGGGTTGAGTCGACGCTGACTCTCCTCAGAATTTCGTGTAGCGAGCGACTTGACCTGCCACACCAAGTCCGTTACAGAAAATCCGCGACAAATTCGAATTCAGTCCCCCTCTTCTCCGACGACTGTTGTATTTTTGCAGTTAGGTCCCTGCATTTTTCTCCGACCAAATTGCGACGAGTTTGGCCACCGTTTCGATCGAGACTGGCTGCATTGGAATCGTGAAAGTGAGGGGAAGAGGTTAGTGGGCTCCATTTGGTCTGTGGAGCCTTGTTCTACTCTGTAGCACCTGAAGGAGCTCGGATCGCCATTAATGGTGGTGAAACCTCTCTGGCCGCCCTCCCTTGCCAGTTATAGCTTTTATGTATTCAACGGAGTGTATGGAGGGTGATTGTGGAATTAATTTGATATGGAGGAGACTGGAAGAAGGCACATTCAACTGAGGTCCCTCGGCTTATAATTTGAGCTGAACTAAGCTTCTGCAGTGGGGCCCATAGGGAGTTCTCTTTGTGCCAGAAATGGTATAGAGAGCTCTAGGAGCTTGAATATAGTTGATTTACATATTTAATTTGGTTTGAGGTATTCTAGTTTACTACGTGAAGCACATGGGCAGAAATCAGTTAATTTGAGCAATTTTGTTTAAATTTCATACACATGTAAGTCCATTTGCAGTAGCTGAGGTTAATTAAGTTGTCAATTTAGGTTAATTTGAACTTGTTTTAGTGGTTCAGATTAATACAAAGCGTGAGAACAAGTTCCTTTACATCTTTCTCAATTTTTGCTTTTTGCTTTTATGGTGTTTATCCACTGTTTTTTGATCATTTTTATTATTACTTGTTTAGTTGCAGTAAAACCACCTGCAGTGAGTCCATTGAAGTCAAATACCTTCTGTTCAAACGTAGTACCGTTTTCATGCAAAGGAAACCCTCTAATTTACCAATTTCACAGACATAAAATAAATTTTTAGAAAAAAATTGGGCATTATGACCCCATCTTGAGCTGCTTTCAGTTTAATTTGAGATAAAACAGAGAGAAGACATTCGAGTTGTATTCAACTCTATGTCTAAACCCTTTTGAAGGACCCCCCAAGGTGTCATCACGCTTGGGGTAAAACCAGATTTAAGAAAAAAAAAAGAAACAAAATCAATTAACGCAAATTAACTCAAATTGAGACTTCAAATCCATTTCTTTCATTCATACACAGATAATTATCATCAAAACCATCATCAATTTTACCTTTTTTTCTTCTTTTCCTAACTGCTCGACCTAATGTCTCTCTCTCACTCTATTGTTTAAGCAATATTACAAGTGTCTAAACCTAACCCTAGATTGCGGCTGGTCTCATCCCCCCTCTCTGTTGCCTTCAATTGGGGTATTTATAGATTAGGAACTAGGGTTTCATTCTATGGCCGAGAGTTCATCACTGCCATCCAATTCTTTCCAACGGACGAGATGCAGCTCCTCTAGGGTATTGGTATTGCAAAACCAGGGGCTGGGCATCATGGTTTTGGTGTCTGTGGACGAGGATGAGGCCACGTCGACGAAAGAGCCTCGATTTCACCCTCTTTACCGGCTTCTCGCGGTAAAACGCGACATTTTCTTTTTACTAGGGAAGAGGACGAAGCTGACAGCTTGGGGCCCGCCTGTCGGGTTAAATGAGGGAGAGAAAGGTACGTGCACTCGGTCTTCCGTGAGCCAGCGAGAGTTCACAGAATTTCGTGCCTTCGGTTCATGCGACGGGTGCAGGGAAACATCCAGGCGGGAGAGTCAATTTCAAACCCAGCGACATCGCTCTCCCCCCTGGGATCCGCTCCAATAGGTTGTACGCGCCAAGGCTTCAGGAATTTTCTGGGATTTTCTTAGTTTTCTATTTTAATTTCTATTAGTCATTTGCTACCAATTGAAAATAAATCATTTGAGGGCCTTTCCAAGGGTATTTTTGGATGAAATTTTATGGGTAGGTTCAAGAAAATATGGGGAATTTAATGGTTCAAAAATATTTGTGAAATTCTTTATGGATTAATTTTTGGTAATTTTGTGGAATTTTGGGGTTTCTTTGCAAAATAGAGGGTTTCTGTAGATATTTTTTGGCATTTTGAAATATGATAATTCATCATAATTGAAAAGGGATTTTTGGGTATTTTTTTGGAAATTTTTGGAGTTGGTTTGGTATTTTTCGTGAATTTTTGAGCTTTCTTGGATTTATTTGTCATAAAAATGGGCTATTTATTTCATGCAATTTGGCACAATATTTTTGGGTTAAACAAATGCCCCCCACTGGAATTGGTTGTGACAATTCTGAAATGGGAACAAGCGATTCCAGTGGTTTCTCTTAACTTATTCCTTTTGGATTATGGGGTTCCATTCCTTCAGTCCCATCGAACTTATGCTTGGTCAACTTTCCATGCTCAAGGCTTTTCATGAATTTCACACACTTTCCTTCAATTTGGGTGGGTATTTTGGCCCACATTTTATGTTTGCTTGCTTGGGTTTAGGGTATACATAAATCTGCACCACAATTTAGGCTGAGGGAATTTGACCCACACCTGTATTTCCTTGGGTTTGGATTCACATAGACTTCGCTTTCAATTTCCATTTCTATCTTGACATCAACCTTGAGCATTTTGATTTTTCTTGCAACTTTTCAAAGATTTCCTATACTACATTTTGGCTAGTGGATTTTGTGGAGTTGGGAACATTTTGGTGGAAGGCATGACTTATGGGGCCATAAAGGCAAGTCACCCTTTTTATTTTCCTCACCCACTCATGCTTACCCTCTCATTAGGTTTAGGCACTCATCATAATGGCGCTCAATCGGCATTGACACGGCATGGGCGTGATTGATGTGGGTTTTGGTGCCCTCAGATAGCTTCATAGGGCGGTGCCTTAATGCCTTCAGATGCCACACAGGCTTAATCTTCATTAGGCATAGGTGTCTTGGAATACCACAAAGGCTTTCCTCAACACGGCTTCGCGTTCTCCAAGACTCGAAAGTCTCATCATTGACCGCGGATTATGACATAAGGGTAAATTTTCACAAAAGCGGGGCAAGTCTCTTTTCAAAAACTTACCCCTTTTATTGGCTAAGGTTTTGAGATTATTCTATTTTGGGGATAAGATTTATTTATGGTAGGGTTTTTTTTAGATTTTGTTGGAGGTTTATTGGCTTTTGGTAAATATTTTGGGTCTTGGATTTTGGAATTCTTTTATTTTATTTTGGTAAGTATTTGGGCTTTTGGGTTTTGGAATTTTTGGATTTTGGTAAGTATATATGAAATTTTGGATTTTGGGTTTTTTTTTTTTTTTTTTTTTTTTTATTTTGGAAAACATTTGAGATTTTAGATTTTGGTAAGTATTTGGAATTTTAGGTTTTGATAAGTATTTGGAATATTAGATTTTTTTTTTTTTTTTTTTTTTTTTTTTTTTTTTTTTTTTTTGGGAAAACTCACAGGAAATTTTACATGCAAACTCGTTGAAGGACATCTCTTTCTTCAAATTCTACCTCATGTCCCATTCGGCCTTCCTCATTTATCCTCGTTTCATTATTTCTTACTTCAACCTTTATCATATGGCATTCCACGTCACGCTTCTCATTCTCATTCTCTCTTTGTACCACCACATTTGCTTGTGCATGTGGAGCTGGATCTTGTTTGAAACTTTCAGGCATAATTAAATCCCCATCCCTGATCATTCTTTCAGCAATATTCTTGAAAACATAGCAATCACTTGTTGGATGACCTAAGACCCGATGAAAGGCACAATACTTTGGGTCATTTGTCTTGTGTTGCTCTTCTGGTCTCTTGGGTGGGGGCAATTCAAGGGCTTTTCCTGCTAGAACTTGTTTGAGAAGCGCCGCGGTTTTCTCTTTCTTGAAAGAATACGGCCTACTTAACCGCTCAACAAGAGTTGCTGGGGGACGACCATTCCCGTTAATTTGATTTCCCTTGTATCCACCACTTTGGCTTGTGGAAGTTTCGTTAGCCACCACAATTTTAACAGGACCTTGCCCCTTATTTCTTTGATCATTCCTATTGTGGTTTGATTGTGCTTCCTTGGGTGGCCCCATATGCACTACCCTTGCCACACGCGTCACAAGATCTTCATAGGTGTAAATATCACTTCCAGACAATGGCCTTCGAATCCAATCATCCAAATTTCTTACCAAAAGTTCTACAGCTTCTCTTTCGGGCATTTGGTGTGTGCACCTTATATTCATATTTCTCCACCGATTAATATAATCAAGTGCTTTCTCCCCTTGTCTTGGCTTTTCAGAAGCTAGATCCGCCATACTAACTCTTTGGGTCACCATAGCAAACTTAGACCGAAACATCTCTTCCATTTCATCCCATGTCTCGATTGAGTCATTCTCAAGGGAAGAGTACCATTCAAATGCAGCACCCGTCAAGCTTTGAGAGAACTGCCTAAAAAGGAGAGCTTCATCGCAAGAAGTATTACCACACGCATTTCTAAACTGCACCAAATGTTGCTCAGGGGTGATATGTTCTTTTCCTGTGCCATCAAAGAGATTGAATTTTGGTACTTGGTAGTTTTGAGGATAAGGAACTTGTTCATATTCCCTTGGGTATGGCCTTCCACACCTCTTGCGAACATTAACCAAATGACCCGCTCCTGATGCTTGGAGTTGTTGGTTTATCATGTTTTGAATGACTTGCTTAGTCGGCTCCGACTTCCTTGCCCCTGTCCGAGACCGTGCCCCGGGAACTTCATTTTCTTCAGACTCATATTTAGTCTTACTCTTCTTTTCTTTGGAATGCCTCTTGTATCCCTTTTCTTCCTCTTCCGAAGACTCATATTTACTCTTGCTCTTCTTTGTCTTGGTGGATTTTCTTCTACTTTTCTCCTCTTCTTCTTCTGAGGTCTCATATTTGCTCTTACTTTTTCTTTCTCTCGCAACTTTCTTCTTCCCTCTTTCTTCTTCTTCATCAGAAGACTCATACTTGCTTTTACTCTTCCTTTCTTTTAAAGCCTTTTTCTTGTGCCTATTCTCTTCTTCTGAAGAGGAAGAGTATTCTTTCTCAAGCTCTCCAAGCAAATTTTTCTTTTCCAAAAGTTTATACATCTTCTTAAGCAATCCCTTTTCTTTTTCTCTTTCATACATTAATTGAGACATTTTCTTTTCATTCTTCTCCAATATACTCATCAATCGAGTATTATTTCCCTCCAACCACCGATCTTTATCATCATCACTTTCTTGAGCGCTCTCAATTAGCACCTCTTCCTCTTTTTCATTTAGCGAGATATTGTGACTCGAAGACGCAAGATCTTTCTTATCTTTGCCATCTTTTTTAGTCAAAATCACTTCCTCATCACCAACCATGTTCACAAAACCATGCATCTCATTTTCTCCACTCGTTCTAATCATATTCACATAAGCATGTACCACCAGCTCCTTTTCATGCCGGACTAAACGCCTCGCTTTGTTTTGTGACTCTTGATTAGCCACTTCAACCATCAAACGGGTCCTATCTTTAGGTACCCACATCTTCTTGGACCCCTTTTCATCTCTCAAAGGTCCTAGTCGTTCTTTCATAGGAGTTGTTTCTCTTTCTCTCCCTTTTTGCCCCAGTCTTTCCTTTACTGGAGTTGACTCTCTTTTTTGCTTTTTGGGCCCTATTCTCTCATGGACAGATGTTCGGGGAAAAACAAGTCTTTCTTTCACAGACTGCCTAGTTTGGGGACTCCTACCCCGAAACTGGACCTGGTATTCAGGAGGAAATTCCTCCATTGTTTTCAATACGGCCACAGGAGAGTTCTTTCGAACCAACCGGAGTGGTGCAAATGGATTGCTAACAGGGAGGTTAGGTCTTACCTCCAACTCATTCTTGTATGCTCTCCTTACTTTCTTGATGGTCCTTGTGCCTTGAGGAACCGGCACATACACCTTTCTCATTATTGTGTCCTTCTTAGGAGAATGGTGGCGTCGGTGCCTCTTGGGAGAAAATGCTGAGCTTGGGTGGGCCCTTTTTTGAGACCTGAGAACCCATTCCTCCTTATCAATGCCAATCTTGTTAGGCTTAGGAGTTTCAGGAACCCTCGGGATCACCATCGACTCGTCTTGCGGCAATTCAACAACATGGGCTAGTTGGAAGCTCCCATCTTTCACTTGCACTATAGGCACAAAGGAGTACCCGTATGGCATGGCTCCATACATGAACTCGTGCTCGTAAACTATCGGTACTGCCCCAATCTTGAACATTCCAGTGGGCTTGCTCATGTCAACAGTTGTGAATGCCATTCCCTACAAGAAAACAACTCCAAATGTTATGGTTAGCAATGTTTATTTGGAATTTATGAAACAACTTTTCTAGCCTTATACATTTAATCCCTCAAATCTCAAAGATGAGAGGAGAAAGATGTCCCACCGGGCGTGCCAGAGAATTTGTGTGGACTTTTTCGTCATTTCTCGAAGAATAATCAGGTTTCCTCAAGAATGGGAATAAGCCTTAGATTCACCCCTCACGAGCCTGAGTTCAAGTGCTGATGCCTCTTAACGACCAGAGAACATCGACTAGAATTTATTCTCGTAAGGGTTTATTAATTTATGGATCCTTTCTTTCCAATAGGCGCAAGCCCCTATTGTTAATTACCCCGTGGTTTCCCACGAGAACCTCTGATTAAGAGATTCAAGGAATTAAATATAATAGGCTAGAAAATCGTTATTTGAATGGTTTTAATACTCAACAAGGAATTTACTTCTTTTGGTTTAGACAAGGCTCAATTGGTAGCACCAAACCTAATTTGACGGGGCGCAATTGAGGGTATAAATAGTTTATTTCTTTTGGGCTAAGACTGGATTCAATTGATGGCACCAGACTTGATTGACGGGGCCCAATTGAGAAAACCACTTAATTAAAATAACCAAGAATATCTAAGACTAGACTATTTATTTGAAATATCTAACAAAAGTCAACCTAAAACTATCTAAAACTATTTATTTAAAATTTTCTTTATTAGGGGTTTTAAATTTTGATTTGATTTATGATTTGATTTTGATTGGAAGAGAAATTTTACAACTCTTGGGGCCTTTGATGGCCTTCTTGTAAGAGTTGGTTCCTGGGACCACGACGGGTCTTCTTGTAGGAACAAAGTTTACAACTCTCAGGACCTTTCACGGTCTTCTTGTGAGAGTTGGTTCCTGGGACCATGACAGGTCTTCTTGTAGGAACGATCCTCAATCTCAAATGAATTGCTCACAATTCAATCTGAGAGAGGTAAAATCTCTCAACTCTCGGGGCAACGGGAGGCCTTCTTGTGAGAGTTGGTCCCTGGGGCAACGGGAGGCCTTCTTATAGGAACAAGAGATATGAAGATTTCACAACCTTCGGGGCCTTTGATGGCCTTCTTGTAAAGGTTGGTTCCTGGGACCATGACAGGTCTTCTTGTAGGAGAAACTTGATCTTGAAGCTGACTTCTTTTACTTTGATTTGAACTTGACTTGATTTGATTTGGTTTGGTTTGTTTTGTTTTGATTTGATTCAACTTGGTTTGATTTAATTTGACTTCATTTATTTGATTTAATTTTATTTAATTTGACTTCATTTAATTTGATTTGATTTGATTCTTATTTAATTTGATTTGATTTGATTTAATTTGATTTAGCTTAATTTGTCTTGATTTGATTAAGATTGATTTATTTAATTTGATTTCACTTAAATTACACTTGATTTGGATTTACTTTGAATTAGAATTAAAGTTACTTGATTTAATGTAATTTATTTGATTATGTTTTGGTTTATTCATTCATTTATTTATTTACTTGTTTATTATTTTACTATTCATTATGTATTTATCATTTATTTATCTATTATTTATTTTATAATTTATTTATTTTCATTTGTAACTTATTTATTTAATTATTTATTATTTATTTATTTTTACTTATTTCTATTTACTATTTGTTTACCTATCATTTATCATTTTTATTTATTTATTTATTGATTTGCTATTATTATTTATTAAATAAAATTTATTTGCTATTTATGATTTATGATTTATGATTTATTACTTAACGATTATGATTTATTATTTTAAACAAAGGGAAAAACTTCTAAATATTGTCAAATTAATTTTGATGTTGAATAAACTAGACAAGGGAACCATAAAATTACTTAGAAAATTTATTAAAGTATTTAGCCATTTTTCTAGAATTTATAAAATTGGATTTTTAAGACAAAAATGTTTCAAAAATGAGAAACTATTTATTTTAACAAAATATTATATGGAAATAATATTGGACCTGGTTTATTTAGATTTTTAGAAATTTTGGGATATTTTATTTGGATTTTTCTGAGATTCCTACTAATTTAGATGAATTTTCAAAGTTTTAACAATTTATAAAACTCATTTTTAAGGAGAAAATACTTTGAAAATATAAAATAGGCATAAATTGACATAATTTCATATCAAAATATCAGTAAATCTAGATTCTACAGATTTTTAGGATTTTATGGATATTTTATTTGAATTTTTCTGAGTTATATAATATTTTTAATTAATTTTTGAAAATTCTGCTGATTTGGAATTTTGTGATTGGGCCACGCGTGCGCTGACTGGGTTGAGTCGACGCTGACTCTCCTCAGAATTTCGTGTAGCGAGCGACTTGACCTGCCACACCAAGTCCGTTACAGAAAATCCGCGACAAATTCGAATTCAGTCCCCCTCTTCTCCGACGACTGTTGTATTTTTGCAGTTAGGTCCCTGCATTTTTCTCCGACCAAATTGCGACGAGTTTGGCCACCGTTTCGATCGAGACTGGCTGCATTGGAATCGTGAAAGTGAGGGGAAGAGGTTAGTGGGCTCCATTTGGTCTGTGGAGCCTTGTTCTACTCTGTAGCACCTGAAGGAGCTCGGATCGCCATTAATGGTGGTGAAACCTCTCTGGCCGCCCTCCCTTGCCAGTTATAGCTTTTATGTATTCAACGGAGTGTATGGAGGGTGATTGTGGAATTAATTTGATATGGAGGAGACTGGAAGAAGGCACATTCAACTGAGGTCCCTCGGCTTATAATTTGAGCTGAACTAAGCTTCTGCAGTGGGGCCCATAGGGAGTTCTCTTTGTGCCAGAAATGGTATAGAGAGCTCTAGGAGCTTGAATATAGTTGATTTACATATTTAATTTGGTTTGAGGTATTCTAGTTTACTACGTGAAGCACATGGGCAGAAATCAGTTAATTTGAGCAATTTTGTTTAAATTTCATACACATGTAAGTCCATTTGCAGTAGCTGAGGTTAATTAAGTTGTCAATTTAGGTTAATTTGAACTTGTTTTAGTGGTTCAGATTAATACAAAGCGTGAGAACAAGTTCCTTTACATCTTTCTCAATTTTTGCTTTTTGCTTTTATGGTGTTTATCCACTGTTTTTTGATCATTTTTATTATTACTTGTTTAGTTGCAGTAAAACCACCTGCAGTGAGTCCATTGAAGTCAAATACCTTCTGTTCAAACGTAGTACCGTTTTCATGCAAAGGAAACCCTCTAATTTACCAATTTCACAGACATAAAATAAATTTTTAGAAAAAAATTGGGCATTATGACCCCATCTTGAGCTGCTTTCAGTTTAATTTGAGATAAAACAGAGAGAAGACATTCGAGTTGTATTCAACTCTATGTCTAAACCCTTTTGAAGGACCCCCCAAGGTGTCATCACGCTTGGGGTAAAACCAGATTTAAGAAAAAAAAAAGAAACAAAATCAATTAACGCAAATTAACTCAAATTGAGACTTCAAATCCATTTCTTTCATTCATACACAGATAATTATCATCAAAACCATCATCAATTTTACCTTTTTTTCTTCTTTTCCTAACTGCTCGACCTAATGTCTCTCTCTCACTCTATTGTTTAAGCAATATTACAAGTGTCTAAACCTAACCCTAGATTGCGGCTGGTCTCATCCCCCCTCTCTGTTGCCTTCAATTGGGGTATTTATAGATTAGGAACTAGGGTTTCATTCTATGGCCGAGAGTTCATCACTGCCATCCAATTCTTTCCAACGGACGAGATGCAGCTCCTCTAGGGTATTGGTATTGCAAAACCAGGGGCTGGGCATCATGGTTTTGGTGTCTGTGGACGAGGATGAGGCCACGTCGACGAAAGAGCCTCGATTTCACCCTCTTTACCGGCTTCTCGCGGTAAAACGCGACATTTTCTTTTTACTAGGGAAGAGGACGAAGCTGACAGCTTGGGGCCCGCCTGTCGGGTTAAATGAGGGAGAGAAAGGTACGTGCACTCGGTCTTCCGTGAGCCAGCGAGAGTTCACAGAATTTCGTGCCTTCGGTTCATGCGACGGGTGCAGGGAAACATCCAGGCGGGAGAGTCAATTTCAAACCCAGCGACATCGCTCTCCCCCCTGGGATCCGCTCCAATAGGTTGTACGCGCCAAGGCTTCAGGAATTTTCTGGGATTTTCTTAGTTTTCTATTTTAATTTCTATTAGTCATTTGCTACCAATTGAAAATAAATCATTTGAGGGCCTTTCCAAGGGTATTTTTGGATGAAATTTTATGGGTAGGTTCAAGAAAATATGGGGAATTTAATGGTTCAAAAATATTTGTGAAATTCTTTATGGATTAATTTTTGGTAATTTTGTGGAATTTTGGGGTTTCTTTGCAAAATAGAGGGTTTCTGTAGATATTTTTTGGCATTTTGAAATATGATAATTCATCATAATTGAAAAGGGATTTTTGGGTATTTTTTTGGAAATTTTTGGAGTTGGTTTGGTATTTTTCGTGAATTTTTGAGCTTTCTTGGATTTATTTGTCATAAAAATGGGCTATTTATTTCATGCAATTTGGCACAATATTTTTGGGTTAAACACCTAGCTAGAATATGAAAAGACTTGAACACATTTCGAGACAACGACAATATTGTTGAAAATCAAAGTAGTACGTAAGTTTTCCAAGTTAGAACAAATATCTAATGAATGGTAAAAGCCAGAACATGATATGCTCCTCTTGTGGTCACTTCATTTGTGATGTTAATATCCTCCATTGATCCTTTGCTTCATATGAAACAAGTTAAATCAATATTGAACTAAACCTCACTAAGGCATTTGGTCGAACACCTCACATGCACAAGGAATTATTTATAAACCACACTAGAAAGTTACTATGAAAACACCTATAAAAAACTTATAAAAGAGAAACACAATAATCTTACGAGATCATCTAAAACTAAACAGATCTGTTGTACATTTACAGATCTAAACATAAATGAACAGGAACTGACAATTAACTAACAAATTACGCCATTACTTCAACAATTAACCCAATGCCGATGCACCAATAGATCAAAAAACACATCATTAATCAAAATTCCCAATGAATTAAGTATCTCAAAGTGGAGAACAAGTCATACCTTAAGTGTACGGGTTGTGAATTTGTCTCTAATAATGAATTTGACTCCATATTGGCACCTACACCATGTTTCCACAGAAAAATCGAAGAGACTATCTCAGTCTTGACGAGATCAAGAGAGCAAAAGATGCACCACAACCGGATCAGATCATTGCTACTGGGTTAGAGTAGCGAGGGGTTGCAGAAAGCGAGGTGAAGTGCAAGAGCTTGTTGGAAAAGTGAGAGAGGAGGGAAGAGATATCAGATAAGACAAACGAGAGTTGTTACGGCTAGAGATATCAACTGGCTGTTGTAGATGTGAAATCCCTACGAGATCATTGGAGTTTCGCCGGAGAAATAGAAGACCGTCGGAATTGCCGAAGAGAAGGTCGGGAAGAAGTGTTGTGTCGGAGATCAGTTAGTGAAACGAAGGATTAACACCTCACATGAGAGGTCACGTGAAAAGTAATGTGTGTAAAAACATAAAAGCCCATAAGACCCATCGGATGGTGCGGATGACAATAAATGGGATGACCGTAACTAATTCCCTATTTTTATTATCTAACATTATTTTGTTTCTATATTTGCCCACATATGAGGACATCTTAGGCTAGTCTTATACAAAATGTCGGAGGATGTTAAACAACTCTGGAAATAACTATAATATTCCATAAAAAAAAATATTAACAATTCTGTTAGCTCATCTTTCAATTTTCTTTTCTTTCCATGCGCTCATTTTTATTTTCGTCCAATTCGTCCCTCTTTCACATTCAAAGGAGAAAAAGATTCTCCAATTCGTCCTCGTGCTAAATCTAATAATAATCTCAGGCTTGACTTCCATAAGAAGACGCTAAATCTAATAATAATCTCAGGCTTGACTTCCATAAGAAATAAATAATAATCTTAGGCAAACTTGTAATCCAAAGCTATGAAACAATTGAACTAAATTGTTTCTCTACAAGGATCCATATTATTAGACAAGTTAATTTGCTCTCGAAATCTTTTGGGTGAGTTTTTCATTCACGAGTTTCTCCTTTCACCGAAACCTTCTTCATTCCAACCTATCATGTAGGATTCATGCAATAAAGCAATTTTCTAGCAACGTTGGCAGTGTTTTTCTTTTTCCCAACAGAATTTTCTTTTTAATATAATTGATCAATTTATTGATGCATACATTTTTTTAAAATCATGTCCAACTATTTAATTAAGTTTGTAATCGTCCTTCGTAGTTTTAAAATCCATATCTAATTCTGTATATACTAAACTTGAAATAATTTCATTTTACATATCTATATAGTTCCTTTTGCAATTTTGCTGGCTTGACGTATAAACTCAAATTTCTCAATAAAAATTATCAAATATAAAATGGTTTGAGCCTTTATCTAATTACGACAATATTTGCAATATTTTATATTTCAAGTTGGTTGTCACCAGCAGCCAGAAGTCCATTGATATGGACAACTTTTATTCGACAACTTTTCAGGACCAATTCCATAATTATTTATTTATATGCACACCCCCTAAAAGACATAAATCGCATATCGCTTATTAATTTGTTGTTAAGTATTACTAAATATATCCAAACAAAAAGTACAAAGATTTAAACTATGAAGCGCAATTATGAGAAATCTATAAATTAATTTGAGTATGTTATATGCGAAATTATACTATAATAATCATGGTCATAGGTTGGACAGTTTGATGATGACCCGCATGGCACAAAATGTCCATCAAATAATTGGAAAGTTTAAAAAAGAAACTTATAATCAAAGAAAAACTAACAACCCAGCTTGTCGTGAACTAATAGCTAGTATACATGAAACTCAAATCAAATGAAGGACGGAGGAACATCTACTATGGTACTCGTTCCTTCATAAATCAAACAAATTTGAAAACTACTAACAAGACAATAAACTACACTGAATTAGTTACAACCACTGGAGTTTCTGGCTCTCTTCTTGGAGCATGTTCTATTTGATTCTACAACTCCAATCTCTCCATCACAAAAATTCTGATCCGAAACCTCTGGGAGAAACAAAGTTACAAGTTAGTTAAATTTATAAGTTAATTTTAAAATTATTATTTGTTCTTGTGAAATCCTCAGCATGTATTATTTTAATTTTGCATCCAGTGTTAGTTCAACAATTATAAACAAGGATAGAAACTAATTATGGATTGAAAGGTGTATATACCTGACAGTCCTGACTCAGGCTTATCTAGTCTGTGATCTCTAGCAATCAAACCTGCATTGTTCCCACGACAAGGAGACATCCACCGTTGAATCCATGGATCTGACAGCAAAATGTCTCGACTTTTCTGTCCTCCGTCAGACTTTTTATCTTTTCCAGAACTCCCATATTTGACGACTCTCAGGCCACCCTCCATCATCTTGAACTGTGAATACATTACTAAGATATATTAGTGATAACAAATTTACAAACATAATTTAAAAATTGCACCTTAAAGGTAATTCATGTGAAATATGATAACTGTGCCAACATTGTAAGACTTTGAAAAATTCCATATCTAACCTCATGTATTTTCAAAATTATTTCATATGTGCTCTTTAAGTCCAATTGGTGGGGTTCTTTTCAATTCTCCACGATATTTAATATTTCTCTTTAGGAAAGAAACAAATAAGTATAACTTAATATCTAAAACCCTCTTAGTTATACTACATTGTGGAAGTTCAGGGCCGAACTTGCCCTTACTTCCAAGTAGAGGGATCAATTGGTAATTAGTTAACATTCAAATCAATTATCTCTATGGAAGACATCAGGTCTGGTTCTCAAAGGGATGTAAAAGACAGTTGATTAAACCTGGCCATGAAACAGTCGACCATCAGTAAAATTGCAAGTCCTCTTAGATTTCTGGTGTGACCAATCGAGAAACTCCTCACAATATTTGTTGTTGAGCTCATCAACAAATGATTGCTCCACTGAACTAAGATAGTCCATGTGCTTCTCATCTGTCCATCCACTTGATGTGAAAAATTTTAATTTACCACCCTGACAAAAACAGGTATATCTTTAATTCTCATTAATCCGTCAGATTAAGCATTTTGCATTAAGTGGAGAAGGCTCAAAAGTTGCACGTCCTAATATGATAATCATATTGGCTCCAACTGTCAGTTGGAAGACACCAGTATACCTTAATAATTTAAAAAGCTACTAGACAACTGTGGCTTATGTTTTTATAGAAAAGCTTCTATTTGGTAAACAAGCTAAACAGTTCAAGTGCCCGCAAACAATTTCCAGGAATACCAAGCCCTTAACTTAGAGCGAAAATACTAAACTACTGTCGCTGAAAATTAATATTTATATATTTTTTATTGTTATTATATATTGTTCTTGCTCTTGCTGTTACATATAAGGAAATTTTCATTTTTGTTAGAAATGAAATTTTCCCAAAAGAAAGCAACTTTATAAATATTGAATCAGTCTCTTATTGAATAGCAGTAGATTAAAGCATTTAGTCATTTCCTGTGAATATTGTTTTTGTTGAGAAGTGTAAACATTGGGCTGGATATTGCCCCCAAATATCTGCACTTGATAAACACACAATATGCAACATCATTATTCAAAAGTAAAACCCTAGCTTTTCAAACCAATTTTTAGTTAACAATTTTGCAACAAACAGAACCCAAAAAAACATAAAAGAAACTTGTAAAAATATTCTTGGTGTTTCTCAAAATAAATAATAATCATTCTGTATTAAAACGAGTGAAGACTAATCAATGTGGTGCTACATAGATTTTGCAATACCAACCCCTACTACGGACATAGAACCCCTGACCATACCAACATTCTCGACCCAAAACCAGGAAAAAAAAAATTTCTTTCCTTGCATACAAACAACTTTTAGATCCAGACAAATAAATGAAATAGTTAAAAAACAAATTGATTTTGTTGAGTACTTAACCACTACCTTTTGCATCTCAGCATTTTCTTCCTTAATTCTTGGATCAAATCCATGGCTGTCAGCTTCCATTTTCTCCAAGAAAAGACTCAAACTTTGGTTTCAGATAATCTCGAGAGGTGAAAACGAAAGAAGTGAGAGGAGAAAAGAAACCTGAGATAGGATGAAAGGCGCTGTGGGGGAGGGTAGATGCGCTTTTTTCTGTCGTGGCTGTGCATTTACACGTGGCAAGGGGCTGGAAAAGGACCGACACGTGGCAGCGAGAAAATATCTAGGAGACCAGATATTTTTTGAGCTCAAAAAAATCTTTCAACTAGGCCCCTTTTGTGCCGTTGGTTTGGGCCCACAGATTCCACATCTAACATGGTAGTACATCATTTTGCTTAGTTTCGATAAAGATATTATTTTGCATTATTTTGATAGGTAATAGGTTATACACCGCCTCATACAGGAAATATGATTGGTACAGTATGCTGATTTTCTTGTGAAAATAAATGCAAGTGGTCCTCTTACAAGGACTTTGCACTTTTTCTCACTTAGTTACGATTGATGTAATATTTTTTTAATTTGTTTCATGCTTTAGGATTTTCATAAACTCTTGTACTTTGTCATGTTTCATTTTTCCCATCAAATTTGTTGTATATTTGATAAATATGTCGAAATAATTTAAGAACTAAATAGCAAAATTAGCTCCTTATTTTTAAAGTCGTACAGGAAAAATATCTTCCTCGTAAGATATTTTATAACAATTTAAAAGTGCATATATTTATAGAGTGGAATTTTGCATACATAATTGGAAGAATAAATAGTATTTTACTTATGTCAGTACAGAGTGTCAGGAGTGAGAATCCACATTAATAAGCTTGTGGGAAGAGAAGTGAGGATCACATCATCACATGTCCCATGTTCATAGAAACGCATAAACAATATAAGAAAGTTGCATTTCCTCCAGTAGAATTCACAAAGAATCATCAGGTATGTACCAAAAGGGAACAATAATTAAAAAGAAAAGGAATAACCGAATCATGAAGTTTGTGCACAAAGGGATAATTATGTTTAAAAACAAATAATACTAAAGAGATTAAAAGGTAAGAGTACTTCAGTCTATCAAGTTTTGTTTTAGTTTGGTGTAAACTGTATTAAACCTACCTCCATCACTTATTGCCAGTCATTCAAGTACTGCCGTTTGCTGTAGAGAAACGAAAAAAAATAAGAAGAAGAAAAGTTATTTACAGGCAGAAAATTGTTTGGGTACAGTACCAGTGGGGTTGTTTCCCTTTGTACAGTACTTGGGAGGTAAAGTATTATCCTTTTTTTTTTCTTTCAATAAAAGTTGGTATTGACCACCTGTTCCATTAAAAACAATCTGAAATTATTACATCCCATTTTATTTTAAAACAAGCGAAAACATCTAGACATGTATATTAATTCCCTGCATTAATTATGCATGCTAAAAGCCAATAAGCTATCCCACGTCTAACTGTGACCAAAGTACTCTAAGGCCTGATCACAATCTCTTTTTTTTAACGTAGGATTTCAATTCATTTCATTTCATTGGAAAATTATTGATCACAATGAACGGATTTGGTGTCATTTTGTTGGAATTCCTATGTAATTAGGTCTAACGAAATCCTATGAAATCTTACGAAATTAATTCAAATGAAATAAAATGAAATTCCGAGTAAAAATCATTGTGATCAGGGCCTAACTCAGCAACAATATTCCATAACGACAAAGCAAAATTACAAGATTGTAATGAAAATTTTCAATATTATCAAGCTGCGCCAGCCACTTCTATGCTTGTGCCAGTATCCATCTGCCTCCGTCACTATGCTCCCGGGAGATTAATTAATTTTTTTTTTTATTAAATTCGCAACTCATGTTGGTACAGACTGGTACACTCAACACTGGTCCTTCTACAGTATCATCGTACATGCATGCATTTACATCTCCATCACTTATTGCCAGTCATTCAATTTTGTTCTGTTTCTTAATTTAATCAGACAGTACTGTTTCTTCCTTTTGTTCACTATTCAGTAGTAATGCAGCTTTTCTTTTCTTTTTTTTTTTTTTCCTGGAAAGAGAAAGCATGAGTCATGCCCAATGCCTAATACGGATCAGTTGTAGGGCATCTTGTAAGGATCAAACAGTTATCTTTCAAATAGTATAAAATAAGAAAATGCAATAAAATGTGAAAAGCTCGAAAGAATCCTGAGAAGAAGGAAACATCAAAAAGTGATTAGACCATTAAGTGGAAAATTTAAAGAACAAGAAATGGATAGATATTTAATCGCCTACCATTCTTAAATGGTTAATCCGGATGGATCACTTTCAAGATGAGTTGTTCAATTTTGGTAGCAATTAGTCTATACAATCAATTAGGCAGGGGCAACGAGCAAAAAGTTTTTCCTTTTTCCTTTAAAGTGGCGGGTAAAGTGCATATAAATATCTGCATTTTCATCGTTTTGATTGTGTTCATGTCTTTCATAGGCTTTTTGATGATTTTGACCGGTTGACCCACAAAGGGGAAAAAATTATTTGTTTAGAGGAAGGGTTGTCCGATATATTTTTAAAAGATAAATTAGGATGAAGCTTCCCAACTTATTTTTAAGTTAAATGTTCATAAAGAATTTAGCCCGATTTCAAACCTGCATGAAGGGTTATCCGGTTTGTCTAGCTCGTCCTTGTTTTTAGCCTATGTAACACGAATATGGAAACAAATGTTATATGGAATATTGTTTCTTGTTCAAACTTAATTGAAATAAAACTTACACCTCATGAACTCAAAAGTTTCTATTAACGTAATAAGGTTATGATCTTTTTTAATGAAAACCATGGTAAATTACGAAAACTTGAAAATTTTAGTAATGCTTCTAGAATGTATTTTTATCGTCAATAAGTTGCTCTATATTCAGATTAAAGTCTTTTTATTCTTTTGAATTTAAAATCTTGCAGTGAAGTGGTTCCGACTTCCGACCATAGTGTTATTTTGTATAGCTCTTGTTCAATGTTTCAAAAAAAAAAAAAAAAAAAAAAAAAAAAAAAGATTTTGAGCTAGTTATAATTCTTGAAGCCTACTCTCTACAAATCCCAGATTTGAATCGCAAATGTCGCATATTATAATGCAAACTTATCTTGCTCCCTTTCAAGTCCCATTAACTTTTTATTTGGCATAGTTTTCTATGGTGTCTTAACCCTTATATGATAAGAATAAGATCTAATTTAATAATTATTTTGAAATATAAGTATATTATTATAAATGTTGTTATTCAGATGTATATAATTACTTCCCTTTAAAAGAAAATTCTATAATTTGGTCCCCTTATTAAATAAGAATAACTTAAATTAAGCTAAAAAAATATACTCTCTATCATTAAATTTCCTTTATTATTTCTATCTTTAAAATTCTGAACCCCTATATGGCAAGTGCCTCTCACTACTCTGCAAAATTCCGCCCCCAGCTCTCACCTCCTCTGGTCGATTTTCTCTCACCTAACTTCCTTAACTATTATGTTATCTTTCTAGTAGACTTGGTATTTTGCTCTTTAGCGTACAAACCTGTTAATGTATATGCATCTAATATGAAATATGGTGCTTATTAAAAATCTAAGTTGCCTACGGGCTTTCTGTCTTCAAATAATAATATTAAAAAGATATCGTATATTTGTCTATGTCAAAGCAGGTACGATTTGATTCTGGACATCTTTCACTTATAAGAATATTTTATAAAGTATGAATTCTTAACTTGTCGAAGTATTAACTATTAAATCGCTAAAGGATAATATATAAAAACATTATGCAAACTTGAATTAATAAGATCCAATTTAAATTGTGCAAAATGCCGATCATATAATAATTTTCTGGCTGAACTTGTGTATAAATGTCAATTATATTAATAGATATGAAACAAATTTGCAAACGCATTAGATATGTAACAAACTTGTCTAAAAATGTGAATTATATTAATGAGATTCATGTATACATCGTACCTAAGCGGGCGTGGTATGTAAACGCATTAGTTATGTGTGTACCTGTAACCACACAATTATACCCATATTCAATCCACATGTATCTGTTTTATTATTAATGTCTATAATAAATAATAAATTATATGTGCCCACATCTTCGCAAATACAGCTACAAATATTTGCAAATATCCGCAACATTTTTTACCTTAAATATCAAATATTTGCCTTTCATGGCAACGTAAAACAAAATTGGGGCGAATCAATGTAAAACAAAATTGTAAATAGTAAATCTTTCTTTGTTTTAACATTAATGACGATAGTAAAGATGGTTACAGTGTGTGGTAAGTGATCTCTGCTCAGTGCTCACTGAACGAGCTCCTATTTTTTAACTCTTTACAGCCAATATGCTTCCGACCGGTATTTTTTTTACTATCTGAGAAAGTGCATTGCACCTTCCTCCCTGCCTCCGACAAAATTTAACTCTCGTATTTTACAACTTTCTACTAGAAGTCTGATGTGCCCACGTGGTGGTGATTAATAATTTAATGTTCAACAAAAAAGTTGTTAATTTTGTATATTTTTCATACCTTGCACTAGCTCTTCAATAATAAAATATCAAGTCGATCAATTATGAATAAATATTGATATCTATATTTTTTTATTCTTTTAAAATATATATTAGATTCTGAGATTGGAATGATATGTATTTAATCGAACAATTTATAATTCTTAGTCTTCCTACTATTTTAACACTATAGAATTCAATGTATTAGTAACTGAGATGCTCACATCTCAATGAATAATTTATTAAGGAGAAACGATACTATTTATTGACAATTAATATTGTGTTATATATAAGAAGAAAAGATTATCACATTAATAAGTCACGACTCACTAGACTAATTACAAAAAATAACAAGAGAGACCCAAAATATTATTATCATCTTTTGACAAAATATTAACCATTAATAACAAGATTTAATCCTTTAGCTATTAAATATTAATTCTTAATTGGTTCTTGCGTAAGATGTGTAAATAATATTTTATTGACAATATCAACTCTTGTAAAAATATTATCGTTGACCTATCCAACTTCAAACGAGTCATGTGGAAGACTATTTAAATTTGTAACAATAGTATAATAAATTAATAATAAAAAAATAAAATCTGCATTTAAGATGTGGACCTTCAGAGGAGTATGTGGAAGGCTACTTAAATTTGAATCAACAATATAATAATAATACTAGTATGTCATTGAGGATATGGATGAGTCAGCAGAGAATCGAAATTGGATAATTTAGTTAGGAAATATCATATGAGAATCTTAAAATATAAATTATATTACATGAATAATACAGACCTTAAAAAATTATTATAATGATATTCGGATATTTGGATTTCGGAATACATCGCCAGGAGACATTTTGAAAACAAGTTCATGCCTAATTTCTTTTTCTTAAAAAAGATACGAGATCTAATTAATTTAGAGGTATGTCAATACCATATAACTATGTTACCCCAGTACTTGAAACATCAGTCGTACCCGTACCGGGTACGAACGGGATACTGGTACCGTACCCCAATTTTTCTTACAATTTTTGCTTCTTCCCAAAATCTTCACCATGCCTCCAAAGAAGAACACTGAGTCAACGGATGACAGCTCCTCTTCTCCCAACCTTCAACTCGCCATTACCACTCTTAGTCAGGAACTTCTTGAAAACAGCAAACGATTTAATCAACAGTTTGAAGCCCAACGAACTGAGAGCAATGGTCAAATTAGCGAGCTCAGAGAATTGTTCTCTCAATTCTTGAAGACACAAGCTACTAATGCTCAAGACCAGAGGTGATTCCAGCAATTCAAGAAATTCAAGAGACAATCCTCTTCAAGGTTTTAGTACTGACAGGCCTGTCAGTACACCAGTAAGAACTAACTTAGATAAGAATGGGTTCCTGTTACTGACAATACCAGTCATGTTAACTTGCCTAGGTCTGACTTTCCCAATTTTAATGGGGATAACCCATCTGGTTGGAGATCAAAGTGCGAAAACTACTTTGATATTTTTCAAATACCTGAATCCTACAAGACCAAAATGGTTGTTTTGCACTTTACTGATGAAGCTGCTGACTGGTTTGAACGTTTTAAAGAGGAGTGTCCTACCCCCTTGGCAAATCTTGGTTGATGAAGTTCTTGATAGGTTTCACTTAGAGAACAGTTCTAACCCTGTGGATGAGTTTAAAAGAGTTCACCAGACTGGTAGGGTGGGTGACTACATTAAGAAATTTGAAAAGGCAAAAACTAGACTTATGTTTGAAACCAAAATTAGAAATGTACCATTCTATGTTATGGGTTTTGTCAGTGGTCAACGTGTTGATATTAGTGTTTATGTCATTTTTTTAGTGTAAATTCCAAGTTTATGTCATTTATTTTTGCAAATTCTAAGCCTTAGCTAAACAAAATTATATTATAGACATTATTTTTTGTAATATAATATAATTATAGATCAATAACATATTCAAATAATATATATATATCGTCGTACTCGTACTAGAGATTTTTGAAAATTTTCGTACCACCTACCCGAATCGTACCGGGTACAGTACTCGTACCCGTATCAATGCAACATAGCCACAGAACCATATGCAAAACAATATTCTGCCACGTCATTGAAAAAGTAGAAAGTCGTAAAAAGATCCATCTGTAAGAAAGTACGCACCAATCCAACCCACTATGAATTATTAAGTATTTATTTGCTAAATAAATCCGACAAGAGACCCAAATTCCAATTTCTAATCCTTGCGTCTTTTTCGGACCCAGACCGCCTAACTGGTTGCTCCAAATCCAATTAAAATTTTTCTTCTTGCGCCTTCTTCGATTCATCTCTCTCGCGTGTAAAGGGATCGTGGATTTCGCCGATTGATCCAGTTGCATATACCCAATTTGAGATTTCGGGCTGGTCAATTGGAGAATCCCTCGGAGAAAATGGTACATGCTTGGTTTATGTTCTTAGGATCTAGAAATATTACGATTAATTTTTTTGGGAATGATTGTATCCCTGCTATCCTCTTGATGGCACCCTGTGGAATTGTTGGATCTCAATTTTTTCTTTGTACTTCGTTTGGAGCGAATCAGCAAATTCTGTTTAAATTGAATAAAAAGAGTGTCTTGAATTTGAAGCAACAAGGTTTGACTCAAATCTTATCCGTGGTTAATACCAAGTTAAATTCAGTGGAAATTGAATAGACCTGATAGAGATAGACATTGCCATCTCAACCAATTAGACAACCCACCAAATTATACTGCTTGAATTATCAAATTTAAGCCTCCTTGTCTGAAGTATATCTGCAATTGGTAATAGTTCATTTATTTTGTTGCATAGATGGCATCTACAGAAGAAGAGAAGACAGGATTGCAAGAAGAAGCCATCACCATTAATGGATCACCGCTGGCAGTTCGAAAGATGCAAACTTTCGAGCATATTGGGTCTCTTGCGGCAGTGGCGCAGAGCTATGGCCCCAGAAGTGTGAAAAGTAGAATTTTGAAAAGCATTTATATTGTTTTAATCAAGGCTAAAATTAACGTCCTTTTACCTTTTGGGCCACTAGCCGTTATTCTTCACTACCTCACTGGAAAGCATGTAAGAATTAAATAATTTAATTTGGAATGAAATTTCTGCTTGTGTCCTAGCAGAGAATTAATTGTATTATTTTCTTAAATTTTGTCCATTCTTTCACAGGGATGGGTATTCTTTTTCAGCTTAATTGGCATTACACCTATGGCTGAGCGGTTGGGTTATGCTACTGAGTAAGTGATATGAAATCAAAACCAAATTAGTTTGTTTGTACCTATGCTTTTCAACATGTATATAAACATCAATTTCTTTATTTATTATACAGACAGCTTGCTTGTTACACTGGCCCAACAGGTTTGTTTATCTATCCCTCCTTTCTATCTTTTCAAGTTTGTGGAATTAGGCTGGTTGCCTCTATTTAAGGTTGGAACTGGTAGTTGGGAAATTTGAGGAAGATTTTGTGTTTTACTTAAATCAATCTCAAACTTTTTGGTGGTTTAGACTGGGCTTTAATATAGGAAAACCTGCCAGCAGTTTCAATTATAATATCCTAAAATTAAGATTACCCTTTTGTGTGTATGAGTTGTGTAGGAGAAGTAGATGGAAATGTGAGGTTTATTACCTTTGATCATACCTTGTTTCCCCTACTAGTTTAATAAAATATTGAATTCATGTGGTGCAGTCGGTGGGTTGTTGAATGCAACATTTGGAAATGCGACAGAGATGATAATATCAATATATGCCTTAAAAAATGGGATGATAAGAGTGGTACAGCAATCTCTTCTTGGCTCCATCTTGTCTAACATGCTTCTTGTCTTGGGTTGCGCTTTCTTTGCTGGCGGTCTTACTCATCCCCATAAGGATCAAGTTTTCAACAAGGTTACTTTCGAAATATTTCTCTTGTTTCTTTACAATAAAGGGCTTTATCGCACTGCCATCTTGGTGCATACAATAAAATTCTAAGGATGAAGATTTAGTTTGTAACTTGTAGGCTTATACTGGTTAAGATTTGCGTTCTCTTCCTTGTGCCTTTATACAATGTTTTTTTCTTGTGCCCTATCGGGTCCATGATTGTGTTAATGAAAGGTTAGACAAGTTAATTCTGAACAAGATTTATGTGTATAGGTGAATTGGCTTTTTTGGAATCTGTTTGCTACTTGACATGTCATATCTGTTAGGAAAAATTTTGGATAATAACATATTCACCTCTAAAATTGTAAATTCTATATTTATGTCCCTACAAATGAAGCCTGGGTGCCAGAAATTTATGACGTGCAAGAAATAATTCTTTATTTCATATTTTAACAAGTAGGTGCAGATAAACAGTCTAAACAGTTTATTAAATCCAAGCAGCCATATGATGCTGATAAGTCTCTTAGGTTAAGAAGGAGATATTTTGCAAAGAAGCTACAATAGACTATGTTTTACAGAATAGTGTATTTCACCAAAGCAGACGTATGGTGCTGAGAATTCTTTTAGATAAACAAAGAAAAATACTTTTTAATAACAGTGACATTTGCAAAGATGGTATAGTAGATTATTTTTTTTCTTGACTTGCTTTAGATTCTCAGGCTTCAGCTGTGGTGAACTCGGGTCTTTTACTGATGGCAGTCATGGGCCTTCTTTTCCCAGCAGTGCTGCATTTCACACACTCAGAGGTGCAATATGGAAAATCAGAGGTCACTTTATCAAGGTTCAGCAGCTGTATCATGCTTTTGGCCTATGCCAGCTATCTCTTCTTCCAGTTGAAGAGCCATCGCAGCCTTTACAACCCTATTGACTCGGTAATTATTTATCTTAAAAGCCAATTATAGGATGTTTATTACATTTTTTGGACAAGTCATTTTTTTTATTACATTTTAGGAATTCAAAGGAAATACTTAGGGACCAAAATGGAGACTAGAAAGTTTAGGCATCCAAAGGGAAACCATATATATTTCTTGATCTAAAATGGAGACTTCAAACTCTAGGAACCCAAAGGAAGGCAATTTTTGGAGACTTCAGAGTTTAGTTTTATAATTCTTTCTATTGTTGGAAACTCAAAATTTGAAAGAACTTGAAATATGGCGATTAAAAATAAATAAATATCTGAATAAGCAGGAAGTAGATGAAGGGCAAGATGCTAAGGAGGAGGACAACGAAGAAGAAGAGGAACCAGAGATTACACAATGGGAGGCAATCATTTGGCTCGCTGTTCTGACCATTTGGATATCTATTTTATCTGGATACCTTGTTGATGCTATTCAAGTAAGTTGTACATAATAACATCCATTTGTTTGCTTTTTTCATTTTCCTGACATTTGCTTACATTTCTTGATGTTTCATATATGTATCAGGGGGCATCAGAATCAGTCAACATGCCTATCGCCTTTATTAGTGTCATTCTGCTACCTATTGTCGGTAATGCTGCTGAGCATGCAAGTGCTATTATGTTTGCTATGAAAGATAAACTGGTAAGCTTGACGCATATATATTGTGCATTTAATCTGTTGTATGATGGTATGTATCTTCATGAGTTAATGATTCAAATTTTTTGCCTATTCAGGATATCACTCTGGGGGTTGCAATTGGGTCGTCCACCCAGATATCAATGTTTGTTGTAAGTACAATTTTTTTAGTTTACTCTTGATCTTGACTGGTGATGTCTTAATAAACTAATGAATGTTTATGCAATTTTTATGCTTAACTGGCAGATTCCATTTTGTGTGGTCATTGGTTGGATGATGGGGAAACAAATGGATTTGAACTTCCAATTGTTTGAGACTGCAACTCTTTTTATTACTGTTCTGGTCGTAGCCTTCATGCTTCAGGTCTGTTGGAAATTGAACAATATGACGTAAAACATTGTTGAATTGTCGAATGTGCTTAAACTTCAAGCTCACTCCTTTTCTTTTTAATGTTCTGGCTGTTCAGGAAGGCACGGCTAACTATTTCAAGGGACTGATGCTTATTTTGTGTTATTTGATTGTGGCTGCCAGTTTCTTTGTACATGTGGATCCCACTGCTGGTAAGTAGTTTGTTGGACTAAAAGAGAGTATGTTTGTGTTTCTAGAATACACTGTTGATTTTAATAGTTAATAGAAGATACCCCATTTTTATCAGTGCTCCTTCAAATATTGATAGTCAATTGCCCGTCTTGCAAAGACAGTAGCTCTTTTAAAAGCAAGGTAACCAGGTTACCATGACTAATGATATTATGTGGCCTGTACCTGTCAGTACCTATCATCAGAATACCTTTGGTTTCCTAGTTACCATAGTATGAATTGAGACCATTGGCTTCATATTGCCAACATAATTTTATTTCTGGATTGCATCTTCAGTTAAGAATTCTTGTACAGCCCAAGCGTATTTTTGAATATCATGATATATTCTGAAATTGTTCTTGCTTTTTTATTTTGTTGCAGATGATAATTAGCTATAAGCTAGATGATTTTGTCACACATGTATCCATCTCATGCCATATAGACCTGAGATAGATTTGGATAGCCATGACAAGCCAGCGCAGAAAAACAAAAAGTGTTTAGCAAAGTTTTGTTCGTAGGCTCGAGGAACTTGTTACTGGCCTCATATTGTGAATGCTGTGTAGTTGATAGAGCAAAACCTCAGCTCAGTGAGCAGACGGGGCAAGATCCAGCTTCGTGGAAGCCAAGGCTTTTTTTTTTTTTTTTTGGATCTGTGTCCCTGCTTTGTTGGTGTAGATGTAGAGTGAAAACATCTATGAAAAAAATAACTTTTTTGTTTATTTGTTGCATTTCATTTTTTTTTTTTTTTTGCATTTTTATTATCTGTGCACTATTTCCGTGCTTATTAATTCAATTCATTTATAATAACACAACAATTTGCTTCTCGCATTGACGAATTAGAAGAGAGGTTAACCGTAAAAGATATCCGGTGCCAACTCAACTAAGAGCAGAAAGTTAAGATTGCATGTTAACAGCAAACTGTCACATTTTCCCCTATTTGAGTACACAGATCAATTTCCAATATTATGAAATTATACACTAATTTAATTAGCTCGAAAAAATCAATATAAAGGAAGTGCGCAGCTAAAAGGAATGTGCGCAACTGACAGGAGTGGCAGATATCAACGATGATGCTACAATGCAATAGGCAACTCAGTTCGTGCATTCTGGCTCCGGGCAGCTAGCAAGTCATAGTCCTAAGAATCCACACGCAAAAAAAAAAAAAAAAAATGCATATATTAACACCAAGAAGACTATGAACTTGAAAGAAATTTACAATATCACAAGAATAATTTTGATAAATTGAAAATCATGGCTTTTAGTGTTAAACAGGATAGACAAAAATACTAGTCCATACTTCACGGAGCAGATACAATACTGTCACAATTTAAGATGCCATCCGTATCAATATGGAACACATAATGATAAATACAAGTTTGGATAATTTATAAAATTTGATACCACTAACAAAAATGAGCATTTTTGAATAACAATTAAGGAACTTTGATAAAAATTTGACAACAAACCAGTGCAATTTATCTAATGAGTATACAAAAATAAAAGGTCATTCACCAAACATGAAATGGAAAAATATAGGTAGGATTCCAACGTGTGGAAAGAATTTTAGATTATATGGATTTTTAAATATCTTAAATTGAATATAATTTATCTGAATCTGCATCTGCATCATTCTTATTTTACCAAATAATTATCCCTATATGTCTGTACATACCTGTACAATGGACTGAGCACAGAGCTTGCCAGACAAAACAGCACCCTCCATTGAAGCTAAGTATTTCTGCTTTGTGTAATCGCCAGCCAGGTAAAACCCTTCAATGGGTGATCTTTGCAAAGGCCGGCATGGCTCACAGTTTGGAACAGTTTTGTACACCGACCTATAATAACCAATAAGTTTCAACTTTCATCAATGAATATACTATACAGAAAAATATATACATAGAAGACTTGCAAATTACACCCAATTATACCTGAAACCTTTTGCATTATTAACGGACTGCACCAAGACTGGGTCAAAAAATTGCCCATTACTTCCTAACTTCTTAGTGTAAGTTTTCAGCCAAACACATAATTTCACTAGGCTTAAGTTTGGTTTGGTTCAATTTGGGATTTTAGGTAAAAGTATGCCTGAGAGGTGGGGCAAAATTGTCAATACTCGAAAGGAGTTAAACCAATACAGTACAATAATACACTAGTCCAACATCTGAGAGCTACTTATCAGTACTCGTATGCCTCAAAAACGTTAATCGGCTTCAAACATCAGAAACATTTAAGGTGATCTTGCAAGTGGGCAAAATTACTGCATAAACAATGTCTTCATTTTCAGAGGGTAAATTGTAACATTCGTAGTTTTCAGCAAGACAAATAATGTGAATAATAAAGCGAGTCTTAATATTAGACACAAAAAATATATGGTGTGGTATGATAATAATTTTGCAATCAAATTAAACCATCATGTACTAGTTCTCTTGTTCATATCCAGATTATCTAAACGAATTTTCATGATTCAATTCAAACTTCAATAATTCAAGATCCAAATCATTGTTTGACAAAATTGCATGAAAGAATCTGCTGAACTTCCTCCTGAAAATTTTCACTTCAAAATATTCGCAAAATAAACTTGCCTTTTTGTCTTTTACAAAAAAAATAAAAATAAAAAAATGGATTAGTTGGGTAGCCTTTAAGAAACATAGTGGAGGCCTCGATATGATGATTACCTAAGTCTCTGAAAATAATGTAAGGTGTTTAAATTTTAATGAGTCTATAACTCTATTCTATATGATACTTATATAGTTATATTTTTTTTCCGTAATATTTCTTCAAATATGAAACAGCAAGCTGTTTCTTGTTCCATACCTAGGTGTTTTGACAACTTTGTATTTTAGAATCTTGGCTTTGCTCTGGTCAGCCGCTATCTCATCAGGAAATAGTTTTGCCAATTCTTGCATGGTCGTATCTATTATGTCAGTGTCACTTCTAGAAATCCATTCCTCAGCTGGTGCAAATACCAACTCCAACATTGAACGATTTGGGTCATAATATTCCTACATAAGTTTTACAAATAAATGAAAATTTAAACAGCAACAATATTTCTTTCATAACATAATAAAATACTTTTACCAATATACCTTGCATGCGACAGACATGTCTGCATACACGCTCAATAGTGGGCTCCTGAAGTACCAAGAGATTGTTAGGATACAAAAAAGCAAGATAAAAGATAAATTCCTCTAATTGCTAAAAATGATATGGGTTTCTTAATGACAAACTTCAAATCAAATGACAACATAAGTTAGATACCTTCAAACCATATTGAGAAAGGAAATTAGATGATTGGGAATAGAAAAGTACTTGCTCTTTGACACACAAAGTTTAAGGCATCGAAAAAAATTTAAAAGTTAATCAATGATTTTATATGTAGGTACCTGCTGAAAAGTAAGTGATCGTATGTATTCTTTAGCTTCCTATCAAACCTGAGTCAAGAAATCAAATTGGATATTTATAACAGAATGAGGATAACTCATAACACAATAGAGGTATGGACCTGATTTAATATGGGATCATGAGAGAAATTATAAGATAAGATAGTATAAAAAAAATAAATTCTATATATTTATATTGATATGTAACCCATGGGCCATGGCAAACCAGAGTAAACTGTTAGAAAAATGATTGAACTAACCATATGTGAACATTAATCACAGGAACTCCAACAAGTTTTTCCAGCTTCTTGAAGTATGAAATTTCTCTCCACTCTTCAGGCAATAACAGCTTCAGGATGTCAACTGATTTTAAAGAAGCAATTTCATATGAAGTTAATGGAAAAGACTCACTGAAACTATCAGACATGATACACAAACATTTTTTACGGTCAGCTAAGATCGATGAAGTACAAAGTGGCCGTAAAAAAGTTATTTTGCCATGAGCCCCTCTACTATCAAACAGTTGCTAAAGGACCTCCATCATCAACATTTGAAACACAGGCACACACATAGAGAGGGAGAGAGTGATGCCAGGGCACTTTGCAAAGCACAAAAGCTATTGGCGCTTTGGCCTCTTATCTCCACATTCAAGCTTCAAACGGTCAATCCAAGCTACACAATTCGATCTACATATCGGAATCTTATAGGGAACTGAATTTTACATTTTTGAGTTTTTTTTTTTTTTTCAGATTATTCAAAGATGTTCAATTTTTTTTACCAACTTCCAAAAAATGTTGGCACTCACAAATACCCATCTTTCAAAAATCTGAAAAATAACCACGCAATATTTTCCTTAGCACAGACAGAACTTAAACATCTCAAAATAATGGACCCATGGTCAAACAAATTAACAGTACATTGCCTCGGCGGGCTTCTTTTGGTTATCAAACTAATTGTGCCAAAAAGAAATAGCATCATACCAGGAGTTGCGAAAACAAAAGCATCTCCAGTAACAACACTTCCATTTGTTAGAAGAAATTGTTTCACAGTACCATCAGAGTTCAGCTCAATTTTTTGTATGCGTGAGTTTAGCCGCACTTCACCACCTAGTGATTGAATGTGCTCACAAATTGGCATACAAAGCCTCTCTGGTGGATTGCCATCCAAGAATGCCATTTTTGACCCATGCTTCTCCTGTTTATTCATATTTTTCATTTAAGAAGTGCAATAATTAACATATCAAGGAAGTTCAAAATTATATTTACAATATATTGTTAACTTTTAAACTTTATGCCTATCTAGAATTATCTTACAAGAACAATTCCTAGTCTCTATCATTATTATGTTATTCTGGTCTACTGGTAACTATGGTTTTGGATCATGGCAGCTCAAGGGAGTTCACTGTGTTTGCTGTTACTGAGCCTGTCATGGAACTTTCACCTGATTTTCCAAAACATATAATATTTGGTTGACCAAGGTTATCTGTTAAATAAAAGGAGTACCATAAGAAAGGGAGGAAAGAAATAGTCGTCAGCAAGCCAGCAAAAATATGAATAAACATATGAAATTGAAGAGGGGAAAAAGGTTATACCTGAAGGAAGCGGTTTAAAGCAATAAGAATGCATTGCATAGAAAGCTCGTCAGGATTTATGAAATTAAGTGCTTTTGACATGGCAATAAATACTTCATCATTTACTCGATCTGGAACCCCCTGTGCTGATCAAGCAACTACAGAGTCAGGAACCATACACAGATATGTTATCCATAATTGCATAGAGTAAAATATAAGAACCTGTCTCTTCATCCACTCAGAAACAGTCAAACCGTCTTGGGCTTCAACATAAGGTTGCCCGCCAACCATGGCTGGTAATAATCCAATGGCAAATTTAACCTTCTCTGGCCATGTCAGCATTTCATTATTTCTCAGAATAGCCCATACTCCTGTAATAGTGTTATGACATGAGAACTATATTGAAACTTTCTACAAAGTTGCAGCTTCAAGGATTTCTTCAACTGAATACTAGTTGAAAAAGTTAAATAAAATAAGTACTATTTTGCATAATTGCAACTGGTAACTGATTTTTTATAATTGCAAATGGCCAAAAACATTTCTGGAGTATGTGAGTAAACTACTTCTGGTAATTTTTCATCTGAACTTAAATTAAGATGTGTCATTGCCAATCATGAATTCCACCCATAAAATTTCTCAACTTAAGATCAGTGCAATCTAGGCTAAAAGCACCACTTGCAGGTATAATACAAATACTGCCTGAAATATAAAAAAGAAAAGAACCTTTCAGACAACTAAGAGCTAGTCCCATACCGTTAAATGGTGCAGGAAGAGATTCAGGAAAATCAAACCGACTAAATTCACCAGGTTTGTTGGGCATTGCAAAAATCATAGAATGCTCCTTCCACTGCAACCTGTCGTTGATTCCAAGTTCACCAAACAAATTTTGTACATTGGGGTATGCCCCAACTGAGCAAAGAAGAGAAAACAAAGCTTTGTTAAGATGACTATTCACATGCAAATTCTGAAAGAAAGGACTAAAAGAGTTTTAAAATTTTACATACAAAATATGTGCAGACCAGTCTCGTACCAGTCTCCATCCTCATCTTTCCATGCCGCCACCTATATAGAATACCAAAAAGTATAAACTGTGATAATAAATAACTAAGAAACCTATTCGATTTTTTTTTTATTATGATTTATTATTATTATTAGCCTACCCCAACTTGTTTGGGCTTAGTTGTTGTTGTTGTATTATTTCTTTTGGTTCTTAACATCCACATTAAATTATTACTTTCCTTCACATCCCCATTTCATTTGATTTACCTAGCTTCTGGGCATCTTTGGAGGGAGCAAATGTAATGAAGAAATAAAAAATGGGGCTTTTTATGAAAAACTCCAGAAAATGTTAAAATAGTTCTGGAACTAATATAAGACGACATTTTAAACCAACAAGTGCCTCAAGAAAAAGAAGCCATTGAAGAATAGAGAGAAAAGAAGATCCAAATAACCTTGCCGCCCAATACATCTCTTGCCTCTAACAAAATAGGCCTGTGACCAGCATCAGCAAGATATTTGGCTGCTGATAGACCAGCCAAACCTACAAAAATTGATTATTATACAAAACATCATACCATAGTGGACAACTAGACATGCCAAATACCATACTTAAGAAAATGGTATAGTCTTTTAAGTATTACCTGCACCAGCTATGACAACTTGCAAAGGTTTACTTGGTGGTGGTGAGCTACGGAAAAAGGAAGAAAATTGAGCAGCTTCCAGAAAATTCATGGTGTTCTCAAGTTCAGGTCTAGGGAAATCTCTGCACACAACCTACAGAAGAAAGTATCACATCATGTATAAACACTTAGGACTAACTTCATGGTTGACTTATTAATTATATTTTGTCTCACTATCAAAATTTTCTAGCCCTGGTCCTAAGATAGACAGATCCCTACTCTACCAATATTATTATAACTTCTTTATTCATGTTGATTTTGAGGTTTAAAGTCGGATAAGAAGGGTATTTTTTGGACTGATTGGATTAACGGGTGAATTATAAAAGATATTCCATGAGATGCATGGTTGTTTTCAGATTCATAGTTTATGCGGTATCTGTCACACCTTGCCAGGGAAATAAATCTAAAATAATCTTAATAATCTAAATGTTACTTTATGTAACTCCAATAATCTTAACAGAAAGCACCAGGAGGAATGCTTTCTACGTACAAATAAAATATATATATATATATAATTATATATCTATACATATAGGAAATTTTGCATCTGCACCCCTAAAAACATCCTATACTGATCTTTTCCTAACTGCATCAAAACAGCTGAACCATAGCTCTTCCGTTTATCTCATTTGCATGGTAATTAAAAAGAAGGAATAACTGGTAGTTTGGGATATTCTTTATATATTAGATAGTCATGATATTTCTTGTTCTGGAAGGTGCACACATGTTAGTCTCACTTCACAGGACTAGAGGTTAAATTAAAACCTCGCTATATGTAATAAGGGGCACTAACCTGGAGACGGCCAGCTCTATGACTTGATTTTCTTCGTTTAAGACTAGCATCAGTAATTTTCAAATTTGGAATTGAAGATTCAAAACTGCATCCACATCTTTGTACTGCATTTGAGCCCCAATTGTATCTTCTTTGAAAAGCTCCATTTATGTTTGTGGTAGAAATGTACTGAATATCCATGATGAACTTAGGATATCTGGTTTACCGCAGATGAAGTCTCTACAGTCAAGTTGTAGAGGCCAAAACTCATAAACTGCAATAAAATATTTTTTTGAAGTTAGCAATTTTCTTCAAGTTGAAAACAAGCTATATGGTCCTAAAACTACATGCTCTTGGAACAGGAAAATTTGGAGCAATCAAATACCATAAAATATTGCACGGTTATCGGCACAGTTTAAGAGAATTAACTAATCTAAGTACAGTATAATTTGTCAAGTTGAAACAACTCATCAAGCAGATAATTCAAGTGTAAAGAATCAAAGCAACAAGCTACTTGACAGACTGAGGAGGTGGCTAATGGGTAAAATTTGTAAACCTGAGGCCATAAATAAATTTAAGTATAGTTAAATTCTGTAATCTAAGGATAATTCTAAAAAAAAAAAATTGATAATAAACTCGATGAACAAGGAAATTGACAAAATAGCTGCGCCCAAAACTACTTATTAATCATCCTAAAAAAAATTCTTATTAATTGAAAATATTAGATAAATAAATTCAAGCGGTACAAGGGAAAGGTTTAATAATCTCATGCAATCCATACCTCAACAGAGAACAAAGACGACAATCGAGTAGGCGACGATACTCTTTCGAAAGGATAGTACACTGGATAGGAGAGAAGGAGGCGAAGGATGTAATTTAACTAGGGATTAGGGATGTGGCCACGTGTCATGTGGAGACGAATGGACGGCGTGGGTTTTATTTTTCTTTTATTTATTGTAAACGGGTCGGGTTTTCACTTCTTCTTGGAATTTTTTTTTTTTTTTGAGTGGTCAGAGTGTCAGAGATGTGTTCTTTTTAGAATTCGCTCCTGGTTGAAGATTACTCTTCCTCTCTTTTCCCTTGAAAAGAAAACATTTTATTTTAATGTTTCCTTTCCTCCGTTAGATATAAAATGGAGACGAGGGAGAGGGATAATATTCTGATGACGCAAGAAAACCATGAGTTGCCACTTTCCTTTCCACTGATGGAGTAATGGTGCAGTGACACAACTTAATTATTTTCCAGAAGACCAATGTCAACGCGTGTTGAAATCTGAGCCGTTCAACACAGGGAGTGTAAAAATCGTCGGTTAATCCCTTCAGATCTCAGCCGTTCGAAGCACAATTGAAAGAAAATATCTAACCAGAATTTTTGATTCGGTTTCGATGCTTTTGATGAATCCCATTTTTATCAATGTAGTCCAAATAAAAAGTAAAACGTACTAGATCTACTCCATCCAAATTCGACCCATCTACATCTTTCCAATGTTTAATTTTGAAACGGATATTTTAACAATTATATTTATTTTTAAATTACAGAAACCGATAAAATAATTATTAAAACTAAAATGATAAAATAGCTCTGCCATCAAGAAAGAACCGTTAAATTGAATCGTTAAACTTAAATTTTTTGAGTGGCCAATCAATTTTCAAATCATATAAAATTTGATTAAAAAATCTGTCTAAAAGAAGAGATTTATATATTTTATAAATTCTAGTGACGACATTAATATATTTAACGAATATGCCGACACACACACTGCCCCCCACTTGAAATTTCGAAAAATCTGATCCAACCAGTCCATATAATTTTGGAATATTTTCTACTACGTTGGTCGTTGGATAGCAAAATATGGGCCGGAGTTTTTTCTTCAAAAAGAGTATGGGCTGGCATTGGGCTCTCAAAATTTTCTCGGCCTATTAAATTCATTCTCGGTTCTAAGTTCTAAAAAACGACGGTTAGGTTTGACTGAGAAAGCTTGAAGAACCGTTGGAGATGTTGTCCAACGAGAAACACAACACAAGCGAAAATTAAGCGAGAATTAAATATCAGGCTGCCTGCATACGGATGGCGCGAAAGCTACTAAAAATGCTACCCAACGGTCAACAGTCAAGCTCATGGCCACCAAATAACTACAATCTCCTCATGTTTAAATCACACTGCTGCTGTCCCTATTTCTCCTTCCTCTTGTTAATTATTATTTGCTCCTTTTTTTGGTCTCTCTGCCTCTGTTGGGTAAGTCATTATTACCTATGTCAATGTCTGAGCCTTGCATCAAGAAAATGATTTTGTTTTCTCTTTCATCAAGACGGATTATTTGAAACTTCTTGACTTGCCAAAAAAAAAAATAATAATAAACAAAAATGTCTTCTAAATTTTTTTCTGATTATCATTTCTCATGTTTGGCTGCCAGATCTTGATTTACCTAATTTCTCCCCAAGTTCTTTCGACTTTCGGATACAGATTGTGATTTGGAGTACGATCTAATCATGGATGAGTTGGAGAAACCTTTGCTTGGTCCTGAAAGTTTCAACAGAGATTCCATTGATTTGGTAAAGTTAACAACAACAATATTTAACTTAAACACAAAATGTGTATCCTTTTTCATAAACAGTATCGTCAACTTGATTTATTTGTTGATGAAAAAGGAAAATATTCCCTTGGAAGAAGTCTTTGTGCTACTGAAGACGTCACCAAGAGGGCTCTCGTCAACAGATGCAGTTGCTCGATTGGAACTTTTCGGCCCGAACAAATTAGAGGAGAAGCGTGTAACTACACTTTTTTTTACTAAGATTTAAATCATTTTCATTAGTACTGTCTTTTCTTAACATGCAGCGTGTAACTCCAGTTACTTTGGTTTGAATTACAGGAAAATAAATTCTTAAAATTTCTCAGTTTTATGTGGAACCCCTTGTCTTGGGTCATGGAAGCTGCAGCCATCATGGCACTTGTTTTGGCGAATGGTGGAGTAAGTTCACTATCAAAAGAAAAAAAAAATTATTAAATTCAGTATTTGGAAAACTATAATCATGTCAAGTGTTTGTTTTCTCAAATTAATCATTTAGCATTTTATTTTCATTTTTTTCAGGGCCAAGGACCCGATTGGCAAGACTTTGTTGGGATTATCTGTCTTCTGATAATAAATTCAACCATCAGTTTCATAGAAGAAAACAATGCAGGGAATGCTGCCTCAGCACTTATGGCCCGCCTTGCTCCTAAAACAAGAGTACTTTCTGTTTATGCCAAATTATTTTTCAAATATTAATGATAGAAAATTTATATTTTTAAATTTATTTTAAAATAAAAGGTTTTACGTGATGGAAAATGGCAAGAGCAAGATGCAGCCGTTCTAGTTCCAGGAGATGTCATAAGTATAAAGCTTGGAGACATCATTCCTGCTGATGCTCGTCTACTTGAAGGAGATCCTCTGAAAGTTGATCAGGTAAGCTTTTTTTATTGCAACCTTTTTTCATGATTGTGTGGTGATATATCTACCAAAAATTGTGCTTTCAAAATTTATATTGTTCTTCATGATTATGTGATATATCTACCAAAAATTGTGCTTTCAAAATTCACATATACAATGCAATATTGGTTTATAAAACATGGTAAGTTGGTATAATTTACAACCACATTCTGTTGACGGTTGTATATATTTTTGTGGGTGATATTTTGGTTCTCATTTCAAAAATTCTCAAATTATGTATATTCTTGGTAACTTGTGTTTGTTTATGTGGTTTTCAGTCAGCTCTTACAGGTGAATCTCTTCCGGTAACAAAAAAGCCTGGAGATGTTGTCTTCTCTGGTTCAACATGCAAGCATGGAGAGATCGAAGCTGTGGTCATTGCAACCGGTATCCATTCTTTCTTGGGCAAGGCGGCTTATTTAGTCGATACCACAGAATCTATTGGGCATTTTCAAAAGGTGATTCAGACCATTTGAATCAGTTGTACACTAGATTTAGCAGAGTGTGACAAGAATTATGTCACCAATTAATTGTTGGAACAATTAGTGTTCAATTAATGTATGCCCAGCACAAAATTGAAATATGAAATTCGTCATTCTGCAGGGGCATTGTAAAATTATCTCCTTTTTATTGTTATATTAAACTTTAATTTGCAACTATATCTCGTGTTCTGAGTTCTGAATGACAAATTGTGTGTTGATTTGTCTTGCAGGTGCTTACGGCCATAGGGAACTTTTGTATATGCTCAATAGCAGTTGGAATGATCTTGGAAATAATAGTCATGTTTCCAATTCAGCACCGATCGTACCGGGATGGAATCAACAATTTGTTGGTGCTTTTAATAGGAGGGATCCCAATTGCAATGCCTACTGTCTTATCCGTTACTCTTGCAATCGGCTCTCACCGTTTGTCTCAGCAGGTACATACAATTCAGAATTTAGTTGGGACTGGACAATCATTTATTCTCAACTATGTCATAAAGCAGTAAAGCACCGTATGTTAGAGTCAAAATTGTTCTTGTTAGAGTGTAGGCGGATTTGACATGCGCATATAAGGGTTAAATTGTATCTGTATCTATTTATAATTTTCAAATATATATAATTTTGAATATATAAATGAGCATATAGATCGAATTTTAAATGAATCCGGATATATATCGAATTTTAAGCGAATACAATTAAAACATATAGTTCAGATCCTGGATAAAAGTTATTACGAACAGGTAGTCCTCGCTATTTGTTTAAATAAATAATAAATAAAATAAAATAAGTTATCACATGTTTCAATTAGTAATTAATAATTTTTGCGGCCGCTGCCAACTATTATAAAAAATATATAATTTTGTAATTTTTAAGATTCTATACAGATATTCAATTATCAATAAGATATGTATATTATAAGTTTATAACTGATTATAGTCATAAGAAAATTGCGTTATTGCCAATATAATTGTATTTTTATACAAGATAAGGGGAATTGGTTTGCTCACTCCTCTGGTTTGAGATTCACTCTATATTTCATTTAAATGACTAAAATACCCTCAGCACTCTTTCATGCTTTTTGTACCTGCGCTAAAAATGTGATGGCATTTTAGTCATTATGGAAGTGAATCTCTAAGAGAGGAGTGAGCAAAGCAATTCCCCAAAATACGGATCCGGACCTATTTGTATCCGTCCAATAAATTACCATGGATACGGATACGGACACGGGCACGGGCACACTGTCTCCCCGATCCGTAACCCTGGTAACCCAATAACCCTGAGCCGTTTCAGTACCTTGCTGTTGGTGCATAGACAGTTGGACACACTAGCGGGAATGAATGACTCGAACCCTCTGCACCATAATGCACGAATGTTTTCTCTGTGTGCACTTGTGGGTGTGTCACAGAGAGAAAGAGAGATGAATGGGAAGAAGAGAAAAGGAGCGAAATAGCTGGTTTATTGAATTCCGGCGGTATGACATATTGACATGGGATACAAAACACATAGTCGCTGTTCCTGGTCATAGTTTGCTCCTTAAGCAAAAGGAACTTAATGTACCCGTTCTGGACAATGTTAATCTAAATCATGGTGTGTTCTATTATATTTGATGCATTCAAGGTGTTCGATACAATGTCCAACTGAAAATTTCCTCTATTTATAGGTACCTGACATTTGAAATTAGAACAATTGTAAGTAAAATGCAGAGATGCATTGCCTAACAATTGGTCTGACATGTTCCCTATGCAGGGGGCTATAACAAAGAGAATGACAGCAATAGAAGAGTTGGCTGGAATGGATGTATTGTGCAGTGATAAAACTGGAACTCTCACATTGAATCGCCTCACTGTTGATAAAAATCTAATAGAGGTACTGGACAGTAAAATACGAAGCTTTTGACTTACTTTGACTGTTTCCTTGATTACTTTCTGATTAAATTAAGTTGTATTATGTAGGTTTTCAGTAGAGATATGGAAAAGGAAACTGTCATTCTTCTAGCTGCTAGAGCCTCGAGATTGGAAAACCAAGATGCAATTGACACAGCCGTTATCAACATGCTTGATGACCCAAAAGAGGTTTCATGTGATCATTAAAATTACTCTGCAATTCTTCTTAATCCAAGAACTTTTTTTCTAATTTTTTTTTTCTTTTTTTCTGCTTAATTCAGGCACGTGATAATATAACAGAAGTTCATTTTTTGCCATTCAATCCTGTGGACAAACGCACTGCTATAACATATATTGATTCTGAAGGGAATTGGTTTCGGGCTAGCAAAGGTGCTCCTGAGCAAGTAAGATAGGTGCTAAGCAAAAAATATGTCATAATTCCCCTTTCGAAGAACCACATAACTTCAAAATGTATATTAAATGTTTATTTCCTTCTCTTTTGCTTCAGATCCTGAATTTATGCTATAATAAGCATGAAATTGCGGACAGAGTACATGCAGTAATTGACAAATTTGCTGAAAGAGGGTTGCGTTCTCTTGCTGTTGCTTATCAGGTACAAAATGTACACTTCAATTCATAGATAGTATTTTTATATTAGTTGGTGGTATTGCTTCCATAGTTTGTGTCTTATTCGTAGGTTGTTCCAGAGAAAAAGAAAGAGAGCCCAGGTGGTCCCTGGATTTTTTGTGGCTTATTGCCGTTGTTTGATCCCCCAAGACATGACAGTGCAGAGACCATAAGAAGAGCTCTGAATCTTGGTGTATGTGTGAAGATGATCACTGGTATGTTTATCTTAAATCATTTTTCATTGAACTTTTATTGCTTAAAACTATAGTGCTGCTAAATCTGATCACATTGCATAAAGCTTTTTTCTTGTGTTATTTTGGTTAAAGAAGCTTTTATTAGGGTTTCGAGAAAGCCCAATCCCAAAGAGATCAAGTTCCAAACAAGACAGGATTTCGAAAATCAAATAAAAACTAAAACAAGAGATCAAGGTCCACAATCAAACTAAGAACAAATAATAGAAAATATGAGCATGAGCACAGATAAAACCGAGATAAATCACCATAGAAGAGAGAGCATGAATGGCATGTACTGACTAGAAATGAAATTGTCCAGTGTGTTATCATAACGTAAGCACAATTGATATATATGTTCAGAAAATGTTAATTTGCATGTATTGTAATTTGCAAAACACAACAGGAGATCAGCTAGCTATAGCAAAAGAGACAGGGAGGCGGTTGGGAATGGGAACAAACATGTACCCTTCCTCCTCTCTTCTAGGCCGAGACAAGGACGAAAACGAGGCTCTCCCTGTTGATGAGCTCATTGAAAAGGCTGACGGCTTTGCTGGTGTTTTCCCGGGTATTGTTTAGAGTTAATTGTATTCAAAATCACTGTTTTAACTTATATATGTAATTAGTAAGTTTGCATTTCAAGTTTTCAACAAGTAGGAAGAAATTTTATTAGTTGGCTGTTAACATATAGGGGAAAGTTTGTCAATTTACCCAAATGGGGAAAACACTTGAGGTCCTTTTCTTTTTTTTCTTTTTTCTGGAAATTACGTGCATAGGAACTTTTACCATGCTGGTGTGTATATTTTAGATCCAGGCCTTTCTATCTTCCAATGCTGCTCTCAAGAATTGCATGGTGCCTCTAAAGAATCACTACATTCTATTTTGCCTTTGCTATTGGACTACCTAATTGATAAAATCTAGGCTGTGTATTTACAAATATGTTCTGTAACTTATTTATTTATGCCTATTAATTCTTAACCAAACATTGTAATCATCAGAGCACAAATATGAAATAGTGAAGATTCTGCAAGAGAAAAAGCATATATGTGGTATGACAGGAGATGGGGTCAATGATGCACCCGCTCTAAAGAAAGCTGATATAGGGATAGCTGTGTCTGACGCAACAGATGCTGCGCGAAGTGCTGCAGATATTGTTCTTACTGAACCTGGCTTGAGTGTGATTATTAGTGCTGTCTTGACCAGCCGTGCCATTTTTCAAAGAATGAAGAATTATACAGTTAAGCACTAAACCATTCTTTATTTCGTGTTTATACTTAGTTTACCAAAGCATTATATGAACTGAAAATTGTGAATTCCTTTCATGAACTCAGTGCAGAGCATTATCGTTAGCTAATTTGCATGTTGTTCAGTAACTTGTTGGTGGCTTAGCACCATATGCTGTAGTTTCAGCTAAACAACTGATGATGAATAAAATGAAGTTATGAGACTAATACCAATTCAGATCAACTAATAACACAACCAAAACAGACCAAAATGTGGGTTGCTTGTTCTAGACTAAGACTAGACCGAGGCAGCCAGCATCTGAGATTTTGTATCCACTAAAAGCTGCAATTCACTGATGGGCGCATTGGAGCAAAAGAGCCAAGTATAAATTTTATTAAATTATAAAACTATGTCACATAATAGTGTTTTATACTTGCGATGTTTTGCCATGTCATTGCAGATCTATGCTGTGTCAATTACAATCAGAATAGTGGTAAGTCCTTAGTATGCTTCTAAAGATCAAGTAAAATAGGATAAAGATTAATAGAACACCTTAATGAGGATATTATTTCTTGGCAGCTTGGTTTTGTGCTTCTTGCTTTAATTTGGGAGTATGACTTCCCGCCATTTATGGTCCTGATTATTGCAATACTCAATGATGGTACACTCTTCTCAAAGCAACTTACTGAGACCAAAATATGAAAATCACCAGTTCTAACGTTTCCCAACTATTTACTTATCAGGAACAATCATGACTATATCGAAAGATCGGGTAAAACCTTCTCAACGGCCAGACAGCTGGAAATTGAATGAGATTTTTGCTACCGGCATTGTCATAGGCACATATCTTGCATTAGTCACTGTTTTGTTTTACTGGGCAGTTACAAGAACTACCTTTTTTGAGGTTCTCATGTCAAGCACTTAAAATTTTGGAATTTTGTTTGTTTTTTTATAATTATGAGGGAACCTTTATATCCTATCTAACAGTGTAGTTCCATAGGGGTACAAAGGGTAATTTAAGTCACTGCTGGGTAGACGAGAATGAACTTTTTTTAATTGTATTTTTTTGTTTATGCTTCCACTGCAGAGTCATTTCAGGCTAAAATCTCTAAGCAATGATGAAGAAATGGTGTCATCAGCTATTTATCTCCAAGTTAGCATAATAAGCCAAGCTCTTATATTTGTCACACGAAGTCAAAGTTGGTCTTTTACAGAGAGGCCCGGTATTCTTCTAATGTGTGCATTTGTAGTTGCTCAACTGGTACATAATTTCCGACTTTAGAAACTTGATCAATATACAAAATTTGGGTTTGTTAAGGTTTATCAACTTTTTGCTACTTGCCCAAAAAAATAAAAATAATCGTTGTGCATTATTAAATATTTTGCTAACGTCCATTATTTTTTTCCTTTTCTTGCTCTAAATTAAGAGTCTGCAAATGCCATTACTATCTTTTCCATTATTTGGTCAATAAATAATGGCTGGAGAAATAACAAAAATGATAGCTTTTTAGGACCGCAATCTAAAATTGAGGAATAAAGCAGTGAAATTCAAATTTACTACTTTTAGATTTCATATACAATAGAATTACTTTTTCTTGCCTGAGAAACAAAGTAAACTAAGGATTGCTCTACCAGTTTAGTCCAGTACCAGTAGATCCCAATGGCTTTACTCTCATATGTCTCTTGCTTTTCATTGTTTATTGAGATAGAAAATATATCCAATCACAATTAGAATTGTATACCGATGCATTGTGGTTTGTTTTCTTGGTGCAGGTGGCAACACTTATTTCGGTATATGCACACATCAACTTTGCTTCCATACGTGGTATCGGTTGGGGCTGGGCTGGCGTTATATGGCTATATAGTATAATATTTTATATTCCACTTGATATTATTAAATTCACTGTCCGCTATGCTCTCAGCGGGGAACCATGGAATCTTCTGTTTGATAGAAAGGTCTGTCTCTTAAAAATTGTTGGATGTTTTATTCAATCCTTGAAGACTGCATTTACAAAGAAGTTTTTTGAACTGGACAGACTGCGTTTACCACAAAGAAAGATTATGGGAAAGAAGACAGAGAAGCGCAATGGGTTCTATCTCAAATACACCTGCAAGCTTCCTCTTCTGACTTAAATCTAGGTCGGTCAAAATCTTCGTTGATTGCTGAACAGGCCAAGAGACGTGCTGAGATAGCCAGGTTTAACTCAGGCCTACAAAAATTTAGTTATTTGTCCAATTAATATAATGTACTTCTTATCTGGGAACCTTATTGAAATGGTTATAACTAAACCTTAGGTTGGGAGAGATGCATACACTAAGGGGGCATGTGGAATCAGTGGCGAGATTGAAGAACCTAGACCCTGGCGCACTTCAAAGTGCTCGTTCAGTTTGAAATAAACTGTCATATATGTTTTTGTCCTAAATAACTTGATAGAAGTTAAATTGGTTAAGTTTACTTGTGGCGACTCAAACAGAGATTTGTCTAAGGAGCAGAACCAAGAATGTGTCCGATTTTTTGCAGGTTCTTCTTCTTGTTAGTATTTATCTGCTGTCTGAATTTTTTTTAAGCAAAAGACATATTAGTAACATTTTGCATATAGAGCTCAACAATAAATATTTTGGTAAATTTTGTTCAGTTTGTGGAGATCACAATTAGCAGAATATTTTAATTTAATTTATTATTTTGCTCTTTTCTAACAACTGAGTAAATTCTTGCAACGATCAAATTTTTTACTTGGTTAGACCGGCTATTCAGTACTATGTGCTGGAATCTGTTCCTTTTTACAGAAATTTCTGTTTTTTTACTAACTACGATGGTATTCATATCTCGCTCATAAGTTCTCACCAAAAAACTTTTCTTTTTTGGAGAGCTCATGTTTCACAGGTGTTTAATTTTTTAGATAACTTAAAAATAAATAAAACGTTCCTGCTAACATTTGTTTGGCCCATTATAATTATATAATAACTATATAAATTTGCGGAGGTGTGCCGCAGAAGTGGGTTAATGTGGTTAGCACAGTAACTCGCGCGATCTTCTGTGGCCACTCGTCTGGATTTTTTGTGATGTATGATTTTTTGGTCTGGATTTTTTATGACAGCTTTCGTATAATATTTTAATTGTATTCTCAATTTTTATGACATTTTTTATATCTGAATTTTGTAAAAAAAATTATATGCACACGGTCACTCATTTCATTAAAAAACTATTTAATAACATATTCGTATAGGAATGAATCGCGCAATGCGTGAAATTACCACTAGCTTATATGAAAAGAAGACTTTGAACGTATACACCAAAAGAGACTTTCACGGTTTATTTTTGTTCACTGCATTCAACTATAACGCAAAGCCTTGCCCCAGAAAACAAAAGTAAAAGAATAATAATAATAAAATAATACATTGCCCGTGTGCCCGTGTGTCGTTCCCTATGAAGTCAAGTTTCACCTCAAGAATATGATGATTGAAAGGTAATCATACCTAGAGCACTTGATTAGTACAGTGCTCTATACATGGGGAAAGGCAAATCAAAATCCAATAGTTTTGTATTTAAAAAACAGGTACAGGTGCCCCCTTCGTTTGAAAGAATAATTCGAACTGTTTGAAGTTCCAATTGTGTGACAAACTTTTAGTCAAAAAATTACTGCAGTAAACACCAAAAGAAAGTTACACTGTCGATTATTGATTATTGAGTATATTCGAAGTAAAATGGAAAATACATCCTATGTTTGCTTTCATATAAGAAAACATAAACCTAAGAATAAACTATCAGATATATATATACCAGAAACAAGTACAACACCCTGACTTCTTAAAAAAGGAATTGCAAAATTTCGTATACCATCAGGAAATTGGACGAGGTGCCTTTAATTTCATTATTTGCAAACATGAAGTGTTAGAGAGTGAAATTTCATTTTGTGCAAATAACGACAAAGGAGCCTTTAAACAATCAATGACCTTTTGCAAACAATGAGAAAGGGCATTTCAATAATTTCATGGTAATATACGGATTTTCCCCATCAACTTGGTCAATTTTTTTCCATTTTTCAATTATACAAAATCCTGCATCTCAGGGTCATCCAACCGACGAGAGCTTCCTTGTGTGTCTCCATCAAGCATGCGCTTCGTCATGTTGGCTCTTTGTACCAATCGTACCAATGCTTGTACCACCTCAGACATGGGGGGCCTAAACTCTGGCTCCGGCTGTCACAAACCAAACCAGTTTAGATTAGTGTTACACCTAGTATTCTTCAAGGCAATTTTAAAACATCAGGAAAATAAATATTAGTGGCTTTTGAAGTATGAAAAAATTGAGTAACAAGTCAATTTTGTCTTAACCATTTTATATGCCATTCACCTTGAAAGTATTTAGAGTTCCCATAATGGACTCAATGTAACCATAGAAATTATCATTAAATTAATACCTATACAGTAAAACCAGTATCGGAAAAAAAATTTACACGAAATTAACAGGATCCCACCAATTATGTAAATAATACCAAAACATTGTTAATGGAGCAAGAATGATGATTACAAGGTAAAAGGATTCTTTTGGAAAAAAAAATTACCCATTTTAGCATTAACTTCTCTAAAATGCTCCTAACTGGAACAAGTAGGAACTCTTAGTAGTTCAGTTCAATTTGCTCTCAATTTCTTTTCTTTTTGCTTGGTAGTTAAAAGAGAGATTATCAATAAAAAACCAAATAAATTACCTGGACACATAATGCAATGACATCGGCAAAACGAGAAAGAGATTTAGCAGGGTACAAGCCCTTCAGAGCAGGGTCCACCATACGATCTAGTGCATCTATATCATGCAATTGTGGCGCAGCCCATCTGACCAATGACTGCTCAGATCTTGGTTTAGTGCTGTGATTAACGCCAAAATTTTCAGATTTAAGTATTCACAGGTATATTGTTTTTATTAATTCAAGTATATCATTATATATAAGTTAAGGAAATATCATAGATGCTACAAGACCTTCAAAATATCATGAGTGGCCAAGAAAATTTATAATTCGCACTGATGTTTGTATAGCATACATCTTTGACAAATATCATGCAAACGTTTAAACAAGAACAGAATACTCATCCTAGTCCCAAGTCCCCAACTTCCTTGAGAGGCCCAAAATTACCCCATCATTCTGTTTTCTTAACCTCCATTTTAACAAGAGACGAGAATTGAGTAATCAAACATCTTTTGAATAATTGAGATGATAGGTATATTCGATTGCCATGATAATATGAGATACTTTCCAAAGTAATTCAGGTTATCTTTTAAATCCCCATTTTGGAATGGCAGTTACGGACATTTTGTGCCTATGGGCCATTACTCAAAAACAATTACGTTTTGGCATTTACTCTCAAAATTTTCCAAAATTTAATACAGATGATATTGAAATAACAAATATGCTGAAAGATGATACCTGTCAAAAGGCTTGCGGCCAGTCAACAGCTCCAACATGACAACACCGAAACTGTAAACATCACTCTTCAAGTTATACTGTCCTGACATGGCAACCTCTGGTGCATTATACCCCGAGGCATGATCTGATGCCTATTAATTTTATCACCAAAAGAGAGATAAATTTAGCAAGCAGCAACAAGTATACATATTCTGTTTCCAATCAATTATTAATGTCTGAAAATTACTTGGAATTGATCATCAGAAATGAGACCAGCAAGACCAGCGTCAGATACATGGGGGTTATATTCAGAATCCAGCAGTATATTTGAAGACTTGAAATTCTTGTGCACAACAGAAGGTGAGCAAACCTCATGCAAGTACCTATGTTATTGATTTTGCCTCGTATCAATCAGAATATCCAAAAGGAAAAAAAAAATAAAAAGGCTTTTTGCTTATGGTGTTTGTAATTTGTAAATGATGCAGAACATTTCTCACATTTGAGACCACCATCCTTTGGCTTACTTCCAAATAACAACCATCCAGTGATATAATCATGCAGTACTTGTTTTTAATCATGGTAGCTCTTTTGACATCTCGTTTGGCTTTGAATAAACAATATATATTAAGTTGACCTCAGTTTTTATCTGAAACCAGCATTATGGTTCATAGATGCAAGTATAGTTTTATAGGCTTTGCTAAACAGACACGAAAAGGGAAAAAAATGTTGCTTACTCTAGAGCACGTGCAGAGCCAAGTGCAATTTTGACACGAGAGTTCCAAGAGAGAGGTTTGGTATACTCATCAGAGACATGAAGCAAGTCATGCAGAGACCCATTCTGGTGAAATTCATAAACCAACAAGTGCTGCCCGTGCTCCATGCAGTATCCAACCAGCTCCGTGAGATTCGGGTGGTGCAGCTTTGAAATCCGTGCTACCAGCTCAGCAAACTCATCTGAAGCAGTATGAGGTAAGATGGCCGAGCTTAATTTCTTCACTGCTAAAATCTGCACCAGCAATTTAATATGGGTTGGTACAATATAATTGAAACACGAATTTTAGCGCGACAGGTTAAGTCCTAATTTTCTTACAGGCTTACTTGTATTTACTAATACAATTCAGGAGAAAATGAGGCTAAATTTGGTTGAGTAAGATGTACCAGTGAATAATTGTTAATTATGGCAGCTTTGGGCCAACATGAGCTTGGTCACAGGTAATATGTCCACTAAGCTATTATTGTCTTAAACACATTTCTACTAATGAATATGACTGTACAAATGAAGCACTTAGAATAGAGGGTCACCTGAGATTAATTGAACAATGTTATCAGCGTTAGGCTTAATTGCCAAATTTGATTAGGTGCGATTTGGCAGGTACATCAAAATTATAAATCCTTAATTAGAAGTGAATCTTAAAATTTAATAATACCTTTCCATCATTGAACTGGGCCTTATAAACACGCCCAAACGTGCCCTCTCCGATGAGATTATCTACACTGAAACTATTTGTTGCAATTTGGAGGTCGGCAACTGAATAAACTGTTGCCTTTACAGAAGACATGCTTGACTTTTTGTTAACTACAGGTTTTTTAGAAAATTCATCCTCTTCAACAGCCTTGACTTTCTCGATCTTAGGTGGAGGCTTAAGACTGACGGGTGGAACTAGCTCAGTCACTTCTATCCTGTGTGGAGGTGATGATTGGAATGGCATAGGTGGAGGAGGTGAAGGCTTTGCCTCTGTAAAATTGAAACAGCCAACAGCAAATTTCGTTTTAGTTTATTATTAAATGTGCAACTACCAGAAAAGCCACCTATCAAAGTACTAGATGTATACAGAGAAGCAAACTTGACAACATGTGTTCATTTCAGGCCTGGTTTATATTTTAAGACAGTTGTTTCTGGGAAATATGGAGCCAATAACAGTTCTGGACCAAATTGTTTATACATATATTGATCATGTTAGCCAGAAACATTGCTGGTACTTAGACTATAGTGACTGCATATTACTACTACAAGTCATACATGCAACTAGTCTCTTCATACCTTTGGCATCATTTGATCCAAATTTGAAAGGTTGGTGTTGTTCGAAGTTCTCCTCCCGAGACATCCTTGATTTCTTTTTCCTAACCAGAAAAAATGCAGCGATTGCTCCTACAACCAGAATAGCTATTATAATTCCAGCTATGGCCCCACCATTTACTCCAGAACTGCCTCCACCACTGTTGTTAGATTTTCCATTGTTCCCATTAGACCGCTGACCTGGACTGCTCTTGCGTGGTGGTGGTGGCGGGGCTGTGTATGGTGGGGGAGGGGGTGCAGGCCCCGAGTTCCAAGAGTTGCCATCAATTCTACAAAATGAAATAATTACACACTAAATCAGATAAAGGAAGGGTATTCTCTGCTCAAACAGATTAGTTCTGGGAATTATCTATCCTTCACCAGAATCACCGCGGATACAAAAGAAATATATACATGCAATCCTATTCAATTGAATGGCCTTTAGAGCACTAAACCTATTTATTATCTACGAAGAAAGTGCCCCGACTAAATGGGAAAATCATACTTACGTAAGACTATTTATTTTCTTCAGCTGATTAGGTATCCACCCTGTGAAGCGATTGTTTGCAATGTTCCTAATAATTATAAGAAATTTCAGTTAAGATAACATAATATGAATAGTAATTCTCTCTAATCTTTAAAATTGAAGTAAATGATTTAATTTGCAGGAAATTCATGAAAACCTCGTATTCTTTTACTTACAAAGTTTGGAGGGGAAGAAGAGCAAGCACATTAATGGAGCCAGTAAACTGATTATTTTGCAAGTATCTGAAAGAAATTAATTAAGTTAGAATGAACTACAAGATTCTACTGAGTAATATTGTATACCATATGAAATCCACATTTTAACTTACAATGAATTCAAGCTAGACAGTGCACTGAAGCTTTCGGGCAGATCACCAGTAAGACCATTAAATGAGAGGTCTCTGGTAAAAAATAAATAAATAATTATGTATGAGAAGAATTATTTTAGTAAAAAATGATTTTTTTTAATTTTTTGAAACAAGTGGATTACTTCACTGCCATTTAATAGCAGCAGCAAAATATTGGAAAACACTTACAGTGTAGTTAAGCTGGAGAGCTGGAAGAAAAAATCACTCAGATTTCCTTGTAGCCCATTATGATTAATATTTCTACATTCATTAGGTGTTCAGTCACATTAATAAGATATCGTTGCAGAAGATAAACGACAAAATGGGATCTATCACTGCAGATAACTTACAGGGTCTTAAGTGAGGTCATCTGAGAAATTGAGTAAGGTATTGCCCCATTGAATTGATTCTGACCCAGGTTTCTAAAAAGAAGAAAAACTATATTTAGTATCAATGACATGTTAATTTAGCAGAAAAGGATTATATATATACATAGCTTACAGTGTCTGAAGATTAGGAGGCAAGTTGTAAGGTATCTGACTTCCAATGTTATTGTTGCTCAGATCACTGGATAAAAACTTGCTTGTAAATGACCATTTTTACCTACTTGCATAAAATTAAGTGTAATTGACATATAAAGAAACAATGAAAATCGTTTTGTACAACTCACAGCTCAGTCAACGAAGTCATTTTATCCAAATTATAGCCCAAAGTTCCAGTGAGACCCAGTCCATTCAACTTTCTGAGGATACATAATGCACAAATTACATTAACAGAAATGTCACTTTACACTCTTGACAGAGAAAATTGCTACTTTTTAACAAAAACATGCATGATTTAATAAAAATAGGCATGCAAAACAATAGCTTAAGGGTAAACTAAAATTAAGTTAAGTCAATTCAAAGAAGAAATATCAAATATTATATTTGCCAAATAGTGGTAGTTTTGGTTTGTAATTTGGTAGGTATTCCATAGTCTAGTTTAACCAATTAAATTGAAAAAACAAAAAAAAAAAAGAAAAAAGAAAACTAACATGGAAGTGACTTTTGAGCCTGAGCAGGATACACCACGCCATGATTGGCCACACGGGTCGCCACCATTTCCTGTCCATCCTTGTAATTGTGATGGTGAATTGAAGCTTTGGAATAATACATTCAGTGCAGATACTACATTTGATAAATTAAAATGTTAGAAAGAAATATAAATTAGTACCAATTCAGAAAGATCAGCCACTTCAAACCTACTAAAGATGGTAGTTTTTGAGAAAAAAAATAGTATATACTTGGCGGAAGGCAAAAACATCAATTGATCGGGATTAATTTTCTACATTTTCTTTTATTTTATTTAATGACGTAAGATTTAACTTCGAATATGTTACTATGAAATACTCAGATAGATCTATATTAAGTGAACTCAGTTTTGTTGCTTTTTTTTGAAAGATTGTATTCTGTTTAAAAAAAGTATATAACTTGTTGAGCTTATCTCCGATTACAGTTTGCAATGCCCCTTCCCCAAAACTTATGCCAGCTTTTAGTAAAATTTAAAATAAGCACAAAAAAATAGGTAAGACAGCTAAGCACCATAAAAGGAAAAAACTAATAATTTCAACACGATTTGTTCAATCAAAACAAGAACACTTCTAAGTAGAAAAACAGTACCAAATGCTGACTATACTTGAACCCAAAAAAATTGCTGACATTAATAAAAAAAAAATTTGCGAAAAATTATTTTAAAGAAAAAAGATTACACGAGTAGCTTTATATCTGTTCCTATCATCCTCCCATGTATTTCTCTTCCAAATCAAGTTCAGAAATTTACAGCAAAATATATAAAAACAAAAAAATCACTGACCATCAGAATCGTCTGTCTTCGCATTGCAAGAGAATAGATTTAACAACAAAATGCAACCCAAAAGAAGCGCCTTTGTAGATTCCATCTCTACTATTGATGCTCGTCTTCTCTTCTCTTTCCCCATCTCTCTCTCTCTCTCTCTCTCTCTAGTCTCTCTTCTGGCTCTAGTTATAAAAAAGGTCGCAACATTTGTCGGGATTTAAATATTTAATAATTCGGAATTCCTTTTTTGTTAAAAAAAGAGAAATAGAGAGAGAACACTTCTCTCGCCTCCCTTTTTTAAATAGTAATAAATAAATTTTTTTCGATTTTATTTTCCCAATTTTTGAGCTCTATCTGAAGTGAGGAGAGAGAATGCTAGCTGGCACCAGGACCTAGACAGAGAGTTTCGAAAAGACTACAAAAGTACACTGTTTAACTGTATTCAAATAAAATAATTCTCTTCGGTAGGTTAAAAGTTAAAACGCTTATTTGTTTTTAAAATAATTAATATTAAAATATGAAACTCTTTTCAAAAAGGATTGATTAAATTCGGGTTATTTAGGAGGGATGTCCCACGACCCGACCGACGAGGGAATTTGGGGGCCCACTTTTCATTGACTATAATAATTCCTATTTAGAACAACTGGAGAAGAAGGTTTGATCCCTTTTAGCATTTACTTTGACCGTCTGGAAGGTCTTATGCGCCACACTATTTCTGAACTCTTTTGTTGCTCATCGTATCAAATGGATGCATTGATTCAGCCTTTAATATTTTTAATTCATAAGACCCAGCATGTATATAAATAATTTACAAGAAAAAAGAGCATATATTGATGACCATAGCAATTAGCTTGTAGTTATGTTTTGTTTCGGTTTCAAAAGATAAAGGTTGTGTATCAAAATTGATATAGTAAAAAATATTTAATCACTAATTTAAATGAGGACGAAACTAAACTATTAAACTCTCAAATTGCTTAACAAATCTAAGCAATTTTTATAATGCAATAAATTTGATTTCAAGCTATCTCAATCATATCAAAAGCATATTTGACTTCACTTTTTATTATAAAATTTTTTTTTATAAAATTTTCATGTAATTGGTATAACATATCTCGTAAAATATAACATGCAAAAATACACCATTCGAAGTTTCGAACCCATAAGAATTGTTTTGAACATATTGAGCTACACCATTGTCCGCCGCAGAAAAATTAGGAATCAGGCAATAACAGCAGAACACTGGAACCAATCTATCCCTAAATCCTTCCGTGAGTGTTGACAAAACCAACCGAGTATGGGGTAGTAGACAAATTCGAGGGACTATGTCTAAAATATTCATCAAGAGTGGGGACCTTATGTTATTTTGCACTGTCAATTTACCTATTTTTTTCTTTTATTATTATTATTATTAGTCAAAGCCCGTTGGCACGCAGTCATTTTTCTTGATCTGGCCATACGCTACCACATTGCTTGTCCAAGGATGCGATCAGATCGTGATATAATTTTTTTTTTCTTAACTAAATATACGTAATTAATTTTTTTTATAACGAGAAAGAGGGGAAAATATAAAGGCAGGGAGTAAAAAGTAAAAAGGTTTAAAAAGCGAAAGAATAAGATTATAAGAGAGAAATCACGGGTTCACGGGTTAGGATGGGCCCACAGAATGGGGCACTCTGCACTCAGTCAGCTTATTTATTTAACATTAAAATTTTCCTTTTGTGGTTTATTTGAATTCCAATCATTTTTTCAAAAAGAAAAATTCCAATCGGTTGGAGGGTGCTCCGTTATGGGGATTATATTAGTTTTATCTTATCATTAATTAATTATTATATATTATGTAGATGTAAGAGAAGAGAAGCTGATTGATGGAATAATTAGGGTAGAGTGATGTTAGGTGGAATAAGCATCGTCAGGTTATAAATTTTGTTGCTTTTACAAAGTCCAAAATCTTGTGCCGGGTTAAAACTACGATATTGTACAGTGAATCCTCCTATTACAAGAATTACTGCAAAGGTAGTGCAGCAAAAGATCTTATTTAAATAATGTGGCCAGCTAACGCGGTTTGTTAATGGGAAAAATATTATTTATCACACACGGTGCGGATTGATGCAATGCTAATGTCAAATGGCAGGTTCATTGTTTTCTTTTGTTTACATTTTTGGTCCTCTTGATTTAAAGGTTTGTTATAGTTGACATGATTGGAAGGTGGATACACAGGTACCAGATTAACAGATATGATCCATTATTTTCATATTATTTAATGTGTTGCCGAGAAGTTTCCGATGTTTTATTGTTCATAGTATTAAAATTTAGAAATTTTTAATATAAAAATACAAAAACTAGAATAATTAAATTTATTATTTATTTGGTTAGACTAAATTTATATAATATTTTATGTGCCTTGACATAACGTGACATTACGGGACGAAAAAAAATAATGTTTGTTTCAGTTGAAAATTATGTTTTATCAAAAATACATGATAGACGGTTTATAATGCTACATTCTAACCCTAATTAGGACTTAAAATGTTATTATTTGCTCAAATATTGATAGAATTGTTATGTTTTTAGGTTAGAAGCCTTGGTACTTCTGTTTTGCCCCTATTGTTTTCAGGTTCTACAATAATAAGACAATTCTGGACGAAATCTGCACCAAACTTGGACATTCTGGAAATAGAATCAGATTTTCTGGAAAAAGCTGAAAATAGAGCCCAGACGGACCGACTGGAGTCCCAGACGGACCGACTGACCGACTACTTCATGCCAGACACAGCTAATTTCGACCATGCCAGGAATACTCTTCTAGAATCTGATTTCCCACGTTTAGCACGACCATATGACGGTTTATCCTTGGTATAAAAACAGGGGTAGGGCATCCTTAACCGCTGTCACAAGTTAGAGAGAGAATTGAGCGAGATCAGAACCAGGATACTGTCAGACGGTCCGACTGAGCATCCAGACGGTCCGACTGAAGGTTTCGACAGAGAATTGTAGGAGATTAAGCATTGATTTCTGTTGTAATCTGTCTTAATACTCTATGTTGTTTGTTAAACCTCTTTTATTATTCTGTTTTGATACGATGTTAGGCTAAGTATTTAGTTTTTAGGGGCAAATAGTTGTGAACCAATTTAAATAGTTGTTATTCGAATCTTTTGATCGGTTTTTATATTCTCTTGTGATTTCTATCTTTTGGTTTGATTATTACTATGTTGAATTTGTGATTGCTTAGGTAGAATTGATTAAACCAGGTAGATTAAAGGCCTTGTCTAGTTGGTAATAATAATCTATACCCTTGCATGATTTTATTCGACTAATTGAGGATTGAAAGTAGTCGAGAGATGAAATCGGAACCAAGTAACCGAGAGGTGAACCCTTCTCGCAATGAGAATTGCGAGATATCCTTTGTATGAAAGATAGGTTTTAGAATCCTTAAGCCAAAAACGAGAGTTGATTAACTTAGGTTTTCTAATTGATTTAAGGATTTATCCTTTTGATTTGAAATTGAAACGAGAGTTTATATTCATTGATTTTGGATCTCCATTTAAATCTGCACAAGTAAAATTAAAAACCTTTCAAATCTTTCGTTTAACCGTGATTTAAATATATTGATTAAGAAATTAATCAATATATTGGAATCAACTATTTAAAGAAGTTTGCAACTAAAACCCCTAAACCTTTTTATTAAGTTTTATTCAAATCATTTAACTTTTGACTTTAAATTTTAAAACTCTCTTAATTAATTTTATAATTCTTTAGAATTTGAATTTCGAAATCTCTACTTTAGTTTTAATACAATTATTTTCTTAAAGTCTTAAGTGAAATTAAGGAATAGGTTAGATTATAATCCCGTCCCCGTAGTTCGACCCTTAGCTTTACTACGATTGATTTAAATCAGGTAGAACCAAGGTATTTGTTTAAGGTTTAAGCCTCGATCAATACACTTAATCAGTGTAAAGCCAGTAAACTTCTCCATTTACATCTAATCTGTCAAAGTTTGTAAAATCTAATATGTAATTGAACGCATGGTTAAAATAAAAAGAAACGACCGGTGAATTTTTGTATTTAGAATAAGACAACATTTTACAATCTTTTTTAGTCACAATCATACATGCATACATTTTTTTAGAAAAATATTTTATTTTATATTATCCTTCCCTCTGGCGATAGCGCAAGAAGCTTTCATTCCGAGCCATCTATAAAGACTCAATCTAAATCGTAGGACAAGAATCACACGGTCCAAATACCTTAATACGTTTCAGATCAACCCCACTGAAAGAAAATATCCTTGACAACCCGAACATGTAATCCTTCGTATAGCTACGCCGAACCATCGGATCAAATCGGATTCGTCGCTTGTAACCGTTTGATTGGTGAAGACATGTCGGTATTTGTCTATAATTAAACTTTGTGTCCGCAAAATAAATTGGAAGAGAGTAAAAACAATTCACCCGGAAAATAAAAAGAAAATAAGAGCTGAACACATAACCCCTCGCAAGTGGGTTGGGAAAAAAATAAAAGGGCCGGCATAACATCCAAATGGTACATTTTATTTGTTTATGATAGGAGGGTACATTTTCCTTTTCAAGTAGTCGATTTTCTTTCTGTTAAGAATTCGAGCGTCTACGCAGCGAAAGTTGAGTTTAGGTTCGAGGAGGCACATCCAAGTGCAACTGTACAAGAACCGTGCCCCTTAGGGCTAGTTAGCACAAGAATCTCATAATAAACAATCACACAAATTTAATACAAGTGATACGAGAATTTAACGAGATTCAGCACCAACTTGGTGCCTACGTCCTCCACACACACGCACACTCTTTTTTATTTATTTTTCTGTAAATTTCTGAGATACATTATTTGAGGGAGAAGGGAGAAATAAATAGACATTAAAATTATATAAGGCAACTAGCCTTTTTGGTAATAAAATTAATTCACACAATCTTGTCTTTATTCTCTATAATTTCCTTCTCTTCTGACGTGAATCAGATTCTCTTGATATGAAAATACACCAAGCCTATATGCAGCCTTCGTATCTTGAAGAATTTGGTAGAAAACCATAAAAAATCTTGCCAAATATGCTAGGTCGGTTCACCATTTCGGACCGAGATACAACCATTTCGCACCGAAATCAATCCTGGTCAGTTGCAGCTTTCTCTGTTCGGTCTGAATTGATCCTTATTCGGACTGAACTTAGATGGGATCATGGGAATAATTCTCTGTTTTTCTAATTCGGTCCGAATTGATACTAATTCGGTCCGACTTGCATGACTGTCATTTGTGTTGATCCGTTTTCTTCACACGAACCTCACGCTACATAATTCGATCCAAACACACAAATGTAGACCTCATATATTTCAACACTGCCCCTCAAGTTGACATGTACACACTTGGAAATATCAACTTGCCAAATTACTTGTTGGGTTGGTATCCGTGATCGGTTCTTTTCCTTATTTTCTAACTTTGATCAACATTGCTCTTTTTTGTTTAGTGCCACGCATTCAATCTAGAGCACGATTGCATGCAACATTTTCTCACACTTTCTTATTTTTTTTATATAATATAAAATTCAGTTGTTCCATAATGTTCCAGGATTTCCATTTAAAACATGTCACGAGGAAAACTTGAAGAACAAACATTTTATTGTGTTATATTAATTTTCGGATAAATATCAAACAATGACAATCTACCTCATACCGGACCAGTAGTTCATCGATATATTAATTCTGGCATGTGACTTGGATTTAACATGAAAATAATAATGCTTCTTAAGGAAACAACCAACTTTGCCTTGCTTGCACGTTTTAATTAAAGCAAGAACGGAAAATCACATCAAAAAGAGAAAGCGAGAAATGTGGCGCTCTCGCCTCTCAGGTGTGAGTTTGACAGGTTCAAGTTTCAACCAAGAGCAAGCAGTTCTATCATGTACTAATATTTATTTATTTTTAAATACATATTGAATCTTTTTTTACTTTAAGTATTTATAAAAGAAAATTTTAATCAAATATTCAAGATACATCGCCTTTGATCACCTCGGCGAAAAAGTGATTGTAAATTTTATTTAAGACAAGATAAAGTTAGCCTTTTAACTTATTTTGAAATTTAAATCTCCTAATCAGTTTTAGAACCGGCGACATCCGTTTATTGTCAGTGCTTAATATATTTTAAATTTAATTAACTATACTTACCTTCAAAGATCCCAACACTTAGCCGTTAACATACTCATGCTATAATATGCCAGATGACTCTGCATTTTCTATTAGATCACGAGAAGGTTAATTATATTGATTGATTCACCTGTCTTCTATGAAAGAAATTCTTCCTTTTCCAGGGAATACATTATTTTTCAATTTGTTTTTGAGGTAATTATTTAGAGATTGAAATGTTGTCTTTAGTTTGTGTCTTACAATCTACGAAATAATAATTATTAATTATATTAAGAATAAGAATAATAATTACTATCATTATTATTATCGTGATAATTGTAAATATTATTTCTATCATTATGTATATTTTTCAATGTAAGAACACAATAAGAATAATAATTACTATCATTATTATTATCGTGATAATTGTAAATATTATTTCTATCATTATGTATATTTTTCAATGTAAGAACACAAATATTATGCCTCCTTATTTCTCAACTTTCTGAAGCAAATATTTATAATTTATGACGACATGAATATATTTTTGACCAAACGTGACTTAAATGGAAAATTTTGTACTAAAAAGAAAGTTTCAGTTTTTCTGACTTAGTCTCTATTACAGATCATTAACGTAGATCTCATGACTTTTGTCATTTACATAATTACATTGCTAACTTGTGTTGTTGCTAGCGACTACAAATCAGTTACCAATATAAGGACTCTGTGTGATGTAACAGTAAATTTGGGTTCGTCGGAGGAAAATAATATAGTTCAACAATTTGACACTCAAATAGGCCTTCAATGCTAATTTCAAATCTTACACGGCAAAAAAACAACATTTTATGATTTGACACTATAGTGACTATATAAGCCACTGGAACATATCAACGTAACACATGGCAATAAGGATTAGGACAGGTCTCATTCAATCCAAATCAAATCAAGGAGAGATTGCACCACCTAATCTCTAAAAAAGACACAAAAGTCGCTGTAGTATTCGAGCCTATGCTCCAATATGAAGAGTTAGTTCTGCTGTCTCCTTCCCTTTTTAAAAAGGTCTGTGTAAGGAAAGACAAGCATTTATTGATTGTTTATAAGCTTATAACTCTCTTCACTTCTTTTTCTTGATTATCACTCAATTCAAGTTGTCTTCATTTAATGCGCCTGAGCTTCTCAGGCAAAAAACAAACTCTTTGTTATGTGCAACTGGAATTAAGTACAATACATCATGGGTATTACATGCTCTGTTGTTTTTGCAATGGCACGACCGCACGGCATGATATAATTTTGATTCAATCTGAAAGAAATTGAATTGTCTGCATTGAGTCTCTTAAATTATGGGTTGTTCTATTTAACCAGATTGTATATATTTTTTAGACCTGACGGCTCAGATTAATTCTTGCATCAAGCAACGGATCGTACGATATAACAAACTGGAGTAGGTAAAGTCCGAGTAGGTTAAATGCTTGCGTCAGGCGCTTTAGTCCTTTCACATTTAAAAGATGTACACCTTCTAGGCTTCTAGCAGAAGAAAATATGGTTTCTTTAATTAAGATTTAAGAATATAACATAACATAATTATTATTAAACAGAGCGCACGATGACAGTGTGTCACTTGTTTCTCTGAAACTTGGCATGAATTCAAAGGCTCCGAACTTGTTATAGTATCTTTATATTCAGGTCGGAGTCCCTTTTTTTCTTTTTCTTCTTTCTTTTTTTTTTTTTTGGTGTTTGACGTGGGGGTTATTTTACATATTAGGCCTATACTACGTTGTTACTAGTCAGACCGGAAATATTATTTCGGCCTATGTATACAGCCGACAAAGTGTATTAGTTTATTTTTTCCAAAAAGAAACATTAGTTAGTGGGCTCTTAAATACTGGGCTTGATCCAAGGGTGTCACAGTAGTGTTTTCTTGTGACAAAAGAATTTTCTATGCTTTGAATTTGATTGAAGTTTTAACAAAATCTAATCCTGTCAGGTCAGCATAACAAAAAGGAAATGGAAATGCTCAAATATTTCTTGGGTAGTCGCAAGAAGAGAACTTTAAACATCAATCTATAGATTGTTACAATTTTCAGCCCATTCTATGAAAGGTACAAAAATGCTTTAAAATTTAAATCTCATACTCTGGCACGCACAACGCTTGTTGCGAGCAGATCATATCCAAATTAATGCTTGTTTTTTTATATATAATATACGTTACTAAAATAGTAAAATTAATCAATTCAATGCCATGGTGCAAATCTTATTTAACGTTGTCATCGAATTCTGAGTTCTGATATTATTGTACATAAGTCAGAGGCGATTCATAAAATGGGGTCAATTGACCCCCACTCATTTTTTTTAAAAAAGAAAATACTCCTTTGTATAGTTGTATATAAAAAAAATAAAAAATTACCACATGAAATTTTGTATGGATACACTAAATTGAACCCCATAAATAATCATATGATATTTATTCTTGAACTCCATTTATTATTGATTATTCAATTTGATATGATAATGGTAACATCATAAGTTTTTTGAACCCATTAAAAAAATTTCTAGTTCCGCCAAATCTAAAAATTTCAGTATTGTAGTGAGAGCTTTTATTTTTATTTTTGAGGATCTTGTAGCAAGAACTTATGATTGCACAAAGAGCCCAGTTATTATGATCTTAGAAACAATTGATCAGATCCTGATATGGTTGTTTGATAGATGGATATAAATACTCGTATAACATATTATCAGATGTGTATTAGCATGTCAGGTGATCTTTTTATTAACTTTCTTTGTCGGTTTCGATCTAATTTGATCTGACTCGGGGTGACCGGTGAGGATTCATGAAGTACTGTATCTAATCTCTTTGTTAGAGTTAATTTCAAAATGAAACATTAAATTCTGTCTTATTATCGTTATTTATTGAATCGGTGATTACCAGCCCGGCCGGTTCCCTGTTTCGCTTGGTTCCCATAAAGTGATAAAAACAAACCTCACGCGCACAAGGTCACGTGAAGGTTTAGAAATTGGAGAGAGATTAGAGACTCGATGCTCGTTTTTGACTTCTTGTTACTTTTTAGAAAAGAATCACCATTTGTACTTTAGAAATAACATCTCCGTTGATCTGAGTGGTAACCGTAACATGGAAGAGTATCCTCTGTTCACCTTTTAAGGTGAGCACGGTGTCTATCTTCAATCCGAGCCGTTCGATTTAATCACGACGGTTAGATTTTTTTCGGACCTATCAATCTGGTATTATTCACGGGGCACCATCATTGATCGGACGGTTCGGATCTAAGGCGAGCAGAGGATTTCATTTCACCGTAACATTGGTTCATGGGTTACACGAAAAATGAACTTGACAAGCGTTATGTACAAATGGAGAAGCTATGACCCCGTTTGTTTGTGAATGCATCCTTAAGTCACCAAACATCCATTATATAAGACGCCTTAAGGGTGCATAAGTTATGCAACCTAAATAGGTCGCATAAGTTATGCACCATCCTTTTTATTTTTTTTCCAACAATACCCTTTAGAAATAATTAATAATAATATTTAATAATTTAACAAATAATTAATAATATTTAATAATTATAAATAGTTATTAAAAATCATAAATAATAATTAATTATTATAATTAATAATTAAATAATAATAACGATTTAATAATAATAATAATTAATCAATAATAAATTTTCATATTAAATAATTAATTATACTTATAATATTTAATTAAAAGTAATTAATTAATATTTCATAATAACAAAAATGATTTATTATTATCATATATTGTATTATCCCTAAATTTTAGGACCTGTTTGCAATACTTCAAATTCTAAGGTCCTATTTGAAAAAAATATTTATTTTATCCACTTGATCTTATCCATTTGAAAATATCTATTTGATCTTATCCATTTGATATTATATAATATTCATTTGATCTTATCCATTTGATTTCTTAGCTGTTAAGTAATCCATATTTTCATAAATAGTAATCTATATTTTCAGAAACAGTAGCTAAGTAATTGATATTTGCTTACTTAGCCATTAAGTAATTTAATATATTTACTTTCTTAGCCACTAAGAAACCTCCACTATAAATAGAACCTAGCCTCATTCCATTTCATTTCGGATTTCTCTCTCCCACTATTTCTCTCTCCACCTAATTTTGAATACCGTCTTGGCTTTGGATAGTCGGCCATTTGGAATTCGAGTTCTACGTCGCAGTTATGTCGGGAAGTCGTATAGATTTGCTTGTTCTTGTGGATCGCTCAGTCAGGTAACCAGACTTCTCTATATTTAGTTTCGTATTGCTTGATTTGATTATCGCTTGGCTTTGCTTGTATGTGTATGCTCGTATGTGGTATGTTTTGCGGGATATCGGGTTTAGAAACTGGAATATGAATTTATTTGTGCATATGAAATTGAGCCCTGATCCCCGAGACAGTGGAGGAGAAATTGGTTCTGATCCCCGAGACAGGGGAGGAACTTTATGCCTGACTGATATGACTGATATGACTGATCTAGACCCGTTTATCTCCGTAAAATATATTTTTGTTATGTGGATTAATCCGATCTTGATTGATTTTGCTATCTTAACTAATATAGAGAAGCTGCGTCGTTAAATAACCGGTTACTGAGCTTTGTAGCTGACATCCGTTTGTTTCCTTGTGTTTGCGACGTAGGTTGACGGGCCGACGGATGGATGCAGATGATACCGCCCCACCCTCACGTGCCCGCGACCCGTCGGTGCGGGGCGTGACATATATAATTAATTTTTATAATAATTAATAATTAACAATAATTAGTATTTAATAAGTAACAATAATTATTAAAAAATCATAATTAATAATAAATATTAATTATTATACTTAATATTAAATAATAATAATTAATAATATTTAACAAGTAATATTAATTATTAATAATAACAATTAAATAATCATAAATAATTAAAAATAATTAATCAATAATATTTTTTATTGTTAGATAATTAATAATGTTTATAATATTTAATTAAAAGTAATTATTAATATTTCATAGCAATAAAAATGATTTATTATTATCATTAATAATTAATAATTAACAATAATTAGGTCACGATATTTTATTAATATATAATACTAATTCAAATTAAATAATTAAAATTTAAGGACATTTTAATCTTTTAACATGAAGATATATATGTATTAAATTACTCATTCTTACTACACAACTAAACACCCATTACATAACACTACATAAACACTCAGAGATCCTTAACTTATACAACCCTTACTGTACAACCAAACGCCCCTACGTGTACAAATGGAGAAGCTATGGTTTATATTCTTGTGTCCAGCGATTCATCGAGAAATGAAGGAACCATCGCGTCGCGCCTCGTCAACATCAATCAAGAATCATCAAGAATCAAGAATCAAGAATCAAGAATCAAGAAGTCAAGAAGAAAGCATTCAAATTGAAGGGCATTTTCTACAGTGCCATTATCGGTTTTTTTATGACAGACTTGAATCCTCTTCTGTATAAAACGTGTCAAAACAAAACTCTCTTGCAGTCTGCAACACAAAAGAAAGTATATACGGATCTGCTACAATAAATAGGTTAGACAAAAACCAGGCCCATGTGAGTGTGTGTTCGATCCATTGTACCAACTTCTTTCTTTTTCTGTGTAACAAGTTTATATAAAACTATACATGCTAACTTACAACACAAACAAAAAAAAGTCATGCTACAGGAAATCACATAAGGAAAAAAAAAAGGGTTAATAGCATTAGTATTTGTCTAACCTATTTACTGAGCCATGAACTCAAGAATATTTTCTTAAGAGTCATCATAACAGCTTACATTTCATATTTAAATTGAAATTATTGTTATGTATCCCTTTTTATATTAGTTGTCATGTTCGTATGTCATCTTTAAAACATGAATAGAATAAATAAATGGTACCATTATACATGGGCATTTTTTAGGTATAATAAAATAATAAAAAATATATATTTTTTTTGAATATTTTTTTAAAAATTTTATATTGTAAGTTTATGGTTTTCAACATCGTTGTTACGTCGAGTTGAAAACAATGTTATTAACTGAGGTTAATTGTTGTTTAGATGTTTACAATATTGTTGTTTCAATGATCATAGTCTTATTTTAATGAAAAATAATTTATCCAATGTTCAATTATTTTAATACTACTAATAACATAATTTAAAAACTTAGAGAATATTTAAACGCTAAACTATTTTTAAGATTAAAATAGAAAACAGTGATATTTTCTGCGGCGGTCGGTACATATTTATGTCTAGCAGGTTGTGAAGGTGTTACTGATGAGTAGCTTGACAAAGCAGAGAAAAAATAAAGATTAAAATCATCAAAATGCTCTTAACACGTATTGACGGATAATTCCTAAGCTCGGCTCATGTGCAGTACGTTTCTTTTCTCTTTATTATCTACCATTTTATATCATCTTTGCACTAGATATAATTAATTAAGATAATAATTTTAGCATTTTAAAAAATTATTACATGGCAACCTTAAACAGCTCTTCATCGCGCCGAGTGCGAAATCACAGCTAGTTTATTCCATTTTGAGCTGAAGCAGTTAATTAATTGGCATTCCATCATCTCCGTAAATTCGATGAATCAAAATAATGTTTTAGGATTTTAAAATTATATATATTTTGTTGAATATTCTTTTATTTAATTATTTTTAATATATTGAAAATAATAATCATGTAAAATGTCATTTGGCATTTGGAATCGTTTCAACCGGTTAAACCTGTGATACCTCGTATATATATATATATATATATATATATAATTATATATATTCGGTGCAAAATGTTATGGTGCATCGCGATATATTGAGGTTTTTGTATCGTGACTATGTCTATTGATAGTTTTACAAATTGACATATCTAATTAAATCTATTCAATCTATATATTGAAATCTCATAACCAACCAAATTTTACTTTTTTTACTATTTTTTCGAATTTTCTAAAACCTGTCATTTTTTGGAATTTCCTTATTATTAGTTGGTACCAAAAAAACAAAAAAAAATTGAAAATTTGAAAAAAATAGTAAAAAAATTTTTAAAATATAAAATTTGGTTTGTTGTGAGATTTGAATATGTAGATTGGATTGGTTTAATTACATTTATCAATTTATAAAATGATAAACGGATAATGATCGCGATGGACAAAAGCCTCGATACATCACAATGCACCATAGCACACCTCTATATTAAGTATTAAAAACATTGTTTTGAATTGGTGGCTTAGAATTTTATTTACTGCTTACTTACAATATGGATTTATTCGGATAAATTTAAAAATATATCCTGCCGTAAAAACAAATAACAAACTGGAATCTTAAAATCATTTTCTGTTATACAAATGAAAACATATAACTCAATAACATAGAAAATCTACTCTAAGATTGTGATATCGTAATCACAAGAAAAAGGATTTGAATGCATCATAAAAGTAATCATGAAATTAATATTCCTAAATAATTTATTTGTTGTTGAAGGAGAGATGATTTTATGTCTCAACGTAAAAACTATGTTATAATAGTCTTAAAAAAATAAAAGAATAAACATATCAATACATTATTTATAAACAAAAACATATTTAATATAACAAAACACATGTAAAACTCATTTTAGAATTTTCTCTCTAGCAATTAGAACCAATTCAGGCAAGAAAAAAGGAAAAAAAAAAACAAAGAAAGGAAAAACAACTCCTGCACCAATTTGCTCTCTTGCAATTTTTTCTGAGAATCTTTAGCCTCGGCAATAATCTAACACATTTTATAACTTGAGGCATGAAAGGTTTGTCGTACATAGAAAATAAACAGATAAATGCATATTTACTGATTACATTTTATTCTATATATATAACCTAGAAGATGGATAAATCATGCTAACTTTGCCAAATTTCATATATCACAAACTTTATCGTGTCTATGAAGTAAAAAGTAATAGTTTTGTTACGTAGTCACACAAATACAGTGACCGGTTCTTAGTCGTTCTTAGTCACACAAACTTATCGCAGTCGTTAATACAGTGTGTGTATATACAGTTAATGCAATGTAAGTATACTTTTAAAGGTTGGCCATTGCCAACATATAGTAAAAGTAATAGAGTTATTAATAGGTGCGATCTAATTAAGTATATAACATAGATTCCAAACATAATTAAGTACACAACTACGATTATCCCAGAAAGAAATGAATAATTGTATTGATTACGATTGGGTTCAATCTACATCGCATTTTTCTTTGAGAATTGCTTTATATCATCCCATAGATTTTATCATCCCCATCATCCTAGGTCTTCATTAACTCCTCATCCCCTCTTTCCTTTTTTAGAATGCAATTTATGCAAATAAATCTCATCCCTCTTTCCTTTTTTCAGAATGTAATTACTCATCTCTTTCCTTCTAGAGATGTTTTTTCCTTTTTTCAAGTCAATTTTTTTTTAGCATCAAGAGGCCAACTAGAACGATTATTTGAAACATCAAAAAATTGTTCTAGTTGTTCTGAAAAAAATAATCGTGATGGAAAAAATACTAATTGTTCTATTTGGTAAAGTAATTGTTCTAGTTGGTAAACTAATTGTTCTACTTGTTCTGGAAAAAAAAATATTGTGCTAAAAAAATGCTAATTGTTCTGGAAAAAAAATAATCGTGCTGGAAAAAATGCTAATTGTTCTAGTGGTTATGGAAAAAAATATTGTGCTGAAAAAAATGCTAATTGTTCTTGTTATTCTGAAAAAAAAAAATTGTGCTGGAAAAAAATACTAATTGTTCTAGTTGTTCTGAAAAAAAAAATTGTGCTGAAAAAAAATACTAATTGTTCTGGAAAAAAATAATTATGACAGTTATTAACGAAACTGAGTGGAAGGGGGAAGGGGGAGGGGGGAGGGGGAGGGGGAGTGGGAGGGAGCATAATAGATAGGGAGGAGAGGGGATGATCTCTGGGGATGATGGTCAAATATTCTAAAAATAGAAAGTAATTATTAATGTATTTCTAAAAATAAAAAACACATCTTGGGATAATAAATTTTGGGATGATGGTCATCAACCCCGGTGCCACTAATAATCCATTATGGGAAAATCAGACCAGACTAACCCTTTAAATATTCATTACACATCGGTTGGAATATTCGTGGCAAATAAAAAAGGACAACCTATTGTGCCATCTTTTTACTGATAATCGGAGTACTGAGAGATCAAGTTTTCGGGGACAAAAACATGCTGTTATACTAAATGCCAAAAAAAAAAAAAATCTAGAAAATATTATTAGAACGAAAGAAAACACATTTTTTAAGGATACACGTGGCATGACATGTGGTTATGCTTTTTATTAAAAAAAAATTGTATATCCCGAGGGCGAATCCAAATGGTACCGAGCTGGGTTTGTTTTCTGAATTTTAAGAACTACTAATTAGGAACTGCGTGGCTTAAATTTAAGCGGTGCCCTGGCTTAAACACGTTGAGATAAGAAACTCAGGCCGTTAGGCGCTAAACTTAGGTCAGGATGAGGATCAAACCCAGACTTTGACACTTTGACGGGTCTATGCAGCATGCATAGATCGTTATCATTAAAACATGGGGAAACATGTAATGGGACAAACTGTCGCATGGACAGGCAGTGTTAATAAACGACTTCTTAGAAAATTTAGAATCCACATTCATAAAATATTTGTAAATATCTTGATTGTCATCAAAATAGAACTTAATTTAATTAATATTATATGCACATAAAGTAAAAAATAATAATACAAGCTAATTACATATAATTCAGTTACTATTAGAATATGGAAGCATTTAAAAAATAAGAATATTATGGAGTCATCTGAACAACTACCAAATATGAAAAAAAGTAACCCATGTCGTAGCGGCAAACAACTGCGAATATATATATATATATATATATATATATATATATATATATATATAGAATATCTATTGTGAACCATGATGCATAGAGGCTCCCGTGCACCACGACCGTTTGATCGGTGGTTTTGCAAATCGACAAATTTAAATTAACCAACCCAATCTATATATTGAAATCTCATAGAAAACAAAATTTTACAATTTTTTAAATTTTTTTACTATTTTTTTCGATTTTTTTAAAGCTTGCCATTTTTGGATGATAATTCACTAATTATGGTCCAAAAATGACAAGCTTTAAAAAATTCGGAAAAAATAGTAAAAAAATTTCAAAAATTGTAAAATTTTGTTTTCTATGAGATTTCGATATATAGATTGGATTGGTTAATTTAGATTTGTCGATTTGCAAAACCACCGATCAAACGGTCATGGTGCACGGGACCTTCTATGCATCATGGTTCACAATAGATATTCTCTCTCTCTCTATATATATATTTATTTACATTTTGTTTTCTGTTTATTTATTTTTGGGTTGTTGTCAAACACCAAGCATTGCAGCAACGATCATTTTCTCCCAACAAATACAAATATTAAGATCTTATAAATAAATAGTAAAACTATGCTTTAGGGACCAGTGCTAGAATAAGAAAATTTTTTCCTATTATGAGGACTTTATTCGGTTCCCTAAGTCCAAAAATCCTAAAATTGTCTACAAATTATGAAAGAAAGAAAGAGAATCGAGTTTTGGAAGAAGGAAAAAAGAAAAGAGAACAAAATAAAATTAGGAGCTAGAACCGTGACGGGTAGAAAAGCAATTTCTGAAGAAAATAAAACGAAAAAAAAAAGGAGAAAAACAGGCACCGGGATGTGTTTATACTTTATACTCTATGTATAGCGAAAAATTTAACATCAAATTAGAAATTAAACGTTATTCATCTGGTTAATAAAATTTGTTAGTCTCACAAGTCACAATAGCCAACCAACCTTAACAAAATGAGGATTTATTTGTAATAAATATGAAGAAATAAGCATGTTATATCAGTAATGATTTTTATTTGACAAATACGGTTAACTATGTAATTATCAAATAAACAACCTTAATTTAACCGGTACAGTGCATGTAAATTCATGCAATGTATATAGATATGTACATTCTGATCTGACATGTTGTTTTTTATTATGTTGGGAGTTTTAGTTGGAGCAAACCTGTGGGATAATTTTTCAACGAACAACCATGACAATGTGCACATCTTTATTATTAAAATCACTTATACCTAAGTAGTATAGACTGTCAATAAATATTAACTACAAGTCTACAACCAAAATTGATTGAAAGCTACCCAGACTGGCTCTATTTTACTGATTTCATGCTAAAAAACTCTGCGGCGAGTTTCTGTGCATCGATTTAAGTCCACTGCATAGTTAAACAAGTTGCGTCAATCGAATAACCTGTCAAGTCTTGAAACCGTCCAATTTTATGGACATTTTTGGAAACTTATGCGGTGCTTAGGTGGCACGGATTGTGGTCCACTCCATGACGTGTACACCAGGTGCAGGATGTATGTTTTCACGGCTTTTCACGCCCTTGCCTTAAAAAAATCAAGTCAATAATCAATAATATCAATATCAATTGAAGGAGATCTGCTATCCGCTCTTTCTGCGTTTGGAGAGGAGAGAGAGAAAAAACCAACCCTCAATTCTCTCTGATCGGAGGATTTTCTTCAAAGAGGCGTAAAATTTTTCAAGTGCAGATGGACGGACGGAGAGATTAAAACTAAAAGGTTTTTTCTTCTGCCGATGTCCTCTTTATTTTTGGGTAAGCAACTAATCTTGTTATAAATTTTTAGAGTTTTTAGATCTGTTTTAATTTCTGGCTGCGATACATAGATCTGTTATTATAACTTTTGAATTTTTGAAAACTGGTGGCGGTGGCCATCTCTTTTATTTGCTGGTTTGAATCATGGTGAATTTTTATAACTTGATGTGTGGGAATCTTAGATCTGTTCTAATTGCTGGTTGCGATACATAGATCTGTTCTTATAACTTTTGAATTTTTGAAAACTGGCTGTGGTTTCAATCTCTTTTATTTGCCGGTTTGAATCATGGTGAATTTTTATAACTTGTTGTGTGGGAATTTTAGATCTTATATAGATCTGTTCTTATAACTTTTGAACCTTTGAAAACTGACGGTGGTGGCCATCTCCATCTCTTAGCAAATAATTTGCTAAGAAAAATTGGATAGAATAAGTCCACGAACTGACGGTGGTGGCTTATACTAAGTGGTGGCAAATCCTGTGAGATTTTTTTTTTCAACGAATAAACTTTACAATTTACAAATCTCATTATTAAAATCACTTATACCTAAGAGTAAGGAAGAGTAAGAAAAAGAAGATGAAGGAAGTGTAGAAAAACATAGATAACTTGCTCCACATTTCTAAGTACATGTGTAAGGTTAATGATTGTAATCTCCTATCTAACTTATATTTGGACCATATCGCCCATAGAAGTTGAATCGTAAAGTGTATCGTGTATCGTAGTATTTAGAATCGTATCGTGTATCGTATCGAATCGTTTAAGATACGCTAAGTTAGTCTTGAAATCAGCTATAATGACTAGTTATGACATATACTAAATAAAATTCATTAAAACAAAGGCCTAATAACACATTATATCATATTTTTTATTACGCAACAATAAGTTGTGTGTATTTAGGCATTAGATAATTCCCAAACATTAATTAATTTACATCTTGCGTAGCAAATCATACAAAACACTACTTAACAATTTAAAACATTAACAAAATAAGATATTTCACTGTCAAATTCTCAAGTATCATCTATCAAAATATTAACTAAGTGCCAAAATATCAACTAATAAGTATCAAAATAGCTCTGTGGTGAGTTGTCGTGCATTGTTAACTTAAACAAGTTGCGTCTAATGCATAACCTGTCAAGTCTTGAAACCGTCCAATTTTTTGGACACTTTTGAGAACTTATGCGGTTCTTAGGTGGCACGGATTGTGGTCCACTCCATGACGTGTACACCAGGCGCACGATGTATGTTTTCACGCCCTTGCCTTAAAAAAATCAAGTCAAATAATATCAATTTCAATTGAAGGAGATGTGCTTTCCGCTTAGGGGAGAGAGACCGAGAAAGAGAGAGAACCCACCCTCAATTCTCTCTGATCATGGAGGATTTTCCTCAAAAAGACGTCAAATTTTTCAAGTGCAGATGGACGGAGTGATTAAAACTAAAAAGGTTTTTGCTTCTACCGATGTCTTCTTTATATTTGGGTAACCATATAACCTTGTTATAAATTTTTAGAGCTTTTAGATCTGTTCTAATTTCTCTAGCTGCGATACATAGATCTGTTCTTAATTCTCTCTGATCATGGAGGATTTTCCTCAAAAAGACGTCAAATTTTTCAAGTGCAGATGGACGGAGTGATTAAAACTAAAAAGGTTTTTGCTTCTACCGATGTCTTCTTTATATTTGGGTAACCATATAACCTTGAGAGAGAACCCACCCTCAATTCTCTCTGATCATGGAGGATTTTCCTCAAAAAGACGTCAAATTTTTCAAGTGCAGATGGACGGAGTGATTAAAACTAAAAAGGTTTTTGCTTCTACCGATGTCTTCTTTATATTTGGGTAACCATATAACCTTGTTATAAATTTTTAGAGCTTTTAGATCTGTTCTAATTTCTCTAGCTGCGATACATAGATCTGTTCTTAATTGTGGTGAATTGTTATACTTTTTGGCTCTCTCTTATCTTTTGTTTGGTTGTCCCTATTAAACTAGATTTTGCCGAACCTCAGATCCGTACCTAACAAAAACAACAATAATTAAGAACATAAAAAACAAGAAAACAATACTAAAGTACGGTTTATAAAAACCCAACAAGCCAACAAAGTAAGGTTGTAAAATAGCACACGAGAACACAAAACACAGTCACATATAGTTCACATGTGAATTATATTATTATTTAAATCCTGTGTGCCTGCCACCTGTCGTCATCCTCTTAGTTGCCTCCGGCTGCGGCCTCGGCCGCCTCTGCCGCCTCTGCCTCTGCCTCCGCCTCCTGACGCCTCTTCTCCGTCCTGTAGATTAGTTAAATAATTAATCAATGCTATAATTAAATCAATATAAAAATCATTACAACTAGTCAGCTATAGAGAGACAAGAGCCCTCCTTTATGTTTATGAGGTTTCTGCAAAGACTGAAAGTAAGAGACTACCCTTTAAAGTAGAAAAGTTTGAAACCTAGTACATGGTGTCAGTTTCAGTTTTTGCCATCTTTTGGTTAGAGAAAGTTCATCTCTATAATTAATCATGGTTTAATTTCATTTATTAGAACTGAGACTAGTTGGTACATTCATACTTTATTCCATATAATATAGAACTAAGATGCAAAATTGGTAGAATGATTCTCTTTACAGAGAAGACTACTTAACAGTTGAGGGGATTGTTTGGGGATATATAAGGGTATTTGTTTTTTTTCAGCTAGTTCTTCTATAACAAGCATTTAGAGAAAAAGGCAGACCCAAAACGCCTATGGCATATTCTACTTACAAAGACCAAAGCAAAGAGACTACCCTTTAAACTAGAAAAGTTAGATGACAGAATTGACTCTACCAAGACGGGTATGATCCATTTAAATCCAAGGACTTTGTTGCCAAGCTCAAAGACAAAGACAAAAGAGAAGAAAGTAAAACTAAGGTATATAATTTTAAAAACTAGTTTAATGATTCATTTAAATTTATGATTATTGCAATTTGGTACTAAATTAAACTTTATGAAAGTAAACTTCATCTAGCAATGGAAAACTGAAAGATTTCATTGCACTGTAATGGTTGATCTTTAGCTTAGCATGCCTTGTGGCGTGTTTACACTTGTAATCTTGACCTGTAATAACCCACTGTTGTAATTGTTTACTGGTTCTATTTCCTGTTGCATGAAGTTGTATACATGTTATTATCAAGTTTGATTGTTTTGATATAACCCTCAATAAGATTAAGGACTAGATGGTAAGAATGTCTAGAAGACTAGAACCCTTTGGTTAACTGAAATGTGATTTCTGTCAGTTACTCAATCTCACATGGTAAATATATGTTTGTGGTTTATAATCATCTTAATCACTGAAAAAATGGATTCAAGTGCAAAGAGCCAAATGTAGCCTGTCAGTTGTGGGGGAACGGTACGGTAAATTATGTACCGGTTCAAGTGCAAAGTGCAAATGAGCACTGGTACGGTTCATGTACTGGTACAAACCAAAAGCGGGTCGTGCAAATTATGTACCGGTTCTCTGTTTTTATTTTCTTCTTATGTTTTTATTTGCTTGGATCTAGAGTTACTAACAATAAATTTAGTATCCATTTGTAGCTCTCTATTTAGTACAGTGAAGCAAAAGAATATTAACTGATCCATATTTATGTTCTTTATAGATTGTGCCTAATTTTCAATCTTACATTTTGATTGTTAACAAGATGCGTTAGTTCATGCTTAAAGGACTTCTAATATCTGGATTCAAGTAAAATCGTATGACTCTTCATGTTCAGATGCTATTGATGTATTGAATCATGTTGATTCAAGTTTCCAAAATATGTTATTTGATTGAAATCCCTATTCTAGAAGCTCGTGAGACCCACCAGATGGGTAAAATATCATTAAATACCAGTAAAAGTTCGGAGTTTTTAAAATCAAATACAAATTAAGACAAGGGAAAGAGTTACTTGAGTGCGCGCTTTCTCATCTTGCTATTTGTACGGGCATGCTTTGCTGCTGCCTTTTCTTCCTCCCTCTTGGCCTTGGCCTGTCTTGCAAGCTCTCTCCCGCAGCTGTGACCATAGGGGTGGTTTGGGTCCTTGTACCCTTTGCATTTCCGGCATGTAGCCATCTTCCTGTCTCAGTCGATCTTCTCACCTCCTCTGTTGCTTTGGATTTTCTCTATCGCTGCCAGATCTAGTTTCGTGGAAGGAGAAATGGCCTAATAGGGCTTTAGTACATTCTCCGAGTATCAGGAAATCAATTGGGCCATGTTTCTGATGGGCCATCTAGTAGTTACCAAAATTTGGACAGGATTCGAAAAAAAAGGCCATTTTACTGTACGCCAATTTATGATATTAGAAGTTAGGCACTTGTGACTTGTACCTAACAACGCATTTAGTTAAACTTACTAAAGCGACAATTATAATTATATTCATTCAATGATTTTTTTTTTCTTACGCTATGTACCCCGATACATGACAGTAACTTGGAAAAAAATATCCATCAACTAAATGCCTCTTCAAAATTGGTTGTTCAACTTTTCATCATGAAAGCATGGATTGTAGAAGTTGATTATAAACACAGTACACGTCTATGCAACATAAATTTTTCCTACTTCAATACAGTTAACATAAACATGCCAAATACTGATCCAAACAATTAGTACACTAATAAAATACTAAAATCACAAGGAAACAAATCCAAAATTCTAATACAAAATAACACCAAAACACAGTAAAAATACAAAGTGCTTGTGCTATTCAAATCTACAGCGGGGCAAGTTAATAAATTCAATTCCCTTCTTAGGAAGTTTAAACTGTCACCAATTGCATTAGCATAGGAACTGGGATAGTAACTGAAGAACGAGATTCAATGTTATAACAACATTGCACCAATGCATGTAGGGTCGTAAAGTGGATTTTAACAATATAATTAAGGGTAACTTGTAATTTTAAGCTTCCTCCGAGTCAGTATGCGGTAATTCTCAATTGACAATTACTACCTTTTTGCAGGGCTTTCCATTGTATTCACCAGCTTGACCTTCAATTGCAAAAACAGTGTCCAGCCTTGAACAACTCTACCAAATGCTACATGTTCCCCATCCAGTCTATAAAGTTCAGAAATAAAAAAAGAATGTAGAAAGAAGAAAATGGTTATGACCCTTGGATTCATGACTCTAGAATGATTGGATTTCACTTTAGCCTAACCCAACTTTTGGGGATTACAGGATCTACTTGTGGTTGTAATCATATTTAAGTTGACATGGAAACTATTGTTGAAATGAAGGGTGTTGTTCCCATTACAGTATTATTAGAATAAAAGTCCCACTCACCAGCTTGCTTTGATCGATGGTGGCTATGAAGAACTGTGAACCATTTGCATCAGAGCCATTGTTTGCCATGGACACAACACCTGCTAAGGAAAAGAAACAAATTTAAAAAAAATAAAAGAACAAAGAAAAAGGAAATAAAACAATTCACTTAATTTACAATACCGGCTTGAGAATGTTTTATGTTGAAGTTCTCATCTGGAAATTTACTGTCATAAAGTAATTGTTCATACATACCGCTATACCAGCCCATCAACTTGACAAGGCCGATACCATTTTCTGCACTCTCAGCCTCCACATGGGCTGCGCTAATGGCCATTTGGGCCTCCTCGACTGCCGTGTCAAATCCAAATGACTTGTCTTTCACCTAGAGGAATCAAGACGATGATTGCTCTAAAATGTGGCAACAAAATCATCATGTATGAGTTAAAAACAGTGCAAAAATGTTAAATTCTTGTTGCAGTATGTTTTGTATGCATTGTATCATTTCCAAGGGAAGGTAGGTGTAACAAATTGACTTTTCGTTTGTGGTAGTTGGTGGATAGGTCAAAGTCACTTGTAGAGGGTATGGTCAAAGTAAACTATTGTCACCGAGGCAAACTAGCTACCTGGAACCTGGTACATAATCAAAAGAAAAGAAAAATTAATAAAGTACCGTAATATCATTATTGACAACACATTTATAGAGCCTTCTTTTCACTTCCTGCAAACATTAAAAACTCACAGGTTTAAGCATGGAATGGAACTATTTTTTTTTTCAGAAATAACATACAATTTTTGTTATTACACTCTTAAGGATAACTTGGTGTATGGCAGCTGCTCCTTTCTACGTACCATCTCCTTTCATTATAAAGACCTAAAAAATTTCAGGGAAAATATTTAAGAAAGTAGAAAATAACTAATCAAATTATTAGAATTAAAATTGAAAACTCGGTTTTACCATATTTATTTCACAATCTTGGATTGTATCATGGCCCTATCGAGGTACCCAGAACAGTTCCACCTCTCTTGTGTAAGTCATCAACTGTTTTGCGAGTCAAAATGACAACGTTCTTTGAATAGAAGCCCATGTATCCTCCCTTAAAGTTTAAAATTCACGAAACAAAATATAAGAAACCACTTTAAGAAAATAGAGTTCAATCAAATGCACAGTTAAGTTCATGATACAAGCCAGTTTGCCCATGATCAGTGCATCTAATGCAGTTTGTGACCAGTCAGAAATCCAACATGCTTGGTTTACAATCCTTTTTCTTAAGCTAATCTTTCCCCGTGGTTCAGACTGAATAAGGCTAATGTTGGCTTTGGCATTTGCATGTTATTTGCAAACAATCAAAGAAAATACCGGGCTACCATGAGAATTCTGAGATTAATTTTCAAGCTGAAAATGTTCAATATTGCACCAATGTAAATGATTGGGCACCATCCACATATACGGTAAATTAGGGTGTAATTTATAAAAAGATACCTGAATACCAATCTATTCTCGACACCATACACATTCTCCAAACTGCACACAATCTCTTTTATGACTGTCTTAAGTCTAGGCAGAAGCCACCACATGTTACTATGCTTGCTTTTACCTCATCTGACTCAAAATACACCTACAATTTGAAAAATGTTTTCAGAGGATTACAATATATCTTGTAGATTTGGTAGGGTACAATAACATCTCCAAGTACCCAATTTCCAATCAAGAAATTCAAACAACACAGGAAATAAATACAAACTCACAATAAATAAATAAAGCCATATATTTCAAGGATATCTCAAAGTTACATAATCAAAAATAAATACCGGTGATTTAGTGAACAGTGGTCATCAAACCCCCAATGATGCCAAATCTGTCATTAATGAACTGCAATTATTGAACCCCACAGTAGCTACTCATTATGCCAGGAATGTGAATTGTATAATAAATTCTTAAAAGCTATATTACATTTAAATGACCAGAGTGAGTATTACCTTAGCAAGGGGAGCAAGGCAGTTGGTGGTGCAGCTACCATTGGAGACAATGTTGAGTTCCTTCTAGTTCACACCGACAACAAACAAACATGGGGGCGTTTTTGTTGGGAGCAGAGATGACAACCTTCTTGGCACCACCCTATTTCAAAATCAAAACAATAAATTAAATATTTTTTGTTATAAAATTGCCTGAATACACATACATACTATGATAAATAGAAGTATTCACCTTCAAGTGAGCAGCAGCCTTATCCTTGTCAGTGAAGACACCGGTGGACTCAACCACATACTCAGCACCAGCCTCACCCTATGGAATCTCCTCAGGGTTCCTTCAAAACCAAACACCAATTTTACCGTTTATTGAATGCATTTAAACAGTTTTGTGGAAAATAAATACATGTGAATTTGATAATATAAGAGCTCTCTCTACCTGATGCAAAAAACGGTGACGGGCTTCTTGCCAAAGAGAAGGGTCTTGTTGTCCTTGATAAATCTCATGATGCTTGTACTGGCCATGCATGGTATCATATTTGCACATGTAGGTCTGTTATCACATTTATAGTAGATACTGTCAGTGGTTTCATATTTAAAAAATAGTGTCATCTTATTGAAGAGGACATAAGTTGTGAAAAACAGCATATTCTGATTGATGCACAGTGAAAGACATGAAAAAAAAAATACACCAATACTGTATGGATAAGATTAGGTCACACCTTGCATCTAAGATCTGATAATTAATTAATATACTGGTGTGATAACTCAATCTTAATATTAAACAAGGATGATTTCCTGTTACATAATAGTTATTAGGGTTACTGAATTGGAAACAGGGATTTAAACTATAAATACGTGCTAAAGTTCAAAACAAATGGAAAGGTCAAACTAAACACACTGATTTGTCAAAACTGTTGAGTTTTCCTATAGACAAATATTCAAATTTAAAATCGAGACCTTAGAAACATTTCTCACTGAAAAAAGAAGTGAACAAGGCTCTCGTCTTATCAGATCTAAATAAAACCTCACCGATCCATCAATAATCAACACAGATAAGCTACAGAAATCATATCAGTTGATCTAGATTAACACATACCATGTAGTCAGTGGTGATGAATGGATCGTTGACAACGACGAGCTTGATATAATCGCTCTGGAGAGCAACTCTGGCGACCAAACGCCCGATCATTCCAAATCCTAAATAACAAATGACAAATACAAAAAAAAAAATCATTAGAAATGTTGAAACTTGATCAACTAAGTAATGAAGCCCTCATTTTATTAGGTAAAGGAACAATTTTCAGGCACAATTCCTGAGTTTCTGACAGTTTTAGCTAAGTATTTTCCCTGGTGAAGGCTTGGCATAATATCAAATGAATAACACGATAATATGATGCCATCGATGCTGATTTCCTGCTTATTAAATAATTGTATATACATCTAAATATGTAAAGGAACTATGATACCATGTTCTCACTGACCCTTACCATGCCCTTTCCGATGAGATTATCTACACTGAAACTATTTGTAGCAATTTGGAGGTCGGCAACTGAATAAACTGTTGCCTTTACAGAAGACATGCTTGATTTTTTGTTAACTAGGTGTTTTTTAGAAAATTCACCCTCTTCAACAGCCTTGACTTTCTCAATCATAGGTGGAGGTTTAAGAGTTAAGACTGACGGGTGGAACTAGCTCAGTCACTTCTATCCTGTGTGGAGGTGATGATTGGAATGGCATAGGTGGAGGAGGTGAAGGCTTTGCCTCTGTAAAATTGAAACAGCCAACAACAAATTTCTTTTTAGTTTATTATTAGATGTGCAACTACCAGAAAAGCCACCTATCAAAGTACTAGATGCATACAGAGAAGCAAACTTGACAACATGTGTTCATTTCAGGCCTGATTTATATTTTAAGACAGTTGTTTCTGGGAAATATGGAGCCAATACCAGTTCTGGACCAAATTTTTAAACATATATATTGATCATGTTAGCCAGAAACATTGCTGGTGCTTAGACTATAGTGACTGCATAGTACTACTACAAGTGATAAATGCAACTAGTCTCTACGTACCTTTGACATCATTTGATCCAAATTTCAAAGGTTGGTGACATCCTTGATTTATTTTTCCTAACCAGAAAAAAAATGCAGCGATTGCTCCTACAACCTGAATAGCTATTATAATTCCAGCTATGGCCCCACCATTTACTCCCTCCACCACTGTTGTTAGATTTTCCATTGTTCCCATTAGACCGCTGACCTGAACTGCTCTTGCGTGGTGGTGGAGGAGGGGGGGGGGGGGGGTGGGAGGGGGCGGGGGTGCAGACCCCGAGTTCCAAGAGTTGCATCAGTTCTACAAAATGAAATAATTACACACAAAATTGGATAAAGGAAGGGTATTCTCTGCTCAAACAGATAAGTTCTGGGAATTATCTATACTTCACCAGAATCACCACTGATACAAAAGAAATATATACATGTAATCTCCTATTCAATTGCATGGCCTTTACAACACTAAACCTATTTACAATATACAAAGAAAGTGCCCCGACTAAATGGGAAAATCATACTTACGTAAGACTATTTATTTTCTTCACCTGATCAGGTATCCAACCTGTGAACCGATTGTTTGCAATGTTCCTAATAATTATAAGAAATTTCAGTTAAGATACATAATATGAATAGTAATTTCTGTCTAATCTTTAAAATATATACATGTAATCCTATTCAATTGCATGGCCTTTACAACACTAAACCTATTTACAATATACAAAGAAAGTGCCCCGACTAAATGGGAAATCATACTTTCGTAAGACTATTTATTTTCTTCACCTGATCAGGTATCCAACCTGTGAACCGATTGTTTGCAATGTTCCTAATAATTATAAGCAATTTCAGTTAAGATAACATAATATGAATAGTAATTTCTGTCTAATCTTTAAAATTGAAGTAAATGATTTAATTTGCAGGAAATTCATGATAAAGCTCATATACTTTAACTTACAAAGTTTGGAGGGGAAGAAAAGCAAGCACATTAATGGAGCCAGTAAACTGATTATTTTGCAAGTATCTGAATGAAATTAATTAAGTTAGAATGAACTACAAGATTCTACTGAGTAATATTGTATACCATATGAAATCCACATTTTAACTAACAATGAATTCAAGCTAGAGTACTGGGAGAAAAAATAAATAAATAATAGCAGTAAGACCATTAAATGAGAGGTCTCTGGTAACAAATAAATAAATAATTATATATGAGAAGAATTATTTTAGTAAAAAATGATTTTTTTCATTTTTTGAAACAAGTGGATTACTCCACTCATTTAATAGCAGCAGCAAAAAACATGCAATTAATTGGAAAACACATACAGTGTAGTTAAGCTGGAGTACTGGGAGAAAAAATCACTCAGATTTCCTTGTAGCCCATTATGTCCAATATTTCTACATTAATTAGATGTTTAGTCACGTTACATAAGATATCGTTGCAGAAGATAAATGACAAAATGGGCTCTGTCACTCAGATAACTTACAGGGTCTTAAGTGAGGTCATCTGAGAAATTAAAGTATCGCCCCATTGAATTGGTTCTGACCTAGGTATCTGAAAAGAAGAAAAAAACTATATTTAGTATCAATAATCAATGACATGTTAATTTAGCAGAAAAGGATTACATATAAACATAGCTTACAGTGTCTGAAGATTAGGAGGCAAGTTGTAAGGTATCTGACTTCCAATGTTATTGTTGCTCAGATCACTGGATAAAAAACTTGCTTGTAAATGACCATTTTTACCTACTTGCATAAAATGAAGTGTAATTGACATAAAAAGAAGTAAAGAAAATTGTTTTGTAGTACTCACAGCTCAGTCAATGAAGTCATTTTATCCAAATTATAGCCCAAAGTTCCAGTGAGACCCAGTCCATTCAACTTTCTGAGGATACATAATGCACAAATTACAATAACAGAAGTGTCGCTTTACACTTTTGACAGAGAAAAATTGCTACTTTTGAACAAAAACATGCATGATTTAATAAAAATAGGCATGCAAAACAATAGCTTAAGGGTAAACTAAAATTAAATTAAGTCAATACAAAGAAGAAATATCAAGAATTATGTTTTCCAAATAGCAATAGTTTGTGTTTTGTAATTTGTGGGCATTCCAAATTCTAGTTTAACCAATTAAATTGAAAAAAGAAAACTAACATGGAAGTGACATTTGAGCCTGAGCAGGATACACCACGCCATGATTGGCTACACGGGTCGCCACCATTTCCAGTCCATCCTTGTAATTGTGATGGTGAATTGAAGCTTTGGAATAATACATTCAGTGCAGATACTACATTTATTAAATTTAAATGTAGAAAGAAATATAAATTAGTATCAATCAGAAAAATCAGCAAGTTCAAACCCACTAAAGATAGTAGTGTTTGGATGAGAAAAATACTATATTTGGCGGAAGGCAACAATATCAATTGATCTGGATTAAATACGTAAGATTAATTTTCTACCTTTTCTTATCTTCTATTTAATGACGTAAGATTTAACTAGGAATATGTTACTATGAAATACTCAATTAGATCTATATTAAGTGAACTCAAATTTGTTGCTTTTTTTGAAAGATTGTATTCTGTTAAAAAAAAGTATATAACTTGTTGAGCTTATCTCCGATTACAGTTTGCAATGCCCATCCCCAAAATTTATGCCAGCTTTAGTAAAATTTAAAATAAGCACAAGAGAAAGGTTAGACAGCTAAGGACCATAAAAGGAACACAACTAATATTTTGAACACAATTTGTTCAATCAAAGCCAAATCACTTCTAAGTAGAAAAACAGTACCAATGGTGATTATAGTTGAACCCAAAAAATTTGCTGACATTAATCAAAAAGGGAAAAAAAAATGTGACAAAAAAAGGAAAAAAAGATTGCACAAGTAGCTTTATCTCTGTTCCTATCATCCTCCCATGTATCTCTCTTCCAAATCAAGTTCAGAAATTTACAACAAAATATATAAAAAAAAAATCACTGACCATCAGAATCGTCTGTCTTCGCATTGCAAATTTGCAAGAGAATACATATAACAACAAAATGGAACCATTTCTCTCCGTCTCTCTCTAGTCTCTCTCTTCTGGCTGACTGGCTCCAGTTGTAAAAAAGGTCGCACCATTTGTCGGGATTTAATAATTTGGAACACATCTCTCGCGGTCTCGCCTCTTTTTTATAAATAAATTGTTTTTCGATTTTATTTTCCCAATATTTGAGCTCTATCTGAAATGAGGAGAGAGAATGCTTGCTGGCACCAGGACCTAGACAAGAAAGTTTGAAAAGACTACAAAAGTACACTACTTTAACTGTATTCAAAATAAATTAATTCGTTTTGGTATATCATTAAAAGTTAAAACGCTTGTTTATTATTCAATATTATATCATATAATTAATAATATATGGTGGGTATTTAGGAGGGATGTCCCACGAGGCCACGACCCGACCGACGAGGGAATCTTGGGGCCCACTTTTCATTGACTAAAAGTCCAAAAATGATTCCTATGTGGAACAACTGGAGAAGAAGGTTTGTACCCTTTTTACATTTACATTGGCCGTCTGGAAGGTCTTATGCGCCACACTATTTCTGAACTCTTTTGTTGCTCATTGTATCAAATGGATGCATTCAGCCTTTAATATTTTTAATTCATTAGAACACAGCATATATATAAATAATTTACAAGAAAAAAGGGCATATATTGATGACCATAGCAATTAACTTGTAGTTATGTTTCGTTTTAGTTTCAAAAGATAGAAATTGTGTATCAAAATTGATACAAAAAAAATTTAATCAATAAACGAGGACGAAACTAAACTGTTATGCTCTCAAATTGCTTAACAAATCTATAAGCAGTTTTTGTAATGCAAGAAATTTGATTTCAAGTTATCTAAATCATATCAAAAGCATATTTGACTTCACTTTTTATTATGAAAAATGTTTATAAAATTGACATGGTTTTTAACACAATTTTTTAATTGGTATAACATATCTCGTAAAATATAACATGCAAAACATACACCATTCGAACCCATAAGAATTGTATTTGACTTCACTTTTTCTTAACTAAATATACGTGATTAATTTTTATTTATAACTAGAAAGAGGGGAACATATAAAGGCTGGGAGTAAAAAGTAAAAAGGTTTCAAAAAGCGAAAGAATAAGAGAGAAATCACGGGTTCACGGGCACGGCGGGTTAGGGTGGGCCCACAGAATGGGGCACTCAGTCAGCTTATTTATTTAACATTAATTTTTTTTTTCCTTTTTTGGTTTATTTGAATTCCAATCATTTTTTTTTTCAATAAAATTTCCAATCGGTTGGAAGGTGCTCCGTTATGGGGATTATAAGAATTGATCCGCACACCCCCAAATTTGATTCGGTCACCCAAAAAATTTAAAATTTGACCGAAATATCCTTATCACTGAAATTCGACTCCTTTCCTCCTTGAACTCGTTTGCTATCCAACTTCACTTTCCACTTTCCAATCCATATACATATAACATATAAAAAGCTTAATTTTGAGTTTTTGACTCTTGGTTTCGTTTGCCGGAAGGTACAAAGAAAGAAGGGGAGATGACAGATTATAAGAAGTTGATCGAGAAGTACATCAAAATGAAAATGAACGGGAGAGTAGTGTCCTGCACAAATTTTGATGAGGATAATTTGGTCAAAATAAAAATTTAGGAGTGACCGCATCAAATTTAGGGGTGTGCAGATCAATTCCCGGGGATTATATTAGTTTTATCTTACCATTAATTAATTACTTTATATTATGTAGGATGTAAGAGAAGGGAAGTTGATTGATGGAATGATTAGGGTAGAGTGGATGTTTGGTGGAAGAAGCATCGTCGTTATAAAATTTTTGCTTTTACAAAGTCCAAAATCTTGTGCCGGGTTAAAACTAGAATATTGTATAGTGAATCCAAGTATTACAAGAATTACTGCAAAGGTAGTGTAACAGAAGATCCTATTTTTATTAGATTGTGGATATGATTGGAAGGTGGGTACCAGATTAACAGATATGACGCATGATTTTCATATTATTTAATGTGTTGCCAAGAAGTTTCCGATGTGTTCATTGTTCATCGTATTATATTTTAGAATTTTTTAATGAAAAATACAAAAACTAGAATAATTAAATTTATTATTTATTTTGTTAGACTAAGTTTATATAATATTTATGTGCCTCAACATAACGTGACATTGCGAGGTCGAAAAACAGAAATGCTGTAAAAAATGTTCGTATCAGTTGAAAATTATGTTTGATCAAAAATACACTTAATCAGTGTAAAGCCAGTAAACTTGTAAATTTGTAATCATATTTAAATCGACATGCAAACTATTGTTGAAATGGTGAAATGAAGAGTGTTGTTCCCTTTACAGTATTATTGGAATAAAAGTCCCACTCACCAGCTTGCTTTGATCGATGGTGGCTATGAAGAACTGTGATTCTGTGATTGAACCATTTGAATCAGGGCCATTGTTTTCCGTGGATACAACACTTGCAATGGAAAATAAACAAATTTTATAAAATAAAAGAACAAGGAAAAAGGAAATTAGACAATTCACTTAATATACAATTTCGGCATGAGAATGCTTTATGTTGAAGTTCTCATCTGGAAATTTACTGTCATAAAGTATTTGTTCATACATACGGCTATACCAGCCCATCAACTTGACAAGGCCGATACCATTTTCTGCACTCTCAGCCTCCACATGGGCTGCATTAATGGCCCTTTGGGCCTCCTTGACTGCCGTGTCAAATCCAATTATCCAAACGACTTGTCTATCACCTAAAGAAATCAAGACAACGATTGCCATAAAAAGGGGCAACAAAATCACCATGTATGAGTTAAAAACAGTGCAAAAATGTTTCGTTGCAGTATGTTTTTATATCATTTCTAAGGGAAGGTAGGTGTAACGAATTGATTTTTTGTTTGTGGTAGTTGGTGGATAGGTCAAAGTTACTTTTAGGGTATGGTCAAAGTAAACTATTGTCAATTTGTCACCGAGGCAAACTAGCTACCTGGAACCTGGTACATAATCAAAAGAAAAGAAGAATTAATAAAGTACCGTATAATATTATTATCGATAGTCATTAGGATACCACTAACAACACATTTATAGCACCTTCTTTTCACTTCCTGCAAACATTTAAAACTAACAGGTTTACACATGGAACTAATTTTTTTTTTTCAAGAAATAACACGCAATTTTTGTTATTACACTCTTAAGGATAACTTGGTATATGGCAGCTGCTCCTTTCTACGTACCATCTCCTGCAATTATAAAGACCTAAAAAATTACAGGGAAAATATTTAAGAAAGTAGAAAATAACTAATCAAATTATTAGAATTAAAATTGAAAACTCGGTTTTACCATATTTATTCCACAATCATGGATTGTATCATGGCCCTGTACCCAGAACAGTTTCACCTCTCTTGAGTAAGTCATCAACTGTTTTGCGAGTCAAAGTGCTACGTTCTTTGAATAGAAGCCCATGTATCCTCCCTTAAATTTTAAAATTACGAAACAAAATATAAGCAACCACTTTAAGAAAATAGAGTTCAATCAAATGCACAACTAAGTTCATGATACAAGCCAGCTTGCAATGATTGGTGCACCTAATGCGCGCAGTTTGTGACCAGTCAGAAATCCAACATGCTTGGTTTACAATCCTTTTTCTTGAGCTAATCTTTCCCCGTGGTTTTCAGTTCATATAAATTAAATATTAAAATTATATTTCAACAAATTTTTGGATAACTCTAATTAAAACTCTGTTCAGTTAAATAGTTTTGGCCTCTGTATAAAATTTTTGGAATATTTTAGATTGAAATGGTCAGTATTTTTATTTATTTTAGTTTGCGTTTATTCAGCTATTGAGTTTTGATAATTTGATTTAAAAACAAATTCTAATAATTCTTGTTATAATTAACAAACGAAGAAAAGTTCCTAATAAATAATTGGTGGAGTATGGGTTAAAATTATATACGTATAATAAACTTTTGTATGAAGTTAAGACCACTTATACAGCCGTCCAAATTGCTACCACTTGAAATATGCCATTAATTAAATAATCTCATCCATTTGATCATAAATTTTAATATTTGAATATTTTGGATCGTTGGATTTAGTATTTGACCTCTGAATTAACCTCAGCCGTTGGATCTCCTCTACTCTCCTGATCCAGCCCCTCTCGAAGCCCTCTGACGAACCTCGAGCGTTACGCTCGGCACCCTTTTCTCTTCTCTTTCGGCTCTCTTGGCCCATACCGGGTTTTCCTCAAACCTAACGGTGCTCTCGTCCAATCCCCTTTCCCTTCGCCTCTCCCCTCGCCCTGTTGCCGATTGCCACTTAAGCATTATGGTTTATGGACCCACACCCTCTTGTCCATTGTGCCTCTTTCGTTACTGGTTTGGAAGGGCTGGTTTGTAAAGTTCTGTTAATATCTAGTAGACTAGTACTTGTATGCAGATCTGCAATTAATACTTGTTAGAGGGGTTTACTTGAAAAATCTGAAGTTGTCGGGTTGGATCTGTTTCGCTAGTTGGTTCAGACTTAATCCCGAACCCAATCTCTATTTGGTATCCTTCTCTAATGGGTTCTTAACCTGTTAACCAGTATACCAGTGGGTATTTTTCTCTCTGTCAATCAATGTGAACATTGGCCTTGTTTCCTTTTATATTTGAATCTCTATTGGCTGAGACACTCTAGACCAGGAAATAATAGTCGCCACTTATACATAAAAATAAAACTAGAATAAAGATATTTGGTTGCCTTACTTAAATGGTGGCTTTTCTTTTGACTCTCTCTCACCCAACGTGTCAACTATATTGAACTATACAAGATCATTTTCATTGTTGGATTTTCATAAACTACTTGTGCTTTACTTAATTGTTAGTTTGTTACCTGCGGGTCGTCATTGTTCCATCTTGGACCTGAAAGAATTAAATTAAATTGTTTGAATTATAAAATATGTAGCTCTATTACTTTCTTAATGAAGGCCGTTATGTACGTGGTAACTTTTTAAGTTACATGAAGCTTTAGGGGCGTTTGTTTGTGACTTAAAAGGTGCATAACTTAAGTTATGCATCCTTAAGTCACCAAACACTCGTTACATAAGATGCCTTAAGGGTGCATAACTTATGCAACATCTTTAGGTTGCATAAGTTATGTAATGGTCCTGTTTAATTTTTTTGCCAACAATACCCCTTAGAAATAATTAATAATTAATAAATAACAATAATTATTAAAAAATCATAGTTAATAATAAAGATGAATTATTATAATTAATAATTAAGTAATAATAATTAATAATAGTTAAAAACTAATATTAATTATTAATAATAATGATTTAATAATAAAAATAATTAATCAATGATTATTTTTTTATTATTAGATAATTAATAATATTTATAATATTTAATTAAAATTAATATTAATATTTCGTAATAATACAATGATTTATTATTATCATTAATAAGTAATAATAACCAATAAATAATAATATTTAATAAGTAACAATAATTATTAAAAAATCATAATTAACAATAACGATTAATTATAATAATTAAATAATAATGTTTAATAATATTTAACAAGTAATATTAATTATTAATAATAACAATTAAATAATAATAATTAATTAAAAACAATTAATCAATAATATTTTTTTATTATTAAATAATTAATAATGTTTATAATATTTAATTAAAAGTAATTATTAATATTTCATAATAATAAAAATGATTTATTATTATCATTAATAATTAATTTTTATAATAATTAATAATTAACAATAATTAGGTCACAACATCTTATTAATATATAAAACTAATTCAAATTAAATAATTGAAATTTAAGGGCATTTTAGTCTTTTGACATTAATATATACATGCATTAAGTTACTCATCCTTACTACACAACCAAACACCCATTACATAACATTACATAAATACTTAGGCATCCTTAATTTATGCAACCCCTTACTACACAACCAAACGCCCTCTTAGGAATTAGGATAATTTTTTATGTACATATATGATGACTTATGTTGTTGCTATCAAATTGTTTGAGGCCGAGATTAATTAATGATGGATTTTTAAATAAAGTTGTTAGTCGTTAAAACAAATACTTAAAATACGATGTGATTCCTTTTAAACTAATAAAGTGTTGTAGTTGAGTTTTTATATTCATTATGCTAAGATATAATTTATAATACTTAATTAAATGAATGTTCTTATAATACCAGCAAACTCAAATGATCTTTTCTAAATCAAAACACCTTAAAACAGAATCATGTTAAAATAAGTTAAATTAAAAGATACTTAAGTACTTAAAATAATTAAATTACAGAACCACATTCATTTTAATATAAATAATTCACTAGCTAACCTCTAAAGTAAAACAAGAAGTATTAATTAAGTAAGTTGTTGATGACATAGTCACATAGACGTTTTGTCATTATTAAAAGTCGGGCAAGAATTTATAAAATAGTTATCCAACATCACTTAATATTTTCTTTTTAATACAAATAGTTATCCAACATAGTACCATGCACAATAACAAATTATTTATAAAGTGTCTTTTTATTAATATACGTGCATGTGTAACAATTCTATAAAAATGGTACGTACATTAAGTTTACACGAACATACAAGAAAATTGCCTCTTTAATATTAAATTGATTCTTTACTTCAACAAAACTTTTCATTTTGGAATTAAACAACTGCATGAATTTCTAAAACAAAACAAAAGTGACGCGTCTCAAATGTCGTGGATTAGACCGACATCACGTCTTTCTCCACACATGTTTTCTAACAAAATTATGTCAAGTTATTCTAAAAATAATAACACGCAACACAACTTTTCTTCACAGTAGTTTTAAATAAAATTTCTTCAAATTGTTTTTGGAAAATAAATACTTAATTACAATAAATATTTTAAAACAGAATTCCTTTAAATTATTTAGGAGTCGAGTCTGGTATAACATTAAAGTAACTGATTCACCTCATTTTATGGTGCCAAAAAGCACGGAAATAATTGAATAATTCTCATGGAGCAATAAATACGAAGGGATTAGAAAATCCATCGAAAAATACCAAATGAACTCGAAAAAATATGAAAAAATTGCCCAAAAATCCCTTAGGAATTATGATGAATTATCATGATTTCAAAACCCCAAAAATATCAACAGAAACCTCACAGTATGCAAATAAACCCCCAAAATCCATGAAATTACCAAAATAAAACCATGAGGAATTTCACCAAACCTTTTGGACCATTAAATTCCTCATATTTTTATGAGTACACCCATAAAATTTCATTCAAAAATACCCTTGGGAAGGCCTCCAAATGATTTATGGAAATTGGGCATCAAATATAAATAAATGAATTATGGAAATAGAAGGAAAAATCCCAGGAAATTGGAAAAGGGATGGCGCGTGCATCCCATTGCAGGGGGTCCGAAAAAATGAGTAGTGACGCTGGTTTCAAATTCTATTCTCCCGCTCACTTCTGCTTGGACATGGTGCATGAACCGAAAACACAGAGATCCTTTGATTTTTCACTGGTGCACGAAGAACCAACCTCACGCCTCTGTCTGTCTCTCACTTAATCTGACCAGCGGGGCCCACGCGAAAAGCCCTTCTTCTCCAACGGAACAGAAGAGAAAGAAAGGAAAATGCGAAGAAGAGAGAGGAGATTGGAGCTGTAACCACCGCAACCGCCTCCAACGGAGTATGTTAGCCCCACCTGAATTCGCCAAAAAGATTTAATCAAGGCCGTTGGATGAGAGGCTGGTTGAGAAGGCAGTCATGATGATGTAACAACCCATAACTGCCGGGTCAAACTCCTCATTCTTCTCTGTTGACCGGCCAAGAAAAAGCACAATACCCCCATCTCTCGTCCGTTGGATCGGTTGGTGATCCGTGTGCCTCTAAATTAAGGGCTAAGATCAATTGAAGCTGTGCCTTCTTGAAGAAGATACCTAGACCCAATGGTTATATATACCCCACGGCTTGGAGAAGAAAAGGAGGTCTCTAGTCCGAAAAAACACATACCACGCTAGGTTAGATACATATTCCCCATTTGTAAAGCTCAGTAAAAAGAGAAGAAAAAAAAAAGAGAAAGAAGCATTTCAACAAACAGTTGAAGTGCAAGTAGAAAATAGAGAAATTAGACGAAATCAAGGTCAACTGATCGATTAGAAGGTGAGAAATCAGGTAAGAATCGGATTTGTAAATCCAATTTGGCGCTTAATAAAGGAAATTGAGATCTCTGAATGTTGAATTGAGCTTTTCTATCGGTTATGCTTTGATCTGATAATCTTGATGTTTAATTCTGTTTGCATCATTGAATTTAGCTACATTTTCTTTCAATTGAGTTGCTCTAAGTCAAATTTCATCCCTTTCTTTCTTTTCTCTCCTCCTCTCACCAAACTGTGATGTGTTCGAGTACAGGTAGCACAACCCCATTGACCATGGTCTGAAGCTTAGCTCAGTCATGGTCATCGGAGGCCTTTATTGGAGATGCCACATGAAGGTTTAGAGCTTAGCTCTTCGCTTCATGTGGTGCTCTCGTGTCTGATATAAAAATCAGTCCTAGCCACCATGGGAGAAGCTTGTAGCATAGCTCAAATTCCCTGTGGATGGCTCAAATTGACATGGCATAGGTCCAGAGCATAGCACTGGCCTAGCCATGATCAATGTGTTAGTGCCAAAAGGCCTAAACAGCAAAGGAATTGATGGAATATTAACCTTCACTGGACCCTAATGTGATTTGCCCAAAAATTCAGGACTTAAGTGTATAAAATGAGGCACATACTGTATCCTATAAGATAGAGTAGCTTTATCATAAAATAAATGTATATTTGTACATGTTAAAATCTGGCCAGGGATAAAAAAATAAACAAAAGTATGGTTTTATTTGGATTAAAATGCAAAATTGCTTATGGACAGCAGGAGTGTGACTTTATGGACAGTAGGAAATGAAATTTTCCATTTTTGGAACTTTATACGATTTTATACGATTTAATTAAGGCACAGGGGCATTTATGCAATAGAAATACTATTCCCTAAATCTTGGATCTTTCTGCAAAAGTATTTACATAGAAAGTTTATAAATATATTGATGGACTTTCCTGCAAATTCTCATTATTTTTGTGCATCTTGCATTACGTTCAATGAACCCATACGTCATTTGGACTTTTGGAGTCGTATATTCACCAAAACCGAGACAATTCAAATATGATCACAATTAATCTTGTGTGGATACATGCAAAAAGATGTATAACATATAAATCTAATTATGCGCAAGTGAAGCTGCTAAGCTGCTATAATGCATTTATAGCACACAGCACACTCTGTACATCTGGATATATTGGCCTTTAATTTATTTAATCGACATTTCATTAGTTCATTTTAGAAGAACTAGAAAATTACTTTTAAAGGATAAAAACAAGTAGTTCACAGTTGCCAAAATGTATTTTTGATTAAAATAACGTGACACCCTCTTATAAATTGCATTTTAATTAACTCGAATATATAAGTGTAAAATAGGAAAATGTATATTTTAAGAGACTTGTCCATTTTTTAGTTTTAATGTGCGTGAAGAATTCGTAATAGTATTCATAGACCAGAGTTTGGCTCAAAAAATGTACTTTTTAGTTTGCTCTGTAATACTATTTTATATTCAGTATCATACCATCTAAACATTTCTTTCCAAATTTCATAAAACGTGTTTCACCTAAGTCGTCCTTCCAAATTTTGTTAAAAATTCTCCTAGTTTCTATTAATATATATTTATTTACTTATATATTTTTTTGAGTAAAACGAGGGTCTAGCCCAAATATATGTTAAAAATTTTAAATAAAAAAAGAAAGCTGAGGAATCGGAAGATTGAAAGTGGAAACCAAACGAAAGGAAAAAGAAAGAAGAGAAAAATAGAACTAAGACGAGAGAGGAGAGAGAGAGAGGAAAAAAAAAAACTGAAGCTATAAAAGGACACGAAAGAATTATAAGTAAAGATGAAACACAGAAAAAGTATTTCTATATTTATACATATTGAAATTGGAAAAAATTCTGCTCTATGTCGGTCTTTGTCAGGTATAATTAGGGTCTTCTTTCTCAGCCTTTCAAACAATACAAAAGGCTCATTCTTTTGAAAAAAATTCTTAGAGAAAAAGGAGAAGATCCTTCTTAGAGTTGGATCCTTGGAGTTGCTTTTATCATTGTGGAGGTATGTTGTTACTTTGGATACGATTTATTATTTATTAGGCTCAACTTCTATAAGAAAGTTTATCAAATTTACTTTGTCTTTTCCCCTTGCTCTTCCTTTTGCGATGCTAGTCGACTATTTGTATATTTCTGAATATTTTTCATGTAACGAAGTTTATTAAGCGGCAAAAATGATTCTCACGAATAAATTTTGTTCCTTTCACGATTAAATATAACAGAACACGACAAACATTATACAAATGCCATGAACGAGAAAATTGAGTATGACTCCTGTTAACTTCAACAATTGAAAATAATTCTCTTAAACTTTGAAATTGGAAATAACCCTTATAATTTTTGTAGTTAAGGAAATAATTTTTTTAATATTAAATTAATTCTTTTTGGAAAAAAAATATTTTTACAACTTATGACAGAAATACCCTTACCTTTTCTACTTGCCTTTTTATTTCCGCTCCTTTGTGCTATATATAGAATATTTTATCCTTTTTTCTTACTATAAGACGCTCTCGTATGTGGGCAGATAAAAAAAAATAAAATAATATTAGAAAATAAAGACATGTTGCTCAATCTATCAACAATATAGATATAAATGTTTTCTTTATTAAATGAAAATTCAAAACATATTGTTATTTTGTCTAGCGAATAATATCCAACCACATATAAAATCGATCGAACGGCATAAACACGTATTTATATGCTAGATCTAGCATGTAATACTAAATAGTAAAGATAAACGCTGGCGTACATAGAGATTCTCTTTTAGGGCTTGTTTGGATGGGTTGGGAATAGTGGGAATAGAGCCTCTTCCCGGAATTGGCTATTCCTAACACATCCAAACGATTTTGGAATAGCCAATTCCATTCCTAACACAATTTTCAATAACACTCTTCCCAACAACACTTTTCTCTCTACTTTTTCACACTTTCCAACGCTATTCCTAAACTCACCATCCAAACAACCTAGGAATAGCACTCTTCCCACTCTTCCCACTCTTCCGACTCTTCCCACTCTTCCCACTCTTCCCAACCCATCCAAACAAGCCCTTAGAATTTTTTTGCCCCTCCAAACACTCCTGTTAGCGCCTTTTATACCTATTTTAATTTAATAGTCCGGCAAAAAACGGGAAATTTAGAATATGCTATATATACTTGTACACTTAAAATTTGTCACGGTTAAAGTTCAAAATTGATGTATTTATTATAGGAATAATTATATTTTGTATATATTTAATATCACTGGGTAATTATTTGATGTTTAGTTAGCAATAAATTTTAAGTTTAATATGTTCAAATTTCTAACTTGCCATCGATTTGCTATCGAGTCTCAAGATCCAAAATTCAAACGGTCAATCCAAGCCGTTCAAGTTGTTCACCATATTGAAATATCCTTGGAGACCAAATTTTATATTTTTCAAATTTGTTTGCTATTTATTATGATATTTTCAAATTGGAGGCCAGAAATACTCCGATTATAATAATCTTTTTTGAAAATATCATAATCAGTAGAAAAAAATAAAAAAATATATATAAAATTTGGTCTCCAAGGGTACTTCAATATGATGAACAACTTGAACGGTTCGGATTGAGAGTTTGAATTATGGATCTCGAAAAACGACTCGATAAAAATTGAATGGCACATTAGCCTTTCTCATATACATATATACATGCCTATGTATATGTATATAGACATATATAGTATATGTATGTAACACCCCAGATTTGACAATTCCTTAGAATTGATATTATTTATTTTATATAAATATCTTTAATTTTATTAATAAAGTTTAATCCTATTTTATGAATATATTTTCTATTTTGTATAAAAAAAATGTCGAAGTTCTCATTTGCTTATTTATTTTATGTCATTTCCGAATTTAATAAAATTTTTCATTAGATCTTTTTAAATGGTCCTTTATGGTCAAAAGAATAGTCAAATCATATCATTATCTTTAGTTCTGTTGTGACGTCATTTAATTTCATTTCTAATCGTTATTTCCAAATGTAACCTTACTGAATTACTTCTTGTCCATAACCGTGACCCCATTTATGCCTTTGAGTTATTATCATTAAAATAGAATAATTATTTCTTGCGGCATCAATACACGGTTATTTCTTTTTCCTGGTGAAACCTTCCGTTCATTCATTAATTCGGTTATTGCAAAAAGTTATAAACTTGGAACCCACACACCCTTTGGCCTATTAGAAGAATTCATTTATTGACCGTATTCAATCTTTACCCTTGGTTTCCATCTTAGTCTCTTGTGACACCTTAACCTATACGGATTTCATGATGGTATAAACCCTTTTTGTCTGTGCTTCTTTGACCATTGCAGAAATAAGCGGCATTTCTCAGACTCTTCTTTTGTACGTGGCCAATCAAAGAAACGAATTCCCTTCTACATTTGATTTTGGTAACAATCTCCAATTAATTATGCCCTGTTTCAAGACCGAGTTATATTTGTTCATCCATCCGATCGGAATTCGATTTCAACATCGAGATTATTGTTATTTCATTATTCTATATCGCTGATAAGGTAACCGGACTTCTCTATAATTTAATTTTCATATTGATTGATTTAAATATCGTTTGGCTTATTGATTGAATTGAATTGATATATGAGAATTGTAATTGATGTATTTTGCGAGTCAACGGGTCTTTAATGTGATTTGAATTGAAGTGGAAAAGTGGAAATGGAATAGTGGAATGGAATGTGAAGCGGAATCGCCTAAAGAGGGATTCGCGCTAGTGGAAAAGTGATATGAGAAAGTGGATTTGAGAAAACCTAGACCCGTTGATCTCTGTAAAATATATTTAATTTGTTTGTTATTGATGTGTGGATTAATCCGATCGATTGATTTTTGATTATATAAATTGATTATAGAGAAGCTGCGTCGTTAAATAACCGGTTACTCGGCTTTGTAGCTGACTCCGTTTGCTTTTATTTATTGTGACGTAGGTTGTCGGACCGTCGGATGGATGCGAAAGATACTGTCCCACCTCACGCCTCGTATTTCGAATACGGGGTGTGACAATGTAAAAAATTTTATACATGATAAATAAATTTTTACGACAATTTCACAATAAGAGAGGAATGAGAGGAAACAATAATTGAAATTAAACAATTAAATCTCAACTAAAACGATGAACTAATGAAATGTAGATTGGTGAAACCATAAGATTAAGGATTTTGCTAATAAATTAATCAATTAAATCCCAACTAAAACGATGAACTAATGAAACGTACATTGGTGAAACCATAAGCTTAAGGATTTTGCTAATCAATTAAGTGAGAGTTTAATAAACCCAATTCATTATTAATTAATGGGTCATATGAATATTTTTAGATCGTGCATATTGGTCCAACGGAAAGAAACTTAAAGTGCCTATGGGCTCATTTTCAAAAATAATAATAATAATAATAAATAAATAAATAAAATAAAAAAATTAAAGGATTTATATCGGCCAAGCCAACAATTGAATATATTAATGGAAAATTTGGTGTATTAATATTAATAGGCTAAGGCATCCAACGGTTAGGGAGATTAAAACTTTTTATTAGGCAAATGAATGATACAATTGAAATGGGAATTAAATGCATTAATAAATAATGATACTAGAAATGGACAAATAGGAATTCTGAATATCAATATTAAAGGTGTCGAATATTGATCAAAAAAAATATTTCACATAACAAATTAAATGAAATTTTTTAGTTTTCCAATCATACTAATACATAGGTTGAGGTAGTACTCAATAAAATAACATTTTATTAATTACTTCTATCATTGCACTGGATATGAAGTTGACCTTTACCAACACCAAGTGGCCTAGCAAAAAGGGTATTTCATCTGTATTTGTTGAAATTAAACAAATGAAAATCAAATGAAGAAAATGAGCATAATTAATCAGCTAAAAAAGACAAACAATACTAAACCATGAAAATGTGCTCAACATTGTGTTAAATTCATTAAATAAAGATGCCTGTTATGGTTTAGAAAGCTTAATCATATACGATAGAGGGAAAATTTGTCGTAGAATGTGGTAGAGAAGAAAAATAGAAAGGGACATAAAAATTAAAAATAAAATATTGCTCTGCCAAACAAATATCTATTGGTGAAGTGGGTCAATTTTATGAGCAATAATATCCGGCACACTAATAGTCACATAATATAAAGTTGTAGAAATTAAAAAAAAAATGTTATTTAACAATGTTTGGAGTGTCGGGATAGATTTAACAAAATGATCCCGACACCCACACATTTTTATTTAGTATTCTGAGTTTGTTGATTCTGATTCTGATTAGCTATGCATTATATCAAAATTCATGTTTTTTTATTCATGCTGGCATGAGGAGGGAAAACAAAAGGTCAGGTAGAACGGACAAGGTTATTTTTCTCATATGTTGTAAAATACGAATTTAAAAGATTGAATTTAATTAAAAGGAGTTATTATAACAATAAAGATAGAGGGGGGGGGGGGGGTATTTCCAATTTTAAAGTTTGTAAGTAGTTATTTTCAATTTTTGAGGGAGTTATATCCAATTTTCCCAATTTACAAAATTTCCAAGAGCTGTAAAAAATATAGCTTTCTAATTATTAATCTACGGATTGTTAATTAGATTTTCATTCAATTCCTTGAATATAATAAAAAAAAATTTAACTTTCATCCCATTAACATGCATTATATTAATTTGATATGTGCGGACAATTACCGTAATACTATTGCAATTTAGGTTGTTAAAATTGTCAACTTATATAATTAATTCCGTGCTAATGGTCCATACCTGTACCTATACTGTCATCGAATGTGGTTCTGAGTTCTGACACTAGTGAACCTGAAGATTTCAACATGTAGTTCAAGCTAAGAAATTCTGGAGGGGCAAAGTCCCAAAATTATTGTTTCTTTTAAGTTTTCCGATCTGATCAGATCATGATATGGATGTTTAAATAGATTTTTGCACATCATGTTCTTGTATTACATATTATTAGAGGTGTCATTAGGTTATTTATTATTTTTCTTTGTCGGTTTTGATCCAAACAGATTCGACTCAGGTCGAGAATTATTTGCCTAAGGGGTCATGTATCAATTCGGTCAGCCCCGTTTCCATAAAATTACTTATGTATTATTCATTTTATTATTTATCTATGCAATAGATCCAAAATTTTTACAAGTTAAAATTTGGTTATGACATAATTTGTATACTATTAATCTTATTCAGTTCTAATTTCGAAGTTGTCCAACGAAATATTTTATATAGGTACCGATAAATTACACCACACCCGATTCATTTAGTCAAATCGGTTTAGGTAGAGTCAAATCTGGTTAACACGTTTGGATCAGATTGGAAATTGATACCGTATATATGGTTTCCTAATTAACACAAGACATTTACTGATGAAGATTTTCCTTGGTCCTGTTAAAATTTAAAGTAAAATAAAATATTGTACTGATCCATCAACTGACAGATCTTTATTCGGTAAATTAACAATTTGGTACCTTATTTCATTGTTTGGTCATAATTATAGAATTGAGCTGTTATTATGTTTGGATCTTGAATAATATGTATAATAAGATCTCCTCAACAATACTTGGCTAGCGTGGCCATGACCTGCTAGATTTTAATTTGAGACACCAAAGCTCGTTTGCACGATTACGATTACGATAATTGAGTTGATTTGTTCCTTTGAAATAATATAAATTTATTTTCAGGTGTTTGCGCTGCAAATTAAAGCTACAATAATGCTTGATATCAGTTGCAATGATCAATTCCCACCTGGCTTTGGTAGGCAACCATGGCTTATTAATCCCATAAATGGAACTGCCGAAGAGAAGGAGCCAGCATGTACCTTTATTAATCCCATAAATGGAACTGCCGAAAAGAAGGAGCCAGCATGTACCTTTATTAATCCCATAAATGGAACTGCCAAAGAACGAACCATACCAGAGATGAAAGGGAAGAAATGTTTTGGTTGCTTCGGAGAGTGGGTGATATTGGTTGACGAACTAACAAGAGAATGTTTTTTCTTGAGCCTCATCTCTTCCTCAAAGGTCCATCTGCCACCTTTCCTACAGACACAGGCATTAGAAGAATGCGCTGGTAAATTTAGCCTCACGTCATCTCCAACTTCGCCCAATTGTATAATTACATTTGTTCCCTTTGAAAAAGACTTCATCCTATTGTCCCGCAGGCATGATAAAGAATGGACCAAGTTGGCAATCACTCACTGCATCAGTAATAATAAGGTGTCTCCTATTACTGGTGAAAATATAATCTATAAAGGACGGCTATTTATCTTGTCCAGTGGGTCGGTAGCATTGGTCTTTGATGTTGCCGCACTTGTTGACGGCCATATTATGGAAACGATGTCATATCCTTTCCATGATTACCCATTTAGTACTCCTAAACGAGACAACTATTTCGTGGAGTCTTGTGAGGGCTTGTACTTGGTTAGGGTTCACTTGTTTGATGAGGTCCAACATGTTACACACATAGAGGTCTATCGATTGCGTGAACCGTCGGAAGAAAAAGACCAAAACCAGGACGAAATATCTTGGGACTACGTGTCAAGCATTGATGATCAAGCATTTTTCTTGTCTCGAATGCATGGTGTATCAGTCTGCACAAAGGAGTTTGGAGTAGAACCAAACTGCATCTATCTTGCTACGCCATGCTCAGATGGAGAGAGGCTCTACAAATACTCTTTGGTCGATAAAACTTTTAGCTTCAATGAGCTACTCCCTGGAGATGAATGGAACTTTGGGGAGAACCTTTTTTGGACCACTGTCCCTGCATCAGGGTAAGGTTTCTGCGGTTCTGCCCCCAGTCTCCTTCCAGCTCCTTATTTACAAATATTGTTCAAGTTAAACTTCACTATTGTTTTATTTTATTTTTTTTATTTTGGCAGAATGCAAGACATTGAATTAGGGACAGTACCCCCAGATGTTGTGGAATTGAATAAGGTCAGTGTCTTATATAATAATTAAACTCCTTGTTATCCATACTAAGTGCGTTAAGAAAAATAAAAAGAGTAGGGTTACACATATGGGAGGCTCATATTTTACCATGATAATGTGTTGATGAAGTTCATAAAGAAAATATGATTATAGCGCCTTAATTCTGTTCAAGATATTTGAATAATTGAATTGCATGACTCTCTTGTAAATATCCTTGCATATAGCTGCACCTTTTTTTTTTGCATGCCATCATTGATTTACTTTAGCTTTGTAGTGCCTTCTATAATTTTACGAAATGTGCCTAATTTAAGAAATGCATAAATTTCAATCACTCAGATCTACGAAAACATAACACAAAAGGAGAGAATCCAAACAATTGATATAGATGGGTGACAAGTTGGGTTCACCGCTAGAAAAGTAAAATTTTTGGCTATATATTAATATATAGAGATAAAGTTCAAAGTCTTTGTCCGAAACAAATTGGGTTACCCTAGAAATGACATCTCTGATCTAGGATCTATGACTCTAAATGTTTGTATAAGGTGTTTCAGTTTATTTGCCAACCTACAATTACAAATATGTAGGACTTGAACACTTGAACCCTTAGAAATCACTAAATTAGCCTAGTTTATTATTATTTATTTTTTTGTATTTATTTCTTTCTTATCGATATTCTCCAGATAAAACTTAAATATGGGTATTCTAAAGTTTGAAACTATTATAAAAGAGCAGCAATAAAAATATAAGTTCTTTTTTTTTCTCATTTCTGATAATTTGATATGTTTCTTCTCAGGATATTGCCATCTCTGATGAAAAACCAGAGAGCAACCAAATCTCAAGACCATGGGCTGATCTCCCTACGGAGCTGGTGGAATCCCTCTTCCAACGTTTGTCTTTGGTGGATTGTGTACGAGTTTCCACTGTTTGTAAGACATGGTCCTTAACTTCACAGTTCATTCCTAAAGAAATTGCATGGCCGTGGCTCATGCATTCTCCTGATATCGATGATGGCAAATGCAAGTTCTTTGACCCCATTCGTGGTACGGAGCATACACAAAAAATTGAAGCTCTTTCCGAAACTAATCAGCTTGTTTTTCATGCATCAAGGGACGGCTGGGTGATTATTTCAGAAGGAGAAGCAATATTCATACTAAATCCGTTGACAGAAGAGATGATGGACCTGCCAGATTTGTATGTAGACAAGTACAATTGTATCTCGTTCACTGGCATGCCAACTACTCCAGATTGCCGAGTTTTTGCCTTTTATTTTCGAGCTGATGATAAAAAAGTCAAAATATATTCATGGCGTCCAGGGCAGGAAAAATGGACGAAAACAGTGCCTCATATCGACACCCCATTCAGTGGAACCATCAACAATCCTGTGTTATTTGACGGGGAGTTCTACCTCTTGGATAGAAGAGGACAGCTTGGTGTTTTCAATCCTGATAATATGAAGTGGAGGGTTCTTTCTCAACCAGAACCATTATATAAAGGCCAGGTACCTCATCATGCACATGCATGTTTTTCCCTGCTAGAGGTAGAGGGTGATTTGGTCGCTGTGATCAGCAAAGATGACACGCATGCTAATCAAGTCTTTAGGTTGGACCGATCAAAGATGGCTTGGAGGAAAGTAGAGGATTTGGGGGACTTTACACTGTTTGTCGGCTTGAGAAATTCAATTGCAGTCCCTTCTCCGCTGAAAAGCCGCAGGAATAGGATATACTTGCCGAAATTTGACCGGGATCATACGAACGGAGTATTTTACTCAATGGATGATAGTAGGTACCATCCGGAGTTCTACGGTGTGAAAGAACCAACTACCTATGTTTGGTTCCAACGACAAATGAGTACTGTGCGCAAAAAAGGTGATGGATGCTCTGTCAATTCTGCAGAACATATGGAGCAGCCTTCTCACCAAGACTAAAGTGACTTATAATAACTATTAAAGTTTGAGGAAGAAAATAGACCTCCTGTAGTTTTGCATTTAAGATTTAGATCAAGGGCTATAAGGCAAAGTAAGATATGAAATTAATTGAATTTGACGGTCAAATGGATTGTTGTAGCCGACATCAGGGACATGAGTGTTATTTTATACCTATATTAAATTTTGCTAGATAATTAATAATTAATAAAATGAATAATGCATAAGCAATTTTATGGCATGGGGCAGGCCGAATCGATAAACGACCCGTTCGGCAAAGAATTCACGACAGAAGTCAAATCCAATTGGATAAAAACCGACAAAGAAAAATAATAATAGAGGAATTTTGGTTTATGCCATTTACAATGTAAAATTCTAAAAATGCCATCGCAAAATAACTAATTGATTTTATGTCATTATAAAACAATATAAATTGTTTTTTGCATCATCGGCTAAGTAAAATGACTATTTTATCCTTTAATAATAAAAATTAGTTTTGTTAAATTCCTCTAAAGCATTTCATCGAACACCTTGATTGCATCATGCAGCGGACCATATCTTGCGTAGGAATCAACAAGTGAACTAGCCAATAATAATTAATTGTTTGTTGATTTGTTTAGTTAGCCAAGTATTACACCAAAGCCTCACATAGCTAGAGAGCATGACATTGTAATAATAGAAATTTAGGCTAGGTATTTTAGCAAGCAACTTATCAGCGTGGAAGAGATTGTCATCCAAGAAATGGAATCGGAGGAGATCAGTGTCGTGTTGGTTAGGTTGCGGGCAGGTGCGGCAACGGCAGGGCGTGGAGAGGCGAAGGTGATGGAGGGGTGCAGTGATGGCGGTGCGTGGTGAGGCCGAGTGGGACACATGGTGCAGACGCAGTAGAGGATTTTCAGAAAGAAAACAAATGGGAAAGATGGGATTTGCAAGGGAGATGGGATCTTAGAAAAGGGTAGTTTGGACATTTCTAAAAATTTTGATTTAATAGGAATGACATATGTGAAATTTAATATGTTTTTCTTATAAAATAATGGCATAAATCAAATTTGTGCTTTTTTTATGGCGTATATCCAATTAGTCATTTTATGATGGTATATTTAGAATTAGAATGCTTTGTAGTGCCGTAAATCTAATTTTCTCATAATAATAATACACAGTTACACACCAAACCGATGGGAGACCACCTATTGAGACCTCTAATGATATGATATGAACACTTAAAAATACAATAATTTGGAACTTTGCTCGCCAAATTTCTTTGCTTGAGCTACATGTTAAAAAATCTTCAGATTTACACCAAGCGAAGGTACACTAATGTTACTACAATTGTTGGATTGAACTAACTACCAATTATGAGAGCTCAACTCTCTCATAAGAAAGAAAAACTAAATGATAAATCAGATCGAAAAGTTTATATTATGGTTCATTTGGCAGCTAAGTCAGATCAGATCTATTTTTTTCGTTTAAGCTTTATATAAAACGTAATAACCGTAGAAGGATTTTTCTAAATTATTTCAATGCTGTAGAATTCTTATGCAGGCTGCACATCTCTGATGGACGGATAAAAAAAAAATAGTATTGTAAATGTTACTGGACTGATGTAGTGATTAAGCTTCTATTACAAAATAATTGGATTGGATTTCTATTTAAATGTTTCATGTTATAGCAAAATAAATGATTATAAACTAATTTTTCCTCTGATATGGCCTGCACTGTATTATATAGTTTTTGTAAAATGTATTTCTTTTTCAATATTATCTCAGTGAAGAAGTACAAGCACAGGTTAATTTAAACTTTTCGCACGATGCGATAGTTAGTATATGTTTAATGGCCAAACCAGAATTTATCAACAATTGTCTTTTTTTCTTTCTTTGTTTTTTTTTCCAATGAATATTGCATTATTTGATAGACAAAATTTATTCTGTTGTAAGGTATTATTGCGAGTCAGAGTCTCAGAGATGACAGTGCAGAGGCTGAGTTCATTGATGTAGGAAATACATTGAATTTAGTAAATGAGTTGTTAAAAAAAAAATGAAAACTGGGTTGTGTTTTCCGAAAGTTGACTTATATTGATCTAGATAAATTAAAGCTCTTTTAAGGAAATGAGGTTATCGTTTTATTTTGTTTTTGTTAGAACAACATAAATTAAGCCTAAGGAAGGATTGTAAACATTAAACATTGATAACTTGACAGTCTCTTTCAAGCATTTCGAAATAAAAAGGATTGTAAACATTGACTGACCAAACAGCAGACATTGCTCCGGTAGTCGGGTGCTTGGCCTTAAAAAAGAAACCAAACAAAAGCGAAAAAATTATAAAGAATACACTTTTTGGTAAAATGTGTCATTAAGTAACCATGTAAATCGGCCCAAATGCTTCTCTTCTCAAAGCATAGTACCCCAATTTCTCCAATTGCATGTAAGGCACCTCAATGTCATCTTCTTTTGTGGGATAAAAACAACCTACCAATCGTTCAGATGCTGTTTTTCTAATTGCTCCATGGATGGAAGCCAACTTGCATGCAACTCCTATTGCAGGACCCGAAATCGGACCTCGCTTTAATTTCAATGTACTAAAACGTCTACCTTCAAATAATACTTCTTTTCTCTTTGATGATGTCTCGGAGTGATTAGTGAACTTGCTCTGGAATATGAACATAAAGGAAAAATATTTTCTCCATGATTTCTTCTTTCGAGCAAATTTTGGTTGATTTGTATTTACATTTTCGTAAGATGAATCTGAAGGCAGGTTAAGTAAATTGTCAGTCTCTTCATAGCATTGTGTTTCCTGTAGAAGAGAAAGAATTAGATTAACTTGGGAAAAAAAAAGAAAAAAAAAATATATCGAACTTGAAATTTTATTCGATGTGTATAAGGAATTTCACACAGACTAAATTAAGGAAACCTTCCTCTTTTATAAACCCGAAAGCCGAAAAGCAGAAATAAAATTTTTACTTTTATTTAATTAATATTTTTTTGTTACAGTTTTCACTTTTCGCTCCACACCCATCACAGAAGAATATATACTTTCTTTGAAGAATTATATATGGTGTATATCTTCATTTTAGCATCGACTTTATTTTTAAAGCTATAATCGAAGCGAATTGTCAAAAACAGAAACAAACTTGTTCGTCAATAATAATAGTGGTGATTTAGCTTATAATTTTCCCTTAAAAGAAAAAAGAATAATACTGGCTTAGTAACCTATTATCCTTTTTTCTTCTCTGCCCGTTGCTTCAAGTAAAAACAAATAAACGAATTATTCCTTTATCTAAACCAAGATGAAAATAAAAACAAATAAACGAGAAGTCCAATCCAAAATTTCAATGATCTTCCAAGAAAGGTATGGTAATTTAAGTTGAGACATAAAGGGGGCTAAAAAAAATCGATCAAAAGCTGCATACCTCCGGCCAATTCAACTTCAAATTTGAGTAATTTCGTGTGTCTTTCAATTTGGGATCCTCATATCCATGGTAAAAAGAAGTGCTCATCATCTTCAAATATTTTGTTTCTGAGAAAAATTCTTCTTTTTCAGTACCTAGACATAGACAGATGCAAAAAGTATGATAAACATCAGGAGCCAACAACCAAATTTATTTCCCTACCATAAAGTGATCCATTTTCATAAATTTTTGGAAAATCCATTTGTGGGAATATAATACGTATCTAAGCTAGAACTCACAACCCAAAAAAGGAAAATAATAAAGTGACGTTTCATACGATTTGGGTGGATCGTTATTGCCTTGCTCGTCTCACATAGTCCCTCATGCCACAAAAAAATTATAGGAATGATGCAATTTGAGATGATGAGGTTCACTTTTTTTGGAATCGGAGAAAGGTGCTATCTCATACTCTCATGGCGACTAATGGGTAACTTGATAGTGATGCGCAATTGCTACAGGCCTACAGTAGTACTCAAAAAGAGAAAAATGAAGATTAGGAGGAAAAGATTGCAAGTAGTGCGCGCAATAGTAAAATTTTGTGTATTGAAAATTAAATTTGAAAGGGGATGAGAGTAGAAGCTAAAATGTGAATACATTTTGTTAACTTTTGGTGTGTGTAATATATATAATAGTATTGATTATGATTGGCACCAATCTATGTCGGATTCTTGATCTTAATTTCAGGCCACCGAAATTATTCCTAAACCTATTGTGTGTCGTATAACATGTTTGCTTATATATCATACAGTGCCACTAATATAAAGTACATATTTGCAAATCAGATCAGCCTCAACCGTTGAATATTTATGATATAAATGAATTTAATATTTGTGCAAAAAGAAAAAATAACAACCTCAAATTTTCAGGCCAAAATGCGGTATATTATTTAACAACTCTTCCAAAATGTAGAATAGTAAATTTCAAAAGAATCTATAAGCATATTATAGGAACAAAGTAATTTTTTTTTAAAGGAAATATGCGGCTCATTTGTTGTTTGGCGAATTGGCTTAATTTTCTTTTTAATAAAATTGTTATGTCCAGACTCCAGACGCACCGAAAAACAGCAATGATTTCAATTTTCTACCGGCATCCTTACAGGCCAGATGGTCGAAATCCGAAATTTCTTGATATTTTCCAAAAATTTTCGGTATTTTGTCTCACAATATCGGAAACCGCCGTTTCGGTCACTGTTTTTCAGTGATAATGCTGCAGTCTTGTAGTTGCAGATGACTGCTCTTGTGTAATTTTATTAAACCCAATGAATAATGATATGGGAAACTTTTGGGCTAAACTTACACAGAGACAGTAGGGTCATGTGTTCCTCGACAATTTTGAAGTTGACTGGTCTCTGGTGTCTGGTCCATGCATATAGGTCGTCAGCATAAAAGCAGGAGAGAACATGTAATGGGACAAACGGTCACATGGACGCACACTTACACAGTATCAAGAAACGACAGTCAGTTCACAGCAAAACATTACATTTGTGACAATTGTTATTTCAAAAATTGCAAAATAGATTCTTTTAGAATACTTTAGAATCCGCATGGAGAAAAATATTATAAGCTAATTGCATAATAATTCTATGTTTATATCCGATTATAATCATTTATATATCAATTATTTGAAATAATAAAAATATTATGGAGCCATCTGAATCCACTCCACAATTATATAAAACAAGTGACCCACGTGGTACCGCTGTAGCAAGAGACAAGTGTGGTTTTTTTTTTTTTGTTTATTTTATTTTTTTTATGTTGTCAAATATCAACTATCAAGCATATGTTGCAGCAATTACTCTTTTTTTTTTACAATTATTAAGACATTAAGTAGTAGATTTGTGCTTAAGACTAGTGTTAAATTTTTTTAAAAAAATTCCTATTTTTGTCAAGTTTAGTGAAATCTCCTTTTATAAGTTCTACTACAAAAAGTGCTTGGAAGAAGATAAGTAAACTTGTGTTGAAAACACGGACACAACACAATAAAAAAGGAATAAATTACATCATATAATCATGCTGAATGTTATTTAATTTACTGGTTTAAATATATGCATTTAGTTCAGAAAACAGTGAAATTAAATACTTATCAACCTAAAAAAATTAATGTCACATTATCGTTCCACTATTACTAATTGTGATTGTAGCACAGCTGAATTGAGTTAAGAAAATTAATAATATCATGTAACCTAGGTAAACTATTGAACTCCTAAACCTTATAATATAGAAATTAGAAAAGCTTATTATCTTTTACCTGCGACAATTTCTAACTTTATATATATCTAGATAAGAGAAAATTTGGAACTTAATAATTATCCCCTACCTGCTGAATGAAAAAAATAATTTAAAGTTGAATTGGTAGGGGTGCGCCAGGCCCATGCAGTAGTGCAGCGCAAGGGCGACGCTCAAGGGCCCCGGCAGCAAGCTACCGTGGTGGACCCTTCCCCACAAAAAATGAATTTAATATCGTTGTGAGCACATGGCCCACATATCAGATATTAAACTGATAAGAACAGATACTACACTTGATCTTAGCCAAAAGGCCGAGAAAGGTATGAGTTTAACCGTCGCAATGCCTGGTATTTTATACTAACAGCGAACAGTCAAGCGAAGGTGCGAATGTCTTGTGGGACTAACTGAGCGCCTTCATTATTTTCGTATTTTGTTTGGGAAGCAAACCGGTCGCTTCCCTCTGTCTATTGCTATGGACTGGGTTGGGCTTGGTCTAGTAATGTGGACTTGTTATGGATCTTACTTTAGTTTATACGCTTTCAGACCTCTAACAAAAGGTAGATGGTATATAATATCGTATATACAAAATGTATGCTCCTTCTTCCTTTTTCATTTTATTAATTTATATTTTTGCTAGTTTATATTTTGATATGCGAAGTCTTATAATACCTTTATTTCGTCAATGAAACAGGTGACAGTGTGACCCTTTTTCAAACGTGAAGTGATTTCAGCCTTTATCTTCAAAATCTCGTCTCATAAAATCTGCGAAACATTATTGTTTAGTTATTATTTTATTTAGACTAAGCATACTTGATTCATGTATTATAGACCCGTCGATACTATTATTAAAATTTAAAGAGTTTTGATCATATTCTGGTCCAATCTAAAGTGTTAAAGATTAGGCCTTTAACTAAAATATCTGTGCGTGGTCGCTTAACGGGATTCATATCGAAACGCATATGTAAAGTTATAGAACATTTTCGTGCTACTTGGGTGCCAGTGCCACAATGCATTCGCATATGATATAAATATAATGAATTTCAACATTATTATATCAATGTAATTAAAAAAATTCCTTTTTACGTTTTGCTTATAGTTTGAACAATGCCCACTTTCAAAAAATGTTTAGAAACCAATAGCATCAATCATGAAAACCAACTTTTTTATTTTTTTAATTTTATCTAAAATCGATTGGAACCTTAGCTCTTCATTTAACATAACATTTTTTTTTTAATCACATTTGAGCTTCAACTCCAATTTTAACAAAATTCAGAAGGATACAACTAACAGATAAGTATCAACTATCAAGCATGGTGAATTAAAATCTCCTGGAATATAAGAATGTCACTACCAAGTATACCTTCTCTTTGAACATGAATTGAAGAAAAATTAACAACAAAACGAACAATAAACAACTACTTATAAATAAACTATCTTATATATATCAAAATTCTCAACAACAAATGCCAAAATTACAAAGATAACCACTTAACGTTTGCGCTTCCTCACAAAAGGAACCTTTAAATTTTTGGACGGACCCTTCTCATTTTTCAATGACGCATTAAATAAACTTCTGACCTCTCCAGCTGTCAGATCTGATTTACTAGCTAGTTGTGCAAGTTCATTAACTGCAGTCTTTTTTGCCCGATTGCCTCACAAATGGTGTATTGGTGCTATTGCTGATGAATTTGTTTGCGCTTTTCTGGAGAGGCAGTTTACCAACTTTCTGTTTCTTGCTCATTTTAGAGGAATCATAAGTACGATTACCATCTTTCTCATTAATTTTCTGTTTTTTATCAGAGGGCATTTCAACATGATTCAATTTCTTGGCTTCCCCATTAGCATCGTAATCATGCTTTTCTTTTCCATTATAATTTTCATCATAACTAGCATTTGTTTTAATTTCTTCACCTCTAGGTTCACCAATACAAAATGGAACTCTCTATAACAGTTTCTTTTGATTTCTGCCTCATTCTCCATTGATCAGGTTGTCTAGCATATCTGCATAAAACCAAGAAACACAAAAAGAGCTTTTAACATTTGCCATAATGAAAGTAAATTTATTTTTTTCGTAACATCCTACAAAATGACAACACATCTTGAATACAACTCTAGCATCGTCACCTTTTTTTTAAGGAAAACACAACCAGAGTAACCCCTCACTCCGATGCACATTTAAATTTGAAGGTTAGCTTGGAGTCATTAGACCAATTTTTTAGGTCTGCCATCAGTAATTGAGCCTGTCAAGAAAACATGGAACACATAAAGAACACACGACTCCCTGTAAACACCCTTCCCACCCAGATTTTATTAATCACTTTTGTTCATACATCACACGTACAGAGAGAGAGTTCTGTTCTATATAGAGAGTCTGTAGAGTCTCAAGCATGCTAATCAAGGAAGTAATAATTTGGAAAGAATAAAAAATAATTACAATACTATCTATGCTGATTACATTAGAAAACTTGCGCCTAATATTCTTCCTTTATCTGGTGCGCATCTTCTAGTACATCTTCTGGTGAATCTTCAATATATCTTCTGGCATATCTTCTGATATACTATGCGAGTGCATTCTCAACACTCCCCCTCACGAGGTTATATAGATATCAATCATGCCAATCTTTTCCAGCGTTTCTTCAAATGGACTGGTTGCCACTGCCTTGGTTAAAACATCTGCGACCTGTTCATTTGATCTTACAAATGGTAGAGCAATAATGTTAGAATCAAATTTTTCCTTAATAAAATATCTATCTACCTCTACGTGTTTTGTTCTGTCGTGCTGTACTGGATTATGTGAGATATCAATAGCAGCTTTATTGTCGCAATACAAATTCATCACACCCTGAACTTCCAATCCTAATTCACTGATCAACCTTTTTAGCCACAACAACTCACAAATTCCTTTCACCATCCCTCTAAACTCAGCCTCAGCGCTTGAGAGTGCAACCACATTCTGCTTCTTACTTCTCCATGTTACTAAATTGCCACCGAAAAATGTGAAGTAACCAGCTGTGGACTTTCTATCCATGATGTTCCCAGCCCAATCTGCATCAGTATATCCTTCAATTTTTGTATGTCCTTTTTTCTCAAATTTAATACCTTTACCTGGTGTAGCCTTGAGGTAGCGCAAGATTCTCGTGACAGCTCCCATGTGTTCGTCACTAGAATTATGCATGAATTGGCTCACTATTCCCACTGCATACGCGATGTCTGGCCTAGTGTGCGACATATATATAAGCTTTCCAACTAACCGTTGATATTTTTTCCTTATTTGTAGGACATTGATCTGGATGAATTTCAAACTTTACATTCTGTTCCATTGGTGTGTTAGCTGGTTTACAATCCAACATTCTAGTTTCTGCCAACAGATCAAGAACGTATTTCCTTTGTGGGTGGACTTTTTCGTCATTTCTCGAAGAAAGATCGGGTTTCCTCAAGAATGGGAATAAGCCTTAGATTCACCCCTCACGAGCTTAAATTCAAGTGCAGAAATGCTTCTTGACAACAAGAAAACATTTAACGAGAATCTATTCTCATGAGGGTTTATTAATTTTGTGGATCCTTTCCTTCCAATAGGCGCAAGCCCCTATTGTTAATTACCCCGTGACGAATCACGAGAACCTCTGATTAAGGGATTCGGAGAATTATATGTCGTAGGCTAGAAAAGTCATTGTCTCAATTCGTTTCAAATTTAAACTAAGCTCAATTGATGCTACCAAACCCTAGTTGACGGGGCACAATTGAGAAATAAAAGACTTAATTCGTTTGGCTTAAATTGGACTCAATTAACGGTACCAAACCTAATCAACGGGACCTAATTGAGGATATCGAAACGCTTTATCTAAAACCAAGTCTTGGTCATTCGGCGACTTATAAGACTAGAAGGGTTTGATTTGGTTGTTCTTGGCCATTTGTCGGCTTGTAAGAATTGGTTCTTGGTCATTTGGCGACTTGGAAGAACAAAAGGATTTGACTTTTGTAATTCTTTGCCATTTATCGGCTTGTAAGAATTGGTTCTTGGTCATTTGGCGACTTGGAAGAACAAAAGGATTTGACTTTTGTAATTCTTTGCCATTTAGCGGCTTGTAAGAATTGGTTCTTGGTCATTTGGCGACTTGGAAGAACAAAAGGATTTGACTTTTGTAATTCTTTGCCATTTAACGGCTTGTAAGAATTGGTTCTTGGTCATTTGGCGACTTGGAAGAACAAAAGGATTTGACTTTTGTAATTCTTTGCCATTTAGCGGCTTGTAAGAATTGGTTCTTGGTCATTTGGCGACTTGGAAGAACAAAAGGATTTGACTTTTGTAATTCTTTGCCATTTAACGGCTTGTAGGAATGGGAGGGTTTGACTTTGAATGTCGTAACCTTCATTACTTTCCCTTTTAAGATTTTGCTTTTATATTTTGAAAATATTTAATTGAAAGCATTAACTTGAAAATAGTTTCTTGAGAATTGTGTGATATTGAAATTACCTTAGGCTTTTATTCTTAAAATTCTATAGAGAATTTGATTAAAGTTTTATCATGTTTACTATTTTATGAAATTCCATTTTTTTTTATAACGAAAATACTTCAAAAAAAGAAAAGGCTATCATTTTGGAAGACTTTGATATCAAAGTATCAGTAAATCTAGATTCTACAGACTTTTAGGATTTTATGGATATTTTATTTGAATTTTTCTGAGCTTCCTACTAATTTTGGCGTTTTACAAGTTTCCACTGATTTGGACTTTTCTGATGGGGCCACGTGGCAAAGAAGGCTGAGTTGGCAGCTGACTGGGTTGATGCGTTGGCTTCTGAGTTTTTAATAAAATTCCCTTGGGCTTGAATGATTTTAGCTATCGGGCTTGAATCACTACTGGGCTTTTGGCCTTTACTTTATTTTTCTCTAAAACTTCACGAGATCACACCATTCTTGCCCACAGAGAATCAAAACAATATTTGGCGCTGAGTTTGACCAAGGAAGGAGACGGGTTTGTTCTTTCCGCTAACGGGCTCGCAGACTTAACGGATTTGGATCCGCCAAAGATTCCGACCACCGCAAGGTCAGGGAAAGGGTTCTATGGTTTCGTGAAGCTGAGGGGAGTGCAATGGTGGGCTTGGTTTATTTCGCGTCGTCCTCTAACGGCGGGAGAGCCTAATACTGACATGGCACCTCGGCTGGTGATCTCGACCGAGAAGTGTTGACATTACTCGTACCAGGAAGGGATTCTTCAACATTTCGAGGATGAGGAGAAGGGATTTAACATTTCAATTTACCTTTCACTTGTCTAATTGGATATCAAAGCCCTGAATTAATACTGAGAAGCACTGAGAACTTTGGGTTTGGTTTAGCTTTCTTGTACAGAGCTGATGCGTGTGATTTGGTCTAGCCTTAATACAAAGCTTCAATTTGTTTGGCTTAAGTTCAGTGTGTACATGCCAACTACTTAACTTGAGATTTCTAACTTAAGCACTTTTGTTCTGACATATTATTCAAATACTTTTATGTCGCATGTGGTCTGGTACGGGAATTCTATGTTAAGCACTCGATTTAATTTTTATGCATACTGGCTGGGCACAAATGTTCATCTACAGCACCAAATTAGCTATTTTACACCTGTTAATATTTCACATGTGCTTGCTAATCAATATACTGAGGCAATTTCATTAATGTTTCATGAGAACTTAAGGTCATAGATAATAATCAAGCGTTCACAGTAAAAGAAGAAAGAAATGTGAAGTTGAATAGGAGCATCTAATTTAACTGTCCTGAAAAGCTTTATAATAACTGAGAAATCATGCTATGCTTTCAATACTTGATTCTTCATCAATTTTTCTAATTAATCTTTAAAATGCAACCTATTACTATTCTCTGTCATTACTGACTGTCAAAGAGAAAAGAAATTCACTGAATTCAACTATGACATCTGTGAATCTTCACATTATACCAGTTCATATAATCAACACAATTAATCATGATTTTGATATGAAATGAGATCAGGAAGAGAAATGCAATGAAGTTCTGGTCATGTTGTTTCTCAACATCTGACATCCCAAATATTAAAGCTATACTAGTGGTTCATACAGACACCTTTAAATCAACAGTTCAACTTAGGTTTTTGGCACAACTGCAGTAGACTCTTATCCCTGAAGGGAATTTGACAGCATCTCCCCTCCTTTTGCTTGATTTACAAGCCTTCTTCCTCCATGGCCGAAGCCAAGGGGAAAGGAGAGATGCTATCATGCTCAAGGGATGCCCTTAGCCATGATTACATGCTAAAGATTGAAGAAAACTTCAATCAAAGCAATGAGGTGAGAGCTAGAATCTGAAGAATCTTCAGATCAAGCTTGTATCGGATCCGAGGTGAGAAAAGTGAATTTAAAAGAAGAAGAAAGGGGAAAATGAGAATTGCCAGATCCGAAAGAAATAAACAGGAAAAGAAGCAATATTCAAGAAACGAATGCAAAACTAATTCTTTTCCTGATTCAAAGCCGTCAATTGCAGAATTTAATCAAACCTCAAGAGAGTTGCCAATTCTTTCATTTCACTTCAAAATTGATTTACAAACTCCGAACATACCTTTCTCCTACCTCTTTCTCGATTACAAGAAGCTTTGTTGATCTTTATTTCCGCCTAATACCACTGATTTCAACTTGCACAACAAGTGCCTGAGGAAATGACACACTCACTAATCCTACCTAAGCTTTAAAATTGGGAATTTTTGTGTGTGGATTCACCTCAGAAATCTCTAGAGAAAGTCTCTAGAGGATCTGTCAGCGTGTGTGTGTGTGAATTTCTGTTGGAGGAGAACCCCTTCCTCTTTGCTGAAGGGCGTATATATAGGCAGCTACGGCTTCCAACCTCTGGCCAGCTGGCTCCAGTTGTATCGATCTTCGCCCTTCATTTGGCATGCCCACCGGTTAAACTTGATCCGACGGTTGTCGGGGTGTTACACTGGATGACCTTCTAGAAGGTCAATAAGTCAGTGTTGAAACTTTGACCATGGCGGTTACAGTCTCATTCAATCTCCGTCGTTGTTTTGCCTGGTCTTTGACTCATCCCTGATCAAACGGCTCGCCTTTGTTACACTGGGAGGTTTTCCAACAGAGAGTCGAACAGAATTGGGTAGAGGGTTGTTAGTTTGTTACACGGTGGTTAAACCTTCCGCTCTCTCTCTTTTTTTTTTTGTAATTTCTTCTTTGATTTGAGGGAGACGAGCGTTTCGTCCGTGGGTCCCTTCAGTCATGTTTAGTGAGAGACAGAATCAGCGAAATAGCCTTCTTCTTTTCTGTGCGCTTGGTTCACTACGCACCGTGTAGTATAGTTTGCTTCTGGGACATGTATGGCTCATGCACTGTGTCCGTCTAAATGCATTACTGTACGGAGGGAAGAGGAATTTGAATCCCCGAATTTCTCTCTGTTTTTATTAACACTGGAGGGTTCATTTGGGTTGCATAATTTGATTATTTACTATATGGACCCTCTGTTCCACATATATCTTCAATCTCTGTTGTCATTTTGCAATTTTCTCAACATATGTTCAGTCTCCATTATCAATCAAACATGTTTTCTGGGTGTCATAACAAACCCCTGAGCGTTCATTTTCTCTCCTTTTAATCATGTCATTACCCCCTTCATGTTTATTTTTTACTTTGTTAAACTCTTTGATCATCGCCAAATTTGCACCCTCAACACTTTGAGAGAGATATATAGATCCTTTCTGCCTTGTTATCTCAATTCCTAGGAAATATTTTAAACCTCCTAGATTTTTCATTTCAAATTCCCTTGATAATTTTCTCTCAAGTTCTGCAATTCCCGTTCTATCATCACCAGTTATAATCATATCATCCACATAGATAATGAGAATTGAGATTTTACCTCTATTTCTTTTAAAGAACATGGTGTGATCAGAGTCTCCTTGATTATACCCATAGTCTTTCATTGCCTTGCAAAATCTTCCAAACCAAGTCCTCGGTGATTGCTTCAATCCATACAAGGCCTTCTTAAGTTTACATACTTTAGTCTTTGATTTTGTGTGTTGATAGCCTGGTGGTAGCTCCATATAGATCTCTTCTTCAAGGTCTCCATGTAAAAAAGCATTTTTGACATCAAACTGATGCAATGGCCAGTCAAAGTTAGCTGCAAGAGACAATAAAACTCGAACAGACTTTAATTTTGCAACAGGAGAAAACGTTTCTTGAAAATCTACACCATAAGTTTGTGTATACCATTTTGCCACTAACCTTGCTTTATATCTCTCTATCTTCCCGTCTGCATTGTACTTAATTGAGTATATCCATTTACAACCTACCGTTCTTTTTCCTGGTGGTAAGTCAACTATCTCCCACGTACCATTCTTTTTAAGAGCCTCCATTTCTACAGTCATTGCTCTAGTCCACTCTTTACTTTTAAAGGCATCTTCATATTTTTCTGGTATACTAACCGATGATATGCATTTCTCAAATTCTTGTACTGGTTTTGGCAACCCTTTAGTTGAGGTGTAATTAGCAATAGGGTACCCTATCTCTCTACTGGTTCCATCCTCAGGAATGCACCTTTTTGGTGGTTTGCCACGGTTAACACGTGGAGGCAACTTGGATTGATTTTTAGAAATACATACCTCTAAATTTCTTGCGCTACTTGCACTTGTTTCGGCAGAAGTTGTATTCGGCTCCAAGTCAATTGCTAGCTCCGTATCCAGATCACCTGCTAGCGGCACATTAGACCCATCTGTTTGACTTGTATTCGGTCAGTTATTGGATTTAATTCCGTCTCTGCAACTGGATCGGCTGTGTCATGCTCTTTTGGGAAGAGAGAGTCTTCCGGTGGGCCCGATAGAAAATCAAAAATAGGTTTGGCAACTAGGTTTACCAAGTTTGGTTCGTTCCCTTGAGTCTCCCCCTGAATCCGAACTTGGTTATGTCCGAAGAAAGGTTCGTGCTCTAAGAAAGTAACATCCTTGGTTGTATAGAATTTCTTATTGTGTGGATTATAGCATTTATAACCTTTTTGATTGGCTCCAACTCCTAAGAAAACACATTTTTCTGCCCGTGGTTCTAATTTGGTACGAACTTGTTTCTGTAAATGAATGTAGGCCACACAGCCAAAGATTTTTGGTGGTAAGTTAAGTACAGATGGCATGGGTAAATGGGACCTAAGAACTTGAATGGGAGTTTTGTAATTGTTCACACTGGTGGGGATCCGATTTGATAAATACACGGTATATGATAATGCATTATCCCAAAAAATTGGCGGTACCTTGTTCTCAAGGAGTAATGATCTGGTCATTTCAAGTAGGTGCCTATTTTTTCGTTCAGCTATCCCGTTCTGCTGCGGTGTCCCTACACAAGTGGTCTCATGAATAATTCCATTTTCCTTAAAAAAAATCTCCAAATTTATTCACATATTCTGTGCCATTGTCACTTCTAAAAATTCTAATTTTTTTCCCAAATTGAGTGTGTACTAACGCATGGAAATTTCGAACTGCGTTTGGTACTTCATCTTTTGATTTTAGTAAAGAAAGCCAAACCATCCTAGTACAATCATCAATAAAGGAAATATACCATTTACAACCAAATTTTGCAATGATCGGTGATGGACCCCAAACATCTGTATGTACCAAATCAAAAGGATTTGCACATTTATTTTGACTCTTTTGATAAGTTGTTCGATGACTCTTAGATTTGATACATGTCTCACAAACAAGATTTTTAGAATCAAACTTCAAAAATAAATTAGGTAATAATCTTTCCATATATCCAAAAGATGGATGTCCTAATCTTTTATGCCACAACAAAATTTCATCACTACAAGATTTATCTCCTTTTACAGCATAGCTATTGCCACATCTGAATTCATCGAGGTAATATAATCCATCTCTTCTAGTACCATGGCCAATTATCCTTTTCGTAGGAACATCCTGGAATATACAATGGTTAGGGAACATAAGAACTGTGCAATTCTGATCCTTTGTTAATTGGCTAACCGAGAGTAATTTTGTTTCAAGAGTGGGGACCACTAGTGTACCTTTTAATTTAATACAATTTGATATCACAACGTCTCCTGCAGCTGTAACCGGGTGAATATCCCCATTCGCATTAACAATGCCAGTTTTATGTGAGTTTACCATGGTCTTTAAATCATTTATTTCATGTGTCATATGATCGGTAGCACCCGAGTCAATAATCCATCCCTTATTTTTCTTATTTTTGCTGAAATTACATTGTCCCAATTTAATATTTTGAACACCAGTTGTACGTTCACAATCATCTTCTTCTATGGTCGCTCCAGGTTTAACCCCAGTGGGCTGGACTTGTTGAACCGTCTGATGTGTGAGCTTATAATACCCAAAAGTAACCTAAAAACAACCGCAAGCGCACGGTAATTCGTTGGTACAGTCGGGGTCGTATCCACAGGGACGGTAAGATGAGTACTAAACCTTACTTATTCACAAAATCTAGACGGTAAAAGAAAGGATTTTGGACTTAATCAATAAGTAACAAAAACAATCAACCAAAGGTAAATAGAACAGTAGCAAGTTTTGGTGTTTTAAGAGGTAAAATATGGTATGAAAATGTCCTATGGGTTCGGTTTCCACCTTGGTCAGGCTTCGGGCTGTCAACGGATGTCGCTCTCGCGCCGCATCGTTGACTCGTGCGTGCCTGGAGATCCTGTGCGACCGCACAGGGATCCCATGCGACCGCACGACCCTTGGTTAATGCCGAATCGACACAATAACATGGTTTCTGGCTTGTGTGGGACAAATCTAGCCATACCTAATCTCCTGAACCTCAACTCTCGTAATGTTGGTCACAGAACCTGATATGGAACCTAGTCTAAAGCCCCGATTAGGTTAATTAACCCTCAACTCTCGTAATGTTGGCTTAATTACCTAAGTCCACTTGTTGATTCTCTAAGGCATCCACTAGACTCTCGCCTGAGCAGAAATTTGTCCCTCTCGGGCTTAAATTGGTCACCTCTCGGCTCCTAACCTACCTTGAGTACTTATTTGGTTCAACTAAACAATCTACACCCTTTGCCTAGATTAGATGTGGCCATTCACCTAATAGGAGGTTCAATCAAGTAATCAAACACAAACAAGCATAGTCATATAGAAATCAAACAAGTAGTACACAATAGAAACCAAGTATCAAGTCAAATCAATAAACCTAACCTCAATTTCAACTAGCCCTAGAACATAACTAATCTAACCTAACATGATGCAAAAACAAGTAAAAGCAAGAAAGCAAATTGATACAAATTCCATGTAAAACCAAAAGGGAAAGAGGAAGGCGAAAGCCCCTTCTCGAGCCTCTTTTATCTTCTGGAACTGCAAGGAGGAAGCTTGGGTGGAAGGATGAGGCGAAGGAGGTCGGAATGGTGCTTTCCAAGGCGGCAAGGGGGTGGTGCGGTCGCACGGGACTCCTGTGCGGTCGCACAGGGGCCGCTGGAGGTGGATCGGGTTGGTTTTGGGGTGCGGCGCCGCCAAGGAAGAAGGTGGAATGAATGATGCCCTAATTTCGACGCTTTGGGTGCCTTATATAGGGGTCGGGGTAGGGTTTGGAGCTCCGTGCGGTCGCACAAAAGGCCCGTGCGGTCGCACCAAAGTCGTCTGCCCATAATTGAGTCACGTGCGCACCATCCAAGCCCAATATAGGCCTGTGCGGTCGCACACAATCCCTGTGCGGTCGCACAGGGTCTTCTGAGCCACGCTTCATGCCGAATCATGTCGTTTTCGTTGTGAATTGACTCCATGTTCCTACAAATCGAAATAAACCCAAGCAGTACCAAATTTCTACAAATATAAACAGGAAACATGTAAAAGTAAATAAAATCAAGGATTTTGAGTTATGATTTGGGTTAAAGTCCGGTCTAAAACCATATATAAATACGTGACATCACCGTCCTTGATGGTTGAGTTGCTGGACTGTCAAGAGCTACAACAGAGGTGGTCATAGCCTTGCCTCACTCCGCCTGCTTTGTTTTTCTATCTCTTTCCACCAGTCTGGATACCCTATGACTTCAAAACATTGTTCTTTTGTGTGTCGACTCTTGCCACACTGCGAACACTTCAGTTTTGTTTTGTCAATATAAGAATTGTTTCTGTTTTGAGAGTATACCTTACCAGACTTGTATCCTTTGGAAACCATGGCCATCGGACTTGACTCAACTTCAGTTTTAATCATGACATGTTGGCGAGTAGCTTCCCTGCGCACATGCCCATATGCTTGCTGAACTGAGGGAAAAGGGCTCAGTCTCACCACTTGTGCTCGCACGGCATCTAGTGTATCATCAAGCCCATCAAGGAAGGCATACACCCTTGTCTTCTCAATGAACGTGTTGAACTTAGTAATATCCACAGCATGCTCCATGGGATTTGGACACATGAAGTCAATTTCTTGCCATAACCCTTGAAGCTCACCGTAGTATTCCTCGAGAGGGCGCCCTGCTTGTTTTACTTGCAGCACCTTCCGATTGAGTGCATACACTTGAGCCTCATTATTTTCATCATGGTATGTGCCAGCAAGGGCCTGCCACACATCTTTTGCTGTTGGGAAGTGAATATAACGCCCTTTAAGTGTTGACTCAAGGGAGTTAATAAGCCACTGCTTTACCACGACATCGTTGGTTGCCCATCTCTTATATGCTACCGAGTTAGGGTCAAGTGGGGGGGATGGATTGCCTGTGAGATGATGCATTCTTTCTCGGCTACTGATGTACATCTCTATTGCTTGACTCTAGTATGAGTAGTTTGTACCATCAAATTTCACATCAACAGAGCCAGATTGAATACTGCTTTCATGAACTGTAGCTTGTGGTATGAGTTGCATCGGTGGAGGATTGTTTAAGGAATTTGTTTGTAAGGTTGCCATCTGCTCAATCAGAGCAGCAGTGGAGTTGTTTGAGTTGTTTGTTGTTTCTTGTGGATCTGACATGATTTGTTGTATGGAAGGAAGAAGGAGAATTCTTGATTGGAACGACTAAAGACCAGGATCGTCTCGATTCTCTGATACCATGTCAAGAAAACATGGAAACACATAAAGAACACACGACTCCCTGTAAACACCCTTCCCACCCAGATTTTATTAATCACTTTTGTTCATACATCACACGTACAGAGAGAGAGTTCTGTTCTATATAGAGAGTCTGTAGAGTCTCAAGCATGCTAATCAAGAAAGTAATATTTTGGAAAGAATAAAAAATAATTACAATACTATCTATGCTGATTACATTAGAAAACTTGCGCCTAATATTCTTCCTTTATCTGGTGCGCATCTTCTAGTACATCTTCTGGTGAATCTTCAATATATCTTCTGGCATATCTTCTGATATACTATGCGAGTGCATTCTCAACAGAGCCCTATCTGAATAATGCCTAAGAATGCATTATGCATGTACTGATGTGGGTCTACTAGTAGTGGCTTAATGGTAATGGCTATGCCATCAGTAATTGATACCTATCTGAATCATGCCTAAGAATGCATGTACTGTTGTGGGTCTACTAGTAGTGGCTTACTGGTAACGGCTATAAGTACAAGTAATGCTGCCATACCTGATAACATAAGAATCATAAAAATTACTGCATTTAGCAATACAATGTTGTCATATTAACTTTTGTTTTTGTTCATATTATAGTTGGAACTTGGATGGCCATGCCATCTTTTGAGGTTTGAAATTACATTATTAGTGAAATTGAAACAGTATTTTCTTTTTCAGAAAATGAGTAAGGACAAATTGCGGGATTCCAAACACAATGCAGCAAATGTTTGGGACTAACTTGACACTCGGTTACAAGCTAAAAACAAATATTGAATATTGGAAAAGTTAGAAGAAGACAGAAAGACGTAGCCATCAATATCAAGCTTCCTTAATAGATGAAAGCCATACCTTGCTTTGGAAAAGTTTTTGATTTCCTAAATTCGATGGGAGTTTTGTTTTACCTCAACCAAATATTCTTTCTTCAAAGTGCTTGGTAGAGGTAATAGAACTGATTGTTATTTTGGAATAATTTAAATCTTCTCTTATATTTCTTTCCTTCAATTATATAATTTGTAAATTCAACCATAAATTTTTTTAGATCTTTATTCTTTATGACAATAAGATCTGGAAAAAGATTTATCAAAAGAATAGGTCGTGCAACGACGGGATGACAACACTAGTATTATTTATTGCCTTTTTTTTATTATGGTAACACTTTGCAAATATAAATTATTGATCTTTCAAAAAAAAAAAAACATAAAAATTGACACTATAAATTAGGCATGGGTTCAACAATAAAAAATTATCTAAATATTTTTAGGTTCTAACATATGTTATGTCTAATAAAATTACATTTTATAACTATGAATAATTGAATATCAATATTAGTAATATTCTTTTTTTTTTAAAAAAAAGGATGACATTGAAATGAATGTAAAAAAAAAAAATAGCTGTGATTAGGGTCTTTGTAGCCATTGCACTTCCTGCGTTTCACCATTTCTCTTTCTTAGTTGATCTTTCTCTCTTGCTCTTAGTCCCTCTAAAATAAGAGAGCGGATCTAGTGAGAACCAAGCCAGGATAGTGCTTGGGCTTCAGCGCAATAGCCCAACCAACAAGTTGTATTTCTATGTTTAGCAGACGCCTATTTTCGTGTTAAGAGGCAGCAACTGATACAAACAAGCAATTTCAGAGCATTTATTTTTTTCGCGCCAAAATTTCACGACATGTCAAGGAACATAAAAATATTACAGAAATTAAATCTAACAAAATTTTTTGCTTTCTATTTTTTATTATGTTACTAAAAATTTCTAAAAAATAATAGCACGTACGATGTGTTTATCGGAAACTTTTTGACAACACATTAAATAATATGTAAATTATGCATCATAACAGGTACCACCGTCCAATCATATCGATTATCGACTTTATAACAAACCTTTGAATCAAGAGGACCAAAAATATAAACAAAAGAAAAAAAATAAACCTGACAGCCATTTGACATTAGCATTGCATCAATACGCACCGTATGATAAATAATGTTTATTCCTAATTATTCCATCAAATCAACTTCCCTTCTCTTACATTCTATTTAATATATAACAATTATTAATGATAAGATAGAACTAATATAATCCCCGTATTGAGGCACCCACCAACTGATTGGAATTTATTTTTTGAAAAAAATGATTGGAATTAAAATAAACCGGAAAGGGAAAATGTTAATATTAAATAAATAAACTGTGAGCGAGTGTCCCATTTTGTGGACCCACCCAAAAGCCTAATAACACCCCTGACCCGTAATTTCTTTTGCAGTTTTGAGATCCACTTTAATACGAAGATCATATTGAGCGGTTTAGATCGGCCATTTGAAATTTCAATAGTTGAGTTTTGTTTGCCTCTCAAATTCGGCAAATTTAAAACAAGCCGATAGAAGACGTCAAGATGCATGAAAGAACTCTCGTATAGAGCTACTCGGGTGTAATTGGCGATGATTATTTGACAAGTTCAAATTGAATCCATATCAAGCAATTTTGGACTTAATCAAATATATAAAAAAGGGTTAATACCATGATGATACAATATAAGCTATTTGGTCGAGCCCACAAATCATAGAAATCCATACAAAAATGTGTGTGAAATACGCATGAAATACGTGTCAAATACGTATGAAATACATGTACAAAATCATGCATACAAAACCATATACAAATGAATATAAATGAATAGGCCGGATTTATTTACAAAATAAATTACACAAAAAAATTTAGCCCGTCACGGCCTACAACAAATCCAGCCCAAAATGGCTAGCTGACTCGACTCAACTAAGTTCCAACTCTGACTCATATGCGACTCGGACCCAACAGTGATTCGACTCAACCCAGACTCGACCCCGACACGGCTTCGACTGAGCCCAAATCAGACTCAGACTCGACAGGTGTCGCTACCCCATTGGACGGAACAGTGGTCCCCACTGTTTCTGTTAATGAAAAATCAAAAAAAGAAAGAAGGACAGACCCAGAAGAAGAAAACTTCTTCTCCGACGAAGGTCGATTCTCCTCCGCCGCTACACTCGGCCGCTGCTCGAACCAATGGCACCACTGGAAAGGCGATGGGCTCACGATCACAATGACACCAAACTCGACAGGGAACAGCGCCTGAAATCGCGCAATTTCAAAAGAGAGAGGTTAATACTCGAGAGAAGTGCAGGTTAAATTCTCCAAAATTAAATGAGAATTGACGAAGCTAGGTACCCGAGAAGCTTCGTCTAGGTCTAGAGAGATGACACGATGAGCAATTCGAGTTCAATTGGGCTCGAGACAAGTTTGTGCATCCATGGTCATGGCGGAAGTGCTCGAGTACTCACTGTGCAAACAATGGAAACCACTATCGCTTAAATTGCTGGTGGGAATCGCTTCACGACAACTCAGAGAGCATGTTCATGCACAGAACAAAGAAGGAAGAGCAAAATGCTTATAAGCCTAATTGGTTCTCGGAATGGAGATGTCCAGTGAAAGAAATCAAATCAAAGTCACCAAATGGAGAGGATTCATGCTTCCCTCAGCCTACAAACTGAAAAAGGTGGTCTAGCCCTGCCGAAACAGTGTACCCCCGACTGAGGAAGTAATTAGAGAGAGAAGAATGCATTGCATCACCCCAGTGATCCCTCTCTCTTTTCCCAGAAAAATTAAGGGATACACAAAGCCACAGCGCAACATTGAACATGCTATAAACGCTCACATGTTGATGCTTCACCAAATCACAAGTACAGGGTCATCCCCAGCCATCCAGATACATATCAAGTTCAATGAATGGTTGGATTACAGTTGGACTGAACAAAATATGCATCTATGTATATATACAACCCAGTGTGGAAAGAGAGGCATCAGATTGTACCTGAGATAGCTTCAAATGCGTGTCATTCCTTGACCCATGGGCAAATCAGACATTGTCACAAAAGGACAAGAGAATGTTGTGCATAAATTATCATAAAAGCACACTTGATGCCACAATTACCCCTGGAATCATTCTCCACAGAATGTTGTACAAAAATTGCATAGAGGTTGACAACTAAAATCAGCTAACTTATGCACACTGCCAAGGATTGTGTATGCATAAAACACATGTTACTTCCATATCCAAAACTTACATGGGGCCTCAGATTATGTGACAAGGCTTCACATTGCCTAATCCATTTCATCACTGGCCATATGGGGGAGGCACCAAATTGGGATAAATTACAACCAATTTCATTGCCAAAACCATCACCAGTCACTTGACAAGACAAGTGTGAGCACAACTTGTCAAAATATGACAAGTGTTGACTCAAAACACTTGCCCATAGACAAGTACATGAAATTAGCCACAGAAATGCAACCCACAGGTTGTGTAAAATCCAATTGAGCCTCATACTAAATCATTGGCTCAAATGCACCATAACCAACTGTCAACTAAGGCTAAATAAGCCAAGTAATGTACATGTGAGTATCAGATGACATGTATCATGTCAAATGACAGCTCAAACATGGATAATTACAAAGCTATTAGCTATAGAAAATCTATAAAAGGCAGGAATGCCCCAATACCTCATCAATCCTCTCTTCAGAAAGAATGTACCAACACATGCAGCATACAATGCATGCTCCCAGGCGCCTATGCCAACACAGCTGACATCCAGTGGCATCAATCAAACCCTGCCACCTGTATGAAGCAAAAGAAAATGAATCAAATTAAATGGAGACATCAAATGATCTCTAGAGGGAAAGTAAGTGAAAGAAATCAAACTTATTCCCTCCATACCTCAACTGGATACAGTGAAACCATCATGCTGGCCCAGTAGGTCCCACAGACAGCTTCACCTTCCAGAAATATACATCAACAAATTGCCAAATACAAGCCACAACCAATCCAAGGCAAGACATCACTGGAGAGGATCATACACTCTCTGAATGCATGGTACAGCCTAGAATATAGCTGCCACAGCTACACCAACAGATGGAGATGCCTTCACAAGGGTATCCAAGCCATTGAATCACCACAAGTCATGGATGAATGCCACCTGTTCAAGCCTGTTTTGGCGCCAAATGACAACCCCTCTTCCAAGCCATAGGGAGAAGAAACAACAACTACACAACCCAGCATGACAAGTGGTCCCATGGCCCACCTGTCATGAAAACACCAAATTGCAAGTAAATTGAAGTAGATTCATGCCAAATGGCCACTGTTTCTACCAATGCCAGATGTCAAATGACCAATGGATAGTGTACAAGACAGTAACAAGCCCAAGTGCATGGAGACTTACAATTTGAGGCGGCAAGGAGAAGAATGCATCTGAGCCCTTCATCAACAACCAAAATTCTGAGGAATTGCCACATGGCAGCCTCAAAACAAACCCTAGAACACCTCTACAGCTATAAAACAAGCTCTCCATCGACAGAAGAAGGGGAGGCAAAGTGCTATATTGAAACTCTGTCCAATTTTCAACTTAATTTGATTTCTGTAAAAGCAAAAGAAACTAGTTAATTTTTATTCAAGGTAATTACTAGAAATGTAATCTTTCAATCGAAATAAAGCTTTATATTGTATATATTTACTTTGTTTCTATATTTATGCAACTTCATACTTTGTTCTTACTGCATATATCTAGTATAACATGGTTACAAGCATGTCTACCTCAGTGGCTAGTATAGTTACTAAGTTTAAGCATCTAGATAATCATATCAGCAAGCCTTCAGTCACATCTTGCATGAAAAACACATAAAAATGCATTAAGTATCCCTCTGTTGATTCAAATAAAAGTATAACTAACTAAAAAGTGATAGAAACATAAAAATATGAAGTATATACCTGTCAAACTCTTTCTTCTCTTGTCTGTGCAGCAGTCAGGTGGCAAGCCAGTAGCAGCTGAGGGAGAAGCTGAAGTGAAGAAGGGTACAAGCCCTACAAGCTTGCTGTATAAGGGTCCTAGGGGAGCCATGCTAATGGGTGTGCTAGCCATTGAGCAGTCACTCTTGGCTCTCCTTGGACTCAGATTTTGAGCTCCAGTTGGGGCACAGATCAATCCTAACTGGTGTACTTGCCATTGAGCAGTCATCTGGGGGTTGGTTTGTGCTTCAAATGACAGTAGTACACCTAAGTCCCTGTGATAATAGTCCCACAATATACAAGCCAGTCAAACTTCACAAATAAAGCCTAAATCATATCAAAATTCTACCTCACAGCCCATACTAATGCCACATAAGATTATCATACCATACTAGCATAGCCAAACCCCAGTCAAAAGCCCAATTACCTAGTCATGCTGCCAAAATTTTGCCAGAAATAGCCAGACAAACAAACTCAGAAACAAGAAAATACCAAACCCTCAAAATAGTCAAATCTCGACTTAAATAACCAAATCATAGTCCATACGACCTAATTAGGTAACACCAGTGACCTATATACTCAAGTCCATGTGCTAATTACTCCTCTCTGAGTCCACGTGGGTCCAGTTATCACAGGGAATTAGGAAAACGAAAGCTCGAAATCTATACAGCAAACTTGTAGTGGTTTACCTCTAATTGATGCTCAAATTCACTTCAGGAACTCCTCCTAGTGCTCAGGCAAGCCGCCGATTGGCCTCACTTGGGTCAATTTTGACTGCAAGTACGTCGTCGGAAAATCCCAAATCGAACACAGTGACCCTCCTCCAACCCTAATTAGCGAGAGACGACCAAATTGACCAGCTGAGAAGGAAAGAGGAAGACACGACGACCTCTCCGACACTTCCTGCCGGTCAAACGGCTCTCACATCGCGGAGATCGAGTCGACCTCAAAAGTTTGACTCGAGTCAGACTTTCGTCGGAAGAGATGAAGGAGAAAGAAGAAAGAGGAAAAGAAGAGAAGAGAGATGCGTTGACAGTTTGACTCGCACAGATCTTGGCGTAGATCAACGGACGACGTTCGCCTCCAACGGATTCCAGAAGCCAGGCGCGTAGACACGGTGTATAGCGTACAAGAGTCACTGACAGTGGGTCCCACAATGTCAGAATTCAGATCCGTCGGCGCACAGACGCGTGCGTGAACCAGTGGATTCAACCCACTCACCTCAGCGACTTCGCTCGATCTTCTGTGGTGCCATGCGTGCAACTAGTCTCTGACACCCAGAACACGAAACATTAAATCCCCTGACCAATCAGAATTTTCTAAAACTGCTGAAACTTCAAAAATACTTTAAAAATAGAGAGTTTCATTCAACACCATTGATTTCCCTTAAAAATGTCATTAAAAATGTCTTAAAGACCAAATTGACATTAAAAATACGGAAAAATTCAAAAGTTTAAGTGTCTCAACCACTTGGACAACAGGTACACTTGGACAACAGGTACATTTGGATAGCGGAAACTTTGAATTATCAGGGATTGACATTCCCGGTATTCAGAAATGAAATAGGAAGCCCTGGCCAGACGAACCAAAACCAGGATCCAAACTCAAGAACATCAAGTACAATCCAAAAACATCCAAAACCTATGCGAACTCTACACAGCCTTGAAGCTCTGAGATTCTAAGATAGCAAATTCAAGGAGCCTGAAACTCCATCAGAACAAAATTAAACATAAACCCCATACTTAGACCCAAAAGTCAAGTCCAGAAATACTTGGACCCAAAAGTCAAGTCCAGAAATACTTAGACTCAAAAGTCAAGTCCAGAAGATAAATCCCAGGGAACATACACCCTCCAGAAAACCAAATAACCAACATGTCTGAAAAGCCAGGGCTATTAAACTAAAAGTGCCTAAAGTCCTAGAAACGCAAACAAGACTCAAGTGACCTGAATTTCCTAACACATCTTAACGCCAGGGTTTAAAACGCTTAAGCCAAACCCTAGAACGCTAAAAGATTGAAAGTTCAAACACGTCAACAAACGACCGAGGCTATAACACGTTCAAGAACCGGAGTCTCTACACGCTAGAATGCCTGAAGCTCTCAATACGTTCAATAACCTTAGCCTCGACACATCGACAGAAAACCTAAGTCTTAGACACGTCTCAATACCAAAGATCCAGTACGTTCAGCATACCGGCTCTTCAAAACGTCACGAGACCAAGGCTTTACACATTTACATTTGTTTTCTCATACATGCGATGCGTCTCGGATATGGGAATGACAAGTCTTGAAGTGATCTAATACCTAATTGGTCAAAGATCTACCAGACCACATCTAAATACAGAAAGACTGCTCGTGCAGCTCTTTTAAAATAGAAACTTCTTCTTTTTACAGTCACCACAGCATATCATATGCATTCATGTCATCATAAGACACTCATCCTGCATTCACACTCACTGTCAGTTTACTTTGTTCATCAACATGGTCGCTTTAGACGATCATTTAACAAACTTGGACACGCTTGATATGCCTAATCTATTAACATCTCCGATCTAGAGGTTCTCTCGACTTGGTTCAGAGGTAATTAACAGTAGGGGCTTGCGCCTACTGGAAGGAAAGGACCTGCAACAAACAATCAAACTCTCGAAACCCCTGAGATCACTACGATATCCTCATCCTTTGTCAGGCGGGTATTGGTAGTCGTGTCCCAAGGAGTTCGAGGGGTATCTGATCCGTATTTTTTTCACCCCCACGGAGGTATCCATAAATCCTAACCGAGGTGCGGACCCGAAAAAGTGCGAGACAAGTTTCGAGTCGTGTTTGACATCAAACACGTTTGATTCTAGCATTGCTTTTATCTTAAATTAATGGCTTAACTACTAAATTATAAAGTGTTAGTATAACGAATAATAAGTTGCTTACCTTTAAAAAGGGTTGACACATATTTGTAATTAATTATATAAAATTGATTTTCCTCTAATATCTCAGATTTTGCAACTTATGGCATCAAAAGATTATTGTCAATACACTGGAAAATGTATATCTTATTGATTACTCGTTCTTACAGTTTTTATTACTTCTTTATCACAACCAATATTATATGTTAGAATCATGCTAACTTTGCGAAAGTTTATAATCACAAACTTATTGTGTCTGCAAAGATACAAAGACATGTTGTCATACAAATACAGTGAATAATTATTTCATTTGATGTTAAGCCCTGATGTATAAAGAGTAAATAAATAAATTTTGGTTAGAAACAGACTGATAGAAACGTGTTATCTATATTATGATTTTCAAATTAACAGATCGCTAGTTCTTGTATACAAATTTATATCATGTAAAAAATTAAAATCGAACTACTACACCTTTACTTTAAACTCGCCGACAAAATAGGGGAAAAAACCTGAAAATTGTGGTCATTGTTTGGCTCTTTTGTCGTTATGCAATATGATGGCAAAATGCTCAGAATGAAAATGTTTATTATATTTTATAAGTTCCAGTGATTTGGAATCATGCGATATGATGGAGTAATGAAATTTTTTACTTTTACAACCGCTGTCTCACCTTGTTTCAATCATGAAGTTCGCCTTTTAAATGAAATATTAGAGGGCACAGAGCTTATTCCGAATTTTCGCTCGAATACCTATTCACAGCTCAAAAAGGAATGAATTATTCCTTATTCATATTCTAACATAAGCATCCGAATAAACTCAATTTTTTATTTTTTTGTTGTTTGATTTTCACCCGAATAAAAAATTTAGGACTTATTCCTTATTCCGGTTGCATCCAAACATCCCCTCTTATTCAACTTATTCGTGGAACGTCTGAATGGTGCTTATTCAGCCTATTCGTGAATAGGACTATTTAGCATGCATCCAAACACGCAAGGTCTCAATCCTTTTCTGCTAAACGTTTTGATGTTGCAGCACCATTTAGATTAGTGGAGATGCTGAGAAATTATTTTCAATATTTTTAGTATAGTCGTCATGATTTATGTAATTTTTATAGATAAACTAGTGGTACTAGGTTATATTAAATTTAGTATGGGACATTTAGTTTTTCCGTGCATCGTTTTTCTGATTTCACATGTGGCTAAAATAAAATAATACTTGTTTTTTTAAAACAAACATACTTGTGTTTATATCGACAGAAATCAAATATAAGTAGGATATGTTTAACAAATAATAAAATTTACATCGACATGTTAAACAAACTAAAGTATATATATTTTAACATATTTGTATTTATATTAGGTTAAAACATAAACATATCTATCTCGCCTATATTTCATGTCTCACATGTCGTACAACCTAGTATAAATATATTTTATAAAATCAAACATGCTTGTGTTTATATCGATAGAAATAAAATATTCAATTCAACCTAAATAAAATAGAATTCAAAATTATATCTAACTTTAATTATTATATGTAGTTAATCTTCATCGTCGAAATATCGACAGAAATAATAAATTATGAGAAAACTGTAGCAAATAGATCCTAGTTTTAGCATCAAAATCTCCAACAGAAGTGGCGATTCTAATCTCTATGGCGCCCCATTACTATTATTAAATATCTTTTCGATTTTCAAGATCCGATTATTTAATATCATTATTTAGTAATAAAAAAAATATTCGGGAGCTAATGAGTTTGGGCTAGGGATGAAAACGGATCGGATACGGAGCGGATGTTGGTCTTCCCATATCCGCATCCATATTTTTTTTCGGATACGGATACGAATACAGATGCGTTCGGATACGAATACTGTTCGGATATTAAGCAAACACGGATATGGTTCGGATATTATCAGATACAGAGTCGAATATGAATATATTTTGTCGGATACGGATTGCATTTTAATCTTTTTTATTAATTTACAATAGCATTTAATGAAAATATAATGATATTCAATATACTCAGTGTCTATGTTAGTACGAATATGTATATCATCATGATTAGAGAAAAAAATTAATTTTAGTGTTGTTATCATATATAATTGTCTCAATAATAGAAAATAAAAATAATTTTATGTTACTAGTCCAAATGAAAATATTATTGTAAGAGAATTTATCTAATAAAAGTTAAGTATTATCTAATTAAAAGTATTATCTAATATATAGAAGTAATTATATTAATCATCTTATGCCGTTAAAATACGGACAAACGGATTAATATCTACCGGATACGGATAATATCCATATTTTTTTGTCGGATACGGATACGGATCGGATAATGTCAAAACCATATCCGCATCCATATTTTTACGGCGGATACGGATACGAATACGGATATGTTCGGATACGGATACGGTTCGGATATTACGCGCATTTTTCGGATTCGGATACAAATCGGAGCGGATAAAATCCGGTTCATTTTCATCCCTAGTTTGGGCAGTGCTCAGATGGAAAGAAGCTATCGAATATTGGTTTAGACAACTACAACGTCCTATAAGATCTTTGGCGGAAAATTGACTTTCGACTTGGATAGAAGTAATTTGGGGAGTGTTTTGGACACGTTATTTTTAACTGGGGGCATTCTCCTCCTTATTTTGTGACATATTTGCCCTCGCACTCTTCTAATCCTATATGGAAACCTCCTGAATCTACGTGTAGCTGCTTTAAAAAAGCATTGAACAAATATATAATATCTTCTTTTATCATATGCCTATATTTTTGGTAGAATAAGAATGTCATATCATCTGGCCCTGGACTTTTAACTCCTACAGAATCAAACAAGGCATCTTTTATCTCCATCTCACTGAATGATCGAGCCAAGAGAGCATTATCAACCTCTGAAATTTTTTTATCATTAGTCCAAAAATCATTATCAAGGCAAGCAAGTTTATTACCACAACTACTGTATAAGTTCTTATAGAAATTTAAAATATGTGTTTCTATCTCATCTGTTTCATTTGTGAATCTATCATCAATTTTGAGACTAAGTATCATTTTTTTCTTCCTCCTAGATAATGGATGCTATGCAATGAAAATATTTTGTATTATTATCTCCTTCCAGTAACCATTTACTTTTTGCTCTTACACCCCAATATTTTTGTTCGGCCTCATAAATCTTTTCTAATTCACTGTTGAGATCTACATATTTTATACTTTCCTCAATAGTCCACTCTCTCTCTTCTCTAATTCTTTGTAGGCTATGGATCTGCTGAAAGTTATTTTGTTTATCTTGTTTTGTTTTTCCATAATAGTTTTTTGTCCAACCCCTAATTTTTCTCCTTAGTTCTTTCATATTAGAAACCCAACTTTTTGAAGCATTAATTATGTGATCTATATGCTTCCGCCAACGAGGTAATAATCTACAAAAATCCTCATTTTGACACCATTCTTGCTCAATCCTGAATCTATGATCGTTCTTATTAACTAATGTATCTGTATTAAGAAAAAGATGTATGTGATCGGATTTGAAAGTTGGTATGCACTTAACCATAGCTATGTCACGCCCCGCACCGACGGGTCGCGGGCACGTGAGGGTGGGGCGGTATCATCTGCATCCATCCGTCGGCCCGTCAACCTACGTCGCAAACACAAGGAAACAAACGGATGTCAGCTACAAAGCTCAGTAACCGGTTATTTAACGACGCAGTTTCTCTATATTAGTTAAGATAGTAAAATCAATCAAGATCGGATTAATCCACATAACAAAAATATATTTTACGGAGATAAACGGGTCTAGATCAGTCATATCAGTCATATCAGTCATATCAGTCAGGCATAAAGATCCTCCCCTGTCTCGGGGATCAGAACCAATTTTCCCTCCCCTGTCTCGGGGATCAGGGCTCAATTTCACATGCACAAACAAATTCAGTAATCCATTTTCTAAACCCGATATCCCGCAAAACATACCACAAACGATCATACACATGCAAGTAAAACCAAGCGATAATCAAATCAAGCAATACGAAACTAAATATAGAGAAGTCCGGTTACCTGACTGAGCGATCCACAAGAACAAGCAAATCTATACGACTTCCCGACATAACTGCGACGTAGAACTCGAATTCCAAATGGCCGACTATCCAAAGCCAAGACGGTATTCAAAATTAGGTGGAGAGAGAAATAGTGGGAGAGAGAAATCCGAAATGAAATGGAATGAGGATAGGTTCTATTTATAGTGGAGGTTTCTTAGTGGCTAAGAAAGTAAATATATTAAGTTACTTAATGGCTAAGTAAGCAAATATCAATTACTTAGCTACTGTTTCTGAAAATATAGATTACTATTTATGAAAATATGGATTACTTAACAGCTAAGAAATCAAATGAATATTATATAATATCAAATGGATAAGATCAAATAGATATTTTCAAATGGATAAGATCAAGTGGATAAAAATAAACATTTTTCAAATAGGACCTTAGAATTTGAAGTATTGCAAACATGTTCTAAAATTCAGGGATGTTACAAGCTAGGGGAAACTTATCTGCCCATTCTTTAGAGTATAGAAATCTATCAAGTAGTGCATGATATCTAGAACTAGACCAAGTATATTTTTGTCCCGAATTAGGATAATCTTGTAACTCCAAATCATTGATCATTTTGTTAAAAACTTTTCCCCCTTGAATATTGAAATTATAGCCACTTTTTTCTCTTCTATATATGACCATATTAAAATCCCCAAAAAGTACCCACGGTCCACCCCAGAGATCTCTCAAGTTGTAAATTTCTTGAATAAACAAAGGTTTAAGACTATACTGTGTAGGTCCATACACCACCGTAACTCCAAACTGAAATTTATTTTTCTTGTCTTCCATTATCATAGACAAAGAGAAAACGGAATGTAAAACCTGAACTAGTGCAAATCTGTCAGAATGAAAACCGTACAAAATTCCCCCCACAGTTCCCCTAGCCGATAGTGAAACCCAGTCAAAATCATGAGGAAGAAAAGAATTTATAAATCTATTAGCATAATTCATCTTTTTTGTTTCTTGAATACCTATCATATCTATCTTGTTATCTCGAATCATTTCAAGAATTAATTTTCTTTTAATATGCTTCCTTAGCCCCTCACATTCCAAGATAATATATTCATTGATCACATAGAGTAACAACCCTGCTTAGATGAGGTACTTGCCATTAAAAGTAGATAGGATTACATAGAGTAACAACCCTCCTCCACCTCATAGGTGAAACACTATGTGAGGTACTTGTGAAAATATATAATAGAATTCATTCATCAATATGCATTGTACTTGCCATTATTAAATATCAGTGAAACACTTAAAAAGACAATAGTCAATATTTGAAACGGTCAAATATATATATGCTATTTAATTAAATTATCTTTCAAACAAGAAAAATAGACCGGATTACATATGGGGTTCACCAGTGGAATAGTTTTCGAAAATATATGGAGTCAAATATTGGATATATATAATAAAAAAATATTTACTAAGTATAACTTTATATTGATAGTGATATTTTTTACAAATAAATGGGGACATTTGACCCCCATTAATTCCACGTAGCTCCGCCACTGGAGCCTGATACCAACTCCTTTTTCTCTTAGAATAAGGTCTAATTATGTCGGATTCCACAATGAAATTTTATCAATAAAAAAGTGGTAATTTTATAATTTTAATATGACTTAAATAACTATAATATCTATTGAAAAATATATTTTTAAATATATGATTGATAAATGTGAGGGTTTTGATATAATATTGATATGGTTTTGAGAATGGGTTGATGACAAGCACGGTGGAATGTGCTTATATAAGGCAGGAGTCACCAATAGCAACGACGACTCCTCCCTTCGCACATGAATCACCACTGCCAATGGCGATTTCCAACCCTAGTAGTCCAACTTTATTACTCTTATTAAAAGTTTTCTCAATTTATTAAATCATTTATTTATTTATATTATTTATTAATAATAAAAATATCGGAAAACTAAAAATAGTCGTAAAACATGGTAGTTTGGTCATGAATTGACAAGAAAGATGTTATTAAGACAAAAAAAAAATTAGGTCATTTGGTCACCTCATCGATTTTTTTTTCAAATTCGATCGTGCATGAGTTGACAAATAAAAAAAAGCGGCATAAATGAATCATGTATTCGTTTAGAGCAGCTACACGTGGATTCAGGAGGTTTCCAAATAGAATTAGAAGAGTGCGAAGGCAAATGTGTCACAAAATAAGGAGGAGAATGCCCTCAGTTAAAAATAACGTGTCCAAAGCACTCCCCAAGTAATTTATTTCGGCCTAGATACAACAAATAATATTAGATTATTTAAAAAAAAAACTCAGTTTGAGGATTTTCAATCTAGGGATTAGTTCAAGTTGTCACAATTCTTTATTTATGAGAAACAATTTGCTATGCTCATTTAGGTTTGAACAAAATCTAGACCTCCAGTTCATGTCAGATCAGCATAAATAAAGGAAGGATCGTAAACATTTACTGACCAAACAACAGACTAATCATTTAATTTGAAGAGCCAATTTTATATCAACCAGGGCATCGTTCGACGACCTTAAAAGGATATCCAAACAAAAACTAAATAAATATAAATAGTACACTTTTTGTGTAAAATGTACCATTAAGTAACCATGTAAATGGGCCCAAATGCTTCCCTTCTCAAAGCGTAACATTCCGATTTCTCCAATTGCATATAAGGCACATCAATATCGTCTTCTTTGGTGGGATACAAACAACCAACCAAATGTTCAGATGTTGTCTTTCTGATTGCTTCATGGATGGAAGCCAACTTGCATGCAAGTCCTGTGGCAGGACCCAAAATCGGACCTCGCTTTGATTTCCATGTACAAAAACGTCTACCTTCAACTAATGCCTTTTTCCTCTTTGATAATGTCTCGGATTGCTTGGTGAACTTGCTCTGGAATATGAACATAAAGGAAAAATATTTTCTCCATGATTTCTTCTTTCTGGAAAATTTTGGTTGATTTGTATTTACATTTTCGCAAGATGAAGCTGAAGGCAGGTTAAGTAAATTGTCAACCTCTTCATGGTATTGTGCATGCTGTAGGGATAGAAAGAAATAGATTAGCTTAGCAATAATAATAATAAATAAATAACAAAATTTATATTGAGCTAGTTTTATTTTGATTTGTGTAAGGAATTTCACACAGACTAAACTAAGGAAAATCTTCCTCTTTATATACCAGAAAAGCAAAAATACAATTTTTACGTACTTTCACTTTTCACTCCACACCATCACCGAATATATGGACCAGGATCCTCTGGACGTTTTTTTGAAACGTCCAGTGGTAGTTTTTGATCGGAGCCGTCCGATTTAATCTCGACGGTTCATTTTTTTCGAGCCAATATTTTTTTCGGGTGTGGTGGAATGCACGGGGCTCCCTTATAGCCGTTGAGATTAAATCAGACGATCCAGATCCAAAAACGTCCACCAAACGTCCAGAGGATGGACGTCCAGAGGATCTGGTTCCCCGAATATATACTTTCTTTAAAGAATTATATATGGTGTATATCTTCACTTTAACAATTGACTTAATTCCTTAAAGTTATAGTTGAAGCAATTTGTAAGAAAAACAGAAACAAACATGTACGTCAATAATAATCGTTGATTTAGCTTAGAAAAGAAATAATAATAATAATAATAATACTGATTTAGTATTTATCGACCTACTCAGCTATTCTCTCCTTTTCTTCTTCTTTGCTAATTGCTTCGACTAATAACACCCCCAAAACCAATTATTCAATTTTCTAAACCAAGAAGTAAATAAAACAGATGAATGAGAAGTCCAAACCAAAAATTTCAATGATCTTCCGAGAAGGCAACATGTAATTTGAGTTAAGAAACTTAAAAGAAAAAATTTAGCTCTTAAGCTGCTTACCTCCGGCCAATTCAACTGAGAGAAGTATTTCTCTCTCTCTTTCAATTTGAGATCCTCATATCCATGGTAAAAAGAAGAGCTCATCATCTTCAACAATTTTCTTTGCGAGAAAAATTCTTTTTTCTCAGTACTTAGACAGGTAGTTTTTTCTTATTTCTCAGTACCTAGACAGATACAAAACTACGATAAACATCAAGAGCCAACAACCAAATTTATTTCCCTACCATAAAGTGGTCCATTTTCATAAATTCTTGGAAAATCCATAAGTGGGAATATAATAAGAAGCCTAGCTAGAACTCATAACCCAAAAAAAGAAAAATATTAAAGTGATATTTCATACGATTTAGGTGGCTAATTGTTGCTTGCTCGTCTAACATAGCCCCTCCCTATGCCACCAAAAAATGATGCAATTTGAGATGATGAGGTTCACTTTTTTTGGAATCGGAGAAAGGTGCTATCTCATACTCTCATGGCGACTAATGGGTAACTTGATAGTGATGCGCAATTGCTACAGGCCTACAGTAGTACTCAAAAAAAGAAAAATGAAGATTAGAAGGAAAAGATTGTAAGTAGTGCGCGCAATAGTAAAATTTTGTGTATTGAAAATTAAATTTGAAATGGGATGAGAGTAGAAGCTAAAATGTGAATACATTTTGTTAACTTTTGGGGTGGGTAATATATATTTAATGCAATCTAACATAGATTCCTGACATAACTACGATTGTCCGTGAAAGAAATAATAATATAATAGTATTGATTATGATTGGCACCAATCTATGTCGGATTCTTGATCTTGATTTCTGGCCACCGAAATTATTCCTAAACCTATTGTGTGTCGTATAACATGTCTGCTTATATATCATACAGTGCCACTAATATAATGTACATATTTGCAAATCAGACCTGCCTCGACCATTGAAAATTATAAATAAATAAAATATTTGTGAAATTGAAAAGAACAATCTCAAATTTTCAGGCCAAAATGCGGTATATTAGCTGACAACTCTTCCAAAATGAAGAATAGTAAATTTCAAAAGAATCTATAAGCATATTATAGGAACAAAGTAATTGGTTTAAGGAAATATGCGGCTCATTTGTTGTTTGGCTTATTTTTCATTTTAATAAAATTGTTATGTCCCGACGCACCGAAAAACAGTGATAATGTTGTAGATTTTGTAGTCTTTTTGACGCCTGGTCGCCTGCTCCTTAAACTAAACCCATTGACATGGGAAAGTTAGAAACTTTTGTGCTAAACTTACACAGTGGGGTCATGTTTCCCTTGACGGTTTTAAGTTTGACCGGTCACTAGTCCATACATATAGGTCGTCAGCATAAAAGCAGGGAAGAACATGTAATGGGACAAACGGTCACATGGGTGTACACTTACACAGTATCAAGAAACGACAGTCGGTTCACAGCAAAACAATTACATTTATGACAATTGATATTTGAAAAATTGCAAAATAGATTCTTTTAGAATCGACGTAAATAAATATTTGGTAGATCTTTTGATAGTCATCAAAATAAAGCTTAGTTTTTTTTTTAATCGAAATCCCTTAGGCAACACTTTCATTATCACAGAAGAGAGTACAGTCAGCTACAAATCACGAATCAAAAAAAAATATTAATAATCTCACATTACTGTTTCTCTCTATTACATGCACATAGAGAAAATATTTCAAGCTAATTGCATTAATAATTCAAATTTATATCCGATTATAAACATTTAAATATTAATTATTTTAAATAATAAAAATATTATGGAGCCTTCTGAATCCGCTCCACGGTTATATAAAACAAGTGACCCACGTGGTACCGCCGTACCAAGAGACAGGTGTGGGGTTTTTTTTTTTGTTTATTTAATTTTTTTATATGTTGTCAAATATCAAGCATATGTTGCAGCAATCATTCTTTTTTTTGTACAATTATTAAGATATTGAGAAGTAGATTTGTGCTTGGGACGAGTGTTAAAACAAATAAAAAATTCCTATTTTTGTCAAATTTAGTGAAATCCCCTTTTATAGGTTCTACTACAAAAGTGCTTGGAAGAAGATAAGTAGATAACTTGTGTTGAAAACACGGACACAACACAATAAAAAAGGAATAAATTACATCATATAATCATGCTGAATGTTATTTAATTTATTGGTTTAAATATATGCATTTAGTTCAGAAAACAGTGAAATTAAATACTTATCAACCTAAAAAAATTAATGTCACATTATCGTTCCACTATTACTAATTGTGATTGTAGCACAGCTGAATTGAGTTAAGAAAATTAATAATATCATGTAACCTAGGTAAACTATTGAACTCCTAAACCTTATATTATAGAAATTAGAAAAGCTTATTATCTTATACTTGCGACAATTTCTAACTTTATATATATCTAGATAAGAGAAAATTTGGAACTTAACAATTATCCCCTACCTGCTGAATGAAAAAAATAATTTAAAGTTGAATTGGTAGGGGTGCGCCAGGCCCATGCAGTAGTGCAGCGCAAGGGCGACGCTCAAGGGCCCCGGCAGCAAGCTACCGTGGTGGACCCTTCCCCACAAAAAATGAATTTAATATCGTTGTGAGCACATGGCCCACATATCAGATATTAAACTGATAAGAACAGATACTACACTTGATCTTAGCCAAAAGGCCGAGAAAGGTATGAGTTTTCCTGAACCAATGCCTGGTATTTTATATTAACAGCGAACAGTCAAGCGGAGGTTCGAATGTCTTGTGGGACTAACTAAGCGCCTTCATGATTTTGTTTGGGAAGCAAACCGGTCGCTTCTCTCTGTCTATTGCTATCGACTGGGTTGGGCTTGGTCTAATAATGTGGACTTGTTATGGATCGTACTTTAGTTTATACGCTTTCAGACCTCTTGTTAAAAGGTAGATGGTATATCGTATATACAAAATGTATGCTCCTCCAGTCCTCCTTCCTTTTTCATTTTATTTATTTATATTTTTGCTAGTTTATGTTTTCATATCTGGGGTCTTATAATACCTTTGTTTCGTCAATGAAACAAGTGACAGTGTGACCCTTTTTCAAACGTGAAGTGCTTTCTATCTTCAAAATCTCGTCTCACAAAATCTGTTTAGTTATTATTTTATTTAGACTTAGCATACTTGATTAATGTATTATAGAGCCGTCGATAGTATTGTTGAAATTGAAAGAGTTTTTTTTTTATCATATTCTGGTCCAACCTAAAGTGTGAGAGATTAGGCCTTTAGCTAAAATATCTGTGCATGGTCGCTCAAAGGGATTCATATCCAAACGCATATGTAAAATAATAGAACATTTTCGTGCTACTTGAGTCCCACAATGCATTCGCATATGATATCAATATAATGAATTTCACCATTAATATATCAATGTAATTAACAAATTTTATTTTTACATTTTGCTTATAGTTTGATCAATGCCCGCTTTCAAAAAAATGTTTAGAAACCAATAGCATCAATTATGAAAACCAACTTTTTTATCTTTTTTATTTTATCTAAAATTGATTGGAACCTTAGCTCTTCATTTTACATAACATTTTTTTTAATCACATTTGAGCTTCAACTCCAATTTTAACAAAATTCAGAAGGATACAACAGATAAGTATAACTATTAAGCATGGTGAACAAAAATCTCCTGGAATATAAGAATGTCACAAACATATATACCTTCTCTTTGAACCTGAATTGAAGAAAAATTAACAACAAAACTAACAATAAACAACTACATATAAATAAACTATCTTATATATATCAAAATTCTCAACATCAAATGTCAAAATTACAAAGATAACCACTTAACGTTTGCGCTTCCTCACAAAAGGAACCTTTAAATTTTTGGACTGACCCTTCTCATTTTTCAATGACGCATTAAATAAACTTCTGACCTCTCCAGCTGTCAGATCTGATTTACTGGCTAATTGTGCAAGTTCACTAACTGCAGAGTCTTTTTTGCCCGATTGCCTCACAAATGGTGTGTTGGTGCTATTGCTGATGAATTTGTTTGCGCTCTTCTGAAGAGGCGGTTTACCAACTTTCTCTTTCTTGCTCATTTTAGAGGAATTATAACTACGATTACTTTTCTGTTTTTTATCAGAGGGCAGTTCAACATGATTCAATTTCTTGGCTTCCCTATCAGCATCGTAATCATGCTTTTCTTTTCCATTATAATTTTTATTATAGCTAGCATTCATTTTAATTTCTTCACCTCTAGGTTCACCAAATACAGCATGGAACTCTCTATAAGCAGTTTCTTTTGATTTCTGCCTCATTCTCCATTGCTCTGGTTGTCTAGCATATCTGCATAAAACCAAGAAACACAAAAAGAGCTTTTAGCATTTGCCATAATGAAAATAAAATTAATTTCTCGTAACATCCTACAAAATGACAACATATCTTGAATACAACTCTAGCATCCTCGCCTTCTTTTAAGGAAAACAACCAGACTAACCCCTCACTCCGATGCACATTTGAAAATGAAGGTTAGCTTGGAGTTATTAGACCATTTTTTTAGGTCTGCCATCAGTAATTGAGCCCTATCTGAATCATGCCTAAGAATGCATGTACTGGTGTGGGTCTACTAGTAGTGGCTTACTGGTAATGGCTATAAGTACAAGCAAGTAATTCTGCCATACCTAATAACATAAGAATCATAAAAATTACTGCATTTAGCAATACAATGTTGTCATATTAACTTTTATTTTTGTTCATATTATATCTGGATGGCCAGCCATCTTTTGATGTTTGCAATTACATTCTTAGTGAAATTGAAACAGAAAACACAATGCAGCAAATGTTTGGGAAAAACTTGACAAACTACAAGCTAAAAACAAATGTTGAATATTGGAAATGTTAGAAGAAGACAGAAAGACGTACCCATCAATATCAAGCTTCCTTAATAAATGAAATCCATGCCTTGCTTTGGAAAGATCTGACCTAATATCCAACAATTCCCCACAAATGGCCTCTTTTAAGGATATGTTACTTTCAGTAAAGCATTTTTCTACTGTGAATGAGCTTGAGGCATTCATTGCAAGATCACCAAAATGCCCTTTAAGCCTATACATATACACAAACAAATAGAAAGAGGAAATCATATAATATATCTGAGAATGCAAAAGAAGAAGGTTAAACAATTATTTAGCACAAAATAAAATAGCTTACTTGGCAATCAATTTGAGCTTAATTTTTGCACCAATGTCAGAACTGAGAAAAGCCTCAATTACACGTGACCCTCCCGAATCTTTTGCAGTATAAAAAACATGTTCATCTTCCATAGAAACTAGATTCTCAATAAAAAGTCGGATGTATTGCTGTTGGAAAAGGAAGAAAGAAAGAAATATAAAGTTAAATACATCGACTTAGATTCATTGAATTTTAGTATTTTTTAAGTAGTTATTATTTAACACTAGGGTCATATCCCTGGCTTTGCTCCAGGAAAATAAAACATTCATTTAAAAGGTATTAATTTTTAGAAAGAGATAAAAAAAAAAAAAAAAATCAGAGCCTTTTATTATCCCAAACAAGTTGGGGTAGGCTAGAAATGGCACCCTGACCATTGTATATATGGCTAAGTTTTTATGCTGGCTCGCCAAGCCTATTGCCAGTATGCAGGCTTGAACCCTGGACCTCTCAGAAGTCAGTCCGGTGCTCTTACCATTTGAGCTACTAGACCACATGCAATTTTTAGAAAGAGATAATTCCAAAAAAAATTACATTCGGCCAATTTGAAACACTAGCAAATATTTCTTGTTAACCACTAAAGACATGGCTAAAAAGCTTGGAGATTTAATCTCTTTATGCATTGTAAATTTCTACTACCAAAAATAATCCAACTAGTAACCTTAAAAACAAAGGGGAAAAAATAACAGAGAACGATAGATAATTTGGCTGCACTATACCTTGGGATACTTGAATATGGTCTGTAGCATTAGACAACCCAAAACATTCATTTTTTCACCAGAAGGCCATTTCCACCTGGACATTTCCAGCATGTAACTATCCAGATATAGAATATGTTCGATTATATTGTTATTGGATTCGGCGTCTCCAGTAACTGCCTCAGCAAGAGCCTGACAACACTGCAATGCAAAATAGCACGGTCATATTTCAGCTGTATAAAAGAACAGATAAACAGAATAATCAAAGTAGAATATGAACAGGTAGTGTTGCCTTTAATTTTTGTTTGGTATAAGTGGATTGATATATGAGCAGTAATTATAATATCTTCTCTCCTAATCACTCAATACACTTTTCACACAGAGGCCATTGTTGCCAATCTGGATGGTAAAAAAGAAAAAACACGGAAAATAGAGTTCCATTTTTCATAATAGAACTGAAAATATCAATTTGAATCAGCACTATTTAATGAGACCTCACGGCGGTTGGTTTCAAGTCTTTGGCAAGCAGCCAAGAGAGAAGCCACGACTCCTGATTTTCCAAATTTGATTAATTCCTTCACTTTCTGACCTAATTCATCCAAAATTTGAGTAATCTGCCAAAAAAATGCAAAATAAAATCACAATTTTGAAAAAGTGAAAGGATTATAAAATGTCAAAGGACGTCACAGTAAATTACTTAAATGTTTACCTGGTTGCTGTTTCTGGCAGATGAAATTAATGCTTGTGCCACATAATTGCCACAATAATGTGAAGAAATATCAAATAAAGAACCCATGAAGATTTCAGTAAGAAGCTCATGGTATAGATTTTCGGGTGCAACTTCAATGATAACCTACAAACTCATAATCAGGCAAAACAATGTAGGAAGCTCAGCTTAAATATTACTCCATAGTTTCACGAAATTCCAAGCTAAACTCACATAATTAATTAGAGAATAGAGGAAGAAGGACATCTCAGGGTACTACATTGCCCTGAGGTCATGAAGTATAACAGTAGAAAACAAAATTAACTAGAAAAAAAAAGGATAATAAAAGCACCTCTAAAAGATGGCTTGAGGCAGTATCCTCGAGTAAAGCCATTATATCACCTTTTCGTTCTGAACCAATAATATTTTCTTCTCCAAGGGTTTGGTCAGGTCCACACAGGACAATTTTAATCAAGTAAAGCAGCTCTTCATTGCTCCCAACTGATAGCCTTAGAACAGTCTGACACACAGTTATAGAATTATTTGCCAGCCAACGATTGAAATAATAAGCACAGAGAAAACAAACAAATTTAACAAGTTTCTGCAAATACTTTTTAATAAAGTGCCAAAAGAATTTTATGAACTTAAATTAAGCAAAACAGGAGTCATAACAAAAGTGTAAAAGACAAAATTAAGTGATAAGATGATGAAGACATTTACCTGCAGGACAAAACTACTAAACTGGTCAACTCTTAACCTTGCCATGTCATCTCTTGCTCTATCTACCAGTTCTCTGACAAGAAACTTGAAAACTAATTCAAACCTGTTTTCAAATTCATTTCTTATTTTTCCTTCAGTAGGCTTGTTGGGTCCAGCACTAACACGTGTTGCAAGAACATCAGACCTCTTGGTGACATGAAATTCATCCAATCGGTCTAGAGGAACCCCTTTACAAAGACAAAGTAGGCTCCTTAAGACATGAGACCCATACCGGCTTTGCATTACACTGACAGAATCCTTAGCTACAATCTGAAAAAAGTAGTTCCGTTGGAAGTTGCAACTAATTTATTAGAAATATGCAGCTTTCACACAAGGTATAAGCACTAGGTTCAAAGGTATATCTTTCCCTATTTTATTTTGTAAATAGTAAGGTTCAAAGTTGTACTACCAGTGATATATTATCTTTAGTTATTTTGTTTAGTATTGATCTGTGTATTAAAAATTTTCTACTATAAACTGAAAGAAATAAAATTATCCTTTTCTTCATAATTTCTCTATAGTTTGAAAAGAATATTGTAAATGAAGTGGGTAGCAAAACTATTACTCTCTAAAGCTTGGAATAAAATACGCTCAAACTTAAGGGCCCTTTGGGTCTTTTCATTTAAAATAACAAGCACAATTTGAGTCATACCTTGCATATCAAGCTTAATGTATCCTCGATATAAGAAATAGAACTTTCATCGTACATGTGCTTAGCAAGCGCCTTAATAGCCGTCTCTGCCACATGGGACCCCACCCCATCAGTAGCAATGATTGGAAATGACTCGGCACAGCCACACAGAAAACCACAGAGTTGGTCCAAGTCACAGCTCTCCAACAAATTTTGTATGGTGCGGCTAATAATTGGATCAGTAGTGAGTTCTAATTCTTTTCCCCTTGCTTCTTCTAATGCATTGCCACATATAGCAGAAATGTCATCCAATTCAACCGTGTTGCTTTCTAATAAGTTGGTGATTTCTGAGAAATACTTAGCAGTTTCTGGATCAACCCTTTTTCTGCATGCAAGAAAAATGACATTGATAGTATTAGTAACACATTCAAAACATTATTATTTGGACTCAATATCAATCTAAGCACCAAATTTCACTACTCCAGTACTCACACAAGCTCATATATTATAATTACTTTACAACAATACAGCAAATAACTGAATAAAAAAAATTAGAAATATGTACCTGGGTGCAGATGGTGGAGGCTTGGATGAATCAGCATAGGTTAAGGTTGGTTTACTATAACCAAATTTTGCTTCTTTCACTGAATCGCTAGGTAATTTCCCTTTATTACCGTCATTATCCCTTCTCTTCCCTTTATGTGATATATTTTTCTCCTTGTGTTTCCCAAACTGCCCCTTCCCATGCCTTTTTTCCTTCCCCTTTTTCCTCTTCTCCTTCTCTTCGACCATTTCGGCTTGAGCTCTAGGCTAGGTTTGTTCAAGATTTCTTTTGTTTGGAGGGAGGAGAGCACTGGCGCAACAACGTGAGGTAAATAAGGCCGAGGGTTTTTGGTTTCTGGCGCTTCAGGGCTCAGACTCGGTCGAGAAGAGATGTGTAAAATGGGCCGGTCTGTTTCGGTTCGGATTTGGAACGAGTTTGGGTTTGCAAATAAGAGCAGATCAATTTTGGATCATGTCATGGGTTTGTTGGTTCCGAAACAATTATAAATTCTCTTAAAATAATATTAAATTTTGATAATAAATCGAAAATAATAAAAATTTTATAAATATTCTTGTAATATCGGATTTTGAGAATCCAATACTAGCTATAACAGCTTTTTTATTATAATAATGATTATTTTTATTATTTTAATTAATTTTAAATATTTATTTATATATTTTATTGATGAAAAGGATAATATATATTTGTTTATTTTGGTTTGATTGATTTTTGGTTGTTTAATTTGTTTATTTAATTCTAATAGCTGCCACGGTTTTTAGTTAAATGAACCATTTATATCCATTTCGTCTGATTGTGCAGTGTTTCCGACATCAATTCTCCAAAATGTCCCTAAGATGGTGGACTATCCTCATTTATATTCCCCTAATACCGTCCATACTATCCATCACTGAAAGACAATCATTTTGTATTTCCTCCAATTCGGCATGATTTTTTATTTTTAAATTAAATTATTTTTTAAAAATAAAATAAATATTTATTTTTGAAATAGATATATCATTGAAAATGAAAAAAAAAATAGGTATATCACATATTATATTACTGAAAATGAGAAAAATTAGAGAAAATGACTGAAAAATCACACAAAACAAAGTTTTCACGTTAGAACTTCAAACATGCATAATTTTCTATAGGAACGTTCGTTTTGGGCAAATGATCACTTTCCGAAAAGCTTGCAAGGATATTTAAAAAATATTTAGAAAAACGTTCAATATTTATAAACTATTATTTTAGATTAATGACAGAAATAAACCTTCAATATTAAATATTTAGAAAAACCTTTAACTGAATTTCGAACTTAACTATGGCAGTTGAAAAAACAGGGAAGTGATAAAATTATTTTATTTGGTTGTTTAAATCAATTACTAAAAATTTTATCAAAAATTTTGTTCAATATAATATTTTATCAAATATCGTCGTATCTGTACTGGAGATTTTTGAAAACTTTCGTACTGCCGAACTCGTACCCGTACCTATACAACACAGGGTTAGACCATAAATTTTTTAGACCGCTAACTTCTTTATCACTAACTAGAAGGGTATATCGAGCTTCGTTCGATATAGATATCTAAAATAAGAATATTTTTATTATGTTAATATAGTTTAATTATGTTCATTTTTGGATATATTGTGAAGATAATTTATCTTTAGAAATATAGTTTAGTTATTGTACGTACTTTGATTTGATTAAATTTAAAGAGTTTGATCAATTTAAAGAAAAAATTATATGTGTGTAAATATAGTTATAGTTATCTGAAATAATATGATTTATATTATGGTTATATTATTCATGAAACACAATATGTTTATAAATGACTTAAATAAAAAAATATATATATCGTAAAAGATATGATGTTTTTTCTATTTTCAATTGAATGAATTTGATTTATATTTTGTAAACCAAAATTAAGAATGGTGATGAAGAGAAATTAAGGTGGAGAGTAATACAAAAGAGATGAAGACATGATGAAAATAAAAATAGGAAGGGGTCACAAAAAACAGAAACAAAACAATGTGTAGCCAAATTATTGTCTGCGGGTGAACCGGGTCAATTTTATAAGCAATAATACCCGACACACAAATAGTTACATAGTATCATATTACAGAAATAAAAAAATACTCTCTCACAGCTATTTTACAATGTTTGGAGTGTCGAATGACATTTAACTAAAAGATTTCGACACCCACACAAATTTATTTATAATATTGAATTGATTGGCTCATCCACTCTTCTTTCTTTGTTGGTAAGTGGGCCCTTTCAGAGAAATTAAAGCATGTTGCAAAGCCGTTGCTGGCTGAATTTAATTGCAAGTTTAATTCAAACATAAACAATTTAGTTTAACATGCAAGACACAAAACAGTTTAGTGACACTAGCCGAAGTGCCCACTCAAATGCGTGGGCTGACTTTCATGTATGAAAATATTATTTGAGACAAACATGTTGTCTATTTTCAATATTTAAGGTCAACGTTATCTTGATCGGCGTTGAAAATAATAACAGTATTCACTGGTTTACAAATAGTGGGCAAATTTGTTTTGTAGAAAACAATATTATTGCACTAAAAAAAATTAAATGAGTATGTGAAAATGAGAAGAAAATAATAAATTCATGTTAAGAAGTAATAAGTAAAATCAATGTCATTGGAGATTCTGGCAAAGTTTCCTTTCGTATCAATGTAAAATTGTTTATCGTATTAATATTCATTTTAGTCCAAAAGCACATAGCAAACCTTCGACGGAAAAAAGTATTATTACCTTCAAAACAATTATAATACAAAACAATTATAATACAGTTAAATCGGGACGTTTTATTAGTGATATAGGTGAACAAAAGAAACATTGCAGAATTATTAATTTATATTAGATCATTTTTATCATTCAAGGACGTTTTATTAGTAAATATAAGCTTAATTTTCAAGTAATCTTCGTCGTCGTCCGATATTGCAGCAGCTAACACTGACTCTGTATCCTTGAAGCAACACAACCTAAAGTGCCATTGGCAATTTGGTATGTTCAGTTCCTCCAGACACATTGCTTCATTTTGTAACGAAAATTATACATCAGATAATTAAATTACAACATATCTTTAAAAAAAAGAAGATAAATTACATTGAAAATGCAATGAATGAAATCTACATGTACATCATGCAATAGCATCATCTTTTGCTGAGATTGGTGCCAATAATAATACAATTATAGACCAGTACCATTTGGTACCAACTTTTGGCATAGTGAAGACTTGATCTCCAGGCCATGCTGCCATAAGTGATCATAAGACTATCATTTGAAAACTAAAAAATTAGGCAGATATACAGTGCATATAATCAAGTTAATTTACAGCATGAAACATTTGTACCTATGTTATACCAGTAGCTTTTGTGACTCATTCTCATTGTCAACACTTATGTTCTTCAACAAATCAACTGCCAAAAAAAATGTTTCAACATAAAAAAAACAACAAATAATTTATTCAAAATAGTAAAAAATAAAACATGTACATACACGTAACACATTTGGCCTCGGTGAGATGCATATCAAGAGGAATTTCTTCGAATCAAGCAGCAAGTTCTCTCCCAGAGTCCAATCGACAGAGATATTGATAGAGCCGTCTCAATTTGTGAAGCCAGTCTATTGTCAAGTGGATTGAGTTCAGTACCTCTCTCGAATAAAAGTCATGTTCAGAGAACTACTGCCCGACACACAATACCGAAAGGCAGTTGGTGGAACCTGTCCAGGCTAGATAGCAGAAGGTACTGTTGCAAGAAAGGCAGCTGCAGCTGCCTGTGTGGATTGCCAACTGACACTTGGAACCGCAGGCCTAGGCATCACATTGGGAATCGTGTAGTCCCGGCTTCTCTCATCATTCTAAAAACAGGAAAACAAAATGATCTGCTAATTCAGTAAAAGTAGATAAAAGTTATGAAAAGTTAGTTGTCTGAGGAAAAAAATGAGTATGTTAACTTAACTTTCTGGATTTTAGCAATTAATATAACAATAATACATCTCAGCTCAGTTTATCACTCTAAAAATCAACGGCTCAGCACCACAAACTGAGATATGAACTTGCATAATCATGAACAAATAACGTCACTAAATTTAAATTTCAGAATCTGCCTGTTGATCTAACGAAAATGATATCTTTTCCAACAAACTTGGCTGACAACCTCTGAGTTCATAAAACCAACAAAACAGTGATTAAAATCTTAAATAGCAGATAAGCCTTTTATTAGTTACAGGGAAAACAGATTGATTATCTAAACCATAAAGAACATATCATCTATTTTATTTATTGGTTCTTTTAATAACTATTTTGTAAATTGTCACATGTTGTTAGTTTATCCCCACATCTAACAAGGAAAGATTACAATAGAGAAGACAAAAAATAACTATCAATATTTGCATGCTTCTAAACATAATAAACATTGAATTCACTGCAGACGAGGTTAAAATCTCACCTGGACACTAATTCAATGCTTGCAATTCTCCCAATTTGTCAAAAATTGGTATCTTCTGTACAGTCCCAAAGGCAGAGAATACCTAAAAATAGCAACAAAACTAATGTCGAGAAAAAGAAAATAGAAAAGCCAATGATAACAATATGCAACAAGTTATCACATACTGTGGAAGTACATCAACCTTAACAGCATATTGTACATTCCCTATAGAAGCTAGAAGGACGTTGCTCTCTGACTCATTTATCTTTCCATCAGGGCCCACTGTTGGCTGTTAATCCAATAAGGAAGAAACATTAACTTTTTATTACTACTTATGGTCTCGCAAAATTCAAAATTAAACGGACAACAAGTTCATTTATAAAATACTAACCTAGAGGGAAACATCGATCGCTGCTGGGTTCACAGGAAGGTAAGGATTGGTGTAATCCCTACCCAATTCCAAACAAGAAAAACATCAGATTTAGTTTAATAAGATTAATTAATTTTGTCAAAATTTGACCATGAAAACTAAGAAGAACTGTGCCAGAATCCATACCTGCTCCGTTCGACTGGAACTTGATATTCAGATCCTTGTGTGCTGATTAGGTTATGCGCAAATAACAGGTATCTACATGCTCTGGAAGTAAATATCTATACAAAGAAAACTAACCCGAATTAGTTTTAGAAGTCCAAAAACTATCATAATTTCCTTTTCCTTTTTCCTTCTAGAAAAAATTTCATTCATTGTTCAACATGAACAACCTTGGTATGCTTCTTCCATCCAATGTTTTCTTTGCCTCTGTAGCAGTTTCCGCATCAGTGTACTGAATTAATGCCTGTCAAAATTTGAAAGAAAAAATAAAAGAAAATAATATCGACAACAACTAAAAGAGCGAAATAGATGCATCCAGTTATATGAGTCTACAACAATACAAAATTTAAAAATCTCAGAAATGATTAAACCAAGCATTTTTATGCAAGATAATGATACAACACCAGTTATCTGCGCAAGTATTGGTATTCTATGTAATTGCGATGCTCTGAGGACTTCGTTACCAGTATGTACTGAAAGAAAAAATGTCAATATTCCATGTCAGACTGTCCAGTCAGAAGCGAACCAATCATATCAAAAACAAAATACCCCCTTCCCCACCCCAAATAATATCACCAGGACGATATCAATCTGTTCATTTCAATCAGACCACTCAATTTGGAATAGTTAGGCCCTATTTTACTTTTTGGAAAAGTAGCAGATACGAAATCTATGCTTTGATGGTGTACCAGCTATAAAGGTCTAGTAACATATTGAAAGAAACAAACACATAAAAAACATTGAAAAGGGGTGGTATCTTCCCGGCCAGGTAACCTCAAATCCATCAGTTTTTTATGCACTAACATCACCCAATAAATGAATCAATAGATGTAATTGCTGCAATACAGAACGCATGAACTCACATGGTCTCGTCGTTACGAATCATTTTAATAGCAACTTCTTGAGGGTCATTCTTCCCAGATTTAAGATCCTTCGCACGCATAACAGTGGAGAAAATGCCCTTTCCATGAGCTTCAATAATTTCATACCGACCATCGAGCACCTCACCAAATCGGTAGCCTAGAAGCAGACATAAAAGGTCCAATAATATAAGAACAGGCATGCAGCGCATGCTGCTGAGGGAACTAATAATTGTTGTTAACAAACTTATTATAATATCCTTCAGCATCATCCCAATTGACATGAAGACCACTTCTCTCAATCTTTAATTCATTTACTTTGTCCTGAAAAAGTTTCAGTCAGCTATGTTACATAAAGAAAAAAAAAAAGAACAAAGAAAGGTAAAAGATTATATGTTGCCCAAAAAAAAAAAAGGTAAAAGATGAATCTAAGACATTGTTGAAATTTTAAATAAAAAATTACCAAATACTGTATTCGGCAACAACTAAGAGAAGGTGAAAAAATATATAGCGAGAATAAAGAGAGAGCTGTTTTACCTTCAATTGGTCTCATAGCGCACATGGTTGCTCAAATCAAACCGACTATGCAAAGACCCAGGGCTTCATCGCTCTTTTATGTTTTTCTTCCACATGCTTTGTGAAATCATGTAGGTGTGTCGATAGATAAGAGAACTCAGGCTCTTTGTAAATTATTCAGCAATTCCAAGAGCGAAGGCTTAATCTGGGGGCGGCTCAAACAAAAAAAGGCAAAGTGGGAATAAAAAAAAGGAAAAAGCACAGGTAATGGATCAATCTTAATTCCATTGTTGCTCAATCTGATTGTGCGCATTAATTTTCCAGCAAAAAAATTATGGCTCGGATTTCTTTCCTAATCAGAATGGAAGAGATAAGATACGGGTGGGCAGGGGCGCATGAGAAAAAAAAATTAAAAAGTGGCGCAACAGAGCATCGAACCCAAATGTGTTGGCACCAGACGCAGTCACTCTTCCACCAGCGACATTGGCTCGTCCAGTCTAAAGGCCACCTTTTTATTTGATATTTAGATCTAAACCATAGATCATCAAAATCAATGAACCATATTTGATTTTAAAATGTTTAATGGCTTTTAATCTGAATGTTTAACTCTTTTTATCTGAAATGTTTACTCCTTTTATTAGGTGCTTTTATAAGCAGTAGAGATAGAGATTGTTAGTTTGTTTTATGAAATACTCTACCCAAAAATAATTAAATCCAAATGTACCAGATCATGTCTCTTTATCAAATTTTCAAATACATTAGTTGCATTGTTGTATGCTTTATGAAATACTGTACCCGAAAAAAGTTATACCCAATATAATTAAATCCAAATATCTGCGTATAAAAATAATAACAAAAAAATTTCTTTAATCGTTACTTCCTTAAAATTGTGTGACCAAATAAAATTTTTTTCAAACTTTTTTCTGACTGGGAGAACTTGCATAGTTGCATCGCCCCTCTGTTCAGGATGATTAATCTTCTTTTCATGTTATGTTTATACTAATTTTATATATTTGAACTAGTTGCGTAGGTTCTTCACACCTACACAGGGGCGAAGCTATGCTTTGCTTGGTGGGTCCAGGGACCCACCTTGAAAAAAAAATATTTAGAGTAGTACTTATATGTAAATAAGAAAATTTATATGGACCCATCTAAAAAAGTTTGGAGGACCCATCTTGGGAAATCAAAATTGATTTGTTTCCTCCTATAGCGAAAACTCGTAAGGAATTGTTGTAATTTTTTACTATATTGATTGTCTTGAATTATTATTTTGGATATTACATATATTATTTTAGATTTTGTATTGGTGTTATAAATATATTCGGTTTCTCATGATTTTTTTTAAGTTACATTGTTTTGGAATTATTTATTTGAAAGTTATTGTTATACTATAACTATACAAGCAAAAAATGCCATCGATACATGGGCAAATAAGAAAATAAAATATTGATATTATTTTTATTTCATGTAGAACTTTATATGTTATAGGCAATAAAGATATGATAAAATCAATAATTTATTAGTGTTTCCTTTTAAATAAATAGCTAATTTGGTAATAACTTAATCTTTTCTAATAAAAAATCTTGACCTTTTAATCTGAAATTAAGATCTAGAACACTGTTCAGATCAAATTACACAAATCAATGGTTCATAATTGATGTAAAAATTATTTACACCTTTTATATGACATGTTTACTCTTTTTATCTAAAATGTTTACTTTTTTTAGGTGTTTTCAGAAAAAAAAAATTATGGACCCTGCTTACATGAAATTCTAGTTTCGCCCCTGCACATACGCAAGGATTTCGAAATCGCGGTAGAGTGAGACCTAGCCTCGTGAGAGAATAATGGGGAAGAAAAATTAAGTGTGTTTAAAGGATATGGAGAGACTGAAAGTTTCGCGTCGTGTGTGATTTTAAAGATTCAGTTTAGTTCAAAAGAGAGAGATGAGGAAGAGAGATGCTAGATTTTGTCTTTTGAGGAAGGATATAAGACATGATTCTGACCAAATTTGACACCAAATTGAATTATATTTAACGGAATTAGACGGAATATGGATAGAGGGAACAAAATCGGACAACCACAGAGTTAAGTGTTTCTAGAAATTTACTCAAACTTAGCCAATTGTTCCATTATAAAATTTCAGAATGAGCATCAGCTTATATACAGGTACAAATCTTTTCCAAATCAGCCATATCAAATCAGTACATAAATTTCCATAGATGGTTGCTACATGCAAATTATTGTTCATCGTTTGTTAATTTAAATGCATATGTAAGGTGTGAATTATATTTTATGGTGATTAGCATGTAAAAGAATGGGTCAGTTGACTCCATGGAAGCCCTACATACTTTGTAATGTGTTTTTTCAATTATTTAATATAAAATAATCGGTCCTTTTAATTTTGGATAAAATCGCTCAAAGTTGTAGTATAAATATTTACCAGAATAGATTTATTATAAATAGAATTACTAATTTAGAGGTTGATTCAAGGACTTTGATAACCTTAAAACATATGGATCTATCATCAATCAGTTTGTAACCTTTTTAACTCCTATTTTATTCAAGTCAATTTTTGACAATAGATTCAGAAAATAAAAAGCTAAACATAAAGGGAGTAAGCATTATTTCAGTTGTTGTTTCTTCAGCTTGGTATAGGTTCTTGTGTGTTTTGCTTTCACTTGCTCCTCTTCCTTCATTTCCTTCCCTTTACGGGTCGTCTCCCTACCACAACTGTGGCGGTGATTGGGGTCCACATCACTGCTACAATTGTTGCAAGAACGTTCCATTTCTCAGTAGTCAATCTCTCTCAGTTTCTAAGTAGTCGATTTTTCTCAATTTCTCACAGTTGATCTCTCTGATCCCAGTGTGAAGAAATATCGAAGGAAAAAGGTGAAGAAGAGGAGCAGTAACGATGGGTTGGGCTGGTCTGTATAGTAAAGCATGCATAATTACTTACTTTTAAAAGAGGTTGACACCTATTTGTAATTAATTATATAAAATTGATTTTCCTCTAATATCTCATATTTTTGTAACTTGAGGCATCAAAAGATTATTGACAATACACTAGAAAATGTATATCTTATTGATTACTCGTTGTTACAGTTTTTATTATTTCTTTATCACAAACACCATAATACATTAGAATCATGCTTTGTGAAATTTTATAATCAGAAACTTATTGTGACTTATTGTGTTTGCGAAGTTACAAAGGCATGTTGTCATACAAATACAATGAATAATTATTTTGTATAATAAATCAGGTGGTTTGGGCTGGTCTGTATAGTAAAGCAAGCCTAATTAGTTAAAAGATGTATTGGAGGATTCTTTCGCTACTGAGGCACAAGCGCTACGCGCTCGCATTCTCGACAGTCATATTTTTGACTGCTTGGAGCAGTCCTTCATTTTTTTTTAATATTTTAAAATTCAAATGTCGAATCCAAAATATGACTGCCGAGGATGTGAGTCCCAGGCGCTACAAGGTGAGGTAAACAAGGCCAAGAGCCCAAGAGTTTTCGGTTTCTGAAGTTTCAGGCTCAGTCGAGAAGAGATGTGTAAAATGGACCGGTCTGTTTCTGTTCGGATTTGGACGGAGTTGGATTTGCAAATAGGAGCAGATCAATTTTGGATCATGTCACCGGTTGGTTAGTTACCGTTGGAGGCCTAGAACTGGTCTTAACTGACGTTTTCCATTTTTTCTGGTCATGTGTTTTACTTTTTTTTTTCTTTTTAATGGCATGAATATATGAGCGTATACTAGAAGTATAATTATAAATTTGCTGGAATGCGTTACTATTTAACTTGATACCAATTTTGTATGCCCAACTATAATATTATGTATAGCAGCAAAAATTGATATTTGTGATCTGAACTGTCTAATCAAACTGCTTAAGGTGAATAATATACAAGAATTTTGTATAAAACTAATTTTATATGTTTTTAGTTTTCTTTAAAAAATATTTAAATGCAAGGGGAAAAATTAATTTTAAAAAAAATAGAGCGGCAAAAGGCAATGAATTTTTTCTTATTTTTTTTTAAAAAGTAAAAGAATATATATATATACACAGAGAGAGAGAGAGAGAGAGAGAGAGAGAGAGAGACAGAGTATATATAAGAAAAACTATACTCTTACAAAATTAAAATGTATAAATTATATAAACTGGCTCTAATTAATCATTCAAATAATGAAAATGAAATTTAAAATTTTAAAATCAGCCATCAATGCTGGTATGCTACTATAGTCTACACACGTTATCTAGACGACCTCTTTCTCTCCGATTGATTTTTACAACAATAGTATATATCCATCAAATAATTGGATTCTAAAGGAACCCATTCGTATATTTAATACACGATTTACACTAAGCATGGGACCACCGGTAGTGAAGAACCAAGACATTCTAGTACACATCAGGGAATAAATAAAGGAAACAACATGCCGGACACGTACCAAGAAAAACTTCATTAATAAACCTCATGTTGTAAGAAGAGTAATGGCAAAGAGAAGGCTAGCATTTCTACTCTATACAACTACAAGAAGGCAGTAGCTGAGCTGGAATATGTGTTTCTATTTTAGTTATATTAATAATCTAGAATCAAATGGATATATGGTATGATCTAATACACTGCACTTCCATTTGTTTTTGGGGCTGCTTTCGTTCTGATAAAAGATAAAGATTAGATTCCTCTGTGACCCCATTTGTGGCAAGAGAATTCACTTTTGGTTTTCATAGCTTAGAAGCTAAATGATTGATGTGAGAAATTTCGATTCATGCAGCATGATATTTAATAACTACATGTGTGCGTACAACGTACTGAAATCTGATTATAAATTTTAAACACTCGGCATTTTACTATGATATTGTTCAATGAATAATAAAAAAAGGGATCAAGTCTCATTATTTATCTTGTACAAGAATTTAATTTCATGCGTATATTTATACAGATGGTTAAGATTAGATTTAAAAATATTGTTAAGCTGGTAAGACAGGACAAAAATATGTTCGAAACTGATTAAGTAGTTTTAGACTTAATAAAAAGTAGGCATCCTTTTGTCGTCTAAACGGAGTATATATATTTTATTCAATTCAATTTCAAAACTACATAATATTACTGAGTACTGACACAACATTTTCCTTTACATGTGACAATTTGGTGTTGCGTACATGCACACTTAAGCTTGAAGAGGAAGATAAGATCAAGAGAGTTTGTCTCTTGGCCATGTAACGGAAATGGAATTGTGCTTACTGCTATTTTATTATTTTTTAAAACTAAAAAAAATATATATATAGACAATGCCTTCATTTTTTTTTATTCGAACTAAAGTCTTTGCAATACAAAGTCTGCCAACTAGAGAAAAACAAAAGTCAAAGATAATGTCTACAAATTTTGTTCATTTTAATTATTGTGTGGCTTTGGATTCCGCTTCCCTCAACCGTCCCTTTCACGTTACCTCAAAAAAAATGTCATTTGTGCTCAAGAGAGCACATAAATTTTTTCTTATCGGAATCGGCCAGTTCGTATTTCAAGTTCAATTTGGAGTAAATGGTCCATACTTGCAGCTAATGGAAATCTTTAGGCATTTAATCTTAGTTAATTTCCTAGAATGTCTTTGCCTTCGATGCAGTCATGCAGAGAGTAACCTTTTCGGGTATCTGTGTACTTGTAACGATCAATTTTTTTGAATTATTTTTTTCATTACAACGATAAATTACAAAATTGGATTTTATTGCCACAATTTTTTTTTTTTGGGGGGGTGGGGGGGGGGGGGGGGGATTCTTGATGCCACAAGTTCTTCCCTTTTCATTTATTTTTTTTAAAATCTAATATGTATGTCAAATCTAAATTATTTTTTAAAATAGAAAATATTGTTTATTTTCATATGAAATGTGTCTGCTTTTCATTGAATCAATATGTTATAAAATAACTGCACTAATATTAATCTATCATAGTGTACTAAATTTGCTCATTGTTAGACTCATTGAGCCAACGTATCAAAGTGTAATATATTAATTATAAGCTTCAATAATTACAAAATTTTAAAAGAACACATATCTCACAAAAAAGCGATTTGATTCGATATATTAAATTGTAAATTTGAAATATAGATTAAAATTATATAATCCATTCATTTTGAAAGTAAGATTAGAAACATATTTAAGACAATATAAAGAGATTAAATATGAATTTTTGTGATCAAATTACTTTAAATTAATTCCAAGTCACTTTAAATTCCCAAACGATACGCAGAATAAGTTTTATTTGAAACTATAGGGGATAGTCGAGCTTCGCTCGATATTTGACTTACAAATAAATATAAAATATGTTATAATTTTTAAATTTGTAAAAATAAATGTATAATTTTTTTGTATTTCTGATGAAAATAAATAATTGTGTTGTTTAAAATTTATCAATTATTTTTAGCAGCTATTTTAATTATTCGACTTTTTATTAATTTATATCTTCAGAATTAAGCCTTTTGATTAGCCTATCACTAACTTATAACTAACGTTAATTGACGGATACCCATTGGCACCAACGATCGACATCAAAATAGAATCTTTAACATTTTATTTTTGTAGAACATAAAATCAACAAATCAAGGACATTTTTTTATCCTTATGATCAAAATTTCTTTTATAACCTTCAACTTCCCTTTATATGACTCAACATAGATTGTTATTTTTCTATATCCATATGCATCATCTTAAGATTTTCTACATTGTAAAAAACTATAACATGTTCTTCTTATTACGTTAAAAACAAAATAAAATGATAAAATAATTAGATGTAAATTTATTATTTGGGAAAAAAGGTGGCAATGTAACCCCTCTATTCAATATAAAGTCTGCTCAATCAACTTTAAATATACACAAAAATCTTTAAATTGAATTGTGGATTCATAGGTTTCACAAACAGAGCATTATCCTTAATCAATAGACTTATAATTAATTATGAACCTCATCTTAAGTATTAATTAAAAGTCGTGGCCACTTTCAAAACGGCCACAAATAGTTTTTTTTTATAATTTTTTTATTTTTCATAGTTTGTTTAAAATAAATTAAAAATAGTCATACCAATTAAAAATAGTTTTATCAATCATTAATATTAGCAAGATTTTTTTGACAGAAAATTTATGTCAAGTTTATATAGCGACTTTCTATGGAAGAAATTACTAATTTTGAACTTATAAATTTTCGTCTATAAATTTTAACAAGTTTTTTACGACAGATTTTTTATATTTTACATTAGAAATTGTTATATTTTACATAGTGCAGCGAAGCTGCGACTACCATGTGTAGTAATATTAAAATTGAAATTAAAATTTCCTTAGATCTAGCACAACCTATAATGAAAATCTCATAAATTAAAATCGGTTATAAATAGAAATTTATTGCCCCTATACCATGCAATACTGAAATGCTAGTCTCCTCTGTCTTCTATGAAATGCACAAAAAAATTTGCAAATCAGATACATCGGATTTACAATGTAATTGCAAACTTTACATTAATGGGATAGAATCTATATTGTTTTTGAATATACATTAATATATAACACCCAAATGACAATTATATTCTATATTTAAAGTGCTTAAACATAGATTATAAAAATATTTCAGACTATATAAAGTACTTAAATATAGATTATTGCGCTCAAATTATTTAAAATGAATGTAAAATTGCTTGAAATGCTCAAATGATGCTCAGAATTTGCATTATTTGTACAATATATGCTTATTTACTATTTATAATCAAATTATTTGAATAAATAAGAACAGAATCACAATCTAGACAAAATATAGATTATTGAGAAAATTGACTCAAAATAAATGCAAAATCTCTTTAAATGCTCAAAATAAATTTGCATTCTTTGCAGATTATATGTGTATTTACTCTGTATAATCCAATTATGTATATAAATAAGATCAGAAACATATTCTATACAAAATAAAGATCTTAAATATTGATTTGAGCGAGCAAATGACTTAAAATGAATTCAAAATCGCTGGAAATGCTCAAATGATGCTCAGAATTTGCATTATTTGCACATTATATGTGTATTTACTATGCAAAATCCTATTATTTGAATAAATAAGATGAGAAACATAAATTACTGTGATAAAATGACATAAAATGAATGCAAAATCGCTCGAAATGCACAAATGATGCTCAGAATTTGCATTAGTTTGCACATTATATGTAAATTTACTATGTATATTTGAATTATTTGAATAAATAAGAACAGAAACATACTCTAGATAAAAGAATGATCTTTGAGAACAAATGACTTAAAATGATTGCAAAATCTATTGAAATGCAGAAATGATGTAGAAAATTTGCAATATTTGCACATTATGTGTGTATTTACTATGTGCAATCCAATTATTTGAATAAATGATATCAGAAATATATTCTAGACAATATTAAGAGCTTAAATATAAATTATTACGATCAAATGACATAAAATGAATGCAAATCGCTCGAAATGCTCAAAGGATGCTCAGAATTTGCATTATTTATACAATATATGCGTAATTTCTATGTATAATCCAATTATTGAATAAATATGAACAAAATCATAATCTAGACAAAATAAAGAGCTTAAGTAATTATTATTGGGAAAAATGACTCAAAATTAATGCAAAATCTCTTGGAATGCTCAGATGATGCTCAGAATTTGCATTATTTGCAAATTATACTGTAGAATCCAATTATGTGAATAAATAAGATCACAAACATATTCTGTACAAAAAAAGGATCTTAAATATAGATTTTAGTGATCAAATGACTTAGAATGAATGCAAAACCGCCGGAAATTCTCAAATGATACTCAGAATTTGCATTATTTGCACATTATATGCGTATTTACTTTGTATAATCCGATTATTTGAATAAATAAGATCATAAACATATTATAGTCAATATAAAGAGCTTAAATATAGATTATTGCGATCAAATGACTTAAACTTAATGCAAAATCGATTGAAATGCACAAATATTGCACAGAATATTAATTATTTGCACATTATATGCATGTTTACTATGAATAATCAACATATGTGAATAAATAAGAAAAGATACTTAATCTAGAGAAAATAAAGAGCTTAAATATTGATTATTGTGAACAAACGACTCAAAATGAATGTAAAATCTCCTGGAATGAACAAATGAATCTCAGAATTTGCATTATTTGCACATTATATGTGTATTTACGCTGTATCATCCAATTATTTGAATAAATAAGATCAGAAACATATTATAGAAAAAAATAAAGAGCTTAAATATAAATCAAAGCGATCAAATAACTTAAAATGAATGCCAAATCACTTGAAATGCTCAAATGGTGCTCAGAATTTGCTTTATTTGCACATTATATGCGTATTTACTGTGTATAATCATTTTATTTGAAAAATAAGTTCATAAATATATTCTACACAAAATAAAGAGCCTAAATATATATTATTGCGATCAAATGACTTAAAATGAATTGAAAACTGCTGGAAATGCTCAAATGATGCTCAGAATTTGCATTATTTGCACATTATATGTGTATTTACACTGTATAATCTAATTATTTGAATAAATAAGACGAGAAACAAATTCTAGACAATATAAAGAGTTTAAATATAAATTACTGCGATCAAATGACATACAATGAATCTAAAATCGCTCGAAATGCACTAATGCTGCTCAGAATTTGCATTATTTTCACATTATATGCAAATTAACTATGTATATTCGAATTATTTGAATAAATTACAACAGAAAGATATTCTAGATAAAATAAAGAGATTATATATATATTATTGAGAACAAATGACTTAAAATGAATGCAAATCCCCTGAAATGCTCAGATGATGCAGAGAATTTGCATTATTTGCACATTATATGTGTATTTACTATGTAGAATCCAATTATTTAAATAAATGAGATCAGAAACATATTCTATACAATATAAAGAGCTTAAATATAAATTATTGCGACCAAATGAGATAAAATGAATGCAAAATCGCTCGAAATGCATTTAGATGCTCAGAATTTGCATTATTTGCACATTACATACGTATTTACTATGAATAATGAAATTATTTGAATATATAAGAACAGAAACATAATCTAGATAAAATAAAGAGCTTAAATATAGATTATTCGGAACAAATGACTGAAAAACTTATAATGAATGCAAACTCTCTTGAAATGCTCTGATTAAACTTAGAATTTGCATTATTTGCACATTATATGTGTATTTGCTCCGTATAATCAAATTAGTTGAATAAATAAGATCATAAACATATTCTATTCAATATAAAGAGCTTAAATATTAGATTATTGTGATCAAATAACTTAAAATGAATGCAAAATCGCTAGAAGTTCTCAAAGGATGCTCAGAATTGGCATTATTTGCACATTACAAGTGTATTTACTATGTATAATACAGTTATTTGAATAAACAAAGAGATTTCAGAAACATATTCTTGACAAAATAAATATCTTAAATATAGATTATTGCGAACAAATGACTTAAAATGATTGTAAAATATCTTGAAATACTCAAATGATGTTCATGATTTGCATTATTTGCAAATTATATGTGTAGTTACTCTGTATAATCCAATTATTTGAATTAATAAGATGAGAAACATACTCTAGACAATATAAAGTGCTTAAATACAAATTACTGCGATCAAATGACATAAAATTAATGAAAAATCGCTCGAAATGCATAAATGATGCTCAGAATTTGCATTATTTTGCACATTATATGCAAATTTACTATGTATATTCGAATTATCTGAATAAATAAGATCAGAAACATATTGTAGAAAAGATAATGAGCTTAAATATAGATCATTGCGAACAAATGACATAAAATAAATGCAGATCGCTCGAAATGCTCTAATGATGCTCATAATTTGCATTATTTATACCATATATGCATATTTACTATGTATAATCCAATTATTTGAATAAATAAGAACAGAATTATAATCTAGACAAAATAAAGAGCTTAAAAATTGATTATTGCGAATAATGATTCAAAATAAATGTAAAATCTCTTGAAATGCTCAGATGATGCTCCGAATTTACATTATTTGCAAATTATATATGCATTTACTCTGTATAATCCAATTATGTGAATAAATAAGATCACAAACATATTCTATACAAAATAAGGAGCTTAAATATGGATTTTAGTGATCAAATGGCTTAAAATGAATGAAAAATCGCTGGAAATGTTCAAATGATGCTCAGAATTTTCATTATTTGTACATTATATGCATATTTAGTATAATCTGATTATTTTAATAAATAATATCATAAAAATATTATAGTCAATATAAAGAGATTACATATTAGATTATTGCGATAAAATAACTTGAAATGAATGCAAAATCACTAGAAATGCTCAAATGATGCTCAGAACTTGCATTATTAGCACATGACAAGTGTATTTACTATGTATACAATTATTTCAATAAATAAATTCAGAAACATATTCTAGACAATAAAATATCTCAAATATAGATTATTGCAAAAAATTGACTTAAAATGATTGTAAAATTTCTTGAAATACTCAAATGATGCACAGGATTTGCATTATTTGCACATTATATGCATATTTACTATATGTATAATCCAACTATTTGAATAAATAAGATGAGAAACTTATTCTAGACGATATAAAGATCTCAATATAAGTTAATGCGATCAAATGACATAAAGAGAATGCAAATTGCTCGAAATGCTCTAATGATGCTCAGAATTTGCATTATTTATACAATTTATGCATATTTAGTATGTATAATACAGTTATTTGAATAAATAAGAACAGAATTATAATCTAGACAAAATAAAGAGCTTGAATATAGATTATTGCGAATAATGCCTCAAAATAAATGTAAAATCCCTTGAAATGCTCAGATGATGCTCAGAATTTGCATTAATTGCAAATTATATGTCTATTTACTCTGTATAATCCAATTATGTGAATAAATAAGATCACAAACATATTCTATACAAAATAAGGAGCTTAGATATGGATTTTAGTGATCAAATGACTTAAATTGAATGCAAAATCGCTGGAAATGTTCAAATCATGCTCAGAATTTGCATTATTTGCACATTATATGCGTATTTACTTTGTATAATCTGATATTTGAGTAAATAAGATCATAAACATATTATAGTAAATATAAAGAGATTACATATTAGATTATTGCGATCAAATAACTTAAAATGAATGCAAAATCGCTAGAAATGCTCAAACGATGCTCAGAACTTGCATTATTAGCACATGACAAGTGTATTTACTATGTATAATACAATTATTTGAATAAATAAATTCAGAAACATATTCTAGACAATTAAATATCTTAAATATAGATCATTGTGAACAATTGACTTAAATTAATCAATTAAAAATCTCTTGAAATACTCAAATGATGCTAATGATTTGCATTATTTGCACATTATATGCATATTTACTATATGTATAATCCAACTATTTGAATAAATAAGATGATAAAACTTATTCTAGAGAATGTGATCAAATGACATAAAGAGAATGCAAATCGCTCGAAATGCTCTAATGATTCTCAGAACTTGCATTATTTATACAATATATGTATAATTACTATGTATAATCGAATTATTTGAATAAATAAGAATAGAATCATTATCTAAACAAAATACAGAGCTTAAATATTGATTATTGCGAAAAATGACTCAAAATAAATGCAAAATCTCTCGAAATGCTCAGATGATGCTCAGAATTTGCATTATTTGCAAATTATATGTGTATTTACTCCGTAGAATCCAATTTATGTGAATAATTAAGATCACAAACATATTCTATACAAAATAAGGAGCTCAAATATAGATTATTGTGATCAATTGACTTTAAATGAATGCAAAATAGCTTGAAATGCTCAAATGATGCTCAGAATTTGCATTAGTTGCACATTATATGTATATATACTATGTATAATCTAATTATTTGAATATATATGATCTAAAACATATTCTAGACAAAATAAGTAGCTTTTGTGACATGCCCCTCGCTGGTGCCATTTGCATTGTCTCTTGCTGCAGCTTGCAATTCAGCCACAGTTTTGTAACTTCCCTCCATTCCTGCACTGTTGCATGTCCAATAGTGAAAAAGATTTAGGGCATTAAGAATAACATTAAGGGGATTATTTCCTTTTGAATCATTGAATATTCTATTGTTTATGTCCTTCCATTGACTCCAACATATTGCTGCTAAAATAGTTTTAGCAAAACGTCTATTGTTGGCTGTCAACTGGTTACAGCTAAACCAAATGTCATCTAAAGTATTACAATTCAAAGAAATACCCTTATTGTTAAACAAATTAAATCCTATCCAAAAATCATGAATTGCCTCACATTTAACAAAAATGTGATTAATTGACTCTGCATCTTGGCAAAAGGGGCATTTGTTGGGACCAATAAATCCCCTTTTCTGAAGATTATCACCTGTCAGTATTCTGTTTTTAATGGTTAGCCAAAGAAACAATTTAACTTTCAGGGGTATCTTCAATTCCCAGACAGAATCTTTTATACTGCAACTTACCACTCTAAAATTGAGAAAATTATAGAAAGACTTAACAGTAAAAATGTCATTGCTATCTTACATCTAACTAGCAGAGTCTAAACTATCCTTAAACTCCTGGTTGTGCAGAATGTTAAATATCTCTATTTTTTCTCTCCTCATTTCTATAGTAACCCACCTACTAAGCAACAAGTTAGGGTTTCCCCTATTGTCACACTGAGCTAAAGTGCTACAACTATTTTTAGTTTTATCATAAGTTTTAGGAAAAAGATGACTTAGTGACAAATTCTCCCACCAGATATCTTTCCAAAATCTAATGTGTTCACCATTTCCAATTTCCCTTTTGATTCCAATACTGAATTGTGAGTAGATGGTTGACACATCTTTCCACAAGTTGGAAGCATTAGAGTTGTTGAATTTACCATTATACTTAATAATGGCAATCTCTTTCCAGATGGAGGAATGATCTTTATACACATATTTCCATGCCCACTTACCTAGAAGAGCATAGTTCATATGTCTTAAATTGAGAATCCCCCATCCTCCCTGATCTTTACTTCTACAAATTATGTCCCAATTAACCAAACTCAGCTTTTTCTTCTTGCATTGATTGCTGCCCCATAAGAAGTTCCTTCTTATTTTGTCTAGATTAAGTATAACCCAACTAGGACATTTAAAAAAGGAAAAGTAGTATAAAGGTGCAGCAGTGAGCACAGAATTAAGCAATACTAGCCTACCTCCTAAAGACAGCATTTTACCCTTCCAGTTAGAGAGTTTACTGCTAACTTTTTCTATTAACTTATTCCAATCTGATCTGCTAGGTTTTCTCCAGTGAAGGGGCAAACCTAAGTACTTAATAGGTAGAATTGCTAGTTTGCAACCAATTAGAAAAGAAGCCCAGTTTTTTTCCTCTTGATTTAAATTTAGAGGAATAATCTCAGATTTTTCAAAGTTAATTTTAAGTCCTGAAAGCAAAGAAAATGCTTTGAGGACAGTAGCAAGTTTTTCTAACCCTAATTTGTCATACTTGAGGAACAGCAAGGTGTCATCTGCATATTGCAGATGCATTACCTTGCTGCCATCAGCTAGAGTGGGGCCCAGACCTTCAAAATGGCTTCCTTCCCTTCCTTTGTCCAGAAGTTTAGTAAGCCCTTCTGTGGCCAGAATGAACAGATAAGGTGAAAGAGGATCACCTTGTCTAAGTCCTTTTTTGCATTGGAAATAGTTTCCAGTTTTACCATTAATTTTGACTGCTACCCTACCCCCTATTAGCACTTGTTTAATCCAATTGATCCAAGTTAGATTAAAACATCTTTGGCTTAAAGTCTCAAACAGGTAATCCCAATTAAGATTATCAAATGCTTTCTCAAAATCAAGCTTTAGCAAGATGCCCTTCTCCTTTGTGTTATGCACACAATGTAGAATTTCATGAGCTGCTGCCACCCCATCTAAAATGTACTTGCCTTTAAGGTAAGCACATTGATTTGGGCTGATAAGCTTTGAAATGACAGAGTTTAATCTACTAGTCAAAACTTTGGTAAAAATTTTATAAATGCAATTGAGCATTCCTAGTGGTCTATAATCCCCAATTTTAGCTGCCTCTTTGTTCTTAGGAATGAGGCAAAGAGTGGCTCTGTTGAGGGAAGCAATGTTGAAATTTCCATGATAAAAATCATTGAAAATTTGCAACAAATCAAACTTGATGAGCTCCCAGAAAGCCTGATAAAACTGGATAGAGAAGCCATCAGGCCCTGGAGCTTTATCAGGGTTCATAGTGAAAATAGCAGTTCTTATCTCCTCTAAAGTAAAAGGCAAAGTTAAAATATTGCTATCTAATCTGCTAATTTTATCACTCTCATTCCAGATACTATCCTTTAAGTTACCTAGAGTGAAAACTTCAACCCCAAACAGCTTTTTGTAAAATAAAAGTGTATGTTGTTGAATAGCAAAAGTATCTCTAATTTCTTTGCCATCAATTAGAAGATGAGAGATGATATTTTTCTTTCTATTTAGAGAAGCTATCCTATGAAAAAATTTGGTGTTATTGTCCCCCTCTTTTAACCAATTAACTCTTGATCTTTGTCTCCAGAAGATTTCTTCATTATTGTAAATCTCATATAGCTCTTTCCTGGAGCTGATAAGATTACCTAACTCAATATCTTCTAGAAACCTGTTTTCTAAAGTATCTTCTAAAGATTTGATCTCAGTCAACAACAATTTTTTCTTGTCCTTGACTTCCTTACCTAAATTCTTACTCTAACCCCTTAATTTGGCTCTTACCAGAGCCAGTTTATCTTTCCAGCCACTGGCCTTATCAAAACCTAAATCTAATTAATTCCACCAATTAACCATTCTAGTATTTAGATCTGCTTCCTTCAACCACACTTTTTCAAATCTAAAAGTGTAAGGGAAAGTTTGATTAGGAATAGCAGAGTCTAAAATTATGGGATTGTGATCAGAAAAGGCTTTTGCTAAACTGTAAGAGATAGCATGTGGAAAAATGTCAATCCAGCTTTGATTGACAAAAGTTCTATATAAGCAGGCAAACTGTCTACAGCTGCCTCCTCTTGCCCAAGTGAATTTTCTATCAGGGCATCTCATGTCCAGTAAATTGAATTCATCAATCCACTTGTTGAAAATATTAGCATTTCTAACATCATGGCTGACTCCTATTTTCTCTGATCTTTTCCTAATGACATTAAAGTTCCCTCCTATGGCCCAAGGTCCATCAATGTCTTTGCTTATGTCATTAAGCTCCTTCCAATATTCTCTTTTACTGCTGTTTGAAGGTCCATAAACAGTGGTAAAGTATAATATTGTGTTAGTAGCTTTATGCACAGTTTTAACAGTGATAGTGTATTGAAGCACATTCCAGCTCTCTATTCTATAAGTGTTAATGTTGACTCCTAAAAAAATACCTCCAGCTGTCCCATTGGAGTTTACAAACTTCCATTTATGATTGCTGGAAATACTATTTAAAAGAGGTTTTCTGATTACAGATCTCTTAGTCTCTTGAATGCCAATTATATCTAAATGTTCATCTTTAATAATGTCTCTAAGATAACCTAATTTATTGGCTCCTCTCAACCCTCTACAGTTCCAGTTAAGGAACTTGATGAAGGGAGAGTTGCTCAAATTACTACTATTGGCACTCTGTCTGACTGAGCTAACAGGAGTAAGATTACTCTGAGTATTAGCTGCTAAGTTACTTACTTTAGTGAGTTGTAGCATATACTGCTCTTTGCCTATATTACTATTAATAGCAACTCCTATATTATCTAGCAGTTCAAGAGTGTTATCAGAATTGAAATTGCTGTAAGGCAATGCTAAAATTGTACGTGAGTTGTCTTGATTGGCAGTGACATGTGGTTGTTCCTGAGTTGCTATCTTTTCCTTATCTGCTGCCTTCTCCTTGTCAGAAACAGGTCCCATATCAGCATTGTCTTGTTGTTCATCATCTCCAAGCCCATCATAGTCAGAATCTCCCAGACTACTTATACTGTCAGATGACCCAATGATTTCCTCTTGTGAGCTGATGACCATTGCATTCTCCTGATCAACTCCTTGCTTCAATAGACTTTCTTGGAGTAGCTTGATTTGCTTCTGAAGAGCTAAATTCTGAGCTTCTATGATCTTCATCTTGAAACTCATACTGTTAGTTTCTTCATGTCTCATGGTTGCTTTATCTCTGCGCTCCAAATGACTATCTGTGTCCACATTGTCCTGGAAAATCAAATCTGTTTCTTTGTTGATTCAGATCTTACTTATTAAAATATATTGGATTATATATAGTAATTACGCATATAATGTGCAAATATTGCATATTCTGAGTATCATTTGAGTATTTTAAGTGATTATGTATTCATTCTAAGACGTTTGATCATGACAATCTATATATAAGCTCTCTATATTGTTTAAAATATAATTCAGATCTTACTTAGTAAAAATATTAGATTTTACATAATAATTACGCATATAATGCGAAAATAATGCTTATTCTGAGATCCATTTGAGCATTTCAACCGATTATGCATTTATTCTAAGTCATTTGATCACAATAATCTACATTTAAACTCTCTATGCGGTCTAGAATATGATTAAGATCTTACTTATTAAAAAGTATTAGATTATACCTAGTAATTACGCATATAATGTGCAATTAACGCATATTCTGAGCATCACTTTAGCATTGCAAGTGATTTTGCATTCAGTCTAAGTTATTTCATCGCAATAATCTATATTTAACCTCTATACGGTCTAGATTGCGATTCAGATCATATTTATTAATAAATATTGGATTATGCATAGTAATTACACATATAATGTGCAAATAATGCATATATTCTAGAGTATGTATAATCATATTCTCGACCATTGATTTGTGTGAATATAATCTGTGATCTAAATGTTGATTTCATATAGAAGATTAAAATCTTTGACATAAAAAGAGTCAGCTTGTATTTAAACAATTTATTTTTCGAAGCTTTCGAAAAAGAAAAAACAATTTATTTTTCGAAAAAATATTTACATGTATTGCTAAAAGATTGAACCACGTATTTTTATTGTTTTAACATTATCTTATTTGTTTATTTGCCCACATACTAGTTATGTCTAACTTTGTAACAAATATTTTATTTGGGGCGGGGGGGGGGGGGGAATCATATTGTCATGCCCAGTGACTAGTCCGAAGGATAAATACTCGGCGATTATTCCCCTCCAATTTGAAGAAATAATAAATATTTATCTAATTATATCCGCTACGAGATTTGATTTGAAAAAAAAAATTGCCTAATATTTAGTTTCTTCCTTTTTTTATATAGGAATAGAGTCGGATATTTTACTATTAATTCACTGATAGAACTTATATCTGTAGCACCTCGAAGACGCCGAAAGAAAGAAATAAACTATACGACTTAAATGCTTTCGTCAATGAACTAGTTCGGTCTTTTTTTTTTTCTCAAAATATTGCTAAGAAATATTTTAAAAATATATATAAAAGACCATAATTTTGTAAAAAAAAATTGAATTATATCGTACTACCTTTAATTTGGACAAATCCAAGTCGTTTTAAACAATCATATCATCAACTTTAAGACCGTCTTTCGACAATTATTGATACAAAAACCTTAAAAGTATTTTATAATCAGTCAAACCCATTTTCATAGAGCAATCAAATATCATGTTTCCTTCTATTTTAAAAATAACTCAGACCCGACTTGGCTTTATGAAAAGTAATAAGAATATAAAATTACGAACGGTTTACTTCTTCAACGACACATTAAAAAAGGGGAATCAAATACTAAATTCTCCTCATTTTCTTAGGATTTTGTACGCGACTAGAAATAAATACACAATACTACTTCGACTAAAATATAAAAAAAAGGTTGAAAATACTTTCATTAATCGATGCCAAATTTCTTCCTCTACAATAATAATTCGATTTTGACTGTCGTTTCTTCAGTTTAAAGTTTTATTAGTGCATTGTTTTTTCTCACAATTTCATTTTAGTCAATTTAATTATTTGGTGGTAATCGAAACCTACGCATCTTGCAAGTTTTATGTCATTTTAACAAGGCAGTATCTATAAAAATTTTCATAAAGACATAATTTCAAGGACGGACCCAAAAAAATAATTTCTCATTGTTTTTCTTTATTTAATGCGATACACATTTGGATGAAAAAACTAATATAGTTTTATTCACACATATTTGTCAAATCACCAGCGTTCTATTTACTTATGTATAAATTCAAAATTTACACAATAAAAAAATGTAGTAGTTCACTTGTGCTCAAATAATTTTTGAAAATCGTCAACTTAGTAAAAATTGAAATTTATACAAAATTTACACTAAACAAAGGCATGCGTGAGCAGCGAGCGTCTGTAATTCGCACTAAATTTGGTCCGTCTAATGTGAACGATACGTGAATCTAAATGTATATTCACAAATCACCCATCTGGCCATTTCAAACGTCAGTATCTGTTCGCATATCAAAATTCGTGCGGAATAGAGATACACGGTGGCGATAATAATAAAAAGAACTCTATAAAGAAAATACGAATAAAGATGTCAAAAAGTCCGATTTATGGTTCCTAAGTCAGAAGAGAGAGACTTTATTATATATATATAGAGAAAACCTATGGTGCATTGCAATGCACGGAAGGTTCGGTGCATACTGATCCAAATTCTTCGATCTGCTTTGAAATGACCTATCCAAACCGTCCAATATGATCTCCCTAATGAAATCTCCTTGCTGTCCAAATTTTACATATTTTCGAAATTTTTAAGTTTTTTTTTGGATTTTTAAAAGCTGGTATTTTGAACGGTTCAGAAAAAATCATGAAAAAGCTGGTATTTTATATATATATTTTTGAAATAAGACTTTGTTAAATATATTTATATTTTATTTACCGGTTCTACGAGTAGGCACCGCATATTTTATCAATCTCTAATTAATTATTCCTATTTCTCATATCAATAGGTAAAATCATGAAAAACTGAGATCCTTCGATTAATCAATTAATGAATTGTGAAATGCTCAATTACAAAAATATTTTATTATAATATTTTTATTTTGACTCATATATATGTTAAAAAAATTGTAAGTTCGAAATATATTTCAAAATATTCGTTTTGCGTTCAGTATTTGTGTATTCTACCACGTATGTATGTACGGTATCACTGTTGCATTGTTAATGAAAATGACATATCAAAACATCAAATTCTATTAAATTTTAATTTTTAAGAGAGATTAAAAAATGAATTGCCTTTCTTTTTTTCTTGGAAGGTTTACTTAATTACCGGATGAAATTTTTCTACAAGATACCAATGGATTCAAAAATGGTAAAAAAGCCCCAGGAAAGGAAAACCGCAGATCTTTCCTCACTCGGTAGTCGGTAAAAATGTAAAACCAAGGACGTGCTGCTGTATATCTTCCTGCACCAAAACCGGCCACTGCGAGGCACTGAATCGGCGGATCGGGTCCTCTCCATTTAATAAAAAGATGTAACCACATCTGAACCGTACAATTAAAATCAAAGGGTCCAAATCAAACTTGATTTCAGGACAAATCCGTCGCGTAGGACAGATAGATGGGGACGATCCGAATTCTCTGTTATTCTCCACAATAAGTCAATAATACCGTACATTTTCGAAAGAATAATTTTTTTAAAAAAAGAAAGATTAATTTTTTGCACATCATTGCTGGACGTGTAGTAGAAAGACCATCTATCAAGCGGGTCCCATATGCAGATTAAAGCATAGAAAAGTTCCTCATGTCATGCCACAACAGCCAACATTTCTCTCGTTAATAACGATTGATTGATAACTTGAGCTGGAAAACTGATCAAAACCGTGCAAACTGTAAACACTTGTCTTCTCTTTGAACTCCGGTTCATCAAATCTGTGCGCACCAGCTGTCCCTGTCACTTAGTCTTTCAACTTCCTTTGATCCTCTGTTTCCTTCTTGTGTTTCTATCCTTGTTGCTTATATACACTAAACTCACATTTCTCCTACGCAGTTGTTCTTCAACACATGGTGGGTGCCTCAGAGGATCTAAATCCTCTACGAGATTAAAAGCATGGTATTCACTGTACAAATATGGACCGGGTGTAGTTATAGTTTTTAAATTCTATCGATTTCTTGTAGAAACGGAATACAATATTTGATTTTATTTTTCTGTGGGCGACCACCGTAAGTGCAAATATGGACAGTTTGCATTTTCTCAAATTGACTTTGTTTCTTTCTTCTCTCACCTTACCATACACAACAACGACCTTATAAGTCCTTCTCACACGATTCGCCACAGAAGCAAAAGGAAATAAATAGAGGAGAAAATTAGAGTTTTACAGAGGCCAAAATCTTCTTCTCTTTGTCTCTCTAAAACCTTTCAATCTCAACTCATTGTTTCTCTTCTAATCCTCTTTCGCCATGGGATCCGACGCTACTGCTTCTGTCACTGTCGAATCCATCAACCCCAAGGTTTCAGCTCCTTTCTCTTTTCTTTTGCTCTTTGTACATATACCCCTCTAAAAGTTTGTATTAACTAAAACTCCCGCCTAAGATTTTAATCTTTGCATGTTCTAAACACTGCTTGTGCTTTTGTTGAACTAATTTCTCTGTTGCATAGTTAAGATTTGACATAATACGGTTCATGTAAATGAAGAAGTTTTCTATTTGTTATTTTCTGATTTGTGTAGATAATTTGTTTCTGTATCTGAAGTTTTATTTATTTTATCACTTGTGTTGATATCCAGGTTCTGAAATGCGAATATGCTGTGCGTGGAGAGATTGTTACTCACGCTCAGGTAATGTATCATTCTGTTAATTTCTTGATGCCAAGTTGTAATTATTGCTAGATTTTATCTAAAATTTGAGTTTCCTTTTACAGCGCTTGCAACAACAGCTACAAACAAACCCAGGCTCACTCCCTTTCGATGAGGTATGCAGTTCACATCATTCTTTTCTATTACTTTTTTTTTTTGTTTTAAAATCCTTTTCATGGGTCTAATTTTTAATTTGTATTCCATTTTTATAAATTTCTGCTGACACACTTTGAAATTGTTGTTTTAGATAATTTATTGCAACATTGGAAATCCTCAATCACTTGGTCAACAGCCCATCACATTCTTCCGTGAGGTAAGTGTTTTATTTTACTTTTCTATACTATGTGCAGATCCACTTTTTTAAAAAATTATAAGCACAGAGACTGTTATATTTCACAATGCTTAATTATTTATACTTAACTGCATTTGTATGTAATTTCCAGGTGCTTGCACTATCTGACCATCCTGCTCTTTTGGAAAAGCCCGAGACTAGTGTTTTGTTTAGGTAATTTTGTTAAAAGGAGACTATTGCTTAAGTTATATAGAGGTTTGAATAACTAGGTTTCCTCTTTATAATTAAGACAGCTGTGATATAATCTAGTACCTCTCTTTTGACTAATTTGGTGGAGTCCAGTTTGAGAGAAAGCATCTGATCATCTAATTTATTTTTTTAAATTTAGGTTTACAAATTTCTATTTTTTTTGTAATTTGTTAATATTATAATTTCTGAACTTGTACTGGTAATCACTTTGTTCCCTTTTTTATTTTGTTTGGCAGCTCGGATTCTATAGCAAGAGCAAAACAAATCTTGAGCTCCATCCCTGGCAAGGCTACAGGTGCCTACAGTCATAGCCAGGTAAACTAAAAAGCATTTCAAACAAAATCAAATACTAATACTAGTTATTCTCTGTAGATTTATATTTATGCATTTTTATTTTCAAATTCAATCTCAGGGTATCAAGGGACTCCGGGATGCAATTGCTGAAGGAATTGCAGCCCGTGATGGGTTCCCAGCCAATGCTGATGATATTTTTCTCACTGACGGTGCCAGCCCAGGGGTAAGGTTATTCTACTTTTGTTCTTTTCTTAGGTATTCTCAATTATTTTACTATTTCTTAATATAATTTTTTCCTCAGGTGCACAACATGATGCAACTCTTGCTGAGGTCAGAGTCCGATGGAATTCTCTGCCCCATCCCTCAGTACCCTCTCTACTCGGCCTCCATTGCTCTCCATGGTGGAACTCTCGTATGTTACTCTACAATTAAATGTCACTTGATGGGGTTGAATATTTAATTTTTCACATTTGAAAGAGTGGATATGGTATTGCACACCCTATGGAGGCCCCCCCTTAGGATCCAGATTCTGAAAAATTAACTTCAAATAAAGATGTCTTAGTTTTAATTTAGAAGAAACAGAAATCTAGCTGATGTGTTTAGTGAGTACCAAAATAGCAAGAATTCTGGAAACATGAGTTTGCTATTTTTCGTTTGTGTATTGAAGTGTTGTGCTTGGAATTGTTGTATTAGGTGCCATACTACCTTGATGAAGCCACTGGATGGGGACTGGAGATCTCTGAGGTGAAGAAGCAACTGGAGGATGCCAGATCAAAGGGTATTACTGTCAGAGCTCTTGTCGTGATTAACCCTGGAAATCCCACTGGCCAGGTGAGAAGTTGTTCTCTTTCTCCATTTCTTTCTTTTTGTCCCTATAATTCAAAATTCATTTCCTGACTATTTGACTTTTTCAGGTTCTTGCGGAGGAGAACCAGCGCCAAATTGTGGAATTCTGCAAGAACGAAGGCCTTGTTCTTCTCGCTGATGAGGTAATTTTGGCATTACTGAAGGCTTGGTCTATCATTTTAAGTTTTTAACCATAATATTTGCAAGGACAAAACATCATTTTATGTTAATTTTCCCCAGGTTTACCAAGAGAATATATACGTAGATGACAAGAAATTCAACTCCTTCAAGAAGATTGCTAGGTCCATGGGTTATGGTGAGGAGGACCTCCCCTTGGTCTCATATCAATCTATCTCCAAGGGTATGTGTACTATGAAACAATAAGAATAATCATAATAAAATAATTAAAAGCAGTTTCCTCTAACATTAATCCCTTTTCATCTGTTTTTACGTGCATCAGGGTATTATGGTGAGTGTGGCAAGAGAGGAGGTTACATGGAGGTGACTGGCTTCAGCAGCAGTGTAAGAGAGCAGATTTACAAGGTTGCATCAGTAAATCTCTGCTCGAACATCTCTGGCCAGATTCTTGCTAGCCTTGTCATGAACCCACCCAAGGTAACTTTACCAAAATTTATTTGCTTAGTTAAAGGAAAAAAGGGCATTTCTGTTTTACTTAAAGATATAGCCTAATTCCAAACTCTTACAGCCAGGAGATGCATCATATGAGTCATATGTGGCAGAGAGAGATGGCATTCTCAAGTCTCTAGCCCGTCGTGCAAAGGTAAGATTGGTCTAAGGATATTCCTTCCTATATCTTTTTTTGTTTGACCAAGAAAATGTTGGGGGAAGAAAACAGGTAGCCATGTACATGCTTGTTAATTAATGGCCATGCCTACAAACTTTAGGTAAAGGGAATTATGCTCCTGCTTTTTCAGTGGCTAAAACTTACCATCTTAGTTACAATCCTGTACCAGTCTGCTTGGCAAATGCATCTGGCACATGACCTCATCGTTCTAGTATCTAAGCAAAACCTACCTTGTAGAATCAACTAATTATAGGGTAGCAGCATGTGTATTAACCCAGACCCAATAGAAGCATGATCCAAACATGGAAAAGCAAAATTAATAAAATTAATAAAATGGATTTTACTTTTAGGCACTCGAAGATGCATTGAACAGCTTGGAAGGCGTGACATGCAACAAGGCTGAGGGTGCCATGTATCTCTTCCCGCAAGTTCGCCTCCCACAAAAGGCAATTGAAGCTGCCAAAGCAGCTAAAAAGGCACCTGATGCTTTCTATGCACTCAGTCTCCTCGAGTCTACTGGAGTCGTCGTTGTGCCTGGATCCGGCTTTGGTCAGGTCTGTAATAATGTGTCCCCACCTCTATTTTTATGCAAATGTATGGCAGATTTTTATGGAAAAGTTTTATTGGCTATCCGTAATCCTCAAAATAGAATATCTACCCACTGAAAATAATTTGAAATGTTGTTTGTAGCTTGTATCTCCACCACCATGCAATTTCTTTAAACTTTCCCCAATTTATCCCTGTTCCCTTATCTATGTGCCAAATTGCTCACAATAGGGTCCTATGGTAATTGCATTTAATTTTGGGATTTTTGTGGATACAGGTACCTGGAACATATCATTTTAGGTGCACTATCCTGCCACAAGAGGATAAGATCCCAGCCATCATCTCCCGTCTTACGGCTTTCCATGAGGCATTCCTGAATCAATATCGGGATTGAATGGTTTGTACTGAAAGATCCTGTTAATTAGAGAAATCAAAATGCATAAGAATAAGTATACCATCCACCGTTTTATTTGTCTTTTTCTTTTTTCCCGCTTGATTTTGGATGGTTTGAAGCATATTTGTCCTTCTCTGTTTCAATATAGAGAAAGCAAACCTTGTGCGGTGTGTTAACTTTCTCCAGAAATGAAATTTGATGATGAGAGTTTTGAGATATTTCTGTTGGGGCTATCCTAGACACTGATCGAAAACTCACTTTCTCGCCTTGAAACGCTTATTTACTTGTTTAGAACCTGGACATTGATCTCGACCTAGCCGCCCGCCTACTTTATATTCTCCCGCTTGCGGGGTCTTAGGCCACGACATTTAAGACTAGGATGGAATTTTAAACTTCAACGCCTTTACGCGCGCGCACACACCCACATCTACACGCACACACATGAAGAAGAACAGCCGAAACAAAATAAGGAAGCCCACTTTTGTAGGATTGCGTTACCTGGGCTTGAGTAATTCAGGATTTATTTTTTCATGGATAATCCAACACTTCTATTGACATGATTGATCGTGTTATACCAATTCCCAGCTTATTTTATAAAGAGGAGTAATTATATTCGCCACTTATACTCGATTAATAAATGGGAACTATATTCATCACATACAGTTAAGAAACCAAGTCTATTTCGTACAAGTAGGCTTGGTTGGAATCTACATAAAAATAAATTGAGACATATGATGCTGATGAAATTTGCCATAATCTAGTGGGATATGACGAAAAGGTATGAAGTAAGGCTGTGAGATGCGACAAAGAATGCACTAGGTCAATATTCTATGTTATTGTCAATCAGATAAGGTAAACCTACCCAACCAACGTTTGCACTTTAGCATTAACTTAAATGCATGTATTAATTTAATGAAGTTATCAGTCCATGAAATTGGTCTAAGGAATAGTTTCGAAATATATTTTTTTTTTTGGTAAAAGATGGGAGTATAGGAATTAGTTCTTCAAATGCAATTAAAATTTATATTTCATAAAAAAAAAAACTAACATTGCCTGCTTAATCGTTTCCTCTTTGGTTAAATTTAGAGGGAAAAAAAAATCTCTACTCTCACATTACTGCGGAGCATTCCTGCTCTTTTTAGGGAAAAATTGGAAGTATTTAATTGTTTCTCTATGAACCATGCCTATCTAAAAATTTAGGACTTGATAGTTTCTGGCACATCAACACATTGGGCCCACCAGAACTTCACAAATGGGAATTGGAAAATTGCCCATCTAAACTTTAAAATTATGTGCCTTCGCACTTGAGATCCTTTCAGATTTTATCATCTTTAAAATGATGAAGTTTAATCTCACTGAGACATTTGCAATAATCTTTTGTATGTTGGGATAGGCGAGGAATTATTACTAATTTGAGATTAAATTGTTTTTCAATACACATTTGAGATTAAATTCTTGTTATTCCAACTCGTCATCCAGCATCCTATATTTTTATTTTTTATTTTTTAAGCAAAGCTTGTCATTTGCTCTAAATCTCAGTTAGTAAATAAATAGCAACGATTTTGTTATAAACTTGGTGAAGCCTTTTTCTCTTCTCATTTGTTTTCCCAAACATAGTTCCTTTAGACGACTATCATTTACCCTACATTTGGATAACTATTGAGAATAACGTTTAAATCTTAATTAGAGAGTGATTATTCAGGCGGGATTAATCAAAACCAATCAACTAACAGGGAAAGTCTGAAGTTTTTGATTGACAAATATGATTAATTGAAGTATCTACGGTCAAAAACCAATTGAAATTAGTGAAATCTCAGGTGCTCAAAGACAATTATCCAAAGAGTTTTGTTTAGTCAGTTAACTTGATTCCTAGAATCAGACCAAAACAAAATGTCACTATAACCCATAAATAAACAAATACAGAAGAGTTATGTTTGTCCACTACAACGATCTCAACCAATAGGAATACGTCTCGCGCCATATTTTAATCTTTATTTTAAACACAATCTCTAAGTATATTCAAACCCCCCTGCCCGACCAATAATTGCATAATTTTCTCTTTTCTCTCCTTATCCTTTTGGTTAGAATTCATGGCTTTGAGATGTACCTCCCCTTATTTCACCATTTCTAGAAAAACACCTGAATCTATAACCAAAGCAGTCATGCTTCCAACTCGTTGCCACGCACAACCAATGAAAAGGATCAAAACTTTTAAAAACTTCTCTTCCACTGATAATAAGGTACGTCTCAGATATATCATATTTATAGTATCAAAAGATTACATTTTTACTGTATTTATACCTCTCCAAATCATGTTTTTTTTTTTTTTTTTTTTTTTGTCTTGATAAGCTCCCAAATTTACAACTTTGACCAAAACTTTCCAAAAAACAGGGAGCCTTTTTTTTTCTTGCATACCCTCTCTCAAAAAGGTAAATAAATACAAGGAGAATTGCCCTTCGTCTTTTTATGGTGCATTTCAATGATCTAAATGAGTGGCAAATCACAGATCTATGAAGATAAAGTGATTGGAATAATTGGTTATAGAGACAAAAATGGGGAAGCGATATATGAAGGGTTTGATGAAGGTCCACGGCTACCTCATGAAGAGTTAGAACTAATCAAGAATGAAAGGTAAACTAAAACTTGATTCATATTAATATATAATCAGTATACTCCCTCTTATAATAGTTTTCATGCTTATTTCTTAACTACTACTTAATTATATTTATTCAGAGAAATGCGTACTCGTGCACAACTACAGAAGCTACTGTTTGACACTATTCAAGCTGATCCTCACTGTGGGAAGGATGCTGTTTTTACCAGCACAAAATCAGAAGATGAAATTACAAATAAGTAGCATAGATTTTCACAAAACCACTTTAACTTCATTGTAAAGTTTCGTCTTTGCCACTGAATTTCTGAGCTTCAGATCTAATTTTAGTTTGAGCCTACTAATTCAACTACTTTGTGCAAAATGAATGCTGATGCGCTGTCAACTGGGGACAAAAATCATGTGAGACACATAAGATGAGGTCTAGCGTGAAAAATATTAATGTAGTTGTATCCTGGTGGACCGATGCAAAACATGCAAGGCAACAAAAGAATAGTAAGAGCAGGTAAAAGCATCAAATGGCTGAGACTTGCGGATTTGCAGATGTAGTTTACTAACACCTGTAACCATCTTATGTGATTTGACACTGCTCGATTTGTCTCGCAGATTTTATAATTCATGAATAAGATTCCAGAACTTTGTGGGCATAATCATTATGTGATATAGTGCATATTAGGGTAAACAATCCATGATGGAAATCAGGCGACCGGCTTAAACTAGAAGCTTATGCATCGGAGTTCATGGAAAAACCACCTGTTATTCTGAAAAATTCGAGTGAACGTGTGTACAATTTGAAAGTAACGTGTATCGTGTGTGATTGAAGGTGTAAGATTCATAATGTAAAATATTAATGAGTGCTTTTGTTTGTTGAGAGAAAAGAAGATTTGACGAGCAATTAGTCTTTGAAATTTTCATTATATGCTAGTTAGGGAATTTGGATCCGATACTTCTGTTCCTAAAAATATCCACTTCTCATGTTTCTTTCATAGAAATACTACCAGAAGAAACAGTTAGTATCTACGGTAAAATAAATGTTACCCATATTTTAAGGTCTTAAATCCAACTGTTAAAGCCATCTTAAATTTAACATTGATTTTATATTGCATAAATTCGAATATACTTTTTATTATTTCCAGTATTTCTAAAGAGATTATAGAATTGAGAGGTACAAGCATTACCGTCAAGAGCCGTTTTGATTTTCTTTTTATTTTCCCTAAAAAAAGAGAATTTTTCGGATGTTTGGCATAGCCGCATATTGGTTCATCCTATTTTTGTTTAATAGATAAAAGGACTGTAATTTAGTTTCTACATAATTTAGAAGAAAATTTCGAGACACAGACGAGTCAGGAGTTCATATCTGTTCAGGCCAAACCCATATTCTCTGACAAAATGAGAAAAAGAGTCTTTCCTGAGGCTGCAGAATGAACTTGACCCAGCTAAAGGGCATCCTATCTTTTTGTAGCCCTCAATTTAGTATTTTGGATTGCTATTCATTTGGGCCGTCTTCAGTTGAACAGAAACTCTTCTCTTTGGAAATTGGAATGAAAATGAGGCACCTGAAAAACTTAATATTTGCTCCTAATAACAACAACCATATACAACCATATTTCCTTATTCCGGTGTCAAACCAAACACCATAGGAATAAGGAATTTGGGCTAATTCCGGGTCTTATTCCTATACCAACAAAACTAAGGAATAAGAATAAAGAATAGGGACAAGCACGAATTCTGAAATTCCTTATTCTTATTCCCTATTCCAAAAGTATCCAAACACACCCTTAATGTAGTTCAGAATATTTCACTATTTCAGAATATTTCTTCCATGTAGTAATGTAGTTCTCCATTAGTTTTCAACATATATGATTAGACTTTCCCTTCATTAAAAAAGAAAGAAGAATATTATAGAATAATAGTTATTACGAGAGCTCTTTTCCATAACAATAATAGATTCTGTTGTCGCATGCAGTACTATAATTTCTCGTATTATAATATATATTGCTAAAACTTTTATATAAATGATTTTTTTTCTTACTGAATTCCTTTGTAAAATGGTTAATGTCAATGAGTGAAATTATTCTTTCGTAGAAGAGATTATATTTTTAAAAAGTATAGAACTACAAAACAAACTACTAACAATCAAATAATGTCCTTTTCATGTATAGAACTACAAAACAAACTATGTCCTTTTCATGTCACATCTCGTTTTTGGACTTGCTCAAAAAATAGGGCCATGAAAGTTGACCAATAAATAGGAAACACCACTCTCTTTGCTCTGTGGTATTAAATTCGATGTTTATATTCACTCAGAGAAATTACTTTACCGACTTCTTCATATAAAATAAAAAATTAAATTCTATACTTGTAACACCTATATAATTTAGGGTTGCATTTGGTCTTAGTATAGCAATAATACATTTTGAATGAATAAAGTGAGTGCAAAATTGAAAATCTCTTGTAAATACTTAATTCAATTATTAGGAGTCGTACTTGACTTCCATTTTTATCTAATAAAAGAAAAACCCCATAGAATTCCCACATGACATCTTGATATATTAAGTTGCTTTATTGCGATATTATATCACCAGATCGACTTAGACCATCGCAAGTTATAATGAATTTGTTGAATAAATAGCTTAAAATGATTCATCTAAGGTTCACGGTTATTTCTTATATAAAAGTGAATTGGAAATTTGAACAAAAATGTTGGTGTTGTTTAGGAAAGAATTAATTATCATCTAAGATTCAAATAATTATCATCTAGTGGGATATGACGAAAAGGTATGAAGTAAGGCTGTGAGATGCGACAAAGAATGCACTAGGTCAATATTCTATGTTATTGTCAATCAGATAAGGTAAACCTACCCAACCAACGTTTGCACTTTAGCATTAACTTAAATGCATGTATTAATTTAATGAAGTTATCAGTCCATGAAATTGGTCTAAGGAATAGTTTCGAAATATATTTTTTTTTTTGGTAAAAGATGGGAGTATAGGAATTAGTTCTTCAAATGCAATTAAAATTTATATTTCATAAAAAAAAAACTAACATTGCCTGCTTAATCGTTTCCTCTTTGGTTAAATTTAGAGGGAAAAAAAAATCTCTACTCTCACATTACTGCGGAGCATTCCTGCTCTTTTTAGGGAAAAATTGGAAGTATTTAATTGTTTCTCTATGAACCATGCCTATCTAAAAATTTAGGACTTGATAGTTTCTGGCACATCAACACATTGGGCCCACCAGAACTTCACAAATGGGAATTGGAAAATTGCCCATCTAAACTTTAAAATTATGTGCCTTCGCACTTGAGATCCTTTCAGATTTTATCATCTTTAAAATGATGAAGTTTAATCTCACTGAGACATTTGCAATAATCTTTTGTATGTTGGGATAGGCGAGGAATTATTACTAATTTGAGATTAAATTGTTTTTCAATACACATTTGAGATTAAATTCTTGTTATTCCAACTCGTCATCCAGCATCCTATATTTTTATTTTTTATTTTTTAAGCAAAGCTTGTCATTTGCTCTAAATCTCAGTTAGTAAATAAATAGCAACGATTTTGTTATAAACTTGGTGAAGCCTTTTTCTCTTCTCATTTGTTTTCCCAAACATAGTTCCTTTAGACGACTATCATTTACCCTACATTTGGATAACTATTGAGAATAACGTTTAAATCTTAATTAGAGAGTGATTATTCAGGCGGGATTAATCAAAACCAATCAACTAACAGGGAAAGTCTGAAGTTTTTGATTGACAAATATGATTAATTGAAGTATCTACGGTCAAAAACCAATTGAAATTAGTGAAATCTCAGGTGCTCAAAGACAATTATCCAAAGAGTTTTGTTTAGTCAGTTAACTTGATTCCTAGAATCAGACCAAAACAAAATGTCACTATAACCCATAAATAAACAAATACAGAAGAGTTATGTTTGTCCACTACAACGATCTCAACCAATAGGAATACGTCTCGCGCCATATTTTAATCTTTATTTTAAACACAATCTCTAAGTATATTCAAACCCCCCTGCCCGACCAATAATTGCATAATTTTCTCTTTTCTCTCCTTATCCTTTTGGTTAGAATTCATGGCTTTGAGATGTACCTCCCCTTATTTCACCATTTCTAGAAAAACACCTGAATCTATAACCAAAGCAGTCATGCTTCCAACTCGTTGCCACGCACAACCAATGAAAAGGATCAAAACTTTTAAAAACTTCTCTTCCACTGATAATAAGGTACGTCTCAGATATATCATATTTATAGTATCAAAAGATTACATTTTTACTGTATTTATACCTCTCCAAATCATGTTTTTTTTTTTTTTTTTTTTTTGTCTTGATAAGCTCCCAAATTTACAACTTTGACCAAAACTTTCCAAAAAACAGGGAGCCTTTTTTTTTCTTGCATACCCTCTCTCAAAAAGGTAAATAAATACAAGGAGAATTGCCCTTCGTCTTTTTATGGTGCATTTCAATGATCTAAATGAGTGGCAAATCACAGATCTATGAAGATAAAGTGATTGGAATAATTGGTTATAGAGACAAAAATGGGGAAGCGATATATGAAGGGTTTGATGAAGGTCCACGGCTACCTCATGAAGAGTTAGAACTAATCAAGAATGAAAGGTAAACTAAAACTTGATTCATATTAATATATAATCAGTATACTCCCTCTTATAATAGTTTTCATGCTTATTTCTTAACTACTACTTAATTATATTTATTCAGAGAAATGCGTACTCGTGCACAACTACAGAAGCTACTGTTTGACACTATTCAAGCTGATCCTCACTGTGGGAAGGATGCTGTTTTTACCAGCACAAAATCAGAAGATGAAATTACAAATAAGTAGCATAGATTTTCACAAAACCACTTTAACTTCATTGTAAAGTTTCGTCTTTGCCACTGAATTTCTGAGCTTCAGATCTAATTTTAGTTTGAGCCTACTAATTCAACTACTTTGTGCAAAATGAATGCTGATGCGCTGTCAACTGGGGACAAAAATCATGTGAGACACATAAGATGAGGTCTAGCGTGAAAAATATTAATGTAGTTGTATCCTGGTGGACCGATGCAAAACATGCAAGGCAACAAAAGAATAGTAAGAGCAGGTAAAAGCATCAAATGGCTGAGACTTGCGGATTTGCAGATGTAGTTTACTAACACCTGTAACCATCTTATGTGATTTGACACTGCTCGATTTGTCTCGCAGATTTTATAATTCATGAATAAGATTCCAGAACTTTGTGGGCATAATCATTATGTGATATAGTGCATATTAGGGTAAACAATCCATGATGGAAATCAGGCGACCGGCTTAAACTAGAAGCTTATGCATCGGAGTTCATGGAAAAACCACCTGTTATTCTGAAAAATTCGAGTGAACGTGTGTACAATTTGAAAGTAACGTGTATCGTGTGTGATTGAAGGTGTAAGATTCATAATGTAAAATATTAATGAGTGCTTTTGTTTGTTGAGAGAAAAGAAGATTTGACGAGCAATTAGTCTTTGAAATTTTCATTATATGCTAGTTAGGGAATTTGGATCCGATACTTCTGTTCCTAAAAATATCCACTTCTCATGTTTCTTTCATAGAAATACTACCAGAAGAAACAGTTAGTATCTACGGTAAAATAAATGTTACCCATATTTTAAGGTCTTAAATCCAACTGTTAAAGCCATCTTAAATTTAACATTGATTTTATATTGCATAAATTCGAATATACTTTTTATTATTTCCAGTATTTCTAAAGAGATTATAGAATTGAGAGGTACAAGCATTACCGTCAAGAGCCGTTTTGATTTTCTTTTTATTTTCCCTAAAAAAAGAGAATTTTTCGGATGTTTGGCATAGCCGCATATTGGTTCATCCTATTTTTGTTTAATAGATAAAAGGACTGTAATTTAGTTTCTACATAATTTAGAAGAAAATTTCGAGACACAGACGAGTCAGGAGTTCATATCTGTTCAGGCCAAACCCATATTCTCTGACAAAATGAGAAAAAGAGTCTTTCCTGAGGCTGCAGAATGAACTTGACCCAGCTAAAGGGCATCCTATCTTTTTGTAGCCCTCAATTTAGTATTTTGGATTGCTATTCATTTGGGCCGTCTTCAGTTGAACAGAAACTCTTCTCTTTGGAAATTGGAATGAAAATGAGGCACCTGAAAAACTTAATATTTGCTCCTAATAACAACAACCATATACAACCATATTTCCTTATTCCGGTGTCAAACCAAACACCATAGGAATAAGGAATTTGGGCTAATTCCGGGTCTTATTCCTATACCAACAAAACTAAGGAATAAGAATAAAGAATAGGGACAAGCACGAATTCTGAAATTCCTTATTCTTATTCCCTATTCCAAAAGTATCCAAACACACCCTTAATGTAGTTCAGAATATTTCACTATTTCAGAATATTTCTTCCATGTAGTAATGTAGTTCTCCATTAGTTTTCAACATATATGATTAGACTTTCCCTTCATTAAAAAAGAAAGAAGAATATTATAGAATAATAGTTATTACGAGAGCTCTTTTCCATAACAATAATAGATTCTGTTGTCGCATGCAGTACTATAATTTCTCGTATTATAATATATATTGCTAAAACTTTTATATAAATGATTTTTTTTCTTACTGAATTCCTTTGTAAAATGGTTAATGTCAATGAGTGAAATTATTCTTTCGTAGAAGAGATTATATTTTTAAAAAGTATAGAACTACAAAACAAACTACTAACAATCAAATAATGTCCTTTTCATGTATAGAACTACAAAACAAACTATGTCCTTTTCATGTCACATCTCGTTTTTGGACTTGCTCAAAAAATAGGGCCATGAAAGTTGACCAATAAATAGGAAACACCACTCTCTTTGCTCTGTGGTATTAAATTCGATGTTTATATTCACTCAGAGAAATTACTTTACCGACTTCTTCATATAAAATAAAAAATTAAATTCTATACTTGTAACACCTATATAATTTAGGGTTGCATTTGGTCTTAGTATAGCAATAATACATTTTGAATGAATAAAGTGAGTGCAAAATTGAAAATCTCTTGTAAATACTTAATTCAATTATTAGGAGTCGTACTTGACTTCCATTTTTATCTAATAAAAGAAAAACCCCATAGAATTCCCACATGACATCTTGATATATTAAGTTGCTTTATTGCGATATTATATCACCAGATCGACTTAGACCATCGCAAGTTATAATGAATTTGTTGAATAAATAGCTTAAAATGATTCATCTAAGGTTCACGGTTATTTCTTATATAAAAGTGAATTGGAAATTTGAACAAAAATGTTGGTGTTGTTTAGGAAAGAATTAATTATCATCTAAGATTCAAATAATGTTTTAGAACAATTGATTGAAAATTTCGAACAAAAGCTGAGTTTTGGTTTACTCGTATACCAGCATCAATCTAAATGGCACACCCTGAAGTGTCAAAATGCATGATAGTTTTTATCAAAGGTTCAGGTTATATTCTCAAAAGAGAATAATTGTCTTACCAGTACAGTCAAAAACAAGGAAATAATTGTAGAATTCTTTCATGAAACGCATTCTTTCATTTCAGTAACACAATAATATATAACAAACGTGTATCATGTCCTGTTTAATCATTCGTTTAACCATAAAGTGAAAAGTACAACCACGCGTCGTCCACTTTTTCCCTTTTTATTATATTTTTTTCTGATTCTCCACAGAATTTTGTTGATTTTTTTATAACTGCAGTTCCAGGAATAAGAGAGAGTCCGGTTTGTCTGTTGCATATTTTCGGCACAGCCCATTGCATTACAGTGACATGTGGGGGCCCACATCTTTCATCACTCGAGAAACACAGAGTGATGATGGGGCCCATTAGGCAATCACTTGTAACACAGAAAGTGATAGAAAATAGAGAGGATTTGGATTCAATAAGACAGGGTCGCTGTCCTCGAAAAATAACAAAAGAGAAAAGCTGGATTCTTGCTACTTAGCTTGGCTTATAGTTTTAGCTATTTAAGCCGCGTATAAACTTATAAAGAGCTATTCACTTGACTAAAGCATTATATTTTCCCTAGCTTGATTTAGCTAGAGGCCTAGAGCCAACCTAAGCCGAGCCATAAAGTTAAGCCACATAAATAACAAATACCATGGTTACATGTGAAACAGATGTTGAATTTTTTTTCTTTCGTGAGCTCTTATTAAATAAATAACAACACAACCGACCAATCCCCCTCCTATGTTTCTTCCTCTTCTTTCTTCTTCCCTCTCTTGCCTCCATCTTTTGACATAATAACATGCTTTCAAGAGATAAAAGCATTTTTCACATAGCAGGAGATGATGAGGCCATCAGACCGGAAGACGAACGCTCGAAATCCATGTCGGAGTTAGAGAAGAAATCTGTGGGGCTACAACTTCTCATTGAAGTTCCTTTATGCGTTGGTTCGGTCGTGACGAAATCGACATTGGGCCATTTGAGAGAGAAGATTAACGAGGAGCCGACGTTTCTCAAGTTTTGTTTCCTTTGCCACAAGGAGTTGAAACTGCAAATGGATATTTTCATGTACAGGTAATTAGAAATTCTTCCTTCATTGAAAATTTTGCTTGTTTCTTCAATTTCCTATTGCTTTTCTGTTATTTGTTCTTAAGAATGCTACTCAGATTTTTAGTTTTCCCGTAACAAATCCATTTGTTCAAGTTCATATTGTTTTCCTTTATGTTTTAATTATCTATACTTGTAAAATTAAAAAGTTTAAAGTTTCTGGGTTCTTATGTTTACAGGGAACAAGGATTTTGTACGGTAGAATGCCGGGATCAAAAGATAATGATAGACAAGAGAAATGAGCTTGAGATATCTATGGTGGCTCACCATGATCATCTTCATCATCGTCGCATGAGAGAATCAAATGTTCGAGGATTAACGCGTCAAAAAGGGAGATTACTTGTAACATGAAGGGCTATTCTGATGAAGTCTGAAATTTTGAGTAGTTAATATTTTTTTTTTTTCCTTTGTTTATCTCTTTCTTGCACTTCTCTCTAACTTTTGAGGCGTTGGAGGTGTTGGCTGATTTTTATTTTTAAATATATAAATCTAGGAAAACCAGGGTATGTTTGTAGAGAGTTTCAATTTGCAAAAGGAAAAAACAAAGAAATTTGTTTTCTTTTTTTTTTTAATAAATATTGAACCAAGGGAGGCAGCATCTTTGAGTCGTTGCACGCCAATAAGAGTAATCTGTTGAGGAAATTATTTTGAGAAATGAGACCTAAGTAAAATGGACAAATTTTTTCTCAAAATACCTAGTCCATCTCTATATAGTATATATAGCAAATATATATCCTACGCAGAAACACTAAAGGAATTTTCATATATATATATATATATAAAAAAAAAGAAATTAGCTAGTCACGAACTGAAGCAATACTAATTTGGCCCCACAGTTTCTGCATCTTCAAAAGGTCTATAACTTGAGACCCTACCTTGTCTCTCTTCTCCTAACTTGTGACCACATATATTTTTCCCATTTTTATTGAAGTTTCAATGAGTGTTTCAAAATGTGATATTGTTGTTAGGTGGTTGGCACTGCATAGTGCTTAAGCAATTCAGGTGCATATAAGATTGGATATACGAAAATATATGGAAATATTTATTTTGAAAAATCACAAACTAAAAAAAAAACTTGTAACACACAAAATATGTTAAGCCTCTAAACATTTTAATCATGTCATATTATATATTTGTATATGTTTAAATTTCATTTCCTTTTTTTTTTTGTTTTGATCGAAAAGACTCATGTTATAATTATGCTGCTCTCTAGTTACATAAGGGTTATGCATTTGAGATGTCTAAAATGAAATTTAAGTTTTAGAGAAACACAATTCTTTTGTATTCCTATACATGAATCATCATGCAATTAATTAAGTTATAATGATAATATGATATATATCTTTAGCAATTTAGAAAACTATATATAATTATGCGTCCAGAAATGGCTGGATACAAACTTATCTATATAAATTTTTATGTTTTTTTATATTTTTTGGTCAATAGATATTTATTTTTCCAAAAAAAAAATCTGAAAAAACAATTCTGACTTAGAATTTTTAAGCTGACAATAGAAAAACACACTTATAGTATAAATATATTATGATAAACCGAGCCTAGCTATTGTTGAATTGATATGTCTGCTCTACACCTATAACTTTCTATCACATAACTATATGCATCTAATTAAAATACCGATCTAAATCCATGCTACTATACCTGACCAAATCATAAATGAGGTTAGGTATCTGAGAGGACATAAACTCCTGTTAGCAAATCACAAAAGAGACTAACACTGTAGAAAGTGAATCTACATTTCATAGATTCCGTGTGGCCATCCACGTGTCATTATCAATTAGTCGGACTGTCTAATCAAGCATCAAAATCAAACGACTTCAAACAATTATGGAGGTTCAAATTTATTCAACGACTTCAAACAATGTGGTCCGCATGGTGCGGTCCATGCGGCAATAGTAAAAAATAGAATGTACCAATTTATTCAACGAGTTTCTGCCGTACTGCACCGGTAAGAAAAGAAAAAGGTAAAAGTTGAAAGGGAGTATCATAACTACTGGTACAATCCTTTCTTCAAAAAAAAAAAAAATTACTGGTACAATCAGCAGTTCAGCACCTTCCAGTTTTCATACAGTAGTTTAATTCTTCAATTGATTTGACACTGTAAGGGATAATTACACATAAAACCTTAAGAATAATTTTAAAAAAATACTTTTTACAAAAGGATCTTTAAAAATCATAGGTACATTGTTTTTAGAGTCGCTAATTTTGAAATGTAAATAAAAAGTATGTGGCAACTTACGAGATCAAAATTGAGTGTGGGAAAATTATAGTCAATAATTTTATTTTTTATTGAGGAATACTTCAACTAGTATTTATTGATACTACTGATATACATTTCTTTTCCTAGTAATGTTCAAAAATCATCGGGCAGCCAACAGTATTTGACAAAAAAATAGCATGACTTCTGCAGGGCCGAATAATTTTTTTTCCTTTTAATTAACAAAGATGAAACTAGAGCCGTGTTCTCTGTCTGATAGAGTAATTGACTAGCTTATTGTATAATCACATAGTTTGTTTATTGAATATATTAAAAAGGCCAAATTTTATAAGTATGCATACAAAAATTCCAAAAATTTCTTCCAACAATAAAAGGATTACATGGAATGTCTTAAAAAGTCTACGATTGACAAAATCAAACTCAACCTGAAGTAGACCCGTCCGAATTTGGTTCTGATTAATTATGTAAAAAATCACTAATTCAAAGGCGAAAACAAAACTTAACCTAAAATTCTGAATCCAAACTGACATCAATCTGAGCTTGCTTAACCCCCAGCTACTTGATCGACCTCTAAACCACACACACATCAAACTTGTAACAACATATATTATAAGTTGTACCAGAGCCAATGCCACCGTTAAAACTGATACTTGTTTGCTAAATTTATATCTATAAAATAGGCTCCCCTTCTTAGGGAACTGTTGGATAAAAAATAAGGCTTTTTCAGTACATGTTGCGCCGGATTGAAATCTTATTCAAGAAACTTATTACAATATCTAAAGCTGAAAGGCTTGACATTGTTTTTATATTAAAAAAATAAAAATATAATTTAAAGTGAGCCTAGTCAAATCCTAATTACCCGATATCTAATTCAAACGACTTTGACTTGGGATCCAAGTTGACCTATTTAAATACCAGTTACCAGTTACCACCTCCCCATATATCTTATCTTATAAAACTTCATTTTCAATATGGGGATTGTACTAGACTACTAGTTCTATCCTTAATGTCTTATAATTTACATCCCGAGTACACCCTAATACTTGCAAGTTGCAACTGTACACCATTTATTTGACAATTTTAAGCATACTAAACCTCATTAGTCATTACATATATGTTGGACTTCCAATTAGGAAAAGACTTCAATTGCAAGCCCACACCATTTGTAACCTGACCAAACCAGGCCCAAAATACCAACAGCCCATGGCCCATGGGCCTCCACAAAATTAAAAATAACAAACTCCTTGTGCGGATCTGGATCCAGATTCGATCCAATCCGATACCAGCATCCGCTCCCTTCCCAGTCTTCCACATTTGTTTACTTACTAGGGTTTTGTTCTCTCTCTCTCTCTCTCACTCAACCTCTCCCCTTCCATGGTGAGTTTCTCTTTATTTCTCTCCCAATACATTGCACTATATTCTCTCGCTCATTTACAATCATTGTTTGTTTCTATTTCTCAGTCGATCGCCGCTGGCATAGAGCTGAACCACTTGATTCGATTGATCAGCGCCGATCTGAAGAACCTCCTCTCCCTTCGTGGCATTGGCGACTTCTTCTCTCAGCTTTTCTCCTCTCCGCCAGAATCCGATTTCCAATCCTGGTATGTCCATTGGTACTTCAGAGTCTGCATTTCATCTGGGTTGTTCTTGTTTTTGCAATGCTGATTGTTTAATTTATGGACTTGTTGTGTGAATTGAAGCTCCAAATTAGACCCGGAGCTTGACGAGCCGTACCAGATCGACCTAAGTAGGTTTGTAGATGGCCGAAATTGGAGAAGCGAGCCTGATGGTAACGGGATCAACCAACCTGCTGTGTATAATGTACTTGATGCTGTATTGGTTAATACTATGGAAAGGCTCAAGAAAATGAGGTTTGCTTCTTTTTTTTTTTTAATACCTGTGTTATATTGTATTTTATCACAATGAGGCAATTTGATTTAGAAGTAGCAGTTGTGAGCCAGAGCTAATGTGTACCAGCTGTCGTGAAATGAATAATGATAAAACCTCATGAATATGCCAGGAAAAAAATTGGTTAGCAAAGCATCATTAAACATTAGATAATAACAGCATATCTGCTGCTTAAATTCTGGCCTCTACCATCTTGTACAGTCATGACTGACATGTAAAGTAGTGATAATGAACAGTCACAAACTGTACTGTTGATTGCGTTTCCAGTTACAACTATGCCAAGTTTTATCGAAATTTTCATCAATAACCAATTCTGCCTGTTTTCTTATATATTATAGTAAAGCCATATAAAAGAGCGTACTGAAATAGTTTTACTTTCTCTTGTTCGTTTATTTATTTCTCTTGTTGGTTTTGATTTTTTTCACAGAGAAACCATAACAATCATAGGAAGATGTACATTGTATGAAGGTGTTGCAGATATATTGAATATGGATAATACTTACAAATTTCAAATTCAGGATCAAGATTGTGCCCTTATCAGGTCACTATGCTCTGAAGGAAGGGTTTCATCAGCTTTTCAGTTACTTACAAATATGCTTGAGAAAAATATAAGCCCTGACCTTTACACATGCAATGTGCTAATGAATGGCCTTTGTAATTCTGGTGAATTGGAGACTGCCACATGGCTTCTCAACTTGATGCCACGCATTGGTCTCTGCCCCAGTATAGTGACTTACAACACTCTAGTTAAGGGTCACTGTCATGTGGGGTCCATTGATAAGGCATTAGATCTTGTTTCTTCTATGGCTCACTACGGGTTGCAACCTAATCAGGTTACCTGTAACATACTTCTGCATTCGCTTTGCAACAAGGGACTACTAGAAGATGGAAAGAGACTATTAAGGGATATTTTGAAAGACAAAGCAGATGCGGAATTAGTGACTTGTACAATTTTGTTGGATGGGTACTTTAAGGTTGGGGATATTATGCAAGCCCTTAAAATTTGGAATCATATGCGGCAAAATAGCATTAACATGGACCTTGTTTCGTACAATGTAGTAATTAGTGGGCTTTGTTCAGCTGTGGATGTAAAATTTGCATATGCCTGCTTGTCAGAAATGGTGAAGAAAGGAATTATCCCTAATGTAGTGACATTTAATACTTTTATAAATGTTTTATCAAAACAAGGGAGAATAGAGGAAGCATGTGATATTTACATGCAGATGCTAGGAGAAGGTGCTTCACCCGATAAAATTACATACAAGTCCCTGATTCATGGCCTATGCAAAAAAGGAAATATTACTGGAGCTTTAGAAATTTTTAATAAGTTCTTGAATAATTTATCAGTAGATGAGCCTCATATTTGGAATCTTGTAATAAATGGCCATGCAAAGGTTGGAGATCTAGCTGGTGCATACTCGGTAAGAAATGCAATGCTTTTGAGGGGTATAACTGCAACTGTACAAACATACAATGCTCTTATTCATGCGCAGTTAAAAGGAGGTAGTTTTTCACAGGCCTTGTCAATTAAGCAAGAGATGATTTCCCATGGTTGTATACCTGATTTAGTAACTTACAATTTACTGATTACTGGGGCATGTAACTCAGGTTACATCTTCCTTGCTAGGAAATTATTTTGGGAAATGTTAAACAAGGGTTTTGAACCTGATATAGTGACATATACAGAATTGATTAGGGGCCTTTGTGTAAACGGTAGAATTAAGGAAGCAAGAAATCTGCTCAAGGAGGTTAAAAAATCAGGGTTAGGCATGGATCATGTTCCGTTCAATATGCTAATTATGGCTCAGTGCAAAAGTGGGGAGGTTCTAGAGGCTTTTGAGCTATATGTGGAAATGACAGGAAAAGGCATTTTTGGTCCATATGGGATGTATAAATTTTTGTTTAATATTCTTAGTAAGAGGGGGTATTATCAGGAAGCTAAACATGTATATGATTTTATGTGTGATTTGAGAAGCAAAGGAATTGGTTGAATGTTGAATTTTGTGTGCCAATTTTTGGTGTAATTGCTGTACGAAAGGAGAAAACACTTCTCAACGGATACCATGTGCAAACTGACACTAGTGAGTTATCTTTGTAAGTGCATTAACTTTTTTAAATGTCACTTCAAGTTGTAAAGGTTGTGGAAACCCCCCCTGTAAAACCCTGTGAGATTTAAAAATATTATTCTATATAGTTGTACAACATTGAACAACACAAATCCCTCTTAGAATTCTTATGTAATTATATTTCTGCATTGCCCTCTTTTCAGACTCGTATTGAAGAGAGACGGATGTAGTTGGGTTAAGTTGGAGATATTGTAAAACATACAGGAAAAGATAGGTTGCTAATGTTTTAGGTTCAGAAATGTTTTTTTTTTTTTTTTTTTTTGCTGGCATACTAGAAAATATTTTGTCAATTATTGTGATGCATAGGATATTTAAGATTTACTATATTGTGCATGATAGATATCTTGTAATGTCATCCATTAATCTTATGAAACAACATATCAAATATACCTGCAGGGAATTCAAGTTTGGCGCAATCAGAACTGTCAGAGACCAGAGGACAGTGGGAAAGCAAGAGGGGCAGATTCTCTGTATCCTGTTGCTTGTAGCACATTATTTTTCTTTTCAAAAATACAATAAGGTACAGAGGTATGTACCGTGTCTCACTGGATGTTTTCTACAAATATAGGTAGTGATTGTCACAAGAAAAAAAAATAGAAATCTTGAAAAATAAGTTCTCACTCTTTGCAAAATGATAAAATTCATTATTTTTTCAAAAAGATTTTGATCTATGTTGCCTGGTTGGTTGTCTGTATGCGTTTTTCTTCACATTTTTGTGGTAGTTGTTTGAGTTGTAAGCTGCCTGCTAAGATGTTGTTGGTATCGGATTACTTGTAATCTACGCTTGATCTTTCTTATGCTCGTGAGGTTTGAAACAGTGCTTAGTGATTTTTACCGGTGCTAGCCATTTACCGTTTTACAGTTTAGTGATGATAAAAAGGTCATAAATCAGTAAAGTATTTTTAGTCATAATGATTGATCAAACATTTTATAGAAAAATCTATTCAACACTCAATAAATCAGTAAATAGTTTTCTTATATATGAAGTTTGTATGTTTTATTCAAGTTTTCAATTTATTGGAACTACACATCAAGTTAGGGAATTATCAAATTCAACAGTTGTGCTCTGTTTAAATCATGTCATTACCAAACTGATAATACCCTGTAAATACACTGCCAAATATGCTAACTTTTTCGTTTAAGTGTCGAACAAAGAGTACATATGTAATTTAAGGTAAATTATTATTGTTTGAAATTTTAAATTTCTTAGATATTCTTATTGATATCCATATTACAATGATAATATGTAAGGCAATTCGACAACCTATTTAAGATTCTAATAACTCCAATTTATGGTTGTGACAAATTCGAAAAATTTCCAAGTAGTGGTTAATAATGTGAATTGTCTACTTTGTTCTCAAAATGTACTTCTACTTACATTAGCTGCAAATTGAAATTTTACGAGGGTACAAGCGGAATTGTGCCTTCCAAAGGTCACCAACTCCTTTTGTCCGTGTCCTACCTTACAAATCGGGCTATGTGCAACATAATTAGAGAAAACTTTTTTTTTATAAATTTTTTTATATTTTAATTCTACATTAGAGCCCATATGCCTAGTTAGAGATGCTTTTATTCCTTTGATCTGATCCTATAGGCCTACAATTAGTATATTAATACAAAATGCTTATTAAAAAGGTAAAAAAAAATATATATTAAGGCTCCCTGTTGAGCTCCAAAACTGGGGATTCATCTTACACTGTTTGAACTTGAAGATATAAAAAACAAAAAAAAAACTTTTATCCTTCTAAAATTTCAGAATTTTAACAGCCACATATAACTGTGTAATTCCTTTTGAAATAGATATATGAGATTAAACTCTCTAACTTTCAATAAGCACAAGAGATCCTTCAATCAAATTTTGAACTCATATAAAAAACAAATAAACACTTAAATAACCATGCGAACATTTTTACTACACTTAAAATCTTTAAACTCACAACCTTAGACAGTTACTATATTATTTATCTATATAAAAATCACTCATCACTAACCGTCAAAGGTTGTTGTTGTATACTTAAAACACATTAACTCGAATTAGGATTAGTTTTTAGACTTCGTCTCAGAAATATAAGTAAGAACGTGAGAAATTAAAATTTATCTTCATGGTTATAGAAATATTTTAAAATTTTTGGTTCAATTAAAAAATTTGAAAGATTTTGAACTTGGTTGTGAATTTTATGCAATAGTGAGTTTGTTTGAATGTAAATATGAGACGAGCAATTTAGGAAAACAGATGTAAATAGATCTAATATTTAAAGTTAAGCATATATGCATCCAACAAATGTAAAATCAGACTATACAATTTTTTTTGGGGTTTAATGAATTTTACAATAAATATTAAAAAGTGCTGGATAAATTATTATTAGAGTTAGATTATCCTTTTTAGTATGCACGATATAAGGATTTACTACTGCTTGATTGACACTCTATCTATGTTATTTGGTTCCTTGCAACTTAGGCTGTGGAAGGCAGGGGCGGATCCAGAAAAAAAATTTAGCCTGGGCACAATTATATAATAAAATTATTTTTTATAAAAAAAATAAAGTAAATGATAATTTTAATAAAAAAAATTCATTTTAAACATACATAATAGAAATAATACAAAATGTATCATCTTTTTCATAAATCTAGTCATTTTTTTCATGATCTTTACTTCTCTGTCAATCACCAAAAAAACACAAAAAAGTAAAAAAATTCTAATTCTATTTTCTAATACAATTAACCATCAAATGAGAATTTAGTTTATAATTCAAAATTAACCTATAATTGAATAGTAATGATCTACAATTATAAATAACTGAACTCTAACGACCTTGAATTAAAAATTAAAAACAAACATGATGAGGATTTAGCTTTTAATTACATGACAGGTTGAAAAAAATATATATATTAAAAAAAGAGAGGCGAACTGGTTTCTGGACTCGGTGGATTTCTTTGGGATCCAAATCCTTTTGGTTTTAGTTAGCGGAGTATAGATAATCAACTACATCCTGAAGTTAGGACAAGGGTAGAAAAGCAATGTTTGATTTATAAGCACTCAAGCAGCAGTACAAATGTACAATGGTACACGTATAGTTATAAGAATTAAAATATATCTCTACTGCAAATTGAATAATTTAAAATGAAATTTTGAAAAAGAAAGAAGTGCACCATGTGCCAGGTGAAGAGGAGAGCACAGAGACGATGTTAAGAGAAACTTAGTCACAAACGCACATAAATCTTTAACAGCCCAGGCACTGTTTATTTTTTAGCCCAGGCACCGTCTAACAATATATATACATGGTCTTAAATTTTAAAATTTTTTACCTGGGCACCTGCCATGGCACCCTATGTACTGGATCCGCCCCTGGTGGAAGGAATATGTTTTGAATGGGAGGGAGGGAATGGAAGTGAACAGAAGAAACTAAAAAAAAGGTTTGTCCGAACTTTGTTTTCGTTGGTTTACTTGCTCTACAACAACAATAGAGAATGGAATGGAATGGAACTATGGAAGGTGAGACGATGACAAAAATAAATAATAATAAATAAAATAAAATAAATTAATTTTGTGAATAACTTATTCTCAATCTCTACCCAGATCTGAGAGATGACAAATTTCGGACAACCCTTTCATTCTGTTCCCTTCCGTTCCTTTAAGAATGGATCATAGATTTCATAGAACACAGGCGCTAGGAACAACAAGTACCCTTTTTCAGAAATAAAGCACAACTTCTGAGTCAGATCAGAGATTGGTGCTCGCCGAAGCAAGATCTTATTACAAGCATTGTTGAGGATTTTAGTTCATTCCTTTTTTTTTTGTATTGTTGTTACCTTTTTTTTTTTGACAGTTGTCAAGTTGTCTAAAAAATAAAAAAATTGTACTGCTTGATCGAAAACTTGAAAAAATTAGAGAAAATTCAAATCACATCGTGATGGTAGAAGTTAACGTAAAAATCCCCCGGCATCAATATTCAATATTATAAATAAAGATGTGTGGATGTCGGGATCCTTTAATTAAAAATGATCCGACACTCCAAGCATTGTAAATAATTGTGCAATAGCTTTTTTCTGATTTCTATAATATGATACTTTGTAACTAATTGTGTGTCGGATGTTATTGCTCATAAAACTGACTCGGTTCAACATCAGATAATAATTTGGCAACACATTATTTTATTTCTGATTTTTGTGATCCCTTCATATTTTCATTTTGATCATGTCTCCATCTCTTTAGTGTTGCTTAGAGTCCCTCTCCACCTTAATTTCTCTTCATCACCATTCTTAATTTTGGTTTATAAAATATAAATTAAATTCATTCAATTGAAAATAAAAAAAAAAAACATCAGATCTTTTACGATATATAGTTTTTTTTTATTTAAGACATTTATAAACATATTACATTTCATATATAATATCAACATAATATAAGTCATATTAATTACATTATTTCAGATAACTATAATTATATTTGCACATATATTTTTTTCTTTAAATTGATCAAACTTTTTAAATTTAATCAAATCAAATTACCTACAATAACTAAACTATATTTTTAAAGATAAATATATCTTAACCATATATCAAAAATATTCTTATTAGGGATATCTACATCGAGCGAAGCTCGATATGCCCCTCTAGTATGAATAATAAATAGCAAAAAAAATTCGAAAAAAAATATAAAATTTGGTCTCCAAGGATATTTCAATATGGTGATCAACTTGAACGGTTCGGATTGAATGTTTTAATTTTGGATCTCGAAAAACGACTCGATGGCACGGGACCCTTTGTGCCATCGATGGCACGTTAGCATTCCTCTATATATATTTTTTTTCTACGTGAAATTGACCGATGACTGTCAATTGAGTATTGTCATAGAATATTACAATTTTTAACTTTATTATTGGCCGCTGCATGAAATACTACGCAGTTTAACATTTCAATTTTTTTTTCCGACTACAAAAGATAATTCTGAGAATGAGTGTTAATTAAAATTAGATGTGAATATTTTTTAAAAAGATAATTCTGACAATGGTTGTTAATTAAAATTTAAAAGGTTAACGGTTAGTTCAGAATATTCCAATAAAATCGGTTCACTATATAAAATCACTTGATGGTCAAAGAAATCTCATTCCCGATTTTTGCTTGTCATGTCTGTCATATACAATATTTTTATATAATTGTTTTACAATTTGATTTTTCTTGGTCAGCTTTCAGAGCTGATTGGAGGGATTAATTCAAGTCAAAGATTGCTTGGAGCTAGCTGTTGACTGTGCTAGAAGCACCTTTATCTGGTTTTTAGACAAACGAGATCTTTGGAAAATAGATTAATAACATCCTTGTTGTTCTTAAATATTTATTAGGTAGCAAAAAAAGTTCGTGGCTCGTTCTAGATTAATTTGAACTTTATTCGAAATTGACTTGCTTGATTTGGCCTGGAAGCTAATTCTTATCGAATTTAACACGAATTTTACTCGATATATAATTTTATTCACTCATTTATATTATATCTAATTTGAAAAAATATATATATTTACAACATAAATACTAAAATTTTAAAATTTTATTATAAAATAAATAAAACATTTGTTTATAAATATAAAAATATAAAATTTAATAAATATTAATTAATTTGTACATTACTTTGTTTGAAATATATATATAGAGGTTGGCTAAAGTACACTCCGACGTATGGATCGTCCCCATTTGCCAGAGTCTTTTTTGAAATTCAAAATTCAAATAGTCTATCTAAACTGTTCAAGTTATTCTCCATAATATTGAAATCTCCTTGGAGACTAAATTTTTTTTATTTTTTTTCAATTTTTTTGCTATATATTATGATATTTTTTTTTAAAAATTAGAAATGGAATATTTCAGCCCTCAAATTTTAAAATAGCATAATATACATCAAAATAATTTAAAAAATATAAAATTTGATCTCCAAGGAGATTTTAATATGAAAATTAATTTGAACAGTTTGGATTGACTGTTTAAATTTTAGATTTCGAAAACGACTCCGGCATCAAAAGACAACTAGTACGGCAGAGTGTACTTTAGCCATAAATTGCTAGCATTCAACTCAACAAACTTGTTAAGAAACTTGATACAAGCTCGGTTCTATTCGATAAAACTCAAATTAATTTCAAATCAAACTTGGAATAAGGTCTGGGTCGTTCGATCTCGACTCGTTGTCTCTGTCCTAATTCCAATATTGAGCGGAGAACCATTTTAGAGATACATAATAAAGTTTCTGTCACACAAGATCTGAATTTGAAATCGGTGAGAGTATTCGACGAGTAATAAATATGCTTGCAGAAACTGGGACCAGAAGGAAAAAGAAATATGTAAACCGAAAATAAAACATTCAAGTTGATAAGCACGGAGACGTGGCTCGCTTTACTCACTATACGCTGCTAATTATTTAATTACTTGTATGCATATCCGTGAAAATTTCCTCAAGTTAATATATTCATCAAAACATTAGAATGTGAAATTATTATTCTGTAAATTATGTAATTTTCAATTCACACATTTATAGCTCATTAGGTTTAATCGTAGTATATAGTATAATCAATGTATGATTGATTTAGTTTAAGCTCTTCCCCCTCTCCTTTTGAGTTTTTCCTTTTTATTATTTTTTTCTTTCAAGAAGAAAAATTCGATCTAAAATTAATTGCCTGGGAAGCGAAATCTTCCGGCCGTGTTACTTCTTATCTTTCAATTTTAGTTAAAAATTAAAAAAGCTCATCCATCTTATGTGTTAGACTCTAGTATTTTTCATGTTATTTATTATAATTGAGCTCTCGTTGTATTTGGATGAGAGGAGAATAAGGAATTTGAATAGGAATGGGTGTATTCCTTATTCCTTATTCTAATATCAAAATTTTGTTGGAATATGAATAAGGGTCAGAATAAGTCCAAATTCATTATTCTTGTATTGTTTGGTTTTCACTGGAATAAGAAATAAGGGGCGTATTCCTTACTCACCCCACTTCCAAACACACCATTTCGAAATTAACGAAAATGAAAACCTTCCTTTCTGTCGACATTTTGTTTGTTTGTTATAAAAAAATAAAAAGGTAGAATTAAAGTAAATGAGTACGATTGATCACTATATTCATGCATTGCGGAATTAATTTTCTTCTTGATATATATATGCTTTTTCGCCCGAGTGGTACATATCATATGCGTTGCTCATTTATTGTACACAAATATCATTTGCCAGAAAATGAACGAAGCTGTCACTGGCTCACTGCTTTCTAGCTACTCTTCCCAGCACTTCTTTCTACTCAATATACTACAAACACGATGAATGATTAATGATTTTTAACTCTTTAATCAGTCTTTGATCATGTTGTCAATAATAATGCATCTTAAATGAAGGATGTGAGTTTGAGATCAAGAGTAACAGACTGAACATTTGTCCGGATAATTAAATTTTAAAAGGTTAAACAATTTGATCTTGGTTTTAATTTTTTTCCCCCATCTTGCAAATTCTACCATATATATATCTTTCATAATAAGGATCATCGGTGGTGAAAAGGATGAAAACAATGGCGCATGATATAAGAATAAAACAAACCTTTTACTAATAAGCGCAGATTCAGATGTAAGAGGATGATATCATCTGGCAATCCTTTATGGAAACATTAAATTGCAATTTTGTTTTAAATTTTTTTAGTTTTGCTATAAAATTGGACCTACTGTAATTTGTAATATTTTGTATTTTCTTTAGAACAAATATGCTATAAATATTGAATACTAACATATGTGTGATCGATTTATGAGCGTGTGGCCTCCAAACTTTCTTTTACTAAGAAAATAATTAATAACAACTGTTTTTAATCCAGCATCCTTCATAGTAGCGATTATGTACAATGGACCTAATTGAATTGACGAAACAAAATAATGTGTTACCCACGTACCTTAAATTTCAAGTTGGATATATTGACTTGCTATAGAGAGTATCGTATTTATTTTCAATATTACCTTCAACTATAGGAAAAATTAATAATGAGAAATGCGAATGAAAATTAGCATATGACGTCCGTCTGTCAAGTAGCTCGAATAAATCTTTTGCCCCAATTAAGGACGAACATGCTACGCTATGTTTCTAGATTGTCCCTCGAACTATCCCAGATATCAGTGGAAATTTTGGAAGAGAAATACACACAAGTTAGACCAAAAAATGTCCGTATAACGGTCGACTATTTCGGAATTGGAGCTCGCCATCTCATTCCAAAGAAGCTGGGGTCAAACTTGCGTTTAGAGTTGGGGAAGCTAATTAGTAATTAGTTAGGGAAGACTTTTAAATAATTAATATCTTATTTCAAGTTGATTGAGGTGCACTGAACCTGCATGCGTACAGTCAGAAAATTTTGTAATTTGTTTCTGTTTTAACCTTTCTAAATGCAAAGAGGTGACTGGCTATTTGTTTTTTTTTTTTTTTCCTTCTTTTTACTTTTTATTTTTTTTTTTCATTTTTTTTGCCCGTTGGCTGGCTGGCTCTTTACTGGTTTGCATCAATTTGGTCATAAAATATAGGGTAAATTTCACAAAGTGCATCAACTCGGTCACCAAACTTGATCCATTGAACCTGTCAATAGTCCTTAAAAATAATAGCATAAATTTGACCGAAAGCCCCTCAATGACATCCATATATCTATAAGGACCCAGTTTTGATGAGTTTCTTCATAGAATTATTTAACTTTAATTTTGGTGAAAATTAGACTATCTTGTTCGTTTAAATCTATATTTTCACTCAAAATATGAATGGATTAGTCATTTGATCTGGTCAGCTGCATTAAAATAGACACGTTAATTTTGTACAAGAGCGTATTTGTTTACAAATTACAATTTCAACACTTTTACCAAATAAATTCTATATGGCTTAAGTGACTTTGATATTGATTCTTCAATGCCTAAGGGTCTGTGAGAAAAAAAAACGAAAGGAAAGAAGAGAAAAAGAAATAGATTCTTCATACATGTACTTGTAACTACGTTAATTAAGAACATGTGGTCAACCAAGAAATTAAGTCATAGTTAATGTATAATTTGAGTTAAATAACTTATGTAATTTAATCAGGATAACAATTACAAAATCGAGCAAATGAAAGTTGAGGATAGATTAAAATATGGTTGAGTAATCTCAAGAATTTGCCTAATAAATGATACAACATTTTGCAACCTGTAACTTGTCATAACATGTAGGATCTAGTGTTATTTTATCATAACAAGCAGAAAAATGTGACTTTAAAAGAATATTACAACGAAATACATATAAATAAAGAGGATTAAGTTTTAAAATTATTTAGCTATTTTACATCATTCATGTTTTTGAATGTTCAAATCCTGCAGCTAGGATTAAAATGTGACTTTAAATGTCATCCTTATGACATTTAATTTCGGGAAAAAGTAGGAAAGTTTTGGCCCCTTTTTTTCTTCCAAAAGAAAAAACATACAAAGAGAGAAAGAGAGAAGTATAAGATAACGAACTCCCAATACAATATAAACGAATTTTGTCTTCTCTACATAAATATCATATAACATATTATGTTATATTTTTATTGTTTAGAAATTAAATGTTTGGGAAAAAATTATCTATGCCTAAATTCTGTTGAATGTAAGATACTTTATAGAATTATTTTATTGTCAATATTTTATTATCTAATGCAATTTTTTGGAGCGAAGCTCGAGTCCTAGTTGTAGGAATCCAAAGCAAAATTCTATATCCAAAAATAAAAGTTGAAAGGTTTAATTTCTAAGCAATTATTACATGTGTTTTGTCACAAGGACAAAACCTAATACTAGAAAATTTATTTATTCTTCCTCAAAGCTCATTCATTGTTTTTTTTTTAAATAAAATATGTCGATACAAATGCAAATAAATTCAGGCAATGACAAAAAAAACCAACAAATTAGAAATTTTATTATTTGGACTGTGAAGTATTGTTTCAGTAAAAAAAATAATGGAATCGCTAAGAAGATATTTTGAGATTGTCATGTTTGAAGTACGACCTTATAAATAAAACTGATGAGCTCATTTCAATAACAATATATCACCAATTAAAAACGTTCTCCAAGTAGGAGAGGATTCAAGGTCAAGCCTAGGCTCTTATGCCTCCCCCAATTTTAATTCCTTAAATAATTCTATTATTTTTTTCTGTAACAATCTAATATTTTGATGGAGTAGAATAAAATGAAGCTTTCCCAAACTCAATTTCCATAATAAAATATTAGGTATCTATTTTTTTTTTTTCATATTTCTTGGGATCTCTGAATCCACCACCATCTTTAACAGTCGGTATTCCGAACCATTATGTTTTGGGTGAGTGGCGAATTCGACATTCCATTTTTCAAGACGGTAATATGTAATTTGCTCTTTAAGAAGGGTGTAAGTGAAGTTATGATCTTTCCTACATTACTGGTTGTAGACCAATGATAGGAGGTACGCGTTTATAATTTTTTTAAAAAAATCAACTTGGAGTGTAAATCATCACCATCTCCAGTTCCTTCCTCATTTCCTATGTTTATCCTATGTTGGTGGAAAGCAACTGAATAATATATTTTTAAAAAAAAAAACTGCGGATGAAACTCAACCTGTTTGTTACTGAATGATAGTTTTAATTTTTTTTTTTGTTATAGTATGCAACGACTACATATTAATTAAGTTTATTTATTATTATTTTATTATACATACTAGCATAATGCCCTCATACGATGGACAAATAAAGAAACAAAATAATGTTAGACAATAAAAATATATTGCTTAATTTACCAGTGATACAAATAGCTGTGTTATTCAATTCGTTTCTATATTAGATGAAAAATCAATTAATAGTGTTGCTTCGTCTCGCGATTCACATCAAACCACAGATCAAACCGATTGAACGGTAAAAACACCTGCTTACACATGTTCGCATGCGTGCATTTATAAGTAGTAGAGATTAGCGATGAGGACAAATTACTTCATAGTACGCGATGAGCAATTGGTCATGAACCAATGATCAATGATAATTTATTCGTGTCTAAATTTATCATAACCAAAAGGAAAAAAAAAATTCCCACGAGATTGCAGAATAACTCGTAATTTTATTTTTTTTTATCTAAATTAAATGAACTCGTATGAAATATGATGAAGTTTTGGATACCCGGAGCCTTTTTGCTCACAATATATTTACAGCATCATTCAAACTAATTTTTTATTTCAACTGGGAGATGCACTTGGCAATTAGTTTTACCAAGTTGGCATGACCCTAGGAAGAATTCGTATTTCAATATTTCCCCTTAAGATGCCATATCTCAAACCGAATTTTTTGGGCAAAGAAACAAATATATTAAATCGGATACCGGATTCGCCAAGACTCCAACTCAAAATATCGTTATGTCAGAAAATCTCCAATTTGCTAGCTAGGTCTAATTAGTAAGGTACTTTGGTCCACAACATGTGGTGGTGTCTAAACCTAAAAATGAGTCTATAAATCATAGCAAGAAACACAATGACACTCTTTATTTCTATGGTATAAAATTCGCATTTCCTAATACTTTAAGGTAAAAAAACACGTTTCCTGCCCTTAACTGAAAAACAAGGAAATGAGAGTATTAATTTATCCAAATAATAATAATAATAATTTGACCAAAAATGTGGGTCAAAGTTCTCATATATAGTGGCTTTGCATTAAGTTTTGAATCTGGATTTTTTATATGAAGAATTATATTTAAAGCTAAGTATGCTAGTTATGTTTCTGAAAAAGGTAATAGTACTTCAATTTCGAAATATTGAATAACAAATGGGATAAGTTATGCAGAGATTACTTAAATATTTTATATAGTCGTCAGTTGGCTTTGAATTGTCAATTGAGAAGACCACAAAATGTTGCTGTTGATCTGAATTAACCTGCTCAATTTGCCCAAGAATAATAAACTAGTTCTAAATTATAAATATTGCTTAATTACATAAAAGCAAAAAATTGTTTCTATTGTTCACTAGTTTTGCTCAAAGGAATTCTACATGTAATTATTATAAATACATATTTACGATTACAACGGCTGTACGTTCAAAGTTGAAAAAAAAAAATTTGAAATTAGTTTACAAAAATTGTTCAAAAAGATTTGCGATTGGATGTTTCCAATTTAAGGTATCCATATGAATTAATGTGAAAAATTATAATAATGGTTTAAAAATAAGATAATATTTATGCACTGAATTTATTATTATTATTTATCCACAAAAGAAACTAAAACTTGATTCTTAAACTTATTTATTTAGTTTAAATCGAAGTTCAATAATTGATGTATAGATTTAAAAATGGACAACATCTTGCAAGATTAATCTTGTAAAGTCTATGATCCTTACCAAATCAATCGGGCAATTTTTTTAGGAAAAACGCGCAAATACATCTAAACTAGAAAAAAATAGATGTATATCATTTTGGGTACTTAGTCTTAGGCCTTAGGTCTTAGGCTCTTAGCTGAGTCCAATTATATGCCATCGAGTTTATGCTACTATAGTATATAATATATACCAAACACCACTTATCCTCCAACATGAAATGGTTTTAGGAAACTCAGAAACTTTAAGTACAATTATATTGTTGACTTCTTTGTGGCCACACTTTTTGTAAAGTATTACTCCAATGGCGGCTGCACAACACAAAGGAACAGACAGATGGTGTTACAAATGATCCTGATTTCAAAACCATGGACTCGCTGGTGGTATTCTCGGATCAAGGAAAGATTAACAAATGGTCATTTAGTATTTAGTAATAATATATGGAGGGATCATCATAACAACTCTTATCCTATGAGAACAAAAGCCTAATCAGTAACAGCATGTTTTTGCTGTAAGCCTGTAACAGAATGAAATCTTCAAGGGGCAGAAGAAAGTTTGATTTTCCATGAATCTGATTCCATTTTATTCAATTAAAAAAGGAAAAAATGACGATGACAACAAAAGTAAAAACATAGTTGTATAAAAAAAAGTTGAAATAAAATTGACATTAATTATCTTTTTGAGTTATATTTAATCATAAGTATCCGACATTAACCAGATAGTATTAAAAATTTTCGAAATTTGATGATGTTGATTTTTTTAGAACTTTTAAGTTCATAAAACTCATATAATTATAGAGATTTTTTTTTTTTTATCAAGGATGGTCCTCTTTTTAGATATGCTAGACTCCGGCTATCTAGTACATTTTTATTAAGTAAATTGTACTTGATGACAATAGTCAAGCTTCTCTTAAAAAAAAAAAAAAAAAAAAAAAAAGACAATTGTCGAGTAAAATTGCACATCTAACATTTGGATTTTTATGGAGGCGATAGACAGAAATGGATGGTATGGCCGTATGGGAATTGGGAGCACCGGGGGATCTTATCGAGATGCTCATTAGTTCTGAAACAGAGTGCCATCCATTCGATTATGAGGATAAACTCAAATGAACGGTTCGATTGGATCGGACCTTAAAGTAGTCCAATGGGCATCGCATCGGATCAATCACCTTCATTCCTTTTTAACGGTAACTTCCGCAGCCATATTTTCCTTGCATATCAGCATATGGCATTTATTTTTCAATTTCAACAAAACATGTATTACATGAAATCTGACTGTTATTGTCCAACAAACAACTATAAATTTATTTCTGAGGTTTATAATTTATTTCGCCTTACTGATTGTCGAGATCCCATTTTATAATTATTTAAGAGAAATTATTCATGGATACAAATTCCGAATCAAATTTTAATCACAACTATTATTAATTTATAATAAATTAATTTTTTTAAAACAACAATTGTGTGATGAAAATTCGTTCAAAATTTGTATCCGTAGAATAATTTTTCATTATTTTAATAGTAAATACTGAAATTTTAAGTGACAATTAGATTACCGAACCTTATATCAGCGAAGAAACTTATATATAATGCGTAGGGCAATTAGGATAGAGATGAAAAATGTAATTGACGATACAGTAATGCCTGTGCCGGTTAGCACTTAGCACCTGTATTGATTGCTATTCCCTGTTACAAGTTGCAAACTTATACGACACACTCCCATCGAGAAATATTAGCATGGTCGCCTTAAAAATTATATAATCCCCTCTTGCACTAATTAAATAGCAACTACACTTAAGCCCTCGCACGCTTGCACTTACACCTCAGCCTTCCCTTTATCCCTTATATAAATGCCTCTTTAGCACTCTCCAACCACATGGAGATAACACAAAGCAAAGCCTCTTCCTTTTACTAACAGAAAGTAAGAATTTCTCTCTTCTTCCCATAGTAGAAAAGACAAGAAGACATGTGCGGTGGTGCGATAATATCCGACCTAATCCCATCTCCTGTTGCCAGGCGGGCCGCTGCCAACTCTGTCTGGTCAGACAGCAAAAGCAAGAAAAATCGGCGAAGCAGCGTGATATTTGATGACTTTGAGGAGGATTTCAGTGATTTTGATGAATTTTCAGATATCGACGACGATTCTGAGTTCGATGATTTGGAGGTGTTTGATGTCAAACCCTTCTCTTCAGGTACTTCATTTTTATCCAATCAGCTGGTGTGATTTGAAAAATCGGTTTTTTATGTCATTGATTTTCACGAAGTGGAAAATTTTTTATAAAACTTCATTGAATTGTCGCACTAACGTCGTCACTAAAGAAATTTCAATGGCCATTCTAATCTTACAAGCTACTAATTAGTATATTAATAGAGATATGACATAATAACATTTTCAAAAAATATTTGACAAATTCAACATATTAATAGTAAATTTCTTTTAGCAGTTCAACCTCTTTAATGTACAACAAGATTTCTCGATATTTAATTAATTAGAGAGGTTGTCAAACTTGAAAAAAGCAGCAACTTATATGCGCATTCAACAATATGTATTTCTTTTAATTGAAATGTAAACACATCAACATCATGACTTGTATTATATGAATGAATTTAAAGATAGAGTGTTGCATTTTTATAACATATGCAGAGCGCACCGTCTCATCGAAATCTAGCTCCACGAAGAAGTACAGAGGCATCCGCCAACGCCCCTGGGGCAAATGGGCTGCTGAGATAAGAGACCCACATAAGGGTATTCGTGTTTGGCTCGGCACCTTCAACTCAGCTGAGGAGGCGGCCCGCGCATATGATGCCGAGGCACGTCGCATCCGTGGCAACAAGGCCAAGGTAAATTTTCCCAAAGTGAGTACAAAATCAATGAAGCGCCAAAAGACCAAACCTATTGTAGCTCAACCTTCTAAGCAACAGAAACCAACAAAGCCAGAGGTGTCTGAGTTGGTGAAAACAGACTCGCATGAGGTGAAGCTTGCTCCATTGGAGGCAACTGCTAGTCAGTTGGATTTTGAACCTTATAGTCTTCAAAATTACTTTGAGCTTCCTTACCAAATGGGGGATTGTGAGGCGTTTAATGGGGCTTTTGTCGGCGAAACTGGTCAAGATGGATTGAACTCGATTGATTTGTGGAGCTTTGATGATTTGCCTTTGGAAGGGCAAAACCTCCTTCTGTAGAGTATGCAACATGGTTCTTGTAAGATATAAGAATCACTTTGTGTTGTTTATCGCTTGTTGCTTAGTTTGAGTTCGATGAATATCAGCACCAAAAAAGCAAAAAAATATATGAGAAAAGATAAAACCATTTGCATGCTGTTTTCTGTTAGATAGATCTTTCCATAAATTACATGTACCCAAGTTAGTCGAACAGACCACTGAGAAAGTCCTAGATCTATCTTTGATATGACAAAATGCAATGGTTAGCATATGAAGAGTTATTAATTCCTGCTATTTCTTTGTTGTATTTCGATTCCGTAAAAATTTGATCCAGAGCTCTAGTTATGTACTCATGTTTTACGTCCACTGTAATGTATGGTGGATTAAGGATCATCATGTATGATTTGTATCGGTTATGAATTTAGCCACTTGTTGAATTTGATTTTGATTGAATTTTGTTTGAACAGATGATTGAAGGTAACTTGCTGTGACATTTACCTTTTCATATTTTGTTGGAGATTCTTGTAAACTTGTATTGGTTGCTGCTTTGAGTTTATCATTTGGTTTTGTAATATAGGTCCCAATTGTACATAACAGATCATGGTCCAATAACGATTATGTCTCTTTTTATTATTATTTTTTTAATTTTTTTGTTAATTCAAAGTCACCGGATGTGGGTTTCCTGCATTCATTAAAATGCACCAAAGTCTTTAATAAAGTTGGATACAACCAACCAAGGAAGTTTTATATTTGATTATAAAGATAATCTTAGCTTTGAAAAATCACAAGACAGCGTATGCAACATGACCTATAGAATGTGAAAAGAATCCTTAATGCTCCAACTTCCCCACTGTCAATTTTAAAATTTTAAATAAAGAACAAGTTGCATTCTATCTTTCTCGACTTCCCCCTTACACTTGCTATTAATCAGCTTCCTTCTTGTGCAAATTATTGTGTACAATATTACAATTGTGATATAGACCCTGTCTCCGCATTTGATTTTCAATTTACCTCCGTCACTCGGCTTTTGTTTGATAAGTGAAAGATTAAGCTGTTGAGATATATAAGATATAGTTGCTTCTTCAGTCACTTTGCAAATTGCTCTTGCCATGGTTCAATTTAATACTTATCTCATATTTAACAATTTCGATTTATCTTGAGGGTATATGACAAATATTGTGGCTATATGCGGATGATATATATATCTTGAGTTTGTTCCTAATACATGATTTTATTTATTTATTTATTTATTATTTTTTTTTTTTTGCAAAGGAAGCACCAATTGATGTTTTCGCCTGGGCTCCACCATACTTTTCCCATTTTGCTAAATATTATTCGATGCAGTTATCGAATTTATCTCGGGATCAGAATATTCACAGGAAATTGGTCTATTATTATATATTAAATGCCGGTCAAATATATTAATATGTTTGTCAAATATTCCAAATACAATGCATTTGTATTTTAATTTGTCAACTTTTTCCTATAACTATTGGTAGTTAGTCAAGTGGATCTTTTTTTTAATACTTTTTTTTTTCAAATTCAATATCAATTTGTATACATGTTTTCTTGTCAGCTTAGTCAGCTCTTTCTGGAGCAATTCCATTTTTTATAGTTAATATAATTGGAGCCGATTTTCCTAAATGGATTGTAAGTCTGGGGAACGTATGGGAGCCATTTGTTGGAGTTTACTATCAGTACGACTGTACCCAGTCTTGATGATTTCACGGAAGTCAGGATTGCTTGTGGCCACTTAATTGTGATATTCTCTACGTCTTACAAACATAGTAACAGAGTATCTATAATAAATTCGGTACTGCATACTTACTATTATTATTGTTATTATTCTAAATACCTTCCCTAAAGAATCTCGAATTAAGGGGTTTGATGAACTTTAAAAATTATACTTGTATTGCACTTCAATTATTTTGAATTTTACAGGCAATACTTCACTTATACCCTAATTATTCTCATTCTCAAAATTGAAAATTTATAAACTTATTGCTTGATTTTAAAATATTCAATATTTTGGGTTTTTATTTGTATGATAAAAAAAACCAAATTATTTAGAATTTTAGCCGTACTGTATCATAATTGTTATGAACGTGGCAAAGAATGCGAGTGAACAAATAAATTTTATGGTAAAAATGATTAGTAGAATAATTAACTTTTTATCTTTTTCATAATCATTTAATCTTCATTCACAATTAAAAAATTAAAATTATAAAGATGTCCTTTCTTTCCATAGAAATCATTTTTTTCAAGATAATATTTAGCCGTCAAAACTCGAAACAAATATTTTTTTAGTTAATATTTTAAAATCCAATATAGTTAAGACAAATAATGCCAAACAAAAAAAATTACTTAGGAAAAAAAACAAAACAATTTGTTAAAAAATAATAGTTGAGGATATATTCTTTCATAAAGTGACATGTTACACGTCTGGTATCATAAGAAATATGCACTTGAAAGGTCAGATACCGCTTTGTTTATTTCGAATTGCCTAGTGGTACATAGGCCACTCAGTGGCTTTAACTTTAAATTACAATATTTATATGAATTGAAAGTGTAAACCAAACGCTTTAATGCACTAGAAAATAAACATTGCTGCTTTCAAAAAAAAAGAAAAAGAATAAAAAATTGCTTCATTCAAGTTTTATATCATTAATAAAAAAAAAAATATTACTCTTGTTGTCGGGAAAATAGTCCTTGGATGATAATTACTTTACCAAAATTTGTAGATTCTAAATTTTTATTAGTATTCGATCAAGCATATCAGAATCATGGCTAAAACTATTATAATTTTAGGATTACGTATAATAATTTTGGTGCATCTTTCGACCCAGATCGTACCGTATCAGGATATTAGATCTTGATACTTCCTCACAAATTAACTATTAGCAATTGTTGGATAATGAGTTGGATTAGCTAATAAGAAACAACATTACTGTTGATTATTTAATTAAGGTCAAACGTTTGCTTCTAATTTTAAATTCAATGTTTAATTGAAAGGCAATGTCTTATATATTCCAAAGTTGACATCATGGGTACACCAACAATATCAGATAGCTTGAAAACATGATTATATATAAAGCTGGATTGTCGGCCTAGTGATTTGACTCTATTATGTTAACTAAGTGATCCTTAGTTCGATTTACGAAAAGAATATTTATTTTCAAATTTCTTATAACAAAATCGCTGACTTCAAACCAACCTTAAAAAAAGAAAACATGATTATATAGCAGCATCAAACTCTTCCTTTTAAATTTCGATATTAATATAGTGCTAAACCGTATCAAAATAAAAAATATAAATAAAGATGTGTGGGGTGTAGGGATCCTTTAGTTAAATGTAGTCCGACACTTCAAGTATTGTGAAATAGTATTTTTTTTCCAAATTTTGTAACGTGAGACTCTATAATTATTTGTGTGCCAGGTATTATTGCTCATAAAACTGACATGATTCACCGACAGACAATAATTTGGTAGCGTATTGTTTTGTTTCTGATTTTTGTGACCATTTTCTATTTTCATTTTCATTGTATCTTCATCTCTTTTGTGTTGCACAGAGTCTCTCTCTACTTTTCTCTTCTACTACTCCAATAACACTGCCTCATTCTCACCCCGTTATTTTTTTTTTCCATCAATATGATCCTACCATACTAAATTTAATTATCTTAATTTTATATATAATTTAATTATGAGAACAAACTAATAATTAATACAATAAAAATTTATATATCGAGTAAAGCTCAATGAGACCTCTAGTGAATAATAAAGATAGTAAATGCAGTATATTATGTGCATTCCAACTCTTTATAAAAGCATCAACTAAACAATTAGATCAGAATTGTAAAAAAATTCTGACCATAGATATATCCGAATTTTTTTTTTATCAAATATAGACCATTAATTTTTAAAATCTAATTTGATCATAACTCAGATGAAATGTCATTAACTCTTAATTTAAAATGAAAATGCTAAGGTTGCCGGATCGATTTTAAAATATCTTTATTATCGAAATTATGCAGCTCTAAGAGTAATATCAATTATTTTGTTTCCTTATTTGCCCATATATTGGAGGCATGTTTTGCAAGTCACATACTGACATACACTGCATACACACAAAAATTACATGATTTCAACTTCATTTTGCTATGCATAAATCAACAGTAATAAAAAATTTAGTTATCTCTCTTGGTGATTTTTATATGCATGTAAATATGTAATTGAATAATATAAATGAAAGTAAGCTTATAAATTTAAAAATGAACCAAAAAATTAATACCACTTGACACTGATAATAATTGCCATTAAATAAAATCTCTCCTATTTTCATATAACAACACCTCTAGAAATCATAAAATCATAAGAGATGGTGGGATGGGATTTGATCCAATTCAATACATCTATAAAGATCATCCCAGCGAGGCAGCGACCCAGCTTGGAATAAGTTTATCCGTTGAATTAGAATAAAATCAAACAGGTCCTAATCAACCACCTAATTACGATTTACGGGTTCGTAAGAAATTCGCCTCTTCTTTGTACGAATTAGGCAAACTATACTACTTAATCAACCAGCCCGGCCCATTATACACCAAAACCCATTATACATCTGGAAATTAAATTTGCTTTTTCACTTCAGCCCATCTTTTCAACTCAAGCGTTCTTTCTTTCTAGGGTTTCTAATCAATCGCGATTGAGAGAGAGAGAGAGAGAGAGAGAGAGGAGAAAAATGGCGAAGGAGGCTCAGCTGCAAGTGTCGTACACAGTAGAGGAGCTTGTGGCAGTGAATCCTTACAACCCCGACATCCTCGCCGATTTAGAGAACTTTGTCAATGAACAGGTTTCTTTTTCTTTCCTTGTCTCGGATTTGCAATAAAACAATGATCTAGTTTTGTTGTGCACTTCTAAACTTGATGAAAAATATCTCTTTTTGAAGAGGTTTTCTGTTTGAGGAACCAATTTTGTATGATGCTTCATTATCCAGCTCATCTTGTCAGTTTGGTACTAATAGCATTTGTTACATATTCTTGTGCATGTTGGGTTAAGTGACTTCCTTGTTCTATGATGAGAATTGTTTGAGTTTAATTCTACTGAAAATGAGGATAATTATCTTTTTCTATGCAGGTGTCATCTCAGAAATACAGTTTGGATGCAAACCTCTGCCTTCTTCGCCTTTATCAGGTACAGCCAAACCCGATGTTCTTATTGGATTGGATGTTTTCTTTGAAATATATTGTTTTTCTCCATAACTGAAATGTTTTGTACTTTTGTAGTTTGAGCCTGAAAGAATGAGCACTCCAATCGTGGCTCGTATACTGATCAAAGTAAGCTCAGAAAATGGAAAAGTAACTTAAGTTGTTTTATTTAAATATAATATTGCTGCATAGTGTATACTTATGGATTCTATTTTTACATGACAGGCACTCATGGCAATGCCAGCCCAAGATTTTAGCCTCTGCTTGTTCCTAATCCCTGAACAAGTGGTACAAATCTATGTTACATAAAATAAAAGTTTAAGAATATGGACAGAGATGAGATTGCTTAAACTTATTTCCCATTTGTTGAATTGAAAAATGAGCTTATCCTTTGGTAATGTTTGTTGAATGTAAGAATGACATTGTAATTTGGTTTTGTCCACTGCAATTGTTGGTGATTAATTTTAACTGAAATAGTTCTAAGTTTCAATAATTGGAAACCTGAATTTAAATATTATACCCTAAATATCATTACTAAATAATTTCAGCAATCAGAGGAGCAGTTTAAGACGTTGATTGTTCTCTCTCACTATCTAGAGGTAAATATGAATTTCTTCTCAAATATAAAGTTTTTTTTTTTTAATTTGGGAATAATCAACCAGATGATCTTGTTGTACTGTTACCTAAATATATATGTATATCACTGTTTTTGCTGTAGACTGCCCGATTTCGTCTGTTTTGGGATGAGGTTGCAAAAAACCGCAGCCTACTAGAATCTGTGCCCGGTACAAACCCTTTCTTTCAATTCCATGCAACTTACATTTGTAAAATTGTGCTAATTAATGACCATTTCCTATTTCTGTGCATTTTGACAGGTTTTCAGCAGGCAATTGAGGCTTATGCAGTGCATGTGCTCTCTTTGACATATCAGAAGGTTCCTAGACCTGTCCTTGCCGAGGTATGATTTTTATTAATTTATCTTTGTACAAATGATGATATTTGACACTTAGAAACATCAGAGATTGCACTTCCTTGTGCTTCTGTTCTTTTGATGAAAAGTGCTGAAGCCACCTCTTTTCTCACTTTAGTTTGCATAGTAAGAGTGGTGAAGTGAAGGGAAAGAAGTGAGATTGTTGTTTAGTGATCTTCTGAAGCAAATGGTGAAGGGGGTATGTTGGACATAAATTTGAATGCTAGAGGTATATGGGAGGTGACAACTTTGTTTTTTAAACGAATAGTTCAATCCTTGCCTGGATAAGCCCCCGTAGAAGGGCAAGCCATTCCTTTTTCCTTCTTCTGTGAATTCAAAGAAGATATTAGATCCTTCCTTTGGGACAAAATTTAACAAACACCATTCCAGCTACAAGAAATTTGACAAAAGATCAATCCTCTTCTAATGTAAAGAGTTCTCTTTTTTTTTTTATGATTAAATAGGCAATAAACAAAGAAGGGTTGGCGCTGGACCAGTTCCTGGAATACCATGTGGCAAATTCTGGATGGGCAATAGAGAAAAGCCAAGGCCGTTCACAGCTTATTGTGCTTCCACCCAATGAGTTCAACCACCCAGAGCTCAAGAAAAACGCTTCTGATAGCGTATCTTTTGAGCATGTCACTCGCATTTTCCCTGTTCTTAGTTGATTTAGTTTTGACCAAATTTCTTCAGAAATTGTGTTGTCAAAGATAGCTCATTTTTGTTCTGATGCACCTTAATATTTATTAGAATTTTGAGGTTTTGTTGGAGTGTTTTTTATACTTGTTCTGGCTATTACTGTAGTAGTGCAGCTAAGGGTTTTAATGGCATTTTGTGAAGTTTTGTATTATCTCACTTGTTAAGTGCACTGTTTATTAGATTTGATGAGCTATATTTTTGCTGTAAAGAGTTGTCAGGAAAAGACTCGTGTACCATCCATTTCACTCGCACACAGGCATAAACACACACAACCACCACTTCCAAACGAAATAATCACCACTAATTCTCCCCAATTGCGATAAATTGAGCTCTTAAAAAGGTGGTTTTTATGTGATTGAAATCAGCAGAAAATCTGTTACTACGGTTTTGTCAAGTTTTGTGGCGTTTCTACAAAGAGCAAGGTTCTAGTGCCACAAATGTCATAATTTCTCTTTTCCATTAATATTTTAAAATATGACTTTCGAATTCAAACCGTTGATCTTGTTCAATTTTACGAGTGATGCATTTCTATATAATTTTTATAATTTTTGGAGTTTATTTGATATTCAATCAAGAGACCAACACATGAACGTATTAAATTTAATCTGTTATAATTAACAACATTCGTTCATTTTTGGGCTTTTTGATTGAATATCAAATAAACTTTAAAATTTATAAAAATTACATAGAAATGCATCACTCGTAAAATTAAATAAGATCAACAGTTTAGATTCGAAAGTTATATTTTAAATTTTTAAAATATTAATGAAAAAGAAAAATTGTGGCATTTGTGGCTTGTGGCACTAGAACCTTGCTCTTCTACAAATTCAGGAGAACTGCCACACTAATTCCAAATTAGTTTGTTTCCTCATAAATCAAAAAATAATTTTTATGCTAGGATTTTTCTCATTATTCAATTAGACATACGAATCCGAGATAGTGGCACAATTTAAACCCCGAGGTTCTCTCTGTTTTTTTTTTATTATTATTTCTTTTCTTCCTTCCTCTTTTGAGAATCACTTTCTCTGTTTCATGGGAGTTTGGACACATACCTTTTCATTAGGTGTATTAACTAGGCAAATGTAGCAACGGTTCCCAAATTTAATTGGCAAGTTATTATCACCCATATTTTGTTAATTAATAAGTAAGCCCTTGCAAATAGATTGAGGGCCTTACCTGATTTAATAAACCAACACTAAACCACTTTTGTTTTAGGGAGATGCATACTAAAAAGTATCTAGCTACCAAACTACATGATAAATCCCAACAAATTTCTCACACAAAAACTACAAACGGATTGAGCGGGACCGCGCGATACAAGAAAAAGGCCTCTAAAATTTCTCAATTACTTAAAACCCAAGTATATGTAAGGACCTGGCCCAGCCCAAACCCAAAGTCGCCATCCCGATCCGAAATTTGCAAGGGCAAAAAGGTAATTTAGTACGCTAGGGTTTACGAAACCTCACATAAAACCAGCCCCCGTCCCTTGCTCGCCTCCTCTTCTTCGTGCGCCGTAGGGTTTCTCTCTCTTATCTTCTTTTCGTCTTCTCGCTCTCCTCTCTCTCTCTCGAGAAACCGAGAACCAATCATGGCGACTCAAGCACCGCGCGCTCTTTCCCAGAAGGAGCTAGACATACAGATGATGCTCGCTGCCGATGTGCACCTCGGCACGAAGAATTGCGATTTCCAGATGGAGCGTTACGTCTTCAAGCGCCGCTCTGATGGTATATTTCTTATTCGATTTGATCTCATTGATGTTGAAAGTTTAGCTTTATTATCTCATTATGTTTTTGGCTAGTTTCACCCAGATCTGTTGATATTCGTTGTTTTGTACCTCTAATCTGTCGAAATTCGTAGAATTAGTGTTGTTTTGAGTTTGGCTCCTACTGTTGACAGGGCTACTGAAATCTCGTTGTTATAATGGACTATTTATCCTGCTTCCAGAACATAGTACTAGGTTACTGCACCATTGTAATTTTAATGTATGAAGTAACTGCGTATAAGTATTGTGTGATGATTAAATACTATCCCTCTTTTAACTCAGTAATTTATGCCGATGAAAACAACCTTGTATGATGCGAAAATGGTCTCATGTTGAAATTGTAATGTGCGTTTGAAAATTTATTAATTAACCTTCTTTTGGTCGGGTCAGGTATCTACATCATCAACTTGGGTAAGACATGGGATAAGCTGATGCTGGCAGCCAGAGTTATAGTTGCAATTGAGAACCCACAGGACATTATTGTTCAATCTGCCAGGCCATATGGTCAGAGGGCTGTATTGAAGTTTGCCCAGTACACTGGTGCTCACCCAATTGCGGGAAGGCACACCCCTGGTACTTTCACCAATCAGCTCCAGACCTCCTTCAGCGAGCCCCGCCTCCTCATCCTCACTGACCCCCGCACCGACCATCAAGTATAGTTTCTCCATTCAAAATTATTACACTTAAAAAGACTTTTACTTTCTTTGTAGATTTTTGAAATTTTTTGTTGTATATAAATCTAGGTGATACCATGTGCTTTACAGTTTTTCCTGCATGTAGAAAGCCTTGTTGTTGTTACGCAATAAACTGCATGTATAATTAACCAAGTAAGAAAGCTGTATGTAACTTGAGGTTGCAAAGATCAGATCTATTTAGTTCCCAAAGAACCATTTCATGTTTTAATGTAATAGTACTGTAGATATTTTCTTATTACATCAAATGTTGCATTTAACACATATTGATGAAACATTAAATCACAGCCCATTAAGGAGTCTGCTCTGGGTAATATTCCAACCATTGCCTTCTGTGACACTGATTCTCCAATGAGGTATGTGGATATTGGCATCCCAGCCAACAACAAGGGAAAACACAGCATCGGTTGCCTCTTCTGGCTTCTTGCCCGGATGGTTCTCTCCATGAGGGGTACTATTCCCATTGGCCAAAAATGGGAGGTCATGGTAAGTTCCCAGCTCTCTATTTCTCTATTTGTATTTGTGTATATATGATATACACAGATACACTTAATTAGGAGAGTAACACTATTGTATTTTTTTGTGGTGTGGTAGGTGGATCTGTTCTTCTACAGAGACCCAGAGGAGACCAAGGAAGCTGAAGAGGGTGAGCAGCCTGCTACTGGTGCCATTGAGTATGTACAAGCTGAGTACACTGGCAACCCAGAGTATACTGCTGCCGCAGGCCCCGAATGGGGAGCTGACAGCACTTGGGCAGCAGAGGGAGCAGTTCCTGCCGAATCTAACTGGACTACTGCTACAGGTTAGTCCCTTCATAGTATATACTTGTTACCCTTATTTACTTTTCTGGCTTCTATTCACTGGGTTAAACAAAATAATATGGACATTTTCTTTATGAGTTTTTTTATATTCTGATCTGAATATGCTGACTCTGTGTTTTTTAAAATTTAATGATCAGCTCCAGCAGTTGATGGTTGGGAAAATGTTGCTGCACCACCACAGGTTGGTGTTGATCCAGTTGTGGCCACTGGTTGGGAACAAACAGCTGCACCTCCCACTCCCCAATGGGAGTAAATTTTCGACTGGATAAAGTTTTGGCTGTTAATTAGATTGTTTTTCTAGGTGTTAAGCAGAAATGAACTGTTTTGCTTTTGTTGTTATTTTCCATTTCTGTGGGCTAGTTTGTTTTTGTGATTGAGGTAATGAATGCTAGTCATCTTTTGATGCATCTCAGTTAAAAAAGAGTACTTTTGTATTTGTTGAAGTAAAGCCCTCTTCATACTCTTACTGGATTTATTTAATTGGGATCTACTTGTTGAGTATTTTTACGTTTATTATTAGGAGTTCACTTTGATATTATTATTTATTAAATCATGTGGTTTAGATTAGCAAAACAAGCGTTTAATGTATGTGTTTAGTGTTAGGAGCTTTCACTTTGAGCATTTGTCTTTAGCTGTCAGTTGTTTTATTATTGGTACCAAGCTGTTGACTCTAATCGACCCCCTAAATCTCTGGGCAATTGTTATTGGATTACAGAATGTCAATAGAATGAAAAGTGTCAGGTTTGAAAAAGTTCAGTTTGGAAATTTGAATTTTTACTGCAATGTAATTTTCGTGCACGTGCTTTTCTTATTAATGCACAGAAAATTTGAAAAGAAAGAGAAGACGAGAAGGGATGATTGACACAAATTGCATTAGCAGCTATTTAATGTGTTAGTAGAGAACAATTACAAGGAAAAGAATAATTCAGATGTTACAACAAAAAACGATACACCTTAATGACAAACGACAATTGTACAGATGCGAAAGTAGAGAAAATTGCAATAGAAGACGGATGTTGGAAAATCCATAATGAAATTGAACTAAAAGAAAAACAAGTAAAATAAGAAAGTGAAGAATCAGAGGAAATGACTAGCTACTAAAGATCGTGAAGGGTGTTTAGTGTTACATTTGATTTTTTTTTTTTTTTGAGGAATAGACTCCCAACAAGGTCTGCATTCATTAAACAAATGCCAAGTCTACAAAAATAAAGGTCACACCAAAGATGGCCAGCAATTCTCTCCACTGGAGATTGCTACCACAAAAAATATCATAAGTATGCACACACAATCAGAAAAACACAGGAATACAAGCTAACTCTAAACCACTAAACCATAGAAGTAAACTCTGCCCTTCCTGAAGCAGCTTGATGAAAGTAATCTCCATACCAGCTGTGGCAGTGTGGCACCCGTCCAAAATAAGAAAAAACTAAAAAGTAAAAACTGAAGCACAAAGAGAGGAAGTTGTGAACCCACTAGAATCATTAAAAAAACTACTGTTTCTTTCCATTAAAAGTGTTTCATTTGATATAACATCAAAATTCCAAGGAGTGAAGTATTGAAAGAGTGGTTGTGATAGCTGTTGAGATCCTCGATAAATAGCATAGAAGATTAGAATTACGGTACAATGTTTGTATATTAAGTACTGTTTCATTTTTAACGAAACGTGTGGGCTTTCTAGCCACCTTTTTCAAAAAAAAAAAAAAAAAATGTGGTGCCCCACCCCCGCCGCCCGGGGGGCATTAGAGGTATAACAGATTCTAATGTGCAGGCATCAGATTTCGGAGTACCAGAACAATAAATAAAAAAAAAAAACTACTGGCCCTGTATCCACAAACAATCAACTTAATGAAATACACTGCTTAAATACACTAATATTTACAGGGAATACATTAATTACCCCAATGACGGGGAAAAATTAATTGAAAAAAAAAGGAGAACCCCGCTCAAAAAAAGAAAAGAGAAAAAAGAAATATCACTTCTATTCTATTCCTATTTATTATCACAACTATTGCCACTTTTTGTGCTGTAGTTACAGAATCGTGTCTTTCAACAGATGATGTTGCCATTGCTACCTACATTTTGTTGCTGCTTGCTCAGAATGCCATCAGTCCTTTCATCTCATTTTTTTTTCCTTGCGTTAGTTTCTTACTTTTTTTTTCACTCTCAAGTTCCTTCATAAACAAATTTTTGTGATTTTTTTAAATAAGTTCATTGTATGATCAGCATCAGAAGCAGAATGTGCCTTCAGTAGCAACCCACTGTTGGAATTTGTCTGTAAATGTGCCATCACGATTTAAAATCCCAGAATTATCCTGCATATGATCCAAGCCAGTTTCATCTTTTTCCTGTTAAAATAAAATAAGTTAATTAAATTAACAGTAAAAAGTAATGCCAACAAAAATGACAGCGAGGGCAGTATGGTTAATACAGTGGTTTTGACTTACTGCGTCTGTAAGGATGACATTCTCCATGGAATTATTCCCTGGAGTAGAATTTATTATTGATGATCTATCAAAAATATCATCTTCACATGAGTTGCCAGATGAGGATAGCCAGTCGAGGTCCAAGAAATTTGATGGGTGTGATTCATCAAGAGTGCTAAGTTCGTTCAGTAATGTGTGCCGCCTATCTGGGAAGAGCTGCCTACCTGGTAGTGTTGGGTAAAACCTAAGGGCATATTTAATAGAAACGTGTATGTGAATAGGCAAGTGAAAGAGAGACGATGATTTTAATTCAGGAAACCAAGATTTCTCTCAAGTCCAAAATTTACATCAATTCTTTTCCAGCATGAAAATGGATAAATCTGAAAGGAACCAAATCCACATAGTGATTTGATTTGAAAACAGAAAATTCAGTTGTATCTTTTTTTACTAACCATTTTTCTAGGATCAGGAGTGGGTATTGAGGTAGGGCCCAGTATTTTAGAAAAGTCAAGTCCCAATACCATAAGGAGATTTAATGAAACTAGGAAATAAAACTTATGCAATAATTTCCAAAGGAAAGCAATTAAAATACAATAACTAACCTAGAATAAGATAAGCCGGTGTCAGTTGCAGATATTTCAGGGGCAGAATCAGAAAGCTCGGTTATTTCTTCACTTTTTAGACTTGGAGGCAATCCAAGGCTTACATTTTCTGTGCCTCCATTGTTTATGGACACAGGATCGCTATTCTCTACCAAAATATTACCATCCGAGAAGGACCTTCTGATAAACGACCTATTAAAGAATAAATAAAAGTATAAATAACAGAAATAAATGCAAATCTCTTTGGAAAGATGTTAAAATTGGAAGGTGTAAACAGTAATTTTCTGAATATTTGTTGTATGGATTACCTGGCAAGGTCTTCAGTCAAAGAATGCCCACGCCGGCCAATATTATAGTGTTGGTCTGAGTCAAGCTCCCACAACGCTGGTTTATCTTGTTGCGGCTGGAAGTGCCCCAAGAAACTGCATTTTTTTTTGGTGTATATTTACAGATTGTATTATTAAGTTATTAGTTTGCAAGACCGCATAAGTAGGTTTTTATTCCAATAATAGCACATTTTCATCTATTCAAATTAATGCCTGATGAATCAGTAGTAAGATATGCAGAAGTGGTCAAAATCCTCCTGGCTTATCTCAAATTACTCACCAAGTGTTATGTTAAGGAAGTATACTTGAAGTAATTAATAATTTTTTCTTCGTCACAGTTTAGTTGAATTCATAAAAACACTTGGCAAAAAATATTATGTATCTATACTGTACAATGATAGAAAAGAATCAATGGAAATTAATTGTAAAGCTACCTGCCAAAAATACAAGTTCCAAACATAAGAAAACACTAGCTACAGTTTTGCAAAACTTAAAGTAATCAATCAGCAACTAAAAGGTGAAAGAAGCCTTACACATTGATGGCATCCTGCTTCTCGAAATCTAAATATGCATTACTGCAGTATCGCTGGATGGTTCGAAGAATCTCCTGAGACTGTGTTGCGGCTTTCCACTGACCTCTCATTTCACAAAATATCTATTTTCATAATCCAACAAATTATTTTAATCTTATAATCTTGATTGAAATTTAGATATTTTGTTCTTTTGGGCAAAAAATTAGTCTCGAGTTCGTTATAGGCATAAATAAACACGAAGAAAATCATGAAAAAAAATTGGATCCGAACTGAACGCGACTTAAAATAAATCAGGTACCTAGGACTAATCCTTTGTCCAATATAGATTCATCATTTGTACCTTATTATGAGCAGCTGACCCTCCGTATTGGAATGCCAGTGTATCTCCCATTTTTTCATAGGCATTCATTAAATCATTTGCAAGCGGTGCATCTAGATCCACTCTGGGGTCATCAATTAGCCCCAGGGCATGAAGCTGGCGCCCCAATGCAACAAGACCATATGCATATTGGGCCACATTGGTGCGGTCGAGACAGTCAATGCAGTTGGTACGTAATACTCCTTTCTGGCATGCAATAGGCTTCATGGCAAGTTTCCTTTGAAAAGATGCAGGCTCAGATTCTTCAATGTTCTCGGCATTGGTGCAGCCACTGACAGTCGGGGTCATGTCTTCAGTAGATGTCTCGTCATCTCCAGAAGACTCGCCAAAGGTTTGACCACTAGATATGAGTCACAAATATGATATGCAAAGTGTAAGAACCTGTGAGGCTGTGACTAATAAAATGTATATAAAAAAAAAAGACATACAATAAGCACCTTTCCCTGTCATTATGCAAAATAAGAGAAACAATGGGTACCTTGAATCACACGTATGTGCTTCAGAGGTAATCTCACAATGGAAGATGCCAGTCAATTCCAAAGCATACGCCGCAACCCTTCCCAATGCCACCAATGGTTTCTTATCTCTGGGAAGAAACACATCAAGCATATACTTTTTAGATGCATTTTTTATTAAGAAATAGTTTAAAATGAAAATAATCATAACCTACCTCCTAGCATGCTTGGATAGGTCCCAGTGCAAGAAACGCAAACGCTCTTCCTCAGGTAAATCCTTGTTTATCACGTGAATTGATTTGGCAAACTCAGCTCTAAGTACTGATTCACGTGGTTTCTTCTCTTTTGTCTGAATATTTTTCAGAAAAAGAAAAAAATAAGAAGAAATAAAAGAAATATTTCAGTATCATCAGTGGCAGAAAATTAAATTTATTATATGCACCAATGTTATTCAAAACAAGAATATGACAGTAAGGAACAGCTAACCTTGATCAAGTTCAGAATAATTATCGGGTGACCATATCTCATTATAAGGTTGTCAAAATGAAGCCGAGTTGCTTTGTATTCCTCATCCTTGTGCACTGACATATAGTATATTTAAAAAAAAAAACAAAAATTGATAGGATGACATGAGTAAACTAAACCTATAGTCTATTACCAAAAAAAACAAAAATGTCATTCAAACTCAATGTTGATGATGTGTAAGCAATCTTCCAATTTTCTAGTTCTCATTTTATAGGATTTCAACATTTGATAGTATATATTGGTACCACCAAATTATCTAAGAAAATTATCTGAAATAAATATAAACGTACAAATGATATCAGGTCGTATGTTGAGTTTGGATGTTTCCTGAGACCACGTTAATGGTATGGATCCCCGATTTTGAACCACAGATGTTATCTGTGGTGGGATCTCATCAGGTATGTCCTCAAACACTATCTGTTCTGTCTCCACATCATTTGCCACCCGTCCTTTCTCATTTACTCCACGCTTCAGATACCTGAATAGTAGAAATATTTTGATAACATAAACTAATGAAGCATTTAATACAGAAAAAACAACCTTTTTCCATTTTTGCTGCTAAAGAACATTTCAAATTTCCAAGTAGTATCTTAAATGAATGTCCTCAAAACATCTTTATCTATAGAGCTGAGAACAACAGATTTAAGAGGTGGTTTGGTAATTTTACTTCACAATAGTAAGAGAACTAAGATAAAAACCTGGTTCCTGCAAAATGACGCGACCGTCGAGCGATAAGTGTTAACCTGAAATTCTTCCCCAATACTGAAAAGTTTGACTGAAAATAACAAATATTCAAGTATTAGGTCCTCAAAACTGCAACCAACCAAAAAGTAATAATTGAGAATTTGGGATCAATGTTCGACCAGTATGATCAATGAACAACCATTGGCCCTCACATCCATATACAATTGTTGATTATCTAGGACTCCTACTTTTTATTGTTTTCATGCAGTATGATTTTGATACAACATCTTACAAACTCTTTAGGACACTACTAAATCCAAAGTTGAGTATTTTCTTCAAAAAGAAAAGGAGGAAATAAAAACAAATTTAAATTAATACCTGTTTGAAGAAGCCATGAATTAATGCAACAGTCCATGTCGTATTTTTCAGATGATTTCGAAAGCTTCGGGATAAGAACTCGTTCCAAACAAACATGGTCTCATACAAAACCTGTCCTGATTTTTCTTCACACAAGTTCTTCTGCAAACTGCGCATGATATTGTATGAGTAGCTGAAGAAGAAGTCTTTTGTGAGATCCACTGTGCATAGAAGTCTCTTGTATCTGCTTCATTGAGTTTAGAAAAAAAAAGGAAAAGAGAAAATAAGGAACATAAGGTTGTCTCTTTGTATACTTGTAATAAAAATCAGAAAAACTATTATATAATAATATAGGCAAACAAACAAGTAGATACAATTTATCAATGGAAAGAGATTAAAAAGAATCTAACAAGGATATACCTCTGGTGTGGCTGCTTAAGAAACAGGATAATAAAAAAAAATCTTAAGATTGTACCTCACTACAATGGAAGTTACCGACCTTGCCATGTAGGCCCCAGAACTGTTTGAATTTCATAACTTTATCTACACTATATACATAGATCTCATACTTACAATGAACAACACAGCACAAACTAACCCCACATATATATATCTTAGACAATATCAAGATACTAGCAATTTGAGAAAAAGGAAAAAAAAAACACAGATAAAAGCTATTAAATTTTGCTCAGAGAATAAGGAATTCAGTTTACTATCAGACCTCTCTATACAAAAAGCCAACAAATAATCAACTGTGCAACTGAAATATAAGACTATTGCTAGCACAAAAAATTGTACATAAACATTTCTCTTGGTACATGAAAAAATGAAAGAAGACCTGTTTTCATCCTTAGAATAAGCCATATTGGATCGCACTATCGGGCTTGGCAGTGTGATTAAATCACTCTTCGAAACCGCATACACAATGTGGCCGCATATATTACCAACTCGCCTTCTCTTTGTAATTAACAACATATAGTACGGCCCCAAAAACTTCACAAATCCTGTAAAAAAGAAAATGGGAAATGTTAATAATTCTTTTGATGAGATTCTCTTTTGGAGCTTTTTTACTGATTTATCAATCAGTATTAATAAACCTGTATGGTTCAGGAGTTAATATTTGAATGAAACTGCCCCGCCAAAATTTAAGCCATATTTGTAGAGCAGCAGAGTTTTATTTTAAGGCTCTAACCCCAACGAACATTCAGGAAACATAACTCGTTATATTAGAATATAAAAGAGGTAACAAAAGGTAAAAATTCCAGTTGCCAATATTGCAAAAAGGCTGAGAGGCGGTCATTTCAATTAATCACTAGCTAAGGGGCTGTTGGTGAATGCCATGTCAGGTTGACTTTCATGACATTTTTCAAATAAAAAGAAAATACTAACCAACAATTCCGTAGCATTTTGTGACAAACTTCAGTCCACCAGTCGACCTATTACCGTCGTCAATTCGCTTCAGTAACTCATAGCACTCCGCCTCAGAATAAACTGTTTTATCTTCATAAATGCTCAGATCAGTAGCTTCAAGCCTGTCTATCTTCAATACACGCCATATGGTTCTAGCCTTGTTATATCCAACTAAATAAAAATTCTGCAGAGAAAATGTAGAATTAAAAATAACCATAAGCTTTGTATAACAAATTGCCAAAATTAGTTTTGAGAAGAAACAAAACTTTTAGCAATCTTTAAGTTTGAGAAATCAATCATTTTTCTGGTTAGCTAAGGTCAACCAACAAATAATACAACATTCAAACTTTTTCGGCAAAGAAGAAAGGTGAAATTGTGTGGTCGAAAACAGATTTAAACAATTTTTTTATAAAAATAAGTAACAGAATTCACCTTCTATACCTCTACAAACATCTAAAGACCTGTTTAGCATTACTGACTAGCTAAATCAAAAGAAAATCGAAATTACCCAGAAAAGTCAAACAAAATTCTTACCGATCGAGTTTCGTACAGCTTAAATTTCTGGAGAATTTCGTCGCACGCCATCTGATCCAGATCCAAAAATCAAAATTGAAAGGTCTCAGCACAAACCACGCATAATTGTAGTGTTCTCTAGCGTAATCAAATCGAAAGGAGGCGAATTCAGAGCTTTCGCCTCTTCCGAGTTCAAAATTCGAACGAAATGTAAAGAGGGAATTCAAATGAATGCTCTCTTTGTTTCTCTCTTTGTCTGAAAGGGGAATTGTAATTTGTAAGGTAAGAAAGAAAGAGAGTATAAATATTAATAAATATAAATAAAATGGGAAACTAATAATATGGAAATGAGATGAGACCACAAGCGCTTTGAGCCTTTGAGCCTACCTTGAGACCACAAAAACCCCACGCAATGGAGAAAAGAGACTTCTTCCGATTTTTTTAAATCATTGAATCCATTTTATTTATACTCGCTGTTTGTATTTATATATAAATCGCTGCTTATATTAGACGATTATTAGCTTGTAATGATTTGACGAGGTATTCCTGCTCTTTTTTCCGTAATGACCCCGAAATTAACCGAATTTGTGAAATGGTCTCGGCTAAAAATGGTTTTGGCGGCCTCGGGAAACAAATAGTTCTCTGATTAGTCATTAGGGTTAGTTTGAATGGTAAATTATCTGAATGATAAAATTAGTTTTAACCCAAATTTTTGTCTAATTAGCGGAACAATGCTATTATAAGATTATAAGTGCTATTTTGGATCACCAAGTTTGAATTAAAAAATAGTCGCTAGAATTAACGACTATTTTCTCACTTATCTAAACATATCCAAAAGCATCTTTTGATCATTTTGAATTTTAAGCTCATGCTAGCATCCCTAAATTTTCTAGATGTAAAATTGTAACGTATGAATACCTAATCATAGTATAACGAGAGTTTTAAACAGTTAAACTGCGATGTTTTGTCATCGATAATACCATTTTATCGGTGTTTGAAAAAAATATGCACGATATTTTTGACCGAAAAATAATAAAATTATCGGTATTGTTAGAAACGAAATAATTTTATAATAAGCAATGCTTGATTCAAAAATTGAAGTACGAACAGAGAAAAATAACAAATTTCATACTCTGCAACCTACCTATTATTTTATTTTAAGGTGTTTGTCAAATGTATCTCCATCAAAAATTTAATTTTTGTGCAAAATATACTTTATAAATCATTAAATCTCAATTTAATCTCGGTTTAATATCAATTTATGATTAAGTCATATTAAATATATTTAATTTTCTTATATGAATAAATGACATATTACAGATGTTCTATCACCGATAAAATTTTAAAATGCTAAATCAATCTCTAACCGTGCAAATTATATTTTAAAACCTTGGTAATGAGGTATGCTAAAATTCATTATCGTCCTCTAAACTAATATGAGCACAATAATTCAAAATGTTACAAATTTGAAATGTGGCTCGCAAAATCAATAAGACATGACTCGAAATTATCCTGATTTAATTCGAATTTTCACCAATATGATTTGTCCTATGACTCACTTGTAGTTTAAAGCTAACTACTCGAAAAACTCATCCGACTCAATCCATAACTTGTTAATTTTTCGAAGTGGCAAAATCAAACTAATGGACCCACGCTCAAATGTCACCTATAGGAAAAAAAAAAAAGGTTTTTTTTATTGCATACATACATTTACAAAACAAAATAAAGCAAAATTGACAATTATTTTGGTCGTTAATATTCTAAAATTGATGAACATTAACTGGCATAGTTGAAAAGAAAGATATGCCAAAGGGGGGGAAAAATGCAACCTTAATTTAGGTTTCTAATTGAAAATTACAATTATAATTTGCAATAAATTTTGTCCCAATTGGAAATTTCACGGAAGATTTTTTTTTTTTTTTCGAATGCTTGGCAGGACCTGCCAAGGACAAATTTCACGGAAGATTGGTTTGCCTGACTGAGAAAAAGGAAAAGGTAATCGGTCTCAAGTCTCAACGACGAAGTTGCAAACCTGATTTTGATTTTGCATATATGCCATGCCACGTATACAAGTTTACATATTTTATCACCAAAACCTAAATATTGCATAGATGTCATTGACTTTTAATTGGTCTAGATTAATATCACATAATTTATTTATTGGGTGGCATATTTCAATCTAATTATACGAATTATATCTTTGAGGTAGCGAACAGATTAAAAAAAAAAAAGAGGAGAGTTGAGAATTGCTATTTACAGGAATATATGTTTTGATACATAATACACAATTAATAATTTGAATCTACTAGTGTTCTGCATCAATTTGGTTATAATGCAGATGAATAGTATGTATGAAAATTATGCATTCTAATTTATTAATTATGTTATCATACTGTACCGCAATTTTCTTGTTTCTTATACAATCGGCATGACGTAACAAGCTTGCTATAGATTCACCTTAATCGGCATGACGTAACAGTTTATTTTTAGATTAAAAATTAATAAATCTAATAAACACTTGACAGAAAACTGAATATAAGCCTATTATATTGCTTGTGTAGCTCCCAGGTGTTTGCGCGTAAAAGCCTCTTTTCAAGCTGACAAATATGAAAATTTGACAAGGAACGTAGGTGAACTCTTAGAAGTTTCACTTTTCTTTTGTTGTTAAAAAACATACTTTTTGTGCAATTTGAAAAAAATGGGTGGTGTGTTTATCACTTTTGCGTTGTTATCTCTTACAAATGGGAGTGCAAACAAAGAGGCGCTTTCTAGGAAGCAATGGTGTTAAAATTACTAAAATTAATACGTGTATAATGATAAAGATCGTCAGCATAATCAGTTTAGTTATGCAATAATGTTATACTACTATACGTGAAGTAAATCATGTACCGGGTCATAAGATGTTTCACATAACCCGCTACAGAATACTTACGTTTAAGCGATGTCAAGTTCTGGTGGATTATCTTATCAGTTATCACTGTTGACACGTGGCGGACGTTGACCCCACTTATTTTCCCGTTTTAAACCCCTTGTCTCGTAGGAAGTAGAAGTCTTAGACTCTAGAACGATAATATTTCTATTTAGGTCCTTGAGTTGACCATTTATTACGATTCTAAACTTTTACCTGAATTTTATTGTAGACTGAAGAGGCACTGAACTTATTTTCCAACGACCTTTGGAAATGTGATATGTTAATTTGGCAAGTATGACTGTTTCGAATGTGCCAGCGGTTCAATTTGTTAGAAAAAATATCGAATCTTCAAGAGGTTTGTTATGCCTGTGTTAAATTAATATTCATGACAAAGTATATTTTAGCTGAATATTAGCCCAATTTCCTGGTTTCAAAGTAAAATAATTTTATGGTTTATATGACACAATTTTTTATTTAAAAAAAGTTGTCAAGCACTCAAGCCTACATATATCATATTTTGAATATATTTACAGATCATCCTATCCTGGTTGATATATATATTATTAAGACGGCTGATTTACTAAAAGCAGAAACATATATAAAGTATGGGATATCGAACTTCTAAATATAAAATTCAAATTGGTTAATAAGTAATACGTCCCTTTTTAGTATTGGCTTAATTTTTCAAACCTGATTTTAAATAGATTTGAAGAAGCGACATTGTTTACCTTTATTTGATCTTTGCTCCGAGAACAGAGCTTAAGATCATTACTCAACTTCTTAACCTTAATAAGTTAGATTAACAACAAAAGCATACATTTAATTAACTAAATAATTTAGATGTACGTCTATATTTAGGATGAAGGAAATAAAAAATAGTTTCATGTTTACAAAAAGAGCCCATAATAGACACAATTAAAATCAAAATAAGATAATTACAACATATGAGGAATGATCAAACGGTATTCTATTTTTCTTTTTTAACAGGACATTTCTGAACCACATTTTTTATTTTGTCAACAATTTAAGTTTCACATGTTCAGTGATAAACCTAAACCATTGATTTTATTTTGACGTTATGATCAGCAATACTTCCACGTTTAAATGTATGTTTATAATCAGTTTGATAAAATATCAAGAAAATTTACAAAAATAATTCACAAAATTATTCCAACTAATGCCCCGTTTTATAAAAACAATGTATGTATGTATGTATGTATGTATGTATGTATGTATGTATTATATATTAAAAAATATATTTGACCCCGAAATATAAAAATTGTATTATTAATTTATTATTGATCTCATAATTACTATACAATTATTTTTATGCGATAAATATATAAATATCAGCATTTAATGTCTCGTAAAACTCCATTAAAAAATTCCTGGTCCGCCTATGTTTATATATAAATCTAAATGGAGAGTTTAATAATGCAAATTACTTGTGAGAAATGTTTTGCCTAGTTGGATCACCTATCACCAAGACTTCGGACACATCACTAACACGGCACGATGAGACAATGTCATTTTAGGTAAAATCTATATAGCATGATGTCATGTACCTACAACCAAGTTAATAATTATCTCCATCTAGTTTAATTGATAAATTCGTCAACCGACATGGGAGTGTTATTTGGATGTGTGTGACACGACAATATAATGGATTGGAATTGCACTTTACTTACTGGCAATTGTATTTATTTTCAAAACCTTTTTTTTTTAATGTTTTAATTAACTTGAAACTCCCAAAATTAAACGCCATCATCAATCAACATCTATGGACAAAATTTTAGTTGAACCTGGTCATAAGTCCTCGATTTTCACGTTCTTTCTTTAATTTTTTTTTTTTCGTTTTTGTAAGGATATTATCAGAGAGAAGATGAATAACATGAATCTTGTAACAAACTTCCCGAAGATTGTCTCAGAGTAACAAGGGGAAAAATAAACTAATAAAGAAGAAAGAAATGAAAACCTTTCAAGGCAAAAGCAAAAATTGGAAAAAGTTGCAACGAAAACCATCACTTATTGATAAATTGCACTAGGGAGTATATGTACTGTATAGTACAGAACAATACTGAGTGTCCAGTGTCCTGAAGAAATATGACGGAGCAAGGTGAATAATATTATCTATTGCCTCGATGAGTGAACTTTGCGTACAAACCCATAATCTCATAAATGTTTCATGCCAGCCATAGTTTAACATAAAGGAGTTCAGTAACAGTTATCCGAATAAAAAAAAATTATGCCGACCTCACCTACCAAGTCTTATATGTGCAAGCAACATCAATCCCAAAAAAAAGTGTCATGAATTTTAAATTTATATAATATCACACATCTGAAAATTATATCAAATCCATGCATTGCGTAAGGATACAAGTGAATTAACTGGAACAAATTTTCTTCAAATGACAAAAATATTTCCCTCCAATAATTGTTAATCAAACTCTTATATTATGCAGGTAGATTTGAGATTTTCAAGAGAAGTCTTTGATTTATCAAATAAGCTTTTCCGCACGGCTAGTTTATACACAGTAGCAGTGTAGCACATGAAACACAAGAAAATTAGTTTTGAATGGAGGTATTGATGTCATGGGATTAGAAATGGACAAACTTAGGTCGAACTCAAAAAGTAACATGTAGTTTTGTCTTTTTAAGATGCAAAGGATTTGAGGAGACCCCGGACCTTGAGGTGCCAAGGAGGACACATCAACATTGGTTGGCTGCTAGCTAGAGAAGCAACCTTTCTAGGTTTTAGTTAAGGAAACTTTTGTAGTGATTGTGAGTAGAGATAGATATCTTTAGTTTTTGTGTCGTTATTTTTTATATATTAAAAAAAAACAATTTCAAATTTTAAATGAAAAACAGAGTTCTAAGCACTGGTCTATGTGATTATTTTTTTGTACGCATATGAAAAAAAACACATCAAATTGGCGGCAATTAAGCAATTGAAAATTAATACTAAAAGTTACAAATTTTTATGTCAAAAGATTATGTTTAAAGATCAAAGCCAAGCGTCAATTTCGGTAACAGCACAGTATACATTATATTGTATAGCATCCAATGTGTATTTTAAATGTAATCTGAAAGGTAATTCGATAAATGAGGAGGTTCATACAACAACAAGGCTGCATTGAGTAATTAATATGGAGTCTGCATTTGGAGTTCAAATTATGAACCCGAAAGATGATGATAGTTGTTGGTTAAAATGTATGACATTTGTAATATGTTTAATTGTACATGTATAATGGGTGTTCATTACAAAAATTAAATTTGTATCTCAGGGCCTTATAAAAAAAATATTGCATTATTTAAAAATTGGAGTTTGGATATAGTGAGATGCATCACAAAAAGCTCTCCGCGAGTCGCGATAAAAATTCTTGGATCTGCTTCAAGATAACCAATCCAAACCGTTTAATATAATTTTTCTATTGAAATCTTATTGCAGACCACATTTTATATATTTTTTAATTTTAGAAAATTGTTGATCTAATTAGTTCTAAACTGTTCAAAAACGACAGTTTTTAAAACTCCGAAATAATACTTAATTTTTTTTAAAAAATAAAAAATTTGGTTTACAATGAGATTTTAATAGGATGGTCATATATGATGTTTGGATCGGTCATTTTGAAGCATATTCAAGAGTTTTGATCGTGATTCACGAATGACTCTTTTGCTGCATCTCAGCGTAGCAAAATTCTATAAATTGAATCAACAGAGCTAGTTATCTAGCCTCAAAATTTAATAACAACTGGTACACGTGTTTCTCGATCTATATTCTATACAATAATTAACTATCAAATGGGAAAAATCGAACCGCTACTCTGCACCCAACTATTGGCCTATTGTTCACATTCATTCTCTATAAATTAAAAATGTGCAGTGGTCCCATGTTAATTAGGACTTGGCTATCTAAACCACTGTATATGACATAACCTTTGTCTTTTAATAATACGAGGAAGTTACAATATTGTTGCTATCTCCAAAATATATAGTGGAGATTACGTATCACTAGCCCACTAACTCTACCTTCCTAGAAACACATTCGAAAATAGAATACAGACAGAGTTGCACACATACATGCTCCGTATTTCGTTATTGTGATTAAATATCTACCCGAGATATATAGCAATCGATCAGATTTGATGTTGTTGTCTTACATAATCATGAAGCTTCATAGAAACCGAGAGAAGCTGGAAAGGAACAAGTCACCGGATATGACCAACAAATATTACTGATTTAGCTACACGTACATAGGGTCAATTAGATTTTAATTAAAATTAACTTCTGACTCATTTCCTTTGCGAAATTTAGATAATATTTTTAGTGGGGACTGGGTGCCACTTTATTTTATTTGATAATATAAAAATGAACAATAACAAGAATGGATTTTGTTATCATAAATTTTTGCAATTACAAAGTTAGCGAACAATTTATGTGAATCTCTGTTTTGATTCACAGACCATTTGCGAATCAGCAAATACCATACTTTTGTTTTAGTTAAAAGAATACGCAACTGCAGGTGCAAGAATTTGGTTCTTCCAAACAAAAACCAAACATCTAATCGCAGCCTTGAAATTGAAACAAAATAATGCAGAAAGGGCACATATGACGCATCTGTTGAAAGATTCTACAATCCAGGGAATATACGGCTGCCATAGCACATAGTAAAATTTGTGCGATTGTGATCCTTGGTTGACAGCTGGAGGAAATCAGATTCAATGAAACGGGAGGCTCATCGATGACGTGTCAAATGCTAGCCACCTCACAACGCAATATGGCGGTGATTTCCCAGGCCCCACTGCTAGGCAGCTGGTTAATTGAATTTGGTTTATCTCCAATTAAAAGAGCAAGAGAAGCTGATTTTTTGTTTAAGAAATGTAAATTTTAAAAATATTAAAATAATTTTAGAAATTAAAAGGCTGAAATAAAAAATTTGAAGTTTTGAATCCATATTCATTTTCTGTTTTTTTGAAGGTTCATATTCAATTTCTGTTAAAAGAATACTTAAAAGCTTGGCCCTTTACGGTTGTAGATTTGTTACTTGAGAGATACTGTTAAGGTCGTCGAAAAGTAGATTTATAATTTTGATTTTTAAGGATACAGACTTAACTAGTATGATTTATAATTTTGATTTATAATTTGTTTATATAGCTAGTATGATTAAAGGAACGACCGACCGTATCAGTATTTTTGCATGCTTAAATACGAAAGACCTAAAAAATTTTGTTGACTAGGTTGTTTCACGAACATCATTCCGAAAGAACTATTTATTGAAAAGAATTAAAATCAAATAATTCTATATAAACAAAATTGTATTCAGTAAATTGTGTTACGAATAATTGTCTTAAACTCTGAAAACCTTTATAATGAAAATTAATAACCTGATACGTTGCATGAAAACATATAGAGAAATACAATGAAGTTGTAATGCCTTAACTTTTAGTTACTGGATCTTGGCCATATCATACTAATTTATTTTCCAAGAGAGAAAAGAGTCAAAGAGATATGAGAAACTTAGAATATATGGAACGTCTGATCCTAATAAATTTAGGAGAGATCAAAATACTTAACCCTATTTACGTGCTTTCTATAATTTATTATATGTACTTTTCATTTTTCAACAATTTGATAGTTATTCTTGGATTGTAAGTTGTAACCGTATTTAATTAATACAGAAGCAGTGACGATATCGTCACAACTCACAACATATACATAGCAATATATATAGCCTCTACAAGAGCTCCATCGAATTCTCTTTTACCAAATAAAGGGAAGAATTTGGATACGTATTTGTACTTGTTGATACACGGTTTTGATTTGGTCTCGATAATTATTGTAATTTTTTTAATGAATTGACTGTAAATGTCACCAGTTAGCTAGCTGCATACTTACGTACAAAACATGTACGCTTGAAAGAGCCGTGCCAATACATAAATACTTTTTTTTTTTTTTTGTCTCAAAGTGGTAAGTTAATTTGATAACTTCAAAATATTTTAAAATACAGCTGCATGGATCTCAATAACATTTTCAAATTATTTTAATATTTTTATCTTATTATACATATAAAATAAAAAATTTATCAATTAATAATGTATTAGTATTTCATTGCAGTTTTTAACAAAATTGTATTTAACTGTTTCATTAATATTTTTTTTCAAATACACATCTACGTACCTATTCAATGTATATACATCAGAATAAAAAAATAAAAATAAACGCATAAAAGATTTCCTTTTAACTTGGCATGGAACTATGGAAGGAATACTCCGTCTCCGCTACATAAAAATAAAGCCAATAATTTGAATAGTCAACCCAGTGTCAGATATAATGATCCGCATCTCCGGCATCTTTTTTTGGAGCTTTCGTCACAGTGGAAAGTTGCAAAATAGAAACAACTAAACACGAATTCGGGTGTGTTTGGATGTTGTTGGAATAGGGAATAAGAATAAGGAATTTCGGAATTCGTGCTTGTCCCTATTCTTTATTTTTATTCCTTAGCTTTGTTGGTATAGGAATAAGGCCCGGAATTGGCCCAAATTCCTTATTCCTATGGTGTTTGGTTTGACACCGGAATAAGGAATAAGGGACTTATTCCTATCCAAAGCCTTATTCTCATGCATCCATTATGCAATTTCTTTTTTTTTTCGAAAGTTGGACAGAGGCTGTCAAACTGAAACAAGAAAGAAAAAGAAAAGAAAAAGAGCTGAAACGCAGGACAGCACAAAACTGTACTGGCAGAACATCGACACAAACTCAGCTAACTACCTCAACAGTATTATGCAATTTCTGTTATAATTGTTCTCTAGAACAATTATGAAATGGAAATAGCACCAAATTTATCGATCGAGACAAAATTATGGAACTTTTAATTAACTGTTGGCAAGACAACGGTCAATGTATGTGTAAGATTTTGCAATTGACCATTGGAATAAAACTGCAGTGCTGTGCACGATATCTATTGATTGATAATTTAGTTTAAATCTTAATTTAAAGATAAGTTGGTCGATTCAAACTCACTAAAAGTGGTTTTTACATATTTGCTTTAAAATTTTATTAAAATGAAATTTTATATAAAATATTTCTTGTGTGCAGTTTAAATTTTGCGTGCATCCTTCTAATTACTGATTATAAAGAGCACAGAAACCATTTCAAAAGATAATATCTAATTAAGTAAGAGCATATAAATAATACTACTGTCATAATTAATTTGATCTTCAAACTTTGATCGTTTCTTAGTTTTGAATATGTATATTTAATGTACATTATTTCTGTAAATCTTCTAATATATAAATTACATAACTACATTTTTCTGCCACAAATGGAAAAAAAAATCTCGTAACTTCAAATTTCGGGAAAAAAATGTTGAACCGTGCTAGAAAAATCCTTTTACATATTTCAACATTTACTTACTATATTTTTGGATTAAATAAAGCAGTTCTTAAATACGGGACGTAGTCATTCTTATTCAAATTTTATAAGTCCAATCTAAAATCAACGAAACAAATATTTCAAAAAGAATCAATATAACATAAATTTTTTTTAACACTGATGCCAGCTTATGCTACATTTTAATTTAGACCATCCATGAAAAAAATCCATCCGGGCCGTGTAATTCAAATCGACGGTACAATAGTCTTCCTACTATATTAACAGAGGAAACGAATCCACCAATGTGTACTTCGTTCTCATCACATGCTTTTCAAATGTCAAGCTTTATTGTAAATCATAAATTCATTACAGAAATGATAACTGCCATCGGCAGATTTACCATCGCGAGCCATCGCTGAACAAAAATATCTGTGTCTGTTACAAATGTTCAGTTTAATAACAAAATGTGTTCATTTAATGACCACAAGTGTTCAGTTAAATGTATCAATTTATGGTTTAATATAAAATTGCGCGTCAGTTTTGAGAGAGGCGCCCCAGGGGTATAGTCGGAAAAAATTTAATTTGAACCGGACCGGTTCATGACCCCTTCTAATTTTTTCATGTGTTTTGTGTCCGGTTCGTGACCCCTTCACTCACCTATTAAAAAAACCAAAAAGTGGTACTGAACATTTATATCTAATAACCTGAATATTTGTATTACTACACTGAACATTTGTTCTTACTAAACTGAACATTTATACTTATCCAATAAACATTTTTGCTTATAGCATTAGTATTTTTTTATTGCAACTAACTGAACATTTGTACTCACCCAACTGAACATTTGTACTTTCTAAACTAAACATTTATACTTAATAAAATGAACATTTTTGCTTATAACACTTATATTTTTTATTGCAACTAACTGAACATTTATACTCAAAATAACGGAACATTTGTACTTATCTAACTGAACATTTAGGTATGAAATAAAATTGCGCTGGGTGAGAGACCATCGCGCCTCAGCGATGGCGCGCGATGGCAATTTGTGGCGATGGCACTAATCAATTTCCAATTCATTAAGCAACTTTGACGTAACAAAAAGAGTCGTTCAACCAGACAACCCAATAATTAAGCCAAAATTTTTAGATATAAAACCAAAGCGTCCAACCAAATCTGTCTCTTAAAGAAAGTACAATCTAAAACTCAGTACATGTACTGAAATTGGAGAAAGTGGAGATAATTTCTCTTCCTCTATATAAGTAAGACCTAGTTCACGTTACCCCACAAAAATGAAACTAGAAACGTTCAAAACGTTGCAGAACCAATTTTAATGAAATTATGAAATTAATTAAAAAGAATTAATGGAATTGACATTAAAGACAGATCAGATATTTTCCCTTTTTATTTGGAAAAAAGTAATATAATTAATTAATAAGAAAAGCGATATTCAAAGTGAAAAGTCCTGAAATAAAATAATCGCAATCACTGCTATTATATCTTTTATTTTTCAATTGGAAAAGAGTACCGACTATTCGAAATATGATCTTTCTATTAACAAAAATCAGACTTGGTTTTTCAATCTTAATTTGCCCTTTCACATTGCTGAAAGAATAAAAAACTTTCTGCGGACAATTTTAAATCAGTGTTTTCAAATTCCTACCGGTTACCGGAAAATTCCGGTAATACCGGGTACCGGAACAATGACCGAAACTGCAGTTTCCGGTATTGTGAGATAAAATACCGGAAATTTTTGGAATATACCAGAAAATTTCGGATTGCGGCCATCTGGCCGGTAAGGGTGCCGGTAGAAAATTGAAATCATTGTTTTAAATTGAACCTAGAAGTTATTGTATAAACTGCACGTTCTCTAGTACACGTTTTTCATTTAGTAATTAAAAACGGAAGGCAATAAAGTTATAATAAAAAATATTTAAAAATAAAAAGATGACTGTTATTGTCTGAAAAATATTTACAATCGGAAATACATCATTAAAGTAATCGCAGAGGATCATAGATACTGTGTGAGAACACTCAAAACTCAAAATAGGAAAAAAAAAATCACAACAGTTCCTACTTTAGAAATTTATTTTAACTGTTATTCTCTGCAAAATATGAACTTTCAATATCAAAAGTAAAAAAAAAAAGTGTTTCTAATAAGAAGCTGAACCGCATGATCGGAATGCAATAGAAAACTGTGAAACGAGGCTGTTCTTATGAAAGCATTTTTTTTTTTTTTTGAAGATAAATTGAGGGTCAAGCCTCCCAATTTATTTTTAAATTAAATGTCTATAAAAGATCCCAGCCGGATTTCGAACCTGCGACATTTTACTTAAAGTGCATTGCTCTTTGCCACTAGACCAAGAGCTAGTTCTTCTTATGAAAGCATATTAACCACAAGTAACAAAATTTAGAAATCGTTGTCACTGATATGCCATCAAAGCTGCGCCATAATGACTTACGAGCAATTTGCAAGGCCTAAAATTGTTTAAATATCAATTTCTCGTTTGATTACTGGGTGGCACTACAGAGGTACGGACGCAAAAGATAGAAATGCTGATTGGGGTGATACTTATCCTTTCCTAGCTCGTTGGAAAGCAACAGAAAATTGACTTGAATAAATAAGAATAAAAAGGAACAAATCAATAATTAAAAAATTAGAACGTGTTTGGCACTTTATTGTCTTTTTGGAATTAGATAATGTGTCCCTTCAATAAGCTTGAAACTCATCAGTTCCATTCCTGATTTTATTTTCTAAACTGTCATTTGCTGAAGTTTTTGTGAGGTTCCGATTTGATTCATTACGGCCCTTTCATAGCATATTATCCGTATTCATCTCTGACAATAATTGTAACAGCAAGTTTTGAGCTTAATTAGCGATGTGATGATAATATTATCAATTAAACATAAACTAGGATCAGAACATAACTTCGTTCTGGTACGTATCTAGTATAGCGGCCGTAGAAACGTACTACTTGATAGCAATAGATGATTAATGTATAGTAAAAGTGAGAGTGTTAGATCTTGATCAGAAAGGACTTCGACAGGACTCATCACCTGCTTTTCGAAGAATGTGTCGTGGGAATTTGGAATGCTTCGATAGGCGACTCGAGATCATATGAGCCTACATTGGCTTGTTTTGTTGTTCAAGTTTAGCATACTTGATCTCGATTAGGACTTCGAGTACACAAACTTCTTAAAAATGCATCAAGTCATTCTTGGAGGAGATTGTAGGCATAGGCATGACTAGGCTGAGTCACAAGAGATTTGGTAACTGAAAATACCGTGAATCGGAGGAGGCACTATCGGCTTGGAACTCAAGAAGCAGGTCCTATCATATTATAATTTTCACACCCATCAATAATCATATGCTTTTCAAAAAATTTAGAATAGACATTACAAGGTAAATGGTTAGTTTTTTGAACATTATCTTTCATTTGGAGAGGGAAATTAGATTGTACGTGTTCGACTGCTGACATACTACAACCTCACTGACGAAATATTTGTTCTTACCAAGTCATGAATCTGATCTCAAGCTTATCACTTTAGGCACATATTTCCGGCATCAATCTCGTTGGGTTGCGAAAGTAACAGGTTCTACCTGATAGAAACAAAAAGTTTGAATTGTATGTATGGTGTTTGGATTCGATTACGACCCAACCAAAAGTTGATGTAGGTTTTGCGCCACTTGTTGATTGCATGCTCACTGTCTCCATTCTCTCCCAAAGCTTTATCCAGATCAGCACTCTATCACCTCATAAATAGTGGTTCTTAATTTTAACATGGCCAAGTTGAAACCAGTCGATCACATGAGAAAAATGTCAACTTCTGGTGGCAGTTTTGTTAAAATAAAGAGAGTTCCATTGGGCCCAGAAATAGATAGGCCTATAAAGGTTGAATTAAAAAGCCCAAGATGCCCCTTGGTTATTTGAAGAGCCACACAAAAGAGCATCAACAATTCAACATTGGCCACACAGCACAGTACAATGATTTTAGTTTTCAATAGTAATTAGTCTTTCAGTTTGGGTCATTTTCAATTAACATAATTGATTGAAGAACATATGAAGAGAGGAGGGGAGCATTTAGGGGGTTTTGCTACTTCAAATCAGTCAAAACCAATAATTTCTTACTAAGTATTAACCTCCAATCATTTGTGTGTGACTGTAAATAATACGATAGCTCTTTGATAGTTAAAAAACATTTTATTACCATTGACATTTATACGGGATGTGCGCATCGTGAAAAAATGACAGCTCAAAGATGTGATGAGCCCTAAATGAAGATGAGATTTGTCTTCCGATTGAGCGAAAAAGTTGGATTTTGTAAGAGACATATGGGCCGAATTTTTTTTTCATTGCTGATTGTAAGACGAGAACAAGAGGCTGTTAAGTTTGGGCTTACAGCAATATAGATTTTTTTGAAGACCTAGATAACTTTTAGCTCGGAAACCGGTTAGCAGTTTTATACCAGATGTTAATACTGGTATGGGTTAGGTTGTATTAGTTTTTCTTTGTTTCAAGGTCACTGGTAACCGGATGTTGGTACCGATTTTGGTTATATTAGTTTTTCTTTATTAGGAGGTCGCTGATACCGGATGTTGGTACTGGTTTTTCTATTTTGCTATGTTTTTTTGTAAACTTTTTTGTTTTATTAATGAAAATTGTCAGTTTTGCTGGCCCTCAAAAAAAAAACTTTTAGCTCGGAAACGACGTGCTTCATTTTTTTATACTCTATTAATCCAACTATCCAAGTGCAATCTCTTGATAGCTTCTGTCAAGATTTCGAAAAAAAAAAAAATAGAACTGGAACTTTTATATTCTAGGTTTTTTACAATTTTAAATTTCATTTTGTATTTATATATATAATTACTAAATAAAATTTGGGTGATTTTCGCGGCTTTTGGTGCATACATCCTTCTAATACAATACAATGCATCTTGCTCTACGCATTAATTTTATTAACTAACTAACATTGAACAAAAATTATCTGTAAATTTCCAAACTTTCCAACCTTAATTTATTTAATACAATTTATTGCTATTTTTTAATTGCAAATTCTGCGGTGAATTATTATTTTTTTATATGGATTGAAAATTAGATAGGTTTTTAATATTACTAGTAAAAGATGCCCCAACATGTGGATAAATAAAAAAACAAAATAAAGTTAGGCAATAAATATATCTGGTTGAATCATCCAGCGATATTGTGGATATCTTTCCGAAAAATGAATTGTTTAAACACCCACCCAACTTTATCTGTCAAAGGGCCTAGCCTTTTATCTGAAATCACACAAATCAATATTCCACCCCTTGATATAACAATTGTTTACACCCCTTAGTGAAATTGTTGCGATTTTTTTATGAGCACTTTTATAAGTAGTATGGATATGGATGAGTGGCTCTGATTGATGGAGACTCAAAGTGGATCCTTATTTTAGATCATGCTTGAAAATTGCTACTAATAAAATTAGACAATGTAGCAACTAGGATTCACCAATCGTGTCTGTTGTGTCAATCACGATCGTGCTGGAGTCTCGTGTCGTGTCGTATCGTGTTAAATGGTGAAAGAAGCCAACACATGTTGGATTATTTTATTATTTTTAAAATTAAAAAATATTTAAAAATTAAAAGTAAAAGAAAAAATTTGACTAAACCGTAATAATTTATTATTTTACTAAGTTTAAACGTTTCATTAATATTTTTTATAGAAATAATAAATAGATAAGAATAATATGAGTCAAATGAAGGTAAATAATATGAAGTTACTCGTTATGGTATTTCAGGTGTCAAAGTGTGTATCTAGAAATGTTAACGAAGCAATTACCGAAGAGCTGCTCGACATCCTCACCTTCAGCATATTGAGAGAAAGAAAGAGGTTTCAAATTGAATTTAAATTATTAATATTGTTTAAGTAATCAATATTAATAATTAAATTTGTGTTGATGTGTCGTGTTAATTAGTGTTCGTGTCATGTTGTGTGTCGAATCGTGTCAAACTTTCTAATGTACCGACACGACATGATAACACGATCGTGTCGTGTCAAGAGACACACCATGTCATGTCATTTTGGAGTACACTAGTGACAACTAGCAACATATAATAATAATAATCTTTGTGTATATATCTAATCAAAATAAGCTGATGAATAGTAGAGAACCAACCTTTTTAGTCTGGTAGTAAAAAAAATAGCCCCTCGCAAGTTAAGACATGAATTTAAAATCAATCTACAGCGTTCGTATGAAATATATGAAATATAAAAATTTAATCCTTTATTATCTTAAGAAGAGAATAATGATTCAATGCATGCGATCATAGAAAATCTGGGAAAAAGAAAATACTGGTATCCAATCACATACCTTAGTATCTTGTTCTTCAGTTTTATTTTGTATATAGATTTTTTAATCTTCTTTGTCCGTAAGCTAATATAATTATAATATTATAAGCTAGAATAAATAATAAAGGATTAAATGGACAAAAAAATTAATAATACAAATAATAAAAAAATTTGGGTAATTCAGAAAAAAATAGAAATTGCAGATATTTTTTGGGTAATTCTGCTATGGATACATGGGCTCAAATCATTCAAGCCATAATCAAATCGCAACCATTCATTATTCTGAATGAATGGTTTAGATTTAGGTCCATTTAAGAAAAAGTATCAATATTATTATTAAGAAATAAAAATCGCCTTTTACTGTCTCAAGTGCACTACTTATGCACTAGTTGACCTTTGTAAGTGACTTGCCTGCATCTGAACAAGTCAGAATGAAAATCACAAAAAAACAGTGGAGAAATTGTTTAAAAACAAAAGTTAAAAATTGTGAAAAGTGTAAAAAAGGTTACTCCCTGTATTGATTTGAACACATAAAACACATCTAATTAGACTTAATTTAAGCATCAAATCCAACTCCATTGCTGTAAATCTGCTGACATGCAACTCAGAAAAAGAAATAAAAATGCATAAAATGCACAATTCTGCCCACATCCCTCTCACAGCAAATGGTGATGATTCAAAATTGAAAAAATGCACAAATTCTATGTAATAGAACTCTTGAAGCGATCCAAGCCATAACTGGCACAAGGAAGTGGCTCTGTGGGCCCCATAGCAAAAACACAGATTAGCCCCAATTTAAGGCTTAGTTGCCTCAGTCGAATGCACCTTCTTCCAAGCTCTTCTACACCAAATTGACCTTACCATCGTCTTCAGCGCATGCTCATGGGTGTCAGAAACCTTTATCTGGCAAAGGAAGGTGGCCAGAAAGATTCAAACGCCATTAATTGCTGTCCAATCCATGGCTTGGGCTTGTTAGAGACAACATCCTAGACAGACTTCATCATTAGAGCCTTGTTGAAGGTAGATAAATCTTTTACTGCTAGCCCTCCCTCAGTCCAATCCGTTGTGATTTGGTTCCAAGATACAGGAGCTATGTATCTATTATGCTTCTATCCCCAAAAGAATTTCTTTATGTGTGTTTGATAGTTTTGTTGGTAAGTAGAGATATTGAGAAAGAATATACCGAGATGGAAGTGAGAGTAGCTTTAAGAAGTGTCAACTGACTTGCTGGAGATAGTGTATTGCATTTTTAACCCCCAATTTTTTGTGTAAGTGTTTGTAGTAATTTATCTTGTGTAATTGTGTTGTAAAGTGGGGGTTTGGATATGCATACACCCAGTTATAATTCCTTCCCTTGACCTTCTTTTGCTTGCCATGTCTGCATAACTTCTTGTTTTGTCTCTACCTGGTATGAATTGCTGAACCATATAGTTGATTTTTGCGGATTGATATGTAAACCTGAAGCCTTTGAAAAACCAGCAAGGGTGGCCTTCAAACCTTGTGTCTCAACCTTGTTGCAATTTCTATTCTAAAAATTATAACATTGTCAGCATAGAGGAAATGAGTGAGTATAGGAGCATTTTCCGCGAGCATGACTCCTGAAATGAACCATGATTTTGTTGCCATTTGATTAACCGAGAGAGTCCTTCCATAGCCATAACAAATAGAAATGGTGATAAGGGGCAGCCTTGGCGGAGACCTCTGGTTGGAGTCAGGAATCCCCCTTCTTGAAAATCTCCATTAATGTCAATTAGAAAACAAATTTAGAAAATGTTTTAGTGTGAAAAGTGAAGCTCCTTATTGAATATCAAGCCCTAAAACTGACTTTTCCAACTTTGAAGGTTTATGTCCACACTTAACAGGATTAGGATTAGAAGGGTTTACATTCGATTTTGAAGATTTGAGGAATTTGCATCCGAATAGAGAGAATTATGGGAGTTTCTATCCGATTTTGTCTTTTTTTTTATTTCTTTTATTTTTATTAGTATTTTTTTCCAGTCGCAACTTGCAATTGCAAGTTCTATTTTTTTTTGAAATTAAAAGGCCCGTAGGCACAATCGCAAGTTCTATTGGAAATGATGAAAGTAGACCAAAAGTACAGTACAAGTACCGTTGAAAAAGTATGGAGTGGAAAAGATGTGAAAATGTCAAATGGTAATCTGTTCGTTTGTCAGACATATCAACTAGACTGAAGCGTTAGTCCAGGTTTTTGCCGGTTTTTTTGCCAGGTGCGGTTTTTGGAACCCCTGGATTCTAATTTTCTTCTCTCTTTGCTAACCCCTTGTAAATTGTAAACTTTTCTTTTCTAATGAAATTTTGCTGGTGTGGCAATCGCCACCTAGCCCTCAAAAAAACTAGACTGAAGCGTTGGATCAATGGCCTAATAAAATGAACGGTTTAGCTAGTTAGCCTTACTATGAAATCAGAATTCAGTATTAGGCTTCGGGTGTGAGGCATGAGGTGTTCTCTGGCTAGAGTATGCTTCATTACCTTGCGTTTGCTTCATTAGTATTATTCCCAAATTAAACAATAATTCCAACAATTTGACGAAGGCAATAAGATTGTGTTTTAAGGGGACAATAGGCGATGTTTCTCTTTAGAAGTGTATACTTACATTTCTGAGGGTTGGTTGATGTCGAATTTCATAGTATATACCCACAAATTAAATTTTTCTTTTTTGGAACTAAGTAGGGGAGCACCCTACCACTTCTCTTTGTATTAGAAAGAAAAGCATACTACAATCATCCCTTTATTTGCAATATAACAAAAAAAAAATTACCAGAACTAGTGTAAAGTCTACACTGATAACAACAACCAGTACATCCCTAATTAATCCTGGACAGCTAGCAACAAAGCAAGAAAGCACTCAACAGCTATTACAAAAGCACTCTGCTACTTGTATCCCACGTCATCAACAAAACACTAATAACAATCAACAAGTATGACAGAATCCATCATAAAGGTTCACAGCACTTGGAGCAAATGTGTAGTTTACACCAGAAGCCCTTCAGCCACCATTCTTTCTCCCATCATCATTTCTTCACTAATCTCCTCCAAACATCCCGGCATCTCGTCTTGCGTTTCTTCAATCCATCAAGGCCAGTTCAACTTTTGTTTAGCACCATCAACCTCTGCCATCCACTGTTTCACCTGATGTTGCATTGGTGTAGATCTTGCTTCTGCCCAATAATATACAATAGATTGTGTTGGCAGTAAACACTTTGGGAAACATGATTAAACTGTTGAAAACAATGCAGTATTGGTTTTGAATTTTGATACTGACAATTCTAGGAATTACTTCAATATGTATGCATCAATGTTTTGTTTCCATGAAATTGGTTCAGAAGCCTTACATTCAACACAATTCAAAAGGGAGCAAACTTATTTCCTTGTCTATTACAAACTTTTGAACATTGCATCTTCCTATACTATTTTCTTGTTTACTAGCAAATGCGACAGGAAGAGACTATTGAGCCATAACAAGAGAAGCCTCGACTGCTTTTCTATCCAAAAGAATTTCTCCTTAGTTATGTTGGAAATGTCATTTCTGGCTTGTAAAATGAATTTTTTTTTAAAGAAAAAACCAAATAGCTACAAGCCTACAACTGCAAGCAAAAATTTAATTCCAGTAACTTGCCAAAAAACTAACCTGGTCTCTCTGGGACATTTTGTCAAACACCCCGAGTGCATTACCGAGCTCAGCACACCATGCATACATCGTCACAAGGGTATTACCCACAGTCACCGTGTTTAACAGAGGATGCGATGTAGCACTGACAGATGCCGAAGACCTGACGCGGCCTTCAACGCCGCAGGGAATTGAGCATGTGTCGTTAAATTGTAACAAGAAACAGGATGGGCCCGCCTGTCAGGGACCGATGTGGGTAATTAATTTGCTGCTGAGCGTAAGATGCCTTATTTGCTGATGTGGCGATGTGCCAACTGCTGAGACGGAAACTTACCATTCGGGATGAGTCAGCTTCTTTTTTTTTTTTTTTTTTTGCTTTATTTTTTATTAGTATTATATTGATCTTTAAATATTTTAAAAACGATAAAATCAGTCTCCATTTTGATATTTCATTTCTTCCAGAACCGTGATGGCATAGCATGATTAGCTGACTTGTGTGCAAAATGACAAATTAACTCTTGCTATTGAGAACCTTTATTAGATGATGATATGCAATCATCTGAGATAATACCAGATGAGTTTATCAAGTATTCTCCCGGCATGTTCTTAGCTTGGTCTGTTAAACACTGCATGGTCGAGAAATTCATGCGTATATTTTGAAGAATGAGAATCTATATATTTGATAACCCATTTAATTGTAGCCAGTGCTTTGATTGACATGTATAATGTATTGCAATTTGGGCTGGGTTGAAGCACGATGGCTGGTGTTTGACCAAGTGCCAGTCCAAAGACATGGTAAGACATGGTCTATGGAATGCGATGATATCATATCAGGTTTTGCACAAATCGACTAGATATGAAGATGCATTAAAATTGTTAGTTAGGAATGTTATAAACTTATATTCTGCAGTTGTTATTTAGGAAACTGTTATACTTATATTCTGCAATTGTTATTAATTTACTCATTCACGCATTTCAAAACCAAATCTTTGTACCAACTTATATCATCAATTTAATCGACTTATTCGGTTAGAACTTGGAAATTGAAAAAAACTGTCATGTAGTTTGAATCTAACCCATACTTAGCCCAAATGTGGACTTGCAAATGAAATTATACAGAAATTAATTGATACAAACTATAAAAGCACTGAACATACATCAATAAAAAAATATTAAATTTTTATGGAATATTAAAATTAGGAGTAATTTTTAAATATTAGAAACTGTAAGGACCTACATAATACTTAAAAAAAAAAATTGCACAAATGGTAATTCAAGCTTGAGTTTCATTTTGACCTACTGATCAAATTTTTTTTTTTTTTAACATGAAATTTCATTTCATTAGAAATTTTATGATAAAATGGAACCGACTTGATGTCATTTTGTTGGAATTGCTATGTTATTAGATCCAACGAAATCCGAAAAAATTAATTTAATTGAAATGAAATGAAATTTAGCGTAGGCATAAATGAAATTATGAGTGTATAACAAACATGAGCAAGCACGTACCAGGCAATTTGATTACGAACGAAATGGGCAGAGTCCCACCTTCCCGGCCTTTATATATGTATAGTTGTACTCCCATCATCAGTGCGCACATCATAAGTTTTGAGTTATTATTGAAGGAATTACAAGATGATCATCTAAAATGAAAGAACCCGCGCTGTTTTTCTCTTTGGTACCTATTAACCTTAGTATATGATTTACATTGAATTTCCGCTCTGTGCAGGCCATTGCTGGGTAACATTTAAGTCTCTGAGTCTACTACTCTGTCATTTGAGATTGACTCGACATGGACTGGAAGTCTCGAACCATATATAAGAAGTGACTACATTTGAACTTGTCACTTGTGGGCTAATACGCGTCTTGGGCTATATTAAACACGTGTCCGTAAATATAAGTTATAGTATACAATCTACAACAATAAATGACATGGATCTTGCATATGTTCACCGAACATTTATTTACGTACAGAGCTTTCGATAAAAATGGGGAACAAAAAAAACGTATTTCGATACTGCTGCAAGCCCCAATAAAACATCTTCACTTAATAATTATATAAATATCCCCCTAAAAAATCAGGCAGGCTGATCTATAAATTTAACAACATTGTCAGATATGAGTTGTAAATTTTCTGCTTAAGAAATGCTTCTGTAATATTCATTTTTGGTCTCGAGACATAAAAAATGGAACATTCAAACATTTTCATACCCTACTTACATAGACAAACTAGTACAATATACTCAAATATTTTAAACAAAAAAACGAAGATTTTCTAAAATATGCTCAATTGGTGTGCTTATTTTGTTTTAATTTAGAATATTGAACAGTATCACTAAAAACATAATCAAGCACAATTATTTTTACATTAAAAAAATTGTAGATCTTAATGTGACCGCTAGCAATCAGAGGTAACATTAAATTTGAATAAGCCTACGGGCCATTTGCTTTCAGGAATAAAAAAAAAAATCAAAATGAATACGATTGATAACACTTGTAGAGAAATCAGCCATATAATCATAAGGACGTAAACTGTATGATTTCCCACATGACGCAAAAAATATAAAATTAGAACATAAAAGAAAAGATGAAGTGGCACACCAGAAATAAAATCCAAAATTACTCCTCATGTTAATTTCGATTCAGAACACATTAATTAAATATCCCTAAAAAAAATCATAATACATTAAAGGTCTGCTTCTTCAAAATGCTTGACCACAATAGCAAAAGAAATTAACATGTTATTTATAAAATAGGCCAAAATTTGACTGGCGGCGATTAGCAATGCAACACGATAAATTAACACAGCACGTACACCGAAAAAAAAAAGCTGGATCGAATTCAACGCCGAAGACATATATATCCTGTACTCAGTGCTCAGATCAACTTTCCTTTCTGCAACAAAGCCGTTAAAAAAAACAGGGGACAACATTAGTTAATTAGATGATTTATACTCATGAAAGAATTACAACCTGATTTATTGGTTTTAAGTACATAATTTATTGTTATAAAAACGAAAAAAATGATGCATAACTCATAAAAAAACCAATCAAGAACATGTTGTTGCATGCCATAAATTTATGGTGAGTTGAGTGTGACATACTAATAAAATTTAATTAAGGTATTACAAATTAATTACAGTACAACTGATTGCTAGGGTGGAATGAAAAAAGGGAAATTATCTTACAAAATGTTGAAGCAAACACAACTTGAAATCTAATTCTACCAAAACAAGTGTAATATTTTTATCTCTAACTGGTGAAGCAAAGCAATATCAAGAAACATTCTTTTGACTAGCAGTTCAATGGAACCAGGAGCAAGAAACCCATACAGAAATTAAGTAAAGATTAAGCCAAAAATGAGATACAAGTTTACTTTCCCTGAATCATAAATCTCATCAATTTAATAAAAAAGAAAATCAGAAACAGTTGTTTTGGTTTACCTTAGGAAGAACACCCTGGATGCGAGTAAGGTTGATAGGCAGCACTTTTATCCGAACAGGGGAAGAGTGTAGAGGAAGCTCCGCCATTTGGTTGATCTCACCATCAACAAATCCTTGTTCGACGGGGTGCTCATCTGTAGTTTCAGCTTCCTCGCTGCCACTGATGCGACCATTGCCCATTATAGTGACTTCCCTATAAGGAAAGGGCAGCTTGTGTGTGTCTCCTGCTACACTGATATGGTGTCTCAGTTCCCTTGCAGTTGGAAACCGGTTTAAGCACTCGTTGCATTGCAGCCAACCAGGCAAGCCGTGCCCTTTGCACTTCATGTGTTTCAGTGCGTCGTGCCTGTTCTTCATGAATACCTGATGATCAATACAAAAGTAAATGGCCTTCTCTGGCACTTCGAAGACAGCACCTTCTTCGAAAAGACGCTCTCTTGTGACCTGATCAGGAGGAGAGGAACGGGACATGGCTTCTCGAGTAATCAATAATGGTTTCTGGCTTTTTCTTTTTCTTGTTCTGAGATAGAGTGACTAAATAATATTGTTGTGATTGGGAAAAGAGTAATAGTGTAATACATATATATAAGGTGATGAGGCGCCTCATTTTATTAATATTTTTTTTTCCGCCGTGGCCTTAGTAAAATTTTTGAGGTTATTTGACTGACCAAATATGGACCCCACACGCGAGAACCCCGGCCCAGACATAAGGATAAAGAAGCTGACTTATTGATCCAATTTTGGCAAATGTTTTTCCACATTTCAATAATTATGAATTAATTAATATCATTCTCACCTTGCAGCCAATGTTTCTCAGTTCTCACCTCAGATCAATTATATATATATTTTTGATAAACTAGATAGCTACTATCTAGTAAAGATCAAAACAATTTTACTAGAACTAAAAACTAAAAATGCTCAAGCTTCATTTTTTTGCTTCAATCTTGCTATTATTTTTTAAATATCGGAGGGCTCAATTGCAGAATGAATCACAGTACTGTTTGCCGGTTATTAAGGCAGCTTTAATGGTTAAGGTTTTTTATTGGCTTGCTCTAAATAATAAATTTCTAACCTAGGAAGTATTTGTAAAAGAGGTTGGTATGGCCCCACTAAGTGCTCGTTCTGTGCTGAAGCAGAGTCAATTGAGCCGATGTTTGTTCAGTGTCCTTATTTCAACCGAATATGAGACTTCTTTAACAGATTTAATGATAGGGGTGTTGTTATCAACTTCACTTCGTTGAAAGAGATTTGGGATAGACAGTGTGTCAACTCGAACAGGCCTGACAAAATTTATACTTTCAGTTTTGTAACTATTGTATTTATGAAAACATTGTAGTAGTGGGTTCTTGGAATTTGTTAAATGTATTTCTTATTACATGTACATATTGCATATATATTTCGTCCAATTGTTGAGTTGGAATGTTAAATCGGGCTTCTTTTGAAAAAGTTAATTATATCCCTATATTATATAGAATAGTTAAAATATGACTTACTAGAGATGTTTTCTATTTGAACATTGAAATTGTTACCTTCCAAAAAAAAAGAAAAACATTGGAATTGTGATTCAGCCGATTCGGGTCATCTAATTGCTGAATTTCAATCGGTTTCGGACGGGTCTTTTTAGTTTTTTAATCATTTCCAAGTTAATTAATTTCCCTCAAGACAATAGTTAATCATATTAGTTATTTATCATCGTGCATTTAATGTTCATTGAATGTTGTATCTGAAATTAATTATTTTACCAATTATTAGTTCTCATGTGTTGAGACATGATTTGATATAATTTACATATTCAAAATATTTTAATTTTCAGAATATCATTTCCATGACAATTTACACACACACACACACACACACACACACATATATTAGATGATGTATGACATAATAGAACTTCTCACATATATATTATACTAAATAAATATACAAATAGAGAAAGTTTAATATGAATCTATATATGATGCATAGGCCTTTTTCATCATTATTTTGGCAAATTGACAAATCTAATCTAATCGATATGATCTATATATTTAATCTCCTAGGAAACCAAATTTTATAACTTTTGAAATTTTATTACTATTTTTTAGATTTTTTCAAATTCTGCTATTTTTAAAACAAACTACTAGAACATTAAAAAATTGAAAAGATTTTAAAGATTTTAAAAATATTAATAAAATTTCAAAAATTATAAAATTTAGTTTGCTAGGAGATTTTAATATGTACATATTAGATTGATAAATTAGATTAGTCAATTTGCAAAATATCGACAAATAAGGTCGCAATGCATAGAAAGGCCCTTGCATCATAGTGCACCATAAACTACCTCATAAAAATAGGAAAAGTTTAATATGATAGTATGGCAATATGATATTAAAGTTATTCTTGTTAAGTTTACAGTTCAGTTCTACATTAAGCTTACGGTAACATTTCAAACTCCAATCTAACAAAAATGCACATGATCTGTAAATAATTTAAATGTATATATATATATATATATATATATATATATATATATATATATATGCTTTCTCATTTATTACAAGCAAAAAAAAACATGTGATTAATAGGTGGTCTTTATACATTCACTTGGCACCACAAAGATGGGGACAACCAGTGCGATAGTGAATGAGAGACCTTAAACATCTCTACGGTACCATCTTCAAAACAGAACACTCCATTATCATTTCGAAACTGGGACTCGCATTCGCAATATCCCTTGTTGAAGTCTTCCGTAAAATAAATACAATTTGATCTGCATCCAGGACTATCTACTGCAGAAACTGATACTGATGCATTCTGGCCTAGGAACACGCATTGCTCTCCCAATCCATGAATCATATTCCAAGTCTCATTACACTCATCAAATTCAAAGAGCTCAAAGCAAAGTGTTTTTGCTCCTTCAAATTCAGAAATGTGCTCTCCAAGTCTTCGGATAGCTAACAGTTTTCCAGAGCTCTCGACAAGGTAATATCTTAGATCATACAGTCCAGTAGATGAAAGGATTCTTGATGGAGACCCATCTCGGTCTCCTAGCTGGTAATTGGGTCCACGAACATAACGAGCCATGTAATTGGACCCATCAAAGTCCACTATAACTAGTTCATGCCCGCTATTTATTGCGAATAACTTTCCTTTGAAATATAGAAGATCATTCAAAAAACTACAAGTATCATAATAAGAAGGATCAGGATTTCTCACTTTTATAGGAGTCCAATCTGTATCCCCTAATCGACAGACAAATAGTTCATGAAAGCTTGACATTATAGCAGCAAATCCAAAGCCAGTAGTTGAGAATGAGTTCCCTAATACAGCAAACTTGCTCAAAATTGACAATCTAACGGAAGGATCACGGAAGAAATCAGGAGGTCGGTTCTCTTGGAGAACTTCTGTTGCAGCATATGATGGGTATGGGAGTTTAATTTCATTTCCAGTCAGAGGGTTAATGATGCTTAGATTCAAATCTCCATTATCAACGCATACCCAGCCATTGGAAGATCCGTGAACAAGTTTGTCATGAAAATTTGGTAAATTGAATTCAAAAGTCTTCGAGCCATAGATCTCATAAAATGCGCATTTGTCTGACATTTTATTGTATGGGAGCAGGAGAAGGATGGAGTTTTGTTTAACTGAGCCATGGACTTCCTTTGTAATACGGTACCAGTCTCGACAGGCAGCTGCACCTTTGCGGTGATATGGGTAGAACCGTAATTTTTCCACAATTAAACGGATGATGTCATCCTGCATGTTTGACCAATCGCGGTTCCTATACAAGAGATATGTTTAAATGTTTAAATTTAATAAACATGTAATATGGTTAATTGGTTGGCAGCATTTCCATTTATTATTTATGAGTGGGTTTCGTTGCCACAAATGCCATAAGTTTTCTATTTCATATATAATTTTTTTTTAAAAAAAATTAAACTTCAAATTCAAACAGTTCGTCTTGTTCAATTTAACGCGCGAGGCGTTTCAATATAATTTTTTTTATAAAATATGGTTGAATTAATTATAGAGGATTAATTCTAATACATTCATATAATTGTCTCTTGTTAAAGTATTGAATGAATATTAAATTTTATAAAAATTATTTGAAGATATATCACCCGTTAAATCGAACAAGATCAATAGATTGGATTTGAATTTTTAATTTTAAAATTATTCATGAAATAGAGAATAGAGAATTTGTGATATTTGTGGCATCAAAAAATTATAGTAGCAAAACCTTACTCATTAATTATAAGTAGTTTCCAAAGATACTCATCGAGAATTTATTGAGAACCTCATTAGTAAGGTGTTTCCCATTTAGGTTATAACAAATTGATATATGCAAGGCACAAAGCCAAACCGTAAACAAAATTCATGACAATTTCTAATCGATCGACAAAAACATAAATAATATATACAACGCCATAGTTTCCAACATCATGAAGTGAAAAAAAAAATGTAAGAAATTAAGATTATCAAGAAGGGAAGAACATTTACCTAAGACAATGGTCCATATCACTGCGTAAATCTAAACAAGCGGAGGGATGACAATTGAGTGATTGACACATCCGGGAAAGTACTTATAGCAACTTATATTTAACGCGGTTTTGCTAGAATCGCATAAGCGCGAGGCGTAAAATAAAATCTGTATGGAAAGCACCGAACTACTATTTGTTGACCAAAGTAATTTAATTATGGAAGCCATTTTTTTTAAATATAGCAAGTACAACTGTACAAGACTACATTACTACAAGGTAGGAATTTACTTTCTGAAGACATCACCGAATAGTTTATTTAGGATATCAAAAAATACTCCATATATTTGCGCCATTGTTTTTTAAGTAGTTTCCATTTTTTTTTATTTTATTTTATGTTTTGTGTTTATTGTTAGATTTGGCATTAAGAGGTGCCATTAATAGTTAGTCCAAGTTTTGATCTGATAATTTTGTAAGGACCAACATAATACTTAAAAAAAAAAAAACCTATTGAACCAATGGTAATTCAAGCTTGAGTTTCATTTTGACATACCGATTAATATATATATTTATATATTTAAAAAAAATAAAATTTCATTTCATTCGATTCTATGATCAAAATGAACCGACTTGATCATCAAAATGAACCGACATGGAATTCTCTTTGGTACCTATTAACCTTAGTACATGATTTACATTGAATTTCTCTTTGGTCGTTAACCACGTTTGACAGCCTGATTTGCTGGGTAACATTTAAGTCTCAGAGTCTACTACTCTGTCATTTGAGATTGACTCGACATGGACTGGAAGTCTCGAACCATATATAAGAAGTGACTACATTTGAACTTGTCACTTGTGGGCTAATACGCGTCTTGGGCTATATTAAACACGTGTCCGTAAATATAAGTTACTATGTACAACAATCTCAACAATAAATGACATGGATCTTGCATATGTTCACCGAACATTTATATACGTATACAGAGCTTTCGATAAAAATGGGGAACAAAAAAAAAAAACGTGTTTCGATACTGCAAGCCCCAATAAAAACATCTCCACTTAATTGTATAAATATCCCCGTAAAAAATCAGGCAGGCTGATCTATACATCTCAACAACATTGTCAGATATGAGATAGACATTTTCTGTATAAGAAATGCTTCTGTAATATTTATTTTGGTCTCGAGACATAAAAATTGGAACATTCAAACATTTTCATACCTTACTTACAATATACTCAAATATTTTGGTTCAAAAGACGAAGATGTTCAAAAATATGCTTAATTGGTGTGCTTATTTTGTTTTAATTTAGAATATTGAGCAGTATTACTAAAAAAAATAATCAAGCACAATTATTTTTACATTAAAAAAATTGTAGCCCTTAATGTGACCGCTAGCAATCAGAGGTTACATTAACTTTGAATGAGCCTACGGATCATCTGCTTTCCGGAATAAAAAAAATAAAAAATCAAAATGAATACGATTGATTACACTTGTAGAGAAACCAGCCAGATAATGATAAGCACGTAAACTATATATGTATGATCTTCCAAATGACGCACCAAAAAAAAATTAGAACATAAAAGAAAAGACGAAGTGGCACACCAGAAATGAAATCCAAAATTACTCCTCATGCTAAATTGGAGTCATCATTAATTGAACAAATATTTCTCATAAACACTCTATTTTTTTTTATCAGAACACATTAAATATCCCTAAAAAAAACCATAATACATTAAAGGTCTGCTTCTTCAAATGGTTGACCACAATAGCAAAAGAAAATTAATATGTTATTTATAAAAGTCGCCCAAAATCTGGCTGCCGGCGATTAACAATGCAACATTAGTTTTGGTTGACGATAAATTAACACAGTGCACACAAAAAAATAAAATAAAATAAAATAAAAAAGCGCTGGACAATACCGCAAGATATATTCGAATTCAACGCGGAAGACATATATATCCTGTACTCAAATCAACTTTCCTTTCTGCATTAAAATCCTTAAAAAAAAACAGGGTACAAATATTAGTTAATTATATGATTTATACTCATGAAAGAGCTACAACCTGATTAATTTTTTTATTGTTACTTTCCTAACCTATAGGAAACTGAAAAAAATATATAATCGGTAATAATGACACTTCTCTATTTTAGATTATACAGTGATATCATGTGACATAAAAATCAAAACAAGAAAATTATCTATTAGTTGAAATTAAAATTAAATGAGCGGCAAATGAAAAATTGAATTTCTGTGATTTTTTGAATAAGATGCACAAACCTTAGGAGGGGGCACAACCTTGATTTGTTGTGGAATTTCCTTGATTTGTTGTGAAAATTCTCCTTATATGACTGTGATGGAGAAGTGAGGAGGGGAGAGCGAAGGTGAGAATGCTCAACAAGAGAATGTGCAGTCTGATTTGTTGTGAAAACTTCCCTTTTAAGACTTTGATGAGAACGAAGAGAGCAGATGGGAGCTGCTTTCTTTAGAAAATCAGGGAAGGAGAGATTTTTCTTAATTAGTGGAGCGCTTAAAATAAAAAAATGTAAAAAAAAAATCAACGATTTAACACAAAAGCAGGGATCAAACTCGTGAATCGTAGCGTAGCATTTTGCTTGAGAACCATTCCACCAACTCAACAACTTCAGATAAATTTCTAACTTTTTATCTAATATATAGATTTGGATCATAGATCAGATCAGATTAACAAAATCAATGACCCATATTTGATATTAAAGATCAAGCTTTTAAAATGCTCCGTTTTATCACCGATTATACTGAAATATCTTTATTTTTAGCCATTCTGTATGACCGTTTATCACCGTTTTATAACCGCATTATCGTTTTATTATCGTTTTATCACCGCTTATCATAAATCGTCGCCAAACAACTAAACCGCACAAATCGCATTTTAAAACCTTATTAAAGATTGAATACAACCTTTATCTAGTTTTTCTTACAATATTCGTTAGGTGCTTTTATAAGTAGTAGAGATTAGCAAAACATGCCTCCAATATGTGGTCAAATAAAGAAACAAAATAATATTAGACAATAAATATATCTAGTTGAATCTTCCAATACTGGTGGATATCTTTCTAAAAAATAAATTGTTAACATCACCTGACTCTTTTCTGTCAAAAGGTCTGATCTTTTATTTGAAATCAACATCCAGACCACACATCATATCAAATTACACAAATCAATGGTCCATAATCGATATAATAATTGTTTTGACATCCTCTAATGAAATTGTTATAATTTTTATAGGTATTTTTATAAGTAGTAAATTTAAGGGCTTTTTATTTCAAAAAATGGGACGTTCCTACTTATTAAAAAAAAAAAGAATAGTAAAGATTGAAAGTTTGAAACGAAAAGAGGTGGGGACGTTCCTACTTATTTTTTGTAAAAAAAAATAGTAAAGATTAGGGATATTTGGATCAGTCATGTATAAAGTTCGAACAATTAAAATATAATTGGGAGATTCTGCCATGCGGTATTATAAGCCCGATTCAAAGCATATTTTGTGGGCCGAGTAATTAAATTAGTGAGAGCAGTTGACCGCACGGCAGAATTTGCCAATATAATTTTGTCGTAACTATTAAAACAGAATTCTTTTTTAAAAAAAAAATTTAATTTCCAACTCTGTTATCTTCGAACAACGTTATAATTGCACGTGTTGCCTTGTGGCTAGTCATATGACATTGCATTGGATCAGACTGGTCAATAAATAACTGGGGAGTGCATATGTATGTGTATGTGATTATTTACATAAATAGGGTCTTATTTGAAAAATCGACCAAATTGTTTTCAGATAAAAAACTAGGTATTTTGCGAAGGTCAAGCGTCGGAAATTAACATATTTCGGCAAGAGAGAACAAATCAGAAAACCTCTTTTTTCGGAGCTCTCTACTTCGTCTCCGCAAAGAGAAGAGAGGACACGAGAGAAGCGCAAAAACCCTATTTTCCCTCGATTCGAACTAGGGTTCGGATTGCTATGCTCGATTGATACTTCGAATCGCCATAAACTGTAGTTAGAAATGGTGGTTATTAAGGCAGCTTTAATGGTTAAGGTTTTTTATTGGCTTGCTCTAAATAATAAATTTCTAACCTAGGAAGTATTTGTAAAAGAGGTTGGTATGGCCCCACTAAGTGCTCGTTCTGTGCTGAAGCAGAGTCAATTGAGCCGATGTTTGTTCAGTGTCCTTATTTCAACCGAATATGAGACTTCTTTAACAGATTTAATGATAGGGGTGTTGTTATCAACTTCACTTCGTAGAAAGAGATTTGGGATAGACAGTGTGTCAACTCGAACAGGCCTGACAAAATTTATACTTTCAGTTTTGTAACTATTGTATTTATGAAAACATTGTAGTACTGGGTTCTTGGAATTTGTTAAATGTATTTCTTATTACATGTACATATTGCATATATATTTCGTCCAATTGTTGAGTTGGAATGTTAAATCGGGCTTCTTTTGAAAAAGTTAATTATATCCCTATATTCTATAGAATAGTTAAAATATGACTTACTAGAGATGTTTTCTATTTGAACATTGGAATTGTTACCTTCCAAAAAAAAAAAAAAAAAAAAAAAACATTGGAATTGTGATTCAGCCGATTCGGGTCATCTAATTGCTGAATTTCAATCGGTTTCGGACGGGTCTTGTTTAGTTTTTTAATCATTTCCAAGTTAATTAATTTCCCTCAAGACAATAGTTAATCATATTAGTTATTTATCATCGTGCATTTAATGTTCATTGAATGTTGTATCTCAAATTAATTATTTTACCAATTATTAGTTCTCATTGTTGAGACATGATTTGATATAATTTACATATTCAAAATATTTTAATTTTCAGAATATCATTTCCATGACAATTTACACGCACACACATATATTAGATGATGTATGACATAATAGAACTTCTCACATATATATTATACTAAATAAATATACAAATAGAGAAAGTTTAATATGAATCTATATATGATGCATAGGCCTTTTTCATCATTATTTTGGCAAATTGAAAAATCTAATCTAATCGATATGATCTATATATTTAATCTCCTAGGAAATCAAATTTTATAATTTTTAAAATTTTATTACTATTTTTCGATTTTTTAAAATTCTGCTATTTTTAAAACAAACTACTAGAACATTAAAAAAAATTGAAAAGATTTTAAAGATTTTAAAAATATTAATAAAAATTTCAAAAATTATAAAATTTAGTTTGCTAGGAGATTTTAATATGTACATATTAGATTGATAAATTAGATTAGTCAATTTGCAAAATACCGACAAATAAGGTCGCAATGCAAATAAAGGCCCATGCATCATAGTGCACCGTAAACTACCTCATAAAAATAGGAAAAGTTTAATATGATAGTATGGCAATATGATATTAAAGTTATTCTTGTTAAGTTTACAGTTCAGTTCTACATTAAGCTTACGGTAACATTTCAAACTCCAATCGAACAAAAATGCACATGATCTGTAAATAATTTAAATGTATATATATATGCTTTCTCATTTATTACAAGCAAAAAAAATATGTGATTAATAGGAGGTCTTTATACATTCACTTGGCACCACAAAGATGGGGACAACCAGTGCGATAGTGAATGAGAGACCTTAAACATCTCTACGGTACCATCTTCAAAACAGAACACTCCATTATCATTTCGAAACTGGGACTCGCATTCGCAATATCCCTTGTTGAAGTCTTCTGTAAAATAAATGCAATTTGATCTGCATCCAGGACTATCTACTGCAGAAACTGATACTGATGCATTTTGGCCTAGGAACACGCATTGCTCTCCCAATCCATGAATCATATTCCAAGTCTCATTACATTCATCAAATTCAAAGAGCTCAAAGCAAAGTGTTTTTGCTCCTTCAAATTCAGAAATGTGCTCTCCAAGTCTTCGGATAGCTAATAGTTTTCCAGAGCTCTCGACAAGGTAATATCTTAGATCATACAGTCCAGTAGATGAAAGGATTCTTGATGGAGACCCATCTCGGTCTCTTAGCTGGTAATTGGGTCCACGAACATAACGAGCCATGTAATTGGACCCATCAAAGTCCACTATAACTAGTTCATGCCCGCTATTTATTGCGAATAACTTTCCTTTGAAATATAGAAGATCATTCAAAAAACTACAAGTATCATAATAAGAAGGATCAGGATTTCTCACTTTTATAGGAGTCCAATCTGTATCCCCTAATCGACAGACAAATAGTTCATGAAAGCTTGACATTATAGCAGCAAATCCAAAGCCAGTAGTTGAGAATGGGTTCCCTAATACAGCAAACTTGCTCAAAATTGACAATCTAACGGAAGGATCACGGAAGAAATTAGGAGGTCGGTTCTCTTGGAGAACTTCTGTTGCAGCATATGATGGGTATGTGAGTTTAATTTCATTTCCAGTCAGAGGGTTAATGATGCTTAGATTCAAATCCCCATTATCAACGCATACCCAGCCATTGGAGGATCCGTGAACAAGTTTGTCATGAAAATTTGGTAAATTGAATTCATAAGTCTTCGAGCCATAAATTTCATAAAATGCGCATTTGTCTGACATTTTATTGTATGGAAGCAGGAGAAGGATGGAGTTTTGTTTAAATGAGCCATGGACTTCCTTTGTAATACGGTACCAGTCTCGACAGGCAGCTGCACCCTTGCGGTGATATGGGTAGAACTGTAATTTTTCCACAATTAAACGGATGATGTCATCCTGCATGTTTGACCAATCGCGGTTCCTATACAAGAGATATGTTTAAATGTTTAAATTTAATAACATTTAATATGGTTAATTGGTCGGCAACATTTCCATCTATTATTTATGAGTGGGTTTCGTTACCACAAATTCCATAAGTTTTCTATTTCATATATAATTTTAAAAAAAAATTAAACTTCAAATTCAAACAATTCGTCTTGTTCAATTTAACGCGCGAGGCGTTTCAATATAATTTTTCTTAATAAAATATGGTTGAATTAATTATAGCGGATTAATTCTAATATATTCATATTATTGTCTCTTGTTAAAGTATTGAATGAATATTAAATTTTATAAAAATTATTTGAAGATATATCACCCATTAAATCGAACAAGATCAATAGATTGGATTGGAATTTTTAATTTTAAAATTATCATGAAATAGAGAATAGAGAATTTGTGATATTTGTGGCATCAAAAGTTATAGTAGCAAAACCTTACTCATTAATTATAAGTAGTTTCCAAAGATACTTATCGAGAATTTATTGAGAATCTCATTAGTAAGGTGTTTCCCATTTAGGTTATAACAAATTGATAGATGCAAGGAACAAAGCCACACCGACACCGTAAACAAAATTCATGACAATTTCTAATCGATCGACAAAAACATAAATAATATATACAACGCCATAGTTTCCAACATCATGAAGTGCAAAAGTAAATGTAAGAAATTAAGATTATCAAGAAGGGAAGAACATTTACCTAAGACAATGGTCCATATCACTGCATAAATCTAAACAAGCGGAGGGATGACAAATTGACAATTGAGTGATTGACACATCCGGGAAAGTACTTATAGCAACTTATATTTAACGCGGTTTTGCTAGAATCGCACAAGCGCGAGGCGTAAAATAAAATATGGAAAGCACCGAACTACTATTTGTTGACCAAAGTAATTTAATTATGTAAACCATTTTTTTTTTAAATATAGCAAGTTGAACTGTACAAGACTACAAGGTAGGAATTAACTTTCTGAAGACATCACCGAATAGTTTATTTAGGATATCAAAAAATACTCCATATATATGTGCCATTGTTATTTTAAGTAGTTTCCATTTTATTTTATTTTATTTTATGTTTTGTGTTTATTGTTAGATTTGGCATTAAGAGGTGCCATTAATAGTTAGTCCAAGTTTTGATCTGATAATTGTGTAAGGACCAACATAATACTTTAAAAAAAAAACCTATTGAACCAATGGTAATTCAAGCTTGAGTTTCATTTTGACGTACCGATTAATATATATATTTATAGAGAAAACATATGGTGCATTGCAATGCACAGAGGCTTCCGTGCATTGCGATCGTTTTTGGACGGTGGTTTCACAAATTGACAAATCTAATTTAACCAATCCAACATACATATTGAAATCTCATGTCAACCAAAATTTTATATTTTTTGAAATTTTTTTACTATTTTTTATGAATTTTTTAGAACTTGCCATTTTTGGATATAAATTAGTAGTAGGAATATTCCAAAAACAACAAAAATGAAAAAAATCGAATAAAATAGTAAAGAAAATTCAAAAAATGTAAAATTTTGGTTGACATGAGATTTCAATATGTACGTTGGATTGGTTAAATTAGATTTGTCAATTTGTGAAACCACCGTCCAAAACGATCGCAATGTACGGAAGCCTCTGTGCATTGCAATGCACAATAGGTTTTTTCATATTTATATATTAAAAAAAATCATTTCATTCGAAATTCTATGATCAAAATGAACCGACTTGATCATCAAAAAAATGAACCGACATGGAATTCTCTTTGGTGCCTATTAACCTTAGTACATGATTTACATTGAATTTCCGCTCTGTGCGGGCCAATTGCTGGGTAACATTTAGTCTCTGAGTCTACTACTCTGTCATTTGAGATTGACTCGACATGGACTGGAAGTCTCGAACCATATATAAGAAGTGACTACATTTGAACTTGTCACTTGTGGGCTAATACGCGTCTTGGGCTATATTAAACACGTGTCCGTAAATATAAGTTACTATGTACAATCTACAACAATAAATGACATGGATCTTGCATATGTTCACCGAACATTTATATACGTACAGAGCTTTCGATAAAAATGGGGAACAAAAAAAAAACGTATTTCGATACTGCAAGCCCCAATATAAATATCCCCCTAAAAAAATCAGGCAGGCTGATCTATAAATCTTAACAACATTGTCAGATATGAGATGCACATTTTCTGCTTAAGAAATGCTTCTGTAATATTCATTTTTGGTCTCGAGACATAAAAAATGGAACATTCAAACATTTTCATACCTTACTTACATAGACAAACTTGTACAATATACTCAAATATTTTGGTTCAAAAGACGAAGATTTTCTAAAATATGCTCAATATGTGTGCTTATTTTGTTTTAATTTAGAATATTGAACAGTATTACTAAAAAAATAATCAAGCACAATTATTTTTACATTAAAAAAATTGTAGCCCTTAATGTGACCGCTAGCAATCAGAGGTAACATTAAATCTGAATAAGCCTACGGGCCATTTGCTTTAAAAAAAAAAAAAAAAAATCCATCAAAATGAATACGATTGATTACACTTGTAGAGAAATATTCAGCCATATAATCATAAGCACGTAAACTATATATGTATGATTTCCACATGACACAAAAAAATAAATAAATAAATAAATAAAATTAGAACATAAAAGAAAAGACGAAGTGGCACACCATAAATAAAATCCAAAATTACACTGCAAAATTCGATTCATCATTAATTGAACAAATATTTCTGATAAGCCTCACTATTAATTTTTAATCAGAACACATTAAATATCCCTAAAAAAATCATAATACATTAAAGGTCTGCTTCTTCAAGATGGTTGACCACAATAGCAAAGGAAAATTAACATGTTATTTTAGTCGCCCAAAAATTCAACGCCGAAGACGAACACATCTTGTACGATCAGATCAACGTTCCTTTCTGCAAACAAAGTCGTTTAAAAAAAAAAAAAAAAAAAAACAGGGGACAAACATTAGTTAATTAATTAGATGATTTATACTCATGAAAGAACTACAACCTGATTTATTTTTTTGTTGTTACTTTCCTAACCTATAGGAAACTGCTAAAAGAAGCTGGCGCATTTGTTTTAAGTACATAATTCATTGTTATTACAACGAAAAGAATAATGCATAACTCATAAAAAAAACTAAAAAAGCTAATCAAGAACATGTTATTGAACCATGCCATAAATTTATGGTGAGTTGAGTGTGAAATACTAATAAAATTAAATTCAGGTATATATAACAAATTTACGGACAACTGATTTTCTGTAGGGTGAAAAGAAAAAGGGAAATTATCTTACAAAATATTGAAGAAAACATAACTTGAAATCTAATTCTACCAAAACAAGTGTAATATTTTTATCTTTAACTGGTGAAGCAAAGCAATATCAAGAAACATTCTTTTGACTAGCAGTTCAATGGAACCAGGAGCAAGAAACCCATACAGAAATTAAGTAAAGATTAAGCCAAAAATGAGATACAAGTTTACTTTCCCTGAATCATAAATCTCATCAATTTAATAAAAAAGAAAATCAGAAACAGTTGTTTTGGTTTACCTTAGGAAGAACACCCTGGATGCGAGTAAGGTTGATAGGCAGCACTTTTATCCGAACAGGGGAAGAGTGTAGAGGAAGCTCCGCCATTTGGTTGATCTCACCATCAACAAATCCTTGTTCGACGGGGTGCTCATCTGTAGTTTCAGCTTCCTCGCTGCCACTGATGCGACCATTGCCCATTATAGTGACTTCCCTATAAGGAAAGGGCAGCTTGTGTGTGTCTCCTGCTACACTGATATGGTGTCTCAGTTCCCTTGCAGTTGGAAACCGGTTTAAGCACTCGTTGCATTGCAGCCAACCAGGCAAGCCGTGCCCTTTGCACTTCATGTGTTTCAGTGCGTCGTGCCTGTTCTTCATGAATACCTGATGATCAATACAAAAGTAAATGGCCTTCTCTGGCACTTCGAAGACAGCACCTTCTTCGAAAAGACGCTCTCTTGTGACCTGATCAGGAGGAGAGGAACGGGACATGGCTTCTCGAGTAATCAATAATGGTTTCTGGCTTTTTCTTTTTCTTGTTCTGAGATAGAGTGACTAAATAATATTGTTGTGATTGGGAAAAGAGTAATAGTGTAATACATATATATAAGGTGATGAGGCGCCTCATTTTATTAATATTTTTTTTTCCGCCGTGGCCTTAGTAAAATTTTTGAGGTTATTTGACTGACCAAATATGGACCCCACACGCGAGAACCCCGGCCCAGACATAAGGATAAAGAAGCTGACTTATTGATCCAATTTTGGCAAATGTTTTTCCACATTTCAATAATTATGAATTAATTAATATCATTCTCACCTTGCAGCCAATGTTTCTCAGTTCTCACCTCAGATCAATTATATATATATTTTTGATAAACTAGATAGCTACTATCTAGTAAAGATCAAAACAATTTTACTAGAACTAAAAACTAAAAATGCTCAAGCTTCATTTTTTTGCTTCAATCTTGCTATTATTTTTTAAATATCGGAGGGCTCAATTGCAGAATGAATCACAGTACTGTTTGCCGGTTATTAAGGCAGCTTTAATGGTTAAGGTTTTTTATTGGCTTGCTCTAAATAATAAATTTCTAACCTAGGAAGTATTTGTAAAAGAGGTTGGTATGGCCCCACTAAGTGCTCGTTCTGTGCTGAAGCAGAGTCAATTGAGCCGATGTTTGTTCAGTGTCCTTATTTCAACCGAATATGAGACTTCTTTAACAGATTTAATGATAGGGGTGTTGTTATCAACTTCACTTCGTTGAAAGAGATTTGGGATAGACAGTGTGTCAACTCGAACAGGCCTGACAAAATTTATACTTTCAGTTTTGTAACTATTGTATTTATGAAAACATTGTAGTAGTGGGTTCTTGGAATTTGTTAAATGTATTTCTTATTACATGTACATATTGCATATATATTTCGTCCAATTGTTGAGTTGGAATGTTAAATCGGGCTTCTTTTGAAAAAGTTAATTATATCCCTATATTATATAGAATAGTTAAAATATGACTTACTAGAGATGTTTTCTATTTGAACATTGAAATTGTTACCTTCCAAAAAAAAAGAAAAACATTGGAATTGTGATTCAGCCGATTCGGGTCATCTAATTGCTGAATTTCAATCGGTTTCGGACGGGTCTTTTTAGTTTTTTAATCATTTCCAAGTTAATTAATTTCCCTCAAGACAATAGTTAATCATATTAGTTATTTATCATCGTGCATTTAATGTTCATTGAATGTTGTATCTGAAATTAATTATTTTACCAATTATTAGTTCTCATGTGTTGAGACATGATTTGATATAATTTACATATTCAAAATATTTTAATTTTCAGAATATCATTTCCATGACAATTTACACACACACACACACACACACACACACACACATATATTAGATGATGTATGACATAATAGAACTTCTCACATATATATTATACTAAATAAATATACAAATAGAGAAAGTTTAATATGAATCTATATATGATGCATAGGCCTTTTTCATCATTATTTTGGCAAATTGACAAATCTAATCTAATCGATATGATCTATATATTTAATCTCCTAGGAAACCAAATTTTATAACTTTTGAAATTTTATTACTATTTTTTAGATTTTTTCAAATTCTGCTATTTTTAAAACAAACTACTAGAACATTAAAAAATTGAAAAGATTTTAAAGATTTTAAAAATATTAATAAAATTTCAAAAATTATAAAATTTAGTTTGCTAGGAGATTTTAATATGTACATATTAGATTGATAAATTAGATTAGTCAATTTGCAAAATACCGACAAATAAGGTCGCAATGCATAGAAAGGCCCTTGCATCATAGTGCACCATAAACTACCTCATAAAAATAGGAAAAGTTTAATATGATAGTATGGCAATATGATATTAAAGTTATTCTTGTTAAGTTTACAGTTCAGTTCTACATTAAGCTTACGGTAACATTTCAAACTCCAATCTAACAAAAATGCACATGATCTGTAAATAATTTAAATGTGTATATATATATATATATATATATATATATATATATATATATATATATATATATATATATATATATATGCTTTCTCATTTATTACAAGCAAAAAAAAAACATGTGATTAATAGGTGGTCTTTATACATTCACTTGGCACCACAAAGATGGGGACAACCAGTGCGATAGTGAATGAGAGACCTTAAACATCTCTACGGTACCATCTTCAAAACAGAACACTCCATTATCATTTCGAAACTGGGACTCGCATTCGCAATATCCCTTGTTGAAGTCTTCCGTAAAATAAATACAATTTGATCTGCATCCAGGACTATCTACTGCAGAAACTGATACTGATGCATTCTGGCCTAGGAACACGCATTGCTCTCCCAATCCATGAATCATATTCCAAGTCTCATTACACTCATCAAATTCAAAGAGCTCAAAGCAAAGTGTTTTTGCTCCTTCAAATTCAGAAATGTGCTCTCCAAGTCTTCGGATAGCTAACAGTTTTCCAGAGCTCTCGACAAGGTAATATCTTAGATCATACAGTCCAGTAGATGAAAGGATTCTTGATGGAGACCCATCTCGGTCTCCTAGCTGGTAATTGGGTCCACGAACATAACGAGCCATGTAATTGGACCCATCAAAGTCCACTATAACTAGTTCATGCCCGCTATTTATTGCGAATAACTTTCCTTTGAAATATAGAAGATCATTCAAAAAACTACAAGTATCATAATAAGAAGGATCAGGATTTCTCACTTTTATAGGAGTCCAATCTGTATCCCCTAATCGACAGACAAATAGTTCATGAAAGCTTGACATTATAGCAGCAAATCCAAAGCCAGTAGTTGAGAATGGGTTCCCTAATACAGCAAACTTGCTCAAAATTGACAATCTAACGGAAGGATCACGGAAGAAATCAGGAGGTCGGTTCTCTTGGAGAACTTCTGTTGCAGCATATGATGGGTATGGGAGTTTAATTTCATTTCCAGTCAGAGGGTTAATGATGCTTAGATTCAAATCTCCATTATCAACGCATACCCAGCCATTGGAAGATCCGTGAACAAGTTTGTCATGAAAATTTGGTAAATTGAATTCAAAAGTCTTCGAGCCATAGATCTCATAAAATGCGCATTTGTCTGACATTTTATTGTATGGGAGCAGGAGAAGGATGGAGTTTTGTTTAAATGAGCCATGGACTTCCTTTGTAATACGGTACCAGTCTCGACAGGCAGCTGCACCTTTGCGGTGATATGGGTAGAACCGTAATTTTTCCACAATTAAACGGATGATGTCATCCTACATGTTTGACCAATCGCGGTTCCTATACAAGAGATATGTTTAAATGTTTAAATTTAATAAACATGTAATATGGTTAATTGGTTGGCAGCATTTCCATCTATTATTTATGAGTGGGTTTCGTTGCCACAAATGCCATAAGTTTTCTATTTCATATATAATTTTTTTTTAAAAAAAATTAAACTTCAAATTCAAACAGTTCGTCTTGTTCAATTTAACGCGCGAGGCGTTTCAATATAATTTTTTTTTATAAAATATGGTTGAATTAATTATAGAGGATTAATTCTAATACATTCATATAATTGTCTCTTGTTAAAGCATTGAATGAATATTAAATTTTATAAAAATTATTTGAAGATATATCACCCGTTAAATCGAACAAGATCAATAGATTGGATTTGAATTTTTAATTTTAAAATTATTCATGAAATAGAGAATAGAGAATTTGTGATATTTGTGGCATCAAAAAATTATAGTAGCAAAACCTTACTCATTAATTATAAGTAGTTTCCAAAGATACTCATCGAGAATTTATTGAGAACCTCATTAGTAAGGTGTTTCCCATTTAGGTTATAACAAATTGATAGATGCAAGGCACAAAGCCAAACCGTAAACAAAATTCATGACAATTTCTAATCGATCGACAAAAACATAAATAATATATACAACGCCATAGTTTCCAACATCATGAAGTGAAAAAAAAAATGTAAGAAATTAAGATTATCAAGAAGGGAAGAACATTTACCTAAGACAATGGTCCATATCACTGCGTAAATCTAAACAAGCGGAGGGATGACAATTGAGTGATTGACACATCCGGGAAAGTACTTATAGCAACTTATATTTAACGCGGTTTTGCTAGAATCGCATAAGCGCGAGGCGTAAAATAAAATCTGTATGGAAAGCACCGAACTACTATTTGTTGACCAAAGTAATTTAATTATGGAAGCCATTTTTTTTAAATATAGCAAGTACAACTGTACAAGACTACATTACTACAAGGTAGGAATTTACTTTCTGAAGACATCACCGAATAGTTTATTTAGGATATCAAAAAATACTCCATATATTTGCGCCATTGTTTTTTAAGTAGTTTCCATTTTTTTTTATTTTATTTTATGTTTTGTGTTTATTGTTAGATTTGGCATTAAGAGGTGCCATTAATAGTTAGTCCAAGTTTTGATCTGATAATTTTGTAAGGACCAACATAATACTTAAAAAAAAAAAACCTATTGAACCAATGGTAATTCAAGCTTGAGTTTCATTTTGACATACCGATTAATATATATATTTATATATTTAAAAAAAAATAAAATTTCATTTCATTCGATTCTATGATCAAAATGAACCGACTTGATCATCAAAATGAACCGACATGGAATTCTCTTTGGTACCTATTAACCTTAGTACATGATTTACATTGAATTTCTCTTTGGTCGTTAACCACGTTTGACAGCCTGATTTGCTGGGTAACATTTAAGTCTCAGAGTCTACTACTCTGTCATTTGAGATTGACTCGACATGGACTGGAAGTCTCGAACCATATATAAGAAGTGACTACATTTGAACTTGTCACTTGTGGGCTAATACGCGTCTTGGGCTATATTAAACACGTGTCCGTAAATATAAGTTACTATGTACAACAATCTCAACAATAAATGACATGGATCTTGCATATGTTCACCGAACATTTATATACGTACAGAGCTTTCGATAAAAATGGGGAACAAAAAAAAAAAAAAGTGTTTCGATACTGCAAGCCCCAATAAAAACATCTCCACTTAATTGTATAAATATCCCCGTAAAAAATCAGGCAGGCTGATCTATACATCTCAACAACATTGTCAGATATGAGATATACATTTTCTGTATAAGAAATGCTTCTGTAATATTTATTTTGGTCTCGAGACATAAAAATTGGAACATTCAAACATTTTCATACCTTACTTACAATATACTCAAATATTTTGGTTCAAAAGACGAAGATGTTCAAAAATATGCTTAATTGGTGTGCTTATTTTGTTTTAATTTAGAATATTGAGCAGTATTACTAAAAAAAATAATCAAGCACAATTATTTTTACATTAAAAAAATTGTAGCCCTTAATGTGACCGCTAGCAATCAGAGGTTACATTAACTTTGAATGAGCCTACGGGTCATCTGCTTTCCGGAATAAAAAAAATAAAAAATCAAAATGAATACGATTGATTACACTTGTAGAGAAACCAGCCAGATAATGATAAGCACGTAAACTATATACGTATGATCTTCCAAATGACGCACCAAAAAAAAATTAGAACATAAAAGAAAAGACGAAGTGGCACACCAGAAATGAAATCCAAAATTACTCCTCATGCTAAATTGGAGTCATCATTAATTGAACAAATATTTCTCATAAACACTCTATTTTTTTTTATCAGAACACATTAAATATCCCTAAAAAAAACCATAATACATTAAAGGTCTGCTTCTTCAAATGGTTGACCACAATAGCAAAAGAAAATTAATATGTTATTTATAAAAGTCGCCCAAAATCTGGCTGCCGGCGATTAACAATGCAACATTAGTTTTGGTTGACGATAAATTAACACAGTGCACACAAAAAAATAAAATAAAATAAAATAAAAAAGCGCTGGACAATACCGCAAGATATATTCGAATTCAACGCGGAAGACATATATATCCTGTACTCAAATCAACTTTCCTTTCTGCATTAAAATCCTTAAAAAAAAACAGGGTACAAATATTAGTTAATTATATGATTTATACTCATGAAAGAGCTACAACCTGATTAATTTTTTTATTGTTACTTTCCTAACCTATAGGAAACTGAAAAAAATATATAATCGGTAATAATGACACTTCTCTATTTTAGATTATACAGTGATATCATGTGACATAAAAATCAAAACAAAAAAATTATCTATTAGTTGAAATTAAAATTAAATGAGCGGCAAATGGAAAATTGAATTTCTGTGATTTTTTGAATAAGATGCACAAACCTTAGGAGGGGGCACAACCTTGATTTGTTGTGGAATTTCCTTGATTTGTTGTGAAAATTCTCCTTATATGACTGTGATGGAGAAGTGAGGAGGGGAGAGCGAAGGTGAGAATGCTCAACAAGAGAATGTGCAGTCTGATTTGTTGTGAAAACTTCCCTTTTAAGACTTTGATGAGAACGAAGAGAGCAGATGGGAGCTGCTTTCTTTAGAAAATCAGGGAAGGAGAGATTTTTCTTAATTAGTGGAGCGCTTAAAATAAAAAATGTAAAAAAAAATCAACGATTTAACACAAAAGCAGGGATCAAACTCGTGAATCGTAGCGTAGCATTTTGCTTGAGAACCATTCCACCAACTCAACAACTTCAGATAAATTTCTAACTTTTTATCTAATATATAGATTTGGATCATAGATCAGATCAGATTAACAAAATCAATGACCCATATTTGATATTAAAGATCAAGCTTTTAAAATGCTCCGTTTTATCACCGATTATACTGAAATATCTTTATTTTTAGCCATTCTGTATGACCGTTTATCACCGTTTTATAACCGCATTATCGTTTTATTATCGTTTTATCACCGCTTATCATAAATCGTCGCCAAACAACTAAACCGCACAAATCGCATTTTAAAACCTTATTAAAGATTGAATACAACCTTTATCTAGTTTTTCTTACAATATTCGTTAGGTGCTTTTATAAGTAGTAGAGATTAGCAAAACATGCCTCCAATATGTGGTCAAATAAAGAAACAAAATAATATTAGACAATAAATATATCTAGTTGAATCTTCCAATACTGGTGGATATCTTTCTAAAAAATAAATTGTTAACATCACCTGACTCTTTTCTCTTTTCTGTCAAAAGGTCTGATCTTTTATTTGAAATCAACATCCAGACCACACATCATATCAAATTACACAAATCAATGGTCCATAATCGATATAATAATTGTTTTGACATCCTCTAATGAAATTGTTATAATTTTTATAGGTATTTTTATAAGTAGTAAATTTAAGGGCTTTTTATTTCAAAAAATGGGACGTTCCTACTTATTAAAAAAAAAAAAGAATAGTTAAGATTGAAAGTTTGAAACGAAAAGAGGTGGGGACGTTCCTACTTATTTTTTGTAAAAAAAATAGTAAAGATTAGGGATATTTGGATCAGTCATGTATAAAGTTCGAACAATTAAAATATAATTGGGAGATTCTGCCATGCGGTATTATAAGCCCGATTCAAAGCATATTTTGTGGGCCGAGTAATTAAATTAGTGAGAGCAGTTGACCGCACGGCAGAATTTGCCAATATAATTTTGTCGTAACTATTAAAACAGAATTCTTTTTAAAAAAAAAAAATTAATTTCCAACTCTGTTATCTTCGAACAACGTTATAATTGCACGTGTTGCCTTGTGGCTAGTCATATGACATTGCATTGGATCAGACTGGTCAATAAATAACTGGGGAGTGCATATGTATGTGTATGTGATTATTTACATAAATAGGGTCTTATTTGAAAAATCGACCAAATTGTTTTCAGATAAAAAACTAGGTATTTTGCGAAGGTCAAGCGTCGGAAATTAACATATTTCGGCAAGAGAGAACAAATCAGAAAACCTCTTTTTTCGGAGCTCTCTACTTCGTCTCCGCAAAGAGAAGAGAGGACACGAGAGAAGCGCAAAAACCCTATTTTCCCTCGATTCGAACTAGGGTTCGGATTGCTATGCTCGATTGATACTTCGAATCGCCATAAACTGTAGTTAGAAATGGTGGTTTCCTTCAAAATCTCTAAGATCGGCTCGCGCTACACCCCCAAGCCGATCCGATTGTCAGAGGAAGACGATGAACCCAGTCCCACGGGGCAGGACTCGAAGGTGAGTTATTGTGAAGTTCTAATTTTGGAATTTTGGTTCAAAATGGTACTCTGCGCCTTGTTGTATTGGGAATCTTAGTGCGATTTTGTTTATATGTTGAATTGAATGATGGGTTTGTTTTCAATTGGGAAATTTTGAGTTATAGTGTTTATTTTGATTAATCAAGCAGTTGTTGGATTAGTTATGTGGGGGTTTAAGGGGTTTATTTGTTACTTACCTCTTGCTTGGTTCCTAATTGGATAATTCGAGGCCCCAAAAAGCATGTTTCGAAAAGCCTTAACCACAGAGGGAGAATTTTTTTGTCTGTTTCTTTTCCAATCTCTGTACTCAACATTTTTAAACCTGCAGATCTTACTGATAGTGCAAAGAATATGTTAGGTTTCAGATATTGTAATTATAGAATAAAAAAATATACGTAATGGGAGTGTAAATATTTCTATTTCTTATCTGATGCATGAGCAGGATGACAAGGCTAGAGAAAATAGAACTGGCATCTCAAATTCATCTGACAAGTCTGCAGCTGTTATACCAGAAGGTACATACTAAACTTCTGATCAACTTTAGACTTAGTTTAAATCTGGCGAAGAATTTTGTAGAATTAAATTAGATTTGTTGCCTGATATTTCTTTATATTGTGAATTTGTGACAGGTTTGGAGGTGTCTTTTTCTCTGAGCATTTTCCCTGATGGATATCTGATAGGAAGGCCTAATGAGGTACATATACATCAGAATGACGTGTCGTTGTTTTTTAGTTTTGTATTAGAGTTTGTGAAATTGAGTATGCTACAAAAATTGTGCAGCAGCTGGATACTGGCCGGAATGGAAGAAGCAAGCACCCTTATGATCGGGAATCTAGGAAGTTTTTCTCTGTAAGTATTAATTGTCAAATATTTTGCATGTACTAGATGTAAACCAAAATTGGGTTAATGTTCATATCTAGACCTGTCCTAACTTTTATCTTTGTTTTAACATTATTGTTTAATTAGGCAATTGAGGATGGGTGGTTGCCAGGAGATGTGCTCGACGATATACCTAGCAAGTATTACGATGGCTCAGTTATCTGTGAGGTTAGCAAGATATTGTTTTATGGATTTACTTTTTGTGGGTATAAATATAATAACAGCCACCCAAAGATGAATTTGTCAAGCAGGTGTAAAATAAAAAAAAAAAACATATTTTTCCTCTGGTTTCTCCTTTATTGGATTTTATTTGATGATTTGCAGGTGAAGGATTACAGGAGCATGGCTGAGCAAGGTGGTACTCCAACAATACAGAAAGTGCGGCTAAGGATGCATCTGGAAAATGTTGTGAAAGATATAAATGCAATATCTGACGACTCCTGGACGTACAGCGATATAATGGTCACCATTTACCTCTTTTTGACAAATTTAAGGTTGATCTTTGCATCTTAATTGCTACTATATTGAATTATTTTTAATGTTTGGTTTTACAGGAAATGGAATCGCGCATTGTGAAGGCCATGAAACCACAACTCTGCCTTGACCCATCTCCCAACCTGGATCGCCTCTGTGCTGACCCCATTCCTCACAAGGTACTAAACCTTTTCTTTCATTTGCATGTTAAGTACTTTTACATGTAAGGAGTACAAAGGCTTATTTTATCCATTCTTTTGACAGCTTGATCTAGGGTTAGGTAGGAAGAGAAGGTCACAAGATGGGCCTCAATTGGTAGTAACCACCAATAATAAGTCTCATGGGAAGAAGATATGCATTGACAGAGCCATGCCTGAGCAGCATTTTACTTTGCAATCCCAAAATATGCCAGGTAGTGCCTCAACAACCCCAATGCCTCAAGATGGCAATAATCTTACAACGAGCATTGCTTCGATGCCTGGTGCGGTCCATATGTACAGGCAGGGCAGTAATGTCTCTCAAGAGGCTGCAAGAGTGGGACTGCCTCCTCTGTCTTCCCAACCGACAAACAACCCTCAACAGACAACTAATTATCATGGTACTTCATCCAGTTTTGGGCAGAACGTACAAGGTGGTTGTCTAGACACGGTAAGCGGGTTCAATGCTCAACTAGCTGTCAAGAAAGAGATGCTAGAACATCAGATGCATGGTCCTGATATGAAGAAAATGAGACAGACTGATGACATATCTCAACAACAGCAACAAATCAGGGCTGCTCAAATGGGGGGGATCAACCCACATTTACAGCACTATGCTGCTGCTTTGAATGGTCAACGCTTCCAGAACCAGGACCCAGGTCTCACATCTGGGCTGTCATCTTTACCCAGTCAACACTTCAATCAGGGAATGAGATATGGTGGAGGCAATGTTACCAAAGATGAACAATTCAGCCAGGATACCAACTCACCTCAAATGAATAATCTTGCCAGCTTGCAGTGGCAACAGAATGCTGTTCCAAAAAGGAAGACAGCAAATAGTCCACGGGTTCCACAGTCTCCCGTCTCTTCTAAGTCAGGTGGAGAGCTCTCCAGTGGGGGTTCGATGGGAGGCAATCAGTTTGGTGCAGCTGTTGGCATGGCTAATGTCAATACTATGGCGCAACAGAAGGATGTAAAAATGGCAGCCAATCAGAATACTGGTGCAGGGACAGCCTCACGGCGGAAGTCAAGCTCACTGCAGAAGGCCCAGCAGCAGCCAATGAGTGTAGGGTCTCCTGTCAGTGTCAGTAACATGGTTGTGCCGTTTACTGCAAATAGCCCTTCAATTGGCACTGTTGCCTCGTCAATGGCCACAGGGCCAGCATCCACGAGCGAACAACAGATTCTGGAGAGATTCGCTAAGATTGAAGCACTAACTCACAAGTAAGTCTTATCATTTTTATAGCTTCTTGTCTGAGTTCAGTTCTCTCTTTTGTGGAATCCACAGGTAGGGTCTAATTTGATATATATTTTTTTGTTTAAGAAATGAATTGAATGTTAAGAAGAACAATGTGGATAACTTCCCGAAGAAGGCAGATCCATTTTCATCGCAACAAATTGCGAAGTGGCTTGCTAGCTCATTCAGCACAGACGATTTCTCAGATCCAAAGCGGGCCTTGTCTCGGTCTCTAATTGGTGGGTCCATCAATGCATATAGAAACCGAACCATGCACTTCGTCCGTTCTGATCGATCCTTTAATGGTGTGTGTTCATTTCTGAATCCAGCTTTCTTATATTCTGCTTACATTGTTGCAATTTACTTTCCATTATATTTAATTTTATTCAAGAATTGCTATTTTATTTCAGGTGCAGCAACCCCAAAGCCCCTTTACCATCTGACGTTATTTGAGAGACCATTTGATGGTACTGTTGCGATGAATTATGGAGATGTGGATACGGAGCCTGAAAACCCGAGCTCGCTTGATGGTCCACTTACATTGCCTACTACTGTACGTCTCCAGTTTAATTTTTTTTTTCCATTGTTTGAAGGACTATTATATATTAATTTTGCAAAGTTTTAACCATTTCTCTTTCTTGTCAAACACAGTACTATGCAGACCTTCTAGCGGAACAGTTCTCTACTTTGGTGAGTGTTCTTACCTTACTGGCTTGCTAGTCAAACTAACATGTTGACCCTATGTCTTATGATTTGCATAGATGGTCTTACTGAACTATCATTTTCCTCTCAATTTGGCAAGAGTCATCGATACAAAAATTGATCAACTGTGGAAGATTTACTGATATTATATGTTAAATGAATTACTTATTACAGCGTCGAGTTTATAATTTAATATGAATAATTAGCTTACTCCAACACTAACATAAGAATTCTTTAGGTATGAATATGGATAGAGGAAAGAAAGAACTTTCAGCTTTTATTTCCATTGTGCCATGCGAGTTATTTCCTCTTCTGCCATCTTACACCTTGTTTGGATGAAAGATATGGAAAGGGGGCAAATAAAATATCTTAAATAATTGCTTTAGTTTTAACATGCTAAGTTACCTACTTATGATAGTATTTTTTTTTTCCAATGTTCGAGTTGCAAAACAATTTCTCTCAGGGTGGCATCTTCCCTGTTATGTTTCTTGGTTTGTTTTTGATTTATTTTTTTTCTTTTTTCATGATGTTATGTCAAGAGTGCATGGATTAATTATCGAGTTGTTAAATATTAATATTAAGCTGTTATACTGTGTGCATTTCAGATGGAGAAAGAAGGGTATGAGAAAAAGGAAGACCAGCTCAAGCCCCTACCCATCCGCATGGTCGCCCCACTTAATGTTGGCGTCCTTCCTTTCTCCTCCGACAATTCTGTACCTGAAACCAAACCCGAATTACCTACGAATCAGCAATCGAACCTGCCCCTTCCACTACCAGGTAACATGGCCCCTGGTGGTACTGTTGCCTCACTCCCTCCCAATCGAATGCTGCCATCTGGAAACAACAATAATCCTTCTGGCATAGCCATGCCCCAGGGATACCTTCCTGGCTCCACAAACCCAATGCAGGCACGATCCCAGCCAGCTGATCAGGCCTTCCTGCAGCAACAGCAACAGCAACAGCAACTTCAGCAACAGCAGATCCAGCAGCAGCAGATCCAGCAGCAGCAGATTCAGTCACAGAATCCGCAGCAAACCCAGATGCCGCTTCCTCAGGTTCAGCGGTCAGGTCCAATGCTATCTCACATGATGGGAGGCTCTGGCAACCAGATGGGGGCCAACACCAAGTTGCAGCAACTTCAAATGCTCCAGCAGCAGCAGCAGCAACAGCAGCAGCAGCAGCACCAACAGCAGCAGCAGCAGGGGCAACAGCAGATCCCGAGGAAGGTGATGATGGGTCCCCTTGGCCCTACTGCCATGGGCATGACTAATAATATGGTTGGGTTAGGTGCTGCTGGTCTGGGTAACATCATGGGAATGGGTAACATTCGTGGCATGTCACCTAGCATGGCTGGCGCCATGTCAGCCTTAAGTAACATCAACCCAAACCAGATGAGCCTTACCAATCTAGCTGCAGCAGGTCTCCGACCTGGTATGACCCCTCAACAACAGGCTATGATGAAAATGAGGCTTGCCCAGCAGCAGCGTGTAGCTGCCAGCATGTACGGTTCACAAGGAGGAATAAGTGGAATGGCTGTTGGAAATAGTGGGGGTAACAATCCAATGTTGTCTAATTCTGCCGGGCTTTCAATGATAGGCCATAACATTAACCGGGCTAACATGGGTCCGATGCAAAGGACCCCCACAGGCCTCTCGCCCATGGGCCCTCCTAAGATGCCAGGTGCTGGGTTTTATATGAATAGTTCACAGCAACAGCAGCTGCAGATGCAGCAGCAGCAGCAGCAGCAGATGCAGCAGCAGCAGCAGCAGCAGATGCAGCAGCAGCAGCAGCAGCAGATGCAGCAACAACAGATGCAGCAGCAGCAACAGCAGATGCAGCAGCAGCAACAACAAATGCAACAGCAGCAGCAACAAATGCAACAGCAAATGCAGCAAATCGGGTCGCCATTGCAGCAAGCTGGGGTGGGGTCCCCTCCTCAGAGTGGGTCCCAGCAATCTGGGATGATCGTTCCACAGCAACAACTACAGCAGCAGCCGATGCAGCAAATCAGCCCCCAGCAGCTGGCTGCTATGAGTCCCCAGCAAATGAGTGCTGGTGCAGTGACTCAAGTTAGTAATGGTAACAACAACAATAATAACAATGGTGGTGTTGGTGCTAATGTGGGTGGTGGCATGCCGCCAGCTAGTCCACAATTGAGCTCACAGACGAATGTTTCGGTAGGGAGCATCACCAGTTCTCCAATGGAACAGTTTCAAGGGGCAAACAAAAACAGTGGTCCCGGCAGCATTTAGTGATCTATCCAGTGTTTAATAGTATAGTTATAGCTATCTCTGTTCTAACTTCATTCTTTGTTAGTTTAGTCTCATAGGTTGTTAATAATGAGGTTTGGATGGGGTATGCCGTTTTGTTTGGTTTCACTGATGTTTGTTTTCTCGTAGATGAAAATAAGTGTTTTAGTATCTGTTGATTGATATTTCTCTTTTGGCAGGTTTAGAGTAAAGTTAAATGGTCAGATTATAGTGAATTCAATGTGAATATGATGCTATCTAATGGTCGGTGTAAACAACTTTCTTATAACCATAATATATGTTTTCTTTTTGAAATGGTTTGCTTTGTTTTGTCAGAATCGACTTTAGGTGTTTGTGCTTGAAGGGGAGCAACTTAGACTAAAAGATGGTTTTACCATGAAAGATAATAGTCCTTTGAGACATTTTTGTATTCATTGAAATTTTAATTTTTATTGTGCTTTAATAATCGACCTGATGTCATAATTATAAAAAAAAAAAAAAAAAAACTTTGACCAACTGAGAGGTCTCTGAATGGTAATGGAACCAGGATGAAAGCCTATGGGATGCTTTTCAAAAAGAAGGGTCAGTATGTAAGATTTAAATGCTCTCTCTTATTCGTACAAAGGTTTTTAAGTAACTTGTCCAATTTTAATCTAATACGAGCCCCAGATTGCAAATACAAGTTAAAAATTCTATATGGTTATTCTACGTATGACTTTTCTGCAGTTTAAAATTTTGATATTTTCCCCTTCACATCTGGTGGTACCAGTGGTACGTATTATGTTGCAAATACCAGTGGTACGTATTATGTTGCAAGCTTGTTTATCTCATGGTTTATTCTTTGAGAAGTATAAGCAGTTGCACAATCATTTCGATCGCAATTTCGTTCTTTGTTTTTTAAAAAAAAATTCAACTGCTCCTGCAGTCCTGCTCATTGATGTTCTATTGTTTCAACTGAGGTTCAACAGTAGAGCGCAGCCTTCGTTAATAACAAAAGTTAAAAAATAGGTATTATTTATGATTTGATTTCAATTTATTATATTAATACGTAAGAATAATTTAATTTTTCTTCAGTATAACATAATCAACTTCGTTAGTATCAATTAACAATATTTGCCATCTGTTTGCGAATTTTCTTTTGTCTATACCAAAAAAATTCTGCTGCATCTTATACAAAGTAATAATGTTATGTCAACTGCTTTTAAGTAAACATGTTCTTTGGAAGAGACAGCAAACCGGCGTTAAAGCAATGAATTTACACAGAAGAGATTTGACTATAGAACAACTCACCAGCTGGGCTTTGCACCGTGGATGGCCTACCTATGCAATTATGAGACCTCAAGCGGCCATACATAAAGTTTATGATTCTTTTTTTTTTTTTTTTGCATTAAAGTGTACGAAATTTTCCCTTTTATTTTTTTGCATTAAGGTGTACAATTCAATTGAGGAACCACTAACCAAAAGCTGGTACTGGACCAATGTGTGAATGAACAACTAAAGTGTGATTCAGGTCCCTTCATAAATCAACTATAATGCGTGATTTGGTTGGTATAATTCGTATATAATAGATAATATGTCCAAATATTTGATATTTAAAAAAATAAACAAAGAGAATTCAAATATTTGAGAGTAATTCTTGAATAAATAGGGCGTTATTGGTAAATTTTTCATGAATAATTCAGAAATAGTAAGAATATTATTCGTAAAAGCAGATGCAACAAAGCATACAGATGCAAGCCCTAAAAGCATTTGTTAATTTCCAGTTGACAAAATAGTAAATATTGTGCATTTGATTAAAACGAAAACAGTAGTTTACAATGTTACAGGAAAGCCTGAAAAGCAACGACAGATACAAGATTATCGACCTTAAATACGGAAATAAAATCAAAATCAAGATGACCATCAGCCATATATTGTTTGTCACAAGATTATTGAACGAGATCACAACAATCAAAGGGCACTGCTAAACCGACTGCTTTCCTTGATGGTGAATTGGAGATGCTTCTGAATATCGGTTTAGACCACATCTCCCTTTCTTCTCTCTTTCTCTTTCTCACCAGTGCCTTATGTGGAAATAAAGATGGAATAATGATAACTCTATTCTGTCCATCACATCACAAAAATATAAATAGGATATTATTACTAAAGGTTCCAATCTAATAGATAAAATCAAAGGTTAAATCACATCATCATTTATTTCAGACCAGTCATGATATCCGCAGTCCGCAATCCATCACGACATGCTGTGAGCCACAACACTTTAATGCAGTCCACAACCAACGAATTAATTAAATGATTACATGAACAATAGTTATGTGAACAATAACAACACTGTAAACTACAAACAAAGCTCCCCGAGAGCATTTGATTGCATGGTAGAAAAAACTGAATTTGTGTTTGAACAGCAAGTGGAATTAACAAACGAACACCATTTAGTTATATAAGAAAACAATGGTAATAAAGAAAAGGAAGCACCACTATTATGGAATTAGATATTCTATTAAACGAAGCAGAATGATAAAAAGATATATACTACAATTACTCATAGTACATGAAACAGAGGTACATAGCATACAACCGTTAATTCAAACACAAAAAAAAGTAAGAGATAACAGACAACATATAGAGATAACATGAATTCCTTGGACAAATCAAATGAGCCATTGAGTTCCTCGAAGTCGAACAATAGTAATAACCACAACTACACAAGCTGTACCTAATTCAGCCAGCATTTAACAAGAAATCAACAAGTATATGCTGGACAATATGGTCGAGTGTATGATCTTCCAGGTTTTGTCGTTGCACCATTAATGGCCACTGGACGGTTTGGATTTAGCGCTCCGTTGCTCACGCTTTGTGCGAGAATCCGACGGTGTATATACGAATCCATCTCAAATTCGCTGGAGTATTTCTCTAGGCTGTCCCATCTCCATGCATTGTGGATATCATACTCATGCTTGAATACATGTGTGTTTGATGGTTTTGTGCAGATGATGAGGAGGATTGCAAAGGAATAGATGATAACTTGATTTGAAGATCGCATATTGTTGGTTGCTTGTTGGGTTTAATGAACTCCTTTTATAGCGGGTTCTCATGCACTCTATAAAAAAAGACCAGTAATAATTCAATTATAATTAAAGATAGTTTTTATTATCAGTACAATCATTATTATTTTTTATTTAGTATATCTTTTGGGGTAGGTATTTGGAGGGGAGCGAGGGATGGGGGAGGGGTTAAATTCTTCAGGGAATATAGTGTTGCTTCATAGAAAAAAAAAATGTAGTTTGAACATTTTTAAATTGCCATGCTCTTTGGAATAAAGAGCAAAGATATTTTAAAGCGGTGACTTCACAGAGAAGATGGTTTGATTATGTATAACGCACACCTGGATATTATCTTTTATCAAGAATTACCTTCTAATTAAACTGTCACCAGGATTCCTTTATACCATCTGGGCTTTGCATCGTGATCGTGAACTTTAGGTGATTAATTATCTTTTCATCACTTTAATTGGTAATGTGTGACCTACCTACCCAATTATGAGGATCATTAGGTATTATAAAGTATACGATTTGAATGGAAGAACCACTATATCTAACAATTAAAAACTTGTAATGGAACCAGTGATTTATTCTTGAAGTGTGATTTCAGGTATGGATAATTAATATTATTATGTATATATAGTCTTCCCTTTAGTTTTGAAGATGTTCTCCAAAACATACCAAATTAGCTTCGTAACCTGCAAATTGCATCATAATGTGATGCATAGAGAAAAAATGTTGCATAAAAATTCTTCCCCGAATAATGCCATATGACACTGGGTCCTTCAAATTGGTGGGAATTTGACTTTTTGTTAATTTGCGCCCCTTGTCAACTCACAATAATTTTAGGTCCAGAGATGAGGTTACAAATTTAGGTCGAAAATAGTAATAATTATGTCCAAAATATTTGTTACTTATAAACTTAAATAAAAATAAAGATCATGTAATTTGAGAGTATTTCAGTTATAAAACCGGTGGCATGTAAATAATGCAGATATAGTAATGGAATCATTTAAGATTCATTAAGTTTGTCGAATTTGTTCAAGGACTAGGAGGTATTGTGAAAAAAAAATAATGTGGATATTGGTTGGAACTTTTGTTACTATCATTAAAGTGAAAATAAAAATAATCTAACTATATATGTTAATTTTCAGAAGGAACTTCTTGTTCCTGTCAGATTATAGTTGTAGACTTGTAGGTTTCTACTTCCCTTAATGACGACGGGCTACATGGACAAAGTGGAAGTTTGATGATGCTATTATCATTAAGCATTAACTAAAAGATCTACAACGTAAAACTTCACTACTGTTGGTGCAAATACCAGTTCATACACATTCCATCAGGTGATTCACTTCTTACAGACTGACATGTAACCATGCATAATCTTTCATCATTTCTTTTGTTACACTTAAAAACAGATAACGAAAAATTAAAAAGTTGAATTTCAAGGACATTCGCCTACTACAGATTAGAGATGTATAATTTCAAAGCTTTTCAACTTTAAATATTCACCAGAGATCATCCGGCTGTGTTTCGAAACTGTGAGCTCTATTTAATTCTTGTTTCTTGTTCGTACAATATTGTGTAAAAGGATATATATATATACACTAAACTGCCGAAACTAAATTTGTTGTTTAAACAGCAAGTCGAATTAACAAATGCATAATACTTGGTGATATTGAAAAAATAGTTGTAAAATAAAATCACGCACACTTTAGGAATTAGATATTTTATCAAAGGGAACTGATTGGAAAAAAAAAAAAAAAAGGAATACTGCGATTACTTAGGGAGTCGGTGTACCTGTAACAGAGGTACACAAACAACACAACATACATTTAGTTAATTAAAAATATATAAAAGAAAATGAAAATTGATAGCATATAGATAACATAAATTACTTGAGACAAAACCAGCCATTGAGTTTCTCAAACAAATTGTAGCGATACATAATATATTAACACAAGCTGTACCTAATTCAACCAGGGTTCAAAAAATCAACAGTGAAATGCTTTACTACATGGTCGCGTGTACGGTCCTCCAGGTGTTACTGTCCTCCCATTAGTGGGCACTGCACGGTTTGGATTTAGTGCTCCATTGGCCACACTTTGCGCGAGAATCCGACGGTGTGTATACGAATCCATCTCAAATTCGCTGGAATACGTCTCTAGGCTGTCCCATCTCCATGCATTGTGGAGATTATACTCATTCTTGATGAGTACATCTGCGTTGGAAGGTTTTGTGCAGATGATGATGAGGATTACAAGGGAAGATATGATAGCTTGATTTGGAGATCGCATATTGTTGGTTGCTTGTTTGGTTTAATGAGATAGAGGCTAGAGCTGGCGATGACGTCCTTTTTATAGCAGGTTCTCATGTACTGTATGAAAAAGAGAACGGTCCAATCGAATTATATTTTAATTACAAATAAAAAGGCATAATATTATTTTTTATTACCATCATTGTCATTTTTATTTACTATTTTTATTTTTCGGGGTGGGGAGTGAGTTGGATTGCCACCAAGTTGGGAAACTAACATTATTCTTTAGGGAAAATAATGTTGATTCATAAAATAATGTAATGTCAATTTTTTTTAAATAACCATGCTCATTGGAGTATAGAATACAGCGGTGGTAAAGCAAGTGATTTTACAAGATGATGATTTGACTATGGATAACTTCCAATTTTATTTTATCTAATTTATCGATATTGGCCTCGTAAATAAAATTTGTCCCGTTCATGAATTTTGCTTTGCACCCCCCTCCCCCCCCCCCCCCCCCCCCCCCCCCCCCCCCCTTTTTTTATTTACTTTATTTTATTGGGAATGGATGGCCTACCTATGCAATTATGAGGATCGTAAGGGACCATACATAAAGTATATGATTCGAGTAATCGACCATTATCTTTAACAATTTTTTATTTGAACAAATTATCTTTAACATTTTTTTTTTCGAAAGCTTGGTAGGAGCTAAATGCAACGCAAGAACTTTTCCCAGATGTCTCACTTGTGCCAAGGCATAATAATGGAACCAGTGATTTGTTCTTGAAGTGCGATTTGAGGTCAGAATAATAACATGCGTATAGTCCTCCCTTTAGTTTCAAACTAAGATGTTTGTCATTAAAATACCAAATTGGTTCCATAGCCTACAGATTGCTTCATGAAGTGATACATAGAAAACATGTTGCGCAAAAATTCTTCCCCAAATAATGCCAAGTTTTTAATCTTCTGACTTTTAACAAGAAGAAATAATTAGCCATAATTCCACTTGGTTCTTCAAATCGCAGGGAATTGGCTCTTGTTAGTTTGCGCCCCTTGTGTCAACTCACAAAACTGTACAGATCAAAATCTGATGAAGTAGATAAATTATTTCTTTTTTGATCAAAGAGCACCCCGAGATGGGGGAGCCTGCTTCTCATTAAAGCAACAAAAAGCTCAATCAGTATTACATCTCTACCCATTATCACAATTCATACCGGATTAACAAAACAAAAAAAAGGACCAAGTTATTACCCTACCAACAACAATCAACCAGCACCAACCGGTACACAGAGTAGCCATACAACCCAGAACAAACCAGTACACAGTCAGAAACAGTAAAATGAAAAATAGTACATCATAAAGAAACCACAGCACACGATAGCAATCAACCAGGAACTAACTAATGAAGTATTAATCTAGCATTTTCTCAAAATGGCAAAAAATACGGATTTGCCATACAAATACTTTCTAGACTTGATTTTTCTAGTTGCAACAAATTCTTCTACTACGATAAGATTGCTAACAAAGAAAGACTGCTTCATTCATGCCTAAACCTGCAAGCATGACCAAATTGGCATCGCCCTTGCATGTTGTACCAGCACAGCTTTCTTGGTACAGTGCAAGGCTGCTCCACTGCTCAGCTCATATTGGGCTGCAAAAATCCACTGCTCGGCTTCACAGGAGGAAAGCTTTCACGTGGTTGCTCACGGATGGTCAGTTGTTGAAAATTTGAAATTGGTTTTGTTGCTTGTTTGCCAAGAGATATTGGCCTTCTCCCAAAATTATGAAAAAAGAACTACACACTCAGGTCCATAAATAATCATTTATATAATCTTACTGGTGGTTAGACAAACTAGTATGGAATATTGCATCAAAGCTAGATATACCTGTACCAGTTAATTTGTATAGCACTGAGAATACAACTAGTGTGAAACTGACCAACGTTCATGCCTTAACCCAAACCCAAATCTAAGATTGGATATAACCAAAATTTGACCTAAGCAACTTGCAGCGAGGCCAGTAAATCTGACACAAAATCATTAAAAATCAAATCTATCTGACAGCCAACCCAAGCCCAATCTGTCTTTTCAATAATGACCTCACCTGGCAAAGTAATTCTGAAACCCATTCTAGATTGACTCCATAACCCAAAACCAATGTGATAAAAAATGATCTAGACTGTAAGCCAAAGACACAAAATGACCAAAGTTATTTTAACCCAAAAATGACTGCAAACTGAACGAAGTTGACCTAATTTGAATCAAACCTTACCTCAGCAATCCCATCCCTCCCCTACGGTACTCTAGATAAAACTTATTCAATAACAAATCAAGCAATGAACCTTGTGTCATCATGTCTGACCAGCACAAAAAACAGGATCCGGATCCTCTGGTCGGCAGAGATGTGCGGACCACCTGGTCGGCGCGTGATCTGAGCCGTCCGATTTAATCTCAACGGTTCATTTTTTTTCGGGCCAATATTTTTTTTCAGGAGTGGTGGAATTCACGGGGCTCCTTTAGCCGTTGAGATTAAATCAGACGGTCCGGATCATCTGCCGACCAGCTGGTCAAATCAGACGGTCCGGATCATCTGCCGACCAGCTGGTCGCCGACCAGAGGATCTGAATCCCAAAAAACATATTGTTCAGGTACTCAGTTGCTGGTCATTATGTACCAGTACTGGATGAGACCATTACAAAAGAAGGTACTAGTAAAAATTTATACAAATACCTATTTTCCCTTTGAGAATTTCTCATTTCCTTCTCTTGGATTCTGCTTTCCCTTGACAACCCCGCGTCCTTGCCTCTGTCATGCTTTTCTTGTAAGATTTTCTTTCTTGTTTCTTCATCATTCCATTTCTTCAAATGTATAATAAAATAATTTCTTAAAAGTGAAACAGAAAAATACTAAGTTGGAAATATTACTTTTAGACATTTTCATTCTTGTTCTAATCCATAGAAACATTGGGATATGTTATATTGACAAATTTCTCTGACGATTGCAACAACCGACCAAACCGTAATCAAATCACAAAAGTAAAACTATAGATATCTTGTCTATAGTTTGTATAAGTTGTGTATCAAATTTGGTGCAACTTGAAAACCAAGTGGTCATCCATAAAGCACAAAAAAAAAAAAAAAAGTCAGTTTGTCAACATTTGATGGATGACCAAACTTTCTCAAATTGCACTGAAATGTGATACACAACCTGTCAGAACTTTAGAGAACATATTTATAATTTTACTTTTGTGATTTTGATAAATGTTTTGTCAGTTGTCGTTCTTTCTCAGATAGATATTGTCATCAATGTATCTCTTCATAATAAGTTAAAACATCAGCAAAGAGTTTGATGGTGACAACATATGTATTTCAAACGCAACAGATATGTAACTTAGCTTCATCAAGATATTCAAAATCAAACCAGAAAGGAGTAAATTCACACTAAAATGCTTATTGAAATGTCATGTTAGATAATATAGAAGAAGTACCTGTCTCATCGTTTTGAGTCTATAGAGGTTCCTACCCTTTATAAGTAGGGTGGAAAATTGAGGCAAAGGCTTCTCTCCCTTAGTCCAGAGCACCTCAATCTACAAGCACGAGTAATAAAAATTTACATCTTAGACATTACCTGAACATGTTTTTAAATCTGAATTTACCATCAATATATTAAATTGGCATTTTAGTGGCAATTTACTGTGAAAGTGTGCTGTTGTTTGGCTTCACCATAGCTTTCATGCACAATTCGGCCTACAACAGTTCGTTTACCAAGTGGAGGACCAGCAGCACTGCTGGAAGCTATGTCGAACCTGAAGTTTGTAACAAAAAGCACAATAAATAAAAAAGTTGTCCTAATATCCAATATTTTATCTTCTATGTAGATCAAATTTAAGTCATAACAGGCGTGGCATTACGTGTCAGACTCATATACATTCTGTTCAAACATCACCACATCGCCCATGCATGCATCACCTTTTTAAAAGAAAAAGACGAAAAGAAGTCAGACGTGAATATATTAAAGAGGTACAGAATAAATATGTAAAAACAAACACATAAATAAATAAGTAGATAGGTAGATAAATAGATAAATATATAAACATACAAGTAAACAAATAGAATCTTCAAATATAGAAAAGAGTTAAGTATTGACAGTAGAAAACAAAAGGTAAATCAATCTACCTTGGCAATTCAAGGTGAAGCTTGAGACAGGGTATTTCTTCTCTCCACCTCCATCCTTTAACCTGCATTTTGTTTCATACAATGAGTCTAATTAATCATTCCATGTTATGGGAAAAAGAGAGAGAAATTGGAGGGGAAAAAGAGTTACTCAAGATGTTCTTGAATTCGGCTTATGAGAACATCTTTATTGCCACTAAGTCTCAGTCCATGCTCCTTCAGGTACACTTTGCACTGATCAACCTTCAGTTTATCAAATCTGCCATCTACAGCAATATAATAGGACACACTTTCAAATTTCAGGATGTGAAGTCAAGTTAATTTAATGTTACTAAGAAAATATGAATGGCAAACAAATAATGAAGAGCTCGAATTGGAAAACATAAACCCTTGTCTGACAAGCTTGGGCCAGCTACATCCAGTAGTGCTACCATTTATTCAACAAAGCTTTCAAAGCTTTTAATTTGCATCTTACCTTTTATAAGATTTTGTACTGATTCAAATCTTCCTCCTCCTCCCTCCTCTTCTTCCTCCTCTTCCTCTTCGTCTTCTTCCTCCTCTTCCTCTTCCTCCTCTTCTTCCTCCTCTTCCTCTTCGTCGTCTTCCTCCTCTTCCTCTTCCTCCTCCTCCTCTTCTTCTTCTGCTTCTGCTTCTTCTTCTTCTTCAGATCCTACGCTGTAAATTAAAATAATATAGCATAGTGAACCAGTAGCAATTCATCACGTATGCCCTGAATTGGAAATTCTATTTCTGCAAGTACTATTACTAAAAAGTTATACTATATAAATAAACAATACTTGTATCGAATTTCTAAAAAATTCTTTAAAAGCATAAAGGAGTGAAAACTGCACAAACCCTGCCTCGTGAACTAAGCACACGAGCATGGAAAAGAAAATCATGATTCCACAAGAGGTTTGTTTCTACTCTTAAAGAACCATTACAGAAATAAAACCTCCCAAAATGTTTACATCCCAGTTCCCAAACTGTGATACCATTCCTAGAAGCTAACAATGATTCCGAAATAAAAAATGGAAAGCGTTTTACTAAATTGGAGTTGTTCTCTTCATGGACAGCTCGGAGAGCGATGTCTGGGTCGCGTCAACCAGATCCGAATCATCATCGTCGTCGGTCTCGCTCTCACCGACAGTGGCCACTCTTCTAAACCCATAATCATCATCGTCGGTCTCGTACGGATCAACAATCGCCACTCCTCCGCTAAACGCGTAATCATCCTCCTCCTCGATCTCGTACGGATCATCAGTCATCACTCCGCTACACGCATAATCATCATCATCCTCGATCTCGTACGCCCACATTTGTCTCTCCATTGAGCTGCTTCTACTTCTTTTTTGGCGCTGTATTTTTCCGAGGAGTAGGAAGGGAAAGGTGGGAAATGGGGCAGTACACTCCAAACTTTAATGCGAAAAGACGGAAATGCCCTCTCTTTATAGTTATGATCCTAAACAGTTGAGGGTATTTTTGTCTTTTCATATTAAAATTTTGAGTGCTTTGCAAAAGTGAGCACTTTCCCGGGGAAGGTACTAGAAGGGACACAAATATCTACCGACGATGGGCGAGATTTAAATAGATATTTATTTTCGTTTCAAGAAAAAAATAAAAAATACAATGTATGTGTTATTTAATTAAAAAATAAGAGTTCAGAAAATTTTAATTATAAAGTTAATTATTTAAATTAAAATAACAATGTATGTGTCACACCCTCTGCACCGAGGCACAAGGTGCGAGGATTGAACATTGATTGAATTAATCCACATTTCAATATCATACGATTTAATATATATTTCTCAGAAATCAGTGAGTCTTTTTTTTTTTTCGGAATACTATTTCAAGTCATAAACTTTTTTTTTTTTAAATCTCTGTAAAAGATTCCACTAACTATCGCTGCCAACTCCTAAATAGACGATTCTAATACAAAATTTTTATGTCATAATTTTCGTTTCAAAAACACAACATCACAACAAAAAGTTGTTGTCCCATGAAATTAAACGACCATAGATCTAACATGTAAATCTAATCAAATTAATCAAGCAATACGAAAATTAAATTATAAAAAAGTCTAGCTGCGTGCGGTTACGAATATAATTACAACAACAGTGTGGTTGGATTGTTACGGTCGATTAATCAAATTCAACTAGTATTTACAAGTATACATATATTTTGGTTGTGTTAATCTGGAGATGGATATCAAATATATTAAGGAATTATTAAATTTATTCAAATTCAAATGGATGGGGTCGGGCTTTTGGTTCACTCAGCTGATGCCTGATAAGTGATAAAGAAAGAGCAACGGGGAATTGGCATTTAAAGGGGAATCCTTTAGGGCGGCACAGGACCGTTCGATTTTGATCGGACGGTTCAGTTTATTTCGAGTCTATCAATCTGTTATATTCATGGAGCCTCCTTATCCATCTGACCAAAATCGAACGGCCCTATGCCGCGCTACACGCTGTGTCGTGCGACACCTGATTCGATTTCTTTAAAGGGTGTGGGTGCGTGGGACTCAACTTTGGGCCAAAAAAAAAATGAATCGGATAATATCGAAGGGCTTGCAGGGTTATAACTTATAAAGGAGCGAAAATGTAAGTTCTCAATTCAACCTCCTAGTTTTATAATATTACACATGTTCGAAAGGGATTATAAAATTTTTAGGTATATATTAGGTAGTACGGTCGCCGTGATGACTCACGAGTCACTCAAAACTCGACACCTAAAAAGCTCGGCTATAACTTGAGTCAATATAACTCGAGTTGAGCCTACTCAATTGACTAACGAGTTGTGTTCAATTTAATTTCAACTCGGCTCGCCAACGACTCGTCACATAATAAGTTTTGTTTTAAATACTATTATTAGCATGATTTAAGATTACAAAAAGATCATAAGAAATTATACGAACTTCTTTATTGTACAATTTTGTTTCAGATAATTGTAACATATATAAGATTGAGTTTCAAACAGATTTTGTTTTAAATTAATAGGAAAAATAATAATGACAACAACTTCAATTTTTAGCCACGTTGTAAAATATGTCAATTAGTTGTAAATAAAAAGCTATTTTAAAGTATGTAGTCCTATTTCAAGTTGGATCGTGATTCGCAAGCCAGCTCTCGTTGGAGATGAGCTGAAATTGATCTATTAACAAAAAGTTTGAACGTATTTTCAACTCGATTCAAGCCAAATGAGTTGCAATTAATTCAAATTCAAGTTGTTTCTAACGCGAGTGCTCAACTCGTATACAACTCTGTGGTCGCGCCCGTCATCGCGAATAAGTTTTCAATAAATTATCTAATTGAAAACCTTAATGTCTAGACGGACTCCTCGAGTTAATGCACGTCCCATTCAATTTCGAATAGAGCGGAAAAAATATAGTTTCGGACAATAAATACAAAATCCTACACATTCTCAATTAACGGTGACAAGTTTCTCGTTTTTGAATTTTTTTCGTCTTTATTACAAATTAATATTATCTTTCAATTAATTTTTTTTTTTGCTTCAAGATGTTTCAAATAATCAACACTATAAAATGAAAAAAAAATCAACAGTCAAATGAGTTTGACAGAAGCCTCTATCAAACTTGATCAGATCTCAATTTGGAAACTACAAATGACCAATCCGAATTCTTTAATGTGATCTTCATATTCAAATATTGTAGAAAAATTAAATTTTACATTTTTCAGAAATTTTTACAGTTCATTGTAGCATTTCTCCTATAAAATAATGAAATTTAAAATAGTAATTTTTTTTTTTCTGACGTAATCACCTTTTCACTCAATTTATGGCTGGTCCGGCGCTAAATTCATTGCGTGGTTTGATTACTATTTTGGTGATGATTTAAATATTTTAAGGTGCTTTAAGCTGCCAAACAAAATTCTGAGGTGATTTTAGATGTTATAATGTTAAAGAGAAAAGCATTTTTTTTTATTCGAATAGATAGATGGTTCGTTCAAAATATAGAACGACGCAGTTTTTTTTTTTTAATAATTTACTGTCAATTAAGGAAAACTAGATAACTACTTTATGTTTATAGTGTTTCCTTATTATATATTATTCTGCAATCGTGCAAAGATGAAAATGAATTAAAAGGAGAGAGATGCGACTTGGAGGCAAGTCCCATCATTAATATATTTGTACTTTTAAAATATTCTTTTGATAAAATAAAAGAAAGAGAGAGGAAATATTGTGGGAGTTGTGTTTTATGTTCTTGATAATTTACATACTTTTTTGTTTGAATAGCAAGCGGAATTAACAAAATGCACAATATTTTTTACGCCTTGATCAAAATATATTTTAAGTGGGATTTCATTTCATTTCAATTGATTTTTCAAAATTTTGTTGGATCTAATAACATGAAAATTCCAACTAAATAGTATCAAATTCATTCATTTTGATCAGAAAATTTCTAGTGAAGTGAAATCAAATGAAAATCCATGATAAAAAAGTTTTGAAAAACAATAGAAGTGTAACACAATAAACGAATTATGTTTGTATCAAACGATGCTAAATAAAAATAAACAACATAGATATAACATAAATTACTTGAACCGAAACAAGCCATGCATTGAGTTTCTAAAACTATTGACCAATACAATACGACAAGCTGTACCTGAATCAGCCATGTTTTAGCAATAAATCAAATGCTGATAAGTTGAGAGGCTTGTTGCATCTGTTCTATCTGTTGTTATTGGTTCATGAAGCAATCATGAAGCAAATGATGTGATACATAGAAAACATGTTGCACAAAAATTCTTCCCCAAATAATGCTCAATTTTTTTTTAAAAAAAAAATCTTCTAACTTCTAACAAGAAATAATTAGCCATAATTCCCCTTGGTCCTTCAAACCGCAGGGATTTGGCTCTTGTTTGCTCACAAAATCTGTACAAACGAAACTCTAATAAAGTAGATATATTATTTCTTTTTTGATCAAAGAGCACTCCGAGATCGGGGAGCCTGGTTTTCATTAAAGCAACAAAGATCTAATCAATATTATTAATTTTTTTTTATCAAAGAGCACCCCGACATCTCTACCCATTATCACAATTCATACCGGATTCACAAAACATAAAAAAGACCAAGTTATTACCCTAACAACAACAATCAACCAGCACCAACCAGTACACAGAGTAGCCATACAACCCGGAACAAACCAGTACACATAGTCAGAAACAGTAAAATGAAAAATTGTACATCATAAAGAAACCACAGCACACGATAGCAATCAACCAGGAACTAACTAATGAAGTATTAACCTAGCATTTTCTCAAAATGGCAAAAAATACTGATTTGCCAAACAAACACTTTCTACACGTGGTTTTCTAGTTGCAACAAAATTCTTTCTGCTACAATAAGATTGTTAACAAAGAAAGACTGCTTCATTCATGCCTAAACCTGCAAGCATGACCAAAATGGCATCGCCCTTGCATGTTGTACCAGCACAGCTTTCTTGGTACAGTGCAAGGCTGCTCCACTGCTCGGCTTATATTGGGCTGCAAAAATCCACTGCTCGGCTTCACAGGAGGAAAGCTTTCACGTGGTTGCTCACGGATGGTCAGTTGTTGAAAATTTGGGGGATTTTTAATAAGAAACAAAAAAACCCTCACAATTTTAATAAGAACACAGGTCATACGAAAATTTTAATACAAGCACAGCTATTGCGCCATTTACAGAGACGTAGTGAGGAAATACCATTTGCGCCCATCAAACCGGCGCAAATAGGCCTATTACGCCCTTCAAATGGGCGCTATTGGGAAAACGACAGAATAAAGGCGCGTGGCCTGCACTTTTTCCCGTTCGTTGCTGTCTTTCTGAGTTTCTGCGCCGAGAATTAAAGAGAGAGAGGGAATCTGCGCAGAATTAAAGAGAGAGAGAGAATTAGAGAGAGAGAGAGAGAGGGAATCCCAACTCTTCGTCCAGAGAAGGAGAGAAAGGAAAAAAGAGAAAGAAAGGAGAAAAGGAAAGAAAGAGGAGGAGAGAAAAAAAGAGAAGAAGAGAGGGGTTCGGCCATTGGACGAAAAAGAGGAGGTGTTCGGCCAGAAGTGGAAGAGAGGAGAAAAGAGAAGAAAAGAAGGAAGGAAGTCGGTCATTCGACGAGGAGAGGTGAAATCCGGTTTCGACTCGACTCGACTCAATCTAATTCATCGTAAATGTAAGTTTTTTTTTTAATTTGCGAAATATCGAAAGAAAATTGATGATGAAATTTTGGTTAATATTGAATAGAAATGTTTGAATGAAAAATGTGTGAAATTAATTTGTATTAATTTGAAATTGATTATAGGAATTAAAAATAGAAAATTGTACAAATTGTTGGAAATGTTAAAAAATGTAAATTTAAAATGTGGAAAATAATTTTATTTCGTTCGAAATTATTTGTAGAAAATAATAGAAATTGAAAAAATGTTAAATTGCAAATATGATGGTTAAATAGAAATTGTTGGAAATTAGTTTGTATAGAAAATAGATAATTGAGATAATTGTTAAAAATGAAAATTAGTTTGTATGGAAATGATTATTACGTAATAGGACATGCATGTAAAAATTAGTAAATATTTCTTAAAATTATTGTTTTATGTAAATAATTTTTTATGGATTATTTATTGTTAGATATAATCAATTAGAAATTGAAAAAATGTTAAAATTACTATATTGTAAATAATTACTATATTGAAAGAAGATAACGTTAATTGACATTGTTAAAATTACTATATTGAGTATAACATGCAAAAATAATAGAAATTGAAAAAATGTTAAAATTAATAATACCAACAATAAATGTTAATTGACACGTTAATTGACATGTTAATTTACAATATTGTTAAAAAAAATGTTTCAATAAAATAGTCCTGGAATATTCTTATTAAAAAAAACAAGTTATTGAAGAGAAAAATAATTAGTTGCAATTAATTTTACACAATATTTTGACCTATTGACGTAATGTGTATTTAAGAATAATTTTTTTATGGATAAATTATTGTATAAAAATATTTTTTTAGATAAATTAAAGTGTTAATTAAAGTCATATGCATTAATGTTATTTATTAAATAATTATTTCTAACTATATATTGATATAATTTTTTTTACAAGTGCAACAAATTAGAAGATGATTTTAAACTTTGAAATTCAAATTGAACTATTCAAAATTTGTGTATATAATTAAAATCTGTATATTTCAATCAGATGAGTTCTGAATCAGATGAGAGCGGTCCGTCTCATTCTGCGCCAGCTGGTACATCTAGAATTGTCAGACGTAGGAATCGTACTTCTCGTCCGTTGCGATACGTCTTGAACGTAACAGAACGTGTGGGAGATCCGGATAATGGGCCTATATTATATGTGCCGACATGTCAGCATTTGATTGGCATACCAGTGGATGAGGTGAATATTTTGTAAATTGATTATTTTAAAGTACATATATTATTATATTGCTTTAATAAAATTAATATAATTTTTGTATGATTGAAGCGTGAAAAAAATCTTACAATACGAGGGCATAAAAGAGAATTGCCCAATGACTTGCGAATCGAAGGTCGGCTACAGAAACTTGGATTGATTCACATGTCGAAGGTGCCTAATGCCAACCTAGATGTACCTCTATTGAAGGCATTGTGCGAATTTTGGCGTCCCGAGACACATACATTTCACTTTCCTGTCGGTGAGATGACGGTGACTTTGGAGGTAATTATTTATTACCATTTATATTTCACTTTTATTACTGTGCAAAATTGTTATATGAAACTTGATTTCATTAATTGAATGATATTTTATATTTAAATTTCAGGATGTCGCATTTCTGTATGGTTTGCGAACTGAGGGTACTCCTGTGACAGGATCAAGTCATGCTAGTAATTGGGACGAGAAAGTTCGGTTGTTGCTATGTCCTGATAGTAATGTACGTCAATGGGCCAGACAGGAAAGGTATGAATTTACTGTATGAAATTTGAGATAAAATTGATTAATTTGTTTGATGAAAAAAAAATTTTAAGTTGTAGGTATGAATTTACTGTATGAAAATTGATATGAAATTTATTAATTTGTATTGATGAAAAAAAATAACGTATGTTGTAAGTATGAATTTACTTATCAAAATTAATATGAAAAAAAAATAATTTGTTTAGTGCAAATTTGCGAACGGATTGCCATGACATGAAGCTCCTATGGTTGCGGAATAAATTTAAAAACGGACCGGTACCTGGAGCTTCTGAACAAGATTTGGATTTCTACACTCGGGCATTTTGTTTAGAGATGTTTGGCGCACTTATGTTTCCCGACGCTTCGATGAATTGTGTTTCCACATATTATTTGGATCTTTTGGAGGTATGAATATATTTTATATTAATAATAGATTTGTAAACCTATAATAAATTAGTTTCTTAAATGAAAGTTATATTTGTGTTCGGTAATTGTATGACAGGGTGACCTAAACAAAGATCGAAATATTAATTGGGGCGCTGCAGTGCTAGCTTGTCTGTATCGGGCTCTTGACCGTGCAGCGTTGAGATTCAAGAAGCCCACAGGACCGTGGTTACTTCTCTTGTATTGGGCATGGTCGTACCTCCCTATTTGTAGGCCGGGGTTAGGAGAAATTCAAGGATTAGGCATGCCAAATTTACATTCGTGCCCCCCCTTTGCGTGGTTAGTATAACATTGAATAATTAATAATGTTTTAATTTTTTTAACTATAAATAATAATTCAATAATTATTTTATTTTAATAATGTTGTAGGAAATGGAGCCAGGGTCGAACATTTGTTGAGAGTAACCATCGCGGGGCAGTACAATTCGTGAGAGATTCTTTGGTCCTATTGGAGGTTGAAGACGTGAACTGGCGGCCATATCTAGAGTTCTTACGCTTGATGCCACGACATGCACAACAGGGTTCGCTATCTTTCTACCTACGATTGCCATGCACGCACTATCACGTGATTGGTTGGACATTTCCAGACCGTTGTAGGCATCAGTCTGGTCTAGTGCAGGCTTTTCCTCCACCACTACCTATTGTATGTTTGTTAACTTTTTTTTCCTATAATTGAACTTGTGATTTTCGGTAAATTCACATTTTTTTTTCAATAGGCATGGATCACCATGAACAGTCTCTACAATTTTTCGCATGGTAGTGTTAGAGGAGGTGCAGACTATCGGACTGTGTTTGAGCCTTTGATCGCTATGTGGAATGAGGAGGCTTTACGGAGACGAGCTGACAGTGTAGACATGAGACAGTGGTCAAATGCTAACGCAAGAGCATATGCAAGGTATATGAGGGAGACAGGTGGAGCTGAGTTGGCTGTGACTATAGCTGAGGCAGCGGCTCGACGCCGTCAGGCATCGGTTAGTCAGTATCAGTATGCACCCGTGGCGCCTATAGTACGTGGACAGGTTTGTGTTTATGTAATTAATGTACTTATTTATTCTAATTTATATTAACATTATGTTTTTTTATGGAAGAACTGAACTATCTAATGTATGAAAATTGATATGAAATTGATTAATTTGATTGATGTATGTTTTAGGGAAAAACTGCACTATCTAATGCAGTAGAGGCAATAGGATTACTTGCCAAGAAGGGTTTTAGGAAAATTGGCAAGAAGATTCTTCGCAACTCCCAATCTCAATTGAAATCTGCATCGATGCATCACCAGTTGGAAGACTTGTTGGAAAAAGAGGGATTTTCAACAGATATTGATGCAATCGTAGATTCTGATACAGAGACATCTCATCCAGAAGACAACGCTCCCGAAAATGTGGTGCAACCTGTATGTAAATGTTATCTAAATCTAAATCTTTTTACTTAATATTAATGAAATTATCTAAATGTCATTTAAATGTTATCTAAATGTTATTTAAATTTAAGGATGGAGTCTTCAATCCCGATGCCTCTCATACACAGATTCCGACTACTGGCCCTACACCTAGCCAGTTCTAGGCATCTGGTTCGCAGTATCCCCAGTATCCCACACCACCACCTTATACCATGTACACACAGATTCCATCTGTTGACCCTACTGGTATTTTTGGCACATACATGCCTCAGTTTCCGCCACAGTTTCCGTCACATTATCCCCCACAGTATACTCCACAGTATCCTCCATTTAGTACTGATCCACAGGGTACTAGTTCAGGGATTCCATCATGGTCGTCTCCGTTGGGTACTCAGGTTGGGATAGACTCCTTTAGTAGTCTGTTACGGGATGCCATGTGTGCAGATGGTCAGTTCAGATCATATGACCAGGGTCATTACAGTCAGGAGGATCAGAGGGGTCATGGAGATGCTATGCAGGAGGACGAGGATGATGGGGGTGACGAAGGTGATGGAGATCAGGAGGCAGACGATGATCATGGTGATCCTTCTCCATGTCTTGCTCAGAGACGAGGCAGGCGGGCGATAAAAAAAGTCAGCAGATTAACATTATCTGGCCGTAAACAACGTTGATGGACTTGTAGTTTATTTTTAGTTTTTATGGATTTGTAGTTTATTATGATATGTATTTTTATTATGTTGTTATTATGGATTTGTAGTTTATTTTATGTCCTTATAGTTTTTATTTACTTTAATTAAAAATAATGCAACACATTATTTTAATAATGGAAGTAATATGAGAAATAATATGACAAATCAACAAACATGATTATATACCAAGAATTAATGACTCACAAGATATGTACTATATAGAATTAATGAATCATATGAACACTTTTAAAGATCGTAATTATATTAGACTAGCTTACTTTCCACATTCCTAATTTAATGCAGTAAATGCACTTGCATAAAAACTACCAGTCAAGTCGGCATATATTTTTGAAAACAATTTTATGCACTACCAGTCAAGGCTCGCTCATGCATGTATATGTGATACCAAAACTTCAAAACACTGCACCACATGGCTAAAAAGTAAAGGCTAAAAACACCTACTACTATAAGTTCATTATTCGTCAACATGGCGCTGCACTATTTCTCAACATGGTGCTAAAAAGTAAAGGCTAGTAAGAAAAGACATAATTCAAATCTGCCGACACATGAGGAAAAACAAAAAAGGCATTGCGCCATCCTAAAGGGCGCTAATGGACCCATTGCGCCATCCTAAAGGGCGCTAATGGCCTCATTGCGCCATCCTAAAGGGCGCTAATAGCCTCATTATTTGGCCGACTCAAACTTTCCTTTTTCTTTAGTCATTGCAGAATATTTCTTTTGTCAATCAATCAAATCATGTTCAATTTATGTCGCCGATGAATGTTTTATATACATGTGGTTCGTTGCAAACTAAACCAAATTCCATCTCCACTTCCTTTCTTTCAATACTACACACATTCAATCTCCAGATCCGAAAATAAATACTACAATGTTTTCCATCAACATATATGTCAACCAATGTCCAATTACCGGACCATGTTTTTTCAATTTAGCCTGTACTCCGCAAACCACCTATGCCTCCATTAGAAACGAACTATATTATCGACTCCAAATTTATGAAACCCAATACAATATAGATATAAGAGGCCGTTATAATGATATTGTGGACGGGAAATATGAATCTTTATTCTTTCCTGTCAATTGCGAAGATGAATGGCGTTTTTTTTACCATCAGACATTTGAGACGAGGGGACTACCATTTATTGAGTTGTACGTCGATTTCATTCCCGTTTACAGCATGGGACCAGACCTTAATGCAACACCGTCAGACGATCCAGAAGATTATATTGATCCTGTCTATCATACTTCCAAGCCTGTGGTAGAAAGTGATGATCCAGAAGATGATCCAGATTATGTTGATCCTCGAGAAGATGATCCAGAAGATGGTCCGGAGACTTATTCAGACCTTTCGACTGGAGAAGAGTATTCTGACGTGGAGGATCTTTATGATGAAGATGATGAAGTGCCCTTTCATTCAAACACTGATGATGCGCCTAATGCGTACATTACTGGAAGAACAGCCATGCACCATCCTGTAAGTGCATTGTGTGATATTTCGGATTTTCAATATGTTGGTATGGGTGAATCAAAAACTGAGCGTGAAGGAGAACTCGCTCCGGGTAGAATATTTCGTTCAAAGAAACAATTAATTCTAGCAGTTTGTGATTATTCTTGCAAAAGAAACGTTGAAATGAGAACCCAATCAAGTAACAAATCTAGAATTATAATGGTTTGTGTACAAAAACCGAACTGTCCTTGGCGTTTGTATGCCATATGTGAAGGTTTTAATGCCAATTGGAAGATTTCCACCAATCCACACGACCATATTTGTACAAGGCCGTATAATGAGAGAAGGCACGATAACCTTACAGCCGAACTTATTGCTGAGCATGTCCGAGAAGAATTAAGAAAGGATCTCGGTCTCAAAATTAGCCAAGTGGGAGGACTCATAAGGGCAAGATATACTCGTATTGAACCAACTTATAATAAAGCGTGGCGTGGGAGAGAGCGAGCCTTGGAGCAGTTGTTCGGGTCTTGGGAAGGGGCGTACAATAAACTTCCACGACTCTTGGAGGCAATCAAGAGGACGACCCCCGGGACGAAATACGATATCATCTCCTGGGAGACAAATGACCCGAACGTTCGAGTTTTCAAGATGGCGGCCTGGGCTTTCGGTCCGTGCATAGAAGCACTGAAACACGCACGGCCCGCTATTTCTATTGATGCTAGTTTTTTATCGGGGCGATATAAGGGTAAGTTATTTACTGTATGCGCTTATGATCCGGAAAACCATTTAATTCCTGTTGCATTCGGGTTGGCGGAGAAGGAGGACAAAAATTGTTGGGGTTGGTTCATGTCTTGGGTTAGATTTGAGGTCATAGGCGACATGAACCGCAAATATTGTGTCGTATCTGACCGTCATAAGGCAATTAAAGCTGTTTTTGCTTCGACAGAGTATGGTTGGAAGGCACAAGGTCCACAAAAAGTAGCAATTCATCGCTACTGCATGCAACACGTCGCTGAAAACTTATTTAAAAAGGTAGGGGGCGGCAAACAAAACAAGGGTTTGAAGGATTTTTCCAAGGTTAAACTTGCAAATAAGAAAAATGAAGATCGTTTTAGAGAGAGGTGGGAGCAATTGAAGGCAGCAAATCGCATTGCCTATGAATATCTCAGAAATTGTGGGAAACATGATGAAACTGATCGGAAAGAGAGACCAAAATTATTCATGTGGGCTCAGGCATTTGACAAAGGCCATCGGTGGGGGTTAATGACAAGTAACGGATCTGAGAGTCTGAATAGTATTTTTAGGGTGGAAAGGAGATTGTCGGTGACAGCAATAGTGGAAGGCACCTTTTATAAATGCGCAAACTGGATGAACGAGAGAACACAATTAGTACTAGAGAGGCACAGATTGGTTGAAATATGGCCAAAAAGGATCGAAGATAAATTGAAGAAGCACAGTGATAAAGCAGGTAAATAATTCAAATATATTTATTTCATAATTTATTTATTTCAATTAAAAATGTATTGTTTTAATTTATTTGAAATGACAGATTCGATGAGCACAACCACGTTTAGGCTCGACCTTGGAACATTTATTGTTAAGGCTCGAGGCGAATACAGGGATGGTCATGGCTTTGAAGTTTCGAAGTATCAGGTCGAAATTCCACCTGAAATGGTTCAGACTGACCCTCAGCTCCCTTTTACTCATACCAAATGCAGTTGCCAGAAGCCTCAACTAACCGGTATACCTTGTGCACATGTAATTGCCGTTTGCAAGCAATCAAATTACAATGTTGATCAATTCGTGGATGAACGCTACAGCTTGTACCACCAAGAAGCTATTTGGTCTGCGGGTCAATTTCATTGTTATAGGGATGAGGATCAGTGGCCAGTTTATGATGGTCCTACAATCATACCTGACAAGAGTATAATCAATCGTGGTAGGCGTAAGATTATTCGTACTGAGATGGCAATGGACAAAATGGAAGGCAAAAATAAAGATAAGTCTGAGGGTCCTAAACCGAAAAAGCCATCCAAGAAGAAAGGTCAGCCTTCAACAAGTGAAGCTTCCACAAATCACGCGAGACAACGAGAACCACCATATCCAATGGATGCAATGCAATTTGGCCGTTACAGTAGCAGACCACCAACAAGGACAAACAGTCGAAGAAGCCAAGCCCAACCAAACGTTCAAGCGGCAGTCCAACCGACTATTCAACCTGCCCGTAGGTCACTTCATGTTGACAGGCCAAATAATAATGTCCAACCACGTCGAAATTCAATAAGCACTGATCCACGTAGCGTGAATGCTCCGTCAAACACTATGCGATCTGAGTCAGCAAGGTTCACAACCTGCCAAACAAGCGGAGCTAGTACTTCTGGGAAAAAAAAAGGAGCCGGACTTACGTCAAAAATACGAAACATTTTTGGAAGAAAATAAAAATTTATTCATGTATGTTAGATTGAAATTTTATTTTTTTTCTTATGGTTTTGATTGTGTGAGTTTTGTATTGATTTGGAATTTGGATTGTAATATTTGTATGGATTGTAATATTTGAAGTTTAGATTGTAATATTTGAAGTTTGGATTGTAATATTTAATGTTTGGATTGTAATATTTGAAGTTTGGATTGTAATATTTAATGTTTGGATTGTAATATTTCAAGTTTGGATTGTAATATTTCTATGGATTGAAATATTATTTTCTAGTATTTGTATGGATTGATAATTTCACAAAACACCAAGAAATTTCATTTTCAAAGGAAAAACTGCACGAGATACCTTATGTTACCTGCTAGAAAATCAAAAAAATCGGAAAAAATTATACAATGCTAACTATCATATCTATTTTCTAATACTCAAATTTCAAAATCTTTGGCCAAACTGTTTGATCACAATAAAATTCACAAAACACCAACAAATTTCATTTTCAAAGAAATTTCATTTTTGCCCAATCTTTTCTGTTGAGTTCTGAAAAGTTAAGCGTGCTCTGAAAAGCTCTGAAAAGTTAAGCGTGCTCTGAAAAGCTCTGAAAAAGTGTCACGTGCTCTGATGAGCTCTGAAAAGTTAAGCGTGCTCTGATGAGCTTTGAAAAAGTGTCACGTGGTTTGTTGTATTTTATTATTTTTAATTGTATGGTTTGTTTTGTTTATTCGTATTTTTAAATTAATGAAATTTAATATTTGAGGTATGTTTTTTGTTGCTTACTATTGAAATTGTCAAAAAAAAAAACATAGAACTCAACAAAATAGATAAACACACTAAATAAACTAATAAATAAACACACTAAAAGATAAAACAACCGCAAATAACTACAATGATACATAACTTAGAGATCTTGACTCTTTACATATTGAAGAATTTCATCCCACCATGGTTCATCCTCTTCATTTTCGTTGTCATGTTGATTACTGGCACCGGCGTTGTCAGCCATATGAGCGGCTTCGTTCCAGAAAGCCGCATCAGCCTCTTGTTTTTCTATCTCTGCCATACATCTTGCTGCATTTCTTCTTTCTTCCTCTCTTTTTGCCTTTTCAAGTCTATCGCGCATCTGCATGTCCTGAATTTCTTTTCGCCATTTCTCCTTCTCTTTTTCTTCTTTTAGCTTTTTCTTTCGCGACTCTTCTATTCTCCTACTCCAATACTCAGATCTAAGTTTGTCACTTTCTTCCCTCTTTTTTCTTTCGGCCTCTCTGTACCGAGCTTCCGTTTCTTCCGCTTCACGGCGATTGTGGTCAGAGTAGTGCTCACGCAGGATGGTTTCTTGGTAATTGAAAATTTGACCACACTTTGTACATATCACTGTGTGGTCTCCACGAAAATTATAAATGGATTCAACCATAGAGAAGGGTAATGGCTGGCATGTTTGCTGTTCTTGGGGTATCGGTTTAGGTGGTAAGTACTCTGACCAGTCATAACGCTTCGGCCTTTCGCTTTCCTTCTGTTCTTTTACATGCTCGAGGTAATGCCATCTTAAGGGCAAGTCATAGTACGGTTCATGCACATTGTATTGGCAAGTTTGAGAACATTGACGACACATTGCGGTCCATTCCCCTCTTTGTTTTTGTTGGTCGTTGAGAGTAGAATGGAAGAATGATCCCCAGAACTCTTTCACAATTTCACTTGGATTAATTTTGTTGGTATTGTTGGAGTTTGAGCTATTTCCTTTTTCCATGGTGGTAAAGTTTTTATGAAGAAGATGGAGATTATATTTTGTCTGGCTGAACTGGGGAGTTCTATATAGATGGAGCTCTGGTGTACTGTACCAAAAGTATGAATTAAACTCCACGTGATACTTTTCAGACTTTTTTAGACTACGTCAAACTTTTTCAGACCATAATAATGATTTCTCAGAGCACGCGTAGATTTTTAGAGCAATAATTAAAATAAACAAAATTTAATTAAACAACGAAATCATGTATTTAATAAATAATATTTGAAAAAATAATAACAGTTATTTTAATAAATAATATTTGTTATTATTTGAAAGTATTTGAAAAATTAATAATAGTTGTTTTAATAAATAATCACTACACCACATAACATCTTAGAGGCTGTTTTTTAAGCATTTTTAGAGACGGTTTGGCACAGTTAGTAAAAATAGGAGGTGTTAAAAATACTAATAAACCATCTCTAAAAATGGCGTGGCTAAAAATAAGCCAGTTTTGAAAAAAAAATTCTACATCTTTAGAGGCGGTTTTTAAGAAATAACAGCCTCTAAAGATGTATCTTTAGAGGCTGTTTTTGAGTTAAAAACCGCCTCTAAAGATCAATTAGAATTTTTAACTTTTTTTTCTTTCTGTTTTTTTTAGTTTTTTTAATAAAACTTCAAATTGGTCAAACATTTAACAGAAATGTCTATTTAGGGCGTATGACCATAATCTGGAAAGATCGTGATGAGTTCTAACATGTTTTATGATTGGGCCCACGTTTGTATATTTTTAAACGGATATTTTGCAAAAGAATATACTGCACTACTGCAACATTGTATAATAAAACTTCAAATTGGTCAAACATTTAACAGAAATATCCGTTCAGGGCGTATGACCATAATATGGAAAGCTCGTGATGAGTTCTAACTGGTTTTATGATTGGGCCCGCATTTGTAAATTTTTAAACGGACATTTTGCAAAAAAAATATACTGCAGTACTGCAACATTGTACAATAAAACTTCAAATTGGTCAAACTTTTAACAAAAATATCCGTTTAGGGCGTATGACCATAATATGGAAAGCTCGCGATGAGTTCTGACAGGTTTTATGATTGGGCCCGCGTTTGTATATTTTTAGATAAAAATAATACGAACTTTAACTACTCTCAAATAGTTCAATATCTAACTAGTATTTTCGAAGTTCTAACAAAAAAAAGAAAAAAGTCTTAAAAATACTAAAATAAATTATGTTAACTTAATTTCCATTCTTTTGTGGTGATTTTGGTCGGTCCACCCACGTGCCTGCTTCTTGGCGATCGCAACGCAAATTAGATTCTAACTCTTCAACTGGTAACGATGTTTCATCAATACATGTGAAAAATAGTAATAAAGATAGACCACCATTTTTTTGTTTTTTGCAAAAAAAGTTTAGAAACGGTTTTTGTTAAAAACCGCCTCTAAAAATAATCGACATAAATTTCCAAAATGCCACTGGTTATTTTTAGAAACGAGTTTATGGAAAACCGCCTCTAAAAGAGGTGTCTCTAAAAATAATTTCTGTTGTAGTGAATATTTGTTATCATTTGAAAGTTGTTGAAAAATTAATAATAGTTGTTTTATTAAATAATATTTGTTATCATTTGAAAGTTGTTGAAAAATTAATAATAGTTGTTTTATTAAATTCAATAACTTAATAATATAAAAAAAATAATATATATTAATTTTTTTACTTTTTCTCTCCATCTCTGGCCGAAACTCTCTCTTTTCTCTTGGATTCCCCCTCTCTCTCTCTCTTTAATTCTGCGCAGATTCCCTCTCTCTCTCTTTAATTCTCGGTGCAGAAACTCAGAAAGACAGCAACGAACGGGAAAAAGTGCAGGCCACGCGCCTTTATTCTGTCGTTTTCCCAATAGCGCCCATTTGAAGGGCGTAATAGGTCTATTTGCGCCGGTTTGATGGGCGCAAATGGTATTTCCTCACTACGTCTCTGTAAATGGCGCAATAGCTGTGCTTGTATTAAAATTTTCGTATGACTTGTGTTCTTATTAAAATTGTGAGGGTTTTTTTGTTTCTTATTAAAAATCTCCCTGAAAATTTGGTATTGGTTTGGTTGCTTGTTTGCCAAGAGATATTGGCCTGCTCCCAAAATTACGAAAAAAAAAATACACACTCAGGTCCATAAATAATCATTTATATAATCTTACTGGTGGTTAGACAAACTAGTATGGAATATTGCATCAAAGCTAGATATACCTGTACCAGTTAATTTGTATAGCACTGAGCATACAACTAGTGTGAAACTGACCAACGTTCATGCCTTAACCCAAACCCAAATCTAAGATTGGATATAACCAAAATTTGACCTAAGCAACTTGCAGCGAGGCCAGTAAATCTGACACAAAATCATTAAAAATCAAATCTATCTGACAGCCAACCCAAGCCCAATCTGTCTTTTCAATAATGACCTCACCTGGCAAAGTAATTCTGAAACCCATTCTAGATTGACTCCATAACCCAAAACCAATGTGATAAAAAATGATCTAGACTGTAAGCCAAAGACACAAAATGACCAAAGTTATTTTAACCAAAAATGACTGCAAACTGAACGAAGTTGACCTAATTTGAATCAAACCTTACCTCAGCAATCCCATCCCTCCCCTACGGTACTCTAGATAAAACTTATTCAATAACAAATCAAGCAATGAACCTTGTGTCATCATGTCTGACCAGCACAAAAAACGTATTGTTCAGGTACTCAGTTGCTGGTCATTATGTAAAGCACTGAGCATATAACTAGAGTGAAACAGACCAATGTTCATGCCTTAACCCAAACCCAAATCTTAGATTGGATATAACCAAAATTTGACCTAAGCAACTAGTGGAGAGGCCAGTAAATCTTACACAAAATCATTAAAAATCAAATCTATCTGACAGCCAACCCAAGCCCAATCTGTCTTTTCAATAATGAACTCACCTGGCAAAGTAGTTCTGAAACCCATTCGAGATTGACTCCATAACCCAAAACCAATGTGATAAAAAATGATCTAGACTGTAAGCCAAAGACACAAAATGACCAAAGTTTTTTTAACCAAAAATGACTGCAAAGTGAACGTAGTTGACCTAATTTGAATCAAAACTTACCTCAGCAATCCTGTCCCTTCCCTACGGTACTCTAGATAAAACTTATTCAATAACAAATCAAGTAGTGAACCTCGTGTCATCATGTCTGACCAGCACAAAAAACGTATTGTTCAGGTACTCAGTTGCTGGTCATTATGTAGCAGTACTGGATGAGACCATTACAAAAGAAGTTACTATTAAAAATTTATACAAATACCTATTTTCCCTTTGAGAATTTTTCATTTCCTTCTCTTGGATTCTGCTTGCCCTTGACAACCGTGCGTCCTTGCCTCTGTCATGCTTTTCTTGTAAGATTTTCTTTCTTTTTTCTTCATCATTCCATTTCTTCAAATGTATAATAAAATACTTTCTTAAAAGTGAAACAGAAAAAATACTATGTTCGAAATATTACTTTTAGACATTTTTTATTCGTGTTCTAATCCATAAAAACATTGGGGTAGGTTATATTGACAAATTTCTCTGACGATTGCAACATCCGACCAAACCGTAATCAAATCACAAAAGTAAAACTATAGATATCTTGTCTATAGTTTGGATAAGTTGTGTATCAAATTTGGTGCAACTTCAAAACCAGGTGGTCATCCATAAAGCACCAAAAAAAAAAAAAATCTGTTTGTCAACATTTGATGGATGACCAAACTTTCTCAAATTGCACTGAAATGTGATACACAACCTGTCAGAACTGTAGAGAACATATTTATAATTTACTTTTGTGATTTTGATAATTGTTTTGTCAGTTGTCACTCTTTCTCAGATAGATATTTTCATCAATGTATCTCTTCAAAATAAGTTAAAACATCAGCAAAGAGTTTGATGGTGACAACATATGTATTTCAAAAGCAACAAATATGTAACTTAGCTGCATCAAGATATTCAAAATCAAACCATAAAGGAGTAAATTGACACTAAAATGCTTATTGTAATGTCAGGTAAGATAATATAGAAGAAGTACCTGTCTCATTGTTTTGAGTCTATAGAGGTTCCTACCCTTTATAAGTAGGGTGGAAAATAGAGGAAAAAAGGCTTCACTCCCTTAGTCCAGAGCACCTCAATCTACAAGTACGAGTAATGAAAAACATGTTAGACGTCACCCGAACATATTTTTAAATCTGAATTTATCATCAATATATTAAATTGGCATTTTAGTGGCAATTTACTGTGAAAGTGTGCTGCTGTTTGGCTTCACCATAGCTTTCATGCACAATTCGGCCTACAACAGTTCGTTTACCAAGTGGAGGACCAGCAGCACTTCTGGAAGCTATGTCGAACCTGAAGTTTGTAGCAAAAAGCACAATAAATAAAAAAGTTGTCCTACTAGCCAATATTTTATCTTCTATGTAGATCAAATTTAAGTCATAACAGGCGTGGCATTACGTGTCAGACTCATACACATTCTGTTCAAACATCACCACATCGCCCATGCATGCATCACCTTTTTAAAGAAAAAGGCGAAAAGAAGTCAGACGTGAATATATTAAAGAGGTACAGAATAAATATGTAAAAGCATACACATAAATAAATAAGTAGATAGGTAGATAAAAAGATAAATATATAAACATACAAATAGATAAATAAAATCTTCAAATACAGAAAAGAGTAAGTATTGACAACAGAAAACAAACGCTAAATCAATCTACCTTGGCAATTCAAGGTGAAGCTTGAGACAGGGTATTTCTTCTCTCCACCTCCATCCTTTAACCTGCATTTTGTTTCATACAATTTGTCTAATTCATCATTCCATGTTATAGGAAAAGGAGAAAGAAATTGGAGGAGTAAGGGAGTTTTTTCTAGAGAACTGAGGAGTATGAGAGTTACTCAAGATGTTCTTGAATTCGGCTTAAGAGAACATCTTTATTGCCAGTAAGTCTCAGTCCATGCTTCTTCAAATACACTTTGCACTGATCAATCTTCAGTTTATCAAATCTTCCATCTACAGCAATATAATAGGATGCACTTTCAAATTTCAGGATGTGAAGTCAAAATAATTTAATGTTACTAAGAAAATATGAATGACAAACAAATATTTGAAGAGTTCAAAATGGAAAACATAAACCCTTGTGTGACAAGCTTGGGCGGTTGGGCCAGCTACATCCATTAGTGCTATCATTTATTCGACAAAGCTTTCAAAACTTTTAATTTGCATCTTACCTTTTATAAACTTTTGTACTGATTCAAATCTTTCTTCTTCTTCCTCTTCTTCTTCCTCCTCTTGTATACTATATAAATAAACAATACTTATATCAAATTTCTGAAAATTTCTTTAAGCACACAAGCATGGAAATGAAATAGCTCTATTAAATTTCCACAAGAGGTTTGTTTCCACTCTTAAAGAATCACTACAGAAATAAAACCTCCCAAACTGTAATATATTTCCTAGAAGCTAACAATGATTTGGAAAAAATAATCGAAAGGGTTTTACTAAATTGGAGTTCTCTTCATGGACAGCTTGGAGAAGGATGTCTCGGTTGCACCAACCAGATCCGCATCATCATCATCATCAAGAGTCGCCACTCCGCTAAACGCATAATCATCATCGTCGGTCTCGTACCGACCAACAGTCACCACTCCGCTAAACGCGTAATCATCCTCCTCCTCGATTTCGTACGGATCAACAGTTATCACTCCGCAAAACGCATAACCTTCCTCCTCGAACTCGTACGGATACGCCACCTTTTGTTTCTCCATTGAGCTTCTGCTTGCTTTTTCGAGGAATGGGAAGTGGGAAGGTACTAGAAGGACATAAATATCTACCGATGGGAAAGAGTTAAAAAGATATTTATTTATTTATTACTTTGAAGTTGAAAACAGTATGCGAACATCCAACATTTTTTTATTAAATTATTAAACAACAAAAAAATTCGGAAAATTTAATAATAAAATTAAATTATTTTTAATTTTAAAATCAACGTATGTCCCACAGACTCTTCGCCAGGACTTGAAGTGAAGGTTAAAAATTATTCTCGTGCGTCCATATCAAGCGCTGTCAACTTGGTGCCGTTTCGAACGTTTCCGTCCGAAACGGAACGGAAAACGGAAGGATTTTTGGTTTCATTTTTGAGAAACAGAACGGAACGGAACAACATTTCGTTACGTTTCAGGATATACCATTGTTTGCCTCTAAATTTTGCTACTTGAGAGAATGACAGAATCTTCAAGTAAACCTGCAAATTGAGGGAAGTGTTACATCGAGAAATAAAACTCATAACCATGACCTACTCTTCAAACAGCAGAAAACTCACAAACAAAATGATAAAACCCACAAATACACAAAATGGTTAATTAATTGATTAAATTATGTGAAAAATGCTAAAAACTCACATAATTAATTAGTTAATTATATAAAAGAAAAGAGGTGGAAAGTGTATGATGGTCAAACATTATACAAGTTTCGTACCAAACCCCACGTCAAAGACCCCACTAAACAATTTATTAATTAATTGATCAAGATTATGTGAAATATGTTGATACCCACATAATTAATGGATTAATTAATTAATTAATTGATTATAACAAAAATTGTATTAAGCAATATAAAATTCCGGTATACGAACAGAACCCGGTATGATGGCAAGAAGGGACGACTCTACACCGAAACAACCAAGCAAGGGCATTTGACCTCACTCTTGGATTTGATTAACCAATTGGGCTAGTTAACTTAATTGAAACACAAATCCAAACCCATTTATAACAAATAAATAAATGAGGCCTGCTTGGTTTAATTAATCGGGCCCATTGCAAGCCCAGCGAAACTCAGCCCAGCCAAAATCAAATGCGGAAGCATTTCGGCGCCGACTGAGTCCCAATAGGCAAACACACGGACCCAACAACACCTAACTGACTCGGTCGGTCAGCTTCAGATTAGCCACGTGGCACGCAGCCATTGGCTCGTCCCATGGGTCCCCTGTTCTTTCTGTTAATGGAAAAAAAGGAAAGAAAAAGGAGGAAGGCAGTACAGACCTGCGAAAGGAAGTTGCAGCTTCGCTTCTCGCCGGCGATACACGCCGTCGCAACCCAAACCAAGTACACCGCTGCAAAGAGGGCGTCGTCACGACTCCGTCGACATCAGACACGGCCGCCCCACAAACCTGCAATGCAGCAAATTCAAGAATCTCAGCGACTGGGTCGCAAGTTGGGGAGATTCGTTAAGCTAAATTAATGGAAGGAAGTGTGATTTGATGACCTGGGAAGCCTCTTTGGGGTGTAGAAAAGCAGATTTCGGGGTTAATTTCAACCAATTCGTCGGAGAAAACAGCTACCACCATTCGCCATTGACGGAGAGGTCGAGCCTAGTGCGAATGTCTTCCTGTGATGTTCCAAGTAAAATTGAGGATATGGAGACACAATGAAGCTTGTAATGATGTGAAAACGATGCAGGAAGGTACAAGGGCTTGTGAGTTGGCAAAGCCAAATTCTCCTTGTAACTGGAGGGTTCCAGTGTCGATAAAGTAGCACAAATTTGTAAATGGAGAGCATCTCTTCGTTGTGGCCACAGCCTACTATCTGAAAAGGTAACCTACGACTGAAGAGACGCCTGGTACATGTACTATGCAGCACGAGAAAGAGAACTTTGGCGCTGCCTCCTAGCCGTTGGATGTATAGGAAAGAGGTGAGACTCGGCTGGCCTTTTATCGTGATCAAAAAAGGGAAATTAGGATGAAATCTAGGGATGTATGGTGCACATAAGGATCACATCTGTACCCTTGATTCTCATATCAAGATGGCAACGCAATCAATGAATGGTAGGATGAAGCTGTTGTGTGCTTCTTCTGTTATGTGCTCATATACGCCAAAACATGACTGAAGAGAAATTCTCCCAAGCATGACACCCCTTCTGTCAAGGGCATATCAGGTATTAGGGGGAACAGACAAGGGATGCCTAAGTGCAATTAAGGAATTATAAGGCATCATTACCCATTTTGCCCCCAGCTTGTCTTTGTGCATAACTAAAATATGGATTGTTTATGGCCAAAGCTACTAGAGATTCTTAGAATCATAGAAATGGATGATATGAAAGATAATGCCACAGAGGCATAAGCCACATAGGGAGCCACTGTATATCATACAATCCCTTGGCGCCAGAGAATGAATCTTGGAAGGTGCACAGACCCCAAACAGCAAACAGCAAGTTGGCTGGATCACATTTAATGAAAAGAATTCCAGACCAGCAGAAATTAGCAGTGAAATAAGATTAATTATGAATCAACAAAAGGGCAAATAGGGAAATCAAGCAAAAAATATTGATGTGAGCCCTCTCCAGCCCCAAATTGAGATGAAATACATCAATTACAACCTAAAAACAATTTATCTAACTTCATATGAGCTCTGTGCTACTTGGTGAGGCTAAAGCCTGGTTGTGGGACCCTTTCTGCATAGTCCCATGATTAATAGGCTACACATAAAGCCACATCAGCTGCTACTGAGTAGAACATTGACATAGCACAAATGGAGAGGATGAAAAATGAACACTCCCTCAATCCCAGCCACTGATCAAAGATCAGAAGAGGGAAGATGTTTACATATGTCCCTATACAGCTGGCGCCAAAACCCCTTCCCTAAGTTCATGGGTGTATATCCCTCCAGTAACAGAGAATGTGGGTCCCATATATCATAACAGTCAGTACTAGCGAGTGAATAGGAGTAAGAAGCAAGTAGCCAAGCTGTTGCGATACCCCATGCCAAGTGTCGAATGCCCATTGGCCAGTGACATCAATATGTAAGAAACTAGAAGTGAAGAGGGAATTGTGAAAGTAAGGCGGCAAGACTCTCAAATGATCTGGACCCTTCATCAAGCATCAGGCTCATCAAAAGATGCCACGTGTCACCAGGGAATGGAGCAAAAACCCTAACCTTTCTCTTATAAATACCCCCTCAGATGATAGAAGAGGAGAGGCCATTTTTTCTGTTGTAGTCGAAATACTGTCATTTTGGTTATAGAAAAAGCTTTTTTCAAGGTATAGTGTAATGGCCTCCAATTTATGAAATGAAAATTTCTTTTTATATACTCAACCTTATTTATGTTTCTCTTCTATATGAATGTTATTTTATTCCTTCTCAGGGGTTAATTCTAATCATAGTCATTAATAAAGATGTATTTCAGTTAGTTACTCTTCTTCTTCTTTTATCCCTCTCCTTTTCTTTTGTTGTTTGTTGAATTTCCTTTACTGGCTTTCTTTGATTGTCTTCTGAAAGACCATGGTGGTGTTTATAGTGGGTGTGAAATTAGATCCACCCCTGTGAACCACCAACCAGGGATTTGAGGAAGAAATATCTAAAAAAAGAATGAATAAAAATAATAATCTCGTTTTCTTTTCTTTTTCCTGTTAGTCTGTTTTTCATAAGTTAGTCGACTGCTGGCTCCTTAGGTTGTGTGAAATAAGATCCATGACTCAGGGATGCCATGTCAGTTGCTAACGTAAAAAAAAATTGTGTACATGAAGCTTAACTACGCCTGCTTTGAAAATTCATTCTCTGGTAATAACAGATCTATAACACCAAAGAAATATAGTTAATACAGTAAAATTCTAAGATCCTAGGCCTATATATCATGTGCTAGTTCCCTTGAGGAGTATGTGAGATAAGATCCATCTCTATGAAAGGGGTATTAGTTTCTGGTATAAAAAAAAAAGGGGGTTGTTTCCTGATAAAATAAAGAAAAAGGAAGGGCTTATTTGAATAAAAAAAATAACAGTAATCATATGTCTTCCAGTCATGCCTGTATTTCCTCAAAAAAATAAAACATATATTCGTATAAAAAAAAAGGAAGCAAATCTAGTACACTTTATGTTTCTCTTACTAAGTGTGAGTTCACACCACACTATTTATTTTCAGTTATTTTACTCTCTCTTCAGGTAGAAGTGTATTTAGAAAATAATGTATATAATACTAAGCACCTACTCAATGGGTCGCCTTATCCAAAAAATTTTGCTCTCATGGTCAAAAAAAAAAATTCATTATTTTCAATGTTCAAAATTGTTTGTCACTGTCTTGGTCAGCTTTGCCTTTTCATGAAATCAAATGATTACTAATCTAATTCGAGTTTCTTTGCTATGGTTAAATAAATGAGTTTTAACATTATGAGTCAAGTCTCAATGGAATATATATGATACGCTGTACATAAAGAAACATAGGCGAATAAAAGGGGTGATATCGACCTATAAAAGTACATGAAAGAATAAGTATACGTAATGATGTAAGCCTCTGTGAGTCCAGTACACATTTGTATTCATAATTAGTAAGTTGTCTTAGTTTAAAAATTCTAAGTATGTGGAACCATATGGTCGTCTCTAATCTTGGTTAGCATCCCTAGTAATACATGATTTGTCATCTTGTAGTAGTAATAAATACAAAAAATGGGAAAAGGCAGATAAATACTTTAAATTATCAAATACAAGTCTATCGTTATAACTGTTCTTTAATAAGCACTCAGTTCAGCTGGGACGTCCTAGTTAGCTCGAAATATATAGATATGACTTTTAGAAATAAAAAAAAGAAGAGGGGAAAAATTGCATAATAGAATTGAGATGAGTTTAAAGCCAGGACAATAAAGTCATTAGGCTAATTATATCCCTGAGAAACATGAGTGTTTAATAAAAAGTCAGGAAATTAGAATATATAAAGGTTCAATATTGATAAAGGATACATGCAATATATAGGTCCTGTGATAAGCTTAGTTGTTTTGTTAGTCGATGACATAATAGACATAACAAATGGATGTCAACAACATGTAATAAAAACAAGAAAAGTAATAACATATAGTAATAATATATATGTAGAATCTTGTCAATATCCTGGTCAATTTTGCCCTTCTACAAGAATAAAATAATTTTTGATAAAATAGCGATAATAATAAGAAAATGTTTAAACAAGATTTGAATAAATTACGAGTATGTACAGTGTGAGCAATAAGACTGATGGTTAAGTCCTTTCATAACATAAATCCAATATACATATTCATATCCATGACTAGTAAACTGCTATTATAAAAAAAATATATGTAGATAATAATACATGTGGAATAAAGTTCTGCGCATGAATTCGCTGTCCAAATACAGCAATGAATAAAATTCGAATCAATAATAACATCATTCTTAGTTGTGATAAATGCCCAAACCCATCCAAATACTGGTAAAGACTCAGTCACAGTCAAGTAAAAAGGATGAATCGTTAGATAGGCGATATGTGTCCCCAGAAAAAGATTATGCTCGAATAATGAAATCAGTCCGATGTTTTAAGAGATTTCTTTGGTAAAGCATATAGGATAGTCAATATCAAATCCGTATCAGTGCAAACAAAGAGTGAAGTAGTGCATCGCCAAATCGATAATACAAATAATGTTAATGCAGACTAAGTTGTACATAAAATAGGTCAATTTGACGAGAAATGTTGCTAATTGCTTTCAAAACAAGAACATGTTATAGAGAATAGTGACTGCCCAGGCCAAATTGGGATCAGAATTAAATCACCCCGAATCGGAGAACGCGACTAGAATAAAGAGCAGGAATGGACTTGGATGGTAACCACGACAGTGCAAAACCTAGTCGCAGTCGTCGTAAGTACCGGAGTCCATTACTGGTATACGAACAGGATTCATCCAGTCAGTAGCTCGAATCAGAGGAAGTAACAAGGTTGAAGGAGAACAAAGCCAAACAGACTTAGTGCACGAAATACACTGATGGACCAGGCGCCTTAACTCATCTCCAGCCGTTCTCTGATCGTCTGTGGCGCAAAGCATGCGATGGGTCTCTGACAAACAAAACACAGAACACCAGAATCAGGACCAACCAGAATTTTTCAAAATTGCTAAAAATTCAAAAATACATTAAAAATAGTTGGAAAGTCCAGAAAATTCCTATAAAATACCAAAATATCCAGAAAAATATGAGGAACATTTTTCTATAACACTCCAAGTTCAAATTCCCAACAAAAAAAAATTAAAAATTAAAGTTGTAAAAAAAAAAAGAATGATTAAAATTAATAGTGCAAACATCTAAAACTTGAATCATATTAATAAAAGGTCCATAAAAGTTTAAGGGTATGAACCTCTTTGACAGCAGGTACCTCAAGATGATTTGGACAGCAGGTACAATTAAATGGTAATTGCCGTTAAGAACAAATTTTATGCGACATTCCCGGGAATCGGGAAATAAAACCCACAGCCAAATCAACATACAAAACCAAATTAAATCCAAAATCCAAAACCCAAACTCAAATTAAATCCAGAATCCAGAAAAGCTTAAACTGAAACCTAAAACCCAGAAAAATTCAAACTCAAATCCAGAAATCCAAACTCAAATCAAATCCAACTCCAGAAAACCCAAAACATAAATCCCAAGCTCAGATCTAGGAAATCCAAGCTAAAATCAAACCCAACTCAAAAAAATCCAGACTCAAACCAAATCCAAAAAAAATCCAGGAAATCAAACCTAAATTAAATTCCAAATTAAATCCAAAACCCAGAAGATCCAAACCCAAATTAAATCCAAGCCCAGAAAATCCAAATCAAATCCAGATCTAGAAAATCCAAATTCAAGACCTAGACCTAAATCCAAAGTAATACAAATCCAGAAACAAAATTCCATAACTATATACATATTTTTCAGAACCCAGGGACCAAATTTTAAATACGTCTGAAAATCAGAATTTGGTAAATTCTAGAACATATGAAGACCTAAGTTTAAAACGTCCAAAGTGACCAGAATTTCTAAACACGCCCTAATACCAGAGTTTAAAACGTTTTATAACCTAACTCTTGCACGTCACAGGGCCAGAAATTCGACACGTCAATAGTTGACCAGAATCGACACACGTTCAAGGACCGGAACCTCTACATGCCTTAATGCCCGAGTTTCCAGAAACGTCTGATAACCTTGATTCCAACACGTCAACAAACAGACCTAAGTTTTAAAACGTTGATAAATTGAAGTTTTAAAATAGTTAAAGCTTTAATACGATCTGAATACCGAAACTTTACATGTCTATGTCTGTCCTCTTTGAGCTTACAATGCGTATAGTTTAAAAGGAACAAAACAAAAAATTATTAAATAGGGTTAATTGTTAACCACCCGGGATTAAAATCCCAGAAATTTTGGAATTTTAAATATGAATTAAATTCCTTTGCATCATGTTTTGCATCCTATTGATCCTCTCATGGTTGCATCATCCGCTCTATTTTGTGTCATTATTTGTTTGTGTTCTTCAATGTTAGTATCTTTTGGTAAAGTGTTATAATGCTAGTTATTATGCCTAATCCATTGATTATCCCGATCTAGAGGTGCTCTCGACTTGGTTCAGAGGTAATTAACAGTAGGGGCTTGCGCCTACTGGAAAAAAAGGACCTGCAGTAAACAATCAAACTCTCGAGAGATTCGAAACCACGTCAGTACCCACATCCCTTTTCAGGTGAGTGCCGATGTCTGAGTTTTGAAACGATCGAGGGGTATCTCGTCCGCAATATCTTTTTCCCCCTTGGGAGCATCCGGTCATTTCCCCCTTCCGAGGATCAGGGTCCGAAAAGGTGCGAGACAGATTCTGGCACGCCCGGTGGGACATTTTTCTCCTCTCATCAGGGAATAATCAATGGACCAGGCATATCAGCATAGCATGTCAACGTAGCATGAAATACGTTTAAAATATACAAAGATACTCACGTTGACTTTAAGTGCTTTCCATTTGCAGGAAAAACTCACTCAAAACCAACAACCAACAATCAACATGGTGACCTGGAGCGAAATCGTGAGCGGTGCACACCTCAAGAAGACCAACAAGTCGGTGGCCGGGACTCTCACTGTGCCCGTCCAGGTGCCCTTGACTGCGCTTGCTGGTGAAGCGCCCGTGACTGCAACTATCTCTCTCAACAAGAAGGCTGGGGCTGGTGCCCAGCGTCTCAAGGTCTCTCTCGCCCCCAAGAAGGCGAAGGAAACCCGAGTCAGGCTCTCGAGGTCTCAAGCCCTCCGCCTGGCCCAGAAAGAGGAAATTGACACTGATCTGTCTCTGAACAATGCGTTCGCTCCTCTCCGCATTGTGAAGAAGAATGCTGACGGTCCGCGCCTGCGCGAAGACTGGGAACTACCCCAGTATGCTCCTCTGAAGGTTGAGGTGGTTTCCACTCCCAAGAAGCACCAAGCTGTGGAAGCCATCCATGCTGCATACAAGATAGTCAAGAAACTCCGCGGAGCCCGCAAAGCCTTCGCCATACCTGCCAAGAATACCCAAAAGCCCTCAATCAAGGAGAGGCTCCGGCTCCCAGTCTTTCAGCGCCTTCGTTTCCCCTACTATGAGGATACCAGGATCGGAGATGCTGATTACAGCGCCTCAGAGAAGATAGTTGGAGCCACACCTCCCTCGGTCTTCGACCGGCTTACTTTCCCTCCCCTCAAGCCCAATTCCAAAGACATGAAGGCCAAGGGGAAGGCTGTTCGAACCCGGAAGCCCAAACACGCTTCCGATTCCCAGGCGGAAGGTGCTGAGCTCCCGAGAGAAAACAAAAGGAGGAAGAAAACCTCCGAATTGTCTGACGTTGTGTCGTACATGACGCAAGCCCCAGGAAAGAAGGTCCGCGTGCCCAAGAAAAGAAAGGGTGCAGGATCTGCGTCTGTTTACCATGTTCATGCTGATGTCGATCATGATGATGACCTCACTGAAGTTCACATGGTTGGAACTGGCTCTCAGGAACCCCCACAGTCCGAGAGCATACCAGTTGAAACCCGGAGCCAGAAAAGCAAAGCTTCTGCCTCCGCCCCACCAAAGAAAAACAATCGTCCCCGGATTCCCGAGCCCATTACAGAAGAAAGGGTCAACTAAGCCAGCGATCACTCTACTGGTGAGGAGGAAGATAGGGGAGAAAACCCCGGTTCAAACAGAGATGAAGCCTCTGATGGAAGTGCAGACGAGGAAAATGAAGTCCTTGGAGAAGTTGCACAGCTCCGCAAGGAGCTGGAAGAAAAAGACAAGAAGTTGAAGCAGTTGCAAGTCGACAATGTCCGCATAGCTGAAGCCTGTGCGGAGATCCAGAAATACATGGCCAAAAAAGGAGCATGGCCAAGCTCAAACCCAGTCATTTCAAAGCAAGGAAGCGCCCGACGCTCGGTGCCCGAGCGCAAGAAGAAAAGAAAGAACAAATCCAGTCGTGACTCAAGCGAAACCTCTGATGATGGGTCATATGGTAAAAAGAATGCTTCCAAGGTCGATCCAATTGACCTCATGGAAGAAATGAGAAAACAAATGGAACAGAAGTTCCAATACTTGGGAGTTGACGGACCTCAATTTCCCAACAACTTCACAGGAAGGCCATATCCTGAGAGGTTTGACAGGGTGGAATACCCAAGAGGCTATGTTGTGCCGAAGTTCAAGCCGTTTGAAGGAGTCGGCAGCAAAGTGACTCCCGACCAACATTTGTCTCACTTTCTGACATCCTGTGGAGACACTACCAGAAGACAAGAATGGCTGTTAAGGCAATTCCCCCAAAGCTTAACGGGAGTAGCCTTTGAATGGTATGCCTCGCTGGAGGAAAACAGTATCAAGAACTGGAAAGAAATGGTCGCCGCTTTCAAGACCCGATTCAGAGTCACACCTCGTCGTGTCACTTTGACCAGTTTGGTCAACACTAAACAAAACAAAGGAGAAACTGCCTCGGACTTTGTCGCGAGGTGGGAAAACATGTACACGCGATGCCAGTCAAACATCTCTGAAAAGGAGGCGGTCCGCATGCTCATGAATGGGATCCGTCCACCTATGAAAGTGCTCCTGGCAGGACATAACGTTGCCACTTTTGAGGGCTTAGTGACTAAAATCATTGAGTTCGAAGGGATGGAGGATGACATCAACCTGATGTATGCTCTCCCCAAGGAAAGGCCAAAGAAAGCTGAAAGCAAAACCGTGAAAACAAAAGCGGCCAGCAATCAAGTCGAAGGCACGAGTGGTGTACAATGGGGAGAAAGTGATGAAGAAAAAGACGGGACTTCACAAACCCGTGCCCCAAGACCGACTTTGAAAGAGTTACAAAACAAACCATACTCTTTCAAAAAAGAAAAAACCAAAAAGTTGTTCCAGCAAGCAATGAAAGTGCTGGAAATACGACTCCCGAGGTGCAAAAGGCCTGAAGAAGAAAACAAGGTCAACCACCCGAACTATTGCCCATATCACCGGGTCTTAGGCCACAGTATCGAAGACTGTTATGTTTTCAAGGACTGGATCGAGAAAAGAATCCAAGAAGGAGCAATCCCACTCCATGATGACGCTAGGCAAGAGCCGGCACCTCATGCTGGGCCAACCAGAACCCCAGTTGCCAGCGCGAATCGCGTCTCTGCTTGCTCTGACGGCAGACCACCCACCACTTGGAGTGTAAGCCTCAACAAGAGCACCAAAAAGAAGTTGAAGGTGCTTCAAGCTGAACCCAGGCTCAGATGGAAGAATGCCATCACCCCCATCGTGCCGAGAAAAACGTTGTCATACCAACGAGATTGCCTCTTAGATCGAGACGCAGTTATGTTCCAGTGACACGGTCAAGCAACAATAGACCATTCTGGAGGAAAATCGCACCTCGAGAAATCGAGGAACAATATATCCAGGGGAGACCAAAACAAGCGACCTTGGCTGACTTTCTGTCCCCAAGAGACTTCACCAAAATTACTGGTAAAGCTTGGAAAGATATGACAGAGAGAAAGGAACGTGAGAGTGCAGAATCTGAAGAATTCTGGACGGCTTCGTGTCGTCACATTTCCAGCAATGATCAGGGGAATGAGGATCTCTCTAATAAGAAGGCATCTCAGTCAACCCCTGATCGGTTAAGTCAGCAAGCCCAAGAAACATCGACACCCTCCGCGGCTGTGCAGTACAGTCAAATGGGGTCATCATCGTCTCGAGGAACACAAACCGAGACCACCCCTATCAAGACCAAGAAAACCCATAGGGGCCGCAGAAACAGAAAATCCAGCACTCGGGCAAATACGCCTGGAGAATCTTCCGGGTACCAAGGTCCCGGGGCTCCGGATTCAGAGCTAATGATCCTTCCAGTAACCGTCAATGGGCAAGAAAGAAGGGTATATGTGGAAATTCCCAGAGAATGTCAAAGTGAGGACGGCGGTTTAAACCTAAACAATTTGGGTTTCAACTTGCTTGTGGAAGACAAAGCAGGACAACCTGAACTCCCTCCTTCTGTGATACAGACTCTAGCCCAGCACGTGTCTGGTCTAATGAGTGAAGCCATAAATGCGACAAAGCTTAGGAGAGAAAGGGAGGCAGCGGCAGCCAAAATGGCAACCACTTCAACCAAAACTCCAGCTAAAACTTCAGGGCCGGAAGAATGCTACTTTGAAGATGAATATTCATGGCCTGGTTCCAGTCCTCTCCGTGATGACATGGATAACAACTATGACTTTGATTGTCACTTCAGTAGTGACGAAGAAAGAGGTGGTGGTGCCGCCGGTGCATGCTGCAATGTTTTCGCGACCTCTGATACTGAGGATGAAGGAGATGGCAATGAAAATTATGATGATTTCTATGAAAATGCCGAAAATGATGCAGTCCAACCATGTGAAGAAACAGAGGTGGAAGATAAACATGTGACGGAAGAAACAGCTGTTGCAACTCCGTCATCACTCTTGAGAGGTGAGGGGTCGACCGCAAGAAATGGTGTCTTTTACCAGGAGGTAGAACCCCGCGGACTCCCCACCCGGCAAAGGATGAATATGTTTCTAAGAGCACGAAAACAGTGGCGAAAATTGGCCACTTGGTACCGCACGGTTATATTTCACCCCGAGCTAGAAACGGAAATTTTGGCGGATCCCATGTGGTGGGTCCACGAATTGATGAAAGGAGATGATATCGATCAGTTGCTGGCCGCATGGCTGGTTGGCAAATATCAACTGAGAGTGTCACTCAAGAAACCTCAAAGCACGGAGACTACAGAAACCTGCCGGCATCTAAGTGCTTCTGATGAATCCGAGGTAGAAAACGATAGTGATTCCGAAAGGATCATAATTCAAACCTCTGCTCTCAATTTCAATGACAACTCTGACGATGAGTCGCCACCAGAAGTGACATTCGAAGCGGTGTCTGATTACATCGACTTCTTAATGGACTTGAAAGTCCAAGACTTTGACCTATTCCAAGACGAACTGAAAGTGGATGAAGCCATAGATAATGCCACTGACTTGGATCGTGATGGTATCGAGCATTTGGCCGTGAAAAAGGTGGTCGCTGATATCATTGTGAACAATGGATGGGATAAAATAGGCGTGAGTGCGGTCAGTGCCATGACTAACGACCAGATCGCCTACGAGCATGCCAAGGTATTGGATGCACGTGAGAAACCACGACAAGAGACTCCATTTTTCGAAGGGGGCCTAGGCCGGTGGTTGCGTCCCAAGCCCGGTGATAATGGATGCTCCACCCGAGAAGAGTTGATTGATGCATATGTCCAGTACCTCAAGAGCTTGAAAATGATAGCCCCTGAAGAGTTTCACAACATGTTGAATCCAGAAGACTCCTCCGAGTTGGAAGACTATGAAAAGGAGGCTATCGCAAGAATGTTCAAAGAAGAGGCTGAAGGTACTGGCCTTGAAGAAGGTGAAATCACCCCAGAACCCAGTTCCCCGGAAGCCAATCAAGAGCCATGGATGTACGGCTATAGGCAGCACCTAAGGGAAGTAAGAACTGGAAGACCGATGGTGGAAACCTCCAATCAAGTAGAGACAAGCCAACAAAGATCGCCGGAACAACCACACGACTCTTGGCAATACGAACATGATGAAATGGTAGAGTTCTATGTCTCCTACCTCAAGGATTTAAGGGTCTCTGATCCCAGAACCTTCAAATATGTTATGGATCCTGTGCACTCAATGTTTGCTAGTGAATTTGTTGAGGATTTTGAGAGAGAAGCTGTTGAGATAGTACGGAAGGAGTTGAGAAATGGAAAGACTCCCGCGTACGTATCCGATTCAGACAATGATGATGACGCGCCCTCAGCATCTTGCCGTCATATTACTGCCGATGATGACAGCGATGATGAAAAGGATAAAGGTGAATCATCAAACAATGAGCCACAAGCGCCACCGCCACAAGAAAGAGCTGGCTCTAGGCGGAATCCCAGACGAAGACCCGGTGAGCTCGGTCCCAATGATGTAGACCCAAATGCGCGCATATTTTTCACAGGAGGGCCCAACTCCTCAGAGCCCATTCTGAATCTAACCCCTGCACTCGAAAACCTCACTATACATCAATCGGCTGGGGTGGTTGCGTACCTCAGTCATCTGAAACAAAATGATCCAGGATTCATCGACATGATATCGGATAACACCGAAAACGCTGAAGTATGGGTCAGTTTCATGGAACACCCTGAACATGATCCTGACCGAGCCCGGAGAAGGAGGCGGGAGAAATTTATAAGAAAACACCCAGCTGAGGCCGCCCATATGAGAGAGGTAGCCGCCACTTTCCACAGAATCGTGACTTCTGTTGCGAGTGATGATGACGGCGACGACGATAATTCAGGTGCCGGTCCTTCCGGGTTTTCACACCACATCAGCATCAATTGGGACGATGATTCGGACTCTGAAAGCGAATCTCATGAACCATCCCATCCTCTGAACGAAACTCCCGCTACCTCGACAGAAGATACAAGGCGTCAGAGTGCTGAACTGCACAGATACTTGCAAAATTTGAGGAGAAGGGAAGCTTCTTTCTTCAGATTCGCGAACACCAATCTCCAGATGATAATGCGATATTTGGAATACCCTTACAACGACCCAAGTCCTATTTGGGTCAGAAATCGCGAATATTTTGTGCGAAGTCAGCCTGTTGAAGCCGCATTGGTGCGGCAGATTGCCGAAACTGCAAGGCACATCTTCACATCAAACGCACCAAGCGACGAACCCAACACTGCTACGGCTTCTTGTTATAAAACTTCTCACGACGGGGAAGAAAGCGATAGCAGTGAGGAAGAGCAAGGAGCAGGTTCCGGGAATAATACTACCGGAGAAACCTCACAGAATGAAAGCACTCCCAATCCCAGAACACCTAATCCCGGAGCTCCCACCTCCGGCAACGGATACTCAAGAATAAGTGTGTTCTATACCGGGGATTGCGAATCGACTGACCCGCCACTGCGCGTATACTATGATGAAGACCCTGGCTCTGGATGCCCATTAGAAGATGTTTCAGATGCCTTTAATGGTCTCTCTATGAATCAAACTGTCGATGTTTTTTCGTACATCAACCATCTGATTCAGAATGACCCAGAATTTCTGGATATTGTGACAAATCACGAGCAAATCTGGACTCGCTGTCTAGAGTATCCATGCCGCGAACCTGATCCAGCTTGGAGAAGAAGACGAGAAAGATTTACCAGGAATCATCCCGCTGAGGCTGCTCGGATTAGAGAAGTTGTGGAAAACTTTGATAATCTGAAGAATTCCACTCCCTCTAACGGTAACAACAGTGACGGTGAAAGCTCAACCAATACTTTTGGCACTTCTCGCCATATAAGCACGGGTCCGGGCCAAAACGATGACTCTGCTCCAAATCAAGCTGAGTCAGCAAGCCAATTGAACCTCTTGGCTGAAGAGATAGCAGCACATGCGGGAATTACAAGGCATAGACTCGCTAATTTAGATGGTTATCTGCGAAATCTGATGAATACCGAACCTGTCTTTATCTGGTTCGCAACCGCAAATTTCCCGATGCTCTTAAGGTATATAGAGTATCCCATGGCCGATCCTGACCCCACATGGAGTACGGATCGCGAGAAGTTCATACGCAGACACCCTACTGAAGCTGCTCGCATGCGGGAAGTAGCTGAAACCACCCGGCATATCTTCGGGATAGGCAATGACGGCGACGACCCTGAAGCTGATACTTCTGGCACTTCTTGCTACGTTGGCGCTAGCGGTAGAGATGCTCTCAGTCCAAACCGAAACCAGCCACACAGGCCAACCAACCTTTTGGTGGAAGAAACGGTGGCCCGCACTGGAATCACGAGACACCAAGGCATCGACCTACACACATATCTCCAGGATCTGAAGAATAGTGAGCCAGCATTCTTTCGGTTCGCAACAGAAAATTTTCAAATGCTCATGCGATACTTAGAATATCCCATCACGGATCCTGATCCTACATGGAGAAGGAGTCGTGAAAGATTTGTGCGCAATCATCCTGCCAAAGCCATCCGCATGCGAGAAGTGGCCGAAGCCGCCCAGCACATTTTCAGACTAGATGATGATAACAACCCTGGAGTTGGTCCTTCTGGATCATCTCGGTACATCAGCAGCGATGAACCTGAGAGCCCCAGGGAAAGAAAATTTAACCGTCGCGCAGCTAAGATAGCAGAATGGACGGATGACGATGAACCTTCTCCCAGGTCTCGGAGCAAAACTAAGGAGAAGAAAACTCATAAGAGGAATGCTCGTATGTCGGTCCGGCCACAACCCGAATGGACTGAAATGTTTCCCGAAGGATTAGCGACTCTTATAGCCGCCACCGAAGGGAAGACAACAAGTGAACTCTTGCGAGAACTACAACTAACTGACGAGGAAGACGTTCTCTACCTCTCTGAAGAAAATGAGTTCCCGGAAGAAGAAGGCACAACTAAACCTCTCTTGGTTTACCAAAGGAGAAACAAGGAGAACCAAAAGAAGAACAAGGCATCAAAAGGTGAATCCTCTCGGAATGTTAGTTCTTGCTATCGAATCACCTGTGAAGATGCAAGTGATGATCAGGAGGATGAATCTGAGGTATCTCAACCACAGTCAAATCCACCTCAACCGCAACCGGAAATCACCCCAGTCCAATCTCATGGACCTGAAGCACCGCGGCCACAGCACGAAGTGCCGCAACCCCAACCCGAAACTTCTCAACCACAATCAACAACTCCCGGCCCGCGCCCTGAAAATCCTCAGTCACAACAGGGGGCAGGATACGGTTCAGATGAAGAAGATGACGGAATCCAGTACGACTACGAGTTCGTATTGGATCCCGAATACCAAGTAAACCCAGCGGATCTAGAAGGACAGCAAGTCAGAAGAGTAAATCTCGACATACACATCTCTAATATCCCTGGTCATCCTGAGCTTACCTTGGAAGACTTGAGCGAAATTGTACGCCAATTGGTCAACCAAACAAGGGAAGCTATAATCATGGAAGAGGAGGACGCCCGCCAAGGACAGGGGCAGCTGAAACTCCTTCTACCAGTCAGCCAAATGACACAACTCCATCTCCCAATCCCCCTCAAGAAGAGGAAGAAAAAGAAGAAGAAGATCAAGGATCCGCATCTTGTAGAGTCATTTACATTTCTGATGATTCATGTACTGAGGAATCCGAAAGAGAAGAGTTTTCAGATGAGAACTATGAACATGACTTGTCAGATCCAATCGGGTGGACAGGACATCTGATAAAAAATGTAGAAAAATCAGGTGAACAAGTCGGGTGGCAAGGCAGTGATGAAGAACTCGAACCTGAACATCCACACTTGACCAGTCTCCGGCCATTCATACTGGATTCATGGCCCACAACTCGTCAATCAACAACGGCAAGACAAAAAAGCGAAATCCGGACTGCCCCACTGCCCTGGGTAGAAAGAATGAGGTGGAATAGGTCTCGCCGAGAAGTGTGCAACTTGGAATATGACCGAGTCAGAAGACTGGTATACCCAAATCAGTCGGAAAAGAAGGAGACTGAGAAAGAGCTTCTCCGACAGTTCCGCCAATCTCCAGTCACAGAAGGAGTGGAGGGTCATGAACCATCTCCTCATTACCATGTTCCGACAGGATGGGTTCGACACTACATAGATGAAGAGTTCCATCGGTACTATGATCCAGCCATATGGGAGAACATTCAAAAAGACACTTTATCTGAGGCACGAAAATTCAAGAACGCCTCAAAGAGAATTGAAACTTCTCGCTTCATCACTGTCTCGGAATCAGACTCGGAGGGTGAAGGAAAGTCTCCGGACAGACGCTCTTTTAGCCCAGATAGGCCTGATCCAATCAGACCTGAAAGCAGGAGAGCACATTACCCTCTCCGAGCGGACAGCTCACGACATGAAGCCGCCTCGATGCCAGATGAACAACAATGCACGAGACCTGAAGAAGGCGGCCCTGCCACTCGCACTCGATCGCGGCAAGCACAACCAAACCCTGTCCCGGCCCATGGACAGGGGGCATTGCAACCAGACCCGGTTGATGACCGAAACGAAATGGCAAGGATTCAAAGGAGACTTAGCATTTTGCAAAATGCCCTTGCTAACGTACTCAGACAAAATGACATCATCCTTGAGTTCTTCCGCACGCTGCAAGCGACAAGCATAGGGGAATGGGCTGACAACCGAAGATCACTCATGGAAATAGAGCGCAAGTTGGCTCACGTTATGGAAGGGCAACGCCTCGAGGCTAAAACACGGAGGAAAGAACGGCGGAAACAATACAAGGAAGAAAAGCCAACTGAAGCACAACTCCCTCCTAGGAGGAGAGAAGTAGGCATTTCTATCCAAGAAGGCCGTCAACCCACAACCAAAGCTGATAAACCCATTGGCAAAGGCAAGGCACCAATGCCAATTGCGGAAAAAAAAAAGAGGCGCGACAAGGCTCAAACTTGCCTTCCACCCGGTGGTTCAAATGACAGCAAGATGGAAAAAGGTGAAAGCTCGCGTAGCCGACCCTCTAAAAGCGAAGCCAGCGCCGCGAAAGATGGGCCTCCCCGTAGAGGGAGATACTACATCGATGTAAAGATGCGCCGAATGGAAGAACCTTCCTCTGGAGGTGAAAAGATGCCGAAATGGATTCATGTCCATGGTCAACTTCAAAGAAATAAAAAGAAGACCTCTGCACCGGCTGCATTGCCTCTATCTGGGGAAACAAAGCCCGACAAACCAAAAAGGAGCACTCCACAAAAACACCAGCATGACGTGGAACGGGCCCATAAAACAAAGAAGCCCAAAGAATGCGAAAAGTATTGTGAGCATCACGAAGAATGGGGCCACACCAGAAATGAATGCTTAGCCTGGCCCACTGGTGGTGACAGTACCTCGGACGAAGAAACAGAAAAAGAAGAGTGCCACGTCACAACCTGGTACCCGGACTCTGAAGATTCAGAAGAGGAAGAATCCGAAAAGTCAGACTATGACAGCCCGGAGGAAGAACCAACTGTAATGGTGACTCATCCCATAACAATCATGCCTTTTGGGAGTGATTCTGACGAAAATGAGACCGAGGAGGAAGAAGAAATCATGTCGTCTTTCCCGAGTCGACTGAACCCAGCACCCCGACAAGATCAAGCCAAAACCCAACCAAAACAAAAGGGACAATGCAATGTCAGCTTGAGGTCTGGTACCAGAATACCTGAAAGGCAACCCCCAAGGGAAGTCCCTCATAACAGGCGAAACACTCCGGAAGAAATAATCACTGAAGGAGACGCGAGGTCAAACAGCAGCAGGCCCAGAATGACCGTAGGTGATTACAACGTGGTAGCACACCTGCGCAAAATACCGGCCTTGCCAAGTGTCTTTGATGCTCTCATGGTGTCACAAGAGCTTCGTGAGTCTCTCATCTATGCCTTACAAAATCCCGCCAGCTTCCAAGCATACTTTGCTCAAGAAGCCCGAGAGGAAGTAGCACAAATCGAGCCAGAACCACACATCACTTTCACTGATGATGATCTGATGGCCGGAACAGCAGACCACAACAGGCCTCTCTACACCACTGGCATCATATATGGCAAAAAGATCAACAAGATTCTGGTCGACCCAGGGTCTTCTATCAGTATCATGCCATTGAAAACCTTGGTTCAGCTCTCCCTTAGCATCAGGGAAACCAAGAAAGATAAAATCCGGATTCATGGGTTCAATCATCAATACCAAAAGGCCTTGGGATCTACCATCATCGACATAGATTTTGGTGAAATTGTCACGCCTGTGAAATTCTTTATCATAGAGGCTGACACCACTTATAAGGCACTATTAGGGAGACCATGGCTTCACGAAAACGGCCTAGTCCCCTCCACTCTACATCAATGTGTCAAGTTCACTCGCGATGGCAAACAGTGTGTAATCAAAGGTGACGACCGGCCTTTTGAGGCACATGAAGCTGAACTGGATGATGCAAAATATTATCAACCCAGGATTGAGCAGGGGGCAGCACCCACAAAGAATGCCTCTTCGTCAGACGCTGTCAGAGAGGCGGTGAAGAGGGTGGTACTCAAGGCAGCCATCAAGGCGCAAACAACCCAAATGTTGTGGGGAAGTGATAGTGAGCCAGAATCTTCCGAAAAAGCCGAAGATGATGTCCATAACCCGGTTCGCCCATATAAAGACTCAGGAAGCGAAGGAGAAGGTCAAAGCTCTTTAGCTGTGGAGTTCATGCCCATGGAACATTGCAAAGATCTCACTCCTCGCGAGAGAGAGAGAATCTCCAAGCTGAAAACATTCACCGTCCCACCGAAAATCGAAGAAGTGGAATACGGGACCGTGATTCACCCTAGCATTCACTTTGTCAAAATAGGAGAAGTTGACCCAGAGAATGGCCAAACTCCTTCCGAGGATTGCAAACGATGGCTAAAAGAAAGTGAAGGTGAAACCAAAATGCCTCCCAAGTTGCAAAGAAATACCGATGCTCGCTTGAAGGACCTGTTCCGACGGACTCATTGTTTGGAGCCAATCTCTAAAAGACGGGTCGAGATGTTCCAAAAGCTTTGGAATGGTGATTCAAACGAAGTGACCAAGCTCAATGGAAAGACTTCTAATACCCGGGGCCTTGGTTTCGATACACAACCAGGAACATCAAAACCCAAAACATCCAAAAATACTCAAGTGCACACAAGCCGACACATCTCCTCCACGGAGACATGGAGAAGAAGTGGCTCCAGGAGACAGGCATCCAATGAGATAACGATGTTTGACGTGCTTCAAAGACGTTTCCAAGAGATGGTTCGCTCGCAACAAAATGTTGAGCGCTCCATGGAACGTCTAATTGCCCGAAATCAAGATCTTTGCCGACAGATAGCAGCAAAAGAACAAGAGAATCAAACATGCCGAGAGAAGATAAAAGAATTCCAACGGCGAGTCAACAAGCTACGCCAGGAGATCGTCCGACTCCATGATGCTGGTGAAAGAGACAGGGATAGAATAATTCAAGTGTCTCAGAGAAATTTGTCCCACCAAAAGGAAATAGAGTCACTCGGCCGAATGGTAAGGGAAACCAAAGAAGCCCTCGTCCTTGCTAAAAATCAAGTCCAGTCGGAAGATACTCAGTCGCACACATGCCACAGGGTCACTATATCCGACATGTTAGAAGAAAAGAATGAGAATCCTGAAGCTAGCAATGAGAACGATGGCCCTGACGGAGGCTTGCCAATACAAGAGGTGATCTCACTTGAAGAAATGAAAGAATGTTTTCAAGATGTTCTTCAGAATTTGATTCAGTCCCATAAAAGGCTCGAATGCGAAATGTCCCGCCTTATAGTCGAAAAATCAGACCTACGCGCCCAACTAGAAAGGCTCTGGGAGAGGTACCAGGAAGAAAGGAAAGTTTCTCAGGGAAGAGAACAACATCATGTATACCAAATCCTCACCTTAGAACGATTGAGGCAAGAAACAGCCAATAGTCTGGAGAAAGAGTACAAGATAAACGACAAATTCCGAGAAAAATGTCGGCGAAGTGCACAAGGCGAGGCCGCCTGTCAACAAGAGATCCTCAAATTGCAGGATCAAATGTCGCATCATTGGGCAGAAGGTCGAAGTGGCAGATATCAAAAAGGGAAATCTCACTCCTATACAAAGAAAGCAGAAACAGAAGAGCCACATGATAGGAACCAAGGCTCACACTCCGGTAGGTCTCGATACAAGGGAGCCAGAAATCAAGGGCATACCTGTCATCGGGTCACCATAACGCAGGTCGAGGGGGAAGAAGAAACCCTCGAGGCTGAACCTGAAATATCAGAAGGCGAACAGTTTATCTTAGCTGTCAAGAATGCCCCGAAAGAATTGGAAGAAGGAGGCCAAAACACCATTGATGAACTCAAGTCAGTAAATCTGGGCACCGAGGAAGATCCTCGACCTACCTTTATCAGTACCTCTCTCAACCCAGACATTGAAGGAAAACTGACGGAGCTCCTGAAAGAATATCGGGATTGCTTTGCTTGGAGTTACAGTGAAATGCCAGGGCTAGACCCCGCTGTAGCTGTTCATAAGTTGAAAATAGATCCAGGAGTCAAGCCTGTAAAGCAAGGTCCTCGGAGAATGAGGGTTGAACTTGAAGAAAAAGTGATTGCTGAAGTCAAGAAATTGATCAACGCCGGCTTCATAAGAGAAGAAGAAACTCCTGATTGGGTCGCCAACATTGTCCCAGTTAAGAAAAAGAATGGACAAATCCGGGTCTGTGTGGATTTTCGAGACCTGAACAAAGCGTGCCCAAAAGATGATTTTCCTCTACCTGTGACAGAAATCATAGTGGATCATACTTCCTCCTATGTGGTATACTCGTTTGTAGATGGACATTCCGGGTATAACCAAATCAAGATGGAGGAAAGTGATCAAAAACACACGGCTTTTCGCACACCGATTGGCATTTTCTGCTACAAAGTCATGCCTTTTGGGTTGAAGAATGCAGGTGCCACATACCAAAGAGCCATTACCAAGATCTTCGATGACCTGATACATAAAGTCGTGGAGTGCTATGTCGATGATTTGGTGGTGAAATCTCACTCATACGAAGAGCATTTAGCCAACCTCAGGCTAATGTTCGACCGCATGAGAGCTCACACGTTGAAACTCAATCCCTTGAAGTGTGCCTTCATGGTCTCTTCCGGCAAATTTCTCGGTTTCGTAGTGCGACATCGGGGCATAGAAATTGATCCGGAGAAAATCAGAGCTATCCAGGAGCTGCCGCCTCCTAAAACACTCAAACAGCTCAGATCCTTACAAGGACGATTGGCGTACATCAGAAGATTTATCGCCAACCTTTCAGGCAAAATCAAACCTTTCACTCGACTCACCAAGAAAGATGTACCATTCAAATGGGATGATGAATGTCAGAAGGCGTTCGAAGATATTAAGCAATACCTATTAAACCCACCAGTTTTGGCAGCACCTATTCCAGGGAAGTCTCTCATCCTATACACCACAGCATTGGATGGATCTCTAGGAGCACTGTTGGCCCAAGAAAATGAGGAAGGAAAGGAAAATGCCCTCTACTACCTCATTCGAATGCTAGTCGGAGCAGAACATGCCTATACCCCAATCGAAAAACATTGTCTAGCCCTTGTCTTTGCAATCAAGAAACTCAGACATTATATGCTAGCGCACAAGGTCACATTGATCTCCAAAACTGACCCCCTGAAATACCTCATGACTCGACCCATGCTCACAGGCCGATTAGCAAGATGGGCGGTCGCATTAATGGAGTTCGACATAACCTATGCACCTCAAAAGGCGATCAAAGGGCAGGCGTTAGCTGATTTCTTGGCCGCCCATCCCATACCGGATGACTCTTCGCTAGCATGCGACTTTCCAGATGAAGAATCCTTACATACAGACAACCAAGAAGAATATTGGAAGATGTATTTCGATGGTTCTTCTTCTATCCAACCAGCCATGAAACCAGATTTACCCAAACGACAAGCCGGAGTGGGCCTGATCTTTGTCACACCTGAGAAGGGCATCATCAGATATGCCCTGAGTTTGACAGAACCACGCACCAACAACGAAGCCGAATATGAAGCCCTCATCGCGGGACTTGAAATGGCTCTAGATATGGGTGTTGAAAAGATGAAAGTTTTTGGCGATTCCCAGTTGATACTCAGTCAGTTGGAGGGACAGTTCAAAATACGAAAACCAGAATTGGTAAAATATCATGAAAAGGCTCTCGAGCTTATGGCCAAGTTCACTGATATTATACTGGAGAAAGTGCCTAGGTCTTTGAATGGAAAGGCCGACGCTTTGGCTCGCCTAGCCAATGAACTCAGTGACCCCGACCAAGACGAGATTCAAATCTTGGTTCATAGAAGAAGGGCGCTCTCTCCCTGCTTCCCAAAACTTATGGAAGAAAATGAAGAAAGCGCACTGTTCATGGAGGTAGCAGCTTGGGAAGAGGAAACCATACAAGAATGGGGAGAAGTCACTCAAGCCATGACTATCGAAGATACTGAAGACGAAGACTGGAGAAAACCCTTTCTCGAGTTCTTCCAACAAGGGAAACTTCCCTCAAACAAAGGACTCAGAGAACAGATCAGAAAAAGGGCTCTAAGATATGTGTATGTCAACAATACTCTATATTGGAGGTCATATGATGGCGCATGGTTAAGATGCATCACCAGAAATGAAGGCCACCAAGTCATGAAGGAAATACATTCCGGGGCATGCGGATCCCATCAGTCGGGTTCCAGAATGCGAGTCCACATCAAATTGTTGGGCTATTACTGGCCCACAATGATTGATGATTGTGAAAACTTCTCCAGACAATGTCACATGTGCCAAATACATGGAGACTTCATACACCAGCATCCGAATGCGTTACACCCGACTGTGGTGTCATGGCCTTTCGAGATATGGGGAACGGACATCATAGGTCCCATTGACCCTCCAGCCTCGAATGGGCACCGCTTCATCTTAGCCACGACTGATTATTTCTCGAAATGGGCCGAAGCCCGATCATATAGAGAAGTCAAGGCCTCTGATGTAGTGAAATTTTTCACTACAAACATCCTCTACAGATATGGCACCCCCAGGAAGATCATCTCCGACAACGGGACCGCCTTCAAGAATACCAGAATCGATGAATTCACCAAGAAACACAATATTGAGTGGAGATATTCCTCTGTGTATAACCCCAGAGCCAATGGCTTGGCCGAGGCGTTCAACAAGACATTGATCAAAATCCTCCGAAAGACGGTCGGGGATAATCAGAAAGATTGGCACAACAAACTGTCAGAAGCATTGTGGGCGTATAGGATCACACATCGAACTCCTACTCAAGCCACGCCCTACTCTCTAGTATACGGGACCGAAGCGGTTCTCCCCATTGAGATCGAGCTACCCTCATTGAGAGTGGTTATGGCCTCAGAAATCCCCATGACCAAACAGATGCAGCTCAGATTTCAAGAGTTGGACGGAATGGATGAAAGAAGACTCATTGCACAACAGAACCTAGAGTTATATCAAGCTCGAATGACGCGGGCCTATGAAAAGCTTGCAAGACCAAGAGCGTTCAAGAAAGGTGAGTTGGTGTTGGCATTAAGGCGACCAATCACTGGCCGGCACCATGGCCCAAAGTTTGCACCAAATTGGGAAGGTCCCTTCATAGTCGACCAAGTCTATGATGGAGGAGCCTATCTCCTGGCCACAGAGAACGGAGAACACCCACTACCAGTCCTAAATGGAAGATACCTCAAGAAATATTACAGCCAAAATCAACTCCCGGAATACACAAAGCCTCGACGGCACCCAGACAAAGACTTCATTGCCAACTGGGCCGAAGCCCACGAGGAAATGACACAACTGTTCTCACAACTGTGAAACGCAAAATTGGTGAAACTTACCGGTGAAATTTACCAAACAAAGACTCCATGTTGAGGGAGCCTGTGTGGTTCCTGAATACGTGGAGCATGGTGAAACTTACCCCTAAAGTCCGCTTAATGAAGGAGCCTGTGTGGCCCCCGAAAGCGAAAAGGGTATTTTATGACGCTAAAACCTGTGTGGAAAGCTGAAAATACCTAGACCACTCCCCATGAAGCCTATCTGAGGGCGTGAGTCTAAAATCCCAACCTGTGTTGAGGAAGACTATGTGGCTTCCGAACACACTGGTTGCAAACATTTACCCAATACAATTCCCTAATCCGCTTTATGAAAGAACCTGCGTGGTTCCCGAAAGCGAAAAGGTACTTGAGGAGGCTCAAACCTGTGTGGTAGCTGAAAGTACCGAGGACACGTCCCATGAAGCATATCTGAGGGCGTGAGCCTCACCAATCCACCACGTTCCTTAGTAAGGTAAGGATCTTAAAGGCGATTTGCCCCTTGGCCCCATAAGTCGACCTTTACACCTAACAATATATCCAAACAACAATACCACGGTTCATGCCTAAGCTGTACCTCAAACAGCCATATATTCCTATAACACTAACAAAACCTCACGGTTCATGATCAAAGTTGTACCTCAAACAACTATATCTACATGCATACTTCATAATATATGCATATACCCAAACAACCCCCACGGTTCATGATCAAAGTTGTACCTCAAACAACTATACCTATATGCATATTTTATAACATATGCATATATCCAAACAACAACACCACGGTTCATGCCTAAGCTGTACCTCAAACAGCCACATATCCCTATAACAACAATACCACGGTTCATGTTTAAAGCTATACCTCAAATAGCTATACGTGTGCGTATATCCTCATAACATGCGCATACATCCAGATAACAGTCCCACCAGCTATGCTTAAGACTTACCTCAAACAACTATACTTACATGTATATTTCAGGATATATGCATAGATTCAAACAACAATACCACGGTTCATGCTTAAAGCTATACCTCAAATAGCTATACGTATCCACATATCCTCATGGCATATGTGAGTATCCTGACAATAAACCTCCGGGCCATGCCTAAAACCATACCCCAAATAGCCATATGTGTGTGCATACCCTCATGATGTGTACGTATATTCAAACAACAAGTCCCACGGGCTATGTCCTACCCCCCAAACACCTATACATGTATGCACATTCTCAGAGCATATGTGTATATTCAAGTAACAATCTCACGGTTCATGCCTAAAGCTATACCTCAAATAGCTGTATGAGCACGCACATTCCTATAATGCATGCAAATGACAAATCCCATCAGCTGTGTTTAAGACTATGCCTCAAACTGATATACATGTGCGTATCCGTATAATGCATACACACATCCAAACAACGACCATATGAACTGTACTCCAGTCATAACTCAAAAAAAAAAAGGGAGAAAAGGGCTTCATACGCCTAAAAATATGTCCCAAACTATATCCCCGCAATTTGTCTTAAAGCAGATAAACTATTATCCAAACAAGCCATAATCAATAAACAAGAAGATCCAGTAACAAGAACAAACAGTCAATCAAACGACCGAAACAACAAACAACGTTACCAAAATAAAAAAAGTGAAAAGAGGATGCCTACGCAGGGGGCAGGGCCATATTCCCTGCCAACTTGTTAACAGCATCGAACAATGACTGGAGCATTACCTCTATAGCCTCCAAACGAGCGTGCAACTCCCCAAGCTGCTGGTCCAATGGAACCTGAGCTGGTGGAGGATCTCCAATGGCAGACCCGTCATCTGAAGGAGGAGAAGCTTCTCTTATTGGACTATATTGGTTCACAGCAGCATTTTCCTGCAAAATATAGCCATTGATCAAATGGTTGGGGTCAGGTGCCAAATGACCGTCCTGATCACCAACCCACCCAAAAGAAGGCAAGACATCCAGGAGATTGCGGCAGTACACCATGTCCCTCTCGGATACAGGTCTTCCCCACAACATATCAGGCATTGGGATCTGGGCTCGATTCATTAAAGCCGTTATCAGATGACCATAAGGTAAACACCCGCTTGTGAACCTTACTGTCTGATGCATGTGCTGAAGTATCAAACTGGCCAGATCGGGCTTGTCACGTTTACGGATAAGCGGACGAAGATAAAACAAACCCCCTGGCCGAGAAAGATTGGTCAAACTTCCCTGTGGAAAGAGAATTTGAGTCACAACCAAGAAAAGAGCCCTGCAAACAAATTCAGCATGGTTAACAATGCTCAAATAAAATAAAAAGAGATGAAAATTCAAACACACCTGTGAAGGGCGGGTAAATGCCCGGTGGAAACAACCTCGGCACCCCTTTCATAAGGACGAGCTTTGAACCAGCGACGACAAGCGCCAAAGGTTCTAAAACCCTGAGGCCAATACTCATAGGCATACACAGCCATACCACCTAGACTCTCGGTGGCCTGGATGAGGGCGGCCAAATCCTCTCTCCCTATGTGGAATTCTCTGCCGAATAGATAAGAGGAAGCAGAGGGGACTCCGAAGTGATCAAATGTTACCCTGAGATTGGCGTAAAACAAACGCACGATCGAAGGATAAAAAGGACGATTGAACAAAGTCAAACCCTTGAGGTTCCAAGCATTTAACCAACCATCAAGCAGGCTCTTAGGCTGACCCGCTATGGCGCCGTCAGGAGCAAAGAAAAAACAGTCGGCCACTGGGCGCCGATCGCCTCCGGTATTATGCATGTGACAATCAAAGGCTTTGGCATCCCGAAAAAGATAGCGGTTGTCAGGGACTAAAGACCAGTTGGGAACAGTCGGGCCTGGGCTCGCCACCGAAGAACTAGAGGTGTCTCGGGGACGTTTTGGGTTCGAGACAGACATGGTGAAAGGAAACTGCAAAAGCTAAACCCTAAAAAGCAAAGCAGAAAGGGCGGCGCCACCGCGACGTCTAAATAAAGAATGAGAGATAGTGACGCCAGGATTCTGACCTAAAGGCGTTTGATTCTCACGCACTAATCGCTCTGTGATTAGGGGGAAAATATCACAAAAGATATACAAGACGAAGAAACATAGAAAGATATAATCCAGAAAGATATCACAAAAGCATAAGCATAAGCAAAGCACTACAAATATCCGGTCTCATACAGTCATACAAAACAAGACAAGCATAATGTCATGGCTAACTAAAGATTGAAAATGCGATAAAGGAAGATACAAGGAGTGCAACAACTCCGTAAATCTCTATCCTGTCTTAAAGATATCAAAAAGCTGACGACTCGACCTCAGGCTCATCCTGAAGATAAGGCTCAGTCCCACCACTACCTCCAGAAAATGGCTCAGTGTCCCCTGAAATCGGCTCTGTATCTCCGCTATCAGCCGGACTGTTCACAAAAGCAACCCCAGGACAAGGGAGGGCTAGCACGACATCAACAGCTGCACCCTTCATGTCATCGTCTTCTGACATCAACTCATCATCATCAGTCCCACCGGGTGGCACAAATCCCACACCCTCAGGACCAGATAAATCCGTCAACATGACCCCTGATGTAGGAACATGGCTGGTCCCAACATCTGAAGGCGGGATAAAGCCAATGGGGTCCACACCCAATAAGACAGCTGCCCACTCAGGGTAATCCAGTAACACCTCTGACAAAGGCACTATCCCCATATCCACATCTGTCATGATGATGTCGTGAAGAGTCTGGAGATCACAATCCTCAAACAAAGCGTTAATCGTATCCTTCCCTGCAAAAAAGAAAGGAAGGGTTAGGTCAACGAACAAGAAATTCACCTTGCTTGATTATGCTCACAAGAGACATGAAACCAAGGGTACCTGAAGAGGGCTGAACAGCAAGAGCAGCATCCTCCCGAATCTCCGGCCCCACATTCTCTTGAATCTCCAGCCCCACGTCAGGGATAGCACCTGAAAGCTCGCTTATGCTAGCAAAGCTACGAGCCGAGAACCGGTACTGACAGCATAGCCGCCGTAAGCCGGAAGCCCAGAGATCAACATCGAAGGCCCCTAGCCAAGGAGGAAGTCGCCCTGCAAAATGGTCAACTCGTAATAAATACCAGAAAATGCAAAACAGATAAAATGCAGCAGATAGGGGAAGTACAGTACCTAATCCCTGAAGTATCGGAGGAATCTGAGATAAAGGGGCCGGCTCACATCCCCATACCGTCACCGGAATAATAGCTAAAGAATCATCCGGGGCAGATAGAACATCATCCTCAAGAAACGGGGCAGGAATAGCAGAGTCAGGGTACAGTGTCTCCTCAAAGGGTACCTCCAGTGTCTCTATCTCTACCGTCCCCACATCAACCTCTTCGGTCTCAACCTCAGCGGGCACAATCGCACAAGCCTCTGCATCAGGCTCAGTGACTGACATTGCAACTACCTCTATAGTCTTCGATGGAGTCACTGTCTCTGTCCCGCCAACGCTAGGCTCAGCGACGAGGGCACTACCCCATAATCCAGAGCATGAAGTACCTACAAGCCAAATATAAGGTGATTTCATGGAAACATAATAAAATGAAAGAGGCCAGAGAAAAAAAAAAAAGAAGAAAACCTGTAAAAGGCGTAGGCAAAGGAGGCTCCATAGAAAATCTGATACCAAAAGAGCTCTCCCCCAGTCTCGGCCGCAGCTCATAGCGGGATACCTCCTCCAAAGATGGAGAATCCTCGCGGCATCTCTTCCTCAACTCTGCGCGAGCCTCCTCCTCCGCAAGCTCCTCGGGATACTCTGGCGAAGGACAAGAAGACAAATCCGGATCGTCTTCAGAAGTCAGAGGAGCAGACACGGACTCTAGCACATGCTCTGGCTCAGACTCAGATGCAGAAACGCCTAACATAATGGTTTTTATAAGCCCAAACACACACAAGAAAACAAATATAAGAGACAAAAGAACTGCACGTACCTGTGTAAGTAGCCCAGAACCGATAACTCTTAGGCCCAAATCGGGACGCCTGAGACGAATCGTCCTCCGCCAGAGGAATACCCTCGAGCTCAAAATGGAAGTGTCCCAAATCACACTCTCCTAGACCTGTTCGAGATAGTGGAAACACACGCAATATAAAGAAGAAAGAAAGAAGTAAAGCAAATGCAAACTAAAGTAAAATACAAAACTTGAGACAATACCTGGGATAGAACCATCTGAAGATAAAGGTAGCTCACTGAAATCGGCAGGGCGAAAAGTAAGAGGAAGTCGCCTATCTACTCCATGAGTGCTTCTCAAAGGTCTGAAGACACCAATAGAAGCATCTAAACCAGGAGGGACGATACGAGAAGGCGGATAAACCCGCTCCAGCAAAAGCTCAGGAGAATAGGAATGCGCAATCACAGCCCAACTCCTAAACCACCGATCATGACCGATAGTCATACATCCTTCTCTCTGAGAATTAGGTACATCACAGCTACTCCCGGTACCAAGACGTAAGGAGAATGCGGCTAGGTCGGCACAATACCACAGAGAAACCTCCTCTGGAGGGTCAGGAAGCGTAGACAAAGGAACATCCTGGTCGTACCCGAACTGCCATGCACACTTCTGGGGGTTATACACCTCAGAGATAATCCTGTCACCAATCCGAATGACTAAACACCCCTCCCGAATGCTAATAGCATAGTCTCGAGAACGCCTACTCCTCCGAGAAAGCAACTTGGGAGCATTACCTGCACGGGTCACCCTAGAGTCCTCAATATGACCTAGTCCTCCACCCTCTGTGGGCCAATCCTGTGAGAAAGGCTCAGGCCTATACTCAGAAATATAACGACTACTCTGAGTAAAATACCTATGCGCTGTGAGCTGATCGGGAGGATTAACCGAAGAGCCAGCAATAAGACTGAGTGCCGGTTTCGAACCCCGCAAGCCTCTAGAAGTAGATGCAGAATAACACCCCGCCCAATACACATTGAACCACCCATGTAGAATGTGTAGGGGCATAGCAATGTACGCCCTAGAAGGGTCTCGAGAAGAAGTTGTTAGGAAATGCTCATATTTTAATTTTAGATTAATTACAACTAATTAATCACCATTAACAACAAGCAAATCAATAGAACTAGTGCTAAAGCAATCACACATCCAATCAAGAGAGAAGGTAGGAGAAATTGTACCTCTCATGAAATCGCATTCATGAGGCTCGAATCCATGGCATGGGAATCGATGGGGTGCACTCCGCGCCTTCTTCTCCTTCCTCTAATCCACCAAGAAGCTTCACCATCTCTCAAGAGCTTGTGCTAGCAAGCTTTTAGAGCAACCAACACTTAATCACAATTAACACCTTAATTATGTGGCTAATCCCAACACATGGGCCCTAACAAACAAAGGATGAGAGCTCCTCTAATGGAGATTTCGAAAATCTCCAAAGGAGGAGATAGGTGGCGGCTAGGAGAAGAGGGAAGAGAGGAGAGAGAAAGTTGGATGAGAGGCCACCCCTTGGGGTCTATTTATAGAGCTCTCATTCCTCTTCCAAACTTCAAACAAATTACAAGCATGCCACCATGCCCTAGGCGCCACCTATATGGGCTTTTAGCCCAATTTACCAAATGGTAAATTCATCTCTCATTAGCTCATTAATTCTATTAACTAATGGGCCTTTTAATTATTTGTTAATTGGGCTTAATTAGACTTAGCTATTTAAAGCCTATATATTCAATATAATTCTAACAATTATATTAAATGTAGTTGAGACTATTAATTATCAAATTGATGATAATTAACAATAGGTTGGTTTATGCATTAATTTATTCTAACATGATCTCCTTGATATAATTAATTATAACGGTTCATAACGGTATATAATTAATTAATCAACCCATCATGTTTTGTATTCTCCAATACAAATAAATAATACACGTGTGGTTCAGGTTCTATTTGTGCGACCCTTTGAGGATTTATACTATGTTGGCCATGGAATTAAATCGCTTATTTAATTCCAATAATCATAAGCGGTATCTAGCAACACGTTATGATTCCCAATTCGTATAAATAGTGTACCGTTACAATATCTCAATCCTGCATAAGAAATAAAAGTATTTCTTTGTCTGATTCTTATGTCACATGATATCCTTGTATAATCCAAGATAGGAATGTGTCATTCTTGCAGATTATACATTTCTTGATCTAGAGTTGATTGTACAAGTTGGCCAAACAATCCAAACTCCATCAAGGGGCCCAAACAGATATCATCACTCATTAAGTATATTAATGAGGGACATACGGTTTTCTTGATGAACAACTTTTCCCCGCACAATTCAAGAGAACATAAATAAAGTCCTTATAGCAGCCTTTATCAGGAATCAACGTTAGACGATATTTATTGAACCTATCCTCATGTGGAAAAGCTGAGCATCTCAAACTTAGAATCAACAACATATGAAATAAACAATGACACATAACACAATCCATATGTTTATTTCATTGGGTCAAGTCCTGTACTATGTTCCAATAACATACACATATGCAATTAAGTTGGTAACTCCTTACCTATGATTTGTAGAACTTAATCATCACTTAACTTACATACTAATCTTTTATGATAATTAATGTTCCTTGTTAATTATCAAGATTATGGACGATTTAGATTTATTATTGTCATTCTAATGAATGATCCACAGAGATCTACAATTCAGATCCTCAACCTGAATGATCTGTCAATAATAAACTCTAGGAACAAATGATCAAATATCATCAGGAACATAAACTAAGAAAATAAGTCATTAAATATTGACTTCTAGGACATAACTCCAACAGAAGTAAGCTCTCGCAACGAGCGATAAGTGTTCACCAAGGCCGCTGTAGCTAGAGACACCTTCTGTTTCCGAGCCAGAGCATTGGCCACAATGAATACTCCAGGCCGAATATAGCCCACCGGCTCTATAATCACCACGAAATAACATATCCACCAGGCGAAATATGCGGTCAAAATAGTCTCCTCATCCAGGACACGCGTACTCAGCCCCTCCCAAGGGATAAGGTGACCAGGAGCATAAGGCTTGTCCGAACCCGGGATCACTGGCTCTAAAGGATCAGCAAAACCCACAGCCTTCGCACGAGGAATCTTGTCCATGAAATAGCCGACCCAATCCTTGAAAGATACTCCCTTGCCTAAACCCTGAGAAGACTGGGTCATAGAAATCTCATAGTAAATTTTGAACACCTCACGCAAGGAATTTGCATGAATGAAATTTCCGTCTCTACCCATGCCATAAAGCTCCAGCTCTGGAGGCACCCTCTCCTCATAAAACTGGCCAGCAGTCGGCACCCCCAGCAAACATACCATCTGAGGCAGGTCTAAAGTAGCCTGTCGATCCTCCAACACAAATGTATTGTCCACATAGTTCCAATTGGTAGCCATAGCCCGGAGAATGATAGGATCCCATGTGTACCTAAACAAAGCCATGGTCACTCCTCCAAATATCTCCAAATCATTCAGCCTCGGGCCTACCCGACATAAAATGTGACGGGTCCACTCAGTCTGCCCGGGGACCCAACGTAACTCGCCCTGAACATTCAAACCACCAGGTGACCAAGGGATCACATGTCCCTCTATCATCTCCGTGCTCAATAAATGACAATCCTGACGGGATCCTATCCTCCCGGCAGAACCCAAGAAAAGGCCCTGAAAAGTGCGAATAGCAACCCCACTCGCAATACGACGCTGGTTGCCAGGCACAAACACATCATAAGTTTGGCTATGAGAACGTACCTCAGTGCGAGACGGAGGATCAGGCCTCAAGCGAGGATATGAATGCCCAGAGTGTATAGGAGAACGGTTGTGGCGAGCCAATAGCCCATGAAAGTTGTCTCTCCCTCGAAGAATGGCATTCCTCCATTTAGCATGCAAATGCGTGTGAACCTTCTCAGGATCCAAGTAATTGTCGATATAGTCGGTGATGGCCTCATCAGAGGGACCGTAAGGACCGGTCCTGACAAAGTCGAATCGAGGAGTAGTGCTGTAAATCTCTTCTATAGGGCCCAAGGTCACCTACAAAGACGCAGCAATAAAAAATGATCAAATAGTGAACCCCACTCTAAAATGATAAGCTGGAGGCTGGGGGCACCAGAGTAGACTGTTCGGAATCATACCTCACACTCCACTCTGGTGGGGGGCATTTGTTTGCCTCTAAATTTTGCTACTTGAGAGAATGACAGAATCTTCAAGTAAACCTGCAAATTGAGGGAAGTGTTACATCGAGAAATAAAACTCATAACCATGACCTACTCTTCAAACAGCAGAAAACTCACAAACAAAATGATAAAACCCACAAATACACAAAATGGTTAATTAATTGATTAAATTATGTGAAAAATGCTAAAAACTCACATAATTAATTAGTTAATTATATAAAAGAAAAGAGGTGGAAAGTGTATGATGGTCAAACATTATACAAGTTTCGTACCAAACCCCACGTCAAAGACCCCACTAAACAATTTATTAATTAATTGATCAAGATTATGTGAAATATGTTGATACCCACATAATTAATGGATTAATTAATTAATTAATTGATTATAACAAAAATTGTATTAAGCAATATAAAATTCCGGTATACGAACAGAACCCGGTATGATGGCAAGAAGGGACGACTCTACACCGAAACAACCAAGCAAGGGCATTTGACCTCACTCTTGGATTTGATTAACCAATTGGGCTAGTTAACTTAATTGAAACACAAATCCAAACCCATTTATAACAAATAAATAAATGAGGCCTGCTTGGTTTAATTAATCGGGCCCATTGCAAGCCCAGCGAAACTCAGCCCAGCCAAAATCAAATGCGGAAGCATTTCGGCGCCGACTGAGTCCGAATAGGCAAACACACGGACCCAACAACACCTAACTGACTCGGTCGGTCAGCTTCAGATTAGCCACGTGGCACGCAGCCATTGGCTCGTCCCATGGGTCCCCTGTTCTTTCTGTTAATGGAAAAAAAGGAAAGAAAAAGGAGGAAGGCAGTACAGACCTGCGAAAGGAAGTTGCAGCTTCGCTTCTCGCCGGCGATACACGCCGTCGCAACCCAAACCAAGTACACCGCTGCAAAGAGGGCGTCGTCACGACTCCGTCGACATCAGACACGGCCGCCCCACAAACCTGCAATGCAGCAAATTCAAGAATCTCAGCGACTGGGTCGCAAGTTGGGGAGATTCGTTAAGCTAAATTAATGGAAGGAAGTGTGATTTGATGACCTGGGAAGCCTCTTTGGGGTGTAGAAAAGCAGATTTCGGGGTTAATTTCAACCAATTCGTCGGAGAAAACAGCTACCACCATTCGCCATTGACGGAGAGGTCGAGCCTAGTGCGAATGTCTTCCTGTGATGTTCCAAGTAAAATTGAGGATATGGAGACACAATGAAGCTTGTAATGATGTGAAAACGATGCAGGAAGGTACAAGGGCTTGTGAGTTGGCAAAGCCAAATTCTCCTTGTAACTGGAGGGTTCCAGTGTCGATAAAGTAGCACAAATTTGTAAATGGAGAGCATCTCTTCGTTGTGGCCACAGCCTACTATCTGAAAAGGTAACCTACGACTGAAGAGACGCCTGGTACATGTACTATGCAGCACGAGAAAGAGAACTTTGGCGCTGCCTCCTAGCCGTTGGATGTATAGGAAAGAGGTGAGACTCGGCTGGCCTTTTATCGTGATCAAAAAAGGGAAATTAGGATGAAATCTAGGGATGTATGGTGCACATAAGGATCACATCTGTACCCTTGATTCTCATATCAAGATGGCAACGCAATCAATGAATGGTAGGATGAAGCTGTTGTGTGCTTCTTCTGTTATGTGCTCATATACGCCAAAACATGACTGAAGAGAAATTCTCCCAAGCATGACACCCCTTCTGTCAAGGGCATATCAGGTATTAGGGGGAACAGACAAGGGATGCCTAAGTGCAATTAAGGAATTATAAGGCATCATTACCCATTTTGCCCCCAGCTTGTCTTTGTGCATAACTAAAATATGGATTGTTTATGGCCAAAGCTACTAGAGATTCTTAGAATCATAGAAATGGATGATATGAAAGATAATGCCACAGAGGCATAAGCCACATAGGGAGCCACTGTATATCATACAATCCCTTGGCGCCAGAGAATGAATCTTGGAAGGTGCACAGACCCCAAACAGCAAACAGCAAGTTGGCTGGATCACATTTAATGAAAAGAATTCCAGACCAGCAGAAATTAGCAGTGAAATAAGATTAATTATGAATCAACAAAAGGGCAAATAGGGAAATCAAGCAAAAAATATTGATGTGAGCCCTCTCCAGCCCCAAATTGAGATGAAATACATCAATTACAACCTAAAAACAATTTATCTAACTTCATATGAGCTCTGTGCTACTTGGTGAGGCTAAAGCCTGGTTGTGGGACCCTTTCTGCATAGTCCCATGATTAATAGGCTACACATAAAGCCACATCAGCTGCTACTGAGTAGAACATTGACATAGCACAAATGGAGAGGATGAAAAATGAACACTCCCTCAATCCCAGCCACTGATCAAAGATCAGAAGAGGGAAGATGTTTACATATGTCCCTATACAGCTGGCGCCAAAACCCCTTCCCTAAGTTCATGGGTGTATATCCCTCCAGTAACAGAGAATGTGGGTCCCATATATCATAACAGTCAGTACTAGCGAGTGAATAGGAGTAAGAAGCAAGTAGCCAAGCTGTTGCGATACCCCATGCCAAGTGTCGAATGCCCATTGGCCAGTGACATCAATATGTAAGAAACTAGAAGTGAAGAGGGAATTGTGAAAGTAAGGCGGCAAGACTCTCAAATGATCTGGACCCTTCATCAAGCATCAGGCTCATCAAAAGATGCCACGTGTCACCAGGGAATGGAGCAAAAACCCTAACCTTTCTCTTATAAATACCCCCTCAGATGATAGAAGAGGAGAGGCCATTTTTTCTGTTGTAGTCGAAATACTGTCATTTTGGTTATAGAAAAAGCTTTTTTCAAGGTATAGTGTAATGGCCTCCAATTTATGAAATGAAAATTTCTTTTTATATACTCAACCTTATTTATGTTTCTCTTCTATATGAATGTTATTTTATTCCTTCTCAGGGGTTAATTCTAATCATAGTCATTAATAAAGATGTATTTCAGTTAGTTACTCTTCTTCTTCTTTTATCCCTCTCCTTTTCTTTTGTTGTTTGTTGAATTTCCTTTACTGGCTTTCTTTGATTGTCTTCTGAAAGACCATGGTGGTGTTTATAGTGGGTGTGAAATTAGATCCACCCCTGTGAACCACCAACCAGGGATTTGAGGAAGAAATATCTAAAAAAAGAATGAATAAAAATAATAATCTCGTTTTCTTTTCTTTTTCCTGTTAGTCTGTTTTTCATAAGTTAGTCGACTGCTGGCTCCTTAGGTTGTGTGAAATAAGATCCATGACTCAGGGATGCCATGTCAGTTGCTAACGTAAAAAAAAATTGTGTACATGAAGCTTAACTACGCCTGCTTTGAAAATTCATTCTCTGGTAATAACAGATCTATAACACCAAAGAAATATAGTTAATACAGTAAAATTCTAAGATCCTAGGCCTATATATCATGTGCTAGTTCCCTTGAGGAGTATGTGAGATAAGATCCATCTCTATGAAAGGGGTATTAGTTTCTGGTATAAAAAAAAAAGGGGGTTGTTTCCTGATAAAATAAAGAAAAAGGAAGGGCTTATTTGAATAAAAAAAATAACAGTAATCATATGTCTTCCAGTCGTGCCTGTATTTCCTCAAAAAAATAAAACATATATTCGTATAAAAAAAAAAAAGGAAGCAAATCTAGTACACTTTATGTTTCTCTTACTAAGTGTGAGTTCACACCACACTATTTATTTTCAGTTATTTTACTCTCTCTTCAGGTAGAAGTGTATTTAGAAAATAATGTATATAATACTAAGCACCTACTCAATGGGTCGCCTTATCCAAAAAATTTTGCTCTCATGGTCAAAAAAAAAAAATTCATTATTTTCAATGTTTAAAATTGTTTGTCACTGTCTTGGTCAGCTTTGCCTTTTCATGAAATCAAATGATTACTAATCTAATTCGAGTTTCTTTGCTATGGTTAAATAAATGAGTTTTAACATTATGAGTCAAGTCTCAATGGAATATATATGATACGCTGTACATAAAGAAACATAGGCGAATAAAAGGGGTGATATCGACCTATAAAAGTACATGAAAGAATAAGTATACGTAATGATGTAAGCCTCTGTGAGTCCAGTACACATTTGTATTCATAATTAGTAAGTTGTCTTAGTTTAAAAATTCTAAGTATGTGGAACCATATGGTCGTCTCTAATCTTGGTTAGCATCCCTAGTAATACATGATTTGTCATCTTGTAGTAGTAATAAATACAAAAAATGGGAAAAGGCAGATAAATACTTTAAATTATCAAATACAAGTCTATCGTTATAACTGTTCTTTAATAAGCACTCAGTTCAGCTGGGACGTCCTAGTTAGCTCGAAATATATAGATATGACTTTTAGAAATAAAAAAAAGAAGAGGGGAAAAATTGCATAATAGAATTGAGATGAGTTTAAAGCCAGGACAATAAAGTCATTAGGCTAATTATATCCCTGAGAAACATGAGTGTTTAATAAAAAGTCAGGAAATTAGAATATATAAAGGTTCAATATTGATAAAGGATACATGCAATATATAGGTCCTGTGATAAGCTTAGTTGTTTTGTTAGTCGATGACATAATAGACATAACAAATGGATGTCAACAACATGTAATAAAAACAAGAAAAGTAATAACATATAGTAATAATATATATGTAGAATCTTGTCAATATCCTGGTCAATTTTGCCCTTCTACAAGAATAAAATAATTTTTGATAAAATAGCGATAATAATAAGAAAATGTTTAAACAAGATTTGAATAAATTACGAGTATGTACAGTGTGAGCAATAAGACTGATGGTTAAGTCCTTTCATAACATAAATCCAATATACATATTCATATCCATGACTAGTAAACTGCTATTATAAAAAAAATATATGTAGATAATAATACATGTGGAATAAAGTTCTGCGCATGAATTCGCTGTCCAAATACAGCAATGAATAAAATTCGAATCAATAATAACATCATTCTTAGTTGTGATAAATGCCCAAACCCATCCAAATACTGGTAAAGACTCAGTCACAGTCAAGTAAAAAGGATGAATCGTTAGATAGGCGATATGTGTCCCCAGAAAAAGATTATGCTCGAATAATGAAATCAGTCCGATGTTTTAAGAGATTTCTTTGGTAAAGCATATAGGATAGTCAATATCAAATCCGTACCAGTGCAAACAAAGAGTGAAGTAGTGCATCGCCAAATCGATAATACAAATAATGTTAATGCAGACTAAGTTGTACATAAAATAGGTCAATTTGACGAGAAATGTTGCTAATTGCTTTCAAAACAAGAACATGTTATAGAGAATAGTGACTGCCCAGGCCAAATTGGGATCAGAATTAAATCACCCCGAATCGGAGAACGCGACTAGAATAAAGAGCAGGAATGGACTTGGATGGTAACCACGACAGTGCAAAACCTAGTCGCAGTCGTCGTAAGTACCGGAGTCCATTACTGGTATACGAACAGGATTCATCCAGTCAGTAGCTCGAATCAGAGGAAGTAACAAGGTTGAAGGAGAACAAAGCCAAACAGACTTAGTGCACGAAATACACTGATGGACCAGGCGCCTTAACTCATCTCCAGCCGTTCTCTGATCGTCTGTGGCGCAAAGCATGCGATGGGTCTCTGACAAACAAAACACAGAACACCAGAATCAGGACCAACCAGAATTTTTCAAAATTGCTAAAAATTCAAAAATACATTAAAAATAGTTGGAAAGTCCAGAAAATTCCTATAAAATACCAAAATATCCAGAAAAATATGAGGAACATTTTTCTATAACACTCCAAGTTCAAATTCCCAACAAAAAAAAAATTAAAAATTAAAGTTGTAAAAAAAAAAAAGAATGATTAAAATTAATAGTGCAAACATCTAAAACTTGAATCATATTAATAAAAGGTCCATAAAAGTTTAAGGGTATGAACCCCTTTGACAGCAGGTACCTCAAGATGATTTGGACAGCAGGTACAATTAAATGGTAATTGCCGTTAAGAACAAATTTTATGCGACATTCCCGGGAATCGAGAAATAAAACCCACAGCCAAATCAACATACAAAACCAAATTAAATCCAAAATCCAAAACCCAAACTCAAATTGAATTCAAACTCAAATTAAATCCAGAATCCATAAAAGCTTAAACTGAAACCTAAAACCCAGAAAAATTCAAACTCAAATCCAGAAATCCAAACTCAAATCAAATCCAACTCCAGAAAACCCAAAACATAAATCCCAAGCTCAGATCTAGGAAATCCAAGCTAAAATCAAACCCAACTCAAAAAAATCCAGACTCAAACCAAATCCAAAAAAAATCCAGGAAATCAAACCTAAATTAAATTCCAAATTAAATCCAAAACCCAGAAGATCCAAACCCAAATTAAATCCAAGCCCAGAAAATCCAAATCAAATCCAGATCTAGAAAATCCAAATTCAAGACCTAGACCTAAATCCAAAGTAATACAAATCCAGAAACAAAATTCCATAACTATATACATATTTTTCAGAACCCAGGGACCAAATTTTAAATACGTCTGAAAATCAGAATTTGGTAAATTCTAGAACATATGAAGACCTAAGTTTAAAACGTCCAAAGTGACCAGAATTTCTAAACACGCCCTAATACCAGAGTTTAAAACGTTTTATAACCTAACTCTTGCACGTCACAGGGCCAGAAATTCGACACGTCAATAGTTGACCAGAATCGACACACGTTCAAGGACCGGAACCTCTACATGCCTTAATGCCCGAGTTTCCAGAAACGTCTGATAACCTTGATTCCAACACGTCAACAAACAGACCTAAGTTTTAAAACGTTGATAAATTGAAGTTTTAAAATAGTTAAAGCTTTAATACGATCTGAATACCGAAACTTTACATGTCTATGTCTGTCCTCTTTGAGCTTACAATGCGTATAGTTTAAAAGGAACAAAACAAAAAATTATTAAATAGGGTTAATTGTTAACCACCCGGGATTAAAATCCCAGAAATTTTGGAATTTTAAATATGAATTAAATTCCTTTGCATCATGTTTTGCATCCTATTGATCCTCTCATGGTTGCATCATCCGCTCTATTTTGTGTCATTATTTGTTTGTGTTCTTCAATGTTAGTATCTTTTGGTAAAGTGTTATAATGCTAGTTATTATGCCTAATCCATTGATTATCCCGATCTAGAGGTGCTCTCGACTTGGTTCAGAGGTAATTAACAGTAGGGGCTTGCGCCTACTGGAAAAAAAGGACCTGCAGTAAACAATCAAACTCTCGAGAGATTCGAAACCACGTCAGTACCCACATCCCTTTTCAGGTGAGTGCCGATGTCTGAGTTTTGAAACGATCGAGGGGTATCTCGTCCGCAATATCTTTTTCCCCCTTGGGAGCATCCGGTCATTTCCCCCTTCCGAGGATCAGGGTCCAAAAAGGTGCGAGACAACCATGGAAAATGAATGTAAAAACGAAACGGAACGGAATTTCCGTTTCGTTTAAGAAAAACGGAACGGAAACGAAATGATTTTCTGTTTCGTCCAATGAAACGGAACGAAAACGAAACAGGGGTGTTCCGTTCCGTTTTTTAACGTTTGACACCCGACCATATGACAACCAGTCAATCTACTTTATGAAAATAATAAATGGATGTCAACTATAAACTTAGCGACTGGTAATTTAATGAAATACTTCACCAACGCACACCTTGATTTTGTCTTTATTGAGAATTACCTTGTAATTAAACCTTTTCACCTGAATACCTAAATAACAACTGTGCTTTGTATTGGGATCAAGAACTTTAGGTTAATTAGCTTTGCACCATTTTTATCGGTAACGGATCGCCTAACTACGCAATTATGATGATCCATATAAGTATAGGCAGAATTGGATATAACCCCTGATCTTCCCTATCAGGATATAACCCCTATAATCTCTAAAACCGGATATAACCCCCTCCAATCATGCTTAAGAGAATATAACCCCTTTTTTTGTTTTAGTTATTTTTTAATTAAAACAAATCAGCAGTACAATTTTTATGATTTATGACTAAAATATCCTCGTCCTTTCCAAAGATCCTTTCACCTTCCTGTTTGATAGATACGTATCCCAAACTATACCATCTTTTCTAAAAACGTTTCATCTTCCTTCTCTTTGAAATTGCCAATACCATATTCTTTCTCAATTCGTTCTCTCTCTGCACTGAATAAGAATGGAGACTGGGGAATCAAATGAGGACCCTTTCTCGTCCTTAATTATTGAACAAGAAAATTTTCAAAATGATACTTCTTTTACTAGGGAAGAACCTCATCAGAAATTTAGGGCGAGAAGAAATAGAAAAGGAAAAATTCATGAAGATTGAAGGTAATGTTAAACTCAAGATTTGCTTCTATGTTATTAGTTTGGATTCGTAAATGGTCAAAATATCTTAAGTTCTTCTTGTTGTTGATACGCCATTAACATTTTACCTTTCATTTTCTAACCTAAAAATTTAGATCGAATAATATTTCTTTAATAATGTCAATGCATTAGCCATTATTATAACTTGAGCCCAATAGTGCAGAACTATAGATGCGTCTATTGGCAATTAAAATTAGGTCTATGATTATCACCAGTGTCAATTGCAAGGTTCCAATTGATTATTATTGCATACAGGATATCATTAGTCTTGTGTTCACTAGGACACCAATCTCTATATATGCATTTCATTACAAGTTCACCTCCGTACATAGAATATAACTGAAATTTTGCAGTGAATCTTACAGAAAAATTGACAGAAGACTGATGTCGTGAATAATTAGTCAATTAATATTTCGAGGTCACAATGTTATTTGTTTGTTGTACTATCAATTGTTAATTTGTACTATGGTGTTGCCTCTTATTATGTGATATCAATACATCTGGCATTAAGACTGAGTTGCCAATCAAGAAATTAAGGTGAAATGTGACTTAATAACTACTACAAAATTAAGCCACGAATTTACACTTTGTAAATATTCACTCTGTACACTCCAAAATGTAACTTCGGTCATAAAGTATAGAATATTATAACAGTAGTTTTGCAAAGCCAAAGTAACTGAAACCAGTAAGTTATTGTAGCAATTTCATTCTTTTTTTTTGGCAGCATAAATGCCATCCCACTTCAAGTTGAAGGCGAAATGTGATGGATATTTCAGATTGATCAATAACAAGAAAAAGAAAAATATTGTTTTGGTCGGCAAAAGACAATTTATTTGGACCAATTGAACTTTGGTTTTGATGAGTAGTTACAGGAAGTGAGAATTTCTCATTTCCTTCTCTTGGATTCTGCTTGCCCTTGACAACCGTGCGTCCTTGCCTCTGTCATGCTTTTCTTGTAAGATTTTCTTTCTTTCTTCTTCATCATTCCATTTCTTCAAATGTATAATAAAATAATTTCTTAAAAGTGAAACAGAAAAAAATACTATGTTTGAAATATTACTTTTAGACATTTTCATTCTTGTTCTAATCCATAAAAACGTTGGGATAGGTTATATTGACAAATTTCTCTGATGATTGCAACAACTGACCACGGTGATTGCAACAACCGACCACACCGTTATCAAATCACAAAAGTAAAAATAAAACTATATATATTTTCTCTACAGTTTGGATAAGTTGTGTATCAAATTTGGTGCAACTTGAAAACCAAGGTGGTCATCCATAAAGCACAAAAAAAAAAAAAACAGTTTGTCGACATCTGATGGATGGCCAAACTTTCTCAAATTGCACCGAAATGTGATACACAACCCGACAAAACTGTAGAGAACATATTTATAATTTTACTTTTGTGATTTTGATAATTGTTTTGTCAGTTGTCACTCTTTCTCAGATAGATATTGTCATCAATGTATCTCTTCATAATAAGTTAAAACATCAGCAAAGAGTTTGATGGTGACAACATATGTATTTCAAAAGCAACAGATATGTAACTTAGCTTCATCAAGATATTCAAAATCAAAACCAGAAAGGAGTAAATTGACACTAAAATGCTTATTGAAATGTCATGTAATATAATATAGAAGATGTACCTGTCTCATCGTTTTGAGTCTATAGAGGTTCCTACCCTTTATAAGTAGGGTGGAAAATTGAGGCAAAGGCTTCTCTCCCTTAGTCCAGAGCACCTCAATCTACAAGCACAAGTAATAAAAATTTACATCTTAGACATTACCTGAACATGTTTTTAAATCTGAATTTATCATCTATATATTAAATTAGCATTTTAGTGGGAATTTACTGTGAAAGTGTGCTGCTGTTTGGCTTCACCATAGCTTTCATGCACAATTCGGCCTACAACAGTTCGTTTACCAAGTGGAGGACTAGCAGCACTTCTGGAATTTATGTCGAACCTGAAGTTTGTAACAAAAAGCACAATAAATAAAAAAGTTGTCCTAATATCCAATATTTTATCTTCTATGTAGATCAAATTTAAGTCATAACAGGCGAGGCATTACGTGTCAGACTCATACACATTCTGTTCAAACATCACCACATCGCCCATGCATGCTCACCTTTTTAAAAGAAAAAGGCGAAAAGAAGTCAGGCGTGAATATATTAAAGAGGTACAGAATAAATATGTAAAAACAAACACATAAATAAATAAGTAGATAGGTAGATAAATAGAGAAATATATAAACATACGAGTAAATAAATAGAATCTTCAAATACAGAAAAGAGTATTGACAGTAGAAAACAAAAGGTAAATCAATCTACCTTGTCAATTCAAGGTGAAGCTTGAGACAGGGTATTTCTTCTCTCCACCTCCATCCTTTAACCTGCATTTTGTTTGATACAATGAGTCTAATTCATCATTCCATGTTATAGGAAAAAGAGAAAGAAATTGGAGGGAAAAAAGAGTTACTCAAGATGTTCTTGAATTCGGCTTAAGAGAACATCTTTATTGCCAGCAAATCTCAGTCCATGCTCCTTCAGGTACACTTTGCACTGATCAACCTTCAGTTTATCAAATTTGCCATCTACAGCAGTACAATAGGATACAGTTTCAAATTTCAGAGATGTGAAGTCAAGTTAATTTTATGGTTCTAAGACAATAAGAATGGCAAACAAATATTTGAAGAGTTCGTAATGGAAAACATAAACCCTTGTCTGACAAGCTTGGGCCAGTTACATCCATTAGTGCTACCATTTATTCGACAAAGCTTTCAAAGCTTTTAATTTGGATCTTACCTTTAATAAGCTTTTGTACTGATTCAAATCCTCCTCCTCCTCCCTCCTCCTCTTCCTCTTCTTCGTCTTCTTCCTCCTCTTCTTCCTCCTCCTCATCTTCTTCGTCTTCTTCTTCAGATCCTAGGCTGTAAATTAAAATAATATAGCATAGTAAACCAGTACCAACTCATCACGTATGCCCTGAATTGGAAATTCTATTTCTGCAAGTACTATTACTAAAAAGTTATACTATATATAAATAAACAATACTTGTATCGAATTTCTGAAAAATTCTTTAAGCACACAAGCATGGAAATGAAATAGCTCTATTAAATATCCACAAGAGGTTTGTTTCTATTCTTAAAGAATCACTACAGAAATAAAACCTCCCAAACTATCATATCTTTCCTAGAAGCTAACAAAGTAACAATGATTCCGAAACAATAAATGAAAGAGAGTCTTACTAAATTGTTCTCTTCATGGACAGCTTGGAGAACGATGTCTCGGTCGCATCAGCAGGATCCGAATCATCATCAGTCGCCACTCCGCTAAACCCATAATCCTCCTCGTCGGTCTCGTACTGACCATCAGACGCCACTCCGCTAAATGCGTAATCCTCCTCCTCCTCGATCTCGTACGGATCATCAGCGCATAATCATCATACTCCTCGATCTCGTACGCCCCCATTCCGACTTCCGCCACCACCATTTGTTCCTCCATTGAGCTGCTTCTTCTGCTTCTTCTTTTTTGGCGCTGTATTTTTCTGAGTGGGAAGGGAAAGGCAGGAAATGGGGCAATACACTCCAAACTTTAATCCGAAAAGACGGAAATGCTCTTTACTTTAGAATTATGAACTTATGGGTGTCCTTTGGATGGTTAGGAACATGGTAGGAATAACATAAATTTAGGAAAAAACACTATTTATAGGAATTGGAGGAATTGACTATTCCGGGAATTAGAAATGTTGTTTGGATGGTGAGTTTAGGAATAACGTTAGGAAGTTTGAAAAAGTAGAGAGAAAATTGTTGTTGGGAAGAGTGTTATTGAAAATTGTGTTAGGAATGGAATTGGCTATTCCAAAACCGTTTGGATGAAAAATTCAGAAATTAACTATTCATGAATTGGCTATTCTTAGGAATTGGCCTATTCCACTCAGCCCAAACGAGTCCATGATGCCTAAACAGTTGAGGGTAGTTTTATCTTTTCATAATAAAATTTTGAGTGCTTTGCAAAAGTGAGCACTTTTCCGGGGAAGGTACTAGAAGGAAACAAATATCTACTGATGGGCGAGAGTGAATAGATATATATATTTTTCTTGACTTTTGAATTTATTTTGAAGTAGAAAACCCGTAGGCAAACATACAATATATTTTTTTATTTAATTAAAAAATAAAAGTTGAGAAAATTTAATAATAAAATTGATGTAATTTAATTAAAATAACAATATGGGTCGGCCAGTGGGAACTAGCTAGCTGGAACGGATGGGGAAAGTTTTAGAGTAAGCGCTCATGGCGTTGTTCCCGAGGTCGTTTGTAAGCGCTCATGGCGTTGCTGATCGGTGAAATTGAGTAATATTGTGAGACTTTTAGAGTTCTTGTGTGTTCTCTGGTGATAGTGTGGCTCGTTATTCCTCTCCCTCTTTCTTGTTCTTCTCTCTTTTCTCATTCTCCCTCCTGTTTTTCTCCACATTCCCTTCTTTCTCCTACACTATTTCCTACAATGGATTTACAATACCCCTACCGAATCCAAAGAAATAAGACCCTCCATGCCTTACCTCCCATCAAACAATGTACATGACGGTCTCATGGAGGACCTTGCACACACAGCTGAAATTTCGATTTTTTTCCCCAATCATCATTGGTCCATGCAACAAATTATTACCCAAATGGCAACTGCAGCTCAAGCGCCAGAAGGAGGTTTTGTCATCCACAAAAAATCAAATACAACTTTTTATATTCAAATACCCCTGGGCTATGGTGATTTACATACAGTTGTGCAAGATACTTCGGCTTGGATGCATGCAAGAGGTCTACAAATTATTGCTTACAATGAAGAATACAAGCCTTTTTTAGGAGAATGTTATCTTGTACGTTTGAAGGTCATTAATTTTCCATTTGGATTCTGGCACAACTGCTTCTTCACAATTGCAGTTTCGGGTTTTGGAAAATTTCTTTATAGTATTGATACAGATAATCAGGGCTTTGATCGTTCAAATGTGAGAATGTGGGTGGCAATTAGAGATCCTTTAACAATTCCAGAAACCATTGTTCTAGATTTCACTGGAAACTGGAAAATATGTCCTGTTGTAATTGAGGATTGGGTTCCGAATAATTGGATTTCGCCTGATTTAGATCCACCTAACTTACCCCCAAACCTAGAAATCCAACTTGATCAACTAGTAGGGGATGATCCAGAAGCAAGTTCTCAATTACGCTCTCTTTTCCGCTGTCATTTGATCATGCTGTCCCAAGCTCCTGTGCCACCTCAGAACCATAATTTACAAAATCAGTTAAAAAACACTACTGAGTGTCTAAGCCCAGCCCATATTGAAATACTTAATAGCCCGAAGCCCATTTCAATAAATGTGCACAATGAAATCCCGGTTTTTGTGGAAAAAATGGATGAGACTATCCCTGAGGATCTTTTTTTGAAAAATGGGCAATCAGGTTTACACTCCAAATGTCAAGTGGCAACGGGTAAAATTGGTTTTGAGGGACTGCTAACAGAGGATCATTATAATTGCTTCTTTAAAAATCGTGTGAGAGATAAAAAATACCTCCAGATGACAAGTGGCATCCATGCATGCCTCAGTGCCCTGGATGGTGAACTTCAGGATTGGGGAAGTTGTAAAGCCTCCTCGATTTGCTCTGCAACCTGTTTTTCAAAGGAAAAAAACATCATTAAGTCTAAAATAGGCGATGTCAGGGATGGAACAGTGAAAAATCTTTCAGATAAAATTTCTAATCTAAAGCAATCTATCTCAAACCAAAACACAACTCTTTCTTCCTCTTCACACTTTAACTCTCCTGCTTCACCTCTTACATCCTCTTCTCCTTTCCATAAATCTATTCTAGGTCCACCACCTAATAGACCAAACTTTCCATCCTACAGAACAACAATGTCGATTTATCAAGAGATGGATGATGATGAGCTTGTTGAATACTTTTCTAATCTCAATCCGGTTGATATTGATGCACCGCCGGTTGTTATACCTATGCATGCAATTAAGACAAGAGATTGGGGCCTATGCTGTCTTCTAAGGGTTGTTACTGACAAGAATGTGAAGCTTCATGGCCCTAATAGTCTCACGGAGACTATTGTAAATTACTGGGGTTTTATACCAGTGGGACAGATTGTTAAAGAAGCAAAAAATATCTTTAGTATACAACTTGCTGATGAACTCGATCTCTCGCGCCTAACCGAAAGAGGGGTATGGACTCACTTGAAGGATCTGGTGGTAGTGAAACAAGTTTTCTCGCAAGATGAGCTGTTGAATCCAGTAGTTGAGGAAATGGATATTTGGATACAGGTTCACAAAATCCCGAATGAAACCATCACAAACTTTGGCCTTGGCTTAATCACAGAGGAGGTTGGTACTGTTGTGTCAGAAATTAAGTTCTCTTTTCTCAAAGGAATAAAATACTACAGGCAGAAAGTTCGGCGTGCTATAACTAAAACTCTTAAAGATCATGTGGTTTATGATCATCCTATATTGGGCCGACTGGCAGCCCTTATTATGTATGAACGATTGGAAATAGCGTGTCTCTACTGTGGTCTTATTGGCCATGAAACTTCTTCATGTCATGCTAGAATGAGGGTGATGAGATGTCAAGGAAAAGAGAAATACAAAGACAATCCGGGTATGCAGAGAGTGCCATTAAGAAACAAAGGTGCATGGATTTGCTCATCACAATCCTTGCCAAGAGAACCATTCATTCGCACCTCTGACTTATACAAATACTATGATTTGCCAAATGTTGAACCAGTTCCAACCACAATGGAAGAACCTGTTACAACTCAGCAAGTACCCAATCAAATGCTGGATATGGCCATAGCTCAGGAATTGGCCATGGTTGATTCATCTCTGCCAATCATTGCCCCGGAGACAACTGAACAGATAGTACAAAGGAGACAGACTCGTGCTCTCACGGTTGAACAAGAAGAAATTGTTAAGAGAAGGCTTAAAGGTAAAGAACCAATGTTCACTCCAACAAATTTCCTCTCTTCCAATGACCCTGTTAAGCCGATGCCCCCCAGAATACGGGTGAAATTGGTGAACAAACCAAAACCAATTGGTCCGACTAATTTGGAATCAGCTTTACAAAAAACTCAGGGAAACTGGGTCGCAGCTCAGCAATTAACTTTGACTACTCAGTTCCAACAAAATTGGACCCAAGTTGTTAACTCACAATCTCTACCATCAGATACTGTTCTGCCTCCTCACCCCACCCACTTATCGATGCCTGAACAAGTGGATCTGCCTGGTCAGGAAGTTCTCAACACTCAAATGGATTTAATTCTTCCTGAAACTTTACAGGAGGAATTTCGTCAAGCAAAGAGGTTAAATACAGGCACTCACAATTTTAATACCCCCAAGGATGATGAGCTTTTTTTGTGGAATATCCCGGGGGACTTAGCAAAAATTATCATGCCATGGGTTTCCGAGGCCGTCCCAAACGGGCCTCCGAACCCAATATGACGACAACCTTAGCCTGGAATTGTCGCGGTATAGGAGAGCCGCGGAAACAGCAATTCCTAGCTAACCTCCTCTTTTCTACTAAAGCGGACTTGGCTTTTATCTCTGAAACAAAATGCTCTGGTAGGAAAGCGAGATATGTGTGGTGTAATTTTCATGATTACAGTTATTCGGTGGTTCACTCTGTAGGGAAATCTGGTGGTCTGGCGTTATTATGGAATTCAAACATAATAGTGAATGTGATTAGAACTGAGAAATTTTGTATTATTGCTAGAGTCACAATGAAAGATGGCAAGGACTGGATTTTTGTGGGTGTTTATGGGGACCTATCTAGGCAACAAGCAAAAAACATTTGGAATTTCCTGTTACCGATTGTTGCTGCTGGTTTCCCAATATGCTTGGCTGGGGATTTCAATGCCATATTAAATGAAGATGAAAAATATGGGGGCACTATGTGTTTTGATTGGCATAACAAATTGTTTCAAGATTTTGTTTTCAACTCGGGATTGATTGATTTGGGCTTTAAAGGGCCTGCTTTTACATGGACCAATAAGCGTTTTACTTCGGAACCGATCTTTGAGAGATTGGATCGGGTTCTGGTAAATAACACATGGTCGTCCTTGTATTCATCAGCAATGGTTCTTACTTTGCCACGCCTATACAGTGATCATTCTGGTATTCTTCTGAAACTATATCCCCCTAAACACAAAGTGAGAAGTTTCAAAGTGGAGCATTTTTGGTTCGAGGAAGAAGGGTTTGATTTAAAATGTCAAAATTGGTGGGTTCAGGCTGATGCGCCAACATTACCTGACAGATTTAAAAATCTCTCTAAGCTAATGCACAAATGGAGTACTAATCTTTCAAGACCCCACCATAGACTTCAGAACTTGGAAAAAGAAATTCTGGATTGTCAATCACTACATTCAACACAGCAAAACCTTTCTTTGGAATTGAAATTACTGAAAGAATACAGACTGGTTGAGGAAGAAGTGAATGTTTACTGGAGACAGCGTGCAAAAGAAAAATGGCTAAACTTGGGGGATAGAAATACAGCTTATTTTCACATAAAAGCAAGTACTAGGCACAGATCTAATCAAATTCGAGTTCTTAGATTGCCTGATGGTACCTTGATTTCTGATGAGAAGCAAATAAGAAGGGAATTCATTGATTATTTCAAAGGAATCTATTGCCAGCAAATGCAATCAAATCAAACACAGTTACAATGCTGGTTTAACCAGTTTAAAACGGAGGGACAATGTCATATTTCTGATGAATACCATGAATCCTTGGTGGCGATGCCGGACAAGACAGAAATTAGAAAAGGTGCTTTTTTCTATGCGCTCGGAGGCGGCGCCAGGCCCGGATGGTTTCTCTCCGGGTTTCTTTCAAAAATTCTGGCATCTGATGGGGGATAACCTAGTGAAGGAAATTCAAGAATGCTTTGCAAAGCAACATGTGCACTCCGACTGGCTGAAATGCAACATGCTTTGATCCCTAAAGGTGATTCCCCACTTACACCGGCTGATTTTCGGCCGATTAGTATTGGTACAGTGTTTTATAGGCTTCTAATGAAGATAGTTGCCCAGAGATTGAAACCTTTTGCTCCTACTCTCTTTTCTCTGAACCAGACAGCTTTTATACAACAACGTCAAATTTCTGATAACATTATTGCGGTACGTGAAATTTTACACTCTTTCTCATCTCGTACTTACAATCATAATTCTTTTCTAATGAAGGCTGATATTAAAAAAGCTTTTGACACTGTGCAATGGCCATTTCTTCATATGGCCTTGCAAAATGCAAATCTGCCCTCAGTTTTAATGGCCTTGATCATGAATTCTATAACTCAAGGAACTATCCACATTATTATTAATGGAAATTCTAATGGTAGCTTCCTTATCCCTAATAGAGGCCTTAGACAGGGTTGTCCCCTTTCCCCTTTCCTATTCAACCTAACAATGGAATGTCTAAGCAAATTGTTGAATTATTACACTATTCAGGGAAATCTTAAAGGTCTGACTTTGGCACCAACTGCTCCTACACTCACTCACCTCCTCTATGCAGATGACTTAATGATAATGGGACAGTCTACTTTTAAGGAGGTACTGACTTTCTCACAACTTTTAGAAAGTTTTTATGGGGTTTCTGGACTTAAAATTAACCCAGAAAAATCTAAAATTTGGTTCAGCTCAAGTTGTAGTGCTATGACTAGATATGAGATATCAGAAATTTTGGGGGCAAAATTTGAAGGGGATGAAGGAAAATACCTGGATGTGCTTTTAAACCAACCCCCATGTTACACAAATCATACATTTAACATCATTATAGAAAAATACATCAAAAAATTGGGGGGTTGGAAATCGCACACTTTGTCCATGGCAGGCCGTTTAGTGCTGCTTAAATCGGTTCTGGCCTCTCTTCCAGTTTATTTTTTCTCCCTGGATCTTTATTCTGTCCAATTCTTGAACTCCCTGACAAAATTGACAAGGAAATTTTTATGGGGGAAGATGAACAAAAATCGTTTTCTTTCTTTAATTGCTTGGGACAAGCTTTCTTTGCCTCTCAGTGTAGGTGGCTTAGGTATTAAGGATTTGCATGCTTTTAACAAAGCTATTTTTATGAAAAAAATCTGGGAGATTGCTTATAATAAAGATTGTTTGTGGGTAAAATTAATAAAGGCCAAATACTGCACCAATAAAGGTTTCTGGGGCACTGCTCAAACCAGAGGAACAAGTTCCTTTTGGAAAAATATTCAACACCTCAAACCTTTCCTTCAAAAACAGGTTTTCTGGAAATTAGGAGATGGTACAAAGGTTCTAGCTAGGGGAGAACCCTGGTTTTCAAATTGGTCCCAGTATAATAACTTAACTAGAAAGAGGAACTTACCAATTGCTGATATTTTTGACCCACTTGATCAACAATGGATTCCTGCTGCTATCTGTCAGGTTCTCCCTCCTTCTGCTCTCAATTGCATTCAAGGAGCCCAAAAGCCAGCTTCAGTTTATCTCTGTGAAGACACCCTCATCTGGAAACACTCACCTACTGGTAAGTACAATGTGAAAGAAGGTTATCAGTGGTTGTTACAGCTTTCTAAGCCTTTTCTCACTCTAATTAATACTTTTAGTTGGGCCAAACTTTGGAAATCCAACCTCATTACCCCAAAAATAAAAATTTTTCTTTGGCGAGCTCTTCTGAATATCTTACTAGTAGCACAGATTTTGCACACAAGGATCCCTACTATCTCTCCTATATGTGCTATTTGCCATACAGATGTAGAGGATCAATTCCATTTATTTCTGGGCTGTCCAAATGTTAAAATAATATGGAAATATACTAATTTTCAACACAAACTTGCTTCTGTCAATAAAGCAAATTTCTTACCAGAATTGCTAGCTTCTCTCACAGACTTTGATCTCTGCATGTTTGCAAATTTGCTCTATCTTATGTGGAATAATAGAAACAAGGGCGTTTTCAGAGAAAAAATCTTATCCCCTCAGCAACTACTTTTATCTGCCACATCTCTCTCTAGTTTTCATTATACTCATCGAAATGGGAGTTCTAAATCTCATACTGATTTAACCATTTCCATTCCTCCACATACTAAATTGATTTTAACAGATGGGTCCTGGTCAATACCTGACATTGGAGGAATTGGTGTGATTTGCTACAACTTTGATGGCCAGATCGAGTACATTCAGATGGAAAATAGGCGGGGGATGAATGCTTTCCACATGGAGTTCCAGTCTGTACATGAAGCTTTCAACCTAGCTTGTGCTATTCCCCAGTCCTCATCTACAAAATGGGTAATTTACTCTGATTGTAAGGAGCTGGTTAACTCGTTAAATTACCATGATTACCAATGGATTGAACAGGCATAACTAATACCAGACCTCATGGATCTGTCCCACAAATGGAATAGCTTTCGCAAGAAAATTGAATTGAGACACATTACCAGGGATCATCTCAAATTGGCGCACAACATAGCTGGTCAAGCTCGCCAGAATTCTCTCTCATTTCGGGGTTACCCAACTGCCGCTGATCTGGCTAGGATGAAGCTAGACGGACAAGAGAAGGATTGATGGATAGTTATCGGAGAAATTGATGAAGGTAGATCTAGTTTCACCTTTATGAATACAGCTAAGGAGGAAGACGGTCGGGATAGTTTAATGGGGGTGGGTGGTAGTTGGATGGTTTTTATTTTATTTTATGTATATTAAATGTCTCCTTCAAAACGGGTATTGGGTAGCGGTTTTTTGGGTCTCTTGTCGGGTGTATGTTATGTTGGTTGTAAGAACCCGTTATATTAATGAAAGCCTACGGGCATTTTAAAATCAAAAAAAAAAAAAAAAAACAATATGGGTCACACACTCTGCAACGAGGCACAAGGTGCGAGGACTGAACAATGATTGAATTAATCCACATTTCAATATCAAACGATTTAATGTATATTCTCAGAAATTAATGAGTCTAGATTTTTTTTTCCGAATACTATTTCAAGTCATAATTTTTTTTTAAAATCTTTATGGAAAAGATTCCACTAACTATTGCTGACAACTCCTAAATAGACGATTCCAATACAAAATTTTTATGCCATGATTTTCATTTCAAAAACACATTATCGCAACAAAAAGTTGTTGTCCCATGAAATTTAACTACCATCGATCTAATATGTAAATCTAATTAAATTAATCAAGCAATACGAAAATTAAATTATAAAAAAGTGTAGTTGCGTACGATTACGAATATAATTACAACAACAGTATGGTCGGATTTCCTAGGTAGCCCCTACCTAGTTTCTCAAAAAAAAAAAAAAAAAAAACAGTACGGTCGGATTGTTACGTCATGTTGAAATTCCAAACGGTCAATTAATCAAATTCAACTATTTATAAGTTAATCTGGAGATGGATATCAAATATATTAAGGATTAATTATTATATTTATTCAAATTCAAATGGATGGGGTGGGGCTTTTGGTTCACTCGGCTGATGCCCGATAAAGAAAGAGCAACGGGGAATTGGCATTTATCAAAGGGTGCGGGTGCGTAGGACTCAACTTTGGTCCTTTTTTTCTAGAAAAAAAAAATGAATCGGATAATATCAAAGGGCTTGCAGGGTTATAAAGGAGTGAAAATGTAAGTTCTCAATGCAATCTCCTAGTTTTATAATATTACACAGTTCCAAAGGAATTATAAAATTTGAGAAAGATTAGATTTCAATATATTGGACGAATGAGTTCCGTCTAATACGATTATTTTCACATTTTTAAATTGTAAACGACCGATCCGAACCATTCAATATGTTCTCCATATTGAAAATGTAGAAGAAACTAATTTTAACATTTTTTTCGAATCTTTTACTATTTTTTTGATATTTTAGAAAATCGTTGTTATTGGACGGTACAGATCTTTTATATCGTGAATTTTCTAAAATACCAAAAAATAAGTAAAATAATTCAAAAAAAATATAAAAATTAGTTTCTTACAAGTTTTCAATATAAAGAACATATTGAACGGCTCGGATCGGTCATTTGAAATTTAAAAATATGAAAACGATCGCATTGAACGGACCCATCCATCTAATATATTGGACACTAGCATTTTTTTGAGTATATACTAGGTAGTACGGTCGCCGTGATGACTCATGAGTCACTCAAAACTCGACACTTAAGAAAGTACGGTCGCCATGATGACTCATGAGTCACTCAAAACTCGACACTAAAGAAGCGCGGCTATAACTTGAGTCAATATAACTCGAGTTGAGCCAACCCAATTGACTAACGAGTTGTGTTCAATTTAATTTCAACTCAGCTCGCCAACGACTCGTCACATAATAAGTTTTGTTTTAAATACTATTATTAGCATGATTAAGGTTACAAAAAGATCATAAGAAATTATACGAACTTGTTTATTGTACAATTTTGTTTCAGATAATTGTAACATATATAAGATCGAGTTTCAAACATATTTTATTTTAAATCAATAGAAAAAATAATAATGACAACAACTTCAATTTTTAGCCACGTTGTAAAATATGTCAATTAGTTGTAAATAAAAAACTATTTTAAAGTATGTAGTCCTATTTCAAGCTGGATCGTGATTCGCGAGCCAGCTCTTTGTTGGAGACGAGTGGAATTTGATCTATTGACAAAAAGTTTGAAAGTATTTTCAACTCGATTCAAACCAAATGAGTTACAATTAATTCAAATTCAAGTTGTTCCTAACGCACTCGAGTTCAACTCGTATACAACTATGTGGTCGCGCCCGTCATCGCGACTAAGTTTTCAATAAATTATCTAATTGAAAACCTCAATGTCTAGACGGACTCCTCGAGTTAATGCACGCTCCAGTTCAATTACATAAACAAGTTATCCCATTTAACTTCGAATAGAGCGAAAAAAAAAAAATATAGTTTCGGACAATAAATACCAAATCCTACACATTTTCAATTAACGGTGACAAGTTTCTCGTTTTTGAATTTTTTTGGTCTTTATTACAAATTAATATTATCTTTCAATGATTTTTTTGCTTCAAGATGTTTCAAATAATCAACACTATAAAATAAAAAAAATAAATCAACACTCAAATGAGTTTGACAGAGGCCTTTATCAAACTTGATTAGATCTCAATTTGAAAACTACAAATGACCGATCCGAATTCTTCAATGTGATCTTCATATTCAAATATCGTAGAAAAATAAAATTTTACATTTTTTTTTTTGAAATTTTTACAGTTCATTGTAGCATTCCTATGAAATTATGAAATTTAAAATACAATTGATTTTTTTCTTACGTAATCATCTTTCACTCAATTTATGGCTGGTCCGGCACTAAATTCATTGCGTGGATTGATTAATATTTTGGTGATGATTTAAATATTTTAAGGTACTTTAAGCTGCCAACAAAATTCTGAGGTGATTTTAGATGTTATAATGTTAAAGAGAAAAGCAACATTTTGTTCGAATAGATAGATGGTTCGTTCAAAATATAGAACGACGCTGTTTTTTTCTTTTAATAATTTACTGTCAGATAAAGAAAGCTAGATAACTACTTTTATGTTTATAGTGTTTTCTTATTATATTATTCTAAAATCGTTCAAAGATGAAAATGAATTAAAAGGAGAGAGATGCGACTTGGAAGCAAGTCCCATCATCTCTATATTCGTACTTTTAAAATATTCTTTCGATAAAATAAAAGAAAGAGATGTGAAGGATTGTGGGAGTTGTGTTTTATGCGATTGATAATTTACATACTTTTTTGTTTGAATAGCAAGCGGAATTAACAAAATGCACAATATTTTTTACGCCTTGATCAAAATATATTTTAAGTGGGATTTCATTTCATTTCAATTGATTTTTCAAAATTTTGTTGGATCTAATAACATGAAAATTCCAACTAAATAATATCAAATTCATTCATTTTGATCCGAAAATTTCTAGTGAAGTGAAATCAAATGAAAATCCATGTTAAAAAAAAAAGAGTTTGATCAGGGCCTTAGTTTTGAAAAGCAATAGAAGTATAAAAATCAAGCACACTAAAACGAATAAGATATTTCTATCAAACGAAGCTAAATGAAAAAAAAAAAAAAGAGTACTACGATTATTCAGGGTACATATAACAGAGGTACATACAATTAAACAGAAAAAAAAAGGAAAATAAACAACATAGATATAACATAAATTACTTGAACCGAAACAAGCCATGCATTGAGTTTCTCAAACTATTGACCAATACATTACCACAAGCTGTACCTAATTCAGCCACATTTTAGCAATAAATCATGAACATCTGTATGCTTGACACACCGGTCGCGTGTATGGTCTTCCAGGTAATGACGACCTACCATTAATGGTCGCTGCACGGTCTGGATTTAGTGCTCCTTTGCTCACGCCTTGTGCGAGAATCCGACGGTGTACATACGAATCCATCTCAAATTCGCTGGAGTATGTCTCTAGGCTGTCCCCACTCCAGGCATTGTGGAGATCATGCTCATGCTTGAATATATCTGCGTTTGAAGCTTTTGTGAAAATGAGAAGGAGTACTACAAATACACAGATGGTTGCTTGAATTGGAGATCTCATCGTTGGTGTTGGTTGCTTGTTAGGTTGTGGACTTGCTTTGTATCACTAAAGCTGGAGATGGATTGCGTTTTTATAGCAGGTTCTCATGTACCGTACAAAAAAAGAGAACGGTCCAATCGAATAATACATAAAGAAAAGATCGAATTTATTAGTATTACAATAATTAATTATCATGTTAGAGTAGAGAGCATAGCGGTGTTAAAGCAGTGATTTTACGTAGAAGATGATTGGACTACGGATTGGATCTTATCTTATCGAGATCCACATTGATTTCGTTTATACCAGCCGGGCTTTGCACCGTGACTCGTGAACTTTAGCTGTCGCGTTAGCTTTACCTATCCAATTATAAGGCTCATATGGACAATATGTAGTACCATAATAATTGGTACTGGATCGGCTGCTTGTGCAATTATGAGGATCGGTTCTTTTCGAAGCCTTGTTAGCAAGCTGCAACAGCATTTGATACAAAAGACAGCTTGCACGGAAAGCTCAACAAGCACCAACAGATGCAGCAAATTGAGGTACCCGTGAAAGATAAATCCATCAGAATCTAAAAACCTCAAGAAGATGTAAAATTCTAAATCGGTGGGAGGCTGGGAGCAAAGTCTCCCTAGCAGACCACCATCTGCGAACTTAGAAAGTTCAAACATATAAATGTGATAATATTATGCATATAAGGTTATGAAGATGTTAGTAATAAGATAACACATTGGTTCCATAACCTGCAAATCGCATCATGATGTGATACATACAAAAAATATTGAATGAAAAGTATTAAGCCATAACAAGGAAATGATTTGGCCTTTTGTTTTAATTTGTGCCCCGTGTGTCAACTCACAAAAGACGGCACAGATACTTGACAAATGAAGTTTAAATATAGCATTTTTCTCAAAATGGCAAATAATACAGATTTGCCAAGCAAATGCTTTCTACACTAGGCTTTTTTCTGGATGCAACAAAAAGCTTTCTGCTTCACTAAGACTGTAAAAAAGAAAGACTGCATTATTCATGCCTAAACTTACAAGCTTGACCAAACCAGCATTGCCCTTTCATGTGGTACTTGCACAGTTGTCTTGGTACAGGTGGTACGTTCCTACTTCCATTTGGTTCAAAGTGTGAAAAACCATGCGCATTATACCCAGCATTTATTTGCCTGTGCGAGCCCCATTGGTGACAAGGAGCTTGCTGAGAAATCTGCCTGTCATATCCGTTACTTGGTTGGTGTGGCGGTCTGGAAACAAAGTTGTTTCCCCCAATAGGTTGAACATAGTATACATTGTTGGGATAAACCAAATTGTGGTTAAGTTTGATTTGTGGGTCTCTTTGAACAAGTCGAGGCTGCTCCACTGCTTGGCTCATGTTCGACTGCACAAATCCATGATTGGTTCTGATTTGTGGTATGTATGCATGCTTCTCAGGAGGAAAATTTTCACGTGGCTGCTCACGGTTGGCCAAGTTGGTGAGATCTTGAAAATTTGGTATTGGTTTGGTTGCTTCTTTGCCATGAGATTTCACCCTTCTAAAAGGAAGGAAAAAGAATTACAAACTAAATTCCTAAAAAATCATTTATGTAACTGTTACTGGTGGTTAAATCAATTAGTATGGTAAGGTACATCAAAACTAGGCATACCTCACTTTATGTTTATTCCACATTGTACTAGTTAACTTGTAAAGTTCTTAGCATATAACTAGAGTAAAACTGGCCCACTGTTCATGCTTGAACCCAAATCCAAGCTGTAAACCAAACCAAAACTGGGTCTGAACAGAATTTGACCTTATCAACACGCGACGGTGTCAGTAAATCTGCTACAAAACCATCAAGCAACAAAACCTATCTGACAGCCAGCACAAACTCAAATTGTCTTTCCAATAACAACCTCGCCTGACAAGGTAGCCTGATCTGACACCAAAAGGTTCTCAAAACCCATCTTAGACCGACCCCATAACCCAAAACCAATGTGATCGCTCACTGAAAGCCAAAGACTGGAAATGACCAAAAGCATCTTAACCCAACAATGACTGCAAGTCCATACCCTAGTTGACCTAATTTGAATCCAACCTTACCTCGGCAATTCCCTTCCCTCCCCACTAGTGGTTTTCTACATAAAAATCATACAATAACAAATCAAGCAGTGAAAATCACATCTGACCAGCACAAAATAGTATTGTTCAGGCTCTCAGATACTGGTCAGTATATACCATTATTGAATGAGATTATTATAAAAAAAAATTATAAATCAAACTATATACCTATTTTCTCTTTGAGCATTTCTCATCTCCTTCTCTTGGATTCTTCTATCCCTTGATAACCGTGCAACATTGCCCCTCTCATGTTTTTCTTGTAAAATTTTCCTTCTTTCTTCTTCATCATTCCATTTCTTCAAATTTATAATAAATAATTTCTTTCAGTGAGTCACAAAAAATACTATGTCAAAAAATTACACCTTATGACATTTTTATTCTTCCTCTTGAGAAGAGTTACATTGAGACCAATAATATGATGGTTGCCACAGCCCACCAACCCAATAATCAAATTAAAAAAGTAAAACTAAAGATACCTTGTCTATATGTTGGATAAGTTATGTACCAAGCAGTTCAGTAAATTAAAGATAAAATTTTGTCAACATTTGATGATGGTGAAAAGTTTCTCAAATTTCATCAAAGTTGATACACAACCTATTGAAACTATAGAGAACACAGTTTTATCAGTTGTGATATGCTAATTTTTTTATCAGTTGTTACACTTCTCAAATATATATAGTCATTAATCTCTCTTCCTAATAAATTTAACATCAACAAAGATTTTGATAGGCAGCAATTGTATTTCTAAGGTCTAACAATTGAGCGTTGGAGGTTTCTGCCCTTTAACACAATATTTTTTCAAAACGTTTTGTAGGATGAAATAGAAGTAATACCTGTCTCATTGTTTTGAGCTTATAGAGGTTTCTGCCCTTTATAAGAAGGGGGTAAAGTGGAGGTAACGGCTTCTCTCCCTTACTCCACAGCACCTCAATCTACAAGCATAAGAAATTAAAATTCACATCTTAGATGCCACTTGAGAACTTAAATCTGGATTTGTCGTCATTATATTTAATTTGCATTTAGTGGCAACTTACTGTGAAAGTATGCTGCTGTTTGGCTTCACCATAGCTTTCATGCACAATTCGGCCTGCAACAGTTCGTTTACCAAGTGGAGGACCTGTAGCACTCCTGGAAGCTATGCTGAACCTGGATTTTGTAAGAAAAAGAATAACAACATAAAATTGTGTCCCAATATCCAATATTTGTTCTATATATTGATCTAAGATGAGATATAAACAATGCTATTACATGTCATAAACGTTTTGTTCAAATATCACCACATCTCCCAAGCATGCATCACCTTTAACAGAAACAATAGAAAGGAGAAAAGGAGTGAGAGGAGCATGAATATTTTTTTGCATATTAAAGAGGTACAGGAAAAGAAGAGTTATGCTAGAGTCAAACACGATTCTAAACCCAACTATCAAAATTTTAAACGATTGATCCAAACCGCTCAATGTGATATTTATATTGAAAATATCTTCAAGACTAAATTTTACATTTTTTCGAAATTTTTAACTATTTTTTTTCGGATTTTTTAAAATGGAGGTTTCATTATGAAGAACAAATTGAGCGGTTCGGATTGACAGTTGTAATTTAAAAAAAAAAAAAATTAAGATTTGATGTCTCAGCATCGTTCACTTCAATTCTTGCAACCAGAATGGAACTTCCGTCAAACGTGTTTGACTCAAGCATTACTTAGAAAAGAATGTATTAAAAAAATATATATAATCTTCAAGTAGAGGAATGAGTAATTAATGGAAGTTGAAAACAAAAGTATATCAATCTACCTTGGCAATTCAAGGTGAAGCTTGAGACAGGGTATTTCTTCTCTCCAGTTCCATATTTTAACCTGCATTTTATTTAATACAAAAGACTACAGTTCAGCATTCCAATTTAATATCCAAGAGATTACATGAAAAGAAAAAATATATTGAAAAGGGCGCAAAAGAGAATATTGTCTACTCAATATGTTCTTGGATTCGGCTTAAGAGAACATCTTTCTTGCCAGTAAGTCTCAACCCATTCTTCTTCAAATACACTTTGCATTGATCAACCTTCAGTTTCTCCAAGTTGCCATCTACAGTAATACAAAAGGATATACTTTCAAACTACAGATGCAGAACCAATGATTAAAAAAAAAAAAAAAAAAAAAAAAAACAAAGCCTTGTCTGACAGGCGTAGCCAGCTAGATCAATAAATGATACCAAAAGTTCTGGGACATATCAAACCTTTCAGCTTACCTTTTACAAGTTTTTGTACTGATTCAAAGCTCTTTGGATCTACGTCTTCATGAAATTGTCTCTCTACTATCCTACAAATTAGAATTAAATTAAAGTTTCTTCCTGAATAAAAAATTGTTGTCTATTATTATTAACCAAAACAAGTAGAAACTTATCACACATGTCCTAAATTAAAAGTTTTATTTCTCGAATTAATGTTACTGATATGTAGCGCATATTAATAAACACTACTTTGTATCAATTTCTGACAAATTCTTTAAAGACAACAAGGGAGTGGAAAGTGGGAACGAAAAAAACCAGACCTACCTTCTTTAACTGGGAACACAAGCATTGAAAAGCAATAGCTCAGCTATATCATATTTACAAGAGTTTTATTTTCTACTTTTATCAGAGAATCATTTCAGAAATAAAACCTCCTAAAAAAAACTGTTTAAATCCCTTCTCAGAAAATAGAAAAAAGAGGATGGCCAGCTATACAGAGCTGCACCCTCTGCAACCAAATGACCAAGGAGACGAACTCACACCTATTCCTATTTTGCCCTTTTGCAATTTCAGTTTGGCAATCGGTGCAGGGGAGGACACCAAGGCTAGGGATCAGTGATAATATCCAAAATTGGTGGCTCGATGAACACAACACAAGGCTGCTTGGGGGTGACACGTGTTGGGCGGCGACGTTATGGAACATTTGGAAAACTAGGAATAGGGCTATTTTCCAGAATAAGCAACCTGTTGTTTGGCAAACTGTAGAGAAAAATTATGCAAGATGTATCTTTATGCCGCCTGGTGGTTAAGAACAACATAGGAAGGTTTTGTAAAGTGTTTAGGGAGGTTTTGTATAGAGTTTACTGCCTTTGATCACCTGTAATTATTGACTTGTAAACTTTCTTTTTATTTAATGGAATTTTGTAGGTGTGGCAATCGCCACCCTACCTTCAAAATATATATATATATATATCCCTTCTCAGAAAATAAAATAAAACAGTGAGATCACATCTTTCCTAGGAGCTGGATTGTAGACCAATCATTCAAAGAGTTGACAAATTGCGACCATATAAATTAATCCGTAACTTCACACCCCAATTTCAAAAAATTTCTCCTTTCTTTTACCAGAAAGAAGGAGAATTCAAAATCGACCAGGAACATCTTATACAAGTCAAAAAGGAGAGAATTCCGACCAAAACTAACCTTCCCCGTGATTTCTTCATCGACAAATTCGAGAGCGCCTTCCCAGTCTCACTAACCAGATCAAAGGTCGGATCAAGATCCGAATCATCCTCTTCGGTTCCGTTCACATCAGATTCATCCTCCGATTCATCTTCCGAAATCAGAACAAAATCAACATCCATTGACGCCATTTTCTATTTGCCCCTTTTTGTTTCTTCTTTGATTCGATTCTTCTTTCTTGGCGAAGGTTTTAAGGGGAGGGAAGTAAAAATCGACCGTTGGGCGAGCGGAGGTAGGTTTCTTAACTATGAATAGTGAAAGAAGCGATTCCTTCTCTTTTTGTTGATTTCGAATTTTGAAGTCCTTTAATTGTCAGAAAAAGATTTTGAAGTCCTTTCTTGATTCTTGCCGATAAAGGGTGAATTGGACAATTAAACGATTACAGCTGGATTATAATAGTATTTTATAGTATTAGAAAAAATAAAAATTTGCCAACTGATTTATAAAAAAAATAATTAATTGAATGTAACTCCTCTCCGAAGGAACTTCACTTAGATTATATTTTTCTCTCTCCATAACTATAAACATATATAAATAAGAATAACTCTTTTATGTGTTTTTATTGTTTTGATGTACTGATTTTATATGTATGCAAAGAACTGCTGTAAGTCCAATATATGGGACAATGAGGTCCGTCCAATACGATTGTTCTCACGTTTTAAATTTCAAACGATTGATCCGAACTGTTTAATATGTTTTCCATCCTCAATATGTTATCCTTAGTGAACACTTGTAAGAAGCTAATTTTTATATTTTTGTAAATTTTTTTTCTATTCTTTTTGTATTTCAAAAAATCGTTGTTATTGGACGCTCCATAATTTTTATATTATGAATTTTTTAAAACATCAAATAATAAATTTTTTAAAAAAAATAAATAAAAAGTGATTTTTTATAAGTTTCTTATATGAAAAACGGTTTGAATTGTTCATTTGAAATGCGAAAACAATTATACTGTACAAGAGCAGTTGTGATGTTTTCATGACAAATCGGCAGCGCCCTCGCATGTGGTACCTGCACACCAGTCTTGGTACGACCGTACAAACGGTTATTTCCTTTATTATTATTCAAAGTCATGGTTAACCATGCAAACCATTGCGCTAAAAAAAATTCAAGCCTGGATTTGGCGGTGGGTTCCATCATAAGAACACAATCTTCTCAGAAGAAAACAAAATTCTACGTTGACTGTTGGTAAGTTCGTCAAATCTTGAAAATTTGGTGCGGATACGATAGCTAGGTTGACTAAGAACGAAACATGACTTGGAAATCAAATCATCAAACAATACTACAATGTTGGATACATTATCTACAGTAACTTTGGATGAAGTCATATCTCCATTTTGAAAAAACAATGGACACCTCCATTTCAGAAATTTCAGATTAAATATAGTTTAGTTTTTAAATTGTTTGGCTACATTTAAAAATTCATTTGACTATGAAAAATTATGTGTGTTCATAAAAATATAAAGGATTTAAAGATGTAAATTTTTTTAATTATAGACTTAGAAAATATTTTAAATAATTTTATGAATCTCATAAAATTTAATATGCATAAATGTTTCTAAAATTATTTGGAGGCCTTGAATAAATCATTTGGCTATGAAAATTTATGTACTTGCTCAAAATTATATGAACAATTAATTGATGTAAAATTTTATAGTTACAAACCTATAAATATTTTAAATAATTTTTTGAATCTCACAAAAATTGAATTTTCGTAATTTCATAAATGTTATTAGGTTTTTAATTATTCTAAGATATTTACAACTTTATTAGTGTATGAAATTTTATATAAATGATGTGAAGATTATAACAAATTCAATCGTGCCATTGAGCTATTTTTAATTTAATCATATAATTATATGAAATATGGAATATGGTTGGTGCTTTTAAAATTATTTGAGAACATTTATTAATTCAATTGACCATAAAATTTTATATCCTTCATAAAAAAAAATGAAATACCCTGCAATATAAAATTTCATAGTTAAAGAGTTCTAACATATTTTTGTCAAATTTCTAAATCTGATTACTCAATTCTATTGTTTCATAAATATAATTTTGTTTTTCATTGTTTCTAAACCTTTCCAAAATTTGTTGATTTATAAAATTTTATATACGTAAGAAAATCAATCTAATTTTTTTACTCCTCCTTAATTAACATAACAAAACATCACGCGCGAAGCGCGTAACAAAATGCTAATTTTTTTCATCTAAATTGTAAATATTTTATTTTTTTCTATTTCGAGACACAAATTATTTTTAACACAACATTTTTCCTAAAATATTTAAATATGCCTATTAGTAATTATAATTATCTTATAATAATATATTCTTATGATATTATATGAATCAACAAAAATTATATGAAATCAAAGTGATATAGATTTTTCTTTTATACATTTCTTTCCACTTTTGTTTAATTGTTTATAAGATTTTTCTAGATTTGTTTGTATTAAATTTTGTGGATTGTCTTCAAAAATTACGTAAATAAATTAATGTTTTTTAGAGTTTTAATATATTAATTTATCTATCAATATTTACATAATTTAAATGATATTCATTGATAGATGTATCATGTTAATCAAGTTCATCCTTCGTGTATTATTTTCCACTTTCCCACCTCCAAACTTAACTGGCCAGACATCAATAACACCTCACACGCGAAGCGCGTATACAACGCTAGTTTTACTTAATTTGAGTTCTTAGGGCTGGATACTTCGACGACAAGAGAATTGACCGTATGCACTGGGAAAAGTAGCGACTGCTAATTGCAGATTCATATTGATTAATGAAATGGCAGTGTGAACCGGGGGAAAAAGAAAAATGCAAATTAGAGTATATAAGGTTCTAGATTTCCTCAATTAAAATTAAATTAGGAAAAATAAACAAAATATTCAGAAAGGGAAAAGAAATGTGGAACATGGAGAATAACGGTTCAATATTTTTGTTTATTTTCCAAACTAGTCCCGGTGCACATAGTGCATCGTTCGAATATTATTTGTCATTTTCTTTGATATCAGTCTTGCAATATAACGAGCATTTTGACAAATCATTGATTTCATTGGGCTTTTTCAGATCCGGTCTCCTATATTTCCCTTCTATAAATGCGGATCCATCGATCAATCAATTGCCAAACAAAATAATAATAATAATTTTGCATCGTTGTACCTATCTGGATAATGAAAATTTTCAGCGGAGACAACAAGAAATGGCACTGCTGTAACAGCAGATCCTTCACAAAAACTAACAACCCACAAGGCACACAACCAAACTATTTCTTTTAAAATAAATTTTAATAAAAAGAAATAAAGTGATATACAGATGTCGCGGCAAGGCAGCGACAGCAGCTCTCCTGTTTTCACTTCACTTTGCATATACACACGCGCACGCACACACACACAATGGTGGAAACAGAGGAGGAACGACCATCTCTTTTCTCGCCTTTCCAAATGGGGCTCTTCCGCCTCTCTCACAGGTGACAACTTCTACGCCACAGTAAAGTCTAAGTACTTTGTTGCCAATTTTACCCCCTTGACAACCTGGTTAATTTCTCTGTGCAGAATTGTGCTGGCGCCGATGACAAGATGTAGAGCGCTCAATGGAGTGCCTCAGCAATGCATGGTAGTGTACTACGCACAGAGGTCGACCCCAGGTGGATTTCTCATCTCGGAAGGAACAGTGATTTCTCCAACGGGACATGGGTATTTTAGACTTTCTCTGTATTTTGTTTGACCATTGGTCAATTTAGAACATCCTTGCTTGGGTATAGTAATGGATCTTGTATTTAATCGAGTCAATTAGGACTGGTAATTAATAATAACAAAATAATGATGAGATAAAATTGAGTTGAAGTGCTTTAGTAATTGAAATAAAGTCAGAGTTAGATCTCAATTTTGCTTACATCATAGTTGTTAGAAAGTAGAAACAATATAATTTAGTTACAATACCGTGTTTCTGTAAAACCACTCAAATTGATCAATTTCCTGTCATCTTTGATAACTCGTGAATTATTAGTTGTTACTATCATATCATCCATATTTTTTGCGTGCAAATAATTCAATTTTTTTTCTATGTTTCACTAGTACCAGTTCAGAAAATGACTGCTAATATAATCTATGTAATATTTAATTCTGGTTTAAAGCAATCAATCAAGTCCAAATTTTCATCATAAATGTAGAAATGAAGGTAGTAATATAGATCACACTGTAATGAAGGTTTCCTCATGTACCCGGGATTTACACAAGAGAGCAGATAGAGGAATGGAAGAAGGTGGTGGATGCAGTACATGCAAAGGGAAGCATCATATTTTGCCAACTGTGGCATGTTGGCCGTGCCTCTCATCCAGGTTCACTTCTTTTTTCCAACAGATTGTCGACATTATTTTAAATTATTTTGTTGCTTTTGGTCATTTAACAGTGTGCTAATTGGAGAGGCAATGGTTCTTCAGCTGTCTTATCTGTCAATATTCTTAATTTTTGTTTTATGCACTTGCTTCGATCATTCTTGGACTGTAATTTTTGCCATAAGATACTAGTATATGGGCTGACTGGTACATCCTGTATGGATGATTAATTAAGTACACGGACAGAACAAGTCCCATACTACCTTCAGTTATGAAACTAAGCCTATAATATTGTTTCCCGGTTAACAATCAGTTAATTCACTTAGACTTAACTGCCTCAAAGCTCTCTATTTTGCAATTGATTACTAAAAAAATTCCAACTTCCCTAGTTATAGCCAAATGACCAAAATATTTATAAAATAATTATTAAGGTTCTATTAGCATACAGTTAGCCTCACAAAATTGGATTGTAAAGCAGCAGACCTGACTGGTATATTATAGGAAGTTAGGAACCTGGTGTTTCCATCCAATATCAACTAATCTATATTATTGAACCTCTTCTCCTAATTTTAATCTTTTTTTTTTTTTTTTTTTTTTTTTTTTTTTTGCCTTTCTCAAGTTCCATGGCTGCTAAGTCGTGCTAGATTTCTAACTTAATCGCCTTTGCAACAGTATACCAACGAGGTGGTGCAGCTCCCATATCATCCACAGATCAAGCCATATCTGGGAGGAGTAGAATATTAATGCCAGATGGTTCCTATGCAAAATGCGTAAAACCCCATCGCCTCACCATAGCGGAAATACCTGAAATTATTCAATTATACCGCCAAGCAGCAATCAATGCTATTAGTGCAGGTACTTAATTTCTGACCTTTGATATATTTAATGAATTCTAAATTCCATCCAATAATGCTGAACATTCTCATGCCTAATGTCTTGGTCGGGTATTGGCTTTGGATGTTTTGGAGATTATTCTTGTGTGAGCATGCTGCTGAAAGCTTATTGTCTCTTGTTTAAGGTAGATCAGCTGAAAGAAAACAGTTAAAAAAAAAAAGAGTACCCCGGAAAACAAATTATGAAATTACACTTGATTAAGTCATGAAGTATCAAACTCTTCTATTTCCTTTTTGGGAGGAATTAATATAATTGTGAATTACAACTATCCTTAGTTATACTGGTGACTGGTCCAATTTGGATAGACTGATATACATTATTTTTAAGAGCTAACGTTTGTTTTTTTCTTTTTTGAGTAAAAAGAGCTAATGTTAGTCTGCTAAAGGTAAATGGACTATATACCTATCCATAACATTTATTTAGTCAACCTATGCAGTAGATCATAACACTATAGAGTATGATACCAGTGCAACTAAATAGATATAATATTTTAAACTAGGCTTTGATGGAGTGGAGATCCATGGGGCCCATGGCTATCTCCTTGACCAGTTTCTCAAGGATGGAATTAATGACCGCTCTGACTCCTATGGTGGCTCCCTCCAAAATCGTTGCCGCTTAATTGATGAGGTGACCCATGCAGTCTGTGCAGCAGTTGGGCCAGACCGGGTTGGCTTACGAATATCCCCTGTCATCGATCATCTAGATGCGTATGACACTGATCCGCTCAACCTTGGGCTCACTGTAATCAACAATTGCAATGAATTACAGCAACATGCTGGTCAGCAGCTTGCATACTTGCATATCACCCAACCACGATACACAGCCCATGGCCAAACAGAGTCGGGACCATTCGGCAATCCTGATGAGGAGAGGCAGGTCATGCGAACTTGGAGGGATGCATATCAGGGAACATTTATGTGTAGTGGTAAGTTCACAAGGGAACGTGGGATTGAGGCAATTGAAAGTGGTGATGCAGATCTGGTGTCATATGGTCGCCTTTTTATATCAAATCCTGACTTGGTTGAGCGGTTTAGGATCAATGCTGGTTTAAACCGATACAGTCGAGCTACATATTATACACATGATCCTGTTGTTGGGTACACAGACTATCCCTTCTTGCACCAGAACCAGTCAAGGCTTTGATGATTTTTATAGCCTTCACAGGTGGGATCTGCATATATAATATAATTGAAAAGGTATGTATCCTGGATAGAGGAATGAACAGTACACCCCTCTATCCAGACTGTTCCTTTTGAATCAGATGGTTCTTAGACAACAGTTGGGAGAAGAGTACTGGTGAACTCTCTATTTTATGGACTTGGTTCGCAGAGACCAGAGGGTGTCATGGATCTTCCAAAATTTTTCTGCTCTGTGGAGTTTATTCCTCTTTTGGTGTATGTTGAATGAACTGATGCTACATCCATGTGCATGATATTGGGATTTACTGTTGGACGATCTGGTTGTTGTCTTCTGAATGTTTAGTTCTCTCTATTTGATGGCAGTATTCATACTTCTCATGGGAATGAATTATGGGCTTTGAAGGTTGCTCCTTGAGGCAGGCTAAGACCGATTGCTACGTTTAGGAAATAATGCACCAATTGATGTTGCATAATGAGGCAATCTATTGGTACTGTAATTTTATCTCATTATAAGCAAATCAGCCATATCACTTTCTGGAATGTGCTTCATTGTGAATGTCTAAATATTGTATTTCGGCTGATTATAAAATTATATGTTTCTCTTGTTAGTTGAAGTAATGAGGCAGTATGGCAGCTAATCTAGGAGGCAGTATGGCAGCTAATCTAGGTTTCGAACGTGCTTCCTCAGGGCTCAGGGATGCTATCAACAATGGATCAGTTTTTTCTGAGAAAGAACGGGAAGAAGAAGAATTTGAAGTGGGGCTTAGGCAAAAATATCACTATAAAACTATAAATACTGTTATATTGTTCTGGCATAAATTGATTTGTAAGAAGCAGGAGATTGCTGCATGTTGGATTGTGAATTTCTTTATTTGATGTTTAGAAGCATAGATGATAAGAATACATAGTCAGCAGATAGGGATAATCGGGGAATTATTTGAGTGATTTTTAATGGGGGAACTCAGCTCTTCAGGCTGCTTAACTAACAGTTTGTCCAGACTTTATATACTTTAAATATGTACTTGGTTACAATATAATAAAACGGGCCCAACTAGCCTTTTTGTTTTTTTTCAAACATTTTGGGCTCAATTTTAGAAAACAGTCGTGACATCAACGATTCTACTTCAGAGTCCAGAAGTTGCAATAAATGCAATTTACTAAAAGACTAACATGGAAATGGGATACATATATCATCAATTTAACAGAAAGCATACGGAAGTCTTCCACCAATCAAACTCCTTTTTGTTTTGTTTTTTTTGTTTTTTTTTGTTTTTTTTTTTTTTGTCATTTCTTGAAACAGAGGATGCGCAAGGATAAGAAGATATCGGGAGAAAGTAGAAAAGTGGCTTAAAAAGAATCTTGTTTGAGAAAATGATGCATTCACGCAATCATAACTTTTGGAGTAAATTCACAAACAATCTTACGTCCCAATAAGGAATGGAATTTGGAAAACAGAGGATGGAATTTTGGAAAAACTTTGCATGATAGTCACAAATCACAAATGAACATAGAGGCACCCATGCCAAAGTTAACGCAAGTATATTATCTTTGCTTCCTTTTTTATAACAACATTTAAATTAAGAGATAATGACCGGTGCTGTGTATAGCATCATAATATCTTCTTATTACTTATAGGTAGGCCGAAAATTATGTGCAAAGGCTTATTTATTGGTGTGCATTTTACTTGATAAATGAAGCACAAATTGAGGCAAAATAAAAAAAATAATATGTAGAATTCAAAGGTTTCACAGAATATGGAATAAATCACAACTAAAAAGGAATAGATCATGATACAAGGCTTATTTCTTATACCATATTCGTGGGTACAAGGAATAAGCTTTATACCGTGATTTAAACAATTCTTATTTAGTTGTGACTTATTTCCTGATTCAAATTCTATGTTCTTGTGCAACCAAACACATTCTAAAGAGGTTTACACGAATATACGAATATTATATTTCTATTTTGTCTTTATTAATCTGTTATTTATATATAATTTTAAAATAGTCTTAAATAATATCTAAAAAAAGATGTAAATGATATTTTGTTACATTTCGATTAAATTGATTTTTTTTAAGTATATCCTTGATAATAATCATTAATGTAAGGTGTTTAAAATTGATATACGAATGATATTCCATCTGGAAGTTAAATATTGATTCCGTTTATAATTTATATCATGTTTACTTTCCACTTTTCATTAGTAAACCGAATTACTATCACTGGTACAGTGAATTTGAACAATATTATAAATTCCCAATAAACGCAAACACCATTTATTTCATGACTAATTTCATATAAGTTTGAAAGAAAAGTGAATAATTGTATATATAATTTCACTAAAACGCTAGTCTATTCTAGATATGCAACTGAAGAGAGCAGCAGCAACTATTGGGTATGAACCGAGATCCATCCGAATTGTTTGAGAGATTGTTGCATTTAATCGAGATATACTAAATTTGTTAGACTAAATAGTAGGTCAAGGTTGGGTGCTTGGGTAGCCATTCCCATTACTCATGGCATTACTTGAGTAACTTATGCTGATTCAAACCTAAGCTAAAATTTATTAGCGAGAAAATTAAAGTTAAGGTGCAATTACTCACTTATAATAATAAAAAAATAAAAAATATAACCCAAGTTCTTTTAATTATAGAAAGAGAAAGATGTTATCGAATCTCCAGCGTGGAACTGAAAATATTATTAATACATAAGGGGCCAAGCAACTGCCTTAAGTTACAAAACATATTTTAAGTATAATTCTCCGCCAGCTTTGGATGTTATAGCGCAGGAACTTGAATTTGTTTGTTTACTAGTTTTCTTTATTTCCTTTTCTCTTTAGATGTTTGAAATTTTTTGTTGTCTCTTTTGTATGAAATTGAGGATAATCTAGGAAAAATTGCTTTTATACAACTTCAAAGTTGTAAGCAATTAATCTAGATAATTTTACAAGTTTGACTTAATGGCTGACCCAACCAGTGGGTTGGACCAATCCGTCTGTATGTGTAAACTAAAACTTCGTCACAAAAGAAAAAAAAAAAATGGAACAATTAGTCTGTTGAAGACAGTCAATGCAATTATTCTCTTTTATTGTTTACCTGGTATACAAAAAGACAATTCTGACGCAAATCCAAACCTAGACGTGCATGGAGGTGGGAACAAGCGGACTTCAAAATGTAACTAAAGAACAAAGTCTATTTAACTACCACATTGCCAATTTTGATTCCACAAAATTAAATTAAAAAGACAATAATTAAAAAAACCTATAACTTAAAAATTAAGCAAATATTGTCTGGATTTAAGAATGCCCATTTAAGTTATTTAACATAGCAATTAAATCTAGCACGGTTTGTATTATAATGCCCCCAATAAAATAAAAATTGTGGGCATCCTAAATAGTCAACGTGTGACTCGTTCCAACGTCAAAAGTGCAAATCCACTCATTATTTTTTTCTACATACATCAATACTTCATAGTCAAACCAACACTATTACATGAAACTTTTACTATTGATTAATTACATTGTACTTCAAAAGTAAAACAATTTTAACTATTTTAAAACTTCAAAAGCAAAATAACCATAATAATAAAAATGATGATGATGATGATGAATGGAAATTATCACATGGTACTTAGACAATGGGTTATTCAGTAGCTCAACTGTTAGATCACATTTCTTTTTTCAACAACTGGTAAATCACATTATAAATTGTTAAAATCGCTTTTAATATAATGTAGATTTAACTTTTATTAGTTTTCATTTTAGAACCTTCTCTATCACTTAGGAGTGACGTGTAGTACAAATGGTCCCACACTCCCGTACATATAATTAACACATTAGACTAACAACTTTACTATATATAAACGAGAAAAACGGATCGAATACATATGGCAGTCAAAAGTAGTGCCACTTCTCCAGATAACAAATTAATGACACAAATTGGACTGCTATGAGGAAAGCTAGATGGTCCTGGCAATGGACCTATTAGAACTAAATTTGAGGCAAACAAATTTCAAACTTCATTAATTGGGGTTCGACCAACATGTTAAATGTGGCGGATGCCTTGACGGTCTGTTTGTAATTTGTACTGGGAAGAAAATTCTCAAACACGAGTACAGAACTACAGACTAGTTATCGCCACAAGCATCCAATTAAAAATTCCCTTTGAATGCAGCGAAAAGTGATGTTGTATGGAAATTTGATTGATGTGCGCGCATATCGGAGTGGCCCTTTGTATAGCTTGCCATTTCAAGTGTTTATACATTTGTTGATGTTGAGGTGCTAAATTGCAAAATGATGTATTATTTGAAGAAAAAATGGTAGTTCTACAACCGGTTGCAAGAAATGTGTATTTTAAAAGATTATGTAATAATTAAGATTTATTGTGTGTTATCTCTCTCATGAAACATAATTTTGTATACGTTTCTTGAAGAGTTAGAAGTTTTTTTTTTTTTGAAGGTCGGTAAACCGACAATTTTCATTAATAAAAAGTAAACAATACAAAGTATTTATGAAAATAAAAAACCAGTAAATCATACCATTATTAACTGGTATGTTACACAGAAAAAGAAAAAAAGAAATATCCAGCAGACCGTACCAGTTTAATACTGGTACATGGTTCACACAACCCGACCTAACTGGTACAAACGATTCTCTTCAAACCAAGCAGAAAACGCCGACTCCATGGATATTCTCTGGACAGCCACCAAAGCCACCAACCTTCCACCACTGCAGCGAAGAGAAACCGCACCAATGGTCCACTTAGCGAACCTATCATGCCTTTCCTATATCAAGGGCCATTCCTAACTGGTAGCTACTACTGAATCACTGTTCCACGTCGACTAACAGAGACAGATCTCCACCCCAATCAGAAGAGAACAAAGAGTTGGAAGTTTTAGAGAGAAAAACTTGTAGAGGGAGTTTTTTTAATAAGAAAAAAAAACCCTCACAATTTTAATACAGGCAGAGGTACTACGAAAATTTTAATAAGAACACAGCTATTGCGCCCTTTACAGAGGCGTAAATGGAAATGGCCAATTGCGCCCTTCTAATTGGCGCTGGAAGCCTTACTGCGCCCTTCAAAAGGGCGCAATTGGGAAAAGGACAAAACGTGGTGGGTTTCCTACCCGTTACTTTTGTTTTTTTCTGAGTTCTGCGCCGAGTTATTGCGCTGCTCTGATTTCTGCGCATGAATAAAGAAGAGAGAGAGGTGTGAGAGGGAATCCGAGAAAAGAAGAAGAAGAAGAAGAGGAGGAGGATGAACTATGGTGGGATGAAATTCTTCAATATGTAAAGAGTCAAGATCTCTAAGTATTTTTTTTTTTTTTGGTGTGTTTTATTATTATGGTTTAGTAACTTAGTTATGTATCATTGTAATAATTTGCGGTTGTTATAATTATTGTTTACTAACTAATTTATGTTTTATCATTATGATTTAGTTATTTTTTAAAATTTTGTTGAAGTTGTAGTTTTTTTGTCTTAATTATAAATATAGAATTCTTAAATAAATTTTTATAAGTAAATGCACAACAAAATACATGGACAACAAAAACATATTCCAAATAATTTTAAAGAATATTTAAAAAAATTAAAACAAAATACTAATAATAATACAACATAAATTATCATATGTATACATTGTCAAACTCAATAACTTAATAATATAAAAAAATAACACATATTGAATTTTCTCTCTATTTTTTCTTTTTTTTCCTTTTTTTCCCATAAAAAAATAACACATAACACATAACAAATTTTCTCCCCTTTCTTTCTTTCTCTTCCCCCTTTCTTTCTCTCTCTCTTCTCTTTTTTTCTTTCTCTCCTTCTCTGGTGCAGAAATTCAGAGAGAATCTCTTCTCTCTCTTTAATTCTGTCTCTCTCTATTTAATTCCGCGCAGAAACTCAGAAAAACGGAAAAAGACGCAGCCGTTGCCAGGCCACGCGCCCCAAATTTGTCTTTTTCCTAATTGCGCCCTTTTGAAGGGCGCAGGAAGCCTTTCAGCGCCTATTATAAGGGCGCCATTACTTATTTCTATTTACGCCTCTCTGAAGGGCGCAATAGCTGTGTTCTTATTAAAATTTTCGTAGTACTTCTGCCTGTATTAAAATTTTGGGGATTTTTTTTTTCTTATTAAAAAAACTCCCTTGTAGAGAGAGGAGAGAGATTAATTAGAGGTTCTACACTTCTACTCACTATTTCGAGAGCGTACTAGTAGTGTCAAAATATTGTAAGACCGATTTTGTTCATGACATTTGGACCGTGACTCGTGTGTGATTGGTTTTAGTAAAAAATTTCCATCATTAATACGCAAAGAAGATGCTATGGCGACGCATGTAATCTTGTTGCGAAAAAAAAGTTGCTCGAAATTAGACCTGATTTCAACTTTACAGTTTTCTGACATACTCAAGTTTTTGTTAGATAATTTGTTTATCTTTGAAATTTTGTCAGCAATCGGTAGGGTTTCAAAAGTATTTCAATTTATATAACTGAAGAAATATATAATTTTTTTGGGTTTTTTTTTACTTAATAAAGAATAAATATGTTAGTACTTTTAATTTATTTGGATTTGAAAAAGTTGGAAATTACGAAGTCAGAAATACATTTGCATATAAGAACACTACCTGGCAGCACAGAAAAGGGGAAAAATTAAGAAAAAATACTAATTAAATAGTATGGCAAATAAGACAGGGCAGTACTCAATGTGTCCCTATCTCCAATTTTTGGTGGTAGTGGGGGCATTGGGCATTGGTTGGTCTGACCCGTTTTTTATTAACTCGATTGTTTCGACAAAAATAGAGAAATTAATTCAAGTCAATATACCAACAAATTCAAACATTTATTCGAGTCTACGTCGTGTTGACAAGAGGTTAGTCGTATTTGAGTTTGAATTGATTTCAAATCGAGTTCTCATTTGTTTCTAAAACTTGGTTGCATGTGTATAGTATGCATAATGCATTGAATCTGTCACATCCTGCTGGGGCTACCGGATGTATAAATGACTCGAGTGATTTGTAAAGACAAAATTTCAGCTGTAACAACTAACAAGCACTATTTGAATAATTCTATTGCCCATTCAAGATTCCAAGTTTTATGAATCTTGCCATAACGTACATTTAATGGCTATTTTTTTAAAAAAAATATTATATTTCCCAATTTTAAATTTTGGACATTATATTTATTTCTAAAAAAAATTAAATATACACTGTACAATAGTCAACAGAATCATTTTTTTACAAGAATTCGCGCCACAAAATCTGCTGGTCTTACATTAAAAAAAAAACAAGAATTGCCTAGAAATTTATGCTGATTAATTGCTCTTGATCATTTCTCTATATTAAGTATTGGTCGATTAGGTTTGTGTAATTGTATAGGAAAATTTCTCCTTTTTTTGTATAATTGTCACAACAACTGGATTTATGTTGATTGCTCTTGATCTAATTTCTCTATATCAAGTATTGGATGATAATTAGAGTCGTGTAGGAAAATTCTTTCTTTTTTTTTTTGTTTATTTGTAATCCAGTTGTCATTTACTCAGTTTGTACTTGCATTGATATTTTCTAACATTGGCATTTTTTATTACCGCCAACTTTGTCTTAATTAAGGTTGCTTTTTCTATTATACGATTGGAATTGCTATGAAGTTTGCAGATTTCTTCTTAGTATTTTCCGAAAGAGCCACATGTGTCAAAGGGGCCATGGAACGATACACAAATATTTCTTTATTGAAATATATATGATCAAGGGCCCTGGAAAACTGTAAATTAATTCTGTACCAATTCTGCCAAAGGAGGTGGAGATCATTAACTCGATCGTAAGACATAACCAATTAACTATTTTCTATATTCTTATATAATTTCTCTGTTATTCGGATCACACGTAAAACTCAAGAGCTGCCGTCAAGCATTTTGAAAAAAATATATATATTCGGATCACATCGCAGAAAAAAAAAATGCTTATTCTTTATTATATACGGACACTAATATACAAAACAGTCAAATACAAGTGCTAAACTCAAGCGTCATATCCGAAATCATTTTCCATGAAGGAAAGATGCTTGAAACTTCCGATTTGCATAAGAAAATGTTTTTCCTTTCGGAAGAAATATAAAGTAACTTCCTAGCTAGCAGAAACTATCGTGTGAGATTATATATGTGACCAACATGTGCTACAAGAAAGTAAATTTTGATTACGACCAGAAAGAATATATGTATATTATGCATGTATCTATCTACATCCAAGGAAAAAATGTTACCTTCATTAGCTTGGCCAAGTAATTGTGTTTATTCCTCCTACTACAACTTTTTCAATCTTCAATGCATTACTTAAATAAAAAATTCACCCAATATAAATTTGTAACCTTATTTTTTTTATAGAATATTAACTAAATTGTTTGATTAAATTAATCATATGAAATTATCATTGTGTTTTACTTTCGGGAAATAGTAAAAAAAAATGAAGACTACCTAAATTAGCTTCACTTGAAATTTTCTTAATACTTGAAAAATGAAATGCAACTGCATGATTGAAAAGCTGGGTGGAAAAAATAAAGGGAAATGAGAGTTTTTATAAATGTTCAACCATAATATGTTTGTGCGGTCTGATTTGTATTGTCTGCCTGATGTTTTTATATAACTTCTAGCAAATAATTGTATAGTTTTTTTTTTTTAGATTAACTATACTTAATATGTATCGAACTATATAAACTTTAAATCTACATTTTTTTGAATAAAAATTTAAAAGACTCATGAAAGAAAGTTGACAATTCAAATTGTTTGTTAGATTTTGGACTTTGTATTAATTCCCTAATAGTACGGTCCGTTTTCTTTCTTTGGGAATTCAATTTTCTTACTGTTCTTGCATTCTTTCCTTTGAAAGTTGAAAATATAATAGTTGGAAATTCTGACATACTTTCTTAGAAAGATTCTTGAACTTACTCAGCTAGTATTAATGGGAGCGGCTGTTTGCCACCTTAGTACTAAGTAGTGCCTTAATATATGGACATAACAAATATATACAATATAATTATATTTTGTACTTAACCACATAAACAAGTTATTATGGAACAATATGATATCCTAATAGTCAAGTGAGTTTCATGCCACCCAATTTTGATTTTAACTAGAGTGGATCATCGAGCTTCGCTCGATACATGAATTTTTATTGTATTAATATTATAAATGATAGAAAATACTAATGAAGTAATAAACTTTAATTTAAGCCGAAAGGAAAAATGAGATTGCACATAAACTATAATTTTAACTGAGATATTACCAAGGAACAATGAGATGGCACACCATTATAATCATTGATCAGTAACAAAATATATAATATAGAGAGAAGGCATGGAAAAAAAATATTATCCTCAAAAAATCATGTATGTTTCAAAAGAAAAATACAATATTTTCTAAATATACTATGTTTTAAAAGGAAATATTTGCAGTTTATATCTGAGAAAAAAAGCCAACCCAATTATAAATTATAAATATCAATCGATCAACATCAGCATATCAACATAAAAAAATAAAAGAGAAAAATATGATTGCAACATGGTATCTTTTAAGAAATGATATTTGGCGACAAAACAAAGCACCATATATATATATGTACTCTTAGTCCAAAATTTATGTTGGACATATTATTTTGAATAAATATCACGATCATATCAATAAGATATGAATATATTTAAATAATATGTCCAACAATATCATCTCATAGAATGAATTTTGAGTTTTCTAAATATATGTCCAACATAATTTACAATATTTTTAGCTTAACTATTACAAATTGACAATGAAAATGAAAATAGAAAGGGGTAAAAAAAAATCAGAAACAAAACAATGTACTGCCATATTATTGTCTGCCGGTGAAGCGGGTCAATTTTATGAGGAATAATACTCAGTACACAAATAGTTATAGATTATCATGTTACAGAAATAGGAAAAATATTCTTTCACAATACTTGAAGTGTCGAACTACATTTAACTAAACGATTCCGACACCCACACAACTTTATTTATAATAGTTGGAAATTCTGACATACTTTCTTAGAAAGATTCTTGAACTTGCTCAGCTAGTATTAATGAGAGCGGCTGTTTGCCACCTTAGTACTAAGTAGTGCCTTAATATATGGACATAACAAATATATACAATATAATTATATTTTGTACTTAACCACATAAACAAGTTATTATGGAACAATATGATATCCTAATAGTCAAGTGAGTTTCATGCCACCCAATTTTGATTTTAACTAGAGTGGATCATCGAGCTTCGCTCGATACATAAATTTTTATTGTATTAATATTATAAATGATAGAAAATACTAATGAAGTAATAAACTTTAGTTTAAGCCGAAAGGAAAAATGAGATTGCACATAAACTATAATTTTAACTGAGATATTACCAAGGAACAATGAGATGACACACCATTATAATCATTGATCAGTAACAAAATATATAATATAGAGAGAGAAGGCATGGAAAAAAAATATTATCCTCAAAAAATCATGTATGTTTTAAAAGAAAAATACAATATTTTCTAAATATACTATGTTTTAAAAGGAAATATTTGCAGTTTATATCTGAGGAAAAAAGCCAACCCAATTATAAATTATAAATATCAATCGATCAACATCAGCATATCAACATAAAAAAATAAAAGAGAAAAATATGATTGCAACATGGTATCTTTTAAAAAATGATATTTGGCGACAAAACAAAACCATATATATATATATGTACTCTTAGTCCAAAATTTATGTTGGACATATTATTTTGAATAAATATCACGATCATATCAATAAGTTATGAATATATTAAAATAATATGTCCAACAATATCATCTCATAGAATGAATTTTGAGTTTTCTAAATATATGTCCAACATAATTTATAATATTTTTAGCTTAACTATTACAAATTGACAATGAAAATGAAAATAGAAAGGGGTAAAAAAAAATCAGAAACAAAACAACGTACTGTCATATTATTGTCTGCCGGTGAAGCGGGTCAATTTTATGAGGAATAATACCCAGTACACAAATAGTTATAGATTATCATGTTACAGAAATAGGAAAAATGCTCTTTCACAATACTTGAAGTGTCGAACTACATTTAACTAAACGATTCCGACACCCACACATCTTTATTTATAATATTGATATTGATACTTCCAAATTGCACTTTTTTGCATGCAGCTGACTTTCCATCATGTATAGCTACCATTTCTCGTACATAAAAACACAGAACTTTCTGAGTCATTTCAAAGAATAACGTTGCATTTGAAACTTGGACTAAATAAAATGGAATAATATCTAGACGTAGAACCTTTTGATATGTATAGTTTAGAAGTTGAGTCTTATTAAACTTTTTCACACACACGGGGCACCTTGTCGATGTGTGTGTAGGTTAGGTCCTTAATTTTCTGTAAAAATTTGGACTAAATTTTTTTTTAAAAAAAATCTATATCGGTCAAGGCAAATCATGCGCCGATCATTTCTGGAATCAAATCTCAATGCAAAATTATGATTAAACACTAACAAGGATGAACACCAATTTTTATATGGAGACCAAGCGGCAAGCGCTACAGGTTATGTAGTGTTGATTTGATAATTTCGTAATAATTTAAATTTTTATCTGATGACAATTGTGTCATATCAAACATTGCGAACATCTAATTAAGGGCATTGTTCTTCATGCTCAGTGTATCGTGTGATTGTAATGTGGTTGATTTGTGTCTACGATGTGTTTTTATGTTTTTGTCCTCTATTGTCAATGTTTAATAAGCCAATATGCATGATATTAAATAAAGTTTAGGGGTTTAATTGAATGATTATTTCTATTGTCAAAACCTGGGCGGCTAATAGAAAAATCTGAAAACAACATTGATTGAAGCCCAGCGGAGTGACACGTCCTCAATCGGCGAACATGCACTGAGTAGGCTGTCAAACGTGGCCAACGGGCACGGAACAGCCTTTTTCGTTTGCTGTTCCGTTTGCCAAAACGGTACCATATGTCATTTCGCAAATAGAATTATGTGCCATTAACCATGTCACTTCATAAAATACACATGAAACGATTTGAAATGAGGCTCAAACAGTCGAAACGGTATAATTTTCTGTTTCATTTGTCGTTTCGTTATTGAAACGAAATGAAAAATGGTATCATTCATTATTCGTTCCGTTTCGGTTATGCAGAAAGGCATGAGGTGGTAACCGGAGAAATTGACAGCCAGCCTACCTTTCCTCTCGTAATTGAAATTCTGCGAACATGACTTTGTGTCATTTCATGCAGCGAAATATTTTCGTGCCTATTATGACTCATGTTGACCCGCTATTTTATCTATGTACTCCACGGTACTTGTAGGTTAATATATTGAGGCGCATAGGCACTGCCTACCTTTCCTCTCGTAATTATATTTCTGCGAACAGGACTTTGTGTCATTTCATGCAGCGAGTTATTTTTGTGCCTATTATGACTCATGTTGACCCGCTATTTTATATATGTACTCCACGGTATAGTATCTCCACCAGTTTAATACATGTAGGTTAATATACAAAATAATAATACGATATATGTTGTACATAGATTATGCAAATCAAACAGCCTCCTCGACCCTTTAAATTGGCCAAATTTTACACCATTATTTCTCTTCCGTACTAGAACCCGGTCCGTAGTGGCTCGTATTGCAGGAACCTACCACATGCTATTATTCTATTTGAAATTTCTTTGCAATTTGGTCTTTAATTATTTCAACGATATATCTATCCGCGCAAATGACAATTGTTAGTCTTAATTAACGAGCTTCAAAAGACCAGCCAGTGAGAAATTTTCTCTCTTTTTCTTATGTTGGTTGGCTCGAATAAAATATTTGCAAGATAATTGCATCAGTAATAAAAGCCACAATAAAACATACTCTTAACAAATGCCACAACAACTTTGAAGTAATGTCACAATTTTATTTTTCTTTTAATTTTTAAAAATTTTAAATTTTAAAATTCAAAATTCAAACATCACATTCAAACCGAATGAGCAATATGTTATCATATAATTGTTTGCACAATTTTAAAATTCATTTGAATTCAATCAAGACGTCAAAAGTTGAACACATTAAAATTAATCTATCATAGTTAATTAGCAAGATTCGTTTAATTTTGACATCAAGTACCAAATAACTCAAAATTTATAAATATCATATGATAATGCATCACTCATTAAATTGAGCAAGATCAATTGTGTCCTATACCAAAACCCTCTCAAAAATTTATCATATAATTGTTTGTTGAAGATACATATTTTTCAGTATAATGAAATAATGTAGGTTCAATCAAATATCACGGTAAGGATTTCCTGGGTCTTTTATGTCCATAAAAAAGTGCTAAACAACCAAACAAAAATAGTTAACAAGATAAATTTCAATGGAATGCGCACCTTGATATTTGATTAATCCTTCACACAAGTTCTACCATATTTATAGAAGTTTTACTTTCTGATTTGACCAGCAGATATTTCGGGATCCTTCAAATAAGCTCTACTTATATATCATATATAAATTTTTTTTACTTTCTGATTAAAAAAAAATTGATCACTAGTAGAAATGTCCAAAGAGTAGTTAAATTCTTTCAATTTTAACTATTGAGTAATTATGTTTAAAAAGTTCTACAGTGCAGGTGATACAGCGTTTAAATTTTTTTTATCAGGGAACAAAATTATTGTGCAAATTAGAGAAAGGTAACCATGGCGCCACCACACCAGTCATTACTTCTAACAAATAATTCAAGACTTGGTTATGTACGCATTAAATAACTGAATCAACTCCCACTTAAATTTATTTATAGTATAATATATAAAAGAATAATACTCCAGAACCCCACAAAGACATCAACATAAGTGAAAAGACGAGACACAAGCCAGCGCGTTATAAAAATAAAATAAAATAAAATAAACATAAAAACTGATTATTTTATTTTCTATGAAGAATTACATCTACAGAAACATACTAGTATAAAATAAGAATACTCCATGAGATGTTTTCTCACCTTAAACAATATATATATATATATATATATATATATATATATATATATATATATATATATATATATATTCTCTTTTTATACGATAGTAAAGTTAGGAGTTATTGTGTCATGATGAACATGATAAATTATTAAATTTCATGTTTTCATATAAATACTAATGAGTATAATTTGGACTCACTCAATTCGGCCCTTGCCGGTCCTCTTCTAAATTTGTACTTATCTTATATATGATTTAACAATACAGAATAAAATGACCTATATGTTAAAGCAGCATAATTTGTATCATTTGATAGAATTAAGAAAGCTCAATTGTATCGTGTATGTATTTTTTTTATGCAATAATGTTGGACTAATTATCCCTTATTATTGTTTGAGATTAAACATCTAAATTTGAAGAAGGTATAATTTAATCTTATGCTTAGGCAAGTTGGTCACTGATGATTTCATATAATGCGAGCACATTTTTATTATCTTAGCTAGTTCAATGCACAGTATATGTATATGTAAGTGATTAATTATCATCACAGATCGCCCAAATGATTTAGGTAAATATTACAAAGAAATAACATATGTTCAGGAATGATTGGAAAAAGATCAGTTCCAAATTGCGAGAAATAAAGAATTATTGTTTCTTAGAAACGAAATTATTATGTACATGTCATATATAGCAATAATCAGGCATAATAATTTAATATTAAAATATAGGTCAAATTTATGTGCTCACCTACATTGCAGTAAATATAAAATAGTAAACACAACTACGAGTTATATATAATATATAATTTACAAAAGTAGAGGTCAAATCGGGGTGCATAAATGGGTACGATTAGCAACGGAAGATAATGTTCCCCTTATGAGAGCATGTCTGTGTCTTTTTTTTTTTTTTTTTTTTTTTAGCGGTCAACTCCCTGGAGTTTATACTGTTTTTTTTTTTTTTTTTTTTTCTAATATATATACTGTTGTTTGGCCCTTTCAAACCTACGTCCCCACGGTTTCAATCTCTAATTTTTTTTTTTTTTACTAAATCATCATTTTTCTTGTCCTATCATATGCTTGTCTGGCTCTTCTGTTAGTCAAGAATGCAACAATACAAGGAGGGTTTAAGTTAGAAAATTGTGAGGAGTTGGATAAAATTTTCAGAACAAAACCATAATTTACAATTGCAATGAATGAATAATAAGCATATCTTGTTTAAAAAAAAATATGCATAGCTTTAAAATTATACATTGTGTCTTTTTGTGCCTTGATCTATCATCTATCACTAATATGATATGGAAAGCCCACAGATACACTGACCTAATTAAGTATTTGCATTGACCCAGTTCATCAAAAACAAGGTCCACATGCTTCTAGTAACCTAACTATATTAATTATATGTATCCTCAACGCGATCTTACAGGAATACAAAAATCTTAAATTAAAAATTCCAATGTTTAACGATTACAAATATATTACAATATTTACCAAAAATATAAATGGCTCGAAGGCTTGGTCGTTATGTTTTTCAAAAGACTTTAGCGCCTCAATTAGCGGTTACCAATTAACAAGAGAATGCAATGGACCTCTTCTACAATATAAGAACACTGATGTAAATTTTGTTAGCTGGGCAGAAGAATTAGCAAAATACATATAGTAATAAGAGGGTACTATAGCTGGACGTTTAAAAGAAAATAAAAATTTCAATTAAGGACCAGACATCCAATATATTTATACAAAGGTCCCATAATTTCATTTGCAAAAGTATGATTTTCAATCTTAATATTGAATCAAATGATAGTTTACTACCAGAGAAAAAATGCTTCAGCAACAGCTCATTAATTGCTGACAGTTATTAACAAAAAATGATACTACACTACATAGTATAAATTCTCCACTGGAATTTCCAAAAGAATTTCTTATTTTAATAATATGAATACTATCTTTTTTCTTTTGATAATTATAATTAGCTACTATGGCTGTTCTAAGTTTATTAGTTGCAAATCGATTCATGCATGTCATTCTCAAGAAACGAGAAAACCGTTTCTTTTCTGTATTTAACTATTTATATATATTATGTACGTATTAGCTTTTTTATTTAATTGGGTTTACATTGTCTTCTGTATTCATAGTTCTTCCTTCTGACACTACGGCAATGATCTATTTGTAATTAATGACATAGTTTCTCATCAAGAAGGTCTAAGGATTTTTTTGGGTGGAAGGTTATGATGTCACAAATATCACATTTCAACATTATTAATATTTAAAAATATGAAATTCAAATTATTGATCTTATTCAAGTTAACGAGCAATCAATTCATTTTGATATAATTTTTATAAATTTTAAAATTCGTTTGATACTTGATAAAAAAAATGAATGACAAATGTTGTTAACTATAATAAATTATTTTTTTTATTTTGTATGCACTAATCTCTCGATCAAGTATCAAATGGAATATATTGCTCATTAAATTAAAAAATAAATAGTTTGGATATATTCAAATTGGATTTTGAATTTTGCAATATTAATGAAATGGAGATTATTCTTTTTTTTTTTTCCCGAGAAACCGGACAATAGCTATCAAGTCGCTACACTTATTGTGCCAAAAACTTGTGGTATTGATACCCTCCACAATTTTTTTTTTGTGTAGTAGAGATTATGGTTAAATTTCAGTAGAAATTTACTTGAAGCTTTAGTAGGTTTAGCGTTTAAATTTGAGATGTGGGTCATGCCGATTATTCACTTGAAAACTATCTTTAATTTCTTGCTTCTTTAACTAGGTTTATGTATGATTTTACTTCGAAAGTAGTTTTCCGACTAGGTTTTTCCTAATGTCAAAAAATTTACCATCTCGAATAACATCATATAAATAGTTGAGAATTTCTTACCTATTGAAGTTAAACAGATGGAATTAATTGTAAATTTCTAACTACGTGTAAACTGGATCTGTCGGCGGTCCTAAATAATGTTGAATTCAAAACATTTCTCATCATTATATGTATCAAATAACTTTAATTTCTTCTTTTCTTTTCTTTTCTTTTTTTTTTTTTTTTGGTAAAGAGGTATTTCTGTGAAATCTTGCCACATGGATTGACTACGCAAAATTCCAATTGCGAATTAAATTTATGAGCTTGAGACCTGCCAGTCTGGCATTTTTTGGAGGGCTAGGTCAAAATCTCACCTCAGGATATTGTTTCATAACTAACGTTGATTGCATATTGCTGAAAATAAATTTAACAATGTAGTATATATGTTCAATAACTATATAATCAGACGTATTTAACATTTTCTGGGAAAAAGATTGGAACATTAAGAGAGACCTGAGTACAATTGTTCAAAGTATGATTAAACCTAGTCTCACATGCCAGCACGTTGGTTTTGATAACTTGCTGAGTTTTCCTTGATTTTCAAGTTTGAATACCTCTCTAAGTAGAACTTTGAAATACCCCCTAAGTTCCCTGGAATTTAGAGAATACACCTCCACTTGTATATTATAAATACCCGGGCGCTCCTCCATTCTTCTCCATCACACTTCCAACTTCCATTCTAAGGAGTGCTTGCTTTGTACAAAAACAAAGAGCTAGCATTCTGTAGTATAAACCAATTAAAAAGCCCTACAACAGAGAGAAGTTTCCAAGCGAGTAAGATAACTGATTTAGATTTCCACTAAGAGAACGGGAGAATGGTGAATTTAAGCAACAGGTCGAGGGTGGCAATAATTGGTGGAGGGATAAGCGGCCTTGCCGCAACTAAACAGTTGGCATGGCTCAACCCAACAGTGTTTGAAGCCACATCATCAATAGGTGGCGTGTGGCGGCACTGTTCGTACCGCTCCACTCGCCTTCAGACCCCACGGCCAGACTATGAGTTCTCGGACTTCCCATGGCCTGACCGCACTGACCCGACCTTCCCGACCCACAAGGAAATATTAGATTACCTAGAATCATATGCTACCCATTTTGATCTTTGGAGGTTTATTAAGTTGGAGAGTAAGGTGGTGGAGATAAAATACTTAGGGGACGAGAAAAATGCGACGGAGTTGTGGAGCAGTGACGGGCAGGCTTTAAATGGTCAGCCTATGTGGGAGGTTGGAGTTGTTACAGGCCAGTCAGAGACGATAGAGGTTTGATATTTTCTAATTTTTTTTCTTTGCAAAGATGAACATTTAGAGTTTTACCGATTTTTTTTTATATATGCTCAAGGTTTTCTGAAGCTTTTTTCCTCCCTTTTTTGTTACAGTATTTTCTCTAGTCGAATATATAGCACAGTTATTTCATTTTATGACATGATGAGTGCTATTGTAAGACTATATATATCAAATACCACAATTTATACATATAATATATAAGTCGTATATCTTGGTTCTCGTGCAGAGGTACAAGTTTGAGTTCGTGGTGATGTGTCTTGGTAAGTATGGAGACGTACCAAAGATGCCGGTTTTCCCGTTTGGTCGAGGACCAGAAGTATTTGAAGGAAAAGTGATGCATACATTGGACTATTGCAAGCTCAAAGAAGAAGAAACCAAGGAGTTAATGAAGGGGAAGAAGGTGGTGATTATCGGTTACAAGAAATCTGCCATTGACCTAGCTGTTGAATGTGCTGAGGCAAATCAAGGTATATGAGTTTTCTGTTCCTATATATGCTTAATATTTTGGATATTTATTACATCTTTGTTTCCAACTAAGAAGAACCTGATAAGTTGAATGGCTTGATAATTGCTTCACATAATTGAGCTAATAATTAGTATCATTTTTAACATTTTTTTTGAAAATTGTAAAATTGTCGTAATCAAGTTTGAACTTATACGAAATCCTAGCTACTTGGGGTTAATTAGTCTTAGGATAGGAAAATGTGACATACATCCTGATTCTGACTCAGAGTTTATATCATCTAAAACGACTATATATGGATATAGTTGTCCTTTGATCTAATGTCTCATAGTTGAAAACTCTAATTTGGGCTCCATTATATAGAGCCATTATCAGTGTTTAAGCGTGCAGTTCGAATTTCATTCTGTTTAATTCTGTGTCTTTTAAAAAACTTAGAAAATGTCAGATTCCCTAAAAAATGTTCAGAGGAAGTCATGAGTTTTGAATTTGACTTTCTCTTGTTCCCTCAAAACACATCCATCTCTTTCATAATTTCTCTGATACACTAATATAAGACTATGGCCATATTAATTCTCAGTTGTGGTCCTGCGGCATATTTATGTTTGAGGATATTCATAGTAATATGTGGTTAATGATAAAACAAGCATATATATCATCCTTCATCCATATATATATATGTGTAGGCTGTGTGGCTTCTACTTGTCATGTTACATGAGGCTGATAATTAAATACTAAAATATTAATCTTCTTCCCATCATTTTTGGTCTGTTTAGCATATCTTCGGCTATTAAACCAACATCATAGAAGAACAATCCAGTATTGCTTATATTTTTTTAGTAGTTGACGGAATTTGAAAATTTTATATCAAGAACAGATTTGGTAAGGAAGCTCGGTATCCTTGACTTAGTCCAACGCTTTAAACTTAGTATCAATTAAATAAATAAGCCCTTGACTCTGTTTATTTAGTGCTTCACGGCATAATACATATCATGCATTCATGCTGGATCATAGCTCTTAAAGTTTTTTTTTTTTTTTTTTTTTTTTTTGCTTTAATTTCAGGGTTAGATGGACAGCCTTGTACTATGGTGATTAGAACTTTGCATTGGGTGGTCCCCTCTTACTCCATTTGGGGCCTACCTTTTTATCTCTTCTACTCAACGAGGTCGTCTCAATTCCTACATGAAAGGCCAAGCCAGGGACTCTTCAGATCTCTCCTTTGCAACCTCTTGACCCCTTTGGTATGTACATGTATTTATTTTCTAATCATTCATACCAAACTACTAATGTCCTATTATATTTTCTACATTGATAAGTTGTTGAACTCATATACTTGACAGTGATACTTCAACTCGGGTATACATGCATGACCTCATATATCATGTGTGAACTTGAATCAAGGACTTCGAACTCAACTCTGAGATACTCAGAGCTGGTCTTGCACTTTGACAAAATTTCTTAATTTATTGCACGTGGGTGAGAAAAAAAACAATTGAAATAATAATATCCATCACTAAAATTATCAGAAAATGACGTCAGAAAGAAAGAAAAGTTAATGCGCAGTAGTAAAACATTACACACCTAATAAATTTGCAAGTGATCATATATTTACTGTTTTATGCAGAGGACAGGTGTATCAAAGTTCATCGAATCGTATCTATCATGGAAGTTACCATTAGAGAAGTACGGGCTGAAGCCCGACCATCCATTCCACGAGGACTATGCTTCATGCCAGATGGCCATTCTGCCTGAGAACTTTTTCTCTGAGGCAGATGCTGGGCGGATCCGATTCGAAAAGTCAAGCAAATGGTGGTTCTGGGAAAATGGCGTGGTCTTAGAGGATGGAACCAAACTAGAAGCTGACATCGTATTTTGTGCAACTGGATTTGAGGGTAAGAAGAAGCTGCGAACTGTCCTGCCGAAGCCCTACAGCGGCTTGATTGAGAACAATTCTGGCATAATGCCACTCTATAGGTAATACTGATTGTGGTACAGATACCAAACACACACACACACACACATACACGCAAATGTACAAATCTACACAGACCTACAAATATATATTTATACCTGTCATATACATACATTACATACCTAGCTATATGCATACTTATTTACACAGTTACACACACACGTCACATCATGCATCGATGCAATGATTGATACTGATTACTAATCGATATATTTTTGCCATAATGTAGGGGCACAATCCACCCATTGATACCAAATATGGCATTTGTTGGGTACATCGAGAGCGTTTCCAACCTTCACACCTCAGAACTGAGGTGTCGGTGGTTGGCAAGCCTGCTGAGGAGACGTTTCAAGCTGCCAGGAGTGGCAGACATGTTTAAGGAGGTGGATATAGAGACAGAAGTGATGAGGCGTACGACAAGATTCTATAAGCGTCACTGCATCTCGACTTACAGCATCCGCCACAGCGATGACATGTGCCGAGAAATGGGGTGGGAGAAGTGGAGGAAAGGAAGCTGGTTTTCGGAGGCCTTCAGTCCTTACAACAATCAGGACTACATCGAAGAAAAGAAAGATTGATTAATCAGCTCTAATTAGACACATGATCTGTTGAATAATTAATTTATTATTATTATTTTTGTAAGAAAAATAATGATGCATAATTGCAAATTTATAGAAAACGGTTAAGGCAAGGCAAGAGTTACAAGTACATCTAAGCCATCCATAAAGGCATAAATCAAACACCGATTTTTAGGAGTTTGGTTGATGGTCTAGATTTTCTTGCGCTTAATTGTGTCATTGCCTTAATTGTATATAGGAAAGTTTTTTTTTTTTTAAATTTATACGGGTCCTTGTAAGAGGTTTAGGGTGTGAAAATTGTATGTAGGATTAAAGAAGAGTTTCCAGAGTAAAATACAGGGTAAGCGGAATGAAATGTTTGGTTAATATACATTGTTGTAATATGAGACTAAAAATCTTATTTTAAAGAAATATTTTTTTCCCATATCATCTTACGGTATCTTATCAACTCCATTGATTCCTACCAACGCTATTTATTTCTTTAAACCCATGGCGGATTGTTGACCCCTTCACGTGTTGACTAAGCGAAACACTTAATAAAACAATATTGCTACTACTAATTCTAAACCGATTTCTTTATAGCTAGAATCCGAGTAGACCTGGGCAACGTTGAAAACGGAAACGGAATGGGTCGTTCCGTTTTCCGTTCTGTTTCAGTGAACGGTATGACTGGAACTATTTGTTATTCGTTCCATTTCAACGGAACGTGGCGGAATGGCTATTTTTACACTTTATTTTACTCAAACGAATCACGAAACGCATTCCGTTAACCGTTCCGTTTGCGAAACGGAATGAAATTTTGTTCCGTAATATGTTCGGTTTGGACGGAACGGAACGGTTTCGCGTATTTGCGGTATACCGCGCCCACCCCTAAATCCGAGTATGACTTGCTGATTGCCAAATAATCGGTTGACCTAAGTCAGGGTCAGATTGATTTTTGGCAGTTCAATACAGTGAGAAACATTCTTCGTATAAGTAATATTTGAGCAAGTGGTCATGTGATGTAGGCAATGTCAACGCACGCAACCGGCAACGGGACGGGAGGACAAAAATAAGGAAAAGCGATGGTTCAACTTCCATCAGAGGTCTTCGGTCCTACAGCTGGATTTAGATTCAGCGACTTCTTCTAGAAGGTTTATAAATCAACAGAGTACAACAAATTTGTAAAATCAACAGAGTACAACAAATTTGTATGGCATTAAGATGTTAAGTAAGCCGCTTTTTTTTCCCCTATGATATATATTTTAGTTACAGTAGATTTAAATGTTCGTGATTTTACCCTTTTATTTATTGAATGATTATATAGCTCTTGACCATTATTCTTCTTTTTTTTTTTAAACATGGGATTTCATTTCATTAGAATTTTTTTTTTTATCAAAATGAACGGATGTGATGTCATTTGATTGGAATTTTCATATTATTAGATTCAACAAAATCCTGAGAAATCAATTCAATTAAAATGAAATGAAATTACATCCCGTGTAAAAAAAAAAAAAAAATTTTGATCAAAGCCATAGTGATATAAATTCTATCTCCTCATTTAAAAAGGCATATATATGATATGTCTAAACAATACAAATTTATCATCTTTTAGTTAATCGTGTTCTTATGGTCATCTTCAAAAATAAATAAACAATTAATGTTCTTTGGGGTGTATTTGATTGTGAGAAAATAAAAAATAGAGAATAGGAAATATGAAATATGAAAGAGGCACGTCCAAACATGAGATAAATGTGAGTATAAACCAATTTATCCTCTATTTCTTATTTTCTGTGCTTGTGGTAAGACAAAATAGGAAAAAAAAATTAGTTTATACTTACATTTATCTCATGGGATAAATGAGAGTCCGTATGACCCAAATTTCTTCGTTTGTATCCAAACATACAAAATATGTATCCAATATGTATCAATTTAAAATAACATCCGTCCAGTCCATATAACTCTCAAATGGTCACATAAAAATTTGATTGAGATACATAGATTTACGGATCAACTTAGAAAAGGTTTTTCAATACACTAAACATTTTGACCAAATCCGTTAATCGGACCCTCCTGGCTCCTGGTTAAATTTGAAATTAATAAAACTAAAAAAATGCAACTTCAAATGGGCCGAGGTCGTTGGAAAGAAACCGAAATATACTAATCCAACTATTGACAGGCCCATAATTTCCAAGGGCTGTGATCAACCCACCCACTTAAAAGTCTTCAATATATAGGAAGGGTAATTGATTCATACCATCGAGCGATTCGCCATCCAAGCCATCCAGACTCGGCGCTCTTTCATTTTTCCGCACCCAACCAGTTCCCTTCAACCGATTCGAGCGCACCCAGTGATCCGAGCGCCTCCCCTCCCTTCCTTCGCTCTTCCCTCCCGTCGCTCCCAAGTAAGTCTCCTCGCCCTTCACTCCCTTCTCTTCCTTTTTTCGTGTTTTTTTCCTCTCTCCCTCCCTCCCTTCCTCCGCTCTCTACTTCTTTTCTCCCTTCTCCATTCCTTTCCTTCGTGCTATCTTGTATCTCATCTTTATTTTTTTTTCCTTTCTCACTGACCCTTCCTTTTTGTTTACTCCCTTCTATCTCATGTTATATATGTTTAATTTATTTATTACATATGTTCAAATAATTAGATATATATGTTCAATTTATTTATTTTTATGTTCATTTTTATGAGTTCACGGCGTTTGTTAAATATGTTCAATTTATTATCATTTATATTCAATTTATAGGTTGTATCTGTTCAATTTATTTGTTTTTATGTTCATTTTTTATGAGTTCACTGTGTTCAATGTATTGTTATTTATGTTCAATTTATTGGTTATATTTGTTCAATTTATTTATTTTTTATGTTCATTTTTTATGAGTTCACGATAATTGAAAATTAGAATATTTAATTTGCGTATATGTTCATTTTGTTTGTTTTATATGTTCGATTTGTATGAATATATGTTCACTTTTATTTTTTATATGAGTTCACTTTATTTTGTATATCTGTTCAATTTATTTGTTATATATGTTCACTTTGTTCTTGTATTTATACACTTTGATTCGTTGTTCATCTTGTCTTTGTATATGTTCATTTTATTGTTGTATATGTTCATTTTGAGAAAGCAATATAGAGTCCACATGTTTGAGGAGAAAAAAAGGAGGAAAGGAGGAAGGGGATGTAGGAGAGAAGAAGATATTAGTCGGAGGAATGAGATGGAAATTGGAAGGAGAGGAGGAGGCAAGACAGATGAGAGAAGCGAGATGAGGCAGAGGGTGAGAAAAGCGGAGGTGAGGGGAAGGAAGAGAGAAGCGCAGAGGGAGAGAGAAGCGGGAAAAAAAAAAGGAGAGATGGAAGAAATTCGGAGAAAGAGTGCCAGAGGGAGGGGAAGGAAAAATTGGATGGGGCGGATGACAATTCATTGGATCACGCTTATCATTCCCGTATAGGAAGCAGTCTCGGGCTCAAAATATCGTAAAGTTTCTCAAAAGGAAAAATTGAATAGAAAATGTTGATCATTTGAGCGCAATCTCTCCGTAACCTCTTCAAGTAAACCGATGCCTGCTAGTTGCTACTTATAAAAGCACAAATTTACAAGTCTATCCAACCTAGATCAAAGATCTATCTAAATTTTAGTCCAAATTAAGATATATCCAATTCTTAGTTACAAATAATATGATTCATTGATTATTATAATTTAATTTGTTCAGGGGTGTAAATTTAAGATTTAATATCAGAATGAAAAATTAAAATTCTTCGCTTAGGTTGGATGTTATTGATGTCTCTTATTTTATACATATTTTGACCGTACTTGGCCCTTAATTATTGATCAAACCAATATAAATTGTCTCATAAATTGTTATGTTTTCCTAGATTTTGGTACTATCGTGGCATATGAATTGTTTTGCGGGAACTTGGTGGATTGGACATAATAATTGCATAAAAGGGAGAATTTTGGAGAAGCAAAATGACTAAATGGTTCCATAGAATTGTAGAACTCATCCTAATCTTTCCAACGATCTTTGAATCACCTAAATCGGAGTCCGGATGAAGAAATTATGGCCCAAATACTATTGGTGCGCTGTTCTGGAATTTTGGTCCGAATTGTACGGATTTCATTCCGAAATGACTCCATTTCAGTCCGAAATGCACTTCTGGAAAGTGCGTTTTTGGTAATTTTCGAAGAAGGAAAGTGCAAACCGCCTCCTCTTTGCTCTAGCCGCCTCCTGGCCGCCTGGGATGACTTTATATGCATGTTTCTGCCTCCAGAAAGGGGATCCTACCTTCTATACTCATTTTCCACCTTCCTTACTTGGCGTTTTGGAAGTTTCCATTGATTTTCCTTGGAGTTCTTGCAAGTTTGGAGCAGAGCAGCAGCAGACAGCGAGATCTACATCGATTTCTGTGCCTTGGTAGCGAGTTACTTGCATAGAGATTATTGGTTTACTCTTTTTATGCTTTTACCTCGATATTTCATGGCTTGTACCTTTATTATATGCATGATATTTATTGTTGTTTGTGTTATGGATACTAGTGAGTAGTTTTATGATGTCTTAGGGGTAGTTACTAGATTAGCTTAGTATATTGTTATGACTTGATGATTATATTATGATATTTTGCGATTTACTTGATTGTGAATTATTACTTGCTTGATTGAATTGATTGTTTGCTTGAACGTTAACTTGTTAATGATGCGCAGCGTTAATAGGATATAACTCGACCAAATAATTAATTAATCAAAGCACTTGAGATAAACCAAAGCTCGAAAGGGTAGGTTAGTTAACGATAGAAAGATCTAACTTTTATTGCACCGAAAGGACCTTAAATATATCTAGAAATCCAATTAAGTATTCCTAAACAAACTAATTTTAATACGCAAGTATAGGATTAGTTATTTTTGTGGTAAAACCCGACATCAAATCTAAACCAGAACCAAAAGGCGACAGCTGAGGTTAGGGTTAGGGTCTGGTCGCTTAGTAACCTTCGCAAAGTACTCTGTAAAATTATCAAGTCGGAAACAATAGGTTTAATGCAAGTTTTTGTGTCGAACAGTACCTATTTCGCACCGAAATAGAACTGTTTCGCACCGAAATGACTCTCTGTCCTGGTGAAAATCGTGATAGAGTTGTCTTAAAGCTAAACTAATTGAACACTTATCCTTAGGACATTTTATTGCATCTGTTTGAGTCCAGAAAACATAAAAAATAATCCCAAAAAATATTTTATTATTTATTACTTGTTTAATTGCCTATTTTCCTATTATTATTATTGTTTCTTAAATTGCAACTATTTCCAAAACTACAAAAATTCATCTGTCTAGCTTTTAAGAAAGTCTAAGTCCGGTACTCAGTTTAACCGTCCCTGTGGGTTCGACACCTTTATTTTACTCAAACGTTTAGTGAGATAATTCATAGGTTTTATTTTATTTGACCTAGGTTTTGAAACCTTCATCAGTTATAATGGAAAAATACTAATGCAAAATTATTTTCATTCCATTAATATAATTCTTTTTTTAGTCAATCCGATTAATGCGGAGAAGACAAAATTAAAAGGGTAATTCTAATGTGGACAGAAATAATACAGACCATCCATTTCACATAGATCGGACGGTCTAGATAATATCTTAAACTTCCGAACATCTGTTATCTCCGTTTTTTGTCCGTTAAGTTGAACAGCAAACTTCCGTAAGAAGGGCAAAATTGTCCATCTAACTTTCTCTTTTCCTTACTTCCCTCCGCTCCTATTTCCCCGTCCACCTCTCTCTCTATCCAGTGAATGAAGAGCTATCCCCACCCCATCTATCTATTATTCCCCTTTCTCTAATATTTCCCCGTCCATCTCTCACTTTTCCTCTCTCTCTCTCTCTCTCTCTCCAGTGAATGAACACCTCCTCCGTCGAGCGACTCCTCTCCTCTCTGTCGAGCTCCCTCCTCCTTTTTCGAGCGAGAGAACAAATCACATTATCTCTTGTATGAGTCGTTCCAAAGAGACGAGGGTTTCAATGCCTCATCTTCTCTCCTTCCCTTGTACAAGTCAAGACTCGGTGGAGATCGATCTGATTAAACCCTAGGTGCCTGATCTGGAGAATGTTACATGGTTGGAAATGGCGGCGCTACCAACGCCGGTGCTGGTGCCGCCACCATTAGCGAGGCCATTCGGCCATTGCCTCCGCCGATACTACTTGCTTCCAACCTCAGTCGCCTCACTACGGGGTATACTTTCTCCCTCTCTCTTTCCCTCTCCTCACGCACGCTCAGAAGTAAGGTTTTACTGTAGCTTATGTAGCAATGTATGATGTGGAAAAGATCTTGATTGCTTTCTATTAACTTAATTTCTCTGATTTTATCTGAGATGAAGCTAAATTTCTCTCAATTTTTCTTTTTATTGCTCATTCTCCCTGATCTAGGTCCCAATTTTGTTGCACATTTTTCTACAAGCTCAATTGACAAATTTAATTTTGTAAGATCTAATAGTGCTATGTTGGGAATATTATTATTATTTTTTTTTTGTAAATCTTAGATGTTACTACCATGGTATGATAGTCTCTAGGAGTTTTCCAGAATGTTTTTTTTATATCAATTTTGTTAAAATTGATGGATTTCATTTCCTTAGCTTGGTGTACCTTGTTCTTTTTTTTTTCAGTGCATTTTTGTGTTAGCTTCATGTGTGGACTTTTTCGTCATTTCTCGAAGAATAATCGGGTTTCCTCAAGGACGGGAATAAGCCTTAGATTCACCCCTCACGAGCTTAAATTCAAGTGTTAAAATGCTTCTTGACAACAAGAAAATATTAACGAGAATCTATTCTCATGAGGGTTTATTAATTTTGTGGATCCTTTCCTTCCAATAGGCGCAAGCTCCTATTGTTAATTACCCCGTGTCAAATCACGAGAATCTCTGATTTAGGGATTCGAGAAATTATATGTCGCAGGCTAGAAAAGTTGTTGTCTCAATTTATTTTTACTAAACTCAATTGTTGTTACCAAACTTAGTTGACGGGACACAATTGAGAATTTCTTTTGGCTTAAATTGGACTCGGTTAACGGTACCAAACTTAATTGACGGGACCTAATTGAGGACATTGAAATGTTTTATCAATGACGTTTGATAGTTTGGTTTTGGTAGTTTGAGAATGCTGCATCTGGGTCACTTGGCGACTTATAAGACTAAGAGAGTTTGATTTTGTAGTTCTTGGTCATTTGACGACTTGGAAAAACTAGGTCTTGGTCATTTAGTGACTTATAAGACTAGAAAAATTTGATTTGGTGGTTCTTGGCCATTTGGCGGCTTGGAAGAACTAGGTCTTGGTCATTTGGTGACTTAGAAGAACAAAAGGATTTAACTTTTGCAATTCTTGGCTTGAAAGAATTAATTCTTAGTCATTTGGCGACTTGGAAGAACAAAAGGATTTAACTTTTGCAATTTTTGGCCATTTGGCGGCTTGAAAGAATTAGTTCTTGGTCATTTGGCGACTTGGAAGAACAAAAGGATTTAACTTTTGCAATTCTTGGCTATTTGGCGGCTTGAAAGAATTAGTTCTTCGTTATTTGGCGACTTGGAAGAACAAAATGGTTTAACTTTTGCAATTCTTGGCCATTTAGCGGCTTGAAAGACTTAGTTCTTGGTCATTTGGCGACTTGGAAGAACAAAAGGATTTAACTTTTGTAATTCTTGGCCATTTGGCGGCTTGAAAGAATTAGGAGAACTTAGTCTTAGATATCGCATTTGGACTTCCAAATCCTTTTTGGATATTGGTGGTTTTTTTATTTTTATTTTTTTTTAATTTTAGAAATATAAAGGGTTTAAAACTCATTTTTAAATTGTTTTGAAAATACTTGTTAGAAAATACTTAGTTGAGAGTATTCTCTTGAAGAATGTCTTAGCATTAAAATTACTTAAATTTTGTTTCAAAATTCTAAAGAAGATTTAACTAATATTTATTACTATTTTTATAAAATTCAATTTTTATAACAAAGATACTTCGAAAATAGAAAAGGCTATCATTTTGAAAGATTTTGATATCAAAGTATCAGTAAATCTGGTTTCTACAGACTTTTAGGATTTTTTTGGGTATTATACTTGAATTTTTCTGGGTTTCCTACTATTTTTGGTGAATTTTTAAAGTTTTGGTTGATATGGATGTTTCTGATTGGTCCACGTGTCAACAAGAGGGCTGCTGGGCGTTGACTGGCGCTGAATCAGCGCTGACTGAGTTATTGACGTCAGGCTGACGCAACAGGGCATTGAAGCATCCGTGTAGCGAGTGATTAGACCTGCTACACGTTTTTCGCCGCAGAAGATCCATGAAATATTGCGTTTGAACTCTTCCTTCTCCGTCGAGCTGTTGGACCTTTGCAGTAAAGTTCCTGGGATTTCTCCGACAAAATTGTGGCGTCTCCGACCACCGTTTTTGTCGAGATTAAGTTCATTAGAATCGTCGTGACAAGGGGGAGAGAATAATGGGCTTCACTGATGTCGCGAAAGTCTGTATTGCCGCACGACATTTGAAGCAGCTCGAACCTCCATTAATGGAGTTTTGAGCTTTCTGGCTATCCGATTCTGCTAGCTATAGGTTTGACTCACTCGTAGGGGTTAACTGAAACTAATGGTGAAGTCAATTTGGTGTGGAGGATACTGGAGGGAGGTAAACCAGACTGAGACAATTCGATTACAAGTTAGGATTGGTCTGAGCTGGGTGACGGGTCCCACATAAAACTTCATTGACGCCAGTAACAACTTAGATAGCTTTAGGGATTCAAACGCATAATGTTTATGCCTTCAATTTGGTTGGAAACACACCAATTTGGTGGAAGTTGCACAAGGGTAGAAGGTATCGATTGGTGCACTTTGCCTCAAGTTCAGGGTTGCATGTAAGTGATCTTACAGCAACTGGGGTCATTTCAAAGCTCAATTTGGATCCATTTGACCATATTTTGAATGTTTAAGTCAACGTAGTAAGTATGAACAACCAGTTTGGCACTTTATACAATTTCCAGATTTTTGTTTTAAGTTACTCTTTCACTGTTTTGGGGAATTTCAACTTTTATTAGTCCAAATACAAAGGCCTTGTTGAAGTCTTTGAATGCAATACTGACGCATCTTATACAATAGCAACATTATACCTCATTTATTCCTAAAAAAAAAAAAAAAAATCTGCTACAACACACATCTGAGATCTGACAATACTCCTTCTACTAATGGTTCCCTATCATTTAGTCGACTATCACATATGCAGTTCTCATACGATTTCATTTCTTTTGTTGTACAATGAACAAGACTGAATTGAGCTGGAAAACACAATGCCTGTCGAATTCTCATCATTTTGCAAAAGAACAAAACTTAAACAAAACAATTAACCACTGCTTCAAATAAACTCAGATCTAAGAAACTAATGCACTATGCTCCAGAAACTTTAAAATATCATATTTCACCATTGCTGTTCAAAGTTTAAAGATCTAATATAATCATCTTATTAGCCTATAGTTCAGAAACAATTCAATTACATGAACTTCGTGTTGAAAGCTTCAATAAACATTACAATTATGCAAACTAGTCCATATTTTGGTGTAATTATAAAAAGTATTAATCTTGAAGAGAAATTGGCAGCATCTCCCCTTTCCTTTGTTAATTAACAAAACTTCTCCCTTCATGGCCGAAGCCAATGGAAAGAGAAGATGTTACCTATGTCAGGAGAAACTCCAGCCATGGTAAGATGCTAAAGACTGAAGAAACTTCAATCAAAGCAATAGAACAGCCAATATCTGAAGAGTCTTCAGACAAGGCTCACGATCGGATCAAAGGAGAGAAAGGGGGAAGAAAAGGGAAAATGCTACCGAATTCACAAGAATCGAATCAAAGAAAGAAAATTTCAAGAAAACGAGGATAAAATTGAGCACTTTAGATCTAAACTGAGAATCACAGAATTCAATCAAATTTCAAAAGCTCAGAATCTCTTTCATTTCACACCGAAATCAACTTACAAACTTGATTCCTACCTTTTTCTTACCTGTTCTTCAATTACAAGCGATTGCTAGGCTTTGATCTTGACTAACTTGCCTATTCTATACTTGCGCTACAAGTGTTTGTGGAAATGTCTCTCTAAATGTCTCTATCTAAGCTCTATCAATGGAGGTTTGTGTGTGTAAATCAGTTGGTTTGTGTGTGTAAATCAGTTTCTGAAGCCTCTAGAGAATATCTCTAGAGGTTCAAAAGAGTGTGTGTGTGAGGATTGTTGGAGAAGAAGCCCCTTTCCTTTTCTAGCCGTGGGGTATATATAGCCTTCAGTCTTCAATCGTCTCTTTTGGAGGGAGCTTTCTTCAGTTTGATCTCAGTCCTTGATTGGAGGGCACACGGATCGCCAATGGATCCAACGGTTGAGATATGGGGAATTCGTGTTTTCTCCCGTGGTCAAACGTGAAGAACATGGAGGTTTGACCAATTCTGTTAAGAGAGTTGCTACAACTCAATTCATCTCAGCCTTTGGTTCTTTGGTTACTGGATTGGATTCTCGTCCGACGACTGCAATCATGCGACATTGTCGAAATTCTTGGATGGTCAAAAGAGGGGAATTGACCCGGCAGTTGGAGTTTGTTATGTAATCATAATTACCTCTGAACCAATCCTTTCATCCGATGGCTTTGACCAAATCAACTTAGTGGATTCGAGTAGAGGGATAACAAACTCTGTTGGAGGTGGTTAGCCAGCTGTCACGAGAGTTGCAACAGCGCTATTTCTTCCCCTTTCTCACGTTCTTTTCCTTCTCTCTTCTCTTTCTATTCCGTTGGAAGAGACGATCTCTTCGTCTGTGGAGCCCAGTAGTCGGGTTTAATGAGAAACAAAATCAGCTTTTTCCTCCATTGTCTCTCAGTGCACTCGGCTTTTGTACACCGCGTAGCAAAGCTGGTTTCTACGATGCATATGGCTCATGCACCAGGTCTGCCCACATTGATTACTGTACGGAGGGAATAGCATTTTGAATTGAAGGTTTTCTCTCTATTTTATTTCGTACTGGAGGCTACAGTTTGATTATGTAATTCTGTTATTTCAATATCTGAAGCCTTTGTTTTCATGCATTTTTCATCGTTCCATTATTTTCTCATGAAGCCTAATATTCATTTGACTCCCATAAGCCTCCAAGCATGTATATAGGCATTCTATTAACTTTGAATTTTCGTTTTCCCTTTTTTTTTCATTTGCCATCATTCTTCCATCTTTATCTATACATTTATTATATTCTTTGATTATTGCCAAATTCTCACCCTCAAGCGTTTCAGTTATATGATTCATTTAAAGTTAGGTAGAAATTTTTAACTCATTTTTTGACTTCTTCAGCAACAGTTACAGTCGGGCTAATACTTGATGAATACTGGTTCTTCCAAGAGAGAAGCTGGTAGATGACAATAGGGGAAGTGCAGACTGGTGATGGATATTGAATACAAGAGGTAGAAAAGGAGCAGCTGGGGTACACCCAATAGGTTCATGGTACTGATCTCTGGTACAGAAGAACCTATACTGGTATGGTATTTGTGACATGAGTCTTGAACCTAGGGGATTGTTGTAAAGTCAAAAAATGTTCCAGTAAAAGGTTGCCTAGTAGGAAAACTGTGTAAATACAGATGTGCTTAAGATGTGTATTTTCTAGATAAACTATATTATGTGCTCATGTTCCAGTATAGGTTTTTCTTGTTAAACTATTGATGTCATTATTATTTGTAGGTATTTGGACCGTACTTGGCACTTAAATAACACCCAAACCATTTAAATACTTAACAATTTACTATGTTTTTCCAGGATTTGGCTAAGCCGTCGTGTCTTCTTTTGTTTTACAGGGTTTTAGGTGATATTCATGATTTCTCGAGCTTGTAGATGGTTTTTGGCACTTAGCATGCTAGATGGCTCATTTCTAGCACAGGGCACCTCTGTTCCAGCCTCTACTCGACCTGAGTGGATCTCCTCTTGGACCGAGCAAGGCGCAGAGTCACAACCACCTTTCTCTCTCCTTCACTCGGACCGATGGACTCATGCTCGGACCGAGTGACTCTAATGATCAGCTCGAGCGACACTGTATCCGACACATGTTTCTCCTTTTCTGTACTCGAATCGAGCAATACCTTGCTCGGGTCGAGTGTATGCCGACTTTTGCATTTTGGCAAGTTTTCAAGGATGGAAAGGATGGAATTTGGTAAGATTTTGCCGACCTGGTGCCCTAACTTGCCCTCCAAGTGCTCTAGACCACTATATAAGCCGACTTCTTCAGCGAGGAAGAGATCTTCTAGCAACCCTAGCCTCCAGCCACGTTCCAACCCTATTTTGATGCGACGGCAGCAAAAGAGAGTTTGAGTCACGCCTCATCACCATCTCATCGCCTCTGGAGATTGTACTAGAAGTATAGAAGGAGTATTTGGTTTATTCTTCCTATGTTTCTATTATTTATTTCTATGGGCTTGTATCTTTATGTTTCTGCACTGTTTGTTGTTATTTGCCAAACTATGTTAGGCTAAGTTTATGTAGTCTTAGGAGTAGGAAACTAATGGATGTTTGGATGTGATGACTTGATACACCTTGCTATGTTATGACTTGATATTTGTTTGTTTTGTATTATTACTTGTTGCTTGTATTAATTGCTTAACTTAGTTTAATTTACTTCTAGTTGTCGGTCGCACCTAGTTAAGTTCCAAGGTTAAACGGGTTAGGTTAGTTCTTACAAGTATTTGGGGTAAATCGTAAATCTGACAGGGGAGATTAGTTAACACCAAAAGTGTAACTTTTAGACAAGTCCAAAGGACCTCTAATTATCCCTAAGAACACAAACAAACAAGTTTAGGTTGATTAAAATCTATAACAAAAGTTGTGAGTTAATTAATCTAATTAGGGTAAGTAGAGATTAAGCCAGACCCTATTCTAACAAGCGACAGCTGAGGGTAGAAGTCTAAGATTAACCAACGAACCCTTATCAAGTTGTTAAGGTATCAAAAGAGTCAAGTTAGAACACTCATACGTACTGCTCGGACCGAGCAGGACACTGCTCGGACCGGACAGAGGGTACGAGTCTGGGAATTTAGATTGATGCATGAAAGTGATAAGATTTAAGTTTCTAGGTCCAAACTGAAGTGAAATCCGAATTCTAAGGCGCTCTTTTATTTTGTTAAAACCTAAAAATTATTTACTCGTTTATTGTTTAATTCTAGTAGCAAAAAGACCAAAAAGATTTATTTGCATTTGTTTAGATATTACTTCTTTATTATTGTCTCTCACCCCAAAATCACTAAAAATCATCTGTCTAGATTTTGAGAACAAATAAGTCTGGTATTCATAGTCCGTCCCTTGGGTTCGACCCTAGAACTTTACCAATAACGACTAGTGAGGTTAAGTCTTAGGTACAAATTTATTTAACCATAGGATCTTATTCCTTCATCAACTATATTATGTGCTCATGCTAAGTTTGTTACGAGAGAACGCTTTACAAGGTCTTAACATATAAAGAAGATAATTGGCTTCCTTGAAGGCATATTGTACGTAGCAACTATCTTAAAATGAACTATTTGCATCCATTTTTTCTGTCACAAATACTATGCTAGTCTATATCTGTTAGCACTACCATAGGAAGCAAGGGGTCAGAACCAATTCAGTGCTTTTACACATCACTTGGAGAGGAGGCCGAAGTAGGGAGTGCTTAAGTGCAATTCAGTGCTTATTTTAAGTACATAGGTCTCTTGGCAAATTTATTGAGTTGTCAGGTTTGAGTTTATTTTCTCTTTTGGGTTCATATATCTTTAGTGTATCTAGATGTGAATTTGTATAAAATCTCCAGCATGATTGTATACCTTATAAAATCTATTTGGCTCTAGTGATGTTATCTTGTTTAAATTTGCTATAAAATCTGTTTGGCTCTAGTGATGTTATCTTGTTTAAATTTGCTATAAAATCATCTGAATATGATCTTGATTTAAATAAAGAAAGAAAGGAAATTGCACTAAAATATTGATTTCCTGGTCAAAGGAGATTTGGCGCTCCAAGTTTCTTATTTTGAAATACTAGATTTGCCTTTAATGGATTCATGTAAAATTGGTACACAGGTACCGATACAAATTTCTATTTAACGCAACACTATTCAAAATATGCGAATCTAAATTGGCTCCAGGAAGTTAAATTACAGTGCGACAGGGGAAATGGATTTCAAGCACCCTCCAAAATTTGATTAGTTGTATTCAGCATCACTTTCGATTATAATTATATCGACGTGTTTTATATGAAGGTGTTTGTGAGGTACAAGAAAGTATCGTTGTATTAAGTCCCATATACTTCTAGTAAATGATACATCAACATATCCAGTATTTGCAAGTTTTTGTCAAGCCAAGTCCATAGTATTTGATAAGCTTGACTACCCAAATTGATACATCAACGTAAATAAAAAGAAAGATTGAGCAATGAATAAAGTAAAAAAACTACTAACATTAGCCATTTAATATTCCAAAAAAGAAATTTTGCAAGTCAAGTACAAACAATAACTGCTTAACAACCAATCAAAATTGCATTTCAAACTATGGCATTTTAATCTCAACACAACCATAAGCTTTTTAGTTCTCCTGCGACATATCTTTGATCTTCTTTTTAATGCCTTCATGTTGATTTTCCTTTGAAAATATCAAGCGATGAATAACTTGTTTTCGAAATAATCGAGGATTGATCTGCAAATATAATGGACATTAAATACGATGTACGAATCAAGTAAAATAAAACAAATTGCTATATGGAAGAGATAACTTAATAGATAACAACTTGTGGGAAATTAGTTGATTTGATAGAACCTTGCCATAGCTCAATGAATTTCATTGCAAATAAGCCACATGAGTAGCCATCACGTTGCTTTGGTGCCTCGTTTATCACCTCAACGGGCCATTCAGTGATATCCAATGAGCTCCACACGGTCGCAAGGCTAGGGTTGGCTTTTAATGCGAGAGAAATGCAATATTGAATTCCCTTTTAATTACCAAAAAAAAAAAAACACAATCAAGTACCATAATAAGCTTTTAATTACTTACCAAATTTTTCGTATGGTTTGAATATGATTCCACCAGATTGTTCAATGAGTCCAATATTTGGAATTCTTTAAATTTAAAATTTAAGACTCCTACATACCAATGTATGTCTTCTACATTGATGGGGAAAATACCTACAAATTAGGATAGATAATAGCATCAACTGTTTTTCCATTTTGAAATCCTATGTGTATGAAATACCAAATATTAATTTTAGACTTACCATGTCAGCCATCAGAAAATCTTTGCCCTTTTTTGTAAACCTTTCAATATCTCTTTCGTACGCATTATCCTCGATTGTACAATTAGAATACATGTTAGATTCAAATGTTAACACCGCCATCACTTCTTGAGAAGGGTGCCGATATTTATCTAAACTTCCAATAAAGACATTTATAACCTGTTGAAACAAAAATTAAGGGTCTTTTGATAAAACAGTTTATGAAGTGTGAGTTCGGTTAAATAAAAAAAAATTCTTTGAGAAAAATTGACATGTTCCTCTCATCAGAGTTTGAAATGCTCCTCCCTTAAGTACCCACGCTTCTTTCATTCAAAATTGTAGTAATTGAACAAGCCTTGTCAAAGAAAGTCTGTACCTCATCATGTATCCAATCGTTTGTAATTTCCATTAGAGACTTCAATTGTCCAGCAGTCAAGGTTAGACCTCTATAGGTTCTCACGAGTTCTTCTCTCGATCTCGCATCCTTCACATATTGTACTGCTGCCATTCTTTATCATTGAGCCTGAGTAAGTTTCTATCTCCTTCCGTATCGCTATCATCATAAAGCTCAATGTAGACATTTTTTATTTTTTTCCATCCATTTTTCTGGTGTTGAGCTGTTGGGCTTGCTCCGTGACATCTTTGCTTTTTTTCTAGAAATTTAAGTGAAATGAATATGAGCTCATCTAATTTTTATTTGAACTATATTTGGTAATTAAATTTTCAAATCATGCAATTCTAAATTTTGAAGGACGGGCCCATCTCTTTTTTATGATTCATTTATAATAGATTGTTTAGATATGAGATAAGACAACCTAGGCAGACCTTAACTCATTGAGTCTTACATACGTAAATATGATCTACTTGGTTATGGATTGTGTTATAGGCTAGCCTCGTTGATGGTGAAGTATTTTTGGATTCGTTCATAAATGAATTTTTTCTAAAACAAAAAGAAACTTGTTTGAAATCAGAACAAAACAAAAAGAAACTTTTCTTTGAAATACTTTCCAGGATAATAACAACTTTATAAATAAATGAAATTGAAACTTACATTTTCTTTAGCATTTGACTGGATATTTTCTTCATCCAATCTTTCCCTGGAACCATCAAACGTCCTCTTTGGAGGTTTGGCTCTACCCATCTCTCTGTGCACTTCAATCGCACTAAAATTGTGCCGTTGAAAATACCCATCCTACGATGGTACTCATCCCTAATCTGCAAACGTACACAATTCCATTTTGCCATTTGAGGATGGCAATGGATAGCATCGTCATCATCGCCGATCTGGACGTGCTCTAAATAGAACAACTATCAATGAAAGAAATAAAAAAATCATTTTACCATAATATCATTCAAAAATTATAAAAATAAATTGAGGGGTTCTAAGTTTACTTGTAAAAATAGCATGCTTCCGTGGATGCATCTCTTATCCAACGCATGCCCTCGCAGACTGCGAAGAAGAACCTTGATGGTGAAGTCCGCCCAATTTATCTTCGAAATTAGCGAGACGTCCTCCACCAAGTTCAAATACTCATAAGGTATGTTTTCGTCTCATGGTGGGGCTAGAATCCCAGTGACCACCAAGATAACAAACTGTTTGACCCCATTTTGTGGTGCCAAATTCACAAATCAATTGGATAATTTTGTGTTCAAATAAATGCAAGGAAAACCCAAATAATTCATAGAAAATACCAAACAAGCTCCAAAAATTCCCAAAAAATACCCAAAAATTTTCAAGGAATTATAATGAATTATCATGATTTCAAAATCTCAAAAATATCAACAGAAGCTCTCCATTTTGCAAAGAAACCCACAAAACCTATAAAATTATCAAAATAAATCTATGAGGAATTTCACAAAACCCTTTGAACCATTAAATAATAAAATAATAAAATTTCTCCATAAAAATTCTAAACCAAATTTTATAAATAAAAATGGTATCTTAAACCTTTGAATCTCAAAAAGATAAAAATGTGAAATTTAATAGCAAAAATCTAAATTCAAAATCTAAAAAGACAAAAACAAATAAATCAATAAATAAACAAAATAAAATAAAAGTAAAAATAAAAATTTAAAAATTAAGGTGATTCCAAATTAAACTAATATAAATTAAATTAAAATCCAAGCCCTCTTAATAAAAAAAATAATAATAATAAAAATATTTCAAATAAATAATTTTAGTTTTAGATGTCCTTAAATGCTTCAAATAAATAGTTTTGGATATTCTTGGTTTTAGATATACATAGATTTTCTCAATTGTGTCCCTTCAATTGAGTCTGGTACCATCAATTGAGTCTGGTCTAAGCCAAAAGAAACAAATCACTTGTATTCTCAATTGCGCCCCCGTCAATTAAGTCTGGTGCCAACAATTGAGTATTGTTTTAAGCCAAAAGGAATAAATCACCTGTTAAATACCAAAAATCATTTAAACAACGACTTTTCTAGCCTATTACATTTAATTTTTTTGAATCTCTTAATCAGAGGCTCTTGTGGGAAACCACGGGGTAATTAACAATAGGGACTTGCGCCTATTGGAAAGAAAGGATCCACAAATTAATAAACCCTCACGAGAGTGGATTCTTGTAAGTGTTCTTTGGTCGTTAAGTGGCACTAGTGCCTGAATTCAAATTCGTGAGGGGTGAATCTAAGATTTATTCTCGTTCTTGAGGAAACCCAATCGTTCTTCGAGAAATGACGAAAAAGTCCACACACAAACATTCGTATGAAATTATCGTCGCATGCATCAGTGTAGAGAGTGTGATCCCTGATATAAGTAAACGTGACTTGTTCCTTCTTTGGATCTTCAAATAACTTGATCAGTGCATCTTTTGGAGTTCTTTTCTCTATATTTATGATGATGCCTTCATCCCGCAAACCCATGATGCAATACACGTCTTTGGTAGTTATGGGTACTTGTTTCCCACCCATTCTAAAAGTTTGAGAATCGGGATGGTACACCTTCACTATCTCCAGTATTAGATGGCGAGATATCAGTGTTGGATGCAATTGAAGTAATGAGCCAAAACCAATATCTTTTATCTTCTCTCTTTGTGCTAGATGTAAAGCTGACACCATGGTTGCAAACTTGGCTGGAAGATCTATTTCCTATGTAATGGTAACAAATAAATCATTACAGTTTAATATTAATGTTGATTTCATATTTTGTCACTCTTGAGAATCATACAAAGAAACTCTCAACGAAACTGCATGTGAATACGAGTATTAGTGTTACATAACGTGAAACAGAGAAGGCAGTTACTGTTACATAACGTGAGAAGCAACTAAGTTTCAATTAAACATTAATTATTTGGCTACAACTGAGAATGAGTACGAGTATTAGTGAAACAGAGAGGGACTGATCAGGTGTTTGTGGAATAAAGTGATGAAAAAAAACTACATACCCTAATAGAAGATCTATTTTGCTCGAATTGTTTTTCTCGCTGCAGAGCTAGCACCAGCACCAGCCATTTGTGCCTCAAGTCTGTTAATACCACCCTCTAATGTTGATATGTCAAACCGTAGATTTTTGTTTGTCTAGAAGAGGAGATTGCTATCGTATACAATTCTTTGTTGTGTGTCTAGTTCAATGTTTATAAAAGGTCTGATTTTTCATATAGATGCGTTTGTAAAAGGTCTATATGTCGAAAGGTATGATTTCTTTTCATATTAAGCGTGGCCACTAATTTCCATATTGTTGGATATGGAAAGATATAAATTAGATTTCGAAATTCTTTTAGAAAATATACACAAGATATATAATGATGGAAATTAAAAAAAGTCTGATTACTTTTCATAAAGAAAATGAATGCATGAAAATGTTACCTTTGATTTCTTTTGACACTACATGACTAATATGTTGTGTCAACACGACACGACTTGAGACGATTAGTAGTCAAGAATAAATTTTTTCACTTTTTTTATTTAAAAAATGAAAATAAACAATCCATTTGAAATAAAACATTAGACTTTTAAAAAATAAAGAAATGAACAGTCCATATGGGATTTTTTTCTCTTTTTTATTAAAAAAATACAAAATCCATTCAAAATTTAAGCCTTCGATTTTTAAAACATGAATGAACAAATCGGCTGAACTCAGTTTGTCGTTTTTTAAAAAAAAATAAGAAAAGTCCAAATGGAATTTTTTTTTTATTAAAAAAAAGAAAATACAAAATCCATTCGAAATTTAAGCCTTCGACTTTTAAAACATGAATGAACAAATCGGCTGAACTCAGTTTGTCGCTTTTTTTTTAAGAAGAAAAGTCCATATGGGATTTTTTTTCTTTTATATTACAAAAAAGAAAATACAAAACCCATTTGAAATTTAAGCCTTCAACTTTTAAAACGTGAATGAACAAATCGGCTGAAGTCAGTTTGTCGTTTTTTTAAAAAAAAATAAGAAAAATCCAAATGGTTTTTTTCTTTTTTATTTAAAAAAATAAAATACAAAATCCATTCGAAATTTAAGCCTTCGATTTTTAACATGAATGAACAAATCGGCTGAAGTCAGTTTGTCGTTTTTCTAAAAAAAAAATAAGAAAAGTCCATATGGGATTTTTTTCTTTTATATTAAAAAAAAAGAAAATACAAAACCCATTTGAAATTTAAGCCTTCGACTTTTAAAATATGAATGAACAAATCGGCTAAAGTCAGTTTGTCGTTTTTTTAAAAAAAAATAAGAAAAGTCCAAATGGGATTTTTTTCTTTTTTATTTTAAAAAATAAAATACTAAATCCATTCGAAATTTAAGCCCCGATTTTTAAAACATGAATGAACAAATCGACTGAAGTCAGTTTGTCGTTTTTTATAAAAAAAAAATAAGAAAAGTCCATATGGGATTTTTTTTCTTTTATATTAAAAAAATAAAATACAAAACCCATTTGAAATTTTAGCCTTCGACTTTTAAAACATGAATGAACAAATCGGCTGAAGTCAGTTTGTCGTTTTTTTAAAAAAAAAATAAGAAAAGTCCAAATGGGATTTTTTTTCTTTTTTATTAAAAAAAAAGAAAATACAAAATCCATTCGAAATTTAAGCTTTTGACTTTTAAAACATGAATGAATCAACAGACCAGCTTAACTCGCTTTGTCATTTTGTTTAAACATAAAAAATCAATTTGAAATTAAAGCATTAGACTTTTCATTTCATGAATGAACATACCAACTCGCTTTGTCATTTTGTTAAAAAAATAAGAAATGAAAAGTCCAAATGATTTTTTTTCGTTTTTTTTATTTAAAAAATAAAAAATCAATTTGAAATTAAAGCATTAGACTTTGAAAACATGAATAAATAAACTAGCTTAACTCTCTTTTTCATTTTGTTTAAAAAAAAGAAATGAAAAGTCCATATGAATATTTTGCTTTTCTATTTAAAAAAAATAAAATTAAAAAGAAATGTGAAATGTGAAATTAAAACAATTCTAAATTATTTGGGATAATATTCAAATAATTAATCAGGGTGACATATGGAAGACACAATAAATTGGTGAAATATGAATGCGCATGTCATCATATGTATATAGTGAATGAAAAAGACCACATACGTGTACTTACACGGATATTGGAATCAAATTGTTGTATAAAAGGCAATTTATAATCTCTTTTATCATATAGACGGTTATTGTTGTATAAAAGGAAATTTATAATCTAGATTGTAATTAATAAAACGTGGCCACAAGTTTGTAAAAGGAAAGTCCAAATGGATTTTTTTTTTTTCTAACAATCGTTAACAAATTCATTTTAGGTAATATCACAAATGATCGTAATTTTTACAAAGATTTGTACGATATATCACAATTGTATAAAGATATCTTTCTGGATATGGAGGCTCCTCTAACAATCATTAACAATTTCATTTACGATAATGAAAGATTTCCATAAATCTTTAGACGAAGATTTTCCTTGAAAGGGAAAGAATCAAATGCCAGGGAAATAATCAAATGGTATTACCATGAGCAGGTACGTTGTTGCAAGAGGAAGATTGTTGTATAAAAGGCAATTTATCATCTAGTTGGTAACTAATTAAACGCCGCACACTTGGAATAGATAAGCTAACTGGGAAAAACGCTTTCATGTGAATACATACGCTAAAGAAATAATCGCCCAGAAATCAAATTGAAATAATCTCCCAAAAAATACCAACGCAAAGAAAATAGCCGATGCAAACAAATATACCGTGTAATTAACTCCCTAATTAACATGTGCAGTCAACTATATTCATTGCGCTTATGAAAGCCAGTGATCTTCATGCTCAAAAATAATCCAACGCACCATGCCTATCAACAATGCATTATGCAGCTATAAGCCCTCAGCAGCAGCTTTTGCTAATTATAAAAAGAACAATTGATATGGCTTTGTCAAGGCAACAACCTGTTTAAAAACTAGCAATAAATTGTATTCACCCTTTTGACAAAATTTTCCTAAAACCAAAACTAACATAAACCATTGTATGATAGCAGTATTTTATACACAAAGCAAGAGACTTATCACTTATTCATTTACCAACAGACTTTAATTTGTACAGGACCAGCATTACTAGAATCAACCAATTTGCTTCTAGCCTCCTTCCTGTCAAACAATTTCCCTTCTAGTGTTCCTGTTACAAAGAAATTGATTTCAAATATTCTGACAAGGCTTATGTTAAAAAAAGAAAACTATAGGATTAACACAATTTTAATTCTACAACAAAAACTAGTTTCACAAAATGTAGGATTAACACAATTTTAATTCTACAACAAAAACTGTAGGATTAACAACAATTATGAGCACAATTTGGCAGCATGTTTGATAAGATTTTTGATATTATAAGAACAAGAACATCTAGAATATTGGAGCAACAGAATAGATGCACAGATACTAATCAGCCTTTCGGCCTTTTCAGAGCACAACATCTTGAAATATAACTATTCAAAAACTTGTAAGTAATATTAAACCAAACTTTACTTTCAAAACTTACGTGAAGAAAGGAATTCTCCAGCTCATATTGGCAAGATGAACCTACAAATGAAAATAAGTCATAAGAAAGAAAGTAACACATTCTCCAGCTCAAAAACTTGTAAGTACTTCACCACTTCATATTGAACAAAAGAAAGTAACACATTCTGATCTCATAAGTCATAAACTCTTTCTGATCTCATAAGTCATAAGAGTTTAATTGAATTATAATGCTAAAGTTACAAACATGACATTCTGACAAGTCTTTTATAATTTTACCAAGAGCACCTCCATGTTCAACATTATTGCTAGAATGAAGAAAAACTAACCAAGATTTAGGTATTTGAACTCCCTATGTCGTCTCTAGCCTCATGGCCCGACACTTCAGCAGAGGCAACAGCATCATCCTGCAAAATACAGATAATGTTAATTCGAATTACCAATATAAGTTACATTAACTAGGAAACCACAATATTTACCTCACGAAGTTTTTGACAGGTTTGTCGATTATGCCCTCGCTGCCCACAGTGTCCACATTTGTTCTTCCGCCTGATCTCAATCGCTGACTTAATCCTCTCATACGACTTCTTCTTTTTCTTCGGTGCGCCCTTGGTCACAACAGGTTTGGGGTTTCCTATCTTCGGTTCTGAATTTACATCATCTTTAACCTCTTGTTTGACCTTAGTTTTCTCAACAGTACTGTTGTTATGTTCATAGTGTCGTTTTTGGTCTTTTAACCATTCCATAAACTTCAAATAGTCTGCATGGATTTGGCTACTTCATAGTGGAGTGGGACGACTGCTTTATTCAGCTCATGGAACCTCTGACAGTGATCAGTTATGTTAAATACACCGCCTTCTCGATCCGAAGGAAATGCAGACTTGACATGTTTGGTCCACCTATCAGGGATGCAGCACCGAGGCATGCACGTAGCCTTCATGTGTATCAACACCGCGAAGATGTGTCTACATGGAATTTTCTCATTTTCAAGCTTTGCACAGGTACATAAAATTTTCTCCATATCAACCTCAATACTAGAGCAACGCACGATGTGCCGTGATTCTGGTTTTTCTTTTTGAGCAATTACATACTCTGATGACATGCTACTATTGAGGGTCTCACCAACCACATATTCCACAGCCATTTCTAGTTCTTTCTGAACAATATAGAAGACCGTTGGAGTGTAGTTGCTCACGGCAGATTTTTCAAGATCGAGGAAAGGGGTTTGTAACACTGGTTCCTTCTGAAAGGCTATGCAATCAAGCTCGGCCTCCTTGGTGCGCATGCGCGTGAGGCATCGCTCAAACTGCTATATGGCCCTACATAGGGACATCTTACATTTGATGTAATTGTGAAGTCTTGCATTGAGACTCTCGCTTCTTTGAGTACTCGACATTCCTAGGAACATCTTCTTCTTCACAAAAGCTGCAGCCCATGATTCTTTCAATCTATAGATCATTTGCAGCCACTGCCTACTAGGCGACCTTTTACTCACTTCTTAAAATCTTTCCATTTTGCCTCAAATTCTTCAGAATTGCAAGTGTACACCAACTTATGAAACTTCTGTATTGTTGATTCATCATGGATGTATTTCTTGGCATTACGCTCCATATGCCATGAACATATTCGATGTTTTGTCCCCTTCAGAATAGATTTCATGGCCTTACCCATGGCAAGGTCACCATCTGTGATGACCGATTCTGGATGTATCTGGTACATTGCCTCAAGGAATGCTTCAAGCAACCATCGGTATGTCTCATCATTCTCACAAGAAACAATGCCGCATGCAAACATTATAGTGCTGCGGTGATGATTGCATCCGATAAAAGGAACCACTATCATATTATATCTATTAAGTTGATATGTACTGTCAAAAATAACCACGTCACCAAAGTAAGAGTAATCAACAACGGACTGTCCATCTGCCCAAAAAAGTCAATTAAGACACCCGTCCTTTGTTTCATATTTGAAAAAGAAATCTGGATCAGATTTTTTTCCCTATCTTGGAAGTACCTTATGATTGAATCTGCATCATCTTGGAGCAATCTGGACTGCTCATGCACAGTGCTGAAGTTGTACAAGTTCTTCTCTTGGTAACCACGATTCTGGTAACCTCCTCTGCATCGCGCATCATAATCTAGTATCTGACAATTCCGAATGCCCGAAGCTCGCTTAGAAGATATCTCTAACTTTTGAGCTTCATTAATGACACAATGGGATCGAAGAAAAGGCGCAGCATCAGCAGCCGCTAAATCATGGTTATGGCAATCAATGAAATCCTGCACCCACCACATACCGGTTTGTTTGTCTAGTTTAACACAAAACTTTACTGGGCAGCCGCATCGAGTGAGCAGTTTGTGCCGTCTTTTTCTGTTTGGCTTGTTGATATGCTTCCTCTCTCGAAAGCCATATCTACTGCAATAAAACCGACGAAATGTGATGGCTGCATTTGTTTTATCTTTCTCAATGATACTCTTCCTCACGCTAAACCCCTTTCTCTTGGCATAATCATTGAAAAAATCAAAAGCTTCATTTTCACTTGAGGTCATACTCCTTTAATGATGCTACATCCTGAAAAAAAAAAAATTGATTCAATGCCTTTACCTTTCAGGTTTGGTGCTATACCATTGAATTGATTATGTATTATACATGTTTGTTCTTGACAAGAAAGTGAATGCAACATGCTTTAAATAAAGATTGCAGATATTATAAGAATAGACACTGATTATATTTTACAACATGCTTTAAAACAATTTTTAATAAATGAAAAAAAATATAAAATGAACCAGAAGACTAATATGCAGGGCAAATTGCATAGAAATTAGAGAATACATAGATTGAACTTAAGAGAAATTAGACTAATATGCATTGGCTTCCGCAAGGATCCAAATTAAGAGGAGATGTAATGTTCCTCTCAACAATTGCACCCCAGTATGTTACAAAATTAAAGCTATGCATTCTGTGTCCAGTTGACTGGCAATAGAGAGTACAGGTATAGCCTCTCTGAAATTGTACGGATATCCACTTGTCTTAAGGGAGAAAATTATATGGTTCTCGAGATGGCTTAATAACTGATTCTCAGTATTACATCTGACACAAATTGGGTTATAAAGGTTGCTATCCTGATTAATGTTACCATAGAACTTATTAGGTTATAATGCTTCCCAACCCTGATTTATGTTCGACACTGCTATCCTGATTAATGTTGCACCCAAACAATCACTAAAACAATGCCTAAAGTGCAGGAGATTCAATTTCAATTTTAATATTTAGGGTTGCAACATAAGAACAAATTTCACAAAATGAATAATAATTGCTATGATCTTTTACTACTTTTTAGTCAAACCAAGATATAAATTCATACCGTAGGGTTACAAAAGTCTTGCGGCTTCTAGAAACCTGCCATATCGTCTAGTATGTAGCTGCAACAATTACAAAAAAAAAAAAAAAGGTACTAATGAGAATATTGATGATAACTTCTTTTCATAAACACCTCAAGAAGATTATTTGTGATGTTGCTGTTCTATTAAGCTGAATACTGTAATGTAATCTCAGTTTGAGCACAATAGAACAAATTACGCTTCTAGACTTAGTCCTTCAAATCAACCAACCCATATAATAAAGAAATCTTAGATGTAAAATCTTTCAGACAAAGAGCTGAAGCACTAGAAAACCATTTGGTAGAGATAAGGTATCAGACAAATCAACTCAGCGTAATTTGTATTGGATTCAAGTAATGTTGACACTTAGAGAAACCTTAGTCTGATACAGTGTGGTAGCATACCAATCTTTGTCTGATATAGTGTGGTATGACAAATCTAATAAGCCCATCTAATAAATAAACATTAGTGCTTCAGCTCTAGTCCTTCAAATCGACTCAGCTGATACCAGTGTGTGGTATGTATTGGATTCAAGTAATGTAAATAGCTAATTAGAGAGACTAAGTTACAAAAACATATAATCAGACAGAAATCAAATCAATTAGAAACAGCTTACAAATTGTGATTTCTTCCCAACTTTCTGCTAATGAGAGAAATAAGGAGGAGCGTGTAGCTTGGCCTAAGGCTTGTGATTAAGAAGAATAGATTTACCCCCTGTCAAGTAGTATTTTGAAAACGGAATTTCAATTATGTTACGAGAGAAGGTTGTTAGAAAATAAGCCGATAACCAGTAATTTAGTCAAATAGTAGGTGTTTAGGTCAGCCAATCACAGGTAGCGTTGGGTAGGCAATAAATTACTAGTTTTGTTTAACATTGAGCATTTCAGTTGGAATCGATGCAGAATTCAACTAATTTTTCAGTTTTTGATCAATTACAAAAAATGAAGGAGAAGAGAGGAGGCATACCAGCGGCACAGGAGAAGATTGAACGACGGAGTAAATAATAGAGCAACCGCTGGAGCAAATGGTGAAGGAGAAGGGTGATGGGGAAGTAAACGATAAAGCAATTGCTGGAGATAAAATGTCGGAGGAGGAGGAGGAGGAGAAGTGTTCGGCGGAGCAAATGTTTGAGCGGAAGATAGTGAGCGACGGTGGGGAGGGTGGAAACACGGCGCTGGGGTGACGAAGAGGAATTATGAGTTGGATCGGACTTAGCTGCTTAGGTCTACGTTACGTTCTGGGGTGAGTTGAAAACGCTGGGTGAAGAATGAACGCTGAGGAAGATGACTTAGGGGATGGTAACGGAGATAATCTCTATACCAATTTTACCCCTCAAAAAATGAACGGTTGTGATTTACAGACTACAGTTATAATTTTTTTCTGTCCACCATAGCATGACCCAATTAAAAAATATAAAAAATGAGACAACTTTGCAAAACATTTTCATTAGATGCTTTGCAAAATTGTTGCCATAAATTCTGTTTTGGCAATTCTTGAGTTTATTACAATTTTGCCCACACATAGTCTATTTATTAATGGTAATGGTATACGCCAGAGGAGTTTAGACTTTAGAATGGAAATTCCTGGTCTCCTATTTGCAGTTATTGGAGATAATTATGCATAAATTCTCCGCATAAAACATATAAAGGAAATTTCAAAAAGGAAAAGGAAAATCAAAAAAGAAAAGCGAAAAAACAGGAAGGAAATGAGGGAAGGGAGGTTACCATAAACCTACCCCCAAACCCTAGATAAATAATCGTCCTTTTTTCTCTCTTGCAATTTCTTAACAAGTCAAGGCCGTCTTTTCTTAATATAAAAATAAGAGGTATTTTTTCTTCTTTGCCCCTGCCTCCATCACTATCAGTATATGTGACAAGTTTGTTTTCTCTCTTTATTTATTTATAATACCTGTTATTTATCTGTCTCATATTGAATTTTCACATTAGCCTAAATCTTCTTGGTATATTAGAGTTTCAGTGAAATTTGTTCATGGACTTATATTTGGCGATCTGTGTACTAATTTGCATTAATGTTGAATTCAAATGTTTGTCAATGATACATCTTAGAGAGTTCTCTAGTGTTTGAAGGAAATACGAAAAACAAATCCTAGTAGGCTTTTATGTGTAGAACAATAGGATTACATTTATTGACCTTGTTTTATACCTCTTTTATTTAATTTGAGAGCTTTACCGATCTATGTCTTATTGGAATTCTCTACAAGTAAATTACTAAATTGGTAAAATCTGGGTTTTGGTTTTTCTGCATAATATTTACTCTTTTTTTTCTTGTTTCAGGGTGATTTTGTTTAAAGACATGACAAGTAAAATCACGGACAAAAGCTGGATGCATATGTCAAGGTAAATTACAGTGTGCATTTAATTTTCTTAAGTAAATTTGAAGAAGATTTTATTGATTGCAAGGAGTACAGGAATTTACTTTGTAAAACCAAGTTTAAAGGTTACGTCTTATAGTACCCGATATAAAAAAAAAAACGAAGAACAAATTTACTGGGTAAGGTCGAGAGCTGGTGAGCTGTAACCCCTCCCACAAATGTGCTCCTCCGACCAAATGTGCACTTCGAAACTCACCCTCCACCCACAAAACCATCAATGTTCTCTATCTTCATTAACACTATTAAATCAATAAGAGGAGTTTTTTACATTGAATGAAAAAGTTTCAAGTATATGTTCTCATAAATTTTGTACAAACAAAATAGAAAATAGTAATTAAAAAGATTTTTGTTAAAAAAACAGAACATTAGCACTCGTGCATCTTTAAGAAATGAGATATTATAGGTAACTTTCAGAAGCACGTATTTGAATTTTGTGATATATAAATGAAGATTTATGCTATTTTCTACTTTCTATTATTGGTTTGAGGGGTCTGGGTGTTGAGAGGGGATCGAGCTTCAATTGTCATGAAATAGATTGATCTTTTGGTGGGATGTTGGCCACTATCCAATATAAAGAACTGGTTGGAGGGATACTTTTATCCTGAAAATCGATACAGAAAAAAAAAATTCTCAAGTTTTATTTCTCTACTGATAGGAGACGTCTCAAGTTCCGGCAAGGAGTCGAATCATTTCTTACTTTTGCATCTCAAAAGTTGTCCTCAGATGGTCTTACTTTCTGCCCTTGTGAGAAGTGCCGCAACAAAATGCAAAAGCCTTTGGACATTATTAGAGATGACCTCCTGCAATTCGGATTTGTTCAAGGTTACACCAACTGGGTCTTGCATGGTGAGAGACCCATCACCTCGTCATCTACTGGTACCACAATAGAAGTGAAACTGTTGTATCCTGGTTGTGAGAATTATACAAATCTGTCTGCTATGGAGGAACTATTTAAATTCAAGCATGAGTATAGTCTTAGTGATGAGTGTTTTAATCGTATGCTTGAGATTATCTGTTCTTTACTTCCTGAGGGACATACATGTCCAGAGTCGATTGAGGAAGCGAGGAGGCTTGTTGCTAAACATGGCCTTAGTGCTGCTGCGTGAGATTCAGAATCTAATGACTCTGGTAATGACGACTGATGGAAACCATGTTCAATATAAGAGGAAATTAATTTAAACCAATTTGATTTATGTCAATATCAATGTAATCTCCTCAGTCGAGAATGGGTAAATCCCACATGACCAATGTGTTTTCTGTAAGTCCCAAATTTAGGTTAATTATCCTGCCAAGCATTTGAAAAAAAAAATAGTTTAATTAATCCAAAATGAATCCTCACTTAGGAGTAAGGACCTAATTTAAACCAAGCTACACTAAGTTGCATCCGCATTGCTTCAGTTGAATTACTCTTAGATTTCTGTTACACAGAACAAGTGCATGTGATCGCAATTGTGCACTAGGAGTTCTTTGTATGAATCTTACGAAATAACCCTAAAATTACACATTGAGGCACAACATCAGAATCAGATGATTGAGATCACGTGACATAATATATGTGCCGTTATAACAATGGCAGCATACACAACTCTACAAGTTATTAAGGAATATTGAGTACCTTGAGGAAAATTAAAGAAAACGAAAATTAAAGAAAACCTTAACAACCTTTGGTGAAGTATGGTTCATCTACCATTTATTAATTAATGTACTAAATGTCGACTAAAAATATATTCTTTTATAATTTCAGGGTAAGAAGGAAAGATCAGCATCACAACCATTCCATGATTTCTGTTCTAGGTATGCATGTTACGTCGGGATTTATCTTTAGCAAATTAATATGATTTCTGTGCTTGTTTTATCTTCTGCTGTAGTACAATTTGATGAAATTGTGGTAATTATAAATGTTTTAGTACATTCCAATATTCGCCTTTATTATTGATTAGGAGAGCATATTTCATAGAGGGTTGCTTTGATCTAATTCTACTAATTCGGCCAGATGCTAGTAGGCACAGCAACAGTTTAAATTGATTGATCAGATAATCATGTGAAAATAAGGGAAACATTAGATAGTTTAGAATTACAAATTTCTTTGAAATGAGAATTGAGAAAATAATTTACAAAGATTTAAACAACAAAAGAATAAATTACAGGCCTCTTCTCTTAGCCCTATATTTTCCTTCACAAAAAGCACAACAAGATATATAGCCTTTTAAATGATCTAATACATTTACACAACAAAAGAAGGCAAAATCTAATAGAGCAATATAATGATAGACAATTGTCTTAATAATTTCGATTTTCCAGTGCCGAGGCTGCTGATTCGACAGTACCAAGTAAGCAATTGTAAACCTTTTGTTTCAATCGATCGATTGTGTCAGCCAAATTGTCAGCCGTGGGACCTGTGTCGTTTGTCAGCTGATCCAGCCAATTATTTATTTCCTTTAGTTGAGACAATGTCACAGCAATTAGCCCATCAGCATCTTTTCCAGACTTATCCTTTCCCATTTTTTTACCATTAGATTTATTTGTCTCCAACTTGAATCCAGACTCCAGCACATCTTCAAGAAAATTAAGGAACCATACTTGGCTCTCTCTTCGTAGCATGGCCCACGTTTCTTGCATATCCTTCAGATTGTCTCCACGGGCCCACTCCATTTTCTCATTTACTGGTTCATCAGAATGTTTTGGTGTACTGTTAGTTGAGTTCTTGTGTTGAGACAGCGATGACTTTTTGTTGGGTTTTTCTTTTTCAGCTGAAACTTGTTTTTGGGCATCTTTCCAAACTATAATGTTTGGTTGGTTTATGAGACGGTAAAAATGAAAGAATTTTGCAAGAGAAGTGTGTGTGCTTTGCTCTGCAGCTGATTTGCGTAACTCAGCAAACAAACTGGGAAAAAAGAAGATAAGTAATTTATCACGTCCAAAAAATTAGAAGAATGTGAATATTTAAATTGAAAATATAAGAAACTAAACTAACTTTAGGCCTTTAACAATGGAGGCAGCTGATGTAGCTTCTCTTTGAGCCTCTGCTGCAACTAAAAGTGCCATGTTTTTCCTTCTCAAAAGCCCCTTTGTCAAAAGAATAAAGAAAAAAGATGAAAAGTTCAGATATAAACATTATTTAAAATAATGAAAAAGAAAAACTCTCCAAATTATAGAACAAAAATGTCCAATTCAAATTACAAAGCAGATGAAAAAGAAATGCTAGTACCTTTCCAGATTTCATTAGGCTAGAAGGAAGAGAATCCCAAGGAATAGGATCGGTACTTCTCTTACTACTAAGTGATGTACCATTTGTAACAGTTGAGCCAGCTGGTACTGGCTGAGGTAAACTCTCCACTGCTGCTTGTTTTGCATTCAAAATTGACTTTGTTGAACTCTTTAGTGGTGTTATAGACTCTCTCCTCCCATTCTCCTTTGTGCCAGACATATTTGTACGATTTGCTGAGGGAGAATCATGGCGAGCTCTTTCTCTTAATCTATCTTGTTTCGACATAATGACAGAGTTGACTGGAGAGGTTGTACTTGATTTTAGCATATCCTTTGTACTGGAGAAATCTTGGGATAAATTGAGAGATGTATTTGGAGAAATGACGTTAAACCGTTTAAATTTTGAGATGTCCTGTTGTCTGATTTGGGATAAATTGGTTTGAAATGGTGAGGGAGAGGTTGTACCAGGGCGATCCTGCAATGCTACATTTAATGTCAGTATATGTACATTCGATTAATTTTGCTAAATACTAGTATTATATGGATATGTGGTGTACTTGATTAAATTTCAGTGTATAGTCATATATTGATATGCGTTTGTCGAAGAAATCCATCTTTAGGGAATTGTACATGCTAGCTTATAGCAAATCTTCCCGGTTGTCTTATTGACTAGTGTTGTGGAGTGGTGCATAAGGTATTGGTACAAAGGCGCAAAGCCAGTATCAAGTGTAATTGAAACTGAGGACAACGTACCTGAGATTTAGTATCTGGTTTAACTCTTGAAGGTGTACCACGTCTGTTATTAACCTCATTAGAACTGTTTTTGCCTCCACTACTGGGCCTCTGATCATCTTCATTTCCAGCGTCTTCATTAACAGCACTGTTTTTCCCATTATTTCCTGTAATTCCGTTCAAGTATCTAGAAGCCACCCCAACTTTTTGTTCTTTTATAGCCATCTTCCTTTGTGTGTTCTCCTTCTCTCTTTCTGGAGAATCTCCTTCTTCTTGCTTTCCTTTGTTAAGCGAAGTTCGCTCTTTGTTACCATTTGTTGCCCCATTTCCTATCTTTTCATCATCTGCATTATTACTCTCTGAATTAGCAGCACTATTTTTGCTAATGCCATTCATATAGCGGGATGCCACAACCTGTTTTTGTTCTTTTATAATTACTCTTCTGGCTGGGTTCTCCTTCTCTGGTTCAGTATTTACTTCACTTGATTTGAACACTTCCGGTAACCCAGTTGTGGTAGACATGTGCATTAGATCCTTTGGATTGCCCACACACGGGTTTCGACCTGGTACGGGTCTGACCCCAACCAGTACAGGCACTGGTATTCTGGCTTCAACTTTGTCAACATAAATGAACTGGCCGAGCTGAAGTTTGTTAGATAAGATTAATTCATTGTCTTCTTTAGATAGAGAAACATAGGTGGAGTGAGAAGAGTCTGACACTTTTATGAAGAAGCCATGATCTGGGAACAATTCAGATCCGGTAAGAGCAGGTACAATGCTTATGACTTGGAGAAGAATGGATCGGTACTCGCCACATATTTTTGTGTCAGAGTTTATGTTTTTCAGTAGTTTAATTAGAACTCCTGGGGTTAGAGATGCCATTGCCCTGATGCTCCTGAAAAAAAAAAAAAAAAAAAAAAAAGAAGAAAAGAAATCACTTTTGATTTGGTTAACTACTTTTCCTTGTCCAATATCCAACCAGACCTAATTTAGAAGGAATGAAAGAGAATGAATTACCTAAGTGCACAATACCGGGCGGCAGATTTCTATTCTGATATAGCTAACAACTAACTTTGTCTTAACATCTGTACTATGTACCTTGTAAAATACAAATAAGTGTTTTTTTTAATGCTTATATATCTGTGCAGTTTCGAGTAACGTATTATAGACTCCATTATGCTTAATTTAATCATATCTTAATAAAAGCTTTACTTTTTGAATAAACCGGATCTCAGTAGAAGGTGAACTGAAACATCACAACTTAAAAATATATATATTATCTATGATGGCCTTTTGTCAATAAGACATAATCTACATAAATTATTTTTGTGATGATGCAATCTGCACCAAATACAGAGAAAAAGGTAGAGAAAGGAGTATTTATTTAATTGTGAATTATTCAATTGCGGTTTATAGAGCTGGGATTACCCAGTAAAGATTATCTCAGATAAATCAACCCGACGTGGAAAAAAAAATAATATAACCGGCTCAATGGAAAGCAACTTATTTCTAAATTATGTTGTTATTGGAAACAGGCATTCATCAAACAAAAATAAAGAAAAAAAAAACAACATTGATATTGAACAAGTTTTAAAATTATTGTGAAATAAAATAAAATTCAATTAGCCAATATATGAGCTGATTATTTATCAAAAAGCACCAAGAACAATTCAACCACCAGCTGGTTGTTAAAAAAATGGAGTTTGAGTTTGATGCTAACAATTTTAACTGTAACTAGATATACTTTTATATTTTAAAATATAAAATATTAAATTAGAGGAGAGAAACTTAACCAAAATAAACAATAGGTCAACATCGCCATGTCGCTGCTGAGAAATTAATCTGTTCTTTTCTTAAGAATTAGATTACCTACTTGCTTAACAGACCTTTGATTTGCATTGAATAAAACATTCCAACATATCCAGATTCTTAAGTCATAGTTTTTCTATTGAGACCCCAAATCTCTTATAATCATTTAACTACTCCTAAAGAAGGGTATGGCACCAATTTACCAAACCCAATGTAGCATTTCCCAACTAATGCAATATTAGTGGTTAAAAGAAAGTGGTGGGTACTTCCCACTTTTTTGAAAAAACTAAAAATAAAACTAATGGAATATAAATATATATTCATGGTAAAGGGAAAAATTGAATAGTAATCGAACAATTCAATCTTCTAAATCACTCTATGATGGATTCAATACTTAAAAATAATTAGGACCAGGTCCGTTCAAACATAACATTAGGTTAGCAGAGGATTATTTCGATAGTGTTCTTGGACTAATAATCAACATTACAGAACTAAAAAATGCAGATATTAAATATTTAGTTACATATTGAACGAATGCAGTTAATAATTCAACAAAAGACTGCGAACAAAGGAAAGATTCGAGCAATTTCGGTAAAGTCGTCCTCTTATTATGTTCTTCCTTCCTAAAGGGTAAGTATCGACACAGAACAAAAGAAAAACAGTAAATGCAGTATTAAGAAAGGTTCGATTACGGACCAGACAATTAATTAAAAGTATATTCTAAAAGGAGACATCTTACGCAATGTAATATTACCAGACCTTATACAATATTCTATAAAATGAAATGCGGGAAAATCAATGAGGTGCAGGGAATGACATTGGGAGATACAAAACAGGTGAAATTCCAAAGAAAATGAAAGGGGAAACAGAGCAATAGTAGATAGGAGTTGCAACAAAAATATAATTTATGGGAAGACAATATTTTTCATAATATTACTCTCAAAAGAATTATTAAAGCACAAGGAAGTTATATAAAACATGGCCATCATTGAAGTATTTGGACCATAAAGATGTTTCTTTAATAAACTTGGTATAGTAATAGAGAGAGAGAGAGAGAAGGAATATTGGAGCGTACCAGCTTTGTGCAGTTGACAAGGAGAAGAAAGATAAACGAAAAAGCAGGAGACTTGAGAGTTGAGAGAGAGAGAGAGAGAGTTGGTGGATGGAAGAAAGAGAGGAATTCCTTTTGCACCGCGAGTGCAAAGTGCAAACTAAAAAGAGGTATCTTTCTCTATTTCGCTCTCTATAATCTATATTTGTTTCTCTCTCTAAAGTGGGCCGGCACGGAACGTGAAGCGCACCGGTATCTCTCTTGCCTTTGAAGTTATTTTTTCCATTTTGGCCCCCACCCTTATCGGAATCATTTTCGCACCTTTTGGTACATTTTATTAAATCACGATTTTGCCCTTGTTTACATACGTCAGAGTTATACTTTGATGCATCAGAGCAGTTAGAACCAAACGTGACAACGTTGACCTGGCCTAAGTTAGGTTCCTACTTTTAGTTATGTATGATTTTATGTTAAACAAGAAAATTAAGGTGCTATTATGTTGGTACGGTGTAAAAAAAGACAGAACAATAACTGAAGAATTGGGAGATGCTTTGGGCAACCTTCACTTTTCTCCGAACAACTCTTTTAATTGTTTTTTTTAAGATACAAACTCTTTTAATTGTTATAAAATGACCCTTTCATTTCATCCGTTGCTTATTCAAACATCTCTAAATTCTCCGAATTCTCTTCATAAATAATGAAAATTTTTAAACTAATATGAATCTATTAATTTTATTGCAAGCTGCTGCTCGAAGAATTAAATTGTTATTATTGTGAAATATTGTACCTTACATAGTTACATATGGATATTTAACGACATCATGGATAGTATCGTCATTTAAAAATTAAAAAGTTGTCTGAAATAAAATGAAAGTTGCCCGAAGCACCTTGAGCTACCTTTTAATTTGATACGAATCTCCCGTTTTTTAGCGCTCAAGTGTGTAGTGAATATTGCACCTATCGCTACTTTAAAAACAAATTATATATGGGCTAAGCCGGAAATATACTTAGCGGAGCAACATATAAATATAATGCATGCTTGTTTATTCTTCCTGTAATTCTTTGGGGCTTGCTGATAATTGTATTGGAATAACTTAGCTAATTAAGTCCAGCAATCATATTAAATTCATGGTTTCCTCTGAAATTGTGAGCTATTTATAAAATTTGAAATTATAGGGTTCATTTGTGAAGTTGTGATACCAAGTGATTGAGGACGTAGAATTTAGTATCTTAAGATACACGATACGTAACTCACGATACGATACGATTCAATGTCCGATCGATACGTATCTTGGCCATTGTATCTCAATTGCAGTGTATCTTAATGTATCTTAAGATACACGATACGTAACTTACGATACTAGGGTGTATCTTAAGATACAAACGATTCGGTAATAGTCAATAATAATCATTTTCAATTATAATTTATATAGGTTATAATTAAATATTAGTAGAACAATGAGAACAACAGTAATAATAATATTAATTTATACAAATTATATAGTATAATACTATACTATAATGATTAATAGTTTAATACTTTCTAGTTTCTACATATATTATACAATATAATTTATATAGATTATAGTTTTATTATACAATATATTATTTATAATTTATACAAATAAAAATATATTCAGATCATGCAATATAATATTATGAAAATACATTACACTCTTATAAAAAAAATATAATAATTAATTTATGCATGCAAAAATAATTAATAATAAGTATAATTTATACAAATTTTATTGTTTAATATCATAAAATATAATTGTAAATGATTTATACATATTATATATCATAATATTTAAGTAAAATCCAATGATTATAAAGATATAGTGTGATATGAGATTTCTTTTAATGAAAATAGTTCAATGCAAATTCTAATTACTTATTTTACATAATTTTAAGGATAGCTTAGCGTATCTTAAATGAATCGATACGATACACGATACACGATACGATACTTAATGTTACGATACACGATACATTTTGCGATTCAACTTCTATGATTGAGGATGAATTTGGATGAAATTTTTCGCTGACGAGTGACAATTGACGAATATCATTCCGTATACTTCTGCATAAAAGTTAATTTCCTTTTATAGGAATGGGGTATAACTTTGAAAACAAAAACATATTTGTATATTATTTTATGAACCAATACATAAAAAAAATTCCTACATCACTTTAAAAAATAGTCTGTTTGGACATAATATATATTATTAAAAATCTCATTTACACTATGTTATTTTTAAAAAAAAAATGAAAGAGAATGGGAAAGCAAGTCTATGAAGTCCGCCTTGTAATGTTCGGTGTTTGATGGGAAAAAAAAAATGGAGAGGACAAAATATTTCGGAATATAAATATGTGTTGAAACTATGAATTTCCTAATTATAAATGGGAGAACAGAGTTAGTGTTGCACACGTTATTCCAAAATAGACCTTGAGAAATTGAAATATGTACCCGGTCTGGTCTATTTCACGAGGGGCATAAATGACAAAATTGACGGGGAATGAAAAGTCGTTTTCATTTGGGAAATAGACCGGTCAGATGTTATTTCTCTGGACCCAGAAAATAGCGCGAATACCCCTGTTTCTGAATCTGGTGCCAAGTCGTGGTCGGCTGGATGGTGCGATGGAATTGGGATGGAGAGATTGAATGGTTCAGATTGAACCCCAATTGAGATGGATCCGGTTCGGTTTTGGTGCAGGTCGGCTGTTTTGGTCAGAAAGCGATGTTGGGTCTCCCTTCTTGGATTTGGATTTTGTTCCTCTCAAAAGGAAAATGTTATAGCGCTACAAAATGTCCCAGTTAAATACCGATGATTCATTGATGAGTTAATTGTTTGTTACGTATTACGTGGTTCTAATGTCCGATTTAAAAACGAACTAACGAAGTTTGTATTTTAATAATAAAAAAGCAGGACGTAAGTTCTAAATAAAATATAAAAAACAATGTTAGAGCGGTAATTTTCGTAAAAAGAAAGTTTCATCTCTAATTGGACGACCAATGAGTCTGTCATGTTATTTGCAAATGTCAATCCTACCAATGTCAAGTATGAATCATTCTAAAATTTATATAGTTCATGATTAAAACTTAGCAAAGTTACACTTTTTGTAATTAGTATATAGTTCATGATTAAAACTTAGCAAAGTTACACTTTTGTAATTAGTGCGCGAGCACAGATATGGCGAAAAATATCCCAACAATCAAAGTCAGTTCTCATCATTCTTTATATAATAGCATTGATATATTATATACTCTCAAATAATTTCAAATAAGCATCAACAAATTTTCTATTCAATATAGTTCCAGCTACCACGCAACTATCTCTTTCAAAAATTTTAATTTAACAAAAAAAAAAACGATTGTACAATCGGATATTTTTATCAGCTATATCAGATGCCTTTATTTTCAGTTGGGATTGTAGGACTATAATTTTCTATGAACAACGCACCACTGACATCATAAAAGAATCACCATTGATCACATTAGGGGATTAATATAGCATATACATTTCAAATCCGACATTCCAAATCGTCAAATCTGATGATGATAAAAAAAAAAAAAAAAAAAACCCAACGATCTATATTGATAATAATAGTAGATATGGATATAGTTAAGCATTCACATACTATCATCCGACTATATATTGTTGATTTTGCCGTTGTCATAATAAAATTATTGAAAACAAATATAGAGGCAAAAGTTGGAGTCTGATAAAAGAAAGCATAGAGAGTAAGTTGATGGGGCGTCTGCTGCTTGGGCGTGAGACCATTTCAGCTCTTGAGCTGGTCCAGCTTTTGTTTTGCGATTAAATATCGTAATTGAGTTTGCATTTAAATAATTGAGCACTTATATGTTATGCATTTATTGAATAATATTTGGTGGAAAGCATGATATAGATAAGAGGATATAATTCCAATATTAAAAAAAAAACATGCTTTTGGTTGAAATGGTTAGTGTTTGACATGTTAAATGGTAGACATCCCCTAGAATAGGACCGATGACAGATTGCAATGCAACTGAAAATATGTTAAACAGAAATAATTTCAGAACTTTGGAAGATATTTCGTGATAGGAATTTTTGGTGGCTTTCACATATCACTCCCCCCCCCCCCCCCAACAAAAAAAAAAAAAAACTTATAAAGCAGCTTTTTCTTTTCTTTTTTTTTATGAGATATGTGTCACATTGACAATTATGTCAATTGGAATGGAAATTGATTATCGCCATCGGGCGATTTACCATCGCGCGCCTCAGCGATGGTCTCTCACCCAGCGCAATTTTATTTCATACCTAAATGTTCAATTAGATAAGTATAAATGTTAAGTTAGTTGCAATAAAAAATATAAATGTTATAAGCAAAAATGTTCATTTTATTAAGTATAAATACTTAGTTTAGCAAGTACAAATGTTTAGTTGGGTAAGTACAAATGTTATGTTAATTGAGAATAAATGTTCAGTTTAGTTGCAATAAAAAAATATAAATGTTATAAGCAAAAATGTTCATTGGATAAGTATAAATGTTCAGTTTAGTAAGAACAAATGTTCAGCGTAGTAGGTACGACTGTTCAGGTTATTAGATATAAATGTTCAGTATGACTTTTCGATTTTTTTAATAGGTGAGCGAATGGGTCACGAACCGGACAAAAAATACATGAAAAAATTAGAAGGGGTCATGAACCGATCCGGTTCAAATAAATTTTTTTTTTCAATTTTGCCCCTGGTGCGCCTCTCTCCAAAAATGATGCGCGATCTATATAATAAAACCATTACTTGACGCATTTAATTAAACACTTTTGACCATTAAACTGAACACATTTGATTATTAAACTGAACATTTGTAGCAGACACATATTCTGTGCAGCGATGGCGCGCTATGATTTTTTTAGAGATGGCACTTATAATTCTTGAATTGGAATTGATATTTGTAAAATTGTTGAGAGAGCTCTTTCGAAAATGGTTAGTGTTTCAAATTAAGATAATTTATCTAAACTTAAAATTCACATAAGATTGTTAACAGTAATATAACATACACACAAAAGATTATGTTGACCTGAAATCACTATTAGTTTACACTAATAAAATAATCACATGAGATAGTTCACCTAAAAGATGGATATTCTAAATTTTGGCTCCCCCATTTGATCCCTTCAATTCTTTGCCTTATTATCTTGGTCTCATTTTATTTCATATTTTCGTCTTTATTTTTCTCATGTGATGTTTTGGCCATTTGGGAAAAAAAAAAAAAAAAAAAAGGATACTGCCGTATCGCCATAGTATGTTATTTAAATCATTTTCCATCTCTTAGTATAAACCACTATCACAATTGAATTTATAGTTACAGTCTTTTTTTTTTTTTTTGTCATAAACTTGTGACGTGATTCGGCTATTTATCGCGAATCCTTGAACTATGTTCCAATAATTGTAACTTCTTGTATTTTTTATGTTTCGGTATTTCTAAAAACAAATATTATTGTAAGCCAAAATGAAGCATACGTTATTAAATTTTGTACAACACAACTTTATGGCACAATAAATATTTCATGTAGTGCCAACTATATTAGATTTATTGCATTTTAACTGAACTAAAAACTTTAGCAGTAGCACATAATGATTTATTGCTGCATCCGCTTATGTTATTTTTGTGCTTTTTTTTAATAATAATTTCCTACTATGCAGCAAATATATTTGAGATGAAACATGTCATTTATATTCTAAATGGGCCTTTACAAATCTCAACACAAATTTTACTTCATTTTAACTTTAAATTATGAAAAATTGCAACGCCCTTTTAAATCTTAGCCCAAACTAAGGTACAAGTACTGGACTTCAATTTAGCCCAAAGATGGATATTTCAACAATTTTAGAGCAGTCCATAAAAATCCCCAACAGCATTTCAAAATTATTTTATTATATCTAGACTATATCATCTTCATTTTCAGTGAACTTCACCTCTGGCCTAATATTACGACTAATTGGATCATTCATTAAGAAGATCGATGGATGATGGACTAAAAGAAATTGCAGAAGACGAGGGAACTCGGATCCTCTGGTCGGCAGAAGAGTGCGGACCACCTGGTCGGCACGTGATCCGAGCCGTTCGATTTAATCTCAACGGTTCATTTTTTTCGGGCCTACCAATCCTGCCTATTATGCACGGGGCATCATTAACCGTTGAGATTAAATCAGACGGTCCGGATCAATGCGGACCAGGTGATCTGCCGACCAGAGGATCTGGGTTTGAAGACTAGGTACAACATTGGGATTTTTTTTTTTATCTTTTATGAGAAATTGCTGGGTCCTATTAAGTATATTTTTTTTTTAGTTCCACTTTTGATCAAAACATGATCCAAACAACATTTCTTGATCCAATGTTTTACTTGAGCTTAAATCTTGGCCCAAATAAATTAAGAAGTCTCAAAGTTGAGACACTTTCTAGTATTTTGCAAATTAAACTTTCTCGGAGTTGAGAGACCGTCATGTCAGCAATCGGCCAATCGCATCAAAATAATCCCTTGTTGGAACAAAATGATCTAATTATAATACATCGAAATGCTCATATATATTTGACAAAGTTTAGTGAATCTTTACTACAAATCGGCCGATATAAAAAGTGAAGAATGTACTTCCTTTGTTATCTTATCCATAATTCCAGCCTTCTTTATTTTTATTTTGCGAAATGAAAATCAAATAGCTTCCTTGCTGGGCCGCCATGCTTTTCGAACTATTTAACAATTTCGGTCAGGCTTTTGTTGTGAAGGCGAACGTTAGCTAAACTTGCAAGTTGCAATTTAGATGTAAATGACACTTGATAATGATTTTTCAATTAAAATAGAGTTCTCCTGTATTTTATGAACTCACATGAACACATCTCAAAATTTACCAAATAAGTGTAACGCAATTTTTTTTCCAGTAAATGTCATTTCTTGTAGCCAATTCGTATTAATTTTTTGGGTGTAATTTTGTGGAGGAGGGGATTCCGGTATCGGGTACCTGGTTGTTTTTTTACTAGGATTTGTTCCTATACATTTAAGGAAAAATAAAATAAGTTACTCAATAAACGATGCACCTTTATTTGTCATCGTGAACGTAGATAAGAAATAAACAGATTCTACATTGTACCCTTTTTTATATATATCATCTGAAAAATATCGTTCGTATAAACGACTGATTTGGGCTCAAATTAGCGATCAATCAGGCTAAATAAAAAATTGGTTCGTAGTAGATCTTCCCATAAATTAATAACAAACTATAGTAGTGAATAGTAATCTTAAAATAATAAATTGATCACTTAAAGCTAGATAGTAATTGGCATTCATACACCACATAACAGAAAAGACATAAGCTTGTTCCACCGATACAAGTTTCAGCCATCAGTTGTGGAACTCAATTAGTTTCCATTCCACGATAGAATTAGGACCAAAATAAAAACAGACAGTAAAAATAAAATAAAAAAGTAAAAAAAAAAAAAGAAAAATGGAAGCTAAAGATCACAACAAATTGCACCCACCATGGTTATTCCTCCCTCTTTCTTGACTTTAATGCCCGATAGGATAACGGTCAATAGAGCCGAGCCATGGGCTCCTGGTGGGCTTCCTGACACGCCTTACGGCACGCCAGACTGCACTGTTACACTTGAAGCCGGACCCAAAAGCCAGTTGCCAAACCCGATCACCAGCACGAACCTTACCCTTGGATTCCAGGTACGCCAGCTCGTACCAAATGCTCGAACTCGAGGTATTGCCAAAGCGGTGGAGCACTGCACGCGATGCCTCGAGATTCCCATCAGTCAAGTCAAGGTTGCGCTGAAGATGATCAAGGACCTCACGGCTAGCTGCATGCATGCAGAAGTGCTCGAATGCACGCTTGTAGTCAGGGATGTAGGGGGCACTGGTGGAGGCCGGGGGAGAAGCCGCTGATTGCTTGGATGGGAAGAAATGGCGGTAGAGTAGTGCAGCAAAGAAAAGCAGTTGTTCAGAGAACGGGAGAACAAGTGGGCCCAGAGTTGTGATGTTTGCTTTTAGGGCGTGGCCGCCGACTTCGAGGAGGTCCCGGCTGATAGAGAGACCCTTGATCCTTTCTTCGTCCTCCTCTTGATATACAGACCTGCAGAGATTATGTTATTTGTTCAAAATTTCTTCGTGATCAAATTTGTTTGGAGATGGTCTAAAGGGATAATATAGTATTCGAAGTTAGTCGATACTTAAGGCAGTGTTTCTAATGTTTGCCTTAGAAAATAATGAGCAATTGTCCAGTACAATACATTTTCTGAGAAAAAAATTTCAAAATTATTTTTGGCCATCTGATCAAATAAGATAAAAGAAAAATATCTTCTTTATATTAAGATTGATTTCTATTTTTTTAATCAAAAAGTTCATTAATAAATATGGATTATAGCAAAATTAATTTTTTGTGTATCATTTTCATTTTACTTTAAAAAATATTAATAATAAATCACGACTATCCAATCAAATAAACATGAACCATCTATTCTAACAAAAATTAAAACTAAGATTAATAACGAATTAAGACCCAATTAATGGTTTTCATCTGTTGGGTTTCTCTGTATGGACGATTCAACGAATACAAGATTTATAAGATAACAATTTAAATCACATTAACGATAAACTATGTTTATTACTACTCACAAGCTAAGTGTTTTTGGGTACTTTATTCATGTGTGTTTGGAAGTGGGGTGAATAACTTATTCCTTATTCCGGTGAAAAATCAAACAACACAAGAATAAAAAATTTGAACTTATTCAGACCCTTATTCATATTCCAACAAAATCTTGATATTAAAATAAAAAATAAAGAATACTGAATACACTCATCCCTATTCAAATTTCCTATTCTCCTCCCATCCAAACACACCCCAAAATAACCGTAACTTGTCCAGGGCCATGCGATCAACGATATAGTTAATATTTTCTTGTTTCTGTTATGCTATTAACATTATAATTTTCATACTTAAGTTCGTTTACTCAATTAAATTAAAATGAATTAAACATACCTAAAGCTCCTTTCATCTGCCCCCTTGTGGGTTCGCACAATATGCTCCAACCTATACTTGGCCCTCCTAAAATCGCGCCGACGGTTTGACAGCAGAACAGCCGAGCAACCCGACCTGAAGAAGCAATTGGGTATAAGCATGGAACGCCTCTTCCCACCATACCATGTGAAAGAAACAGCCTCGGTGCTTACGACCACTGCATAGCCTCCAGGGTTAGCTTGCAACATATCCCTCGCCAAATCTACGGCTATTATCCCGGCACTGCATCCCATTCCACCCAAATTGTAACTCAAAATATTGCCCCTCATTTTGTAATGATTCACAATCATGGCAGAGAGAGATGGCGTCGGGTTGAAGAGGCTGCAATTGACTACAAGCACTGAAACATCCTTGGGGCGAACACGGCATTTCTCGAAGAGTTCATCTAGTGCCGCAAACATAGCTGCAGATGTCTCGGCACGGCCTTCCTTCATGGTAGCACAGTTGACACCTGGAGCAAAGACTGATCGAGGCATGTAGGTCTCATCGCCTAGACCAGATGACTGGAGAATGCGAGATTGGAATGCCAGGCTGGCTTCATCGAACTTCCCCGATTTTCGTGCTAGTGTGATAAACTCCTCTTTAGAAACCTACATATTTAGTGAAGAAATTTGAAAATAAAAACAGAGTAAATAGAAAATAAAATCATTCCGGGGTAAAGTTAATTCATAATTGTTGTACCATGCATATATTTGTTTTTTTTTTTTCCTTTTTACATTAATCAATAAGTATTGTCAGATGTACAATCCATGAAGACTTACTAATCAACAACAGGGCATTTGTTACCGGTGGTACCATTTTAATATGAATCATATATCTAATAGATATTTTTTTAAAAAAGAGAAAAATGAGAAGGATAAACTCAAAAGGTATAATTAATGTTGCATGCCGCCCAACTAGTTGGAGACAACCAAATATTGCTAATAGGAACCAACTAACAACAGCCAACAAATTTGAAATGCTATGTATTAATGTATGGATGCATATTGAATACAATGAATAGTCCTTTTCAGGATTTATGACTTCGTAGAGTAGTTGGGCATTTATTACACACATTGAAATGCTCCAACTACCACATGAACATATTATTTATGATGGATCCGAGTAAAAGCATGCTGAAATCTGTAAATAAAATTTTGTTTATGCATTGAATTTGTGCATTATTTTATTAATTGAATAGTGTTTTTCAGTGGAAGTAGCACTTCAACAGAATAGAGTTTTACATAAGTCATTTCTGTTACTGATATTGATGGTTAGGGTTTAATCAAAGAAAAATGAAAAAACTAAACAGGGAAACACTTAATAGGTCAATTTGTAGTTGACTAATGATAAAATTCATATTTTAATGCTAAAATCTAAAACAATTTCACTTTATATCAATATATCAAGCACTACCCGGTCATGTCAGACAGCTGATTATATCAATTGAGATTGAACAGACAATTTCTGATTCAAATATTGATATATCCGAGCCATCTTATTATAGAAGCAGATATCAACTTATTTCTTAACATTGCTTTAACATACCTAAAATTAACTAATTAGTTCTTTTCTGTTCAGTTTATCATATATCCAATTTGTGAGTTTGGGCATAAAATTTAGACACAAGATTTGCACGACTGATTAACATACTTCAATTAAATCTGAGGACCTTTTTCATTTCAAGTCAGTACCCTTTCCACAAATTGTAGAAAACTCACAGATCTTAAATCCATGCGATCAACATGCTCTTGAAAATTGTAAATAACTTCTGATATTTATTATCATCTGCTCTCTCAACTGTATTGCACCAAGTCATGCACTGTAAAAACAGGACACTATACAGCTGGCAAGACAAATGGAACCTCATTTATTTAAATAGGAAGAACAAAAGAATAAACCCAAAACCCAGTAAATAACTAACTAGAACACTAATAACAGAAGTTAATTTGTTGGGAATCGAAAATTTGACTGACAGCTTCAGAACTTTTAAGGATCTGGTATATATTTTCCTGATACACATGCCTATTAAGTATGAACAAAAAATATATCAATGTAAAAATGCAGTGCATACCTTATTCTCCTCTGGAGGAAGATAACAAGCAAAATCAATGAGGTACACTGGTCGCGGCCGTGAAGTGATGTACAATGAGATAGTAAATACTAAAACCGCAAAGAAAGCTAAAACTGTTGCTAAATCATAGCTCGCTTCGTCCCACACTTTTTGCCATAATTCCTCCTTAGTCAAACTACCAATCTCAGCACCGAAAATGACAATAAGTACCGGCAGAGTCATGAGGTATATTCCATGGCTTATCATGTAATGGTAACCTAGTTTTACATACTTTAGGTTGACTGATTGTAGGAAGTCAGGTAAGCGGCGACGGACCCGAACCGAGAAGGTCGGTGAACCGGCATCGGGGCCAGAGGATTCAACACCCCGGTTAACTATTTCGGTTGACAAGAGAGCATGCTCTTTTGCCATTGTTCTGAAAGAAGAATGGCGGATGTCAGTGTTTTAGAGTGTGTGTATTGTTTAGTTCAAGGAGATTGAGGGTTATATAGAAATTGTTGGTTCAAGGGCATTGATGATTGCCTGGTTGCACCATGTTTATCATTTATTCTGTGAACTTACATTTATTAATATAACTTTCTCAATAATCTTAATAAAGTAATTTTGGGACCACTCCGTTAAATTAGAAGTTTCTTTTAAATGTAGAGCACCCCCAATGACAGTTAATCAACGCTATAACTAGGAAAATGTCTTTCTTGTTATACGAAACTCATTATCTAAATTAAAAAGATGATGTGCCATAAAATATATTTGAGCTAGTATTTTGCTTGTATGATTTATTTTTATATAACTGATATATAGTATCCTAGAAGTGTGTCTTGTAATAACTATCAGATCAGGGTCTATACACCAAGTGTACTAAAAAATAATTCATAGCTTAGCTGCAGCCATTGAATCATAACCGTAGTGTACCAAATAATCTGGGATGGCTAAAGGTGGCATTTAATAGTACCACCCAACTAGAGGGTTGTGTAGTTGGGAGAGGGCCAGAAGACAGAGAATTAAATATGTAGAGGTCCGGTCTTCTAGCCATTAATATTTCTTCCCAGTAATTGATACAGACTTAATCGTGAAGAAGCTCAGCACTGATTCTTTACTGGAGCTCTTTAAATAAATTTCCTATCTTTGGTCTTGTTGTATTTAATTCACTTAAATGGACTCGTCAGGATTTGATGGCATACATGTCCTTTGGTCTTTTCCTTATAAAATGAACAAGAAATAAAACTCTGACTTCGTTTAGTTAGACAAGGAGTAGATTTTCATAACTAGACAAGAATAAGAAGAATTTTCATTCTTTTTCCTATGTTTAAGCCATAATAAAACAAAAAGAAAAAAGGACTAGACAATTGCTTATTATGCAAAAAAGGGCTTTTCGGTGTCTATAGCCTGTATATTATCATCTGTGATACTATAATTTCTAATGAACTTAAACATACCATGTGCACTTGACTAATGAGTATATATGATGAAGTCACATAACTAGTCCAGATAGATAAACAAACTTTTTTTATTTTGTACTTTTTTTTTCCCTCTTGGAGTTGCTATAATTTTGGTGTTGTCCTTAGTTATAAACATTTAAGACTATATCTGTGATGCATAATTTTTTTTCTTGCTCAGTTAACTGATGTACTAATACAAACCATCCTTCAAAAAAAAAAAAAAAAACTATGATGTAGTAATGATAGAAGATATCACCTATAAAAAAAAATTATCCTATTCTGGGATTCCCGTAGCAGGGGTGTGAACCTTTCTAAGATATCAGTTTTTCAGAAAGTGCAAGGATGTCTTTCCATAATGGTACTCGGATTCTGGTTGTCAGAACCTTTTCTGATTCTCTAAATGATTATATCAAGAAAACTGATATGAACTACTTTCAAAACTGTTAGATGTTGGGTAATAGAGGGAACAAAAATAGAGGTATCTGGTATTGGTACCAATCATGGTACGCCAGTGGGTTATTTTCCAGAAACAGATGTGAGATGTGTCTTAGATGCTTGAGGTTGCTTTTTTCCATCTCATTTACTGGGAATCAGGAGGTCCATTTGATGGTTCTTTGTAGGTATTGATTTTTTTATCTTTTTGGAAACAACTGGAGCATAAACTCAACCACTTCCATTTAACAAGTTTAGTACACCTATTTCCAAATCAAACCTTAAAACAAGCATTAATAAGACAAACTGTACTATATATACTGGTAACTGCGCGGTACCCCCAAACCATGGTACCAGTGCACCTGTCTTTAGGTATTTATTAATTAATTGGATTTCAAATGTCTCAGAAATCATTATAATGGTGTACTGTTGCTAATAAATAGCAAATGCCTAGTATGACAGTGGTAAAATTGTATGAATTGGAATCGCGGGTTAAAAATCTTTATTGAGTACCGAATTGGACATTGGATGTAGCCGTCTCTAATTAATCTTAGAAAATGGAAATTTGTTCAAATACTACAAATCATACACCTTTTTTAGGGTAGTATTACTCGAAAGAAAAAAAAATAAAAATAAATAAACAGAGGAAAGAGAAGAATAAGAAGATGGTACATTCAACATTTCTAAATGCAAAATTCGAACAATGTAGGACCAGGTCATGGCATAGTGATAGTGTTCAATCCCAACTCAGTTTCCTTTTCTTATGAGATCCAGCATAATTTCTTAGCTTTTTCTTAATATATATTTGAGGCACTGTTTGTAGATATGGGCATGCATGCCGTACCATAGATGTCTGAATAATTTCTATAAAGTTCTATATTTCTGTATATGTTTTGAATGAGCTGAACATTTATTAACTTCTAACTACTAACTTCTCAAATTTAAAATTTAAAATAAAAATAATAGAAGAACAAAGTCAACGACCATTGGTTATGTAGAGTATGATGGTCGGCTTTACACAATTAAGTTTATTGCTTGATAATGTACACGACATCAAATCTCGGTACTTTATAATTGCTGAATATAAAATAAAACCAAAAAAAAAAAAAAAGAAATATGTTGCATCGACAGAATTTAATAGTATATGTATGTTGGTACTTTCGATGAAACATCATAATCAAATATTCGGAAAAGAGTCTTGCGTTATATTTTTCTAAGAATAGGCGTGTGAAAGTTCGGAACTCGGTTGGGATTCTTTCAAAAATATTTAATTTAAAAATATTAGAAGGCTTAACTCTCAATTTATTTAAAAATAAGATTAGGCGACGGTAATAGGTACTTGAGTGTTAAGTTGTTCCAGTCAATATTAGAATTATTTTTTTTCACAAAGAATTTCATTTGATTTCGTTTTAATATAAATTCTTTGATCAAAATAAACAGATTTAATTTTATTTGATCGAAATTTTTATATTATTAGACTCAATGAAATCATGAAAAAAATCAATTATAATGAAATGAAATCCCGCGTGAAAATCATTTTGACAAAGTAATACAGGGAACCGCTACATCTTCCGGCTAGAGATATAGCATATGCTTGCACCAGTAGCTGATTCAAAATTTAGGTAAGCCTTTATTCAAAAAGGAAAAAAGGGAAAAAAAAAAAAAAGATTAGTCCGAAGAGGCAAGGACAAATGAAAAGATTAACGCCGCAGCTGGCAAGTCTGGACAATAAACATTTAAACTAATTCTTTTTCAGATTTTTCTTAAAAATTTTACTTTGGTCATATTTTTTAAAAAAATATTTATGTCCGTGCAACTGTTTGTTTGTGAGGTCTAAATCCGCCCCTAAACAAACCAACGGTTAATTATAGAGGGAAAACAGGCTTAATTTTTTTAGAGGGCTAGTACAAGAGTGGTGTCTTGCTTTAGTAGTAAGGTAATTTGTAAATGTATTGTCTTATTGCGTTCTTTATTTTCTTGTTTATATTTTGTGATCAAAGTTTATTTTAACGATGCCACTATCTATGCAAAATTATATATGTCTTTAGTACTCAATATAAATAAGTGATGATCGGTATTCAGTTTAATTTAAACGGAACTTGAACAAGAATATATAGTGAACAAATTAAAACTAGAAAATTTTATAGTAAGCAGAGAATAATAGATCGATTCCCGAATCGGTCCAACCTATATATATTTTAAGGGTTTATTTTGCTGAGATTCAGTTTAACATGAATAATTTATAATAAATCAGTTCGATTTAAAAGTACTAGCAAAAATAGTCTCAAACGTGTAGAAATAAAGATCTTTTGCTCAATTTACCAGATAGATATGATGTTTAATTTATTTCTTTATTAGACGGAAAATTAAAATATATTATTGTTTTGTCTAGTGATTGATATCCAACCATAGATTAAAACAATCGAACGGTACAAACATATGTATTAGTATAATTGATAACACCTCTTGAATTTATGCGCTTATAAGAGTAGAGATAGAGATTATGACCTCCGTAATAGTATAATTGAAACATTTCTTTTTTCGGGACGATATCTTTTTATGTACTAGTAGACGTTTTTTAACCTCTGGGCTCTGGCCATTGTTGGGTCATCCACCTTGTACACAAAAATGGAAGAAAGAATATTCGTCAAACGAAACCTCCACAGTCAACACAAAGAAATAATAACTCTATGGCACATACTTGCCAATTATCATGTACAGCTCAGTCTTGCTGCCAAATATTGGTGAAGTTATAGATTGTGAGAGACTCGCACAAGGAACATTAATTAGACATGATATGAAACAAAATCTTGATTCATGTGACCCATTATGTACCTAGCTAACATCTATGTAAAGGACCTATCAATGCTAATTTTTCAATGAATCTTTTGTTTTTTCGTTTGCTTTCTGAATCGATGGTACTGTTGCTATTATGCGACCACATTGTTTAGTTATGTCCACGCATGTTTGGGTTTTGGCATCGGTCACCGCTTACTATGAAAATTGTAACTGGATTGGTTTTAATGAATCTTTCTTTTTTTTTTCTTTACCTTCTTAAAATAATTTTCCCCCTTTTTTAAAACCATATATTTTGAATTAATAGAGTTGTCGCTTATTTTTTTTGTATTTCTTTGTTATCATTTAAATCTAAACAACATTCTCCAATATAATATTTACTTATTAGTATAAGAAATTCGAAATTGAACTAGTTTCTTGAGTTTTGGAATGTAGATGAAAGTTGATTGAAATTTTATTACAGAAAGGGAAAAAATAAACAGAGAGAGAAGTAAGTTACCTAGGGCTGTATAACAGGCGAGTTTGTAATTTTTTTGTCAATATTTCAACATAATTCAATTATACTGGATTAAAATATTTCTTTCGTTGACCCAAACATAATGCAATCTAACCCACATAAATTTTATCTAAAGATTTTTACAGTATTTCGAATTAAACAAGTTATAATTTATGTGGTACATAAATCAATATTATCTACGTTGTTTCAAGAACAAAATGACTAAAATAGCGTTGTTTTGCTTGACAAGTTACCCATCAGATCCGACAGTGACATATCGTGGGCAGTATTTATCAACGTAGACTAACATTTCTTTACATATGAGAAGCTTTCTACGGGGCATACAAGGAAAATCTATTATGAAAAATGCTCATCTAACAACGTTTTCAACAATAATTGAGAAATTTACATATGTAAATGGCCTTTCTAGTTTCTACCAAGACATCCATATTAAAGGAGTACGGTCAGGTTGAGTACAAACAGTGGCGGAGATGCATTCAACAAATGGGGGTCAATTGACCCCATTTCAAAAAAAAAATTTGCTGCCTTGTATATAAAAGATTATACATATAACATGAATTCTTCTATGGACACACTAATTTGAACCCCACAATAAATTTATAAAATTATATTGATTGAACTCCATTAAAATATAAAGATCTATCTTACGATTTTTTATTTTATTTTATGCCGTGAGCAATTTCTTAAAAAATATGGAAAGATATTGAATAAGAAAAAAATTTTGTCAAGTTAGCTAATTTCTTACCTTCCCATTGCCCATTTTCCATTTTCAGCGAGAAAATAAAATTGAAAGGAAAAAAAATTTATACCAAAATTTGCGCATCTGGCAGAGAATAATATCAATTCTTTGATCTTTGTTAATTAATCAAAGCCTAAATTCTCTAGTCTTTAGATAAAGAAATAATTTAAATTCTCTCATAACAATATTATTATTTTATTGAACCCCATTAGAAAACTTTCTAGCTCCGCCACTGAGTACAAATCGGATTATCAACCATTAAATTAAAATCCAACCTAGTACAACAGGATTAGTAAAATTAAAAATCACATCCAACCGAATAATGTTCAAACCCATTAAAATACGGATCGGGTTGGACAAGTTAAACAGGTGGGGCGGATTTTATTTTTTTCTTGTACAACCCTAAAGGTACCTATATATGTTACTAGAAAAAATGCGTACAATTATATGATCGGCGCCTCTTACCTAATATGAAGGCCTAGAATTAAAACCAGTACTATAGTGCCATTTTGACTTTATACTTCATGAGTATACGTTATAACAACATGTCAACATTTGTCCTTTTTTTTAGGCGAAGAAGCATTTTATTGAAAAAGTAATTGCAAAAGAACAATCTATTGAGAACAATTTAAAACAATGACAGCTTGTTTGTAAAGTACCCCTTTCGAGTGCTATAATTCTATAACAAGGCCTTGCTATTTTTTTTTTATTTTTTTTTTTTCCTGAAGAACGCTAGCCGGAAGTCCGGAACGCGCGATATCCGCTTGGCACTTCTTCTTTTCCTTTATTTTTTTCCTTTTTTGTTTTATTTATAATTTTATATTGTGTCCATTTTCTTGCTAGGATCCTTCAATAAATACTACAAAGCTTACAGGTTTAGACCACATAACATCCTGCTGATAAAAAAAAAAAAAAAAAAAACTCAACTATCGGATCTTCTGAAGCATGTAGTCAACGTGTGACGGGTCATGAGTTATATTTATTCTTAAATCCTACTCGCTAGGCCAATGGATACATAAGCAGAAAGCGTAAACGGTAAATCACTCTAATTGGACTAAAACCAATTCTCGGGTAAATGGTAGTACTCGGGTAATTCATGGTTAAAGCCCTATGGTGCCGTTTAGATGTGTTAGGAATAGCATATGTCACACCTCAAACCGAGGGAGTGAAGTCTTCTCCGCCACAAGAACAGTTGTCTGTTCTCGTAAGGCTAACAAACAGACAGATTATAATTTTTTTTTCATTTCATATTCCATTTTTCTGATTTCGGCCCAGAATTCACACGACATCGCAGATAAACACACCGAGATATATTACATTATTTCAATCTAATTATACATAGATTGTTCAGAGAAAACAAAACAAACCAAACCAAACCGTGCTGCTACCAATCCCGGCTTATTTATTTCCTAAGGACTGGATCCCTCAAGCTCACTATGTACATAAGTACATATATTACAATCCATAAAAGAAAAACCAACCCGTCCACGCCATACCACAACAACCACCAACAAAGATCAGCACCACTCATACTAAGAGACTAGACACCAAACAACACCAGACAGATCCTACACCACTCTGGACTCCGATAAAAAAGGAAACTAGTGATCAGATCGCTTCCTCTTCATGGGAGTCAGCCTCTGGCTCGGCCTCGACCTCAGCGTTAGTTGCCGGAAACGCATGAGGCATCTCAAAATAAAGATAAGCCAAAACCTCGAGCAATTCATCCAGATAGATACACAAAACAGCCTCGCAATTCAGACTAGGAATCCGGACCGCAAACTGTAAGTAACTACACTCCAAAGTAGCTATGGTACTACGTCTAACTCCATTTGACGCTCCTGGAACCCCCAATTGATGAGGACACATCCAAACAACAAAGCACGGAGTGAGATACAATCTCAGTGCGGATTTTAGTTCCAGTATGCGGATCTAAGTACGAACCGTGTAACAAAATTTATACCCACAGAAAATATAATTTATTTTCATAAATCAATTTCAAAGCATATAGAAATTCATTTCTAAAATATCAGAAATTCCAGTACCGTAGGCACCAGACGGAACGGTCCAATAACCGGCATACTGCAATATGAATATGCAACAGAAAACAAATCAAGCATAATTATTTCATAATAATCATATTCACTCAAGTTCTTATCGGCCGGTCAGATTCAGAAAGAACTTTTTCCAAAACCATAGGTTCACCCTAGGTATAGATTTTAGAGGGAATTTCCAGAAATAATAGCGCTAGAATCCTGGCAGAGTAGGTGGCCAAACCATACTCCGGAGAGTGACACAATTTAATTTCATATTTATACTATGCAGACTGAATAAGAATGGTCCGATTTAATCCAAAATCAGATTCTTCTATAACGAAAGAAGATTATGCAATATAATCAATTTACGGAAACCATTCCAGTCCTTTGAGAACTCTGACGGTCCAAAAAGAAAGACAATCAGATGACCAAGTGAGGTTCATTTTATTTCCTAATCAAACGGATAGTTTGAATCAACATGAGTTTAGTTTATTTCGGGTTTCTTAATATCTACATGAGCTGAATGCATCAACATTCCTTTCAACGTGCTATGCATGAATTTAAAAATACTGATATCCGAGTTCAAACAAAGAAACCGCGTAATCCGCACCTTGCTTCTTACTGGTCGCGGGATGCTTCAGGGTCCGTGCCTGTTTACAAACCATAGATCAAGTACCGTTAATATTTCTTTAACGGGTTTTCTTAAATCTGAGTCTGGTTCTTAACGTTAACCATGACTGCTATAGTTTGGTTCCAAAGTCCTTTATTAAGCGAGATTATTTATATTTAGTTACTTCCCTAATCATCAGAAATTATGTTTAACTGTTATTTCCTAATATCGAAAATCATAATCAGAAACAGAATACAGAATTATCAGACAGAATTTAGGAAATAGTTAAACACAATTAAAAATATAAATCAGAAAATATAAATCAGAATTTGTTGTTTTGCGGGATCAGAAAGTCTGGTTTATTTGCCACCGTATTTGTTCGTTAAAATATCAGACTGTTATCATCATATCTCTAAAAAGAAAAAACCGTCAATCGAATGTTAGACTAAATTAGTCTAGATCAAGCTCAACAAAATCCGTCACTAGCATACAGATATTAGACTTTAAATCAAATCCGAAAGTCTAATCTTTAATTATCTAAATTAGCCCACAATTACTTTCTTTTATTTTTCTTAGCCCACAGAATTTAATTCCCATCAGAAAATAAGTCAGCCCACAGTGAAACAAACAAAGTCCACAAAAGTTAGCCCGAAACAAAATCCAGTGTGCGATCTGGTTCGATCTAGTCGACCTGATCCAGTCGACTGGATCCGACCATAACGGATCCGACAGCGTCTTCGGATCCGATAAGTCGAATCCTTTTTCAATTATGCCCAAAATTATTTCCAAGCCCCTCAATCTTTCACAAAAAACCCACAGAACTTTTTATTTCCTTTCTCTGTTACGTTTAAGCCCTCAGATTTATTCACTTTAGCCCTCAGAAAGTTAGTTTTCTTGCAATTTCATCCCTGGGCATCGCCAAACATACCAGTATGGTATCAAATCACTAAACCATGTACCAGTGACTAGTACCAACCTTTCCACAGCCTCATATAACTCTATTATGCATTCTACATGCAAGCTGTGTGCTTATAAACCATCATATGCCACAATATAACCGATATCCAACCTTATGCATATGAAAATGCACATGATATTTATATAAAAATACATGTTCATGATTTCCTCCTTCCAGCCACCAACTCACATGCTCATATACATCTTATATTCATAGTATAAAGAATACTAAGTTAACAGCTTGTATAAATACATGATATAATCATAGCAAACAACAAAAATATGCACATATATGCTCATAACTAGCACCAGTATGCATGATTTTTATGCAATCACTATCTTCTACACAGTATGTCACTGCCATCACCTGAGATCATCATTTCATGTAATGAGATAGTATAATAAATATGCATATTACTGATATAACCCAAAGTATATGCTTATATGCACATATTTATGCAATCTAAACCCTCCAGAGCCTATCAATTAGCCTCAATTAGCCTCAAAATACATCTACAAACATCATATGCTCCCACAGATCATGAAGTCATCAAGCAAACCAACAATATCACAGACTACAATTAGTATATCGTCTAATTATCTAAAGTGAACCTTGTTAGCAGCATTAAACAACAAATTATCATATCAATTGCTACAACCACATTTCTCAAACCAGCACAGATTGAAATTCAATCAAAGGAAAACGATTCAGGGACCAAGAATTATACCTAACTCTTGTGATTTGCAAATCGTCTCAGAAATTCGAGCAACACCAAAGCAAGAATTAGTGTCAAGCTTATCAGAAACAAGCTTAATTCCATGCACCTAAAACCTTACACAAACCAACCGAGATATATCAATTTCTTCATAAATTGATATTGAAAACTACAAAGCAAGAGAGAGATGGTTATCGTCTTCACTGCCGTCTCTATCCTCCTGTCTCCTTCTCCAATTTTCTCCAATTCCAAAACCCTAACTCGATCCCAATTTAAAGACTTACCTCACAGAGAAGAGGGAATGAGAAGACAAGCGGAGAGGAACAGCGAAGAGGCTTCCACCACGTCGTCCCCCTCATAACTCCCTCTGACAGCCCGACATCGAAAGAAGAGGAGAGGAGGTGCCTCCCTCGTGCGACTACAGAGACAAAGCAGGAGGTGTCGCCTCCACAAATGCCACCTCACTAGTGGCCGCAATCACGACCAACCAGCAAGCAATAACAACCAAGCAGGTGGGGGTCGAGAAGATTCATCAAGAAGAAGGAACAGAGAGAAAGGAGACAGATCGGAAGAGAAGGAAAGGAGAGACAGGTGTCCTCTCTCTTCTCTGTCTCTTTTGTTAAAAGAGACCCAGATCTTTTGTGGCAGCCCTCATGTAACCTTTTGTGTAGCAATTGACTGACAATTCTTTTGTAAATTAGCTATTTCCTTAAATAATTTAATTGAGCTAAATCAGAAGTCAGATAATCGTGGCAAATATACCGATAAATTTCATAAATCAAACTGAACATTTTCATGTTCTCAGATCAGAAAATCCCGCAACTTTTACTGTTGCTTTAATTTATTTTGTTTGATTACTTAATCAGACCGTCAATAAAATAAACAGAATAATTATTTCAGACAGATAAGGACTTGATTTACCAGACTACAGCTACTATTTTTACAGCATAGGAATAGCAATTCCTGGCGTAAATTTAAGGAAAAGTGAGATTTCGGGAAGCGTGGGAAGAGTGCCATTCCGGGAATAGAAAATATTGTTTGGATGGTGAGTTAGGAATAGCGTTGGGAAGAGTGTTATTGGGATGAAAAGTAGTGAGAAAAGTGTTATTGGGAAGAGTGTTATTGGAAATAGTGTTATTCCTGGAATTGGCAATTGCGTTTGGATGAAAAATTTAGTGTATCCAAACGGAGCCTATAGGATGAAGGCCTAAGTTGATAAATATGCTCAGCTCAAGTATTAGATGGAGATGGGACTCGCATCCTCGACAGTCATTTCTCTTTACTACTTGGAGCAGTCCTTTCATTTTTTAAAAATATTTTAAATTTTTAAAATTCAAATGTCGAATCCAAACCGTTGATCTTGTTCAATTTAACGGGTGATGCATTTTAATATAAGTTTTATAAAATTTGGAGTTGATTGGATACTTGATTAAGCGCTCAACAAATGAACGTATTAGAATTAATCAAACCAGGTTCATTCATTTGTTGAGCCCTTAGTCAAGTATCAAATTAACTCCAAATTTTATAAAATTTATATGAAAACCAAGGTTTTAAAATGCTCCGTTTTATCACCGATTAAACTGAATTATCTATGTTTTTAGCTATTCCGCATGACCGTTTATCACCGTTTTATCACCGCATAATCGTTTTTTTACCGTTTTATCACCATTTTATCACAAATCATCACTCCACCGCTAAACCGCACAAATCGCATTTTAAAGCCTTGATGAAAACGCATTGCCCGTTAAATTGAACAAGATCAACGGTTTGGATTCGACATTTGGATTTTAAAATTTTTAAATATTAAAAAAATGAAAGGACTGGTCTAAGCAGTCATAAAAATTTGACTGCCGGGATGCGAGTCCGATGGAGACGTGATCATGTGTATATGTGAATGTGATATGGATCATGAATTATATGGAATTATTTACCCTTCCAGATTTTAAGTTGGAGATAAAATAATAAGGGCCTTGAAGTAAAGAGTAGGCTTAGAGTTCTCAGATCCACATAATTTTGTGCGTTTCCAATTCTGTACAACAGGCCTTTGCTCTACCTTAGCCCAAAATTCTTAATATAATACATGCAGGAATTCTTTTTTTCTTTTGGCGAGCTGACAGGAGTTGCCAATGTTTCCCTTTTAGATAAAAGATAAAAAGCATATCCTAATATCCTTTTTTTTTTCAGATTTCATGACTGATTTCTTGTATGGGATTTATTTAATACAATTCTTATATTAGAAAATTTCAGACCTGGACATCGTATTCCTAAGCTTTCTATTAGCATCGAAAGGCAACGTGTTAAACGATCAATACGATCCACTATTTTTTTATTTTTTAAGAAATTCATAAGAATATATATTTACAGGTTTCAAATTCACTTATTCACCCATCTATTTGAAAATGTGATGTTCTTAATTATTGGACCAAGAGTAGTTTAACCCACTATTTTGATTCTTGTGCACTGGAGGTGTTTGTGATAATTCAATTTTTGGGTATTGTAATTGACCTTAAGAAAATTCATTCCAGATTAAATTTCAACCATCAATTAAAGCACTTGCAAATTTACCGTTTAGCAAAAGAGTTCCTCAATAAAAAATTGCATACCTAATTTACACATTGCAACTTAGTACGTAGTACTTAGTCAAATGAAAAATTTAGCAGCAATCATTGAAATTCTAAAGACACGACCAGGAATAAGCCGCAATATGTTGTGAACATCTCCAAAATATTTGAAATTATAATAGGAGACAAAAGACGATAGGTTTATTTCATTGTGGTTTAACGCAGAGGCTGAAGTAGTACAAGCAAAAGAGCGTTCTGACTAAAAACTGAGAAAACAAATTAGAGTGAATCTGTTTGCGGACTACTCTTGTCAAGGAATAGTTTTAATAGTTCAAATTGAACTATTTTGAGAATTTCAGTAAAAAAAATGAAAATATAATACAAAATATTAGTATAATCTTAGAAATTATTATTTTATTTAGTTGATTTTAATTTTTTAATTAGATCGAAAACATTAAATAATTAATGTCTTTATTGATTATACAATACGCAAACTTAATTATGCAAACAGTGTTCATCATATATGCCTATGCAATTCGTGCAATCCATTATTTATTGTCCTAAATCACTTTTACTGTAACGATTGTTTCATTACTTTTTAAGGGAACTTTAAGAAACATTGAATGTAGTAATTAAGGACGTGGGTATTATAAAAAAAAACAAAAAGAGAGAGAGAGAGAACATTGAATGTAGTAGCTAGATTTCAATAGATTTTAGTAGCTTTAGTTTCTACCCATATATGTTCAATAAATCAGCATATAAAGATATATAGGAAATTATATTTGGTTCTACGCTGGAAGCTTCATGTCAGTTGCAAATATTGTAGTTTACAATAAGATTTTTGTTTATGACCAGTACTGAAATACAATTGCGTTGCGATGACATTAAAAGAAACTTCTAGGAAACGAGGAAAGAATTCATTCAAAATATTTATATTCTTTTTAGAAACTTCACACCAATTGCAAGACCATGTTTATTGTTGGGGGGATTATTAAATTCGATGGCACTTTTGCAACATGCCACGAAAAGGAATTAACATAATCGGCCCCCTTCCCACCTACACATCACATGTACCTCCACGAAAGAAATGTGACAAGGTAGCAGTTGTGTAATTTCCCCCTCCTTCCTGAACCACATGAATTTTCTTGTGTCTATCTCTTGTTTCACAATAAATACCTAAAAAGAACAATAAGAAAAGTGTGCCTGGCTGCCTGCTCACGTAGATTTTCTTATGTTACATATATTCTTTTTTTAAAAAAAAGGAATATTAATTTAGTATATGTTTGTTTACTTCCCGGTCGTTAAGAATTTTATATTCCAAATAGAGAGTTTGTCATACTGAGTGTTTTATGTCGCTGTTACTCGCACATAAGTTATGTATGATATGGTGCGCTGCATGATTATGGGCTATGGTTTTTACTTTTCTAACTTTAGCAAGAGTCTTAGACTGACAAATTAAAGTTAATGTTTTTCCTGCTTATATAAATCAAACACCAAACCTATATAACCAAAATTATTGTCAAGAAATGGGTGGTCGTACAAAAACGTGTTCCTAAATTAGTAAACTCAATACGAGACGTACGCAATTAAAATCTCAGTGGACCTCACAATTAGTCATGAATCTTCTAAGAAAAAGGAGGTAATTATAAGAAAAAAGATCACCTTCCAACTACTTTGTCACTCATCTCACCCCCTATTTTGAGAAAGATGCCTAACTCTGGACTACGATGACACATGACAAACTTGAAGAACTTGACAAGGTTTCTCACGCGGCTAAGTAAAGGCATATTATGAAAGGGCCCCCGATTGGGATCTTCTGTTGCGCTCCGCTGTATACAGATCTGATGATGAGCGGCGTTTTAAGATTCATGCAAGTCTTCCTCCTAACACGCACACACCCCCTCCAAAAAATGACACTACACGAACATATTGATACGACACGTACGAGTGTTGACACGACACAAAATGATATTTTTATAGAATTAGCACAACACATGCGTGTCGACATGTCGTGTCAAAATCGTGTTGTGTTGGAGACTTCCAGAAATTGACATGTCTTGACACAACAAAAATAATATTACTTAGAATTTTTAAAATTATATTGAGTTTATAGTATAAATTTAACCTTTTGGTTCATAATCTTTTTATTCAATCATTCATTTTTATTTTAATATATGAAATTTCAACCATTTATTATATTTTTTCTATTTTTGAAATTATATAAATACTTTTTAATGAATAAATTAAAATAAATTATAATATGGCTTGACACGTTTAACACGACGACACGACACGTCGTGTTAGACGTGCCATGTCATTACATGTGTCGTGTTAACCAATTTCTTTCATTTGACACGACACGACACGTTAAAAATATTAACTCATGTAAACACAACACGACACGATACGTTAACAATATCCTACCCTTACAAAAAAAAAAAAAGAAAGAAAGAAAAACAAAAAAATTGCACCGTCTTTTCCACACATTCTGATGATGAGCTGATCCTATAAATATCTTTCATTATTCACACGTTTTAGAATGAACAATTGTATATTGTACGAACACACGCTTTACAATTTTAATTAAAATACAGCTATTAATAGTTCTTACGGGGTTTTTAACCAAGTCAATCTGTAATTTGACAGATGTACAATAATTAGCCTTCATTTTTTTTTAACTAATTTTTCGAAACCTTCAAAATACAAACTTGATAATTGTGCCGATGCATATTAGATTATTGAGCTAATGGACACAAGGTTATTCAGCCTAGGCTGCCTAGCTTTTTTTTAAAAAAAAATTAAATAAAATACTTTGGCGGTATTTATAAGGTAGTCAGGTAGATGACTTATAAAATAAGTATTATAATTCAAGATTGAATATTAGTCAGTGAATCTATGTGCCGCCGGATTATCAGAACAACAAAACATATATTAACGCACAATCTCTGCCCGTTTTCCAAATTAATTAATTAATCTTGTTCATAGCTTTCATTTATGAATTATGATGGTTTATTTGACTAAGTATGTCTTTACTGAATTTTCGCACGTTTCCAGTTTGGCCGTCTATTTTCCCAAGCCATAGTTTCGTAATATATTTGAGGTCAACCAATCGAATAGCAAGCTTTGCAGCCTATTTAAGATTGACGGAAACTGCTATCTTAAAACCAGCAATTTGGCGTGCTGAGGTTTGCGTCATAATTTTTTAAACTTGGTTTGATTATAAGCGTGCCTGTTTTTTAAATTGTTTTGGGAAATAACAAGATCTAGCCCTCATCTTTGCAGCTTTTTATTTTAGATAAAGAAATCAATTGTTCTGCTGTAGGTTGAGTTGAGCCTAACATGTTTTCTTTAAGAATTAACAATAATAGTACTAATTAATTCAACAATGCGGTTTGAGGGGAGAAAAATAATCACTGCTTGAAGAATCATATAGAGTTATTTTTTATTTTTAGTGTTTCATCTTCCCATATGTGTCTCATAATAGCAGAATTCCCCTTCGGATAGTTTAAGAAGATATGGCAAGATTATTTCTTCACGCCAAGTTTGACTCGCCAAACCAAAAATCTATAATATCTCCACTTACGATCAACCATTTTGAAACGCGCTTATTTTCTTTTTGACTTATTAATTAAATACTTTGTTGTTGCATTAACACTTTTTTCCGCTATTTGTGAAGCAATTAATTGAAACCAAGTACAATCACATAGAAAAGCTCAGTAACCATACATTTTTTTTGTCGAAAAATTCATACAAAATTTTAAAAATCAAATTAAAGCACGATCATTTTTTTTCTAAAAATTGGAGCATTCAAATTGCAAACATAAATCCATGAGATATAATCAGTAATATGTACACAGGATTTGCGACATGTGAATCGCCATCTTATCTATCAACTATCAATCTATCATCAATAATTAGTATTCTTAAATCTACCTTAAACTACAACAAAATGCAATTACTAAGTTCCAAAAAAATAATTAATAGAATCTTAAAATCTTTGGCATATAAACTACAAAGTTACGCAAAGCAGGTTTCTAAATCGATATCTCAAATTCAGGCGTGTGTCGCTTTGGTACCTAATTCAAGCCACGGCACGGTCCCCTCTTTCGAAGCAATCATTCCATTTTTAGATACTTGGTATGGTGCCTTTGTAGTGATCCTGCAATTAAATACAAATATTAGTTATGGACTTATGATTCCATTAGAAAGAAGGTTTATTGTTTTTGGTTGAAAAAGGTAGCGAGCGGCGCGCATGGCTGCCTATTTCATTATAGAAACAAAATATTACAAAGTTAATTTCAGGAACAAAAAGACGGTAGTAAAATAAATACTTACCGATCCTTTCTTTTCTCAAGGAATCGTTGAAGGGATGCCTTCCTCATAATAGGTAGATCTGAAAGAGAGAGAGAAGACAATGTCATTAGAAAAATGAACCAGGAAAATATTTTGCATTTTGGTAGCATAAGCAAAGTAGCCTCACCTTTTACCTAACTAATTAAAAGCCAAACTTCAAAACACTTGTGTGTTCATGCTTGAAGCTATGAATGGATCAATTTGTTCTTGTATTGACAAATCAACTGGTACGGTAATATATTAACAATATCTACTAATACTTAAACATAAACCAAGTAAAATGTGCTGATTAATTACCTGAAAGGATTGGTTGTGTTGATCTTTGAGCATGTATTTGGGCATCAACAATTGGGTTAGAAGTGGTTGGACAGATTCTAGCTTGCTGCATGGATGGAGTAGGTGCTGATAATGAAGTTGCATTGATGTAAGTGGAGTTGCGTGCAGTGGGGCTGGCTTTGATGGCATAGTTCATCAAATCTTTTGCCTTCTCAGCTGGAAAGTTGTCAAAAACCAATACTTTACCCCCGTAAAATATTGTTAGCTGTGACTTCTGTTGCCTGAAAATAAAAATAAAAATAAAACACTATTTGTTAGAGAACGGAAAGAGGAGTTAATCCCTCTAAACAAAAATAAATAAATAAATCCTTTTTGTTAAATTAAAATACCTCTACTAGAGATATGTGAAATAAGGTAACAAACTATACATACCCTGCTTCAGTCATGGCACTTTTGCTGCCGGCCAGGTCGATACTCCGGGGGAAAAGCTCCATTTCAGGATTTTCAAATTTGTTTGAGCAGGAAATAAAATCGGTTCTGTTTCCATTTCCCTCAAAAGATTCTGATTCTGTTTCGATATCTCCCGATGAGATGTCGGCACCGGGCAACAAGTTCAATGTAGTAGTTGGCCTCATGTAAACCTCATTGTTACCTACAATTATGAAAAGAAAATTTCCATTAAAATTGAATCAAAATTCATATTCGACCAAAAAAACACTAACTGGATTATATTCATATTGAAGTACTTACCAAGATTGAAGTTCACAGCATTGCCCTTCTCTCTGATAAGCTGGCTTAGAAGCCCACATGCTACTGTGAAGTTTCTCTTCTCTCCTGACTTAGCTGCCATGGTTTCTCTCTATGTAACTCCTTTTCTTGCAATTCCTTATGCTTGGTTTGTTAGGTTGGAGAAGCTGGGTTTCTTCTTTGGTTTGGCTGGGGATAATATTGTTGGCGTAAGCTTGTGTCTTTCTTTCTTCCTTGGAAAGTTTTATATCTAGGTCTAAGAGAAGTGGTCTACGATTACGAAAATAAGCTTTGCATGGTTTATAACACGTGATTCTCGAGGATAATAAATAAAGAAAAGTTATAATATTTAAATAGCAAATTGCTTTCAAATTTGGTTGTGGAATGGATTATGCTTCGTGGCTCCAACTTGCATATCTATCTAATTACGTGTAACGATATAACACAAACTATAATTGGAAGTTGCTGGGCCTCACAAAATATATAACGGAACCAACACGGCCTACTAATAAATCCTATCATGGAATATTCGGTTTTTTAAAAAAATTTATGTTAGTTTAAGTAATGATATTTTTATTAATTTGGTTGGTCATTAAAATAGATTTTTTTAAGACTTAGAGTGATGTTTTGTATAAGTTAATTCATCGATCAAATAATACAGGTTAATTTCTAAATATATGCTGTTGTAGTGATAATGTGCTAAATTCTCCTATTGTTTTCTCTTTTCAAAAATTACTTTTACATTGGTTTTTACCCTTAAATAGGGCAATGATAAATATTTAATTATTTATAGAAAATATTATTTAATATAAAATTAGCTAGTCTATATTTGCAAATTTTTTCCTTCGGTGGCCTAAAAAAATATATATATATATATATATTTTTAGTACGCGCTAGTTCTTTGTTTGTAGATAGATTCTCGTTTAAAAAAAGACAAAAGTATGTATATTGGATAAACAATACAAAGCATGTTAATATTTTTCATAGTGGATAGTTACTTTGTACAGCGAGAATTTCGTCGCAATAAGATCTTTACTCAAATTTTTACAATGTATCCATGGAACAAGAAGTCAATAAAAATCACATGAAATGTTTGAAAATTTATTTTACATTTGAATTAGGTAAGCATAATACACTACCTTTCATATCTCATTTTTTTTATTTCTTGAGTTGTGAGTGTGTCATATTACGTAAATACAGTACAATTTCTATCCAACATACTGCTATACAAAAACAAGCATTTCAATTTTTATTTATCATATTGGAATATTTTCATATAGCATTAACTGTTAAATAAAATAACTGGTGTCTATTGAATTGTTTTAGTTTCTTTACTCTTTTATCATTTATAATCACTTGCATATTAATTAATAATGCAATAGTTTAACATAGTTGTTGCTTGTCGGAAAACTATGTCAACAATATGTGACTAGTGATTATATATATTGTAGTGAACGGTCCTTTCAATAGAGATAAAATAAACATAATATGGGTAATTATGTCGTAGATACTTTTTTTTTTACATGGGCTCAAATCTAGATCACTCATTCAAACTCTAACCAAATCGCAACCATTCATCATTTTGACTGAATGGTTTCGATGCCCATGTAAAAAAAAAATGTATATCTACCGAAGAATTACTCTAATAATATTAAAAACAATAGCTTTCTAATATATATTTTTTTTTTATCAAAGTTAGATCCACCTAGTAATCACAAATTCAAACTAAACTCTATAATTGTAAAAGTATCGGTCTATCTGATTATAAATATATTTCGTTTGTGTGATCAAAGTTTCTTTAAAAAAATGGACATATTATTGAGAAACTACTTTTGCTAGGACAAATTTTTTATCATAAATAAATAAATAAATACATAAGTAATCATGCACTTTGAAAGTAATGTTTATAATTATAAAACTATTATTATTTATTGAACGAAATCCAAAAAAATACTTATTGCATTGAATTCGTATCTTAAATTGTATAGTAACGAAATCTTATGATTACAAAAATAATGATATTGTGCACTAATTTTCCTTGCTTATCACATGAAACAAACGCCTTCATTTTTATTCCCTTTTTTTTTTAAGCTCCGGCTACTTAAAAAAGCTATCAAAGGCCGTGTTTCACAAGTGATGGCAAGATATATACCAAATTTTCAAGGTGCAAGTTGGGTTGAGGCAACAAAGTCCGATTGTCACGAGTTTGTGTTAGCCGGACAGAGTCCAAGTTGCGCGCATCACTATCAAAAATAGAATAGTTTGCAATTAAAAAAAAGACCAATAGATTAGTTGAACAGAAATTTCAAATTTCCAATTTCAAGATGAGCAAAAGGGAAGGAGGATGGTTTTAGTGGTTGGGAGGGAAAACAAGTGCAAGTTGATGTTGGTTCGGGTCGCCTTCAGTCAGCAAAGCCAACCTCTTCTTCATCCGACAAGAAGAAACCACGTGCTTGTTTGCGCGCAACATCATATATTAGGTTAACCGGGTCGGGTTCATATCCGTTACCCGACATTTCATTTAGATCGTCAAACGAATGGATGTCCAACTAATATTGGATGTTTCATTGTCTCAATGATATCCATTCGTTTGTTAAATGGTTCATGACTTTAGTCATAAAAATCATTCAAACTCGGGCAGTTCTATTTGACAAACTAAAGTGTTTCATTTGAAGCATCCAATTTAATCGCATATCTTTTTATTCCAAAAATGCGACCATCGATTAATTGATTATCAAAATAAAAAATATTAAAATGACATATATAATTTACTGTTTATTTTATTATCTATAAAATTTTATATAACTTGAAACCTATTTAGTCATTGATCGAAGTGCTGAGAAATTAGTTTTAAATTTCTCAAATTGTATAATATGGATTACTAATTAATTTATAAATTTCACCAAACTTCATACATGGTCTTTTTAAACAATGTAGTTTTATTATATTTTATTTGTTGCAATTGCTAAACAAGTTTTTTTTGACAGTATAATATATTCTTTCAATATATCTATTTCACTTTGTATAAAATCAATAGATTAAAATCTCGACGTTTTTAATGCATTCATATTTTCAACACTTTTTGACTCTTAATGTTATACAAATGAACAAAAAAGAAAAAAAAAAAGTTAAAACTCATAAAGGTGATATATCAAACCTATTAATTTGAAATTTTATCTAATAATATTTTAGATTAAAGTTAAACTCATGATTCACAAACTCTTTCGATGTGTTTAAGGTAATATCTTAATTAAATTTCGTGATCTTTTTAATTATTGCGGAAGGTTTCTCATATACCATTCAAAGTGGAAAGTTTATAAAGTGCAAATAATACCGCTTCTGCGCTTTATCATTATCATCTCGAAGTAGAGATTCACGTATCTTACCCTTGAAGTAATTGTTTACAAAATACGAATTGTTTGCATAGACAAAAGGCATTTAGTTATTTCAAAAAATTTGAAATGTGCAAGTATAATTCCAAATCCGATCCACTGCCGAACCTCGTTTTAAATTAATATCCCAGTTGATAGGTGGGATATTGGTTTACAGACTTTGGTGAAAAATGACAAATTGACCCCCTAAGCACGTAATTAGTCAATTAATATTGTATAATAACAACCAGCAACTTGTTTTGAGTGACATAGTCACATAACTATGTACAACTATTTCTTAGTTTTCTTGACTTTATACGTCACTTTGAAATATTACTTGGGGAAGCATCTTTTCCTATTCCCCCCCCCATAACATGAATTTTGAACTGTTTACTAGTGTTAAGTCAATATTATGTCTTTTTATGGCATATATCCTGTTTTATGATTGAGAGACAGGTAAAAAAAAAATAATATTTTTCAATGAATTATTTATAAAGGACCACCTGGTTATATATGTTGAATCACCATCTTCTATTCAAAATGCATTGTTATTTCTCACCAGACCAAGAACTGACTCTCATATTTTTATGCTATAATTTATTTTCATGCCTTCCAGAAATAAATGTTGCAAGTCCTCCAATTAAAAAATTATTTTAGGGAATCTCACATGAGGATGAATAACAAAATATCTTCTTTGATAGGAATATAATTTTCCTTTTTGTAGGGACCATATTGATTATATTAAACTACACGGAGCTTTGAACCTGTTGGCCTTTTTGTTACAAACTTAAGTCAAGCTTTGGTATTTCCAAGAAAATTCATTGATTCATTAGCACGAGATAATTATAATATACAAATTGATATCATACCAACCTGCTGCAACCTCCCGTTATTATGTTACGCACTTTGTTTAGCATGAGCTGTCAATTTAAATGGCAAAAGGGGGACCCGTTTGGAACCGTCAATTGTGCCTCACCGATACACTATTTGAGTACTGAGAAAGATTGATACAACGTCCGCGTTATAACTTATTAAGATTTTTTTTTCTCTCCTTTATTTTTTGACAATGAACGCGTTATAATATCTACTCATGTAGCTCACCTCAGATCGGCCGTTCGACCAAAAAAAATAATAATAAATAAAAACAGACGCAAAATCAGATTTCATCAGTTAGTATTTTTTTTTTACGGGTGTTACAAGTGAAATCTCATTTTTAACATCATGTACCATCCCAACTAAAAATGGAAAAGACACTTGAAAAATCATTTTTTTATTTTTGGCACTTCGCGTCTCTTTCTCCTCACTTTCGTAATCTCTTATCTGATTTGCGACAAACTGATTCCTTATATGCTTATGCTAAGGTGATCCCTTATTACGATTAATTGTGCACTTATGCTTATAACTTGATATCTTATTAATGCACTAATAAGGTGATCTTTTGTTACATCTAATTAACCATTTATGCTTGTAAGATGATCATCATTATATCTGACAAAATTTCATAAGATAAATCCTTATCGTATCTAATATATGCACATATAAAATGATCCTTTGTTGCGACAAACTGATCATTTCTGCTTATTTGTTGAACTTATTATAACATCTTTAGACTAGAGGGGGGAGGAAGGTCGGAAGGAGAAAGATCGAAGGAAAGAAGAGAGATCGGAGGGAGAAAGGCGGAGGTCCAATGAAGGAATGTCGGAGGAAGGAAGGGAGGTCGAAGGGAGGAAGACGAAGGGAGGAAGGGAGGTCGGACGGAGAGACGGAGGTCGAAAAAAGAAAGGCGGAGGTCGGAGGGGGAAGGTTGAAGCAGTGGCGGATCCACCACTGGGTCGGGTGGGGCTCTAGCCCCACCTAGCGCCATCGAGTTCATGAAGCCCCACCTGAGTCCCATCTAATTTTTTCTGCCATTGGAGTACTCGAAGGTCCATTGTATGAGATGGATATATGATTAACTTATTTTGGTCCAATGTTCTTATAAACTCAGCCCCTCCTAAATATTTTTTCTAGATCCGCCACTGGGTCGAAGGTCGGAGGCCGGAGAGAGGAAGAGAGGGAGGAAGAAAGAGAGGTAGAGATTCCCTTCTTACTTGCAAAAGATGGAAGGAAGGAAGGAGGAAGATGATGATCTTTTAAGAGTAGAGGGGATGGTCCTAGATTTTTTTATGCCTCTATTTTATTGTCATTTTTTAAATTTTTAATCATTTAAAATCTAAGAAATAAATATTAAAAACATGTAATATATATTTTTTAATTTTTCCCCTATGTAACAGTAAAAAAATTACGATATTTGATTTTCTCTTATTTGACATCAACAGGTCCGAGAAGACGTAAATTTAGATAGTTTGAAACATGATTTTTCAAGGTTTTGATTCTCGTCAACACAAAGTTAATTCTTACGATAAAAATATTTCAATTTTTTTTTTATTTGAGTTTTAAAAATTCAATTATTAAGGATAAAAGAATAAAGATATCTGAACTCTTCTCGTTAATAAATATCTAATGATCTGTGCGTCAAAAACCTTAGTTATTACTTTATTTTTTCCATCTTTCTGTTCCCTTTTATAATTTGATTTGAAAAGTTTGCTAGTTTTGTCACGTAAAATTGAAAATGGTCCTAATTATATAAATTTTTAAAGAGAATTATATAAATTTCTGTGATTTTTTATATGTCCGAAATTTAACGTACAAGCAAGCTCAAGTCTATAAATTGTTTTTTTATGTATAATATTTTTGTTAACAAATAGTTTCACGGTATATCACAGTATATATTTTGAAATAGGCACTATGTGAAAATTATGATTTTTAAAAACTAAATCTCAATATATCTAAAAAATTGTATAACTATTGTAAAAGACATCATATAACTAACCAATTGCTCCACTTTTTTTAACTGGTGATGAACCGTCATATCAAAACTTGACCCAAGTCAAAGATTCAATTCCATGCTAATAATATTGCTGATCGAGGTATAAACTAGGGTCAAATAAAAATCTTGTTTACTTGACTAGTCGTTTGAGTAAAGTAAAGATGTCGAACCCACAGAGACGGTGATGAATACTAATCTTATCCTTTTACTAAAGCTAGATGATAAATTTTTATGGTGTTTTGGTTTTAAAGAAATGATGCAATTGACTAAAACAAATAAAGTAAATATTTTTTTGTTATTTTTTGGGTTTAATATGCTAATAAAAATGTCTTAGGAATCGATTTCACTCAGGTTTGGTCACAGGGGTGTAAACCATTGCAGTTTCGTGTTTTGACTCACTAATTCGGTTCGAATTCCACTATGTAAACGATACGTTTTACTTGTTTATTTCATTAACCCGTGCTAAAGGTCCATCTAGCCATACCTAAACTCCCTAGTCCTCTGCTGTCGCCTATTGAATATGGTATTTGGTATAGAACCTAGTGTTAACCCTCATCAAGTGTATTGTACCTCAACTTTCGTCTGTTGGTAGACTTACTCAAGTTTACTTGTTGTTTTCTACTAGACATCTATTATAAACTATCGTTCTAATTAAAACCTTCACCTTTCGGTTACAAGTTGATTGACTTTCGCCTTTTAACCTATCTCGAATTACTTGTGCAAGTTTTAATTATCAATTGACGTTTTAGTCCTAATAAGATGCTGCCATTCATCTATTAAGCAACACAATATAACAATCAATTCTAGACACAAGCATAGAACATAAAACTCCAACAAGTAAATACTATAACTAATCAACAACAAGTATCACATAACCAACCAAATCCTAAGCTACATCTACTCCTAAGACAATAAAAGTCTAGCTTAACATAGTCTCAAAATACATAAATAATAATAAAACAAGATACAAACTTCATGACAACAATAAAGAAGAGAAAAGGAAGAGATACAACAATATCCTGCTTTACTCCTATTTGAACCGAAGTCTGAAGTCGTGGTTGGATTGAATCTATCGCCGTCGCGTCTAGAGTCGCTCCAAAGTTGCTGTCATGGTCGAGTGCTGCTGGGAGAGGTGGAGATCCCACGCCTTTTGGCGCGAGAACGGTGGTGGAAGGTGGGAGAATGGTGGCTGATGATGGTTTCAATGGTGTTTACCTCCTCTACAAGAAATGGTATACATTTATGTCAATAATCTGCCTCTCTAGACGTCCTAGAAGCCTTCCATAACTTGCAAACCGACCTAAGAACGTTCCTGATAAGCATATTCTATACTTGTATTTTTATCTCATTTGGAACCGAACTTAACTTAATTTCTTGTGTTTTCATCTAACTTAGCTTGCATTTGTGTTTAGATAGAGTTGTTGCCGTCGTCTGACACCTTTTTTACAGGAGAAGGCATTGAAGACGGAGAAAGAGATGCTGAATTTTGAAGCTGCTTGAAGATATTGCTCACGGACCTTGGAGACTCACCACGGGCCGCGAGCATAACCAACCTGAAGGTTCTAGAAGACTTGGCAGTTATGGCCTTTCGAGTTGGTTTCTTTTGGCAGCAGTTTTTGAGCATAATGGACGGTTATTTCTCCTCTCCAGCACTCTTCCACATGCCTATAAAAGCATGCCTCGACTTCAGACCGAGGGACCGAATTTTAGACACAACTTTTGAGACAGATCTGAGAGAAGTTAGAGGAGCGAGAAGGCAGTTATTTCCCGCGGGTCGCGACCTCCAGTCGCGGGCCGTGAGAAGGGCGCAGACAAGATGATAGAGGATTTCATTGGTGTATTCTATGTCTATCTTATTTGTATTATCATTTCTCGTTGCTTTTATTACTATGTCTGAGTAGTTTGTTTAGTAGTCTAGGGCGAGGGCACAAACTCTTGATTAGTTTATTATTATTACTTGACTTGTTTTATTTGATCTTGTGATTTATCTCTTGCATGTTTGATTTTATATATGATTGTTTGGCTTAGATTAACGACCCTGGTTGCCCACTTGATAAACGATCGTATCAAGCCGCTAGGCATCAAAACCTTGTTCACTAGTTTACATCCAACCCGTCATGATTAGGGTTAGGGATTACCCGAAAGGAGAAACCTAAGTTATATGAACCGAGAGGCGATAACTTAACCAGATCTGAGAAGAAATGGAACCCTATTTCTCAAGAGATAGACATACAATCCTTAATCGATGCGAGAGTTGAGAGTAAGGTGTATGGAAAAACTCGAGTCCTGTTCAGTTTAGGATCGACCAAGTAACGAAAGTTGAAGTCTTTCCCCTGTATAGTTTGACCGAAAAGTCCTCACAAATAATCAGATAATAACAATTAAGTAATAATAGTTTAACACGTATTATTCGCGGACCGCGAAGAGATCTCGCGGGTCGCGGTAATAGTGACTGTCAAGTTGTAAGTCCAGAATCCTAGGCTAATTAGTTAGATATTATAATCAACCTTCAACTTGTTAAACTTTAGAACTTTTACTTCTTAGTTTGAACCTTCAATCAATACTTTAAATCAATCGTTTAATCTAGTTTAGTTAAGAGTTTTAGAGAGTCTAGTTTCCTAAATATTCCGTCCCTGAGATCGACAACCCGACTATACTTGTTTAGGTTATTGTGTAACCAATTCTGGTAGAAATCGGTTTATTTGTTAGACACCTAACGACAGGTCTATCAGTTCCCAAAAGAGAAAACTTCTTTCCGAAGTCGACAGAACTTTCTTTGTATGGAATACGGACCGAATTCATGCCAATTCGGTCCGAATTGTGAAAACAGAGAATTTCCAGTATTGTAATTCGGTCCGAATTTATGTGCATGCAGCATTGCACAGTGTTTGTATTTTGGGCATAACTTCTTCATTCGGACCCCGATTGAGTTGATTCAAAGTCCGTTGGAAAGCTTAGAATGAGCTTCACAATGTTATGAATTCCTTTGGATCATTTCTTTCTTGTAGATTCTCCATTTGTGACAATTATCATGACTTATCCACCAAGTTCATGCAAAGCAAAACAAATTTCACGACAGTATCCAATCTTGACAAATGTAGCACAAAACACGATGGATTGAATGGTTTCAGTCACAATTTCGATGTAAAGTCTGACCAAAATAATAGTATAAATATGAGATATCAATTGCTATGAATACAAATCCTACGAAGAATTTGTATTTTTCCAACATAAGATTTCATTGCAAAGCATAACTCTATCATCAATGAAAGAAAAAAAAAAAAAAAAAAAAAAAAAAACAAATGTTACAATTTTCCATCCCTCAATCACAAATACAGTGCACGTGCATATAACTTTTGTGTATTAGTTTGAAATTTCGGTGACAATAAGTTATGTGATAGCTTTAGACAAAACGTTTCATATCAGGCCGAAAAAATTTTAAGAGATCAAAAGAAAATTATAGACAAGGTCGGTTGTTATGTATCAAAATTTACAGTAATTTAATGTCATTTAAATTCTATTCAAACATGTATGAACCCTCACAAATTTCAATCATTTGATGGATGAAAAAATGTATTAAATTGAATTAGTTTTATTCATGCTAAATTTCATTTATATTCGTAAAATATAAATTGCATTCAACTATAAGATTTTAGTATTACTTGTTATTTTTTGTGAATTGTCAATATTATTAAGTCAGTTCACTGTCAATAAAATTTATTCTATTGTACAGTGCATTTTTATTTTTGAGGTAATTATCTGTCATTTTATTTCAATAATTTAATTGCCCCCATTTTTTTGGTCTACACGCGGGCACGCGGCATTGCTGAATTAGTGAATTATAGGAGTCAAGGTTTCGTCATCTTCCAAACAAAGTAAACTTAATTAATATTTTTAAGGAAAAATTTGTTTTATGCTACTTCAAAACACTTCAATTTCAAATAGACCATTCCAAAATAACAAAATCGATATATGCCATTACAAAATTGTATAAATTTTAAATATACGCCACTCTAAAAACGTACTAAAAAATAATTGTGGTATATATCAAAATAAAAATTTTAATCTCTGATTTATTGAAAATACCCAAACTGCCCTTGCTTACCAATTAGCACCCGACTCTTTCCCTTGCTGTAAATAGATAAAAAATTATGATGAAACGATACAAGACCTTCCAATTTTTGTAATTTTCTTAATGCGAGCATTTTTTTAGATAAGTTTAGGATCAAGCCTTCAAATTTATTTTATATTTTAAATTAAATGAAAGGTCCTCAGTCGAATTTCAAACCTGTAACATTTCATTCAAGATGCATTGCTCTTTGTCATCTTAATACGAGATTAATTTTGCATTTTCACCTCTTTAATATTAAAAGTGATGCCAATCTTTATGATTCTATTTGTCTAATTTCACATTTTGGGTTCATTATTACCGCAAGAACCCTGTAACCAACCTCTTTGTTTCAACTCAGTTTCATGGTTTGTTTGGTTTTTTTTTTAATTAAATTTTGTGCCTGAGAAAAGAAAGCAGATGATTATTGAATTTAGCGATATTTTATATAGAAATATCTTCGTAACCTGCCGAGATATTTATTTTAGCCACCAAGCTGTCATCTTTTCTGCAGCCATGAAGGAGTTGAACGAGTTAAAACTAAAATCTAGTTTTGAGTGATGAAGAATTGGTCGGCATAAAAGGACAATATGGTCACTTTAGTTGGCCGACGGTATAAAAACAATTTTGATAGTTTTGTAATAATATAAAACTGATTATCTTTTTGTGATGGTATATTTTAAATTACAAAATTTTCAGAAACATAAATCAAAATATTCCTATTTTTAATTTTTTGGATACAAAATTTAAGCCATATCCATGTGGGATTGTAAGTTGTAACATCACACCGGTACTTCCACGGCTCTAGTTAGAGGGATACATTGGGTTACTTGGGTATTAAAAGAACGACTTCATAGAAAATCCAATCGCTTCAGTCATCACTTATCGGCGTGAGAGTGCAGCTGCAAAGGATCTGCGTCCAATACATGGCGGATCTAGGAAAACTATTTAGGTGGGGCTGAGTTTATAAGAACATTGGATCAACATAAGTTCATCATAAATCTATCTCATACAATGGACATATGAGTGCTCCAATAGCAGAAAAAATTAGCTGGGACTAAGGTGGAACTCTATGGGCTCGACGGCGTTAGATGGAGCTCTAGCCCCACTCGCCCCAGTGATAAATCCGCCCCTGTCCAATATGAACTTAAATCCTCTGGAATACTCTAGAGTCTAGAGTGCGGTTCTCCTCCACTCAGATCCGTCAGATCACCAATGGATGCCTTGTAATTAATACTCGTCCGGTAATTGGCACCGTCGAAATTTGATTGGACCGTCCATAGTACTGCACTTTGGAGTACTCCAAATAATATTGGTCCTATCGAATATACCATGCCAAGAAAATCTCTTCACGTTTTTTAAATAATTAAATGACGGCCTCCAATAATAAAAAAATACAATAATCATTTTTTAGGGGGCCTAATTCCAATCTAGATATAATAATTGTGAAATTTTTTTGTGTTGCATAATTTGGCTTGGATAGTGCATCCTTTTCGCCTTTGCCCATAGAGGAAACGAGGGGAATTATTCATAGCAGATGCATGTCCTCAAATAACGATACTCATTATGCTTCAAAATATGGTTTTTATTTATTTGATGAACATTCGCAGATTAAGGACTGCTTTTTGTCGCCACTAAAGACCATGTATAATTAGAAAAATGAGGCGTTAAAAATAGAGTTGTGAAGAAAATATTTCAGGCGTTGTATTGTCATCTTTTATTTCCGATATGATTTGACAAAGGTGATTGCATGAATTAGGTCGAGGTTAAACACAAATTGATAATTTCAAGCTTACAGTGGGACTTAATTGTGAAATGCACATGTTCAGAAGTTAGGGCCGGCTAATTGGCGTTTGATAGTTAACTTGAACAAATGAAAAAAAAAAAATTAAGATTATTAGAGCAGAATAAAGATGACATTGGTTAATGGCAGCGATGCATGCACCTTGTGGGTCTAAATTATAAATTTGAAATAATATATGCCACTAAGTTATATATCGGTTGTCTTTTTTTTTTTTTTATTGTGATGCTTATCATCATAGTCTTTTGGAATCTGTGGATTAGTAAACAATACAAAATTCTAGCTTGGACGTAATTTTCCCTTTTATTTATTTATGTTTTTTTTCATGCAAGAGCACATGCACGCTGCTTAAAGAATAAAGAATAACGAGTTACAGCAATTATGGTTCTTTTATGAGTACCAACTACTAAATAAATACTGCTTTGTAGCAAAAATTAATGTGGCAAATTTAATAAAATGCTTTAGGAATAAAAGCACGTTTTCCCTAAAAAAAATAAAATGCAGAATATATATTCCCTTACAAAAAAAAAAAAAAAGAGCTTTGTAAAAAGTGAGTAAGATACACAACGAGCTATCAGACAATCTTCAAAACTAGCAATCAAACAGCATGCGAATCACTTATTAAAACTTGATAAGTAACAATAGCAAACTGTAAAAACCCACCCAAGTAGGGTAACTGATTGCCTTATATCAGTTTTATACTTTTATTCAATCCGTTTTGTTTTTACCTCCAAGTTCAAATACAAGAAAGAAAGTTTCAAACATAGAAGCGTCGTCGAATAATATATATTTATAAGCCCACTGGAATAAACGAGGTTATATTAATTCCATTGCAGTCCGAGTAAGGCTTTTTGGTACACCTAAAGAAATCAGAGTATTTGCACACCGCTTGGAATAGTTATTTCTAGGCAAAATCGGATATAAACCCCTCTAATCATCTCTATTCAGATATAAACCCCTCCAATCTTTGAAATCGGATATAAACCCCTCTAATTTGAATTTGTTTGGACATAAACCCTTTTCATTATTTTTAATCATATTTTAAAGAAAAAATAGTTAAAAATGATTGTTATGACTATTATACCCCTAATGTAACCTACGTGCTGCTTTTTCTTTTCTTGCTGTCTCTTTGTAAGAGTAAAGATAGCCGCTGGTTCTTTATTTGTCAGTAAAAAACAGATAAGTTTGCTATAACAATAAACAACTAATTCACTAGAATAATTTTAAATAAACTAGTAAATCCAACCATGACCTGAATGTTAACTGCAAGATAGGTTCATATCCAATTAATTAGGGCAAAAATGAAAAAAAAAAAGAGATAGGTCTGAATTCACTAATATAATAAAAGTACTTATTAAGCACACAAAAGAAAGGACTGAATCGAATTGCCAGGAAGTAACTATTTGAAATACTATGGCAATATTTCCAATACTTTTTATCATTAATCTGATATCTGATTATCCTTTACACCACAAAAGAAAAAAAATTAATGTAAAAACATACTTTGAAACTTGATGAATATATTCTATTGTCTTTTTCTTTTTTCAATTTCTGATGCGATTTTTGATTGGTTCTTCACCAATCAATGGAAATTTATTTTGAGAAATTTGCTCAGTAATCAAGGGTGAAAAATAATCCTCATTGAACTCTCGTGTCTGTCTCCATTATTTGACAGCGAAAGAGAGAGAAACACACAGAGAGAGAAGTATCTAGTGATTTAGCATAGTACTCTTTTCTTATCGATTTGGAAAGAAAAAGGCAAAGATGTTAATTTGGAAGATGAATCGTCCTTGCCCCCCAGTATGCGCAGCAGCGCAGGTTACTAGTTAGGGATATAATAGTCATTGCAATTATTTTTAATATTTTTTTCTTTAAAGTATGATTAAAAATAATGAAAAGGGTTTATGTCCAAACAAATTCAAATTAGAGGGGTTTATATCCGATTTCTAAGATTGGAGGGGTTTATATCTGAATAGAGAAGATTAGAGGGGTTTATATCCGATTTTATCAACTCAGGAATGTGCTTCAATTTTACAATCTACAAATCACGCAGCTTGTAATGAATTTCATTTGCTTCTATACAATTACGAAAATAATTAAATCACACACAAGGGGGAAAAAAATTCCATAATCAGATTCACTTAAAAAAATTACTCAATACATCATTCAAAACCTATCTAACATTGATTCCAACCAAATCAGAATTAAAGGAATTTACAATATTTATCATAACCCCGATCAAAATTTCTCGCACCGTCATCGCCGCCAAGCCCCAGTCGCCGGGCTGTTATATTCTGATCGACGTGCTTGTTCAGTAATTTTCAGAAGCCAAAGTGCAGCTTCTAACAGTAATTTCGGTAATTTTTCGGAATTTGAAAGAATCAGTTAATCCGAAAAATACTGGTAATAAGGCGTAGTTAGTGGTTTTCACACTTTTGGTCCCAAACCAAGCCATGATACTTCAATCTCTTCCTTCTTTGGAGCAACAAGTTCTTTTTTCTCAGAACACACTTGCTGGTAAGGGGCCTTAGCATTCAGCCTGGAAAAAAGAACAATAATTTATTTACCAATCAGTCCTGAATATAATATATACAATATCAGGTGTCTTATTGTAAAAAGTTATTTGTAGATGAATACTCACCGATCCTTTCTCTTCTCAAGGAATCGTTGAAGGGATTTCTTCCTCATAATTGGTAGATCTGAAGAAAAGGGAAATTAAACTACATTTAGTACAACTATTCTATACAAATTTCATTTTTTTTTTAATCGTTACAACCATGTGTAATAAATTTCTGAATAATTACCAGAAAATCCAGCTTGGTTTGGCTTCTGAGCTTGAATCTGAGCACTAGGCAATGGAATAGTAGTCGATACAACAGTAGATTGATCCGTAACCGAAATTTGAGAAGAAGAGGAAGATGTAGGCGGCATGCAAGTGGAATTGAAGGAAGTAGAGCTCCCTTTTCTCGCCAAATTCATCAAATCCTCCACCTTCTCGGCCGGGTAATTCTCGAAAACTAACACTTTACCACCGTAAAATATAGTTAATTGCGATTTCTCCTCTTCTTTTGGTAATTTCTTCTCCGAAGGATTGATCTCCTTCAACCCAGCACTTTGAGGAAACAATTCCATTTCATTTCCATTGGAACCCATTTCTGTTTCTGTTTCGGTTTCCACTTCTGCTCCGGGCAAGAGACGCAGCGTCGTCGGTCTTTGGTACGCCTCGTTCATTCCTATTTGTATTGAAGAAGATGTATTAGCACCTAATAGAGAAAACTCTAAAAAAGTTGATTGATTCCTTGATACTTCCTCTGTTTGATTTGGTTTCTTACCTAGGTTTAGGTTAAAGCTGTTGCCTTTCTCCTTCATGTACTGGCTGAGAAGGCCACATGCAAGAGCAAAGCTGGTTTTCTCTCCTGGTCTGGCTGCCATTGCTTGTAAGTTGTTTTGCTTGTGCTTTCTTTCTCTCTTTCTTTGTTTGTTTGTTTGTTTGGTTTGCTTTGTTTGAGTTGAATGGTTCTTGGGTTGGGTTTATAAAGTCTAGAGGAAGAATAGTTTAAAGCAGACGCGGTTTAGAGCACGTTTTTCTTGAGGGAAGGAAACTTTTCTAGTTTCTATTTTTCTATTCTTTTCTTTTTCTGGAGGGTGGTGGTTGTGGCGTGGTGGGGGTTGTGATAAAGAATAGTCAAATAAAAAACTGTTTATTGTTTTTTATTTTTTTTAATTAATCATGGCATGTGACCACTCCTTTTATTCCAAGTACAAACGGCAAACGGAAAGCAAGTTGTCAACTTGAATTAGCAATGAGATTTTCATGTGCTAATTTTTGGTCGAAATAATTATTTGCTTATATCATGTGGGTTATTTAAAAAATTATTTTTGCCGTCCCGCAAATTATTGATGTATAAAAACGATAATCACTCCAAATGAAGCATGATATTTTTTTATTTTCTTTCTTGCTAGACCTAAAACAAGTTTGTTCTTGTTGATTCAACCTTTGTTCAATATTGGCTCGTTCGATTTGGGCTTTGATTAATTCGGCTCGTTCAAAAGCACCGTCTGAATAGTTTTCTTTTCTCTTTTTTCCATGCCACAAATAAGTCAGCCACAATAAATTTATACGTTATAAATTAGTTTTGTAATTTATCTCTGATTGCGGTAAAATTTACCTTAATTAGAGGTCATGGATTTCTCTTAATCGTCAAAATAAACTTCAGTCGACGATCAAAATTTCAAATTATATTTTAAACTTTCAGTATTCTAAGGTTTCGAGAGAAAAAAAAATAGTATTCTAACGTTAATAAGATAGGATAAATTTATTGAAAAGACTTATTTAAAAGTCTTACTAGCTAATACATCATTGTAAAAATAAGGAATTTAAAATTGCAAATATATTCTTTACAATTTAGATAGATATTGTATCAAATCGATACATATATAAAACAAAGTATTTATTGCTGAGCAACATGAAAATTTAAAGATTGACTTATATATAAACGTCTTATTAATTTTCAAATAAGGGTAAATTTGATACTTATTTGTTTAAATGATAATGAGCATATTAGAATCCTATTCTTTAAATTTTTCAGTGAACATTTTTTTTTTTTGGGCCGCAAAAGCTGTCACAGTTGTTATAATGGTTACGTTGTCGACACGCTATTTTTCTTTTCGGAAATTGGTCTTAAACTATATTGCCTTTTCTCCTTATATTTCAGATATGTATATTTCAATAATTGCATTTCTACAATGAGTTAAACAAGTTAAAGGAACAAAAAAGAATATTTATTATTACCTATGAGCTTTTTAACAACACAAAGAAAAGAATCCTGTATCAAACTTCATTGTGCACTCCAGAGTAGGTCCATTAGCAATTAATATATTAGTGAAAGAACAATTCTAGCAAGATTAAAGCTGTTTTGATTTCAAAAGGAAAGTAGACAGGTGTCTTACAGCAAACAAAGTAGGCAGGGTTTCGTAAAGAAGGGAGATTAATTGAATTAAATTCTGGAGGATGAATTCAAGTTGTTTTTGGGTCACGGTCGTGTGGGGCCCGCGGTTCCTGGTTAGTTTGAGTCGGCAAAGTTGAAGAAAAAACACGTGCCTTGAATTAAGACACAGTGCTTTAAGATATTATGTGACTATATTCGTGCCTAACTTGGTGTGGTAATCGCAACTTCTTACACGATACGCCATAATATCCTATAAAAGAAATTATTACATGAATGTATACACAGAAAGTGTGGCAGCAACTTTAATTCGGTTGATCCAATCTATCAGCCAGCCCAAACAATGGCTTCATGGGCTGCTAGATGCAAAAATTGGACAATTTGGATAAAATTGTATATTTCCTAGGGATGTTTGGAACAAGGGGAATAAGATCTTGTTCTAGAATAACTTATTCCCGGAGCACCCAAACATCATTTGGAACAAGAACAAGTCCTTGTTCTTGGCCCTTGTTCTTGTTCCAACAAAATGTTGGAATTAGAACAAGAACAAGAACAAGCCCCTTGTTCTAGTTCTTGTTCTTATGCCCTTGTGTTGCATCCCTTTTTTATTTTTCTTTTCTTATTTATTACTTTTTCTACCCTTACAAAAATATCGAAAAACCGAGGAAAATAATTTAGGTCGATTATTCTGAATTTTTTTGGCCACCGTCTATCTATTTTTTTATTTTTATTTTTTCATTTTATCTGATGATATATTTAATTTAAATATTTTAAAAAATATATTATGTCAGTTTCTCCCTTAAGTACCGCCATCGCTCCTAAACTATCGGATGTGATCATACCAGCACTAAAGCAACGGATCCCATCAGAACTCCGCAGTTAAGCGTGCTTGGGCAGGAGTAGTACTAGGATGGGTGACCTCCTGGGAACTCCGCAGTTAAGCGTGCTTGGGCAGGAGTAGTACTAGGATGGGTGACCTCCTGGGAAGTTCCTGTGTTGCATCCCTTTTTCATTTTTTTTTCTTATTTATTAATTTTTCTCTCCTTACGAAAATATCGAAAAACCGAGGAAAATAATTTAGATCGATTATTCTAGATTTTTTTAGCCACCGTGTATCTATTTTTTTATTTTTTATAAGAGAAAAACTAAGGTTTTACTCTTCGATTCTATATGGATAACAACTAAGAGCAGTCAGCGAGACACATGTACCTCGTGATTAGAAGTACCTTATCGAGTACTTTATTTTCCTTTAATAATTATATTTCTCGAATTAAATACGGGAGATTTCAGAACAAATTTTTTGTTGCGAAATAGTATTTCAGACTGAATTTCAAATACAATTTCAACAGCGTTTTAGTAATTAACACCTTAATTATTACATAATATGTTACATTGACATTCATACAATAGACAAGATAAATTATGCATATGTAAAATAAAATATGTATAATTTGAATAAAAAGCGTATCAAATTTGATTTAATTAAACAAATCTTCATCATTTTTTGTAACTTAAAAAAAAAACGAATTTTCTTATCAATATAAATATTTACGCTGGATGCTTCTGTCATTAAAATGCTATATGAAATTGATACATACGGTGAAAAAAATTCATCATTCATCTTGTTAAAAAAATTAGTTCAGATAACAAAATATTTTTGTTATATGTCTTGGTATTTATGTCTAAAATTTTAGGAAGAAATATATTTTGACCTTAAAGCATACTGTGAGGTCAAGTAAACAGAAGTACGTATTGGACTGAGTTTCATCCGTACTTTTTCATTTTATTATATATGACTATTTCATATAAAATTATAGTTGTCATTTTACAGAGCAAAGAAAAACGTTGCCCCCTTCTAGCCGGCAGAGGCGTTGTTTCATGACTTGGTCTTCATTGGCACGGTGAGTCAAACTTTCATGGTAGACCAAACGGATCACAACACGAAATAGAAACAAATATAAGACCAAAACCATCTAAATTCTTGTATTGTTTGATTTTTCACCCGAATAAAAAATAAGTAATTTATTCCCTATTCTATTCTCATCCAAACACACCCTAAAAAAAACTACCGAAACTTTCTCTGAAGAAAAAATACCGGACTGTGTCATTAGATTTTCCTTTTTCTTTGTTTCCCATTTTTTACTGTTGCAGCACTATTATGACCACAAATTGAAAACCCAACTTGTTCCCGAATTTTCGGGAACGTAAGGAATTTTGGGGGATTATCTATTTGGTTTACGAAAGATTGAGAATGGATCGATGTTCGCATATATATTTTTCTTTTGAAATGGTCGGAATTTCTTTTGAAAGTCAGTTGCCAATTATGAATAAATATTATAATAATTTAATGCAAAGCGACAAAAGTTATTAGTATATAGAAACAATAGTATTTGGAAATAATGAAAATTAAAGAATAAACAAACTTAGGCAAAATGGATTGATTCTAACAATAATGCATTCTTACCATTGAGAATTACTAAGAGTGTCTAATGAAGCACAGAAATTTTGGTAATGAACAATTTTTTAAGAGATTTTCTAGACACGGATTTAAATGGGATTTCTTAAAATAAATTTACGGAAATCACCTAGTTTAGTGGCAAAGGATATCCGTCTTGCCTAAACTTATGATTCACGCTATCTATCATGTTACGAGTTATCTAGAACCACAAAACTATTTTAAAAAATGTATTTAAAAAAAAAATGTGAGCGCAATCCAGCGAAAGGCCTTGGTTGATATTTAACAAACAATGTCAAATTAATCGGCACCGATCCTTTTCATTGTATTGTGCGCGAGACCAAACCGGACGTTTCTGAAAATTCCATACAGACATACAGTGAGCTAAGGAGAAGGAGGAGGAGGAGATGTCGCCGTTACTGCAGAAATGATATACATACCATCCAACAAAAAACCATCCAATACCATCCAACAGGCCAAAATAGCTTTTTTTTCACGTGCTGGCGTCAGCAAAAATTTTTGACCAATTTCCGAAATTTTTTTTGGTGCTGACGTCATCAAATATGCTGATTTAAGAATTCAGTTAAATGATTTAAAGGTTCAATTAAATATTTTAAGGGTTGAATTAAAGTGTATAAGTGTTCAGTTAGATGCACCAATAATTTGAAATTTTAGTGTTTTGTGTTCAGTTAAATACGTTAAGGGATTATTTAAAAGTATGTATGTGTTCAGTTAGATGCAGCAATAATTTAGAATTTTAGTGTTTTGTGTTCAATTAAATACGTTAAGGGATAAACTTAAAGTGTCTATGTGTTTAGTTAGTTGCAGCAGAAATTTGATTTCGTAGTATTTGTGTTCAATTAAAATAGTTAAATAAAAAAATAAAATGAACTGATACAACAAACATAGCGAACATTTACAATAACAATAAGAACATTTACAACAATAAACTGAACAAATATACAAATTTCCTGAGTAAGAAATAAATGATCATATTCAACATACAAAGTGAATACATAGCCATACAAGATGAACCATTAGGAAAACTAACTTAACCCATCTAATCACTAAGTAATCCTTTTACAAATTATGAAGTGAAATAACCTTTGCATCAGTAACATTCGACCCAATTTGTGAGACCCAGTCATTTGCACTTTGGCCAATAGCATTGCAATTTGGATGGCATTTTGTACACTCGATCTACAGTAGAAGCTTTTTGTTAGACAATGGAGGTGAGAAAAATCTGGATTTGACCGATTTATCAATTACTTGGATGGCATTTTCCTTCAACATTTATCAATTACTATAAAAAATTAGCATCTACCAAGCCCCATAACAGTATAAAGTCAACCTCTGACTACTACAAAGAATTAGACAAGAATAAAAATCAAACAATTACCAGTCATGCATTCTCAATTGATGCTAGAAACACCCACCCAAAAACACTCTCATACTCGTTAATCAGCGAATTATAAAGCTTTACCACATTTTACTATAACAATCCCCACTAACACGCACCAAATCCTCACTGATCTAAGCAAAGTCTAACCAGTTCCCCTTGCTCGAGACATGCATGGGCAATATCTCCCTCAATGATTTCTCTCCAGCCAATATCAGCAAGCCACTTCAATCTTTGAAACTGTTTTTCTTCATGTATATTTCAACTTGTTCATCTAGACAAGAGGTCTGAAGAGAGACCAGCTTTTCAAAGCCAGTTTTGCAATTGTCGGGTCGGGTTTGACCCGACGGAGAACCCTCTAGTCGAGTAGAGCCTCTTGAGAGAGAGCACGAGGTCGAATAAGTTACAGTCGGTGCGGTTGTGAGAGGCGACAGAGGCGGCGTAGAGTCGGCCGATGGAGAGGAGGTAGCGAATGGCGATATCGGAGAAAGCGCAAAGAGCAGAGGGTTGGACAGAGGTATACGGAGCGGAAAATCTGAGCAACGGACACGGTGGCGATGGAGGCGTGGAAGTTAGAGTTCGTCGAAGATTCCATTCATGGTGCGGTTCTTTTTCTTTTTTGGTTTTATGAGAAATGGGAAATAAGGGGGTCTTGATATCACGTGACAGGCAGGAAGGCGTGATAAAATAAAAAGATAGGGAGCGCTGTAGCACTGGATGATTTGGATGGTATTTTCGTGGATGGTTAATACCAATTACCGTGGGCGAGATAGTCCAGATGAGTTTTATGGATTGTCCAAATGAAATTTATTAACTGTCCAGATGAGTTCGATCGACGGTCCATATGAGTTTTATCAGCTGTCCAGATGAGACTTATTTCTTGGACTTGGACTGGACTTCGGTCCATACCAAATACAGTCCGGTCCACAATAGTTCAATACTTCAATATATTTTTTGTCCAGACTATCTATGAACAGTCCCGTCCAGTAGCAGCCCTACATACAGTGAGCACCGAAAGATATCAATAGCAATAACCCATACAGGTGTGATACACACCATCCACCATTTTCCCATCCATCCCATCCACAGGCCAAAAATGGGCCTCACCTCCATTTTTTCGCGTGCTGACGTCAGCGAAAATTTTTCGGAATTTTTTCAGAAATTTCTGGATGCTGACATCATCAAATGTACTGGTTTATTTGTTCAGTTAAATATCATAAGGGTTGAATTAAAAGTTGTAAGTGTTTAGTTAGATGCATCTCAAAATGGAATTTTCATACTTTTGTGTTCAGTTTAATATTGTAAAGGTTGAACTAAAAGGTTTATTTGTTCAGTTAGTTGCATCTGAAAATGAAATTTTCGTACTTTTGTGTTCAGTTTAATACGCTAAAGGTTGAACTAAAAGTTTTATTTGTTCAGTTAGTTGCATCTGAAAATAGAAATTTCGTAATTTTGTGTTCAGTTAAATATGTTAAAGGTTGAACTAAAAGATTTATGTGTTCAGTTAGTTGCAGCAGAAAATTGATTTCACTATTATTTATGTTCAGTTAAACATGTTAATACTATCCATTATTTCAACAAACTGAACAATTGTATTAATAATATCATCCATTAATAATAGCACAATACATATAAATGAAATAAGATGATCCCTTAGAGAAACTAACTGAACAATTCTACTTACAATAGCATCCATTACATAAATTAACCCACAACAAACGCAGTAGATTACATTCAACTATTACAAATCGAATGTAAACTCGAAATTCATCACTAACAACTATGTAAATTCAGTCGAAATTTGCTTCTTGTGTCCCTTGAATATGAAATTAAGCAATAAAATGAGGTTAGTTCAAAACAATTCAGTTTCTTTGAAAATATTACAAGGTTAGTTCAGTTTGACAATTAAAAAACCAAATAAAAATGCACAAACTGCACCAGATCTGGATAAAAAATATGATTTTTGTTGAAAAGAATTTCTTGGTAAGAACAAATTTTACCAAGACCAACAGTCACTTCAACCGAAAATTTTATGGACACAATTTCACAGCCCAAGAAAAGAATAGCTATTCCCAGATTAAGTCACAAAGTCAAAAAACCCAATTGGTAATTTCCTCAAACACGTCATATGCACACCAATATTAGAGATTGTGAATTTACAACTCACCAAAAGAAAATTCAAAAGCATATAACAAATTTCATATAAAACTACCATCAAAGAGGAATATTGACAGAAAATAATAAATAAAAGTTGAAATTTAAACAGATCAGATCTTTCATGAAAAACTAGGGTAATTTCGAATCGTGTACGATTCCATTCAGATTTTGTCAGAACTTCATTAGATCGGGCAAAAAAAAAAATATAAATGGAAGGAAAATACAAATTCCATTCAGTTCTTTCAAAAGCATGTATGATTTCTCCGGTTATTAACCTTCTACATGCTTTATGGACAAAAAAAAATTGTAATTTCGAATCGTGTTAGATCCTGATTAGATGATCTTAAAACTTGTAAAAAAAAAAAAGTTTCTAAATGAAAGAAATCGTACCATCCGTAAGGTGTCCAGCGCGTGGCGTGATCCTAGCCACTCAGTCCCCTCTCCGCCGTACCTCCTGGCCTAGTACCGTGGCAAGGTTTCGGTTTCGCCCCTCTTTCTGCGGCTAGGGTTGGATTTGGAGTGGAAGAGGAGGAATAGAGGATATAAATAGACTGGGCCAGTTATTGGTCCAGTAAAGGCCTGTGGACGGTATGGATGGGAAATTAGAGGATGGTAGGTACCAATTCTCTAACCCATACCAAGCTGCTCAAGTTTCACGTTTGGTTAGGAATTTAATTAATAGCTATGAAACCAATCCCGTGAGGTCGGTTACATTAAATATTATTCACGTTGTTTTTCTCAAGATTAAATGCTGTATTGCACATAAAAGCAACAAGCCACGCCAAATCGTCCAGCCTTATCATAATGGTAAAAAGTATATACTATATATAGGCTTAGCTAAGCTAGTTTTTTTTTTTTTTAGCGGCCGTATTTATTATTCTTGCTGCAAACGATTCACCTTTTCTGATTCAGACGTCCAATTTAAAATATTAATCTTGCTTATTTTATTTTCTCTTTGAAAAAATGTCTGTTTTTTTTTTAAAAAAAAAGTAGAGATTCAATTTTGAGTGTAACAAGTCTATGACTCTATGGGCTTAGGTAAGGTAGGCTATGTTTTTTTTTTTTTTTTTTTTTTGAGCGGCCGTATTTATTATTATTCTCACTGAAATGGTTTCATCTTCTCTAGACTTCTGATTTAAAATATCAATCTTACTGAGAATTGATAAAAAAAAAATGTGTACATCTAACTTTTTTTTTTTCTGTCTTTAAAAAGAGAACAATCTATTCGTTTTTCAATCAGACTGTCCGAATTAAATTTATCAGGAACCTCCTCAAAAGTTAATAGTGGTTAGTTGGTCACCAAAATGAAGCTATCACGAATTTAAAACAAATAAAAAAAATAATACGATTTTAGCAAAAAAAAAAAAAAAAAACCTATCGTTGTAAAAATCTTATACTTGAAGGAATTAAGACATGTTAATTGTTAAAGCCATAGTTTTTTTTTTTTGGTTTAATAAATCAATTTGAAAACGCAGTAGAAAATAGAAACTAGACGAGAATATTCTCAACTTGTTTCACAAGTTAATTGCTAGATCCTTGTCGGGAGCCAAAAGATCGCTTGAGATCTGTAGTTGACAAACAAAGTTGATTAGGAAAGACTACTACTTGTTGCAATGACTTTGACCCATTCGATCTATTTCACTGGCTGAGAGGATTTGATAATTGACTATTTGACTCCTCGCATCCATTTAACAAATCTGCCAAACGGCCAAACCCGATCACATTTTCCACACTATACAGTAAACAGTATCGCAGGATCCGAACACAAAGTTGTCGCCCGTTTGTAATTAACTGGAAAGGTACAGACGATCTTATTACTGCATCACAAATCCAACGATCCAAATTGGATCCGACCATTTGAGGATAAAATTCAATCCTTGGCAAGTACATAAATGGTCTTATGGATCTGATCTGAACGCACATTTATAATTTGACCCTAACTCAAAAACTTCCTTTTTTAAAACAAAAAAATCGAAATACGAACATTTTCTTTTTACTTACCAATTAAAATTACTTGGCACTTTTAAGATTGATTAACGCAATTAGCAGCAATCATTTTATTCAATTCAATAATGCATCCTTCAAATGCGTATTGAAATAAAAATTAATTTTATAAATGCCTTCATCAGCGATTCTACTTATGAGGAATACAATTAATTTTGACGCCATGGATACAATGTTAGAGTGGTTAAATTTTTTTATTGGGGTGTTATAAGTGCAATCTCCTAATTTGCAATCCCCTGTCATCCCAACTAAAAATGGAAAGGATGTTGGAAGCACCCTTTTTATTTTGAGCGCTGCTCACTCCTCTCTCTTCACTAATCGATCCCTTATTATAACAATCTGATTCCTTATTATACAATCTGATATCTTATTAAAATAATATGATCCCTTATTATACAATCTGATCTTTTATTATAACAATCTGATCCTTTAGTATACAATCTGATCTTTTATTATAACAATCGGATCCGTTATTATACAATCTGATATTTTATTATAACAATCTGATCCCTTATTATATAATCTGATCTTTTATTATAACAATATGATCCCTTATAATACAATTTGATCTCTTATAATACGATCTAATATTTTATTATAACAATCTGATCCATTATTATACAATTTGATCACTTGTTATAACAATCTGATCCTTTATTATACAATCTGATCACTTATTATAACAATCTGATCCCTTATTATACAATCTGATCATTTATGATTTTAAGATGATCCCTTATAGTAACAATATGATCTGATCATTTATATTTATAAGATAATTCCATATTTTAACAATATGATTATTTATATTATTAAGATGATCACTTATTATGACAACATAATCTGATCATTTATATTTATAAGATGATCCCTTGATATAATAATCTGATCATTTTCGCGTATTGGTTGATCACTTATTACAACATCTTAAGGTCGAGAGAGATGAAGGGAGGTCAGGAGAAGGCTGGAGGGACGAAGGAATGGAAGTCTGAGGAAGGAAGATCGGAAGAAGGATGGATGGAGGGAGTTCGGAGGAAGGGAGATCGGAGGTTGGAGGGAGGAAGCCGCAGGTGGGAGGAGGTTGGATGGAGATAGGGAGGAGGCCGGAGATTGGATGTCGGAGCGAAGGAGGGAGGGAGGCCAGAGGTCAGAGGTCAGAGGTAGGAGGAGGAGAGGGGGAGATCGGAGGAGGAGAGGCGGAGTTTTATCTCATATTTATACTATTATTTTGGCCAGACTTTACATCGAAATGGTGACTAATACCATTAAATCCACCGTGTTTTGTGCTACATTTGTCAAGATTGGATATTGTCGTGGAATTTGTCTTGTTTCGCAGAAACTTGGTGGATAGGCCATAATAATTGTAACAAATGGAGAATATACAAGAAGAAAATGATCCATAGGAATTCATAGCATTGTGAAGCTCATTCTAAGCTTTCCAACGGGCTTTGAATCAACTCAATCGGGATCCGGTTTGAAGAAGTTATGCTCCAAACACTACGCAATGCTGGATGCACATGAATTCGGGAAGAATTAGTATCAATTCGGATCGAATTGCCATACTGGAAATTCTCTGTTTTCACAATTCGGACCGAATTGGCATGAATTCGGTCCGTATTCCATACAAAGAAAGTTCTGTCGACTTTGGAAAGGAGTTTTCTCTTTTGGGAACGTCCCTAGGTCGGTTTGCAAGTTATGGAATGCTTCTAGGACGTCCAGAGAGGCAGATTATTGATATAAATGCATACCGTTTCTTGTAGAGGAGGCAACCTTCCTCCAGCCACCATTCTCCCACCTCCCACCACCGTTCTCACGCCGAAAGGTGTGGGATTTCCACTTTTCTAGCATAATTCGACCATGGCAACGACTTTAGAGATATTCTAGACGCGACGGCGGTAGAACAAATCCAAGCCACCACTCCAACAACATGCAAGTCGAGAGGGGAGTATTGTCATATTTCTTCTTCTCTCTTATGTGTCTTGTTGATGGATTTGTATGTTTATTTTCTGTTATTTACATATTATTTAAGACCATGTTAGGCTAAATATTTATTGTCTTAGGGGTAGATGTAGCTTAGGATTTGGGTTGTTATGTGAAACTTGATGTTTGATTAGTTATGCTATTTACTTGTTGGATGTTTATGTTCTATGCTTGTGTTTAGAATTGATTGTTATATTGTGTTGCTTAATAGATGAATGGCCACATCTTATTAGGACTGAAACGTCAATTGATAATTAAAACTTGCACAAGTAATTCGAGATAGGTTAAAAGGCGAAAGTCAATCAACTTGTAACTGAAAGGTGAAGGTTTCTATTAGAATGACAATTTAAAATAGATGTCTCGCAGAAAACAACAAGTAAACTCGAGTAAGTCTACCTAAATTACGAAAGTTGAGGTACAATACACTTGGTGAGGGTTAACACTAGGTTCTATACCAAATACCATGTCCAATAGGCGATAGCAGAGGACTAGGGAGTTTAGGTCTGGCTAGATGGACCCTTCGCATGACTATTCAACAAAATCAAGTAGAATGTGATGTTTACATAGTGGAATTCGAACCGAATTGGACACAATTCGGACCGAATTGCTAAGACAGAACACGACAGTGCGACGTCTAGCATCCCTGTGACCAATCCTGAGTGAAATCGAACCCTAAGGTATCTTTTATTGCATATTTTACTCCTGAAAACAACCAAAACTATTTACTTTATTTGTTTTAGTCAATTGCATCATTTCTTTAATTGTTTCATTAAAACCAAAACTCCATAAAGATTTATTATCTAGCTTTAGCAAACAAATAGGATTAGTACTCATCACCGTCTCTGTGGGTTCGACACCTTAGCTTTACTCGAACGACTAGTCAGGGAAATAAGGTTTTTATTTGACCCTGGTTAATACCTTGATCACGGAGGAAGAGAGACGGAGGTCGGAGGTCGGAGGTCGGAGGAGGAGAGGCGAAGGTGGGAAGTCTGAGGAGGAGAGGCGGAGGAGGAGAATCGGAAAGGAGTATGGAGAGATTACAGAAGAGAAATATATTTTACATAAGTTTAAGAGGGGATGACAGGGATGATAGTTTGGGGGATTGTCCGTAGCAATTCCCTTTTTTATTTGCACTCATTTAGGCTATCAAAGAGCAAAGTGTGAAATTTAAATTTGTATAAGTACACTTATGCCTTTTTTCCCTTTCATTATGTGTTGATTGCTTCAATCAATTTTTAGATATATCAACTGAATCCCACTTGATAAAACAATGACTTTCAGAAAGTTCACCAAAAATCGCCATTTTCCTTTTCTATTTTAAGCATTGCCTTCGTTTTTCGGAAAAATTCCATTACTGAGTCAAAAGTTGTATTACAACAGTTATAATCACGGTTATGTCAATATGCCTTTAGAGTACCATGCGTGGCATCAATTTCTTCCATATTTTGTATGAACTCATTCTCTCTAACTTCCACACCTTTAAATTCCTTCACAAAAAATAAAATGATGAGAAAATCATTAAGGAAAATTTATACGGAGATTTAGCAGATAATAATTAAACTATATATATACATGACTATGATTTTGTGTGTATATATACATGACTATGATTTTGTTGGAGTTATGTCCTAGAAATCAATATTTTAATGACTTAATTTTAGTTTATGTTATTGATGTTGATCATTTGTTCCTAGAGTTTATTATTGACAGATCATTCAGGTTGAGGATCTGAATTGTGGATCTCTGTGTTTTATTTTAATTAATTGAATGAAAATAATAAACTAAATCGTCCATAATTTTTATAATTAACAAGGAACATTAATTATCATAAAAGATTAGTATGCAAGTTAAGTTTAATTAAGTTCTACATATCATAGGTACGGAGTTACTGACTAAATTGTATATGTATATGTTATGGAATATAGCACAAGACTTGACCCCAGTGAAATAAATATATGGATTGTGTTATGTATCATTATTTCATATGTGTTTGATTCTATATTTGAGATGGTTTAGCATTTCCACATGAGGATTGGTTCTATAAATATCGTCTAACGCTGATTCCTGATAAAGGATGCTATAGGGACTTTTTTTATGTTATCTTGAATTGTGTGGGGAATAGTTATTCATCAAGACAACCGTATGTTCCTCATTAATATACATACTGAGTGATGATATCTATTGAGACCCTTGATGGAGTAGGATTGTTTGACCAACTTGTACAATCAACTCTAGATCAAGAAATATATTATCTGCAAAAATGACACATTACTATCTTGGATTATACAATAATATCGTGTGACATAAGAATCAAAATAAAGAAATCATGTATTTCTTATGAAGGATTGAAATACTATAAAAGTATAGTATTTATTTATGTTAATTGTGAATCATAACGTGTTACTGGATACCCCTTATGATTATTAAAATTAAATAACGATTGAATTTCCATAGCCAACGTGACATAAATCCTTGAGGGTCACACGAAAACAAGGATCTTAACCAATGATACATTATTTATTTATTTGTATTGGAGAATTCAACATATGATAAGTTGAATAATTATCGTATACCGTTATGATTAATTATTACAAAGGGATCATATGAAACTAAATTAATGTAAAATCTAAATCAAATAATAATTATCAAATGTTTGATATTTATTTTTTTAGTTTCAACTCAATTTATTTAATTATGAGAATTATATCAATTAAATCGGGCTATCTTTTTTATTACTCGATTTGAGTCCAACTATTAATGCAATTAATTAAGGATCAACTAGTTTTTTCTTCACTTTTTCTCTTCCTCCCTAGCCGCCACCTTCTTCTCTTTTGGAACAAGTTTGTTGCTTCCATTAGAGCCCTCTTAATTGCATTATCTAGGTGCTCATGATTTGAGCAATAACCTCCACCATATTATTTGATAATTGGAAAAAGGGGAAACCATTGTTTAGACGTTTTATATTGATTTGCCAGCACAAATCACATAGAAATTGGTTAAACTTTGTGTGGACCTAAAAACTAGAAGGAGGAGGTATTGGAGAGCACACCACTGACCTCAAAGCCATGATCAAGCCTCTTCGTTACGATACGAAGAGATGTACAATCCGTTTTCTCTATCTCTTACACTTAATTGTCATTCCACTAGACCCTTGATGTTAATTAGTATTAAATGCAATTTAAAATTAAAATTATTCCAAGTTCCTTCATATTTAGCCCCAACCAATAATTTTACAATAAACTTAAATTGATTCACTTCTATGGAGTAAATTATTCATAATATATTTTGAAAGTCTCGTTTGGTTTCTTCCAATAACTCAACATTTTAATAAAATATACTTTTATGCAAATATATTAAGAAAGGAAAACATGCTAATACTTAAGAATATGAAACATGATATATGTATAAGTACTAAAGTTCCTCATGCATATCGTATAATATTGTTTGACCCTATTTTATGGTGCCAAATTCATGAAATGATTGAATAAATTCATGGAGCAATAAATACAAGGTGTTTAGAAAATTCATAGAAAATACCAAACGGGCTCCAAAAATCATGAAAAGATTATCCAAAAATATAGTGGGGCATGAGAAAAATTATGGTGCCTTTAGAATGATCATAAGTGTTGTGGAGATCCCATTTTATGCAAAGAAGTCCCTCGATTTTGGAGGAATTAAATAAAATAGTGAAAAGGGTCTTCTCAAGAGATTATTGATTCCACTAGGTTCTACACATTTTTATGGATCTGTGTACAAAATTTCATGGAAAAATAGCAAAGGAAAGGCCTCCAAATAATTTTCCTAAGGTCAGCAACAATTGGAAAATCAATTTTTGGATGAAATGGAGAAGGGCAGCAATAGAAAATGGAGAAGGCCATGACCGTGGGTTTTTGAATTTCCCCCTCCCTGTTACAAAGGTGCGTACACCCGTTCCTTCTAAACCATGCACAAAGAGGGATATTAGATGCATTGGAGTACAGTGGGCCGAGTGCAACCATAATAGATGATAGAGGCGCTGGAGAGTTGTGTCTCATTAAACCTTACACCTGGGTCCCAACGCGAAGGGACCTCTTCTTCTCCAACAGAACAAAAAGGGACACGAAGAGGGGAAAATGAAGGAAAAGACAGCACCTCTGTAACCGCCTGGTCAATGTCGTGTCCAACAAGTTGACCACCCAATTGGACCCCACAATGAGATAAAAGGACAGCCGTCGGATCCGAGAGCACGATGGATCAATGATTGAAGACAAACCGCGCCCAATTTGTTACAACCGTCTTGGTCAAACTCTCATGCCTCGCTGTTGACCGACCCAAACAAACACAATATCCCCACTTCTCAGCCACACGATGAGATGGCGATCCGTGTGCTCTGCATTGGACGGTGGAGATCAAGTAAAAGAAGTAATCTTCCCAAAAAAGAAACTCCAAGCCGTGGGCTATAAATACCCGACATTTCCAAGCAATTGGGACCTTTTTTGGGCCGCTCAGAGAAGCCGTTCACACACATACAGAGTACAATTTAGTTGCAAAAGAGCTCTGTAATTCACTTAGCACGCCATTAGCAGTGAGAGAGGTTTAGGTTTAGTTTATAGCTGTCATTTGGATAGCTTGGGAATAGGCCTATTCCCCGAATAGCCTATTCCTGGCATAAATTTTTCATCCAAACGCAATTGCCAATTTCAGAAATAGCACTATTTTCAATAACACTCTTCCCAACAACACTTTTCTCTCTACTTTTCATCCCAATAACACTCTTCCCAACGCTATTCCTAACTCACCATCCAAACAACATTCCTATTCCCGGAATAGCACTCTTCTCACGCTTCCCGAAATCTCACTTTTTCCTTAAATTTAATCCCGGAATTGCTATTCCTAACCTATTCCCCATCCATCCAAACGACCCCATACATTTCATCGAGCATCTGGGGTGCATTGTAATTAGAAGCTATAAGAAGAAACAGATCTGCCGAGATTGTAAAAGAAAGGTAAAATGTGGTGATTCTTGACAATGTAAGTGTAAAGAATGCTTCTTGATGTGTTAATTGATTGATTTGTGTTATTTGTTGGATTGATCTTCTATTTTCTCATCAATTTGTGAATTTTGCTTCTTACTTAAGGACGGTTGGATCTGGTACTAAGCATAGCCTGTGCCAGGTCGACATGCTCGGAAGAGGATGTCCCTTAGACGATTGGCAAGCTTCATTGCTAATGTAATTTAGATGTTTGAAAATCTGTGTTTGATATCTGTCTATCTACACATGTACACAGATCAAGAACCCAGTTCTTGATCTTCATTCACCATCGAACCTTGATCCAGCAGAGAACCCCGTTCTCAGGCCCTTGCTGGATCAACATGGCTATAGACCATGTCAAAATCCCATATACATGCCGTTATGCTGCCAAAATCACTTCAGGATTAGTTTTTTTTTGAGGGTCAGCAAATGCCGACAATTTTTCCATTAATAAAACAAAGGTTTACAAATATAACAAAAAAAACTCAAAATGCATACCAATATCAAAATTGGTATAGCACAACAAATAAAACGGTATAAACTCCTAACAGCGTCTATACCTAATGTACCGATATATGCCGGTACCAACTAATCCAAATCCGCTTCAGGATTAGTTAATTTCGCCTTGTTTCTTTGATGCTCGCTTATTCGTTTGATCTCACCATGGCAAGAGGCATTGCCTCAATCGAGCCATATTTGACATACCATGGTCTGGCAAGAGGTACCACCTCTTTTGCTGCTGGATCTCCTAAAAAAAAAAGATCAAGAAACAAGACGAAATGCTGTCCAATTGGTGATAGGACTGGTAAATTCGAGATTAAGGTATAAGCCCCCCCAAAAGACGAGACGCTGCTTGATTCTTGTAATTGGCTATTATGTTGATGTTTGTTTCATTTATTAATGATTCCTTGATACTGCATGGTGCCGTGGATAGTCTTCTAAGTTTGATTGATAAATTATAAGCATGTGTCTGTGGATGTCCAAAAGCATGGTTAGAGGGATAGTCTTTGAAATATAATGCCTTTTTGAGATAATGAACCTCCTCTGGATTTGAATGAATAAATCCCGATGCCACTGTCAGATATTGTGTTAATGCCAGATACAGGTTTAAAGTTGATAATTCAGTAGTACACATGTATAGGATTAGTATAACACCAAGAGCATGAGCTGACAAGGGCATTTTAGGAAATGATTTGGTAAATCTTATTCTCAGTCATAGGTATGATATGTTAGTTACAAGTATTTACCAGGTTTGTTGGAGTTTACTGAATAATTTGAGAAAGCGTGAAATCAAATACAAGCCTCAGGTCATGTCTTAAGGCCTCGTTCTTTCTCTTTTCTTTTCTTGAATTGTGTATTTGTAGCTATTCAATAAGCCCATATCCTCTCTGGTGACAATGTGATAAGTAAAGAATTTTCTTTAATGGTCTGTTAGTGATGACAAGCTAAGTTAGGTTGACTTTCTTTATTCGATGATCTGCTAATAGAATAGACAATTACAGTTTGTTCCTTCCATTAATTATATAGTCACTTTGAGTCTTTACAATTTGAGTCTTTACATCTGTGCGTGAATGAGAATAGATAAATACCCCTATCTCCAAATGGTGTTAACGGTAGCTACTAGTACAATGATAATTAAGAACCCCTGTCTTGCTCAATTGCATTCCATAAAAAAATGAAAACATATTTATGCTTGTCAGATATGTGTCACCTTGCTTTCTTCACTAGCATGTACTTGATTTGCGCTAAAATCTTGACCTTGATTTCTGGTTAGGCTTTATATATAACTTTGTATTGTGGCTCTGTGATAAAAAGTTATATATTATCTTATTGATCATGCTCTTTTGATGTTACGATCTTTCCATGAGAAGTAGTAACTTGTATAATCAAAGATCTTGGGATATCATAGTGTGTATAGGTATTAGGTGATAAATATTGCTATGTGTGCAATTTACTGGAGCTCTGTAATTAATTAGTTGTATTAGGTAATAGTGATTAGTATATTAGGTGATACTTATGTGTGCAACTTACGGGAGTTTGTAATTGAATAGTTGCGTCGCTATACTGACACTAGTCTATATATATCAGTAAGCGCTCTGTAATCTCTCATTCATTACTCAATACAATTTACAATCAAGATACACTTTCTTCTCTTTATCTCATCTCTCTCAGAAAGCTATCAATAAGCCATTAGATTATGTACCTTGAAAATGAAATAATTGTTTTACATTTTGATAAGAGTATCTGATAGATTTGTATAGTAACCAAGTTCATAGGTTCATGAGGAAATATACACTGTAACCCCATGCCAATATCGATCATTGCCTCATTAGTATCAAATCCATGTTGTCCTGTTAGCAATTGAGTGAACGCAACATGAGTTAGGTCTTGTTCTCCCTTCCTCCTCACTGGATAGGTACCAAATAATGTTTCTATAAGTCTCATTCTTTCCCTTTCTTCTCTTCGTACCTCACAGTACCAAGCTTGTTTCACCACCGTACCACCCAGTGGTTACCCCACTGATTAAGGCTGTGCTCCACAAACTCGTTTTGAGAGGAAGAGAAGGGAAGGGAACAGAAAGATTGGAAAGTTTACTCTGCCCGTTTTATTTACTTGCTCCAGGAATCAATATAACAGGAGGGAATGGAAGAGAACACAGAGTAAGAAACAATAGAAATTGTGAAGAGTTTACTCCAAAACTCTACCCTCCGATTTGGGAGTAAACATTTTTCCGGTCAAACCTTCCATTCCTCTACCTCCCTTTCCATTAATGAACGAAACTGGAGCAGACCCTAAAAGAGACGCAACACAAACTAAACACGCCAACGTTTATTTGGTACCGATAGTCAAGAAATGTAAATTAGAAATCCCAGGGATCAAATTGAATAAAGTCTTAAGACCGTCAATCAAAATCCTGTTTTCTTGGGCCAAAGGGAGGCGACGCGACATAAACGGAGGTTACAATTGTGTTCTCCTCTGTCTCCCGATTTCAACGAACCTAACCCTATCATTAGCAGCAGCTTGGATCGCCGGAACTCATCGCCTAGGTGTCAGATTATTAATAAGAATAGTATAAGGACTCTAATGTAAGTTTCCTTTATCTTCCGATGAACTTCAGCGCCAAATCTGTTTGGATCTTCTGTGGCGAGACGAGTCGTAACCTTGTCAGAAGACCGCTACACGAGACTCGCGTGAGAAAGTCAGCGACCAGCGCTAGTCAGATCCAGTCAACGCCACATCATCTCTCCTTTACTGACGTGGACCAAAAGGATTATTCCGTTTAGGCAGAATCTTTGGAAATTTATTAAAAATAGTAGGAAGCTCCAAAAAATTCTTATAAAATATTTGTAAAATCCTAAAAATCTGTAGAAACCAGATTTACTGATACTTCCATATGAAAATCTTTCAAAATAGTGTCCTTTTATATTTTTGAAGTATTTTCACTTAAAAAAATGAATTTATAAAATCCTAAAACACATTCAACCTTTTGCAATAAAATTCCAAAATAAAATCTAAGTAATTTCAACGTTAAAACAATCTTCAAGGGACTATTTTCCAACTAAATACTTTTAGATAAGTATTTTCAAAAATAATAAAATCAAGTTTTAGGTTCTTGACGAGTTTTACGTCCTCGATTGAGTCCCTTCAGTTAGGTCTGGTACCGTCAATCGAATTCAATCTAAGCTATTTTACGACTTCTTTCCTAGCGTACTTCTTTTAGCCATTTAATCAAAGGTTTTCGCGGTTCGTCCCGATGTAATTAACAATGGGGGCTTGCGCCCATTGGAAAGTTGGACCCATACACAAATAATAAACCTTCATAGAGGCGATTTCTCGCTAATGTCCCTTGTTGTCAAGAGGCGTTTCTGCGCTAGAATTCGGCTCCGTGAAGGGTGAATCTCGTGGAGTATTTCTCTCCCGTTGAAACCCGTTGTTTAGCGAGAATGACGAAAAATCTCACACAAATATATAATGTATAATCTATAATGTATCTCAATTTAAAAAATAGGCGTGCTAACAACCTTTAGCTCATTCCCTAAACATGATCTCGCATAGACTTTTCACCCATCACAAGATTTACTTGTCTTCACTTATCTTACACTATTATTTACAAAATGAAAAAAAAAAAAACAAAAAGTTGAGCAAACCGATTTGGTCCAGAGAGATGAGCCCTAATTACAAAGAGTTGCATACCAGCTAGGACAATGGTCTCATTGTCTACACGTAGTTCAGCTTGAATATCCGATAAAACGTTGATAAATGGCAAAATTATATTCGGGCTGTTAGGCACGCTCTGACGCCGCGGTATTTCAAATGAGAATTACTTTCGGCGATCTACTAATTGTGCAATTAAACAATCAGTGGATCGATCCTTTTTTCTCGTCCCCTCTCTTTGCTTACCTTTCCTTTCCCGTCTCCTCACGCACAGCCCTCACCCTCACGTGATCCTTTCCTTTCCATCTATCTCCGCACAATTCGTCTTTCCTCACCCCTCACGCGCATCCCTTCTTCTTTCTCGCTTTCATTTTTTCAACGTTCCCCTGCCGTCTCTTCTCTACTCTCATTCTATTCACTTTTTCATTTTCCTTTTCCTCTCTTCATCTTTTGTTGTTCATCTTTGGCTCCATTCTCTCTCATTCCTCCGGAAGTAACTTTCACTCTACTCTCTATCATTAACTGTCAATCCATCTCCCCTTCATCCGCTCGTTCTTGCTGTCCTTGTTCTCTTGCTTCTCCCAGCTGGTTGTCAAACTTGAAATTTATATAAGGGAGTAAATAAAAAAGCATATGATTGTAGTTTATTGAACATAAGGAAGTAACTAATAAGTTTTTATGTATATCTGAAAAAATAAAATAATTAATAAATATAAGGGAGTAAATAATAAGTATAATAAGGGAGTACTTCATAGCTACCAGTGAGTAACTAATAAGTTTTAATATGTACCTAATAAAAGAACTAACTAATAACTACAAGGGAGTAAATAATAATATCACGAGAGTACCTAATAAGTGTAAATATGTGGTTGATTTAACGAAGTAACTAATAACTATAAGGAAATAAATAAGTATAAGGGAGTAAATAATAAGTATCAATGGAGTTTCTAATAAGTGTAAATATGTGGGTGATTGAATGTAGTAACTAATAGCTATAGATGAGTAAAAAATAAATATAAGGAAATAGTATCAAAGGAGTACCTAATAAGTATAAATACGTTGTTAATTTAAGAGAATAACCAAGAGCTATTAGGGAGTTTTTTTATTTTCTTAAAAGAGTATTTACATTTTCACAAGTATCTTTGTAAGATTACGTAGTTATATATCACTAGGGGCTAATCGATCGAGTTTTGCTCGAAATTTGACATATTAATATTAATTTAAAATGTTATTATTTAAGAATGGTATATTATGAATAGATTGTTATGCTTGCAACACAAAAGAGAGACGGAGGCACGATGAAAATGATAATAGAAAGGAGTCACAAAAATAAGAAACAAAATAATGCTTTACCAAATTATTATATGCTAGTGAATTGAGCTAGTTTTATGAGCAATAATACCCGACACACAAATAGTTACAAAATATCACGTTATAGAAATTGGAAAACTGTAATTTCACAATGCTTGGGATGTTGAACTATATTTAACTAAATAATCCCGACACCCACACATCTTTATTTATATATTTGATAAGGGAGTATCTATTTACATTTAAATGAGTATTTTGTGGAAAAAAAATTGACAAATACGGAAGGAAGATGAAAGAGAAGGGCGGATAAGCGAGAGAACATGAATAGGGAAGAGAAGGGAAGTAGAAGGAGAGAAAAAACGATGGGATGAAGGTTGGAGATGAGAAAAGAAGAGCGAGAGGAAAGAGGGGAGGAGAGGGAACCAAGCGGAAAGAGGCATTAACAGGGGAGCGAGAGGGGGAGTTACGCTCATGAGGGGGACGCGGGGTGAGAGGCATCACGGGTGAGGGAAGGGAAGAGGGAAACATGATTTCCGTTTTTTTAGTGTCTTTTTTCATTTTTATCCACTGATTGCTTGATTGCGCTATTATTTGATTGTAGTTATCAGCGCCGTCGTTTCTTTTAATTACTAATTGTGGGGACTTTTTCGTCATTTCTCGAAGAATGATTGGATTTCCTCAAGAACGAGAATAAATCTTAGATTCACCCCTCACGAGTTTAAATTCAAGTGAAAATGCTTCTTAACAACAAGAAAATATTTACAAGAATCTATTCTCATGAGGGTTTATTAATTTGTGGATCATTTCCTTCCAATAGGCGCAAGCTTCTATTGTTAATTACCTCGTGACGAATCACGTGAACCTCTGATTAAGGGACTCGAGGAATTATATGTCGTAGGCTAGAAAAGTTGTTATCTCAATTTATTCAAGGTTTATTCTTTTGGGCTTAAACCAGGCTCAATTGATGGTACCAAACCTAGTTGACGGGCCACAATTGAGAATTTATTTCTTTTGGCTTAAATCGGACTCAATTAACGGTACCATACTTAATTAACGGGACCTAATTGAGGACACTTAACACTTTATAAAGCTTTCATTAGATTTGCTTGATCAGGTAGATTTTGGGTGATAGCTTGGTTTCGGCGGTTTGTAGGGATTAGTTCTTGATTATTTGGCGATTGAGAAGAACAAAGGAATTTGACTTTTGTAATTCTTGGCCATCGGGTAGCTTGTAAGAACTGGTTCTTGGTCATTTGGCCACTTATAAGAATGAGAGAGCTCGATTTTATAATCCTGGGTCACTTGGTGACTTGTAAGAATAGGTTCTTGGTCTTCTTGTTGAGATAAAGGGTTTGGATTTTTGGTTCTCGGCCATTCGATGGCTTGTAAGAACACAAGATTTTTTTATTTAATTCCTGAGACTGTGTGAGTCGTTGTAGGAATTGGTTCCTGGGACTGTGTGGGTCGCTATAGGAACAAAGGAAAGATTTAATTCCTGGGACTGTGTAAGTCGCTATAGGAATTGGTTCCTGGGACGGTGTGGGTCGCTGTAGGAACAAAGGAAGATTTAATTCCTGGGACTGTGTGAGTCGCTGTAGGAATTGGTTTCTGAAAAGACGATTTGACTTCGTGATATCGTTGGTCTTGATTTCGAGGAGTGACTTTTCTTCAACTGAAGAGGTTTTGACTTTGGCTTTGGGCATCGTGTTTGGACTTTTAATTTTCTAATATTTCTCTTTGGGCTTTAGTGATTTTTATTATTTTTCCTTTATTTTGGTTTTAGAATTTTAAAGGGTTTAAAATTTATTTTTTTACATTTTTGAAAGTACTTATTTAAAGGTACTTAGTTGAAAATAGCCCTTTGAAAATTTGTTTCAATATTGAAATCATTTAAATTTTTGTTTCAAAATTCTATAGAAAATTTATTTAAGATTTATTGTGTTTATTATTTTTTTAGGAAATTCAATTTTTATAATGAAAGTACTTCAAAAATATAAAAGGCTAGTATTTTGAAAGATTTTTATATCAAAGTATCAGTAAATCTAGATTCTACAGATTTTTAGAATTTTATGGATATTTTATTTGAATTTTTCTGAGCTTCCTACTATTTTTAATGAATTTTTCAAATTTCAGCTGATTTGGATTTTTTCTGATGCTAACACGTGTACAGAGGGTATGATTTCGCGCTGACTGGGTACCCGCATGGGCGTTGACTAAGCCATTCTTTGTGTAGCGAGTTAAGTAAGCTGCCACACCGTATTCGTCACAGAAAATCCGTGAAAATCGAATTCAACCTCTTTCCTCTCCGTCGAGTTTGGTCCTTTTTTAGAAAAACCCCTCGTTTCTTCTCCGACGAAATGGCGGTGGCTTAGACCACCGTTTCTGTCGAGAGTGGTTGCATTGGAACTGTGAGGGTGAGAGAAAGAGTTCTATAGGGTTAATTTGGGCTGTGGAGGCATATAATGCCGTATGAAACTTGAGGAATCTCGAGGCTCCATTAATGGAGTTCTGAGCTCTATAGCCATCCATTTATGCCAGCAACAGGTTTATCTCACTCGTGGACACTGATGAAGGACATCTATGAAATCAATTTGGAGTGGAGAAGCCTAGAGGAAGGTAAACCAGACTGAGGCAATTCGGCTTCAAGTTGGGGTTGGTCTGAGCTAGGTGATGGGTCCCACAGAGAACTTCATTGATGCCAACAACGATTTAGATAGCTTTAGGGAGTCAAACATGCGATGTTTATGTCTTCAATTTGGTTTGAAACACTCCAATTTGGTGGGAGTGACACAAGGGCAGAAGATATCAATTTGTGCATTTTGTCTCAAGTTCTGGATTGCCTGTAAGTGATCTTACAGCAGCTGGATCCATTTCAAAGCTCAATTTGGGTCCAATCAAGTTTGTTTTAAGTGTTTGAGTCAATGCAAGGAGTAAGAATGAGCTATTCTGCACCTTCCATAATTTTCAGATTTTTGTTTTATAACACTTCTTTGTTGTTTTTGGGTAACTTTTGTTTTAGTTGCTAAAATGCAGGAAAGGTACTTACAAGGGTTCTAGTAGGCATAGGGAATGCATGTAAAACAATAAGCAGCATTTACAAAATTTTTTTTTTTATCAGAGTCTTATTTATTTTTGTATTTTCTGCCTAAATAGTCAATAAATGGGAAGGCATGCTTACAACTATTCAAAAAAAGATGAAAATTTGCAGAAACATCCACAAGACTAATTATGACCTTTCTATGTAAGCAAATTTGCAGAAAAGTCCAAGATTTAGAAAATAGCATTCTGTTTCATAAAATACCCTTATGCCTTAATTAAATTGTATAAAATCAGAGAAAACTCCACAAATGGAAATTATCACTCCCTGCTGTCCAATAACTTCAATACTTACTGTCCAAATGCAATTTTACATTTTTATGCAAATAAACCCTACATTTTTTTCTTTTTTCCTTCACTGGACAGGTTTGGATATTTATATATTTATGCATATATTATTCTTGCTATGCTACTTCTTTGGGCAAAAATATACTCTGACAAAAATTGGGCAGCATCTCCCCCTCTCCTTGCTTTGATGAGGTCTCATTTCCATGGCCGAAACCATGAAGAGGGAGATGCTACCTGGGAACTGGTGACACACCAGCCGAGGTAAAAGGCTAGAATTGGGGAGACCCCAATCGAAGCCAAGTAACCAGTCAGAGCATGGAGAGACTCCAGCCAAGACCACCATAGTTTGAGCATATCAAATGAATTATATCCGATCTCACTAAAGGCACTTCAATTGAACATAAATTCAGTGGTCAAATTGATCCTAATCACACACTTATTTTAATTGAGAGGAGTCAACAGATGGTCATCAAGTTTTGGACAATATCTAATTGAAGTACATAAATCAGATTAGGTGCAAAGAATGCTTTAATTAAGAAAAAGCAACCAGATCAAAGTAAGCTTCAATCAAGATTAAAATTAAATGTGTCAAAAACTAAGGAATCCTTAGTTGAGACAAAGAAGCATCAAGATTCACAATAAAAGCAGTTAATTGAGCTATTTAAACAAGTTTCTATCAAAACCGATTGCAAAATGTCAATTCAAGCATTCAAATAAAACCGAAATTTTCATTCAAACTCCACAAATCACTTTACAAGATCGCTTATGAGACGTACCTTTATCTTACCTCTTGCTTACAACAGCTCAAATCCTCTTAATTATACCTGATTTCACCTTCCTTTCGATGCCTATTAGCTATTCGACGAAATGCCTAGCACAATACAACTACCTAAACTTGTTAATGGCTAGCCTATTGTGCAGTGTGTGAGCTCAGGAGTCTCTAGAGAAGTTCTCTAGAGGTTCTGAGATATGTATAATGGATTTTTGGAACTGAGGAGAAGAGGTCTTGCTTCTTCAATTGATGGTGTATTTATAGGCTTTGATCTTCAGTGGCTTCTTCAAGAAGGAACAGCTTCCATTTGATCCTTTCCGTTGATTCAGAGACACACGGATCGCCAGTCGATCGAGTGGCTGAGATGATGTTACACTGTGTTTCTTTCTGGAGGTCAAACGAAGGAGGATGGGTAGTTTGACTGAGGTGGTTACGGAGTTGTTACACAGCCCAATTAATCTCATCCCTTAATTCTGCAGCTTCCGAATTGGATTCTCTTCTGACGGCCATGATTGCATGACATCGTCGGAGCTTCTAGATGGTTAGAGAGGGGTGTTTGACCTGGCGGTTATGGGCTGTTGTGTCATCATCATTGCTTCTGAACTGCACTCTCATCCGGCAACTGCGATAGCTATGATTCCGGTAGAGGTAATAGAATTGGTTAGAGGCAATGATTGGGACGGTTGGCTAGCAGTTACAGTGATTGCAGCGCCATTCCCTTCTCTCCTTCACGTTTTCTTTCCTCTTTCTTCTGTTATTTCGTGGAGAAGATGAACGCTTCACATGGGCCCCAGTATTCAGGTTAAGTGAGAGACAGACATATGCGTGGGGTTGGTTCTTCGTGCACCAGTGAAAAAATCAAGGATTTCAGTGTTTTCGGTTCATGCACCATGCCCAAGCAGACGTGAGCGGGAGAATGGGATTTAAATTCAGTGACATCCTCCTCCTCATCTTGGATCCGCTGCAATGGTTGCACGCGTCAAGGTTTTCGATTTTTCTGGGATTTTCACTGATTTCCTTTAGAAGAAAAATGATTTATTTTGCTGCCCAATTAAAATAAATCATTTGAGGGCCTTTCCTTGGGTATTTTTGAATAAAATTTTATAGGTAGATTCATAAAAATATGACGAATTTAATGGTTTAAATATTTTTATAAAATTCCTCATGGATTTATTTTTGGTAATTTTATAGATTTTGGGGATTTCTTTGCATAAAATGGGTCTCTTGCAGCATCTTTGATCTTTATAAGGGCATCATAATTTTCTCCATGCTCCAATGTATTTTTGGGTAATTTTTCCATAATTTTTGGAGCCCATTTGACATTTTTCATGAAATTTCTAAACTCCTTGTATTTATTGCTCCATGAATTTACTCAATTATTTCCATGATTTTGGCACCATAAAATTGGGTCAAACACTAATATAATGTTTTCTTTTACATTTAAACACGGCCTTCATATATAAACCATTAATAATAGATCTAGAACATGGTTTTCCTTGCATAGTCTAAACGCATACCATGTTATAAGAGGTAAAACCTACAATAGTTTCGCCTCAAAATTGTTGAAAATGATTAAATAATAAATATACTTCGCAAACTTGATTACTAGCTTATCCTGGAGCACACTGCTCTAAATTCTATTACCTATCTGGTTTTTAAAAAACATTATCCAAATCTATTGAAAGAAGAACATTTTTTTTAAATAAAAAGTTTTGTTGCCTCAGCCCTCAGCAACGGGCTAAGCCTTTAAGTGACAATTTTGATCTTTTAAGCCCAGAAATAGAATTTGATATAAGCGCTGTTATATTGTTGGGTCACGGAGAACTAACAATTTCGCCTCCTTTCTTGTCGCTTCCCTCCGGCTATCTCCGACGCATTTTTATGAGTTTAGTAAATTTTTTCTCTTGTAACTATAGTTGATGTGAGTTGTACTAATTTTCTTTACAGTGCCTCTTTTATAATTTAGACCTAATCACTTATTTAATGATGGAATATGCCTATAGTAATTTGTGTTGCTACATAGTTTTTTAATTGAAGTTTTTTATTTTTTAATTTCAAAGTTTTAATGTTACCTTTAATTTGCTTCTCATGTTAAACATAATTGATGAAAATCACGTATACGATTAATAACCTATATCAACTTCATGAATTCCCAATCTAAATATGTGTTATTGACGGTGAATAATTAGGTTAATTTCTTGATCATACAGTAAGTTGTATGAATTTCGTATTTTGTTATTTTATGCCGGATTTCTCATAAATCATATTATTTTATGATGAATGTGATTATATTTATAACTAAAGGAGAATTTCAAGAAAAAAAAAATTTCTTGATAATATTTTACAATGAAAATTTTACATCATGTTATACATCATAGTGCATGCTATCATATTTTAGGTAGACTAAAGATCATCAAAGAGGTGGTTTAGGCAGTGAAAAAAAAGTGAGGACAAGGATATGATTTGAAAAAGCAATAGAATAGGAAGGCAACCACCGCACCGTGAGGTGGATACGTAAGTTTTTCGAGTTGGAGATGACCCACAACGTTTTTGAAAGTCAGAAGAGATAGAGTCTCTGTAGTCAAATTAGGAAGAATGAACTCTTATAAATTTTAGTTTTCTCCAATTTCTTAACAAATCTATAGTATTAATTAAATATTGTGGCGTATTGTATGCGGAAATCTGAGCTGTCAGTTTTGTTTTTGCGATCAAGGTCAGATTTGATTGCTTGAAAAAAATTAAGTGATTTGTTTTTTCTCCTCTTTCATCCCTTTCTTTCCATCCTCGCGTAGTCACTCACGCCACCTCCCTCTTTTCTATTCATGTGGTGTGTCTCTGCCTCCTCAACTTCTTAATTCTCTCTCTCCAGCCGTTTGTGCCCAAGCCCCTTCTCTCCGGTCTCTTCTGACTGGCCGCGCCTCCCTCCGTTGCTTCCACGTGTCTAGCCGCCGAACATCGAACTATGCCTCACCTCCCACGGCTCCGCAGTATAAACCTCCACCGACGCACCTCCCTCCGCCTTCAACTATCTGTGACGGTCCCTGCCGATGGTGTGTGTCTTTTCAACCAATTTTTGTGTAACATAGAGCAATTTTTAATTGTCTACTGTTTGCACAATTCCCGATTGAAGTAATTTGTACATCTCAAGATCTTTGTATTTCCTATTAAATTTCATCCTTGATTCGGAACAAGAATAAGAATTGAGATATGCAAAATTTTTGGTCTAAAAGTAGTAGGTCCAAAAAATTTCTTAAGCTCTTCGATTTGGTACCATCTTGATAAATAAAATAATGTTGCATCATATTTTTGGTCCAAAAGTAGCACGCCCAAAAAAATTTCTCAAGCTATTTGATCTGGTACAATCCTCTTAATAAACAAAATATTGTTGCATCATATAAAGTTCGTGTTAGTCATTCTTATAAAATAATAATCTCTCATGTCCCTTACAAAAAAAAAATTGTTGTTTGCCATTCTTAGCCCACATCTTAATTGTTTTTTCAACTTGATTATGTTATTTTTATATTCCAATTTTGCCCTTTGTTGAACTTATGGATTGTTTTATTGAAATAGTTTAATCCTGTATGTTTAATTATGTGTGCAGAATATGGAGAAAAATAGAAGTATCTAAAGTTTAAAATAACTAAAGAAGAAACCATATACTAACATGAAAGATCAAAATCAAGATGTTCCAACCAGATCAAATTTGGAGTTGTACGGTATGGATAGAGGGAAACTCAACAAACATGCAAGTAGAGCCACCTTGCCAGACCAACAGGACATGTCAGGCTATGAGGTCGTGAGAGGACAATGGCTGGTGATTATAGATGCTTTGTGGGAGGTAATCAAGTTGTGCTGGCATGGCATTTATTTTGTATAAATTTGGGCATGCCAGTACTGTCGTGTACAACAATCATGTGACGCAAGACCCCTTCCATGCTGAAGCCATCGCCTTACTTTAAACATTAAAAATTAGTTAGAGAAAGCTGCAGGAAGAGCAAAATCTACAGGTTTGTATTTTCTTTGATTGCCTAGCTTTAGTGATGGCATAATGTAGATCAATCCGTAATGCTTGATAAGTAAAACTTAAGATACTGCAAAACAGAATTACTTTATATTGGTTCTATCAGTTAAATTACAAATGAAAATGAAAGATCCTTTTGCATCATGTGCTCGATTGTCCCTAACCACAATCTCTACCTTTGCGCTACGATCAGAGAAATTTGATAATGCAAAACCACAGGTTCTGATATGACTTGGTGTTGTGCATGTATTGGCTTTTCAATTTATTACTAGGTTGATTAATTATGAAGTTCAAATACTTTTCATTTAAGGCCTTGTATTTGTATAGGGACCTTTGAGGTGTATAAATTTTGTAATAAATTTATATGAAAATTGTTTTGATCCACTGTTGAATAAGGTTGGTGGTTTTCACTTTCTAGAACTTTAAAAGGGATTATATCCGTAACTTTGTAAATATTTTCTTTATCAATAAAATTTTACTGGCGTGGCAATCGCTGCCCAGCCCTAAAAAAAAGGGATTGTATCAGGTGCAATATTAATCAAATTTAATGAAAAAAATAATATAATAGCATCATAATGCAATATAAATTTTCTAGCGCTGAAAATGTAGATCAAGCATGGTTGTTACTCTAAAACCATTTAAGTGTTTGTATGTTATTATTTAGGTTAATTATACTAGAAGAAAAGTTGTGTAGAGCATTTCTTCACAAGGGTACAGTGGTACTACTATTTCTATTGTTATTTATACTATTAATTATTTCTTTCAGTTGGTAAATGATGAAGGAATTAAACCCTAGGTCAAATAAATTTATACGTAAGACTGAACTTCACTAGTCGTTAGGGGGTAAAGCTTTAGGATCGAACCCAAAGGACGGATTATGAGTACCGGACTTACCTTTTTTCAAAATCTAGACAATAAAATCCAAGTGAATCAAGTAACCAAACTAAATGCAATAAAGTAGATGTTTTTGAGTATTTTGATGAATTACTTAACTAAAATAATTAAATAAACTTAAAGGATGATTTTGGGGTTTTCTAACAAGATAAAAGATGTCTCAGGACTCAGGTTTCACCTCGGTTTGGAAATCAAAAACCTAGACAAGACACTTTCGTGCTCAAACCTAAGTTTTCAAAACATTTGCCCCTCTGTTCGGTCCGAACTAGCCTCACTTCGGTCCGAACGGTCCGAAGTACACTGACTTCGACCCAGACAGTGAACAAAGGTGTGTGAACTGACTTTCTATGGACACAGTTCGGACCGAAGTACACTGACTTCGACCCAGACAGTGAATAAAGGTGTGTGAACTGACTTTCTATGCTAATCTATACTTTATGCTAGAGTTTGCTGGCTTAGACCTAAGAGACAAGACCTCAGCTTTCGCTTAATGGACAAGACCTTGGTTAAATCACAGCCTAACCTAAAGTAGATGGATTAGACCTTGACTTTTGGTAAAGGATCTAAGTAACCTACAACCTTTGTTGTGTTTCTTAGGGATATTTAGATGTCTTTTGAACTATCTAAAAGTTACACTTTCGGTGTTAACTAATGTACCCTCTCGAGTTTACAATTTATCCCAAATACTTAACTTTCTTTTACTTGTTTATCCTACTTAGACTTAACTAGATGCGGCCGTATAACTAGAAGTTGATAGGAGAGAAACAAACAGATCAAATCAAGCAATAACAATTAAATACAACAACAAGTCATAAAATATATAATAGCATATCAAGTCATATCACAACATCCAAACTTAAGTTACTACCTTAATCCTAAGACAACATAAACTTAGCCTAACATATTAATAGAACTGATATCATATTTATATATATGGTATTTGGCCGGACTTAGCCCCAAAATCATAATCTAAACACTTGAAATTGTGTGTTTTTAGTCTTTATTTGTAGGATTTGGTACTGCTTTTGGTTGTTATTTGAATTTCAGGAATTTGGAGCAAAACCAACGAGAATCGGCACATTTCAAGCACCACAGATGAACTTGTGCGGCCTACAACCTCTCAGGCACACCCTGGACACCTTTAGTCGGTCTACAATGGACTTGTGCGGCCTACAACCTCTCAACCGTGCACTGGACATCTCCTGTGCGGCCTACGGGTCTCACTGTGCGGGATACACTTTGGGCCGGATGACTCATTCCCGGCCCAGGACTCTGCTGTGCACCGAACTGGACTTTTCTGTAGCCCGCAAAGCCCATGCATCCCGCACAGCCCATATTGTACCCCGCACAACTCACCAAACCCTACCTAACCCCCTATATAAGGCGCCTCCCATGCCCTAATTCGGGATCCCTCCTTCCATTCTCGACTCCTGGCGGCTGCCAGGGGCGCCGCCGCCACTTTCCACCATTTTCACCTCTGGTGTACCCCGCACCAGAGGAACTGTACCCCGCACAGCTCCATACCGTACCCCGCACAGCACCACTCTTCCCTTGCCGATCCACGCCGCCGCACCGATTCACCCCGCACCGCCACCTCCGTACCACGCACAACGCCTCTGGAACTTGGATTGTCATGCGACAACAGTGATTCGAGTCCCGATTTCGACTCTAGAAGCTTGCAAATAGGGAGAATAAGCTGGGTTACGGTTGTATCTCTCATTTTCCTCTTATTTGCTTGACCATGGAGTTTGTATCTTGCATTTCATCATTTACTTTATGTTTTGAGCACATGTTAGGCTAGATTGCATTGTCTTGGGGCTTAGGCTAGATCTTGATGTTTGGATTGATGTATGACACTTGATATTTGGTATTTGATGTGTATTGCTTGTTGGATATTATTTGTGCATGCTTGTTTGTGCTTGATTGATTAATTGAACCTCCTATTAGATGAATGGCCACATTTAATCTAGGTCAAAGGTGTAGGTTAGTTGATTGGGTTGAACAAAGTGACTTGAGGTAGGACATAGGCCGAAAGATAGTCCAATTGGTACCCGAAAGGGGAAAGTTTCTGCTAAGGCGAAAGTTTAGTGGATACCTTTGAAAACAACAAGTAGACTTAGGTAGATTAAGCCAACACACGAAAGTTGAGGGTTAATTGACCTAATGGGGGTGTTAGACTAGGTTCCGGTTCCGATACCATGACCAACATGCGACGGCTGAGGTCTAGGGAGTCCAAGTCCGGCTAGATCTGCCCCACACAAGCCAAAAACCAACTTATTGAGTCGAAACACCATTAACTGAGGGTTGTGCGGGCTACATTTGTACCTGTGCGGCGTACACAGGTCTAATTTGGCCAGCACTGGTCGGTAGCGGCGCGACAGCTGCCTATTCCGACCACCCGAAGCCGGACTGAAAGTGAAACTGAAATCCTAGGACACTTTTATTGCATATTTTATCACCAAAACACCAAACTTTGCCTTTATTGTCTTTGTGTTGTTTGTATTTAGTTTATTGTCTTGTTAATTGTTAGTTTAAGCCAAAACCCCTTCATTTGATTGTCTAGATTTTGTGAATAAGTAAGGTTTAATACTCAATCTACCTTCCCTGTGGATTCGACCCCTAACCACATCCAACGATTTACCGTACGCTTGCGGTATTTTTAGGACCAAATTAGGGTATTATTAGCTACACATCAAGAACAAACAACAAGTATCATAGCAATAAAATAAAGATACAAGCCCATGAGAAAAGATAAAAACATAAGGAGAATAAACCGAATGCTCCTTTTGTACTTGATCTTCGAACTTGTAGGTAGTGGGGTGTTGCAAAACGTGGTTGAGACTTCCTTCTTGCTGCCGTCGCTTCAAGAATTAGGTCAATAATGACTTAGGCGTGAGAGATGTGCTATGAAAGGTGTATAGAGGCTAGGGTTCCAAGAGAGCCTTTCCTGTAGCAGAGAGGGGCTATTTATAGCGTGGAGAGATGCTTGCAGAAGAGGTTTGGGCGCCTGGGCAAGAAATCCATCAAATCATGGCGTTGCCTTATGTGAAAACCTTCCAAAATGGCTGAGTCGGCGCCCAGTTTGGTCCGAAGCAGAGATGGTTCGGTCCGAACAGGAGAGAGAGTCGAGGCTGGTCACTGTTGTGACGCTTCGGTCCGAGGTGGAGAGGATTCGGTCCGAACTGGTGGCAGTTTGGTCCGAAGTGGGATCCGAAGTGAGCCTCCAATGCTAGGAATGAGTCGTCTAGCGTGCTGCAAGTGCTGAAAATCCATCTACTAGCCCAGATATCGCCAAAAGTCATCAAAACCTGTAAAGAAGAGAGAAGAAACGACGACATAGCCGAGTCCTGGAAAAACAAGGCAAAATGTCAAGCAATTTAAGGGTTTGAGTATGATTTGAGTGCCAAGAACGGTCCAAATATCAACAAATAATGATGACATGAGTAAACTGCAGATTGATTTAAAACTCAATGCATCAAGATATCTAGCACAATAAATGAACGTAATATTTTTAGCTTGCTTAAAATTTCATCTTGCTTAAAGTAACATGATGTCTTCAGTGTATCTAACAGAATCATTTTTTTACATGACTTTGTAAGTTGGATATCAAGACATACAAACAATGATATGGTACAAAAGGCGGTGGTACAGGGAAAGGATGATAAATTTATAAGGTGGAGGTGCTGGTATCTTCTAAGACGAGTCGATAATTAAGGAGCCAAGCTGGTATCATCTATTTTATTGCAAATTGATTTTATTTGATGTGTTAAGAAATGCAACATGATGTTGCAGTGAAAGAGACATTGGATTCCTATGATTTGCTGTCACGAGATGTAATAATTCACAGGGCATCAGATAGAGAAGGAAACCCTAGCAAATATTTAACAACATATACTTTTTAGAAATAATTGTTATTTTTCATATTTGTTGCACTATCTTCTTATTATATTCTTTAAAATTGAACACCAAGATATACTTTTATGTTAGAACGGAAAGCAAGAAATGTTTTCTTTCTTTCTACTCAACTTCTGATAATGCTCTTAAGCTTTTTGTATTTTTTAAGAACCCATCTGCAACTGATCCAGTTCCTGCAAAATGGTTCTTCTTTCTACTCAACTTCTGGTAATGTTGTTGAGCCTTTTGTAGTTTTTAAGAACCCATCTGCAACTCATCCAGTCCCTGCAAAATGGAACAAAGATACTACATCATTTATAATTACAGTAGGTGGTAGTTCCATTAAATGTTTACATGTGATGGAATTGAACTTGAAACTTGAGACAAAAAATGCCTCTGAAATGCATAAATTAATTACTCCTTAGATAGTGTTAGAAAATAACCTTTAGAAACTACAGTGCAAAACATAAAGATGAAGAAGAGAGTTCTTGTGGTGCGAAAAACTGCTGCACCTTTTCTGGGGTTTTCTTCTCTTTTATTCAATTGCAAAAAGAAAATACATAGTAATAAAATATCTAATACAATCTTAACTAAAACAGCGTGTGGTTTCTTATTTTCCACTCGCCTAAAAAGAAAGAAATAAAATCGAAACTATAACAGATTTTTCCGAATCTCTAAAAACTAGGAAACAATAAAACTTAACAAAAAAACAACTTTCTATGTCGATATTTCATTGCATCAGCAGATCCGTGTCAATATACCGACACCACTAGCTTACCATAACAGATAGGTTAGGGCTTTCAACTTGCTATAAAAAATATAGATGTGAAATAAGGGTATGAAAGAATGAAAACCATTTGCATGCAAGTGAAATGCATACTAACATAAACATAACGCCAAAATTAGTTCTCAGGATGCAAAACTCATTACATTGAAATGGCGAAAATATCTCCACAAAGCTCTGGTTTCTAGCTTGCTCAGACCCCTTTCTCAAAATATCCTCTTTCATTCAATTTTATCAATATTATAGTTATAAGTGAACACCTGAATTTATATCAAATTACTGCTAATGCGTACCATTGTAGTTCCTGATGATCATGATGAGATACAGCTCTTTGAATTTGAATCAGATTAGCAGCTTAGAGAATTGTAATAGGGCCCTCTATAATTTATGTTGCTCCTTTGAGATTTTATAGTCTTTGTACGAATATGATTTTTTTTTTTAAAAAAAAAATAATGGACTGAATATGATGCGAAGCTGAAAAAGATTGGATAGCATAAACAATGAATTTTCTAAAGCTAATGGGTCAGAAGATTAGGTTTAAAACATTGTTTGCAAATAATCGATCTTGCTCAAGAATTAACATAGGTGATCTTCAATAAAAATAATATCTATTTAAGAGCCCAGCTGACAGGGATTTTCGGTAAGGCTTGGAACGTAGTAATAGAAGGCAGGTCCTCTTGAGCATGCTGAACCCAACCAGTTTGTTGGAATTCTATTGCCTCATAAATGAATGAAGCTTTTCTGCTTTCATAATTCGAATAAGATAGGCGGACATGCATAACAAACTGAAAATTCGACCTCTCTTTAATTCACTAAAATAAGGGTCTAATGCTTCTAACACTAAATTGGTACTTAGGTAGTCCATAGAAATTGAAGAAGTAATTAAGAAAAAAAATTCAAAATTCCTTACCTATGTCAGATTCATTTATTTGCACTGATTTGAATTATGTTTCATCGTCCTCTAGACAGATCGGTGCTTCGATCACACTAAGTGCATTTCTTTGCAACTTCACCTCTATTTCGTTTGTTAGAACATATTGTTTTCAAAATTTATTGTCAAATAAATTTCCACTTATAAAAACCCAGTAGTCAATTAGCACCTGGTGGCACTTAGTAGAATCCAATTACCAGAATACAGCTCTCTGAAAAATAGTGCATTTCTCATTGAATAAATTAAATGTTAGTTTTATTAGTAAAAAACTGATAACGAGATGAATAGTTTTTTCTAATGATGTTCCAAAAAAAAGACAATGAATGTAACTTTCGTCAAATCATATAATTTCTTCACTTTCAGTGGCCATTGAGTTGGGAAAGAACATACTTTTATTTTTCCCCTGCACATATTAACCATACAGCTAGCTAAACACCATAAAAAATAAAATATATTTTAACTTATAATAATTGCAATTAAATTACAGGTAAAATCATAATCAAATCTTCACAACTAAAATAGCAAGAACCATGCATCATATTAATCCGACACACACTTATTTAATCATTCCCAAAAAAATTTATTTATTTTAATGAATCAAGAAATTTGACCAAGAAATTCGAAGTATTTTCAATTTGAAAAACATATCGCAGCAAAACTGCGAGTACCATGCCTAGTTTTAATTAAACTCCTTGGGATATTAGAGAGAGGCTTTTTTTTCTTTAGTTTCGTGCAGTCCAAGTAAAAAATTGGTTGTGTTGTTTCTTTTTAAACCTTGCTTTGTTGAGGTTTTCTTTTGTTAGACTTTGATCTGAGCTTCTTGGTCTAGATTGTTTTCTTGCAATAAATTTTTTTCTGCTATTCTTCTTGGACATGTTCTTTCAAGTAGGGGAGACAAAAAAAAAAAACAAACAAACAAGAAGAAGCATTATTGATATAATTTCTCAAATTAATGTTGAATAATATAATTTCTCAAAATGTTGGTGAGGAAGGTTCCGCTACCAACATTTTGGTTGTCCCCAAATGCCAACATTTTGCTATTTAGCTACTTTTTCAAATTTTAAAATTAAAACGTTAAATTCAAACTGTTGATCTTATTTACTTTATTTGATGTTTGATCAAAAGCTAAAACATGAACGTATTAGAATGAATCTATCATAGCTAACAGGGTTCGTTTGTTTTTCTATCTCTTGATCGAGCATCAAATAAACTCCAAAATTTACAAAACTTATATGAAAACGCATCGCTCGTTAAACTAAATAAGATCAACGGTTTGAATTTAATGTTTGAATTTTAAAATTTAAAAAAATAACTAAATAACAAAATGTTGGCATTTGGGGGCAACCAAAATATTGGTAGCGGAACCTTCCTCAAAATATACAATAAAAAACACGTAAGTGTGACTTCCAAAAACACATTTGCAATGCATTCTCATGCTTATAGTGCCTTATTAGGTGCAATGCATAATAAACTAATGTCCAAGAAAAAACAAGGAAAATAAACGTACGATGCTATATTTCTAATATTTGACATTTTGACGTCTCCTGATATTTATTTTTCGCTATATATAGCTTTGTAACATACTAACTTTGTTTAGTTTTAGGTCGGTTGGAATATTTTGGGGAAAAGAATGTAATTACTTTTGTTACTTTGCAAGTATATCAATTGGTACTGTAATGGCCAACGAATTTAAAAATAAAGAGAGAACGATGCTTAATGAAGTTGTAATAATTAGAATATATCGTATTCAAGATTGTAAACTAAAATTCTTCTATTGTTCCGTTAGATAATGGTTCATATTTTTTTGAATGCTTCTTTAGAGTTTAAAAATTTTGCTTTAAAATTTCAATTTTTCCCCTTATGTTTTGTAATAGTAAACTATGGCGACCTCACAATAACGAACACTTGCTGGCTTGCTGCGAAATAATAAACTGTTATATTATTGGGCTATAAATTTCGAAGATGTGAACCTTTGGGCTGTTAAGGTTTAATTTCGGCGCAGTTTATGTATGTGTCACATCTCGCAGCTGGACATAACAGCTCCCGCCACGAAAGTACATTTATTGTACTCTCGTAAGGCTTATCTTAATTTCTAAATCTGAAATTAACGTATACTTTTTTTTCTATGATAATATTGTTGCATATTATCAAGTCGATGGTAGAAAGAAATAAAAAAAAAAAAATCAAAATCACAACAAAACATCTAAGCATACACCATAATAATATACATATCACACACTGTCTAGTACACAACAAACCAACTCTCTCGCTCCAAAATGTGACGAACTTCTCTTGAGATTGGATTCTATAAACAATACTTAATCTAGCCCATACATACACACAACTGGGGCTAAACTAGTATAATTCAAAAGGTGAATCCAACCTCAACTATCACACGAACTAAACCACAAACTCAGTCGACATCTAGAACATCCTTCTCGTCAGAGTCACTGATGACAATCACAGGGTTAGGAGGTATGGCTGGCTCCGGTGTCGGAGGTGGAGCAGGTACCGGAGCGGGAGGATCAAGGTACTCAAGATAAAAGTATACACCATTAGAAGACATAGAAACATGGTAGGTAATAGATGAGTGAAGGTGCGGCACAAAAGTGTAGAGATGCACATATGAACCATCAATAACCAGAAGGGGTGGTCCTCGTTGAGGTCGGTGCGTCCCTTGGAACCCCCAACCAATCGAGGTACATGCAAAACAAACGGAATGAGAATGAATTCTAAGTGCGGATTTTGGTTCCAGACGTGGATTTCTGGTCGAAACCTTAGTCCAGAAATAATCCCCTTAATAACAAAATGTAATTAAAATAAATTAATATGAATAAATAATAAATATAAGTAAAAGAGAAGATCAAGTCTAATGCAATGCAATATATCCAATAGCCTATAGTACAACGTAGTAAAACTGGGCCTATCAGCACCATCTGTAACAAATATGCATAACAAATAAGTCAGAAGAAGTCAATAAAACTCAACTCATCAGGCAATAATCATATCACAAATCATAAATCATCAAATACACACTCAGATCTCCCAACTCAACTAGTATGAGCAGGCAGAAGGAGATCTTCCCTGGCACAGGGCAGGTGGTAGAGATATAATCTCTGACCTTGGCAGGCGGTAGAGATTCCATATCCGTATAGTACTATCGAACTGGCCAAAGCCAGTGGCCGACCGACTTTGGAGAGTGGTTTTGACTTTTACATTCAGTCAGTCATCATTACCATCATGAAACTTTCATAATTTTGGAATAATTGGCAACTTATTTGTTGAACTGACCCAACGCAGTTCAATTAGTCAAAGGATATCACAACTTGCCTGACAAATCATTTCAAATTTCAACAATGGAGATTATTCCAACATGATTTGAGTTGTAACATCTGTTTCTAAGATCAACGGTTAATGCAGTCAAACGGTTATCAACATGCCATACAAAAATTTTAAAATTACCGAGACTAAGTTTCTATAAAGATCCACGTTCTGCACCTTTTACTGAGTCTAGATAAGCTTCAGTCCAATTTCCTGTAGATTAAGAACCGTTAAGAGTTAACTAAACGGTTATAAAAGTTAACCTAACTTGAAGTCTTGGATTTAAAGTGGTCCGGCTTAAGTTACCAGACTAACCGACTAATTCTCTTTATTTAAGTAATTGCTTGTGTTTTCAGTAATTTTATCTTTTATTTAAATTACTTATTCTTATTTATTATTTATTTTATATTTAATTTCGTACATTTTATTATTATTATTATTATTATTATTATTATTATTATTATTATTATATTATTATTATTTTTCTTTCTTCTTTCTTTTTTTATTAAATAAAGAATTAATAACAATTATTAATATATATTTTTTTTCTTTTTCCCCTTTTTTTCCTAATATTATCCGATTTTTTTTAAAACTTATATGTATTTCTATATATATTAATAAATTTTGTTTCTTATTAATATTAGAAATTTATAAATTAAAAGTCATAAAACAAATTTGAAAAATTCAAAAGTTAATGATTTTGATTGTTGGGATCAGAAAGTCGATGATTTTGTATCTGTTCTAGATTCACTCGAACTATACTCATCATATCCCGAAAACTATCTAACTAAAGGTATACCCAATCGTTTAATTTGCCTCTCCTTTAATTAATTTTTTAATTTTATAAGTCTACAATCATCTTTACTTAATCATGGATTAAGTTTATTAATTATCAAATCATAAATCTAATCATTTTGGATTAAATTTATGCACTGGGCCAAACCAACATTATTTTTCTTTTTTCTTTCCGGCCTGAGCCTACAACCCAGCCCAAAAAGACTAACAGACTGAGCCATGTCAACCTGACCCAGTCTAACAGGTCCGTAACGGTTTCCGACCCGCGAGCTCAGCCAAAACTTCCAAGAGGACCCTGAATCAAAATATTTCACAACTAGGCCCTTTTACTTGCATTTAGGTCATTTTCTTTATAATTAGGTCCTTTTTCTCTCACGATGAGGTCCTCAGACCCACATTTTCTCACGAACCAGCCCAACCTCACACAACTCACGTACCAGAACAGTACCAGAGGGGAAACTAGCGGTCCAAAGACTGGTACCATCTCAAAAACAGCCTGCACAAGGTCTCCAAACCCTGCCCAACTCAAAAGTTAATCAACAAACTCAAAAACTTTCATTTATATTGCATAACTCAACCTACCGAATTATAACAATCCCAATTAACTAACATAAACAACTTATCCATTGTTATAGTATATAATTGTCATTCCTCAATCCTAATTAACTCATAATCTATCCCAAGACTTCAAATAACCCTCAGCATTAAGCATGAACCCGAAATTTTTTTTTTGTTTTAACCCTCATTTTAAACTCACTCATAACTATCAAAGTTTCCAACTAACTCAAAACCGAAAAGAGGGAATAGAGATTATACCTTAGCTCTCTGTGTTTCCCTTCCTTTCTTAAGCTTCACTACCCTCAGTCTTTCTTTTTTTTTTCTAGATTTTTCCTGAACCGACAGCCAACCAAGCCAACCCACACTTTTCGGCCCCCTTTTAAACCCAACACGCAAAGGAAAAACAAAGGATAAAGATCGAAAAAAAGGAACGGTGAAGATTAGTTTCATGACAAATTTACTGTTCTCAAAGTCCAACTCGCCTCCATTCTGCGTTTAACGAATAAGAACAAGGAAAAAGAGGAGAGGTGGCAACAGCCGAATGGCTAGCCACATTTCATCCAACCTCGTTTTTCGTGCTTCACTTCATCGGAGAAGAGAGAAAAATCGATCGAACGATCAGAGAAAACAAAGAAAAAAAGAGGGGAGGAGATGCTGCCAGCGTGGAAAGAAAAAGAGAGAAAGGGAAATTTTTTATTTTACCAAATTTTGACCCCTTAGGATCTACTGTGGGGGAATTTAGTTAATCTAGGATGCTGCAACTCATATAGATTTATTTTTAATGTTATTTTCATTAAGATTTTAATTAATCTGATATTAGATTTAATTCTAATTAAGCTTTGATTTTGGTTGAATAATATAAATAAATTTTAGATACTACACAAAGTCAAAGATTTCGAATTCGAATCGATTTTCATGTAAATTTTGGATTTAATTTTAGAGAGTAAAAATCATTTTTTATAAAAATTTGAATTTCTATTATAATTAACTCAAATCAGTCTGGTTTTTCTATTATGTCACAGTATGTCAGTACGATCAGCAGTTCTTATTTGATTTTGTTCGATTTGTGAATATAACAATTATTAGTTTTTAATATTTTATAGTTATTTTTTACGGTTCTTTTTCCCATTGTTCGACGGCGGCAGTCAAGTGGAGTTAATATGCACAATTGTTAATAGAGTTATCTAAATATAAGATATTTCCGCACAGTAAAAATATTTATTTAGTTTCAAATCAGACCGTTGATGTTGATTCGAAAGAAATTTGTGCTAGGACTCTGATTCATAGCAGAAACCTCTTGGTAATAACGAGGATAAGCATGATCTAAAGTGAGAGGATATGTAAGTATATGCCTTGAACTCTAAAATTAGATGTACTATAGAGAATTACTTGCTCTTAATGAGTAATCCTTAGGAGGGAAGCAAGAATAACTACCTGGAAGGGTAAAGTTACACGTCATTGAATAAAATAAGTGGAAATATTCTTTTCGTGCTTTGTAAAAGTGGTATTAGTTGCCTAAGTCATCTTAACTCATCCATTGATTTGTGAACTTTTAATTTTTCTTCTTAGTCATTAAACATCATAACGTATGCTTATTTGGTTATATCTTACTTTTTGTAAACATTATATAGAATTTATATTCTTTCTCCCTCTAAAAGCATTCACCAGCATCATGTTCTGATAAGTCATACATTTATCTGACTAGATTCTTACAGGGTGACTTTTGACCGAGATCTCGGTCGTTACAATTTTCACAATCAAATAATAAAGCAGAATTTTAGGCAATTAAGTCAATATTGGTTTCGAGAATTATGCAAAATGCATAAAAAAAATTAATTATGAAGCAGAAAATTTTAAATATGATAGTTGTCAAGTTCATATTATAAATTTAATAAAAAAATTAAGTACAAGGTAGTGTTACGAATATAGAAATTTATTGTAAAAGTATATTATAAAAATTTCGTAAAGAACCTTATGACTCTGTGAACTACCCAATACATACAAAAAAGAGAGTTAAATTTGCGGGAAAAATAAAAACAAGTGAAAACGACAACACATCCATACAGAGTAATTACTCAATTAACAACAACGTGTTATTTTTGAAAATAACCATTATTACTTAATGTTTACTTTGTTGCTCTAAGATACGGTATAATCTTATCTTGTCTAGCTGTTAAAGAGCAAAAGAACCATTGTCATTGTAAACTTATCCCTTGTCAAATCCAGCCCAAATTAAAGCTCATTCTAGAAAAGAGTTTACAAAAGATATTCTGCCAAGAAACATTTAAAACTAGAATTTGAGCATCTCCCTTCCAATTTAAATGTCAGAAATTTCCATGCATGCAACCCGCTTACCAAACTCAAAATAAAATATTAAACGTTGCTGGATATTACAAGTACTAGCAATTATAACAACGGGTCAATTCCAAGGATATGCCACGCATATCAAGTACATAGTCCCTCCTATTCCTTAATTATCCTCGCATTATTCCAATTCTTCCTGTTTAAAATGGCATATTCCATTTTTGTTATTCGGTTCCCACTTCCATAGCCATAGGCAGTACAAACCTATGACCTGTGTGACTCTCATGACTTGTTTTTATTGTCTCAACCAAAATTAAACAACAGACATTAACTGTTGGATGAGGTTAAAGCAATAGATCAAAGCTGTTATATATCATACATCATGGCTACAATATACTTTAATTACGCTGCTCACTTATCCATTATGGACTCTAGATATTAAAAATCAAAACAAAAAAAGAAATGGCATTAACTTTCAACAACATTTTGTATTTCATCTATTCGACTGGGGATAATTGAGTAGTTAATTAATACATTTATTTAAACAAATGGATGGGTTTTTTTCCCCATATCATGTTCACTTTTAGGCTGTGATAGAATATTATTTTTTTAATTTAAAATCTTCAGAAGCCACAGCATCAGATGTATGACATTGTTAAGATGGGAGAAAAGTTGAGTAAATGAAACAAAAGATTTTATTTCCTACACACGAGTGATAATCTATCTTTGGTCTTTAGTGTATCTAGCCGAATAATCATGTAATATTTTTTAAAAAGAGATGAAATCAAGAGACCCATAGGTGGTAACTTGTAATAATCCTTAGTGCATTTTTCATCCAATCTTGAATAATGGATTGAATTGAAACTTCTAGGTTGTATCATGTATGCTTAGCTGGAAGTCTTTTAATTAGCCCACGGGCGCTTTAAGCTTCAAAAAAAAAAAAAAAAAAAAAAAAAAAAAAAAAAAAAAATGAAAAAGAAAAAAGGAAGTCTTTTAATTTGCTTTCGGGTTTTCTTCAAATTATTTGGACCGTTTGAAAAAAGTGCAATTCGGAGGAATGAAGGAGATCTCCATTTATCATAGTAATGGAGACATATAATAAGGGTATGTTTGGTTTAACCGTGAACAAGGGGACGAACAAAGGCCCACGAACAAAACCAGTTCGTGAAAATCGGAGAACTAAGAACAAGGGAAGATGTTCACTTGTTCGTGAGGTGTTTGGTTCTCGCGAACTACGGCTGTTCGTGGAGGAAACCAAACACGAATATAGAAAACAATTAATGGATGCGATTTTCCAAATTCCTGAAATCGGGGAAGAATTTTCTTTTCATTCAAATAATAGTGAAATCACCGTTTATATTAATATTCAAATTAAAAAAAGTAGGTCGCAGAATAAAAAAAAAACACTCTTACGGAGATGGTCTCAATGACTTCCAAGTTCCAACCATATCTACTTCCTGATTTGAATTTTTCGATAAAGTATTTTTTAACATGATATATTTACTTCTTGATTGGTTATGTCATTTAATTAGTCTGATGAAATTAATAATGACTTGCAATAATTGTTAAACTCAATGCGATGATAAACGATTTGAATTTTTTTTCCTGAAATACTTGTTTTATATGAAAATGTGTAACTTGAACTGATAGAAACGTAACATTGATATCAGATTTTTTTTTTTGAATAAAACATTGATATCAGATTTGCTTTCATAATCTTCCCCTCATTTCCTTCACGAACACAAGAGAGTCAGTTGTACTTGAATCATAAAATGATAAAACCGGTGCATTCTGCATTCATAATATAACCAAATTTATAGTTACGGAGAATTTGGCAGCATAATTGACTGCAGGAAGAGCGTAACAAAAGATTTGATGTATCAATACTTAACAGTCTTTGACTGGTCAAATTAAAGTACTCAGTTTCTCCGCAAGCAACGAATTAATATTTCAATATGTTAATTTTATAGAGGTATGAGAAGCAGATCTGGGCAGACCGTTTTAGATCAGATAATTTAAAATTATTCTTGACCAAATACGCTAATTTAGATCTTATCTTAGTGATCAGGAGCGATTTTAACCATGTGATCTGAAATTAACTATATCATCCTTATTGGATTTACATCTTTTCGTATATGTATCGGTACGGCGTCACCTTCTAGAATAATATTTTTGTTAATGTTTTCGTCCAATGTTTGTATCCTTGAAAGAGATGTCTGAACAAGCTCTGCTTCCTAATATCAAAACAGGGGTCAGCAATCCGAGTTGAACAGTATGAATTTTTAGTCACTATCCGTGAATTTTACAATTCTTCATTACTCATGATCATGATGTGAAACCTAGGGCTGTATAAAAAAATAAAAAACTCGTCCGACCCGTCTAACCCGTATAACCCGATCCGTATTTTAACGGATTCAAGCATGATTCGGATTGGTCCGGGTTTTAATTTTACTAACCCGGTATAACTGGGTCGGGTCAGATTTTTTTCAAAATAATCCGGGTAAAAACCCGACCCGTTTAATTTTATTGATCTTATCTGATATGATTTGTATACTGTATGTCTGTATCGCATAAATATATATAATTTTACATTTACTTTTTTGCCATTCCCAAAGAGACGCCTCGTCTTCTCTTCAAAGAACTCATACTGTATATAATTCGCATTTACTTTAACCTTTTAGGACAGGTCAGCTTTTGTTTTATTGTGTTAGTAAAGTCAGATGGGGAGGGTTTGTGTATAAATAATAAAGTGGTGTAAATCTCGAGCTATTAACTTATAAAAAAAAGTTTGCATTTAGTTTTCCTTATTCCCAAAAAGACGGCTCGTTCACCAGAGAAGTTACTAAAAATTCATTAAATTACGTGGCATTTAGATGGACCATACAATTTATCAAATTTACCTTACTAAAAATTCATGGAGTAATTAAAATTCTTTATCACCAATGCATATTGTTTCTTAAACAAGTAAGACAATAATTCATAACCCGATTAACTCGAAAACCCGTAAAAACCCGCAAAAACCCGTAGATAAAATTTTTTATGGGTTGGGTTGGATTACGGGTGGGTCAACCGAACAAATTTTTTAACCCGGTATAATTGGGTTGGGTTGAAATATTGATAAAAATTTACAAACCCGCCCGTTGTACAGTCCTAGTGATACCTAAATGACTTCATGTTGACATTGTTGAAATAACAAAAAAAAACACATAGAATGTTAACATTATTTTGAAGATAAACGAGAATATTGTGTAGTATTGGAGGGTAAATGGATTCTTGCATCATTGGCAAAAAAAAAAAATTTGTATTCACCTAAACTATTTAATTGTTCAAAGAATATCTATTGAAACAATTTAGGTATCAATGAAACTTATCAAAGGCTACATTTTTGCACTAACTATGAACATACTAATGAAACACGTGGCCTGATAACTCAATAGTAGAAGCACTGGAATGTCTTTTAAAAGTCAAGATTTTAAGACTTCCATGCGTTTATAATTGTTTTAAAAAATTTTGACCTCTATCTTTATTTTTTAAAAAATAACTATTCTACTAAAACTTATTTTTCACCAGAATTATTAAAATGTTCAAAGAATGTATACTGTAGCAATTTTGTATCATATTTTTGTTTCAGCTTTTCAGCTGGCATGGTTGTTCTGTGTGTCACGTCCTTTGGGAGACTTAAAGATAACCAAGCATTATTTACAGTAAAGAATACTCCTTAAAGAAGGACCCAATCACATTAATAATTTTATTATTCATTCTGGAAGCCAACCAAATCTTACAACCAAACCAAATCCTGTCTCTTTTTATCTTTTTTATTTATTATTTTAAGGGAAGACGAGGAAGACCGAGTGAACTCATAATCAGGAGCCCTTTCCATATGTAGTGCTTTAATGTAACTCAGAGAGGGAGAGAGAAGAAGATCCTCTGGAATAATACCTCACATGCTAAACTATGCATTCAAAGCAAAGCAAAAGTCGTGTCATTTCCAAGTCTTCTTTTGTACTAACGACAGAATATACCCTTCTATATTCTCTTATTATGCATTCGACCCATATTTCTTCCTAACATGAATGCTTCTAAAACTCTCTTTGGAAGGCACAAAACGGAGGCATCCTGTGATTGTTGTTGTTCTATTTGGTAGCTTAATGAAATAAACTGCCGACTGATTAGTAATTACTAAGCCATTTTAATCTGATAAGAGAAGACCAATAATGAAAAAAAAAATCAGATAAAGGCCTATAGCCATAAAGATACACCATCAAATAAACGAAAAAGTAAATCCACCTTAAAATGGTACAACGTAACAAAAAAAAAAACGTAATTAATTTATAATGCAATCCCTTTGAGTACGATATTACACTTAGCTTTAGAAAGAAAAGGATTATAATGTCATCATTTTTTGCACCACATATACTGTTATTTTTTATTATATTTTAAAATCTAAAACACAAAATGTCGAATAGAAATTGTTGACATTGTTAGAATATTTACAAGATATACTTCCACATATATTATAATATTTAAAAATTCATTTTTAATTTAGAGTAAGAATAAAAAAATGAATGGATCCTTTTAAATTAATAAAAAAATAATTTTTAATTGACATTTCAATTTCGTAAAAATAAACTCTAAAAATTATAAAAGTTTGCATAAATACATCTTTCATAAAAAAAAAATAAGGAGACAAATGATTTGGAATCGATAATCAACATTTAAAGTGTTGAAATACAAGGGAAAAATGAGGTTGTACCATTTGTAGCACAAAATATTTGCGATATTGAAACTTTATTTATTATCTGAGTTCAACAATTTTTTGTTCTTGTACCTTTTATGGGAGGGTGTGAGTTTCCAATTGCGTTCAGTAAGAACCCTCAATTTTATTAGTTTCTTAATTAAATGCATAAATACGTGGCACGTTTTAACAAAAGAAATATTCCTTACAGCAGCATCTATATAGTTTTCAGATTCTTTAACAGAAATGGAGAGAATCTATCTCCCTGTCTCTATTTAAAACCTCTTTATAGTCCCTGCCTTCTCCACTCCGGCGCGCTGTCCACGCTTGGCATATGCTGTCAAATATTCTTCACTCTCTCCTTATTTACTCACCTTCTTATTTATTTTTTACCTCCTCTACCTTTTCCTATATTACAAACCTCGCATGCGATAGGCATGTGCATATATCTCTCATTGCATAACACATAAAAGGGACTAAAGAGAAACCAAAAGAGGATAAAAAAATGAAGTTTGGAAAGAGGCTAAAGAAACAAATTGATGACACAATTCCTGAATGGAGGGATAAATTTCTCTCCTACAAAGATCTTAAGAAGCTAGTTCGGTTAATCTCGGCTGCACATCCTTCGACTAAGGCCGATGCTCAATTTGTCAAGCTTCTGAATTCTGAAATTGAGAAATTCAATTCATTCTTCATTGAGCAAGAAGAGGAGTTCATCATAAGGCAGAGGGTATGCCAATTTTGATTGAGAATTAATTTAATGCGCTTCTCTGATTCAAATTAGTGGATATTCCCCAATTAGATGTTTTCTATTGACCATCTTCAATTTTACAGTTTTCTACTTTTGAATGGTTATGTAGTTCAAAAAGTTTTCTTTAATGGAACATACTCTAAATAGTATACATGGTTTTGAACAGCAGTATGATGCATGTGCATTTTATAAATAAATGGAATTTCGTCGTTTTAATTTCGAAATTAGCTTTTATTGTATAATATGTGGAGTCAATTCACAGTAAAAGCTTGCAGAAAATGATTTGTGTGAAACTGTGAATGTTGCTAGCTCATTTAAAAAAAAAAAAAAAAATCATGCCGCGGTACGAGGATTTTATCAAAATGACAGAACAAAACAAAAAAGTGAAAAAGTTGGTACGAGGATTTCGTTACAGTTCTTCTATGGTACTAACTGTGCGGTTTACAATGTTGCAACTAATAGTCTTTGCGACCTCTAAAATGGCCATGCAGGAATTGCAAGATAGGATAGAGAAGTTGGGGGAGAGGTTTGAGCCATCAGATGCAGAATATGCGGCTGAGATGGCACAGATACGGAAGGACATTGTCAACTTCCATGGTGAAATGGTGCTGCTACTCAACTACAGCAGTGTCAACTACACAGGTTCTGCATTCTTTCTTGCTCTTTTATCCTTTTCAAATTCAGCCTTTTTATTTGTCTATTCATATTTAATAATTCTGAATTTCTCCCATCAAAAGTATTTTATTTTATTTTTCATTTTTAACTAGCTACATGCATACATGTTTTGAAATGGTATCATCAAATTAATGTTTGTGAGGCCCACCAGTGTTACTAGGATGGATGTATGAACCCCAAAAATTTGAGAAATTCATACATGGTAGGATACCTAGTACTGTCTCTACCCCAAAAGTGAAACTCAATGTAGGAGTGGTCCCATCGGACTGCTTGTTACTCTTCAACTTGTAACGTTTACAGAAGAATGCTCCATAATTTTTGGGATGCTTATTTATTGCTAAATAAAAAAAACAGAAGAAATTTTATTTTATTTATTTTTATTCGTAGTTTCTCAAATTTCTTTTAAGATATAATCAGGAGATCTTCGATCATACATATATTTTATATAGAAACAACTAACCAATTAAACTTAATATCATTTAGAAATGTGCATAGCTGATTTCGATTTGATAATACAATATCTCATATAATAATTCTAGGTCGGACGAGAAATATATAATATATGTCAGTCAAGTCAACATGCACCATTAAAAATTATATAAATATTTTATGTTTTTAAGGAACTCTGTAAAGCACCACTGCTTGAATATATGGAAATTGTGCATTAAGTTAAATTTGACGCCAGGTTTTTTGTTGGCCTCTTGGTCAAATCATGTGGAATGAACTTTCAAACAATGAGAGCCACCGTTTCTTTTAAGAACATGACACATCACAATTGACTTGAAAATTTGAATGTTCCTTTAGTTGACTAATTGTGATGTTTTTATGTTCTCATTACATTTTGATAGTCAAAACTTTTATTGCCTGGCTGCTTAACGAAATTTCAATAGACATACAAAGTCAACAACAAGTAAAACAGAGTAGGCTGTTCTCAAAGAAAAAAGCCACAGTAAATGCTTGTTAAGATTAAATAAAAATATGTACACTTTCCTAAATAAATTCATTGCATTTTCTTTTTGACAGGTCTAGCTAAGATACTGAAGAAGTATGACAAGCGTACCGGCCGCCCTCTCAGATTGCCATTCATAGAAAAAGTATTGAAACAACCTTTCTTTACAACCGAGCTCATCTCAAAGCTAGTAAAAAAGTGTGAAACCATGATGGACCCAATTTTTCCCTTGGCGTCAGCCGCAGAAGATCAGGCTGAGACGAAAGAAAGGGACTCTTCAGCAATAGCCGAGCCTAGTATTTTCAAAAATACAGTTGCTGCACTTGTTACCATGCAAGAGTTGAGAAAGGGTAGCTCAACTTATGGTCATTTCTCATTGCCGCCTTTGAACTTGCCGGAGTTTGATTTCCTACAGTCTTTGTCCATGCCATCCCCAATTCCGATACAATAAGCCAGCCCTGTCAGGCATTAAAGTGTCTCTCTTTTTGCATCTTTATTTGTTATTATTACTATTCTAGTAACTGAGAGGAGAATGATATGTTTAGCATAGCGCCACCGGTCATCAGAGGAGTTAGATTATGCAGAGATCCATGTATTTGTGTTATTGTGTCCTATACTTGAGGTTAGAACGTCTATGACTACTGAATGAGGAATTCGTTTCAAGTTTTAATCATAAGATTTTATTTATGCACGATTGTAAGAGTTTCCATAACTGTGCTTTTTACAAAACAGTTCTCGAACAGTGCTGTTTGAAACAGCCAGAACATAGGCCTACTTCGTGGTTTTTTTGGGTTCTCTCATTACGCAAAACAACGTCTGTTTATATTTCAGCATTTATTTTCAATAACAATTTATATATACCGTTTGCCCAAGTCAAAGCTCTGAAGCAAATTTTACGGTGTCATTTTCCAGCACAAGTTTCAACTTGAAATCGTATGAAAAAAAAAAAAAAAAAACAGATAAACAAAAAAAAGAATGAAAGAAATAAAAAGGGACAATTCAAGCACTTAATAACCTATGAAAAGTAGAACCGATCAAAACTGGCACCAAGACCAACAAAATAGCCACACAGGAAGCCCTGATATTCTGAAGATACAATAGATAAGAATCTATTGTATATGACGCGTCCATACAAATACAAATTACATTACTCCACATATCTCCAAGTAAACGAAAAAAAAAACCAAACTTCTAGTTTGAAGATGTTGATTTCCTTTTGATTACCAAATCATCTGCTGAGTAATAATCTGCAATCAGCTTGTACATGTGTGCTGCATTATGCCCTCCCCTACAGAATCAAACCATAGCAATTGACAACAAATAAAAGAACATAATTGTCTGTCAAAGGAATACGGAAAGATTATTATGCAGTAGCAATACAGGTACGATCTGCTACAATGGGGTGTTAGGCGTACAGGTACATGCACAACAATATTTAAACATTTTTCACTCATTATCTTTTTAATCTCTAACTTCTCTTGTTGTGCCTGGTATTTACTTATGAGGGTGATTGACACCAACTGGAACATAACTGGAGAACACAATTGACAATCACTTCGGTTTTTTCTTTTTTGGAAGTAGTTGACATTCTAGTATTCTACCTATTTCCATTACTCATCAAAATCACTATCACAAACCTCAAAATAGAAATATCTATCAAGTAGAGAAGTCTGAAGTCTAGAGTCTCACCTACTTATACCAGACAATGGCACCAGAAACTAGATTACATAATTGTCACAAAAAACAACAGCAAACAGTTCTGCAGTGCTATAACTTCTCAGGCAAATGCATAACAACTTCAAAAAGTTCAAGAAGGCTGAGGCCAAAACCTCAATTGGGTGATCATGTTTTAGCTGATATCTAAATTGAATCAAAGTTTGAGACTTTATTAAACAATAGGAACTACAAAATGTGCTGGTTACAGCAGTGCAGAAATGAACCGCTTATAGTAAGTACCGTATCTTAGCAGAAGCATGGTTCTTAGTGTGTTAAATGAAAAATGAACCTACGTGTCAGTAATGAAGAGGCTGATGAGGTTAGGCGGCACATAGTCAAAGGTGGGGTTGACCACATGCATAAGAGGGGCGCCACCATGGGCCCCGAAGTCCATGCAATCAGAGAACTCTCCAAAATCAATCAATTCTGATGGTGATTTCAGCTCATTTAGTAGGACCTCCGGATTGTGAGGATACAGTGGGCACAACTGAAATCCAAGAAGGAAAATTCGAGTATTTTAACCAATTACCAAATTATCCTAAAGAAACTTAGTTCACCCCAACTAGACATCAATATATCACAGGTGCCATTGAAAAGACAGTTCGAAACCTACCTACTTTCTTCTCAACTTTTTTGAAATTATCAGTCCTTTTCTTTCCATTTTCTTTAGAAAATGTGGGAGAAACAAAACTATTCTGCACATCATATTTCATAGTTTCAAAAGAGATCTAAACAAGATCTAATGAGGCAGATCTCAGATGTTCCGGAACTAAGTTCTACTATGCAGGATGGCTTAAAGAATCAGAATTCCTATCAAATCATAAGAAGGATGATAAGAAATAGACCTTGTGGGATCCGGCAACAACCACAAAAGGAACAGCATGCCTCTGAGCAGCAAGCGCAAGCATATTCATTCCAACTGGTGCAATTACTCCTCCATTTGCCATAATTGCATGGGCCCCAACTATCACCTTTACAACAGATATCTCAAGCTATGTAAGTATACAGGAACCGCTAAAGCATGATATAACAAAAAGAAATGTCATTTTTTCAACGTTGCTTCCACAATTCTCAAGTTCACAAATGTCTCCGTGTTAAATCAAGACGGGTCTAGTTCTATTACCATGTTAACTCGGGAAATCATGGCAAATATAGCAGAGTCAGTTATCACAGTAGTCTCTAAACCCTTTTGAATAAGCTCCTTAGCAAGGACATGCCCCTGATACCTGATAAGAACAAACTTTTTCAATTGCCAAATGTTACATGTGCCATAAAAAAATATCTTTAACTGCATACCAAATTTTAAAAATTTGTAAAATCTAAACTATAACTAAGATAACAGACCTTGGAGCACCTTCAGCAACAAAAACACGAAAAGATCGGTTTTTTTGCTTTGCAGCATAAAGAAACTCCTTGACAGTTTTTGACCTTCCCAATGTTAATATCACTTCACTATCATGGAAAAACAAGGAGGAATGTGAGGTTCTCTACTTGTAAATCATTCTACTGCATGTGTTTTGGGTTGAATGAAAGATCAGACGTACTTTTGGTGAATGTGTTCCACAGCTTGTTCAGAAATATCTTCATAGCAATCGTCAATTTCTTCGATAAGTAAATTTATCGCCTCTATCACAGAATGTTTTAGTCTTTTGCCCATTGTACTCTTATCAGCTGTAAGCAAAATTATATGTAATTATACAATCATATAATCTCAACATCAGGATTGCACTGATTTCAAAAATAATATGGTCCATGTGGGTTTTGCTCCCTCATAGAAAGTGGTAGAGGTAGCTCTACTGATTTCAAATATAATAATAATAACAACAATAAAGACCATCCATCTTTTATTCATATAGTTATTTTTTAAAATTTTTTGTGTAGCAGAGATTCACCTAAATACAAATAAAGCAAAGGTAAACAACAAATATCAACAATTAAATACAAATCCGCAACACACTAAAAAAATGAAAATCTGATGTACTTAACCCAACAAGGCAGGTAACATTACCAAACCAAACAACAGTATTATTATTACAGGTCCTATGCATGTAATGCTACACACACTGTACATGTACAGCATCACCGCTACAAAAACAGGTAAACTTAGCATCAAAATACTTGGAAAGATAATACCTACATTTGCTTTTGCCTTCAGAATCACCAGCAGAAGAGGACTTAGATGGCACAGCTGGCGTAGGCCCATCTTCTAGAAGGGTCTGCAACGAGCGAGGTCGCAATGTGCTTCTGGCCGCAGCAGCTACAGCAGCTGCTGACAGTACAGGCCCACCTTTCTGATCCACATCTTCCTCATCGTCACTTTTTTCAGATATCATCAGACCCTCAAAGGAAACAGCAGATGAAGATAGATCTTCTTCTCTAATTATATGCAAAACGCGCCTCACTATGTTACCCACTGCCAACTCTGCAGTTATCATCTCCATCATTATTCATACTTTCAGGGTTAATTTTGGTAAAGGAATTTCTTTATTCGGGAATTCAACCTCAAATTCTGATAATTATGTGCTCTAAGTACAGAATATGGTAATAATTACTATAAAATCAAGGTCCACTAATGAATATCAGTCCGATATTATAGTATTGTACACAACCAAGAATCATAAACACATACAAAATTAAACGTTATAACTTACCTACTGGATTGGCAGCTATGAGCTGCTCACCAACAGCTCGGACAGAGTCGAGTAGCGCGGCAGCTTGATTTGTGTATGGCATGCGGGTCTGCGACACAACAGACCGCAGAAGCTCTGCAGTTTGGCGTGCAGTCGCATGTGAACCTTCTATTCTTCTGCAATTTCACACCTAATTAGCGAGAAAACCAAATATGACCAACTTCTTAAAGAAATTGAGAGGTAGGGGTTGGGAGGAAAGAAGAGAGCATACCTCCTCTGTAGTTTGCGAATGAAATCGGCCACGTCAGGCATGGCGATAGGGGAAAAGAAATTCGGCAAAATTCCCAACTGGAATCGGAGAAGAGGAGAGGAGAATGGAGAATTAGAGAATAGAGAATAGAGAGAGCTTGAACGAAGAGAGTGAAAGGGGTTAGGGTTTCTTTTTTGGGCCTATTGGGCCTTTTTCATTTACAGTCCTAAAATTTTTATAAAGGAATCTATTAACAGCCCATTAAATGGGGAGAAAAGGCCGAGATTTCTCTCCGAGATCGCTACACAGTGTGCAGTTTAGTGTGTGCCGTAGAGAATCTCAACTCTCCCGTCTTTGTACTTGGGTTGCTCTCCGGAGAGACCAAAGCGATCTTACTTCTCTCCAATCTTCAATTTCTCCGTTTATCTTTGTGCTAGTTACAGTACTAGTATCTCGACTGGTGAAGCGTCGGTAATGGAGAAGAAAGGCAGGGCAGCGGTGGTGGTGCTAGGCGACATCGGTCGCAGCCCTCGTATGCAGTACCACGCTCTCTCCCTCGCCAAACAGGTTTCTTCTTCTCTCTTTCACGATTCTCTTATCCGTAATATATCTAAATAGGCTTATTTTGACTGTATATATTTGTGTGTTTGCTTAATTTTCATATTTTATGTTAGTGCATTTAATGAATTTTGGTATTTGGTATATTGATCCAATCTGGAAGTCAATTACTCTAGTAATTGCGTGCCAATTTTAGCATTTAGTTTGGAATTAAGGAGGTGATGATGACGGGTTTCAATTATGGGATGAATTTCTAGTATCTTCAGTGCATTTTGAACTTCTTTTTTGCACTTCTCTTTTAGTCTATCTACAAAGATTAGCATAATTTTTTACTTCACATATTCTGATTGGATCATCTTTTTCAATGTGCAGGCCAATTTAGAGGTCGACATAGTTGCTAATGGAGGTGCAAATAGGAAATTTTATTCTAATTTTGAAATAAATAATTTAACAAATGATGGTATTCAGTTTAATCTGTATATGGACAGGTAGCGAACCCCACTTAGCATTGAAAGAGCATCCATCTATTCATTTCTACTACATGGTATTAAGAACTAGTTGATATTTAGTTTCTGGTACTAAATTTTGTTTTTCACTTCACCGTTTAAATATTCAAAAATAAATTAATTTTCAGATGCCAGTGCAGCTGCAAGCAATATCAAAAATATCTGGTGCAGTGGCGCTTATACTAAAAGCTGTTCTTCAATTTGTATTATTGGTTTGGTTTCTTTGTTTTAAGATCCCCCGCCCTGATGTATTTATAGTTCAGGTAAGATACTTGCTGGTGTTCTATTATGTTATCATGTTAAATTTTATCATTATACACAAGCATGACATTTGGCTTTGTTTCAGCTGTTAGTTCCAATGGAGGCTTAAACCATTGGTTCACATTGAACCTTTATGTAGTTATATATTTGTAAGGAACCTCATATTTGATTTTTCCAAAGAAACAGAAAAAGGTCATATGACTGTTATTGCTTATTTAATGAGAAGCCAAATCGAAAAAAAAAACTTTTCTCTAAAATATATTGGAGGGAGCATGTTTGTCCAATGAAATGATATTTTCCATGACAGAAAGAATTTTTATTTTCTTTTGTGCATCCACTGGCTAAATATATTTCAATATACTAAAATCTGGATTTTTTTTTTTTGGTAAATAAAATGAACATCTGGTGTATTTAATCACCTAAAACAAGTCATCTGTTTTGTATCAGAACCCTCCATCTGTTCCAACACTAGCTGCAGTCAAATTGGCCAGCTGGTTGAGGCGTTCAAAATTTATCATAGATTGGCACAACTTTGGTTACACATTACTTGCTTTGTCCCTGTCAAGAAACCATATCATAGTGAGATGCTATTTTTGGTATACTCTCTCTCTCTCTCTCTCTCTGGCCTTTCCCAATCTTATCACTGGCTCTGGCCCTCACACTGTTCTTCTTTGCGTGAGCAGAGTATTATCTTAATTCTAATGAGAGCCATATTGTAGGTTTGAGAAGTACTTCGGCCAAATGTCAGATGGTTCATTGTGTGTCACAAAAGCAATGCAACATGAGCTTGCTCAAAATTGGGGTATCAAGTAATGTTGACCAAGCAAACTTTCTCTATAAAAACATACATGCGTGTGTTGATATTTATATTTTCTTTTTCATTGTAAGAAATATTTATATTATTATTTCAGGGCTACAGTACTTTATGATCAACCTCCTGAATTTTTCCGTCCTGCTTCACTCCAGGAAAAGCATGATGTGAGCAATGACACTACTACTATTTCTTATTGAGAAGACTGATTATATTTTTTATCATGTAATAACACCATATAGAATGATAGTTGTTTTGTAGATTAGCAGATGAGATTTGCAATCCTAAGGGCATCAAAGACTGTATTTCTGTTGGTAATTTATCTTCTAAATCTTAAGATTTATTTTGCATGACAAGTTATAATTATGTATTCTAAGCTTTACTGTTTGTGCAGAAAGCTTGTCTCCTTTTACCTACAGCAGTGGTGACAATATTCTGTTAAAGCTAAATCGTCCCGCACTAATTGTGAGCAGCACAAGTTGGTATGCGTTTCTATGGAGTTCTAAGGTTTACATTTACTAATTTCTTTGGTCATTTTGAGTAATGGGAAAGGGATGATGCTTTCACATCTAATAAAAAATTGCATAGTTGCAAATACTACATATGCCAACTTGAAAATTTACTCCTTTAAAAATTCAATTGTATCATTATTTGTTCAATGCTTTTATTTAAAGTGATTCTTTTGGATGAGATAGAAGCGAAGAAGAGTCTTTTGGGTGACTCTTCAGAGTTTTAAATGACATCACTGTGATGTCATAATTGGCAAAAGCAATACAGAAGTTTGTATTTTATATCTAGTGAGATCCTTGTAGATTGTAGATAAAATCGAGGAAGAGGAATATTCAACAGAGTATTATTCTATTCTGCTTGTACTAATGTTGGGATTGGCCACATATGCAGTAGTAATTTCAAACTTACAATGTTCAACGTATCTTAAGTAGCAAGTTTCAACTCTGGTTTTTTTTTATTTATTTATTATATCACTTTTTTTTTTCAGGACGCCTGATGAAGATTTTGGTATCCTTCTAGAAGCAGCTCTCTTGTATGATAGACGTGTATCTGCTGCATTAAACGAGGATGATTCCATAAATGATGAAAAATTATGGACAGATATGATAAGCGAGGACCAATGCACATATCCAAGGCTCCTATTTATTATTACTGGTAATTATTAATGACAATCTTTTCAGAGAATTTTATTTGGATGTAAATAACTGTATGAAATTCTTGTCTTCTGGCTTTTATAGAGACTTTTTAATAAATGATTAAAGGTAAAGGGCCTGAGAGAAAACACTATGAAGATAAAATAAAGAGGCTGAAACTTAGGCGTGTTGCATTTCGAACAATGTGGCTCTCAGCAGAGGATTACCCCTTGTTACTTGGTATCATTACTTCAAAACTAAAAACAGTTTTCTATGAAGATAGAATGTTTTATCTGATTTTGTCATAAACCTTCAGGTTCAGCGGATTTAGGGGTATCATTGCATACTTCCTCTTCAGGCCTTGACCTTCCTATGAAGGCAAAGATTAATTTCTTTTCTGTTTTAAAATTTCTAGCTGGCATATGTTTTAAAAAGGTTGCAACTATATGAAGTATCTCTTTTGTAGGTTGTAGATATGTTTGGATGTGGTTTGCCTGTTTGTGCTGCTTCTTATTCATGGTAATTTGCATCACACATTCAATTTAAGGGCTTCTTAAAAAAACCAATATTTTCCATATTTGGTACAAGAACAGTGTAGGCTTTTAAAAGAATAATTAAAGATCTAACATGAGCAATCTACTGATTATTACTTTTTTAGGCACTAAACTTTGGTGAATAAGAGCAACACTTAGACCATTGAATCAAAATCTATTGCATTTCAGTTCCTTCTTTTTCCCTCTTATTTTTTATATTTCAAAACACTGCAATTCATCACCTAATAATATGGATGGGGACAAAATTATCAAGAAGACATCTACAGTCATCTCAAGCATCTGGTTATTGTGCTATTTTTTTTGTTCTCAGCATAAAGGAACTTGTGAAAGTAGAGAAGAATGGACTTCTATTCTCATCCTCATCTGAGCTTGCTGATGAATTTTTGGTATGAAATGTTCTGTCAATACTAGCTAGTACTCATTCTGTACTGGAATGGTCTTATCATATTATCTACATATCATGCATGATTGCATGCTAGCAGTATATAAAAAGATGCATTACTGCAATTGCATCTGTAAAAGGTACCTGTGCAATACTAATATGTATGAGGTGTATCACATTATTATAAATAATTATGGATATGGTCAATGATACATGCTTGTGTATTCATACATGGAAGACCTCAATTTTTATTAACTTAATTGAACTATTTATAGATCCTTTAGCTTCTAATTTTCTGTATAAATGATGTTGCATATTTTAAGACGTATTCTATAGTTTTGAAAAGAAAAAAAAAAAGTAAATTCCAGAATTTTAAATTAGAATATATTATTTACATTCGTAAAAGTAAATAAATATGTGACCGACAGTATAGTAAACTTTGAAGCATTGCATATAGTTGTTTCATAGAACAGGAATATTATTATGTTGCTTTCTTGTAGGGGCAATTATGAAAATTTTCTTTTTAATATTCTGTTAAGGCTGATGACTAATGCAGAAGTATGTTTGAGTGCAGATGCTTTTCAAAGGATTTCCCGAAGGATGCGATACATTGAAGTCGCTGACAGATGGGGCCATGTCAACTGGCTCATCTTCCAGGTGGGCCCCAGAATGGGAAGGCAATGCATTGCCACTGATTAATCAGGCAAGTATTTTGCTTATATGCTATATTACAACTTGGTTTCTCTTTTTTTATGAAACATTAACTAAACTATTAAGAATGGATGGCACAACTGTGGCGCCATGCTGTGGCTGTTTTATGGTCATTCTTAGGTCGCATATTACATATTCTCAAATTACATTAATATGAAAATGCCGATTTAAAAATTGATAGGCGGAAATGGTTTTGTAGGTCATGTCAAGCAACAGATAACAAATAATGGAGAGTAGCAGCAGATGCTTTCAATTATCTACTTCTGTTCCCTTACTGATATATGAAATGGTATCGACATGTTTTATTTTAATGATATTTGAGATGTACAATGAGTTGATGCGTTTTCTTCAATTTGTTATGCTCCTGAGTCCTGATTAGTAATGAGCTGTACTAGTTAACTGGGGGGTACTGTAAATGTGTAATCCTGTCTGGTTATATAGGTGCTTTTTATCATTATTTATTTATTTTTTACCATACTTGGGGTGGATTTCGCTAGTTTAGTTTCTGATTATAGTCTTTTTGTAATGAATTTTGGTACGAGTCATTTTGTAGGCTGTAGCAAAAACAACCTATTGTGTTTTTCGTTTTTTATTTGTTTGTGTACGCTGATCTCGTTTTTTTATTTTCTTTTTCTTTGGAGTGAAAACCCAGAGGCATGCCACATGTGTACGCTGATCTAGAATGTATAGTTATCATGAACTTTACTGTGAGTGATTTGTTAAAATGAGTTTCTCGAGTTGCAGCTCAACAATTTTATATTTTAAAAAAATAGTAGTGCTTTAATTAATATTATTTGCCATTTCTGGAAGTGGTTATGAGTTTTCAACTTTTTATTCAATTTGTAATTTTGTATGAGGTTTCATTTTAGCATTACAGTGATTTCTTACAACAACATAGACGACTGGAAGTTTCAGAGTACAAAAGCGATCTGCAAATAACCAATCGATGATCCATCATTATAAACACAAAGCTCAAAATTTCAAATAATAATAATTATAATGAACAAAATCCATCCAACACCATCAAGCCTATTAAATTGCGAACAATGGAGCAGGATATGCTTGCAGTTCAATATGCGTTGTCAACCGATCTTTCTTCGAAAGAATCACAATGTTGAATTATAGCACTAGCCAAATTAGAGGTTTTTCAATGTTTCGCCTCCTTGAGAATTTGCAAAGAATTCACAATACTGAAGAAAATGCTCGATCCCAATCCTTGTTATCAAATCTCTAGATCTAAGACAATATCTGTAGAGAACCAAAATAAATAAATCATCAAACGTAATCCTATTTCGGGTTAAAATAATTACACAATATCGTTGCAATAAAAGGAAGATGAAGTAATGAACTTACATTCTGAATCAGTCTTGACCCATTTGCACTTATCTGTCTCTTTGTCTTCCATTTCAGATTCATGTTTCGTTTGTGCTTCTTTGTTATCCAAATACTTCTTGGTCGAAATTGATGTATTGTATTGAGGATATATTTTCTTATGAAGCAATGCTCTCAGAACCTTTATTTGGTGAAAATTAATTAGTAAAGAAATATTAGCTAACTCGAGTTAAATTGAAAAAGAAATTTTATTTGCATTTAATTGAAAATACCTTTTCCATCCTTGATTCCGGCATAGAATTCACGAAGTCAGGACCTGGAGCAAAGCCACCTCGACATAGAAAAGTCTTCTTGAGCAGAAATCTGAGTGACTTCTGCTTGATTGCTTTGGATTTATTTGCTAGCATATCCTTTGCCTTACTCAAGATTATTTTCATATCAGGAGAAATATTTCCACCACCATTCTTCTCAAATTCGTCATACAACTTTTGGAAAGATGATCGAACAAGCTCAAAACTTAAGGGGCAATTCAAGATCCTACTTAGTTGTTGATTTGTTCTCTCTTCTTCCATTTTATCAGTTCCTGTTGTGCCCAATTTTGGTTTCATTGTGAATAGTGATTTAAGAAATTCTTGTATCTTATTGAAATCGTCAAGAGTAACATCGCTTGGATCTTGAGATGAACAAGAATTACTTTCATCGCTCTTTCTCGGTTCTTCTCCATTTTTGTTACCAAATGTCCCTATTGATAACAAAGTTTGGGGCCAACGATCCAACTCATCTACATAAATTTCTTCATTTGAAGCATCTTCTACAGGAAACAAACAGAGAAAGTAATGCCAGTAAGGTCAATGCATAATGGAAAGTCTTCTAGAAAAGAACTAGACTGTGTCAGCCTGATTTTAACAAGAAATAACGAGTATTTGATTAAGAGAGAGAGAAACACTACGTCTGTTGAGGATTAAGCTTACTTTTCTTAGAGGTTGAAGCAAAATCAGGACTTTTCTTTTCTTGCTTCCCATTAAACTTATTTTGCATCCAATTGAAGATCTACATTAAGAAAGCAATTCTTGTCATAAGTTCTTCAGAGCATGTAAAAGAAGCCATATCAATATCTAGAGAGAGAGAGAGAGAGAGAGAGAGAGAGAGAACCAAGCAACAATTTCTTACCCCCATAAGTCGATCACAGACGTTGTTTCCTTTTTGACAAGTTTCTATTGCAAGAAGACTTGCTACCAGAGGCAGTTATCACTTGATGAGCTAGCACCCTCTAAGATGCACACTACTGGAGGAGCATTAGCTTATTGTAAGAGCTTATGAAGGAGAGTGAAGCAGCAATTAAAGTTATTGACCTATGCCCAATTTTGGGTTTAAATAGATGAGAGGGATTGCTACTGAAATCCATGCACTAGATTCTTTGTTCCTAAGTATTGTAGGTACCAATATATGGTCCAATGTCCTGTTTTTGACTTTAGGTAATTAAACTACAAAGAAAAATTGCATAATTTTGAGAAAAAGTGTACAAGAGAAGCAAAATAAATTTAATACTAAATTTTATTGCGATAAAGAGTTCTTTTTCAAAGTTGAGGTTCCGCTCCTTCCATAAATAGGCTTTCAAAGGTCATTATACAAATTCAATCTCAACTGTTACGGCTAGATAACAATGATAAATCTTCATGGTTTATTAATATGGCAGCATATATATGCAGTACAAACAACAAGTATAAGAATATGCAATGTAAGCTTATAATATGTTCTAGTTTTTTCAATATTTACATCTAATTAATAATATAAATTAAAAAAAAGAACTCTTTCTTTGTGTTAAACAAAATTCTTTGTAAACTATATTAGCTCGAGAAAAAAGCCATCCAAACACGGTTACAACAATCAAATGCCATACAAGTTGTCCAACACTACTATTAAAAATTAGCAGCAGACAGGAATGATAATAGACTAAGCAACAACTTGACAGTAAGTTTCAGGAGTCCTGATCCTTGTGAACTCAGCAATTTTCATGCCAACCAGACTCCATGAAAGCACCAACAAAACAGAACAAAGACCTTTGAATAGTGCATCACTATTAATTGATCAATCTCCTTTTGCTGGCGTTCAACAGAATAAGGGCCTTTGCAATAGTAAGGTAAGTACTGGCGATATCTTTAACATAATATTTGTGTATAATTGAAAGGATAATTATTCGTTTTGTCTGCTTTAAGATTTATAAATGTAAAATGTATGTATCTTATCCACACGTGTGAGTATAATTAATGTAATAGTTTGTAGTCTCTCTAAAAATATGTGATTATCAAATAATCGGAATCTGGGATGACACCTTATTTACAGCTAGCGATGGCTAATTTATCTCGAAATTTGTAAACATTCTTTTTTTTTCTTTTTAAAAAAGTTTTCTTATTTATATACTTAATATAAGTAATAGACTAGAAGTATACTAAAGAATCTACTAGGCACACCAATTAGTATTTTTGTTATTTCAAATTTTATGCAGCAGGGCAGCACTTTAGGCTGAGGATGTGAAACCAACAGCAGAGTCTGTAATAGATGCTGGTATATTTTATTTTTATTTTTTATTTTTTTTGAGAAAAGGCAAAAGCCCTGTCTCTTATAGAAACAAAAGTAATAGATGCTGGTATGATGCCACTGAAATCAGATCTTGTCACAACACCAGCTGAGACGGACCAAATGGTAGACCGGCAATCAATCGTGTGCATGATTTAGTTGTCATAGCTCAATGAGAATGAGATCAAGTGCCTGATGTGGCAGTATTGGATAGACAAACTATTGAGCCAGCAGCAGAATTTGCACCTTAATTAGGCTGGTCGATGAAGGTGCCCGGATCCTGCCGACACTGAGTTGAAAATTGAGCCTAACAATGAACAAGTTACCGACAATAACTTGTTTTGATAACAAAAATTAACTTGTTGAGTGACAGTCGCAGGTTTGAAATTCGACTTAAATTTTTTTATAATAATTTAAAGTTGACAGACTTGAGCTTATCTCTATCTCAAAAACTCATTTAATAAGAATATTTTTTTAAATGCGCATTCAAGATTTTATAAGTTTGATTTTAGTTGACATCTTAAATAATAGCCGTTGATTCTTTTAAAGGTCTAAAAGCCATTTTAGATAAGAAAAAATTGTCTCGGCTCAAAATATGTATTTTAAATATTAATTATTTATTTATATCGATTAATAACTAAACTGATTAAAGTACTAATTTCTCAAAAGCAAAATATTAAATACTCCGAGTAGAATTATATGCAGAAATGCACGTTAAAAAAAATAAAATAACAATATGACAGGGTATAATTGTTCTTTTGTTTTTCAAACAATAAGAAAGCATTCATAAAAAAAAAAAAAAAAAAAAATCCAATAAGAAAGCACAAGTTCACTTGTCATTGGTGACTCTGGTGTAGTGTTCTCCAAAATGACACGACACGATCGTGTTGACACGACACGACACGACACGACACGAATACAACATTAACACGACACGACACTGTTATCGTGTCGTGTTAGAATATTAGAAAGTTTAACACGAACCAACACGACACGATTTGACACGCAACACGACACGAACACGAATTAACACGACACATTAACACAAATTTAATTATTAATGTTAATTAATAAATAAAATTAATAATTTAAATTCAATTTATAATACTATATCATATTATTTACCATCATTTGACTCATATTGTTCTAATTTAATTATTATTTAGTAATTTTTTTCCTTTACTTTAATTTTTTAATATTTTTTAAATTTTAAAATAATAAATAATATGACACGACTAACACGACGTGTCAACACGTCGTGTCAGAATGCGTGTCGTGTTGCCTATCCTCATCATTTAACACGACACGACACGACACGATTAAAAAGTAATTCGTGTCAACACGACACGACACGAGACTCTAACACGATCGTGTTTGAGACGACACGACACGACACGTAACATTGGAGAACCCTACTCTGGTGTAAAGCAGAATTGACATTTACACATCTTTGACTCATCACGAAGGAATATTTTGTTTCCTCAGCAAATCTGTACTATCTAGACACGAAAATCGCCAAGTGTTTACAGGTCTATGGGCATATCTCTAGGTTCAAGTTCCAAGACTTAGCTTTTACCTTGGAACTTTTCGCTCAAAACCTTTTCCTTCCGGTTTCCTTTTCTCGGAGAATGGAACAGTAGTAGTGCATCTCCTATTTTATGATTTTATCCTTCCGTTGTTTTGCCAGAAGTTTCGGATTCCCTCGGTTAAAATTCGCAATACAAAAAAAAAAATAAATAAAATAAAATTATTTCATTTACATGATCCCTGTTATTTTTATATCTTAAAGAAAAAAGAAGAAAAGAAAGAAGAGCTTCCTATGTTGATTTGGATTTAAGTGCTCATGTTCTGCTGCGAGTTGTAGGACCATAAAATTAATTCGCACCAATATTTCTCTACTCGCACATAATTAATTATTGCATTTCGACATTTAAGTCGCCTTTTTTTATAGAAATCAAGACCTGAAAAAAATTAAATTCTAAAATTTATCTCATTACAGAATTTTTATAGGTCTTGTTGTCAATTAAAACAACTCAAATCATAATTTTAAAGTGCGTGCCTCTGTAATATTTAGAAGTTTTTTTTATTTAGTTTCAAACTTTTCAATTTTTATATTTAAAAAGTAAGGCATGCTGATGACGTAAAATACTAGATATTTAGTCCTCGTAGTCGTAGTCTATCTATTATTTATCCGTACGTACCTACGCCTGTAAGTGGCAACTGGCAACCCCTTGAACAATAATGCACTATATTTTGATCTGATCTCATATTTTAGATTTTTCCTGAAAATATGCCTTACCTGACCATGCTAGAATTGTATCCGTAATCAAAAAACAAATGAGACAGTGGCCCATGCATGGCACGATCCATACACAATGGCACACCTCACATGGATAGTCAAGTATTCGACCCGTTGTTTACTGTTTATGGGGCTACTCTTTTGTTGCCATGCATCCTTCGCTTAGCATGCATTATTTGACACATTTGTTTCCTCTCTTCGACCTAATCTATAATTATGTGATTATTATAGTTGGAAGTAGTGGCTCGTGTTTCATCGTCTGTGCAGATGAATTTAACAATGCATGATATATTTATTGAATAATAGCTCAAGAATCTGGTTTTTTTTTTTTTTTTTATTCTAGCTACAATGGGCAATGCAAATTTGACTGTAGGTCACATATTTAATCCGGCTGAATATTAATTTCAGTTATTTAAATTTCAAATTGAGAGGTCTGAATCTATGTTTTTTTTTAAATAATATGAATTTGGTATAGTATATGAACTTCATTAAATATTTGTATTTGCTCCCCCTATATATGGCTATATATAAGTGTGGTCTGCAAGATTAAATTTAAAAATTATTCAATTAATTAAGGCCCTGATCAAAAATCTCTTTTTTAACATGGGATTTCATTTCATTTCATTTTATTAGAAATTTTATGATCAAAATAAATAAATTTAGTGTCATTTAGTTGGAATTTCTATATTATTAGTTCCAATGAAATCCTGAGAAATCAATTGAAATCAAATAAAATGAAATGAAATCCCAAGTAAAAATTATTTTGATCAAGGCCTAAACATTCCTATTTTTTGGTAGTTTTAAGGTGACAAGGGATAGACTTAATCCATACCACCCTATGAACACTCGTGGAATTCGAATAGACTTAGATGCTACAATTAATGCGAATTTTTGGTTAATTGTTCCAATCAGATTTGGAGCCCACACGCAAAATAATATCTATTTAATAATTAATTAACTAATAGAAAATTATGCAATAAGAAGTTGCCCATAAAGCGTGTGAGTGAGAGCCAAGTTGGCAAGAACCAAAACAAGATAGGCCATCTAATGTTTCTCACCCACCCAACACACTCTTTCTTATCTCGCCGAGTTACGACCATTGGCGCCCCATTCTTACCTTTCCAAGGCAGAGCTATTAGCAAGCTAGCTCATAGTTCCTGTTTCAACACAAATAAATTCAAAATTTTATTTGTTCTGGACCAAATTTACAAAAGAGAGAAGACAAATCATGCATTCAAATTTCTGTCGTTAGACCTTTGATCATATTTATGTATTGAAAATGGTATTTAATTATATGATTTGGCTACGGTCAAAGCGATTTGACATATTGCACTCCGTCAAATTCGATTAGATCTCATATTCAAAAGCTCAAATGACCGATCCAAGCCACTTAATATATTTTTGAAATCTCCTTGCTAACCATATTTTATATTTTTTTGTCGCAGATTTCAATATGAAAATCACATTGAACGTTCAGATTTGTCATTTGAAGTTCCAAATTTAAGATAAGGTACGGAACCATACCGATTTGATTTTAGCATTTCTCATTTATAATTATAAAAATATAATTTGAAAGAAAATGAGCCGTATGTACACATTATGCTCTCCACATGCATCTTAAAATTATTGCAAACACAGGGATATTTGGCATATGTTATGGGTTAAATCTTATGTGTTAATTTTTTTGTATGAAAATAAATTGTAGAGTATTACTAATTTTCATTAACGTTAGCATATCTATTATTACGCTAATGGATTAAATCCTTATTTTTCACATCTGAACTGACAATTCAACGTGTCCCATATGTTTTGTATATCTATCCTTACAATTATATTTTTCACAAACTAACATTTTTATCATTTAATTATATATATTATGGCCCATAACTGAAAATTCCGGAGAAACAATAAAAGAATTTTAGAAATAGTAAAAATGTGTTTCCTATATGATTTTGACATAGATGACACATTAAGCATCCTTGATTGATTGGTAATGGATATAGAAATCACTTAATTCAAGTTGTAATGAAACTGTTGAAGCATAGCATATACAGGCTTAAAAGACTACAAAAACAAGACGATGTAACGAGTCCCTGACATCAAAATTTTACGCATGCACATCATGTCCTTCAATCTGTGAACCCTAGTTTATTATTTAAATGGCGTTTTGTGGACCCACCAGACAGTATGGTCATGCACATCTCTTGGAATATTAGTTTCTCTGTCACGGACCCCACAGTATTGGTGCCACGTAAGTCGGCAGGAGCCAATCAGCGAATAATAGTTGCTGCACTCACCAAATAACACGATAAGAAACACCAAAGCAAGAGCCCTTTACAACTTTGATTTAGTTGAAGACAACACCCTTGACGACAAGGTTGCCAATCCCTTTTCTGTGTAAAGGGGATTCCCAGCAAGCAACTCGTTTTTTGTATATAACATATATCTATTTGTTGTCCAATTAAGAATGAATGTAAATGTTTAAAAGTTGCTGGTAATGGGTTTGGTCCTTTGGGGTTATTCACAAAGCTATTTTGATATTAACATAAAAAATTACTAGATCACCTCTAAACAATGAATACACACACACGGAGTTATATTTTGATTTTGTATTTTCTTGACTTGTTTTATGAAGCATCAAAAAGATGAAAATTATTTTTTTTTTAAAAAAAATGCACCAATATATATAGACTTATCAGCTTTCATTTTCAACCTATAAATTAAGTTTTAACATGTATATAAATAATGTATAGAAAGTATACTTCAAACTTCACTTGTTTGCAATGTGTTAGATACTAAAATAAACAACAAACGAATTATTATTTAAAAATTATCACGATTTTTAAAGCTAAAAATAGTGCCCATCCATATGTAAATAAACTTCGGAAACTCTTTGGTATTGGGTTCATGGTATGATGTAAAATAAATGCATCAGATTAATCCTCTAATATTGTCAGTTTGTCACTAAAATCTATCTTTAAATAACTTAAGCGAGGATAAATCTGGTATGATATTTGTAATTGGACACTTCGGCCTTCAATTAGATAAGAAATTAATTTCCTCTAAGCATTAAATGAAAGACATTCCTCAAACTTCAATCAGATAAGAAATTAATTTCCTCTAAGCATTAAATGAAAGACATTCCTCAAACTTTGATGGTTCACTCTGTTAAACTTTAGGAACCTAAAATCAAACCAGGGCGCATCACAAATGCAAACCACCCTTAAAAAGAAAACAAGAGAAAACAAAAGAAAAAAAAAAGGAGATGAATCAAATCTGGCTGGATCGATCAGGCTCTTATTTAAGGTTGAAACAAGTTGATTATCTAGTTGTCATTAGATATAGAGCAGTGGATAATCACTGCTTTGGCGCACAAAAGACACAAGCATAAAAATTGCATGAATTTTAGTCCAATAAAGAGTCCCTTATTTCTGTCGCCAACGACAATTGGGACCACATGGGGATACACGTGTGAAGGCGACGTGGCAGCACCCCAGATCGCCAACTTTAGAATCCATCTCTCGAGAAAGAATAATTTTCATTGGTTAGCAGTAAGATGCATTTCGTACTGGGATTATATATCATCATTAATTAATTAATTAATATAGTCTCTAGTTGACTAGTATGTGCATTTTATTAATTAAGCTGGCATTGGCCATGCAGATCCCCAAAAAATATTCATGGTACACACATGGCTTAAGGTTTGGTGATAAGCTTTACAACTCTTGTGTTGAATTAAATATATATCACCTGCTCTCTCAAATAAATTAAACTAGCTTTTCATACGCGCTTCGCGCGTGAGGCATTGTTCTTCCCGGTTCAGGAGATTTAGATAATTAACCCTGAAAGCTTACATTTAGCAAAACATAGTATATGCGTCCATTGTGTACACTATTGCATAAATCACTTCATATAAAAAATTTGTGCTATGACACGGTATACAAACAGTTAGATTGCAAAATTGATTTTAAGGCCATTCCTCCTTGAGATAAGGATACAGTACTATACTGTAATTACCAAAAGTTATTTTTGTAGCAATCGAAAATACCCCTTGCGTCTGTTTCTTCATGCCGCTATCAATCGAGATCCACACCAGTGACAGAGAAGATTAAAATATGCAAATAAAGATAGAAAATTCACTAAAGATAGAAAATTCACAAATGGGTTGCTGGCCTTGCTGTGCCAGATGTAAGGCCAGTCTTCACATCAAGACTCAAGTGGGCACAGATCACCTGTTCAAAGGAAGTTATGCTTAGTTACTGATGGTAATTTTGAATATATAATACAGTGAGGATTTACATTGAGGAGATTTGACAAACCTTCATGCACCAGTCGGCCCACATGTCGTCGTAGCGACCAATGGGCTGACCATCACCCATGAGACCGAAATACATTGCCGGGCCGATGAGCTCACGATCAAAAGAAAGGTTCATACCACACATTGGGAAAAGTGTTCCCTTTGACACAGTCATGACTGCATCCACATACCTACAATTTATAGAGAATAAACAATATAATTAGTACAGTTCAAAAGAAAACTAACAATACCAACTTAAGGGTTATTGCCCTACATCGTTAACCATTTTTAAAACAAAGAAGGCAGTTTTGGACTGATCCTTATTGCGCCTCTGTAAAGAGCGCAATAGACCTGGGCTATTGCGCCTTCATGAAGGGCGCAATGGTTATGCGCTTTTTAAAATAAACAGGATTGCATGGTTCTTGTTAAAATGCTGATGTTACTTTTGTCTCTTGTTAAAATTCTCGCAAATAACTGCTTAATCATTGCTCTCTACAAAAGATAAACTTAATCAAGGGTAACGATGCTGAATGGAACTAAACATAGTATCGTATAGAAAGTTTTAGTTTTGAAAGAAGAGAATAAAAAATGCTAACCTCTTTATTTAATAGGGTAGTGACAGGCCTTGAATCATCAACGATACACTGCTACCATAGTCATGGGTTATTTTGTAGTATAATTTGGATACGTTCCAAGCGAAATCCGGAGGACAATCAACTAATTTAAATTAAGTGAATTCTATATTGGACAATAAAACATATTTATTATATCAATTCCTTATATTCATTATTACAAAGCACAAATTGCGCAAAAAAAAAAGGTAACTGTCTTTTGACAAAAAAACAGATTTAGATTTTTTTAGTGCAATACATTACTAAACTTGCAAACATTGATATAATAATAAAAAGAAAAGTGCAGGAGTAATTGTACCTCCCATATCTATATAAGATCGAATCCCAACTAAATAATGTATGAGCAATCAATCTGAAAACTACTCCCTGAAAAAGAATTTTTTTTTTAAATTTCCTGTTAGATTCTATGAACAAATTGAAATTTCATAGGAAAATTAAGATTAAGGACAAATTGTATATAACCGACCTGCTGTGCCTAAGCTTCTATGATTTCCATTCACCGCAAATAAAAAGCACAGACTGGTGGTAAACATAGAGCATAAATTAATTCACCCAAACTATAGCAATAAAATTTCAATATAATCTTTCTAAAAAAACAAAATTTCATATAATTTTCCAATGTAATTGAACATGAAATCCATCACACATCTCATTGTTAGCTAAAATAATTGCTAGGTCATTATTATTTATTTTCTCATTAATCAAAACCTAAACAAAATTATTAAAGTCATAACATAAATTAAAAACTATAAAAATTTTCTATCACAGCATAATGAAATATTAAACATTTAAAAGAGAAATAACTCCTTACAGTAGCATTTGCAAGATTAAGATAGAAAACAAACAACAACACTGTTGGTCATCAAGTCCCATCTTGTATAATTGGGTGCTCCTCTTGTTCAGTAGTTTGCTTTCATGCTTGAAGCCTCTCCCATTCTTCTCTGTGTTTGTACAAAATAAAACCACAAAAATGAAATATGTATAAATTGATCAAAGGTTTCATTGAAAAGAGTACAGAATAAGAGATCAAGCAAAAGGTAAAAGTTTTTTAAAAAAAAACTAAAGAAGGAACGAAAAAATTTGTAGCCTCTACTCAATGTTGATTTGAATCTTGTCCTTGCATGAAGTGCACAACTCACCTGAGGAGAAAGGCACCAAACAATTCCGCAAGACAGAATGAATCGTGTTCCCATAGCAGATCTGTAGCAGCTCCTTAATGGTATGCATAGTCTCAAATTCCCAACCATTGAAACATGTATGAATTAGTTCATTGTCATCGCCAGTTTGGATTGTCAATTGAATATGGGAAGCAAGAAACGCTACTAACCTGGGATAAGGGAACATGTCTAAATGTAGCATTTGGGCTTGGAGGCATCGATTTCGTCAGGGGTTCGGAGAGTCTTGTTGTGCTCCAAGTGCTTCTCCCAGTGTGGTTCAATTTCGAAAAAGGGATAAGTTGTTTTGCCGACTACTTTCTCTTCTCCGAGGCAGAGCCAGATCCATTGATGGAGCAGCATCAAGACTACGACTCTGAGCTGTCAGATGGACAGAGGGAGGAAGGGAAGAAGAGGAACCCCTCCACTATAAATCGCCACCGATCCCGCTCTATTACTCTTCTATCATAAATAGAATTTCTAAATAAATGGCTTTATTGAATTATTTTATAGGCTTGTCCAAGATGCTCTTTAATCCTCTGATCAATCAGGCTCTGCGTCTGCTTGCTCCTCAAATTGTTAGTAGTAGGTCCTTACATTTGCCTATTATGCACAAGAGTATAGCATGAGATAAGAGAGAGAAAGAGGGAGATGCGAGGGATAAACAACATTAAATAAACCATGCCTAGATTGTAGAATCGATATTGTACCATAATTTAATTGGTGCTGACCTCCTACCAATAACATACCCAAAGCCAACAACCCGGGTTTTTTTTTATCTTTACTGGCTTTACAATACAGACAAAATAACAACTGAGATGCTTGCGATTTAGTACTGATCAGGCTAGGGCCTATTTAATTATAAGATATGGCCACAACAGATATGAACTTTCAAGTCACTGACGATTCAACAATGCTTGTTGGAACCAGTTTAATTTAACAGGTTGAAATAGTACCAATAAAGAACAGATGCCATAATCTTGGGTTACAAATCTGAACTTGTTGATAATATAAAAGGTTACCTTGTGCTTGTACCCGGCATTGTGTTGCTTTCTGACAGAGGGCTGCATCAATTCAAATTATATACAAGTCAGCTATAGTTCTAATAATGAATTATGATTCTAACAGCGAGACACTGGACACTGAAAGTGGTATCGGTTGAAACTCATTTTCAAGGCGAATAAATCTTTAAGATTTGTTTTAGATCAAATGATCTGATCATCCAACTTTTAGGGTACTAATTTGAGGCCCCTTAAGCAGGACCAGGCTCCTACTATTAGTATTTTGTGAAAACATTATTCATATTTCTGTGATGAAAGGTATCAGTCCAGTTGATCTTGAATAGTTCAGTTGATTTTTAGTTCCAATTGTAACAATCCACTGGTGATAGGCTAAATCAGTATTAACTTAACCAGCACTGACTCTTTTAAGAAATCCGATAGATGTTTGTGCTTTGATTTAATGGATGGCATTCTCTCCATTGGTGTTCAATACTGATTCAAGCCATTTGAATGCTTGAGTAAAACGTCCAGTCCATATACACTAAACCTAAGTTGCAATCAATTTTATAAAAAAAAAAAATGTTTATTTGTTACCAGAATTGCTGGTACCCAACCCAACTGTTGGAATCTTCATTGTAGTGTTTGCTCCCATTTTTGGCACATTTGCTACATGGATTCAAAACCAAAAGGAAAATCAAACCTGAATCCAAACGCTGCTCCCTTTGTGCCATCTTCAAAAAGTCTCTCAATCAGACCCTCATACACAACAAACCCAAATCCACCTCTAATAGAAGACAAGCATCAGAATGTACCCAAGGAAACACAAGGGAGCACTGACTCAGCTGCTCAGCACATGCTTCCTGACTCCATTTCGTTTGACTTTGAGGGAGAGATGAGTGACGAGCAGAGAGTGGTGGAAAACATCTCTAGCAAAGCACTATATGCCGTAGCTCAACTCTACGGAGAAATCCATTCCTTCTTAATCTACCAAGAACTCACAGTGAGGGCAGAATAAATCAGAAGGAAACCGTCAATCGCCCCTTCTTCCGTGGTCGCTGCCGTTGCTCTCTCCCAGTCACCCAAGTTAGCCCAATCCCCATCTCCATGTCTCACTCTCTCTCCCTTTTTTGGCTTGGCACAGAAAAGAGAAGAAGAGTCGAGAATCGGCTGTGTTGAAAGAGGAGAAGGATAGAGCTCTCTCCCTCCCCCTCCCTCCCTCTCCTTTTTGGCTTCGTGCAGGAAAGCGAAAAAAAATTCACTAAAAGAAGGAAGAAAGAAACCATTACAGAGAAGAGAGACGAAAAGGGGAAGGCGAAGAGTCTCGAAAGAGAGAGAAGAGACGAACAGATCGAAGCGGACGGACAAATCTAGATTTATTGATCTCACCAGTTGAAATCAATGGCCTAGATAAATCTCTCAATAAATCTAAAACGGTACTGTAGAAAATATACCTCACATTATAGTATTATTTGATATCATATGTTATTTCGTTTGCTGCAACAGATGATATATTTAATTATCAAACTCTTTTCTTAATTATTATACGAAATAACAGATGATATTTAATTTGTTTGAGAGAGCAAGTGAAAAATAGGGCTGCCAATGAAACCCGTTTACCCGTTTACCCGTTTATCCAACCCGTACCGCATTCGATAAGACGGGTATGGGTAAGGTTTTATTTTCGTTAAGTTAATGGGTACGGGTACGGGTAAAAAAAAATTTCGTTAATTTAACGGATACGGGTACGGGTAAAAGCTATTTCACACCCGTTTTCATAACGGGTAATTGTCATAATTAGAAAGATATAATTACATGATATATATGGCATCTTATTGCATGATTGGTCAAAATAATTGCTAGATTTTATTTAAGATATTTTCTATTCACGTGTACGAAAAAATAAGAAAACAAAAACCTAAATATTTCGCCGACATTGCAGAAGCTGGGAAGCTATTCCGTCTCGGCGTCTCGTGAAAATAGGTTTTTTTTTTCCTCTTCATTTCTCACCCCTACGTCGTTTCTTCAATTTTTTATTTGACACAATTTTCTAGTGGTATTGACTTAAAGAAAAAAATATCATATATACTAATTTTCTATGTAATTGGTCTTGTGAAAACAGTAGACACAATTTTCACTCTTCATATTCTTTATACTAATTTTTTATATTCTATTTTGCTCAGATCCATTACCTTACTTGCCACATGTCTAATTCAAAAAATACACAGCAAATCGACACAGATAGTGAATCATACAACAGCATTGATCATGATGATGAGTAAGTATTAACTTCTTCTATTGAACTTGATTTGATATAGTTTATATCATTCATTAAATAATTAAATTCAATGTGTTTGTTTAGGATGCCTTTGGGATTAGATGGAGAGTCACGTGAGCAAGTAGAACAAATACAAAATAATAACCATGCTACTGATCCGAATCCAGGTCCTAATTCTTCCAAAGCCAAATCATAAAGAAATTAATTAGTTATATTTTTAAGTGATATTTGACATTAGAAGAAATTCTATGGTTTTGTTATATTTAATTGTTATTATCCATTTTCTACCGTTATCGTACCCGTACCGTTAATTCTTAACGGGTACGGGTAAGGTACGGGTAAAGCTATTTTAACGGGTACGGGTAAAGAAAATTTTAACGGGTGCGGATATGAAAATACCTTCTAGCGTACCGTACCGTACCCATTGGCAGCTCTAAGTGAAAATATCATTGATATATGGTAGAAACTCTCCTAACATTTCGAAACCTATTTTTTATATTTTATTAATTTGGTGCCGTACTGCCATGAAAATATCATTGATATATGGTGGAAGAATTAATACAAATTCTCTTAACAGTTCGAAACCTATTTTTTGAGATTTTATTTGGTGGCAGGTTTTATCTAGCTATATATATAAGATCTGAAACTCGGGAAATTTTAATAACAATCTTTCAACTCCCATAGCTAGCGACATAATTGCCTTACCACAATATTGGTTAACAACATTGATCTGACTGCAATAGTTTTTTAAATTTTTTTAGATGTCTTTTGGACGTTTTCTCCATTACTTTGTTTAATTCATTCATTTGAAGTACCAAGGTTTTTTATTATTTTTTTTAATAAAAATTTGTCGTCGAGTCACCTTAAAGAAAAATACGAGCATTAATAATGGCCAAGATGAGGATACCAAAAGTGGTTGGGTCAGATCTCATCTGGATATTCGAAATGCATGGTCTGAATTCTGATGTTCGAAGTTTTCTGTTGATTTCATCAACTCATAATTAACGCCGGATCATAATCAGTGAATAGCTTGTAGGCTGTAGCTTTTTTCTAAGGTAGGACGGCAGTAGCCATAACTACATAAATTTTATTAAACAGATAATTTTATTTACAAGGGAAAAATAAAAGAAAAGAAAAGAAGATAAATATAAAAACGATATATATATACTGTCTGGTCCAATCCATTAATTAGTCCGATCTCATTTGCAAATGAAGGAAATTAAAAGGCCTAATCATTCACCTCGAAAGTAAGACTTAATAAATCTTTCTAGTTAATTAGCTGACTATAGGGACGCTATTAATAAAGTACGAGAATTATATGGTCTAATCATATGTCACGTAACACCTTAAGTAAGAGTCAATCATTCATTAATTACTCAATTTAGTTCGAAGTTTGAAATGATCGAGTGAGACGTTTTTTATATTTACAAACGAATGACACTATTTTTATATCTGTGCGGTTGTTAACAAATAACATGAACCATCGCATTAAATATACTGACAGAATATTGATTGAAGAGTAACTTCTGTATAATTAATAGGAAAAAATGGAAAGGAGATCCTTCCATGATAAATGTTATGTTACTCAATTAGTTAAGTACTCTAAAAATGGAAGCATTCGTGTGTTCTTACTACCTCAACATGGTCCCAACACAAAACCTCTACTATTCAAGGCCTTTAAATTTAAAATAATTTGTTTATAAAACTTCTAAGCATATTGTGCACTTCGTTTGGAGAAAGCAACTGCGCCATGTGAGCATGCATATTAGTCCTTGAGATCCAGAATAATTTTGAATTTATGGTGTAAAAGATGACGCTACCATAAAATATTATGCACAAGCTAGGTTCTTATTACCGTTAATGGAGTTCGTCAGACCAATATACCTCGACGCGACTAAAAATTTATTCCAATTTGAGAAACAGCCTCACATTCTATGAAACTTGGTATCTAAGGTATCTCCCCGGATTTGATGCATAACAATTGGGATTGGCGTGAGATGATATTTAATTTGGTATTCGTTGGAAGGAGAGCATATAATTAAACAAATGTGGCTTAAATTTATTAATATATGGTTTCCAAATTTCTCACATTATATGGCATTGGACTGTGAATTTATAGACGTGGCTTTATAATTTATGAATACGTGCACTTTGCACCATGCCTAAATCATTCTTTAATGAATGAGATTAATTAATGATTAATAGCTACCCGCTGTACATATGTTTTCATAGAAATATCATAGAAAACCCAGATTCCCAATACTGGCCTCAGCAGTGACACGCACAACAAATTATCTAATCATATATCTTGAAAAAGTTTAATCATATATCATTTATCTTGAACACATGAAGAAGAAGGATATTGGATACTGCAAATCCAAGAAATTTCTCCAATTTGTGCTTACTTTAAATGTTAATTGCAGTGCAGCCACATCATTAAGACTATTATCTTTCCTTAATTATACAGTTTTTTTAATAAGAGGTCATATATGGTCATGGACCATCGGTTTTCATTAATTGAAAAAATGTTTTCTTACAAAGATTACTCTTTTATCCTGATTCAACATTTAATCTTCCCTTAGTATTAGTGAGCAATCGTCCCTTTTTCTGGGGTTGCATTAACAGTGCAGCAGTGTTCTTCTTTTTCCTTTAAAGTAAATCCTTTTACTTTCTAAACATTGGTCACTTATCTCATTATATTATGTATATCTATATCCATTACAGTCACTCCAGCTTGCTGAGAGGGGACAGGGAATGATCGGACTTTTGACCGGATAAGGCTTTGATTAAAATGTTTTTTACGCGAGATTTCATTTCATTTGAATTGATTTATTAGGATTTCGTTAGATCTAATAATATGGAAATTTCAACCAAATGACACCAAATCCATTCATTTTAATAAAAAAAATTCTATAAAAATCTAATGAAATGAAATCCCGTGCTAAAAAAAAATTGATCAGGCACTAAGTTTACTTGCTCCAGATTAAAAGTAATACAGAGTAAAAAGATGGATGAAATTAATTAAGAGTGATATAAGAGGAAAAAATATGAATAAGAGTTTCTTCCAATTTATAATCTCCGATTTTGAAATGAGCTTCACCTCCTCACTCCTCACCTCCCCTCCTATTCCTTCATCTTTCTCATTTTTTTTTTCTGGAGCATAGCCTACGTATCTTGCATATATTTTGATCAATTTTCTTAAAAAACTAAGACGAAATGTCTATAACAATTTTATAAATGTGCCCACTAATTGGGAGAATTCATTATAGTTGGAAAAAAAAAATTGAAAGACCCATTTCTTTAAAGTCTAAAAACAATTAATGATTCTTCAACGCTATTACATTTACATGTGCATATCAGTTCAAAGGGCAATTTGTTTAATTAGGAAAAATATTTTATTTTGACATAAAAGCATGGCAGGTGGTACTGAAAGAGGAGAGAAAAACTAGCTGAGAAAGTTCAGTTTTAGTTCGTTTGATGGATGGATTAGGGATAAAATGAGAAGTCAAAAAAATTCAATCATTCGTCAAAATTTGTTGCTATTAGTTCATCACATATAGTTCACCTACTCGACGAAATTTAATCGTTCTTTAATAAAAAAAAAATGACTGATTACATATAATTGCTAGCTAGGATTGATCCGTTTATGCCAATTATGCAGCTGAAAGATATGGAGCTTATCAAATAATAAGAATGACTGATTACAGAGAGGGACGGACGAAGCTTTCCATACCCATCTTACAACCTTCTTCTGGGCAGCATGGACGGAAAGGAACAACAGGATTTTCAGGGGATGCAGCAGAGATGGGGAAACGGTGTGCAGTTGGATCCTCAATGAAGCGAAGCTTTACCTTAAATACTGCTATAATGGCGCAGGCTTAGCTTTTTATGTTGCTGTTTTCTTTTCAGTTTTTGTTTACCCTTAATTTGACAGCCTCTGTCAATGTTTCAAAAAAAAATTTGGTTAAGGTATACTAGCTATCATACGTGGTAAACCGCCTATAATCTATGCCTCTATCACGAATTCAAATTCTTTTGAAATTAAATCATTTATTTAGAAAATTAGAACTCCTCATTATTGGAATTTTATTTTTGGTGTCTAACAAAAATTGAACTCATTATTTCTAGATAAACAGCGAGTCATGAACTTTAATTGTTAACAAGCAAAAGAATTTAAATATGTTAGAAAAAAAAATGAATCATGTACAAATTCACATTTTATATGGTTCACAATTCATATACCCTCTTAATGTTTCTGACAAATAATTCATGTCAGTACAAAAGTAAATGTTTTATTCTGACTCTAAATTTCTATATATGATTCACACTTCTGACACATTTAAATTTTTGTAAATATATTTCACATAGTTCATACTTTTTTTTTTCAAAAAATGAAGTCCGTAGTTTATTTCTAGCACATGAAAATTTACATTAATTAATGTGATTGTAAATTATTAACTTTTCCAACGTTTTAAAATCATGCAGCACGTCAGGCGAAATCAGGATGATTTTCCCCTGACTATAGAAAGTGTTTTACATGATGAATTACATTTTAAAAGATAATGACTCGCAATAATTTGAAATTCTTGGCCCATTTAAGATGTTCTATAAAAATATATCAAGCTATCATTAATTAAAGTGCATACACATCTATGTAAGATATGTTTGAGAAACATATACAATATTTTTTTTAAATTGTATGATCGTCAATGATGAATTATATAATTAATTTTCCAGCAATTAATTTAACGATTTTCAAAATGAAGTGCATGCTTAAAGTTTGTTATTCCTAATTAAACTATTCCATCAGATATACTAAAATCAAATGTGTGCTAATGTTAAGGAAGCAATTACTTTGAAAGTTGTTGATCCTTCTTTACTTTACACCAATCCTACCACCAAGCTACTCTAGCTTTGCTGTTATTAAGGAAACAACTATTTTGAAAGTCGTTAATCTAATAATTATTGAAGGAATCATGCAGGTTACCACTAGATCTAATAACATTTTCTTGTACACAAGTGGCGATTTGAATTTTGAACAGAGTAAAAGTATATCTTAAAGTTCAAAAAAAAAATGTGCAAGTAGTTAGTAGCCACTGTATTACTATGCTTTCTAGAAAAAAGAGTGCCGACATGTTATAATTAAACTATTCACAACGTGGCCGCCATGAGCAAAATTAGTTAATAAAACCTTATCCAGTTATCCTCGATCCACTGGGCCTTTAAACTTTAAAGGCCCCATTTTGAGTGTCAAGTTAATATTATGGGCCTCGTTTGTAATTTCGGCCCAATATTTAATAAACCAAAATTGCCCAATTTGAAGCATTTCTTGCTGGAGAAGAAGCACACAAAAGTAAAAGAAAAGAGCGCACCTTCTGTACTCATTTTTCTTCTTCGACCTCAAAAAACCCCTTGAAAAAAGGAGAAAATTCAAGCTAAAATTCGAGAGAGAAGATGAGTAGAGGCACAGGAGCTGGTTACGATCGCCACATCACCATCTTCTCCCCCGAAGGCCGCCTCTACCAAGTGGGTATGTACGATTCATCATCTCATTAGGGTTTTTATGCTAGCTGTTCAGATCGTCTCCATTTTCGACTTTTGAGCTTCTCATTTTATTATATTAGCTTAATCATTTGTTTGGTTTAGATAAATGCTTGTTGGGTTTTGCTAAATTTTGGCTTTTTGTTTTCTTTGATTTTGATTTGTGCTATTGATTTGGTTTGGAAAGAGTATGCATTCAAGGCTGTGAAGGCGGCGGGAGTGACTTCAATTGGAGTAAGGGGAAAAGATTCGGTTTGTGTAGTTACCCAGAAGAAGGTCCCTGTAAGTGTTCTTTTGCCATCTATACTATTACTGGATTATTATGCCAAATATTTTTCTTATTTTTTTATTTTTTTGTGCCATCTATACTATGGAATTGAGATATGAGCTGAAGGATGAAGGAAATTGATAATGAGGCTTGAATCTGTTAATAAAGTACTCCAATTTTCATTCAATCAGAAACATGAAAATCTGCTTACAGAGCCAAAATTATTGCCAGTGAAGTTTAAGGAATTAAGGCTAGGTATAAATTTCTCTGGTTGGTATTGCACGGGACAATTGTGACTTTTTGAGTTCTTAAATGAGAGGAATTCAGTTTTTAGTTCACTTAAATTGAGTCACAGTACTATTCTTTGGCTTGCCTTGTAGGATAAGCTACTGGATCAAACTAGTGTCACCCATCTCTTTCCCATCACCAAGTACCTTGGGTTGCTTGCTACTGGCATGACAGGTTTGCATTTATTTTCTTAATTCATCATCTCTCACTTCAGTAAAATGCTGTGATTATAATCATATTGTAGGCACTAAAATTGTTTTATTCTATGTGATATGCAGCTGATGCAAGGTCACTTGTTGCCCAAGCAAGGAATGAAGCTGCTGAATTTCGCTTCAAATGGGGTTACGAGATGCCTGTTGATGTCATTTCCAAGTGGTATGGTTTTTTTACTATAATTCGAGTTAAAACCTTCTCTGTCTGTATAGTTACATTTTGTAAGAACCCTCCATTGTAGCTGCTTACAGTGTGGTTAATAGCTAAAAATGTTGTTGATAATTTTTAGTTTTCACAACAAATGTAGATTTCAAAGAGAACCCTTCATTATAGGATAGAACACATAATTGCGTTTCTTTATCATTCTTAACCTCTGTCAATGTGGCTGTAGCCAAACTGTTTTTGTTATTTTTTTAATAACTTCCTAAAATCTTCAACAAGTGAGGGATATCTTTCACATTGATGTTTTACGTGATTACTCAAATCTATGCAGGATTGCAGATAAGGCACAGGTATACACACAACATGCTTATATGCGGCCTCTTGGAGTTGGTTAGTCTCATTTGCTTTGTATAATGCATGCAATACGCTTCATCTTTACCTTAATTTGGATAATTAATTTCTCTCTTTGATCTTGTTCATGGCAGCCTCGATGGTCTTGGGTATTGATGAAGAGAAGGGCCCTCAGCTATTTAAGTGTGATCCTGCTGGTCATTTCTTTGGGCACAAAGTAATTATAATGTCAAAATATTTATATAATTGTTTTGAATATGGATATTAATGTCTTTACACAGATGTGATGATGATTTATTTGTAGAAGTTCCAATAGTTAGTAAAAACGAATTGATATGAAAATTGCCATGCAAATGATAAGTAAAAAGTAATTGTTATAAAAAAATTGCCACACAAAATGACAATTAAAAATTGTTACAACTTTAGGCAACAAGTGCAGGGCTGAAGGAGCAAGAAGCAATAAATTTTCTAGAAAAGAAAATGAAGAATGACCCTGCTTTCTCTTATGATGAGACTGTCCAGGTATTTTTCTTATTAATTTCTTCCTCTTTTTAGTTTAATCATGTCCTTATAATTTTGAGGTTGAACTTTTGATGATTATTGTAATAACTCTATTTTTGAAAACAGTTGCTCAAGTGTCTTTTGTTTGTGTATTACAGACTGCGATATCTGCGCTGCAATCTGTGTTGCAAGAAGATTTTAAGGCAACAGAAATTGAGGTAACGCCTCATTTATGTTGATGAAGCCTAATGCTTCATAATCCGTCCTGCATTGTTGCATTTAATGTTCTTATAACATTCTCTAATAATCGTACTTTTTTCAAGCTAATTATATTTGAACTTCAACATGAAAGGGCTTCTGATTTTGCTAAAACAGGAATATAATTCCAGTAGATCTCACATGTTGCTACATCCCTGTTGGTCCTCAATTCGTTGCCTGGTTCTTGCTTGTTACTTGGCAATTGGCATAATTGATTCAGTTTAGGCTTAGTTCAGCATTAGCATTTTTCCCCCCAGCTAGAAGATTCAACCATGGTTCAATTACTGTTCTGGTAATTCTGAAAGATGTTGATAATGAAATGGAAAAATTAATTAACTGTTAAAATTGTGTTGAGCAGGTAGGGGTGGTGACTGAAAAGGACCCAGTCTTCAGAGTATTGTCCACAGAAGAGATTGATGAGCACCTTACAGCTATCAGCGAGCGTGATTAAAAAGCGTCTTTCTATTTTAATTGTGTGCTTTTGGTAGTAAAGAACAAAGCTATGAAATCAGTTTGTTTTATTGTTCATGCTCTTTGTTGGACGATAGGTGTATTTGAACTTTCTCATTCTGATGTTTGAATCATGATATCATTATTGTTCAGATTAACCGATTTCCTTGATGCTCTTCTCAAATCAGCTGAAGGGTCCTTCTAAGACCTTGGCATTTAACTGAAGCATGTGCGATTGAGTAAATTATGGACTAACATAAGCATTTACTTTGTTCAGCCCTATCTGCTATCACTGTACTTAATTTGCTATAGCATCAGAAACATTGTTTCGTTCTTAATGTAGGATTTTGTTATAATTTATGATTCCAATTGCTAGTTGATTACACTAACAGTTATGAATTGGGAGCAGGGATGGAATGTAGGTTTCAAAAAAAAAAAAGTTACTCTTTTTCATTTTTGAAAGACAAACCCACATAAACATATTAAAATGACAAAAGGGATATCTTTAAAAAATCCGAGAAAATAACTAAAATATTATAAAAACAATAAAACTTGATTTTTCTACAATTTTTCAATATAAAAAATACATGATGTATTAAACTGGTCATTTGGACATACCAAAAAAAAAAAAAAAAAACAATAACAACATATTTTAATCCATTTCCATTTCAATTGAAATATTTTCTACTCATGTGTACAGAATTGAACATAGCCATAAAGACATCCTTAGAGAAACATTCCCTGTAATGTAAATTGTGAGATGCACTTTGTATACTTCAAAACTATAAAGCGCCAAAAAAAGATTCAAAGCTGCAATATAATTGCATGAAGTAATGATCTACACACTACACGCATACTTCCATCTATATGCTACAAGAGATGACAAAAAGTTACTGCCACTATTAAAGAACAAGGTGCGGAATTCCGCAAAAATATCTTACAGGACGTGGCTGTTTCAGGAGCCACCAAAAAAAGGTCAAACAGGTGATCATACAACTACATAACCTTATCAGAAAATTCTTTTTTATCTCCTACTTTCACCCCATATACAAAAAGAACAAGTCCTTTTTTTCTGGGTCTTTTCGTTATCGAAACTATATTAAAACATCATACCTGACTCTCTTTTTTTTTTTTTTTTTTTTACTTTTTTTAGCCTTTTACCTTCCATCTTGTTTTCTACCTTGCATCAGTATTTTTTTTATTATTCTTCTTAATATATCAGGACACTAAGAACGCCTGGCTGAGTCTGAGTGCACCGAAACCCGTGCTCAAAGAGGTACTGCTCAACAGCCCCAGAGAGCCTGGGAGGGATGCGGGAACCACCCCTGGCGACATTACCACCACCAGGGCCTACCAAAATTGTAACCTCAAGCCTACGACCAGTTGACCTAACGGTGCGCTTTCTGTTGCTTAATTCATAATTAAGCACGTGGATTGCTTCGCTGGCGTGAAGGCCGCGAAGATCAATTGGACGGTCCAGATTTTCTTGGGAAAAACCCTGAACTTCCCCCAATAGTAGGCTCCTGAAATTTACGAGTATTGAAAAATATTCAACCGTTCTCACTTAAAAGAACTTATATACAAGCAAGAGCAACTTTAAAAAAAGACCTATATTGGGAGGCAGCTTCTCTGGCTTTCTCCTGGGCGGCCTTGATTTGCATATTATATAGTTGCCCCTTAAGTGTAAGCTCCTTTGAGAGTGCATCATTTCCAGCCAAGTAGGCTTGTCTTGCCTGAATCAAAGTATATTATCAGTACTACTACATGAACTTTTAGGTTAATAATCACTAAGCACAAAGAAATAACATGTGTATGCCAAGAGAAACAAGGCTAATCATTCCTAAATTAAAAATAAAAATAGTTTGACATGTCCACTAGTCTCTATTGAAATGTTTGCAGACAACAGCCATGTTTAAAAGCAAGTTTTATTTTTGTTTTCTAGGCAAATTTTCTCCGATGCTTGCACAAAGTCACACAAGTATTAATAATTCATCTCTAGTTAAGGTATTAACAGCTGGGTTTGAGAAATGGAACAAAAAATGATGCAAAAGGAAATGACAGAACATCTGATTCAGAAATATGAAAAGCATTTGTACTTAATTATTGATCCTAAAAAGTGGGGATACTAACGAAGAATCTATTTGACACAATCAGTTTCAATTTTTTTAATCAAAGTTCATGCAAGCTATAAGCTATTGACCTTTTTGTTTTAATCAAAAACCACAGACCATGGATGGTTCTTTGCAAATAGAGATAAACAGCAATGCTTTTTGCAAACAACATAAAAGAAAAGGTAATCCATACAAGGTTTTTTCTTATACAGAGCAAAAGGCATACAGAGGAATTTAGCCAAAAGATAGGATAGACCTATCTACCTGCTCAAGGCAAACATTTCGAAGGAGTGCGAGGTTGCGAAGTTCCTCCTTTGACTCCAAATTCATGCTTGCTGTTAACTCAAAATTATTTCCAACTAACAGTCGATCTTAAAAGAGAAAAAACAATTAACAAAGAACTCAGAAAATTACTACTTGTATTTAATCATCACATTACCAAAAGAATCGCCACTTTCAAGCCAAGATGATCCCAAGCCACCACTAGCCATGTCCTCAGTACCATTGTAAGATAAATTCCTAGCAATTCTGCCTGATCCCAGGGATCCCACAGCCAGTGATGAGCCATCCCCACGGTACCTCCAACTAGGTGCGACTTCACTTGCAGGAGATGACAAATCTGTATCTCCACCACGTATCGGTGTTGAAAGTGTCCTGTAAAGGCCATTAACTGGAGAGCCTAGACCGGGTATGTTTGGAGACGAAAACGATTTTGCATTCAGGTTTTGACTCTGTAAAAAAGACAAAATAGTGCTACTGTCAGTGAGATAACCTCCACAGTAAACTGTAAAGTCTAAAAGCAATTAAACTCTTCGGCCAATTGTGCATATGCCCTTACAAATTTAACAAAGCAAGATTCGATGTCCCTGCAAAACTAACATTGCATTGAATGCATCTGGGATATTTCTTATTTGCAGAATATCCTTCTTACTCTGGAGTTAAACAGGGACATCCGGACATGATTTAAATAATGTAAACCTTCTCTAATTAAAAAAAATATATACCTCCATTTCAGTGAGAATTTCTACTGTTAAGCTCAAATCCTGTCCACTTCTCAGATAAATATCAGCAAGAGTTTGAGAAGATAGACCGGGATATTTTAAAGATAAAAACTTTATGGGGTTCATGGAAAAATCCTCTGCAGTACTAAAGACACTTCCACCATTGATTTCATGCCCTGGGCTCAAAAGGGAGGTTCCATTGAAGGAATTTGCCTCCCTCCCATTCATACTGGATTTGCCTCCAGTAGCAAACTGCTTGCCCCACAGCGAGCGGTTGCCATTGTTAGCAACAGAAGGCGACAGAACTGGAGTCTCCAGTCCGCCATCATTAATGGACAACCTCGATAGAGAGATGTTCTCAGTTGAACGTAAATCATCTTCCCCCGTAGCTCCGAAATCAGGAGTGATGTCATCCGGTAACTGGACCCTCCAGTACTTGTGTGCCTCTTCCTCTGAGGTGTTCGATGCACTTGACTCAGAGCGATCTAGGGTTGCTGTAACTGAGTTCCTCACATTTCCATTTCCGGTAGGTGACCTGAGGGATGAAGGGATGAACTCTGCGGCATTTGGATTTGCAACTCCAGTTCCAGTTACAGTTACAGTTCCACTTCCATTTCCATTTCCACTTCCATTGGGTGATCTATGGAAAGATGGAACAAACTCAGCCGCATTTGGATTGAGTGTGGTATTCATTGAAGTTGAGGTTTTATTTGACAGATTTAACCTCCTCTCCATATGGTTTGAACTGCCTACAATAGACAAGTTCATGATTTTAAAAGGACTCGAACCAACTGTAGAGATGCTGCTGTCTTTTAGTCAGAAAAGAGCATATCATGCAAGTAGTAGTAATCAACACCTGAATGATAATTATAATAATCTATAATTAACAATCTTTCAAAAAAGTCGTCGGTCAATTAACAAATATCTCAAAAGAATAAATTCTCCAATAGAATCCCTGATATCAAATTCAAATTTCACACTTTCACGAGAAAATAAAACAAAATATTACATATTAACAGCTACATCTTACGGAGTTATAGATAACTATCGTTCAATTTTAAAATTCAAAAGGATCTAAGTATAATTGAGTCGGAATTGGCTCATAAAAGCAAGAAAATTAAAATTAAATCAAGTAATAAGCAGTGAGAGTCCGAAAATAGGAACAATCATCAGTTCAGTAACATCTCACTCTAAATCCAGAGAGAAGAAACTCTACAAGCCACATCAAATCCACAAAGAGAGCATCTGAAATGTATACCTTCGATATCAATCAAAGGCGAGTAGAACCTTCGAAACTCTTCAAGCTTCTTCTTCTTCTCGTTGAAATTTTCAATCGAAGTTTGAATTTTCCCCTGATTCAAGCGAGCTACAAACCTAGCTCAGCTTCTCTAGCAAAAGAGCTAGATGAAGATAGAGAGAGAGAGAGAGAAGAGGGAAGAGGTAGAGAGAGAGAGAGAGAGAGTGAAACCAACAGCGTATCTCCTCTCCTCTCGTTTACAATCGCCTCGCTTCTCTCTTCCTCTTACTAAATCTGTACTCACTATCGAATTATACACTCTTATACTCTCTCCCGATATTTCAATTTTATACAACTGGAACTTGTTCTTCGTGACTGCCACGTCATGTAAAAGTATATAGTCGTACAATTGTGAGGTTACTCTCCAAAAGGTCTTTGCATTTTTCATCGTTTGACTCGTGGCATGATGTCATTGGCCTTTGAAATCAATACATATCGGAACCGTCTATAGTTACATTGGAATAATCAAACGGTTGGATTGGGTTTCCTTTATGAAGAGTCCATTTTGATCTTTCTTTGGAGTTTGTTTTTCTGAATATAATATGTCCTGCGGGGAGATGGTGATGTCATCCCGGCAACTTATAGGGACCAAATTGAAAGAAAACCATAGAAAAAAGCGTGGATTTTCGGGATCGTCGTTGGGGTGCAAACTCTGTTCTCACGAGTGATTTCTACACCACTGGGCACTGGCGCGTTACTGCTGCGTTTTTTCTTATGATAATATAATTTTTTGTGATGATTTTTTTTATTTAAAAAATTTATAAGAAATTTAGTCCTATTTCAATTTCTATTTTTTCAAAAAAATATTTGTAGGCACTAAATTAAGAACTCAATTTCTCTACAATAATATAATATAGAACCATGCGCAATTCGCTACTAGAAATTTACATTACAAAAATGTATACCATACACAAAAACATAAACGTGCTATCACAATTCAAATTCACAAGCTATCTAATATTATAATTCAAATATTCTAATTTAATGTATTTGTAGGAAAATTTCTGGTTGAATTTTGAATCTCATTTTTATTTGAAAGTTTTGTTTTTAATTATTTGACCGAGGATTAATTCTTCAACGTATTAGTTATTATAACTACTAGATGTCAAAATTTCTAATTTAGATATCTTTATCTTAAAAAAGAACTACTATATATCTTCTTTATTAAACGTATTAGCAAACAATTACTAAGTTTGTTCTGCTTTCCTCTTCAAAGGTTAATATTTGTTCTGCCTTCGCTCACTAATAATGGACACAAATAAACTATACATAATTACTAATTTCTGTTACTAGGCAGTTTCTTTATTATCACAATAATATTATTAATTAGTTTGTTCTGCTTTCTTTTTTTTTCAAATGTCGAATCGTGTTTTACTTGTACTTGCTAACAGATACTTATATTAAGAAGTTTGTTTTACTTGTAATTAGAATAGTAACCATCACTGAGTTCTGGTACTACTGATCAACAAAATAATGCAAATAAATTGACAATTAGCTCTTCATAGAAGTCCCCCTTACAAGTTCTCAGTTTTGTAAAAATGATAGTAGGAAAAGCAGGAGATACGTACAAATTCCAATCAAATTAAGGTTGGGTATCATACTTTTCAGTTCTCAATGGAAAAAAAATAATAAAATAAGAGGAATTGATAAGGGTGGGGCCTTCATTGTGGACGTTGATAGAGACGGGCTACAAGCCTTAGAAGCCTAGATTTATTTATTAGCTGTACTTCCGGACCTGAAAATTGATTCATCTTCCTGCTCCCGGTTCTTTCGTACTCCCTGCTCGGATGCTGAAATCCAGTGACTTAGTTTACTCACTTGTACTGTTCAGTTCAAACTATATAACTAACATCAATTGATTTCTGGAGAAAAATCGAGGGTGAACAAGTTCTGTGTTAAATTTTAGGACATTTCAGGATGGATCAATTTTGCGCCACATTTGAGTGTCATTAATTATTTATAATTTTAAAAGAATAATTAAATTTTTCAGTTCATATAAAGGAATTGCTCACAGAATGTTGTTTTAAATTTATTTTTATATTTTTTTTAGAAGAAGCTTTAGCCCACGAGTTCTGTGTTTTTAATTTTTAAATGTGGTGAGCCAGAGTGTCATCATTTGCAAATTATTTAGTTTTATTTTTTTAATGGCATCATTTACTGTTTACTACAGTACAAATAATTATATAGTTTACTGCTCCTATCGATTCTCTATTGGACGGGCCAGTAGAAGCAACGGCAAACAGGCCCTCTTCAGTTGGTGGCCACAGAGGCCTAGAAGCTTCTACCATTTCCCAAATTACAGCCCATTTTTCATGAGTAAAGTTTAACCTCTGTGAATTTGTAAATTTACAATTTACCCCAAGTCACGAGATTCAAGATGCTCAGTGTACGAAGTTTTCAATCCGTACATGAGGTGAACCCCACCCCACCAGCCCCACCAACCAACTAGTTCTGTTCCCCTCCTCTGCAACTGTACGAATTTATTCTCAAGAGTTTATATTTGTACCGTTCATTTAGATTTTGATGGTCCGAGTTTTGATAGTCTGAATCAGTCTATTGAAGTCAGTTTCACACTCATTATTTGTCGTTTGGATGGGTTTGGAATAGCATAAATTTAGGGAAAAATACAATTTACAGGAATTGTGGGAATTTACTATTTCTAGGAATTGGAAATGTTGTTTGGATGGTGAGTTTAGGAATAGCGTTGGGGAGTGTGAAAAGTAGAGATAAAAGTGTTATTGGGAAGAATGTTATTGAAAATTGTGTTAGGAATAGAATTGGCTATTCTAAAATGGTTTGGATGAAAAATGTAGGAATGGAATTGCTAATTCGGAATTAGCCAATTCCATCCCATCCAAACGAGCCCTAATGGAATCAGTAGAATTTAAGATGTGATCGACTCATCTTGTTAGTTGGATGCCAATGAAATTTATTAATTCCATTATTCCATTCACATTATGTTTCATAAGATAGATAAATACATGTAAGAGATTTTTTGGCAGCTAACTTGATATGTTGATAAAAAGTTATACCTCACAGCATGATTGAGAAAGATTAAATTGTCTATGATAATCTTATATATATTTATTACTTAATTATATAATGTCTATGATTACGGCGAAATATACTTTTACGATGCTTTATAGTTTTTATTAATTAATAATTTATATAATTTTTTAAAAATATAACAAGACGATGTATATGTCTTTTTTTTTGTTTTAACGATATTATGCACGTGTTGTGTTTATACTTTATAGTAACATATTCATGCGTTTGATACTTAAGACTTGATCAAAATATTTTTTATGACGGAGTTGAGTTCATTTCGTTTCATTTTAATTGATTTTCATGATTTTGTTGGAGCTAATAACAGAAATCTCAACCAAATAACACCAAATCCGTTCATTTTGATCAGAAATTTTCTAACGAAATGAAATCCCATGTTAAAAAGGAGAGGATTTTGATTGGGGTCTTGTTTTACTAACATTGCATAAATAAATTATTTTTATTTGAAAATTATCCACAATCTATATGTTATGATTTATGAATATAGTACGATTAAAGATAAATAATTAAGAATAAGGCACGAGTAAAGTAAAGTAAAGTAAAGTCCTAATGGATATCGGTACCGATTAATAGTAGAATTTCTCTCTATACATTTAAAAACTAATTGGTTGTTCCAACTTTGATGCAATTCCAAACCAAACCATCACGAATGATTTGGTGGCAATTGGGCTTTTTGGCATTAATTTGTCGACAATCCAAAATGAACTATGGAGGTTTAACAGCACAGGATCACCAAATCAAAATCTATTTGAAATAGCTTCTTCTTTCTTTCCTTTTTTTGTGTGGCAAAATAGTGTTTAATCTGTTATTTACGAATTTCCAAGCTGCTCACTCCTACAATTTTATCCGTACGCGTCATCAGATGTTCAAGATCGTGTGAAGTGTGAACTAATCTTTTATCAGTGAAATGCCGACAAAGTCATGACATGACATTCCTACGGGATGAATTTTTTTTTTTTAAAAAAAAATCATGACATTGCAAGATCCTATTCGTCTATCAATCAAAAATAATTTCTTACTTCTTACTTGCAGGTACATGACTCAGAAAAACTCAATTTTTTTTTTTCTACTCGTGGGACAAAAATAGTCATGAGGATACGTCTGTGTTCAAAATTGGTTTTACATACTAAATGGAAAAATAAAGGCGAAATAAAATTTAGGGTTAAAATATTTACAAAAGAGGTTTCTATACCACGGATGTGTTTGATTGGACAAGAATAAAAACTAGAGTGTTTTAAACTAGAGTATAAAACACAATCAAACAAGATATAACTCGAGAGATAGCTATTTTATATCTACAAATACATGATACGATAAAATAAAATATAAAATAACTTTTTTCTTGAATTATGCCTTATTTGAATGTGTCCTATCCTATCGATCATTATTTTCTTTTTTGTCTAATCTAACTAAACACACGCAATACTTGTTTGGTTTATATGTTTTCGGTTAAATTTTCAGATCTAAAATCGTGCCATGAAATTTTACAAATTCGGTCTTACACGCTTACTCAGCTTGCTATCACTCCTACATACTGCTTGACATAAAACATTGTTATTTCTGTTTGTAAATCAAAAAAAGTTTCCCAACTCGGCAACTTCAGGTCAAATGTTTTCAATATCCTACCGGCATCCATATCAGCTAATGATGAAAATCCGGTATTTCCTCTCTACTGCCTTTTTGGTCGCTATTCTGGTACTCGGTATTACCAGAATTTTCCCGTAACCGTAGGGTATTGAAAATAGAGCTTCACACTTCCTACTTTTGAAGGACCCAGTCAACCAGGTTTAAAAAACCGGTTTACTTGAATCTTGTTGACATATCACGTAAATTAAAAAATAGTATGACAAATATGTCTGACTCGTAGATGCTGGACGAGCCAGCAGTTTCCGATATGATGTACAATAAAAAATGAATTAAGAATTTATATCTTTTCGTTTGGAGGCCCGTTTATTTGATGTTGGCACAGGAAATGGAGAACAGAAAGGCCTCTTTCATTTTATCGTAGTCGGATCAGATTTATAGATCCAAGTTCAAAATTGTCCAACTTTGATTTTTAAACGCAATTCAGGTTACAAGCCTAACTCACAATGAATCTCACTATTATTCATTTCAAAATAATAACAAGATAAATAGCAAAACAAATTCTGAGTAACAAAAACAAAAATAGTTCCATTATTTTATATCGCTTTAAGATAAGAAAAGAAGCGTGAAATCCAGGAGCCGTATGATAAAATCGAATGATTGAAGACATGAATAATGTGGCATAGCTAATAAATATTTTTATTTATTCATAATTTTTATTGCAACTTACAAAGGAAGAGGGTTTCGCTAAAAATATGTATTTGAAAACACTACGTTTTCAAATCAACACCTTTTTAAAGAAATAGCTCACCTTAATTATTGAATATTCCATATGTTATTTTCCCTAAAATAACTATTTTAATTAATAATGCAGGTAGAGGCAAAATCTGAAAGTGTTATATAGTGGGATAATAATTTCGGATTAGAAATAATCATCAAATAATTGTTATAATAATTAATTTTTAAAAATTATTAAAAGATAGAAAATTTTAAATATATTTCTTTGTGATAATTATTTTTATTTTATGATTCTTAAATTCAATTATTCATATGCATAGTCCTAAAATAAATAATTTCCGAACAGAAAAAAATTTCTTTTGCTTGCTACAAACGGACGGAAGGGGGTAGTTTCCGACTTTCCGTGTAAATTTCAAAAAAGAAAAATTATGCACCTAACAAAACAAGGCGCCTCGTTTTTCTTGGACAGGCGACTTACAGGAAAGAAAAAGCCAGCTCATCGAAAAGGACAGGCGCGATTGGACGAATTGCCGACGACTGGCATCTAATGCCAGCTTATCTGTTGACGTGGCATCACTGATCTATGTTCCCTTCCCTGGGCCCCACTACGCCACTCAATCGGACAAGTATGAATTTTCACTAGTCTAATCTTTTACCATGGGTGAGGTGTACAGATCGAATCTGTAGACCAGCGCGAATCATTCCTTAATAACTGGCGATTATATAGTAGACCGGGTCCGCGAGGAAACACACGCAACGTTCAATGATTGATGCGGGTCCCACTTTCAGCATCTCTCTCCCGCCATTTATACCCCTTGAAGCACCCTTCCATTAGAGCACGCGCGCGAGATCGAGAGGGGAGCTCCGCTCTCTAGCCCCTGACTAATGGGCCCCTCTCCACTCATCACACACCACCAAACCATGAGAAACCAGAGAGTGAGAATTTGAGAAACTAATTAATTGGTGTATTATTTCTTCTTTTTATTCAACCTTAATTAACTACAAATCATGTCTGTTACTGGAATCCAAGAAGAGGTCGAGTACGCATCGTGCGACTGTTGTGGATTGATAGAGGAGTGCACACCCGCATACATCTCTCTTGTGCGTAGCAGGTATGTATTAATGTATATATATACACTACTCTTCTTTGTTGGGTCAATTCTCAATTCTTCAATCATTCAAGGGATTGATAAGTAAAAGAGTGTGTCATTTCATTTGTGGCAGGTACAACGGACGGTGGATCTGCGGTTTGTGTGGAGAGGCGGTGGAGGAGGAGATAACACGATCGCCTGAGCCTGCGATATCGTCGGAGCAAGCACTAGAGCGCCATGTTAGCTTCTGCCGTGCGGTGCGGTCCCCTCCGGCAGAACACTTGATTACAGCCGTTAGAAATCTGCTTAGGAAATCACGTTCTGCACCAGCGAGTCCTCGGAGGAAGGATGATGTTGACGGACCCGGCGGTAGCGGCCTGAGGCCGTTGATCGCAGAGTAGGTGTTCTGAGAAAGCATAGGCCATCGTGTAACGACTTGTAATGTGGATTGAGTAGATTGGTCTGGTTAGTGACTCACAACGGCAACAATTTGGCTGCATGGATGTTGGCGCAGAAAATCAAGTTATTGGAAACAGAAGGAGGGAGGAGGGAATAATAGAGTTATTGACTTGTTAATTTCTTATATTATTAGTACATTTTTAATTTAGTTACTTTTTTTAATCCCTGAGTTTAGACGAGAGAACATTGTAAATAAATTTTAGGAAATGGGAGAATTTCATTTCCTTCAATAATTTATCTTTAATTTATTTGTTCCTTCCTTGTGGATAATTATTCCTGATCGAATAATTCAGCTGAGTCACGTAATATATGTAGTTTAGACTTTAGACCCCCAGATAATTTGTAAATATTCTTGAGTTCTTTCCTCCTGTTTACTTTTATATATTTAATAATTTAATTATGATAGAGGCGAACGCTACAAAGACTGGTTACAGGCAATTAGACAAAGCCCCGGAAAAAGGATAAATAACCAATTAAATGGTATCTGTCATTGATCATGGTCCCAGATTTGTGCTTGTCTTGCTAGACACTCAATCAAGGTGGGCCAGAAAAATACAATTGTTGGTTCTTTTTGGAATCAACACAGAATTGAGCTTGTGACCATTTTTAGTTTTGTTCTCTTTACAAAGGAAATAATATAAAATTTACCACCAACCCTTATATGTACATGCATGAAGAACAAATGGATTGGACTGCTTCAAGAGATACAGGGTTAGAAAATTGAAGTTGGAAAACTTTCTGCGTTTTGGAAGCTAGTTAATTTTCTATTTACTGATTTAAATATTTAAAAAATTTATGTTCAATTATTTTTCCGGCAACTAAATAATTTTTAAATTATAAGAAATTTATATATAATTAATATTTTATTTACATTACAAAACTTTGATATTAAATATTTAAATTCCATAAAGAATGTATAAATTTATACTTTTGTTTTGCTGAGAATATTCCGAGAATAAGATAAATTAGGTTTCTATATCTCATGACATCTACAAAATAACAAATGAGCATTGTCAACTGTATGAGATATTCCCGCATGAAAACCACTCCATTTTCTTTTTCTTTTCCAAGAGACGTTCATATCTCGATGTTGAAACTTCTCTAGAAACTTTTAAAATTTACCTTATGTTGAAAAACTCAAAATTTATTTTCATTTGATAATTTTGCTGATGAGTGTTTTTTTGTATTCTCTTATGAAATTAAAATTCATTACTCTCTCGTCTTTAATCTTTTTTTCCTGTTGCTTTCAGTTGTTGGAAAAATAAAGTTCATTTATCTCCTCATAATCAATATAAGAATTTAATTTGCATCCGATTCACCGATTAAAGGATTAAATATGTGCCTAGCGCTGCTAGAGCAGCCGGCTAAGGCACTTGCCTGGCTTCATGGAGACCAGAGTTTGAATTCCAATATTTGCTAGTTGAGAGTGTGTATGAGTAGGCCTACGGATAATTATATAAAAAAAGGATTAAATATGTCGGTTGTGCACATCATATTATTGGCTATATATATATATACATATAAAGACGCCTAATCACTCATATTTGATACGGCAGAAATTGAAAAAGAAGTCGAGTTTATAATTCTATTATAATTCCTCGTATATATTATTACTCATTTTATTTTGAGATATTTCGATATATTATGCTGGATATTGTGGAGGCTTTCATCAATTGTTTCTGTGGTCATGCCCTAAGAAGCAACATCTCCGAATTATCTTTATTTTGGTTCTTGTCACATGTTGAAACAGAATACGCTTAAGGACAATGCCTAGTGTGATTCGAGTAAAACTATTCAGTTAATTATTTATTTTTACTTATTTGATGCTATCCGAATTTATTATTTGATTTTTGCACCAACACCTTTTCGTTAAATAAAGTAAAAGAAAAAACGATAGCTAACATTATTCGACTACCGGTGGAACTGACTTTTAAGTTGTGCTAAATTAAAGAACCATAACCGTATATGCATCTATAATTTAATCTCCTAGCCAGCGGCTGTCTAGTTTCTCGACCAAAAAAAAAAAAAAATTAGATAAGTCATGTTCAAATTTTGTACAATTTAAAATTATTTTTTGTCAGTAATAGAATTATAATAAAACTAAACAATTAATCTTTTAAATCACTCAATTAATTACTAAATGATTCCTAAATTGTATAATCTGATACACTATCTGTCTATCTTATCTAAATGACAGAAAAGACGTATACAATCTAAAATTTATTATGATAACTGCTAAATCGGTTAATAACAGTTTTAAAAATATTGATGTAACATAAAATACTCAGTAAATAAATTATATCTAGCTCCTAGGAGAATATTTCACGACCGTTTTCGTCAAATTTGCTATAAAATCTTAACCATGTAAATTTAATCTGGATTGTTCAATGATAGACACAGTGCATAGCAGCAAATGCGGACCCCTCAAGGAAAAAGGCTTCTCGCTGTGTATCCGTGAATGGAATATGGCTCCAAAACACTATTTGTTCTTCCCTGCCTACTTATGCAATAAAGAATCATTAAGATTTTGAAATAAAAATTTCAATAATTATTCATTAGGTACGGCCTATGGCGTTGGCTAATTAAGACTAATGGAAACATCAAACTGGACATTTTCTTCTCCGCATATAATTAATGATTGTACCATAGCCCACTCGAAGATGCTTCCCATTTTTCCTATGAAAAATCGCTGCATGTACACAAAGCTGCATCTCCTACCTATATATTGAGTGCAAACTGCGAACTACGTACCAAAAACTACAAGCGAAGTTAAGTCTCGATTTATAATATTATGTAATTCGAATATTGAAATACGATGATAATTTTTATATGCATGTAGAACTACCAAAAACTACAAGGGAAGTTAAGTCTCGATTAATAATATTATATAACTCGAATTTGGAATACGGTGATAATTTTTATATGCACGTAGAAATAATGATCAACTGTTAATTTAATTTATTGGCATCGGAAACTTTTAAATATTTATTAACGTGGATAATTCCATGCATTTATTTATTTATATATTGTTTTCTATCAATGCAGTGCCAAATATCATACTTTGCTATACTCAAATAAAACAATAATATGCAATAGTTTTATTTTATTTTATTAATTTTGTACATCAAACATCGTATGAAATTACTGAATGGTAGAGACATAAAACAATATATAAGTACTTGTATATTCCTCGTCCAAGTAATACAAACGTTTTTTTAATATAATTGAAAACTACAAAAATGAGAAATTATCAAAACTCTTAACAGTTAAAAATATTTTCAAGGCATGGTTGTTGGGTTTGTTACATTATTCGATTTATCCTTGTATATTTAAATATTTTGAAATTTTTATTATAAATTCGGTTCACATGAATTAACTTGGTTACTTGCAAAATACAATTCATACCTACCAATTTGACAAGTTTGAGAACGCAACGTGGGTTCGTTTAGCAGAATCTTTAATCTTTCGGCGGTCATTAAGTTTTTGATATTATTATTGGCTGCAAACGATGATTACTCTTAGATCAGCGTAGATCTCTTACAGCACACTGATGGTTACTTGCATAAACATAAAGGGTCTTTTCTGTTCAATTAAAACGAAAATTCCAAGTATGTCTGGAGCCCTTGACCAAAAACACATTAAGCCAATATTGCTATAAACACCGACAGATCCGACCAACTTGTAAAAATATCTGATTTAGACAGTATATGGAGACTACCTAGTCTTATTTAATATTTAAGCATCATTATCAAAAGAATTTTAAACTCAAACATTGTTAGGAAATGTTACTTCTAGTATATTGTGGTCGTGGAGCTTAATTGTGTTATTAGTTACAACGGCGATGTTTAGTTGTATACCTTGATAGCTTTTCATTAAATCTATTTAAATCAGCATTGTGTGGTGACTTGGGGCTGGACCCAACTTGTCACTTAAGGTTAAAACGGGACTACTTTAGACTTCTTAATTTCGTTTTATTTGATCTGAATAAATTCAGTATGAATTGTAATATCATCTTCCCTTAGATATTTAGATATTTAGGAGGCTACTTATGAAATCGTATTCATTATATATTCATAATATTCAACTAGCAAACGTGCCCATACATTGGGCGTGGCGAAAATTTTAACAAATTAAATAATCATCGAAACATAATTTATGACAATTATTTTTGCAAAGCATCTAATGAAAAGATTTCGCACATTAAATTGTTTTTTTTCTAATTTTTTTTTTCGCATTAATTATATTGACTTAAAAAATATATTAATTGGATGAAAAGAATTTTTAGATTAGTGTTATTTTCCATTCTAACATCTAGTACTCGTTTCATTCTAAACGAAGAGCTTGGCCTTTTCATTTTGAGATTAAATCTACACCCTTGATCAATTAAGTTATAATAATTAGCAAACCATATTGTTTGTAACCAAGGATTGAATACAGTTTTGAACTCAAAATTAGATAGGAATTAGATTATATAGACCTTTAATTGATGATTTTACGACGTAATAGAGATTTCCCTGTCCGTGCTTTTGTTAGCAGTCCGAAACGGTCAGCAGTGGTGATTTTGTTGGAGGCTAATTTCTTCTGATCGTCTAATTAATAATTATTGGACCTCCTTGAGGTCAGTTTAATGCAGCGAACTCAATGACTTATATAGAAGAAATAAATAAATAAATAATTCAAGCAACTGTGGTTGTTTGCCAATTGCCTAAAAAAACCACGCAAACATCCATTTACACAAACTTTGCATCTTCCATTTTCGCCACTCGTAAGAGATTGCTTCCTTCCGGGGTTACTCATTCTTTGGTGAATAGATATTTCTTCTATTAATTAATTACACTGCATGTTGAATAAGCGTACGTGCTTTGCGGATCTTTTTAGTTTGCGAGGCCGAAAGATAATTTTTGACCGAAGCAACGAAGATTTTCTATACTGGAAATCTTTTCTTTTTCACTTGCAAAGCATCTTTATTGAAACGGCAAGAAAGTACCTTTTTTTTTTATTTTTACCTTCAAGGACATCGCACTCATGGTTCAAATTTTTTAAGCAGTATTATCAAATATATCGGATCACTAAAATATATCGTAAAACTAATTGTAGCTTGATATCTATGTCAAAATTAAAAGATACTCGCCTATTTAGGTTTTTACCTACTCATCAAATGTATTAGATTCAATTTAATTATCGTTTGTACTAAATATTTTGTGCTATAGTCGATGCCATTTGCATACAAGATTTAAATGGAAAGAAGGTAGGGAGAAAAAAAAAACAGAAGGAGAGAAAAATAGAAACTTTAAAAAATTTAATTGTTTGGTTGATATTTAAAAAAAAAAAAGATTAACGGAGACTATTATATAATTTCCAAAAATTATATTCTATTTTTCCTCAAATTAAAATATACTACAATTATCAAACAATAAAATGAAGGCAAAATGGCAAGTAGACTAAATTTGATAACCAGGCTTAAATTTATATATCATTCATTTAAAATTATAAACAAAAATGAAAGATTAGGATTCAAGTTCGATTTAAATTGAGGAGCGTTCCGCTGCCTCTATTTTTTGCTGCCCCCATCTGCCACAAATCAGCGACCATTGAATTAAAGTTTGATAAATGGTTGTGATTGAATCTTTCAAAAGCAGTTCTCAAGTCCCAGGCGGTTCCCACTCCCATCTAAAAATCACCAAAATAATAATATATTAATATCTTCTCTCTCAAACAGTTCCCATTTCCCAATCCCAAGCAGATGCAAATTGCGAGAACTCTCCAATTTACATATTATATTCATATGCCACATTTTTCTTCGCAATTTCATTTTGCCTCAAATATGAAACGACATCATACTCTTGAAACGCAAGGAATTCTATTCCTTTCTAGCTTCTCTTTGGTGCTCTCTCGCATCTCCAGTTTTTTTCGAAGCAGCTATCTATTAGACTCTGGTTGTGTTGCTAACTAGAAAAATGGTTTACAATCTCCAAATCATTCTTCTAGACTTCTGTTGCAAGTGCAACCACTTTCTTATTCTTTCCTCTCCCGATTCTACTGTAGTACTCGGTCTAAAAGGATTCACCAATTAGAGAATGCAAATAAGTTCTCAATCGGATTATGTTCATTTCCTAAAAAAAACACATGTAGTTTCTTTTCATCTTTGCCGAGGAATAATATCTTTTTGAGAAATTTAGTTTTAAACCAACATTTCAAAATTTGGATTTAAACTAAAGAAGAAAAAATGTGTTGTATGGTATCTCATGAGCTCAAAGCAGGAGATCCCAAGTTCGAGTATCTTCTCCAAACTCAAGAAAAATGTGCTCGATACACGTAGAAAAGGATATAGCAAGAGAGACGATCGAGTAAAGAGCAGAGATTTGCATCTAGGGTTGGAGATGATCTATTAGTGACATCAAGATGTGGAGAGACAAAGTCATGAACGAGAAGAGAAGTTGCGAACGAGTAAGAATTGAGAAGTGAGAACTGCTTTTGGAGTTGTTTGGGAGAGAATGTTAATATATAGTATATTATTAATTTTGGCGACTTTAATGGCAGTGGGAACGAGTGGGAAGTGGGACACCAAACCGCGTGTTCAACTTTGATCCGACGGCTGCTAATTTGTGGCAGATGGGGCAGCTAAAAATAGAGGCAGCGGAACACTACTCTTTAAAATTTATGCCTACTATAAATTTATCCTAAAATGAAATATCCAATAATTATTCTCTCCACTTCTTTCCCATCCTCTTTTATGATTCACCTCTTTTCCTCTTAATCTCCCTTTAAATCAAACACGTGCAACAATATTTTCGCCACACCATCCCAACGAAGTAGATCCATATCCTCTGCAGCCGTAGCCATAGAGTGCAGCTGTTAAATCTGATCCTTCGCAATCCAACAGTTAAGATTAACGAGCCATACGAATTTCGACGAACCTCGATGTTAATCACGGGCATTCATCATTGATCAGACGGATAGAAAGCAGAGAATATCGATTCCCAACGAAGCAAACAATTAAGAAACTATTAGCAGCCCAAGAAGCCCAGCCCATAAACAAAAAAGGCCCTGACCAATACAAATTCCTTCCCTTCCCTTCCAAGGCTAAACAATTTGATTTCCAGCCTTCGAGGTCAGAAGACCAGAGGAATTACCAATTCAACCGTCTTCTTCTTCGCACCGCGTTACTTGGGAGAGACGGGAGGAGAGCTTTCCTTCCACCATTCTTCGTCGGCCTCCGCAAAGACAAAGGTGATCTACTCCTCCTCCCAAGTCCCAATTGGATCCAATTAGAGATTTCAGTTCTCCTACTCAAACCCTGTTGCCACCAGTACCTCTATCAATCTCTATCATGATCTTCTCGAAACCCTAGCTTGTAATCGTAATAATGGCCAGAATTCGTCCTTTATTTAATGGGTTATGCGTGGTTGTGCTTCTAATCTTCTTTTACTATAGAGGCGATGTGCTGAAAACCCCGATTCTTCTTCGAAATTACAAATTGCCCCAAAATCTAGAATCTAGCTCAGAGGTTTTGCCTCATAGGAGGCTTTCTGAGCTCAATACTACCAGAAACATAAGTAATTCGACACAAGACAACCCAATTGATGAAAGTTTATTGGCGGTGGATAACCCGTCAGTTGCATGTGTTGGTATAGATGAACATAAGGGGTATGCGAATCAGTGTGAGTTCCTGAAAGCTCATGGTAAATGCACTTCGGGTGGTTTCTTTGATTATATTTCTTTCTTTTACTGCACTTGCGGCAATTTGCACATCTTGGGTTTTGCAGTTCTCTTTGTATGGCTTGCTGCTCTGTTCTACATGCTTGGCAACACTGCAGCTGATTACTTCTGTTGTAGCTTAGAAAAGCTCTCAATTTTACTCAATTTACCACCTACTGTAGCTGGCGTAACTCTACTTCCACTGGGAAATGGAGCCCCTGATGTATTTGCAAGTATAGCTGCATTTGTGGGTACTGGAGCGGGGGAGGTCGGCCTCAACAGCGTACTAGGTGGGGCTGTTTTTGTCACTTGTATAGTAGTCGGTGCGGTTTCTTTGACAGTGGCGGAGAAAAACATACAAATCGATAAAAAGTGTTTCATTCGAGACATTAGCTTCTTTTTGTTAACCCTGGTTTCTCTCTCTATTATATTGATTGTTGGGAAGGTGTCTGTATGGGGTGCTGTGTTGTTTGTGGCTATTTATGTGGTTTATGCATTCACAGTTGCAGCCAATGAGATTCTAAGAAAACATTCAAGGGGACTAAGGTTAGATGCGGTGACTCCCTTGTTACCAGTTGCTGGAAGTCTATTTACGCATAGAAGGGAGGAGGATGAATCAATTTATAGCACTTTATTAGAAGAGGACTCAGAAACTGAGGCACCACATTTGAACCCCTCTTTGCCTCAATGGATGTGGGCTTCTAACTTTGCCATGTACTCAAATCATGGTGTACGAGGAAGTAGTGCAATGGATTCTTCTAGGCCTCTGTGGGGCTGGAATGATGAAAGGGAAGAAGAGAGTGGTACTCTGCCGATATCTCTTTCCAAGATCTTTCTATACATGGAAATCCCATTGACTGTACCAAGGCGTTTGACCATACCGATTGTGGAAGAAGATAGATGGTCAAAGAGATATGCAATTGCGAGCACCTTTTTTGCTCCTCTTCTGGTGGTGTTTTTGTGGAATAGCACCAGAGAATCCAGTAGCGTATCGTCCTACATAATTGGAATTTTAATTGGCATGTTATTATCTTCTCTTACTTACATGTACACCAGCTCAGACCGCCCGCCGAGAAGATTTCTCTTTCCTTGGGTTTTAGGTGGCTTTTTAATGAGCATTATTTGGTTTTATATAGTTGCTAACGAGCTTGTGGGTTTGCTAGTGTCATTTGGTGTAATTTTGGGGATAAATCCGTCTATTCTTGGCCTGACGGTTCTGGCATGGGGCAATTCTATGGGTGATCTCATGTCAAATGTTGCTCTGGCAATGAATGGTGGAGATGGTGTCCAGATCGCCATGTCAGGTTGCTATGCAGGACCCATGTTCAATACATTAGCTGGTTTGGGAGTGTCAATGTTGCTAACTGCTTGGTCGGCTGCACCAAGTGCATTTGTGTTGCCGGGAGATTCTTCTCTCGTATACACCATGATATTTCTTATGGGTGGGCTGGTGTGGGCTCTAGTTGTGCTGCCGAGGAGTGATATGCGGCCTAATAAACTTCTGGGAACTGGCCTCATTACACTTTATTTGGTTTTTCTTTCAATCCGGGTATGCCTGGGCTAGGTTGAGTGTTTTTTTTTTTTTTTTTTTTTTTTTTTTTCCCTATGGGGATTTAATGTATTTCTTTTGGTTGTTTAGACTTGGTAGAAGTTCATGTATGTATTGTGTTGTTATTTGTACTAGAAAATATGTAGGTAAAAAAAGATGGAATGACAAGAATATTCACAAAAGATATGAATACAAAAATAATGTGTCAGCTTCTATTTCAGATTTCTTTATTACTATGAAATGGTAGAACTCCTTTTCTTTTGCAAATTTCATTTTTTCATTGTTCATTTAGATGAAGAATACTTCAATTGCACTGTAGAAGTTTTCATCGACAATTTGATGTTATACAAGCACCAGTAAGATTTCATGTCCTAACAAATTTGAGTGATGCAATTTTAAGGAAAAAATAACAGTAATACTCTTATTAGCTTGGGTACGGGTCTTTTGATTCCTTTGACCATCTTATATGGTACTGGCTTACAGTACCTATAGCAAGACAATTGCAAGCAGCTGATACAAAAATCATTCTGTAGTAAAAGCACTTGACCTTCTCCATTCAAGGTATGCACGTGTATATTTTTTCCAATCACCCAGAATTTGTGTTGCCAATTTATTAAAAAAAAAGAGCTATGTTATGCATTTACTTGTGACTTACATCTACCATGCCAAAAATTTACAGAAGTACCCTAAACTATTTGACCCATCTATATGACTAACCAAATTCCTAAGAGTCCCTCATCAGTGGAAGCAAAAAATAAATTCCTAAACATACTAACGTTTCTTTTAATACAATGTCATCAAATTGAAATGCTATTTGGCACACCACGGCAGGTGACCCCAGGTGAAGAGCTCGGTGCGAGCAACTCGTAAGGCAACACACCAGCACCACACCGATTTCGCTTAGCAGGATCTGAGTTCCATTTTGAAATCTCATGCTCTGCACGGGAAACTGAGGCTGCAAACTCTCTCTGCAACCTGACAGCCCGTTTATCAGAGGTCCACATGACAGCATTCTTGCTCCAGTCCTCTCCCAGGTACTCCTCATCTGGTGAATGTGTTGATAGAGTGTCCACAACTGCCATAAATTTTGTTGCCTCTAGCACCTGAAAATGAGAGTTATACAGGGTAATGATCAGTACTTGCAATTTTAAGAGTAGAATTTTTTTTTTTCCCTTTCTTAGATGAATGGTCACATACCCCTGGCATAGCACTAAGAAAAAATCGATGCGGATCAGCCAAAAACTCAGCATACTCATTAGTATTTTCATCTGGTAAGAGACGACGAAGTAGTGGTGGCCGGCTTGGCACGTACCCTCCGAGCGGGTACTGGCCAAAGTTAAGTGCAGCATGTTGAGCTGATGCAAGCCAAATGAGGGTTGAAAGTATGGAAGCCAGATCAGCCGGAGTGGATAGTGGGGGCCACCAAGGGGCATTTCTAAGGTCTGCATGGCCCACATGGACGGACTCCTTGTACCATGATTGGAGCTCTGTATCAGATTGAACCCGGGATGCATCTGGGTAGTAGAGGGACACATAGGAGTCGACCCAAGTTTGAATTTCTGACCATAGTAAGAGGCCATCATTTGCATAAGGATAGTCCTCGATAAGCAGCCGCAACCCATGTGGCATGGTCGGGTCTTCAACTGCCACTCCCCTGAGTCCATTGATTACGGGAGATTAACATAGAGGTAATCATAGAGGTAATCCTTGTTTATACTTTTCATTTTTATAATGATGATGGGCCTTCATTTTCATAAAAAATTGCAGAGATATTCTTCCATCTTCATTATGAGAAGTAATATTCATTTCTTAATTTGACCACTTCAAAATGATGATCCACTGTTCGTTAAGGGCTAATCATTTTTTGCAACAAGAACGCAATTTAATAAGGTTTTGTGCCCTTTTTTGCCTCCCTTTTTCTTTTTGGGAAAGTGTGGTAGGGTTTGTTTGAAGGAAAGTGTTTTTGTCAAATTTTTATTGTTTTCTTTTTAGGTGCATACCTGCGTATGAGGTCAGCGGGAAGGGATTCCTGGTCAAAGCGCCAGAACTGTCTATAATAGACAGCACTAATCTCCATGCAATAGGGGCCTGGTGTGAAGCAGGCCTCAATAACCCCTTCTGCATTAATCAAACTCTGCCTTGCCAATGCATTTATCTCCAGGGTATATCGCATGTGTGGATGTAGCAGCTTGTACACTGGGTGCATTGCACTTAGCTGTCGGTGTGCTGCCAATATAAATGGTTCCATGACCGCATGTGTCCTCAACCTTCCATTTTAAAAGAAAATTTAGATAATTATTGCTTATATAACCTTTGTTGGAAATTATTACTTGGCAAAGCATGATCAAATATAATAATAATGTATGTCTACTGTACTTGTTGCATTTATCGTTTTGCATTGTCTTATAATTGGGCGTTGATCTTCCAATTTGTAATTATTTGTTTCATTATGTTTAGGATCATGTATGTAAAGATAAGTGGACATATACTTAGCGTCATTAACTGGTGCAATGTTCCTTTCTGAAAATCATCTGACAGGAAAAAATAATACAGAGAAAAGGAATACCAAATAAGCAAACAAATAAATATAACAGTTGGAGTCTGTACCAATGGTTGACAAGTTGGTGGACTCCGGCATCGTTGGAGCTGACGTGTGCCTTGGCAAGCATCCAGAGCCAGTTGGAGGTGGCATCACAAGGAGGTGTCAGGACCATACTGGGGCGGGGCCCACCTGGATTGGATGGAGGGAGGCCCAACTCAATTGCTATAGGCTTTAGTGTTCCGTGTGGTCCCAAGAAGAAGATCGTCCTTGTCCCGTATGACTTGCGACCATCCATCGCATTTATGCGGTCCACAAATGGGAGGTAGATGTCGTGATAGTCTAGCATGAAAAGCTTCCCTTCATCCATGGCCTTCATTTTTTTTTAAAATGAAATTAGATGAATGCAAAGGTAACATACTTGACACTGACTTATGGGCAGAGTCGACCATTGGGTTGTTTGAACGTACCAGAGGTACATTTTTTGGATTGTTGCTTGCAGAAGAAAGAATAGAGGACTTTTTCAAAGTTCACAGTGGGAAATGTTACAGATTCTTATTATGTCTTGTTTTACTTTACCATCTCATGATCATTTGCTGGTGGCTATTTTACTGCCACCACTTGACCAGCTTTTTATCCTTTGGTATGTTCTTGGTTTTCACAATCGTGTAAATTAGAAGGAATTTAGCTAAAAGATTACAATAAGGGATGATTGCATTATACAATCATAGGCTTTTAAGCTAGGATTAGTTAAAAATCATGCTAATCTGATTCTTAGTCAATGAGGATTTCAGCAATTACACTATGAATCTTGAATGGGGCAAAATTGGGTAAAACAAGGGTGTTTCACTCATATGGTACTGGTTATGTCAATTCCAGGTGCTGTACTGGTTAGGCAGCTGTTGCAATATCTAAAATAGGCCAGTCCAATAAAATTTGGCGGTAACCAAATTTCATTTAATCTGTTGCAAAATGATATCGTGTTGTACCTGTTGAACAGTTAGCCCGTTAAGGTGGCAGGTAATATGTTCTTCTGTTATGGCCGATTCTGGTGGGCCATACACGGCTGGGTCTAGCTGGCTCATGGGAGGAAACACCTACAAACAAATGTACCCTCTTTAGTTAGTATCATGTAGCAAAAAAGTGGCAAATTGATGAAACTACACCAAATTCGATTAGGTCTACCTTCATCCTCTCAATATTCACGGGGTTTATTCCTGCTACTGTCTGGCGAGCAAATTCATCATCGCGTAACCATGCAAATTTATCCTCTGTAAGTGCAAGTCATTTGATCATTAGACATGGCAACTTTTTTTTTTTTTTTTTTAGATCTAGACATGATAACCTTAACACGGAACATTTAGCAAATCTAAATTTGGAAAGCATAGATTATTGTTAAAAATAAAAAGGAAAAAAAACTGTGAACATATATAGACAAAATAAGTACTTACTGGAAAGGATCCTTGGGGTGTCATATCTAAGCATCCCTTCACTTGACTCTTGAATTTTTTGTACAAATGGTATTTTTTTGAACAAATGTTCTTGCAAACCAAGCTTCAATTTGAGTCCCTCCTTGTAGAGATTATCGATGTGGTGAAATCCTTGAAAGTTGTGTGTGTCGGCTGATATGTTTGCAATGAGAGATGGAATGAGCGTATGTAGGACAGCACGAAGTCGACCGGCTGAGAAGGCGCCCTGTTTGAGTTCCTCAAATGCTTCATCTCTTGGTACATAGATTGGATGTGGTTTTTCCACACGGCTCTCAGCATACATGTCTGTGTGAAATTGATTTGAACAAATGTTTGTCAATGAGTGGTCTTCATGATAAATTGATCATCAGTAACCTGATGGAATATCAGCTCGTGCAAAGTACAAGAAACTAGGTGCCTGATTAAAATTTTGAATGGAGAAACTCATTTTTTATAAAATGCTGAATATCCTGTTGCTATAATGCATAGTTAAGCTTATCGAAGGTACACTTTTTAGTACTAATATGTGGTTCTTGTCAGAAGATAACAATTTCCTTATGTAATTATGGACTCCATTTTGATATGCTGAAAGTGACCATCCTGTAAGATTCCACAGCTGGATTGGAAAAAGTTTTATGCCATATATCTATTCGACTTCTCTAATTTCCGACCAACCCAAATTTGGGGTCAGTATCTTCAGTCAAAGTCAATAAAATCATGAGGTCAATGCACATCCGTTGAACGACCAAACTTTGTCTAGCTTTTCTGGCAAAAAGTGCCAGCTAAATTATAATGATGTACTCCTGCTGACTAAGTTGTTCGAGGAAGTTTCACCAAGTGACAAGGAAATTAATACTTACTTGTGTCTGTCGAAGGCCGACCGGTACGGCATCGACGTGGGTATGGCAATTTCTCGCCTCCTAGAGCAGGCCTGGAAAATTCCAGCCCTTTATCTGGGTTACCCAAGTCATTATAAGTGGCGTAATCGTAAATTCTGTCTGACATCTTTCTTACACCAGTGCCATCTCCTCTCAAATCGCTTAATTCCTTTTCTCTAAGTTCTTTTAGTCCATGAGGTGTCTCAGATGGCAGGTATGGCTACAATTTTAATGTTATGAAAATTAGAGTAACTGAACTAGAAGTTATTATAAAATTAATGTTCTGGATCTAAGGAACACTACTAGGTCATAAACTGTATCCAATCTTGATTGATTTTAGGACAGAGTGTACATAATTCATAATGCTTCCCCTCATATCTTTTGCGGTGGTTATGCAACTTCCTATAATTGAGGGGGTCCAGATGCAAATTGCCCCTTTACTTTTTTTCCTCCCTAGGTTATTCACCAGGCATAAAAAAGGTTATATTATCCTCGGTAGTTATGCTAGTAAGTAATTAATAATAGCCCCTAGAAATTTGAGCTCTGCATAGATGCAGATTTGGCTACTTGATTATTTTTATTATTAAGCAGAGGATAATTGAAAGTGATACATCTAGACAAATATCTCCACATGTGATTAATAATTTCTCTGTGGCTCAAATAGTCATGTTTTACTTTTCCTACTCCATTTTTTTTGACATGGACAACCAACCAAACAACCGTTTAAAACATGAACGAGAATTCAAGAAACTTCAGTTGATATGCGCCAATTGATCAAACTAGGCCCACAAGCATCTGATAAACTATGCAGTCTACTATACTATATAGTCTATATTGATTGATATAACAGGTACATAATTAAGTTTTATGTTAATACTAAATTATTCAATCATCAACTCAATATTTAGGAGGCGTTGGGCAAATGATGTTACAAAGGAATGATAATTTAAATTAATTACTTAAAATGAAATAATATTGAATACGAACACATATATGTCATGTGTGTGGTTATTATATTAACGTTACCTTGTTACTGAAGAAGATCCTTTTTGTGGCCAGGTCCTTCTGTGACTGGATCCATGAGTCGCATGCGAACTGTACCGGGCCCCACTTGACTCCATGGCCTTCTACGACAATGCTCTCTAGAAAAAACTCTCTCTGGTGCCGGTTCAGCACAGTCACAGCACCTGGCTCGCCAAAGGCTGGATCTACCATGAACTCTACTGCATACACAACATGTTCTCCTTTGTTGCGGTTGCGTTTTTCACACCAGTCTTTTATTGCCACCTCGCCGCTTCTCATCAGCTTTCTTGTTTCTATAGAGATTAATTTTAAAAACATAAGTTTGATTTATAATGGGAAGTCATCAATGGAATTATGAAGCTACATTTGGAGATGAGAAACAGAAAAGCAATTGAAATTATTGTGACCAATCGCATTAATTAAATATAGTATTAATCATACTGTACTGGGGTGGAAGTGGGACAACTGCCTATGCAGTGAAGAAAGTGACATATTGACGAGAAACCAACATCTGATCAATAACGTAGAATAAGGGTACAATTGAATGTCTCATCTAAATAGTGAAAAATATAAAGGAAAAACTACAAATTCATAAGCTTGTAGAAAATGCATTAGTAATTCATCATAATTTATATATCAAAAACATGCAATGCGCTACTTTGACTAATCAACGAGTATAATTCAAGGGTTAGACTTTCTAACAGCATAAACCAAATAAAGGAAAAGTTAGAATTGAATCAAACTTCCAAATCAAGACCAGAAATACCTTTATTCAAAGAAAGGACCAGAAATACAAAAACCAAGCAATTGAAAATGGAATACTAATTACTCACTTGGATCAAGTTGGGTGCTTATAAGCTCCAAAACCACATTTTTTCCCATCATAATAGAGAGTGCTTCAAGATTGTTAGCAATTGCATCCTTTATATCCTCCTTGTGCTTTCGCCTCACGGTTAAAGCAGCTCGTACCTTCGTCTTTGCCGTCACTTCCTCAGTTTTAATCTTCACCATGTCTAATTCCTCACTTATAGCTGCCACAATTATTGGTTTCTTTTTCATATATCTCATGGGCTGGGTGCATGCGCGCCTAAATCTTCTTTGTTCTGAGAAGAACAGAGTAGGAGTGTGTAAAGAGGAAACTTTTGATCTCTGTTGAAGAAATACCGATGTACTTTGAGCTTGGATCACAGACGCCATGGTTATTTTTTGTTCAGAGAGTTTGGATCAAACTTTGAAGAGGAAGAGCAGTTATAAGGAAGAAGAGGAAGAAGGTGAAGAAAGCAGAGAGGAGTTGTGGTGCGACACTTCTTTATGTATACATTTGTGTGTTGGCACCATGTACGTCTGCACATATTTTGACATTTTGACTAAATTTGCATCTTTAAATAGTTATCTTTTAAAAATCAAAAGGGTCTGTTTGGCAAGTTTCAGTCAAAATAATAAAATAGCACGCCAATTGGTTGAAACTTGTAAGTGGTTATCAAGTTTCAGCCAAAATAATTGAATAGAATGCTATTTGGTCGAAAGCGGTTATCAAATACAAAACAGCAGTACAGAATTTGTCAAAACACAACTCTAAAAAATCTTTCTCACTAGCAGCATAAATCCAAATCAAATAGTTTAAACAATATCCTATAACAAAAAATAGCTAAAAATAAAATATTAGAATATTTATATAACAAATTTAATTACTTAAATATGCATTAATTTAACTTATGTTTTTCCCCAACACACTGATAAGGAAAAAATAATAATAAAACAAGATAGAAGAGCAAATCAATATTATTTTATTCACGTATTGATTAGACTTGATAAAACAAGTATTATTATTAGCTGTTTCTCGTTACTTTGAAAAATAACTTACATAATTTTTTATTTCTTGTTTTGCTGATCTGGTGTAACAAAATTTTTTTTTTTTAAATGAGAATCGTAAATGTCGATCTACGCATTCCAATTATTGTAAAATCATCATAAAATCATATAGTTAACATTCTATAAGTTTCTGTATCCTTTTTAAACGAATTTTTTTTTTTTTTTGGTTGAATGGATATTGTTGTGTTGTGATGTCATAAAATTATACTTACCTATGCAATGACACTTCCATATTGAACAAACATAGCTTTGTTATTATACATCTGCTCTAAAAATCAGACTGTAACACGCACCAGCTTATGTTACTGTGGTTATCAAGCACCTTTTTTTTCACGTCTGCTCAAACTTTTTTAAGGAGGCAGTACTGTACAATTCATTTTGGCGTCAAGCTTTTAGAAGAACCTGAGTACCGGTCTGGAGGAAATGGAGTGCCCAATAAGGGTTTTGTCAATTGCCAGATTCTCCAGTCCCCTATATATGACCACTTGTCACATGCTCCATTTTTTATTTCCTACTTTTAAAAAAAGGCCTTAGGCTTCAGAGTTCAGATACTCACATGCTCTAGTTTAGTCACATTGCCGAAATATTCTTATTTAATAAATATAGTATTATATTAATTTTCTAGAAAAGAAATAAACAAAAGGACGGTATTTTAAATTTGGGCCCATAGTCGTTTTCTGTTAAAAAGAAGAAGAGTCATAATTGAAAGTCTATTTCTAAGAAAGACGTAAATGAAAATCTAGCTTTTCAAAACGTTTAATATCATCACTCAAAGACTAAGATCAGACTTGGTAGCAACTACCAAGCCTTTCAACAAAAAAAAAAGAAAAATGAAAAAGAAAAAAGACGAAGATCAGGAATTCCTCAAATTTACTACATCACTCAAAAAAACGTAGTCTATTTAATTAGACATGCTATCATGCATCTTAACCTCTTAGAGATCAATTTGGTGCCCATACTATTAAATTATTAGGTCACATGCATTAATTCATGAATTTTAATATATTATATAATATATATAGGTACTAAGATCTATTCAAAGTTTTTTGAGGGCCAGGTGGCAATCACCACACCGACAATTTTATTAAATTAAAAAAATTACAAGTATATACAATGAAAAAAAGGAAAAATAAAAAGAAAAATGAAAGGAAAAGCCTAACTATACACAAAAAACAGGTAAAAACTAGACACTAAACATGCTTCTTCCAAGAGTCTACACAGGCGTAAATGTCCTTGAGTAGAAAGCCTAGAGGAGTGTCTAAGTTTGAGATCTATTCAAAGTTCAAACACATGATACATCATCGAGAATTTTGAGAGACTACAGCCCTTTTAAATCCCTGTTGAGAATGGACCCTACGATTATTTGGATATTCTTTACCATAGAGCATTTAAGTTTATATTTTCTCCTTATTGGATAGATAAAATAATGAAAATTTCTTACTACATAGCATTTTATAACTATATATTCGCCTTTTGGATGGATGAAACAAAGTGAAACAGAACTTTCAAAATTTAAATACGACATATTTCTAAATATTTATTAATATTTTTAAATATTATAGTAAATAAATATGAAATCAAGAATAAATGATCGGCGACTATATATGTTATTTCTTTATATAAAAGGTGTTCAAATTCTAGCTCCGTAAAAGAAAATTTTGGTATCAAAAGGTTCCGGCAGTACTAGGTCACGCGTCTTTAACTTATGTTTGGTCTATTCACAATTAAGTGGTAAAAATGAAATGCATACATCTAGATAAGGTTAAGTGATCCGGAAGTTTCATTGACAGTAACCTACTCATTAAAAAAATTATTTAATAAGTATAATAAGGGCGTTAGTACTGCTGGAACGTACTATGAGTCCATGACGTATTAAGTTATTATTAATCTTACATAGATAGTAATAAATAAATTATCATGCGAAAACAATGCAAGTTGCTTTGTCGGCTTTCCCCATGGTTTTTGATCAATGGGTTTGGTTCAATTTGACAAACTTTGAACAGGAATTCAAACGCCAAGCGGTTGACTGGCCGCAGGTTTTGAACTACACAGCAACTAACCATGAGAAAAACCATGGGTTCATCAGTTCTGTATTTTTAGGATTAAAAAACTGATTTAATTTGTCTGATTCTCTCAACTGACATACGCCTATTTGCTAGGAATAATTTTATAGTGCTGCCTAATATTGGTGAGCGATTCCCGTTAGAAATTGTGAGCTAATATTTTATTAATTATCCAGGTCTGCATTGCTCCCCTGATTTTTTATTTTAATAAAATGGAGGAACTTTTAAAAAATTGAGCCTAGGCATTTTATTATTGTCACTCACCTTATAGCACTCGCATCTCCAAATTTTCCTTAATTTCCTTTTTCAAATGATAGTCAACCGAAATTGGCCACGAGTTGTTATGCGCACCACGAATTGTTTCGTGGGTGTTGGTGGTGAGGAGGTAAGAAATTCCCTGTCTATAAAAGATAAAAGAGCCTCATTTTCTAACAATTATTATCTCCTTTTTTTTTTTTCATTAGCTTCTTTCTATCATAGAATCCGGTTGTCAAATTCATTAGATATCGCCACTTGCATAGTTGGACTAATGGACTGTGAGGGAAATATGCACCTAGAGACCCTCCACCTCATTTCAGTCACGCAGCAAATAAAAATATCTAAGAGAAGAAATTATTTATTTTGACAATTACTAAAATTTAAGTTTTACAATATAATATTATAGAGTTCATCTAAATTGCCCTTGTTTTCATTTGAAGAGCGGCAGGCATTGGGCATGAGTAAATTGAATTTAACTCTTAACTTGATTTATTTATGAGTTAAATTGATTTAAACTAGCATCAGTCGCGCTATTGAACTACGACGAGTATAATTATTACTTTTTTAATATGTTGTTTAATTTTTTTATAAAAATTAATCTAATTAATGATTTTTTCTTCATCTCATAATAAATATTTCAGAAAAAAGTTTTATACTTTTTATTAAAAATAACTAAAAATCGTTCTACAATGCCAAGACAGTGAGTCCACGAAGTCCAATTGTTCACCTCTTGAACCAGAATATTGTTAACAGTAATGCTGCTCTGAACTTAAGAACTGAGATAATCTCTATCTTTCCTTACTATTTATTCACTAATTAAAGCTACCAATTAGTCAATTACCATGTTGTTTCAATGATATTTTTCTTTGGGCTTGTCATGACCCAATACCAGATTTTAACTAGGCCTATTATGCGTTCATGCCCAAAGTTAAGGCCGTCACAGACCCAAAATGGTGTTGATTTGTAAATTGTAATAGGTCGACCAATGTTTTTCTCCCTTTCTTTTGTGATAAAAAAGGGATTTTTCCAACGTAATCAATATTGAGTGGGGCCTCATTGACGGAAAATAGTTGCAAGCTTTTTTGTTTTTTCTTTCTTTTTGTGTGGGCATTTAAAGCCCGTAACAAAAACAGTTGCAAGTTTCTAAATGTAGCATACTAATTAATCCTTGGTGGGCCCACACCAAAACCAGCGTCTTCTAATCTTCTTCTTCTCAGCATGGGCCCACTTAGCAGCGCTGCACAGCGGGTCTTAGGCTAGAGACCCCATTGCCAGATCTGTCATGGTCAAAGTTTGAGGGCTGTAGGAACATCATTTTCACGTGTCACTTCTTATGAAATTTTTTGAAGTACCACTGAGTTATGTTCATATTTCATTTGCCTACCTAATAACTAGCTTTTATAATTTTCTTATCAATAAGATGAAATCTTATCTATGTACTTCTTACTTGCTGCGAGCTAGCAGTATATTGCTTTTGTAAAGTTTCCATCATTTTGTAAACATGAAATTGTGCATGACAAAAAAACAAGACAAATTTAGCTCTCTTGTTGATAATATCATACTCATACCACTGTCAATTCTGAAAATGTTTTTGAAGTTCACAATTTATGGGCTATCTAACTATTGGTCAGCATCTTGACTGACTGTTGCGAATTTTGATCTCTTCTGTTAATTTTATTGGTAATTATAATTAACTGGACAGAATTGCGTGTGCTAATCACTTAACATCACATTAACATCGTACGTGAATTATCTAGACAATAGGAACTGTATCGATCCACTTCCATTAATTTAATATAGCAAGACTGGCACCGTTAGCAATCTTTCATTTTCTTTCTAAAGGATCTTATCATTATTATTCTTTTAATAAACTTTCATTATGGTTAGTGTACGTTGTATGTTTCTGGGTCAATCAGAAAACCCCAAGACAAATGCATTAATTTCCACTGGCCTACTAAACATTATCCAAAAAAAAAATTATAAAAAAATTAACCTCCTCATGGCTCTATCTTTGCTATAAAATGGTTTCCACCTCCACTGCTTTGTCTCAACCCTTAAACCTTCCAATGGATTCCACTTCTCTGCTTCTCATCTCCATTCTGTACCTTTCCCTCCCCATCTCCTTCTCACAGAAACCCAATGCCTTAGTTTCTCCCATTGCTAAAGATCCATCAACCCTCCAGTACTTCTCCAAAGTGTATCAAAGGACCCCTTTTGTGTCTCTAAACCTTGTCTTGGACCTCGGTGGCCGGTACCTCTGGGTTGATTGTGACAAAGGCTATGTCTCCTCCACATACCGACCCGTCAGATGCAGATCAGCTGAGTGCTCTCTTGCCAATGCCAATGGTTGCGGTGAATGTTTCTCGAAAGCTCGGCCAGGTTGGTGTGTGAATCTGAAATCATATATATGTTTGTACACTAGTAGTTAACTTCTATGTTCCTTTATCTGATGATCTACACTGAATCATGATTTCAAATACGTTCATTGCTATATGTCCCATTTCAAGAGCAAAACCCCTATGGTGTTCTTTATTTTATTGGCATTACCCGGATATCTATTTAATTAGTATTAAGCTGATCAGATTTAGTGAAGGTAATCTCTTTCCTAAATTGATATTGATAGGTTGCAATAACAATACTTGTGGAGTCTCACCAGAGAATCCGTTCATCCGTACCAGCACCGGTGGAGAGCTTGCCACTGACGTCTTCTCCCTGCCATCCACTGATGGATACAAACCAGGACCTGCTGCCACAGATCCCCAATTTATCTTTTCATGTGGGCCCACATTCCTGCTAAAAGGACTTGCAAGTGGAACCTCTGGCATTATCGCACTTGGGCGTACCAAAGTCGCTCCACCGGAGCAGCTCGCAGCAACTTTTAGCTTCCAACGCACATTTGCAATCTGCCTCTCCGGTTCAATTGGAGTGATGTTCTTCGGTGGTGGTCCCTATGTGTTTCTCCCTGGCATTGATGTGTCGAAATCTCTCATCTACACTCCACTACTTATCAACCCTGTGAGCACAGCAGGAACCTTTGTTAAAGGGGAGAAATCAGCTGAGTATTTTATTGGTGTAAAATCCATCAAAATAAATGAAAAACCCATTAAATTGAATAAAACCTTATTAAACATCGACAAAAACGGCGTCGGTGGTACAAAAATCAGCACAGTCAATCCTTACACATTGCTCGAAACTTCCATCTACAAAGCAGTACTTGATGCATTTGGTACTGCATTGAGCAAAGTCAAGAAGGTTAAACCAGTGGCGCCATTCGGGCTGTGTTTTGATGCCAAATCGATTGGAAGTACCAGAGTGGGGCCTGCAGTGCCGGCCATAGACCTGGTGCTACAAAGCGAGAGCGTGTACTGGCGCATTTTCGGAGCCAACTCGATGGTTGCAGTGGGTAATAATGCGTTATGTCTCGGGTTTGTTGATGCAGGGAGGAATCCAAGGACGTCAATTGTAATTGGTGGATACCAGTTGGAGGATAATTTACTGGTATTTGATCTGGCCAGGTCTAGGCTTGGGTTCAGTTCCTCTCTACTGTTCCGACAGACCACTTGTTCCAACTTTAATTATACAACCTGAGTTTGTGTAATGTAATTTGTATGAATTAGTACTTCATCTTTTGTTCGCATAAAAAAAATCTGTTTAATTATGAAAGTAGTGTTGAATGAATAAACAAGAATAATCGATCTTAAGGATGACAATGTATAATACTTGCGTTTTTATTTAATTTTCTACAAGAGAAAACTGTGACATAATGATATTGCCTCTCTACCATACTCTTCTTTTGTCCAATTAAGTTTTTTTGTCTCAACTTGACAGCCACTGTCATGATATCAAAAAAAAAAGAGAACTTTTTGTCGGCAGGAAAAGTACAATTGTGTTTTGATTTCAGAGCCAAATTGTTTAAATTTAGGGATGCAGACATGAGAAACCCTAAATTGCTGCCCAAAACGCGATCCAAAGAGAACAAACCGTTCAATTTATTCGGCATTAGCCCAATATAATATAAAAATCTTCAAACCCAAAAGGATCAATTATTAAAATTGAAAAATTGCATTTTTAATTTTATTAATCAACTGGATCATCAGCTGTGTTCTAACTCCTAAGAAAGCGAGTTTCTCGTGAAAAGGCCCAGCCCAACAGACCAACATTATCAGAATTAAAATTAGTACTCGTGAAGCAATTTCTGATCTTGTATAGACAATCGTAGTGTGATGTTTATGTATAACCTATATGTAATTCTTATCTGTACTTCCCACACAGTTATCTACAGGAGAAGTAAAAGTAGGAGATCAGAAAAGCTTAAATTGACCCCTGCCTGTTTATACGGACATCGGTCCAACCGAAGTTGCATTTCCGACTTGTCTCTTTGTACCCGTTAAAAATAAAATTCAAAATCTTGCCCCAAATCACGTTCATATAACCACCTCCGTTTTCAAACAAAGGACCCTCCAGTTCATTATAATCACCGAACAAACTTTCATCAATTTTTGATTAAAACGGAGGGAAAATACATCCCTTGGAGATCCCTCCATGCTTCCACTACCCGGAATTGCACAGGGACACTGAGCATGCAGAAAAAGCTCAAGAAAAAGCAACCCTCTCTCTCTCTCTCTATCTACTCATCAAAGAATAAAATCCTCTCTCTCTCTCTCTCTCTAAAAACTCTCACGGGGAGGGAGGGACCAAACCCAAACGGTGGCCAAACCTTTCGCACACTCACACACTCTCTGTTGGCCATTATTCTATCTTATTTCCTTTCTCGTCTCTCTTTCCTTTTCCCATCTCTCACTTCCCCACTAATTTCTCCACTTCACTCCCCCATTACTCCCATTAATACAAACTGACACTCACCCAACTCTCACGCACTTCCTCCCTTTCTCATTTCCTCATGGCTTCTCTCTTCTTTCCTTTTCTCCTTCTTTGTCTCTCTCTCACTTCCTCAGTTCTTTCAAACCAGATCTATATAGTCTACATGAACCCGGCCCACCGGCCTTCAGTACACCCGACTGCTGCCGACTGGTACACTGCCGAGCTACAATCTCTCTCCATCGACCCATCGAACCGCCTTCTCTACTCCTATAAATCTGCGGCGCATGGGTTTGCAGTACGTCTAGACCAAGAGCATGTGTCTCTCCTCCAAGACCACCGTTCTGTGCTCCAAATTGTACCAGACCCAGTACTCAGTCTCCATACAACTCGAACCCCTTCGTTTCTCGGCCTCCTGCCTACCTCGGTTCCGCTACAAACTGTCGAGACGGCTTCTTCTGATGTCATTATTGGTGTACTGGATACCGGTGTATGGCCTGAGTCACCTTCCTTTGCTGCCGGTAATTCCCTCCCGCCGGTTCCTAAACGTTGGCGTGGCGCATGTGAAGCCGGTGTTGACTTCCCGCCTTCTCTGTGCAATCGCAAATTGATTGGTGCCCGCAGCTTTTCACGTGGATTCCATGCTGCTGGTGGGACCAGGCCAGCCGGCGAGTATTCTTCAGCTCGGGACCAAGATGGACATGGGACCCACACTGCCTCTACGGCTGCTGGATTATCTGTAGGTAATGCCAGCCTCTTGGGCTATGCCACTGGTACCGCACGTGGCATGGCAACTGGGGCCCGCGTGGCGGTTTATAAAGTCTGTTGGTCATCGGGCTGTCTTGGGTCTGATATACTTGCAGGGATTGATGCCGCCGTCTCTGACGGAGTTGATGTACTATCTCTTTCTCTGGGCGGTGGAGCTGCACCATACTTCCGGGATACAATTGCGGTTGGCACATTCGGTGCCGCGGAGCATGGGGTCTTTGTATCTTGCTCGGCTGGTAACAGTGGACCTGGTGCTTCTTCTGTTGCAAATTCAGCACCATGGATTACTACTGTTGGGGCCGGCACACTAGATCGTGATTTCCCTGCCTATGCATCTCTCGGGTCTGGTGAGCATCTCACTGGTGTGTCACTCTACAGTGGGCCCAGCATGGGTTCAAAAATGGTACCAATTATATATGGATCCAACAAGAACAATGCTAGCAAACTATGTCTTGCTGGTACGCTTGACCCGGTACAGGTCAAGGGAAAAATTGTCTTGTGTGACCGTGGGGTCAATGCACGTGTTGAAAAAGGTGCAGTTGTCAAGGCAGCTGGTGGGGCCGGAATGATATTGGCTAATACAGCTGCAAGTGGAGAGGAGTTAGTAGCTGATAGCCACCTTTTGCCGGCAGTTGCTGTAGGGAGGAAATCAGGAGATGTCATAAGAAATTATGTGATAAAAAACAAAAATGCTAAAGGGGTTATTAGTTTTGGTGGGACTGTGCTTGGTATCAGGCCATCACCAGTTGTGGCTGCATTTAGTTCGAGGGGGCCTAATATGGTCGTGCCTCAGATACTTAAGCCAGATTTGATCGGGCCAGGTGTCAATATATTGGCTGGATGGTCTGGTGCTGCAGGTCCCACTGGACTGGTGAAGGATGATAGGAGGACACTGTTCAACATTGTGTCTGGTAAGTGATTGAATTGATTTAATTTTCATTTTTACATTACAGCACTATGTCTATATATACTGGGTAGCAATACCTGGTTTTGATTATTTTGTTGGAGTTTATGGAATATGGTCATGGTTACAAACCAACTGAGCTCTCAAATACCCAATTAAGTGTCAATTAAGCAATATGATAAACAATTCACACCTTGTTATATTAGGATAGTATGTAAGTTGAATGGATGTAAAATAAGTAAAAGAAAGCACTCTCTTGCAACCGTGGAAGCAGTAGAGATGAGTAACCATTTATTAGTTATTGGGTCTTTTGCCAAATGGAGTTTTTGTTGCAAAGTGTAAAGTGCTTTTCTGCATGCAAAGTGTTCTGCTTTTGATAGTTCCATTAATGGAGCAATGAACCCAGTCTTTTGGCATTCTTTTTGGAGAGTTCTCCAGTGTTGTACATGTGCATCCAAAAGTTGGATTTAAAATTAATTTTATATGCCTGTTATGGATAGGCAATAGCATATTATCTTACGATAAACTATTACAACAGGGTTCACATGCATGATTCTCCAATGAATGAGGGAGTGTTAGTAGAGAACAAAAAAATGAAGTTCTATGTAATTTAGTGTTATCCACCCAGACTACTATAGTTTGAATCTTTTATTTATTATGAATATATTACAGAATTAAGTTTTTTGGATTTGCCAAAGCAGAATTTGAGAAGAAACCTGATAATATAGGAGTCTCATATATTTTAATATAATCCTTTTAGTTCTCATTTTATGTATCTCCTATTATTTCTTTCGAAAGTTCAAATTTCTAAAGAAAGTTCTAAAAATGTTATTCCAAAATATATTCTTCATTAAATTAAAATTTCTGGCAAACTACTCGACTAGAATGCTGAGCTTTCATCCCTTTAATTCTGATCTGAACTTTATAAAAAGTTTTTTCATAAACATTGGAAGTCTTAAAAACCTAACATACAAAAGAAAGATTTAAATACAAGCTTTGGAACTTTATTTTCATTTTCGGCCTATTTCTTATATTGTAGGCACGTCCATGTCATGCCCGCATATTAGTGGGGTTGCCGCTCTCTTAAAGGCAGCTCACCCTGATTGGAGTCCTGCTGCTATAAAATCTGCGCTGATGACAACCTCATATACTTCTGACAATACAAATTCACCCCTATTAGATGCTGCTGGAGGCCAAATTGCAAATGCATATGCATATGGATCTGGGTATGTGGACCCGCAAAAAGCACTCTCTCCAGGCCTTGTTTATGACCTCACTACTAATGACTATATAGCCTTCCTCTGCTCCTTGGGCTATAATTCACAACATATTCAAGTAATTACGAGAAGAAATGAGGTCTCGTGTGCAAATAAGTTGTCAGATCCAGGTAATCTAAACTATCCGTCTTTTTCCGTTGTATTTGGAAAAAAGAGGGTTGTGAAGTATACAAGGGAGGTCACTAACGTGGGTCCGGCAGGATCAGTTTACGGTGTAAAGGTTAGTGGGCCCGATTTTGTCGGTGTCACTGTCAAACCCACGAAGCTTGTTTTTAAAAGAGCCGGCCAGAAGGCAAAGTATAGTGTCACTTTCATTTCGAAGAATAAAGCGAATGTTACAAATGACGCATTTGGTTGGATTAGTTGGGTTAATTCGCAGCAAACTGTGCGGAGCCCTGTTGCTTATTCATGGAAGATTTCAAGAACACTTGATTGAGTATCCTATCAATGAAGTACTTCACAAAGAAAATCTATGTGAATTGCTACCATTAGGTAGGTAGACAAGCTGATAATAGAGTTCTCTACATGATTTGAGTGTAAAATCTTTGGTTTTCAAAAGGCTTTGGTTTTAAGAATGAATTTAAATGGGATGTTACTAATTCTTGTTCTTGGGGAAATTGTGTAGCATGAAAAATATTGAGTTGATTGAAAGATCAACTACTGGCTTTAGATTTGTTGGGTTGTTCTTGTTCTTTTTTTTGCCCCCATGTTGTGGTGCTTATTTAAATCACCTTTTTTATAGAATGGTCAGATTTGCTTCTCTTTATGCATTTTCTTCAAATTTGGTAATTTAAAGAGCAAAGTTATATTGTGTATTTTGGAAAAAGAAATATATACTTAGCTATAGGCCTATAGTTCCATATGTGCACGAAAATTCAACAAGGCTACTAATAGCATGTATCTTGTGGATGTGTAGTCTTTTACCGCATCTCAAACCGACGAATTTATGTTTCTTATTGTCATGGATTGAGTGTCGTGTAATCCTACTGACACATCGCCACATAGGCTCTGAACTCGAGCCCAAACTTTTACCTAATTTGGACTGCAATTTGGTAACCTTAAGCCTAATTATTCAAAGATTCTTCTCTAATTATGCACTTAACAGCAACTGAAATTATTCTCTTTAATAAGCCAGCAATTTCCCCACAACCTCTATCTCTAAAGTGAGTTATCCTGTAAGCTTGAGAAAACCAATCACCAATCGACACTTCAAAAAGTACTCTCTATATAATAATGCTGCATACATGAAACTTTCTACTGCCATTTAAGAGATCCGTGATTTAAGCTTTTGAAGTAAAGCAAAGAAAGAGCGTTATAATGGGTGGGTCTACAAACTTGATGCCAATTGTTAGCAAGATCTTTTGTAGCCCGTTACAAGTAGTTTTGTTTGTCAGAAAGAGGCCACAGCTAATCAGTGGTGGTGGGTTTGTTGTAATGGACGTCAACCAAAGGGTTGTATTTCGTGTAGAAGGTTGTGGAATTCTTGGGGTAAATGGCGAGCTGATTGTAAGAGATGGCGACGGCACGGCAGTACTTTTTATTAGAAAGAAGGTGACAAATCTGTTACCAAATAATTTAACATCAATTCTTATTTTGGTTCACCATACAATGCTAGCTAGTTTGGTTCTAATTTAACTTAAATGATAACTAAAACTGAATTGACGATGCTTAGTTGAGCTACTAGTATCATGCCTGTCAGGTACCCTGCTGCTTAGGTGCCATACCCACATATTAGCTAAATAAGATTGTAGTTACAAAACTTTGATTGTCAATTATGTCCAAAATGTAATCTAAATTAAAATCAAAATTTTGAAATACCCTACCTGGTCTCAGTTTTTCACTCAAATTTTGAATGTTTTTTTTTTGGTTACACAGGGAGGTGTTGTTCAAGCTTTGAGCATTCACAACTGGTGGAGAAGCTATCTTATGGACTATGGTGCGCCTAGTAAACCTGTTTTTAGCTTACAAGAACCAAAATTGCCATTAGCTATGATCAACGCCCCGATTCGCATAACACTTGAATCCAAGGGGAGAAAGAACAATTGGGACTTTGAGGTCATTGGATCATTTACTGATCGGGCTTGCACTGTCAAAGACCGAAAAGGGAACATACTTGCACAGGTACAATAAACTCCAACGTGTCTCTAAGACAACATCAGAATAATATAATTGTGAATGTACATTCTTTTTTTTTTCCCTTTTTGTTTCTTTGGATTTATAGTATAGTATGCGAGTGTTACTTTAACCTTAATTATATATAGCAAACAAGAACATGCAAATAAGCACAATGAATCAAATGATTTAGTACTGCAATTGCTTAACTCACAATATAACAGTTGTACATCTCAGTGTCTAACACGGCAATCCATGTGAAGTTTTGTAGGTTAACCATTGGGTTGGACCTATTTGAAAGGGAACGACATTTTTGTCAATGAATATCATTTCCTTTCATTCCTTTATCTTTTTGCTCTACAACAATTTCTAGGTAGGAGCTAGGGAGATGATGGCAAAGAAGGAATTCTACCATGTGGTGGTGCAACCAGGCTATGATCAAGCCTTTGTAGTTGGAGTGCTCGCTATACTAGACAACGTAAATAGGGAGTCTACAAGGTGTTGAATGTCAAAAGGTGTTTTCTGAGATATTGCAATAACACGGCTTGCAGGGCTTTAGGCAAGTTCGTACATCTTCTGGATTTGTTTGTGAAAAATACTTGTGCATCTGTTTGTGGAATTTTTCATTCAAAATTGCAACATTGTTTGTAAAATAGCAATATTGTTTCTGTACAGTAAGGCCACCTGTTTCTCAAACTTTTTCTAATCCTTTTACATGGCAAATAATTTATTGTTCTTCGTTGTTAATTAATCGTCTCAGAATAAGATGACCTTTAGATCAATCAATACAAAGCAAATGCTTCAATACTTTTCTTTGGAAAGTCAATAAAAAGACTATCCTCATTGATAACTCGGTAAAGTATTGGAAAGTTGGTGAAAAGTGAATCTAATGAAAAGCAAAAAAGAATAAAAGAGATATGCTTCCTTGCATCCCAATTTTCACTGGACAACTCTCAATATAGGGCCAAATTATGGGCCATACATGTTTATATATATGTCCCGAAAAAATTATAAAGGAGCCTGATTCAAGCAAAGAAAAGTAGGCCTGATCTGGCTAAAAGATCTTCTTAGCAAACACAACAACAAACCCTTGTATCTCACCTTTTAGTTGTAAACACAATTGATAGGGGGAAAAGAACTAGGGAAGAAAAAAAGTCAAAGAGAAAACGAAACAAAACTATACGAGGGTGACTAAAACATCACCACTATCTACACACAAGGGCACGCTGTCTTTCACACATCATCGTGTTCGAATTTTTCGGACTTCCGGTGGCTTCTAAAGATCCATTTCCCCACCTCCTTGTGACTGAACCTATGTTTTGCCTTATGCCTATGCCCCCTTTCATTTTCCTTTTGTTTATCATTTTCATTCTCATGGCTATCAACATTTAGTTTCTCTTTGTCATCTTGATTTTCAATTATTTCCTCGTGCTTGTTCTCATTTTCTTGCATGCTCTCATGTTCGTTTTCATTTCTTTGATTGCTTCCATTATCGTTCCCTTTCTCTTTGGCAATCTCATTGTTCGTAATCTCATTTCCGTTGCTTGCATTATCATTCCCTTTCTCATTGGCAATCTCATTGTTTGTAATCTCATTTCCATTCTTGTTATCGTTTTCATTCTCATTCTCATTTTGATTTTGATGCTCATTTCTTCCTCCACTTCCATTCTCACTGTTGTTCCGATGCACGCTTCCATTCTCGCTATCTCTTTTGCCACTCCCATTTTTACTTCTTCCACTCCCATTCTCATCTCTGTTCCTGCTCATGCTTCTGTTTCGATTTCCTTTGACGCTGTCACTCTTATTCACACTACTGTTTTCATTTTCCTTGTCATCCATCTCCGGTGCCGTGTACACAAATGGGCCGGGAGGAATATCATCAAAGCCTAATAGAGGCTCTAGAGCCTCGACAACTGCCGACATTTGGGGCCGAGATTTGGGATTTTGGCTGAGGCATTGATATGCCACTGCGGCGGCCTTTTGGGCCGCCTTTGTGGAGTATTGTCCATCTAAGCTGGGGTCCATGAGCCTAGCCAGTTTCTGAGAATTGTTCAGGCTCGGCCTGGCCCATTCAACTAAGTTTTGTTCCCTTGTGGGCCTTGTCTTATCCACAGCCCGTCGGCCAGTTAGTAGTTCCAACAGAACTACACCATAGCTGTATACATCACTCTTTGCTGTCAGATGGCCTGATAAGAAGAGAGAATTAATAGGTCAGACAATGCTGTTTGCAATTTGATCATTATTAGCATAATGTGCTGATTCTGTTTAAATTAAGTACCAGTCATGATGTATTCTGGTGCAGCATATCCATGAGTTCCCATCACTCTCGTCGAGATATGTGTTTCGTCTCCTTCAGGACCGTCTTTTGCGAGTCCAAAGTCGGAGAGTTTCGCTTCATACACCTATATGAAAAATTAGACTGTTAACTTGTAACACAAAAATTAAGATAAAAGAGAATGAGCCATTGGTACCATGCGAATTATTTTATTGGCACTAGAATTTGGAGTTGGTAAGATAAAGTTGGATGTACCTGCATACTGTTAAGAATATTGAATTTGGATTTTTATTTTGGGACTGATTTTCTGGATAATATAGTTTAATGTTCTGATGACAGTGAGATAGAAAAAAAGCATATATACAAATTGAGAGAATATTGAATATCTATATATCGTCTCTAATCATTGCATGCTGTGATTTAAATATTGTGAGCTACCGATATGGATTAGGGATTTATCTGTCATTATGTAGAGTTGCGCATGCTTGATAAACAATCGTATTATTAATTGATGATTGTTGTAGTTCAACCAACAGACCAAATTGTTTTCATTAAATAGCTGCTTTTATTTGAACTAAAAAAACTTAATCAATGACGCAAAGAGCGTCGTTTTTCAATTGACTATGATGGAGTAGTTACTTTCTGCTACGACTGAACTAAAAATTTCATAGTGTGACAAAATTTTGAATCATAGTAAATTGACTACTATTAGGCTTTCCTCGTTCTTCAAGTAGGCATCCATCATTATCATCACTTTTATTTTGTCAAAAAACCAAGTTACATCTAGTTTTCCAGAGCATTTCTTTGCTTTCTTGCTGACGTTAGTACTGGGTTGTTGTTAGAAGCATATATATGTATATGGCAGTTTTATTACTTCAGTTCATTATGCGACCCGTACAAATTTTTTTTTTTTTAGAGATATATATTTTGTTTTGGAGGGGGTATATTAGGCAGGTAAGAATATTACCGAGTCCAGTAAAATGTTGGAAGTCTTGAAGTCCCTGAAAATAACTGGTTGTTCAGCCTCATGAAGAAAAGCAAGCCCCTTTGCCGCTCCAAGAGCAATTTTTAGGCGTGTCAACCATGGCAAAGTAGCAAAATATTCTGAAAAGTTAAGCTGAAAGAAATAAGAACACACTCAAGTATAGGACTCCGTATCAAAATTCGCAATACAAGAATGACAGGAGTGATATAAATATTTTTTTAAGTAAAAATGGTATTATTTTTTTTTGTTATGAATTAACATTTTTATTGAATAACTTTCCAAAAAAATATGCAAATCTCAGTATATGAACGATTAGGAGTGGAAGTCTAATGAAACGATATTGTAGTATAGATATGGCTTTTGTATATTTTCAAAGGTGAAAAAGCCCCGATATTTTTTTAATATATAAACATAAGAAAAGGGGAAATAAAACATTTGAATAAACATGAGAATAATATTTGTCCAATATATACACATTTATATTAAATTTATTATTGTATCTGCAGGACTGCAGCTGGAAATGTTTTTTAAAATACTTCATTGCTTCATCTCATGCTCAGAAGTTATTGCATTTCTTTTTATTTATTTTTTTCCTTATACCGTGGAACTTTGAGTCAAGGGCACTTTTAACTTTCATGAACTTAAATATATCTAACGGTCATTATCAAACACTCTAATTTCTGTTGAGAATAATTGAGACGGCTAAATGGTTCGTTGGGGCCCATGGTCCAATTTGGTTTGTCCAATATTGCATAATTTATTTCTTCTGTTGCATTATTCAAGTGGACTTTTGTGTTGCTATAACATCCTATTTTAAAAAAAAAAGCAACAAGTCCTCAATTATTAAATCGGAGAAAACCACGGATAAAGTCATAATGACGGTTGAGATTCACTAATTCTCTGTACCTAACGTTGATAGAATAAAATATTGATCTATATATATCATTCAAGTAGTACTCTATACAAAATTATTAAAATTACAAAGCAATCTGACAATTATAAATTCAAGGGTAAATTTTGACAAAGGTCGCTTATTAACGTAAATCTACTCTTGATCACTGAACTTAAAATTATTCATTTTTTGTCAGTGAGCTCCAATATTTATCTAAATTTTGATCAGTTTGTCAAAAAAATTTTTTACCCAAAGTACTAATAGAAGTTAAACAGATTAAAACAAAAAAGGTTGACATAGTACACAATTTGGATAAATATCAAGTTTCTCTGATTAAAATGAATAATTCCAAGTTTGGTGAAAAAAATGATTTTAACACCAAGTTCATAGACTTCAGACAAAATCAATCCTATATTCATATTTGATCCATAAACTTAAGTCACTGACTAATAATATAGATGTTAATTTAAATATATATGTATCTTTTTTTTTCTTTGCTGTAATCCACTTTCTCTTAGTGATATAATTATAAGTGTTAATTTATCCACGTTGAAAAGTATTATATATATTAAGTTGTTGCCTGCTTTTGTTTTTATCTGAATAATTAACAATTGGTTCAACTAATAAAAAAATGAATCTTTATCGTCCCAAAAATAACAAAATGACAATCATGAAGGTACAGTATGATTTGGCCATTGACCTATAATGTTAATTCTAAGTTATTTTAAATAATTTTGAAACCGTTCTTACGAGAGAAGATGTTTATTAATAATTTTATATATTTATTGGGTTTCCAAAAGTTGACACCGCAGAAGCAATACCGTTCAAGCATCTGAAAAACCAGATGCTACAATATAATAATTTACTGCCATAACTGCCTAGAAATATGTCATTGAAAAGGTCACTTGACAAAGTAAAAATAGTGATGCGAGCAAACTTGTAGCGCTCGATAATTCTCATGTAGCTACAAAGTCTAGAAAGTAGTTTGAACTGTTGGGGAAAATAATAATAGAGTAGATGAGACTTGCAAGAAAAATGTGGAAATGACCCACCATTGCAACTTGTCAAGGTACGGTCCAAGGTTTTATATACACCATGGAATCATAAAGAAACAGGGGAGAAAAGAAAACTGAAACGAATATGTATTTTGGAATCTCCCTCTTCACCAAGACATAGAAAAGGACCAATTTGGCCTATTAGCGATGTGAAATTGATGGAATAGACCTTTCTTTACTTTGCACTTGTCCCTTTATTTAGCAAAGGGGATACTCTAGATAAATAAAGAATAGATCAATAGAATTTTGTCTAGAAAATATCACCTTTTAATTCTTTGTTACGTATGGTGTGAAAATTATGATTAAAAATTTGTAATATTTAAAATAAGTGCGCAAAAAGATAGTATAAAAATTCAGAAAAAATAAACAAGAAATATTCAATATTGACATACTTTTGAAGAGATGCTTTTCTAGACTTCCTCGTTGCATGTACTCATAAACAAGAAGCCGGTGCTCGTCTTCGTAGCAGTATCCAATCAACTTGACGAGATGCGGGTGTCGTAGTTGCCCCAAAAATATAACCTCTGCCTACTCATGTCGTATTAAAACATAGCAAATTATTTTATGTAACATAGTCAATCAAGTATAAAACTTGTGAAAAAGTTAATATTTTAAATCAAGCCATGAAAATAAAATACATAAATTAAGATCCTATGCTGATAGCCTGATATGCTCTGTTCGTACCTCTTTTTATTTCTATTTTTTTAACATTCTTCATCTGTTGCATTTGAACTACAACATAAATTTGGTACCAAAATTTGTTTGCTTGAAGGGCATGTTACAATGCTAGATGGAAAGGGAAAAAAACATATAAAATAAACAGGAAACTAACCAGCCATTCTTTGTGACCTTGTACTCCATCAAGGTCTAACAATTTAACGGCAACCGGTTGTCCCTTCAAACCGGGTTTCACTTTCTCATCTACATAACCTTTATATACAGGTCCAAATCCGCCTTCGCCGATAAAATTATTCATGGAGAATCCCTGTGTGACAGTCTGTAGCTCAGCAATTGTAAAAACATACAAATTTGATCCGACGAGTGATATTGACAAATCCTCCGGCGAGAAAACACCAGAGTTGCTGACATCAGAGAATGAGAGCCGTTGGATTGATCTTTGTTTTGATGCAATCTTCTTTGGACGGGTCTTCCGACCCGCTCCAGTGAACTTGCCAAAGCAACCAGAAAAGAGCTTAGACATGGCTTGGGTAATGAATAGAGCGAGATTAAAACTTGGGTATTGTTACATGGGTGCTTAATGAAATTCAATGAGAAATGTGATGGCAGGTTTGTATGCAAGGCAATGAGTTGAAGGCGAATAAGGAAGAATATGGGATGCCTCTACGGAGATGTGTGCAATATATGGACCGGGTCTTGGTAGGTTTGGTGAAATGTCATAAATGACCCTTGACTTTTCATTGACACAAGCTATAAAAATTTTATATTTTGTATATGTAACCTTGGAGATATAGTATAACACACGTTATCTCGCACATATACTCGAGTAGAAATACAATCAACATAATTTCATCGATCCAAACAAGACAGCTCTAAAATATAAACTTGTATGCTTTTCTTTTATTTTTTTATTTCGATACAAAAATTCCAAGAGCTATGTTTTTGGTGTTATTCTCAATTATATATGAGTATGTTCCTCGAATAATTCTTCGTTTCTGTATTTGAGAGTAAATTGTGAATTTTGTATTTTTGAAATCTTTCCGTTTCCACTAAACAAGGACTACAAATATTTGTTGCTAGATGATATGCAACAAAATGCATTATTAATTATAATAGTATTAAAAATTCACTAAAATATTCAAGTAGTCAGGACTGAAATCCTTATCCAATTATTGGATTTCTCAATTGATTTTGGTTGTTCTATTTGATATGCGTAGTCTATGTAATTTATTGCACATTCTTAACTATTGGCATATAAATTTTTAACATTTTTAATCTAATCTCTCTTTATTTTTAAAATTATTTTCTTCTTTATTAATAATTTATAACACTCTCGCGTCCACATTCCACAATAACGCTTATAACTCTTTACATAACAATAATAATAAAATTCAGAGAAACGCATAATTTTACTAATTTAGGGATATATATGCTAACAAGTCTTTTTCTTAGTTTATAAAAATAAATTCCAGAAACCTACAAACGTCTATAGACCTTAGTGCAGGATAGCTTCTAGATCTAGAACCTGCAGGATATCACTCATTTCTTAATGCTTTATATGTGAAAAAGATTAAAAAAGAACAGGAAGAACAGAACAAGCAGAGGCCTTTCATGTTGGCCTCTGTTTTCTGGATTGTAATAGCTTAGGCATAATTGTTTGAAAGGGTAAGAGACCAACCATAAGATAGAGCTAAATGATTTCGAAATTTATTATTAGATAATATATTAATCCTTTGTTAATGTTTGGAGTACTACTTTCATGTTGTCTTTTTTATGTCTTCACCTTGTCAAAGGTCAAATATTCTCCCCTGAGAAATCTATTCATTATTATGTCACGAAGTGGCCTTTTTTATATTCGAATTGTTAATATTATTAACAATTTAACTTATTTAATAGAAGTCCTATATCCGTAGAAACAAATTATTTAGTTCATAACATTATAACGTTGTTCTAAAATTTACTTTGTTAGACGGTTTACTGTACCAAATTACAACGGGTTCTACACTAAAAAAAACTATCATCTCAAGCTTTAATTTGACAACTCGATATTAACGACGACCTCCACAATTTTCAAAACTTTGTTTCGGTTCAATTTTTTTTTCAAAAATTATTTTGGTCCAATGTTGGTCATCAAGAGTATACATTCAAGTTATTCAACTTCATTAATTGTTGACTTTGCTGGCCGACTTGAGAGTAAAAGAAAAACTACTTTAATGACTTTTATTGCCAAGGGGAAAAAGTTTAAGCCTACAAGACCAGTACGAATATACAAGAAAGAGATTAATAGGACCTATCTTAGAATCTCTCGTGGGCTCGTGTTTTTAATGATTAAGGTGCGAGGAAAAAATGTCAAAGAAAGCCCAAATTTTCTCCTTTTTTTTTCCCTCTTCAAAAAGATGCCAAAAGATTTGAGTGAACCGGTTATTGTCTAGCAACCACGGAGTTGGTCTAGTTTGTAGCTAGAAAAGAAAATAAAGTAGACATTTATAAGGATAAATTTAATTATTTCATTAATTTTAAGCAAAAAAATATGTTTAAATTTTGACCTGATCAAATGTACTCCTTTCGACTATAATAGGTATGTCACTTATTTGTAGCGGTAAATTCCCACTTCCCAGATATTAATGTTACACAGAATAATTTATGATTTAAAATTCGAACGTGAAAATATATAAAATAGGAAAAAAAATTCGAATTACCCATTTCATATGTTTGGGAATAAGTAAATAAATAAAGTTGAGGGTCTAAATTGTAATAACATAGTATTTTTCTGACCTATGGTGAAATCAGCCATTTCTAGTACAAGTTATTTTCTCACTTCTCTGGCTCTCTCATATTTGTCGTCTTGAAAGAGGCAAACTGCGCCGCATTTACTTAATATGCCGAAATTTTTCTACATGCTACAATTAGTTGATTCGTATTGAAAGATGGTCATGATGCACTAGCACTACTGAGTCTGCCTGCTGCCTATGACTCTTTGAAAATTTGGACTTCATGATACAGTCATATACGACAAATAGTGCACTATATGTCGAAAGAACGATCAACCAACAAGTCGTGAATACGCGTTTGCTAACTCAAGACGGTTAATTTATTATTTCATACCGGACAAAAATTTTCTACATCATTGAGTTGACATGAGTAGTAGTTCAATTTTGTCATTTCCGGTTAAAGAAGATCACAAGAAAACAGAAATTTGAAAGTAGTTTTTTTTTTTTTTATTTGAGTGACATGCAAATTTAATTATATGGATCAGAGTAGAGATTCGGTCATATATCTAGATAAAGAAAACTCCTAGCTTGTCATGTTACTTGTGTATAAACCGAAATTTACTAACCTTTTAATATACAAGTTTTATTGCATGAATATAAGAAATAGAAGATCAATTCTCCTTCTTCTTAATATTAAATGCAGTACATATTTTTTCGGATTGATGTAACATAATAAATTTGGAATCATTAGGGTGATTTAATTAAGCCTAATTGGAGCATTTATATGAGAACATCAAGTAAAAGAATACAGATACTACATACACTCCAATGCAATTATTTAAATATTTACTATACAACCGTTCTATACGACAACCTTGACTAAAAATCTATATGCCCACAAGTTGAGTAGGTAAAATTAAAAATAATATTTTATATTTGAGGGCTCTTGATGTCATTTGAGGTATTTACTGGATAGTCCATAGATAGAATGCATCGCATCATATTATATTTTTTGTTCATGAATGTCAGCTCTGTACAAATTTAATTTTCTATATCATTTATATTATTAAAAAAATGTACATGTCATTTCGATTTGTACTTTACTAAATAAGATTAACACATGATACAATATGGGTGAGTGAGTGAGTGATGGGTGACCCAGAATAAAAAAATTTGAATGAGAAGAATCATATCTCTTTATTTTATTGCTAACCAAATGCAATCAAGACTTTAACTGTGTGGCAGTTTTATTGAGTTTATAGATGCCAAAGTATTACTTTAGTATTTTAATGATGAAGAAAACAATGCATTTAAATATTTAATCCGGCCACTTTTTATATATTTATAAGAGAAGCAGAATTGCAAGACATATATGCTTATAAGTTAAGTTTTATTAATTGATGGTTGTTATTTAAATGTTAATTTAAGCAATGCACGTCTCGTGATAGCCGATATCTGATATGCATGTAACTGGCAGCAAATACTATTCACGCTGACAAACGGCCGAAGTATTTTTTTAAAAAAAATTAAAAGAAAAAGGGAAAAATTGATATAGCCCTTGTAATATTTGCGGACGAAAATTGATATAGCCCCTTGTAATATTTTTAATTGTATTTTAAACTTAAAAATAACATTTTTATATATGCGGACGAAAATATCCTTACCTCTTCAACCCAATCTTCTACCGAAAATGGAAAGTGCTTTGGGCAACTGAAATTTTTTTAGAACAACATAATTTTTTTCTAAATGTCTATATTGTCCTCAGCATCAATCAAGATTTGTTACCCTATTCTTTCCTTCTCTGCTAGATTTCCGTAAAAGACAACGGTATTTGTTTCTCCTCATGAGACTTTTGGATCATACAAGAAAAATCCCTCTTAATTTATATATTACTTTTCTTTGGATAAATGTTTTACAACTCCTTTCTTTGCTTGCTATAGAGCCCTTAAATATTAAAGATCCGTAAACTTTAAATTCTTAAAAAAATAACCTCCAAAATAATGAATGAATTGAATAATGTTCATCTCATTATATGTAATGGGGTGTACAATCGGTGGTTGAATTATATCGAGTTTATTATATATTTTGATTTATTTTTCAATAAATTTGTATCACAAAATAATGAAAAACACAATTATTAATACCTCTTATCGATGGTCAAGTTTGTGAGATTACAAAATTCAAAATTCACTACAGCGGTGAGGAGAGGACAATTGTGGTTCAGTAGGAGGAATACCAACGAATTTAGGAAATTTTACAAGGATGATTTGGTCATTTGAAACAATTACGTTGCTCCTAGAAAAAGACCCGTTGCCCAAAGCACCTCCCCCAAAAATCCTTTCATCCTCCTGCCATGTAAACCTGATAAAATAATATAGAACGATTCATTACTCTTCACTCCTCTCTTTCTCTTTCAATGCTGCATCAAACTCTCATCCGCCAAAGCATTCAATATAAAGAACCTCCTAATCCTGTAAGGGTCCGTTCCAGAAATTAGAATGGGATAGGATGGGATGGAATGGGAGAGGATAGGAGAACAAAATGTTAACCCCCAAATTTGGGGTGAACCAAATGAGAATATTTGTACATAGAGTTCATCCCATTTCCCACTCGTTCACCTCCTTTCCCACTTTTAATTTTTCAATCCTGGAGCAGGTTAACACCCTGGACAGGAGCATGGTCAGTCTCACTCCATTCCATCACTCTCTCTCTCCCTCTGTTCTGGAGCAGACCCTAAGTAATGCTACATGGGAAAAAAATTTACACAGTACGGAAGCAGGTGGAATTATCAAATTACGAAGTAACATCACTAATATAATTTAATAGAACGACTTTGAAAGTTTCTTCAACAAAAAAGGAAAACTTATAATGCGCTTGGTTTGCCACTTTGCCTCTAATTAGTAAATTTTGGGAACATGTTCCAAGTGGCTAAGTTTTGTGGAAGTTTGGATTATTGTTGATTGTGAATCAATGGATTTTACGGGTAAACGGGCTCTATAATACATCTATATCGTTATAGCAATGGATACATGTGCATTTGTTGGCGGGTACTGTTTGACAATTTATTTTTTTTGGGGTTCAAAAGTTGATTTTTTTTAATTCGTCAATTCGAGTCAAATATAAATTTCTGTAAGAAACTCTAATTTCTATTTTTAAAACAAATTTTAATTAATTTGCAAAAAAATATTTATTTAAAATTTTTCCGTCCAAAGGAATAAAAAATTTTGTCAGAAAAACGGTAATCGAGTCAAATATAAATTTCTGTAAGAAACTCTAATTTCTGTTTTTAAAACAAATTTTATTTAAATTGCAAAAAAAATTTTATTTAAAATTTTTCCGTCCAAAGGAATAAAAAATTTTGTCAGAAAACCGGTAAAAAAAAGATATCAAATTAAAATGTAAAAAGAATAGAAAAATATATAATTGATTTTATTTTGATATGTAAACCAAATTAAATGGCTCACATTAAATTGTTTAATAAAAAAATTAAGTTAAAATTTTAACCGATGTATGTTGTGCATATTAAAGACTCCATACAAAATTCAACTTTTTTTAGGAAAAGGTCCGTAGGCATATAATATATCATAATATCTCGCTTCAAAAAAAAAAAAAAAAAATCATAACATCAACTTATCAGGTGGAAAAAGTTTCAAAATACTTATTTTTTTATTTGAAAGGATTTAATTGCTTTGTGGCCAGTTCTAACTGCCACAAGGTTTGACTAGAAACCGACAGACACAACGATCCATCTACGGATCTACCATTATTTTTATAAAAGAAAATTATGCTATCTTGCTAATATTTTAAGGAGTTCATGCGTCTGCGAGAGCCACGTAGAATTCAAAGATCGCGTCATTAGGGAATTTAGATTTTGAGAAAGGAGACCTTGGGAATTTCTTAAGCAATTAAGTAATTAGTTATCCGATCAGAGATCCATGATTTTGTCCCTATTTGGTTTGGACCTCTTTGATTGATTCTCCAGGATTTATATTTGATCGGTGTTGTATGATAAATTGGTGTATGATCCGGATGAGAAATGGAGGATTTTCATAACGTGAAATTTCAATATAGAAGTTTTCACAATTTTTTTTTGAACCTTTTAAATTTATAATTTTAAAACCGGGTGATAAGAATCATCTTCAGATTTATCCCAAAAAAAATGATTAATTAAATATTAACTACTTTACTATTTTTGGAATATGATTAATTAAGCATTAACTACCTTATTATTTTTGTTGCTCATCCCTGAATTTATCGATGTAGAAGAAATGTGACAGCCTAGATTTTTATCAAATCATGTAAAATTATATTTTTATTCAGAGTATTTTTTTTACGTTATATTATTATATTATATTTTTCTTTGTTTAGAATGAACGTTTTATTTGTTGCATTAAAGATATATAATTTTGACCTTTGACATTTAGGAAGTTCAAGTGTTGTGTACTTGTCCGTATCAATTGAACCATGGAATTTATCTCTCCAATTAGTGTGGTTAATAATCTTTTGTGATGTTAGCCGAATTAAAAGTTCTTGTGACTGGGAACCAATAATCGATTATTTATATATATCCCCAATGTCATATTGTAATTCCATTACTCTTTTTCCCACACCGCTACATGTGCGGTTTCTCTTTGCTTATTAGTTATTATCTATTAGCCATATTAGTCCAACAAATAACCAACTAAATCGGTTATGATCCAAACAAAAACGCCAGTGGATACATCCTTTCATTTATTATATATTTCCTCTATGTTTCATTTCCAAACTTTATTTCACTGCTCCAAATTCAATTCTGTCTACTCTGTTTCTTTCTGCGCGTCGAGAAAATTCCGAAGGAGAACTCAAGCCCCGTTTTAATGGTACTTTCAACTTCATTTTCTTTTACACGTTTCTTTTATTTGTTACTTGGTAACACCAAATTTTGATCATCTTAAATGGTCCCGTTGGCATGTCCTTAATAAAATATTATTGGTAAATTTCTCATGGCTCTAGTTTTAAAAATTCATCAGATTCTATAACCCGTATAAACCCTTCTTTAATTGTTTATTAATTACTTTTATAATTTATTAAGTATTTCGTCTAATATTTGAAAGTACTTACAGTATATTATGTTAGACATTCATTACTTTTCTACTTGGTTTTGAAAACTTATGTATCATCTTTTTATTTTGTTAAATATAATATATTCGGTCAAACCCATGGTACGGTGTTCATAGATTCCTTTATAGGATTTCTAATTATCTTTGTTACTATTATACTACTTTATTATATATATATATAGAGTTTTGCTATGGTGAGTTGCAACTCATGGAGCCTTCCGTGAATTGCGATCAAAACTCTTGGATTTGATTCAAAGGGACCAATCCAAACTGTCCAATATGATCTCTATATTGAAATCTTCTTGCAGACAAAATTTTATATTGTTTCGAATTTTTTAAGTATTTTTTTTGGATTTTTAAAAACTGCTGTTTTTGAACGGTACATAATTAATTAGATTAGTGATTTTCTAAAATTTCAAAAAATACTTAAAAATTTAGAAAAATTATAAAATTTGGTCTGTAAGGAGATTTCAATATGGAGATCATATTGGACGGTTTGGATCGGTCATTTTGAATCAGATCCAAGAGTTTTGATCGCAACTCATGAAAGATTCCGTGAGTTGCAACTCACCATAGCAAAACTCTATATATATTATCATTTCTTATTCCGGTCTTTTATTTCATCTTTGACAAAAACTACAAGTGATTATAGCACATCTATTAGGATTCTTAATATATTTTATTTACAAGTTCCTATTAAACTTTCTGTAAGTTTATTGTTAGAACTATATTTTCATTATTATTATTTCGATTTCTGAATGTTTATAAAATTGAGGATTTTGATTTGGCCTTTAATATTTTAGTTCGAAATTTGGATTGGTGACTTAAGTTGGAGGATTAATTAATACTAAATTAAATATTACTTAATTATCGACACTAGGAAAGGATCAGGCGTTTGAGTTTCGTAACCGCTCGGAAGTTGGATCTAAAGATCGTCAGTGCGTTTGACTTCTTGTCAGGTGCGGATCCTGGTTTGATGTGAAATTATTTTTTTATATATATTATATAGTTATAATAAGGATTATATGCTTTGTTTCCCTTAATCGCTGTTATTTTTTTTACATAGTGCATGGTTACATTTATATTAACAATGGTTACACAATTTGCTTTATGAGAAAAGGATAAGTGTAAATAAAGGTCATGTAGTTAGTATGCATGGTTTAGTTATATAAATGCATTTGCATATTGGTTAGTATCAATTAGAAAAGACCATAGAGATTATTTTACGTAACAAATATTGTTAGCATTAATGAGTAAAGACAGTGGATATTAAAGTGATAAATGTTAAGTGGAAGTGGTTACCATTCAGTGGGAGTGGTAAAATGTTCAGTGGAAGTGGATGATAACTGTTGTACCAGGCATTTGGCTTGGATGCTCTAGTACTAGCGTGCTCCCTGTTAGGAACTCAAGTCCTTGTGTAATTTTAATTTTTATTAACATTTAATAAGCAATTAAGATGCACGATTAACGGATCTAGTTATTCAAGCAGTTAATATATAAAAGAGAACGTGTAGGAGATTATACCTCTTCTAGTATCGTAACTAGAAGGCTCGACCTTTGCTTAGGAGTCGATGGATGCGCACCTTCGCTGCCTCTAGTCCACCTAGAAGATTAACCAAAGTCTATAAACAAGTGCTAGCTTGTTTTGAGACGATAGCTAATTCCCTTTTTGATTTTTCTTCGCGCGATTAACTATTTTTCATGGAAGAAAAATTAACGCTCAACACATGAGCTATTGAGAGAGAGATGGAGGCACCTAGGGCAGAAATTTTTCTGCTCTTCTATTTCTTGCGCAAGGGAATAAGAAGAGAGAGGCAAAAGATATAGGGCTCGGTGTTTCCATAAACAACGTTGCCATATTTTGTTATTTCTAAACTTTGCTCTCTTTCCATAATTTTATCTTGACAAAAATATCCCTTCATTGCAGAAATTTTGTATATGATTATAGGCTATATAACATATTATATTAGCCTATTAATCAACTCCATTAATTAATCTCAAATCAGGCTTTTAATTAACTGATTTAATAAAAGACCGACTAGCTCAGTATAATAAATATATGTTGAACGAATTTAATTATTAACATATTAATAATTAATTTGGAATTAGCATATGCATTATATTGTTTCTATATGATCCATTTGAGTTAATTAATTATAACGGTTCATAACGGTATACAATTAATTAATCAACTTATCATATTTTCGCAGTACTCGCTACTACAAATAAACAAATAATGCACGTATGGTTAAAGTCCTATTTGTGTGACCCTTTGAGGATTTATGCTATGTTGGCTATGAAAATAAATCGCTATTTATTTCCAATAATCACAAGCGGTATCTAGCAACACGTTATGATTCCCAATTCGCATAAATGAATAATGTACTAATACAATCATTTAATCCTGCATAAGAAATGAGTTTCTTATTGTTTTGATTCCTATGTCACATGATATCCTTGTATAATCCAAGATAGGAATGTGTCATTCTTGCAGATTATACATTTCTTGATCTAGAGATGATTGCACAAGTTGCTAGCAAGCAATCCATCTCCATCAAGGGGCCCAGTAGATATCATCACTCATCAGGTGAACTAATGAGGGACATACGGTTGTCTTGATGAACAGTTTTTCCCCGCACAATTCAAGAGAACATAAATAAAGTCCGTATAGCAGCCCTTATCAGGAATCAACGGTAGACGATATTTATAGAACCTATCCTCATGTGGAAAAACTGAACCATCTCAAACTTGGAATCAAACACTGATAAAATAAATAATGACACTTAACACAATCCATATATTTATTTCATCGGGGTCATGTCCTGTACTATGTTCTAGTAACATATACATATGCAATTAAGTTAGTAACTCCTTACTTATGATTTGTAAAATTTAATCATCGCTTAACTTGCATACTAGTCTTATATGATAATTAATGTTCCTTGTTAATTATCAAGACTATGGACAGTTTCGATTTATTATTGTCATTTACTATTAAATGAAATACAGTGATCTACAATTCAGATCCTCAACCTGAATGAACTGTCAATAATAAAATCCAGGAACAAATGATCAAATATCATCAATAACATAAACTAAATAATTAAGTCATTAAATATTGACTTCTAGGACATAACTCCAACAATCTCCCACTTGGACTAGAGTCAATCAATAGTGACTTCTAGCCAACGAGAATTGAGAACGATGTCATATATTTACATATATACATGTCTTGAACCTCATAAAATAATACACTTAAAACCAGCCACTCATACGTCCATTACGTATGGATGAACAATTTCATCTCCTGTACTGCTTAAGGTAGAGGTTATGTTAAAGTCTCCGCTGTGTTCGCGAAACTATCCATGTTGTTTGACCTAATACATATATATATTCTTACGTATATGTTCTTGATCATTATCATATGCGATCAAGTGATATTGTCATAGATCATATTTGGACCTTCAATATGATATTGGGTTCTTTAAGACTAAGCTATGGTTCGAGATGCATAGAACCATATTAGCTTGACTGAGAACTTCTTAATCCAAACTATCATTTTCATTGCTTCACAAGTTGCTATATATTTTGCTTTTTGTGACGGAAACGGTTGTAATATCTTGTTTAGAACTCCTTCTAAACTTACGACACCACCTTTAAGCAAATAGGTAGCTCAAAATGTGATTTATCAATCTTTTGAAATAAGAATCAGTGTAACAACTTACACGAGCTATTTTTTTTTTTTTAACTGATGAAAAAATATCTCTCTTTCTCATAAGATACTCGAGGATATTCCTGATTATTGTCAAAATGTGTTTTTCCTTGTATCCAGTTGACAACTGCTTGTCATACTCCTTGGGTACAACACATCGGGGCATGTGCATAAATATGGCTTACATAATGAAACTCATAATAGAAGGATGCTCGAACTGTTTCGTGCACTCTTCTCAAATTGAGTTGCAACACACCGAGTCGAACTCAAGTGTATGCCATATAACGTGGTTAGACATCCTTTCTTGGAGTCCACCATTTATGTTCCTACAACACTATATCATTTTATGCACATTAGCTCAAACCTAACATCCATCATAATCTATCTCCATAGATTTTGTTTCCTAGGATTTAGACGATCTTGCCCAATTCTCATTAAGAAAACATTCTTCAATGAGATCTTGACAATATTCATTTCTTTAATGTTATTTCCAATTTTTGTTACCTTATACAATATTAATAATACAATTATGCTCCCACTGAATCTCTTGTCTATACAAGATGCTTTTGACAAAATTCAACTCCTTGGATTTCTTGTCAAAATGTTTATTCCACAATACTAGCTTCAATCCATTAATGAATTCTTGAAGCATACATATGTTTCCAGCAGTACATCAACATAAAACTTTCGGTTTGTATCGTATACACAACCTCTTTCTTCATTCAATCGAAGAAGGCGGTTTTTGATGTGCATTTCCATATATCAATATATATGAAACATACCAATTGCTAGAATGATCTTTATTGACTTTAGACATAGCTACAAGCCAAGAGTTGTGCTTTGTATACAGTCAACTAGCTGTCGACTTAGACATAGCTACAAGCAAGAAGCTGTGCATTGTATATAGTCGACCTGTCATCCATGTCAATCTTTCATTAAAGATCTAAATGTTCTTGATGGATTATTCCTTCATAAACATCAACCAAGGTCTGTACCTTGTTGGTATATATGGATTACATTTAAAGATCATATGGACTTAAACCATACCTATGGAATTGGGTCCTTCCATCGCTTCAATATTTGTCAACGTATCCTCGTATGCCAAGTACGAGGGCATTGTGAAGCCTATGCACCTTTCGGTTAGGCAGTTACTCTCGTTGACTTTTGTAGGATTAGTGCTTGAGATTCATGAACTATTTCTACAACGGTTTGTAGAATAAGTTCTTGATCCTCATTTATATCTTGAGATTCTCGAATATCATCAACTCGTGAGACATTTGAGTCCTCATTGGAAGGAGCGCACTTCCTTTCACAACAGTTTGTGAATAAAGTTTTGCTCTACTTCCACTAAGCACCATATATGGAGTGACAAGTTTTCCATAAGGTATTTCTTGTAGTGATGCATAAACTCCTTTAATGCTCACCTTACTCCCACTACTTCTTCTTGAGAAAGTTATTCTCCAAGACTACGTCATGATGAGCAACAACTACCTTGTTCTTATCATGTTCGTATAAGTAGTACTTTTCGGTCTGTTCAAGATGTCCTACAAAACATTAAGTGCCTTATTTGGATCTAAGCTTATCAATCAACAAACTTGAAATAAGCTCCTTAACACCAAATCTTGAGAAACAATGTACTTAGAGATCAATCTCGTAAGATATCTTTCTCAATGGACTTCGATGGAACATTATTCAGTGTAAACAGTATTGTCCTCAAATACAAATCCCTAATATGAGTCGATTAAGTCAATTCGATTTATTACTGATCGAACTATATCAAATAAAGTTCGATACCTCCATTCTTGGACACACTATACTAATATAATGTTCCTAATAGAGTGAGTTATGAAACTATTTTCACATTCATTAGATAATACATCAAATCATATGACTTAGATATTTACCATGATCCATTGTAAGACTTTATACCTTTTGTAGAAAGATTTCTTCAACTTTACTATTGAACAACTTTGAACTTGTCAAAAAATTTCATACTTATATCTTATCAAATAGATACGTCAATATCTATTATGATCGTTGGTTAAGTAGTAAAGTATCAATAACCTTCCATTACACAAGTACTTATAGTTCTATATACATCGACATGTATAAGTTCTAATCAAGTTACTCGTCCTTCCACCTTTATAGGTCAAAGGCGCTTTTGTCATTTAATAAACATGATTCGCATATCTCAATTAATTCGCAATCGAACTGAGCCACGAGCTCTATTCTATATAGACTCTTATGATGTGATTCTTGTTTATGTGACTAAGCGGTTAATCCACATGAAAGTCAAAACACTTCATGTAAAGTCTTACGCATCCTATCTGTTATTCAAAACTCGTTTATCTATTTCAAGCAAATTCAAGTAATATGCATGAAATCATATAAACAAATCCACAATAAAAGAACATCGCTTGTCTTTTAAAAACATTATCATCCATCATCTATATGAAATGAAGATAAAGTTTTGGGATATAAAGGAATGAGGTATTCAACCTACGATTCCTAAACAAACTATTAGTAAAGATAACTCTACGTATCCAATGGTAGTGGCTTGGACGAACAAGCCATTTCCTATACGGAGTTTACTTCACTACTCTTGAGCTTTATCTAATTCTTCAATGTCTACATATTTCAATAAATGCGAGCACATGAACTAGTACTAAGTTACTAGTCTGAATTAGAGAGAGCGATATAATTCGAACGACAAATACTCTCGAAGGGTTATAACATTTCCAACACGATAATCATGGTTCTTCGGACAACCTTTCAAATACCGCCAATAAACGGCAAATGAAACATCTTATGTGACACATGGTCACATGAGGGTCTCGAAGTTTCAACTCATACCTTAGTCAAGTATTCATTTAATACTTAACTAATCACCTTTTGCACCAACAAGTGTGCGAAAAGTAACATTATATCCTTCATTAATTAAGGAGAGATTACATGACAATAACAACAACCTTTGATATTGGAGATCTCAATATCTCTAGTTGCCAATTAGCTACTCAAATCTTTCGGTTCGCAAGCCAATGGAACATTCATGTATCTTCTTGAAAGAAATCTCTCTTGCTCAATTCATGCTCTGTTACTTGATCATAAATGATTAAGTCAACATCTACTTTCTCTAAGAACTCCTTCTTGAGTAAGTGGACGAGAGCATATGAGACAATCTAGTCCGTGTGAATTCTTTAATTCAAAGGTCTAAAGATCCTAAAAATGTGGATATCGGCATCCGCTTTATTATTGAATAACTTTTCGCAAAAGTCTATCAATTATCACGCGATGCTTTATTTGGGAGGTCGAGGAAGAATTTGGGAATTAACATGCTCAAGTTTCTCTTCTCTAAGAACATGTCTTAGGAATCAGTACTACTTCTCCAAGTAAGTACCTTTAGAAACGAGTTTGTTATTTTCAAAGATTGATCGCAACGAAATTAACACATTTAACATCTATAACAATTTCAATTTAAGGTCTTTTAGTTTATGCAATGTTTTGTTTATAATGATAAACAAAACTCCCACTACATTTATTTAAAGTCCCAAATGTAGTTGGTTTTTCAAGATCCCCATTTTCATCAAGTAGAGCCTGCTATGGCACGTCACCCTACTTAACTAGACAAGGTAGGTTCTCCAACCAATCATACAACTTTATGATTCTTGGTTCGCAACACGAACTTCACCCCGATGTCCAAGAAACTTGTTGGGTCCATCGATAAGAAACTTCTCTCTATTTGCTCCTAACAAATCTTATTTGTACCCCGACTTCCGAGTGGCAACCATGACGTCCGCTATGGCGGACCGCGCCATGAGAAGACAAACGACGTGAAGGGGATAGAGAGAAGGAGGGCGGTCGGCTTAATCAAATTAATTGGGACAATCATTATGCGACTTTGTTTGGTGGTCGTGTCAACATACACCCATACCTATCCTATGACATTTCATAGCGTACAAACATTCACATAATTAGCATCTCAAACACAAGCATTGTTGTGGGTTTGTATGGCTCCAGCTTGCATATCAGTCTTCGCTGCATCTCCATGTAGCAAGACTAATCTAAATCAAGCCCTCCCACTAATTATATTGATCATATCCTATAATTAATGGAAATAAATACATGTAGAAAAATCCTAATTCCCTTCTAGGCCTTAGGGGCATGCAAGCCTCACAAGTTACATTAAAATTAATCAAAATTAATTAATGGCACCAAAGGCCGCATTACACACATTCACACATGCATACAATTACAAACCACAAGGCATTGAAATATTGAGCCATACGAAACCCACGATCCTCCTACAAAAACGAGTTAGCACATATACAAAATATATGGTTCACTTGTTCTTAATTAATTTCATTAATTAGAATCTTTGTGTATGCTTGTCGCTCGTTTTTCTAAATGCAAAGAAGTTTAACATTACAACTATTTGTTTAAACCTTTGAAATTTAATTCAACAATCCAAAAACAGAATCCGAGGTTATATAAGGAGTATTCTAATTAACATTTCAACCAATTGATTAATTAGAAATAATATTTTAACTAATTAAAATATTAAATGGGACTCGAGAAAAATCAAAATTTTTTCGGTCTCCAAAAATTATGAAATAAATCATGCAAACTCCTCATCATGAGTCTAACTACCAGTAAAAGTTTCAGGAAGAGATCACTTACCATCAGGGAGAATCAAAAAAGACAAATCCAGATTTCATGCGTGAAGCACCGATATCGGATTTTCTGTTTTTCATCTCAACCTTTTGGTCTGTAGGATCATCTTACATGCAATTTTCATGCAAACAATTTACACAGAAAAACTAGCATATACAGTTGGCTATCTAACAATGGAAAGAAAAATAAAGGTCTATTCAAGATCATCAAGTTAATAGGCAAATAAACAAGAAGCCATGTTCTGAAACAGACTGATAACCGAAACTATTTGACCCAGTTGAAGCATCAAACTTTATTGAAAAATTATGAAACTAATTTTCACAGAATCCTAATTCGAAATAGAACAACTCTATTTAAATACTTTTTTAAAAAAGTCCTTCAATAAATTCAGTTTGCCCAAAAACAACTAACTTGTTCAGCAAGACAGATCTGACGACTTCGATTCTTTCCACATTTGAACATCCCAAAAATCCGAAATATGCAACAAATTGCATATATCCAGAAAGAGCATCAAATTTATAATAACCCTAGCAAAAAAGATACAGGTAGTTATTTTGTAAAATACGTCCTTTTTTGCCATACAAACAGAACCGTGCAGCAGAATTCCAGATCTGCGCACCGTCACCGTTTAAATCACTAAAAATTCAAAACTACTTAGAAAATAGTGAAACAAGCGCCAAAAGAACAATGACTCAAAGATCTACAATTTCCATGAAAAATAAATTTTTTTCAGAAAGCTTTACAATACGAAAAACAAGCAACAAGACAGAAAAACAGCTTTTTCCAGAACAGCAAGCATGCACATCACTAATTAACTTAATTAATTACTAATTCTCGATTTTAAAATATTAAAAACTCGAATAACGACCAGCGCTCTGATACCACTGTTAGGAACTCAAGTCCTTGTGTAATTTTAATTTTTATTAATATTTAATAAGCAATTAAGATGCACGATTAACGGATCTAGTTATTCAAGCAGTTAATATATAAAAGAGAACGTGTAGGAGATTATACCTCTTCTAGTATCGTAACTAGAAGGCTCGACCTTTGCTTAGGAGTCGATGGATGCGCACCTTCGCTGCCTCTAGTCCACCTAGAAGATTAACCAAAGTCTATAAACAAGTGCTAGCTTGTTTTGAGACGATAGCTAATTCCCTTTTTGATTTTTCTTCGCGCGATTAACTATTTTTCATGGAAGAAAAATTAACGCTCAACACATGAGCTATTGAGAGAGAGATGGAGGCACCTAGGGCAGAAATTTTTCTGCTCTTCTATTTCTTGCGCAAGGGAATAAGAAGAGAGAGGCAAAAGATATAGGGCTCGGTGTTTCCATAAACAACGTTGCCATATTTTGTTATTTCTAAACTTTGCTCTCTTTCCATAATTTTATCTTGACAAAAATATCCCTTCATTGCAGAAATTTTGTATATGATTATAGGCTATATAACATATTATATTAGCCTATTAATCAACTCCATTAATTAATCTCAAATCAGGCTTTTAATTAACTGATTTAATAAAAGACCGACTAGCTCAGTATAATAAATATATGTTGAACGAATTTAATTATTAACATATTAATAATTAATTTGGAATTAGCATATGCATTATATTGTTTCTATATGATCCATTTGAGTTAATTAATTATAACGGTTCATAACGGTATACAATTAATTAATCAACTTATCATATTTTCGCAGTACTCGCTACTACAAATAAACAAATAATGCACGTATGGTTAAAGTCCTATTTGTGTGACCCTTTGAGGATTTATGCTATGTTGGCTATGAAAATAAATCGCTATTTATTTCCAATAATCACAAGCGGTATCTAGCAACACGTTATGATTCCCAATTCGCATAAATGAATAATGTACTAATACAATCATTTAATCCTGCATAAGAAATGAGTTTCTTATTGTTTTGATTCCTATGTCACATGATATCCTTGTATAATCCAAGATAGGAATGTGTCATTCTTGCAGATTATACATTTCTTGATCTAGAGATGATTGCACAAGTTGCTAGCAAGCAATCCATCTCCATCAAGGGGCCCAGTAGATATCATCACTCATCAGGTGAACTAATGAGGGACATACGGTTGTCTTGATGAACAGTTTTTCCCCGCACAATTCAAGAGAACATAAATAAAGTCCGTATAGCAGCCCTTATCAGGAATCAACGGTAGACGATATTTATAGAACCTATCCTCATGTGGAAAAACTGAACCATCTCAAACTTGGAATCAAACACTGATAAAATAAATAATGACACTTAACACAATCCATATATTTATTTCATCGGGGTCATGTCCTGTACTATGTTCTAGTAACATATACATATGCAATTAAGTTAGTAACTCCTTACTTATGATTTGTAAAACTTAATCATCGCTTAACTTGCATACTAGTCTTATATGATAATTAATGTTCCTTGTTAATTATCAAGACTATGGACAGTTTCGATTTATTATTGTCATTTACTATTAAATGAAATACAGTGATCTACAATTCAGATCCTCAACCTGAATGAACTGTCAATAATAAAATCCAGGAACAAATGATCAAATATCATCAATAACATAAACTAAATAATTAAGTCATTAAATATTGACTTCTAGGACATAACTCCAACACTCCCCAGAAGATATCCATTCGCGACGGGTAAGTGGACTTCTTGGGATAGTGGATAAAGGTCAAACTAGTGGGCTTGGTATAAGTGGGACGGTTTATCAAGTGGAAATGAAACTAATAATATGATTAGAGAATTGTAAAGTCATTTATTTTCATATTGATTTATTAAAGGTTGTCATCATTATAGTAAAGTAAAGTGGATATGTTAAGAATCATGGGCATTCAATTATTATCATTTTACTGTCATTTTACTGAGTTATTAAATTTCACGAATCTCCGGGCTGGAACTGAATACCGCACTAGGAGATTATTTCAGTCTCTCATCCGTTTTCCATTTACATGGGTTCCAGGTATTGAAGACAATGTGTTAGAGCTTTTGTAAGAAAATAGAGGAAAACAAGCGGGTCAAATAAATGTCACTGATTGTACTGTTTGTTTTTTTTGTAGTTACTTTTGATACATTGAACTAGTATGAGAGTCTCGTTTTTCACTCACCATGTTAGTCTTTGTCGTTTGTCAGATTCTTTTATTATTAAATAAATACAGTTTTATGGCAATTTATCTGTAGATTATTGGTATTTATGTGATGTATCTTTCGCCTTGTGTAGAAATACGCGGCGGGTTGTCGAGATGCACTCGCAATTCGTCTAAAAGTGACTTGGGGTGTGACAAGAAGTGAAAAATAAAACAATTAGGTATATTAAGAATAATTAGATATATTAACTAGAACAATATGCTATATTAACTGACATAATTACTTATATTAACTTAAATAATTACTTATGTTAACTAAAACAATTAACTACGTAAAAAATATTTTGGGATGTCTTGATCTTTACTATATAAAAAAGAGGTAGGGAGTTTGTATGAGGGGATGGGTTGCATACGCGCTGGATGGTTGGGAGTTGGTTGACAGGGGATGAGAATCAGAGGAAAAAATGAAAAATGTGCTACACATGATGACAGTGAATGTGGATCAAAGACAAAATGGAAAAGAACACTGGACAAGTATTTCGAAGATGAAAAAAATTAAATGATGCCGAGAAGGAAATGATGGGAATGACACTGAAGAAATAATGACTGGAGAAAGGATGATCTTAAGTATTCCGTTCTAAAACAAATGAATTTTGAACCGTTAATCTTTTCTTTTTTTTTGGATAAACTAGACAGTAACCGTTAATATTTTCTTCTTTTGAGAGATGTACAATTCGTAACCGTTAACTTTTAAATCTCTTTGTTTTATATCTGATAAAGTTTCCAATAATAATTGTTCTAAAAGTAAGCTCCTCAATTAAATAAATCTGTCCATTAAATTAATTCGTGGTGGTACATAATTCAAGATGAGGGTTCCAATGACACAAATTACCAAAACCTCATTTATTTTTTTCTATCAATGTTTTGAAATTGGAAATTCAAATATTGATTTTGATCTAACTTACGACCCATTAATTCTTTGAAATCAAACCAAATCTTAATCCAATGCGACCCGTCTAATCGTCAACTCTCCACTTTCAAAATAATATAAAATTTTGTGTGAACGCAGTGGTCATGAAGAAGCAACAAATCAATAGTTAGAATGCATGCATTAAATTCTGGGTATATAATATCAACGCGAAATAATTTTCAAAAAAGAAAAAATGGTGGAAATTATAATAAATATATTAAGTTCGGCAGTCGTGCCTCGCACCAAAAAAACTGTGGTAAGCACAGTGTTTCTATCACACCCGTATCCGAAATACGAGATATGATGTGGAACAGTATCTTTCGCATCCATCTGACGGCTCGTCAACCTACGTCACAAGAAATAAAAGCAAACAGAGTCAGCTACAAAAGCCGAGTAACCAGTTAATTAACGACGCAGCTTCTCTATAACTAATTTATATAGAAAAAAATCAATCGATTGGATTAATCCACACATCAATAACAATAACAAATTAGATATATTTTACAGAGATCAACGGGTCTAGGTTTTCTCAAATCCATTTTCTCATATCACTTTCACACTAGCGCGAATCCCTCTCTAGGCGATTCCGCTTCACATTTCATTTCACATTCCACTTCACTTTTCCATTTCAATTCAAATCACATCATAGACCCGTTGACTCGCAAAATACATCAGTCACAATTCTCATATATCAATTCAATTCAATCAAATAAGCTAAACGATATTTAAATCAATCAGTACAAAAATTAAATTATAGAGAAGTCCGGTTACCTGACGAGCGATTCAGGAACAATGAAACAATAATGATTGTGACGTAGAACTCGAATTCCAATCGGATGGATGATCACAAATTTCTTCGTATTCAAATTGGATATATTTTATTGGAGATGGTATCAAAATTGAATGGAAAATAAAAATCAACGTGGGAATTGGATTTTATTTCTCGGATTGGTCACTGAGATGGAGGAGGGGGGGGCGATAAGGAACAATTATTTACTCGGATGAAGAATAAAAATAATTAAGGAATTCTCCTAGGCAGAGGGTGCGTGGGCTCCAAGATTAATAAACTTTTGTAATAACCGAACAAATAATAGGCTGGCTTTAATGAATGAATGGAAGGTTTGACAAGGAATTAAAGAAATAACTGTTTATTTGTGCCGCAAGAAATATCTAATCATTTAATTGGAAATGTTGGGTGGAGGTTATGCATAACTAAATAAAGTTGGAGAGGGAAGAGTACGCGACGGTTTTCAAAAGAATCAGATTTTAAAAGGAAATAAGGAAATTTAAAACCAGAAAGGTGCGTGGGATATAAGCAAAAATAATTCTAAGGAAATAATAATAAAATTGAAGACACATTATTCAAATTTGCAAACATAATCGGTGATACAGAGAGGCTCATAAAATAATGAGGAAAATAAGTTGTGTAAAACGGTGGGCCTTTAAATACAATTTTACAATATAAGATTAAAAAGAGTGGTTAAAAAAAAGAACGGATTTGCATGGCAGGTCGCACATGACAAGTAATAAAATAAATATTTCATATATAAAAATTTTTGAACGAAATGAAATTTACATATATAATTTGAAATTACATAATTTAGAATAAATCAGATACGATCAAAATAATTAAATAATAATAATGAAAAAAGCTGGGGTGTTACAGTTTCTGATTCTTTGTGACATTTTTTGTGTGCAGTCAAACAAAGAAGTCAAGTGGTAGTCAAACGTTTATACTAATTGATAATAAATATCTTCTGGTCAAACCAAGAAATATCTCTTTGTGTGGCAGTTAAACCACGGTATATATTAATGAAATTTCTCCCAGTATATTTACATACATATTGTGAAATGCAACTTTTTAGTTTTTTATTTTAATTTATTTTCAATGTCATTCTTTATTCTACATACATTCATTCTATTCTAATATCTTCAATTTTAAGCAAAATGTTCAGAGCACTCTAATAATAATAATAATTGTGATACAAATAATTAATTTAATGTAAGAATTTGATCATTGAAGTCAATTGTAATACATTCTTTACAAACACTCTTTTTATTTATTTTTGTGCACAAATTTTTGCCATCCATTATTGGTTCTCTAATAGCACATTTTTTTTGAAAATAGAAGTGATTGGTGCTAACAGGAAATAAAAATTAATCGCGCAACGTACAAAATTAGATCATGAGGTGTTTACTTTTTTTATTTTTTTCCTTTTTTATTTTTTTCTTTTTCTGAAAAATGTAATAGGCTGGTTTTCACAATTTGAGAGAATATGTAGCATTATGCTACAATGAGTAGATATTAAGCAACATATTCGATGATTTTTTTTATTTTTGTTTCATCCTTTCATTATTCGCAAAATTTTACAAAAATTATATATATATATATAGAGAGAGAGAGAGAGGGAGAGAGAGAATGACTACGGTACACTCTAAAGCACAGATCATGCGGTGCTTTAGAGTCGTTTTTCAAGATCCGAAATTCAAATGTCCGATCCAAACCGTACAATATGTTCTTCATGTGAAAAATATCCTAAGAAACAAATTTTTACATTTTTTAGAATTTTTTTACTATTTTTTTCATATTTTACAAAATCGCTGTAAGTGGAGGGTCCATAATGTTTTAGATTAGCGATTTTGTAAAATATGGAAAAAATAGTATAAAAATTCCAAAAAATGTAAAAATTTGTTTCTAAGGATATTTTCACATGAAGAACATATTATACAGTTTGGATCGGACATTTGAATTTCGGATCTTGAAACACGACTCTAAAGCACCGCATGATCTGTGCTTTAGAGTGTACCGTAGTCATTCTCTCTCTCTCTCTATATATATATATATGTATATATATATATTATCGCGCAACATTCCACATTCCACATTTATTTAGTTGCTTTTTTATCAGCAAAAAAAATGCCCTCTTATTCTTATAATGATCCTTAACATTCCACATCTATTTGCAAAAGTTTTCATACCATATCCGCGCTCATCTGGAAAACATTTCATAACATATTCACATAGAAATGAATCGTGCAACGCGAGTTTAGAACTAGTATGATGTAGAACTGGTCAGTCAATGCTTCAGTTCCAAAAATTAATTTCTTACTTATTATTTCCTATTTTTATGTAAAAAAAAGTTACTATCAATTTAGTTGTTTATGAAATATACAGTTTCCTAAAAAGAATTAAATAAAGTATACAATATGAAAAAGCAAACATTTTTGTTTTATTATTAGCGTGCATATGACTCACATTCCTATATGTTTCATTTAGATGAAAACATTAAGAACATTCTAAAAATAAAGAATTATAAATTTTGTAAATTTCAAGAACTACTTGAAATATTTGAGGATATTTGGTCGTTACTACCTGGTAGGTTACTAATTGTCACAAATTAGAAGGTCTCGGAGAATCTTTGTCGCAATTAAAAAAAAAAAATTAAGGGTCTATCTATCACAATTTGAATGTTTCAGAGGACCTCGTAACATTGCTTCTTTGTAATTTTCATCATTTACGGTGTGAACCGTTGGAACAGGAATGAACGGTTCTACTATATATTCTACGGAGTAGGTTGATTATCTACTGCAAAGGTTTTTCTGTCTATTTTGTAATTTTTATATAACGGTGTTTGAGAAATAAGGATATTTGAAAATGAACTTCAAAACGTAGATGGTGCATTGGTGCGTTTGCAGATGAAATCATCGCTGGACATGTTCAATTTTTTTAATCATAATAATGAAATTAATTAGTCTATTTTGGTAGTGTGTGTGTCTGTACCTTTTGGGCTCCTCTGACTAAGGTTAGGTCTAGACTACAGAAAATAATTTAGGGCTTTATAATTGATTTTTTTCTTTTCTTTTTTTTTTTTTTACTTCACTAACTGCTTTCTTAGAAGAATTTGTTTAGTTGGACTTTTGTGTGAATTAGTTTTTTTTTTATTATTATTCCTATCCATTTCAAGCTGGCTTTATCGTTTATTTCGGCTACTTCAATTGTTCTTTTGTTAGTTGTAACAAACCTATTATTCGTAGAATACAAGAAGCGAAATTTTAAAAAGAAAAAAAAAAAGTGAGGAGGATAGACAGTCTAATAGTAGTATTTTATTTTTTTACTAATTGAACCCTATCTTTTCTAATTTTTTATGGACATATATAGAGCTGATCTCTGTGCAATAATGAGCGAAGAAAGCACAGCAACATACTTATGCACCCTTTCTTGTCTATTAATTAATTTTATTAAGCGATTTATGGATATTGGATAAGCGAGCGATATGAATCGCTAGTTATTATGACTAGGAAGCACACTGGACGACATCCTAATAGACATGTTCTGACTTAATATATTATTATTTTTTTTTTGCATAATTTTGAATATTGAATGAAATTATCTAACAAAAATTGAGATTTCTATTTGGATGTGTAATAGATTTTCTTTTTTTCTTTTTCATTTATTAAATATTCATAATTTCTTTTGAAACCAAAGTCTTGAACTTTCATTTGGAGTTAGCATTTGTACCACATATTTAATTAAAGTAAAAAAAGTCAATTATGCAAATCGTATATAAGGGGTTGGATGCTCCCTTAATTGAAACTTCTACAATCTTCTATTGGTGCTTTTATAAATAGTTGTGATTGTGGTAGAGTGATGGTGATAGTGTTGATAGGATTTTACATAAATTTCATTTTGATTTAGTTGCAGGATCAAGGAACAATTACCTGACAAACTAGCTTTTTGCAAGGACCTGAAAATAATTTGAGGCATCAAAAATAATAAAATATATTGTTACAAGTAATAATTGTGAGTTGACCACAAATAATCTGATGCACGGTTTAGTTTCTTATACTTAATATTATTTTTGTTAAATAGTGGGTTTTCATCAGTTCCATTAAGAAACTATGGATCATTGGAATGTCAAATTGATGCCAAACTTAGGTACTGACTAAAGAAATTTACTAGCCTGCAATTTGACACCATAACTGAGCAACACAAGCAAAATATAACTTAACCAAACTAAAAAAAAATGTTTCAAATAGCCTACAATTTTGCACTGTCTTCAATTCAGTATGCTGCCAAACCCAACGTTCACCTAGTGCTCTTCCTCTAACATTCTTCCCTGAACGTTTTTATACTAGAAAATTTTGAATATCACAATACAGTTGCACGCAACTGTAAAATTAGAGTCGTTATTCCTAACTGCATACTTAAAACGTTACCAACAAGAAAATGGAAGCTCTTAGCAATCTACAAGCAATTTGTCCAATCTGATCAATCCGATTCGACATAAATTAATTTAAAAGTATATTCATCCAATTCGTGAGGTGCGAGTTAGATTTCAATTATTACAGCCCAAACTCATATTTGTTATGGATTTTACAAATATACCAAACACTAATAGTGAAATTTGAATTAAGAGCTTTTTATTATGTAATGGATCAACATAATAGTTAATTGATGATAAGATGCATTGTTGAATGTGCTTACCTGTTTTTTTTACTTAAAATAATTTATTTATCTATTTATTATTGTATTAATTTTGGAAGTCATACTACAGCTTACCTTGTATCTATATTTTTCTTCTTAGTTTAATTCTTTATTTTTATATTTCTTTTTCTTTCTTTTGTCATTTGTGATATTTTGTTTAAAAAAAATATTTTGTGCCAATGAAATTTTGTTAGTTGACGATCACCAACTCAAGTTAAAACAAGAACTTTAAACTTTTGATGCGGCATTACTTCGAAAAAATAAAATACTTGTAAATGGGAAGCTAACAACAATCATGATAAGTTTTCAATACGTTTTCAATGGTAGCTTAAATCTAAATTAATATCAAGTAAAAAAATTTTAGCGTATATAATTTTAATTTCAATCTAGCACCCGGTAACTACTTGTCCACTTCCAAAATTTCAATGAATTGGTGGGGAGAGTAACAAGTCTTCAAGTTTGCATCAATTTCTTCGCAAGATGTCGATATAACAGACAATGGCGAGACAATATACAGAAGAGACGTACACCGAGCTCCAAATTATACCTAATTATCTCTAATTTGGAGACTAATCACTAATCAGTTTATACACGCAGTGTGAGTTAATTTGTACCCACAAAATGCAATGTGAGTCAACCTTGTAACAGACGTTATGCAACGAACTTTCCAATTATATGATATTACTAGCCATGCACTTATCAAGTAATATAGCAAAAATAATGTGTGGTGTATATATGTGCATACTATTATACGCAATTTAATTTGAATATACACCAAGTGAGCTTTTACTTGCGGCCGAAAAGCCTGAATTTATGTAAATCAAGTAACTTATTTCAATGATGTTTCCATCAAGGCCACATAACAGGTTGGAAAAAGAAATCTTGCGCTCATGGTTCATGCAATTGAAAAGAAAAGGGCAAAAAGAGAAGGGTTAAAATGACAGGTTTGCTTGTTCTTCTAAAAAAGAGGCTGCATTTGAACAGGTGTTATGAAGCTTTACGGGTGTCTCATAAAGGGGGAGAGTTGAAAAGAAAAGAAAAGGGAAAAATGAAAAAACAAAGATATCTTTCTTGGCAAAGCAAAACACCTGAAACTTCACTTTGATTGTTTATTATTTCAAGATGTTCATACCCCTTTTTTGAGGATATTGCTAAATCAATTTTTAGGCCGAAGATTCAGGATGATGTTGATGATAATATACATCCATGATCTATAATATAGTGCGAGAATTGATCACATGTATTATTTTATCGAGAAAATTTGTTCATAAGTCCTCAAATTAAGAACAATTGAAAACTAGACAAATAATACAAAGAATTAATTACATTTATTTTCTAATGCGGTCTTTAAAAATTAAAAAAATGTTATATCGACCCTCAAAGTTTTCATGTTGTAAGAAATTGAGAAATTGGTAACTGAATGGATCACCAGTTGACGTGACCAACCTGTGTAAATTAAAATTGTGTTATTGACTTATTGTTTATTTATGCAATTAATTTTCATTAATATATAATACTTTTTAACTTAAATATTTTCCAGAAAGTAGAAAATAATATATCAATTACAGGGAAGTTTCACTGCACTCTGACGCATTTAGTCATCGAGTACGTTCGAGTCAAGTTGAAAACAACTTTCCGATTTGAAAAAATTGGCTAAATTCAATTGGAACAAAACTTAGAAAAGTGGACTTGCTGCATAAATTAAAATTGCACTTTAACATGGCATAATATTCTCTCTTTTTTTAGAGTTGTTACCAGTTGAAACAAAATCGATTACTCTGTCCTCTATTCAGAGGCCACATTGATTCCAGCCCATAAATAGTTAGATTAAATGAGCCGTAAACCAAGATCCAAGTAGAAAATAAAGGATCCACACAGCCCACAATCCATGCCCAGTCCCACCTTCTAATTATTCAAGCCCATTTTCTAAACGCCAAAATCATATCCCAGCCCAATTCTCAAATGGCCCATCGATCATCATCTCCCTCATCCCATCCGCACCGTCCATTTCTTCATCTCATATCAACGAACCACTCGTCACCTATAAAAGCAGATCTGAAACCCAACTCCAAAACCTAGCCATTCCATTCCATCCTTCCCTCCGCCGCCTCCCTTCACTTCCATCCGACCAAAACCCTAATACCACCATGACGACCCGGTTCAAGAAGAACAGGAAGAAGCGCGGCCACGTCAGCGCCGGGCACGGCCGTATCGGGAAGCACCGCAAGCATCCCGGAGGTCGTGGTAACGCCGGAGGCATGCACCACCACCGGATCCTCTTCGACAAGTACCATCCTGGGTTCTTCGGTAAGGTCGGTATGCGCTACTTCCACAAGCTCAGGAACAAGTTCCATTGCCCCACCGTCAATGTCGAGAGTCTCTGGTCGATGGTGCCTGAGGAGGTGAAGGCCAAGTCCAATGGTGCTTCGGCGGCACCGATGCTCGATGTGACTCAGTTCGGGTACTTCAAGGTGTTGGGTAAGGGGAAGTTGCCATCTCAGCCTATGGTGGTGAAAGCCAAGCTCATTTCCAAGATCGCCGAGAAGAAGATCAAGGCGGCTGGTGGTGCCGTGGTTTTGACTGCTTGAGGTCTAGATTGAAAGGTTATTGTTAGGTTTTTTATTTAATTGTTGAGAACTTTAGTCCTGGTTTTGATCTGTTTTGAGACCCTTTCAATTTTACATAAAGATCAGTTTTGTTTATGTTGAATTGCAATCAGATCGTGCCTTGTGATGCTTGTTTGTGGTTAATACATTTTGTGTCAGTAGTTACTTAATGCAATTGCTAGTACTTTGGTATGTGATGTCTATTTATTAGTGTTTAGATTGGAAATTAAAATGAAAGTTGACTGAGATGGAAATTAGTTCACTAGTTGGAAGTTCAATCATTTTAATTTTGTGTGTGGTTATTAGTATAAGGTAATATAATAGAATTTAATGTTATAAGTAAACAGATAGGGATACACTGTGAATGATACGTATGTTTAGTTGCTCAATTTAACTATGGCAGCTTATTTATCGTAAGGTTGTATATCATATAAGATCTGCCATACTGTTGTATTAGGTATAAACCAGTGATAATTAAGGATTACATATTGTTTTTGTTGGCATGGTGATTCAGCATTGAAACTTTGATTTGGAATTAGATTTGTAACCAACTTGGTATTGTACATTTCAGCTGGGCATCATGTTCTTGAATTTTAATTCAATTTGTTCACAACTCAATATACATATTTAGCAATAAAGAGTGCAAATTTTAAAAAAGTCAATAAAGAGAGTTAAGGCCTAAATTCATTGTCCATTTCTTCATTCTCGAGTCTCGATTTTGTTTTGTGATTTGGATACCTTCAATTGTAATTGCTCTGTATGCTCGTACTGTTTGTTTTGCATTCTTAATTAATTTAACAAATGCATTTTATGTAGAGCATGATAAATCAAATGGAAATTTTCGAAGCTTGTTATTATTATTATAGATGAATTTCGCAACATCTGCATCGTAGATGGTGAAATACTCAGGAAAACTGGCCTACTATTTCGATGCTCTACAAGGTCTAAATTACCAGTGGATTGATATTGGGTCTTATAAACGCTATAAAGATGTCAGAAAATTGTAGTTTAAATGCAAAATAAAACACCACAATATTACATGTATCTATTGCGTTTACCTTAATCATGCCTTTGCGCCAGAAAATTAACAAATAAAACTATTTTTGTGTGTGTTTTTCCTGATAGTAGGTTGCTGGAGGTGGGTTGCTTTGTTGCATTAAGTAACAGTTCTGTGTAAAAACGGTGCATTAAGAGGAGTGAGTGTGCATATCTTATCACTTGTCATTTGGTTTTTTCTTGCTATATTATATGAGTTGATGACTTGGATGTACGTAGAAACTTCAGTCCAATTGAGATTGGACACAGCCCGTGTTATACTTCACCACGTGCTGCTCTTGTCAGAGAAGAAGAGGGGAAGGAAATTTGTGATACCGTTTCACCTGATGCCAGCATTTAACAAAAATAATAACAATTGCCTGAATAATTTCTAAACAGGATTTCTAGAATCTAGATGATTGTCATATAGATTTGGTCTTTCAATATAGGCGACTAAAACCATCAGATTCGACTATCTGATTTACTCGGGAATCATGCACATTGTGATATCTTTAGTTAGTTGTCTCAGGCTTTTGGCAAACAAAGATGGTCGAATTGAGTTTCTATTTCTAATAGCCATGACAGACAACACACAAGAAATTTGTACTTTTGCCATTTAGCCTGTCAAGTACATCATGCACGATGAAAACCAATTATTACGTTCTAATTTGTTATTCCAAAATAACGACTGGTTATATATTATACATTTTTTATACAAATGTTTTTGCTTCAAAAAAAAAATGTCTATAGTTAGATGGATTCACTCTGTTTTTGCGTTGCTAACGCGATGTTGAAATAATTGTTTGAATAATTAAACAAACTAAATTAGAAATTAACGGATATAATTGAGCTCCGAATAACAGTAACTAGATAATTTCTGTTATAAGTTTTAAATATTTATATTAAACAAAGTTGAAGGGTGTCACATCCCGGGTATGATATGACAGAATCCCGCCACGAAAGTACTGATGTTAGTACTTCCGCAAGGCTTAGGTTTTAATTTAACTTATGAAAGACGCATATATTTTTTTTTCTTTTGATAATATAATCGAATATTATCAGTATGACGATAGTAGAAATATAAAACTAAGTAAAGTAAATACACCCATAGCATCACACACAAATATATACATAATATTTACGAAAATCTAGTACAACCTCCATCTCAACTCAAAATGTGACTGCGAACTCCGAACTGGGATCTATCTACAACACTTAGCTTAGTCTATATATACAACAAAGACTAACTAGTGCTAACCAAAAGTTGATCCCCAGTTCATCTGACTCTAACAACTAAACTCACTCATACAAATCCTCCTCTGGCTCCTGCTCCTCGTCAGAATCACTAATGATAATGACTGGAGGATCGGCCGGTGCAGGAGCCGGTGCAGGAGCTGGTGCAGGAGCCGGAGCAGGGGCCGGTGCTGGAACCGGAGGAGGAACTGGATCACTATGCTCAAAATAAAAGTAAACACCCATAGGAGAAAACGAGATATGGTGAGTCACATAAGCGTGCAAGTGGGGCACATATACACGCTGGTGGTAATACGATCCGTCAATAACTGCCACTGGTGGTCCCCTCGTGGGCCTGTGCGTCCCCTGGAACCCCCAACCGCCGAGGAACATGCAACAAAAATCAAGTGAGAAATAATTTCTCAGTGCGGGTTTTAGTTTCAGACGTGGATTTCTGGTCGAAATCTTATTCTGGAAATAATTCCCGTAATAATCAACATGAATAATAAATAATAGATAAATAATAAATAACTTAATCAAAATAAAAATAGAAATAATATAATGCAACATCTATTTAATTACATACCGAGCACCTCATCAGGAAAGGTCCTATCGTAACCATCTGTAATAAACATGCATGAAATCAAGTCAAAAGAATGATCAATAATCACGGTCATATCAAATCACATCATATCATATCAGTAATATCAGTGATATCAAAAACACACTTAGGTCCCCTAACCCAACCGGCTGGGCAAGCATGAGGAGACCTTTCCCTAACCCAGGGCAGGCATGAGGGACGTGTCCCTAACCCTAGGCAGGCATGAGGGAATTCCATATCCGAATAGCGCTACCGAACTGGCCGAAGCCGGTGGCCGACCGACTCCGGAGAGTGGTATTGATTTTCCAGTCAGTCTTAACTCAGTACTTTTCTTTCATGATTATCATTCAGTATCTTTCAGGCAAGATTAGGTTGAGCTAGAAGGATTTAGCTCTTCCGTTAATTAAATATTCAAACTTGCCTGTTCCAATTCAAGTCAAGGGAATATGGAGATGAATTCAACATGAGTTGCAATATCTGTTTCTATAATCTAACATGATAAATTCATAATGCATAACAATGTGAAATCAACATGCCTATGCATTAATTTAAAATTACCAAACAATTTCTACAAAAATCCACGTATCCGCACCTGTATTTGGATCAGTAGTCTCTGGTGTCCAATCCCCTGTAATTAATGAAAATCGTTGCTAATTAATTAACGATCATCTATTTAAAGAAAAGGTCCGGCTTAAACTACCAGACTGACTGAGTTTTCTACTTAAATTTTATAGTAATTGCTTGTGTTTTCAACAATTTGATTAATATTTATTATTATCTTATTTTATTTTATTTTAATTTATTTTATTTAAATTAATTTCATTTTATTTGAATTTATTATAATTTATTTTGATTTATTTTGATTTATCCTTAATTTATTTAATTATTTATTTTACTTTCTTATATTTTATATTTAATTAATTAATTAGTTAAATAATTTATTTTTATAATATTAATCTTAATATTATTCTTTATTATTAATTGATTATTAATAACTAAATCAATTTATTTTAATTACTTTCTTTTAATATACATATAATATATAATTATTAGCAATAAAATATAATGAAAATCTAAAGTTAGAAAGTTAATAACTAATATATAAAAGTAAATTTTATTTTAATTAGTTTAATTGTTATTTAAACATGTTAATTATATGTATAAATGATAAAAATTGAAATTATTTCGGTACTGGGCCAATAATTAAGTCTCGGCCCAGTTCCCCTTTTTTTTTTTTTTTTTTTTCCTTTCTTTTCTCTTAAGCCCGGCCAAAGCCCAATACAACTTAGCCCAACCCGAGATACATTTTTTTTTTTTTTTACTTCAGTCCTTTATTTTTACCATTAGGTCCTTTTCGTTTACAAACAGGTCCTTTTTATTTACAATTTAGTCCTTTTCTTTACAATTTGGTCCTTATTATTTACTTTTTAGTCCTTTCCTTTATGAACTGGTCCTTTTAATTAACTTTTTGATCCTTTTTCTTTATACTTTAGTCCTCGGCTCAATTTTTTTCTTACGGATCAGTCCCTGGCACTGATTCTTCTTGCCAGAACCGTACCAGTGGTACAAGCTTCGTACCAGAAGCTGGTACCGAGTCTCTAGTTGCTGCAGAACACCACTCTCAACTCCCTTTTAACACTTCTAAGCCAAACAACTCAAGTTTCACCGATTTTGAATTGAATTTATTGAGACAAAAACCGAAAACCTAAAATTTCTATCTCCCACACTTAAAATCTGTCAAACCCCTTTCCAAAACATCAAATTGAACTAGATATACTCGATTATAACTTCAGATATTAGTATTAAAGCTTAAAAACCCGAAAACAAACTATAATCAAATTTCTATTAATTATCAATTTAACTCAAATAAATTTGAATCAAATAGCAAGAGTGGTAGTTATACCTTTCTTTGCTACTGCCCTTTAACTTCTTCCCGACCTCAGTCCCTCTCTCTCTCTTTTTTTTTTTCGTGGAAATTTCTTGTTCAACCCGGCCAACCCAAAAACCGACCCCAACGGAACTATTTATAGGCAAGGAAAGAAGAAAGAGAGGGGAAAACAACGGCGGAGATCGAAACAAAATCCCAATTTTTTTTTATCGAACTTACCCGATTCTCCACCGTAGCATCACACGGCTACGGTTGGAGGTGCCTTCACTCAACTACGACCAAGGCGAAGAGGTGGCCACACCAAATCCCTCGTCAAAGCTCGTGCTAAGCGGCGCGACGAATACGGTTGAAGCGGAGGAATCGGACGGAGAGAAAAATTCTTCGGCGGAGAAAGGAGAGAAGAAGAGATGAGGCCAACTGTAAAATCGATTTTATCGATTTTACCCTGTCCAGATCCTCTGTGACGAGAAATTTGTGGCCACTGGTGTGGCAACTCCTTTTAATTGATTTTAATTCGAATTTTATAAGATTTACTCAAATTAACAATAGATTTTATAATTAATTAAGCTTTGATTTTACTAGAATATTTTGTACAATTTATAGATTTTACACAAAGTCAAAAATTTCGAATTCGAGTCGATTTTCATGTTAGTTTTGATTTAATTATGTGTTATTTGAATTTTATAAATATTATAATTATCAAGAATTATGAATTTCTTATTGATTAATATTCTTAATAATTTTGTTAATTGATCCTAATTAATTTAGATTAATTTGGTTGTCCTACTATGTTACAAAGGGCTTGTATGAGAACTTGGTATAGAACATTATTTTACAACATAAAAGGAAAAACCTAACATTACATTTGGGAAATGGTATACTGGATTTTCACAAAGAGTTTAATTTCATTTATTGCTTAATGACATCTTACAATTCTCCACCAATTTATAAATATCAAATATTAAAAAGAAATACGAAATGTTTTTCCAGCTATACCATCAAACATTAGTAAATACTTCAACTTCCTTCAAACAATTAAAAAAAAACAAAACAAAAATGTCATCGAAGATCAGTAAAAACATCAATAATCAAGTTTCTTTCTAGTTTTTTTGTGACAGAGCTTGCATTATTCTAACCTCAACAAATTAATCAGTACGATAACTCTAGTTCTAAATTTTAAAATAACTCTATTTCTCTTTTTCCCTCTATAGCTAACATATAGCACAAAAGTATACCTATAACAACAATAGATATACCAAGTTTTTGTAGGACTTGCTATACTCCTTCAATTACTGAGTATAGCTATAATGAGATTATTCTAATTCTGTTTGGATGTACGATATAGCTGCTCGGACACACTTATCCAAAGATAGCTATAGTTTGATACATCCAAACGCACAATGTATCCCAATCTCATCACACTCCTGATTGACGGTAGCTAACTCTAAAATACAGAAAAGGATCACACGCTCGTCATTTATAAATTGCACCAAGCACGCAATTTCAAACACATATCGTTAAAATATAGTATTTTTTCAAGATTACTGAATCTAACACATTGTCAATCAAATTACTTCAGTTTTCATCTAATATCCCAGTGTTCTTTCTTTTTAGTACTATACTAAATTTAAGCATTCAATTCTCAACACCAACATGCCTTAATATTTTTATAGAAAGAATTGAGATTTTGTATTTTTGCATAAAATTTATGTATGATTATATGTTTTTTTTCTGATCAATTGAGTTTTGAAATAATTATAGACCACCGAGCTCTATCATCTGGTATCATTAAGCATCATGCACATTGTAATATTACTAGTTAGTTATTTCACGCTTTTGGCTGACACGATTAAGATGAACCAGATTAATCACATAGTTAACGTGGATGAGAATACATTGATACAAGAATATTGTTTTATATCTTACTGTTATAATTGCATAATATGATTGGTTTTCTTTTATTTTCGAAAACGTTTACAGTGCTTCCAAAATTCTTACATTTTTAAATAATTCTAGCTTTTCATTCCCAACGTTCAGGACTATATATTTTTGTAGAGTCACTTATTTGTACTCAGTTTTTTTGGATTAATATTGGAACCCTTCTTAGGTTCTTAGTTTTACAAAAAAAAAAAAAAAGTAAGGAATAAATATTGTGTATAATTAAATAGTTTTCCAAAATTTCTTTATTTTAGTTAGTAAAAATAATTAAAATTTAATACACCCTATAAGATGGTAAGAGGCGAAAACCGTCAAACTTTTAATTGTTTTTGTTCGAGCAAGCATAAGCTCTATCCTTGGCAATTACTGAAACGATTAAAAATTATTATTATTTTTTTTGCTCAAATTAATGATTGCTTATAAAATTTGTGAATCGAAATAAATAACTAAATGCCCCTTAACTGATTTTTCCATTTGATCTTTCAGCTGACCCATATTCTTATAAAAACGAGAATTATAAGATCTCAGTATCTCACAAAACTGGCAAGCTCTATTGTTTTACTTTAACAACAACAAATTATCTTCAAAGGCATTCTAAAAAGAAATGAAACCTCTATTATTTTAATTGCACGGTCTTCTCTTCCATGTATTATTCACTTGTTCTGTTCTGATTCAGTGAGGTTAACCTGCAATTAAAATTTTGTGTTGGTTGATATGCTTAGGAGGCTGATGTTAGCGTTTAGATATTGTTTCGACAACCATCGTCAAGAATTTCAAAACAAAAAAAAAGGGTGCAACTTAATAATCATATCTAGAATAATGGCTAATTGAGTAATTGTTGTCAAATGGGCTACTACGATAAGGTCAGTATGCGCTACTTCCACAAGTTCAGGAGCAAGTTCGGTTGCCTGATTGTCAATGTTGAGAGTCTCTAGTCGATGGTGCCTGAGGAGGTGAAGGCCAATGCCAATGGCGAAGCGGCGGCGCCGATGGTGTATGTGACTCAGTTCGGGTACTTGAAAGTGTTAGGCAAGGGGAAGTTGCCATCTCAGCCTATGGTGGTGAAAGCTAAGCTAATTTCCAAGTGAGATCGTGCACATATAAGGAAATCACGCCGAATAAGATCGTTATTTGTGCACGATCTCCTCCTATTTAATCGATTCTTCCTGCTGCCTATCCTCTCCAGTCTCCATCGGCCATCGCTCAGGTCCGTTTTTATTTCTTTCTCCATCAGCCATCCTTATTTGTGCGCGATTTTATTTTGGTTGATTAATTTTTTGATCGGTTCCTCTCTCCAGATCGACAATATTTTACCGCAAGTCCAGAGAGAACTTCACCTTTTCCTTCCTTCAGCAGTTCGCAGAGGTAAGCCTTGACTAATATGTGAAAAATTGTAATGGGTTGAATTTTGCCTTGCTTGATAAGAGTAACTTAGGTCAATCTCATAATAATTTGCACGGATCCATATCATATCCAGAAATTTTCTCATAAACATCTTATAGATTCTTATTGGTGGTACTGGATGAATAATGACATATATTTTTTACTCTTATCCTTCATTTACTGTTGGTGTTTTGTGCTCCAGTAAAGAAGTTTAAAAAATGTGCTCGTTTCATTTTTTTGTCCGTGAAGCATGTTCCAAATTAAGTTAAATTTAAGTCGCACCAATTTCATAAATGAGAAAATATTGTTAAATTCTTGGACATAATAATTAGCTTGGTCTGATTTTTTTTACCAATTTGTGAGGGATTGGCTAGTAAAAGATATCTGTATGTCCTTGTTTTTTAATAATTAGTGGTCCAAGTTGAATAAAATAAGAACTAAAGCCCCAAAATTTACTGTCTCAGGGATAAGTTTCAATAGTTTAGCTGTCAGCATCCAAATTCAGTTGCTCAAGTCTAGTTAATCTACTGAGATTTGCTGGCATGAATTTAGTTGGATTTGGTCCTATCAGAATCAGATTTGAATTGAAGTTAGTTGGATCTGGTTCAATCCGAATTAGGTCCTAAACGTGAAACTGATGATGGAAATATCAATTCTTCTCCCGAAGCAAACAAGAGGCACAAAACTCATAAAGAAGAAGTCCAAGAAAAATTATTGAATGGCATTGAATTTGTTTCCAATGCTATTACCAAGTCTACGGATGCATTGGTGAAAGCACATACCGCAAAAATTTCTATACCAGCAAAGGAAATCTATCAGCATGTGAGTGAGTTAGGTCTGGATCCAACAGACAAAAAGATTGCATATCGTTTCCTGACTGAAAATGCAAATGTGCTTGAAATGGTACTTGGTTATTTTTTTCGAAGAGCGAATGGAATTTCTATGGATATTTTTACCAAGGTATTTATACCATTATATTGGCAATGCTTATTTTTGAACAAATGTTTACTATATACTAAAATTCTGATTTCAATTCATAGGTATTGAAAGAGAAGGGCAACAACATTCTGTCTTGTCAGAACTTAAAAGGATTTCATGTTTGATTCCAATTCTTAAGAAAGCTAATGAGCAGTACTTAACTAGTACGTTTCTTTTTCTGTAGATCCCAGTACCTGGCTAAGAATCATATCTTGTAGTGAGAAGGCAATCAATCCTTTCATTTCTGAAGTTTTTAGATAATTTGACTAAATAAATGTGTTATTTGAGATTTTTTTAGATCTCTTGTTATGAATAATTTTTAGTTTGGATGCTGTAATCTAATGTTATTTATATTGTTTGCTCTTTGATGGAGTTTGATGTTGTATGTATATGAACGAAATTATTGTTTGTTGTTTGCTTTTTTATTACTTTTTTGAGTTGGTTTGGGTACCATCACGACCATGAAAGGGTCCACAATGAGAGACAACGTGATATTGGTGGTTTTTGTTTTGTCATTTATTTTGTACAAACTTACACGAAATAATCCATCGTATGTTATGAGCCACTTGGTACCAAAGCTATCCCAGGTTTGTTTGTCATTTGGTTTGAGACTGATACAAGCAGCGGATATCACTGGTTTTGGTTCATGAAAAAACAATGAAGGAACGCTTGTATCAGTCTTCTGGATCAATTAGCCAGACACTAGCAGCGACTGAGCATACTGAAAGAACAAGGGATTTAACTGCAGTACTCGTCGCTTTCACAATGCTGATTGGAAGTTTATATAATAAATAAACGAGCAAAACGCAGTAAAAAAAATAACCATCTCTAGTTAGAACAAGTGAAGTGCAATTAGAAAAATTTAATTGAAAGGAAAAAAAATGAAACCATATCAGATCATGCAACAATAGTTACCCAAAGGAGCCAACAATTGAACAGATCATAATCTTTTTATGTTCTTAATGTAAGCCTAATCTTTAATTTTTAAATCCAAGCTCGCCAATTTCATTAATCGTCCCATCCAGCTGAAATTAGTTAAAAATGATTTTGTTCGGTAACGTACAAAGGGTGCAGGGGTAAAAAAAATTATATTTTTCCTTCACTGAAATAATCTATCCAAACAAGAGATATGAAGGAAAGAAAAAAAAAATTTTTTTCCTTTCCCTTCATTTCTCATCCAAACTCAAAATATAAAATTATTTCACTTTCCATCACATCCCTTTCATTCCCTCTTTAGATTTTACTTTCACTCCCTTCCTCGACACCGAACCAAACAGAGTGGAAGACAACATATGTGGTGTCATGGTATTCTTAATCGCATGACCTCTGATATGGGTGCTGGAATTATCGGGTTCGTGATTTTGTTTCAACCCGATACCAGCGTTGAGTAAATATTGGCCGAATCCCTCACACCCAGGGACAGATTTACATCCAATGAAGGGTGTCAATGGCACCCCAATTTTTATAAAAATAATATTATTAATATTAATATTTATAGCCAAAAAATGTAAATTTGTTATATGCACTGCATGTTTGAACCCCAAACATATTTAGGTGATTTTTCATTGTTGAACCCCATATATACATTATAATATAGGCAAATGTTAATAATTTATTTGCAAAAATGTTACTATAATAAAATGGAATTAGTTGCACTTATTGTTGTTTTTATTGTCGTTTCTGGCCTCATAGACTCATAGTCCAACCATGTAACAAATGGAATTTAGCCTCATCACTTCGGTAAATTAGGAAAACAATCAAAAAAGAAAAGAAAATAATATTTTTCTATAACAAAGAAAATAAAGTTATCCAACGAATGCCTTTTTCTTTTCCTCAATTTATTTTACCTAGTGAAAGCTAAAGTCTAGCGATTATATCATTCTCTCCTTGCGACTTGCGAGAACAGTCGGACAAAAAACTTCGCTTCTCTGATCCTCCTCTTTTTTTTTTTAACCTTTTTTTAGCTGTATTATATTGAAAGTTAAATTCGAGTCGATAACAAAGTCTAAAACATATCAAATTTCTAGTTCGTATTGTTTCATTTTTATGACAGTTGACTAAAACAAAAAAATTATTTGATGTCGTATTATTTTTGGAACTTTAAGTAACGGATGTTTGATAGAAAAGTGTATTTTGTTTAACTATTATGATTAATATTTGAATTTTGAAGTAATGGATGTGAGATGAAGATATAGAGTCAAAGCGATTTGAGGGATAACTCCATCAAATTTGATTAGATCTCAAATTCAAAAGTTCAATTGATTAATTCAAACCACTTAATATGTTCTTCATATTGAAATTTTCTTGCATGACAAATTATATATTTTTTTTTTCAAGTTTTTAAGTATTTTTTAGAATTTTCAAAATTAAAAAATAATTAGATCGAAATTTTTCTAAAATTTATAAAAAATAGTATAAAAAAATTTAAAATCTAATTAAAAAAATAGTATAAAAATCATATTGAACGGTTTGAATTAGTCATTTGGTCGGATTTGACGAAATACTTTGTCCGTATCATTTTGACTGTAGCATTTTTCATCTAAACATTATTATTTAAGTGAACTCCATTTCAAAATTTTATGGCTCCGTCATGCTCACACCAATAACAATTACCTTGATAACTTCTAAATACAGGATTTCTAGAATACATATATATGATTGTCGTAAAGGCATGGCGTTTCGATATATAGGCGCAGACCGCCCCAGGCCCCAGCGCTTTTTCGTTCTTTTGGTAAATGGTTCTTTGCGTGCATCTTGCAGCTCAGCTAATGTCTTCATGTTGCCAAATTTCATGTCCACTTCCTAATTACTAGCCAACGCAGTGGACAGCATATGATAATGATCATGAGTATGAACTACACTCTGCTTTCGATGGGTTTAAACCTTCCAAGGAGAATGGATATGTTGCCCAGGTTTGAACTTTGAACCTTACAGAGCATGATAACAAATGAATCAGAAGAGGTCTCCCTAGACCTTATTCGAGTTCAGGCTGAAATCACAGACCTTACAGAGCATGATAACAAATGAATCAGAAGAGGTCTCCCTAGACCTTATTCGAGTTCAGGCTGAAATCACAGATCGGGTGAAAAGGGAAATGTTATTTTTTCATCGAAACGATGAAGTTCCAGTTTGCATAAATTATCTGTATTAATTAAGAGTTTCCAGGGGTATTATTGGGTGCATAAACTTTCACAGGATGCATCTTCAGATGCAACTAAGGCTGTGCTCCAGAAATTTTTAGTAAAGGAATAGAAGGGAAGAGAAGAGTTGGGAGAGTAAAGTAAATTCTTACATTTCAATTTGGAGGGTACAAATTTATATGAAAATAGAGTAAATTCTTTTCATTACTCTCATTCTATTACTATGCTGGAGCAACTGAGCAAGTAAAGAGTAAAACTTCTCCTTATCTTTCTTTACTTTCCTTTAAAACTTGATTCCTTGAGCAGACCCTAAATCCGTAAGTTCCTCCGCTTATGGCGCAGTAGTTGAAAGTGATTTCCATCAGAGATTTCCAAATCCACCAGGAACTCGAACTCCGAACTCCTTTATGTTATGTGGGAAATGGCCTTGCAATTTCGATTTTAGCAAAGATAGAAGATTATCTATTCAAGTAAGTCAAGTGAATTAAGAATAAAAAAATAAAAATTTAAATAAAATTAACAACTCATAATGCATCATAATTGGCAATCTGCAATCACCCACGTAACAAGAAAAAATTATAATTGTGCGTTTTATAGTATTTCCTAATATTCATTTTTGTAGAGAAATATAAATGGTGCTCACAAAGAATAATGAAAATATAACAACAGATTGATTTAATTGAGAAAATGAGCAAAAGAGTTGGAACTGCAAGAAAACACGTAGCTGATAGCCTGATACTGATACTAAAACATACATAGGTGCAAATTAACAACTTCATCATGCCAATCCATAAATGCTGCCACCAAAACACTCGAGATTAATTAATTCACCACACAAAAGATTCGTAAAAGATATTTATGAAGCTACCAAACCAACTTAAGATATGTTATGCAATCTACCACCTTCACTAAAGATTAACGGCCAGGTTTGCTCAACTTATTAACCAAATGATATATTATGCAAGATACCACCTTCATCTCCCTTGCTTTCCATTTCATACAAGCAAGCTTTGCTTCCTTGAGCACTTCCTCTAGTTGTGAGACCATAAATTCCCCGATTAATTCACTTATGTCTTCACCTTGGCTAAGTGCTGACAGGCATGGGTAGTCTTCTTTAGCATTCTCAATAAGTTCAAAGAGGTACGGGTACGTGTTAACGGCCTCCTCTTCGGCATCATCCTCACTGTCTTTAAACAAGTCTCCAAACAAGTTGTCGGACATTTCATCAACAAACCTTTTCGAAATATGAAAAATAAAAGGGCCGTCAGGCATCAATTAGCAGTCATACATGTAAATTATCGAAACATAAACATACCTTTCAGTGTCTTCAACTATGTGCTCATGCTCGTTCCCTGATGAAGACGCAGATACATGTTTGTAGTTGGTTTTGTTACAGGGTTTAGAGGCAAAAGGTCCTGTAATTGTCTTTGGAGCCATCAACTGAGTATGGATGTCAAGTTTTAACTTAAAGGTTTTATTATTTGTTGGGGGATTGGAGCAAAGAAAAGCATGCAGGTATACAAATATATAGGGAAACAATAAAGGAGAACTAAATTTTGAATAATGAAATTCAAATTCGATTTGAAATGACCATTCAAAAGGTTCTGCCTCGATTGGGAAGCAACGATTTTACTGAGCAGAACGCCGTATTAATTTGTTGCTTCCAATTGATGACAAGTACGATATATAATGATTATTGACTGACCTTCTTGTATCTTCTTTTGATTTTCCAAAATGAGATATCTATTGTTATGCATTTCTAAAAAAAATAAAAATAAAAAAAATAGAGATATCTATTGTTAGTCAGTTAACACTATTCTCAGTATTTGAACGAATTAGTACTTCAATTTACTATTTAACGCTCTGGTCCTGAAACGGGTACACGAGGAAAATTGGGAGAAGGAGAATTCTGTCCGATGATGTTAATTTGTTTCAAATTAATAAATTTTCAGGCAAAACAGAGGTGAATTGGGGAGAACTAGTAGAAATTCTATGTAAAAGAATGAAGAAAAATGAAAAGTTAGTTCACCTCTAAATTTGAAGTTCATCGACTTATCTTTTTTCCGTTCTTTTTATTTTCTCTTTTTGTTTTCCAAATTCTGAAGCAAAGGCGCAAAGCCCAAGCAGAGACGTGGGCAAATTTGCAAATGTTGTGCCTCTTGTCTGGAGTCCGATTCTTAACATTTTAAACTTTTCATGAAATGTTCAATCGTCCTTCTGATAAAGTAAATCATTCCATCTGGCATCATTTCACTTATTAAAAGCAGCTCTATTAACACTGTGTTTAGATACTACAGAGGAAATGGAAAGGGAAGAAAAATTTGGGAGGGAATAGAATGAGAGAGAGTGGAAAGGAAAAATGCAATTTTTCCCTCCCTATTTTTTCGTATTTGGATAAAAGAAGGTAAAATAAAACTAATTAGAAAGAAGTGACAATAATACCCTTGACAATTGTGTTTCTTCTTTGATTATTTTATTTAATAAATTTACTGAAAGTCCTTGAATTTAATTTAAGTCTTGCAACCTTACCATGCTTAGTTCTTTACAAGTTTTCTTCGAATTAATTTTTGATGAAATTTTAAAAAATATTCTACAAGAAATCCAATTATGTTACTTTTAATATTTTGATTTTCTAATTTTATTTGATTATTTGAATTGTTTTTATTTTTGAATATTTTTGAGATAGATGGTATTTTTAATCTGAATATACAAATCAAGTGATCTAACTTTTCAGTTTTGATTTTTTAAATATTGTTATAATTTTTTACTTTTGTTTAGTTGTTTACAAGTCTTCTTGAAATCATTTCTGAATAAAATTTTATAGATTTTCTACAAGAAATCAATGATATTATTTTTTTTTGTTTAATGGTTTACATAATTTGTAATTTTTAAAAATTTTAGTCTTTTTGTTCAATTGTTTACAAGTGTTTCCATAAACATTGTTGCATTAGACTTCATTTATATTCTTAATAAATTATAAAAAATTCGGTGACTTATTTTTCTTTTCTTTTTTATATTTTTCTAATTTTAAAATTGATGCAATTTCTTTATATTTTAGGATTCGAAACATTTTATTGAAATTATTGCTTGATAAAATCTTAATAAGGCTATTATTCAGTATTATTATGTTGAACAAATATATTTTCTATATAGTATATTAATTGGTATAATCTATATCACTGAATTTTATGGAAATACAATTATTGGAAATGGAAAAATGCTAATATTGTTGTTACTTATGAAAAATGCTAATATTGTTACTCATAAAAATACAATTGTTTATATGAAACTCTCAAAGCAATAGACACTGAATTAAAATTTTTAATAGAATAATTTGAAATTAAACATTCATCGAGCAAAACACAAAACAATAGCACTCTATGCTTTTTCTGCCAAATTTCAATAATCATTGTTTTTTTAATAAAAAAAATAAAAAATTATAAGGCCATCTTAAGTCTACCCTTCATCGCAGAGCGAAATTATGGCTAAGTTGAAATAATTTTCGGATGGGCTAGTTTCAAGAAATATAGGACTTTACTTGTGATGATATTACGAAATATCCTTTGTAAAATAAAGTTTACCATAAATGCTACTTTGATTTATTCGAGTCATTAAAAAGTCTTTGCACTAATTTTCAGAAGTTCAGTGTGTACTACCATAGACCATAGTTTCACTTAAAAAGTGAAAATGGGCCACTCTGAAAAAGACCTCGGTAAAGTCTCAATACCACAATATTGCAAACGGGTCAAAATTAGATTGGAGTACGACCCGCTCTAAACTTGACATATAATAAAAGACGCGCATGAGCCACTAGATGAGTAGATGTTCAAGGCATGCCTGACTTGTCTTATCAACGTTGTCTTATCAGCGAACTTTCTGGTCTTGTTTCAGTATTTTTAAGAGAAGCCTGCGATAGTGCGAGGCTAGAGTCATTATACCGTGTACAATCTCAAAAATGAAAAAAAAAAGAAGGCAAAAATAGAAGGAACAAAAAGAACTACGTCAATCCTGATATTAAAACATAATATTGCATACAGCTGCAAATTAACAAGTTCCTGGTCCAATCCATTCATACAACCAACAAAATATTAGCTACTAATTAAGGATTACGTCAACTCACAAAAGATAAAATAGACATTAATTAAGCTACCAATTAACCCAACATACATTCAGCTGCTAATCAGCTGAACGATCTGGTTTCCATAAATTCAAAAAAGGTAACAAAACGACTCGAAATGTCTGCGAGCACTCTCGCTTCACGTGATTTCCACTGCATGCGAGCAAGCGTGGCTTTCTTGAGTTTACTCTCCAAATCAGAGGCAGCAGACGCCCCTCCGAGCATGTGCTTTATATCTTCATGACTGAGTGCACTGGAGAAGTTAGGATACATTCTTTTAAGATTGGTAATGATTTCGGATGATTCAGCATTTTGGTCTCTGAATAGTCTCATAATATATGGATATGTACCGCGCCCTCTCTCTTCACTAAAAAACCTCGAGATGTAAGGGACTGTGCGTGGCGTGCGATCGTTCTTTTCTTCATCATCAGACTCTTCTTCCTCTTCTCCATCAAGCCATTTTTCATCAGACATTAATGCAGACCTTTTCAAAATATGAAACGCAATAGTAATTATTCAAACCTAATGTTTACGTGATTTTTTGATAAAATAAACATACCATGTATTGTGCTTGTTCAATGAGGGGGGCAACTCAGCCTTGAAATGTTTGGAAGGCGGTTTATCTACTTCGTCAGGTACTGGAGCCTCTTGCTTCCTTTTGCAATTAGAGGTGGGAGAGGAGCCACTTTCTGTCTTTCGAGTCGGCATTTGTATAATTTTTGTGTTTGGTTTTTGATCCATGAATATTTTGCAGCGTGAGCAAAAATTCTGAGTAAAATTAATTCAAATTAGAATTGGTGTGACCGCTCAGTGCTGATTTGGGATTTTTCTGAAATCCGTAGTACTTTCGATTAGTGACAGGAAACAATATCGAAGAAGAGAGGGATGAGATTGGAGACAAAAGAGCGAGGCATGGCGATAAGAACAAAGAAAAGAAGTAGCTCTCACTCTCAGCCGCAAAAGGTGGACTGAAATGTTCTAGGGTTTGCTTCGCTCCAGTGTGGCTGTGGCGTGTGGGAGGTTTTATAGATTGGCAATTTACAACGCTACCCTTCTTTTTAATTTCATTTTTATTTTGTTGTTTTCATAAAAAGTATGTATGCTTGGTCAGCTTAATGTGTATATTTCCAGTTTGTACAAACGTCACCTTTTTTCTGCTTGTGCAAACATTATCTTAACAGTGTTATAGTGCAATCTCAAGATTTACCATCATCTACCATCCTAACTATAATGGAAAAGGCGTTGCCGCTTCCTCCCTCTCTGCTAAGCTTCTGTTTTTCTCTTAGCTATGCTTCTTACCCTTTCTACTAATTGATATCTTATTATAACAATCTGATCTCTTATTGTACAATTTAATTTCTTATTATAATAATTTGATCTCTTATTGTATATTTTGATCTCTCTTATTATAACAATCTAATCTCTTATTAAAACAGTCTGATATCTTATTATAATAACAATCTAATTCCTTATTGTAACAATCTGATCTCTTATTATAACAATATGAACATTTATTATAATAATCTGATCTCTTATTATAAAAATTTGATTTCTTATTATGACAATCTGATCCCTTATTATAACATTTGTGCTTGTAAGATTAGAGACAGACAAATGAATAAGGAGAGATTAAGGTTGGAGGAAGGGAGGAGAGATGAAGTGATAGGTGTAGAGAAGGATGAGGGAGGAGATATGGAGGTCGAATGAGAGACGAAAGTCGGAAGAAAGACGATCGGTGCCATTAAACCTGCCACAAGTGATTGTTGATCTGTGACTCTGTGCCATTAAACGCGTAGGAAAGGAATAATGATGTCATCTAATATTAATTACATGGTTACTGTGATAGAAACAGATCATTTTTAAAGAAACCATGAAAAATTAAAAAAATTAATTTTAACATAAAAAAATAAGTGTTAAATAATGCTTGTATTTATTCCAACAACTGTTCATTATATGCATCATTAATTATATAACGAATAATGTATAATGCTTCTGATATCTTACTCAAGTATTTTAGATACTGTGACGTTATGAATTTTTTAAAATAAAAAAATGAATTATATATGTCTTAGATTAAAAAGTATCAAATTAAATTAAATAACATGTTTTAATTAAAAGATAAAAAAATAAATTAAAACATCTTAATTGTGACAGATAGGAACAAAGTACACAAAAATTTTAATTTTCCTATGTCCTTTGATTAATGTTTTGAGTAAGAATCTATATTAATTATTTCATCTCTGAACAAATCTGGACCGTTGAAATTATGAAAGAAAGTTGAAACTGGAGATGTCCAGACCCTTCTTCTTTCTTTGTCTTTACTGGCTTTTCCCCTTTGTAACGTATGAAAAGAAGAGGAGTTTAAACCCTCCTCATGAAGAGGTGCCATGACACCTCCATAGTGCGTCCCCCGAGCTTCCCATGCGGTTTTTCTCGCCCCTAGTCAGCTTAGACAAGCGTTCTCACAACCTTTCACCTCTCACATTGATGAATGCCATTAATGATAGTTCTTGGTGGCCAAGGCAATTCCGCCTATATAAAGGCCCTCTCTAAGCATACCAGTGGACAAAAGAGCACGGGCTAAGAGACAAGAATAGAGGTGAAGAGAAATTTGAAGGAATCGTGAAGTGAGAACGCGGGGCGACGAAGCAGTGGTGATGGTTCGGCACATTTCGGTACGGGATTTCATTTCTCAAAACTCATCTGATTTTCTGAACAATTAGTCAAATTGATTTGCGATATATATAACTATAAGTCTTGCAACTTATTTATTTATAAACATCATCATATTAATTGAGCTATAAAGATTTACAAGTGATAAGTTCTTTCTGAAATATCACGTACATAGCATGTAGTAAGGATTTCCAAGTTTAGTATTTGTAGAACCTTTTTAAATGGAAATTTGCGCATTAGCTCTACATGATTTCGTGTATTATTTTCATATAGAAATCAGTGAAAGCTTTGTTAGATACATGGATTACTTGTTAGTTGTTGGTGCCTGTTAAAGAACTTTACTGGTAAATTGTTAGATAATGGTGCCCTGTTAAAAGGAATTATTAATAAATATAAATTGATTAAAGTCCTAGCTATTCAATTTACTTCTGGTTGGATTTCGTAACAAAGTTTTATAGATACCATGTGCATGAAATTGTATTTATGACTTGAAACTTGTCATTTAAAATGCTATCATAGTATTGCTCAAGTTAATAAGATTTTCATAATATGAGGTGCGTAGGCACGCCTAATTTCTTTATCATTTTTCATAGACTTCAAATTAAATATATGACAATAATCTATAAAGTACATAATCATATTTTCAACTATATTTCGTATATGAAACTTGACCACCTATACTTGATTTTACATGGATAAAATATTTAACAGAGAAGGTTGCGTTTTTTACTGTAAAGGACTTTACTGGTAAAAATTGTTTTAGTTATTAACTTTTGAATAATCGTAACAGTAGACTATAAATATAAGTATTTTCAAAATGTACTAAGCCTAAATTTGACTTACGGTTGCAAGTTATTAAGTCATAAGAACTTTTAACAAGTTAAATTGATATCCTTAGAAATTGTTTTAATGATTTAGCAATACATAAATGAATTACGTATTGTATTCAGTAAAGGTTATCTAAAGCATTGTTATTAATCGATCAAGTATATAAATGATTTTGTATAATGAATTGTACTCTTTTTGAGAAATATAAAAGAATTGATCTGATATGAAATGTTAAGAATGGAATGTGATTAAGTAATTAAGTTAATTCACCTTTGGGGGTTTTGGCTCAACCATGTGGTCCTTCGGGACATTTAAATGGCTCTTAGGAGCAACCAAGTGAAAGCGAAAGTGAGATCCTTCGGGATAAATGTAGTGTTCAGTGTAGCTCCCTGCGCGTCAGATAGTGTGCACACTCGAACCAAACCTTGAGGGCAGCTCGGCCGAGCCTCCCGTATGAAATATTATTTAATAAAAGAAAAGGATATGATTGAATACAAGACATAAGATTTGGTATTCCGTTGCACTAAGTTTATATTGACTAATTGATATGTCAGTAATTATACAACCTGTTCTCTACTGTATTGTTTTATAAACATATAAATTGACTTGTTTTCTTTAAAACCGTACTGAGAAGCAATATGTTTCTCACCCGTTTTTTTATTTATTATCTTTTTAGGTGAGACAATCTGGAACTAAAAGCTAAGGTACGGATTATGTTTGGTATATGGTGCTGCCATGAAGTCAAGAAGTTATTTAGCTTTTTATTTATTTAGATATTGTTATGTACTCTATGATGTTATAGTTTTAAATATTTTGATGAGCTTGTATTAACTTTTATATATAAAAATAAATGACATGGCAGTTTTATATGAATTTATTTGATATTGTACATACTTTTGACCGCGTTGTATGCGTTGACCATTACTGACGCATACGGTGGGGTTGTCCGGGGTGTGACAGATACACATTAATTATAAAAAATACATAGTTCGTCTAAAGAAAGTAGCATTTATTGTGTAACATGAAAAGTAAAATAGTGCCAAAGACAGAGATTGATTCTAAGATTCTTTTATTAATTATAGAAAAAATAAAAATAAAAGAAAAATATGAAATAAAAAGTTCATGTAATGTGCTTTGGAGCATAGACCCCCTTGTATATGCAGCTTATTGTTGGATCTATTCTCTACTATTCCAGTAAACTCAAACCATTAACTAAGTCGTATATGTTTGCAAACTACTAAGGTTATGTCTACTTCATGTATTCATGTGTATGACGTTTCAAATTAAAGTGTACGACTAATCTAACTAGAACGGTTTTGTAAGCAGTGGCGAGTCCAGCCCATTTTTAAGGGTGGGCACACACAAATAAAAAATAATTAAATTAATATTAAATTATAAAAATTCAACAAACTATGTATTAGTTATCATTAATAATCAAGCAAAATTAGTATGGGCACCGTGAAAATTATGTATGGGGAGGAAATATCATTAAAAATTCAACAAACTATGTATTAAAAGTCCAAAGATGGGCACCGTGAAAATTTAAGACTAGGCACCTTGTAAAACTATCTATATTAGGTTTTGAATTTTGAAAAATTAAGTGTAGGCAAGTGCCTACACTTGCCCACCCCTGGCCTCGCCACTGTTTGTAAGGAAACAATATTAGTTGGAATGATCTTAGAATGGTGTACCAAATAAATTGTACTCAACATTCTGACTAATTGCATAAAATAAAAAATTAGCTACACTTCAAAACCAAATAATAATGAAATAATTTTAATAAACATTAGACAAAATCTGAAAATAAATATTTAGCAATGTATCAAATAGAAAATTAGTCACAATACAAAACCTAATAAATAATTTTAATAAACAATAAATAAAATATGAAAATAATTGTTCCACAATGTATGTCGCAGCAGAATCACGACTTTAGAATTTTGTTTTTTTATTTATTAAGTTCATCGGTCCTAACACATATTTTCAATCAAATCATTTCAGTTTTTATCTAATATTTCAGTGTTCTTTCTTGTTGGTACTAACTAAAGAAAGCATTCAATTCTCAACAGTCAACACCAACATTCCTTAATATCGTTGTAAAAAGAGTTGACATTTCAAATTTTTGCATAATGTTTACGAACAATTGTATTATTTTCTTATCAATTGGGTTTTGAAGTAAATGTAGACCAGCAAGCTTGGCTAACACGTATTAAGATGAACCAAATGAATCACATAGGAAGTGTGGATGACACACAAGTATATTGTTTGTATCTTACAAAAATTATTGCAAAATATGATTGGTAGTTTATGATACTCCTAAGTCCTAACAAATCATTTGTGTTTCGAAAGCGTTTACAGTACTTCCAAAATGCATACACTTTGAATAATGTATTCCTCCATTTTTTTCATTTAGTAATTTAAACTTAACTCTAAAAAAAGAGTAGTTAAACTTTTCTTGGCAAAAAAAAAAAAATTAAATCAAAAAATACTATAACGCAGGGTATATTATCTACAGTGCTTCTGATGATGTAAGTGTGACGTTGGGTTGTGTGGGTGGACTTTGCTTTAGATTGGGCCGGCATTTTTTTTTTTAAAAAAAAAACAACTTTGTTTTCCTCAGCTGTATGTCTTCGATTGTTTCGCTGTGTAAGACGTGGTTGATCTGTGCCGTACACCTGTTTCGTCCCTATTTGTCGTTTTGATCGCTTACTTCGCTATCTCTGCATCAGTCTTTCTTCGATCTCTCCGCGCAGATACTTCGCTAGAAACATACCCTAGATGCATTCCAAGCGCCATCCCTTTCTCCCATTCTTCCTCCTCCTCTCATTCATCTCCTTCGCTGCTATCTTCCTCTACTCCTGTCATTACAGCTCCCCCCTCCCACCCTCACTCTCAAACCCCAATTCAAGCGCAAATCAATTGAGGAGACCAACAATCCGAATGCCTTCCTTTCCGTCAATGCTGAGAGCGCCGCTGCTCCAACAACCCCCCCCCCGCCCGCATTTCACACGTATCTCCTGCCGCCTCCTCTGCCAATCTCCCGACGCTCCGCCTTCTTGGATATACTCTGCCGCATCTATCGATTTGATGTAGAGAAAAGCTATATCACTTACCAACACTAATTCTTCTTCTTAAATTCATTAGTCTGACCACCATTTCTGATCACAAATCAATCCCCATCTAATGTGGTTGCGGAGGGCAGAGATGGGCCATAAGAAAAAGGGGCGCAGTTCATCATTAAAGAATCTCAAATTGACTGTCACGAGGCATCTCCATGTAATTGTAAGCAGCATCTTTAGCCCTTTACCACTATCACAGTAAATTGAATTTGGGTAATTATTTTCTTACATCCTAATAGTTGTTGAATCGTGCAGTTGAGTTATTCGACTTGACTAGGCTGAATTGTGCATGAATAATATCATTATCAGGGTTAGCTATCCTCACTAATTCAACTTAACTAGGGTGATTTATGTTGCAAATATAGATGTTGATGTGCTTTCTTATAAGATTTTGTTTGATAGTGTAGTTGCAATTTAAAATTCATGTAGATGATTCTGTAGATTTTAAATATTTAGGCCTTGCCAGCAAATTTACTCAAACCTTTTTAATTTTGGCATCTTTTGTCAGCTATTAGGTACCATTTTTCACATTACAGTCTGCACTGATTTTGCGTTCGCAAGACAGTGTGGGTATGGAGATTTTGTTGTCTTGCGTTTAAGGGTTTTATTATTCAAATTTGTTTTGTGTTTTATAATGGTCCTCTTTTCATAGGAAGAAGACATGTAAAATTAATAATCCCTTAATTTTATTTTTATGTCCCTACTATCTTAAGATTGCTGAGAAGGATAAGCACTTACATTTTTTCTTTGAGAATCTTGATGTTGTCTATTGATTGTTTGTTTTTCTTATAGATTTTCAAGCAATGCACAGCTAATGCTTCAAAAGATGGTACTCCACAATCTCTCTCTGTCAATTTAAATGATTGAGCAACATAAAAATTTTATCTAAACGATATGTGAACATCAACTGTATCGACTCAGTCCGCAACTAATGGACTAAAACTAATGAAATTTTTTCAGTGTTTACAGATTTATAGTTTCTAGAAACATATTTTAGAATATTTCTAATTTGTCAATATGTTTTGATTTTGCTTACTCTTTTTATGTTTCTTTTTAACTTCTAAATTAAAAACTGGTGCCTGAACTGATTCATCGATTTTCTTGCATAAGTATTTTTCCAGATATGCTCTTCATTTACTGCATATAGAAATGTCCACTATGGTATAAGGGCATATTTGGAATTTAATAAATATATTTGTCTGAATTGCTATTTATCAGATATAAAATATTATTGTCGGCTTGATCAAAGCTTGGTCTAAAAAAAATCACCTAAAAAACATGAATTGATTAAGGTGTGATCATAACTGAATTCTTTATTCCTAGATACCAGTTAGCTTAAATGGACATGTACTGATCTGGAGTCCTCTGCTGATCTCTTTGGATTTGAAATATCAATAGAGCTAGCAAATAAAATTTCATCTTAATTTCTCATTTTGTAGGCTTTTTAAGGATTATCTTCTTCTTCTTCTTTTATCCAACCAAATGGTTGGTGGTCTTTTCCAATTTATGGGTGCATTAGCAAGAATCGTGGTTGTTGCAAACACCTCAAGATCATTTGCCTTATTAATAATTCTGGTTCTGGATGGATTTCTTCTTACAAGAGGTACAACTCAGTTGTCTTTTCTATTGATTGAGTACCATCATACTCATAGTACATAAGGTTACAAAAATTTTGTTTTATAGATAGTATCAAGAAATGGTGGATATGGGGCTACTGGATGTCTCCGCTAATGTATGTGCAAAATACTATATCTGTGAACGAATTTATCGGACACAGCTGGGACAAGGTAAAGACATCACACTTCAGTTAAATATGTAGGTAGTTTAAGTTCAACTTTTTGCTGGTACTCATAGCTACAGGTCCTTGCTGAAATAGTATAAGTATGATATTTATAAAATCGAGAGGCAAGGCAAAATAATCCAACATAATAAAAAAAGATTAAAAAAAAGTAATGAACAAAGACCGACTTGATTAACAACTACAACTTGAGAGCACATTTAGGAACAGAATATATTCGGCATTTGAAAAATCACCTAAATATTACTAACTCATTGTAGTTGTCACTTGTCAGTTGAAAAATATGTACCAGTCAGAACTGTCAGCAGGGAGGGACCTAAGGATGTGCACAATTTGGCGAATCAAGCCAGAAGAAGAGGTGTTTGCTGGCTCGGCTTCCCCACTGCGCAACATCTTGCTAGAATGAAGGTTGCCATGTAGCTGGACAGTGCCTTTTTCAAGAGGGGCTGATAGATTATGCGGGCTATTAGAGGGATCACCGTAAGAGGATGGTTACAGGTAGTTTTTTCTCCCTTTTATTTTGTATTTTTGTTAGTAGTTTCTACTTAGTTCTTAGGGGTATTTTGGGTATTCGGTTGGTAATCAAGGGAAAAGCTTACTCTTTTTTTTTTCGGTTTCGACTTTATCCTCTTAAGTTATGGACTTTGTACCTGTTTTTCTTTTTTAATTAACTTTGCACCTAAGTGCTTCATAAAAAAAAAAACAGCATTAATGGTGGAGTTAGTACATTATTCTTATATATATGTTCGATTTTTATTGCTAGAAGTACCTCCTTAATGTATGTTGTGAGATTGGACAATTTTACTTGCAATTACTAATCCTTTCCTGTAAATTGTGACTTTACTTTCACGTTTGTTTAACAAGAACTGCTATATATGATGACTTTTCTTTTGTGTCAATTTTATCACTACTTGGTACTGGGTTTACACAATTCATTTTAGAAAGTCGATCATTTGAGTAAAGTATTGTTATGGATTTTATTTTACAGAGATAATGCACAAATAAAAGAAAAAATAAGATATATCACCAATCTTTATATTTATCAACTATATATATTATATCACCAATTTATTAACAACCAATAAATAAAGAAATAGATCACGCAACGCGCGAGCGTCCACTAATTACGACTTTCATGGACACAATAGTTCCTTACTCTAATTACGACTTTCAATTACCCGACCTTTATTGTATAACTGGAAGAACAATGCCTCACGCGCGAAACACGTATGAAAAGCTAGTTATTTACATTTTGATCCGCACCATTGGGCAAATTTGCAAATGCTGTGCCACCTGTCTCGAGTCCGAATCTTAACATTTTAAACTTTTGATCAAACTATATCCTTCAGCTGCGGCTCTGCCGCAACCTAAATCGACATGGTACAAGACATAAGTTAAGATTGAAAAAAAAAAAAGAAATGTTATGCCGTGCTTCAAATGATCTATTTATCATTTGATATGGTTTACTAATTTGTTAAGATGATATGGTTTAGGAATACAAAAAAAATAATAATTATAAAGAACCATATAATTAAACATTAAACAATAATAAAAATTAGCTTTTTCTTGATTATTATATCTAATCCAGAGTCTAAACAAATGATCATGTTCATGTTTTTCTTTCTTTATAAAAGTACGAACATACAATCGCTATAAAGTATAAAAACCGATGTAAGATAATGAAACAAATTTAAAATAGAAGTGGTTCACTATTTTCTTTTTTACTAAATATAAAGAGGTTCCATTCAGTTCTCAAAATAAATGAGTTTTATTACATACTTTTTTAATTTCAAATTCCACTAAATCCATTCGTTAGGAAAATAAATGAATAAATAAAAAATATAGTAAAATCTGGACAATATTAAATCAGACTAAACCGAGGAGTTGTTTAATTTATTTTTTCGCACTAAAAAATTGATCGGTACATAAGGAAGTAACACTATTTCCATGAATCCCTATTGAGTATTGACAAATCAAACATAATCGATTCATCAGTTAGTAGTAGAACAGGTGCAGACAGAAAAAAGCAAAGCTAAATGCATATGCACACACCTCCATGCAGTTCATCTTGTAACGAATTGCAATAACAATAAAATTCGACTTAGAGTCGTTCAGTTTCCTACAAAAGGGTTGGACATAGTAAATTTGAGTCATTCCATCTTGCATGAACATGGACTAAACAAAATACAAATTTCATAGACCAAAACATGTAGGCCGGTCCCACTTCATATTCCATGAAGAATGATCCTACCAAAGGTAGATGCACATGGTGCAAGCAAATTAAACAAAAGAGGACAACTCTACCTCTTTTAAGCCATGTGAGTTTGACTCGTGCAACACTTTATACAACGATTCACATCACACCAGGCTACGGATCATCTTGACTTGCAACACAATAGTTTCTCTGAAAATCTCTATAAAAGACACAGCAGTGCACTATATATTCTTTATTGGGGATACATGGACTAAACAAAATATAAATTTTATAGACCAAAACATGTAGGCCGGTTGATAGACCTGTCGTTAGGTGTCTAACAAATAAACCGATTTCTGCCTAATTTGGTCATGGATATAACCTTAAGAAGTATAGTCGGGTTGTCGATCTCAGGGACGGATATTTAGGAAACTAGACTCTCTAAAACTCTTAACTAAACTAAATTAATCGATTGGTTGAATGTATTGTTTAAAGTTCTAACTAAGAAGTAGAAGTTCTAAAATTTAACAAGTTGAAGGTTGATTACAATATCTAACTAATTAGCCTAAAGTTCTGGACTTACAACTTGATAGCCACGACTGCCGCGACCCGAGAGATCTCTCCGCGGCCCGCAAATAATACGCGTTAAACTATTACTACTCGATTGTTATTATTTGATGGTTTGTGAGGAAAGTTTCAATCATGTTATGCAGGGGAAAGACTTCAACTTTCGTTCCTTGGTCGATCCTAACCTGAACAGGACTCAAACTTTTCCATACACCTTACTCTCAACTCTCGCATCGACTAAGGGTTGTATGTCTATCTCTTGAGAACTAGGGTTTCATTTCTTTTCAGATCTGGTTAAGTTATCGCCTCTCGGTTCATATAACTTAGGTTTCTCCTCTCGGGTAATCCCTAACCCTAATCATGACGGTTTGGATGTAAACTATTGAATAATGTTTTGATGCCTAACTTCTTGATACGGCCGTTTATCAAGCTCGTTAATCTAAGCCAAACAATCATATATAAAATCAAACATGCAATAGATAAATCACAAGATCAAATAAAACAAGTCAAGTAATAATAATAAACTAATCAAGAATTTGTGCCATCTCCCTAGACTGCAAAACAAACTACTCAGACGTGGTCATAAAAGCAACGAGAAATGATAATACAAAAAAGATAGACATAGAATACACCAGTGAAATCTTCTATCTACTTGTATGCGCCCTTCTCATGGCCCGCGACTGAAGGTCGCGACCCGTAGGAAATAATTGTCTTCTCGCTCCTCTAACTTCTGTCAGTAATTCTGTCTAAAAGTTGGATCACTTGTTCTGAAGTCGAGGTCTACTTTTATAGGCATGTAGAAGAGTGGTAAAAGAGAAAATAACTGTCCAATATGTCCAAAACTGCTGCAAAAAAAAAAAAAAAAAAAACCAACTCGAAAGGCCATAATTGCCAAATCTTCTGGAATCTTCAAGTCGGTTATGCTCGCGGCCCGTGGTGAGTCTCCAAGGTCCGTGAGCGATGTCTTCAAGCAGCTCCAAAATACAGCATCTCTCTCTGTCTTCAATGTCTTCTCCTGTAAAAAAAGTGTCGGGCGATGACAACAACTCTATCTAAACACAAATGCAAGCTAAGTTAGATGAAAACACAAAAAATTAAGTCAAGTTCGATTCCAAACGAGGTCAAAATATAAATATAGAATATGCTTATTACCGGTCCCTCTTCATATTCCATGAAGAATGATCCTACCAAGGGTAGATGCACATGGTGCAAGCAAATTAAACAAAAGAGGACAACTCTCCCTCTTTTAAGTCATGTGAGTTTGACTTCATGCAACCCTTTATACAACGATTCACGTCACACCCGGCTATGGATCATCTTGACTATTGTGTTTCACTGAAAATCGCTATAAAAGACAGCAGTGCACTATTCATTTTTTATTGGGGATACATCATACATGGGTTTTTAAATGTTCAATAGTCCTGATGAACCAAATCATCCCATCTGGCATCATTTCATTTTAAAGCAGCTCTGTTATATCGATCAAATATACCTTTCGGTGTTGACCCCATTTGGCACACCACAAGATGGTTTTTTTTTTTAACTTTAGTAATAAATTTATTATATTTCTTAAATCATATTAATAAGTTTGAAATTAGAAAAGGAATTTCTAGATTTATTATTACACATGCAGATAGTCTCCAATAAAGTTTTTTGCAATTTTTTTTTTCTGTGGTGCATTAAAGGTTCAAACTTTGCTAACTTGGTGGTTAAATAGACAAACTTTGTAATATTTCCAGCAATGGTAAATTGGTAATGATACTCATTCTTAATTTTTTTTTATGTTAGCCTATTAAGAATAAAGTAGCTCGTCGGAATTTAACCAAGAAAAAAAACACCAAATACATCTCAAAACTGGCCTACTCTCTTGAGGTTTGTGATGAAATATGAATTAAGCTTTTCTCTAAGGCAAATTCTAGAGCACCACATACATAGAAATGAGAACATCCTCTGATCCATTTTGATATTTAAAACTCATAAATGACGCTATCACAATACTGGTTCCATATCGACACTTAACATTACTCATAAATGACATCTCTCACAATGCCGGTTCCTTGTTGACACTTTAAAGGTAACCGAGCGTTTAAATACTAATGTTAAACTAATGATATATAGGGGGTTCTGCTTGCATTCGATTTATTCCCTGTCAACCGATTGCATTGCAACGAATCTCCGCCCTGATGCAACTTCAACGCATATTAAAATTATGCTTTCAGCACAGATTGTATATCGGGCACAAATTGCAGGAAAAATATCCTCGATCTCTAGACTGTTAACCGAAGTAAATTCTAGCATTTCAGTATTCATCTAATATCACAACTGTGCTACTTCTTTGCTTCTTTTTCTTCTTAGTGATATGGATATGGTTAAAATTTAAGAATTTGGGTACCAAGAGTAGCTTCTCTCGAGTATTTTTGACAGCGGCAAAGAAGATCCATCCCAATTCACTGTACAAAATCGATGAATTTTTCAGCACCGTTTTTGACATAATAGTTTGGTTTTGAAGTGAATGAAACCATGAAATTCTCCTATCCTAGATATATATTTAAGAACCACGCAGATTGTAATGTTGTTAGTTAGTTTTATCATGCTTTTGGCAAACACATATCAAGACGGTAAAAATGAATAATTTTTAATATGCATGACAACAGAAGATATTTGAGTATTCCCAGTTTACCCTCAGTCCATCATTTACAACGAGAATCAGCAATTAAATTTTTTGTCTCATAATTATATTCACAAGTCATTAATGAATCATTGGACACTTTAATTGCAATGTTGTTTGTTTCGGAAAAAAAAAATTTCTAGTATTTCTAAAGTTTACGTACCACACTCTTTGCATTTAGGGGAATTGGTTCTTCAGATAAATTCAAGTGTCCAGGTGTAAAATTCTATTGTTTTTTTTACATAAAAATAAGATTACATCTGGACGCTAAGGCCCTGATTAAAATATTTTCTTTAATGTGACAATTTCATAAAATTCCCATGTTAATTAAATTTTTTTATCAAAATAAATTGATTTGGTTTCATTTGATGGAATTTCTATATATTAGCCCGAATAAAATGAAATTTCTAAATCGTTTTGAACAAAGCCTAATTGAATTTAGGGCTGTTTAAATGTTTTTTTTTTCACCTGTATCATTTGACTCAGGAATAGGGAAAGCAGATGAGATCTTAGTGTTGTATGGATGAGTTAGAAATAAGGAAGGAAAAACTATTCCTGAAAGAAAAATTAGGAAGAGTGTTATTCTGGAAAGACGAAAATATTGTTTGGATGATGAGTTAGAAGAAGAATTGAAAGAAGAAAATTAAATTATCATTTGTTTTATATTTTTCATCCAATTTCTAATTTATTATTATTTCTTTATTCATTTTGATATATATTATTGCATAATAAAGATTATAATACATTTCTACTGATTATAAAAATATGAAATATGAAATATGAAATATACCTTGTATCGTGCACATTTGACGAGGGAGACGACTTAGCCATATGTTCGGCCTTGAAATGTTTCGAAGGTGGTTTATCTTTTCCTTGAGGTGCTGAAGCGTCTAGCTTCCTTTTGTTAGAGGAGGGAGAGGAGGCGCTGCGTTTCTTTCGAGTCATTTGCCAAATTTTGATGTTAGTTTCTGTTTTTGAGCAAAGCAAGTTTTGCAGCGTGAGCAGATATGTATAACGAAACAAATGAGAGAGAAAATATAAGTAGAATTCAAATTAGAATTGGCGCGACCACTCAGTGCTGCTTTGGGAACCCGCGACTTTTTTAAAAACCGCACAATAATTAATGGTACTTTTGATTAGTGACTGATCCGTCGCTCTTTGTTGGAATTGTGACACGAAAAAGTATCGAATGACGTTATGTAATAATGACCAAGATCTCAAAATATCTCATCTCGGTCTTCTCTTGCAATTAATTCCAATTGACCCTTTTCTGGATATATTTTATCCTTGTGTTAAATATGTCCGAGTCGGTAGGCTTGGTACATGTAATTGTTATCCATCAATTTTTTTTGTTTTAGGGTTTTCACAGCAATAATAACAATTGTCTTTTGTCCTACACAAATTAGTGCCTAAGGATTTTAAATAAAAAAAACTTTTTCTGCTTAAGATGTTTATACAACGACCAATTAATTATTTTGGCTGGTTTAATTGCTTTGAAGACTTCATTTTGTGGAATTATATTAGTCCCTGCGGCTAAATGCCAAGTTCGATCTACTCAGAAAATTACTCCCAACACGAACAATCAACATTTTTTTTTAATATGACCACTCAAAATGTTTGTTAAACTAGATTTGTTATTTCCAAATAATTTCAACCAACGATTTCACGATCCACGATATCTCTATGTCTATAATAGAAAAGAAATAGAAATTTGTTTTTGAAAAATAGAAATTTTGAATAAGCTATTAGGGGCATCGTCTCGTGTTCATATTTGATAACATTAATTCAACTGTTAGAATGGACAATTTCCTCAGCTTGAGGAGTCAAGAAAGGTACTTTTCACAATTAAAAGTCTCTTACTAAAAGAAAAAAAAATTAATCAGGTAGAATTGTATAAGTCTCTTCACTCTTGCTACAAAAAATGTGATCTTATGGATTTTGTCCGTGTGAGAAATTTGAGGGGTCTCGTTAGTCTTTTTTTTTTCCTTTTTTTTTCAAAAAAATAGTGTCTCGTAAGTCATTGTCCCTTATCAAACTAAATGTTACGACGGTCTTCTGCATTGGGGAGCTCTTGGATTTTATAGAGCTATGACTAGACTCTGACGGTCAGACTATTGATTCCTTATTTCCTTCAAATCCTTAGGCTGGTGGCATTAAATGTTGTCTGTATTACCTACTTAGGCCTTTAGGACCTTAGGGGTGCTCGAGGCCTCATGGCCTTGGAAAACATAGCTGACTTGCATCGTGTCAAGATGTCATTCAGATTATCCTTCTCTCCTTTTCCTTTGAATTTTGATCGGTGCCATGGAACCTGACACAACTGGTTGTTCATCTGTGCCATTAAACGCGTAGGGAAGGAATAATGATAGCGTCTAATATTAATTTTTGCTTTTGAATTGTTATTGTGATAGGAACAGATTTTCTTAATAGAAACCATAAGAAGTACAAAGTTTTTTGTCTTTTTAGTCTTAAAATTGAAATATATTTTTCTAATAAGAGACTAGAGTCATGCAATACCTTTAACCACGCGATCATGTTGAAACCAAGCTTAAAAAGGTTGCCTTCACACTGACGGCTCTTTATTTTATGACAGAATCACTGTGTGAGTGTGAGGAGCAATAAATGGTTTCGCAGATGTAATTATTTTATGGAACCATTTATATATATTTACTAATACTTGAATTCATTCCAACAAATGTTGATTATAAACACAATTATATAATTTATTATAATGTACAATGCTTCAGATATTAGTTGTCGTCATGATATTTCATAAAGTGTTTTAGATTGACATTAATTATAAAGAACACATAGTTCGTCTAAAAAGTAATATTAAATAACAGTACCATAAAAAACTTAAAAGTAGCCGTGCCAAAGATATAGAATGAATCTATGATTATTGTATCGATTAATAGTTGCTCCAAATTTTTTAATGAAACTGATACAAATATTAGAATGTAATGCGACATCTATACACTAGTTTCCTGATCTTCACTAGTGTTTCTTTAAGACTCGAAGTAGCTGTATTAAAGTAAACTTCAGCATGTTCCAATAATGACAACTTAATAGAATGTTCTTTTAAATCAATAGTGATGTTTTCCAAAATAACGTCCAACTCATGCAGCAGCACCCTCTAACAATACAAAAATGAGTACATAACCGCACATAAAATGATATATAAAAAAAAAAAAACCAAACTAGCACCATAATTACAAGCAGATTGCAAGAGTAAAATAAAATAAAAAAAAAGGAAATTCTTAAACTAGATTGGCATTACATTATTAGATTCGCCAAGGAACAGACAACCAAAAACTGTGTTAAAAAATTCTCGACCCTTAATTGGAGCATTGTTTCCGAAAATAGCTTGTGTGTCATACTTACAAGCCCTGGTACAGTCAGGGCAATATGTCACCTGCATAGAAAGTTACAGTAATTTAATCTTTTGATTTATGTTTGAAGAAAATTGTTTGAAAAAACATATTATTCAAAACTAGCAAATGAAATAAGTTTATTTCTTTTTCCCGATTTTCAATAGCCAATTTAGTAGCAGAGTATGAACACTCTCCCTTGCACTTTGTCAGAAACAACAAATAAAGTTCCTAACAATAATCACCCACTAGATTCCTCACCTATATATATATATATATATTTTGAGAGAGAAAGCATGTAGGCAACTAAATATTAACAACAAAACAGTTTACTCAGCAAAATTAAAGGACAAACATAATACAAACCCCTAATTCACCACAACGAGAGCCCTATACTGCTTGCAAACATGAGGTTTTAGACAAATGCAAGCCATAGAGCTAATGAAACAATGATAAATAAACTTAAATAGAAGGTCAAAAGTTATGCATAAAGTTCCTAAAACATGACATGTCTGTCCAAGGATGTTAATTTAACTCATTTCCCAAATTATTACTACAAGTAATGATCGTGTATGTGTGTGTGTGTGAGGGAGAGAGATAAGATCACCTCCAAAATTTTAGGCATAAAAAGGCTGTCAAGCATCACGTCAATCCCGTATATAGCCCTAGATCTAGGGTTATGCATCTCAGGCTGCACTAAAGCAGCTGACTCAAATATGCACCTTATCATTTTTGTTATCCTGTCATGTATCTCCTTCCATCTCACTGCAACAGAGAAGGAATTAAGGATAAAAATTTCCCCTTTAAGATCTTCATTAGAAATGTTAGGCAAAGTACAGGTACAATACCTTGATGCTCATCTTCGAACTCCTTGACAAATTCAGGCGTGTTCTTATGATTCAACTTTCCAATGTAATTCTGAAAATAGCATCACGAGAAAAGCTTCTTATAAATATGTAAAAAAAAAAAAGCAGAAGATAAAAGCTCCAAGGTACTCTTGAATCATTTCTAATGCAATAATATAAAATAAAATTATTTGCAAAGGTCATCAAATGACTTTCTTTTTCCATTACCCCATAGCCTATAGGATTACCATAACAATGAAATAAGAAAAAAACTTGCCATCACGGTGAAATGAGTTTCATACTCGAAAAAGCTGCTTTTCTCTAGAGTGTACTGGTTGTTTGCTAGTCTCACCTGAAAAGCAAGTACCATGATAAACAACCAAACTTAAACTACATACCAGCAAACATAAAATGGACAATTGCCATGTACAACCTATAAAAATTTCTTACACATGACAAACAGTTAGCAGTACAAAATATTATGCTTTCTCCAAAACAAAGGAAATATCATATATACCTCCAATAATGTAGGAAATAGCATCTCTAATAAAAACAAGCCCCACCCCCTCAAAAGAAAATGAAAAACCAAAAAAAAAAAAAAAAGAAAAAGAAATTTTTGAAGAGGCCCAAGTTATACTTCACTACATCACTACTTCTCGAATTAAATGGGTAAGAAACAGCAGGCTAGTTTGTCCATTTGAAAAGGGGGAACAACTATGAGAAGTAGGATACACTTCCAGTGTTCTCAAAGAACATTTAACATTTTGATGTTTTGCAGGAGACTCCAATTGATTGTTGGAAACAGAACTGATGAAAACGAAAATTCCAACAAACTGCAAGACATACCCAAAAAACATCAGACAGGAAAATCTCCAAAGGGCGCATGCTCCTGACCAAGACGACATATCTCAGGTCAAACTTCTTCCCTCCAAAAAGCGCAGGTCTTTCTATATACTTTTGACATATCTTAGGACCAGTTTCCATCATCCTTATGATCGCGGATAAATCACCGGTCACAGTTGTGTCTATGGTACGTGCCATGTTCCATGGTTTCAGTATCCATAGATTATCAAGGCCATCTCTTTTTCTCACGAAGTAATCTCCTATCAACTGAGCGAGTTGCGTTTCAAGGTTATACGTGGGCTGAAGCCACTCCGGTGAGCCTTGTGCCTGTGGAAAAAAGAAAACAGAAGCGTCTCGTTCAACTTAATTATTTAAGTTTCTTAGCTAAATGAAATGAAAAGATGAAAAGATTTAATCAAGATTAAGTACTGGGTGTAACCTGTGGTCAGCTATTACCATTTGGGGATTTTATCTGTAAGTTTCAATGGGTAGGCAAAGTTTTGGAATCAGGAAGGTTGTGGAAATTGCACTGAAACCTCTTTCTGGAATGAAGACTGGTGGGAGTAATACAAACCATGTCTAATCATTGTGTCATTGTTTTTTAAATAATAAATTGTCTATTACAAAAGTCTGGAATGGGGACAACAGTTAAGATTCCAAGGCAGATAGCAGAGGGATCATCTGCAGAATGAGAATTAATAATATCTTGCGGATAGATCCAGACACCAATGGCAGTGTCAGATTGAATTGGGACTCTGGTAGGAATTTTTAAGTCAAGTCTACAGTTTCAGAAATGGAAATGGGTGGAATCATTCCACCAGTTTTTTAAAAGACGAACAGATAAAATTTCTCGGTAACTTGTCATAATTCTTCATAAAAACATTCTATAGTTGAGTTCCTCTTTTTGTGTGTGCACACCAAGTATTTGGCAAACCAGCATCAGGGAAATCCCAAATAAAATATTTTCACGGCTAGATCAGGAACAGCAAGCTATCGTAGGTTTGAGTTGTAATGAAAGTTCAAACCAGACGAATACAAGAAGAAGTATGCATCAGCTAGAACTTAGAACTATAAGGAAAAAGGGTAAGCACGAAGGACCTTATGGATCGTCTCGGCTAAATGATGCTTCATGACTAGGCAAGCCTCAAAAGGGAATTGATTTGTGTACTGGTTGTCATTCAGCTGAAGTGCCTTTTTCAATTCTGCATCCACTTGTAAGCTCGTCCATATGATGTCAGCATCCTTTGGCTCATTTGCTAAACAAGTAAGAAATGATATATCAATAATATTCAATTACATTTAGTTTCAAGCAACAATTTCATGTAAACTTGTTTGAATTTTATAAAAGGTTACCAGATATGCCTTCGACAAAACAATAAAATAAAATGGAAATATAACAAATGGCACAGGGAAGACCGGTTTGGCACTTGTACACTGCAAAAAAATGAAGAACTTACTCAAAACAAATTCTGGCCGAGTTAAAAACTCCTCTACTTGTGGTATATCAGTGAAAACTCGAAGAGGATGACTGTTACTGTGAAGTATACTGCCAGTCACTGGTTTTAAATCTCCACGTAGATCCTTATTAAGCGGGCCCAATGCCTTTGATTCCAACTCTTGGCTATATTTTCTAAATTCCTGCAAAAAGAGGCACAATATACCATAGATGAAATCAAACAATTATATCCATGAAAAAAAATGGAGTCCTATGTGGGAAAAAAATATTATTAGAGATTACCATGGGACACTCTAGCGGTTCATGCTAGTAGTTAAAATCTGATAGTTACCAGAAATATTATAGCATGATTTACATTTTGTGCTGATATCAATACTCCAAAAAGAAAAAAAGAAAAACCATGTTACCTGAATAAAGTAATTTTGGGGTGTATGAAACCAAGCAGTAAGCCTCGCAGACCGCTGCTTATCCTCACCAACACCAAACAAGAAATCACGCGTGCATTCTTCTTCTTGTTGAACATCCCGAGTTGGCCATAGAACTGAATAACTGAAAAGCAAAATTTATCAACTCAATCATTAGTAGTCCCAAATCAATATATAAACATAAAAATGAAACAGATATTTAAATGACTTTGGTCTCATTATATATACAGTTTGCAATGTCTAGATCTAAGGTCCTTCAGGTGCCATTCATTGCAGAATGCTATCAAGCTCAGGAAACAAAATGTCAGTAGAACATATAAGGAGCACATAAAATAAGAGCAGGAATTGGCAGGAACATAAAATGGATGTTTTCAGCTTTCATGTCCGAAGACAAATATGCACAAGTTAGATGATGATAGATCTCCAAAAACAAAACTTAAGCTAATTGGTCAAGACCAAGCCTGCACAAGTATGGAAATGACGACCCAGAATGAAATCCAAGATGGAGGTTTAAAACAGAAAATAAATGCATAAAGCAACATTTTTTTTTATGGAAAAAGGGCACCATGAACCCCAACATCCTTTAGATGCCTCTTGTGGGAACTGAAGCTGCATCTCTCTGTAGAGAGATGAGGAACCTCACCATCCATGGTTTGCCTGCAATTCATGAAATACAAAACATGATAATCCACATTATGAGATAATAATTACCTTATGGCAGAACTCAAATTTCCTTCTGGCATGAAGAGAAAAGGAGCAACCCTGAAGTTTGCATTATCACTATGCCGCAATGCCGACCCCAACTCGTCCATCATATACCTCAAAATTAGAAAATTAAATCAGAACATTGAACATATAGATCAACTGGGAGAAAAAATGAAATGAATCAACAAGGGAATATACCACACAGGTGTTTCATCAATCTTTTCTTCATCTGCAAGTCTGTAAGTCATGAGATAGTACCACATGGCAGAAACCACCCTCTCAGGTAGAGGGTCCATGGGAGCCCACTCTGGCAGCCGCGGCTCAAGCGCAGTATCAACAACATGTTTACCAGTCTGTACTATAACTGCCGTACTAACCCCATTCAACATAGAAAGATTAGGTAAGGACTTCACTATTTCAATAGCACTGCTCCCTAGAGGTCCAGGAATATCAACCTTCAATTAAACATAAATTTAGATAGTTAAATATCCTTGTTGAAACTATATCAGAAGCTTTTCTCCAAGATGCCTTGTATAATTAGAATGGGTTTCTTAAGCTATTGAAAAAAAAAATTGCAGCTAAATCACCTCTAATTCTTTCAAGCAAGTAAAACTGCTAAGCAGCTTCAGCAAGTCTCCTGTTGACACTTGGTCTAGTGGGTTTCCTCTAACATTCAGTTCCGAAAGACTTGGCAGGGCATTGGAAGAAAATGCCTGAAAAGTTAAAACAAAAGAGATTGATTATTTAGTTATTGTGCAAAAAAGGACATGAACCGAGAGATTAATTGCTCAAATCAAATACAGAAATAAAAGAATAATAAATGATAAAACTTCAGTGCAAGCTCACCTCAGGTAGCTTATGAATACATCTATTAGATAGGTCAAGCGTGGTAATCCCATTTAAGGTAGGAGAGCTACCCACTGAGAAATCGAGATTATCTGGACCAATAACACCTCCACAGAAACTCAATGCCCATGAACCAAAGTTGGTCGTGAAACATGAGTTGTAAATTTCGAGCCCAGGAAGAGCTTCAGTAATGGCTTTGGTGATACTATTAGAACTGCAATTTTGAAATAAGAAGTTAAAAATGTTGCTAAAGTAAAGTATAATACAAAACGTAAGAAACCTGGCCTCTTGCATCTTCATATAGTGCATAACATAAAAACCACAACAATCACAGTAACCCCAAACCAAAAGATAATAAATTTATAAGATATAACCAGTAACACTTCAACATTCTGGTTCTAAGTATAAGATGGAATAAAACACATTTAGATATATATATGTTTTGAACATAATGATATAAAACATACCAGCTATCTAGAACTGGATTTTCATTAAGCCAGAGCGCCTTTAAATTTTTACATTTGGTGATTTCTTGCACCACTTTATCTGCATTTTGAAGCTTGTTTCCCCATAAGTTAAGTGCAACCAAATTCTGAGAACATGAAGACAGAAATCAATATATGCCAAATCTGAAAAGCATAGATCAAAGTAACATGCAAAAAGAACTTTGATAGTTTATCTGTGCAATTATATAATAGATTTAGACGAAAATTATAATCATTAAATAAATTTTAGTGAGTCAGGTTAAGAACCAATAGTAATCAGTATTACAGGACAGTATGATACCCATATAATACTGCCTTTGTCATTTACAACTGTCTAATTACATATATTCTGCCTTTGTGGTAGCATACTAGAGTAATACAAGGATTAAATAGTTGATTGCAATAGAGTATGAGTCAGGTTCAAATCTATGAATAAGTATGGGACTGCATGGTACCGGCCCCACATAACATAACACACACACACACAGACATCCTTTATTTTGCTATTATTTTTGGCTTGTTTGCTGCTTAACTGACAACTGAGGCCTATTTATTTATATGGACAATCTTAGTCTTTAGTCTTTCTTCCACAACTAAGAATTAGTGGAGACCAGAATGGCTACCACACAAGTTGCACAATTTCGCTTAAAAATGCCTCGCCAGCTCAAACTACTAGTTAATCAGCATTGAACTAATGCCAAACCAGTAAAACAATAAACAGATTAAATTGACTAAAAATATAGAGGGCTTAAAGGTAACTAACCGGGAACTTAGTTGACAGATCAAGAGAGCAAAGCATGTCATCGTCAATCCCAAGTTCTTCAAATTCCAACCATGAAACAACATCCCTCCCATTCTCCTTCACTCTACACATCTCCTTCTCCACAATTTCAAATGCAACCTTATTTCTTTCACACCGATCCAGTTCCTCATTCTCTGTCTCTTCAGTCTCACCTCTCTTGTCAAGGTCCACACACATCAACGCCGCCATCCTCTCCGCCAATCCTGGTACTTCCCTTAACTGTACCAAATCTCCAAAAATTTAAACCTTATCCTTCCCATAGATTAAAATATAATTTAATAACAAAATCTAAAGTAAATAATGAAATCAAATAAACCTGTTTGAGAGCGTCGGAAAGGCGAAAAGACCAGGCATGATCAACAAGGAACAAATCAGATTCCTTAGAGAGAGACTCAGCTGAAAGTACAAGGCGGCGCTGTCTCCCGCCTTCGCAAGACTCGACGGAGAAGAAATCGCCTCCGTCGAAGGTATCCGACGCGAGCTTGGTGAACAGTCGACGATGGAGATGCGCCGGAATACCAGAAGCTGCCAAGAGGAAAGCATGAACCTCCGCGAACTCGTCGAAATCTCGGATTCGTGTAGTAGTAGCCATGGCGCCTGGCGGCTTGTTTAGGATGCTGGATGCAAGAGAGAGAGGGTTTAGAGAAGAACAGAGCGGTATAGAGAGAGTGAGGGTTTAAGGGAGTTCGCATCCGTCGTTGCGATGCGAGCGAGGGGGTTTAGGTGGAATTCATATCCACGGTCAATGCCATCCCAAGTGGGACCCGAGATTTCAGCAACTGCCGAAAAAAAAAAATCCTAAATTATTATAATTATTCGTATGTATTTGATTCCATCAAATCACAGTATCGCACACACTATCGTTACATTACCGTTAAATATTACGAAAAAGATAAAAGATTAGAATATGTAACAATCTAGACTTTACAGTTAAATTTTCTTTATGCAGAATTTTAAAAAATTAATTTGCCATAAAAAACTTTTGTTACTTTTAATAAAAGCTAAATTAATTAACAGTGTATTAATTTAAAAAACTCATAAAATATTTATAATTATATATATAAGGAGAAATTTAAGTTTTCGAACGGGGCAACACGATAGACTTCCTTCGTCTTATCTCATGTGTTCTATCTTGGGCATTGATGGGAAAGACATATTTATGGTTTTCATAGTTGGAGCTTGCTTCCGGATTTGTGCTAACCCAGACGATTGAATAGAAAAGAAAGAGAACCGAGGAAAAGAAATAATTAATATACAACAACAACTAAGCCTTTTGTCCCAAACAAGTTGGAAAAGAAATAATTAATATAGAGAGGGAAAAAAGAAAAGGAAAGGAAAGAGTTTAATAAGTGTGGTTTATGGGTTTTAAAATTACTTTCGGAGATAAATGAAACTGAACGGAGGAAATAACAAAAACAATATACTCATTGTTTTTTTTTTTTTATTATTATGTATACTCAATGTTGGCAATGAATAGAATGGGATTAAGCCATAAAGGAAAATAACAAGAACCACTCTCATAATTTTGTTAAATTTTTGCCCTCTTTTAAGCAGAAGGTGAATAACATTATTATAGCTTTTCCATTTTTTCCCTTATTTTTTCTCTAATTTTCTTCTTTCTCGAGCTCGGAAGCAAATTTTAAAATTAAATTGAGCGCTATCTTATGAAAAAAAAAAATTTGTTTCCCGGCGAATCCGCGAATGGTATTATTTGCTTTTAATAAATTTGTTGTTTACATGCTTTGGAGTATTCATCATACCTCCGTAAAATAATAGCGTCCATCCATTATTGTGCACATTGTATTTATAATTAATTACAAAATAGATATTGATAAAGAATAATTTGGCAATCATGATACCATCCATCAGAATTATAACTATACTTCTCAATTAGGTAGACCGTGTAATTTCAAAATTACTAGATCCACAAATGCTGAATAATTTATTTTTTTAAAAAATATATCGATGAGTAACATTTTTTTTAACATAGAAGCTTATTAATTTCCATAATTCCATCATTAAGTCCTCATTTGCTACACAGACCATCACCAGTCAAGCGCCACAGCAGAACCGGATCCTCAAAATCCAAATGCCGTCCCTACGAAACGAGGCATCCAGTATATAAAATGCGCACACCACCAGACCACCTAATGCCTTGTAGGCTTCACTCGCGCTCCGTCACTCCGTTCTCACAAAAAACATACACATGTCATAAACCAAACCAAACCAAACCAAATTACCAAAACACAAAACAGAGATCGATCGAGAGAGACAAAGAGATGATCGCGGCGGGTATCACCTTCTCAGCCCGTGTGCTCCGCCTCCTCCGCCGCGTAAGCATCGCCTACTTCCACGACCTTCTCGTCAGCCTTTGCTTCATCTACAACCACCTCATCCCTCGCACAATCCACCTTTTTGGCTCCACTGCCGATCTCACCTCCGTCCACATCTGGACCCCACTCCTGCACCGCCGCTCCAAGCCATCCGTCGTGCTGATTCATGGTTTCGGAGGCGACGCCAAGTGGCAATGGAGAACTCAGATCGGAACTCTCTCTCGCTCCTTCAACCTCTACATCCCCGATCTGATCTTCTTCGGCAATTCCCGATCCGACAGCCCCAATCGCTCCGTCCAGTTCCAAGCCGAATGCATTGCGCAAGCGATGAAGCAACTGGGAGTGAAGAGGTACAATGTCGTGGGAATCAGCTATGGAGGATTCGTGGCGTATAGGATGGGATCGGATGTGGCGACGGAGGAGGTGGAGAAGATAGTGTTGCTGACGAGTGGGGTCGGCGTGTCAGAGGAGAGAATTAGGGAGTTGGTGCAGAGGGAGGGTCGGGATGTCAGAGATATACTGTGCCCGAAGAACCCAGAAGATCTGCGATTGCTCGTGCGTCGGTCCATGTACCGGCCGCCGATATGGATGCCTGATTTTTACCTCCGGGAATTCATCAAGGTTTGTATTGTTATGCACTTATGCTAACTTTTTTTTTTTTTAAATTTTTTTTTAGGGAAGTTAGCTGGTTCTCTCTGTGTGATACACGTAGAGCTCTTTGAAATCTGTTTAGTTTAAGTTTGTCCATTTGCAACAGAATGGACGTCCGATGTTAAGCTCCAAAATGAAAATGTTAATACTAACTATAGTTAGTAAAAGTCCTATTAATAGCTGCGTAACGTAACACTTACAGAACCTTTGTTACTGTAACACCGATTGTTTCTTTGATCACAACAAATGATTGGCCATGTCATTCCTATATACTGTCAATAAACTAAAATATTAACATAATTTTATGTATATAATATGATCTGCCTTGGGTTTTGGATGATAACATTTAGGAATAAATAGTTTGTTTTGAAAAAAGAATTATATTAAGTGCATTTAATAATTAATGGGAATACCTTAAATTTTCCCTGCCAGTTTCTTTCCGTTTGTTGTTAAATGGAGACGATCAAATATTAGAGTTTGTCTCTTCCCGCTTTGTGGGGACGGTCCACGAATCTCGAGAATCCAGAGTACATTAGTGTTTTTCTTTTGGCAGGTAGTAAGTACTCTATTTCTAGTGTAACAGGTTCGTGCGGCAGTGACTTGTGAGTAGGCTAAGTTGCTTCCGGACAAATTTTTTGGGAATTAAAGAACACAAATAGACCTATTTTATAATCAGATTAGTTGCTTTGTTGCAATCAAACCAGAAAGATCTAATTGCAAACCCTATATGATTTACGGGTCTTCAATGTTGGAACGAGAATCTGCAAAGCATGTACCATGGTCATACTGATACACACATAATTTACAATGCAATATTTGTAAATAAATCATTACAAAACAACGGATAGAGACATGAATTGTTAAACTCGAAACTTCATTCACCACAAAGATTTCAAGGGGCACTTCTAAATAATTAGTTTCGATGTAAGTTTGATAGTGTCAGTGCGGTAGCGCCTCGGTGGGAATCTTGCAATTACTTCCTAAAACAAGCCTGAAACTCTGAAAGAAGAAAAGGGATAATATCAAAATCAAATATATCAGTTTTGCTATCACGTGGCTTTGGCCATGTGCATACAGTGTCCTTTTGGACCGAGATTAAATCATGTTAATTCTTGAATTTTTTTATTTCTCTATCCTGAATTTTTGACAGATTCACACTTACATAATGGGTGTTAGTTATTTTACAATACTATGTTTTAATCGCATGCGTGCATGACTGTAAAAACCAAGTATTACTATTTAATTTTCTGAAAATGTGGGATATAGTCATATAGGCAAACGAAAGCTTGCCAACTGTCGGATTAAAATTAAATTAGAATGACTAATATACTTTGAAGAAAAAGTTAGGCTGGAAGCTTTGCGTTTTGGTGTGGGTCATCTAGACAAATAAGATTCCTAAACAGATGATACTGGTTTGAGGATTGTTAGGGCTGAAAGACGTTAGAAACGGAACGAAAATGGAGTATTTCGCTAACCGTTTCGTTTCGATGACGAAACAGATTTGCTCTTTCGTTAATCGTTTTGCAATATTGAAACGGTCGAAACGAACGAAAATTACGTAATTTACACAGAGAAGAAACATGTTTTAATTTCGTTACGTTTCGCTAAACCAGACGAAATAGAATTTTGTTTCGTTAACCTGGCGAAACAAAACGAAAAAACGATGCGAAACGAAAAACTTGCAGCCCTAAGGATTGTAGCAATAATGAAACAAATCTGGAAATACATGGCCTATATAATCAATTAGGTATGGCCTCCTCAATCCCAAGTTCCCAACCGCGCATTTAATTTTAGGATGGCTGTTAGATCTCTAAGATGTCGGCTATATACTGACAGGGATTTTTATGTTCAAGCACTTTAAAAGTCAAATCTGTCGAGCTACCTTTATGGCTAATTTATTTAAAGCAATTCCATGAAACAATAACAATTAATTAACTCCACCGGACAATTTATGAATATAGCAGAAACAACAGAACTTATAGACACATACAAGATGGACAGAGGCTTTATTAATGGAAAAGAAAGCCCAAAATAACAAAGCCCAGAGATCAAGCCTTTGTTTAAATTAGAGATGGACCATTGGCCCTAATGAATGGGTCAGCCTAGTTTATGTCATTCTCCCCATAACTGATACCTATCCTGGACATGGCCATGTATTCAAATATAATGTCTGTATGGCTAGATATCTTGATGGTGTTTATATGCATTAACAGTTGGTACACATTATTTGATTGCCAGGTGAAGTACATGGATCATAGGAAGGAGAGAATAGAGCTTCTCGAAGAGTTGCTTAAGAATGGAGCTGGTGTTAGTCCCCTCCCTGTCCTATCTCAGGTATGCTTATTCTTATGTGTTGGCATGCCACCCATAACAGATATATATAATCCATGCATCCTATAGTTACATGGCCTGCGTACCGACCCTTTAAGTTTGTGTCTAAATTAGCCAAATGATCAATCATAAATAAATCAACCACTATAAAAATTCACTCTAGAAATCTTCTGGCATTGTTTCCTTAAGCTTTCTTATTTCTTCCATAAATTTTTTATACTGTAACTCTGTAAGTTACAAAATGCTGCTTTAATTCTGACACAGGAGACATTGCTTTTGTGGGGAGACCAAGATCAAGTGTTCCCTGTTGATTTTGCTCATGAGCTACACAGGTATATTCCTAACATTACAATATCATCATGCTGCTAATTAAAGGCTGAGTAAATTTTATGTATATTTAAATTAAAGTATTCTGCCTGCATTATATTCTGTAAATTACTCTATATCAGCATCGAAACATATAAATATCACATATGCCACTGATTCCTTTTGATTTAAAGTATGATTTAAAGAAGAGAGGTCAGGATCTTTTTACCTCATATTTTGGAAAGTTTATGTAATGTTTGAATATGCATTATGCATTTATGCTTGTTGCATTTAAAGAAAAATGTGAATGATTTTCCAAACTGTATTAAAATCTCTCTCTCTTGATTTTGTGTAGGCATTTGGGGAAACAGTCAAGCCTGGAGATAATAAAGGATGCAGGACATGCTTTGCAGTTAGAGCAGCCACGCCAAGTCAACCGTCACATCCAGCACTTTCTTTTGCCCCCAGCTCGCAGCAAATGATAATTTGGTTGAGTTATATTTGTAGGTACTTGTATATATTTGCCCTTTATATCTAGATTATCGGTATCAGGAAACTTGTGTTATTCCTGAGGTTTTCTCAGAAATTGGTGGTAACACTATATATGATCCAGGTCAAGTGCTGCCTTGCCAGTATCGTACTAAACTACTAATCATGTATGATATCGATAAGGTATTATGCTTGATAAAATATACATATCTCTGCTTTTATTTTCGTTGGTGGAATTTTTTTCTCGACTTAATTGGTGGCTACTTGAAGTGTCTCGGGGCTTAAATTTATTACAACTACCAGGTATATATCACCATTTAGGTTGCATAGAAACAGAAATATTTTTGAAATTGAAAAAACTGGAGACTGAGTTCAATACAGAGTCCGAGTTTTCTAGTTTTAATTATCTATAATGGATTACTTATATTGGATTTTCCATTTAGTTTGGAATTTGTGTTTCTGACTCGAAAAAATTTTATTCCTAGTCGCTAAATCAAAAGTCGGTTCTCAATAGTTAAAATCTTTATTTGAAGTTTGAACATGCTTTTATATTCTTTAATCTATGTTCTTTAGTTCCACATTGAAAGCATATCCTTTATTCTTTTTGCTTTATATCGTCATGAAGAGATACACACCTGTTCGGGGACAAATTAAAATCACAGCTTATTAAAGTTTATCCAACAAAAATTGATAAATGATTTTCGCAGTGTTCAGGTTAGATCATAATAACTATCTTTTATTTGAATATATTGGAAATATATTTTATATATTCGTTAATGTTGATTCATAGCATCAAATCCGGATTATGTCCTTCTCATTTGCTGTAATTTTTCTGTAATTTGAGTCTCTGATAGTCTGATTTGGCCTTTATAAAACCAAGGATATATTCAACTGCATTGTCAAGCTCTTCTTGTTTTAGCAATTTGAAGAATGCACCTTACGTCTCAACTTTCAGAACTATCAATATCACCGTGTATGCCTCATTTCACTCTTCCCAATGCAAAGTTTGTTTTGATGTTCGACTTCCCACCACCTAAATATTTGCAAGAATTGATTAATTTCTTTTGAAACATTAGATTTCTTTTCATTTTATTAGAATTTTTTTTATCAAAATGAATGGATTTGATTTGATATCATTTGATCGGAATTTCCTTGTTCTTAAACAATACAAAATCCCGAAAAAAAGATCAATTCTAATCAAATAATCAAATAAAATCTCGCATAAAAATCATTTTAATCAAAGCTTATATGTCCCATTTCGTTATAATCATGACGGGAGAGATTGCAAGGCTTTTGTACTCTTTAGCAATATGTTACTGTTCAGTAAGACAGTAACTCGTTTTTTGACTGGCTGCAAAGTGGTACGAAAAAATTTTATAAAGACAAGCACCTGACGGTACACTGAAGTTGGAAAGAAAATCACAAACCTCACGAATCCATATCTGCAGACCTTGAGCAGATTTTTTATCCAAACCGTCCCATCAACGATGGGTGCAGACTATCGAGATTCGTGCGGTCCGTTAATCTTAATCGCAAAATTAGATCGGACGGTTCGGATAAAAAATGTGCAGAGGATGCTGATTTAAACCTCACCTATATGAATATTCTTGAGACGTCATTTTCTCACTTACCGGTAGATGACAACGTGGTAACATCTGGAGTGACTTTCCTTTGCTAACGACAATCTTCACCAACAATATAACAAACGTCCGAAAATGTAGCATTTCAGCTTTGACTTCTTCTGTTTGTATTTGTTAAAAGCTGAAATGCATGAAATTGTGATTCGGCTTCTATCACATAACATTGGATTCAATAAATATTAGTAGGTAAATTTGAAAAGCTCAATTTCTAATCATACAAACATTCCCTAGATATTGAAAAATAACATTTTAAAATCACTGATTAAGTCAGGTATTTAACGATTTATGTGAGATGACAATATAAAACCTTAAATGCAGAGACTATTATGACTTTTACTTTCCTATTAACAGGGTTAAATATTAAGGCGAGCAAGTTACGAAAATCACATTAATTCCAAATAGAATTTCAAACAAATAAAAAAGAATTTGAATGCCTTTATTTTTATATCTCTATCTTTTTAATTTTTTTTCAATTGCCAAATTATAAAATTTAGATTACAATATAAAACCATTTACTATGAAATATATGTAGGATTTTCTCATCATGCACATAAAACTATAAACTTTGATTTTTATTTTTTAAATGGTTATTGTTACACTAAAAAAACAACCTTCATAAATTGTTCAAGTTAGTTCATTTTATAACTCTTACTGCTGTCAACATGAATTCGAAATATTTTAATGTTTACTGTGAGTGATGAAATGATATAATTGTATTTTTTATATTTGAATTTAAAATTTAAAAAGAACATAACAATACACAAAAAGGCATTTTAAATTCGTACTAAAACACATACCAATTGACCAATCAGCCGAAAAGAACCAAGATAAAAATGATCTTCATCTAAGAGTACAAATGTACAACCATTTTCTTTTTTTTTTTCTTTTTTTTTTCTTTTTTTGCGCAAAAATGGGGTGTAGCCCTCACATTTCCATTAGAGGATTACAGCTGTACAACCAATTATATTTTGCATTGTCAATACGAGAGTCGAGAGGTTGTCATAAGAATATCTGTTCCCAATTGTAACTTACTCATCCATATATATCTAAAAAAAAACGTACTCATCCAATTGTAACTTACTTAATAGGTTCACTCCTTTCGCAAAAAGAGGTGGACCAGAGATTCGCCATGCCAGGAAAAGGTTGCTGTTAGTGCTCTAACAATGATGTTCCTTTTTTTATTTCGTCGATTAAATTCAATCAATTTGGAATAGTTCTGATTCTAGAAATCACTATTCTAGGAACCAGTTAGTACTTTATTCTTTCAACAAGGAGTGCTTCAACAAGGAGTGCTGGGAAGTAGCGAGATTTAAGAAATTGCATTACGACACTGTTCCTTTGACAGATGATTACAAATCATCAAAATGATAATAAGAAGGGAAAATTACAAACACAACAAATAATAATTTTTTTTATTAGATAACAGAAAAGGGAGTTATGTAGGACTTAATTGGATGATTTTCGAATTTAATTATTGTACACTTTTTCTTGGATATAGCGCAATCTGAATAGATGTTTAATATGAGTGAGACGCACAAAAAATTGCATAAATCAAACCATAAAAGATCACCTGACTCGGTGCTTTTCTCGAGTGAGACCGTCCGGTACGAATATAAATGGTGAAATTACGTTCTCTCATATATTCGTTAAAAGGGGAATGTAATTTTCATGCTCATATATCTCTTATTGGGAACATTTTTTTTTTGGTGGAATTGATGTAATCACGTAATTATTTTGTGTGTAAAAATTTGAGAAACGAATCTGCTCCAGCTATGAATTTTGTTCTACAGCTCCAGTTCCAACCCAAAATCTTAAACCCCGTTAAATAGCTCCAGGTCTGTTCACCTAACACTCATTTTAGTCCTTAACAAAGAACAAGACTGCTAACCTACTTGGCTACTCGATTTTACAATTTGTACATAAACCAAAACCTATCTCTTTCCCTCCAAAGCACTCAACCAACACACCAACCGCAAAGCACTAAATTCTCCAAAATTCTCCGAAAACACCTCCACTCTTTCCATTATTCCTCTTCCTCTGAACCTTCACTAAACAAAAATGGGGTTCAGCATAGTCTCTTTCATGAACTCCATGTTTCGTCGCTCCTTTGTCTCTGCTGGGCTTCGCTCCGACGACATCTCTGTTGACTCTGACACCACCATCCACTGTTGGATCTCTGCTTCACTGCCTGTATCGAACGAATCGAAGAACCCCGACATGAACCCGAAACCTGTGCTTCTTTTGATCCCTGGATTTGGTGTACATGCAATTTGGCACTGGAATGCTCAAGTGGGGCCCCTTTCGCGCCATTTTGACATCATTGTCCCTGATCTTATTTTCTTTGGTGGTTCTACCACTTCCTCCTCTCTCCGCTCTGAGGTTTTTCAGGTATTCTGTTAAGAATTTTGATCAAAAGCATTTGCTTCCCTTTATCAATTAACGCTAGAGTAAAATTTGGTTTTTTGAAGGAACAAAATGCAGAGTTACACATGCTAGAATTATGACTTAGTCTCTCCCCACACCCAATTTTTTTTTTTTTTTTTTTAAAAAAACTGACCTTACAATGCTGAATTGAATAATACTCCGGAACAAAATATTATTTGTTACAATGAAAATAAAAATAATATTGTTTCCCCCCCCCCCCCCCCCCCCCCATATAGATTTACTAGACAGAAGAATATAAAAAACGAAATGTTGTTAGATTGAACAAATTAGGGAGGATTATAAAATGTGTGATTAGCTTTGTACTATTGTCAGGCTGAAGTGTTCACACGCCTACTAGATGTGCTTGGTGTGGCAGACAGGGATATCTACATTGCTGGTACCAGTTATGGTGGTTTTGTTGCATACCACATGGCACAGTCACTTGGATCGGAGCGGGTGAAACGGGTCGTTATTGCAAGCTCAGACCTACTGAAGTCAGAGGAGGATGATAAAGAGCTCATGAAACGTGGCGGTGTGGATAACTTAGTTGATCTAATGCTCCCAAAGAACACCAAAACCTTAAAATCACTTATGGGGCTTACTACCTATCGGCCACCCAAGTTCATGCCTGAGTTTCTTTTGAAAGATATAATGCGGGTAAATATGAATTTGTTCTTTCAGTTTGTTTGTTTGTTTGTTTTTTATTTTAATTTTGAGGAATGGATTTTATCCGCAAGAAAAGAAAGAGCAAAACACAAATACATTGCCAAACTGCCCTTGATATAAACCCTTTTAATTTGGTTTGATAGGTCCATCTTTTTGTATTTAATATACCCTTTGCTTTTTCCCATTCAACATGTTATACTTTAATTTCCATAGTATACCCATTGTGGATCGTGTTGAGGTTTGTGTTGCTTGGAAATTATTGTCAGCCATCTTTTCTTTACAGAACAAAAAAGGAGAAAAATGAGAAAAGGAAAATTAACAACATATGGAATCAAGAATTACATTATACTATAAGATAAATGCACAACTCTAATTGCAGGTCTGCTACTACAGTACTCGAAAAATTGAAAGCCAGTTCTCAGAATTATTGCCATTAGAGCAGTTTAACACATTTAAATGTGGAGGATTAACACCCGCGTTTATATTTTTTTCTTGGTCAGTATCACTACAAGGAAAACACTGAACAGAAGTTGGAACTAATAAACGGACTAGTTCTAGAGACCAAGGATTTTGAACTTACTCCTCTCCAGCAGGTAGACTTTTTAATTGTACTTGAAAAAAATAAAATACTTCGTTAGGTTATCCTTCCCTTTTGAATATAAGAGCAGATGGCCAACCTCCTTTCTTTAACATTAGGTAGAATTTATAATTGTTCTTAACTATAGCTGATTGGATGAAGTGATTATTGGTGGGGCATTTTTATTGTATATAAATGTTACCATTTGGAATCTTAATGAGGTTAACAATTCAATAAATATAGGAAAAAGCTTTTATTTCTGGACTGTTAATTAATTAACATAAGAAAACTGCTGTTTCATGTAGGATGTCTTGGTCGTATGGGGAGAAGGGGATCAAATATTCCCGGTTGACAAGGCGTACAAGGTGAAAGAGTAAGTTATCATTTTTCCTTAGCACTTCATTTCCTTCCTAGAAGTCGTAATTTGCCTTTTATTAGCAAATTGACTTAAGGCCCTGATCATTTTTTTAATATGGGATTTCATTTCATTAGAATTTTTTTAACCAAATATCAAAATGAATAGATTTGGTGTTATTTGGTTGGAATTTCTATGTTCTTAGATCCAACGAAATTCTGGAAAATCAATTCAAATGAAATGAAATGAAAATCCTGTGTAAAATACATTTTGGTCAAAGCCTAAGAACATCTAGTTGTCATGCAGGGAGCTTTGATCAAAATTTTTTTTAAGCGGATGTTTTATTTGAATTGATTTATGAATATTTCATTGGATCTAATTACATAGAAAATCCAATCAAATGACACCAAATTTGTTCATTTTTTAGCAAATTTAAGAAATTGAAATGAAATCAAGTCTTTAATTAATAGCTAGCGTACATGCATACTGATCAGTAATTCAAATAAGAACAAAAAACCCAGAAAAACAGTAATCAGGACTAAGCAAAGGGAAAAAGTATGGTATTTTTATTATGACCAGCCAACCAGTATAGCAAATATTGTATAACTGCGGGCTGATTAATCTCAGCATAAGTTTGGTACTGATACTGATATATACAGACGTACATGTATCGGGTATGTGTACACCTTCGATACGGCACCGGTATGTATTATGTACGCCACGTGGCGTATCCATAATTTTAATCAATTTGACTTGTGCGATATGGTCTCCGATAGGGTTGGGGTATGGCCGGGTACAGCTAGATACGTCATTTTAAGATTTTTTGTTTTGTCTTTTAAATCTATTTCTTTTATGTTATTATTTTTGTCTATTATTGAATGAACTGACAAAAATTATTAGTACTATTTAAAAGTTTTCTTATGCACAATAGTGCTCTTTCCGATTAAATTAATTAATTATGTATAATTTAAATTAAAGAAAATATCATAATAATAAAATGTTTATAATATATATATATAGAGAGAGAGGATGGTTAAAGCGCCATCGATGATACGTGCCATCAATTTTTTATTAAGTCGTTTTTCAAGATCCAAAATTCAAACGGCCAATCCGAACAGTTCAAATCAATCACCATATTGAAATATCTTTGGAGACCAAATTTTATATTTTTTTAGAATTTTTTTTTCTATTTATTATGATATTTTCAAATTAGAGGACTTGAAATACTCCGATTATAATGTTTTTGAAAATATCATAATAAATAGCAAAAAAATTCCAAAAAATATAAAATTTGGTCTCCAAGCGTATTTCAATATGGTGATCAACTTGAAGATCAACTTGAACGGTTCGGATTGAAAATTTGAATTTTGGATATCGAAAAACGACTCGATGGCACGAGACCTTCCTTCCCATCGATGGCGCGTTAGCATTCCTCTCTCTCTCTCTCTATATATATATATAAATATATATATATAGAGAGGATTGCTAACGCGCCATCGATGACACGGAGGGTCCCGTGCCATCGAGTTATTTTTCAAGCTCCAAAATTCAAATGTTCAATCCAAACCGTTCAAGTTGATCACCATATTGAAATGCCCTTAGCAGTGATTTAAATAGCGGCGCTATGGACCGCAATAGCCCCGCTATAGCGGTACGACTTGATAGATCGCTACGGTGCTAAAGTAAAAGTGTCGCTATAGCGGTGTTCATTGGTATATAGTAATATTACTTTGAAAAGTATTTACTTTTGATGTTTTATCTCTTTTGGTGGCTATAATAGTAAAAATTAGCAACATATAGATGCATTATAATGATGTTTTAGAGAAATATAACGATATTATTGGTTATTTGCTAGTATATAATCAGTATTATGAATATATTTTTAGAATACAAACTCCGACTGACTTGATCCAATATTAAGTAAAATGAGAATTGTCTATTGCAATAATGGATTGTAAAGTGTATTTGTTAAATTTAACTATTATAATATGCATAAAATGTAATATGATATTTATTTTTTAAATAAAAATATGTATACGATGTAATAAATAAGTACATTTGTACATGCCCGCTATGATCTCATAGCGCCGCTAAATGACCGCTAATCGCTATCCGCTTTGACTTGAGGTTATCCGTTATAAATCCGCTATCCGCTATTTAAACCTTTGGCCCTTGGAGACCAAATTCTACATTTTTTCGAATTTTTTTGCTATTTATTATGATATTTTCAAAAACATTATAATCGGACTATTTCAGGCCCTCCAATTTGAAAATATCATAATAAATAGAAAAAAAATGAAAAAATATAAAATTTGGTCTCCAAGGATATTTTAATATGATGATCAATTTGAATGGTTCGGATTGGCCGTTTGAAATTTTTTATCTTGAAAAATGAGTGAATGAAAAAATCGATGGCACGTGCCATCGATGGCGCGTTAGCAATCCTCTATATATATATATATATATATATATATAGAGGTAGGCTATTGTCCTATGAATAGGACAGAGGTATTATCCAATTCACTTTTTAGCCATCCGATCTATTCAGGATCCGTGCGCAGATCAGATCGTGTGGTTATTATTTTTGCGCTGAGGGAAGGTTGCGTTTAATAATTTCTATCTCTCATCTCCGTCTCCTCACTGACGGAATCACGGAACTGTCCCTCTGTCTTCCCATCTCTCTACGAAGAGAACCTCTATGACTCTCCTCCTTTCTCTAGCAAAGAGAACCTCCTGCTTCTGTAATTGAATTCATATTAAAAACTTCACTTGCAAGATACACTTCTGAAATTGAACCTACGAATCTCCTCTATTCTAGATCCAATTCTTCAAACTTCACTTGGCATTTCTTCAAAATTCACGTTAAAAACCAATCTTATATAGTGCACAAATTCTTTAGCCATGTCCAGTACAGATACAAGTATTGGGTGACAAAAGAAAATACTGTCGAAAAAATTGCGAGAAATTGGATGCACAAAATCCTAATAATTGTTCTCCTTTGAATATACACGATTCATGAAAAAACCACCACTCTAATTACCCCTTTCTAGTTGTGTGTATCAGCTCAATTTCTCTTGCGCCGTTGAAACCACCATTCTAATCCCACAATTAACATTACAGTTATGATGAAAGAAAATTTAGCCACTTGTTTTTCTTTCTAGATGTGAAATTAAATTTCTTTTAAAGTAAGGTCAACAGCCCAAGTAATGGATAACCCAAATATGCACTTGTGACATCTTTGAATTTTTTTGTACGACATCTCGAATGTTGGGTCACCTTGCAACAATTTTCCAAAGAGATTAGACGCGAAACTATTATTTAGGTTTTCTTCAATTTCGGAAGCAGGAGACTCTCTTCGCTTTCTCTGGGGTATTAATTCTCGTACTGGCGTACAGAGTCAGAGAGAAGAGGAGAAAGAAGAAGGAGAGAGATGGGAAGACGGAGAGACAGTGAGGAGACGGAGAGGAGAGACGGAAATTATTAAACACAGCCTCCCCTCAGCGCAAAAATAATAACCACACGATGCACGAATCCTGAATAGATCGGATGGCTAAAAAATGAATAGGATAATATATCTCTATTCTATTCATAGGACATTAGCCTACCCCTCTCTCTCTCTATATATATATATATAATTGTACCTGTATCGGAGTTTTTTTGGAAAATTTTCGTATGAAACCAGAGCTAAAAAACCGATAATAGTAATCAAAATTTCAAATTCTTCCATTACCAGAATTACATTGTTTATATACTTATTAACAACGCAGGAAGCTTGGGGACAAAGCGAGGTTGGAGGTGTTGCCCAAAACAGGTCACATGCCGCACCAAGAGGACTCGAAGCGCTTCAATAAAATCCTGTTGAACTTTTTGTTAGATACCTCAAAGCCTTGAGTATTTATGTGATATAAGCTGTGGTGTTGGAAAGTGATTTTTATATTGTAATTTGTTCTGTTGTATCATAGCGGAAATGATATATGATTGAGATGCTTGTAAAGTTGTAATTATACTTGCTGTGGTTTCTTTTAATTAATGCATGAAGATATGATGCAGAACTCAACCAGGTTAATAGTACCCTACAGTCCCTCTCCCAGTTTATTATAACTTATATGCGTACCTCACCATTCACCAACACCAGTAAAGTGCTGTTACAACTGAGATTATAATTTGCCAAATTTACAATCCGTAGAACGATTGCGCATGTATATCATTAGAAGTTGTATGTATACCTGTCAATTTCGTACCGTTTCGAACGTTTTCGTTCCGTTCCGTCCAAACGGAACGTTAAACGAAAGAGAAAATGATTCCATTTCATAAACGGAATGGAAACGGAACTGAAATTTCACAATGGAATACGGAAATAAGCTGAAATCAAAGGAAAATATAGGACGGAACGTTAAACGGAACTGAAATCTGTTTCGTTTAACGAAATGGAACGGAAACGAAATAATAATTTCGTTCCGTTACCGAAACGGATTAGAAACGGAAAACCCTGTTTCCGCTTCCGTATATAACGTTTGACAGGCCTAGTTGTATGTTTGCTTTTTTTTAGCCAGCAAGTACAAATAGCCCATAACTCGTTAATCTAAAAGCCTTCTTCTCTAGTTAAGTCTTCTTTCAGACTTCTTGGGCTTTTATAGATCCATCGAAACTTTACTCGCTTGAGTAGTTGAGTGCGAAATGAATGAGGACGTATTATTAGTTGTATACTTGTATTACTTGAGAATGCCTGACAGTGACTTGGTGAGTAGCGGTGAATTAGTGTCAGTCATTACTTTTAGCTGAATGACGAAAATGTGAAGAGACTTGTTGAATCATGTCAAGTCATTTATGTAAGCAAGCAAGAAAATGAAGTTAAGGTGGTTCCGTTGCACCGACACATTAAAACGAAAGTAGCTTGTTTTCATATTTTTTTCAAAACTTTACATTTAATTTAGGGATGGTTTGAAAACCCCGAAGACATGAAAATAGTGAGACAGATCTAGAGAGACCCTATGTCACTATTCTAACAAGATGGTACCACGTTAGTTGACATAGTACCTATGGCATGTGAACGGTCCCTTTGAATCAAACGTTGTCATCAGATCCTGGGATCCTGCTGCTATATTTTTTAGGGAAAATTTTTTATATACCCCTCAGAACTGAGGAAATACAGGATTTGCCCCCCGAAAATTCGAACTTCTGATTTTGCCCCCCCGAATTTGGGGCGCCTTCTGTATTTGCCCTTTTACCCTGTTTTTTAATAAAAATAATTTTTAAATAATAAAACTTAAAATTTCGGACGATTATACCCTTGTTCGAATCTGACCCAGTCGAAAGAAAAACCCGTGGATCCATTGACGACTAAACTCGATCGTCTCTTCAATATCGATTTCCTTTCTCTGATGAACCCTAGAAAGTTCAGTTTCAAACATCGCTACAAATCGATTTCCTCTCCTCCGAGTCCATACCCAGTCGAGAACTCAACTCAATCTTGCCAATCGACTAAACCCTAGAAAGCTCTTCTTATACTCTCGATTTATCACCAGTGGAGCTTCCAGTCGACTAAAAATCGCTGTCCCTCGTCGTCGTCGCCTTGCCTCTCTCGCAATGCATCGTCGTTCGAGCAGATCGGAATCCCTCTCGCACTCTGTGTCGTCAAGCATAGCTCCCCAGATCGGAATGTTGGAGTTATGTCCTAGAAGCCAATCATTATGGCTACTTCTATGGTATATGTTATTGATGATATTTTATCATTTGTTCCTTGATTTATTTATTGATAGATCATTCAGGTTGAGGATCTGAATTGTAGATCTCTATAATTCATTTGTTCATAAATGACAATAATAAATCTAAAGATGTCCATAATCTTGATAATTAACAAGGAGCATTAATTATCAAATAAGATTAGTATGCAAGTTAAGCGATGATTAAGTTCTACAAATCATAGGTAAGGAGTTACCAACTTAATTGCATATGTATATGTTGTGGAACATAGTACAGGACTTGACCCAAATGAAATAAACATATGGATTGTGTTATGTGTCATTGTTTATTTCATATGTTGTTGATTCTAAGTTTGAGATGCTCAGCTTTTCCACATGAGGATAGGTTCTATAAATATCGTCTAACGTTGATTCCTGATAAAGGCTGCTATACGGACTTTATTTATGTTCTCTTGAATTGTGCGGGGAAAAGTTGTTCATCACGAAAATCGTATGTCCCTCATTAGTTTACCTAGTGAGTGATGATATCTGTTTGGGCCCCTTGATGGAGATGGATTGTTTGCTAGCAACTTGTACAATCATCTCTATATCAAGAAATGTATAATCTGCAAGAGTGACACATTCCTATCTTGGATTGTACAAGGATATCATGTGACATAAGAATCAAACAAGGAAATACTTTTATTTCTTATGCAGGATTGAGATATTGTAGCTGTACACTATTTATGCGAATTGGGAATCATAACGTGTTGCTAGATACCGCTTATGATTAATGGAAATAAATAACGATTTATTCTCCATGGCCAACGTAGCATAAATCCTAAAAAAGGTCACACAAATGGAACCTGAACCACATGTGCATTATTTATTTGTATTGGAGAATACAAAACATGATGGGTTGATTAATTAATTATATACTGTTATGAACCGCTATAATTAATTATATCAAGAAGATCATGTTAGAATAAATTAATGCATAAACCAACCTATTGTTAATTATCATCAATTTGATAATTAAATAGTCTCAACTATATTTAATATAATTGTTAGAATTATATTGAATGTATAGGCTTTAAATTGCTAAGTCTAATTAAGCCCAAAATAACAAGCAATTAATAGGCCCATTACTTAATTGAATTAGTGAGCCTATAAGAGATGAATTCACCATTTGGTGAATTGGGCCTATAGCCCATATAGGAGGCGCCTAGGGTGAATGGCATGAATGTAATTTGGTTGAAGTTTGGAAGAGGAATGAGAGCTCTATAAATAGACCCCAAGGGGTGGCCTCTCATCCAACTTTCTCTCTCCTCTCTTCCCTCTTACCCTAGCCGCCACCTTCCTCCTCCTTGGAGATTTTCGAAATCTCCATTAGAGGTGCTCTCATCCATTGTTTGTTAGGGCCCATGTGTTGGGATTAGCCACATAATTAAGGTGTTAATTGTGATTAAGTGTTGGTTGCTCTAAAAGCTTGCTAGCACAAGCTTTTGAGAAGTGGTGAAGCTTCTTGGTGGATTAGAGGAAGGAGAAGAAGGCGCGGAGTGCACCCCATCGATTCCCACGCCTTGGACAACCTCACAAGAACGATTTGTGAGAGGTATAACATCCTCCTCTTTCTCTCTTGATTATTTGGTGCCGATTCGGTGTTTTGCATTAGGTCCTTTGCATGATTGTGTGTTTCTTTGTTCTAATGGTAGAATAAATGAATTTATGACACTTTCTAACAGTGGTATCAGAGCTCATGGTTGTGCTTACTGTTTTGGCACTTAATTAAGTGAGAATTCGTAATTAATTAAGTTAATTAGTGATGTGCATGCTTGCTGGCCCTGGAAAGGCTGTTTTCTGTCTTGTTGCTTGTTTTTCGTGGTGTAAAACTCTCTGAAATTTTTCCTTCTTATTGGAGGTTGTAGCCCTTTGAGTTGTGGTTGTTTTTCCACTGGAATCATTGAAATTCGATGTAAAATGAATTTTTAGTGATTTAAACGGTAACGGTGCGCAGATCTGTTATTCTGCTGCACAGTTCTGTTGTTGTGGTTGGTAACAAATAAGTTTGTATACAAAGTACCTGTATCTTTTAGATAGGATTAATCTAAACTTGATACTCTTTCTGGATATGTAAATTTTGTTGCATATTTCGGATACTAAGTGGGCGTTCAAGGATGAAAAGTGATGAAGTTGTCAGATCTGTTTTTTCAAACAAACCGATTGTTTTGAAAAACTGTACTTATTGAGAAACTTTTATGGAAAAGTGTTGAAATGTAAATATTCTCCTTTAAGTCTGGAATCTGGAAAATTAATTTCATAGATTTTCATTGAGATTTGATACCTCAACCGAGTGAAACCTTTTTGGTCGACGGTCTGTTCCAGAACAGGATACCTTGCTTAAATGCTTGTTATCTCGTTGATCTTGAATATAACTTGTGGATTTTCTTTTCATGGAATGATAGCCTATTGTATGTAGTATTTTTCTATGTAAATTGTTTGCTGGAAAAATATCAAGGGGATGATCATACAGATCAAAAGGTTGAGACCCATAACAGAATTTTTTCTAACGGTGCTTCGCGCACAATCTGAGGATTTGTCTTTTTTGGTTCTCCCTGATGGTAATTGATCTCTCCTTGAGATTTTTACAGGTAATCACAATCTTTGTAAGGAGTTCTCTGGATTTATTTCGGATTTTTTGGAGACCGAATTATTTTGAATTTTTTCGGGCCCCGAATTTCGTATTTTAATTAGTTAAAATAATTTCTAATTAATCAATTTGATGAAAGGTTAATTAGAAGACTCCTTAAATACCCTCCTTTCTGTTTTGATGGTTGGATTTAATTTTAAAGGGCTTAAACAATTAGTTGTTAAGGTTAAGCCTTTCTTTGCATTCGAAAAACTTGAGCAACAAGTATGCACAAAGATTCTAATTAATGAAATTAATTAAGAGCAAGTGAATCATGTATATTGTATATGTGCTAACTTTGTTTTGTAGGAGGATGTGGGTTTGATATGGCTCAAGATGTCAATGCCTTGTGTGTTGTAAAATGTTGTGAATGCATGTGATTGCTTGTAAAGTGGCCTAAGGTGCCTTGATAATTAATTGGTTAATTTTGATGTAACTTGTGAGGCTTGCATGCCCCTAAGGCCTAGGCGGGTTTTTAGGAATTTTATCACATGTATTTATTTCCCTTAATTATTAGATAGGATCTTAGTAATTAGTGGGAGGGCTTGATTAGATTAGTCTCGTTACATGGAGATGCGACGAAGATTAATGCAAGCGGGAGCCATACAAACCCACGACTATGTTTGAGATGTGTTTGATTATGTGATTGTTTGAGAATGCCTTGAATTGTCATAGGTAGGTATGGGTGTATGCTTACACGACCACCAAACAAGAGTCACATAAATTGTTTTGTCCCAATTTCGATTAAGTTAATTCGTCCTCCTTCTCTCTATCCCCTTCAAGACAATTGATTATTTATTGATGCATTCCGCCGACGCGGACATCGTACTCCATCATTGTAGTCGGGGTGTAAATCGGATTTGCAAGGAGCAAATAGAGAGAAGTTACTTTTCAATGGATCCTAATCAGATTGGACATTGGGACGAAGTTCGCGATGCGAACCAAGGATCATAAAGTTGTATGATCGGTTAAAGAGAACCTACCCTATATTAGTTGGCTTGATGTTGTGCCGACGCCATAATCATTTCAACGAAAGTAGGGGACTTGGAAATCCATTACATTTAGGGACATTAATTTAATGTAGTGGAAGTTTTACTTTATGGAAGTTAAAACAAAAAGCATAAACTAAATGACCTTAAATTTTGATATTGTTGTAGATGTCTTCTCCGTCTTTTACGCTACGTTCTCTTCTTGAAAAAGAGAAGCTTGCCTTCAATGGTGCCAATTTTTTGGATTGGCACCGCAACCTTAGGCTTGCCCTTAGGTTTGAAAAGAAGGAGTATCTCTTAACCACTCCCTTGCCTCCTCTTCCCGAAGAGAAGGCTCCTAAAGAGGACCATGATAACTATGAAAAGCATCACGGTGACGACATAGAGATGTCGGTCTTGATTGTTGCAGTCATGGACAATGAGCTCCAAAAGGAGTACATTGATAGTGGTCTTGGAGTGTTTGAAATCATCTCTCGTCTCTCAAGGACATTTAAGACCAAAGCTCGCACCGAAAGGGGCAAACTCATCAAGGCCGTCGCCAACACTCGTTTGGCGGAGGGTCATGAAGTTGGTCCACACGTCATGAGGATGGTGGGGTTGTTTCGGCAGCTTGAAAGCCTTGACACGCCCTTCCCACCGGAGGCTGTCCAAGACTTTATTCTCAACTCTCTTCCTCAAAGTTACTCGGGGTTCACTGTGAACTACCGCATGAATGGCATGGAGAAAAGTTTGGAGGATCTCCAAAACATGCTCATGGAAACTGAGGAGAGTCTCAAGAAAGAGAAAGGGTCTAAGGATGTTCTTGCTGTGAATGACAAGGGAAGGAAGATCAAGAAGAAAGCCCGAAGAAACAAGAGAGGCAAAGGCCCGGTGACGCCCCAAGGCTCGTCCAAGGGAGCTCCCGTGGGTTCAAGGAAGAAGAAGAACCCGGCCACTTCCGATACCGTGTGCTACTATTGTAGTGACAAGGGCCATTGGAAGAGGAACTGCCCCAAGTACCTTGCTGATAAGAAGGCTGGAACCGTCCGTCCTTCTACTTCAAATATATTTGTCATTGAAACCCTTCTCGCTACCTCAAGCAATGACTGGATATTTGATACTGGTTCATGTGCTCACATTTGTCGAAATGTGCAGGCACTAAAGAGTAGGAGGCGGCTCGAGAGAGGCGAAGTTCAACTCCGCGTCGGTAACGGCACGTGCATATCCGCTATGGCCGTTGGGAACGTGGAATTATCTTTGCCTTCTGGTTTTGTGTTGGAACTCAAGAATGTTTATGTAGTTCCATGTATCACTCGAAACATTATCTCTATCTCATGTTTAGACTTGGATGGTTTTGATGTTGTAATAAAGAACAAGTGTTTGACTTTGTTTCGTGATGAAGTTCGTTATTGTGTTGCGCATTTATCGAATGGTCTTTATATGCTTAATAGTAATGAACTTGTTTTGAGTGTTGAAAATGACAATAGGAAACGTAAGATTTCTCAAGAGAATGCAACTTTGATGTGGCATTGCCGCTTAGGTCACATCAATGAGAAGCGCATCAAGAGATTACAAACCGTTGGTCTCTTGGATCAATTTGCTTTCGAGCCAATTGACATATGCGAGTCTTGTTTGATTGGAAAGATGACCAAAGCGCCTTTTCCCAATAAAGGGACAAGGGCAAGTGGCTTATTGGACCTTGAACATACCGATGTATGTGGACCTATGAGCATTTGTGCACGTGGTGGTTACTCATACTTCATCACTTTCACCGATGATCATAGTAGATACGGGTATATCTACTTGATGCGGCATAAGTCCGAATCCTTTGACAAGTTCAAAGAGTTCAAGAATGAAGTTGAAAACCAACTTGGTCGAAAGATCAAAATTTTACGTTCCGATCGTGGAGGAGAGTACTTGAGTCATGAGTTTGGTGATTATCTAAAGGAGTGTGGAATAGTTCCACAACTCACTCCGCCGGGAACACCACAATGGAATGGTGTATCCGAAAGGAGGAATCGAACTTTGCTAGACATGGTTCGATCGATGATGAGCCAAACCGATTTGCCTAAATCGTTTTGGGGTTATGCATTAGAGACCGCAGCTTTTACACTAAACCGTGTTCCGTCTAAGTCCGTTGAGAAAACACCTTATGAGATTTGGTTTGGTAAGAAACCAAGCATGATGTTTCTCAAGATTTGGGGTTGTGAAGCTTATGTGAAAAAGCTAGTGAGCGATAAGCTTGGACCCAAATCGGACAAGTGTCATTTCGTAGGATACCCTAAGGAAACAAAGGGGTACTACTTCTACAACCGTGTCGAGAACAAGATAGTTGTTGCTCGTCATGCCGAGTTCTTGGAGAAGGAATTTCTCGCAAGAAGAAGTAGTGGGAGTAATGTAGTTATTGAAGAAATTCAAGAACCACCACAAGACATGTCTCAAGTAGGTAATGTAGTTATTCCCAATGAGGTTCCAAATGAGGTTGTAGCCGAACCCGTTCCACAAGTCGTTGTGGAAGAGGTTCAAGAGAATGCTCCCTCAAATGAGGACTCGAACATATCGCGAGTCGATTATGTTCAAGAAACTCAAAGTTTTGAGGATCAAGAACCAACTCCATAAACCGTTGTGGAACAAGTTCAAGAACCTCAAGAACCTCAAGCACCCATTCTACGAAGGTCAACAAGGGAAAGTCGTCTACCCGAAAGGTACTTGGGTTTGCACGATGTCCTCGTCATTGCGAATGACGAACCTTTGATCATTAATGACATGATGAAGAAATCCGACTCCAAAGAATGGCTCAAAGCCATGGAATCCGAAATGCAATCCATGTATGACAATTCGAACTTCTGATTTTGCCCCCCCGAATTTGGGGCGCCTTCTGTATTTGCCCTTTCACCCTGTTTTTTAATAAAAATAATTTTTAAATAATAAAACTTAAAATTTTGGACGATTATACCCTTGTTCGAATCTGACCCAGTCGAAAGAAAAACCCGTGGATCCATTGACGACTAAACTCGATCGTCTCTTCAATATCGATTTCCTTTCTCTGATGAACCCTAGAAAGTTCAGTTTCAAACATCGCTACAAATCGATTTCCTCTCCTCCGAGTCCATACCCAGTCGAGAACTCAACTCAATCTTGCCAATCGACTAAACCCTAGAAAGCTCTTCTTATACTCTCGATTTATCACCAGTGGAGCTTCCAGTCGACTAAAAATCGCTGTCCCTCGTCGTCGTCGCCTTGCCTCTCTCGCAATGCATCGTCGTTCGAGCAGATCGGAATCCCTCTCGCACTCTGTGTCGTCAAGCATAGCTCCCCAGATCGGAATGTTGGAGTTATGTCCTAGAAGCCAATCATTATGGCTACTTCTATGGTATATGTTATTGATGATATTTTATCATTTGTTCCTTGATTTATTTATTGATAGATCATTCAGGTTGAGGATCTGAATTGTAGATCTCTATAATTCATTTGTTCATAAATGACAATAATAAATCTAAAGATGTCCATAATCTTGATAATTAACAAGGAGCATTAATTATCAAATAAGATTAGTATGCAAGTTAAGCGATGATTAAGTTCTACAAATCATAGGTAAGGAGTTACCAACTTAATTGCATATGTATATGTTGTGGAACATAGTACAGGACTTGACCCAAATGAAATAAACATATGGATTGTGTTATGTGTCATTGTTTATTTCATATGTTGTTGATTCTAAGTTTGAGATGCTCAGCTTTTCCACATGAGGATAGGTTCTATAAATATCGTCTAACGTTGATTCCTGATAAAGGCTGCTATACGGACTTTATTTATGTTCTCTTGAATTGTGCGGGGAAAAGTTGTTCATCAAGAAAATCGTATGTCCCTCATTAGTTTACCTAGTGAGTGATGATATCTGTTTGGGCCCCTTGATGGAGATGGATTGTTTGCTAGCAACTTGTACAATCATCTCTATATCAAGAAATGTATAATCTGCAAGAGTGACACATTCCTATCTTGGATTATACAAGGATATCATGTGACATAAGAATCAAACAAGGAAATACTTTTATTTCTTATGCAGGATTGAGATATTGTAGCTGTACACTATTTATGCGAATTGGGAATCATAACGTGTTGCTAGATACCACTTATGATTAATGGAAATAAATAACGATTTATTCTCCATGGCCAACGTAGCATAAATCCTCAAAAAGGTCACACAAATGGAACCTGAACCACATGTGCATTATTTATTTGTATTGGAGAATACAAAACATGATGGGTTGATTAATTAATTATATACTGTTATGAACCGCTATAATTAATTATATCAAGAAGATCATGTTAGAATAAATTAATGCATAAACCAACCTATTGTTAATTATCATCAATTTGATAATTAAATAGTCTCAACTATATTTAATATAATTGTTAGAATTATATTGAATATATAGGCTTTAAATTGCTAAGTCTAATTAAGCCCAAAATAACAAGCAATTAATAGGCCCATTACTTAATTGAATTAGTGAGCCTATAAGAGATGAATTCACCATTTGGTGAATTGGGCCTATAGCCCATATAGGAGGCGCCTAGGGTGAATGGCATGAATGTAATTTGGTTGAAGTTTGGAAGAGGAATGAGAGCTCTATAAATAGACCCCAAGGGGTGGCCTCTTATCCAACTTTCTCTCTCCTCTCTTCCCTCTTACCCTAGCCGCCACCTTCCTCCTCCTTGGAGATTTTCGAAATCTCCATTAGAGGTGCTCTCATCCATTGTTTGTTAGGGCCCATGTGTTGGGATTAGCCACATAATTAAGGTGTTAATTGTGATTAAGTGTTGGTTGCTCTAAAAGCTTGCTAGCACAAGCTTTTGAGAAGTGGTGAAGCTTCTTGGTGGATTAGAGGAAGGAGAAGAAGGCGCGGAGTGCACCCCATCGATTCCCACGCCTTGGACAACCTCACAAGAACGATTTGTGAGAGGTATAACATCCTCCTCTTTCTCTCTTGATTATTTGGTGCCGATTCGGTGTTTTGCACTAGGTCCTTTGCATGATTGTGTGTTTCTTTGTTCTAATGGTAGAATAAATGAATTTATGACACTTTCTAACACGGAAACCCTCTCGCCTTGTGTTTGCCTCCAAACTTTGCCATAAGACGGACCGTCAGACGTCAGCGAAGAAACCTAAAAAGTAACATATGGTGAAACAAAACCCACAACTATAACCCATGCTTCAAACAACAGAAAGCCTACAGACAAAGACACAAGGCCCACAAGTTCACCAACTGATCAATTAGTTAATTAATTAATTAATTAAATTATGTGAAAAATGCCAATGCTCACATAGTTGATTAATTAACTAATTATAAAAGTCCTAGAAATGGAAATTGTATAAAGGATAGATACCGTACATTTTTCTTTTGAAGGATCAAACTAAATTTCATGTCAAGCCTCATGTCATACTGGCTGAAAGAAATGACCCCAATCAAGATTGTTTAAAGTTGAGTAATGTAAAGTCCCGACACACAAGCATGACTCAATATGACAACAAGTACAGGCGACTCTGCACCAGAAACAACCCGACAAGTACATACTTGGGCTGGTTACCAAACCAATTGAGTATATTGGATGATTAAAATGAGGTTAATAATTAAACCTACACCAATTAAACAAAGAACAGGCCTATACGGCTGGACCGGCTCAAATTAAATTCAGCCCATGACCAATCCGTTACAATTCGGCCCATAACTAATTTCCCTGTCGCTGAGCCCAGGTCTGAAATAGACGCGCGAAGAAACAAATTGTCGATGACTCGATCAAGTCAACAGCGAGTCTGACACGTGTCGACCTATCATTGGTCGACGACGCGGGCCCCTGGTTACCGTTAATAAAAAAAAAAAGAAAAAAATATAAAAGAAAAGCTTACTCGAAGAGGAAGCTGCGCACGCTTGATGGAGAAAGGAACCCCGCCGGCGATTCCGACCACCTCGTCCCCAATTAAAGGCACCGCTCGATAGGCGATGAGTCCCTGAGTCTAACGACACCGAACTCGACAAGGGAAAGATGCTGGGGGAGAATAATTTGAAAGGGACTCGGGATAAATGTCGAGAAGGGAAATGTAAAATTGGGAGAAGATGATAGGAAATTGATGAAATGTTTTACCTTAACAGTTGTTTTAATGGAATAGGAGGAGAAATAACGAATCAACAGACTTTAATTTTGTCGAAAGGGGAGGGTAGTGCCACCAGCCATGGTGTCAGACTCGAAGCAGACAGAAAGAGATGGTGTGGAAGGAGAGGTGACACGAAATATCCTCACTTAGCGCTTCTCATATGTATACCAACAGGGATATGCACTCAGCCGATGTAAAAAGCATGATACAGCGTTATGAAATTCAAATTCTCATGTGCACTGGAGGGGTCCAGTGTATAAAGGGATGAAAAGAGAAAGAAGGAAAGCAAACAAAGAAGTCAGTGCACTTTTTGCAGCCTACGTCTGGAAAAAGGATGTCTATGACTGTAGAGATTCTCTTGGCCGTGGAGGGGTAAGCTCACCTCTTCAATTCCAGCCGTTGATGAAAAGAATTGTGATGGCTTTGTCCCCTTCATAGTACAGGAGTTAAATGCTGTTCAGGAGGTGACAGAAAGTGAAAGCATAAAAATCAAAGAATGCTCATGCAGATGCAACGCATGAATCCTTCTGGATGGGCCCCAGGGGGCAAATCAGTAATTGGAAGAGAGGACAAAAGGATGTAACATATGGATAGAATGCATAAACCCCACTAAATGACCACTATGCCCTTTGAAAGTTGCATCATAGAAAAATATTTAATTGAGTGGCAGAGATGCTAAAAGAATGGCCAAAGCAATTATAAAATATTAGCAGATTATTAGTGGTGTCTAATCCCTAAGGCAAATGTCCATAAACTGATGTCAGAAGCTATGTTTGTACATATTCTACAAGGGATGTGAACAATCAGCACCTTTGATGATTAAACTTGCCTCTGATAAGTGAATTTCGATATGAGTTACCTAGTTACTGGTTGCTTAACCAAGGAAAAGGTAGCATCTGACATAAGAGAGTGTACCATCCCAATTAATTGGTTAGTCACAAGGAGACAGCACAAACCTTCGTATGTACAAAGCTGAATTGGAAACAGCAAGCATAGAGGTGTCACCAATTAAAAAGAACCAACTGTCAAATGATGGGTAAAAGGCGGTTATATTACCAATTATACCCTCCTCTTGAAAAAAAGATATGCCAATGCCAAAGGATATAATTGGAATCCTATAGAGGCTAATGGAGCCTCCAATTCAGTGTGCATGAAGATAAAATGCTACACAAATGGAGGACAGGGAAAATACCCCCTGAAACCTATGCAACATAGCTGCAGCTACGAATTCAGAAGGATGATGCCTTCGCCAAACTATCCATACCCTTGACTACCTATGGAGGCAGGGATGCATGCCACCTGTCCTCTGTACAGCTAACCCCAGAGCAACCCTCTTTTAAACGTGCCTCCAGTAGGAAATAGTAGAAAACGCCCTTCTAGTATGACAAGCATCAAATCCCATGGGCCCCACCTGTCATACTCTCCAAATTGACAAGCAAGAAAAGAGTAAAGAGTGAAACAAATGAGCTGCTGCAAGCATATGATTGCCAAGTGGCAAGCATTCACTGGAGGGTGTAATTGAAGGTGAAAATCAGAAGTGGAGAAGTGTTTACAAAGTAAGGCGGCAAATCCATAGGCACATCTAAGCCCTTGATCAAGATCAGGAAAAAAGAGATGCTGCCACCTGGCGCCAGAAGTTGAAGCCAAACCCTGGAAGTTCCTCTATATAATGCCATCTTCCCCAACAGGAAAGGGAGAGGCCATTTTTCGTTATTTTGCTTAGTTGAATTGCTAAAAAAAAAAAGAAAAGAAGCTTTTTAAGGTAAACAAATTGTAATGGCCTCCAATTTTAAATGAAGCAATAGTTTTTTTCATATACTTTCTCTGGGATGCATCTGTTGTTCTTTTTTTCTCTTCTTTATATGCATATTCCATCTTTGTATCATTCTTTTCTTATTTCTTATGCTTGTTCTCACGAAGATTAAAGATGGTATTGGTGGAGTGCGTGACAGTAGACTCCGTCTCCACCAACACTGGCTATGATTCTAATGAGATTGAGTTCAAAACAAAATCACTGTTTATATAAAAATTTTCATCATACGATGCATTTCTTTGTCTTGTTGATTCAAGGTTTTGGAAGAAAGAACCATTGGATCTCTGGAGTGCGTGACATTAGACTCCGTCTCCAGAGATACTATATGGGCTCTTTCTTTTGAAAATTTGAGTAAACAAGAACATTACATAGCATTAACATCATAGTTAGACAGTACAAAGCATTCATTATAACCATACTGGTTTTACCTAGCGTACTATTTTTCTATCAGTTTAATTTGGGCTTTTTCTTCTTCTTTTAATTATCAAATGGGCTGAGTCATGAATTACGTGACAATAGACTCCGTCTTCATGATTTGGTCTGATTTGATGATTAAAAGGTTAGTTAATGCTCAAATTAAGCTAAGAGTAAATAATATGGTAGCAATAATGGTGATGGTTTGAATAAAAAACCAAAGCCGAGCTGTCAAAATGAATTTTGGGCCTAACTTTAGTCCATGTTTTACTGCATCAAGGTGTAAAGATGATTAAGTTTAAATTTAAATAAGTTAGCATCAATTATAAGTTTCAAAACAATAATAATATTCATCCTTTACTGAAAATAAAACAAAATCATATCTGAAATCTGACATATTTTGTCTTGCTTTTCCCATCTTACCCTTCTATTGTCATGTTTATCTTTGCCTAAAAAAAAATCATTATTCTCATGTGTTACATTGTGTATATGTATTTAGAGCAGTCAAATAAAAAATAATAATAAAAAAAAGAAGGAAATAGAAAAGGAAATTCTGTATTCCTCATAAAAATAAATTTATAGTCTCTATTGCATTTTGATATCATGGTTCCTAAATGCATAATCATGTTCACTTGGCACAAAAACGAATTTTCAAATTCTGCATATGCAAGTCTATCCATCAAGTTTATGGTGGTTTAATTTGTATCCTGCATAAAGTATTAAAAACCAAATTCATTTGCTGCATAATTTAAATTTTATGTATACACGCATTAAATAAAAAAGTGCACAACTGAACTCCTGAGAACAAAAGTAATATTAAGGAATCGCTTGGATTTCTTTGCCTAGACAGAAAGAGAATTCTCAAACAAAACAAAAATGAAATGACTAAGTAAATGAAGCATGAATTTGTCCATGCTATATGTATTTCAAAAATATAAAAAAATAATAAAAACAAGCAACAGCTTTAACTCATGATCATAGTACTCAATTAAAGAAACTGAGGCAGAACAGAAATGGAGAAAGGCAGGCATTAAAAATGGCTCCACCATGTTTAGAGACCCACAATCCAGGGAATTCGATCATCAACACAAGAACACCCCATTGTTATCATATTTTTATCAAACCTAACTCGAAACCATCATCACACAGACCCATGCTGACAAATTGAAGTACCTAGAGACTCCATTAAACTCTCATTATGTTCCTCAGCACCTTCTTCAAATCAGTTCATCGCCACGACTCAAAAATCGCCACTATCTCAGCGGCTGTCAGACCAAATGCAAAAAAAAAAAAAAAAAATCGAAACCAAAACCTCCCAATTGGATAAATGCAACCTAAATTGACACCATAAATGACCTCACGGTAATCCCACGATGCTTCACAACCTAGTTGCAGTCATAATGGCCATCGGAATCCGATGCTGGCGCGAAACTGGAGTCGTCCAGTTGGCAGATCGAATAGGAAGAGGGAGAAGGGATGAAGACTCGGAGTAGACCTGGCTCACGAGCATGCGCATGAGCCGAGCGTCCAAACTCACCTCATAAATGCTTGGATCATCTGTGACACCGAGGGTGTGGAGGACCCCTGACAGACAAAACACGAAACATAGAAATCAGGACCAATGAAAATTTTCTAAAAAACACAGAAATTTCAAAAATACACTAAAAATAGCCAGAAAGCCTAGAAAATTCCCATAAAATACCAAAATGTCCAGAAAAATACAAGGAACATTTTTCTATAACACTTCAAACCCAAATCCTCAGCCAAAAAGGAAATAAAAAATAATAATAAATAAAAACGTGAAAAATGGTCAAAGTTAGTAAACACAAAATACTCAAAAATTGAATTGTGCCGAAATTTAAAGCGCATAAAAGTGTAAGGGCATGAACCCCTTTGACAGCAGGTACTCCAATATGACAGATATGTCTGGACAGCAGGTATTTTGAAATTTCTGAATAGCAGGTACAATTAAACGGTAACTACCGTTCAGAACAAATTTTATAGAAAGTCAAGAAATGAAACCCAAACTCAAATCCAATCCAAACTCGAGTCAAATCCAAAACCCAAATCCAAATCTAGTCAAATCCAAATCCAGTCAAATCCAAAACCTAAATCCAAATCCAGTCAAATCCAAAACCCAAATCCAAATCTAGTCAAATGCAAATCCAGTCAAATCCAAAACCCAAACCCAAATCCAGTCAAATCAAAAAACACAAATCCAAAATCCAAATTCAAATCCAGTCAAATCCAAAACACAAATCCAAATCCAGTCAAATCCAAAACCCAAACTCAAATCCAGTAGAATCCAAAAATCCAAGCTCAAACCAAATCTAAACTCAAATCCAATCTAAATCCAAATCCAAACTCAAGAACCAGGCCTAAATCTGAAAACAATACAAATCTATAAACAAAATTCTACAAATATATAAAACTTCCACAATCCAGGGACCAAACTTTAAATATGTCTGAAAATCAGAATTTGGTAAATTCTAGAACATATGAAGACCAAAGTTTAAAATGTCCAAGGTGACCAGAACTTCTAAACACGCCTTAATACCAGAGTTTAAAACGTTTTATAACCTAACTCTCGCACGTCACAAGGCCTGAAATTCGATACGTCAATAGTTGACCAGAATCGACACACGTTCAAGGACCGGAACCTCTACATGCCTCAATGCCTGAAATTCCAGAAACGTCTGATAACCTTGATTCTAACATGTCAACAAACAGACCTAAGTTTTAAAATGTTGATAAATTGAAGTTTTAAAATAATTAAAGCTTTAATATGATCTGAACACCAAAGCTTTGCACGTCTATGTTCGTTCTCTTTAAGCTTACAATGCGTATTGTCTAAAAAGAGCAAACCCAAAATGGTCAAATATAGAAACATGGTTAAATGGGGATTAATAGATAATCACCCTAAATCAAACTCCAGAAATTTTGAAACTCCAAACATAAATTAAATTCTTTTGCATCATGTTTCGCATCATATCCATTCTCCTATGGTTGCATCATCCGCTCTATTTATGTCACCATTTGTTTGCGTTCTTTGATGTTAGTATCTTTTTGTAAAATGCTATAATGCTAACTGATATGCCTAATCCATTGACTATCCCGATCTAGAGGTGCTCTTGACTTGGTTCAGAGGTAATTAACAGTAGGGGCTTGCGCCTACTGGAAAAAAAGGACCTGCAGTAAACAATCAAACTCTCGAGAGGTTCGAAACCACGTCAGTACCCACATCCCTTTTCAGGTGAGTGCCGATGTTTGAGTTTCGAAACGATCGAGGGGTATCTCGTCCGCAATATCTTTTTCCCCCTTGGGAGCATCCGGTCATTTCCCCCTTCCGAGGACCAGGGTCCAAAAAGGTGCGAGACAGATTCTGGCACGCCCGGTGGGACATTTTTCTCCTCTCATCAGGGAATAATCAATGGACCAGGCATATCAGCATAGCATGTCAACGTAGCATGAAATACGTTTAAAATATACAAAGATACTGACGTTAACTTTAAGTGCTTTCCATTTGTAGGAAAAACTCATTCAAAACCAACAACCAACAATCAACATGGTGACCTGGAGTGAAATTGTGAGCGGTGCACACCTCAAGAAGGCCAACAAGTCGGTGGCCGGGACTCTCACTGTGCCCGTCCAGGTGCCCTTGACTGCGCTTGCTGGTGAAGCGCCCGTGACTGCAACCATCTCTCTCAACAAGAAGGCTGGGGTTGGTGCCCAGCGTCTCAAGGTCTCTCTCGCCCCCAAGAAGGCGAAGGAAACCCGGGTCAGGCTCTCGAGGTCTCAAGCCCTCCGCCTGGCCCAGGAAGAAGAAATTGACACTGATCTGTCTCTGAACAATGCGTTCGCTCCTCTCCGCATTGTGAAGAAGAATGCTGACTGTCCGCGCCTGCGCGAAGACTGGGAACTACCCCAGTATGCTCCTCTGAAGGTTGAGGTGGTCTCCGCTCCCAAGAAGCACCAAGCTGTGGAAGCCATCCATGCTGCATACAAGATAGTCAAGAAACTCCGCGGGGCCCGCAAAGCCTTCGCCATACCTGCCAAGAATACCCAGAAGCCCTCAATCAAGGAGAGGCTCCGATTCCCAGTCTTTCAGCGCCTTCGTTTCCCCTACTATGAGGATACCAGGATCGGAGATGCTGATTACAGCGCCTCGGAGAAGAAAGTGGAAGTCACACCTCCTTCGGTCTTTGATCGGCTCACTTTCCCTCCTCTCAAATCCAACACCAAGAATATGAAAGCCAAGGGGAAGGCTGCTCAGGTTCGGAAGCCCAAAAATGCTTCTGAGCCTCAGCAGGAAGGCGCCATATCTCCGAAGGAAAACAAAAGGAGGGAGAAAGCCTCCGAGATATCTGATATTGTGTCATACATGACGCAAGCCTCAGGAAAGAAGGTCCGCGTGCCCAAGAAAAGAAAGGGTGCAGGATCTGCGTCTGTTTACCATGTTCATGCTGATGTCGATCATGATGATGACCTCACTGAAGTTCACATGGTCGGAACTGGCTCTCAGGAACCCCCACAGTCCGAGAGCATACCAGTTGAAACCCGGAGCCAGAAAAGCAAAGCTTCTGCCTCCGCCCCACCAAAGAAAAACAATCGTCCCCGGATTCCCGAGCCCATTACAGAAGAAAGGGTCAACCAAGCCAGCGATCACTCTGCTGGTGAGGAGGAAGATAGGGGAGAAAACCCCGGTTCGAACAGAGATGAAGCATCTGATGGAAGTGCAGACGAGGAAAATGAAGTCCTTGGAGAAGTTGCCCAGCTCCGCAAGGAGCTGGAAGAAAAAGACAAGAAGTTGAAACAGTTGCAAGTCGACAATGTCCACATAGCTGAAGCCTGTGCGGAGATCCAGAAATACATGGCCAAGAAAGGAGCATGGCCAAGCCCAAACCCAGTCACTTCAAAGCAAGGAAGCGCCCGACACTCGGTGCCCGAGCGCAAGAAGAAAAGAAAGAACAAATCCAGTCGTGACTCAAGCGAAACCTCTGATGATGGGTCATATGGTAAAAAGAATGCTTCCAAGGTCGATCCAATTGACCTCATGGAAGAAATGAGAAAGCAGATGGAACAAAAATTCCAATACTTGGGAGTTGACGGACCTCAATTCCCCAATAACTTCACAGGAAGACCATATCCTGAGAGGTTTGACAGGGTTGAATACCCAAGGGGTTATGTTGTGCCAAAATTCAAGCCGTTTGAAGGAGTCGGCAGTAAAGTGACTCCCGACCAACATTTGTCTCACTTTCTGACATCCTGTGGAGACACTACCAGAAGACAAGAATGGCTGTTAAGGCAATTCCCCCAAAGCTTAACGGGAGTAGCCTTTGAATGGTATGCCTCGCTGGAGGAAAACAGTATCAAGAACTGGAAAGAAATGGTCGCCGCTTTTAAGACCCGATTCAGAGTCACACCTCGTCGTGTCACTTTGACCAGTTTGGTCAACACTAAACAAAACAAAGGAGAAACTGCCTCGGACTTTGTCGCGAGGTGGGAAAACATGTACACGCGATGCCAGTCAAACATCTCTGAGAAAGAGGCGGTCCGCATGCTCATGAATGGGATCCGTCCACCTATGAAAGTGCTCCTGGCAGGACATAACGTTGCCACTTTTGAGGGCTTAGTGACTAAAATCATTGAGTTTGAAGGGATGGAGGATGACATCAACCTGATGTATGCTCTCCCCAAGGAAAGGCCAAAGAAAGCTGAAAGCAAAACCGTGAAAACAAAAGCGGCCAGCAATCAAGTCGAAGGCACGAGTGGCGTACAATGGGGAGAAAGTGATGAAGAAAAAGACGGGACTTCACAAACCCGTGCCCCAAGACCGACTTTGAAAGAGTTACAAAGCAAACCATACTCTTTCAAAAAAGAGAAAACCAAAAAGTTGTTCCAGCAAGCAATGAAGGTGCTGGAAATACGACTCCCAAGGTGCAAAAGGCCCGAGGAAGAGAACAAAGTCAATCACCCGAACTATTGCCCATACCACCGTGTATTGGGTCATAGCATAGAAGACTGTTATGTCTTCAAGGACTGGATCGAGAAAAGAATCCAGGAGGGAGCGATTCCACTCCATGATGACGCTAGGCAAGATCCGGCACCTCATGCTGGGCCAACCAGAACCCCAGTTGCCAGCGCGAATCGCGTCTCTGCTTGCTCTGACGGCAGACCACCCACCACTTGGAGTGTAAGCCTCAACAAGAGCACCAAAAAGAAGTTAAAGGTGCTTCAAGCTGAACCCAGGCTCAGATGGAAGAATGCCATCACCCCCATCGTGCCGAGAAACGTTGTCATACCAACGAGATTGCCTCCCAAACCGAGACGTGGTTATGTCCCGGTAGCACGATCAAACAACAACAGACCGTTCTGGAGGAAAGTTGCGTCTCAGGAGATCGAAGAACAATATATTCAAGGAAGACCAAGGCAAGCCACCCTGGCTGACTTTCTGTCCCCCAGGGATTTCACCAAAATTACTGGTAAGGCTTGGAAAGATGTGACAGAAAGAAAGGAACATGAGAGTGCAGAATCTGAAGAATTCTGGACGGCTTCGTGTCGTCACATTTCCAGCAATGATCAGGGGAATGAGGATCTCTCTGATAAGAAGGCATCTCAGTCAACCCCTGACCAGTCAAGTCAGCAAGCCCAAGAAACATCGACACCCTCCGCGGCTGTGCAGTACAGTCAAATGGGGTCATCATCGTCTCGAGGAACACAAACCGAGACCACCCCTGCCAAGACCAAGAAAACCCACAGGGGCCGCAGAAACAGAAAATCCAGCACTCGGGCAAATACGCCTGGAGAATCTTCCGGGTACCAAGGTCCCGGGGCTCCGGATTCAGAGCTAATGATCCTTCCAGTAACCGTCAATGGGCAAGAAAGAAGGGTATATGTGGAAATTCCCAGAGAATGTCAAAGTAAGGACGGCGGTTTAAACCTAAACAATTTGGGTTTCAACTTGCTTGTGGAAGACAAAGCAGGACAACCTGAACTCCCTCCTTCTGTGATACAGACTCTAGCCCAGCACGTGTCTGGTCTAATGAGTGAAGCCATAAATGCGACAAAGCTTAGGAGAGAAAGGGAGGCAGCGGCAGCCAAAATGGCAACCACTTCAACCAAAACTCCAGCTAAAACTTCAGGACCGGAAGAATGCTACTTCGAAGATGAATATTCATGGCCTGGTTCCAGTCCTCCCCGTGATGACATGGATAACAACTATGACTTTGATTGTCACTTCAGTAGTGACGAAGAAAGAGGTGGTGGTGCCGCCGGTGCATGCTGCAATGTCTTCGCGACCTCTGATACTGAGGATGAAGGAGATGGCAGTGAAAATTATGATGATTTCTATGAAAATGCTGAAAATGATGCAGTCCAACCATCTGAAGAAACGGAGGTGGAAGATAAACATGTGACGGAAGAAACAGCTGTTGCGACTCCGTCATCACTCTTAAGAGGTGAGGGGTCGACCGCAAGAAATGGTGTCTTTTACCAAGAGGTAGAACCCCGCGAACTCCCCACCCGGCAAAGGATGAATATGTTTCTAAGAGCACGGAAACAGTGGCGAGAATTGGCCACTTGGTACCGCACGGTTATATTTCACCCCGAGCTAGAAACGGAAATTTTGGCGGATCCCATGTGGTGGGTCCACGAATTGATGAAAGGAGATGATATCGATCAGTTGCTGGCCGCATGGCTGGTTGGCAAATATCAACTGAAAGTGTCACTCAAGAAACCTCAAAGCACGGAGACTACAGAAACCTGCCGGCATCTAAGTGCTTCTGATGAATCCGAGGTAGAAAATGATAGTGATTCCGAAAGGATCATAATTCAAACCTCTGCTCTCAATTTCAATGACAACTCTGACGATGAGTCGCCACCAGAAGTGACATTCGAAGCGGTGTCTGATTACATCGACTTCTTAATGGACTTGAAAGTCCAAGACTTTGACCTATTCCAAGACGAACTGAAAGTGGATGAAGCCATAGATAATGCCACTGACTTGGATCGTGATGGTATCGAGCATTTGGCCGTGAAAAAGGTGGCCGCTGATATCATTGTGAACAATGGATGGGATAAAATAGGCGTGAGTGCGGTCAGTGCCATGACTAACGACCAGATCGCCTACGAGCATGCCAAGGTATTGGATGCACGTGAGAAACCACAACAAGAGACTCCGTTTTTCGAAGGAGGCCTAGGCCGGTGGTTGCGTCCTAAGCCCGGTGATAATGGATGCTCCACCCGAGAAGAGTTGATTGATGCATATGTCCAGTACCTCAAGAGCTTGAAAATGATAGCCCCTGAAGAGTTTCACAACATGTTGAATCCAGAAGACTCCTCCGAGTTGGAAGACTATGAAAAGGAGGCTATCGCAAGAATGTTCAAAGAAGAGGCTGAAGGTACTGGCCTTGAAGAAGGTGAAATCACCCCAGAACCCGGTTCCCCGGAAGCCAATCAGGAGCCATGGATGTACGGCTATAGGCAGCACCTAAGGGAAGTAAGAACTGGAAGACCGATGGTGGAAACCTCCAACCAAGTAGAGACAAGCCAACAAAGATCGCCGGAACAACCACACGACTCTTGGCAATACGAACATGATGAAATGGTAGAGTTCTATGTCTCCTACCTCAAGGATTTAAGGGTCTCTGATCCCAGAACCTTCAAATATGTTATGGATCCTGTGCACTCAATGTTTGCTAGCGAATTTGTTGAGGATTTTGAGAGAGAAGCTGTTGAGATAGTACGGAAGGAGTTGAGAAATGGAAAGACTCCCGCGTACGTATCCGATTCAGACAATGATGATGACGCGCCCTCAGCATCTTGCCGTCATATTACTGCCGATGATGACGGCGATGATGAAAAGGATAAAGGAGAATCATCAAACAATGAGCCACAAGCGCCACCGCCACAAGAAAGAGCTGGCTCTAGGCGGAATCCCAGGCGGAGACCCGGTGAGCTCGGTCCCAATGATGTAGACCCAAATGCGCGTATATTTTTCACAGGAGGGCCCAACTCCTCAGAGCCCATCCTAAATCTAACCCCTGCGCTCGAAAACCTCACTATACATCAATCGGCTGGGGTGGTTGCGTACCTCAGTCATCTGAAACAAAATGATCCAGGATTCATCGACATGATATCGGATAACACCGAAAATGCTGAAGTATGGGGTAGTTTCATGAAACACCCCGAACATGATCCTGACCGAGCCCGGAGAAGGAGGCGGGAGAAATTTATAAGAAAACACCCAGCTGAGGCCGCCCGTATGAGAGAGGTAGCCGCCACTTTCCACAGAATCGTGACTTCTGTTGCGAGTGATGATGACAGCGATGACGATAATTCAGGTGCCGGCCCTTCCGGGTTTTCACACCACATCAGCATCAATTGGGACGATGATTCGGACTCTGAAAGCGAATCTCATGAACCATCCCATCTTCTGAACGAAACTCCTGCTACCTCGACAGAAGATACAAGGCGTCAGAGTGCTGAACTGCACAGATACTTGCAAAATTTGAGGAGAAGGGAAGCTTCTTTCTTCAGATTCGCGAACACCAATCTCCAGATGATAATGCGGTATTTGGAATACCCTTACAACGACCCGAGTCCTATTTGGGTCAGAAATCGCGAATATTTTGTGCGAAGTCAGCCTGTCGAAGCCGCATTGGTGCGGCAGATTGCCGAAACTGCAAGGCACATCTTCACATCAAACGCACCAAGCGACGAACCCAACACTGCTACGGCTTCTTGTCATAAAATTTCTCACAACGGGGAAGAAAGCGATAGCAGTGAGGAAGAGCAAGGAACAGGTTCCGGGAATAATACTACCGGAGAAACCTCACAGAATGAAAGCACTCCCAATCCCAGAACACCTAATCCCGAAGCTCCCACCTCTAGCAGCGGATACTCAAGAGTAAGTGTGTTCTATACCGGGGATCGCGACTCGACTGACCCGCCACTGCGTGTATACTATGATGAGGACCCTGGCTCTGGATGCCCATTAGAAGATGTTTCAGATGCCTTTAATAGTCTCTCTATGAATCAAACTGTCGATGTTTTTTCATACATCAACCATCTGATTCAGAATGACCCAGAATTTCTGGATATTGTGACAAATCATGAGCAAATCTGGACTCGTTGCTTGGAGCACCCACATCGTGAACCCAATCCAGCCTGGAGAAGAAGGCGAGAAAGGTTTACAAGAGACCATCCCGCTAAAGCCGCTCGGATTAGAGAGGTAGTTGAGATTTTTGACAACATAAGGCATCCTACTCCATCCAGTGGTGATAACAGTGATGGAAGGAATTCAACCAATACCTCTGGCAATTCTCGCCACATCAGCACCAGCTCAAACCAAGAAGGTAGCCCAGCTTCCGATCAGACTGAGTCAGCAAGTCAGCCGGATCCTACAGTTGAGGAAATGGCAGCACGAGCGAGAGTCGAAAGGCACAGGATGGTTAACTTGGATAATAATCTACGAAACCTGATGAGCACCGAACTCGCGTTTGCCCGATTTGCAGCAGCACATTTTCCAATGCTCCTGAGACACATAGAGTATCCCATGGTCGACCCTGACCCCACGTGGAGAACGGATCGCGAAAGGTTCATACGCAGTCACCCTGTCGAGGCTGCTCGCATGCGAGAGGTTGCAGAAACCACTCGACGCATATTTGGGTTGGATGACAACAATAATTTCGACCCTAATATTTCTGGTACCTCCTTTTATACCGGTACCAGCCCAAACGGAGGAAATGCTCCTGACCCGAACCGAAATCAACCACACAGACCAACCAACCTTTTGGTGGAAGAAACGGTGGCCCGCACAGGAATCACGAGGCACCAAGGCATCGACCTACACACATATCTCCAGGATCTGAAGAATAGTGAGCCAGCATTCTTACGGTTCGCAACAGAAAATTTTCAAATGCTCATGCGATACTTGGAATATCCCATCACGGATCCTGATCCTACATGGAGAAGGAGTCGTGAAAGATTTGTGCGCAATCATCCTGCTGAAGCCATTCGCATGCGAGAAGTAGCCGAAGCCGCCCAGCACATTTTCAGGCCTGATGATGACAACAACCCTGGAGTCGGTCCCTCCGAATCATCTCGGTACATCAGCAGTGATGAACCTGAGAGCCCCAGAGAAAGGAAATCCAGCCGTCGTGCAGCTAAGATAGCAGAGTGGACGGACGATGATGAACCTTCTCCCAAGTCTCGGGGCAAGTCCAAAGAAAAGAAAGCCCATAGGAAGAATGCACGTATGTCAGTCCGGCCACAACCCGAATGGACTGAAATGTTTCCCAAAGGATTAGCGACTCTTATAGCCGCCACCGAAGGGAAGACAACAAGTGAACTCTTGCGAGAACTACAACTAACTGACGAGGAGGACGTTCTCTACCTCTCTGAAGAAAATGAGTTCCCGGAAGAAGAAGGCACAACCAAACCTCTCTTGGTTTACCAGAGGAGAAACAAGAAGAATCAAAAGAAGAACAAGGCATCAAAAGGTGAATCCTCTCGGAATGTTAGTTCTTGCTACCGAATCACCTGTGAAGATGCAAGTGATGATCAAGAGGAGAGATCCGAAATACCTCAACCACAGCCAGACTCACCTCCACCGCAGTCTGAAGATGCTCAGTCTCAGCCTGCTGCACCTGAAACACCGCGGCCACAGCGCGAAATGTCGCCACCCCAACCCGAAACTTCTCAACCACAATCAACAACTCCTGGCCCGCACTCCGAAAACCCCCAGTCACAACAGGGGGCAGGATACGATTCAGATGAAGAAGATGACGGAATCCAGTACGATTACGAGTTCGTATTGGATCCCGAATACCAAGTAAACCCAGCGGATCTAGAAGGACAGCAAGTCAGGCGAGTAAATCTCGACATACACATCTCTAATATCCCTGGTCATCCTGAGCTTACCTTGGAAGACTTGAGCGAAATTGTGCGCCAGTTGGTCAACCAAACAAGGGAAGCTATAATCATGGAAGAAGAGGACGCCCGCCAAGGACAGGGGGCAGCTGAAACTCCATCCACCAGCCAGCCAAATGACATAATTCCATCTCCCAATCCCCCTCAAGAAGAGGAAGAAAAAGAAGAAGAAGATCAAGGATCCGCATCCTGCAGAGTCATATACATTTCTGATGATTCATGCACTGAGGAATCCGAAGGAGAAGAGTTTTCAGATGAAAACTATGAACATGACTTGTCAGATCCGATTGGGTGGACAGGACATCTGATAAAAAATGTAGAAAAATCAGGTGAACAAGTCGGGTGGCGAGGCAGTGATGAAGAACTCGAACCCGAACATCCACACTTGACCAGTCTTCGGCCGTTCATACTCGACCCATGGCCCACAACTCGTCAACCAACAACGGTGAGACAAGAAAGCGAAATTCGGACTGCCCCACTGCCCTGGGTAGAAAGAATGAGGTGGAATAGGTCTCGCCGAGAAATATGCAACTTGGAATATGACCGAGTCAGAAGACTGGTATACCCAAGTCAGCCTGAAAAGAAAGAGACTGAGAAAGAGCTTCTCCAACAGTTCCTCCAATCTCCAGTCACAGAAGGAGTGGAGGGTCATGAACCATCTCCTCATTACCCTGTTCCGACAGGATGGGTTCGACACTACATAAATGAAGAATTCCACCGGTACTATGACCCCGCCATATGGGAGAACATCCAAAAAGATACCTTGCCAGAGGCACGAAAATTCAAGAACGCCTCAAAGAGAATTGAAACTTCTCGCTTCATCACTGTCTCAGAACCAGACTCGGAGGGTGAAGGAAAGTCTCCGGACAGACGCTCTTTTAGCCCAGATAGGCCTGTTCCAATCAGACCTGAAAGCAGGAGAGCGCATTACCCTCTCCGAACGAACAGCTCACGACATGAAGCCGTCTCGATGCCAGATGAACAACAATGCACGAGACCTGAAGAAGGCGGCCCTGCCACCCGCACTCGATCGCGGCAAGCACAACCAAACCCTGTCCCGGCCCATGGACAGGGGGCATTGCAACCAGACCCGGTCAATGACCGAAACGAAATGGCAAGGATTCAAAGGAGACTTAGTATTTTGCAAAATGCCCTTGCTAATGTACTCAGACAAAATGATATTATCCTTGAGTTCTTCCGCACACTGCAAGCGACAAGTGTAGGAGAATGGGCTGACAACCGAAGATCACTCATGGAAATAGAGCGCAAGTTGGCTCACGTTATGGAAGGGCAACGCCTCGAGGCTAAAACACGGAGAAAAGAACGGCGGAAACAATACAAGGAAGAAAAGCCAACTGAAGCACAACTCCCTCCTAGGAGGAGAGAAGTAGGCATTTCTATCCAAGAAGGCCGTCAACCCACAGCCAAAGCCGATAAATCCATTGGCAAAGGCAAGGCACCAATGCCAGCTGCGGAAAAGAAAAAGAAGCGCGACAAGGCTCGAACTTGCCCTCCACCCGGTGGTTCAAATGGCAGCAAGATGGAAAAAGGTGAAAGCTCACGCAGCCGACCCTCCAAAGAAGCCGAGGGTGGGACAAGTGCCTCGAAAGAAGAAGGTGAACATCCCCGTAAAGGAAAGTACCACATCGATGTGAGACTGCGCAGGATAGAAGAGCCTTCCTCTCGAGGTGAAAAATTACCAAAATGGATCCATGTCCACGGTCAACTCCAAAGAAATGAAAAGAAAACTCCTGTACAGGCTGCATTGCCTCTACTCGAAGAGACAAGGCCCGACAAATCAAAGAGGAACACTCCACAAAAGCACCAGCATGTCGTGGAACGAGCCCATAGACCAAAGAAACCCAAAGAATGCGAAAAGTATTGTGAGCATCACGAAGAATGGGGCCACACCAGAAATGAATGCTTAGCCTGGCCCACTGATGGTGACAGCACCTCGGACGAAGAAACAGAAAAAGAAGAGTGCCACGTCACAACCTGGTACCCGGACTCTGAAAATTCAGAAGAGGAAGAATCCGAAAAGTCGGACTATGACAGCCCGGAGGAAGAGCCAACTGTAATGGTGACTCACCCCGTAACAATCATGCCTTTTGGGAGTGATTCTGATGAAAATGAGACCGAGGAGGAAGAAGAAATCATGTCGTCTTTCCCGAGTCGACTGAACCCAGCACCCCGACAAGATCAAGCCAGAGCCCAACAAAAACAAAAGGGACAATGCAATGTCAGCTTGAGGTCTGGTACCAGAATACCTGAAAGGCAACCCCCAAGGGAAGTCCCTCATGACAGGCGAAATACTCCGGAAGAAATAGTCACTGAAGGAGACGCGAGGTCAAACGGCGGCAGGCCCAGAATGACTGTAGGCGATTACAACGTGGTAGCACACCTGCGCAAAATACCGGCCTTGCTAAGTGTCTTTGATGCTCTCATGGTGTCACAAGAGCTTCGTGAGTCTCTCATCTATGCCTTACAAAATCCCGCCAGCTTCCAAGCATACTTTGCTCAAGAAGCCCGAGAGGAAGTAGCACAAATCGAGCCAGAACCACACATCACTTTCACTGATGATGATCTGATGGCCGGAACAGCAGACCACAACAGGCCTCTCTACACCACTGGCATCATATATGGCAAAAAGATCAACAAGATTCTGGTCGACCCAGGGTCTTCTATCAGTATCATGCCATTGAAAACCTTGGTTCAGCTCTCCCTTAGCATCAGGGAAACCAAGAAAGACAAAATCCGGATTCATGGGTTCAATCATCAATACCAAAAGGCCTTGGGATCTACCATCATCGACATAGATTTTGGTGAAATTGTCACGCCTGTGAAATTCTTTATCATAGAGGCTGACACCACTTATAAGGCACTGTTAGGGAGACCATGGCTTCACGAAAACGGCTTAGTCCCCTCCACTCTACATCAATGTGTCAAGTTCACTCGCGATGGCAGACAGTGTGTAATCAAAGGTGACGACCGGCCTTTTGAGGCACATGAAGCTGAACTGGATGATGCAAAATATTATCAACCCAAGGTTGAACAGGGGGCAGCACCCACAAAGAATGCCTCTTCGTTAGACGCTGTCAGAGAGGCGGTGAAGAGGGTGGTACTCAAGGCAGCCATCAAGGCGCAAACAACCCAAATGTTGTGGGGAAGTGATAGTGAGCCAGAATCTTCTGAAAAAGCTGAAGATGATGTCCATACCCCAGTTCGCCCATGTAAAGACTCAGGAAGCGAAGGAGAAGGTCAAAGCTCCTTAGCTGTGGAGTTCATGCCCATGGAACATTGCAAAGATCTCACTCCTCGCGAGAAGGAGAGAATCTCCAAGCTGAAAACATTCACCGTCCCACCGAAAATCGAAGAAGTGGAATACGGGACCGTGATCCACCCTAGCATTCACTTTGTCAAAATAGGAGAAGTTGACCCGGAGAATGGCCAAACTCCTTCCGAGGATTGCAAACGATGGCTAGAAGAAAGTGAAAGTGAAACCAAAATGCCTCCCAAGTTACAAAGAAATACCGATGCTCGCTTGAAGGACCTGTTCCAACGGACTCATTGCTTGGAGCCAGTCTCTAAAAAACGGGTCGAAATGTTTCAAAAGCTCTGGAGCGGTGACTCAAACGAAGTGACCAAACTCAATGGAAAGACTTCCAACACCCGGGGCCTTGGTTTCGATACACAACCAGGAACATCAAGACCCAAAACATTCAAAAATACTCAAGTGCACACAAGCCGACACATCTCCTCCACGGAGACATGGAGAAGAAGTGGTTCCAGGAGACAGGCATCCAATGAGATAACCATGTTTGATGTGCTCCAAAGACGCTTCCAAGAGATGGTTCGCTCGCAACAAGATGTCGAGCGCTCCATGGAACGTCTGATTGCACGAAACCAAGATCTTAGTCGGCAGATAGCAACAAAAGAACAAGAGAATCAAGCATGCCGAGAGAAGATAAAGGAACTCCAACGGCGAGTCAACAGACTATGTCAGGAGATAACCCGACTCCAGGACGCTGGTGAAAGAGTCAAGGATAGAATAATTCTGGTATCTCAAAAGAACTTGTCTTACCAAAAAGAAATAGAGACACTCAGCCGAGTGGTAAGGGAGACCAAAGAAGCCCTCGTCTCTGCTAAAAATCAAGTCCAGTCGGAAGATACTCAGTCGCACACATGCCACAGGGTCACTATATCCGACGTGTTAGAAGAAAAGAATGAGAATCCTGAAGCTAGCAATGAGAACGACGGTCCTGACGGAGGCTTGTCAATACAAGAGGTGATCTCAATTGAAGAAATGAAAGAATGTTTTCAAGATGTTCTTCAGAATCTGACTCAGTCCCATAAAAGGCTCGAGTGCGAAATGTCCCGCCTTATAGTCGAAAAATCAGACCTACGCGCCCAACTAGAAAGGCTGTGGGAGAGGTACCAGGAAGAAAGGAAAGTTTCTCAAAGAAGAGAACAACATCATGTGTATCAAATCCTCACCTTAGAACGATTGAGGCAAGAAACAGCCAATAGTCTGGAGAAAGAGTACAAGATAAACGACAAACTCCGAGAAAAATGTCGGCGAAGTGCACAAGGCGAGGCCGCCTGTCAACAAGAGATCCTCAAATGGCAGGATCAAATGTCGCATCATTGGGCAGAAGGTCGAAGTGGCAGATATCGAAAAGGGAAATCTCACTCCTATACAAAGAAAGCAGAAACAGAAGAGCCACATGATAGGAACCAAGGCTCACACTCCGGTAGGTCTCGATACAAGGGAGCCAGAAATCAAGGGCATACCTGTCATCGGGTCACCATAACGGAAGTCGAGGGGGAAGAAGAAACCCTCGAGGTTGAACCTGAAATATCAGAAGGCGAACAGTTTATCTTAGCTGTCAAGAATGCCCCGAAAGAACTGGAAGAAGGAGGTCAAAACACCATTGATGAACTCAAGTCAGTAAATCTGGGCACCGAGGAAGATCCTCGACCTACCTTTATCAGTACCTCTCTCAACCCAGACATTGAAGGAAAACTGACGGAGCTCCTGAAAGAATATCGGGATTGCTTTGCTTGGAGCTACAGTGAAATGCCAGGGCTAGACCCCGCTGTAGCTGTTCATAAGTTGAAAATAGAGCCAGGAGTCAAGCCTGTAAAGCAAGGTCCTCGGAGAATGAGGGTTGAACTTGAAGAAAAAGTGATTGCTGAAGTTAAGAAATTGATTAACGCCGGCTTCATAAGAGAAGAAGAAACTCCTGATTGGGTCGCCAACATTGTCCCAGTTAAGAAAAAGAATGGACAAATCCGGGTCTGTGTGGATTTTCGAGACTTGAACAAAGCGTGCCCAAAAGATGATTTTCCTCTACCTGTGACAGAAATCATAGTGGATCATACTTCCTCCTATGTGGTATACTCATTTGTAGATGGGCACTCTGGATACAACCAAATCAAGATGGATGAAAATGATCAAAAGCATACAGCTTTCCGCACTCCAATTGGCATTTTCTGCTACAAAGTAATGCCCTTTGGGTTGAAGAATGCAGGTGCCACATATCAAAGAGCCATGACCAAGATCTTCGATGACCTGATACATAAAGTCGTGGAGTGCTATGTTGATGATTTGGTGGTGAAATCTCACTCATACGAAGAGCATTTAGCCAACCTCAGGCTAATGTTCGACCGCATGAGAGCTCACACGTTGAAACTCAATCCCTTGAAGTGTGCCTTCATGGTCTCTTCCGGCAAATTTCTCGGTTTCGTAGTGCGACATCGGGGCATAGAAATTGATCCGGAGAAAATCAGAGCTATCCAGGAGTTGCCGCCTCCTAAAACACTCAAACAGCTCAGATCCTTACAAGGACGATTGGCGTACATCAGAAGATTTATCGCCAATCTTTCAGGCAAAATCAAACCTTTCACTCGACTCACCAAGAAAGATGTACCATTCAAATGGGATGATGAATGTCAGAAGGCGTTCGAAGATATTAAGCAATACCTGTTAAACCCACCAGTTTTGGCAGCACCTATCCCAGGGAAGCCTCTCATCCTATACACCACAGCATTGGATGGATCTCTAGGAGCACTGTTGGCCCAAGAGAATGAGGAAGGAAAGGAAAATGCCCTCTACTACCTCAGTCGAATGCTAGTCGGAGCAGAACATGCCTATACCCCAATCGAAAAACATTGTCTAGCCCTTGTCTTTGCAATCAAGAAACTCAGACATTATATGCTAGCGCACAAGGTCACATTGATCTCCAAAACTGACCCCCTGAAATACCTCATGACTCGACCCATGCTCACAGGCCGATTAGCAAGATGGGCGGTCGCATTAATGGAGTTCGACATAACCTATGCACCTCAAAAGGCGATCAAAGGGCAGGCGTTAGCCGATTTCTTGGCCGCCCATCCCATACCGGATGACTCCCCGCTAGCATGCGACTTTCCAGATGAAGAATCCTTACATACAGACAACCAAGAAGAATATTGGAAGATGTACTTTGATGGGTCTTCTTCTATCCAACCAGCCGTGAAACCAGATTTACCCAAACGACAAGCCGGAGTGGGCCTGATCTTTGTCACACCTGAGAAGGGCATCATCAGATATGCCCTGAGTTTGACAGAACCACGCACCAACAACGAAGCCGAATATGAAGCCCTCATCGCGGGACTTGAAATGGCTCTAGATATGGGTGTTGAAAAAATGAAGGTTTTTGGCGATTCCCAGTTGATACTCAGTCAGTTGGAGGGACAGTTCAAAATACGAAAACCAGAATTGGTAAAATATCATGAAAAGGCTCTCGAGCTTATGGCCAAGTTTACTGATATTATACTGGAGAAAGTGCCTAGGTCTTTGAATGGAAAGGCTGACGCTTTGGCTCGCCTAGCCAATGAACTCAGTGACCCCGACCAAGACGAGATTCAAATCTTGGTTCATAGAAGAAGGGCGCTCTCTCCCTGCTTCCCAAAACTTATGGAAGAAAATGAAGAAAGCGCACTGTTCATGGAGGTAGCAGCTTGGGAAGAGGAAACCATACAAGAATGGGGAGAAGTCACTCAAGCCATGACTATCGAAGATACTGAAGATGAAGACTGGAGAAAACCCTTTCTCGAATTCTTCCAACAAGGGAAACTTCCCTCAAACAAAGGACTCAGAGAACAGATCAGAAAAAGGGCTCTAAGATATGTGTATGTCAACAATACTTTATATTGGAGGTCATATGATGGCGCATGGTTAAGATGCATCACCAGAAATGAAGGCCACCAGGTCATGAAGGAAATACATTCCGGGGCATGCGGATCCCACCAATCGGGTTCCAGGATGCGAGTCCACATCAAATTGTTGGGCTATTACTGGCCCACAATGATTGCTGATTGCGAAAACTTCTCCAAGCAATGTCACATGTGCCAAATACATGGAGACTTCATACACCAGCATCCGAATGCGTTACACCCGACTGTGGTGTCATGGCCTTTCGAGATATGGGGAACGGACATCATAGGCCCCATTGACCCTCCAGCCTCGAATGGGCACCGCTTCATCTTAGCAGCAACTGATTATTTCTCGAAATGGGCCGAAGCCCGATCATATAGAGAAGTCAAGGCCTCCGATGTAGTGAAATTTTTTACTACAAACATCCTCTACAGATATGGCACCCCCAGGAAGATCATCTCCGACAACGGGACCGCCTTTAAGAATACCAGAATCGATGAATTCACCAAGAAACACAATATTGAGTGGAGATATTCCTCTGTGTACAACCCCAGAGCCAATGGTTTAGCTGAGGCATTCAACAAGACACTGATCAAGATCCTCCGGAAAACGGTCGGGGATAATCAGAAAGATTGGCACAACAAGTTATCAGAAGCATTGTGGGCATATAGGATCACGCATCGAACTCCTACTCAAGCCACGCCTTACTCTCTGGTATACGGAACCGAAGCGGTCTTACCCATTGAGATCGAGTTACCCTCGCTAAGAGTAGCTATGGCCTCAGAAATCCCCATGACCAAACAGATACAACTTAGATTTCAAGAGTTGGACGGAATGGATGAAAGAAGACTCATTGCGCAACAGAATCTAGAGTTATATCAAGCTCGAATGACGCGGGCCTATGAAAAGCTTGCAAGACCAAGAGCGTTCAAGAAAGGTGAGTTGGTGTTGGCATTAAGGCGACCAATCACTGGCCGGCACCATGGCCCAAAGTTCGCACCAAATTGGGAAGGTCCCTTCATAGTCGACCAAGTCTATGATGGAGGAGCCTATCTCCTGGCCACAGAGAACGGAGAACACCCACTGCCAGTCTTAAATGGAAGATACCTCAAGAAATATTACAGCCAAAATCAACTCCCGGAATACACAAAGCCTCGACGGCACCCAGACAAAGACTTCATTGCCAACTGGGCCGAAGCCCACGAGGAAATGACACAACTGTTCTCACAACTGTGAAACGCAAAATTGGTGAAACTTACCGGTGAAATTTACCAAACAAAGACTCCATGTTGAGGGAGCCTGTGTGGTTCCTGAATACGTGGAGCATGGTGAAACTTACCCCTAAAATCCGCTTAATGAAGGAGCCTGTGTGGCCCCCGAAAGCGAAAAGGGTATTTTATGACGCTAAAACCTGTGTGGAAAGCTGAAAATACCTAGACCACTCCCCATGAAGCCTATCTGAGGGCGTGAGTCTAAAATCCCAACCCGTGTTGAGGAAGACTATGTGGCTTCCGAATACACTGGTTGCAAACATTTACCCAATACAACTCCCTAATCCGCTTTATGAAAGAACCTGCGTGGTTCCCGAAAGCGAAAAAGTACTTGAGGAGGCTCAAACCTGTGTGGTAGCTGAAAGTACCGAGGACACGCCCCATGAAGCATATCTGAGGGCGTGAGCCTCACCAACCCACCATGTTCCCTAGTAAGGTAAGGATCTTAAAAAGGCGATTTGTCTCATGGCCCCATAAGTCGACCTTTACACCTAACAATATATCCAAACGACAAGTCCTACGGTTCACGCTTAAGCTGTACCTCAAACAGCCATATATCCATATATCCAAATAACAACAAAATCCTACGGTTCACGCTTAAGCTGTACCTCAAACAGCCATATATCCATATATCCAAATAACAACAAAATCCTACGGTTCACGCTTAAGCTGTACCTCAAACAGCCATATATCCATATATCCAAATAACAACAAAATCCTACGGTTCATGCTTAAGCTGTACCTCAAACAGTCACATGTCCATATATTCAAACAGCAACAACCCCCACGGTTCATGATCAAAGTTGTACCTCAAACAACTATACCTATATGCATATTTTATAACCTATGCATATATCCAAACAACAACACCACGGTTCATGCCTAAGCTGTACCTCAAACAGCCACATATCCCTATAATAATACACCACGGTTCATGTTTGAAGCTATACCTTAAATAGCTATGCGTGTGCGTATATCCTCATAACATACGCATACATCCAGATAACAGTCCCAACGGCTATGCCTAAGACTTACTTCAAACAACTATACCTACATGTATATTTCATGATATATGCATATATTCAAACAACAATACTACGGTTCATGCTTAAAGCTATACCTCAAATAGCTATACATATCCACATATCCTCATAGTATATGTGAGTATCCTGACAATAAACCTTCGGGCTATGCCTAAAACCATATCCCAAATAGCCATATGTATGTGCATATCCTTATGACGTATACATATATTCAAACAACAAATCCCACGGGCTATGTCCTACCCCCAAACACCTATACATGTATGCACATTCTCAGAGCATATGTGTATATTCAAGTAACAATCTCACGGTTCATGCCTAAAGCTATACCTCAAATAGCTATATGAACACGCACATTCCTATAATGTGTGCAAATGACAGATCCCACCAGCTGTGTTTAAGACTATGCCTCAAACTGATATACATGTGCGTATCCGTATAATGCATACACACATCCAAACAACGACCATATGAACTATACTCCAGTCATAACTCAAAAAAAAAAAAAAGGGAGAAAAGGGCTTCATACGCCTAAAAATATGTCCCAAACTATATCCCTGCAATCTGTCTTAAAGCAGATAAACTATTATCCAAACAAGCCATAATCAATAAACAAAAGATCCAGTAACAAGAACAAACAGTCAATCAAACGACCGAAACAACAAACAACGTTACCAAAATAGAAAAAGTGAAAAGAGGATGCCTACGCAGGGGGCAGGGCCATATTTCCTGCCAACTTGTTAACAGCATCGAACAATGATTGGAGCATCACCTCTATAGCCTCCAAACGAGCGTGCAACTCCCCAAGCTGCTGGTCCAATGGAACCTGAGCCGGTGGAGGATCTCCAATGGCAGACCCGTCATCTGAAGGAGGAGAAGCTTCTCTTATTGGGCTATATTGGTTCACAGCAGCATTTTCCTGCAAAATATAGCCATTGATCAAATGGTTGGGGTCAGGTGCCAAATGACCGTCCTGATTACCAACCCACCCAAAAGAAGGCAAGACATCCAGGAGATTGCGGCAGTACACCATGTCCCTCTCGGATACAGGTCTTCCCCACAACATATCAGGCATTGGGATCTGGGCTCGATGCATTAAAGCCGTTATCAGATGACCATAAGGTAAACACCCGCTTGTGAACCTTACTGTCTGATGCATGTGCTGAAGTATCAAACTGGCCAGATCGGGCTTGTCACGTTTACGGATAAGCGGACGAAGATAAAACAAACCCCCTGGCCGAGAAAGATTGGTCAAACTTCCCTGTGGAAAGAGAATTTGAGTCACAACCAAGAAAAGAGCCCTGCAAACAAATTCAGCATACTTAGCAATGCTCAAGCAAAAGAAATATGAAAAATTCAAACACACCTGTGGAGCGCGGGTAAATGCTCGGTGGATACAACCTCAGCACCTCTCTCATAAGGAGGAGCTTTGAACCAACGACGACAAGCGCCAAAGGTCCCAAAACCCTGAGGCCAATACTCATAGGCATACACGGCCATGCCACCTAAACCCTCGGTAGCCTGTATAAGGGCAGCCAAATCCTCCCTCTCTATATGGAACTCTCTGCCGAATAGATAAGAGGAAGCAGAGGGGACCCCAAAATGATCAAATGTTACCCTGAGATTGGCATAAAACAAACGCACGATCGAAGGATAAAAAGGACGATTGAACAAAGTCAAACCCTTGAGGTTCCAAGCATTTAACCAACCATTAAGCAGGCTCTTAGGCTGACCCGCTATGGCGCCGTCAGGAGTAAAGAAAAAACAGTCGGCCACTGGGCGCCGATCGCCTCCGGTATTATGCATGTGACAATCAAAGGCTTTGGCATCCCGAAAAAGATAGCGGTTGTCAGGGACTAAAGACCAGTTAGGAACAGTCGGGCCTGGGCTCGCCACCGAAGAACTAGAGGTGTCTCGGGGACGTTTTGGGTTCGAGACAGACATGGTGAAAGGAGACTGCAAAAAGCTAAACCCTAAAAGCAAAGCAGAAAGGGCGGCGTCGCCGCGGCGTTTAAATAAGGAATAGAAGATAGTGACGCCAGGATTCTGACCGAAAGGCGTTTGATTCTCATGCATTAAGGGGGAAATATCACAAAAGATATACAAGATGAAGAAACATAGAAAGATATAATCCAGAAAGATATCACAAAAGCATAAACAAAGCGCTACAGATATCCGGTCTCATATAGTCATACAAAATAAGACAAGCATAATGTCATAGCTAACTAAAGACTAAAAATGCGATAAGGGAAGATACAAGGAGCGCAACAACTCCATAAATTTCTATCCTGTATCAAAGATATCAAGAAGCTGGCGACTCGACCTCAGGCTCAGTCCTACCACTACCTCCAGAAAGTGGCTCAGTGTCCCCTGAAATCGGCTCTGTATCTCCGCTGCCGACCGGACTATCCACAAAGGGGACTCCAGGACAAGAGAGGGCTAGCACGACATCAACAGCTGCACCCTCCATGTCATCATCTTCTGACATCAACTCATCATCATCAGTCCTACCGGGTGGCACAAATCCTACATCCTCAGGACCAGACAAATCCGTCAACATGACCCCTGATGTAGGAACATGGCTGGTCCCAACATCTGAAGGCGGGATAAAGCCAATGGGGTCCACACCCAACAAGACAGCCGTCCACTCAGGGTAATCCAGTAACACCTCTGACAAAGGCACTGTCCCCATATCCGCATCTGTCATGATGATATCGTGAAGAGTCTGAAAATCACGATCATCAAATAGATCGTCAATCATATCCTTCCCTAAAAAAAAAAAAAAAAAAAAAAAAAAAAAAAAAAAAAAGAGGGGGAAAGGACTAAAAGGTCAATAAACAAGAACTTCACCATGTTTATTCTCACAATTACGCTCATAAGAGCCATAAAACTGAGGGTACCTGAGGAAGGCTGAACAACAAGAGCAGCATCCTCCTGAGTCTCCGGCTCCACGTCCTCCCGAGTCTCTGGTCCCACGATCTCTTGAATCTCCAGCTCCACGCCAGGGATAGCACCTGAAAGCTCGCCTATGCTAGCGAAGCTACGAGCTGAGAACTGATACTGACAGCATAGCTGCCGTAAGCCGGAAGCCCAGAGGTCAACATCGAAGGCCCCTAGCCAAGGAGGAAGTCGCCCTACAAAGTAGTTGACTCACAATGAATGCCAGGAAAAGCAAGACAAGTAAAATACAGCTGATAAGGGAAGTACAGTACCTAACCCTCGAAGTATAGGAGGAATCTGAGGTAAAGGGGCCGGCTCGCATCCCAATACCGTCACCGGAACAATAGCCAGGGAATCATCCGAGGCTGGATCCTCATCCTCTATAAATGGAGCAGGGATAGCTGAACGAAAGTGTAACACCTCCTCAAATGGCACCTTCAGTGTCTTTATCCCTACCATCTCCACCTCAACTCCTCCAGCCTCAGCCTCAACGGGCACAACCTCACTAGCCTCTGCATCAGGCTCAATAATTGATGCCGTAACTACTTCTATAGTCACCTCTGTCTCACCGGCACTAGACTCGGCAATAAGAGCACTACCCCACAATCCAGAACATGAAGTACCTGGATGTAAAACATAAGACAATACCATAGAAACAAGACAAAGTGAAAGAAATGTAAGAAAAAAAAAAGAAGAAGAACATACCCGTGAAAGGTGTAAGCAAGGGAGGCTCCATAGAGAATCTGATGCCAGACGATCCCTCTCCCAGTCTCGGCCGCAGCTCATAGCGAGATACCTCCTCCAAAGACGGAGAATCCTCGCGGCACCTCTTCCTCAGCTCTGCGCGAGCCTCCTTCTCTGCAAGCTCCTCGGGATACTCCGGCGAAGGACAGGAAGATAAATCCGGATCGTTTGCAAGAGCCAAAAGACCAGACGCAGGCTCGGGCACAGACTCTGGTTCAGATGCAGAACCACCTAACATAATGATTTCATAAGACCAAGCACATACAAAAGGCAAATATAAAGGTTGAGAGAACCTCATGTACCTGTGTACATGGCCCAGAATAGATAACTCTTGGGCCCAGATGGAGACGCCTGAGATGAATCATCCTCTGGTGGAGGGCTTCCCTCGAGCCTAAAATGGAAGTGGCCCAAATTGCACTCCCCCAGACCTGTTCGGAACATCAATAACATATATGATGAGAAAAGCAGAAACAAAAGAGATAAAGAAATATAGAGTCAAAAGAATACCTGGAATAGAGCCACCTGAAGATAAGGGTAGCTCACTGAAGCCAACACGCTGAAAAGTAAGAGGAAGCTGCCTATCTACCCCTTGGGTAGCTCTCAAGGGTCGAAAACCACCTAAAGAGGCATCCAGATCCGGTGGAATGACACGAGTGGGTGGATAAACCCGTTCCATGATGAGATCAAAGGAATACGAATGAGGGATCACAGCCCATCCCCTGAACCAACGGTCATAGCCTATAGTCATACAACCCTCTCTCTCAGCATCAGGCACGTCGCATCTGCTCCCGGTACCCAGACGTAATGCAAATGCGGCTTGATCTGCACAATACCGTAAGGATATGTCCCTCGGAGGATCAGGAAGTGAAGATGATGGAACATCCTGATCATATCCGAACTGCCATGCACACTTCTGGGGAAGATAAGCCTCAGAAATAATTCGGTCGCCTATGCGAATGATCAAACACCCTTCACGAACCCCAAAAGCGTGGTCACGCGCTCGCCTGTTCCTTCGAGAAAGCAATCCAGGAGAAGCACCCTCCCGAGATGCCCTGGAATCCTCAAACCGGTAAAGCCTACCAGTAGCTGCAGGCCAACCTTGTGAAAAGGCCTCAGGGCGATACTCAGTAATAAACTGACTACTTTGAGAGAAAAATCGGTGTGCAGTAAGCTGATCTGGGGGATGAACAGAAGAACCGGCGATAAGACTGAGAGCTGGCTTCGATCCACGCAAACCCCGAGAGGTAGAAGGAGCATAACATCCACCCCAATACACATTGAACCACCCGTGCAAGATGTGTAAGGGCATAACAACGTATGCTCTCGAGGGATCTCTGGAAGATGTAAGCTCTCGTAATGAACGGTAGGTGTTGACCAAGGCTGTCGAAGCCAAAGACACCTTACGCTTTCGCACTAATGCGTCAGCTATAACAAATACCCCGGGCCTAACGACGCCTGCAGGCTCCATAACCACCACAAAATAGCATATCCACCATGCAAGATAGGCCGTCAAGATAGTATCCTGATCAAGGGCACGAGAACTCAACTCCTCCCATGGGACATAATGACTGGGAGCAAAGGTCTTATCTGAACCAGGTATAACAGGCTCCAAAGGTTTAGCAAAACCTTTAGCCTTCTCTGGTGGGACCCTGTCCATGAAATAGCCGATCCAATCCTTAAAAGGAACTTCTCGACCCAAACCCTGAGAAGACCGGGTCATAGCAATCTCATAATAGATCCCGAAAACGGCTCGTAAAGAATCCTTATGGAAAAAATCTCCATAATCGTTCATGCCATAAAGCTCCAACTCAGATGGGACCCGTTCCTCATAAAACAAACCATCAGCTGGAACTCCTAGTAAACGAACCATCTGATTCAGATCAATAGTGGCCTGTCGATCCTCCAAGACAAATGTGTTGTCTATATAATTCCAATTGGTAGCCATGGCCCGAAGAATGATAGGGTCCCATGTATACCTAAATAGAGCCAATGACACTCCCCCAAATATCTCTAACTCGTTCAGCAATGAGCCCATACGACCCAGCACATGGCGGGTCCACTCAGTCTGTCCCGGAACACAGCGAAGTTCGCCCTGAACATTCAAACCTCCCGGAGACCATGGGATAACATGACCCTCTATCATCTCAGTACTCAGCAAATGGTAATCCTGGCGAGACCCAATCTTGCCAGCAGGACCCAAGAAAAGACCCTCAAAAGTGCGGATAGAACGCCCACTGGCAACACGACGCTGACTCCCAGACACAAATGTATCATAAGTCTGGCTACGAGAACGTACCTCAGTATAAGAAGGAGGATCAGGTCTCAAGCGAGGATATGCATGCCGGGGGTACGCAGGAGAGCAGTTATGACGAGCCAATAGCCCATGAAAATTGTCTCTCCCGCGAACGATAGCATTCCTCCACTTGGGATGAAGATGCTTGTGAATTTTCGCAAGATCCAAGTAATGCTCAATGTAGTCGGTGATAGCCTCATCGGAAGGACCGTAAGAACCGGTCCTAACGAAGTCGAAGCGAGGGGTAGTGCTGTAAATCTCCTCTACAGGCCCCATGATCACCTACAAAAACACAACAACAAAGAATGACCAAATAGTAAACCCAACTTCAAAATGATAAGCTGGAGGCTGGGGGCACCAGAGTAGACTGTTCGGAACCATACCTCACACTCCACTCTGGTGGGGGGCATTTGTTTGCCTCCAAACTTTGCCATAAGACGGACCGTCAGACGTCAGCGAAGAAACCTAAAAAGTAACATATGGTGAAACAAAACCCACAACTATAACCCATGCTTCAAACAACAGAAAGCCTACAGACAAAGACACAAGGCCCACAAGTTCACCAACTGATCAATTAGTTAATTAATTAATTAATTAAATTATGTGAAAAATGCCAATGCTCACATAGTTGATTAATTAACTAATTATAAAAGTCCTAGAAATGGAAATTGTATAAAGGATAGATACCGTACATTTTTCTTTTGAAGGATCAAACTAAATTTCATGTCAAGCCTCATGTCATACTGGCTGAAAGAAATGACCCCAATCAAGATTGTTTAAAGTTGAGTAATGTAAAGTCCCGACACACAAGCATGACTCAATATGACAACAAGTACAGGCGACTCTGCACCAGAAACAACCCGACAAGTACATACTTGGGCTGGTTACCAAACCAATTGAGTATATTGGATGATTAAAATGAGGTTAATAATTAAACCTACACCAATTAAACAAAGAACAGGCCTATACGGCTGGACCGGCTCAAATTAAATTCAGCCCATGACCAATCCGTTACAATTCGGCCCATAACTAATTTCCCTGTCGCTGAGCCCAGGTCTGAAATAGACGCGCGAAGAAACAAATTGTCGATGACTCGATCAAGTCAACAGCGAGTCTGACACGTGTCGACCTATCATTGGTCGACGACGCGGGCCCCTGGTTACCGTTAATAAAAAAAAAAGAAAAAAATATAAAAGAAAAGCTTACTCGAAGAGGAAGCTGCGCACGCTTGATGGAGAAAGGAACCCCGCCGGCGATTCCGACCACCTCGTCCCCAATTAAAGGCACCGCTCGATAGGCGATGAGTCCCTGAGTCTAACGACACCGAACTCGACAAGGGAAAGATGCTGGGGGAGAATAATTTGAAAGGGACTCGGGATAAATGTCGAGAAGGGAAATGTAAAATTGGGAGAAGATGATAGGAAATTGATGAAATGTTTTACCTTAACAGTTGTTTTAATGGAATAGGAGGAGAAATAACGAATCAACAGACTTTAATTTTGTCGAAAGGGGAGGGTAGTGCCACCAGCCATGGTGTCAGACTCGAAGCAGACAGAAAGAGATGGTGTGGAAGGAGAGGTGACACGAAATATCCTCACTTAGCGCTTCTCATATGTATACCAACAGGGATATGCACTCAGCCGATGTAAAAAGCATGATACAGCGTTATGAAATTCAAATTCTCATGTGCACTGGAGGGGTCCAGTGTATAAAGGGATGAAAAGAGAAAGAAGGAAAGCAAACAAAGAAGTCAGTGCACTTTTTGCAGCCTACGTCTGGAAAAAGGATGTCTATGACTGTAGAGATTCTCTTGGCCGTGGAGGGGTAAGCTCACCTCTTCAATTCCAGCCGTTGATGAAAAGAATTGTGATGGCTTTGTCCCCTTCATAGTACAGGAGTTAAATGCTGTTCAGGAGGTGACAGAAAGTGAAAGCATAAAAATCAAAGAATGCTCATGCAGATGCAACGCATGAATCCTTCTGGATGGGCCCCAGGGGGCAAATCAGTAATTGGAAGAGAGGACAAAAGGATGTAACATATGGATAGAATGCATAAACCCCACTAAATGACCACTATGCCCTTTGAAAGTTGCATCATAGAAAAATATTTAATTGAGTGGCAGAGATGCTAAAAGAATGGCCAAAGCAATTATAAAATATTAGCAGATTATTAGTGGTGTCTAATCCCTAAGGCAAATGTCCATAAACTGATGTCAGAAGCTATGTTTGTACATATTCTACAAGGGATGTGAACAATCAGCACCTTTGATGATTAAACTTGCCTCTGATAAGTGAATTTCGATATGAGTTACCTAGTTACTGGTTGCTTAACCAAGGAAAAGGTAGCATCTGACATAAGAGAGTGTACCATCCCAATTAATTGGTTAGTCACAAGGAGACAGCACAAACCTTCGTATGTACAAAGCTGAATTGGAAACAGCAAGCATAGAGGTGTCACCAATTAAAAAGAACCAACTGTCAAATGATGGGTAAAAGGCGGTTATATTACCAATTATACCCTCCTCTTGAAAAAAAGATATGCCAATGCCAAAGGATATAATTGGAATCCTATAGAGGCTAATGGAGCCTCCAATTCAGTGTGTATGAAGATAAAATGCTACACAAATGGAGGACAGGGAAAATACCCCCTGAAACCTATGCAACATAGCTGCAGCTACGAATTCAGAAGGATGATGCCTTCGCCAAACTATCCATACCCTTGACTACCTATGGAGGCAGGGATGCATGCCACCTGTCCTCTGTACAGCTAACCCCAGAGCAACCCTCTTTTAAACGTGCCTCCAGTAGGAAATAGTAGAAAACGCCCTTCTAGTATGACAAGCATCAAATCCCATGGGCCCCACCTGTCATACTCTCCAAATTGACAAGCAAGAAAAGAGTAAAGAGTGAAACAAATGAGCTGCTGCAAGCATATGATTGCCAAGTGGCAAGCATTCACTGGAGGGTGTAATTGAAGGTGAAAATCAGAAGTGGAGAAGTGTTTACAAAGTAAGGCGGCAAATCCATAGGCACATCTAAGCCCTTGATCAAGATCAGGAAAAAAGAGATGCTGCCACCTGGCGCCAGAAGTTGAAGCCAAACCCTGGAAGTTCCTCTATATAATGCCATCTTCCCCAACAGGAAAGGGAGAGGCCATTTTTCGTTATTTTGCTTAGTTGAATTGCTAAAAAAAAAAAGAAAAGAAGCTTTTTAAGGTAAACAAATTGTAATGGCCTCCAATTTTAAATGAAGCAATAGTTTTTTTCATATACTTTCTCTGGGATGCATCTGTTGTTCTTTTTTTCTCTTCTTTATATGCATATTCCATCTTTGTATCATTCTTTTCTTATTTCTTATGCTTGTTCTCACGAAGATTAAAGATGGTATTGGTGGAGTGCGTGACAGTAGACTCCGTCTCCACCAACACTGGCTATGATTCTAATGAGATTGAGTTCAAAACAAAATCACTGTTTATATAAAAATTTTCATCATACGATGCATTTCTTTGTCTTGTTGATTCAAGGTTTTGGAAGAAAGAACCATTGGATCTATGGAGTGCGTGACATTAGACTCCGTCTCCAGAGATACTATATGGGCTCTTTCTTTTGAAAATTTGAGTAAACAAGAACATTACATAGCATTAACATCATAGTTAGACAGTACAAAGCATTCATTATAACCATACTGGTTTTACCTAGCGTACTATTTTTCTATCAGTTTAATTTGGGCTTTTTCTTCTTCTTTTAATTATCAAATGGGCTGAGTCATGAATTACGTGACAATAGACTCTGTCTTCATGATTTGGTCTGATTTGATGATTAAAAGGTTAGTTAATGCTCAAATTAAGCTAAGAGTAAATAATATGGTAGCAATAATGGTGATGGTTTGAATAAAAAACCAAAGCCGAGCTGTCAAAATGAATTTTGGGCCTAACTTTAGTCCATGTTTTACTGCATCAAGGTGTAAAGATGATTAAGTTTAAATTTAAATAAGTTAGCATCAATTATAAGTTTCAAAACAATAATAATATTCATCCTTTACTGAAAATAAAACAAAATCATATCTGAAATCTGACATATTTTGTCTTGCTTTTCCCATCTTACCCTTCTATTGTCATGTTTATCTTTGCCTAAAAAAAAATCATTATTCTCATGTGTTACATTGTGTATATGTATTTAGAGCAGTCAAATAAAAAATAATAATAAAAAAAAGAAGGAAATAGAAAAGGAAATTCTGTATTCCTCATAAAAATAAATTTATAGTCTCTATTGCATTTTGATATCATGGTTCCTAAATGCATAATCATGTTCACTTGGCACAAAAACGAATTTTCAAATTCTGCATATGCAAGTCTATCCATCAAGTTTATGGTGGTTTAATTTGTATCCTGCATAAAGTATTAAAAACCAAATTCATTTGCTGCATAATTTAAATTTTATGTATACACGCATTAAATAAAAAAGTGCACAACTGAACTCCTGAGAACAAAAGTAATATTAAGGAATCGCTTGGATTTCTTTGCCTAGACAGAAAGAGAATTCTCAAACAAAACAAAAATGAAATGACTAAGTAAATGAAGCATGAATTTGTCCATGCTATATGTATTTCAAAAATATAAAAAAATAATAAAAACAAGCAACAGCTTTAACTCATGATCATAGTACTCAATTAAAGAAACTGAGGCAGAACAGAAATGGAGAAAGGCAGGCATTAAAAATGGCTCCACCATGTTTAGAGACCCACAATCCAGGGAATTCGATCATCAACACAAGAACACCCCATTGTTATCATATTTTTATCAAACCTAACTCGAAACCATCATCACACAGACCCATGCTGACAAATTGAAGTACCTAGAGACTCCATTAAACTCTCATTATGTTCCTCAGCACCTTCTTCAAATCAGTTCATCGCCACGACTCAAAAATCGCCACTATCTCAGCGGCTGTCAGACCAAATGCAAAAAAAAAAAAAAAATCGAAACCAAAACCTCCCAATTGGATAAATGCAACCTAAATTGACACCATAAATGACCTCACGGTAATCCCACGATGCTTCACAACCTAGTTGCAGTCATAATGGCCATCGGAATCCGATGCTGGCGCGAAACTGGAGTCGTCCAGTTGGCAGATCGAATAGGAAGAGGGAGAAGGGATGAAGACTCGGAGTAGACCTGGCTCACGAGCATGCGCATGAGCCGAGCGTCCAAACTCACCTCATAAATGCTTGGATCATCTGTGACACCGAGGGTGTGGAGGACCCCTGACAGACAAAACACGAAACATAGAAATCAGGACCAATGAAAATTTTCTAAAAAACACAGAAATTTCAAAAATACACTAAAAATAGCCAGAAAGCCTAGAAAATTCCCATAAAATACCAAAATGTCCAGAAAAATACAAGGAACATTTTTCTATAACACTTCAAACCCAAATCCTCAGCCAAAAAGGAAATAAAAAATAATAATAAATAAAAACGTGAAAAATGGTCAAAGTTAGTAAACACAAAATACTCAAAAATTGAATTGTGCCGAAATTTAAAGCGCATAAAAGTGTAAGGGCATGAACCCCTTTGACAGCAGGTACTCCAATATGACAGATATGTCTGGACAGCAGGTATTTTGAAATTTCTGAATAGCAGGTACAATTAAACGGTAACTACCGTTCAGAACAAATTTTATAGAAAGTCAAGAAATGAAACCCAAACTCAAATCCAATCCAAACTCGAGTCAAATCCAAAACCCAAATCCAAATCTAGTCAAATCCAAATCCAGTCAAATCCAAAACCTAAATCCAAATCCAGTCAAATCCAAAACCCAAATCCAAATCTAGTCAAATGCAAATCCAGTCAAATCCAAAACCCAAACCCAAATCCAGTCAAATCAAAAAACACAAATCCAAAATCCAAATTCAAATCCAGTCAAATCCAAAACACAAATCCAAATCCAGTCAAATCCAAAACCCAAACTCAAATCCAGTAGAATCCAAAAATCCAAGCTCAAACCAAATCTAAACTCAAATCCAATCTAAATCCAAATCCAAACTCAAGAACCAGGCCTAAATCTGAAAACAATACAAATCTATAAACAAAATTCTACAAATATATAAAACTTCCACAATCCAGGGACCAAACTTTAAATATGTCTGAAAATCAGAATTTGGTAAATTCTAGAACATATGAAGACCAAAGTTTAAAATGTCCAAGGTGACCAGAACTTCTAAACACGCCTTAATACCAGAGTTTAAAACGTTTTATAACCTAACTCTCGCACGTCACAAGGCCTGAAATTCGATACGTCAATAGTTGACCAGAATCGACACACGTTCAAGGACCGGAACCTCTACATGCCTCAATGCCTGAAATTCCAGAAACGTCTGATAACCTTGATTCTAACATGTCAACAAACAGACCTAAGTTTTAAAATGTTGATAAATTGAAGTTTTAAAATAATTAAAGCTTTAATATGATCTGAACACCAAAGCTTTGCACGTCTATGTTCGTTCTCTTTAAGCTTACAATGCGTATTGTCTAAAAAGAGCAAACCCAAAATGGTCAAATATAGAAACATGGTTAAATGGGGATTAATAGATAATCACCCTAAATCAAACTCCAGAAATTTTGAAACTCCAAACATAAATTAAATTCTTTTGCATCATGTTTCGCATCATATCCATTCTCCTATGGTTGCATCATCCGCTCTATTTATGTCACCATTTGTTTGCGTTCTTTGATGTTAGTATCTTTTTGTAAAATGCTATAATGCTAACTGATATGCCTAATCCATTGACTATCCCGATCTAGAGGTGCTCTTGACTTGGTTCAGAGGTAATTAACAGTAGGGGCTTGCGCCTACTGGAAAAAAAGGACCTGCAGTAAACAATCAAACTCTCGAGAGGTTCGAAACCACGTCAGTACCCACATCCCTTTTCAGGTGAGTGCCGATGTTTGAGTTTCGAAACGATCGAGGGGTATCTCGTCCGCAATATCTTTTTCCCCCTTGGGAGCATCCGGTCATTTCCCCCTTCCGAGGACCAGGGTCCAAAAAGGTGCGAGACACCTTGCCTCTCGTGCCATGCCCAGACTGTGGTGTCGCTGTGACGAAGTTTCTAAGCAGAACAAAAGACAATCCAGAGAGATGGTTCTATAAATGTGCAAACAAGGTACAATTATTTGACTTATTTTTCAATTCAATTTTGTTAAACGAGGTACACTGATATACTGGTAATCTTGCACTGATACGTTTTCTCTTGATATCTCGTTCTGACCCATCTGTAGCAGCTGTATACAAAAGTATGCATGCTGACCCATCTTGATATCTCGTTCTGACCCACTGATACTGGGAGTGAGCTTATACAAAAGTTGCAACTTTTCAAATTCTCTGAGACCGAAGGAACAAACACATGTATGCATGCTCAGTTTCGAGCTTCACTTTTTAAATTCCAGCTTAAAATGGTTCATTATGGAAATAAAGAGAATGCTCCTAGTAATCGGTGACATGGGAAATGGTGGCTGATACAGTGTAGCTTACGGAACCAGTTGATACAGTGTAGCTTAGTGAACCAGTTGATACAGTTTGAGCCCATGAAATTATCTGGTATCTGGTATCTGATATATATTTATTTGGGAATTCATTCTTTTTTTTTTTTGTCTAAAAGGTGACTCAGTGCACATTTTGGAAGTGGGAAAATGAGTATTTGATTTATCTAAGAAATGCAAATGTTGTTCTTCCTTCCCTCGACTCTGATGTATATGGTAGACTTGAAGGTAAATTGGTCAATCTGATTGATGAGTTCAAGAAGAAATGTGAGGATGATGAGCGGCAAATTGAAGTCCTTGTTGCATCATTGGACAAGATTAACTTGCATAATACAATTGCTGTCGCTATGATTATCACACTTTTAATTATTATTTTGCTCTTTTTAATTGTAGTTAGCTTAGCTTAATTGCATATCTTAGATTAGATTATGTTCTAATTTGTTTTGCTTCTCTTAGCTTAGCTTAATTTCTTTTGAAGGCTTGTAAAGGATTTCTCTTAAACTTATTCAAACTTCTCTTATATTAGTTAGCTTAGCTTAATTACGTTTGAGAGCTTACCATGACCAATTGCCATCAGCAACATTTGAGAGCTTACCAAGGTCATGAAATATGCAAAGTACGGGTTGTTTTTGTTAGTAGCCAGCTGACTTTCTCTTATTAACAGATCATTTGAGGTTTCTCCAGGTTTCACAAAAGTATATGCAAATAGGCAAATACAAAGACTACAAGAAACTTTGCACTTTTAATTTGTCCAGAATTTACAGAAGTACATGCGAATGGGCAAATCGATTTTCCCATCCAAGAAATATTATTCAACATCAAACCCTTTGTTGCATTTTCTTTCCCAAAATATGCATGTACATCTATCAAACCATCTCAAAAGATACTTGAATGCAGTACAAAACAAACGCAAAAGTACAGAATCATTGATGAAACAAAGCATCTTAGTTGCACAGTGACCAAATTCCCAACAGAGCTATTAACAACATATGTTGCTCACAGAAAGCTCCAATATTACATACTACAAGCATTCATTAGACGCACTACAAGCACCTGACATACTACAGGCTATTAACGCACCTGACATATTACACAAAATGAATCTAACCCATCGATGACATATTACATACTACAAGCATTCATTAGACCCTAATAATCTAACCCATCGATGACATATTACACTACACAAAATGATTCCAGCATTCAAATGATCTAACCCATCGATGACATATTATACTACAAGCATTCAAATCAACCCTGACTCTCAGATGGACCACGTACTATTTTTTTAACTGCCCTTCTCTTTCTGCAAAAACATGGTTTAAGTTAGTTATCTATTACAAATTTACAAATATATTGAAGTTATTACAGATCAGATACTTCAGTTATGTAAAATAGGATACCTTTTTCTAGTTCTCTGCCCTTCTTCCACTGCTTCTCTGCATGTCCTTGCTTGATGGCCAAATCCTCTGCATCTCTTGCATTGTTGTTTCCTTGTACCCAATTCAAGACAACTTGGGATCCTCTCCTTTCTAGGTCTTCCAGTTGGCCTTTTGTCCATTATTGGTGGCCATACAGTAAATCCAATATCTGATTTGACCCACATGGATGCATCAACTATGGGATTTATCACCCCCTCATATGCTAACCTAAACCTCTCAATTGAGTAATACTCGTGCACGTAGTCCTCGAGTAGGGTTAGTCTACGAGTGGAAATGAATGCAATTGCATGACTACATGGCTTCCCAGAAATCTGCCATGATTTACATGAGCATTGTTGCTTGTCTATATGAACCGTATGAGTCCAAGAGGTCCCTTTTGTTGTTGTTCCACTCACCTCTGCACAAATAGCACTACCTGGACGTACAGTCATCCTCTTGACTTCGGAAGATCTACTCTTGTCACTAAGCTCCTTCATCACACTTGGCACAATTTTGCCATTTAATTTCCTCAATACTTTCCTCCGTCTATCAAATGTCACCATAAGTTTCTGCCTAATTTGATTGAGCATCTCAATAACATGTAAATCCTTCAGATCTTTTATCCAATTGTTGAAAGATTCTGATATGTTGTTGGTCACATAATCCACTTTTGAAGCCTCCGAGAACTTGCTTCTACACCACAGTCCTTGTTTCTCCAAGTAGTTGAATGCCTTAACTGATGCTTTCTTGATCTCACTAAGGTGCTTGTCACATTGTGCTGTGGTGCTTGCGTAGGCAGCTGGCTCAAAATTGTCATCAAATGTCTTACCATGAAATTTCTTTTTGAAATTTGTCTTCAAATGATTGTAACACACCCTCCGCTCGGCTTCTGGAAATATATTTGCAGCACCGTTATCTAATCCCTTGCATCCATCCGAGGATATGACGAGCCCCGGCACATCTCCAATTGCCTTCTTCAATTGAGTCATAAACCACGTCCATGTTTCAGTGGTTTCCGAATCGAACACACCATATGCAACTGGATACAACCAATTAAACCCATCAACACCACAAGCGGTCGCCAACTGCCCCCTATACCTCCCTGTTTCAAATAACATAAAGTACAATTTCAGAACTTGCTAAATATTAGTGAAAACAGTAAGCTTCTTAAACTGATATCACAAGTCATAAATTCAGAATCTTACTCACAAGTCATAAATTATCAATTTTCCTATGATAAAATAAGGCACCATATGTGACAAATTGGAAAGACTTCGCAAATAGCTCACTGCCATGACTACTACCAGCAACAGTAGTTCCCTCCATTAGAGATCAAACCTGAAAAGAAAACAAAACAATGATGAGACTTGGATTTACTTAATTTGTGTGAATTAGCTTGTACTTCTCAATATAAAACTGCTGCATATACTATACTACTTTATAGCTTATATAGCTCATGTATCAAATTTGGCAATCTGAAAATCAATTGGTCTAAATCGATTACACATCCTGGTGTTACGATGTAAAATAAATTTTCAATTATATAATATATTTTTGTTCCAGTGATTTTCCTCACATGTCTCATATACAAGTTTAGATATCAATTAATCCCTACCTTAATTAATAGAAAACAATTCAATAATCATTTTCCTGTCGTGTTAATTATAAAGATTGAAAAAGATGCCATGGATTCACACAGATGTCTCATATGCCATGGATGTCAAATACATCTGATTACTTAGTGTGTCTTCAAAATAACCTATGTGTGCAATTTAAAATGATAACAAATTACTTAGAACTTGGGAAATACTTTTACTTACTTTCACAAGTACTAAAAATACTTTTATAGAAAATAGAACTTGGGAATCTGGTAGATATTCTGTAAATATAATATAGGAAGGAGATAAAATCTTGGGAATCAAAAGGTAGGGAAGATAAGTGTTGCACATCAATCGGATTTGAGAAAAAAATTATCGCAGTAAATAGAGCATGCCAAAAAATAGGAAAAGGAATTTATCGCAGTAAATAGAGCATGCCAGTAAATATCGCAGTAAATTATCGCAGTAAGTGTTGCACATCAAAATTTTACCAATTTTTTACAACGAAAAACCTAAATCGATCACTCCTTGAGAGGGGGGAGGAGAGAACCTGGAGGAGAGAACCAGCGATTGAAGAATCAGGAGGAGACAAGAACCAGCGATTGTGAAGAGGAGAGAAGCTTGTGGATCGGAAAGGAAAGAAGGTCTAGGATTCATCCGTCCATCAGAAAGGAGAGAGGGGAGTGGTGCGAGAAGCCTTGCTCCACCAGCATTAGGGTTGAGAGAGGAGAGTGGTGGGAGAAAGGACAAAAATTGAGTTCAGAGAGGGGAGTGGCGGAGGTATAGGCGGTGGACGGAGGTGCGACTAGTTCATCATGTTTGAATCTTAGGTCTAGGGTTTTTCTTTCTTTCGCGAGAGAAGAAGAAAGGGTCGTCTGGCTTAGGGGCAAATACAGATGGGGGTAAAATCGTCTCAGATTTTCATTTTTATTATTTAAAAATTATTTTTATTAAAAAACAGGGTAAAAGGGCAAATACAGAAGGCGCCCCAAATTCGGGGGGGGGCAAAATCAGAAGTTCGAATTTTCGGGGGGCAAATCCTGTATTTCCTCAGTTCTGAGGGGTATATAAAAAATTTTCCCTATTTTTTAACATACATTTCTTTTTCTTTTTTAATAATTTGCGTGATTCAAATCAGATGGTTAGATTGTATATCAAACTTGTGGACTATGATTGCATACCAACGATATGCTATATCCACCGTTCATTACTACGTTACATAAAACGGCGGCGCTTTCTTTTTTAAAAAAGAAAATATTGAAAGAGAATGCAAGAAGAAAAACTTTATTAAGAACGTAACACTATGTAACACTTCGAAGCGACAAGATGGAAGACTCTTTCAAAAGGGACTTAATTGGAATTCCAAGAAAAATGTTTCGAGGAATATATTGCTTAATATTTAATTTGGACTTAAATATTCTATAGTAAAAACATATTTTCTTTGGGATGCTGGGATGTTTGGGATTGCTTGATGTATATTGGTTGAGATATTTGGGTTTAGTGATTTTGTAAAAACTTTGGTTTGCATTTCCTACCCAAGTTTGTTACTTCAGATCACGGGAAGACGAGGCCTTTTTACCTAAAAAACATAGGAAACCAAAAAAGAAAATACAGTTTCTAAAATTCCTTTGATGTATACGTGGCACTAGTTTATTATAAAGAAAATAATTGCTTGTATTTGTTGTTGACTCATATTATTGCATATTTGCACAATTTTAAGAATTGCTTCATTGTGAACCCTATGATTCTCTTGTATTTCATTAACACACAAGGCAATCTTAGAAATAAGAACCTTTATATTTTTTATATAGCGAGAAGGATAAGCATTGTAAACTAATAGAAATATTATATATAATACCAGTTGTGTTAGAGTGCTTTGCGAAGTAAGATGTACATTATTTCAACTTCAAATTTTAATTTTCAAAATTCGAATGGCTTATCTGCATTGCTCAATGCGATTTAAGTGTTAAACTTAATGAAAATCATAATATATATACTGTTTATCATTTTTTTTTGGGTGAGGAAAAACATTGCTATTGAACAATTCAATAGTCTTTTAGATTAATGGATTTTTATTATTAGAGTCTTTTTAAGCATTATTGAATTATTAAATTGTCTTCCAACTATAAATACGTAGGTTGCATTAGTTGGCTTCGATTGTCCGTCGAATTTCAAATATTATGATATATATGGAGCTCAAGTAAGATCATATCATTAATTCATATGACAGCCACTGTCAAGTGTCAACGACTTTAAAAATCATATATATCTTTAATTCACAAAATACGCACAATACGAGTGCACACAATATTGAAAAATACCAATACGCTGCAAACTTGCACCGGAAAACTTGCAATACTTTAATAGATAAGAAAATTAAAGGTTAGTTTGGCATAATGTGCTATGTGTGATTTTGGTAGCTAAAATGGGTTCTGGTATGTGCTGATACCAGCTTAGTGGTTTTTAGGAGGTAGTGAGATGATTAGGCATGATTAAGTTATAATAAACTGGAAGAAATTCGCTACTTTTCTTTAAAAAAAAAATAGCTGTCATTTCTCATGAGATTAAGTTATAATAAAAACCTTGTATGCTAGCCAGACCGAAAAAGGTGCGAGACAGCAATTAATAAAAAAGATTTATTTACTGTTTTCCTTTTTTTTTTCCCTCATTAATCCTATTCACACGTGACTGCTATCCCATCTCAGGGAAGCCATAATATAAAATTCGCACCCACAAATTAATGTGTATAATAAGCATTTTAAGGAGTTCACAAATAGTGAAGCATTTAAATCCTTCTCTCCTAACAGTATAATAAAAACATGATGGAGACACAAAAATAGAAAAAAGATTATCCTTCTCTACAATCAATAGGCTTAATCCTAAGGCACTTCTTTATGCATTCCTATAAAACGTTCTTGGCCGAATAAAGATGCGTCCAAAACTACTTTTGGTCAAGCGGTAAAGAGCAATGCATTTTCATTAAAAGTTGCAGGTTCGAAATCTGATAAGAAATCTTTTGTGACATTTAATTTTAAAATAAATTAGAAGGCTTGATCCTTCTTTTCTTGAAAATAAAAAATAAAAAATGCGTTGAAATGGAGAAAACTATAAGCAGCCACAATGGAAGACAATCATAACAAAACATTAAAAATGATAAAATAATATTATCGCATTTAATAAAAAATAACACTTCTATTCTCTAATTACTGTGCTTCTAATAAAATCATAAAACATAACACAACCGTCAACTGCAAACATGTGGGAAGTGGGGTCGTGTGACAAGACTCGTGTCATTCGCCAATTAATCGGGTCGGATCTAATTTGTCATCTAAGCGAGTCAAGCAATCCTCTCCCAACGTTACCTGTTAAAATTAACTGACTGTTAATTAAAAAAAAAAAACAATTGGCCCCGTTAAGGTAACTCGGTAGAATTGTCAATCAATGAGGTCAATTCGTCGAACTTAAAATTTCAATCACAAATTAAATCGCCTTTGATCACAAACAAGAATCAAGCGCTAAAAGTAAAAGGATGTAGATAAATAATAACGGGTCGTCCAGCAATAGCCATCTCCCCCAATTTATTTAGCATCATATATATAACCCTTGCTTTAAGCGAAAGCTTATAGGGCTCTATAAATTAATATAACTCTCCCACCCCTCCAATTCCCTCTCTGGCTCTCTCCCTCCCAAAACACAACACAAAATTAAGTCATACACTTGTACTTAGACATAGTTCATAGAGAAGCATAGATAATATACTATGGGGATTGGCCTTAGCTTGGTTCCAGTAGTCGATTTCTTCGCAGAACGGAGATTCCGGTCTGCCGGGCTCCAGCCATATACTATCCCTGTCGATCATGAGACGACAATTGCATGTTGGCTCTCTCAAGCCCCCAAGCAGCCTCCTTCTCTCCCGCCACTCGTGTTGATTCACGGCTTCGGACCCCGCTCCACTTGGCAGTGGCGCTGCCAGGTGGGTCCTCTCTCCAGCCACTTCAGTCTCATCGTGCCCGACTTGATTTTCTTCGGTGGCTCCACCTCCACCTCCCCTCTCCGGTCCGAGGCCTTCCAAGTAAATGATATATTTAATTATTGTTTCTTGGTGTGATTTAAAATTGAAATTCCGTACTATTTACATGTGGAACATGCTCACCACATCCACTCAGTTTATTCCAAAACTGAATAAATAATTATGATTCAAAATCTAGGAATATTTATGATCTAATTTTAATGATGATCACACTCGCTGGATACCACAATAACACTAACATGCATCGGAGATCAAACATAAATACATGAATAAATTCCAATCAAATTAAATATGCGTGCATCGTATATAGGCTGATGCAATAGCCCGTCTCCTAGAGCATCTAGGTCTAGACAACCGGCCAGTATCAGTGGTCGGCACAAGCTACGGTGGGTTCGTCGCATATCATCTGGCGAGAGCATTGGGACCGAGCCGGGTCAACAAGGTGGTGATAGCGAGCTCCGACTTACTAAAGGGAGAAGCTGATGACCAGGCGTTGCGAAACCGTGCCAATGTGGGGAGTGTCGCTGAGTTGTTACTGCCGAAGGAAGCTGAGAAGGTCAGGACGGCGCTGAACCTTGCCATGTACCAGCCACCCCGGTATGTACCGGACTTTGTCATCCGTGACCTGATTCAGGCAAGTTTTGATTTTATTTGATTTGATTTGTTTGTTTTCTTTCTTGTTTTGGGTCCCGTTACTTTGCACGTGTAGATAGGACACGATGGAAAACAACAAGGTATATACAATAGTAGATCTGGAGATTCTAGTACGATACAAGCGCTTACAGTTTATACAACTCTACATTTTTACATTTTACTCACGGCTTGACTTTTCACTTTCGTCTCACTTTCATCACTAGAGTTCGGGTAGGATATAAAAACATTGATAAAAAAAATAAAGAAAATTCTGTCTGCCAACACAATGCCGTTTGTTGCCTACAAGGCTACAACTACTAGTTTTAAAGCGTGCCATATTTATGAGAGAGATTGAGAAAATTCATAGTAATCTTTACGTGTGTTTTTATTAGAAAAAAAAATTCCCGTCACGACTTTTTAGTTTTTAAATATGTAGAACAAAGCTTTTATTAATAGTTATTGTTTTCTCTTGCATTATTGAATTGCTAACATGTGGACTTCGTGCTATGCCTTTTTAAGAATTTTGGTCCATCTATTAGGACATTTTGGTACTTTATTTGAGACATAATAACGAATGATTCAGTTACTAGACTATGAACTATAATAGATTGGCAGTATATCTCAATCTAAGTTATGATCTTTTATATTTAGGAGAAATTTTTTGGAACATTATTGTGGAGTCTACGACTTCTTTTTTATGTCCTTAATGTTTGAAAAAAAAGAATTATATCCTTTATAATAGTCTGCAAAAATATCATTTTTTTTATTTGTAATTTTATATCGTATCTTGCCAACTATTTTATGGGTTAATAAATGTTCCTCAAAGTATGGACCGCATATTTTAAATACAACGGTTCAAAGAGGGTCGGATGAAAGACTTGTCTATTATTAGTTTATTACCGACTCGATTTGTACGATCTTAATAATAAATGCTTAAATTTGTAAATAAAATAATTATGTTTGCACCCAAATAAAAATTATTCGACAAGGAGTCGCGCAGAAAATTATATTAAAGATAAGAGATCTTTTATAATGAACCAAAATTTTTAATCGTGTTTGAACCTTAATCAATCATTACCGTTCACAAATTTTAAAGAAAAAAAATGAATTCAAGCTCATACAAAAAATTTAGTTTGCTGCAGAATTTTGCCTAAAGATTAATTTACATCTAAATATATAGCTTAAGTAGAATTTGCATTGAAATCCTAATCGTTAATTCATCTCTTTTTATAATTTTAAATGAAAGATCTAAATTGAAACTTAGATTATAAAATTATGTCTTTGTAATTTTAAATGAACGAAACTGTTTATAAAATTATGTCCACGACAAATTTGTCTATTTATTATATTATTCATTTTGAATTGAACGGTTCGGATACACTAAAGAGGACCTGAACCCCAACCCGTTGGGCAACCCACCAGTGGTTAGTATTGCAATCGACAGAGCTGGTGAAGGGGGAAAAAAAATAGAATAAAAAAAGAGAAACGAAGGAAATATAAAAGAAGAATTGAGAAAAGTCGTCTGATCCTCCGTCAATTTGTTAAGCATTTATTTTGCTTCAAGACAAAGACGTCACAGCCAAACTTTGTCTTTCCAATTTTTTTTATGCATAATTCTAGAAGCGCCGATCTTTCCTGTATAATAAGAAAATAACGAACGGTAATAAAGCATGACTTACTCACATGCTGGTTGAGGAGCATTTAACGGAGAATTTTTTTTTTTTTATTGCTCCTAAAAGATTGTCAAAAATTATTGAGACGCAGCACGGATTTTAGCACACTGAAAATGAACAATATATAAATATATATAGTTAATAATTAATTTGATATGTGAGAGGTATGAAGAGGCCAGTTTGGTTGCCGCATAAGAGATGCAGTTACGCTACCAAACATAGGTGACATAACAATGCATAACATGTCTTTTAAGTTAAGAGGTGTAATAAGTTACACGGTGGATTTCCACAATAAAAAATAATATTTGTTTATCATTATTTCCAGCGATACATTTTATTTATTCCTCACAAATTTGAGAATTATAAATGATGCATAAGAATATTTTGGTCTTTGGATTAATCTATACATGCACTAAGTTATTCTTTCATATTCAATAATCAAATATCCGTTGCATCACATTGCATAAGTACTAATATGTACATTTAGACGAAAGTCACGAAATATAAACTATATATAATGTTAGAAAGGTGAACTATGTATAAAATAACGAAGTGCAAATTATATAGAGAAATTTGATATGTAGAAGTATGGTATATGATTAAAATTTAAATGTATACGAATTTGAATTTCTGCATGTATAAATAGCGCTATAAAATGCATGAAAAAAATTTCAGCTTACAAGTTAAAAAAAAAAAAAAAAATGAACCTACAATACATTAAATACTGTGTCAGCAACCAGACAAAATTCGATAGTTTTGCGGCTGGCAAAGAATTAGCACATATATCTTATTAATATGTCACCAACCCATTGTCCTCTTGTGTCCACTTATGTCAATTATTAATTAATAATTAATTAATGCACCAATTCTTTGTTGGATCCACTTGATGTATATATACTTATAGTGTACTTTATTTGTATGTAGTATACTCTACTTGTAATTGCCGACAGATTGTCTTGTTATGTTATACCTCGAACTATTATTCAACTCTAGCCCATCCTTGTCTACATAGCCACCAAGTATCTAGCTTATCCAAAAAAAAAAAAAAAAAAATCTCTAGTCAATCCTGTTCTGAAATGTATTTCGTGTCTATATCAATCAAATCTACCCTTTTTATACTACGCAAGATGTAAGCGTTGATTAAAATTATCTGTAGAGACTGGAGAGAGTTCAGGGACAAGGGATATCTTACCATAGTTGTTTTTTTGACTTTTTGTATTCATCTCCAATCAAAGTGCGGTACTAACCAATAATCAACTAAAACTAAGTAAGTGAAGTAATAACTATATTATTGTTATAGGTTGTGTTTGAATATGTTGGAAGAGTGAAGGAAAAAAAAAAAAAGTATATTTGCCAATCTCAGCTTTAGTCTTCTCTAAAGACTGAACGCTACAAGGAATAATTTTTGTTATGTTAATAAACCAAGTAACCAACCAACCAAAAATCAACTTTTTGCAACCTCTGCCTTTAATGCTTGCTTGCCCACTTGTAAAAACGGCCATTCATTACCTGTTTAATGTCACTATGCAAACTCGCATTAATCATATACATATATAGTAATTACGTCACACTAAATTTTGGGTATTGTGAGTAAAGGTGCTTCTCTTTTTTCTTTTTCTTTTTTTTTTGCAGCATTTTTAAATTTGGAAGGACTTTCGTGTATACTATCTAAAAATCAAAATTTTCTTTAAAAATTAAAAATATCATATTCATCTTCTTAGATACAAACACTCTCACGTTTATTTTTTAAAGGCGCTTCTCTTTTTTTTTTTTTTTTTTTTTTTTGCAGCATTTTTAAATTTGGAAGGACTTTCGTGTATACTATCTAAAAATCAAAATTTTCTTTAAAAATTAAAAAGGTCGTATTCATCTTCTTAGATACAAACACTCTCACGTTTATTTTTTTAAATTTCAGGATTACATATATTCTGTCCAAAATTGCAGATATCATGCTTATCCTTTTAGAATAATAACTCTTATTGAAACCTTCCAAAATTTAAAATTATATATTTGTTCCTATTTGTTTAATTGCAAATACCATGTTAATATTTATGACACATAAAACTCTCATGTTAAATTACATAACTTCATTCTGAATAAAAGAAAAATGAATCACCCTCGTTGTTAAGAATAGTCTTAGTGATCAACCGATTGGTTGGCTGACTTTTCAGATTGCTAGGCATTATATGGTCCTGAACAGTTAATCGCTCAGCATAACTAATTACTTGATCACTTTCTAATTGATCGACTGCATCATTAGCAATATTGTCTAATTGTAGGATTGTGAATAATAGTGCTGTGTTGAATGTCAAATATGACTCCATGACACCAATCAGTTGTCAGTTTCCCAATTAGTTAGTTTTATAAATATAAGAGTAGTTCTTGACAGCCGCTGTCAAGTTTCTAATAAAAAAACGATAAGAGTAGATAGGTAGTTCATTTGTAATCAGTAATGGAAGACATAATTGAAGCCATGTACAGTTCAAATCCTATATGTATGTTTAGAGAAGTTGGGAAGCTACCAAGGGAATTTCAAGTCCTATTTTAAGGTGCTTGTTTTTTTTTTTTTTGAAGAAAGATGGATGTTTTACCATCCAAATTTTTCTGAAATTAAATGTGCATGCGGGGCTTGAACCCTTGACCTCTTGAAGGCCAGCCTAGTACTCTTACCACTGAGCTATTAGGCCGCATGCAGGCGCTTGTTATTCTGTCTTCTCTTTTTTATTACATCTAGCAGTCTAGCACTGTAGAAGGTAGAGAAACGGAGGGTCCATCCGAAAGAAAGGGCATTGCTGGAGTTTGTATGTTACAGAGAGAAGTAATTTGGAGAAAATATCAAGTAACTTTTTTAGAATGATAAAGAGTTTTATGTTCAAAAGGACAAATATGATATTTTTAGATCCAAAATAAAAGAATTATATAATATATTTTAGAAAAATGTTATACACTATCCCGTTTAAAATTAACTAAACTTTTTAATTTTGACTATGCCCTTTGAATTTATGCATGTCCAGCCAATTTTTTGTCTATAAAATTATCTATGTTAAATTAAATTTTCCATTTTTTTTTACCTTACTTTTGTGTTGTTTTATTTAGGTTGTGTCCCAAACTAGTGCAAGACGAAATTCAAATATTGAATTCCTTTTTTTTTGGCAGAATTTATACAAAGACAAAATAGAGGAGAAGATGGAGCTAATCAAAGGATCAACTATTGGCAAAGAAAATTTTGAAATCACACCGATCCCACAGGTGATTCTGAGCTCTATGGACTAATATGTTAGATTAATAGAGAGAATATAGATATATCGTTTTTACTGGTACGAGTACTAGAAGTTCAGCACTAACCATGGCGATAATTGTTGGTATCAAATGCATAAAATTAATTATTCGGTAGACACATTTTATTTTCAATTTGTGTGCTCTGACTTCTTGGCACCGGTTGAATTTCTGGTTGCTAACAGGATGTTCTTATTATATGGGGAGAGCATGACCAAATTTTTCCTGTCGACAAGGCACATGAGGTGAAGAGGTAAGATATGTTGAAATTCTGAAGTCTCAAAACTCGTAAAATTTCTGCCAAACAAAGGTGAATAGGTGATATGTAGTGTTCTTATACGTTTGGCAACGAGCTCACAAACAAGGAACTAGCCTAGTTTATGAACTGCTTGCAGCTTGTTCATTGTTCTTAGTTCCCAAATTTTGGAGAATTAGGAACTACTAGCCTAGTTCCTTATTCGTTACCATATTTGGTTAAGCCTTGTTATGTCTTGTTCACGAACAGGCTAGTTCTGGGCCTTCCCAAATAAATGGACCGAGGGTCCATTTATTTTTCAAAATCACTAGTAATTTATCTAAAGTTTAATTTGAAATTATCGTTCATTAAATAAAAGATCCGAGCCTATAATTTTCAAAATATAAGGTGCTATCAGAACTAAATATTTTACTTCGAAAACTAAGGTGGACTATTCAGCAAACAAAAAGAAAAAAAAAACAATGATTTTGTTTTAATTGTTCTCTCTTTTAAAAAAAGTAAGTTTATATTATGTTATTCCGAAGGATAAAAATCTATGGAGGTTTACAGTTTTCCAAGAGTTCATAAGAAAGTAATTTTCGTGTTAATACACGTTTTTTTTTTTTATTTAGAAACTCTCGTTTAAAATTGTGACTGAGTAAGAAAATGCAGGACACTGGGAGAGAAATCAGAGAAGGTTAAACTGGAGATAATGCAAAAAACTGGGCATATGCCTCAATCAGAGGATCCAACTCAGTTCAATCAGATCCTCCTCGATTTCTTGCTTAATAAATAAATGCTGCTGTTGTGCTTCTACTTGATCAATCAGTGATGTTACATGTCTAATATTAAGTGGGCATCAATTTGTTGAAAGTAATTATCCGTGGCATGGTTCGTAATGTAAAATTGTTACATTTTCTCAATTTTATTCTTTGTTCAAGGCTAAGAAATATTTTTGTATCAGAAAAAAGTCGTTTATATTTTGCTGTTGCAATTAGAAAAAAATTTGTATCTGATGAAAAGTTGAAATACAATATTTTTCTTTTCATAATATAGAAGCAAAAGATAAGGGAACTGATGCACTGAGCCCATCGCAGATACTACTGATACAGCGATGTGGTGCTTATTATTATTTGACCAATCAATATAATCTCAAAAACAAAAATAATAATAATAAAATATAATATTGGACCAATCAATAAATGCTTTAGTCCAACAACGTGGATCAGTTGCACTCTCAACATCTTTGACTGGTTAAAGCATGTTTCTCAGTTTCTTTCGCATTGTTAGTGCTATCATGATGCCCCATCTTGTTTGATCAGTCAAACATATAATTTTCAACTGATTTGACAATTTATAGTAATTATCATATTGATGTACATTATAGCTAACGACTATTTAAACAATAACTCAATGTGCTTAACAACTAATACAAATAACTCAAGTCAAAGAATTAAAAAATATTAATAATTTTTAATATAAATAAAAACTTATTTAATTTTAATTATAAAAACTCAAATATTAATATTTATTCATTTAAACAGCAATGAAGGTACATCACAGAACAAAGTAACCAGACATGTTCTATTTACAAAACTCACCACACCATTTGCTACTTGTACCCGACTCAGAGGACCCGGAATCTGCCAACCTGATAGCATTTGCATAAAGCAAACACGTGTCGAAAGGAGAGGGTATGGTCAATACAGTCAAAATTGACAGCTGTTAAGTTCACAGAATCTGGCTATTTTACTCCTCAAACCAAGACTCTGCTCTCCTGTGACTCCATTCCCCAGAAATACTACACCAAAACAAAAACAAAAACAATAATCAAGAAGATTTGAAGCGAACCACTAATGTTTCCCCGACAAACGGGGCCCACATATCAGTGGTAATGTAGCCAACCAATGAAAATCGGGCATCGAATACGGTACTTACCCCGCCAGTGTCTATTTTAGTCATTTCATAAATACGAAAACCTAATAAAAAGAAAAGACCCACAGTGAATCCACCACTGTAACCAATCTGAAGCGTCCATTTCTAATCGTACGGTCTACATTTTGAAAAGAACAGATTTCTCTATTTCTAGTAAAAAAAATGGAAAGGATCTAACCCGACTCGCTTCAGATCTCGACTCTCACTTCTCACTTCGACTTCGACTGCTCAAGCTCTCATTCAATCCAGCCAAAACCAAAACGCGAAAAATAGAATTTGATTTGCGCGCCTCTTGATCGGAAAAGGAGACGAATTCTATCGACGCGATTTCGACGTGTTGGGTACACTGTTTGTGCGCGCGAATTCGATCGAACAAGACGAAAACTACATTTAATCTCGATTTTGTTGTACTCGCATAGGTTTGTGATCCATTTTAGAGCATTTAGTTCCTTTTCTGATTGGATTTATCTTTCAGAAATATTTGATTGGTGTTTATACTTAAGATCTCCAATGTAGTGCCATTTTGTTATCTATTTGTTCCTTTTTTTTAATTGTAGATATGGTTTTATCGAGAAAAGTTTAGTAGTAAGATGCCAGCGCTTTGCTATTTATTTGAAGGAATGGGTTCTTCCTGTAGTAGATCACATTCTGTCAATGAGGCCAATACTGAAGACAATTTGAAGGTATTTTCTAATAAATGCTTAGCACCCTTGTTTGTGCTTAATTTCTTCTAATTGATTTTCTAATTTCGTAGGCTGTGGAAATTGATCGAAGGATTTTGCAAGAAACAAAGGCTGAGCAGCATATTCATAGACTTCTGCTACTTGGTATATATATATTTTTTCTATTTGTGGAAAGTTTTTTTGAGATAAAAAAAAATAAAATGAATTAAAATGATTTGTTTTGCTCAAATTCCATTGATGATTTCATCGAGGGATAATTTTTTGTTTCCTTTTTAAGGCGCTGGCGAATCAGGGAAATCAACAATCTTTAAACAGGTGAGTCCGTTTTGTTACATGCAAATTGGATGTATACTCTTAAAATGGACATTTTTTATTTTCTCAAGGTTGGCCGGAGTTACCAACCAACAATCTTATTTAATTAATTAAAAAAGCTTAATATAGAGTAATACACCAGCCATCTCAATAGTTATAGAAATACAAGTAAAACTCTAAAATAGGCCCTACCATCAAATGACCGTTTTACAGACCCATGTTGCATAATAATAAACTCTAAAAGTGCTATTATTAGGAAAGAAATAATAATGCATATACTCGACTTGCTCAATTTTTTTTATTTTTATTTTTATTATTTGTTTTATCATGGGAACAGCTTGATTCATCCCTGAATCCAAAAGAAAGAGAAACTTGTGTTAAAATTTTTAATGATTAGAAGGATATGGGAGAATAGTGTCTGCACTGCAAAAATTGTTCTAGAGACCACATCTGTTCCATTAGACCATACCTTTTGAAAGTGCTTGCACTGTGAAAATTCATATACCACTTAGGTCATGTCATTGGGATGCTTAAAGGTGAAATGAATAGAACTCAATGATATTAACAGCTAACATAACTGTTTTAAAGGGCTGTTTCTGCACCAATCATATTTTAATTCTGTTATTGATTTGAATGCAGATAAAACTTCTTTTTCACACAGGATTTAGTGAGGCAGAGCTGAGGAGCTATACATCTGTTGTACATGCCAATGTTTATCAGACAATTAAAGTATGAAAACACTGAGGGTGTGTTTATCCATGTTTCTGTATATATTCAAGGTTTTAGTTTGAAGAAGTAATCATATTCTGTCTTTTGTGACAGAATCAGCCATTGCCTTACAATTATGTCCAATGTTCTTTCTGTTTAACCAAGGGTATTTCTTAAATTTTAATAGATATTATATGATGGTTCAAAGGAGTTGGCTCAGATTGAATCAGACTCATCAAAGTATATTGTATCTCCAGATAACAAGGTCCTCTCCCCCACACCCCTCCAAATTCTCTCGATTCTGAATTGAAGAATGTGCTTAGTTTATATTTTGGCTTTATAAAAAGGACTAATGTTCCTTTTTCAGCTTAAGCCAATAAGAGTTGAAAATTGAAGAAATTAAAAGAAATAAACATCAATTTGCAACTGTACACGTCCTTTGTGGTACTTGTACTGTTTACAGTAATCATTGTTTGACTGATCTTTTTTGTTGATTCATCAAATTCTAATGTGATTCAACAGGAAAAAGGAGAAAGGCTCTCAGAATTAGGCAGCAGGTTGGATCATCCCTTTCTAACAAAAGAAATCGCACAGGACATTAAGAACCTTTGGCAGGATGCAGCTATTCAGGTGCATCATATTTTAAGGTCTTTGCAAAATACACAAGCGTATCCAAATTGTCGTTCTTAACAATGTTTGTTATAGGAAACTTTCTCACATGGAAATATGCTGCAAATTCCCGACTGTGCTCAGTATTTTATGGACAATCTGGAGCGACTATCTCAGCCAGATTATGTTCCCACAAAGGTCACATGATTACTTCTGTTTAGTTTAACCACCTATTATTCTAGCAAATTCTTGCACCAATCCTGATAATGTGCAATTGGTACAATAATAGGAGGATGTGCTATATGCAAGAGTGCGTACATCTGGTGTTGTGGAAATTCAGTTCAGGTAAACTATCTTCCATTTATAATTTTTGGTCAAGAATCCAGGACGTTCCGTTCTTAATAGTAAAACCCTAAACTTTTGCATTCGCAAAAAGCATGCATTTTATTTACATTGTCAGGGAATAGTCTAGTCAAATATCCTTTTTTCACCAGGAAAGTTATATTCTGCTTCCATTTCTTACCAAGACCAATTTAGAGGAGGAACTAGGAACGGGGTTCGATCTGGATACGAGGTTTAACTGGCATAAAGACATGATGAGACTATGGAATTAGCAGCAAAAGATAAATTATTAAAGGAAAATTATTTTTTTGCTTTTTCTGTTCTTTGTATTTTTAATACACAGTTAATGGCCAAGTTAGTTCTTGGGTGTTTGTAATCTTTAATAAACAGTCGGTTCTTTTTTGCAAAAGCTCCTTATCATGGTAAATCTGATTATAAGTAATGGGTGTCTCCCCAGCCCAGTCGGTGAGAGCAAGAAAAGTGGAGAGGTTTACAAGTTGTATGATGTTGGGGGCCAGAGAAATGAGAGAAGGAAATGGATTCATCTTTTTGAAGGTGTCACTGCTGTTATATTCTGTGCTGCCATCAGCGAGTAAGCTTTGCACATTTCTTTTTGTTCCTTACTTTTATGAGAAATTTCATGTAAATTCTTAGAAAGTGCTAATATATGGTGTATGTTGTTGTATATAAGAAATCATGCATACCTCTAAAAGAAACATTAAGTTTAACCTTTCTTTATTTTCATCAAGATTCCTAAATTAGCCTGCTTTTTTTCATTGTTTATCTCTACACAAAGAGAAGCAATCATCTAGGCTTAGGTTGATTTCTCCCTTTCTTCCACTCAGCAGGAACAAGCACATTCATAATATGTAATGAAGGAATGGCAGATACTCAAAATAATATCTTCCTTCTTATAGAATGAAAATGAGTTCAAATAAATTCAAAATTTCCATGTCTAAGAGGGCCACAAATTATTGTCATGTATGTGTGCAAAATAGCAATAATGTTTATACTAGAACTGCTTTACCATCATATTTACATTTAAAATGGAAAAAAAAATAAAGCAATTCCAGGCCTTTGACACAAACTTCTAGATGCACAGCCACCAAAGTCTTTTTAAGTTTCTGCGTTAATTTTTTTGAATCTCTGTAGCTAGCTTGTAATTTTTTTTGGTGATAAAAAAAGGTAAAAAAAAAGAACAACAAAGCCCATTGTTGGAGTTGATTGTTATTGAATAGAATTATTATTAATGATTCAGGTATGATCAGACACTTTTTGAGGATGAAACTAAGAACCGAATGATGGAGACCAAGGAGCTCTTTGATTGGGTATTAAAGCAAAAATGCTTTGAGGTACTGCAATGCTACCATTAAATGACTTCATGTCATCATTTTCTTCTTATCTGCTCTAATTCTCAAATTAACCATGTCTTGAACTTTTCTGCAGAAAACATCATTCATGCTCTTTCTCAACAAATTTGATATCTTTGAGAAGAAAGTTCAAAAGGCAAGCTTTCGATTCTTTTTCTATAAATATATACATTATTACCACTATAAATATGCACATTATTTAATATTTGTTTGTATATTTGATAGGTTCCTTTGAGTGTGTGTGATTGGTTCAAAGATTACCATCCTACAACATCAGGCAAGCAAGAGGTGGAGCATGCTTATGAGTGAGTTCTTTTTCTATTTAATATTGACTTTATTTATTTCTCAATTATTATTATTACTTTCTGCGAACAACTCTTTCAGTGGATATTCATACGGCCATGTCAAATATGAAATTAAAAGGGAAAAAAAAAGCAAAATGTTATGTACGAAGTTTCAAAATTGGGGCAATATATTTGACTCTGAAATCATCAACAGGTTTGTGAAAAAGAAATTTGAAGAGCTATATTTCCAAAGTAGCAAACCGGACCGTGTGGATCGAGTGTTCAAAATATATAGAACAACTGCATTGGATCAGAAGCTTGTGAAGAAGACATTCAAGCTGGTTGATGAAACTCTCAGGAGGAGAAACCTCATGGAGGCTGGTTTGCTGTGACCATTTATATTGCATTGAATTACTTTATATCTTGGTAGAAGATACTCTTTGTGATTCTTTAGTTAGAAAAAAACACCAACTGTTTGCTTCTTCCCTAACAGTAAGGATGGGGTTTTTAACCTTTTGTTACAAGTGTTGGTCTGAAGTTCTTGTCAGTTTTGGTTTGGATGCTTTGTAGGGATTTGTGTACACGCATTATAATATAAGCTGTTTTGCAAACTGTACTTCACTTGATTGGTGTATATATGATAAAACGTATTACGAGGGACATAATTTAACTGTGAAATTAAATAAAATACTGGATCAAGTTAGTCGAAAGGCAAGGTTGAATGTCTTTACATTAGAATAGGGCTAACGAATTCTAATAGAAAATTTCAAAATTTAGTGGAGAGAATATAAACTGGTGGTTCTATGACTTGAATAGTTGGATATCTTGTTCGAGGTCGTATCGAGACTAATTTACATTTTTTTGATGAATGAGTTAAGTGTCATATTTTGATAAGATTTGGTCCAAGACAAAAGACAAGTTTGTTGTGGCCGGAATCTTATGTAAGGCCAACTCTCTTTGTCCACTCATGTGAACAAATAACCGGATTGAATCGGAGTATAGATAACCGTCCCCTAATAAAATCATTCTAAAATATCTCTCATCCTATTGTTAGAAATCTCAACATATGGAAAAGGTGCCAATCATTTTGGCGCTCTTCAGTTGCGTGTTTTCGTTAATATATGTAGCTAATTATGTTTATCCTAACTGGTGATTATGCTATTGCTATTTAGCGTTTGTGAAAGAAGAATAATATATAATTTCCCTTAATTTAAATGATCCAAGTTGGTTGTAATGTTTAAGCTCTTTGTTTATTGTTATTTTCAAAACTTTCATTATACTTGTCTATGTGACACAAAACATAATACTTGTCTGAAAGCTTTTACACAAATTCTACACGATACTTGCTATTTTCAGATCCAAAAATAATACATATCTGGAAATTTTTACACAAATTCTATTTCTAAATTTTTTTTCTTTACGCCCATGAGACACAATGTTTACTTCTTTCATTAAGATTGATTTTAGAGTTTTTTTCATGGACAAATGCTGTTTTTTTTTTTTGTCCGGTCGCATGTAATGGGTTATGCTGGAGTTTGACGTCAATGAGGGCTGCTAATAGACGGGTCCAGTCCATATCCAACTCCGTCCAATAGTGAGAAATTGAAGTTCATGACCAAACCAAGTCCATTACATATAGTATTATCCAGTTCATCTTCTAACCAAATAAAATCCACTATTTGTCATAAAATAACCATATGAACGAAAGTTTGGACGTTTTGTATAGTGCATAATGTAAAAGACTTCTCAAATAGTATATTAATATCAATATATCGATTCTAGTCTCCAATGATTAAGTAATTACTAATTTTATCCAAAATTTTGGAACTTTAATATTCGAAAATTATAAAATTTGAACTTTGAAATTTCAAAATTCAAAAGTTGAAATTTAAAAAATTTAAAAATTTCCAAATTTTCAATTAATTCGAAAATTTGAATTTTTTAATTTTAAATTTGAAATTTTCGAAATTTGAATTTTTTTTTAATTTGAAATTTAAAATTTTTCCAAAATTTCAAATGGGGTCACGGATGGCATTTGGTCACATGTTTTGAAAATAAAGAACCCGAAAATCCCTTGAATCATATATATAATACTATGAAATGAAATGAAAATTTAAGCAATTGGACTTATTCTTTTCGTCCGTAGTGGTCCACTCTTCGTCCACAATTCTTCCGTAATTTCCACTTTTTGTCCAAAAAAAATTTAAGCAATTGGACAGGATCGGATTTTAGTCCAGTCCAAAACTAGACCATTCAACAAAAGTCCAATATCGTTCAATCCACAATTCCACATGTCCAAGGGATTCCCCTGTCCATTAGCAGCTCTAGTCGTCATATCAATAGTCCTGGATTCATGTGCATGACTATAAAATAAAATAACAAATCTGGAATGAAATTTTGACAATAGATGAATTCAATAAGCAGTTTTATTACGTGGAAACATATGGTGGCATAATCTATATATTACGGAGGACGATTCAATTGTCACTAACACAACTGCTATTATACTTGTATTCCCAAATTCTGCATTCAAATCATAACTGATCTATTCACGAAAGATTTTTATTATTTATCGAGTTTATTTTATACAAAGATAACGAGACTAACAGAAAAATGCACTAAAACCAATCTATTAGAATATACAATTCTAGCAAAACATTGAAGCCCCCAGTCAGTTCAGCGAAATTGCAATTGTGAACTGCATTTACAATCTCCACAGACTTTTAACAAAGTTACATTTGGGATTAAAAAATACAAAAAAATTGGAAACAGCAAAATAATATGAAGAGAAGAGTGGTGCCAATATGCTGTCTGTACGGTACTAGCTTTACCAGCTTGGAAAAATTGGGAAAATGAAATTATCCAATTGCAGAAAAAACCTATACATCTATCCTCTTTTTATAGAATGGGGGGAAAAGGAACTAACAAAATCTGAGAAATATTTTTATGTACCTACCAACAACTTGGTTTCACCAAGACCAGAGAATCAAGTGTCCTTGCTTGAACTGAAGACCAACTTTGGTGATTCACTCAAGTCTGTCGAAATTAAAACTTTGGTTACTCAATTAATTTTAAGAACAGGTTTGGAACTTATACAGCAGGTGGATCAAGGTGGGGAATCAAGAATTGAGCAGCTTGGATCTGACGAAATGATGGTGGTGGATCGATGTCTGATGGATCTAGACCAGGCACTGACTTCGATATCTCTTCTGTTGAAAAGGGAATGCTGAAATAACAAAATACAATGTTAAGATACTAATGTTGGAGTACTACTAACCTTTAAAAAAGATCCATCCAACTTGTTGCCCATACCATAATTTGCATAAGCTATTAAAATAAATTGTCCATTCTTTTCCTTAAGGAATAAACTTTTTAACTTTTGCTTGGTGCTTGAACAAGACCTGATCTGATCCCGAAGGACTCACCCAAAAAATTGATCCTGACCTGGCCTGAGTTTTTGACAAGCCAATGACCAAAAACTGGAACCAGCACAAATCTGATCCATCAGGATTCCAAATTGACCAGACTCGAAACTGAATTGACCCAAAATCCAAATCGACGATGACAACCCCCCACAACCCCTCTCAAAAAAAAAAAAAAAAAAGAAAGTTTGGTTTGAAGAAAGTTCAAACCAAGATCCTTCAAACCATTATAACCACAAGTTTGGTTTGAAGAAAGTCCAACAGGTACTTACATTCAGACCCACCTGACCAGAAGCTCCAATGACCCAAGGCCCAAGATAACTTGAAAACTTAAATGGCTCCAATCTGAGAGGACTTGAACCCAAAGGAGGCGTTTGGTTGTATAGTAAGGAGTGGCATAAGTTAGGATGCATAAGTGTTTATGTAGTATTATGTATTGGATATTTGGTTGTGTAGTAAGGAAGAGTAACTTAATACATGCATATAGTTATATTTATGTCAAAATACTAAAATGCCCTTGAATTTCAGTTATTTGATTTAGTAAAGGACAAGCCTTTTAGTATGCAATACATACTTGGACAGTCTATTTCAGATCAGACGATTGAAATTTGACCTAATATACGTTTGTGGGCTGACAATCATACTTGGTTTAGTTTCATTGACTGAATATATGTTATCAGGAAAAGAATCTAGTGCATAAATAATGCAACCTCTTTGGATGTAATAAGTTATGCACCCTTATGCAACCTTAAGTAACGGGTGTTTGGTTGCGCAAGTGTTGCATAGCCTCTTTTGCAACCTCTTATGCATGAAACAAACACCTCAAAATGACTCAACCTACCAGATTGCCATCTCAAGAAGGGCCATATTCAGTTACTTTAGGCCTCAATCAACCAGATAAGATTTCAATCTTTAGGAACTAACTTTTGTGTTGGAATGGTTCTAGGTATTCAAAACATAAGAAAATAAAAATATGAAGGCTACTACATAGTTATACTTGCCTCAAGTCATCATCAAGTAAAAATGAGTTTGACAGAAGATTTTGGGACTCCTTGTTTACCATGTCTCTCATAGTGGCTACCACCTGTAATCATCATTAATTTATAATTTAAACATATTGCTTTTAAAACTAGGATAATAGTAGTGTAGACTGACATAACTCAAAAAATTTAAAGAGGGAAAAGATTCCATGCCTCTGTTGAAACACTTTGTGCACCGTACTTGTCATCCCAATACATTGTACATATTCTATATATCTGCCTAACACTCAGTGCCTGAAAGAAAATGAAAGTAATTAAATAACTTAATGACTTGACCAGTTAAGAGAGTCGCATATGGAAAAGAACTCAGCATACTGGGCAAATTTCTTGTTTGATCTCTTCAAGAGTCTTCTTCCTTTTCTGAGGCAATATCTGTAATTTATAAACAGTGTATGACTAAATTTTGTATTACATAAAAAGAATAAGAAAAGAGAAAAATAAAATCAAAAGTCTTGTTACATATAGTAACTAGTTATTACCAGAAATCCAACTGCTTGTCGAATGTAATTTAGCTCATCTCCAGCTGCCCCTGCATACTATATTTTATAAAAGCTTAAAGTTGAGGAACTTCTGTAGGAACATACCTTTAGAAGATAAAATATTTTAGATGGCGAGGGATATATTGACACCCGCAACACTCAATAAAGTGGTTATTAAAATAAAAAAAAATGTAAAATGGTAGATATCATTATTTATAGTTTAAATAGGACGTGTATAAATTTTAATACAATTTGATAATCATTTGGCCATTGATCAAGCATCAATGTTTCATCAAAATATAGGTATTATAATTTTTGAAATAGCTCCATGGATGTCACATCAGTTTTCAAATTGTACCAAATATAATCCACAATCTATCTAAACATAAAAAATTTACTGAAATTTACTCTAATTGTCTAATTGACTTTGATAGCAGTTTGATTGGGAGTCACCTTTGTCAAATATAAGTTGGTGTCCGTATGACCTATTTCAATATTAAATAGGTCCTCTCGGGTGTTTTTTTTTTTTGAATATTTCACATGTTTTAAAATATACCAAAATGAGAGAATATGTTAGTACTTTAACTTTCTATTTTGTCAAAAGTAAACTCCAAGGGCACAAATAGTATTCTCCTAAAAAAACCACAAGACACAAGCATAGAGCAAATCTATGGTACCTCTTCTGTAGCATCAGCAATCCACTTCTCAAGAACCTGAAGTCCTGATTTAACATATTCGCCATTTGAAAACGTGCAGCATTCCCTTCGAAGCAACAAACTGAGGGATAAAATGGTAATAATAAATGCTTACTTTCAAATTTCAAAGAAATATCTGTACTTGTTTGTTATTTTAATTCTATTTGATGACTCCTGACCTGTTAAAAAGCTGAATGTTGATGAATGAAAAAACTTGTGTTATAAGCTTGCGTACGAAGAATGAAGGCACCTGTTTAATAAAGTTTGTCACAAACTGGCATAATCTGCAATCGACCCAATGATTGAATCGACGTCAAGCAACCTACCACTCACATCTCTACAATTTGAATGACTCAATTCTGACTGATCTGAATCCAGATCGACCCAAAACCTGACTGAATTCAATCAGAGTTGACCAAAGCTCAATAGACACAATCTGAGATATTGAAGTTCGAAATAACATTAAAATTTACTAACCCAACCCACCCTAAAACCAGAAAAAACTCACTAATGTTTTTTGTAAACCTAGGAAAAAATAACCAAAGATTAACAAACAATAAATGGAAGCTTTCTGGTATTTGGCACAGAATCAAGCTTTATTAAACAAAACAACACTAATAAAATAGAAACTCACATAATTGTTCTGCAGTCGCTCCATGAGAGAATCTAGAAAATTAATGATGTGATCCCAGTGGGAACTCAGTGGTTGCTTTTCAGCCCATTCATTAGGTGGACCTATTCTCCTTCCACTCTTGGACCTTGTAGCTTTTGGAGCCTTTCATATTGCATTTAAAATAAAAGCAATAAAAAAACTGGCTTTCATCCAAAAGGTTAATTTGCACACAACAAAATTAATCATTCAATTTGTTGGGTTTATAGTCAACTATTTGAGCGAATTTCAAACTTTTGTATTTCCTCAAAGCAACTCATCTTGTTTTTATTCCAAAATTTCCTAGATTATCTTCATTCAATAGTTTTGGCAATATAATTACTTACACTACATTGGATAAGTAGCTTGAGTTCAGAAGACTGATGCTTATTTAGACCACATAATAAGAAACTTAGAAAAAGAAGTATTTACATAGAGAAATTAAGGAAACTGAAGTGAGGGAAACTATACCTGAATGCAAAGGCTTAAAAGTGGTGATATCTCTTTCTTTAAATTATCCCTGATCAATCCGAAGATCTTCTCCAAACAGGCAGTTAGCTGTTGCTTGAACAACATAGCTGGATACCGTGCATCAATACAAGGATAGTGCTCCTCTTTTCCACCCATCATAGTTGATTTCATCGCCTACAATTACCAGGGTAAAAATGTTAAATCCAACTAAGCAACTGTTAGTTTATTTAAATCTTCCAGGCAGGGGGAGGGGGGTTAGACTCCAAACTTTAAATATCTACAAGGTATCCCCAACCGAGCTTCAAACCCGCGACTTCTACTTAAGGTGCATTGCCCTTGGCTAATAGATCAAAGACTGGTTCTCCCAAGTAAACAAATCAACCATATATTCAATCAAAAGAACTTATAAGAAAACTAACTGGTAGTGCTCTTCCAATAAGTATAGGAGTCCCCGAGTTACTTGACCGAAGATTTCTCTGTAAGAGACACAAAAGTGCCGATGCATTGGCTAGCCAATATGGTAATACATCTTTCTCACTCTCCACCTAAAATACAAGAAAAGAAATCACAAAAAGAAGTTTCTAAAAAAAATTTAAACTGCAATAAAGACTGTTGCAACCCATAGGCATTTTGATTGTGTTATTTGGATTTGAGATCAAACACAATGATCCTGAAAAGAGAAACAAATTAAGTTGGTAAGAACCTTGAGAACAGCATTGATGGATGCTATTATAAAGTCGAAAATTGTTGTCCTTTCAGCCTCAAATGCTCCCCAGTGGAGAAGGCATTTGTAAACGAGACAAGCTGCCATTGGTTTCCCTTCTTTGAATCCCAAATCTTCATTTATGAACTTTTTAAGCAGATCTTGGTACTCCTATTAATTTCAATGGTTTAGAGAAGACAAAAATATAATTACACCTAACCTCATAGAACACTTATATTTACAATTACATTAAGATGCCTATCCCTAAGTCCCTTCTTAGCACTACCACCCCCGAAGAACATGAGGGGGTGATCTCGTACCAAATCCACTTGAGAGGTAAGCAACCGTTACAACCATTCACAGTATAAACAAGCTAGCTTAGATTCTATGTACCTCATGCCTCTCAGCAGCAATCTTTGATCTTCTTGAGTCCAATAAATTGTGTGGAACAGGTAATAGTTTAAACATTGGAGAATTGTCCTGCAATAAAAATGAAAGAAAGCCTTAATAGGAGCAACAAGATATATTAAGAAGTACAGGACAATAATAATAATAAAAAAAAGCAATTCAATCAGTAGTCAGTCTTACAGAGATGGACCTGGGACTAAGAGGGGATGGAGAGGCAACTCCATAGTTCTAAAATTTCACAGAGAAAAGTAGTAATATTTGTTAAATTATGAATAAATAATAAATAATAGAGATGAATAAATAAGATTATAAAGAGAGAGAAAACTAAGAGTTAGATAACCTCAGAGAAAGGTCTAATAGCAACCGAGAGGCCCCTTGGAGTTAAGCATAAGGCTTTTTGCCTAAGAATCTGATTCTCCTCTTCCAAATTTGAGAGTTTCAATTCCAAACTGTTAAATAAAATCAATAATAAAGTAAAAAGGAACTAGAGTTAAAACCGATAAGTTGTTAATTCTAATAATCTGAAACATCCTGTAATAGGTAGCAAAACAGGGATAAAACAGTTGGTGCTTACCGCACTGCCTATGATATGTTTATTGAGTATACACTATAATAACTTTGCAGAGACATGTATGCATAGAATGGAAATGAAAAATCCTTTGAAAAATATTACTTCTCAAAGTTTCTGCATAGATGCGAGTATCTTGATTCCAGGTCGTTCAACTTCTTCATGTTTTCATCGCTTGATTTCTGTGCTTTCAAAAGTTCTTTGTCTGTTTCTTCATTTTTCTTTGACAAAGAATCCACTTGATTCTACAAGAATAATAATTACCATTAAAAAAACACAGCTGTAGTTCTTGTGCATTGTACCTTGTTGATCTGATAGTGCTTATGGTAGTTTATTTTAGTTAATGAATGAACACTAAATCAAAATTGCACTGTTTATTTGAATAATGAGTCAAAACAAAACAATTCAAGAAAATGTTAAACAAGAGGTCATCATGCCTTCAGTAAGATATTCTCCCTTCCCATTTCTTCCATCTCAGAAACGCTCTTTTGCGCTTCTTCCTGATGCAATGACTCTAATTTAGTCTTTAATGACGAGTTTTTACTCTTTTCATCAAAAATTTCCTGCTTTGCTGCATCCAATTCTCTTTTCAGAGCTTCTAATGCTTCTTGATGCTTCAAGGCCTCAGCTGTCTTTGTTTCTTCAGCTGCTATCTGCATTTCAGTGTGATTATGTTCCCATCCTTTGATTCTATTAAATCACATTCAATTAAAGCAGAAATTTACGAAGTCATATGTAGATTGAAAAGTACCCTCAGTCTCTTCTCCAAAGTTAACCGCAAAGTAAGATCTTCTATAGTCTTTTCCAATTTTCCTTTTGCCGCACGTAAAGCACCAGCTTCATTCGCAGCCTTTGTCAGAAAAAATAAAATTACAAGAGATATCATCTTGTTTCTTCGTAAAATGTTATCAAATCAATAAATTTTGTGGACACCAAGTTCTAACCTGCTTAAGCCGAATGAGTTCTCTTTTAGCAAGCTTTTTTCTCCATTGACACTGCATTGATATTACTGACTTCCGGTATTGAATAAAGCATTTGCTTGCTATCCGCATCCTCCATTGCGCCTGAAATAAGATTTCATAAGAAACTAAGAATATATATATCTTAATAGCATAAATATCACTCTCTTTTGTATTTACAGTTCTAAAATGTTTCTCCTTTTTGTGGATCTTATTTATTATTTTAGAAACTATTAATGACTACAGGAAGGATGTTACAACAACATTTCCATAAAATATGTCAGATTCTATGGCTTCTTTAGCTTCTTAAAACTAAGCTTGCAGAATCCTCTCTCCTACTGTGCAATTTCTTCTGACTGCACCAAGAACCAATACTAAAATTTGGACGGCTGATGAAATCTCAAGATGATTAACCATCAATATTGAGGAAAGGAGCACTTTTGAAGACCAATGGTGGCTAACATTAATTTTATTTAATTTTTCTCGTTAATTTTCATTCCCATTTAATGCTAAAAGCCTGTTGATATGAGCATGCACGCACCACTTGTTTCCCTTATTAATTTACTAATATAAAAGAAAGTCAAACCTGGATGAGAGCAGCTGCTTTGTTTTGCTTAGCCTGCATTAGTTTTCTGTTACTTGCATAACCTCTTATAGTAGATTGAATAATAAGCGCTGCAGCGTATAAACTTGAATATTTTTTCTGGCAAATCCACCTCCTTGCAAATTTTTGTACCAACATAGCTGCCTGTGCTTGTCTTTTCATCATGTAATCATTTCTAGCCAAGCAACCTGACATTGTAACGAAAACATTGTTCATCACTTACTTTTTCTGAGACATAAGTAGCAGAAACTTTGTTGGACATACCTGAAGATAATTATAATTGAAATTAATGAAACTCGTTAAGTTATAGGGGCCTTACAGAAAAGATATAACCAATTGTTAGGTGCATTCAGCTCTGGTTTAAGGGGGGGGGGGGGGGGGGGGGGGGGGGGGGGGGGGGAACAGATAAAAAAACTGCCAACTTTGATTCAAAATGTTATTGAAGTTGCACCTCGGCAAAATGATTGAATGTTAACAGCAGATTTTCTCATCAAAAGGAAATGGTTGTGAGCGATGAAGGTTCTTAGATGACCCTGAATAATCTTTGCCGCATTATCTAAAACCTCTGCTCGCCTGGCATCTAAAATTGCAATCTGACCAGCTCTAAGGAACACCTTAGTCCTTCCAAGCTGAATAAAAAAAAATAATAATAAAAATACTAATAATAAACTATTACAATTTTGTTTTAAGTGACATATAATCATTTGCAGTTCATTAAAATGACAACAATTCACTAAACAATTAAAGTTTAAATAATTAAGTTTAGCAATTCCGATATGAAATTACACCTTGAGGGGTGATAAGACAGAAAAAGAGGTACCGTTCTACAGTCTCAAAGGACAAGGACACCATCTTAATTCATTCCAATCATTTAATTTAATTAGTAACAAGTTCCATTTTGACCAACCAAACTTAGAAAGTACTTTGTTGACAAATGACAAAAGGAAAAGGGGCTACTTGGAAATTCTCCAGCTTTAGTTTCTTTATAATCCTCTCTGTCAGGGTCTTTTCACCAAACCTGATTAAAAGAAGATGCATAAGGTTCTATTCATAATTCGGCGTTTGATCAAGCGAAGCAAAGAAAGGAACTGGTACCTTTCATATAAAATCTCTTGTGCCAGAATTCCAAACCGATCAACAAACTCAGCGTAAGTTCTTCGGGTTGGATAACCTGCAAGGCTTATTCTTATAGCTTCAAGCACCCCCTGTAATTGGTGAATAACAATTTTCTAACTAATAGGTGGATATGTACGCTCAAAGTGAAGCAGATGCAGAAAAGCCAGATATACTTGTAGTAAGTAGTTCTAGTGTATCAATCTTTTTTATAGTATATCCACTTAATATGTTCGAAGATATTGCTTAAACTAAGAAAAATAACAAAATTTTAGGCATCTTCTTTTATCATTTTGATGGGCCATGCAATATGCATCATTCTTGGTCCAAACTAGATGTTGTTTAGCCATTCATCAAACCATTTAAAAAAAAGAGAGAGAGAGAGAGTTTAGGGACTTCTGAAAATAGCTTAAACTTTCAAATTGTTTGATAGATGACCAGGTAATTTTAAATTGCACATAACATGATGCATATCTTATCTAAATGACAGAGAACACACGTTCAATTTTCATTTTGTACTTAAGATAATATTTGCAAAGATATCATTAAATGTTCCATAGTGTGATGAACACTAGAATTACCATTTTTAGTATTACTATTTAACACATAAACACATTGAAGGTAAATCAAAACTAACCCCACAGCGTAGTTGATGTAGCACACTCTGATTTTCAAACTTCTGAGGGCAATTTAATGAGCTTGGTTTTATACACCGAATATAATGAGGCTCTGTGGAATTTAGTGTTTCCATGAGTGCTTGGAGTTGTAGCTGATAGAGAAAAGTTTGAACTTAATGCTATTGCAATAAAGGACAATAAGCACCAATCACAAGTTCAATTTGAAAATTTCATGTACCTTGAATCTTGAAGCGACAGAAGAGAACTTGTATGAGGATCTTGAAGGCTCCTCCTTTTGCAAAGCAAAGAGGCTAGCAATGAAGGGACATTTGGAAGAAGACAGCAGAGCCTGGTGTTCCAAAATAATATAGTCCCGATTTTTTTCAAGAAATAACTCTGTTTGATAAGACACCTACAAGCCATGAAACCATACACGTTCATATTCTATCTGTCTCATCAAGTATATAATAATTCCAAGGTCTTTCGAAATATAGAACCATTAACATCCTGCATTTGCAAATCACAATGAGCATCCTAATGCTTGCAAATAGCAACCATGTCTGGTAAACATATCTATTCTAGTGAGTCAATTTTCTCATAACTGCAACTAGAATCAAAGGAAGATCATTCACATGTAGGTTTTCAAGCACACAAAATTATATCCAGTGAGAGATTTTGATTAGATATCTGACAGAGGATAGGCTGCATTTCCAAGTATGGTAAATTCATAATCGTACAACTGTCCTAATTTAAGGAGAAAAATAAAGGGATTACATGCCTTTCCAGCATAGTGAGACAGAGTAAAATCAGTTTGGGATAACTTGTTCTTTTGAAGCCTCTTATGGGACTGGAAGTTCTGAAACAATTTGGTCGCAAATGTCCCATGTGTCGATTTTGAAAGCATACTGCATTTCAAAACTAGAAACAAATGATATCAAAAAGATAAAAAAATATTGCAGAGTTTTGACTAGAATGAGATCTCAGTAAAGCAGAGATTATTCTTACCATGCTTCATCAAGGAGTGAGATTATTCCAATTGGTTTCTGCAACAGAGAGAAAATGACTTCTACTTTAATGCCTAAGGCTAGGGGTATATGATAAATCACAAGTTAAAGCAATTCATAGAAGGATCTGATCAAACCTTCTCAATCAAATCCAAGACATCTTGATTGTCTACAAAGTCAATGTAGCTCCAGTTGATCTCCTCTCTTCTATACTCTTCCTGCTCCATCTTGAACACATGCTGCACTTACCAAAAACTAAGTAATATGAATAAAAAAGTACAATAAATTGACTTCTCCTTATAAATAATGATGAGATAGTAAATGCTTGCACCTCATTAAAATGTTGCTGCAGCTTCTCATTTGCAAAATTAATGCAGAATTGCTCAAAGCTAACATAATAAATAAAAAAAGGCATGTGAGCAAATATACTTAGATGAATAAGTCAATAAAAATTCAGCACCAGTGGTCACAACAAAAGCAATCAAAGCAAGCTCCTCAATTCACTCAAATCCTAATATCCAACAGATCTCTATTTGTGGAAGTATATGCAAGGTAATATGCAAAATTATAACATAAAGCACCTGTTATTTTTAAAACACTCAAAACCATATATATCCAAGACACCAATCTGAAATCTGCAGTCTGGATCTTGCCCAATCGACTTATTAATATTCTCAACAAGCCTGAAAAAGCCCCAAACAATAGAAAAAATATTAATAATAGGTTATGTATAATAATTAGATAAGAAAAAAAGAAATACATAAAGAAGGTAATTTACCAGTCAAATAATCGGGCATAAACAGTCTTGGCAAGAGCATCGCGACCAGTGACGGCAGCAAGACAGTCAAGAGCTATCATTATACTCCCTTCAGGAGTTTGTATTGTGCGAGAAGTTAAGGTAGTGAACAGAAGGTTCACATCAACCCTGTCAAATCAACAATTATACGGTCATTTAGGCTGAATGGTTTAGCTGCTTACTGTAATATGAGGTGTTCCCTAAGTAGGATAAAAACTCGAAAACTTATTCACAAGGTATGTAAAAAAAAAATCACTAACATAAAGAGATCAGCGGCCATTTGGAGGTGAAAGTTGGCTTTTTTGTCTTTAATAATTGATGAATCATTTTCTTTCCCAGGAGAAAATTCAATGTTTCCTAGGTGCAGTATAGCTGCCAAAGTTCGAAATATCGCTTCCTGCCATTCAAAAAAAAAAGAAAATTAGAAGAGTAATCTGCAAAATATATCATCATACAGATAGCATTGCAGAATATAGGTTTGAGAATGGATGTATATATACCTGATCAGTTAATGTTATACCAACAATATCCATTGCACGCCTTGTTTTGAGATATGCCTCTGAACTGTTAATGCCTTGTAGCTCATAGGTCTTGCTTTGATTCAAATAATGAAAGTTTCTTGGGTTATCCAGCTTATACTTCTCAGCATCCTAACATACATAAATTAAAACAAGTAATCAAGTTTCTTTTTATCTTTTTTTTTTTTTTTTTGCATGTATGCTAAAATGTTAAAAGCTATTGAATAATGTGACGGCTATGATTAAGGACAGAAAATCAGACCAAACACAATCCATTTTTTTTCATATATTATTGTGAAAGGTTAAAGAACCAAACTAGATCCCAACGATAAGAGCCTGACCTGGTAATGAATGAGACCTGAAACCCCCTAAGCTCAAATTGACCATAACCCAACTACAACCAATCAAAACCTGACATGACTGTTTTCTACCTCTTTAATAAATGCAACCTTTGTTTAAGAACAATTTGCTTCAAGAAAAGAAAATTAGTAGTCATTAAGGTAGTGTGCAAATATCTCTTCTTTAAGGTAACTATACAAACTCATTTTAGGATTTTATATGCATGTAACAGCTGATATGCTATCTGTCCAGAAAAAGTCATTGATTTCCAGGGAAACAAAGCATGACCAAAGATCAACAACTTAAACCTTTCCAGATGCACAGAGTTGATAAAAGCAATGATAGTTCCTTTCTGGGTCCATTATCTGAACAACTCTAGACCTCTCAAGAAGGTAAGTCCTAATTGCTGCACCAGATATCCGACCAGTTCTATCAAATTGGATCTCCACAAATTTTCCAAATCGACTGCAAATCAACAAATTCATGACTGAGAATTTTATGCTGCTACTATCTCGAGAGAAATTTTAAATAAGTTTGATGATAAAAAAAAAAAAACAACCTCGAATTATCATTTCTAACTGTCCTTGCATTTCCGAATGCTTCTAGCAGAGGATTTGACTACATCAATATCCACGAAAAGGTAAGTAACAAGGTTAATTCACACTTCTCTATTGAGAAATGGAAGTTAAGCCTTACAATAAAGTTAACATTTTTTCAAAGTCAGTTGGTAACAGCAAACTTCATTAATCCAAAATAGAAGTGTTACCAAAGTCTTAAAAAAAGACAACGAAAAATAAACAACAATCAAGATCCTAAAATAAGATGTAACTCAACTTTTATAGTTCCTTACTAACAACTCTAAGTCCTACCTTTGAATAAGTCAACAACGTGCCAACCATCTTCACACTTGCACAATGAAGTTGTTGTTCAAAACCATTGTAAGTTTGAAAACATGTGAAAATGGTGCTTCTTAATCTATATTATAAGTCATGACACTCTTTTAAGGAAAAATAAGAAGGCACATACTTCTAGAACTTGTTGTTCAACTGAGCGAAAATCACCAGCAACACGCCCACCAACAAAAGTTAAGTATTGCATAATGAGCTTTGTTGTTTCAGTTTTCCCAGCACCACTCTCCCCGCTAACCAATACTGACTGACTTCTTCGGTCTTGCATCATTGCCCTTCAAAAGGGTATATCAAACTAGATAGAAACTAAAATTTAGGGTATACAGAACTGCTCAATTTAAAATGAAGAATGTCACCTACCTGTATGATGCCTCAGCAATGGCAAATACATGAGGGCTCAGCTCACCTAATTGCATGCCCTTGTATTGCTCCATCATATACGTGTTGTATAGGTGAGGAAGTGTGGTAAATGGATTTAATGCAATTAAGATGCTCCCTGTATATGTCTGTGCAATGGCAGCATATTACTACAGAAATATGGTAAGTGTAAAGATAGAACCCAATATTGCAGGGCATGTCCTCTGCTCAAATACGATAACAGAAAAACTATTTAAAGGATAATTTAGAACTTCAACATAAGTTATTGGAAGCATACATGATTTTCAAAGGCACCAATTAGGAACTAATAAAACACAAGTAATTGGAATTAACTTCATCTGCCCTCTATAAATAAATAAAGGGCGGGGATCCTTTGATAGTGAGTTAATTTGGCAATCTTGACAAATCATCAAAAACAGTTTTTAAGTTTTGACTTTGAGATATGACATTTGGAACGTTCTTTATACTCTACCCATATCATGTAAAAGAAAATGATGAAACTTGATGCAAGATTTACTGTTCATGATCAAACACTTGAATTTTGCAAAAATTCAGATTCAACGGTCTCTTATGGAATATTAAATGATATTTAATTTGCATGAAGTTTGATAAACAACCAACTTATAAGGTCAACAATATGTTATAGCCTTTTACTTTTAGAATTTCTATTAAATTGATTTGAAAAAAGCATTGTTAAGATTGTCAAGTAAACAATTGTCACAGTATCCCATAAATAATTAAAATAATTTTTGGATCACAATATGACTGTATACTTTACAATGATGGTATCAGGCAATGCTTCTGAATTCCGCTGAATTAAATATCATGAATTTGACTGATGGAAATTGATACGTAGCATTGAATTTTGAATAGACAGCCTCCCCAGAATAAATGATATCAGGAATAGTTCACCCAATTAGGTTCTCAGAATGGGTAATTTATCATTCCCTCAATATAATAATTCCAGCAAAAAATTGGCATATGAAAACTCACATAGATCTCATTGAGAGAGTATCTCTGTGCAAGGTTAAACAGGACACCAGGCTCATTAAGATAAATTAATTTGGTCATGTCATCCACCCCTCCATGATCCCCATCTGCATCTCTGGGCAATAGTTTCTCATTTGTTGTAGTAATCTTCAAAAAAGATGAAAAAAAAAAACAATATTAACACAACATACCAAAAGGTGATTGCATTTATCAATAGTACCTTATTTCAACTTAAAAAACATAAAATTCATCAATGCAAGTCCTGAAGCTATCATCTACCATCTAAATCAAAAGAAATAGTCACAAAAACAATGAGTAATGAAAATCAACACCTTTTTGCCATCTTTCGTAAGCACGGAGACGGATTTATCGCTGCTTTGGATGACCTCAGCCTCAACCCAGGCATGCGCTTTGTCTTCCACCCACACCGCTGTCCCCTTACGATACCCCATTGTTTCAATTTGCGTAGGCGCTAGGTTTTCTTTTCATGAGAGAGAGAGAGAGAAAGAGAAATGATTTTGAAAAATGAAAAGAGGAGGTGAGAGAGAGAGACGGATCTGGGCTGAGGAAGGAGGGGGCTGGAGTCCTTGGGTGGCGATGGCACGGGCAAGTGGCAAATCAAGCGAATCGTGCCGTTTCCATTTCCCGGGCTTTACTTCTAAACAATTGCCCTCCTTTTTAGGATTAAATTACGTAATTGCCATTCTGACGTGTAGTATTACGGGATCCGTACCTTCTGTTTAGCTGTTATTTGTTCCTGCAAAAGTAGGTCCCTGCTATCTATATTTACTCCGTCCGATTGGAACGGACGGTATGGATTAGCAATGGGAAATACGGCAATCATCTTACCAGGCGGAGTAATCTGATCCTAACTGTAGGATGAAAAATGGACGGCCTAGAATCCGTAATACTCCTGTTATTCATGCAGAATAACAGCGGGAAGAAACATATCTGTTAAAATGTTTGGATCTTCTGTGGCAGATACGGGAGTGTTAGTGATGCACGAGAAGGCCCTGTTCTCTCTTTCTTGTTCTCACTTCTCAGTGCGTTATTCATTAGTTTGCTCCTCAGGCACACTTCACTTATTGTTACAGAAAATCTGGACGTCATTGTAAAAGGTAAAAATGTTATATTTAGTTTCGTTTTTCTTCTGATAATTTTAGGATGTAAAACCTGTTACTTTTATGTCAAAGCAGAATGTCCATCCACTTGTACAGCAGTTCTGAATTAATAGATTCTGTCCTATCTGTTTTTTTGTGTTTTCTATGGTGATCCAATGTTCATTATTTCTAGATTCAATATTATGATTAGGTTTATATTTATTTGTACTGAATAATTCTTTAGAGCTGAGTGTGATTTTGTGATTGTTTTAGTTTGGTCTAAATCGGAGATTTTTTTTTTTTTTTTTTTGAAATTTAAAGCCCGTAGGCACTAAATCGGAGATTTTTACAAAGCAATGTAAAGGGATGAACATAATTGCAAATGAAATTACAACTGTTAATTTGATTGAGTTGCACTCTTGCTTGCTTTGTGACAGCTGTTTGTTTTTTTCCAAAACCGTAGTCTTGTAAATTGTAATGGATTGAATTAGATTTTTTTATGCGCGAGTTACCGTTGCCGAGACGGTCTTTTTCATGATTGGATTTTTACTGTTGATAAATTATTTAGCCACGAGCACGTTTGCATTTCATACACCTGTACAAGGTTAACCAGAGACACTTGTACTAATATAAAAATGAACAAGATTAAAGTCCAATGTTTGGACGAAAGGGATCCACCCAACGTGTTCAATTTTTTTTTATATCGATGTTCAAACGATCGATCAAACCATTTAATGTGAAATCCTCAAATTCACATTGAAATATAGTAGAAAACTCAATTTATTTAATATATGTTTCGATTTTGTTATTACTTTTTTCATATTGAAAAAAAAAAACTTGTTGATTTAAAATAAACATTTATAACTGAATTCAGTAACGCGTTGATTTCAAGATTTATCTCAGAATTTAGCAAATAAGATCATAACAAAATATATGGAATACACCGATGGTCAGTTCAGTAGTAGCTATTGGCAAACAATAAAACCTTGGCGACTTTTAATAAAAATCCTGATTTAAAGTTAAATAGCATTTGCATAATGATAATCCTGTCATTATATCAGATTTAAGCAAATTGAAAAAGATTTATGTCCGAACTTTAGGTTGAATAATAACGATACCAATAGTGGTAGATGTAAATTTTTGGTTAGTGGTTTACTATTGGAACTTCAACTAAGAAGTATGTCCTATGATTTTATTATATTACTAAATTAGTACATTCATTTAAAATTAGGAAAAAAAATATATAATTTTATTTAATCAAGATGCCAAAAACGTACTATTTATTTATCGGGAATAATTCACACGTTTTGTTCTAACTTCTTAATCTAGTAAAAATAAATTTTACTTTTGTAATTTTGATGTAAATATATTGGTTTATAAATATAAATCGAAATATTTTTTTATCAATGAGCGCATACATGATTTTAGCATCCGATTATCATTTTTGACACATTGAAAAAAATATTTGTGAGCGTATATATTATTTTTAACATCTACTCTTTTTTTTTTTTTTTTTTTGGAAAGAAAAGCCCGTAGGCATTAACATCTACTTGTTTGATTGCCAAAGCAACTGATTGCACTTGTTCCGATTTTTAAACAAAGATCTAAATGATAAGTGTCATCGCTGAATATTCAGTTTAATAATCAAATGTGCTCAATTTAATAACCACAAGTGTTTAATTAAATACGTCAACTAATAGTTTTATCATATAGAATTATGCGTCAGTCTTGGAGAGAGGTGTGCCAGGGGCAGAGTCGGAAATTTTTTTTTTTTTAACCGGACCAATTCAAAACCCCTTATAATTTTTTAATGTGTTTTTTGTCCGGTTCGTGGCCCCTTCGCTTCCCATTGCACCTATTAAAAAAACTTAAAGTAATACTTAATAAATTGAACATTCATATGTAAAAATCCGAACATTTATACTTACAAAACCAAACATTTGTTCTTACTAACTTAACACTTATACTTATCAAAATGAACATTTTTTGCTTATAACATTTATATTTTTTTGTTGCAACTAACTGAACATTTATACTCAATTAATAGTACATTTGTACTTAACAAATTGAACATTTGTACTTGCTAAACTAAATATTTATAATCAATAAAATGAACATTTTTGCTTATAACGTTTATATTTGTTATTGCAACAAACTGAATATTTATACTCAAATAATAGAATATTTGTATTTATCTAACTGAACATTTAGGTACAAAATAAACTGCACTGGGTGAGGGACCATCGCTGACGGAGCGCCTCAGCAACGGCGCGCGATAGTAAAAACCATCGATTACATTAATCAATTTTCCTTAAAATATCTTTCTTCGTTTTTTCGGTTGATGATTCTGCTATAGAAGGCCCATGAACGTTCTAGAACAGGCCCAAAAATATAGCCGCCTTAATATCTTAGCCCAATTAACTTCGCAAAGAGAAAAACACGTCCCAGAGAAGAGAAAACAAAACCACGAAGTTTCGATAGGAAAAAATCGAAGAATCCACGGCTCCACCGAGAGAAAAACAAAAACTAGAGAAGGGAAAAAATCACAAAAAAAGCAACTTCTTCGTTTTAATTGGCACATAAAGTCTGAAATGGTAATCAAAATCAACACAAACCTCTCTCAATCAATTTCCGATTCCGACTAGCGCAACCATGTCGTCGCGGGACGAGACGGCGGTGGCGTTGGCTCGAGCCGCGACGGCGCTCGACGGCGCTCTGCTCGGCGTCGGACTCGCCATCTGCGCCGCCAGTTCCTGGTTCAAGTACCTCTCCACGTCGCACGCGCTGCGTCGCATCCGCCTCGCTCCTTCTCCGAGTATTTCCGACCTCCGCGCCGTCGTCGACACTGGAGACGATGGTAGCGGCGGAGAAACTGGAGGCGAGCGCCTCGTTGTTTTCCGTGGACAGGTTCAGCCGCGCTCCGCCGCTGACGTGGCGTCGGGGCTTTTGGGTGGAGGGAAGGGAGCTGGTGCTCTTGTTTCTCAAGGATCTGGTGAAAAAGCTGTGATTATTCAGCAGACACAGACGGTACTATAATAATTTATATAATTATATGGTTTGTTTGTTTTGTGCCTCTTCTATGGTTTTTTAATGTAGAATTGAGAAACCCCTAATTGGATGCTTAGATAAAACAAGCTAGTGATAAGAAAACTAAGCTAAGCAAATATTGAAATGGTAGGTGTACAATAATGAGTTAAATTAGAGCTCAGTTTAAGTTACTTTTAGCTTATGTATTTAGTTGAGAAACTGCCTGTGGTGCATAACTGTTAATGTTTTAAACATATAGCTTTTGTTGGACAGTGATTTTGTGGATTAATACAGGATTATGTTGCTTGTATTTCTTATTTGTTTCAGTGTCTGTACAATGAGTGGAGAGGCATTCTTGGCTGGAGCTTTGATCTCCATGCCCTCTTTGCAAAAGCATGGAAGGAACAAAGGACAACTTCTTTCAGATCGGTAATAAACTGATATGCCTATAATTTTGTACTGTTGTAAAAGACTGTCATGCTATACCAACATACCCTTTTAATAGTTGTCTGGTATAAATATAATTATGGGGTTACTGTGAGTGTGATACTTTTGAATTGATCCTTCTTTATTTTGCTCTTGGTTTCAGAAATTGCTTCAGATCATGCAATTTGCTATAATATTTGATATTCAGACCAAAGTCTATATGATATTCATGAACCACATATCTATGTGCCTTTATAGGTGCCATTTGTTCTAGTTGAAGGAAGTCATTGGTCCGACTCAGGCTATGTTAACGTCAAGTTAGATGGATGCACACACCCTCTGCCTCTCACAACAGTATACCATCAATTGCACCCTGTTCAAGCAACTCCTTATACTCTTTTTCAGGCTATTCTTGGTAATGGATATCCGGTATGTTTTTTTATCTTTCCATCTAAAAAAAATAACTGACTTAAGTATTCACTTGATAGACACATGTTGTTTATTTCTGATAGTTCTTTTCTGGTTCGTTGTGGAAAGATAACTACCAATTTTAATTGAAAAACCACCCAAAGGTTGCACTGCAATTGTTCTAATTTGATGAAAGGCCTTACAAAAATACTGTTGTAATCATTTTGGAACAAATAATTATTTCACATACGTCATACTTGACTACTTGGTATAACTTCAATTTTTTGTTTCTCCTAGAGATGCGTGTCACTTTGTTGGAAAATATGTTATTTAAAACGAGGCAGAATTTGGGGAAAAACTTAAAAATTAAATTACTTTATGATTGTGGAAACAATCAATTATCTGTTACTAGCACATGGCATAAAAGCTGATTGAGAACTTTTGATGTCATTTGCAAAAGAATTCTTATTCAACTGTATTTTCCATTTCTAAAGGTTGCACTGTTGGATGAAGAAAAGATCTTACCAGTGGGGAAAGAGATCACAGCTGTTGGAATTTGTAGCGGAGAGAATGGATCTCTCGAGATTAAGCCATGTGAAGATATGCCTTGTTTCTTGTAATCTCCTATTTCTATTCATACCACTGTTTGTTTTCTACCGTTATTAGTGTCTAGTGTTGACACTTGTCAGCTCATTAGGTCTGAGAAGACTAGGGACAAGATCGAGTCAGATCTAGCTGCCACTGCAACAACTCTCTTTTGGAGCGGCATTATTCTGGGAACCGTCTCCGTTGGCATATTGGGCTACGCTGTCTATAAGTACTATTTTTTTTTTCTTTCAGAAACTGTCATACATTATTTTGAGTCTCATTCCAGCCAAATTGTTAAATTATATCTTATTAACCCATGTTGCAGTGATGATCCATGATAAGTGCTCATCTCCCCTTTTGGTCCCTAAATAGTTATATAGAGTTCCTCTTTTGGCCCTAAATGGTCTGCGTACCATTTTTGGCCCATAACATCAGCATTTGTTATAACAAACAAAAATCTGGTAAAACCAACACAAATAGCTTTTGCTGGCCATAATTTTTTTAAGTAAAGACGACTTAATCCATATCAGGCACTGGTTAGGTTTGTCTATCTATTTTTACTAAAATTACTATAGGTCAAGAATTCTACATATTCAAATGTCTAACACACAAAAGGGGACCTATGAATAATATTTAGGAGTAAGGAGCCTTATGTATAACTTTCTCCTATTTCCCATAACAGTTGCACATGTTAAGTATAACCAACAAAAATACATGGAAATTTGACCTGGTACTGTTTATGTACATGCAATAAAACAGGAATTGGGGGAGATTGAGGGACTGGAGAGAGCGGAGAAAAAGAGAGAGAGAACTGCGCCATCAGGCTGTGGAATCTCCCACCAGGAGCTTCTCAGATGATGACTCAGGTGAGGTGTCTGATGGAGAGCTTTGTGTCATATGCCTGATGAGACGGAGAAGATCAGCTTTTGTGCCGTGTGGCCATCTTGTGTGTTGTCCCCCATGTGCCCTGACAGTGGAGCGCGACTTAAGCCCCAAGTGCCCCGTCTGTCGCCAGTCTATTCGTTCTTCTATCAGGATTTATGGATCTTGAGGTATTTGTTGAATTTGTAGGGTTTTTTTTTTTTTATTGTTGGGGCTGAATTGGTACCAATCCAACTACTAGCTGCCTACCAACATATTTTGAACAAGGAATAATTATCAAATATGATGTGACTACTGACTTTTATTGATGAGGTGGTATTGATTTGGGTGATAACTCTATTTTGGTTGCTGTTTTCAGAAATTATTAGTTCAGATTATTTTCTTTAATATTTTGGTTTTGTATTTTATACAGTGTAGCTTTGATATAAATTGGATGCTTGTTGACTTGTGTTTTAAAGACAAATCATTGAGATGTTACTAATTATTTAATTATCTTATTGCAGAGAATGGTAATTCGGCACTACATTGCCTAGTGATTAGTTGTCTGGAGGTTTTTCTTTTCTTTTTCCTTAGTTACCATTTTCTAGAGAGTGAATTTGTAACTTAAGGCCGGAATGGCCGTTAATATTTCTGAGCCAAATCGCATTACGTCTAATGTAGTGCGCAAGTGGTTTTGTATATAATGTCCACTAATGTGTTAAAGGACAAGAATCGGTGTGTATATGCAGAACTCTCGATTTTTTCACTTTTTGTTTGGCATACTTTTACAAATACTGACCACTCAAGTTAAGTATGTTTTGTGTTTTGCCAAAAAAAAAAAACGAAAAAAGAAATGAAGACGATTGAAATTGGAAAAGAAAAGCGAAAAAGAAAATGAAGACGATTGAAATTGAGAATTCGATTGTGCTGTTCCATTTCAGATAAGGGCAGCTGAAATTATGATTACATGCATCTGGGTTTACTGCAGACTAAAAAAGTCTGCAGCGTGATTATTGCTTGGGCTCGTTACGATTTACCAATTACCATCACTTTTTGTGTTATCAAAAAGAAAAAGAGCTTGATTGTCACCTTTTGAAGTTTGAACTCTGAAGCGGGCTCGTATCTAATTATTGATCGGCATCTAAATTATTCAAACTTGAACTTTTATGTACGTTAGACATTCAAAAAGCTCCAAAAAGAAAAGTATATAAAAAGAATGAATTATATCTAGCAAACAATAGGGAATCAGAAAAGACAAGCCAACGAGCAGAATATTGGGTCCCGCCAACCCCATTTAAGATTTATAGCCGTTGGATTTGGGCCTCAAGAAGTCTCCTTCCCCTATTTAAACTAATTCAATACCCCTCAGATCTCCAAAGCAACAAAAATTCATTATATTTAGGGGAAGTGAAACTGCGATGGCATCTGAGGTTAGAAGCTACAGTTCATCACTGTCCACTCTCCTCCTAGCGTCTCTGAACCTAATCCTTTTATTTCTTGCCTCAACCTCCCTTGTCCCAATTGTGGTACTAAAGAGCCCTCCTACCTCTTTCGGGTGGGCCCTTTTCACCGTGTCAGTAACTACACTTATTTCCTCACTCGTCGGTTTCTACAGCCAACTCACCCACTTCTGTTTCATCACCCACATCTCTTTGGTTCTAACATCACTAGTCGGACAAATTTTGAGCGCTCTCTCACTTTTTCTCAAGCATGAATCTACCCAAAACCTTTTGGGTTCGCAAAGGGACCGAAAGGAACAATGGGTATTGCTGTTTCTTCTGGAGTTGACTTTTGCTGGGATGTTCTTGGTGCAGTCTGTGGTGCTTGTGTTTGGGTGTATAGTTGAGAAAAAGTGGGCGAGGGAGTATAAGGAGGTCGAGGCACAGAGAGATGAAGCAACCAGAAAGAGGAACCGAAGAAAGGCCCGCGTGCAAGAGGAGGCAATGGCAAATGCCACAGCCTTGGCTGAGGTGAAATCCAATGAGTTGGATGAGAAAATAAGAGGCGGGTATGGGAAATGGGCAAAGAAAGAAACTGAAGAGCCCTGAAAAGGGTTTATTACTTTATTATTATATTGGTCATTTCGCCCAATAAATCCGTATAAAAAAATGACGAATGATAGATCATTTCAGGATGGAAATTGTTATATTGGTCATTATAGATTGGCCTCGATTAGAAGTTTTTAGGCTTGTATAAGAATATTACCTAGATCACTAGGAGACTCATCCACGATGGTGAGAGCTCATATGATATGAGAATACTCGCTTCGTTCGTTTTGTACGGTTCTGGGAGTTAAATAAACTGTTTGGTGTAATAATTGTGTAATCAGCAAAAGGTTATGCAAGTTTTGTTTATTTGGGTGTGTATTTTGCTGAATAGTCCAGCTGTACCTGTCTATGTTCTTTGTAAATTTTTTAATTCATAAAATACTTGTCGCCAGGCAATTTCACATTCTGGCTTTCAAAAAGTAGAAGCAATAGGCAACGTTGTCTACTTCACTGTACAAGTGCTTGCACAATGCTTTAATGACATTAAAAAACGGAACATGACATGGAGTGATCTTACAGTCACACCAATTGACAAAATCATCATATTGCAAAAATAGCCAAGTGCATCTTATATTACTGTTTTAATTAGATTCATGTCAGTGATGTCACCAACTACTGAACATTATACAAATCACAACTAACTAGATTTCTCTATAGTATATTACTATTACGGTATCCGCAGCTCATTGATTGATTAACCCTAATTAAACTTGCTTTTGCACTAATGAAGTATTCTCTCTTTTCTGAAATGATCCATGTAACTGAAGAAGCAACGAATTGCTGACAACAAAAATAGAGCTCAAAGCCATCAAACCACCTACATTCATTTGTAAGTTATAATTAATATGAAAGAGTTTGATGAAATGATAAAATTTCAATCCCAACAATTTTGATACTCAACCTGAAAGAGATGGTGACATTGCAAAATCAAATTGGGGAAGTAATACTCCAGCTGCTAGTGGTATTGCAACTATGTTGTATGCCACTGCCCATGCCAAATTCTGCTGCACCTTTGACATTGTGGCTTGAGAAAGGTTCAAAGCATCTACTACCTATGTATAACATGTTTCGAAACATGAGCTTGAACAAATTTGGTATGATTTGGTGCTCTTTTGAGGGAATTATACAGATTTGGTACCTGAGAAAGCCGGTTGTGCAAGAGAATCACTGAGGCAGCATCAGAGGCAGCATTCTCTTTGGCTTCAGTTTGCATAGCAATTCCAACATCAGCAAGAGCCAGTGATGGTGCATCATTTATTCCATCACCCACCTAAAAAGCAAATTAACAGCATCTTACTTCTGCTTAGAGGACTATACTATACATGAAAGACACTTGATATCACCTGGTTGACTAAATGTTTTCATTTTAGCAACTTTCAAGTTTCTTAGTCAACTAATCAAAATTTTGTAGTCATTTACAGATTTCATGTTAGAAAATCACTTCCTAGTTTCTTCTAGTAGACAACATTTCTGGTTTAACCTTTCTGATTTTTATGAGGGAAAAAAATGAAGCAAAGCTGCGGACAATTTAGAAGTCAAACTTTCTCTTATACTGACATATACAACTTTAGTTCATTTTTTTTTCTTTTTCCTAATTTGATTTCTTGTGTTTTTCCTCAATAACAAGGCAGATCCTTACCATTGCGACTCTATGCCCCTCTGATTGCAGACTTGAAATAATGCTAGCTTTATCTTGTGGAGATAGGGATGCTTTTATGTTTTCCCTTTTAATTCCCACCACTTTACCAACACTTGCAACTGCCTCTTCCCTATCTCCTGATAGGAGAAATGTCTGTATTCCTTTCTCCTTCAACCTTCATGCCAAAAATTGTAATTTTACATCAAACAATAGAAGTATGAGAAACAATATTAGGGGCTTATTCAATTCAATTAAGGATATCTTTTTCCTACTTTGATGTTTAGGCAAGTTACATGACGCTCAGCGCCAAAAACTTTTTCCTAAAGAGTTTACTGTATTTGCAGACGCTCAAGCGCCAACAAATTTGCAACTTCTAACATTATTGGTTTATTGGCAAACAAACGGAGTCAACTCTTTCGTCAACAAAATAATTAATGACCACTTAATTTCTGAACTTACCTCAACCTGATTGCTTCCCAACTAGTTCATAAAGGAACCAACTAGTTCGTAGAGGAACCAACATAAAATCACTTCATTTGGTTTCAGCTTGAAATTTGGAAAGAGATTACCAAAATTCACGACGACAATTCTCAAATATAATGCATTTTGTCCTTTGCGATTTTGGGTCTTGCCAAGGTTTGAAGATGATATAAAAGTTAGGAGAAGAATATGCTGCAAATACCTATCAACAGTAGATTTAGCATCATGCCTTAGCACATCAGAAATTGCAATGGCGCCTATTATCCCTTCCCCTTCACGTCCAACATAAACAACAGACTTTGAGTAGTTCGAACTAGATTCCATGCCAGGCAGTAATCCGAAGCCCAAATGTGTTTCAAGACCAGCCAATTGCGAGTCTGGGAGTTTAGTTTGAAACCGTCCTTGGACCCAGTCTAGTGTACCAACTGCTACTATGGACCCATCTACCTCAGCCAAGCAACCTGACCCAGGTTCAGTAAGCTGACCTCTGGTACTGGAGATTTCCAGCTGAAGTGATTCAGCTTTGTTGTTAATTGCCTTTGCAATTGGATGAGATGCAGTTTTTTCAACTGATGCAGCCAATCGGAGGATCTCTGATTCGGTGTAAGAACAAGAAGCGACAGCTGTGACTACTGGTTTTCCTTCAGTTAGGGTTCCGGTCTGATACACAGAACATCAAAAATATATTAGAAAATAATAAAAACATTCTTCTCTAGTAAAACAATTCTTAATCCATAAAGATTGTCCTATATATGCTTCCATAATGGTAAATTTGAAAACGTCTATGCAATTTAAAAGAAAATGCTAGACATATAAATAATTTAAACTGACTTGCAGTGTGGTAATATGGGATTACCTTGTCAAGCACAACAACATCTACTCCTGATAATCGTTCCAAAACATCACCTCCTCTTATGAGCAGTCCATTTGTAGCTCCTGGTGCATTATGACAATTATGAAAATATAACTATTAGTTTGCAACTAGTAGAATACTACAACACACTAGAATGAATATAACAGAAATGTTACCAAGTGATGTGCCAATGAGGATGGCAGTAGGGGTTGCCAGTCCAAGTGCACAGGGGCAAGAAACCACCTTTAAGATTCATTAAACAACAATCATTAATAATAAGAAAATGTGTATCCAGCCATGCAAATTAATTGAATTAAGTGTCAGAAATTAAGAATGTACATACCAGCACATCAATAGCAAGTTTCAAGCTCAAAAGCAGGGAGCTTCCATCAGGACCCGACATATCATTCAATAGCACATCTGGAAAAATGTTGGTTCCAAGGTAATACCTAGCATGCACCAAAAACAATATCAGATGATACAGCAGCACTTAATATTCAGATGTTTTTATATCCAGTAATATGTCTTGCTTCAAAATAAGAACTAATATTTATCGTATTTGATTCAACACCTAACATTATTTGATATATTTGCAAAACACACACTCCACAGTTATGCCAGTATGATAAAATTGATATCCTTCATTAGATATTGGCATACTTGTCCCTACTCTAACACCCTGAATTTTGCTAAACCCAAATTGAACTCAAGTAAAGTTGGTTTGATTTCGAATAATTCATAAATTAAGATATCATGGTTGAAATAATGAAAAAGAAATTAAAACTTAGCAGAAGTACCAAAAGGAAAAGGTTGTAGCTGCTAGTGTCATGACAGTGTAAACAAAAGGCCCAGCAATCGCATCTGCAAGCCTCTGTACTGGGGCTTCACGCGCTTGTGCATCCTCAACCTTTGTATAACAACCTCAATTTTTACATTTTTGCATAAAACACATCAAAACACTTAATAACTTAAGAACAACCAGTTACCATTCGGACAATCTTGGCAATAGTAGACTGTGCTCCTGTTGTAGATGCTTGAATCCTCAGGGGCCCATCCTTTCATTACAAAGAAAATAGAAATCAAAATTTAATATTCAAAATATTATATGACTTCTAGGTTATGCTATATAATACTATCATCTTTGAAAGTAACAGCCAACATTTATAACATCTACAACTAAAACACAATGTTGTGAAAATCAAGTAAAAAGGAAAAAAAAAAATTAAAAAAAAGAAGCTAACATTCAGATACTCGCAACTAGGCCTTATTGTTGGTTTATAGTGCTAAAGGCAAGTTCCATTTCAAATCAACTTCCCTGTGCTTTTTCCTAATCCTAAGCTCAATTGAACTAGAATTAAGAAAATGAAAATTATACTTTGAATATTAAGTTTATGTGAGCTGATTGGTTGAGCTAATATGAGAAATTAGGTCAAATTAGTTATTTTTTTATGGACTTAATATCACCTTTAATCATTGGGTATATTCACAAATAATACAAACATGGTCGTGCAAATTACATTATTATGGGATATCTTATGCACATGAAGTATTGTTTTATTTAAAAAGGACAAAAACCTATTTATACTGGTAAAAATGTAACTGACCACTTTGGTGCTTAGATACAGTATTCATATGAAAGATGATATTAATCTCTATTCTCTAGCTAAAAATAATACGAAGTCTTACCCAATTAACAGTTCCAGCAAAGACAGACACACCACTTTCCTTGAAAACAGGAAGTGATTCTCCGGTAAGCATGGATTCATCAACAAAACTCCTGCCACTAGTAACATTTCCCTGCAAAATGGACAACTTTCTGTACTGCTCTAATATGTTATGAGAAATGAAAAGAAAAGTGAAAGGAGTTTATGTATAAACAAACCACATACATCAACTGGTATGGTTTCTCCAGGTAAAACTAATACTGAGTCTCCAGCACGAACTTCATCAACTGGTACTTCAATGCTGATAGCATCTGGGCTAATAACACTATCTGATGCATCCTCTGAGGAAACCACTAGACGTGATTGAGGTGACAGCAATGACTGCAAATCAAGACAACAATTTCCTCAAACTTGAAACCAATAGCACATAACAAAGCTGAGATCAGCCAAAAGAAAAGGCTTAATCCTTTACAAATTTTATCAGAATGCTTACTTTTGGGGACTGGGTACAGTTACAAAAAGGTTAGGCAGTAGCAAAGTCAAGAAATGTTGGTTGTCATTTGCAAGAGGATCATAATTAATATCAGAAATTCCAGCATTGCACACATATAAGTCTAAAAAAAATTTAAAAAAAAAAAATAAAAAATAAAACATACAATGAGCTCATTCATATCGCTTGATGCTCTGAGCCTAGCCCTTTCTTCAAGTGAGCGCCCCAAAAGCACAAACCCAAGAAGCATCACCTGAATTCTACAATACAATTCATCTTGAGCCACTAAACTTTAAAATGGAAAAAAAAAAATGGAGGAATAATTTCATGTGTATCCCTTCAAGCACCCAATTATCAACTTGCCCTTACACAATGACACAAATCTAAAATACTAGTAGTATAGCATATAATATCACAATGCTCTTCCTCTCACCTACTTCCAATTTGTCAGAGTCATCCACATTCTTCCTCATTTTACTTTAGGAAAACAGAAAATAAAGTAACATGCCTTTTGGAAATTAAAAAAATGGGCAAGGTGTTGACAAAGTGACTTTCTGTCCACAAATGCATGCACTGGACATTTCCTTGTTTAGTAGTGGCATCACTAATTGACATTGAGCAAGAATATGTGCAATATTTTCAAAGTTTGCAGGGGTATTCATGAATTACATGAAATGTGCCCACCAAGTACATCAATATCCTAACATTAAGCCATTTTAGATATGACTTGATATCCTACTAGCAAGCAACGCTTAAAAATAATCATGGCACCCATGATTTTAGACAAGACTAGCATGCCATTTTAGATACAAGAGATCCCCAAAGATAGAATATTCATTCCATATTACGGAAAACTCACCGGCTCATCAAAAAAGGAAGCATCCCATTCTAGCTCTGGATTCAGCAATGACACCTTCAGGGAATCAGGAGATGCAACAAATTACTTGAGAGAGTTCATGTTGAGTAAGACCAAGTTTTTCAAGAAAGTTTACTTACTGTGCTAATAATAAATGCAGCAACGGAACCAAATCCTACGAGGGAGTTCATGTTAGGAGAACCCTGCTTGAATGATCGAATTCCATCAAAGAGTATATCTGCAAGTAAATCAGAACATTACATATAACTCAAAACATTTTCAGCAAAACACCAACATTCCATATATATAAAGCATTTTTTCTAAGTACCTCTGCCCGGTCCGAACAAGGAAAGCAAAGCAATCCCACATTTCACATAAGAGTTGTGTAATAACTCCAGAAACGATCCTGAGTTACATATCATAAACACTCTATTAAAAGATGCACAATAAACTTCAACTACATAAATAAATCTCATTATGAGTATATTTCACCATGGCCAATGTGAATTCCTACTGAATGAAGGAGATGCGACCCATGGGCCCCGCAGCAAAGCGCTACAAGTGTCCACGCAAAAGCAACTCTATTTCGACTCTGTACCAACAACTCCTCTTTTCTCTCAGCCATCTCCTGCCATTTTCTCACATTCTCCGCCACACCGGATCCCGCCCTCTTTTTCGAAGGGAAACCACACTGTGTTAGCCTACTTGCTAATTCCTCTGCTATATCCTGTTTTAGAAATGCATACAATTCGATGATTCAACTAATAATTCCTACTTCTATAAACATCGCTAAATTGATACAAAACGAAAGAGAAAGAAAAAGTACCAGAGAATCGAATCCTGGTCTCAGTCGTACAGCGGCAGTCTCAGCAAGCATGTTGACAGCCGCTGACTCGACGCGCTGGTCTGACACGAGAATGGTTCTTACACGAGAGGCACACGCGCCACACATCATCCCGCCTACATCAAGTAACAGAGAAGGAGATCGCTTCTCTTGGCCAGAAACCACAGCTCCACCGATCTCCACGGCGGCGCTGGCCTGGACGCGGCGCACCAACGCCGGAGAGAGGCGGAGGCGACATGTGGATAAGGGAGTGGAGGGAAGAGAGTGGAGTTTAGGTTTACGGGTTGGAGAGAGAGAGAGGCGAAGGCGGAGGAGGTTTGTAGTCGCCATTGGTGGTGTGTGGAGATGGGAAGAGGGAAAGTGAGAGGTAGAGATTTGTGGGAAATGTGAAAGAAGTGATTAGTGCACGCGAAATTTGGAGATTGGAGTCAGCGGTGTCTGACGTGGCGGTAGATTAGTTTGACACGTCGGATTCGTCTATTGGCGGGTGTGGATTTAGAGTGGAATAGTGGATGTAGGGAGAGAATTGTCGTCGGTCTCACACCACATGTTTCGCGTGCGAGCGAATTGCGAATGGGAGTTTACTGGCTAGATTTTTTTTTTCTGATAATAATATCTCAATTATTATTGAATGGATATATATTTTTTTATTCCCGAAAAACTTGGCAGAGATTTGTCAAAGGAGAACGGATATAGTTAATTAATCGGATAGGACCACGTCATCATAACTTCAACCTGTAGGCTGTAGACTGCAGTAGATCTGAAGTGATTAAGGGTGTGTTTGGAATAGGCCGGATAGGAATAAGGAATAAGGAATTAGGGCCGGATCTAGAATCCCGTGCCAATTCCTTATTCCCAATTCCAATTCCAACATTTTGTTGGTATAGGAATTGGGCCGGGAATAGGCCTCTATTCCTTATTCCCATGGTGTTTGGTTTAGCACCGGAATAAGGAATAGGCCTCTATTCCTTATCCACCCTCCATTTGGATTTCCTAAGAATAAGGAATTAGACCCCTTATTCCTTATTCTCTCCGTAACCAAACACACCCTAAGTGAACAACGGTGAATTAGAGTGGCCTACCATTTAATGAGAAAAAGTCAAAAAGAAGAGTTGGGCAATATTAGTTGTATAATATAACTCGTTGAAAATATGTATTATGGTGCCCCCTAGTACGAAAACAGAGCGGATAAATTCTCCCCTATGCGTGCTTTTAATCTGAAAAATACGTGATGCATCTAAATATATCTGTATTCGCATCTCCGTCTGATAAAAAAAACATAGATAGTATAGTTTCACTATTTTCCGACCTATATTCATATTCAAATATATATATATATGTGAATACTATCTGTATCCGATCCATATCCTATCCGTCTCCTCCCCTCTTATCGGTTTTCATCCCTAATTGAATCCACTACACAAGATGAATTACATAGTTACTAGGGTGTGTTTGTTATCCTCCCGAATAAGCTATTCGGAATTGCTTATTCAAAAGTTAGGAATCAAACATGGAACAAAAAATGAAATTAGAATATAATTGCTTATTCAAGGTCTTATTCTTGTTCCATGTATTTGGGTGAACAAGAGGGAACAAGCACGTGGGATTGGAGGAGAGAGAAACCCACCCATATCCTATTCGGAATTGCTAATTTACGTGACTTCCAAACACACCCTAAAATTATAAAGTAGACTTTCATTTTATAATACTTCAATTTTATTAGATAGATATACTTATAATAACATTTTGATAAAATTAGAGTCATGAAATTAATCTTTAATTTTATTTTATTAGTAATAATTACATATAATGACAATATAACAATTATTTTTATTTCTTTTATTGATTGTTACATACGATGACATAATTTACATTATTGAATGCAATTTTTTTCCCCATATATAGTTGTATCATTTAATTTTTTTTTTTTTTTGGTGCAGATAAGTTCAAAAGCAATTCTAGAGTTCTATTGTTAGTTAACTTAGGCCTTGATCAAAATGATTTTTAGGCAGGATTTCATTTCATGGGATTTTGTCATGTCTAATAATATGAAAACTCCGGCCAAATAACATCTAATCCATCTATTTTGATCAAGAATTTTCTAATAAAATGAAATCCCGCGTTAAAATGTGTCCTTCTGATCAGAGCCTTACTGATTATTCACGCGATAGTGTCAAATTTAGATATAATCGAACTACACAGTTTTTTTTTTTAATATAAGGCTGGCTTAAATCATTCAACGTTGTTAATTGATTCCCTACATTTTCCGAACAGGATATTTGTGTTTTTATATAGATTGTTGCTCTTGTGCATTCCTTGCATTTGTATGCCTACGTCATTATATGCACTGTGCTAGCCATAGATTTGCATTTATTTTTCAAATTCCGGATATTATTAAGGCCTTATCACATGACCCTTAAATGCATCGGAGTCCTGAAACATCATATTTTACTGCAAATTGAACTCGAGATATGAGAGCAACGTGCATTTTGGTGAGGTGTTATTATTCGTATTATTTTACGGATACTTGTACTAAAAAAGAATTAAGGAAGAGGATGCTATGCATCTCCTGTCTCCTGATCTCTCACCGGGTTCAGAATTCCCAAAACCTGAATTATTTATCTCTTCCTTTTGTAAGAAAAACATAAATAAGAACCCAACTCCAAATGGGGAAATGAGACAGGCAAGTGTGATACTGATACATATAGCACTTCGTCTACTTAAAACAAACAGATACCTAAATAAAATATCAATACTGACTAACGAAAAGAAAATTTTATTTAAATAATTTCAATCAATTTATTTTAAAAAAAAACGAATTATGAATGCACCTGAATAGTACGTGTAATATATTATTTTCAACAGGTTCTAATTGTAAAATTCCCAACATTATCTCCTCTTTCCTAAACCCCTCCCCTTCCAAGCAGAGAACTCCTCTTATCTCTGACAAAAAAAAGCACTTCTCGAAAGCTCAGAAAGGAAAATATAGAAAGAAAAAAAAAATGGCTCCTCTTGTGCATTCCCCTTCCCAACTAGAAACGCCACAAAACAGCTTCCCTTTCTCATTCCTTCTCTCTTCTTCCTTTCCCTCTCCAAATTCCGCTGCATCCAGACCACTCATCCCTGATCGGACGGTTCAAAATGCGCATCAGTTTCTCACCAATGTTGCAACTGCCTTCTCCAACCACCCCTTCATCAAACCACTTCTCTCATTTCACTCCCAATTCAGAAGCTTTTGCCAAGTAAAAAAACTTTCTTTCTTTATATTTGCTTTATTTTAAGAAAACATCCTTTTTAGCTGGTTGCATTGTTTACTTAATAAGAAAACATGGTCTTCCAATTGAACTGTGCTTGAAATTCTTAGTCTTTTTTAGGCTTAACTAGTTGCATGAGATAACTTGTGATATGTAATTAATTCCAAGTAAATTATGTAATGATGGGCAATTGAATTAATTAATCGGGGGGATGTATATGCAGATGCACTATAGAAAATTGAACGGACCGAGTAATGTGAGCTTATCTTCTGTGGGGTTTGCGGCTATGTTACCAGGAGATTCTGTGGCAAGTCTTGTGGTGGCCAATGGTATCACAAATTTCTTGAACATTTACAATGGACTTCTCTTTGCACGGCTCATTCTCACCTGGTTTCCCAATGCGCCTCCTGCCATTGTTAGTCCCCTCAGGTATAAACTTGAATTTTTATTTAATAGTTAACTTCAAGATATTCTGAATATTGTACCAGTAATGGTTTACAACCACTCTGGTATTGACACACGCCCGATTTTTACCAGAAATAATACCCATTATCGTCTGTTATGTGTTTGGCTCATTTAGTGTTTCGCTGATATTTACGTTAGTCCTTAGCTAATTTCCTGTGTGAAATACAACTTTGCTAAATGAAAATGTCATGTGTACTTTTTAAAATGCAAAGGAATTTGTCATTTATATATAACGACAAAAGATATATAGAAAAACCTCTTTGCCCTTTCCTATTTACTTAAAACTTGCTGGAACTACCTTTCTTCAATGTTTATCTCTATGTTATAGTTAATGGTGAAAGAAGGGCAATGTGACTATGTTTTTAAATAATTCAGGAATAGGATATGTACATTCATCATATTTTCCAGGGAAACATGACTGCTATCAGCATGTGTCATCTTTTTTTGCTACTTCATTGGTAGTTTTGCATTATCTTCTTGTTTCTGTCACACTAACTTGTTTCTTTGGCCTAGTGTCCTAGACAAGATTAAAATTCCATCTTCATGTTATGTACATATCAATCAGACCCATTATACTGGTTTTCTCACCAAAACTGTTTGTTTAAGCCAATGAAGGCTCCAATCTTTGCAGAGACTAAAAATAAGGCTTGATATGTTGAAAGATTATATGGGTCGCGCAATTCCAGTCAAAGCTTTCCATAACAAAAACAGTCCAAGAGGAAAGAAAACACACTGTATTAAACATCTTAAACACTATTGATAAACTTTACTCCAATATGACTTCGTTGATAGAATGAGAAAAGGGTGATAGTACATATTTTCAATTATTTACATAAAAATTTTCAGTTTAACATTCTTTTCTTTTCTTTGTGCAGTACTTTGTGCGATCCTTATCTCAACATTTTCAGAGGGATCATTCCACCTTTCGGAGCGATTGATTTTTCGCCTGTACTCGCCTTTCTAGCTCTTGATTTTATTACAAACACTGCTGCTGCACTACCTGCAGAACTTCCTGCTGCAACTCGGGAAGTAACACCCACAAATTCCATGCATCTCAACCTCACCACAACTCAGAAACTGTGGATGAGGAGATTGTGCTCCAAGACTTCACAGAAAACTGAAACCTCTAATTAATTTTAGCCCATGATGTTTTCAGTATAGGGATTGTTTATTTGTGAACTTCATCTCAAAGTTGTTTTGGTAGCATTGCATAGAATGCGTTGATCTGGCGCTTTATTGTAGCAGAGTTACAAAGTACAAAACGAGAAACTTTTAAAAATGGAAAGGATCTTTCTTTCTGGGGGGCTGTTGTCAATTGTTGTGTACTAACTTATCATGTTAGCCCTAAATATTATACATGCCCATTCTATATTATGTGAGAACTACTTTCGTTATTTAATCAGAAGTGATAGAGAAGTCCATTTTGATGAGCATGCTATATTTTAAGACCTTGTTTTTTCCCATTGACTATAATATAGCTAAATAATTGGAAGTATACAATGATACAATCATTAATTTTATGTTCAGTTAAAAACTCCTTGAGGCTTGAGCACAATAACCAGAAAGTATTTATATCACAGCTAGCAAAGGACTGTTTAGATTATGTATAAGTGCAGCATTTAGTCCCAGATCTGAAAATAGAGATTATATGGCTTGTGGTTAAAAGCAAATCATGAAAAGGATAACGTTGTTCTTTCTTCAGTAAACAAATCTATGGAATTATGGATCCTGTTGCTTCATTTAAGTGCCACTTTGTTTTAGTCAGGCTATCTGCTTCTGTGCTTCTGGCTTCGTTAGCCATAAAAAAGCAGTTCCAAGAAGAAAAAAAAGAAAATCTTAACTCAAACCAAAAGAATTACAATGCCACATTACACAGCAGGTGACCAGAGATGTAGGATAAGAACTGAGAAGGTTTAATTCCTATCTTTGTTCATTCGGTTGACTTCGGTCAAAGAATCTTTTTTCTTTTTTAGAGTTGTGAAAAGGCCCGTAGGCCTCAAAGAATCTGTTGTTCTATACTGTTGGATTAAGATCGGCTAAGATATGTGCACGCAATTACTCGAGTCGTGGAATGACGAGAGCAATTCGTGTTACCTTTAAATATGTATCTGGCAAAATTATTTGCAAGTGTGCATACAAATTTGTGTTTTCTCTATTTTTGTACAAAAAAAACATTAAAGTGACGTACAATGTACACAAGATTTTCGTAATTATAATCCCTTGGTGATCCGCAAAAAATTATAATATCTGCATAGCGATTATAATTAGTATTTTGTCAATTGTCTTCCAAGATAAATATGGCATTCCTTACTTTGAACTATGTTCTATTACTATTTTCTCCTTGTTCAGTGTTGGTTTTAAACTTTTAATTGAAACTTTAGACATGTAGTACCAACCAACCTGTTCTTCTTTAGCTACTTTGGCATTACTCAATACAATGTAATAATATCCTCCGCATGACCGCATATACTCCATCTAAAAGAAAAAAAAAAAAATCCTATACCTATACGTACACTTTAAACAGCATTGTGGTCCTCAGGCATCTTGTTGGGGTTATAACTGTCTTTTCATAATGACAACGCATTCTCCCAAATCCCATCTTTGTTCATTCGGTTGACTTAGGTCAAAGATTTTTTTTTTTTTTTTTTTGAGTTGTAAAAAGGCCCGTAGGCCTCAAAGAATCTGTTGTTCTTTACTGTTGGATTAAGATTGGCTAAGATATGTGCACGCAATTATTCGAGTCGTGGAATGACGAGAACAATTCATGTTACCTTTAAATATGTATCTGGCAAAATTATTTGCAAGTGTGCAAACAAATTTTGTGTTATTTCTATTTTTGTACAAAAAAAATTAATGTGGCGTACATAATGTACATAAGATTTACGTAATTGTGATCCCTTGGTAATCCGCAAAAGATTATAATATCTGCATAGCGACTATAATTAGTATTTTTGTCAATTGTCTTCAACTTCTAAGAAAAATATAGCATTCCTTGCTTTGAACTTTGTTCTACTACTACTATTTGCTCCTTTTTCCTGTTGGTTTTAGACTCTTAGTTGAAAGTTTAGACATGTAGCACCAGCTAGACCTGTTCCTCTTAACTACTTTAGCATTTCTCAATACCATGTAATGATATCCTCGCATATACTCGATAAGTCGATCTAAAAGAAAATATCCTATGCGTACGCTTTAAACAGCATTGTGGTCCTCAGGCATCTTGTTGGGGTTATAATTGTCTTTTCATAATGACAACGCATTCTCCCAATCCAGGCTTGTTATGCTATATTTCTTGTACTGTACCAGTATCATCTGTGTTATTTAGCCTGTGAATCAAGCGACCAATGATATAATCCAATGTTTCGCAGGGTCTAGAATGTGAAACCAGAATTTTCTACTTGCTAGTTGTCAAAGCATCTAATTCCCCCCAAGTCATACATCACCAACCATTTTATTCCCCATTATCAAATATCCATGATCAGATTCTTCTCTTTATCAAGTGTCATAGACCCGCTTTGTCAAAATTGATCAAAAGTTTATTCTACAATCTTCTCCTCTACCGCTCTCCCTCTCAAAAACAAATAACCATACTAGAAGAAGCAAAGCGTGTGTAGAGTAGAGCATACATAGGAGTCAAATGGGTAGAACTAGTTCTACTGAAAAATTGGCGGCGGTGGTTTTGGGGCTTCTAGCCGTGCTTTCACCTTTGTACATTGACAGAAAACCGGTTATTGAAGAAGACGAAGATGAAGGAAGTGGAATTCTCGCATTGTGGCTTCCACTGCTGCTGGTTTTTCTGATTGTGGCGATTAATTTCTCATGTATCATGGACAAGGGATACATGAGGTTTGATCCCTACTGGATACATCGGGCTGGAGGTTCGTCTTGCGGGCTTATTATTTGCCTTTTAGTTCTTGGTTTTGTTTTAAAATGTAAGGCTTCTCTGTGAAAGATCTTGTTACTTGGTGCTGCTTTTGGCAGTATGTGGGATTGTGAGCTTAAAGGACCAGTTTGTCTCCTATCTGTTGCCTTGCTCTGCAGTGTTGTACTCACGTATATAGATGAAGACTATAGGAGCAATTCATAAATACTTATTATATCAATGTCTTTTTTTTAAAAAAAAAAAAATTAAATAGTGATTATAAAGATTATACAAAAATTGCTGTCCCTTGGTCTTCTTTTTTTTCCATGAGAGGGGAGGATTTGCAATTCATTTTTTTTTTTTTTTTTTTTTTGATTTTACTATAGTCTGCAATTGGCCTGTATAGCCATTATTGTACCAGATATTGGTACAGGATGTTGCATCCTTTTCCTGGCTACCATGATGAACATGCAGTAGTGTCTGAATCATGCTTGTTTTATACTTTCCAGATATCAATCTTTTCTTAAGTATTAATGTCTGTTTTGTAAACATTAGAGCAAGAATCAAGGTTAATCTTTTTTTTTTTTCCATGTGCCAAAAAAGAGTATTGGTCAATATCGGCTAAGTGTTGGTCCATGTACCTTGTCTTTTAGAACGAAATTTTATGAACTTCTTGTCTCTGTAAAAATTTCTCAGTGCAAGAATCTGAATGTAATTTTACATATTACAGAAACAACAACACTACAGATCATGTATAAATATACTCTTGGTACAAAAACTATAAGTTCGCACTAAAAGCATTTACAGGATTATATCAATTGCGAGAGACAGACTGGAAGATAAAGAAAGCCGCACCAGCTCCAACCAATGCTGTCAGCGCCAGTGCTACTGTGGGCAACGGTGCCGTCAATCCCAAATTCTGCAAATAAATCAATTAATAATTGCATAAACAAACAAATAGGACAGCCCACGCATAGATATAAAACCACCAGATGAAACAAAAATTAATGAAGTAAACCATTTTCAGCTGCCAGAGTAAGTCCTTAATTTTGTTTGCTCAGTGCTTCCTAATCGGAGTTGTATACAACAGTGTAGAGTTGTATTCGTTTCTGGTCTGTGGCCTAATACTGAAATTGAATGTATTGATAGCTAATTTAAACTTATACAAAAGCTTATTTCTAGGTACTTGTCTATAAGAAAAGGCACCTCAAGTACGCCTTTTCCAGTAGATAGCTCAATAGTTATTGCAGCTGTAAACCCAAGCATGGCACCACGGCTCAGCCATACATCCAGTCCATCTTTACTTTTTGTTCCTTGTTGACACCTTATGGAGGTAACTATAGCTCCTGATTTATCCCTCAATCTTTTGCTTGATCTATAGAGAGAAACTGCTGCAAACCATACAAACAAAAAACATTTCAGGAGGGATGATTGTAACCAAGGAACATGGTAATCAATTTTCTTATTTGTGAAGCCCGGTGAAATGCATACATTTTAACTGGTAGTTGTATAATCCATCCCAAAATTCAATAACTTTAGTTTGCTTTTGGGATTGCAGCTTAACATCTTAGGTCCAGAAACCCCCTCCCAAAAAATATAATAATAAAAAAAAAAAGAAGGAAGAAGAATGGCACCAGATAATGCTTGACCAGTACATTTCATGCATTCATTCTACCAACGTCATTAAAAGTTCAAGCAAATACTGGATATAACCCATAACTTAGCACTTAAATTGCTCCTTTTATATTAACATTTACTACATAAACTATATTCTTCCAAATTAAGTTGTCAAAATCAGAACCAAACAGAAAAGAATTGCGACATTAGTTCAGCCCGATAACCAGAAATGAATCCCATTAATCTTCTCTGTCAAATTTTACATATTATCATGCAAAATGGCAAAACAATGAATGGTATTTGAAGAAATAAAAAGTTCATCTTTTGCTTCACCAGTTGGAACCTTTAAAAAGAAAAACTATAACTACTAAACTAGTGCCAGAGAAAAGAAAAGAGGGAATTACCATGGGAGGAACCACACTTAAAGGAAGAAGCAAGGAGGGAAGTGTGGCCAGAAGGGAGAACTCCACGCGTGCCAATTTCTACAACAAAAGAAGGAAAACAATTAAACAAATGAAGAGAAAGAGCTCACCTTTTCTAATCCAGAGAGAGAGAGAGAGAGAGAGAGAGAGAGAGAGAGAGAGAGTGTACGGAGAGAGAAGCAGGAAGGAGAAGCTGTGAGGAAGGATTGGGCCATGGAATTTTCCAAGGGGCCGATACACAGCGCAAAATCAGTCGCTCAAGCAGTCAAGCGCTGGTCTATGTGTGTTTAGTAGTCAGCTTGCCAATTAGCTCACCTTATCCGGCTTTTTTTTTTTTTTGAAATGATTGAGAGTACCCATCTGCTACACGAAAAATTCTTGCATGACTGGCGATGAAAAGATTTTAAGTGGTTGTTTAATTTGCTGCAACTGAGCTAACTGAAATTCTAAAAAGTATATTTATTGAAGTAGTTTGTATTTCTGTAGGTTGAAATTTTTTTATTGATTTGACTAGTAATTAAAGAGTATGTTTTTGCTTACTTTGATTTCTTCATATGTAACTCGTTTCAGTAATTTTGTAAAATATTGAGATGAGATAAAATGTCTAAACCGGATAACTTTTTTTCATATCTCTTACTTTAATTTCTTCATATCTCTTTTTCTCTCTTGATTGATATCCTTCTAAAGTCTAAACCAGATAACTCTTGCTTCAAGACAAGCAAAATTAATTAAAGAGAAATATATAGATAAGAATAATAAATTTTTATCAGCATTTCATTAATTAAGTACCGAAATATATACATATCTCGTATGTCAAAAAAAATTTACCCGTCTAAAAATTTTTTACAAGCTTGCTAATACTAGTTAACATCCCCTAGCATCAATTGAGTCATAATATGGTACAAACTATATGACGCGTAGCACATGTAGAAATTAATTTGAGGCTCTCCTCTCGCAAAACACTGTGCAAAAAAAAAAAAAAAAAGGTAAAGAGTTAGATTGGCTGAGAAATATACACGCAGACTCGCCTCTCACTTGCCACTCCACTGACGGACCCAGGCCAGTCATGACGACACCACTCGCCGCGCGAGGTTTGTTCCTCCGCGGTGCAAATCACCGCCTAATCGAACCACCTACCTCCACCACTTCCCACTCTCACCCTCGGCGAGTCACTGTCACCTGCTCGGTCACCCCACCCTTACAATACGGTCGAATTACTAGACGCTCTGCTTCTATTTCAGCTTTTCTTTTCTTCATCGCCTCCAGTTCTCAGTCCAACTGTACACTCTCTTTGTTGAGCTTTTTCATCTCTAAGCACCTCTAATTCAGACAATTTAGTCGGAATGCACCTAACTAACATCATTTAAAATTAAAATGCACAGATGCTGATGCTAGCCCTTTTGACAAATACGTCAAAAGGTATTTACTTTCCTTAAGAATTTATTTTGTTCTTTGGTTGGTTTAGTTTTGCTTATTTAAATATTGAATTGCAAATTAAACAATATCAGGAAAAAGCTGGAACCACTTGAAGCATATGTTCCTGCTGTGCTTTTATCTCAAGATCAGTTCAAGGATTTAGGTGATAATTTATCACTCATACAAATTTCAATCAAATTACTAAGTATTTATTTATTACAACTGCTAAATTTTGTATGCTTTATTTACAACATAGAGAATTTTGTGTTAAATTTGTCAGAGAAATCATTGGAGCTAGAGCAGCCAAGGTATGATGAGGGCAGAAGTCTACTTCGCTCTGGCCCGGCAGCATCTCTGCGTGTGAATATTCGGGCTGTAAGTTAAGTTTACTTTTTGGATTTTTTTTTTTTTGTTAATTTTTCTTTTCCCGTTTTTCTTTTCCTAGTTGGGTTGGGTATATATTGTTCTGCCTGAAATTGTTTGCAATTGTGATTGCAGGTAGCGCAATATGCAAATGATTCTGGTAATGGGAAGGTTGCTTCAGATGCTGTTGACCAATGTCTAAGGTAACCTACTCTGTGCATGTATAATTAGCGCCATCAGAGCATGAGCTTGGTCTTGATAGATTACAGCTAATTCAGATTGTATTACTTGTAGAGCATTGGAGGACCTTGACTCGCTATTGCTAAATGCATCAAGGAAAGATCCAGGAGCATCAGTTGAGTCCATGAAGGGCAAAATTACCATTGCAATTGGAGCATTGGACAAGTATTGTACATTGAATATATTTTATTATTTTTCTAAAATGGCATAACAGTTAATTACATTGGATCATGGTTGTACACAGCTTGTGTGACATCTGTGCCAACAGCGCTAGGCCGCTAGTACAGTGTGCACCTTAAATACCCTGAAGTGTTTATTTTTTTGAAAGGTTGTGATTGTCTAAAAGAGATAGATGTCGGGTTATAATGAACATTATTTCAGGGGAAAGAGAAAGAAGTCTAAAAGTCATGTTCCTGCCGTGCTTTAAAATTTTTGTAATAGTTTTGGCAACATGTAACAATCTCCTGTCTAGCAATCGAAATTTCAATGAAGTGACCTCATTTATCTTCTTGCAGCCTTCTACAAACAGTACCATCAGCAATACTAGATAAAGGCAAGGCAATCGCTGAGGCGTATAGGACTCCAAGTTACGAAGAAGAAAGTAATACGCTTCAACAGACTGATCCAGAAATAAGAAGATTGGAGGCGATTCTTTGATAGCATAGGGAATCAATATGTTTGATGCTTTGTTTTCGGGAGTAAACATTAAATTGAGTTGTTCACTGATACAATTTCACTACTAATGTAACTGCAAATTTGCACATATGTTAATGTTGCTTTATTTCCTTTATTTCTAGCTGCACCCAAATAAGGAAAGATGGATGTATGACTAATGATTTGAGATGTCTAAAGTCTAAACCAACACAAACATTTCAATTGTCTAGGATGCCACTAATTAAAATATATATATATATATATATATATATATATATATTGCACGTCTTCTAAAATTTTATTTCTTTTCAAAAAGTAGATTCAATCCCAATAGAAAAAGGTGTGTAATTACTGTAATTGAGCTGTCTTGTGAAAACAATCAACTGTAACTGTAGTCGAGTGGGGAAGAACAATGCAAAAGTGATGTTACGGATGCAAAACTATAACTATAGTCAAGTCACTTTCGGATGATGCCAATAGTGTATTAGTTTCCTTTTGCCATCTGAAGCCTTAGCATCAGCACTAATAACAACTCATCCTCAATATTTAACCAAAAGAAATACGAGAATATCTTCTTCTTTTTCTACTAATTGGCAAGAAATACAATTTTAAACTGTTTATTGTCTTTGCTGCAGCATTTTACTTTCGGCATAGAGAAGAAAGGCAAAGCAAGACTTCCAACCCTTGAGCAACTTTACAAAACTAAATTTTAACAACGACAGCTATATATGCATATTTAAATTTATTTCAGAAGTTATGCCAAGAGAATTAAAACGAGATAAAAGTTTTAATTTATCCACCAGAGTTTTCTGAAACAATAGTCACATGCAGCACATTATTGATTAAGAGAAATAACCAAACCACACTGCATAGTTCAAATGATATCAATATCAGTCAGCAATTCTCACAGAAGTACATATTACGCTCTACTAAAAATGCAGCTAACACACTACTACAACAATGCAGATTCTACAACCACAATCCCACCAAGGACTCTGCAGTTTATTATGTACAACAAGAGCCACCAAAGGGTCTTTTTTACTTTAGCTTTAATACATAAAAATACTACTACAAGAAAGGAGACACCGCGCCTCACATTTTACACAACTGCTTGGTTGCATTTAGGATATCCTACATTAGATCCCTCCAAGGCTTCCACCCTGGATACGTTTGAGGCTTGGACATGCAGAGCGCAACCTTTCAAAATCTTCCAAGTTCATCTGCCAGAAGGTTCAAAATGAACATAAAGATTTGAATAAGAGAATATATGTGGCTGTATCATGGTAGCATAAATGTGATCGTTATATCAAATGTGTGGATTAATGACAAGTAGCAAATTTGATTTACAATAAACAGAAACTGAAAACATGATAAGTATTAGCACCTTGTTGCAGGAGTTGATATTAAGGCTTTCCAAAAAATTACAATGCAATATGGCACCCTCTAATTCATCTTCTGCCAGCATACTACAGGCCTATCATAACAAAAGTTCAATATGGACGAAAAAGTTACAACTTCAAACAATTCCTATCATAACAAAATTCCTGCTACTACAGCTAAGTAAGGTATCTATGTGTATGCCTGATGAACAAATAAGTACACTTGCAAAGAAAGAAAGGAAGGAAGAAAAGTACCGGAAGCTGGAGGTTCATCAGTCTTGGGCAATCAAGCTTCAACATCTCCAGAGAAGTGCAATTGCTGTGAGAAAAGAAAGGGGAAGAGATATCAGAATAAATTAGTAAATGGCTACATGCATACAAGCAATCAAATTACAGGGAAAAAAAATACTAGCACAACAATCACCTCAAGTTCAGAATAGAAAGATTGGAGCAGGCCAGATCGACTTCCTTGAGATTTGTCGACAGATTAAGATTAATTTTTGACAAGTGCAAACAATTTGCTCCAGAGGTAATGACAACCTTCTTAATATTGGGGCAACCCGTGCAATTAAGCACCTCCAGTAGACGTTCAGACTTCATGTCTGCATCTTTATTTCCAGAATTGGAGGGACAGCTGTCATCAATGGACATTGCATCAGGCGAAACACAAACCAGCTCGTGCAGGTTAGTGCAGCCATTGAGATTCACATTCACCAGGTTTGTGCAATTGGCAAGCAGCTCAGTAATTGCATTTTGGCCAATGGACGAATAGGAGAGGTCTAACTCCAGAAGCGAGGCTAGAGCACCTTGCTTGTAAAGTGCATCTAGAGAGGAATCAGTCAGGTACTTGCATGCAGAGAGCTTCAGCACCTAATTAACAAGCAAAAAAAATGTAAATATTAAGAAATTAATTATATGATATCGCCTATAAATAATTAAAGAAGAAATGATGTGAGGCAACACTACCTTCAGCCGGGAACAGCTATCAAAGACAGGTTGAAGATTGTACAAAAAAGTGTAGGACAGATCGAGGAGAGTGAGGCGATCAAGGCAACTGAGGGAATAGAGTCCATCATCGCCTATGGCAAGGCATGACGAAAGGGTGAGCTGCTCAATCAGAGGGCAGTCAACAACTGTGCCAGACAATGATCCATCCACAAATTGCCTGTTATAACAAAGAATCAATAAAACTAAATTAATAAAAACCAAAAAAATTGATAATGAAGTTAAATAAATGAAAATTCAGTCTGTCAAGAGAGACCTGCAGAAGGAGGCATCTAAGGATACTAGGCAGGGGCACTTGATTGAAGCCTTAGAAAGTACACCACATCCCTTTAGCTCAAGAGTTGTCATGATAGGGGCCTCGATATGCACAGTGCTCAATTTTGGGCAGATTCCAAGATTAAGAGACTCAAGACCGACCTATATGCAACACATCAAAATCAGAACCCTCAAATATAATATGATTGAAAAACCATAGTACATCTATATAAAGTTATAAACAAATCTAACTTACTGGTGAGAAGTTTGCCACTTCCAGATGATCACAGCCGTCTAGGTTCACCTTTTTAAGACTAGGGCACGACAATTTGAGGGAAGTCATGGTTCTGCAACCAGCAAGGGATAGATTAACCAAAGAGCAGCTCCTTATTTCCACCACACTCAAACTCTGAGAATAAGTAAAAAAATATCACATTAAATTACATCAGAAAAAAAATCTCAAAGATAAAGAACTAATTTTTAGCTCATGCTGTATAGAGGAACAAACTGGATACCTCACAATTGTCAAGAACCAAGGATCTCAGCATAGGGCAACCACCACCTTTGCTGAAAACATCACAGATTGAGTTTGTCAAGGACTCACAGTCACTGAGATCTACATCCACCAAACTGTAGCATTGTAATGACAAATTAACCAAGCTCTCTTGCTTTTGAAGCACCAATTTCTGTACAAGAGAAATTTACATGTTATATTTCAACACAAACCTAAAAGAATGAAATTAGATCGAATATAAAAGGAACTATGCATCTGACCTGAAGAGAATTGGATATTATGTTGATGCGCTGGAGCGCAGAACATCTCGACACCTTGATGTACTGAAGTACAGGACTTCGCAGATTCAACTCAACAAACCTAACAAATTCAAGAGAAGTACAGATTGAATTGAAAACCCAAACAACTATGGGAAGGTTCGAAATAACACTACTGTTCGTTTCCCAATTTAAAGAGTTGAGACTTGAGAAGCTTTACTTGCGAAGGTGCACAAGGCTTATTTTGCGAAGATGCGGAAGATCCAATGACACTGACGTTAGCAAGCTGCAATTATCCAGCTGCAAAGCCTGAAATGATGGCAGAAACAACGTTAGAATGCAGAGGAAAAGATTTAAATAAGGATTGCAAGAGAGAGGAGTCATTTGTACCTCCAGCAAACGACTTTGAGCTATTGCAGCCATTGATGCAGAAGTGATGCCTTCACAACTGTGAAGCTTCAAATCCACCAACATTGAGAGCTTGACAGACTATAAAATTAAATTTGAGCAAAAAGGAATTAGTTTCAGATTTCCTTTGCTTGTAGAGAGGATACATCCCCTGTAAACAAGTAAGTACTGGACCTTACTACCAACTTGGTCGCCCTGGTTATGGTAATTACCAGCCAAATTGTTACCTAGTTTTGTTTTGTCTATCCTTACATTTGCTGTAGAGGGAGTCAGGTAGGTAATCAAAATAAGGCCTACTATCAAAATCCATAGAACACTAAGTGCTGGAGTGACACGGAACTGGAACAATACCTCAAAGGAAATGTTGTGGCAGTTGGAGGCGTCAAGCGAAGAAAGGGAGAGGCAGGCTTGAGAGATCTCGCGCAGGGTCTCATCAGTCACACATGAGCAGAATGAAGTATCGAGAGATGTCAGCTTGGGGCATGCCACAGCTGCAGCTCTTATCGCAGCATCTGACAACTTGTGACAAGACGAAAGGTCCAGCTCCCTTAACTGTGGACTGTGCAGAGTAACATGAGTCATGCTCGACCTCTTCATGGACAACTTGAGAAGCTGAGGACACCTGTCAAGAAAATTAAGTTCATTACCAGTCATGTTCTCTATTTATCTGCATAGCTTTGTGGATAGGAACTGGTACTGAAATGTCTTTCAACAAATTTTGCTCAGAACTTCTTCATAATGATAATAAAGCAACAAATTTAAGGGAAGACGGTGGGCAGTCACTAACTAAAAAGATCCAATATACAGACGAATTCAACAACATCCAGTAAAACATTAGAGCATAGTATGGCCTACATAGAAGTTTCAACCTTAAGTAAACAAACTAAAACAAAGAAAACTAAACCAATTTTCCTCGGTCACACAACATGAAAATGAAAAATAAAACTAGAGGACCAACCTCACAGCTATGCGATGAGAACGACACTTGACTATGTGAAGGTTACGGAGCCGATCATGTTGTATGGTTGCCTCATTGATACCGCCACCCAAAGCCGAATCGCATATGCTCAAGTTAATCAGCGCGGGCAGCTCTGACAGCTCCTGGAAGAATGCATCACTGAGATGTCCCTTGCCCAGTGTCAAGGTCTCCAGTCGACTGAATAAAGAAAAAAAATATTCATGAAAAAAAATAGAAGTTATTTTTTGAAGTACCAGCAAAGTAATGACCTTGCAAAGGACTTAAGATGAGACTGGACTTGAGCAAAGCACAAAAAAAGAACCTCAAAGAGCCAGCTGCTTCCATGAAAAGCACATCAGCTCGTGGGACTCCTGATAAGTTTAGTTCTTTCACATTCTGATACCGGTGGCAGATAGATACAACTGCAATTAACAAAAAACTTTAGCCAACTAATTAAGAAAGGAAAAAAAACCACAACAGCATACCAAAAGTAATTACACAATATAGGTGCATACAATTCTCCAGAGAAATCGGGATGTTATCAAACTTGAGAGACCTCCAGAAATCCTCATGTGAACTAGCAGCATGCCATTGTTTGCATGATGCCCCTGCTCTACATAAATCCTTCTGACCCAAGAAAGAAAATATCTGCAAAACATCAATATTCCATTGTAAGATTCCTAACCACTTAAGCTGATACACTATATTGAATTACCACACAGTGGATTCTGACACTTATGAAACAGAAACATGAGGGTGGAGCATACCAAGTACAAAAGATCATCAGTGAGGTCCATTCTCAGTTCACTTTGGGGTTGTTCAACATTTCCCACATCAGGGTTTTCGGCATCAGGAACATTCTCATTCGTTAGATCTTGAGTGGTCAAGTCAATACCACCATCTCCAGCTTCATCTTGCCTTTCAACAGCGTCATCAGAGAAATTGAGCAGGTAATTCATTTCAGTGATTGGTGAGAACTGGAAGTTGCCAGATGGAATGCCAGTGAATTGGCTTGATCTAGATACGATAAATGGTATAGTCAGAATAAAAAGCTATAATCATTTCATACTCATCATGGACTATGCTGAAAAATGAAGCATTATTGAGAAACTCGTTAACAGATAACCTAGCATATGACATTGTAATTAGTGCATTGGGACAAGTAGTTAATTTGACTCAATGAGTTAAAAAATCTCGCAAATTCTGCTTAAATGCCGCCTATAGCGTCAGAAATTAATTGAAGCAATTGCATAACACTGATCACACCAAATGAGATCATTCTCTATCAAACCAACGAGTATATTTACCGAGTAACAGAACCTTGATAGCAAAGTCGTTAGTCATAGTTCAACAATTCGAGTAGAGTTGAGAACAAAAAAGGGTTTTAGCTACAGAGTACATAGGGACAAACAAATCACATGGCACCACAATTAAAACCAATCGATGTCCAGCAAGCGTGCCAAAAAACATGACAGATGTCCAGCAAGCGTGCCAAAAAACATGTTTGTATTTCCCAAGCACTAGACGAGCAATAAACGAACGAATTCAATTGAAAAAGGCCAAAATGAAATTTTCCTCGATAATTAAATATTCGAATTGACCTATGCGCACCCAATTCGCGAGAATCAAATATTGGCACAAAAAAAAAACCTAGAAATCCCAAAAATAGAATAACAAAAGGAACGCAATCCTTGCAACGAATTCAATCTCTCATGAAATTCATTAGGGATAAAAAACTTACTCGCCGGAATCAAACACTCTGGCCCGCTTATGATTCGTTTCCCTCGATGTCTGAGCCACCTCATCCAACTCATCCCAATCCCTGGAATACAAAAGCGACACGTGGCGCCTGGAAGGAGGAGGCTCAGGTCGCCATTCCGCCCAAAGGGACAGGTCCAGTTCTTCCCCTTCAGTCTCTGCTTCTTCCCCATCCATTTCCTCTTCCTCCTCCAAATCCTGCGCCACAGCCTTCAACCTCCCATCCGCCATCAGATCCGCAGAGAAAGCCCACCAAACCAAAATCAGAACCCGGATCCGCTTAGATCTGGTCCAAGGATCTGCAAAACCCTAACCACAACACCTCGCGCTCAAATTCGGAGTTCGAAATCTAGGGTTTCGACTCGAGAGAGAGAAATCGCATCAGAAATTAAGAGTTGGTGATGGGAATTGGTAGATCTAGAGAAGGAAGAAGAGAGATTTCGGCGGCGCTTGTTGGTATCTCTTGTTTTTCGATGGCTTTCCTTCTCTCTCGCGCTTTGGTCGAGAGGAGGTGTGCGAAGGAGGAGACAGGAAATGAAATGGGGTCACGAGAGAGAGTGAGTGTATAATGGACCGGAGGCTCTGTTCTGTTCGGACCATGGGGTACAATCGGATCGGGTCGGATCGGGCACGGAGGGAGTTATCATGCACTATCCGTAACCGTTTTCGGATGTGGTTATATGGGAGATACGGGCACGGCTCGTGTATAAACGTGGGGGATTGATTAGCACGCTCTAAAATTGATACAGTTTTTTTGACTGAAATAGCCCTAATTAATAGAGAGAGTATTGTTTAGAATGATCGTTATTATTGTGATATTTTCAATTTATTAAGGGTATTTTAGTCTAAAAGGGAATGTTGGATCAATTTTGGGGGTGTGGGGATCATTTTCCAATTTCCCATGTATGTAGACAGAATATATACGTGAATATAGATCGGCCTATTAAACTGATATGTATATATATATATATGATTGACTATTAAATGAATATATGGATAACAATATAGATCGGCGAGAACAATGAATACATGAATTAAGAATAAAATTCAAATAATGGTAAAATTATTGGTTCATGCATGAAAATATTTATTATTATTATATTGATTACATATTATTTTCACAACAAATTTATGTATCTGTAATTAAATAATTAAAAATGTAAAATTATCAATTGAAATTGTAATGAAATTAATCAATTACACACCACATTTGAAAGCCAAAATCAAAACTCATATATGGATCTTTGGAGCTTACATTCAAATTTTAAAAAATAAAAAATAAAAATACCCGAATCCAGATAATTCTATACGCCAACCCGTTTCCACTTTCGGTGAAAACTGTATCTATGTCTGTCCGCATCTGTTAGAAAAATATCTGTATCTATTTTCACACTTGACAAGTATTTGAACCGTCGATTATCCTGGTACAAACGAATATGTTCTGTTCTGTACTTATGTTTCAATCCCTAGTTCGGAAATAAATATTCCAGATTTTCTGCGAACGGATGAAAACGAGCTCTCGTATCAACAATGTTCATAATATACTTATTATTCTTTTTAGAAGTCCTTTTTGAATTATTCATCTTCTTTATATATTACCCGACATATTAATAGAAATTTAAAACTAAAATGTTATTATTTAATAATGGTTGATTATGAATATATTGTTATGCTTGCAACACAAAAGAGAGACATAGACACGATGAAAATGATAATAGAAAGGGGTCACCAAAATGAGAAACATAACAATGCGTTGCTAAATTATTGTATGCTGGTAAATCGAGTCATTTTATGAGCAAATACCCGACACACAAATAGTTATAAAATATCACGTTGCAAAAATTTAGAAAATTATAATTTCACAATGCTTGAAGTGTCGAACTACATTTAACTAAATTACCCCGACACCCACACATATTTATTTATATTTTTTATTTTTTATTTTTTATTTGCCATACTGGATATATAAGTCTACGGTGGATAAAAGTTTGAAATCTGATTTGAATCCTAATCGTTCGTTTCTATTTGTATCTTTTTTATTTATCTAAGTCATGGACTTTAGACCTCACACCAATTTCATTAAAAATTGTCACATAAGATAGTAAACTAAAGAATGAAAAAATAGTACGATTTAAGATTTTTTTTCTCTACAGCAGTTGGCCATAATTTAAGCATAATTTTAAAATCATGAATATGACTCCCGCCAGCAAAGTAGAATCATTGGATGAGAACAAGAGAATTAATGAAATAAATTATTTTGTTGCATTCGTTTTCAATAATTTTCTCTCTCTTCCTGATGTTCTATAGAGAAAATTTAGAGAATAATAAATTGGAACATAATATTTGATTCCTCGAGTAATTTAAGACTAATGTTTTAAGTTATAATCTAAGCTTTGTTCGAAACAATTTTTAGGTTAAACTCAACAACTTCTGCCACGATTTGCTACACATGGTTCTTTTGTTTTCTGTTGCGAGACTTTGATATCGACGGAGAAGTATATACTTATTATTGGTTACGGGAATTTTATACGACGATATATGTTATGTTTATCGAATCAGTGATAATTTTAACGCAAATTGTTATTTGAAAAGAAAAAAGAATAAATATTAGACTTGTAGCTTACAATATCTTCCGCAAATCATGTTTGCTTGGTCATTCTTCTATGTAGTTTATTGTGTGGCTGAATCTGTCTTACCGTTTGGGTCATCGTATCATGATCATGAACCAAAAATTTATGCACAATTCCGACAAAAGAAATTAAAAAATAATTAAAATAGTGTCAGGACTCAGGACAAGGGATGAACAGATAAACAAAAATTGAGATCGTATAAACCCCAGATCTTTAAATAAATTTGATTGAGAGTGAGATCCTTTAACTCGAGAGACCATATTCTAATTAAATCACGAGATTCGTGGCCTTAATTATAAAGTTGATGATACAAAATAGGTGTTTTAGGATGACCTGTCATCTGTAAAAGAGATTTTGCGAGATACTGGCCATTTTTTTTTTTTCTAAGAGTTGTACCTTATTGAAAACATTGAATAACATTTATATATCTGCCAGTCTCTAGACATTACTGTCTCTTCGAAAGTTTTTACTTCTGTTTAAATCTTATGCTATTTCAAAAGACAATTTAATTGGGGATAGTTCTTGCAATGGTGCTGTGGCAGTCTGGCACATTCATTCATGTTTTAATTGTGTTCTTCGACTAGGGACATTAAATTAATAATACTAATAATTGGATAGTTGGATGGGTGAAATTAGCAAACATTTACAATTTGATGCAGAAATTGACTATATTCGAAAAAGTGCGAAATATGCTGTTTTTTCTTCTAACCTAATGAGGTGGACTCTTTACATAATAAAAAAATATTCTTCGAGGATCCATTACATGTTTCTATTTTTTTTTTTATATATACTAATTCAAAGTCCAATTGGAGATTTAATGGCACCATTAGTTAGTGGCACGGCACCGCACATCACCAAAAAAATAATTATTTTTATTTTATTTTATTCTCTTCTATACTAGCACATGACTAGTAGTTTTGATTATCGTGTTCGAGTGACAATTATTCTATTCTCCAAAAAACAAATTATTTATTCTTATTGATTGTTTTTTAAGATAAGATGAGATTAAACACTCTAACTTATTTCGAAATTAAATGTCGCTTTCATTTCTCATTATGTTATCTTTGTATTTGAGTCCATGACACTTGTATCCAACTTAGTATGTAATTGACAATGACAAATGTTTTAATTGTAATCCAAACTATCTAATTTAATAACATAATTAATACAAGTTTTAACAGCTGAGATGAACCGTATGATAAATTTAACACATCACAGGTGAGATAACAAATCGCATCCTGTCTATCACCATGTTTAATGGCAAATAATTCCGAATTTCGAGCCAAGGATAATTATGAATTCTACCACGTTATCCCTTGTATATCCTTTTAAATGCCGTTGGTTAAAATTTTTTCAACCTCATTCAAGTCACTTTTGATTATAATGACATTCTGAGGCGGAACTTAGCTAAAATGCTGATGTAGATTAGTGGTTAGGTCCGATATGCAGATAAATGATGATATATATAGATTCAATTAATTCCTGCTGTCCTCATCTCATTTCCTTTGTTTTTTTCTTTTTTGCGCTAATGCACGCACACAAAAGGAAAACAGTCGCGGCTAATGTATGCACAAATGAGGAAGCAGTCCCAACTTTTTTTTTTTCTGGGAAAAAAATTAGTCAAAGTGACTAGAATACCCGTTTTATGTTGTCGAAGTCACAACTAATGCATGCACAAACAAGGAAATCTGTACTTTATTTACTTTCCCAACCTTCTCTCCCCTACAAGACTATAACGCCTCTCTGACTCTCTAGTCTCTCCTCTAGTCTCTAGTCTCTCCTCCTTTGATCTGTCTCATTCCTGATCGACCAATAAATCGATTACGCGTTTCTCTCTGATCTTCCGTTTGAATTTTGGAATAGGAGTTTGTCCCAATTCGACCCTACCTGCAACACGACTGGGATCCTCAGCAGTCGTTTAAAACTACTGCTGGGGCAGCCGTGCAACATTTTTGTTAATATTAAATTTTTTTAAAATTCAAATGACGAATTCAAACCGTTCATCTTGTTGAATTTTACGGGCGATGTGTTTTCATATAAGTTTTATAAAATTTGGAATTGATTTGATACTTGATTAAGTGCTTTAATTATGAACGTATTAGAATTAATCAAACCAGGTTCGTTCATTTATTAATCACTTAATCACATATCAAATCAATCTCAAATTTTATAAAATTTATATGAAAATGCATCGCCCGTAAAATTCAACAAGATAAACGGTTTGGATTCGTCATTTGAATTTTAAAAAATTTTATTATTAACAAAAAAGATTAACGGCTGCCCCAGCAGTCGTTTAAAGGATCCCAGTCCACCTGCAACAAGGTGACCACTTTTTATATTTTATCTTTAACCGGCGACGGATCTGTAAATTTCGATATGAGGTTCAAAATGAATATTAAAAATTAAAATCAATTTAATAATCATATTAAAAGCATAAAAATTTAATTAATAATCATAGTTAAATAACATACAAAATTGTCAATTTTATGTCTAATTAATAAACAAATGGGGTCAATTGCATTCTATTTGTATCACTTGCCTCCATCTCTGTCTTTAATATATACTACTTGAAAAAAAAAATTTTAACGTCAGTTATTTTGGATTAAAAAGCAGCGATCTCACGGTGTTATATATGGGCGGTCGCTATTTAATGTTAAAACCTGTCTTTAGAAACCTATCGCTAAAAAAACGTGCTAATTTTTTAAAAATTAATTTATAGGTCTTTAACGACAATATTAAATAATGGCCACCGCAAAAGAGCTATATACTAAAAAAAATTGAACTAAAATTGTGACTAGTCCATTTTGCTAGCCATATATATCATATGTATATATATATAAAAAAAATCACAGAATCCTTAAACCCTGACGCATCCTTTTTAGCGACAATTATTAGTTAGTACAGCGGCCGAAAAGGATAATTTGAGGATTTTTAACGGTGGCTATTAGTTAATAACTGCCGAGTGCCGATAGAAAACCTATTTATTGACAAAACTCAATAAAATATGTTTCTAGCCCATTTTGTTAGTCATATATATCACATATATATAAATTAAATCACAAAAATTCACAGTACATATTCATCGTAGAAAAAAATAAAAATTCATATACAATCAAAATATACATACAAATTTGAGCTTAATTAAAACATACGACTATTAACCAAGTAGCCATGGACGTATAAATTCAAACAACAGCTCTATGGTTTTGTTAAGGTCGTGTTCAGGATATGCTTCATCATGCAACTCCAAAACCTGCATGTAAACACTTTTTTATTAACAAAACCCTAAACATTCAATGGTACTACTAATCCAAACCAACTAATTAAGCATGAACTTAGTGTATCCAGGGGTGAAGCTGCATTTTAACTTGGTGGGTCCAGGGAGCCAGCTGAAGAACTAAAATTATTTGAGATGAGATTGTTATGTAAAACAAAAAAAAAAAAATACATGGACCCATCTCAAATCCGCTAACCTTCCTTCCCTAAAACTTCATCGTCAGTTTCATAGCGTGACAGATCTCTCGCGACTCACAAGCGTAGAGGGAATCGTTGAAATCAAGTCTCCCATGACTTCACGTCTACACCCCTCAATGGCTTGACCCTCGCATTGCCTCTCCCTCCTCTCTGCCGATAGCAATATGCCTCTCTTAGGCTCTCTATTTTGCAATTTAGTTAACTCAATTCTCTCTATTTTTCATCCCGGACACAGTAGCACCTTTTTTCTTATAAAACACACATTTTCTTGTAAAGCTAATTAATAAAGAAAGAATCAGTGCTTTAGTGGGTTAGATTCATCCAACTACCATTTTCTCTACATCCATAATCCAAAATCTAAATGAAATTTATTTTTAATAATTTGTAAAAGGAAAAAAAAATTTGTTTTCGTAAATTTCTTAAAATATATATATCCTTTTGTAACGGAGGTAATTGGAATTTCGAACAACAAAGATATTATTGTTGTGTTAGTTCATCTAAATTCTGATGATTTGATAATTTGTTTGTGTAATTTAGATTCACGGCTACATTGGGCAATGCACCTAACCGAGGATCAAGTAAATTCAGTCAAATGGATTCCAGTGCGTTTAATCCTCCGTCAGATTGAACGAGCATTCATGGCTATATGTTTGATATCTGGTTTGTAGATAACTTTAGAGTGCTAAACATTCTAAATGTGTTTTAAGGTCTAATTGTATTTTTGTTGTGCTATTGATGAAGCCCTGTATATATGTCTCTTAAGAGGCTTTTATTTAACAAAAAATTTGTTGAATATATTAAGTTTCTTTTGAAACAAACTATATATTTAGATAGATATAGTTCACTGTTTTAAATACAATTTATCTCTCTTTCGTGTCTAGCATTGAACTTGTTATTTTTAGGATAATGCAGAATCACTGACAATATGTATTGGCAGGGCGGGATCCAAAAAAAATTTTTAGCCTAGGCACCATTATAATATAATAAAATTTCAAATAAAAAAAAAGTCATTTTAAACATATATATAACTGTATTATTCTTATAAATCTAGTCTTTTTCCATCTTTACTTTTCTATCTATACAAAAAAATCACAAAAAAATGTACTTCTAATTTTCTAGCGCAATTATGAACCGACCTAGGCGTACATCATTTCTTACCCCACGCACAATCCACAATTTAATAAATAGATTTCAAGATTTTGAAAATATACCCTAGGACTTGCCTACAGGTGCCCTATATTGGATCCGCCACTGTGAATCGGAACCCCACGTTATGTTGAATGTATTAATTATATACTTACTTCATTAGATGGTAATTAGCTCTTAAGCTAGTGGTGAAGAACAATGCATTTTTAAGTGAAATGTTGCATGTTTGAAACTAGTTGGGGGCTTTTATGAGTATTTAATTAATTTAAAAAAGTTAGGTAGTTGGACCCAATTTATCTCGAGAAAATGAAAATACTTAATTAGATTTTTTTATGGCTAGAATTATTTTACAGGACGGTTGCAGTCTTACTTTTTCTAGCCGTTAACAATGTACCTCTGTCCTTTGATCAGGAAATGTTAAGAGTTCATTAGCATTTAGCAACGATTAACTTGACGAACCGTATGATAATCTCTGTTTGAAATTTGACCTTACGTTTTACCATGGTCGTAAAAAGATAATAAAATCTGATGCAATCATACTAGACTTTATTGTCGATGAAGCCACTTAAAGCTCATAGCGGTCCATACTCTAGATACTCTTCACTTACAAAAAAAATTAAACTCATAATCAATGCACAATAGTAACGAATCCTTATCGTTTATTTTTTTAAAAAATCTTAACTTAATTCATATATTGACATCATCGATTGATGTTTTTACTTAACTTTATATTTAATTAATCACAGCTCAAGATTACCATGTTCCACCGATAGCACATGATTTAGATGAAAAATTAAGCACCTCCATTATCTCGTTAATGCAGCCTCCATGAATTGTAGCGGGCTTCTCCAGCCCAAACCTACAACAAGATGGGCTTTTCTAAGCAATAAATGCTTATTCGGCCTTTAATATCATATATAGCCGTACGTGCGGTGCAGTAAATATTAGTAGGTTTAAACTTTAAAGGAAAGGTGCATAATAAGAGCAGGAGAGTTAGTGGTAAATTGCATGACTGAAAAAAGGAGTTGAGAGAGAGAGAGAGGAATGAGAATGCACAAAAAGAGCAGCCGAAAGTGAAAGGTGGCAGCGCAAGTGCAGTGCACTCCAAGAACCGCTTTACTCTTCTCCTCTTTCTCTGTTCAAACTCACAAAACACTTTTCTTTTTACACTTCCTTTCCACGTACAAAATTCTCACTTCGCTTCTTTTCTCCTTGTTTTTATTTGACCTCAGTTTGCATTAATTTGCGTGCATTTTAGATTATTCTGTTGCTAGTTTAAATTAATGCCATTTTTATTAAGGTGGGTATTGTTATTGCGCAGTTAATAGGATGGCATTATGAAGATAAATAATTATAAACAACAACTGGAGGCACAAATTATAACTGTGAATGTTCGATTTAACTTTTAATATTCTTATAGTTTGGTGGAATCAAAAGCAACATTATGGATTTATGGTAAGGGCATTATTTAAAGTGCGGTCAACGCGCAGTTCAGATTGGACACTATAATAATAGTTGTTTTGTTTTAGTAATACTATAATAATTAATAAATACTTGAGGGGTAATAGATAAATACACGTATATTCAGTCGTGGGGCCGTTGCGGTAGAAAAATCCCATATAAAATCATCAAAAGAGAATCACCTTTTTCTAAAAATTTATGAGGAAATATAATATTGAAATTAGGAAATAATGTAAGGATGGTGATGACTATAGTTTTGGACCAACATTTCGGTATATCGATTAATCGGTATGAAAGCTTTCAATTAAAGTAAGATTCGAATTTTCGATTTGAGGCGATTATTCTCTCTGCGTATCATAATATTGTTGCAATCAAAATTTTACATTTTCAATATAAGTATTCATTTTTTCCAGAGAGGGAGTAAGCGGTGTGTTTTTCTTATAATTTGAAACTGTTCAATAAAAATGGTTTTGTTAATAAACTTAAAAAATATTAAATTTGATATCATATACGAATTTAATATGCAGGTCAAATTAAGCATTTCAAATTAATTATTTGATATATAGAGCCATAGTATTAACTAGTTGGAGCCATCATTGTAACATAGCTCCCTTAAAGTTATGGCTTTCCATCTTCTAAATAGTTACACAAATAATAATAATAAAAATAATGAAGTGAAAATTCTTGGTCTAAAATATAAAATAATATGTATCTATGAAATTAATTAACTCAATAGGAATTGTTCTGCAATTGGAGAATATGTACAAGCATATTTTTGTTTGATTGATTCAATGGATGGAAGTATTTCTATCCATTATAAATAGATAATTGCATCAAATTTTAAAGACTAATGAAAGATAATTCAATTTAATTGATTCTCTCTTCCTCATCTATTTGCTTTACGACGTCACAAATATTAAACTTATATTTTATTTATCCATTTCTGCATCCTAACAAACCAACGGCAGGACTAGGATGGAACGAAATCCTCAGCAGCGCAGCGGTTGGCAGCGGCTGCATCACAACCGTCCGATGGATGATGGGTGTCTCGTGAAAAATACTAGATCGATAGGTCCGAAAAAAATTAACCGTTGAGATGAGATCGAACGGCTCGGACGAAATCGCTGCGAGGATTTTGGTCCGGACTAGGATAGTAGGATGTTAAATTTAATATTGTGTATCTGTAGAGGCTCATATGAAAAAAGTAGCAGACAAGATACAGAAAATGGGTTCAGAGCGACAGGAGATGCAGGTTACTTGTCAGTGCTTAAGAGAGATACTGACACACCGCACCTGCTCTTTGTTCAGGTCTCATAAATAAACTAATTCAAAAGACCGCACTACTGTGACAGCATCATCTGACCCCTTCTGACACCAAGTTCTTAACTATCATTTGGTTATTTTGCAACTTTACCTCTCTTTTGACCATCTATTTTTTTCTCCATTTCTGTCCCAGAATAAAAGTTCTTTCTGCCTTCAAGTTCACATTCCAAAAGACATTACACATTTGCTTCTTAAAATATTTTCCATACTGCATGTACCATTTATTTGTACTTTTATCGCTTATTTGGCTACAAAATTATAATTGTATAATTTGGAAAACTGTGATGGGGAATTTACACATCTAAGGTTGAAAATTTGGGAGCATTAAAGACCAAAAGAACACAGAAAAGGATAATAATAAAAGCAGGGGCACTGTAAAATGCAATTAAAGCTTACACGAGCACTGTTACCTTCTCCATCTTTCTCTCTGCTGATATCCGCTTATACTATTGTAACATATTAATTTATTCATCTCCATTCTGAAATTGCTCTGCATCTCTGCAGTCTTTTACTCTGCCCCCCTTGACTGAATGACACTTCCTCATCAGACAAACCAACCACACCTTAATTGCCCCCCATTTAACTCTCCACTAACAAAATAATAAAAGAGATTGAAGAGTACCTACAATTTCAATACGATCGCAGGAGTATGCAATAGTAAATGTGATATTTTATATGGATTCATTTGAAATTTTAAATTTCATGATTATCTATGTAAGCATTTTATATTTTTTTTTATAATAGCATAATTAATTTGTTTTCATGCATACGGTTAAGAAAATTAATATATTTTCAATTAAGTTTTAGTTCGTTGTTATATTTGACATGACATAGATATATTATAATTAAATATCAAAATAATATCTTTTACATAAAATTGATCGATACATAGGCACTTGAGTATTATTAAATGAGATTTTAATATAAGAAATAAGAAACCATAATTATATATTCTCTCTTTTTTCATTCCTCATTCCTTTTTAATAAAAATTTTTCCCTTCTTTTATTCTCATCCCTTTCTCAATATTCATGCTAAGACTACACCAAATTTACTCGAAATATAGAAAAATTCTAAAAACGCAAAATTTCAAACAAGCCTAAAAGCTGAAATTATACAAATTCCTTTGAATCAAACACAAGCCGAAATAAATCAAAATCACACCATATCCTTCAGAAAAAAATCCGAATCGTACCATATATATGTATGATTTATTTTGCAATAATGAAAAACATGCACTAAATTTTACTTTATAATTATAGGACCGACTCAAAAAACGTACCGTCTTCGATGTTTTGTCGGCCAAGAAAAATGAATTGCACGCTTATGCGCTTTGCGTGAAATAACAGGAGACATGGGAAGATACCAATTAAAGAGCTATTCAGTTCATCACTCCCAGGTTCTCTCATTTGCACAAGTTCATCTTCTCTTTTTGAAATATCAACTGTGATTTTAGACAAGGCAGAAATGTACCCTTTCACTTCATCCCAATGGAAAGAACTAGAGGAACAAGCACTGATATTCAAGTATTTGGCCTCCGGCCTTCCTATTCCTTCTGATCTGATCATGCCACTCAAGAAGAACTATTTGATGGACCTCTCCATTGGTCCAAGTGTTACTTCTCCTGGTTTTGGGTTTTTACCTCTGCACACTCCAAGTAGTTATGGTTCACCAGGTATGAATTTTTTTGCATCTTAATATCAAGGGGAAGGTCCTTGGTCGACTCTTTTAAGGTCCAAATATTTTGTGATTATCAATCTTTTTCAAGCCACATAAACAATAGTTTGAAAACTCTGTTATTAATTTTTAGGCATAATAACACTAGGGACACTTGAGGAAAACATACATCAAAAGACAGTGTTCATGTCTTTTGGGAACAAATTGAAATCTATGACAACTATTTATCTAAAAAAACTATTTCTTTATTATAATTTATGATACACGTGAACTAAGAAGTAAAATCAATTGTTCTTATACCATTCTTGAGCTAAATCCGTCACTGAAATACACATTATTGTAATTTCAAACCAATCTACTTCTATTTTCCATAGATAAAAAATGTTGATGCCTGTGATCAAGGTCAATCAAATGAAGGATTCAACATTAGCATTAGCCATTAGGATCAATTACCCTAATGTTACAAAAATTAATTCTGTGGAAAGTGTTATTTGAGATATCCTCAACCCTTATAGAAGCAATGTTGTTTTCTTAATCAACCTATATATGGAATTAACAAACATGTATGTGGTTTTCAATCGGTACTGAAGTACTAGTTTTATTCAATTTAACTCCAATTTGAAATGATGCAGAACGATGGGCATGCTTCCAAGCTGGTTTTGGACGAAGAATTGAGGACCCAGAACCGGGTAGGTGCAGAAGAACAGATGGAAAAAAGTGGAGATGTTCAAGAGAGGCATATGGCGACTCCAAGTATTGCGAAAGGCACATGCACCGAGGGAAGAACCGTTCAAGAAAGCTTGTGGAATTGTCCCTCGCCACCTCAAATACCAACAGCTCTTATTCCTCTTCGAGTGGGACCCATCACCCCCATTCAAGCTCATATTCGCCTTACTCCTCTTTTAGGGCTCACGGCAGTGGTAGTGGTATCGGTTTGTCTTTGGGTGATGATATCCATAGGTATATAATTTTGCGAATTCACTAACTGGTATAATAGATATGCATCCGAGCTTTTGGAATTGAATTTGTTTGGATAACAAGGTAATTGAGCAATAAAGAAGTGTTAAATCAAAATGTGTCATGCAGAGGGACAGTCAAATGTGTAAGTACCATTACTGGCATCGATCATCCGATTAGTCTGTATCAAGCGAGAATGATGGATGATCATCCTATTATCATGTATAAAACCAGAATGACGGAAATGGGACTAGTTCCTCTTTTCTGCGATAGTTTTTTCTAATTTTATTGCAGTTCATAATATTATCTAATGAAACAATTATGTAATAAGACACTCGAAGTCGAAAGAACAATAAACAGCAGCACAGAAACAAATAATTAACAAGTTGATGCCAATAAAGAAAGAGTCAGTGCAATTGGTCCATAATATGCTTTGTTTTAACCTACTATTTATTGAATGGATGGGTTGTCTTCCTAATGCAAATCTACCTTTAAATCAATAGATTACTTTCATTTTTTTAATGGTTAATCGAACATTGCAGGGTGGATACCGCAGCAAAGAAGGATCCAGGCGAAGATAAATGGTGCTTAGGACAATTTGGGACAAGAGATAATGGAAATAATTTAACAATCGATTTGACAATGGATGCAAAATCAAATCCATTTACATTAGGTTCTGATCTCAGCAAAGTAGAGAGGGCTGAGAGGCCTAGCTCCTTCCACAGTTTCTTCAATTAGTAGCCTGAGTAGCAATTATTATCAGCTATATTTGCTTTTTTATCTTTCTTTGCTTTATTCTTCATATAGATGTATGGGGCGTTGCTTATGTCTGAGACTCCGGAGGGCATGTATGGCCCTTCTCCTTTTTCAATTTCTTTGGAGTTGTATCATAAATTTGACCTCAGTTTTATATGGCTTTTGTTTACAAAAGAAATGTCTTTTAAGGCCAGGTTTTGTGTGTATGGTTGATCGCTTTAGTATCTCTTACCTGCAGAACAAATTAATACCTTTATTTATATTAGGTACATGGTTGCTGTGCGAGTATGGGATGGGATATATATACTTGATCAAATTTAGTTGAAAGTTTTACTTTTATCCTTGTCAAACTATTAATTCAAAATTAAAATGATAACATGTTTTTTTTATCATTTAGAAAGATCATATAAGGTTTGTTAAGATTTGAAATTCATTTTATTAACAATTCAACGACAAGAATATTGAATTCTAAATTTTTGAAATGGCTTGATAAAAAAAAAACCATAAATTAAATACATGGTAGATTTGTGTTCTTTAAATACACCGAAGATTTTAATCGTAAGGAACGGGTCAATGTTCTGTTATTTTAACTTTGGTATTTTTATAATAGATTGTACATTTGTTACGTTTATAAAATATATTTGTTCTCGATATAACATATCTTTAAATATCTACTAATAATAAATAGTGAATTTGATTTATTTATAAATCTGTATTAGCTACTATTATCGTTCTGTTTTCCAGATCAATATTGGTTGAAAGATTGACGCTTCTTTTCTTTGTTTTCGGAAATTGATTGCTACCATATAAACGAAGACATAGAAACAAATAAGTTTAATAAAAATAAATTGAATATGCATATAAAAATTTAAACAAATGATGAAAAACTTATTTGTTTGTATGTGTTCACCTTGATAATCTATATATTCACGTTCAAGCAATTGAGTTGGATACTTGATTCATTCTGATGGCCTGGGTCGGGTCGAGTTGAGAAGCCCACTTACGTACCACAATGGCTGCAAAAATTGCTAAGAATGATGAATTGGGCCAAGCATATTCAATTTTTATCAGCACCAAAGCAAATGGTCTCACGGCCTATGAATGCATTTTATTTGATGTTTTGTGTCACGACTCGACGCATGTCAAAGATTGTAAACTCGTATTTATTTTTTTTTTAATTCGAATAAGTTATATGTATTTGGCACGGATACACATCCACACACACCACACCATACACAACACTGTAAGATAGCAAAAATTTATTTAAAATACTCTTCTAGCAGAAGAGTCTTTAAACATGTGAACAGAATCAATTTTTTGTAAATGTCATTGTGGGAAAGAACATGAAAATAATAAAAAAAAAAGTGATAGAACTCCAGATAAAAATCTTCTATAAGAAAAATCAAGCAGCTGAAGCAGCAATCGCAAGTCTGAACTAGGGTTCGGCCGGGGATAAAATTTTCTCTGTTTCCCATGTTCTTATTGTTTTTTTTTTTTTTGGCAAAGTTATTTAGTTTTTATACTACCTATATAATAAGGACTTTATTCGGACAAATTTTATAAGAATTTGACTGTTTTATTTTACAAATATCTTTATTTAAAGAAGATAGTGTTAAAAATTTCTAATCCTTTCAAACGCTACACAACTTCAATTTGAGATGTATTGTTTTTTGTCACTAAAATGTTAAATTCAAATGATGGACACATTCTGCAATAATTTAAGACATTATTGGGTCATATAATATGCAAGTAATATATTTGAAATTCAATCACATTGAACTACGTGTGTTTGGTGGACTTGATTTGAACCCTACTTTAGATATATCATATGTAATAAAAAAATATCCAACAAACATTTCAAAATATTATCAGCTATATAATGAATTTGTATTACGTTGGTTATTACTTATTAGTCTGACTATCTGTGTGTGCCTTAATTCTAGTATAAGAAGATCAGGAAGTCGAGACACCACACAACCATCGTTATGAAATAATAACTTTTTTTTAGAGCATATTCATATGAAATAATTTTTAGCTTGGGCTCGTATTCCAACTTTCTAGCCTCGGCATAGTTGCCCTCGGATCGGCTGATGCAGATACTATTGAATATATAATACATTTGTAGGGAACTAACACGACGAAGAAGTTGCAGACGATCCGGAATCGGCATGGACTGGATTGAAGGCTGATCTCTAGCGAAGTCTGAACAACTCTCGTTACTGTGTGAATGTCTGATCAGCTTCTTCATTTCACACTTTCCAATGTGGGAAAATATCTTTATTAGACCGATACTCATCTCTGACATCTTTTTTTCTGTCGCTTGTTTTCTTTTGCCAGCGGCTCGCGTCGGTTCACGCCAATGATGTGAGAGGAAACAAAAGTTTTGGCAGGAGATATGTTTTTGAGATAAAATATGTTGCTTTGGCAATTTGGCATAATTATGCATTTTTAACATTTATCGCTAATCTGATTAAATGTTTAAAACTAATAGCTGTTTCATAGGATTGGTCTTGAATCGATATTGTCATATAAGAAATTTAAATAACAGATCACTACTAAATAAAAGATTAAATATTTAAAATTAATCGTAATTTCATAAGATTAGTCTTGAATCAATATTGTCTTTTTAGCATTTTTATAACAAATCTCTACTAAACAAAAGTAGAATAGAACTATAGAAGCTCTTTGCATAACCAAAGCGTACAATCTCAGGCAGAAATTAAACTAGAGGTAGGATTACCCCTCCGAAGTATTAATTCGGTGGTCAAATTAGAGTAGACAATGAAGAAACTAAATTTCCCTTTTATAAATACTGGCAGCTTGCCCAAGTGGCCTTTAATGTTAAAAAAAAAAAAATACTGGCAGCTAAAATAGTGATTTTTTTTTTTTAAATAGAAGTTAATAGTTTGATGCTTTAACTCTACACTACGTAACTATGCTTTACTCAATCCCAAACACAGGATAGGATCATAGAGGACCTATACATTTTGGGAAAAAAAAACGAAGAAGATACTTCTTAAATCTTGATATCTCATATTTTTGACAGAAAAAAAAAAAGCAATACAGTGTGTCCAAAAAGGCGCAATTATTATTATTATTTTTTTATTTTTGCAAATCTGACTTCCTGAAGCCGCAGTCTATATGGATCACTTAGGCATCTCTATCTCGTTTGCAAAATTATTACAGTGTAAATATGGCAATTTTAATTTAATCGAAAGGATGGGAAATAATTGCCACTTAATAATCTTGCTAAGATTGTTGTCGTCTTATATAAGAAAAAAAAAATTGAAAACCAGCTCTTGATCTAGTGGCAAATTGTAATACATTCACTGATGTATGCACCGGTGTACTCCATATAAAATTTTCCTTTTCCTTCTTTTTCCATTGTTTATACGTACGACGCCACGATCAAAAAAATTAGTCGTTTCCAATTCATAAACATCAACACTCAAGCATGCAACGTATGTTTAATTTTATTTTACGAAATATTTACACAATAACGAAGTGCTAATTGTTGACATGTACGGTAAATTACTCCATATTTTAACCCAATATCACAATTTCTTATAAAAATAACTGCCCTGCTGTACTTGATAGTCTCTACGGAGACGTATGGCTGTTACAACCTATAAAAAAACAGCAGCTTATTAATACCACATTTAGCTTGCAATCGTAATTAATTCATACCACTTCTTTAAGCTAACGCATTTATCTTTTAAAGTATACCATTTCCGAATTAACCCAAAAAAAAATATTCCTTACCAACTAACAGTTATGAAACATCCGCAACTGTAATATGCGCTTCAAATCCCTCCCACAAAAATATTACAGCAGATTCATTAGAGGTACTTACGAACTTTCAAAACTTATAGTATTTTATATTTATCCATACCTACCAAATTCAGTTATCAAAATTAGGATACAAAACATCGATGTCGACCGGAACATAAATATAATAAAAAATAGTAACCATACATATCAAACAAATCTATCATATACATTATAATTTTATGTGAAGGGACAAATTTAATCAAAAATTCATCTCATATATCACGCATAGCACTCCGTTAACTTATTACCTAACACTAAACAAACGTTTGAATACTGATCCATTTCAAATGTAACAACTTTAACATTTATTTATTACTAACTCTGCTTATAACATAAAAAAAAAATGAAATATCATTTCACTAAATCCTACGTTAAAATATAGTCTACTGCCTCGTATATGAATATTAATATGCTAAGACAAAAAACTAAATGACAAATCCATAGAAATAAGAATAAATTAGTACCCTGCATGCAGTAAATCAAGTTGAACTAACATAACCAACTTAAACTCCCATTCGTTCATCGTCCTATCCTAACTAAAACAGATACGACAGTTCTTTATACGAACGACAAAACGAACTTATAAGTAAAACAACAACACCCCCGCGCAGCTTAATATACAAAAGGAACATCACTGCATTACAGAAGACATACTCGGCTTCTCATAAGTAAACATACATATCAACTAAAACACTGCGTCTACAGATAATTAACATAACCACATAACTCTTACTACTATATATAGACCATGCACACTTACTTTGCAAAAACATCAACTTTGGTGCCCTTAATGAACATACAACCACATTCTATTATTCGTGTGATCCAACCAGAGAATGCCGTCACCTCAAACCTGAAAACAACAAAATCGGACACATCACACATTTGTCCAGCTGCTACTGTTTCCTCGTCATCCAGAATTGCTTCATCTTCCCATGCTTTCTCCACGTCCTGAAGTGTCACGTCGGGGTGGCTATCCATTACAAGAACATTCCTTACATAGTACTCGCCACAGTCATTTACCCTCCTACCCTGCGAAGCACAGCACCTGCACCTCACTCTACCAGCCCGTTGTAATTTAACAGGCAGTGATATGCCTTCCACAACGAAATGACCAACATGTGCGTAATAATATACCAGTTCGGCACAAACCCACAGACGATACTTGATGGCATGGCCTCCAGTAACGTCGCAGTTCGTATAAGAATTCATGTACATCTTCATTGCATCCGCCACATCCTGATAGGTCAGCGATGTATCCTCCGTTTCGCCAACGAGCGTCTTCCTTATATCCAAAGCATCACCAGAGTCACTGCTACTGTTGCTGCTGCTCATCTTTACCAAACACCTATTAACCTGCACAACTGACATTACAGTAAACATTAAATGAGTATGAACTAACATAACCCTATCAAAAATATGATTCCCTTCAAAAAAAAAAAATCACAAACAAATAATTTTAACAAATAACTAATACTGCTATAACCGAAATACTTACTTTATAAAATTCAAATCCATTCAACGAGTAGAAATAAACGAAATTATAACGAAAACAGAAACTGTACAAATGCCATTAACATCAGTTTAGTCAAAACTAAGAAAAAACAAAACTACTTCCGATTTACCATCCACCAACAAAAGAAATAAATAAAAAGCCGAAAAAAAAATAAAAATCGAATAAAGAACGACCTACCATACTTTAAACGAAAAATTTACTTGCTTGAGTTCAGATACATTTAACAAGTACAAATGAAGGATGTAACAAAAGAAAAAAAATTCAATACAAATGAATAATCAAGTGATTGTGAAAATTCTTTCACGGTGTTTCTACACTGCACTTTTCAAATTCACCGGACTTTCCCATCCTTCACTACACATGTTATACAGACTTCCAACAAAATCAGGAGCAAAGCCAGAAAAATGATTCAAGGTGGGCCAAGATGAAAATTTGCATTTTTTAGGGGGGCCATTCTACATAATTGTGGAGATTTTTACTAAATTTACCTAATAATTATTAATACATTTCAAAAATCAAGGGAGGTCAAGCCCACCCGGGCCCCCACCTTGGCTCCGCCCCTACCAACAATATTAACCATCAACCAGTACAAGTATCTGCGATCATACCTTTCAATCCGTTTCCTTCTACAGACAATCGCCCCACTCCAATAAAATAAAAAAGGAAAGAGGAGCGCACACGATACACAAGAATTATGATGCTTAAATAGAAGAAAGATGACACCACCGGCCCAAAACAGACAGAATCTATCACCCAACAAGCAACGACAAATACAAAAAATTTCCGCAGCAGTCTTGAAATAGGCTTTGACAAGACGAGACCTCTGTTCTGTGTGCTTCACTCTCGTAACTCACAAACACACATGCCTGACAACGTCTTAACTCTACACAAACTGTACAGTAGACTAACATAACGATTAGTAAAATAATATTGTAGTTCCTTGACACATTCCGACAAATTTTCCCATGCCAGCTTACTACACTAAAAAAATAATTGTTCTACTTCCAATATCACTGCAATATATATTTTCATATCGAATGTCTCTAAATTTAAAAAACATTTTATTTAATATGAATATATATACCATCAAACATGAATTTATTAATTGCTATTTGTAAATATTATAGCAGCAGAAATTTTGCACTGCCACCGATTGACGCTGGTTCGCACGATTGTACTAACAAAAACACTATATTTTTAATAAAATTTTTATGAATTAAAATTATATGAGCGTTATTTTTTTTACACATCTTTTTTGTTTTCTTACGATTGCATATTTTTAGATATGTATTTGCTACTCAAACTATGATTTATTTTTTGAAAAGATTTCATATTTAAATTCGAAATTCAATCAATGAATTACAAACAACTTACGTCTTTCATTGTATTATTTTCAATAAACATAAATTGTAATATTTTATTTCGGTAATTAGTCATAATTACTATATTCTCATTTCCCATTTCACCGCAATTCTTAATTCCTGGTATAAAAAAAACTATTATTGTATGAATTAAAATCGCAAATCACAATCGTGCTCGCTAATTATTTTAAACAATCACGCCCAAATTATGAACCATCATTATCTGTTCTTTTTTTACTGTTAACTACCGCAGCGTATATATAATTTCTCCAAAAGATGCCACCTACCTACAACCAACTTTACCTTTATTCATTGTTCGTTACTGCCAACACTGATATATACGCATAACATACCATCAAATATAATTCATAACACAAACTAAGTGCACTTAGTTGATGCAGTAAAATTCGTGCACCTTATTCAACCTAAAATGATTATGTCTCTTCACGCATTCCGACAAATTTTCCTATCCCAACATGCTGCACACAAAAAAAAAATCATTCTATTTCACATATCACAAATATATATTTTCATTTCGCATATCACTGAATTTAAAAAAAAGATAATTTTACATGAATATATATACAATCAAACATGAATCATATCAATTACTATTTTAAAATATTATACAAACATAAATTTTGCACTGGCGTCAATTGACGCTGATTAGCACGACCGTACCAACAAAAATATCCATTCTAATATAATTTTTATAGATTTAAATTATATGTTATCTACCTTTTTTATGTATCTTTTTTTTTTGGTCTTACGATTGCATATTTTTACATATGTGTTTACTAACCAAACCAAGATTTGTTATTAAGAAAGATTTCATGTTTCAGTTCAAAATTCAACCAATGAATTATAAACAACTTCCATCTTTCATTATATTATTTTCAATAGACATATATTGTATTATTTTATTTCAGTATTTAATCATAATTACTATGTTCTCATTTCCCGTATGACCGCAATTCTTGATTCCCGGTATAAAAAAAGTATTATTATACGAATTAGAAGCACAAATAACAATCGTGATCGCTGATTATTTTAAACTATTACGCCCAAATTATGAACCATTATTATCTCTTCTTTTTTTACTATCAACTACCGCGGCATGTGTATAATTTCTTCAAAAAACTCTACCTACCTACAACCAACTTTAACTTTATTCATTGTTCATTACTGCCAGCACTGATACACACACGTAACATACCATCAAGTATGATCGATAGCACAAACTAAATGCACTTAGTTGATGCAGTAAAATTCGTACAACTTATTAGACCAAAAATGAATATATTTGTCACGATGATATTAATAATCCAACTACTAAAGGCGACCATTACATTTGTGCTAGCACATATCATCACGGATACCTACATCACGATATCAAAAGACAATAACATATATAAACTACTGCCAATTCTTACAAAAGAGATAAAAAAAAAAACGCACAAATTAACTTAGACTAACAAACCAGCTGCATCACTCTATTTTTCGCTGCTCCATCAGACGAGCACTTCTCCTTACACCACCGACGAGCACTTCTCCTTACACCACCGACAAACAAAGAACCTGTATGCTTAAAAGACGACATCATCAATCGAACACTTCTTCGCACCTTATTTGTTTTCTTCGCACCGACAGTACCCGGAAATTGTTCGACCCTACAAAAACATCCCTCTGCCTCGAGAAAACCTGCATCGATAGCAGTTTGCACCCAGTTCTCCGGAGCCACTACTTGATATTTATTACACCCCATAGATATCACCTCGAAATAGCCAGCTGGAATATGTGAAAAAATTATCGAACTAATGTGCTAGAGGCTCATCGGGACGTCTGGCCTCATACAACAAGAACAAAAACCATCAACATCAGCTAAACCGACCATACTGGCTGGAACCTACGGTTTCAAAATGAAGTCAGCGTATTTTCAAATGGATTTTATGTGCTTCCACCATGAAATAAAAACATAATTACTATAAATAGTACACTTCAAACAAACACCTCGAACAAATCGACCGTTGACTTCAACCCTTACAACTGACAGGCGCAATAAATACACCAACTGACATATAAATCCAAATATCTACCGCCATCCTTCGCTGATAAATTGGACTGCTAACAAGTTTCAATATTCACTAAACACAATGAACTAATGACTTGTCAAATCACTAACACATGACTCTGTCTGAAATATATTCCAATACAAAACAAAACGTATAAATTTAAAGATTCGTACAACATAAATCTGACAGAACGTCTTCCTTTCACACGTCAACTGACTTGCTCCCTGAAAATAATTAAAGCATAAAGGCACAACACATAGACGACAAAAAACCTGTTCCTACTATTTATTTCTTAAATTTATATTTTAATATATACAGATTTCGTGGACAAAAATAAAAAAAGTTTATATATACAACTAAATCCTGCCGATCACCATGTTTAAATCTACCTACAAATTTACTCTTACTAAATTCCACTTCGACCCGGATCTTGTATTTGAATACCATTTTTTTTTTCAGACATAAAGCCCGACGGCATATTTGAATACCATTAACCTAATATCCTTTCAGTTATTTCCTTAGTTTTTTACTGCTCCGGCTCGTCTGCCACACATTCCGTCCACATAAAATATGTGAAATTTTTTTTAAAAAAAACTAACTCATCCCACCTATAAGAAAATAATTTTTGTTTCACGTCCAATAATAATATACTTTCGCTCTGCTTTTCGTCAAAATACAATATTGTCGGACTACTAAAACTAAATTAAAACTTAGTGACTACTTTTCTTAACATAACCAAAAAAAAAAAAAGGTTCTAAAACAATCATCACTTCCTTAAAAGCTCCCTACTTTCTCAACCGTTATTCTTTTATTGTCACGATCATTTCCTTCCTGACTACAATTTAATAATCTATCTTAGTATGTAAAGACTGTAACAATCGTTTATGCGTGATATTAATTTTCATAATATTAATTTTTTACTTCCCTTCCTATTTTACAAAAAAAATTATCTTACTAATAATTTCACTTATTCCTCAATTTCACACTTCCGTGGCATTATCTTCGATCACCTTAAATTCTTTTTTTTTTTAAAAAAAAAAATTCCCTCTACACATCGGTCAGCCGTCGATTTCTTCCATACCAATCATACTTAAATTTATAACATCTAACGTTCAATTTTATTTTTGCTACATCGATGCTGTTTTAGTTAAATTAATAAACATGAGATTATGTCGATGGAACTACTCGCAAATGCTTTTTCTTATGCATAATTCCCTCACTTATTTGTGGACGAAGATGATAACGTACGTATTTGTTCAATACAAAAACCGATACTTGATGGAGAACACAACTAAATTCAGTAAAAAAAAAAAAAAAATCTGGCCATAACCATATATGAAGTACAGTATATTCACTGCCCTTTCGTCTTTTTTATTTAATTTTATTATTACTTATACAGTCGACACACCTTCAAAAATTGATTTATCGGTTCAGCTATTAATATATAATATTTACCAATAAAATAATTCAATTTTCACTTCCTATAACTCAATGCTCTAATAAATAGTTATTATTAAATGTATCCGTTCACTGAATTTGGACCAAAATCTTTCTAGACTCCAATAACGTTGGTAGCATAAAAATACAGATTCAGCTCAATCTTCGAATGTACCGTCTTGACAACTGTCATATATAAACATGACATTTCAGTCTCTGTTTGAGTGCATCTTGGACGCATGCTTTTTTCAACTTCATGTACAGTGACAGCCACTACTGCCTACATTTAGACCTAGACTAGCACGAAAAAAAAAACCCACAATAAAAAAAAGTCAATTACGCACAAATATTCATGCACCGCTTATTGAAAAGTAAATCTTCCCTTACGACGTGTCTTCAGCATCTTACCACACCGCATAAATCAATCCACGTGTCAAAACATTCCACCTCCAGCAAATTTTAAGGTGAATATGTTATCACTGATCTGCGTACAGAGCACAGACCATAGAAATAAAACAAATAAATTTTTCGCCCAAACACCCCTATATATACAAGCTCTCAGAACGAAATCAACACCCCTACCCATCTATACCACAACTTACATAAAAATAAAAGAACCTCTCCCAACCATGTCTCTCCCTGAAGCCGATTCCAAGGCACAGCCGACAAAAATGCTATCCTATTTTAGATTAATTACAACTAATTAATCACCATTAACAACAAGCAAATCAATAGATCTAGTGCTAAAGCAATCACACATCCAATCAAGAGAGAAGGTAGGAGAAATTGTACCTCTCATGAAATTGTATTCATGAGGCTCGAATCCATGGCATGGGAGTTGATGGGGTGCTCTCCTACGCCTCTTCTTCTCCATGGATGGCGCCGGCCTCGAGTCCACCAAGAAGATTAACCACGTTCTCAAGGTATGTGCTAGCACACCCAAGAACAAGCCTAATCCCATTAGCTTTCTCTCTTCTAGCAATTAAATCTTTCATTTAAATGGAGAAGAGAGCTCAACACATGAGCAAAAGAGGGAGAAAAGAGGAGGTTTGTGGCAGCCACAAAGGGGAGAAAGAGAGGAGAGAGAAGGCTAGCTCTTGGAGCCTCCAAAGGGGTCCTTTTATAGAGCTCAAACCCTAGGGAAAACTTCCCCAAAATTACACCTCTTGCCACCCTATGGCTGGCCACGAATTGGGCCTATATGGGCCACCTCAAAATCTCATTTGGGTCTTTAATTCACCTAATTAAAGTCCCATTAGTTTGCTCTATAATTGGGCTATATATTTTCCTATTAAATAACGGCCCGATTAATCAATATAACCATTTATATTAAAATGTGTTGATCTAAAATTAATTATTAACTCATTAATAATTATTTTGGGATTAGATAATGCATTAATTTATTTCTATATGATCTCTTTGAGTTAATTAATTATAACGGTTCATAACGGTATATAATTAATTAATCAACTTATCATATTTCCGCAATACTCACTGTTGCGAATAAATAGATAATGCATTGTGTGGTCAAGGTCCTATTTGTGTGACCCTTTGAGGATTTATGCTATGTTGGCCATGGAGAATAAATCATTATTTATTTCCAATAATCATAAGCGGTATCTAGCAACACGTTATGATTCCCAATTCGCATAAATAGTGTACCGTTACAATATCTCAATCCTGCATAAGAAATATAAGTATTTCCTTGTCTGATTCTTATGTCACATGATATCATTGTATAATCCAAGATAGGAATGTGTCATTCTTGCAGATTATACATTTCTTGATCTAGAGTTGATCGTCTAGTTTGCATGCATACGATCCAACTCCATCAAGGGGCCCAAACAGATATCATCACTCACTAGGTATACTAATGAGGGACATACGGTTTTCTTGATGAACAACTTTTCCCCGCACAATTCAAGAGAACATAAATAAAGTCCTTATAGCAGCCTTTATCAGGAATCAACGTTAGACGATATTTATTGAACCTATCCTCATGTGGAAAAGGTGAACATCTCAAACTTAGAATCAAACTTATATGAAATAAACAATGACACTTAACACAATCCATATGTTTATTTCATTGGGTCAAGTCCTGTACTATGTTCCAATAACATACACATATGCAATTAAGTTGGTAACTCCTTACCTATGATTTGTAGAACTTAATCATCACTTAACTTGCATACTAATCTTTTATGATAATTAATGTTCCTTGTTAATTATCAAGATTATGGACGATTTAGATTTATTATTGTCATTCTAATGAATGATCCACAGAGATCTACAATTCAGATCCTCAACCTGAATGATCTGTCAATAATAAACTCTAGGAACAAATGATCAAATATCATCATTAACATAAACTAAGAAAATAAGTCATTAAATATTGACTTCTAGGACATAACTCCAACAATCTCCCACTTGACCTAGAGTCAATCAATAGTGACTTCTAGCCAGTGAAGAATTTAGAACAATGTCATATATCCATATATATACATGTCTCGAACCTCAAAAGATATAATACACTTAAAACAAGTTACTCATACGTCCATCACGCATGGATGCACAATTGCATATCGCATATTGCTTAAGGTAGAGGTTAAGTTAGAGTGTTCGCTGTGTCCGCGAACCTATCCAATTTTGTTTGACCCTATATACATATATACTCCTATATATGTGTTCTTGATCATCATCATGTGAGATCAAGCGACATCGTCATAGATCTTAGTTGGATCACCAATTTATTATTGGGTTCTTCAAGTTTAAGCTATGGTTCGAGATGCATAGAACCATATTAGCTTGACTGAGAACTTCACGATCCTTACTACATTCTTTCATTGCTTCACAAGTTGCTATATATTTTGTTTTGGTGACGGAAACGGTTGTAATATCCCATTTAGAACACCTTCTAAACTTACAACACCACATTTAAACAAAATATGTAGCTCAATTGTATTTATATCAATCTTTCGAAAACTAGCATCAATATATCAATTTATATGAGCTTTCTTTCATCTTGTCAGATGAAAAACATATCACCCTTTCTCATAAGATACTCGAGGATATTCTTGATTATTGTCAAAATGTATTTTTCTTTGTATCCAGTTGACAACTGCTTGTCATACTCCTTGGGTACAATACATAGGGGCATGTGCATAAGTATGGCGTCCGTTATGAAACTCGTAACAGAAGGATGCTCGAAATATATCGTGCACTCTTCTCGAATTGAGTTGCAACACACTGATTAGAACTCAAGTGTATGCCATACAACGTGGTTAGACATCCTTTCTAGAAGTCTATCTTTTCGTGTTACTAGAACACTTTGTCATTATATGCACATTTTCTCAAACCTGACATCCATCATAATCTATCTCCATAGATTTTGTTTCCTTGGATTTAGGTGACTTACCCAAGTTCTCAATTGAGAAAACATTCTCCAATGAGATCTTGACAATATTCCTTTCTTTAATTTTATTCCCAATTAATGTCTTGTATCTTGTACAATACATGTAACATAATAATGCTCCCACTGAGTATCTTGTCTATACAAGATACTTTTGACGAAGTGCAACTCCTTGACTTCTTTGTCAAAATGTTTATTCCAATTTCCACAATTCTTGCTTCAATTCATCAATTGATCCTTGAAGCACATATACATTTCTAGCAATACAACAAATCCTCAGTTTGTGTCAAATTCACAACAACTTCCTTCATTCAATCGAAGAAGGCGGTTTTGATGTATCTTTTCATATATCTATATATACGAAATATAACTATTGCTAGAATGATCTTTATTGACTTATACACAGCTACAAGCGAGAAGCCGTGCTTTGTACATGGTCAACTCGTTATCGACTTAGACATAGCATCAATCATGAAATTGTGCTTTGTACAGAGTCGACTTGTTATCCATATCTATCTTTCCTTTTAAAGATCTATATGTTCTAGATGGATCGCTTCTTCTTGAACATCAATCAAGGTCTATACCTTGTTGTTATATATATGGATTGCACTTAAAGATCATATAGATTCAAATCATACTTGTGGAATCGGGTCTTTCCATCGCTTCTTTATTTATCAACGGATCCTCATATGTCAAGTACGAGGATGTTGTGAAACCTATGTACTTTTCAGTTTAGGCAATTCACTCTCGTTGATCTTTGTAGGATTGGTGCTTGAGGTCTATGAACTACTTGTACAACAACTTGTAGAATAAGTTCTTGATCCTAATGTACTGCACGAGTTTCTCTAACATCATCCATTCGTGAGATGTTTGAGTACTCTTTAGAAGCGAGTGTGCTTATGAACTTCTTCCTTTCACAACTGCTTGTGAATTAAGTTCCGCTCAACTCCCACTAAGCACCATGTATGGAGTGACAAGTTTCCTATAAATGTACTTCTTGTAGTGACGCATAAACTCCTTTAATGCTCACGTTACTCCCACTACTTCTTCTTGAGAATATCATTCTTCAAGATTACGTTATGATGAGCAACAACTACTTTGTTCTTATCATGTTCGTTGAAGTAGTACCTTTTGGTTAGTTCAAGATATCCTTCAAAATAATAAGCGTCTTATTTGGGTCCAAGCTTATCAATCAATCGAACCTTGAAATAAGCTTCTCAACACCAAATCTTGAGAAACAATATACCTAGAGATCAAATCTCGTAAGATATCTTTCTCAATAGACTTCGATGGAATTTTTATTCAGTGTAAACAATATTGTCCTCAAACACAAATCCCTTACATGAGTCGAACAAGTCAATTTGATTTATTACCGATCGAACTATGTTAAACAATGTTCGATACCTTCATCCTTGGATACATTTTTCAATGTTCCTCATGGAGCGAGTAGTGAAACGTCTTTCATACTCTTTAGGCAATATATCAAACTACATGACTTAACTATTTACCATGATCTATTTTAAGACTTTTGCTTTTATTGAATAGTTTTTCAACTTTACTCTTGAAATTCTTTTGACCTTGTCAAAAGATTCATACTTATACCATATCAAATAGATACGTTAATATCTACAATGATCGTTGGTCAAGTGGTAAAGTGTCAACAACCTTTCAATTGCACAAGTACCTATAGGTCTATATACATCAATATGTATAAGTCTTAATAAAGTTACTTGTCCTTTAAACCTTCGTAGTTCAAAGGCGCTTTTGTCTTTCAACAAACACGATTCGCATGAATTTCAATTGATTTGCAATCGAATTGATTTACGAGCTCCACGTTACGTAGACTCTCATAATGCGATTCTTGTTTATATTCGACTAAGCGACTATTTTACATAAAAGTCAAATACTTTATGTGAAGTCTTACATATTTGTCATTCAAAATTTGTTTATCTATTTCAAGCAAATTCAATTAAGATGCATGAAATCTTATACACAAATTTATAACAATAAGAGAACAACATTTGTCTATTACAAAACATGATCATCCATCATCAAATATGGAGATAAGGTTTTATGAGATGTTTGGAATAAGGTATACAACCTCAAATTCCTAAACAAACTCTTTACTTAATAAAGATAACTCTACGTATTCAATGGTAGCGGCTTAGACGTATAAGCCATTTCCAAAACGGAGTTTACTTTACTTATCTCGAACTTTCTCTTATTCATCATTGTCTACACATTTCGTTAAATGCGAACACATGAACTAGCACCTAATTACTAGTGTGAATTAGAGATAGTGAGATAATTTGAACGACAAATATCTTAAGGTTTAGAACATCATGGTATTTCGGACAACCTTTCAAATGCCTCCCATAAATGGCAAATGAAACATCTCATGTGACACACGGTCACTAGTGAGGGTCTCAAAATTTCAACTCATATCTTGGTGAAGTATTCCTTTAATACTTAACCAATTACTTTTAGCACTAACAAGTGTGCGAACAATGTATCCTTTATCCATAGAAAGAGATTGTATCAACAATCCTTGATATTGGAGATCTTAATATCTCTAGTTGTCAATTAGCTACTCAAATCTTTCGGTTCGCAAGCTAATGAAACATTTATCTTCTTATAAGAAGAGTCTCTTGGTTAACTCACATTCCATTATTCGATCATAAATGATTGAGTCTACTTTACTTTCTCTAAGAACATCTTCTTGAGTAAATGGATGAGAGTGTAGAAGTCTTAGTATAGTCCTTATGAATTCTCCAATTCAAAGGTCTAGAACTTCTAAAAGGATATAAGCATTCGCTTTATTGAATAATTTTCGTCAAAACTAATCAATCATTGCGAAGCTATGTTCGGGAAGTCGAGGAACGTTTTTGGGATTAAACTTGCTCAAGTTTCTCATTTCCAAGAACATGTCTTAGAAATCGGTATTTCTTCTCCAAGTAAATACCTTATAAACGAGCTTGTCGTTTTCCAAAGATTGATCGCAACGAAATTAACATATTTAATATCTATAACAATTTCAATTTAAGGTCATTTAGTTTATGCAATGTTTTGTTTATGGAATGATAAACAAAAACTCCCACTACATTTACTTAATGTCCCAATGTAGTTGGTTTTTCAAGATCCCCGTTTTCATCAAGTAGAGCCTGCTATGGCACGACACCCTACTTAACTAGACAAGGTAGGTTCTCCAACCAATCATATCAACCATACGACTCTTGGTTTGTAAATATCTAAGTATATTTACAAACTTCGCCCCGATGTCCAAGAAAACTTGTTGGGTCCATCGATAAGCAACCTCTCTCTATTTGCTCCTAACAAATCTTTTCATTTGTACCCCGACTATCAAGGTTGACAACCATGACGTCCGCTATGGCGGACCGCGCCATGATTGGCTATTGACGTGAAGGGGATAGAGAGAAGGAAGGCGGTCGACTTAATCAATTTAGTTTGGGACAAAATATGTGACTCTTGTTTGGTGGTCGTGTAAGCATACACCCATACCTACCTATGACAATTCAAGGCATTCACAAACAATCACATAACATAAGCATCTCAAGCATTGTCGTGGGTTTGTATGGCTCCCGCTTGCATTAATCTTCGTCGCATCTCCATGTAACGAGACTAATCTAATCAAGCCCTCCCACTAATTACTAAGATCCTATCTAATAATTAAGGGAAATAAATACATGTGATAAAATTCCTAAAACCCCGCCTAGGCCTTAGGGGCATGCAAGCCTCACAAGTTACATAAAAAATTAACCACTTAATTATCAAGGCACCTTAGGCCACTTTACAAGCAATCACATGCATTCACAACATTTTACAACACACAAGGCATTGACATCTTGAGCCATATCAAACCCACATCCTCCTACAAAACAAAGTTAGCACATATACAATATACATGATTCACTTGCTCTTAATTAATTTCATTAATTAGAATCTTTGTGCATACTTGTTGCTCAAGTTTTCCGAATGCAAAGAAGGCTTAACCTTAACAACTAATTATTTAAGCCCTTTTAAATTAAATCCAACTATCAAAACAGAAAGGAGGGTATTTAAGGAGTCTTCTAATTAACATTTCAATAAATTGATTAATTAGAAACTATTTTAACTAATTAAAATACGAAATTCGGGACCCGAAAAAATTCAAAATAATTCGGTTTCCAAAAAATCTGAAATAAATCCAGAGAACTCCTTACAAAGATTGTGATTACCTGTAAAAATCTCAAGAAGAGATCAATTATCATCAGGGAGAACCAAAAAAGACAAATCCTCAGATTGTGCGCGAAGCACCGTTAGAGAAAATTCTGTTATGGGTCTCAACCTTTTGATCTGTATGATCATCCCCTTGATATTTTTCCAGCAAACAATTTACATAGAAAAATACTACATACAATAGGCTATCATTCCATGAAAAGAAAATCCACAAGTTATATTCAAGATCAACGAGATAACAAGCATTTAAGCAAGGTATCCTGTTCTGGAACAGACCGTCGACCAAAAAGGTTTCACTCGGTTGAGGTATCAAATCTCAATGAAAATCTATGAAATTAATTTTCACAGATTCCAGACTTAAAGGAGAACATTTCCATTTCAACACTTTTCCATAAAAGTTTCTCAATAAGTACAGTTTTTCAAAACAATCAGTTTGTTTGAAAAAACAGATCTGATAACTTCATCACTTTTCATCCTTGAACGCCCACATAATATCCGAAATATGCAACAAAATTTACATATCCAGAAAGAGCATCAAGTTTAGAATAATCCTATCTAAAAGTTACAGGTACTTTATATACAAACTTATTTGTTACCAACCACAACAACAGAACTGTGCAGCAGAATAACAGATCTGCGCACCGTTACCGTTTAAATCACTAAAAATTCATTTTACATCGAATTTCAATGATTCCAGTGGGAAAACAACCACAACTCAAAGGGCTACAACCTCCAATAAGAAGGAAAAAATTTCAGAGAGCTTTACACCACGAAAAACAAGCAACAAGACAGAAAACAGCCTTTCCAGGGCCAGCAAGCATGCACATCACTAATTAACTTAATTAATTACGAATTCTCACTTAATTAAGTGTGAAAAACCTTAAGCACGACCATAGCTCTGATACCACTGTTAGGAAATACTCATATTTTAATTTTAGATTAATTACAACTAATTAATCACCATTAACAACAAGCAAATCAATAGATCTAGTGCTAAAGCAATCACACATCCAATCAAGAGAGAAGGTAGGAGAAATTGTACCTCTCATGAAATTGTATTCATGAGGCTCGAATCCATGGCATGGGAGTTGATGGGGTGCTCTCCTACGCCTCTTCTTCTCCATGGATGGCGCCGGCCTCGAGTCCACCAAGAAGATTAACCACGTTCTCAAGGTATGTGCTAGCACACCCAAGAACAAGCCTAATCCCATTAGCTTTCTCTCTTCTAGCAATTAAATCTTTCATTTAAATGGAGAAGAGAGCTCAACACATGAGCAAAAGAGGGAGAAAAGAGGAGGTTTCTGGCAGCCACAAAGGGGAGAAAGAGAGGAGAGAGAAGGCTAGCTCTTGGAGCCTCCAAAGGGGTCCTTTTATAGAGCTCAAACCCTAGGGAAAACTTCCCCAAAATTACACCTCTTGCCACCCTATGGCTGGCCACGAATTGGGCCTATATGGGCCACCTCAAAATCTCATTTGGGTCTTTAATTCACCTAATTAAAGTCCCATTAGTTTGCTCTATAATTGGGCTATATATTTTCCTATTAAATAACGGCCCGATTAATCAATATAACCATTTATATTAAAATGTGTTGATCTAAAATTAATTATTAACTCATTAATAATTATTTTGGGATTAGATAATGCATTAATTTATTTCTATATGATCTCTTTGAGTTAATTAATTATAACGGTTCATAACGGTATATAATTAATTAATCAACTTATCATATTTCCGCAATACTCACTGTTGCGAATAAATAGATAATGCATTGTGTGGTCAAGGTCCTATTTGTGTGACCCTTTGAGGATTTATGCTATGTTGGCCATGGAGAATAAATCATTATTTATTTCCAATAATCATAAGCGGTATCTAGCAACACGTTATGATTCCCAATTCGCATAAATAGTGTACCGTTACAATATCTCAATCCTGCATAAGAAATATAAGTATTTCCTTGTCTGATTCTTATGTCACATGATATCATTGTATAATCCAAGATAGGAATGTGTCATTCTTGCAGATTATACATTTCTTGATCTAGAGTTGATCGTCTAGTTTGCATGCATACGATCCAACTCCATCAAGGGGCCCAAACAGATATCATCACTCACTAGGTATACTAATGAGGGACATACGGTTTTCTTGATGAACAACTTTTCCCCGCACAATTCAAGAGAACATAAATAAAGTCCTTATAGCAGCCTTTATCAGGAATCAACGTTAGACGATATTTATTGAACCTATCCTCATGTGGAAAAGGTGAACATCTCAAACTTAGAATCAAACTTATATGAAATAAACAATGACACTTAACACAATCCATATGTTTATTTCATTGGGTCAAGTCCTGTACTATGTTCCAATAACATACACATATGCAATTAAGTTGGTAACTCCTTACCTATGATTTGTAGAACTTAATCATCACTTAACTTGCATACTAATCTTTTATGATAATTAATGTTCCTTGTTAATTATCAAGATTATGGACGATTTAGATTTATTATTGTCATTCTAATGAATGATCCACAGAGATCTACAATTCAGATCCTCAACCTGAATGATCTGTCAATAATAAACTCTAGGAACAAATGATCAAATATCATCATTAACATAAACTAAGAAAATAAGTCATTAAATATTGACTTCTAGGACATAACTCCAACATCCTACCACAAGCTCGCTGAACCAAGCATCATGCCTATGTACACACCCGACTCAACACTCAGAGGCCATGTCGTCATAAGCCTCCGAAACCCGAACGGAGTCATCGAACACCAAGACTTCGTGGGACCGGACGGTGTGCCGTACAAACAGTCTGAAGAGATCGCTTGTCGATCTGCTGCCCAGTATCTCCGTGACTACTACGCAGGCGACGCTGCATTTCAGAAATACATGTACACTGACATCTACCACGCAGACCCGTTCGAGCTATATGACATAGCTTATCAGTCAGCAGTTGAGAACGCGGAGTTGAAGAACAAACTCAAAATCTTGGAATTTCAGCATGAGACAGTCCACAACAACCTCCAGCTGCACGAAGAACAACTGCAGCACTTCCAACTGATTCAACACCTTCCCTATGACGAAGCCTACAAAAAATTAAGCACACAGCTTCAGGTCATCCGAGCTCAAAACAGAGACCTTCGGCGCGAGCTCCAAATAAAGAATAAAATGGTTAAAAGGGCCACCAGTGCCTTGGTTCGTACCGACTAATACAACCCCACACTCCTTATCTACCACCATAACTAGAACGTCCGTCACATTTTCCTCCCTACCTTGCCAAATACTTATTACAGCATAATATAACTGTCCTCCCCAACCATGATGTGTACTTTTGGATCCTTTTTAGTTAAGATTTCAGGACATCCTTCCTATGTGTGCTCAATGTACATGCGCGCTTTTTTTGCTTTTTGAACATAAGGCTCATGTACAATCCTTATATATTTATTAAATGTAATGTGTGTGCATGCATGTCTCTGCTTAATTTTTATTTTTTTCTTTTATACTGTGACTACATCATCCCTATCACCGGCGGTACTTTTTCTAATAACATCATGTTCTACTCTGTTGATCTCAGTGGCAACTAAAGTCTTACACTTTACTAACCATTCTAACAAGTGTCAAACCAACGTGTTTAACTATCTCAACAACAACCTTTCGCAAATAGGTATTAATCGATGGGCATACAACCTAGGAGTTGGTCGCGACGAAGCCGCGACGACAAGGCAACTAGTTAAACTAGAGGTAGGATTACCCCTCCAAAGTATTAATTCGGTGGTCAAATTAGAGTAGACAATGAAGAAACTAAATTTCCCTTTTATAAATACTGGCAGCTTGCCCAAGTGGCCTTTAATGTAAAAAAATAAAAAAAAAATACTGGCAGCTAAAATAGTGATTTTTTTTTAAATAGAAGTTAATAGTTTGATGCTTTAACTCTACACTACGTAACTATGCTTTACTCAATCCCAAACACAGGATAGGATCATAGAGGACCTATACATTTTGGGAAAAAAAAAAACGAAGAAGATACTTCTTAAATCTTGATATCTCATATTTTTGTGACAGAAAAAAAAAGCAATACAGTGTGTCCAAAAAGGCGCAATTATTATTATTTTTTTTTTTATTTTTGCAAATCTGACTTCCTGAAGCCGCAGTCTGTATGGATCACTTAGGCATCTCTATCTCGTTTGCAAAATTATTACAGTGTAAATATGGCAATTTTAATTTAATCGAAAGGATGGGAAATAATTGCCACTTAATAATCTTGCTAAGATTGTTGTCGTCTTATATAAGAAAAAAAAAATTGAAAACCAGCTCTTGATCTAGTGGCAAATTGTAATACATTTTCAACGAAAGTCGTGGATTCGATGTCTGTCTAAATTTGTTTTTATGACATTTAATTTAGACATAAATTGAAAAAAATAACTTTATCTTTGTCAACAAAATACGAACGAGAAAGCAAGGATATCTATCAAACGAAAACTGTTCGTCTGAGGTTCATATAATAATAAATTGCAGGGGCAAAACGGATAAAAGAAATTCATATGCATTAAAACAAGGGTGCACTCGTTTGTAACTTCTTTATATATGACCGGCGAAAGTAAAAAAAAAAGTCTTGAGACAATTTTGGCTGGTAGCATCTGAGTGGTAAAATTCTACATTTTCCAATGAAAGAGAATTTTCTGCCTTACAAAAAAATAGAAAAGACTAGTTGAGAAAGTGAGCCTTGGACTCGCACCGTTAGAAAGTGAGCTCAGATTTCAAAATTCAGATGTTCTGTGATTTTAGAGAACTGAACGATTATTTTGATTTTCAACATTTACTAAAATTATGTTACAACTTGCAGTATACAATAATACAGATACATTCAATAGTTCAATAATTTTGATTGCCCTCGTAAGTACGGAATAGATAAAAAGTAAAAATACTTTTGAATTCTTTTCAGCATGATTTCAGTGAAAATAAATTATTACTGTTTCAAAAATTTAGATGTAATCTTTTCTGTTTATTAAAAATACAAATGCAATCCTATTCATTTAGAAACATGAAATTGACAAAATACTAGAGTCCACGTTATTTCCATAACGAATCAATAATTTTTTTTTTTTTTTTTTTTTTTTTTTCTGGCGATCAATCTTATCTTTGCTACATCCCAAGCTGGGAACGCAGCCCAAGACTACCTGCGTTTCGTTTGAGAGGCCGATATGGGTTTCTCTGCCCTTACTTTTAAATATTTTTTTCTTTTTTACTCCGTGAAAAAAAATATCGACTATAATCGAGATTTTAATTCTATCCTCTACAAAGTCGCAAAATTTTATTTTATCTAAGAATTTAATTTAGGTTTTTGATTTAGCTAAAATATGCATTGAATTCAGTAGAAAATAAATTTATAAATCATTAATTTGAAATATTAAGAAGTAAGATTAATTTTATTATAAGCAACCTTAAAGTCCAATGCAATGGACGAAAGGGTTCGCCCAATATGCACGTTCTTAAATTTGGAGTCTCTCAATCAATCTAAATTGTTTAACGTGATCTTTGTAGTACTATTAGTACGAAATCAAATTTTTTGAAATATTTATTATTTTCTAGATTTTTAGAAACTCATCAATCTAAGTTATGAACCATTTAATATAATGAATTTGGAAGAATATTATAAAGATAATTAAAAATTCAGAAAAATATAAAATTTGGTTTTATACTATATTTCAATATAGAGATTATAATGAACGGTTTGGATCGACTATTAAAGCCTCAAAATCCAATAACAACATTAGACTTTAGTTTTTCTCTTATATTATTGCATAACGTTTTAAACTTACATAGGATTAAAATTTCTAACAATTATATTAAAAGGAGAACGAGACAAAAGATCTTTTTAATATAATCCCCTCTATAAGTAAAATAGTTGCGTAATTCATCATTGTAATCAACAAATTAAAAGGTAGACAATAAATATGCTTTCATATCTATTTCTTCAAACCTCTGATGGCTCATGTAGCAAAAAAAAAATCAACAAATTCCGTTCAAAACGTTCTTAGAATCTAATTTTAAAAAAACCATAGGTTGCAAAGATATCATAAAAAAGTTAAGTCATTCTATCTCAATATACACAGTTTGGATAAATGTTGCACAGTTTTCATTTTCCTTTTTTTTTTTTTTGAAAATAAACTACGGACAGCTGGATGAACTTAGGAATTGACATCAACTTTTCTTCTACCCTGAGCCATTACATTTACATTTACTCTGCGCAGAAACCTAGCTATCTTGGAATCTGTTTTCCATTTTAGTGTTCCCAACAAAACAGTGTCCCCTCTCATTCCAAGGTGATCTCATTTTTTTTCTTGGTTTGTGGGTTCAACCTTTCTTTTAAGCAACTCTTGTTAGACATGGCAGCCTGGCTTGGATTCTCTCCTCCCTTTAACCAAGCAGATACAACTAACAACAATTCGACCACCAATGGGGGTTTTAATCCTCTTAATTTGCTCTCTGATGCCTCTGTTGGTAACATGCAACATTATTTCGGACCACCACCAACTAGTAATCCTGGTGCATCAGGTACGCCATATTTCATATTTTTTGTTTTTAATTAATTAACTAGAGATGTTAGATAGCACTTAATGGAAATGTTATGAATAGGTCAGAGAAATCAATAATACCAAAATTTGACATGTTAAAATTTGAATACAGCATTTTATTTAGCATGTCACTGATTTGAGTATAGCTTGACAATGGGCGGCTATTCTGAATTTTGTGTGTTTAACAGTCATGCATGTAACTATTCACAGTTAATTTCTTGCTACAGGGCAAATTAAAAATTTCTCTGCTAGATTTGATTTTGCAATCGTTTTGTTTTCCGAGTCCCTTGGTATTAAGGAAGGCATTATTTTATTTTATTTTTTTGCAATATTCAAACCAGAACCCACTCAGGAATAATTTATCTAACTTCTTCCTATTTTTGGTAGAATGCAAATATGGAAGAGGCAGTGCAAGTGCACCTACATGCAACTCAGTTCCTGAGTTCACAGAGAAGCCGAAGCTAGAAGACTTTTTGGGTTCATACTATGAAGATCATGGAAATGAGAGGGAGATAAATTGCAACGTGGTACCTAGCTTCTCACCTTCGCAAATGCCATGTAATTACTTCGACACCGAACACACCTCTCTTTCTGACAGAAGGACCCCGAAATAATTATCACAATCAAGCCCAAACTTTATCTAATCCTTTATTTTGCATTCAATGTTTGTGTAGCTCGTTGCGCCTCAATCTCAGGTATCAAGTCTTGGTTGAGACAGAATGCTGTACCCAGGCCGCATGAGCAAACCGGCCAGTCATGTCTGACTCTTTCCATGAGTCAGGGTTTGCAATCTGACGAGGTGGCACCGGCTTTAAATGAGGTGAAACCTGCTGAATTATCACATGCGGTCGTAATTTCAGATAAGTTGAATGGAACATTGGTCGAAAGAGAGTCAGTTCGTAAAAGGACACAGACATTTGGTCAGAGGACCTCTCAATACAGGGGTGTCACAAGGTTAGTTCTATAATGATATTGCATGAGATTCCTGATGATTTTAGTAATTTGAATGATCGTATAGTTTCTATTGAATGAATTGTTGTTAATTTACAGGCCCTAATAAATAGAGCTTTTATAGGCCACGATCTACAAATGACTGTCATTATTTTTCCTGTTCTACATCTACAGTTTTCCTATTAAATCAATTGCAATGGCTAGTATACAAAATTCCTAGCATACATATTTCCTTATTTGCAACAGCTAGGGAGCTTAATTTGGAAGTTGATTATTCTGATGATTTATTCCTTGGATACTGGTATATGGCATGATGCTAAATAAATCCTCTATTTGTTATGTATGTGAATGTTTTTGGATAAATTATTCCAAAGGAAAATTTAATAGATTGATCAGGTATTCTTGACTGAATTAAGAGGACAGCACAAATCCAAGATTGTTGTTAACAATATTGCTCTTGTATGCAGTGGAATGGACAATTAAATGGGACTTTTGTTTTATTTGTAGGCATAGGTGGACTGGAAGATATGAAGCTCACTTGTGGGACAATACTAGCAGAAAGGAAGGTCAAACAAGGAAAGGAAGGCAAGGTATGGATAATGCTTATCAATTACTTGTTTCCTAGTAATATATCATCATTTTTCTCAGTCTGATTTATAATTTTTATGAAACATGAACTAATGACTTCATCATTTTCTCTGGAATTTGGCATTTTATCAACTTTTGCTGTACCAATTCATGGAGCCCAGTTTATCTAGGTGAGCCGTTTCTTTAATCATTATATTTTGCTGATCCGAAAAGAATGTATCATATTCTTCTGCTTTTTCAAAGGATTTGCTGTTTTTGTTGGATAGTATTTTGTTATGACTGATTTTCCTAAGGTTGATTAAAACTGGTTATTGACGTTGTAATCTGTTTGTTATTCATGCAAGGTGGGTATGATAAGGAGGAAAAAGCAGCAAGGGCTTACGATTTGGCTGCACTCAAGTATTGGGGCCTATCGACTAACATTAATTTTCCTGTATATCTTCTCTTGGATGTTACATTCCTTTTTCTGTAATGCTTTTAGTACCTTCAGGAAACTTCTGTCATCCAAATTTGCAGACCACTCTGAGCACCCTCTTACAATATCTTTCTACTATAAGTCTATAACACATTGTGAATTCGCTAGGTTAGCTATATATGAAAGCAATTTTTTAGGTGCCTACCTCTTTAACCATGCATTTATATTATATTCTACTATTTTTCAATGGTTGGTTTTCTGGATTCCATTTATTTTTCTCTTTTTAGTATCAAACTTACCTTCTTTTTCACATGTATAATTAGTTGAACATTTATGAGAAAGAACTAGAGGAGATGAAGCACATGAACAGGCAAGAGTATGTTGCTCACTTAAGAAGGTTGGTTTATTTTAATCTCTCTGCACGTTGGTTGTCGTGCATTGCTGATATATTTTCTCATTTCCTATTTTCAGGAATAGCAGTGGATTCTCAAGAGGCGCCTCAATTTACCGAGGTGTAACAAGGTTCTGTCCTCATAAGTCACAACGCTGCATAAATTTTTATTCAATCCTCTTCTGGTACTTCTATCCCTTTTCTGATTTGTGTACTGTTTGTTTCTTTCTGTTGCCCGTCTTTTTAATAGGCACCACCAGCATGGCAGGTGGCAGGCTAGAATTGGCAGAGTGGCTGGAAACAAGGATTTGTATCTTGGGACTTTCAGTGAGTACCTCTGTACACTGCTGTTGTGTATTTTGTCATCAATTAGTCCATTCTTGTTTCCCTGAGGATCCTTTTGTGGGCTTATACCACTATTATCCTTAAAATTAATATATTGTCTATTGCTGTAATTAAATAAAAGGGATTCTGATGCATACAATTTTCCTTGTGTTTATTTCAATCTAAATGATCCCTTTCTTGTGTGATTAGGAGTATATCACTATATCTATATTATTTCCTGTCTCATCTTTTTTCTCATAATGAGTTAAGAGACATATTACATATTTTTAAGTTAACCAGTAGTGGACAACATTGCATATCTCATTTGATGACCTATACTCGACTCATTAGGTACTCAAGAGGAAGCAGCAGAAGCGTATGACATAGCAGCTATCAAATTTCGTGGCATGAATGCGGTTACCAATTTTGGCATAAGCAAATATGATGTGAATCGCATATGTGCAAGCACACATCTGATAGGCAGTGATCTAGCCAAAAGATCACCTACAACCTCTTCAGATGCCATGTCATCAGAAAATATTCTAGGCTCTTTAAGTAATTCTGACGACAAGGCAATTGATGATACTTATCCCAATATGCTGTTCTCGGCTTCTCTTGGTGAGCCTAATTCATCCAGTGGTGGCAGAAAAGTTGAGATACTTGACGCTTTGTATAACACAGAGCATCCTTATGTATATCCTGATGCATCAAGTTATAATAGTCATGATGAGACTCCACCAGCTTGGCCATTTCTGATTTAATGACTGCTAATCACCGATGATGTTTGTAGAGTGGAATGATTAAGAATTTAGCTCTCCGACAAGGCCTGTAATTTTGTGGTGGCGAGTAGTGTGTGTGAGACATAGGCTGTTTAACTTGGGTATGATATTTTTGTGCTTATGGATGTAACCTGAATACCTACCTGATAATAGCCTATATAAAGTTATATGACTGTTACAATCTTGTGGTCTTTTAGAAGATTCCAAGAATTTTGCCACTAACACATATGTAACGATTGATATATGGAGTTTATATATATATGTGATATACAAGCTTTTATTGTAATCGAAGTCATTTAGGCATTGAAGAAAGGGCAAGCAGGGCCTCCTTTTAAAATTTTCACACTCAGGCATAACACTGGCCCTTAAGGCTTCATTTTTGTTTAAAAGCATTGAGACCGACATATCACATATCAATGTTGGGCTCAGTATCACCACTCTTCTCTCTCTATGACAGGAATGGAGATATCGCTGTCCTCCACATCTATGCAAGTGCACCCAGACCCAGGTGTCACTTGTTGAATAGGATGTTGGTTGGAGAAGAATAAGATTATTATTAGCAATTTCATTTGAAAAATTGCACCAAAGTGTTGCCACGATTTTAGTTAATCCACTTTAGGGAGTAAATAGTAGATTGAATGGAAAAGAATAATCGACGAAGATAGAAGAAATAAAGTTCATATTAGTAACATTAATCGGTCAAATCGAAACCCTGACTCCTCTGGCTCCACCGTTTTTTCCTTGACAAACTGCCCACTAATTTTGAAAGTATAAAGAGAAAGAAAAAGTCGGCGGAGGATAAGAGGAGAGAAAAAAGCAGGGATTAAAATTAAAATCATAACACAACAAACATGAGAAATAGTAAGCAAAAAAAATTATTCAACAGTAGAAAATCTTAATTCAAAGTCTTGCTATACAATGGATATGCCACTTGCAAAACTCTGTTTGTTCCATGCAACGTGCCTGTACATGTTACTTGGACAAAGAGTCCCGAGGGCTTAATATGGTAAAGCCGTAAAGGCACCATCAACAACCAGATTCAGACCATTTACATATTTCGACTCATTGCTGGCGAGGTACATAACCGTCTGGGGGACATCATTTGCTTTAAGCTTCACCCTTTTATTAAATGCTGCACAACTCGCATTAACTTCCTCCGCTCCTTCCTCATCCATCTCAAACACCTCTGTGGCCATGGGTGTAGCGACAATTGCCGGAGACACGCAGTTCACTCGGATTCCATGCTTCCCGAGCTCGATTGCAGTGCTTTTCATAAGCGCTACTACAGCATGCTTTGAGCATTCATATGTAAAGGTAGCTCCTTTGAGGTTTGACGATGTGATACTCACAGTTGATATTATGCTTCCTTGTCCCGCAGGTATCATCACCCATGCCGCATGTTTCAACCCCAAGTAATTGCCCATCAAATTTACAGAAAGCACCTATTTTGTATAATGCAGAGCGCAACGTCATCATTGGAAATAACATAATTCACTGTACAATCAATACAAAACTTGGGTGAATTTCTAAGACACCCTTCTGAGAAAATTTACCTTCTCAAAATTAGATTTGTCAGATTTAGCAATCTGCCTGTCTGGAGCTCCTAGGATGCCAGCATTGTTGAACATGATGTCAAGTTTGCCATAACGATCAATTGTGGTGTCTACTGCATTCTTTACATCAGGTTCATTCGTCACATCACAGTGGATGTATGAACAAATTGACGACCCGTCAGGTTCGTTGGCGAGTACTTGGCCGTATTCTTCCTGAATATCTGCTATGACAACACGAGCCCCTTGTTGCGCAAAGAGCTTGGCAGTCTCCTTACCAATACCCGATGCTCCACCAGTTATGAGGGCAACTTTACCTTTGAGCCTATATCAGTTAAGAGTTGGTCCATTACATCGTTAATGGAAAGAGTTGATTAATAATGCGGGCAAAGTATTGAATTTTACTTGCCAGGGAAAAAAGCTACTATTAACTTGACAATATAAACTAAATTAGTTTATATATATTTTATGGTTAGATAAGATGCATGTTAATTAGTTTAAGTTTTCTGAATGTTTCCAAGATATAAAAATAATGTCTAATCGGTAAAGAGATCGCCAAATTACTTTAATTTATATTTTATATATACTTTTGAACAATCTCATCTAATTATAACGGTCGAGCATTTGTCGGTTTACTAATCAAGCGGTCTATGGCAAACATTTCAAATATTGTAAGAATTTGAATCTCTATATGCATATTGTTGGTCTTTGAAAGTTCATGTTGGATGTTGCTATCCATCCTTGAGTTCAAATATATAATTTGGAAATGTAACAAGATAATAATATGCCACACATTGAAACAGAGGATGATCTAAAAAAGTAAATTAAATGAAATTCTCATGCATCTAAAAGAAATGACGAGTCATGAACTAAACTTATTTTGATTTTGGATACTCATGAAACAATGAAACATTATTTCCAGCTTGTTAGTTAAAAGAAAAAAGAAAAAAGAAAAACTAGAGCCAATATTTTTTTTTCTCCAATAGCTTAGTCAAATATCAAACAATTTTATTTAATTACCAAAATAAACCTCTTTCTGTACAACAATAGAAAACAAAAATACGGATGAATTTGAGAAAATAAAACAATTCAAGAAATATTTACTTGGAGAAGAGACAAACCTTCTTGCAATGGAATACAAGATTGGAGTACAAGATTGGAGTGGTTGCCATGTGATCAGCCTAAATTCCTCAAGATAAAAGAGAGACAAGGACCGTATGGAATGCTCAAGAGCTAGCGATTCGAATTCTTATACACGAGATGCACGAGAACTGCGTGACAATAAATAAATTCGATAGGATACGCCTAAGTTGGAAAAAGATTAATTCAACATAATTTAACCAATCAATTAAACTGTATTAAATTATTTTCTTAAGCATATCTAATCGCACGTTTACTATTTTTTAAGGATCGGGGTTGACATTTTGTTTATTATTTGAAGCTAGCTCTTTCATGTTTGAGAGAAATTTTGCCTTGAAAATTTTATATAGATAAATGTTGCACATGTGGAACACTTATGTATGTTTCTGCGGATCTTTTAGGAATAAATATAATAGGATATTGCGATTTAGGGAATAAATTTTGATGTGAGTATATATCTACCTAATATGTAAAACCACATTCAAAATTACATTTACTGCGTCCGTAATTGTTATTACTATTAAAAATTAATAAATAAAAGTTGTTTAAGCTGGGTTGTTTGGCCCAGTGATTTCGCTCTATTTCGGCAACTAAGTGGTCATCGGTTTGATTCACGGAGAGAATATTTATTTTCAAATTTCTTATAACAAAATTGTTGGTAACCTTAAAAAAAATTAATAATAAAAGTTGTTGCTGGAAAATAGAGCACAACACAGCACAATAGGCAACATGGTAGCTCAAGTTGTGTCACCATGTGCCGTGTCCGATCTTGGCCGAAATAAAATGACACTGTCACACTGCACCTATAAAAGCATGATGTACAACGACACAACACTAAACACTAAGCACACTGTCACACTGCACCTATAAAAGCATGATGTACAACGACACAACACTAAACACTAAGCACAGAAGACAGAATTACACTCTGCGAGACACAACGTGCAGATCAAACGTTTTTTTATACATGCATGGTCGTTACGATTTTTTTAGATTGAGAATAATTCAAACTATTTCGTCAAATGTCTTGATCTAAATAAAAACAATACAATAGTTACCTCAGCGTGACTATGCTTGTTTTTTTTTTTAAATCAGCATTAAATTTTTATGTCAAATGAATATATTGAACACTGCAGCATATCTAAATTTATACAAAAAATATAGAAATTAACAGATTTCTACCAAATTATCATTCTTTTCACATGTAATTGAACTGATAGACAAAATATTTTAAAAAAAATATTGTTTCAACATACAGAAATAAACAACAATCAAAATGTAGCCTCACTGACATTTAGAGACATGCAAATTATAGAACCAATCGAGGTTGACCATCGCAATGTCGACTATTGATCTTGACTGAGAGAGGCGATATGTGGAGCCACTCATCCTTGTTTCTTTCTTACATGCTCTCTCTGAACCATCACTATCAAGAGGTTAGAACACTGGGTCGAGAAGGAAAGATATAAATCTTAAATGTATGAGGTTATGAACTACATATGAGAGTGTTATTCAGTACTTAAAATTGTGAGAATATACTCCTGACATATTGAGATTTATCTATAGGATAAAAATACAAAAGAATATTGTGGAACCAAGCACCAGTAAGTGTATAAGCTTCTAACAGACCAGGTACCGTGTTACCAATATATGAATTATACAACCCAAAAAAAGTACAATAAAAAAACTGAGATTGCTCACTATACCATTTACTTTTTATTTCTGGATTAATAATAAATCTTTATTTTAAGAATTAAATAAATAATGAAGTGATTCTTACGTGCCCATACTGAATTGTGAAGCCTTTGGCATAAGTGTTCAAAAAATTTTGACAGACTATAAAAAGAATTTCATTTTGAATATGTATGATATTGAGCATACTGGAGGTATAAACGAAACATCTCAAATCAAAGAACTTATGCATGAGATAGCTAATAATACCTTCACTTATTCAGATTTATCTATAGGAAATAAATTAAAATGGCAACCTGAACCGAACTAGCAAAGTGCACAAACCACAAATATGCTAGATATATAAATGTCAAAAATCAAATCTTCAGAGTACCTTCAAAAAAATTTGTTCTAGCTGAACCCCAATTTTCTAAGGTACAAACTTTTTAAATATCAATTATCAACTCTGTGAAATCAGCTCCATTAAGGTATAAACTAACCTAGTGCCAAATCCGGGTCAGTGGTGGAAATGTCTGACATGGATTTTGCAGCATCGATTGACACAGCAAGAGCTTTCTGTAGCAATGCAGCCTCATCGTCCTATAACAATGGTAAATTGGTAATAACTAAGCAAAAAAAACGAAGGAAGAAAACCGATACACTGACATCTATTATTGCTTTATGTTTCTATGTACACTGATACACTCACAATCAACTTGCTAACAACATTTTGGTTGCATCTTTTCAACATAACAATTCACCATTATCGAAATAGGCATGAAGGTTTAATCAATTTCACATATAGACCCGTACTAACAGAAAATAAGGATTTAGTAAATAAACGATTAATCAAGCAATATACAGCACACATATGCACTCTGTATGCAAAGTCATAACTTCATGTGAGATTTTTTAACGCCTAAAAAAGGGTTGATTATGGCATCTTCCTAATATCTGACAATGATGCTTGAAAGTTTACTGATCAGTCCTTTACTTTCTAATTATTACGAAATGTGTGAAACATTATGCAACTCAGTTCTTTAAAAAAAAAAGAAGATTGTTAAGATGAATGAAAATAGAGGTACAATAACAATGAACCTTTCTGAATCAGACTTTGTGCTTTCTGTTATTTTCAAAGGGGTATGACTCAAACCAAACTATTGAACTTTTACATGCTATACTGAACTTGAGAGGGACAAAGCCACAACTAACAAACACTTCAAATAGATGTTCAGATCCAAGAAACATATTCACCATGGTCCAACAAATTTTGAATATTGCATTTCACTACTATTGCTGACTTTCTAAGAATCTAACTACACTATTGCATTGACCTGTGATCCATGAATATCTAAATTACAAATTTTTCATCCTATAACAATGGTAAATTGGTAATAACTAAGCAAAAAAAAAAAAATAAAACCCATCAAGTCATTATCTTAAACCAAATAAAATCCAAAATTCAAGAGTTGATGATTGAATTTACTCAATTACCTATTATCTTTCAGAGCCTGAGATTGACCCTAAAATTTCTGTCTCGTTGCCTCTCAACATCTTCTTCTCCAATAGAAGGGTTGGTGGTGGGGAAGGGTGGCAGAGGAGGAGGCAGATCGGGATCGAGCCAGAGAAAGAGGACGACATGAGATCTGCGTCGTGAGATCAGCCCTAGCCGAGCACGGCGCGACGGAGGTACTTTATGGGTGATGACCTCATGAATTTTAGGGTTTTCTCGTATCTTGCGGATGAGGAGTTGGGATTGGAGCGCGATTGGCGAAGGTGCAAGCGGAGAGTTGGCCGCTGTTAGGGTGGGGCGTGGATGGCGGGAATTGCTCAGGGCACGTCCTTCTTGCTCAATCACTCCCAATTGGACTAAAATGTCCTTCTTTCCGATTTAATTTTCTGATTTTCTCAGACTTTAGCCTTGGAGAAAGAGGGTAATTTGGTCATTTTCGGAAAAATGGGGGAGTGAATGAGTAAGAAGGACGTGGCATGAGCAATTTCCGTGGATGGCTGAGGCGGTGGCGTAGAGGCATAAAAATGGAGAGGCGCCTGGACTGGGATTGGTGATGTTTAAAGCAAACTGGTTACTTGCTTAGAGGAGGAACTGTAGGAGGAGGTGTTGGATGCAGCACTGGAGGGGGATACGGGCTAAAGGAGGGGGATGGGAAGATGAGGGGCGTGCGATGGGGCCAACATGGCAGATGTGAGAGAGAACGGCATGGGCTGAGGACTCTGTACGCTGGAGGGAGAGGAGGAGAGGTTTTGGTCGTGGTTAGTACTGCTAGTAGGTTTTTGGAAGGAGAAAGGGGAGAGAGAAGTCGGAAGTAGGAGGAGGCGAAGAGGAGGAGAAAGAAGGGGCGCGCCGAGAAAGAAAGATGAGACCATAAAAATCAGATCGATCGCGGAGATCGCGGAAAAAAAATGGACGGCTTAGATTTCCGCAATTGTTGCGGCATGAGGTTTAATTAATACTTTAGATTTAGATTATACAGTAGATTCATATCGAATGTGTGTCAGGTTCAGTTGTAAACTATAATGTGTGCTGCCGTTCTACAAAGAGCATACTAACAATAATAGAGAAGGCAAGTGTTTTTTGTTCCGTAGAAAAGAGACTGATGAGCCACTTTGTATCGAAAATAGATATTTCAAAGTAAAGTTCAATTATCGTCCGAAATAAATGTTGTTCTATACTTAGTTTACTTTTATCTATCTAGAACTAAATACGTACAGGTTTTCTTGAACATATTTCAAATTATCAATTTTTTAAACAATTCTATTTAGACAAAAATTAGTAGAAGAAAATAAGATACCTGTCTTAGTCAAATTACTTAGTCACGGAAGAAAGGCCAAGGCCTTCAACTTCTTTTAAATTTCCCATGCTAAGGCCTAATTGCATATGTATAGGAGCATCTGTAGGATTCAATATCAACACTGCTATTTCTCAGCTTTCTAAAAAAAAACACTGCTATTTCTTTCTGTTTCTCTCTATATGAGATGCAAATGCAGATATCAGTTGTCCGCCTGTCCTCCACATTTATGCAAGTGCACTGTGTGCATTGTGCACCCAGATGTCACTTGTTGAACTAACAAGTAAAGAATGTTGGTCGGAGAAAAATAAGATTGTTAATAGCAAGTTTAACCATGATATTAGTTAATCTACTTTAGGAGTGAATAGTAGTAGATTGAGCGCGGCAAAAAAAAAAAGAAAATCGTAAAGACAAATTAATACTAGAAGAAATAAGTTCACATTAAACTACCAACTTTTTCTGGTAAAAAATGTCAACAACAGACAAGGGAAAAAGATAACGACGATCAGGATAATAATAAAAAGCATAGCACAATATACATGATAAACAATAAGCAAAACAAACTGTTCCACAGTAGAAATGCTTCATTTAAATTCTTGCAATGCATTGCACATGCCGCTTGGATAACTCTGTTAGTTTTATGCAGCGTGCCTCTGCAATTTACTTGGACAAAGAGTCCAGAGTGCTTAATATGTTTAAGGCACCATCAACAACCAGATTCAGGCCACTGACATATTTCGACTCATCACTGGCGAGGTACATCACTGCCTGGGCGACATCATTTGCTTTAAGCTTCACCCCTTTAAGCGCCACGTGTGCCGCATTAAATTCCTCCACCATTTCTTCATTCATACCAAGCGCTTTTGTCACCATGGGTGTAGCAACCATAGCAGGAGACACACAGTTCACTCGGATTCCATGCTTCCCGAGATCAATTGCAGCGCTCTTCATAAGCGCTACCACAGCATGCTTCGAGCATGAATATGCAAAGGGTGTACCATTAGGGTTCAAGGATGCCACACTTGCAGTTGATATTATGCTTCCTTGCCCAGCGGGTATCATCGCACATGCCGCATGCTTCAGCCCCAAATAATTGCCCATCAAATTTACGGAGAGAACCTGTTTTGTACGGTACAAAACATAACATGCATGCATTACCATTCAAACTTACACAGTTCATAGTGAAATCTTGAAAAAAAATCGTATGAATTTCTAAGATTCCCTTGCGAGAAAGTGTACCTTTTCAAAATCAGATTTTTCAGAGTCAACAATCTGTCTGCCTAGAGGTCCTGAGATACCAGCATTGTTGAACATGATATCAAGCTTGCCATAACGTTCAACTGCGGTTTCGACAGCTTGCTTGACATCAGGTTCACTTCTCACATCACAGTGGACATATGAACAAATTGACGACCCACCAAGTTCATTGGAGAGCGCTTGGCCATGTTCATCCTGTATATCTGCTATGACAACACGAGCCCCTTGTTGTGCAAAGAGCTGGGCAGTCGCCTTGCCAATACCAGATGCTCCACCAGTTATGAGGGCAACTTTACCTTCCAGCCTGCATTAGTCAAGAGTTGGACCATTACATCGTTAATGGAAAGAGTAATGTGCTGAAGTATTGAAATTTATTTTCCCATTTCATCAAAAGAAAAAAGTTACGATCAATTTGGCGATATAGGTGCTTATTAATCAGTTCAAGCTTTTCATAAAGATTTTTTAAAATTATAAAAATTATGTCAAATGTGTAAGGGATTAGCTTATTTCAAGTAATATATATATTTTTCAACAACCTCATCTAGTTACAACGGTTCAACATTTTTCTATTAACTAATTAGTTGGATGTGTATGTGTTGAGAATAAAAATGATCAAACGATAGCTGACCTCAGAAATATTACATCACTGGCCAAATTTAGAAGAAATGCAGCCACCAAATCAGATTTGATTAGATTTGATTTGCAGCCACCAAATCAGATTTCCTTTCTAGCCTCATTTTATTTTTTTTCGAATAGTTGACAGCGGCTGTCAACGGAAAAGAAAAAAGGCTAAAAAAAAGAAAAACTAGCAACTCTTGTAAAAACAACACGCCTCTTCGCTGATCCATTGTGCCAGTATGTGTAACGGTCTCGATTCTCCTCTAAAAATTCTGTTGTTCCTCTCCAGCCAAGTATTCCAGAAAATTGACCCCGCAATTGTCGCCCTCTGTTGATCTGATCTCACAAGGTTCAGGAGAGCAGTTAAAGAGCCCACCAAAGGATCAGCGATTAGAAATACTGTGCCTATTTTAATGTTAGGACTTTCTAACTTAGAACATATAGCCATTAGAAATACTGTGCCTATATATAGGCGTGTAAATCCCTCTTGTAAAGATCATCAGAAATACAAAGTTCAATTTTATCATTCATCTGTCTCTATTTCGCGACAGTATGATGCATTTCAAATATTGCAATTTTTTTTCTACATGTTATCGATCCTTAGTTCATGGAATCATGTTGGGTGCTGTAACCATCCATCCTCAAGCCCAAGGTATACTAAATTTGAAATGTAACAAGATAATGGCATTCTACCCATTTAAACTGACGATAATCTAAAAAATCGAAGTAGATTAAGTGACATACTAATGGCGTCTAAAAGAATTGCTAGTCAATTGACGATATTTTGTGTTTGGTCATTATTAATTTGCAGGTTATTGATGAAAAAAAAATACTAGAATTTGATGCATCATACAAATTAAAACAAAATAAACTTCTTCCTCTACAATAGTAGAAAACCATAAACGGATAAATTTGTGAAAAGAAACACTTCATGAAATATTAAATTGGAGAAGAGGCAAACCTTCTTGCAGTGGAAGACGAGATTGGAGTGCTTGCCATGTGAACTTCAGCCTAGATTCCAAGAGAAAAAAGAGAGAGGCAAAGACTAGATGGAATGCTTGACAGCAATTCGAGTTTTTATACACGACGTGCATGAGAGGGGTGTGATAATAAACAAATTAGATAGGATACAGCCATACAGGCAGTCGGAAAAAGATTTAACCAATCTAGGCAATTATAAGCATTAAAGTTATTTATTAGTTTATTAAACAAATGTAATCGGATCTTTACTACACCTTAAGCATTGGGATTTCACTGCATGTGTTTTATTATTTGCAGCTTCATCATGTGTTGAGAAAAAAAATTGCGTTTCAATTTATGAACTAGTGAAATGCTGTACTGTGGACATTTATGTGATTTCTGCGGATATTTTATTAAAATAAATAAATAAATAAATATAGATCTGACTGTCTACCAACGAGATCAAATTCAAAATTACAATTACTGCATCCGTATTCCTTATCAGTTACCAGTGTTTAAAAAAAACACGTAAAAATGAATTAATATTTTTTATTATAGTTCCTTTGTGGTGCATACTTAATGGTGATATATTTCACCGGATGAAATCTGGGAAAATAATTATTGTAGAAGAAAGAAGAAACATTCCTATTCATCGTCAAGAAAGGAGCCTCCAACCTCATCAAAATTCCCATTCACTGGTCTTATGCCGGCCCATTTTCAAAATATGGCCTTGATAATTTCCCAACCTCTGTCTGGCCTGGTAAAGGTCCAGGAGCCTTATTTAACTTGTCAGGTCATTATAATCTGGATAATTTGAGGCCTTATTGAACATAATTAAAACCCCCTAATCAAACATAAATAAAAGGATCCGATTGTAGTTTTAGGGTCCGCTCCAGGGGGAGTACTCGGAGCGAAGGAAAGGGAGGGAGGATATCGGTTACTCGCTCCAGAGGGGGAGAATCGACGGAAACCAAGGGTACTAGAGAGACAGAAAGAGGGAGAGCTCGGTTACTCCCAAAATCGGGGGTACCGAGTACCCTTCCTCCTCTCCCGAGTCCCTCCCTCTAGAGCGGGCCTTAAGCATCTACTTGCTATTGGGCTTATATGAGTCGGAGTTGGAGTGAGTTGGGACAACTCAAACTCAGCTTACTTGTAACTCGAGTTGATTTGAACTTAGTCAGAAATACTTTCGAGTTTTTTATGATGGTTCAAGCTCAGCTCGTTTCTAACTCGAGCTAGCTTGAAATAAGCATATATCCTTCAAAAATTTATTTACATATGCTATTATAGTATTAAAACTTATTGATATACACAATATTTTAAAAAATAAAATTATTTGTCTCTTATATTATTTCTATTTATTTGAAACAAAATATGTATTGAAAGTTTGAAACTCAATTTGTTGTATGTTATAATTATTTTTAATAAAAATATATTAGAATGAAATTCTTATAATTATTTTATAAATTTTTAATAATCATAAATAATATTAATAATTTTAATAATAATATTTGAAATATGATTTTATTATGTCACAAGTCGGCTCACGAGTTACGAGTCGATTTGAGGTCAACTCAAACTTTACTCGTCAGTCAATTGAGTTAGTTTAGCTCAAATTTTTCCAACTCGAATTCTGTTGCCTTGAGTTAGAATTGAACTTTTCGTTAGTCAAATTCGAATCAGCTCACGAGGTACGAGTTCTTTTGCTTACTCCTACCTGCGAAGTAACAGACTAGTAGGGTACTAGGGTGACCAGTGCCACACGAGGGTCTCTATTTTCGAAAGCCACAGAAGAGCTGGGAAGGAAGATCCGGTCTGAGCTGCTGTATTTTAGCGGTGTAACGAGAAAGAGGTCCCAAGTTCCTTGCGTGACTGCCGAATCTACCCTTCTCTCTCTCTCTCTTTTTATTTTTCTCTGTTTTTTGTTCTCTTTATTGTATTCTATATATCTACAGGAGAGAGCGTGTACCTTTCCTTCCTGATTCGATTTAATCTCGTCCTTTCTGCTTCCCCCATCTCTCTCTCTCTCTCTCTCTCTCTCTACTGGAGAATGTTCAAGATTTCCAAGTCTCTCAGGTATGTCCACAATTTACAAGAATCTCTCTCTCTCTCTCTCTCTAAATGTTCAATGTTCCCAAGGTTGTCCAGCATGTACTCTCTGTTTTTTCTACTTCAATTAATTAGCTTATTTAATTCTATTAGCTGAGACACCGACACTTGGATTTAAGCTTCCTAGTTTCTGCAATTATTTTAACTTGGAGGGAAAAGAATAATTTTAATTGGCTGAAGGAGAAAACCAATCGACCAAAATCCCGGTATAATATTTAGTGTAGACTTGAAAATTTTTCTTGGGTTTTGTTAGTTTACAAAAATTTGATCTTTTTGGGAGACAAAATGGTGGTAATTTTTCCAATGTGGGCTTTATCTGATGCGGGTCAGCTTTTGTGTTGTGCGTTATCACATTAGAAAAAGAAACACTCCAGCTTTTCCCATCTGATTCCCTTTTCTGAAAAGTATACAAGTGCAGAGAAACCCCTGTTTTTTAATTTCTATTTATATTTTTTACTTTTTTACTCCCCATTTAACATTGTCTTCTGCCTCCCGTACCTTGCTTCTTCTTCCTTCTCCCAAAAGATTCTCTATTCTATGATATCAATCATCCTTGATTTTCTCCCTCCTTCCTTCTATTCTATCTCTCTATTCAATGGACTTCCTTCAATTTTCAATTTGGTACCTGCGCTTTGCCTTTTCTTTTTTTAATTTAATGTAAACTGCATCAAGTTTCTGTGTACTTAAATTTGCTCTTGCAATTCCAGGTATTAAACTGTTGATGTAATCAAGCCGAGAAAGGGAATAACAACTAGGCAGGAGTAAAAGGAATAAAAGAGAGAGGAAACAAGGAAACAAGGGAGATGGAAGGAGATAACAAGGTGATGCAAGCATTCCAAAAGAGCTTTGTGCAAGTTCAAAGCATACTAGAGCAGAACAGGATCTTAATCAATGAGATAAATCAAAACCATGAATCAAAATTACCTGACAATCTTGGCAGAAATGTCGGTCTTATTCGAGAACTCAACAACAATATTAGGCGTGTGGTCGACCTCTATGCTGAGCTTTCGAGCTCATTTGCCAGGTCCGTCGACTCAGAGGGCGACTCAGCCGGTGCAGTTCGGTCTGATACACGACCCAGTCAAAAGAGAAGCAGGGCTATCTAGGGTTAATATTTTTTTTCATTTTTTTCTTTCCTTTTTTTTTTCTAGAATGGGTGCTCTATTTTTGTTTTGTGTAGAATCTATGTAGTCTTACCATTTCAATGGAGAAGCTTTGAGCCAAGTCTTTGTTTGTTTCATGGTTTTATCTATAAACTTTTAATGGAGAGAGATTTGGTTTTGCTGGGTTTGTGATTTTGTTTTATGTGATGCCAATTATAGGTTGGATTATTGTGTTGGTATCGTGAGAAATGAGTAACAAAAGGTACTGTGCTTTTAATGATTTTTATTTCTAGTTGCCAGGAAAGCCAAGGATCTATGTTCCAGTACTGGTATGGATTTCTAGGCACTGTTCTGGGATGCTAGCAGTTAGCCTTTCGTAAAAGATTTTGCTCATTGATCCCTGAAATGTTTTCTATATGCACACAAATCCAAATAGAATCGTCACAGACGGATTGCCAAGAATTCATTTCCATTCAACTCAATGCCGTTCACATAAAATATTGTCGACATCTAGCATAAAATATTATTGACATGTTATGTATTAGTTATCTTTTAGCATATACAATTTGCACCGAGTTATGGTAAATTTATTTATTTATTAATTTTATGATCCGCACCACATTGCATAGGAAACTGATACCATTTTCTTTCAAAAAATGTCCCCTTGGCCCAAAAGTAGAAACCTTTTTTAGTTTCTGTAATTAGCTGGTTTCATGAGTGTACTGATGTCAATAAGGTATTATGTCTTAGAAGGAGAGGTTATTTACGGTGGACATATAATAATCATGAAGCTTCACCACCCTACCATCGAAAAAACATATCATGAAACAGGTGTATATTGTGAAGAAGATATGACATGCTATTAATAATTGGCGCTCATAAAGAAAAGAGACTATCTAGTTAGCACTTTGCAGTTGTGCTTAGGCATTCTTTTTTAAATGTTTTTCATTGCAAATTGTTAGTCCTAGATTGCATATAATGATTCTTCCATTTTGAACTTTGGCACATTGTGTAATTAAAAAACTCGTTAGGATTAGAAGTGTAAAAAGTCATACCACCTAGATATATCAGGTACATATATATGGCTTTGCCTAATAAAGAAATGGACCATTAATGGAGGCATCAATTGCTTCAATGATTGATGGGGCAAAATATTCTTAGAGTTGCATGTTCTCCATAAACCACTTTTCTAGCATACTAACTTGCTTAATTATACCTTGCATCTATCTTTGGTAGTCACTGTCAATCATCCTTGTTCACCAAAAATTCTGCACAAATGGGCCCACCTCCTTTTGTCCTTGAAATCTATAACCTCTCTTTTGCATATTTTGGGAAATGGATGGTTGATTACAATCAACAACATAGGCTAACCGAAATGATCGTGTCACATAATTTGTGTAGACATGTCGGTGTCCATGGCCACTCTATTTTTTTTTTTTTTAAGCATGGAAAGTACACACAAAAATAGTTGTCAAATAGTAAGTCTCACCAACCGTTAATCCATACATGCAACGAGATAGAAGTTTCAATTTATGGTTTTAAGTATTTAATTAGTGAAGGGATTCTCTTTTAATTTTTTTTTTATCAGCCAGGATTTTTAATTTGACTTTGTACAAAGTCAATCAATCTAACCTTAAATATTTGAGTTAGGTTTCATTCTTTTGATACATGAAGTTAATTCGTACTTGCGGCTTTATAATTTGAGAAAATTAGTAGTCTGTGCACATTTGAATGTTAAATAAAATGAAAATGAACAACACAATTAGAGGCAATCATTAACGGAACAAAGTTTATTGCCCTTGTTTAACTTACCTTGTACATCCATTTCTGTGAAAGATACATCGAAATGGTCCAAATGGACAATAAAACAAAATTAAACGCCATTCCGTACTCCAATTGACTATGCTAGAACTTTTTAAAGTCATTGTTCTTTCAAACTTCGCAATTTCCCATGGAATCAGAACGGCTGTTATGGGTGTATATTATTTATACCAGCATACCTTCATGCTGGAGAGTGGCATGCATTATGCACCTGATATTGGTTTAGTGCTTGAAAAGCTTTTGGTGGCTTCTAAAAAGATGTTTAGTGCATCAGCATGGAAAGCCCCACCAAATTTATAAATTTTAGGTTTTGGGTCTTCCAATCATATACGATAATGCCAGAATCTCAGATAAGTGCAGATAAGCTTTTTGACCACTGATTTGGCCAAATCCAATAGCTTTCTAGTAATGTAGTCTTTCTTTGCAACTAGACGCAATAAAATTATGTTAAAGGTCGTGATCTCTTATATTTGTCATCTCATTGATTATTTAATGATGAGAATTGATTGATTTCTTTGTTTATTTGCAAAAGAAAGGTGAAGAAAGTTTTGACAAGTGTTGAAAGAAGATATCATTAATTTGGCAATACAATTACTCAAAAAACGATACAGAAGAAAAAGGGGTTGTGGTTTCACCTCGATAAAAAAAATTATTTGAACATGTATCGTGGAGCAAAACTAAAGTGGAATGCCCATAATAAATGCATGTACATCATTGATTGATATCAAGTGTTTGTCATGAAAAATTTTGTACAAGCAAAAGTATTTATTTTATTATTTATCAACATATAATCACAAATTGAATAAGTTTGAGAACCATCAAAGAGTGAGGATGAATCCTCTACATAAAGAGTTGTGATTGCTTGTTGTTGCAATGCTAAAGTGAATGCAAAAGCATGTATTGAAGCGATGGACAGAATGGGGAATTTTTTTTCTTTAACATAAAAGGAGGAACAGAGTTTAAAAAAAGCAGAGAGGTGCTCAAGAGAAAGGGAAACTAAGAAGAGACAAAGGGGTAAAGTGTTTGCTTTTGGAATTTGGAAGCTAGTGGGAAATACATATCACCATCCTATTCTACTCAGGTTCCTTTGCTCAATTTGTCTTCTTCCCCATTAAAAATTTTATCCATAAATATTATATTTGATCGGCTTGTATCATGACAACTCACTTGTATTTACAATAATGATCTTCTCCGTTGTTATGTTATGCACAACTTATTATGCGATTGAGTCTTTTTTTTTATTATCTAAAAATCAGTCAAGAAATTTCATGATGTGAACCCATTTTTGTGAACCTTCTTCCGTCAAGCGCATTATTCCCTTTTTCATGAAACACAGGAAGACCATGATCTGATTTATGGCCCTTTTACTGGACCTCCTGAGCTCTAGTTTTGAGATTAAATTTCAGGAAATTGTATTTTGCCTGAAAGTAAATTTGAATAATAATAAAAAAAAAATACTGATTCAATTCTTCTTTTTTAGGAGGAAGTCAATCAATATCAGTCCGTTGTTTACTTGTTTTTTACAAGGGACAAGTTGTTGGAAGATAATTCCAATAGAGTTTTGGTTTTGATAGGAACTCACGGGATATTTTCGAGTTTCCGATTGAATATTTGGAAAATATTATAACTTACAAATTGGTTGATAAGAAAAAGTTAGTTATGCATTTCGGGTTGCCTCGTGTTCCCTCTTATCAGTCTTCCATCAAAAGGGTTTAATGTCAATTGTTAAAATAAAAAAAGGTCGAAATATTTTGGGTCACAAGCTGAAATATTTTCTCACATTATTCCGCATAAGAAAAAAGAGCGACATTACGTTATCTATTAAAAAAAAAGATTTGTTTACTATCAAAAAAGCTGTTCATTATTTATTCAAATAATAGAAGTTGAATCGTAAAATGTATCGTGTATCGTAACATTAAGTATCGTATCGTGTATCGTGTATCGTATCGATTCTTTTTTAAGATACACTAAGCTATCCTTAATATTATGTAAAATAAGTAATTACAATTTGTATTGAACTATTTTCATTAAAAGAATCTCATATCACATTATATCTTTATAATCATTCGATAATTCAAGCATCTTTAAATACAGTGTATAAATATTGAATTTTACTTAAATATTATGATATATAATATGTATAAATCATTTACAATTATATTTTATGATATTACACTGTAAAATCTGTATGAATTATACTCATTATTAATTATTTTTGTATGCATAAATTATTAATCATTATATTTTTTTATAATAGTGTAATGTATTTTTATAATATTATGTTGCATAATCTGAATATACTTTTATTTGTATAAATTATAAATATTATTTTGTATAAAACTATAATCTGTATAAATTATATTATTAATTATTATATTGTATAATATATGTAGAAAGTATTAAACTATTAATCATTATAGTATAGTATTATACTATATAATTTGTATAAATGATTATTATTATTAATGTTGTTCTTATTATTCTACTAATATTTTATTATATCTATATAAATTATAATTGAAAATTATTATTATTGACTATTACCGAATCGTTTGTATCTTAAGATACACCCTAGCATCGTAAGTTACGTATCGTGTATCTTAAGATACATTAAGATACACTGTAATTGAGATACAATGGCCAAGATACGTATCGATCGGGCATTAAATCGTATCGTATCGTGAGTTACGTATCGTGTATCTTAAGATACTAAATTCTATGTTGGAAACTAACAACTTTATGTGTTTGTGTAATCTTCTTACAATTTTTTTAATATCAAGGGTAATTATCATGAGATCCCAAATCATAATTGTCGGACTCGAACACAAATACACAATGCAATTTAATGTCATCCAATTATCTTGCTATTAGGCCACGTGCCTACAATAGATCCAAGACAATAATTCGAGCCTTTGACAAGACGTTAATTTGCAATATATATTTAATTCAAAGCATTTTCAATGCAAATTCATTAGCAATAAATGCCGCAGAACCTCGACAAATATTGATCTCGTCAACTGTGTGCAAACATATGGACTTGTTTTGCACATGTGAGGGGAGCCGAAGGAATCAATAATGGGCTAGGATAAGATAATTCAATTGTTTTGTAAATTAAAAAAAAATTAACATTGTGGTTAAGTAGTGATGGATACAACTAATATAAATCGGGACCACATGATGCGATGGAGTCACACATGGACCCAATTCATGACGCACTCCATTGTACTAGCGCAATAAATACAATAAATATAGCCAATAAGAAATGGGTAGATGCTAAATAATACACTTGCGGATGTAAACTGAAATGATACAGATAATTGTCCGCCATTCCATCATAATTATTCGTAATTCAAAAATATATTTGTTTATATCTGTAATATTTTTTATATCCGTATTTGTGCATGTTGATATAAAATGATTAATAAATACATGAATAATTTATTTGAATCAAAATATTTTTATATAATTACATATCTTTAATATTTAAAAAATTATATTTATTTGAGTTTAGATAAGAGAAGTTATTATTTTTAAAATTTTTTATAATAAATATTTAAAAAATAAATCTGAAAAAATAACACTACTTAAACGTAAACATAGCAAAATATTGTTCCAAGGTGTAAAATTGGTCTCGGAATTTATTATCTCTTAATTGTTAAATTTTGTGAATTAATAAAAAAGTAAGTATGCAATTTTTTAGCTTAGACTAATTTATTTTACTTTATTATAGTTAAATTGTTTTTAATACGAGATTGGGTCAAAGTCTTCCAACTTATTTCGAGATTAAATGTCACAAAAAGTCTCTAGCCGAATTTCGAACCGCTACCTTCGTTGAAGATGTGTTACTCTTAGAGTCATTTTTAGTGAAGACCGTTGTTGTATGCTATCTATAGAAATAACAACTTCGTTAGCAAATTATAAAATTGCGTATGAAGTATATATAAAATTATGAGTTATGAAAAATAGATACGGTTTATTGCCTTCTGAACTTTGGTACAATCACTTCCGTATTGTCTAGAGTAACTTGTCGTATTTCCACTTAGCAGTGCTGCCGGGAAAAGAAAAAAGCTACGGTATGACATAATTATAAGTTATTAGTCTTAGATTTGAATAGTTGAATACAATTTTATAAGATAGACTGTTTTAAATTTCGTACGTATTTAACATTCAAGTTTTCACTGCTTGTGTACTCTCTTTTTTTTATTTTTTTTTCTTTTTTTCTTTTCTGTGGCAGTGCTTCTGTAGATGATCACCCGTTAGCTAGGTAAAACAGTCATTTGTCCCAAAACTCACCTCTTAGGTAAATCTATCATTTTCACGCAAGGCTTTTATAGTTTTATTTAATTATTTTTGTGCCTGTGCAAGTGCATTCACTTTTGATTTATATACACAAGTTTGGGCTTGTCGTCGCAATAATGCCGTCTTTATTGAACCTGGTTCTGTGCTAATCTAGCTAAAATATGGTCCATTTATGTGGTGAACTACAGTCATGGTGCAGGTAGACATTATGATTTTTCTGTTGACTTCAATGCAGAAGCTGTATGCAAGTGATAATGTCACCAAAAAAGTAGAGGTAGTTTGTACGATTTGTTTTTCATGTATTTGTTAGTTCACATTAATTGTGATAATTCAGATGTCACAAATAATATGATTTGACATTTTTTTTATGCTATTTATTTTTCTATCATAAAGATAGTCTTCGTCGGGAAATGACAGATATTGACTCCAGTTCTTACAAGTAAGTATATATGTTCATTAGATTTTTTTTCCCCCAGAAAAACCTGAAAGTCAGTAAGTGCATAGATGTTAATAAGCTTTTTTTAAAAAAAAAAAAAAAATCAAAACCTAAGACTGTATTCGAGGTTTGGAAGATATTTTTTAATGGCGAATACGCAGAATAAATCCTAACCACCGAGGCACCGACAATCTAAACCAAAAAAAAAAAATAAATACGAATCACATTTTTCCACCAGGATGATGCTGAAAAAATACAACTCAAATTTAATATTTACACCGGCCACCAAAAATCTCAACAAATTAACGAGAAAGAAAAATCAATGTTTTGTCAGGATGATGCCTTAAAAAATAAAATAAAATTCATCTTTAGGGGATGTGAGTTTCCGCAAAGTGCCTTTAGATGTATATAAATTAATTAATGCTATCGCTTACTAAATACCGAATACACGAAAAAAAAACTCGGATTGAATAAGTAAATTTAACAAGTTCTTACAATTTTCACTCTAATAAGAAGGATGTAATAAATTTTTTATAAACAAAATTATTTGTTTAAGATATTCACAGTTAGGTTCAGTAATTTTCGGACAAAATCTTACCACGTAGTGATTATCTTTTATTTCTTTTTTTCTCTCTCTCTTTTTCTTATATATACGTACTGTTTTAGTTTTTTCCTTCTTTTTTGCTTAAAGAGATTGTTCCTCTTGTTCTAGTTTAGTTTTTGTTCTCGTAAACTTATGATTCTAACACATATCAGTAAAATTAAAAGATTCCGACGCTTGAATTTCATCATTAATTTAAAACTCATTGATTAACAATCACAATGCATTCCCCATTCCTGAGATCTCAAACAAAAAAGAAAACAACCTAGATCATTTCACACAGGGAGAGCTATACCGCATCGACACAGAAGATTACCGAGCCTCAAGCAGGTAATATTTAAAGTGGTCTAAGAAATCAGATACGCCCACACTCGTGGGTCTGTGAGTTTAATAGGGAGCAATTCTTTAGATTTGTCCGTCTACAGTTCAACTCACCTCCAGTCCGTCCATAAAACCAAAGAATCTGGTACTGTGATCAAACATAATTGGAAAAAAAAAAAAAATTACTGCATACAACAATATTAAGTTACTCATTTACACATGCAACGCTAACGGTTAAAATGATATCCAACATTTTCAGAAGGGCTGATCCAAGCAAGCATTACTAAAATAATTTTAATTTCTTGGACGTGGTAGATATCATACGAACCATTTTAATCTTAATTACAACTCATTTTTATATGCTTATCCCTTTTATGTATGAATTAATTATGCAACAATTAAATCCTTAACCTCTTAGATACAACACATTTTTACGTGCTCATCCCTTTTTATATAGTGAAAAAATTAAATGTTTTAGAATATATCGTACTTGTTGACCAGGATCTTCTTGAAGTGAGCATTTCCTCGAAGTACGATATTCTCTAAATAAAGTAAATAAACTAGCTAGTCGTGCAAATGGTGGGACTTTTTAAGGATTCCAACCTAAACTCAGCTTCATTAGTTAATAATTTCAAAACTTCGCTTTTTGTAATGCTATCGGATAAGCTAGAACCTATCTAGATGCTTCAAACAGTAGCATCGTTTTCTTGCAAGAACTCCTCACAGTAATTTAACTTATAAGTTTGAAACATAATTAATTAATTTAATAAAAAACATAAGAAACTAAATTTATCAATTTTTTTTATAAATAGAGTTTCAATAATAAAATTGTATAAAGGTGTATTGATACTCAAACAACATATTTATAAATTTGTTTTCTATTTTTTTTTGTCGTGAATTTGTCGTGAATTTTTTGTGAATTGTCGTTAATTTTTTCCAAGACCCAACCTCAAAAAATAAAATCTTCTAAGATCCCGCATTAAAAATTAAAGAAAAATACAATTAAATGAAAAAAGAGAGAAAAAAAACATAGCCCATTCAAGTTCTTCCTATGATCTGTAATTAAGGGTGACGTTTTAGAAGATCTATTTGCTTAAATAAAATTCATGAACACGATTCTTGTTTATGATAGTCCTTCAAGTTGAAAATTTACTAGTTAAAAGAAATTTGAAATTTGTATTGAATATACTCCTCGGTTCGATAAAATTAATAATTTAATTGTGAACCAACCAAACAGATCTATTTGATAAAATTTCTCTTCTTTGAGTTTAGTCTCATACTACATCAATTTTTTTTAATTTAGTCCTGGACCTCCTACTCTAGTTTTTATAATTTTATAATTAAATTAATTTAGTGTTAGTTGACTTAATTTTTGTTACCTATGATTTATGCAGGTGTTATAATGTGCAATTAAAATTGAATAAGACTAAAACATGCGCGTTCCACTCTTTACCCACCTCACATTTCAAGTTGATTTTTCTAACTGGCATCCAAATCGAGTCAAACACAGAGCAAAAGCTGATTATTTATCATGTCAAGTTTAGCTATCATAGGTAGGGACCATGATCTGGTGTTGCGCTACACGCCGTGTAGCGCACCCACGAGCCGTTCGATTTTGATCGGGGTGTAGCGCACCCACGAGCCGTTCGATTTTGATCGGGCGGTTCATTTTTTTCGGGCCTAGGAATCTGGTTACTTTCACGGGGCTCCCTTATCCATCAGATCAAAATCGGACGGCTCGTGTGTGCGCTACACCGTGTGTAGCGCAACACAGGATTTGAATTCCATAGGTAGGCCCATAGAAACCAGTTTCACACTTTCACCAGATTTTCCATGTTTGAGCACAGAGCTCTCTACTCGTAAACAGCACAGCACAGCACGAAGGGGGCGTTTGATTGTGTAGTAAGAGATTACATAAGTTAAAGATGTCTAAATGTTTTTGTAATAGATGTTTATGTAGCGTTAATGCATACATATATTCATATCAAAAGACTAAAATACCCTTAAATTTGAATTAGTATTTTGTATTAATAAGACGTTGTGACCTAATTATTGTTAATTATTAATTATTATAAAAATTAATTGTTAATGATAATAATAAATCATTTTAATTATTATGAAATATCAATAATTACTTTTAAAATAAATATTATTAATTATTTAACAATAAAAATTATTATTATTAATTATTATTAATTATTTATTATTATTTAATTATTAATAATAATAATTAGGGAAATTCTGGAGTCCGGTCAAAATTGTAGTTTTTACCAATTTATGTGGGCCTGTCAGAGGGTGAAATTGGGCCCGAAGAGACCGGATGGTAGAATTGCTCTAATAATTAATATTTACTATTAATTATGATTTTTTAATAATTATTGTTGCTTATTAAATATTATTATTTATTAGTTATTATTAATTATTTGCTAATTATTAAATATTATTAATTACTAATTATTGTTTAATTATTAATTATTATAAAAATTAATTATATATGATAAAAATAAATCATTATTGTTATTATGAAATATTAATAATTACTTTTAATTGAACATTATTAATTATTTAATAATAAAAATTTATTATTGATTAATTATTTTGATTAATTAATTATTAATAATAATAATTAATATTACTTGTTAAATATTATTAATAATTATTATTTAATTATGATTTTTTTATAATTGTTGTTACTTATTAAATATTATTAATTATTAATTAATTATTAATTATTTCTAAGGGGTATTGTTGGAAAAAAATTAAAGGGAATGGGTGCATAACTTATGCAACCTAAATACCTTAAGGCGTCTTATGTAACGAATGTTTGGTAACTTAAGGATGCTTAACTTAAGTTATGCACCTTTTAAGTCATAAACAAATGGACCAAATGGAATAAAAATCCCTTAACCTATCTGTCGCATTACAAGCATACCATCGAGGCATCGAATCACTGGCATGAAATGCATGACCCGCTACACTGTGTAGTAGTTTATTCTGTGACAGAGAGTATCCAATGGCAAAGTTGTGATTCCAGGAAATCTCAATCATATAAAATGACAAGAAAGAAGGTGACAGAACACTGTTTATAAGATTCCTTCATCCTTTTCTCCATGTTTTTTTTTTTTTGAATTATCATCTCGTAAATCCTTTTCTCCATGTTGATTGTTCTCCGTTAAGTGGTGGGTCCATCTACCCGGAGTTTTATCTTTAGAAAAAGAGAATACATGTAAAAGATTAAGAGAGAGGTACATTGCATTTTCGGAACTACAACCTTATGGCGGAAACAATTTGTATTGTTTGATGTGATTTGCTGCACTGACGAATACAATCAATCATATCTAAGCCCTACAAATAACACGTGGCAGCTTTCTACAGAAATTAATTTGCCCCCACAGATACTTTGTGCTAGTGGTCATAACATGATGTATGTGCACTTTTTTTTTTTTTGAATCACAGTCGAGATGTTAGTAATTAAAACAATTATGATTTTTGAGAACTAATTTTTTAATTTAGTGATAGAACTACGTACTTTATGGCTGCCTAATTTCTTTGAATGTTTTAAATTGGACAACTTAAATCAATGTTATCTTGGAAAATAAAAAAATAATATATTCTCTGCCAATTCTTTTAACAGATGACTCCGTATTTTAAGCTGGATGTGATGTTACTCGAGTATGGATGTATTGTATTGTAAACATCATAGTTTCATGTATTTTAATTTCTAACCAAGAAAAGAAGTCATGTAGTAGGTCGTGGACTCTTTTATTATTTAAGCAAATATATGTGGTGCATGAGGGACACATTTCAGAAACAACAAGAGATGTATATGATTGGAGACATGAACTAACTAATTTATACATCTTGTAATAATTTTTATAACCAACCCTTCACAATATTTAACTAGAAGATAATGAAAGTGACAACTCTCGAGTTGGAACTTTAATATTACATTTTTAGAAGATTGGGATAGAAGAGGAGCAAATCTAAGCATGCTAAGATGTCAACTGTCAGGCAAGTGATGACTGATTGGTTGGAAGGTCGCAGCATGTGTTAACTAATTAATCTATTTGGTGTTGAGGGAGACAAGGTCAGATTTAATCTGATCTTATGTGGCGCTGTATTCAAGAGGTAGTCATGCAAGTAATGACTGCCACAATGACTGTTCATTAATTAAAGATGGTAGTCATGCGTGCAAATATGCAATCAGTCTCTTTCAAGTTGTAGTTTTTGATATATCTTCAATCATATAAAAAACGGATCGGTGCACGCATTAGTCTCACGGATACTAGTGCAAGTATCACTTGCAAAGTTCCTTATCAGCCGTTGCAGAACTCCCTAAAGAAAAAGCATTACAACTCGCAAAGTTTTTTTTTTTTTTTTTTTTTTTAATTAGCAAGCATACGAGAAACGATATAATTATATCTTCAGAACTCTACTGATTTTATGGAAATCCAGTTGGGCTATAAAAGTTTTAACCCATACAAGTTCGTTAAGTTTCAGATATAGGTTGGACATAAGCCTGTTATTACTTTCGGGTTCTTTCTTTCAGCCCAGAGCAGCTTTAATTAGTCCCCATCAGCTTGGGTCTCTCAAATGTACTGGACCAAGAGTGGAAGGCTTTTCAATTATGCATAGAAATGTATCCATTCAGAATTTTAAATGAACTGATAGGTTCCTATTTTGTGCTGTGAAAAAGGTGGTACAATGATTCAATGACACCGCTGTAGAAGACTAGAAACAAACATTCCAATACTTAAACAGCCCAAATGCTAAGATTTCGCGACCAATGGAGCGTCAAACAGAATGAGCAGACCATTGTTGGGGGGGGGGGGGGGGGGGGGGGGGGGGGTTGGGTACTTGGGTTCCCATTGAATTTTAATCAATTACTGTAACAAACACAGGCAACAAGTTAACACTTAACAGCAACAACAATGATAACAATAAATAAATAAATAGATAAATAATAAAACCTTAAGAACCATCATTTACTTTAACAGCTAAGAACAACGTCATTGAGTGGAAGGCTTTTACTCAAGATTCGGCCGAAGAATCCACTATAGATATTTCAAGTTGACAAATTCAACTTCATGCTTATCTAAAGAAGTACACAAACTTCGATATTATAAATAAAGGTTGTAATAGTTGCTTTTATAGTTTATATATATGAAAAATGGTAGGGCGTTCCTATATATGTTTGACAACCAGTGTTTTCAAATTCCTACCTGTTACCGGAAAATTCCGGTAATACCGGGTACCGGAACAGTGACCGAAATGGCAGTTTCCGGTATTGTGAGGCAAAATACCGAAAATTTTCAGAAAATACCAGGAAATTTCGGATTTCGGCCATCTGGCTGGTAAGGGTGCCGGTAGGAAATTGAAATCATTGTTGACAACTATCTCTTTTTTCTTCCCTTTCGTTGCTTATGAGGTGTAAGTTGAATTAAAACGGAATTCGATGTGTGTTTTCAATTCACGAAATTGTACAGCTTTAAATCCGAGACGAATAAGGGAATGGGCAATAATTGCACGGAATATCGGTACAGAATGGCAGAACTTATAAAAAAAGTGGCATCACTGCATCAGTACACACAATTATTCGTTCTTCCAAAGGTTTATTATTCCATATATCCGACGAGTGTAAATTCACATGACCTGGTTTTACCAATGCGAAGTTTATTGCATACTTTTTTGCTGCCACGAATTACCATAATTTATGCGTTTGTATTTAATGTATATATATATATATATATATATATATATATATATATATATCCACAGATTTCGATGGTAGATCAGAAAAAAAAATTTTCTTTTTTTTTTTATAATCTGTCGTTGTTATATCAAGCAAACCAAAGGATTATGCGTTTTTACTTTGCTTAGGAAGAATAACAAGTCTAATGGGCTGGGTTCAAAATAAAATTATAATTATTTAAATTTCAATAAAAATAAAATGGTTGTAATTTATGGTACAAAATTCTAACAGTAGGCTTGTAGCAGTTAATTAAAAAAATAAATAAATAGATAAAGCAATGGTAAATGATGGGTTGTAGCCTTGTAGGGTGATTTGACATGGGATAAATTTAAGGGCCCATAGACTCATAGAGATGAATTAGTGCATGTGATGGGCCATATCCAGCCCAATAAAATGACAACCCTATCAAATGCTAGAACAACTCAACACTGAAACACCAATCACCAACTATTGGCGCTGCCACTGAAGGTGTCACCACCAATGGGGAAGAGAGATTTGAGGTCCGGTTTGATTGATGGCCCTTTTGGTCCGATGCATCAAGTGCCCAACAGTAAATAGGGGTCATCATTGTCATTCTTACTTTACATCCACCAATAGGTGTCAACTCCTCCACCCAGTACATTGTTTTTACCCTTTATAATAAATGAATCCATGAATACAAAAATAAATGGTTATAAAGGGCTTCCGGAAATTTTCGGCTCTTAAAAAGTAAAAATCTGTGTATATTTCTTTAGAAATTGGAGCATTTGATGACAATTTTTCTGCTGCTCAAAGCCAAACTGATTCATGTTGGGTATTGGAGCACGGAGATACTACTATATATCGCAGAGAGTCTTACGCGGTTCGAGGGTTGGATAGCGGGTCTGAATCTATTAATAGACTGAAATCATCTCTTTGTATCTGTTCATGAGTAGATGTATATGGCTACTTAAATAGACTGAAACTGGATAGGTGACAGAAATAAGAGACATTAGAGAGGCCATAAAACTTCATTTTTTGTTCTTCTCCTCGAGGATCAAACATTATTCAAACAAGCTATTGCAGATATATCTTTTCATCTTGCCCGATTGAGGATTCCAGTGACTAAAGATCGAGGTCGAGTTTGACACTTGAACTGTGTCGTTACGAGAGCACGTAGTGCATGCAAGACATTGAATAAAAAAACTCTTATAAGGGATTCTGGCATTTTTCACATAATTTAAGTGCTATAAGAAACATACCAGCCATAACATGTTTGTCATTTTTTTTTTTAATTTAGTTCATTTATTTAGAGAGGCATAATTAATTAATAGAGATTTTATTTCTCTTCTGCACCGAACTGAGAATTTAATCAGTTATATTTTGATATATAGTAGAACTATTGACCAACTCTATTCGACTCTCATGTTCCTAGTTCATAACACCTTGTAATTAAGCTTTAGAAGAATATTTTAGATCATCAGTGGAGTTTTATTTGTACAATGTTTAGAGGTGAGTAGGCGATGTCTATTTTCCAGTTTAATCTCAGGAGTTTAATTATCCGTTGTTTGTATATGTCAGAGCTTATAATAGTCGACTGCTAACTTCTCTTTTGGAATTATGTAATTTTTTTTTTTGAAGGTTGGTTTGAAACCAACCATTTTGTTATAAGAAATTTGAAAATAAATGCTTTCTCCATGAATCGAACCAAGGACCACTTGATTGGCGAAATAGAGCGAAACCATTGGGCCGAACAACCCAGCTTTGGAATTATGTAATTACTCTGCAATTAATCCATTTCCATAATTATTGAAATTATTTGTTAATAATATGTAACTAACTTTTAAAAAATTATAAATGATTCCTTGCATCCATAGTTTACAAAAAAAAAAAAACAAAAAGGATTGGATAATTCCCATAATTTCATGGTTGAGAACAACCTCTCAAATGAACATTAGTTTACATTTAACATTGATATATAGCAAGGATCGGATGATAATTGATGAAGATACATATGAGAAGATATGAGAAGCGGACAACGCATAAAGCAAAAAAGACTAAAGAATATAGAATCGCACGTGGGGTTGTATGGAACTTTTTTTTTTTTTTTTTTTTGAAATTGGGTTGTATGGAACTGACTTCACGCGTGGGAGGCACTGTCAGGCCTCTGTGTTTTCTTTTTGTTATATTGCATCTTCTTTTTTCTTCCAGCAGAAATCACATGGTATCTCGAATATTTTATGTCGATTTTCGATTTTAAAAATAAGTCCAAAGGATAAGATTACATAGAAATAAATTAATTTGATAATCGTGACGCTTAAATATATTTAATTATTTATTAAAAGAACTAAATTATGTATTAGTTGTTTATTATATTTCATGTAATTTGAACTAAATGTTATATATTGAATGATTTGAAAATAAAAATGATTCTAATGCATTAACCTTAATATTCTATCTATTTGTAGAGAATATTTTTGTAAATATATTTTTTTAATTTTGACATTTATCTTAGCGGTTCCCATGGTTGTCATATATTTGAAAATATTTCCAATAATCCAATATATTCTTATGCATGATTAAAAGGATATCTCTATTTTGAACAAAAAATAAATTATATGTTAAATCTAAACTATGCATTGAGCTGGTGAATTTAAAAATGGGGGGGAAAGATTCTTCAAACACATGGTTTTTTTGTTTTGATGATATAACACCTTTTTTTGAGCTTTAGACAGAGATTATGTTATTATCTAATAAAAAATAAGAATAAAATAGTATTCCAATTAAATATTATAAACACGATGTACAAATCAATAATTGTTGCGTCTCACTTATTATCCTGACAGGTCACACTGTTCGAATCTTTGTCAATTCTCTTGCTGAGCTGTGTTTCTTGGATCTGTTTCCCATTGTACAGCAGTCTTTAAAGATGATGCAGTTTTTTTGTGATTTTACTGACACTTTTTGAGGATTATTTACACTGAGTTCATAAATTGAAACCTAGTTCTGGCTCATGCCATGGACCATCAATTACCTTTATGGCAATTTTTACAATTTTATTATTTGACACAAAATGGAAATAATTAAATTGAAACTTTATGTTACTGTAACCGTGATAGAGCGGTGAGTTGCCGAGTTGGTTTGTCATGGATCATTAATTATCATTATCATCTTATTATAATTCCTCACACAAAAACATGCAGTTCAGAGACAGAGACCTAACAGTTGTTATTATGTGAAGATTATTTGGAAGACGCAATATCGAGGAATTAGTGGAAAGCAGAGAAAGTCTGATGCTCATTCCAACCTTCTAATTTATGATTGGTATTATATCATCGATTAATTTTGGATTCGATATTTTTGTTTTTGTTTTTATAAGTTTGTATGATTCAGAAACCCATCAATTAATTTTGGATTTGATAGATATCAGATCCCTCACAGTGTATTTCATAACATGCGTTTGATGGAGAGAGAGAGGATATTATCATTAAGTGCCTAATTATTATGGTGTCAATTATACTGATATTATAAACATGTATGCCTTTCTATATAAATTGTTCCATAATGTACATTTCTCTAATATCACAGTAAAATATGTTTTCTAAATTTATTATACAGAGAATGTAATTAACAAACCTTCGGAGGTTAGGAGGTATCACCACGAGCTATCATGAATGTATATGATGAAAAATACCTATTGTTTATTGGAGCAAGTTATAATTTTAAATTATACATGTAAACTTACTGTTTTGTACTTTAAGGATTATTTTTTTAAATGTACCGATTAGCCAGTATCAACAAATAATTAACAGGATTCTACGTTTCTAACGACGACTCTCGTCAAATTTGATAGCTGGTTAATTCGAATTTTCAGTAATTTAATATTTGAAACAGCAAAATGCATCACAACCTATACTATTCATGATAAGATGAAACTTACTATTCTCGCTAATGATCTAATTAATTTATTTTTGCAATACTGCTATCTTTCTCAACGAGTTTTTTCTCTCTCAAAAAAAAAAAAACAAAATAAGTACCAAAAAATAAAATAAAGAAAAGAAAAAATTAAATGCGATTCAGAAAAACATGGCCAGGTATATATATATTTTTTCTTTATAGAGCAGAGACTAGTCTACATGGCACAGATCCCTATATAACACATAAAAAGTAGAGAAAATGAAAATGAGAGAGGACCGACCGAAGGAAGATCTTCCCTTTTCGTTATCCAACAAATGCTCTAATGGGCCACATGACAAAGATCCGATACCCTTTATCCTTTATCGGATCCCAATAACAAACCACCCATCCCAATCCTGGCCCAACACCTACACGCTCAGACAAAATCAAAAGACCCTCCTTCTCTTTATCTCCTCCTCTCTGTTCCTTGCTGAAACAGAGCATGCAGAAGATGTAAACTGGATATATACATTGTTTTTAACTGGAGAAGAGTGTGCCAATGTTCGAATTTGGGTAACTAGGAAGTTTATTGGTGCGATCCCTCGGGATCAGCACTGGTTGTCCTGTTCTAAGTTTGTGTTGCTTCTCTCTCACACTCCCTCACTGGCTCGACTGACTGACTGACTCTGTTTTCTTTTTTGCTCTTTTACTTTAAATTTGTGCGCTTTAGTAGCTCTTTCTCCGCTCCCGAAACCGTGTGGTTCAGACTTTGGGGTCTTTATTTGAGATGCCAATGATGGTGAATTTGGATACGTTTTGATTTCACAAAAAAGATAATTGACTGATCCATGATCAAAAGGAGTAATAAAAGCATCAATACTTGTTTGTTAATTATGGGTTTATGTACTCTTGAGCAGAGCCCGAGGAATCCAACATGGATCGATAGTTCTTACTTTGATACGTTCTGTTTTTGTTACTGGAATTAGTTGTTGAGTCTGATTTAGGTATTTCACCGGTATCTAGATTAGTTGGGAACGAATTTTATTAGAAGGTTCTACTTGTAGCTTAAATGTTTATTAATTATTTTGAGACAATATTACAGTGAAATCTATTGTGCAACACATTGATATGTATGTTGAAAATGACTCTTAAGACACTTGCATAATTATAAAATAAAACCCTTTTAGAATTTTTATTGAGTGATCATAAAAACAATCACATTTATTTTGAGGATCATGCGTCTCGCCTTGGTAATCATGCAAGTTCTTTTTTAGGACCATTGGGCTGCCAACCAAAGAAAGCGAAGTGTTCACAAAAAAAAAAAAAGAAAAAAAGAAAAAAGAAAAAAGAAAAAAAAAAGAACAATATATGAGTTGGTTTTCTTTGCTAGTTATGATGGGGCTTATATTGACGTTTTCATACTTAGCCTTGACCGTTGAAACCATAAAGTTCATGTTCTGGTTTTCTTTTACCTTATATAATTATGTATGTATGTATGTATGTATGTATGTATGTATGGATGTATGTATGTAATATAAGAGGGATCATTTGACAAATTTTTATGTTTATAATCATTAAAAATAGTGATTCAAGTATCAAATTGAACATTGCAAATAAAATATATAAAATGCAAACTTTATGTCAATATAAAATGGTGAAATTTGGTCCATGCTCTATCGTTTATAGAGTAATTTTAATTTTTGATGCGTCACTATGATACTTAAATGACATAAAATTTGATTAATATTTTATTTATATACTCAATAACATTTGTTTTTAATTTGTTCGAAAATTTCAGCATTATTTGAATAAAATTAAAACATATTTATGAAGTTGTCAATATAGTTTATTGTTATGTAATATAATTTTTTTATATATAATATGTAATTATTATGAAATCAGCCAAAGAATTCGGTAATGCGCAGAATTATATTTTAGCCCAAAATTGCCTGCAATACCTCTGTGAGCATAACAAAGTCGTTCATATTACCCTTTCATTCCAGCACTAGAAAATTACATGAAGTGTATATATAATATAATGCTTCTACTACCTCTAAATTGTTGATGTCATAACAATGCGCGTAAATCTTGAAAAATTAAAATAATAATAATAATAATAATAGACTTAAGGAAAGAAAATAAGCAGAAAAGACAATGCGTGCTTAATGAAGATTCATTATTACTTTTTGACGATTTAAAGGAGAATCATCTTGAATTATTTTCAAATTCAATAAGAAAAGAAATTTGCGCATATGTGGATTCCATGGCGGCTGAAATCGCATATCCAAGATTTCGTGTCCCAAATGGAAGCATGAGCCACCCGACTACCTCACTACAGTGTCCTTTTGGATAAGAGTCTGGGTCTTATGTGGCACAATCCTTTAGTAAAAGTATAGATTTTCGTGCGGCTAACTCATTTTATTGGTAACTTTGGATATATTTTTAATTTTTAGGAAGTCACTAAATTAAGTCTACAATTTATTTTAGTGGCCAAAATTTTTAATTGTTTAATCTTACTCACTCTATGAAGAATATGTCTAAGAAACCACGTAATTAAACCATTAGTCAGTCTATTTGCTCGATATGGAATGTGTTTGTCGTACGTACCAAATATAGAATTCACAAGCTCAGGGCATTTGAAAAATCAAATTTTATGTTCAAATTAAATGGTTAATTAGACAAAATCTTATAGAGTGACTAAAACTAGACGGTTTAAAAGTATAAAACCAAAAGTGAATAATTTAAAGTTCATTGACTAAATGAATCATAGACAAATCTTAGTGACTTGTGGAAGAATAAACTCGCTAGCTTCATTTACTAATCGGAGAAAAAGTTTTCAGTCCATTTTTTTTATGTATTGTAGTTATGGTCTCATGCACGTACATACGTCTAGTCTGCTTCATTTTCAAATAAATAAATGAATATATAACAGGTAAAAAACATGTCAATCACTTTCGGCAGGCTTTATTTTAGAAATACAATATTCTAAAGATCAAAGATAAGTTATTTTCAAATTAAAAGTAAAGGTGATAAAATGCAAACCATTTCTGAACTAATAAACAGATATTATGTGTTTTGTAATTACTGAACATCTCAATGTCGGATCCATATCAAGCAACAATTGTCTAAGATAATAATATTAGTAATGTTTTATGTTTACGACTGACTACATATGGATAATTTATAATCTTTAAAAATTTGAATATTTAAATTATAGGAATATATATTTGTGAATCGATCTCAAATGATAGTTTTCTGTTTTCCATATTGTTGAATTTTCGTCATATTTTAGTATACATGTTATCTAATATGTTTAGTAATAATATATATCGTTTTGTTATTTATTTATTTTTTTATTTTGCATGAAATTTTATTTCCACCATCTTTGTATATACTCATCAATTTACTGATTCTGCAGCTCACGTCCATTCTTCACATCGATCATGTGCTGGTTTTATTTTGAATATTTCGGCACTCATCCTATATATATATGTATATTACTCATCAATTTTTGATTATGACACCAAGTTGATACATGTCTGTGCTATTGTTTTCTTTTGTCCTCTAGCTGGACCTCCATTTTTCATCGAACAAAAAAAATCCTTTTTCGACAGAGATGGATGGGGGAAGACGGGCACAGAAGATCCGGAAACATCGATAGAACACGCATATATTGTGTATGTTTCACAAGATATACTTAGAATGAAGTTGGAAAAGAATAGATCCACTCAGACTGCCTGTTTTGACTCCATATTCACACCCACTATATTATATCTTCAAAGGTGACCATGATAGATAGGGATCGATCGTTGATAATGTTGAGGCTAAGATCACTTTTTTGAGATATGTTTGCAAGAAATATAACGATGCAAATTAAAGTGGCTGGTGACCAGTCTATCCAAGTATCTAACCCATTTTGTTTTTAAGATACCAAGTATGTGCTAACCAATCCACCATTCTTTGCTAGATTCCGTTGCTAACTTTGGCAGACAAAATGCTTTACATTAGAGCCTTCAATACATAATTACACTTTTCAGGTCTTTTAGTTTTTTTTCTCCATTTATTTGGGGAAAAAAAAGAAAATTAATCTTTTGATTCATTAGAGAATTCCTTTATCTTTTTCTGGAGCAGGTTCACTAGAGAAATTAACAAACTCGGTTCCTGTTTTTCTAGCTTTATGTCATTAACTCTTCTGCTTAGAGAATGCTCTAAGACTTGACAAACAAAAAAGTATGCCAACTGAAAGGCCCAATATGTAAAGATCTCTAAAGACCAATAAATTCCTTCAAAATATTTAGACATTAAAACATGAATATTTCGGGTTTTTAACATAATAGGATCTGAACTATTCTTCTAAGGCCAATGAAAAGCATGCATAATGATTTAAACTGAAAGGCTAAAAGCTCACCTTAAGTCTTACCATCAATTATAATACACTGTACGGACATCTATCTTAGCAATTGTTTGAGCACTCAACATATACTTAAGCTTATTTAAACCTTAATAACATGATAGTGTCTTAACCTTTAAGACCATCTTGAATTCTTAATGTATTGTACTTAACGAGTGTTCATACACATAGTACAAAACCCTATAAACCTAGTCTTATATTTCAAGCATTCCCAATATAACAAAGACAGCATGCTTCCAAGGCCAGAGAAAAAGCAAGAACTAGCTTCCATTTTTTTACCAACAAAAAAGGATCGCCTGCTTCCAAAAGCCTATATACCTAGGCAAGAAGGCATATGATGAGTGCATCATCTTGGGACAATTTTCTGACACTACTCTTCATGCCAAGTTGCCTTTTGGCCCCCATGTGTGTTCTCTTAATTAATCCACTATAGCTCCTAATCTTTCACTCAACATGACAGCTAGGCATGGAGACATCTTACTTGACCAGTACGATTTAGCTCTAAACAAATGCTTAGCCTGATTCTATTTACTGGACCTGTACTAATAGGTTGTCGGTCTATTTTATAATGACGTTTCAAGTGCAATTTTGCAACTTGCATTTGGGTCAGGATGCATCAATGATGGTGGTAAAATCAACTATTTATTTACTACATTTCCTTGGTTATTTCTTCGAATCCAAAAAAAGTAGAATTATTCCCCAATCCTTGGTATTCATGCTCTTGTTAATTGAGATTAATTACAACAACATGAGTGGAATAATTAATTAAAGATGTTATAACACTTTTAAGTAAAGAATAAAATCAATTAATATTTACTCCAAGTATCTTGAAATTTCCATGTGAAATCATCACAGACGTGCGGCTAACATGTCAAGCATGGCGTTATGATTTCAGCAACACATCATGTTGTGAAAAAAATGAGTTATGAATATTGTTAGGTTTCTGATTGTGATGTCAACGCTGAATCATTTGGTTGAAAACATGCACCTAATGAGCACATGACAACTTTTTCTTTGGAAGAGAAGGTGGCAGTGCAAATTGTAGGTTAGAACCCCGACCAGAGAGAAACATATCCCCTTCTAATATCAGGTTTTGCCAGACAGAGACAAAGAAACCTCAATTCCAAGAGGGCAGAAATGAACAGAGAAAACGAACCCTGTTGCATGAAAGCAAATTCCTTTACATTACCAAATTTTCAATAACAAAGGAATCATATGTCTGAAACTCCTTGGTTTTGACGCCTTGGCGTGTACAATACGGCCACCTCCAATTTACAAACTTGTCTTTTGTTGGTTGTTAATTTACCATGGATTTGTATAATCCGTGATAACGCAATTGGGAAACAATAACATACAGTAGATATTCTTTTTTGGGGAATAGAAATGCTCAAGGAACAAATAGGTCATGTTTGTATTAATTAAATTCGGTTTCAGATCAAGACGACAAATGACTGAGTTAGAAAATTCGCTGGAGTTTAATTTGCCGACGTACTCTGTTCAATTTTGAAGGAACATATTGATACTTTACTAGTTTACATCATGCACATAGAAAAACGATCGACGCTGATGCAAAATTGATTTTACGAAATGAGATCTTTTAAGTGAATTTTACTCTTTTTTTTTGTTTTCTTATATTATGTGCTTAATTAACTAGGAAAAAAAATAGAATACATACGAAAAATTTAAATTGGGTACCCAATTTCTTTTATCTTTTTTTAAAAAAAAATGGATAAAGGAATAAATAAATAGGCTATTGGAACTTAACGTTCCACTTTGCGAATTAACTGTTATTTTTCCAAAATTTAAAATTTCAGTTTAATAGTAAATAAAGGTATTTCGGTAGAGCAAGATAAACGTCACCATTTTTTCTGTTTATTTTTTCCAACTAGTGCTAAAAATATAAATAAAACTCTTACTGAACAGCCAATAAAATGGAGAAGAATTCATACGTATAATTCCTGATTGGTCATTGGTCATGTGTACTGTCTTCAAGTTGCATTTATATAGTATGCATTTATATAGTACGAACAGCCAATAAAATGGGTCACCATCCTCGGACAGTTCGACCCAGCCATTTACTCCAAGTTTAAACTTTTAAACCCGCGCAATACATCTAATCTGACAGGTCCAACATCATTGAAAAAAAATAACAAAGAAAAATCTAACCCAGTCGAAGTTTTATGTGGTACATGCCAAAACACATGGTACTGACGAATTATTGACATACATAATAGTCCCACTTTGTGGGTTTTAATTCTAATTGGGTCTAGAAGCAGTAACTTGTTTCACGTTTTCTATGTATAAATCACCTTAGAGGATCCGCAATCAATCTACCGTTAGATAAGTAATTGGGATCCAACATACCATGGCATGCTCAATCCCATCACATATCAACTCAAAACCCAACAAAAGCGACCCCTGCCATCGAGTTGGATCTCATAGATTTGTACCGCTTTTTCTTGAGTAATTTTACCGTTTTACCTCACTTTACCCCGGTCTTCCGACTTTTATGTACCTATTTTCATAATTTCTCCTGTTTTAGTTGACCCCAACAGAGAGTTTTCAGTACGCTAAAAAGGGCATTTTACATGTTAATGTTTTGTTCTTGGTTTCTCCAATTGGAGCATTGCAGTACTTTTTATCTAATTTTTTAGTTTGAATTAGGTTTTCAAAAACTGATCTGTTGTATATTTTTTTTGTGAAAGTTTGCAACTTTGCATTGTTTTGTAATAATGAATGGGCCCATGTGTAGGGAACAAACTTCTATGTCCAGAAATAGTAAGATCAGTTTAATCTTTGTTCAAGTAAGATAGATATTAATCTTTATTGAGACCACAGATTTAAAAGTGGTTAGTTAGCCAGATAATGATGGAACATGACACAAAGTTGAATGTGATAAAAATACTTAAACTTTATTTATTAATTGAAAAACACCAAAAAAATTGAAGAGCAAGTAAGATACACTTTCTCTCCTCTTTGATGTGTCAATAGCGACCTCATGCCATGCCCACCTACAAAATGGTCCTAGAGATGATAATTGTTTTTCAGGGGGCTCCTCAGTTGATGGTCTAATTTGGAGAAGCACCAGGTATAGAGAGCAAAGGAGGAAAAGAATCCATGATGTGCACTATACCATCCCTTAATGAAAAAGACTGCTCGGCTTCCTTAAAACTACGTCCTGTTCTTCTGTGCATGTCTTATGTGACCTTTTCATGCTAATCTCTCATGCGTTTTTGAATTCTTCTTTAATTTTGTTTTCTCTGTTTTAACTTTTTCAGATAATACAATTTTCGTGCAAGACGTAAGTTGAAACCCGCTTAATGGGTTTACCTGATATAAAAAATAGATGGTCCGGACTTATCATTATTCTTTAAACTTTTTTCAAGTTATTCATAATCTATTAATTAATTAACTCTATTTAATTGAAATTAATTTAGAAATGAATTAATAGCAATAAATAAAAACAATAATGGATGAGTATTAAGATCATTGCATGAAGCATCTCTCAAATATGCTCTGCCTAAGGGGAAAAAACTAGAATATTTTTTTTTTAATTTGGATAATTAAAGAAACACCTTCAATAATACAGTAAATTATTATTTATATTTTCAAAATATTTCTAAACTTTAATACATTTTCAATGTGTAGAATACGATAAGTGGTATGGATCAGTCATTTACAAGTTGGAAATTAAGATCTAATCATATTTGATAAAAATATTCGTCAAACACATTTAACTCTAGCTTTACTTTATACTATATAAAAACACATATATTTATAAACTTCTTCTCTCCATTTATCTCCATGAAAGAAAATTATACGTTCGTCATGAACTGCTATAACTCTCATGAAATGCCTAATTGAACCATTTGTACATGGAACAATTACCACTACCAGGACCAATACCAAAGAAACGTCATAGACCACACAGCAAAGGGAAACACAAAACCCAGAGGTGAAGAACCAAAGAGCTGCCGTCCATCCAAATTAAAGGGATGGATAGGTAGAGAAAAAAAGAAAAAAGAAAAAAGAGAGAAACAAAGAAAAAAAGAAGATTGGAATCCCCCGTGCGCCTTGCCTGTCTAGTTACAGCTTCTCGCTCTTTCTAGCCTGGTCCCCTCCTTCCCTCCTCTAATTAATTATAATTTCCACAAAAGCACTGCCACATGGGCCCCACCATCACACAAAATCCATCCTCATCCTTCCTTCCTAATCACCTCATTCCCTCCAATTAATTAAATCACCGAAATAGAATTGTAGAATCCTTACCCGTGCATTCCTTTTACGTACGTGCATATATTCCCCGCTTAATTCGCTGACTGATTAATGGACTAATTAATCAGTTTTCAATTAATTAAGGCGCATACGTACGAAAATAGCAAGTGACAACCTTTCAAAGAGAATGCGGTACACAAGTGTCACGAGCCTCGCCTTCCCATGTATTTTAAATTGTTTTCCCAATTCTTTTTAAGGAATTTCAGCCGCTTTTCCTTTTGTCATGTCCCCATCCAATTATTCCGCTAATAGTGGAACAATTTTATTATTATTGTAATTGGTTTTTCCAATTCAACAATTTGCAGATCTTTCTCAAAAAAGTATGTATTTATGACCCTACAACACTTCCACATTTTGTGTTAGCGATATTAAAATCTTTTAATTAGTGAGTTGGAAGTGTAAATTTTTTCATAATAAATTATACTAAAAAGATTAAACACAAATTTATTACTTTAAGACGTTTTTCCGCAACACAACTGAAGTTGGTTTTCAAAATGGATGATTAAAACTTTGAAGGGGGCAGGCGTACAGACTCCACTGGACCAGTGGACCTAATTCATATGGAATCATGGTACCTATTAAATGAGTGTGTTTTACTTTCCTCAGACTTAAAAACCCAGAGTAATACAATACCACCGCATTAAATTAGCCAAAAGTAAAAAGATCCTTAAAGAGGTAACCACACCGGGAGTAATTACAGCCATAAAACATAGGAGAATAGGAATAGGAAGAGCCAGGATCCGAGATCGCACGCACGAACAGACCAGTGGGCCCCACCTCCAATCCATTTTAAACAAATCACCGTTCTTTTAAATCCCGATGTAAATCGACGGTCTGGATGGACTCTGGTCCCGCAGCCTAAGTGAGAATGAGAAGGGGAAGTGCCACGTCAGCAATCTCGCCCCTCAAAAGGACCAGCGCTGCACGCGAGATCCCTTGCTTTCTCCCTCCTCTCATCTCTTCATACTTTCTCTCTCTCTCTCTTTTCCTCAAGTTCCCTTCTCCATCTAAGCATTCTTCCCACAAACAGAGACAACATTGATCGGTGTGGAATGGAGAGGAAAGGCAAACCGCCGAGGCACGACCAGCCATCTTTCTCGTCCACTCTCCTGGACGCAATATACCGTTCCATGGACGAATCGGACGGGACCGGAACGGAACCGGAGAAGCGTGTTCCGAAACAGTCCGACCGGTTCTGTTACAAGTTGGATTCATATAAGAGTTCCGGTTCGTTAAATAATCACCACCGTTCATCCGCCCGAACAAAGCCTTCTGCTGCCCCGGGCAGACACCGGTCAGGCGGGTGGGCCCACTCGACATCCAGCTCATCAGACGGGTCGAGTTACGGCGGTTTTTCTTCGTCTGAGGCCGAGTCGGTTCGGCTCAGACCGATTCGAACCGCTGCCCGGCCCGATCCGGTTCAGTATCATTTCCCGGTTCAAGCCAGTGCTTGCACAAGCACGTCGACTGAAAGCAAGAAGAAATCGAGTTCTATAAAGAGTCGAATAAAGGAGTTTCGAAAAACGAAGACCCAACTTCCCGCTTCGCCAGGTGCTCGACTTACGAGCATATTAAATGCGCTTTTTGCAAAGAAGACCACGTCGACGTCGACTAAAGGAGGAGGTCAAGCGCCGGAGGTGGGTTCCACTTGCTCCAGCGCGTCGTCGTACACGCGCTCGTGCCTCAGCAAGACTCCGTCGACAGTGAAGAGGTCGGTGAGGTTCTGTCCTGTGAGTGTGGTGGTAGGCGAGGAGGTGGTATCCGGCGATCGACGGAGACACGTGGAGGGAAAGAAGAGAGTGGAGGAGATATTGCGAGGGTTGGAGAGAGACGAAGAGGAAGAGGAAGATAGTAGCGATTCGAGCTCTGATCTGTTTGAACTGGAGGATCTGACGGTCGGGATTGAAAGGAGGTTTAGAGATGAGCTGCCGGTGTACTGTACGACGAGTCTAGGGAATAATAATAATAAAGTGGTTTCTCATGGTTTGTGTCGTCCTGTAATTTAATGAATTGTTTGCAATAGAAATTTTCTGATGATATTTTTGGACGTTATCCTTGTTTTTTCGGATATTTATTAGTAGATGACTAGTGTTCTTTGAATGTGAAGAACCTTCTTTACTTTAGGAGTGATAGACTTCTATTTTTCTTTTTATTTTCCTTGACCAAGTGCTAAGGTTATGTCTGGAAATTTAAATGTTGTTTAAGATGTAAATTTTGGAGTATTTGGATAATGTGGTGCAAAATGGAAATTGTGAAAAACAGCGCAGCATAATACTAATGATTTTTGTTGAAAATATAGCAATTTGTTTGTACATTTATTATCTTCGTCTTCTTTTTTTACTTATTTTTCTTTTGGGATAGAGGACAGAGGACTCTGTTTTCTTTTAGCTTTGCTCTCTAATTTGTTGTTTTTCTCCCGTGCATTATTTATTTCTCTTATTCAATTTTGATAGAATACAGTTTGGTAAATCCAGAAACGGAAGGAATCTTTTTGGGAAATTTGATTACAAAATGCACCGTATAACTCGACAAAATTTCGTTCAATTTTTAGCTCTCAATTACGTAGTTAACGACGGCCTTGCTCACAGGTATTTTCGCTTTCTGCATATAATGTATCTATTTTTAGTATGAAATACACCTTAGTTTTTACCACATTGTAAATGTTGGCTGTAAACTGGAGCCTCTGTAGTATGTCACAAAACAGCGAAAAAAGAAAAGGTAAATGCCTGCTGTATTTTTGTTTTCCCCCGACAAACACTGTTGTATTTTTTTAGAGATGAATTTGATAGGAAATAGCGCGGGAGTATTGATACCGTACAGTACGTTCTTCTGTCATTACATTATCACACAAACCATGGGAAATAATAATTATTTCAAAAACATATATATGATTACGGAAAATATAAAACAGTTAAATAACGAAAATTTGTTAGATGCAAGATTGAAAATAAGTAATTACTAATTACTTATAAATCATGATGCGTAGCGTAAAAATGAAAAGAATTATTTAGATTAACTTCTGGCAAACAATAATAATCAAAGGAAATTTTTATTTTTGTTTTTATTACAGTTAGTATATATTTTCGTACGACTTTTTTTTTCGGCTGCAATTTGGGACCACTCAAATTGCTATCATACATACAAGTTATGTTTGCTAGGATTTTTTTTAGAAATACATGCTTGCTAGGATTTTGAGTGATCCCAAATTGTTAAAAAAAAAAAAGTTGCACAACGAATAATTCAGTATTCAAAATCCTAGCTTACATCTAGTGACTAGTAATCCCAAGCACTGGCCATCTTATGACATTGTGCCTGTGTCTAACCCACTGCTAATTTTTTTCCCTTTTTTATTTCTTTTGTTTTTTTATAGCTTACTAGTGGAGCTACTAGTGAGTTCCCCGGCCTTAAACTTTTGTAAAGCATGGGATTTTACAACTTAATCTATTTTTTTATGTTGATTTCTTTTCCAGAAACTATGTGTTGAACAATTTTGTGTCAATGATTTATCATAAAATGAACATTCTATGGATTTTTTTTTCTCGTTCTCACAGAAAGGAAATTGTTGCAATGGTACAATCATAACCTACCTATGTAGTAGGCACCCCTTGGAACAAGCCAGTTAAGCCGGGGAACACTTCTCTTTTTTGGAATTTTTTTGTCAATGAAACTACACGTGCTTCACTCTTAAAAATATCATATCGTTTAAAATTATGTGCTAATCACATAACGCAACTATTGTTACCATTTTGAGATTTTCAAAGCCGTCGTAGTTTTTCAAAAGTTGTGGTTCCTTTCATTTTAGTTAAAAATAATCATCGATTTGGTTAAAATTGTTATTTTTCCCCAATTAAACAAATGAGGGCCTTAAAAGTAATAATTGTTTCTAAAATTCTAAAAATTTAGATAACTAATTTGAAGCAAATGAATTAATATTGATAAAGTTCGAGATAAGTCTTGATAATTTAGTGGGCCAAGAAATCAAGCTACACTTGTCACATGAATATAGATTGACGCATTAGTCTGAATTAATCACTTAGTCGTCTTAAAATTCGCATCCCAAGCAAATTTTGTCTTCTCTACGATAGGAAATTATGATAACTTAGTTTATTTAATAATTTATATATTGAAAAATATAATACTTGTGGGTTCCTTTAATGTGAAATATATAAAAAAAAAAACTCGATTTTCTTGACGGCTTTATCTTTTGTATCCCAAAATTACCAGTTGGCATGTGAAAACCCAATTAATGGGCACAATGGGATACATTTTTTTAATACATATCTTTTTAGAAAAATCATTTTTTTTTAATACATGTCCGTAGGTCCAAAATAAGATACTTGGTACTTAACAAATTTAATTTATGAAATATATAGTCATAACATTTACCAATTTCCACGCAAAAATAATTAACGATTAACTTTTTTTAATAACAGAAAATTACACAAGACATGTAAAAAATGTATTGTAAAGTTTATCAAAATATAAAACATATAACGAGTTCGAAACTTTATCAATGAGTAGTATTGTAAAGTTTCAGCCAAAATAAACAAACAAAGAAAAACAATGCAGAAAAATGATACATTGACTACATAAGCAACAACAATTTTCGTTTGATACAACTGATTAGACGCTCGCTAACGAAGTAAGTGGCGATCCTTTAATTGAGGCTCTAATCATGGAATCCGTACAAAAGAGAGACAAGAATATATATTGAGAAGGCATAGGAAGTTAGGCCATTATGCACTTGCTCAGTTTCAGCATGGGACAAATGGTTCTTGGATGTTTATCTTCATAAATTGGTAAGGATGTATGCTTTATGTACTTACAAAGATATTTTATTGCTTTTGAGTTTAATGTAAACATCTTCAGACTCAATCTCTTGAAAAATGTAGAAATTAAATGAAATATAAAAGATATGACTATCATTTTGTTCCTTTGGATTAGAAACTTGAATGTTAAGATGCCAACAAACCAATATCTCACTATTTTGAGTCATTCATACTGTTGAAGAATTGCTGTTGCTTGATTGAATAATTGCTGTGTTACAGTCGCACATGAAAAAGACATCATTAATTACGCTAGGTACAAGCTTGGTGCCAGAAAAGCTTTGATATGTCTGAACCCAGACATGATTAGTTGCATTATGTTTTGCCTAGTCTAGTTATATTAGGGTTAATTGACTTCAACAATAGATGTCAATTTTCTTCTTCCTTTTTTTGGAAGGAAAGGTGAGGCTCAGGCCCCTCTTTCATTGAAGGAAAGGAACATTCACAACACCAAAAGAAGAAAAGGAAGTACAGAATAATTTAAGGATTTGAAGAAAGTTTACGACTCATTCAAGGAAAATTAAACCAAAAGTAAAAAAACAGAAAAAAAAAAAGAAGATCTGAGCTTGCTCTGTTTTACCCTCCAATCACGGCACACAACAGTATTTATTGGCTTTGAACATGATAATGATGAAATAGTTCAACTGTCTGGTTCAGGTAAAGTATAATGATGAAATAGTTCCATTCAAATCAGCTGCTAATTTCGATACAGATATTATACACACATATAGTATATGAAGATTTGAAAAACCATCATAAAATTTAAAATTGTTACTTACTAACATTGTTAGATAGTTTGAACAAATCAAATATTTTGTGCTCTGTTGCAAATTGCATCCGCACTCTTTCTTAATTTGTTTTGTTAATTATCACTAGACATCTAACTTGTTTGATAAATGAACAGTAAATGCTGATTGTTCAAAAGGTCAGAGGTGCCTGAGAGGATAGTAGTCTTCATTTTTCTTAAGTTCTGTCATGGCAATAATGGTGGCTTGTATTCGATTCGATACAGATGATACTCGTGTGGCAAGCCTTTAATTAAATTGACGTTCATCAAGAAGTAATTACATGCTTCACCTTTTCTTTCAGTTAACCAATTTTGATGTTACAATTTCCAATATAAAGAATTGCATTGCAAGTATCCTACGAATTTAAATATTGTACTGTGTTATACAAATGCATTATACCGGTTCAGATCGATCCAAACTTTTTTGCAGAATGTTTGATGTAAATAAAACCAATGTAGTTATTTTGTTTCCTAATTCAACAAAGTTTACAGAGCATTACCATTTACCAGAATAAACAAGCAGGAGACGTCTGTGAACTCCAATTTGCACAATATTTTGTCAAAAGCAAATAAAATAAATGAGAAATCTAAAAAATGCTCACGCTATTTAAGAAGTCTAACATGCATACCCGAAATAGAATCTGGAATAATAAATGGATTCACGTGCATGAACCTAAATTTTCACAGTTCCAGCTACGGATGATTGATCCCAATATCTGAAACCTGTTGCTCAATATATAGGAACCATAGCAGAAGAACAGTTGCTTTACATGAATATTTTATGGCTGGAAGAAGAGAACACATGTTTGATCAGGTGCCTAGCGAAAGTAAACAGGGGGAGAAGTTATTAGTTATTAATTTGTTCATTCATTGCTTCTCACAAGTTGCTTTGTTGTTGTCTGTTGAACTGCACCTCTGCCTTGTACATTTATGGCTCTTCAATATTATCCATTCTTTTTTGGGAGCTGTTTGCTCCCTTTTTCTTTAGAAAGAATGTCTGTTTCGTGAACTTGTCTTAAAAATGGAAATATACAAAATGTCAGTCAGAGAAGAAAGCACATCGGATTTGAATTTCAGGGTTTTCACTGATTTGTGTGTGCGTGTGCGTGTGTAGGCGCGGAAAAGAAGAATTCTTAATTACTCAATTAAATCAATATCACAACAAAGTGCCAAAGTAGATATACCATTCTTAAACATTTCAACCCTTTTAGAATTTGTTAAAACCAAAAGTTATAAGGAATAAAATCAGTGCTGTAAAAGATATTATAAACTTGACATAGACATAAAATATCATTAAGCGGTTAATATGGAATAAAGTTTTATGGATAATCTTACATTCAACAACTGACATAGAAATCTAATTACTAGTATAAAAGCCATATATCCCCATTATGTTTTAAGCAATATAGCAACACAAAATCAACGGAATAAATAATTTCATTTTAAAGAATCGTAATTGCTTCGAGCAGTACACATGCATTTGTTTTATATCTTTAGATTTATAAAGAGTGTCATTGTACACAATAGATATATACTAGGTAATCCGGATTGTTGGAAAATTGTTTCAAACAATACAATTAATTCAAATTTAGAATTTTCGATCTTAAATACAACTTCCGTAATTACTTATAATTGCTCTTCTTATATTATTCCAGTTATAGTATACTTGTAGGCTTCTTGAAATAAATCAGAAGATCTAACCACAAAGTGCATCCATGATAATTGCTCACGTTTAATCAGATTAACTCTCCTGTTTGCTGCTATAAATCCCTCGTTACTCATCCATAAAATAAAATTTTGTAGGTTTCAAACTGAACTTTATTGCCCAGTAACTGTGGCACTAGTACGCATCAACAATATATGTTATTCAAAATGTAAATACAGTTACTGGAGATGTAGAAATTCTCGACTCAAATCAATATTTTATTCCAATTTAGTTGTAAAAAAAAAAATCAACTTTTATACTGTCATAAACCCTAATTTTCAAAATACTACAGGATAATTGCTAAAACAAACTAATCTACTTGTTAGAAAAATTGACAGAGACTGTCAAGCAGAAATATTGCATTACAAAGTTAGCTAGAACATAAGAAAGTAATGTATATCTAGTAGAAAAATCTAACTCTTATTACATACTATGCTGATTGATAATTATTGTGCAAGTGACTCCATTTTTTTTTTAAAAAAAAAGGGTTCAGGCTGTTAGCATTCTGCAAATTTCAAACATAAAAATTCAGGGTAAAACGGAAGGTGATATGTCCAGCTAGGAAAAATTTCGGCACACTAGGATATATATCATTTTTATTCAACAACCTACTCCCTCTTCTATTAACTACAAACTTGAGCCCACCAAGTACGGCCGATCAAGGCCTTTCACCACTCTTTCGTGAAATAGCTTAGTTTATGAAAAATAGAGGACGGACTGAGCCGCCACTGGATCTGAAATTGCATTTCATGAAAAGAGATCGTTTCATAATTCTCTTTATGTCAACCCAACAAACAACAATGCAGTTAAGCCACAAAAATTTCGTAGCCGAACTACCAATAATGTCGCCACATCAGGGTGCATGTTATTTCCTAAATTTACTTAGGACATCCAGATGAAAAATATTGTTACGGAAGATCCAAAATGGATTATCAGCTGAAAAGCGTTTCAAATTGAAGTCCAGGCTAAAAATGAATTTACTAATCCAAGCTACATTTCTTAATTAATTCATATGTTCCTGGGATGAAGAAAACAAAATAGGATGCTAAAATGACAGGGACCTCTTTAATCAGCAAGTCAACCAATAGCCCTATCTTTTTATTCGAACAACGATCCCATTCTGTTTACAAAATAACAATGATTATGATGGTGCTTCAAGCATTTACTTCTGCGAGCTGAGGCGCTGAACATCCACCAATTGGTATAGATCCCCCCTCCTTTGCTTTCCAAGTGGAAGGTGTGTTCTGGTACCAAAAATTACAAAATTCAATTCATCAAGTCAGTAATTTTATACACAAAGCATTATGTTATAACTAAAATCAGCATTTTTCTTGAAAAGGGAAAATGAAGAGTAAAATGTGATCGAAGAAATAAAAAAAAAAAATGTAAAAGAAAGGAAGAGGATCCTCACAGGCAATATATGCATACGTAAGTTTCTAAATAAGGGGAATAAATAAAAAGTGATAAGCTGCAAGACAAATAGAATTTACCTTCGTTGCTCAAGTAATGAATAGTCTATTTCTGCAACAATAATCGTCTCTTCATGCTCAGTAGTAGCAAGCACCTCCCCAAACTAACAACCCAGAAAATTGAATAAAAAATTAATTAATATCGAAGTTAAGAGTATTTAAATTCAGAAACTATTGTTTAAATTAATATAGATTGGAAACTAACAGGTCCAACAACAGTTGAATGGCCCCAAGCAGTGTAGCCTGCACTGGTATCACGAGCAGGGGAACAAGTTGCAAAATACAACTGCATTGTAGAAATATGCACATCTTAGCTGATATTGGTACTACTATTTAATTAAATTGCATATCAAGTTGAATATATTGTGACAACAAAGAGGAAGACTCTTGTTCAGAAATTAGGGACAACCAAAAGTGAACCTTCATTAGATTTTAAAATATAATTTAGGATAAGATGAATAGTGTTTTGGGCATTGTACATCTACAAGTTTTTTTAGGTGTACAGGGATGTTAATGAAGTGTGTCCGTGCATCACATCACGTGACGTTGTGACCTCATTTGACAGTAAATTTGAACAATCAGATTTCTTGGTTTACAAGGTTTAATAATAGCCCTATTACAATTTCCCCCAGAATTTGCAAACAAAAACCAAAATATAATGCAACGAACAAAGCTAGTTCGTGAACTAGCTTGTTCAATGTTGAACCAAACAAGATGGGAACTAGCCAAACTAGCTCGTTCCTAGTTCTCACAAAATCAAGGAACTAGAACAAGAACAAGAACAAGGGTGTGTTCTACTTCACACGACAACGAAAAATGTCTACAAAAGAATATGAATTCAATTTAGGTCATCATGGAGCAGGAAAGCTATTTTACTAGGTAGCATTTTGAAATAGCTTTATATTCACTTATGTTCATTTCATATAACTGAAGAGTTCGAATATGATAAAATGCCATTACTCAAAAGAAAGAGGTAATTAACAAGAAGCAATAAGAGGGGATAGTAAAGCAGACCTGATTATCAGCTGCCCTGTAAAGACAAAAGAAACTAAACATCAGTAAGCAAATTCACCAAAGTTGAGCTGGGATGAAGCAAGTTAAGCGTATAAGGTTACAGGCTCATGGTACCAATGCCTACCACTTTGCAACAGATTCTTTAATGAATACTCAAAAATTAACCTGAGTGCATGCTCAAAAACAGATCCAAAGGTGTTTATATAAAGAAGTGAAGAAAAAAAAATATGTTACCTGGCCCTTTGCAACAATTCCCAGTGCAAGGGACCTGTAGTCATGTTAAAGGCTCCAGGATAGCATAGCAAATGTGCACCTTCACACAAAATAAACACAAAAACAATAATTTTACGTCATTTTACCTCTCTTAGAATGCAAGACAAACTTAGGAACAATGTTTGTCAAATAGCCAAATTTGATAGACAGCCATCTATATCATGGAGAACACATCTATAATTTTCTCTGGAGAATATTCTAAGGCAGTTGTCAAAAATATAATGGATGCACGATATATATGAATGTATGATAGAACCATTATTCCAATATAATAGAAGAAAAAAATTTAAACACAAATGAGCAAAGACAATACCACGTGCAGCATATAACATTGCCAGCTCCTGAAAGCGAATGTCATAGCAAATGCCAATGCCAATTCTCCCTACCTCTGCATGGATGAAAGATTACATCTGTCATGACTGTAAATACAGAAAGCTATATTTGCAATACATTGGCTATTTTGCAAATGCCACCCAGCATCTTCCTGTATTGTCAAACGACGCACAGTTTTATGCGTATAGGTCAACTAATGACTCATAAAAGCAGGTGTTTAAAGTATTAGACATTTGGCATAACCTTGAGGGTCCAATTGATATGCCAGAAACAGGATAAAGCTACAGAAATTCCCCTTAAACTAACATTCTATTGTCAAATTTTCATGGAAAAGTAACACTGTTAGATGATTTTCCCCCAACTTTCTTGTTGTTTTCAGAAAACACGAAACTTCTACCGAATAATTTGTTTTTTTGCCACTCCTTTCTCTTCTCTAGTGTCCCCCTCCCCCCAACAAACCACACACAAACCCATCCACACACTGGTATCCTCCCAGCGGGAGTTTTCTTGTCCTTGGATCCTCTCAGTGCTCCATCTCTTCAGCTGCACCTTTGCCATCATAGAGTTATCTCGAACATCACCCTCATCTACTCGATCTATCAAGCAGAAGGCACACCCATCACTATTCTCTCAACAAACTCTTTATTGATCTAGAAGCATCTTTTATCAGTAAAAGGTTGCTCAATTTGGAGTTAACGACCTCATGAAACATCAAAAATTGGTATTTCAGGGAGTTAATTAAATATGTCGATTTTCCAAGGGAAGGGACCCTAAATTTTCAATGTAATTATTTTCTAATCATTTTGTCATATCTTGAAATAAATAACTTGTTTAGGAAAAAATGTGCCATTAGTATTTTTGCTTAAGTTTTGTTATTGATACTAATTGTGGGAAACATCCTAATATAACCTGGTACCAATCAATGAGATCACACCATTGATTAGCGGCATTGTGTTTTGATCAGGCTGTAACTTCTGCACTCTTTTTTCAGATTGTAAATATGAATAACTGCCTCTACTTTCTTTGAAGGTAATGTCATTTTCACAACAAGGCTCAAAAGTAGTTTGTATCCTCTCAGCAAATAGTGCCGTCCCAACTGTTATTTCTCATCAGCATATTTAGCAGCACTGTAACTCACGAGGTAACCTACAGTTGTCAATTAAAACATAATTGTACTGGTTTTTTGTGGGGTAATATTTTGTTTCATGGATAATGGTTTTCCGAGTATCTCTGATTTTCATATAAATCAAACAGGTCCTGAATGATGTTATTACAGATACAAAAATACAAGCACAAATTTGTCCCCTGTATGGGGAAGTATTGTTGGATAAAGAGGCTTAATTGAGTTCAGATTAAACTATTAATCACCTATTTTAACTGCGATCCTATCACAAATGACACAATTGCCAGAATTGCGCAACAGCAAACAACAAATCCATTCAACATCTCTCTCTCTCTCTCTCTCTTTTTTTTTTTGGAGAGAGAGACAGAGAGAGAAGCTCATGGCATGTTTATCTTGTAAAACAGATGAGTGTACATATTGTTACCAGTTTCACTGAATATTGGCACTCGTCTCTCAGATTAAAGAGTGCCTAAAAAACACTAATTGATTGTTAAGGTCTATTTTTTTGTCCTTGTGGTTAAAACAGAATAGAGGATGTTTTAACCACAACCCCCAAGAGTGCCAGATCTATTGTTACTATGATCATTCATGTTACTAATTACACGATCAAAGGGTAGGATTCTTATGGATGCAACTCATTCACCATCAATTCCAGATAATGTTGTAAGCTTTACATAGACCAATGGAAGTGGAAGCTACTGTACCACATTGGTTTCAGCTAAGGGCAGCACTCTCCTCGTTGAGATTTAGAATGGCTTTGTTTTTCAATTTGGGGGCTTTAATAAATCCATGGTGAACATACTTGTTCTCTTTTCTAAGCCATTTTGCTGAGAAAGGTTATATAGAGAGATCGGTAAAATTTGATGAAGCGGATACTGAATTCAGTCTGTGAGGTTAAGCTTAGCAGACTCCAACTATATTTTTGGGTATTTAGATACAGGGTATAACTTTTGATATGGTTTCTAGAGGTATTTTCATGAATAGGTGAAGCAGGTGACATTGTATGCCATCCTTTATTTTCATTTTTTTTAATATTATGCAATTATCTTTTAACGACAAAATAAAAAGGCTAGTTATCAGGTCTCAAGTATGTCAAGTTTTGATCGAATTTGACCTTACCACCACATTGAACTATGTCAGTACCATTTGCAAAAGAACACTTTACCCCATCTTGATATGTGCACAAAATATGGGAACTACACAGATGGATGGATCCGTAAATTCTCATATGTGTTATGGGTCCTATTGGCAAATACCCAGCCAATGTGGGCACTATTTGCAAAACTACCAACACTAAAAATGGCAAAAGCAAACCTGTATCAACAATAGTTGGAGTTTGGCCAGCAGTAAGAGTCTTTGATTCCATGAATGTTATCTTCCCGGGTATATCTATATCAAATAGATGAATCTATGCACACAAACACATATGTCACCATAAGGTTACCAGCATTCGTGTAGAGGAAAATATAAGCCTCCAAATTATCTAAATTTGAAAACCTTTCTGTGTTTGCCCATAAGCTGCCCATCAGTTCCAAACACACAGCAGGTATTGTAGATGTGGTCCCCACACCGTTCCGGAATGGACCCACCCACAATTGTCACTTTCAACTGCTTAGCTGCTTCTGACAGCATAGAAAACGATGGCGCAGCATCACCTCCTGCTTCTATATCCTCGGCGTACACCGGAAAACTGTCGGACAGATACGGGCTATTCCATATCTCCTACAGTTGCACGTAGCAGTAACTGGTAAGCAATTGTAACTCCACTTACTGATAACAGTAGTTACACGCAACTAAACTTACAGGTAAAACAATAAGCTGAGCTCCTTTTCCAGCTGCTTCCTCGATTGCTTTACGAGCATGCTGGATGTTTCTCGGCTTGTCAGACGTCACTGACAGCTGGCATAGTGCGATCTTAAACTGGAAAATAATTTCCAATAGAAACAATTAGTAATAAATTAAGTATCAGTACCAAATTAGTACGAGATTAAGGTATATATACCTTGGTGACTGGTGGGGTCGGTAAGTCTACCGCGGGAGGAACCCTGGCTGCCTCTGGTTTGTATGCGGACGCCATAGTGGTGAATCTGAGGCGGTGAAGAGGTAATCTCACCGGGGAGGGGTTTGGAGTCGAGAAGGTTTTTGTTTTTGTTATGAGAGGAAAGGGTTGGATTGAGGAGGTGAGGAGAGCAGAGGGGCGCAGTAGAGAGAGAGCAAGTCTCATTTCATTGTGACAGCGGTTGGGAAGGTGAGAATGAGGTTTTGGTGGAGGTGACGTGTGGCATAGCATTACCGCCGGTGATTGATTTTGATGGTTTGTCAACCGTTTGTGTCGTCAGCAGTTGAGACTTGAGAGAAGTAATTGCGTCCCACTCAAAACTAAACTCTCAGTTGGCTCTTATCTAACATTTTTCACAGTGAAATAGGTAAATACATCACATTCAATTCTATTTGTGAAATGAGTTAAATAATGTTTTGTGTCGATAAAATTTTTAATAACACTTTTCAAATTAATAATGAATAATTTGGATAATAAAAAAATTATAGACATTTTATTAGACATGTAAATTAGATATATATCAAATTTATGTTCATTTAAAATTCCCTGTTGCATACTGTTTTATACTTTTAAAATTTTTATGTTTTATTTTCTAAATATAATATTATTTTTCTATCAAGTAACAACTTATGACATGAAACCCAATAAAGCTCACATTTGTGTTTTTCACAACAAAAAACGAGGTAAACAAAAAAAGGAATAATATTCACTTTCTTTTGTAAGGTAAAAAAAAAAAAAGAGCTTGGAACGGAAAAGTTAAATGGAACGTTGGATATTTAGAAATCAAATTTTGGGGAAAAATCTTTGTCCAAATTAAAAGTTTGGACTGACCTAGGTGTTCGCTCAAAAAGGAATTTAAAAAGGATCAAAGCCACGTAAAAATTTGATAATATTGAGCCCATGATTTCCATTAAGTAGAAATCTTTGTCCAAATTAAAAGTTTGGACTGATCACTGACCTACAGGTGTTCGCTCAAAAAGGAATTTAAAAAGGATCAAAGCCACGTAAAAATTTGATAATATTGAGCCCATGATTTCCATTAAGTAGAAATCTTTGTCCAAATTAAAAGTTTGGACTGATCACTTACAGGGGAATCGTATCCTCTGCTCACCTTTAAAAGGTGAGCAGGGTGCCAACCCGTTCTCTCAACCGTTGGATTAGGATCCAACGTAGTGCTCGCAGATGGAAAAAAATCACTGAAATTTACTCCTGCCCGACTACCCGGTTCGCATTTCTCTTAAAAAAAAACTATTTTATAATTCTCTGCTCGTCTCCTCTCCGATTTAGCGGCGCTTCGAACCTAGGTCTAGCGATCCTCTTCCGTCTCATCTCTCCCCTCTCTTAGATATCTCCTCGTTCTTTACCACTATTTTCTCCATTAATTTGCTTGAAATTCACTTAAGTGCTCAAGGATGCGAGACAAGAATTCATCTTCAAATGACATCTATCTCATAACAAAAATGGAATCAAGTTGACTCATATCAAAATGAAGGTGCTTAATCAAACATACTTTATTTTATCTTGTTGTCGCCTTTGGTCTTATTTTGCTATCAGATACCTCTTTTTGAAAAATTGCGCAACCAATTTCTCGATTATGATTCGCATCCCAGGTATTTATCATGTCCAGTCTCTCTCTGCCCTTCGGATAAAGTAAAAATGTACACGCATGATTGAACAACGATTAGCATCCTTTTAGTATTCTGACAATTTAAAGGATCCTGAGGATTAGACTGGAAATTCATATGCTAATTATGGTGATTAGCCATTGTTTTATGAAAAGTCAGTAGATCATTTTTTGCAGATAACCACTAAGCTTTCATGGAAAGAGAGATTTCACATTGCTCCTTGATTTTGGAAATAGCAGCTCAATAAGCAGAACTCCAACTTTCACGGCTCGTTGCTTTTCCAGTCTTTTTTCTGAAGTGACACACCAATTGGGAAGGCGAGAACGAACGGCCCAGATGAAGGATCATCGGTGGGGTCCACTGTCACCGGGCCGCGCATGAGAGGGAGAGTCGGATCGAAGGGACGACAGTCATCGACAGATTTTTTTTTTTCTCTCGATCAATCTCGATTTAGCTTTTTCTTTCAACAGTTACGCGGAGGAGACGAAGTACGCGGAGAATTATAAAATAGTTTTTTTTTAGATGGAATTGGAGAAGAGGGCAGTCGGGCTGGCGAATCCTATCCTCTGCTGACATATTGGATGTCAGCAGGCTGCTGACCTGATCTGTCTATCGTTGGATGAGGATCGAACGGCTCGTGCAGAGATAGCAAAATTTCGCTAGAAATCACCCTGCCCGACTGCCCCAGTTTGCATTTCCTCTTAAAAAAAATTATATCAGCGTACGAAACCCTTCGTCTCCGCTCTCCTCCGCTTCGATCGCCATTGGAGAGAGAGAGAGAGAGAGGGAGGGAGGGAGGGACAGAGAGAGGGAGAGAAAAACAGAAAGAAAGCGACTCAGTGAAAAAGAGAGAGCGCGCGTTCGAACCCTACCCTACTCGTTGACTGATCAGCTGAACGAGCGCCGTGGTTCAGGTAAGTGAAGAACCCTACCAGTAAGTGAAGAACGAGCACTTGCGAGAAAGAAAGTGAAGAAACGTGGTTCAGGTAAGTCCTATCTCTACCTAATTTGAGTAATCAAGTCATTTTGTGTTTGAATTTGGAAATTAGGGTTTTGGTTTGAGGTTAAGAATTTGATTTCTGAGTTTGATTTGTGATAAATTCCAGTCGTACCTATTTGCATCTGTTTTACCCTGGCCTGACTGATTGCTATCACATCTGACTGAAATAAGATAATGCAAATATATTTCAAAATCAAAACTACGTATGACCAATTTTAAGCTTCATCATAGCGGCCTGACAATTTTCCCTTTTGTGTCACAGGGGATAGGAGAAGGGAGCTCTTACGTGGCCTGACAGAATCATTGTCTGAGATTTTGCCTCTCCTATACTTGGTTGTTTTTTGTTTTATCCTCTCATTTCCATGTGAGGTGAAGGTATCTAACTCAATAAATAATCCGGATCGTGAATATTATGCGTGCTATTGCGTTGACGGTAGTTGTTTTCGTGCGTGGTATGATGTAGTTCAGCCTCGACAGACTTATCACCCGAAGCGATCGATGGGGCGTCAAGAAGCAATCAAACATATAGGAAATAGTTGGGATGAGAAATTCATGTTGAAGGCTATATTTATTGTGTTATGTGTTATTATAATCTTGTTATGCATATTAATTGTAATCCATTTCTAGATCATGGTTATGTAAATGTAGTTTTTTGTTAATTGTAATGGATATTGATATTTAGATGAAATGTTAGTTTATTTAGATTAATTCGTGTTTTTGATTGTAGTTTATTTAGTTTATTTAGACAATACATATTTGCTACTACAATAGAAAGAACAACAACAATGTTGAAGGCAAAACATTGCTTGTGGCAGCAATAGAAATATTGCTTGTAATCCCTGCATATTGAAAAACTTCAAAAATTGAGATGTTTAAGCGCCCATACGGGTTGAGTCACCAGTCACACCTGAAAGCTTTGTTGGAAGTTTCATTTTCTCAAGACTGGTGGTGATCTGCCGCATCATTGGGAGGGGTACCCGGGGGAGAAGTGTATCAAAGTAGTACTGCGTATGCATGAGACCAAGTAATAGTCAAGTTCCAGATTTTTCCTCCAGAGGATGCCTCAACTTCAGTATAATCTATAGAGGATAAGAAACATTTCTTGTAACAGTATAGAACGTTGTCAGTAAAATTAACCCTACAATTCCCTACAAGGACTAAGATATAGCCTGCACTTTTTCATGAAGCATGGTGCTACCTAGTAGAGCTTGCATACAGATATAAAGAAATATTCACCCCAGATTATTCAGGATAGATTATTCACAACTCCTAATTCAGATTCATGAAGACCACTTTGAGGCAAGGACTGAGGAATTAAACCCATACCAGAATTAAACCCATACCACCATCTAGCTGTACCAGAATTAAACCCATACCAAATCAGCACCTACAAGTAAATTAAACCCACTGTATCCACTGTACCCAAGGCGCCATTGCATATAAATCCAAAAAAATAAATTGCTACTAGCTTTCATTTACTAATAAATCCATATAGAGTATATAAAGATGTTGCCATGTTTTGTATCTTTCATTTACAAAAATACTACCAAATATTGTAGCTTTCATTTACAAAAATGCTACCAAATATTGTAGCTTTCATTTACAAAATGCCACCAAATACTTGAAATAGAAGTTCGATGCTATTTCTTTCCTTCACAAAATGTTCCCAAAATACCCCTAAAACTTGTCTAATCTTCATTAATATAAAGATTGCTGCAAAAAAAAAAAAAAAAAAAAAAATCATAAACATTAGTATTGTTAAATCAGGAGCTAGCAGGCTTGCCAAATTTGAAGAATCTCAGCTTACATGCAAATCCTATCTCTAACAAGGAAACAGAAAGTGGCAATGCTGAACTAAATGCGACAGAATAAAAAAATGAAAGGAATGCTGAACTAAATGTTCTTGATATTGCTGAACTAAAGTGGACAGAACTAAATGTTCCTGAACTTAATCTAGACACCCACATTTTTCCAATAAAACCATGCTTCATCTAGGGTTGCAAATTCCATATCCAAATGAGGTGCCAACCAAACTCTACACTCAATATCCTACATAAATATAGCATGATTTAGAAAAAAAAAAATAGCATTCACATAAGCATATGAGGACCAGTCCAGTTAGACTAAACAATCTATAAGCACGAGCATTGCATTTCTGGTGGTAGTGACTGGACCTTACTGGACTGGTAAAGTACCAAAATCAGAGCATGGTAATCCCTGGTTTAATATGAGAAAATTGTAAAGTGCGAAAGAGATGGAATTGAGCAAGAAAAGCTCTGGATTTTTATATATCTTTCAATTACAGAATACATGGATATATACAATGTCTCATAAGACATAATTGGAAATAGGCTAAATATAAAAACAAATCATACTAAAAAGGAAATAAAGCACAAACGTGCTGGTAAAGAATGTATAGAAGAGATCTGTATATCGCCACAGATATGTCAGTATACCGACACAATTATGTGACAGCATATGACAGTATACTGAACTCGAACATAATATGTCAGCATACCGACACAAGTTGGCTGTTTGGTTTTAGAGGTTTTAATTGTACAGTAATACTTAATAACGATATATAAACTTATAATTGTTTCTTCTTTTTACAAAATCACAGTTAAAATTTTGCTAATTTCATTATGTCAAGTTATTTGTACCTGCACAGGAGACAAACTTGGAGTTTCACGATTAGGTAGCGAAGGAGAAGGCTGGAGAACGTACTGCTCCTCTTCTTCTGTTACCATCTCTTCATCTTTCTGTTCCCGCATCAAGAGCTCACATTCATCTTTTTCTTCTCGCATCCAGAGATCAACTTCATCGGTCTCTTCCATTGATTGTGAGTTGTGAGTACGGAGATCACCTTCTCTTTCTAACATTTCGGTAAAAAAGCAGGAGAGAGAGATGAGATGATGAGGAGAACGAAATTTCAGGCGGGAATTCGAGGGAAAAGGATGCATTTCAGCGCGTGGTCTAATTTTTTTTTTTTAATTACAGTAATCGGAGACATAGAAACCCACGGGCAGCGAATAGATTGAGCGATTTTTTTTAGAGCCGTTGGATCTCATCCAACGATGGATAGGTGCGGTCAGCAGCCTACTGACATCCAATATGTCAGCAGAGGATAGGATTCGGTCGGGCTGGGTCAATTTCAGCGATTTTTCCAAGTCTCTGAGTGCGCCGTTGGATCCTAATCCAATGATTGAGAGAAGAGGTTGGCACCCTGCTCACTTTTAAAAGTGAGCAGAGGATACGATTCCGACCTACAGGTGTTCGCTCAAAAAGGAATTTAAAAAGGATCAAAGCCACGTAAAAATTTGATAATATTGAGCCCATGATTTCCATTAAGTAGTTATCTCATACGTTAATTTTGGGCCGGGCCATATAAAGTTTGATTTTCTTTTGAGTCGGTTATAAATATCTTAGGCTCGTAGCCATTTTTGTAAAAATATAAAATAAAATGAAAAAAAAAAGAAACAAGACAGCACAAGAGACAAAATAACAGCGACTATTTGCAGAGAAAAGTTTATTAGTAAGAAAGTTGCTACCCCTACAGACAACTTGTTAGACCAAAGGATGCATTATCAGATCTACAAACTGAAAATGACATCAATTCATATCATACGCATCCTTTCTTTGTCAGAATCGTAGGAGGCAAGCGATATAAATTTACATAAATCATTTTTTTTCTATGAAGAAAACAACTTTCCTTTTCTCGGTTGGTAAGCACAATGCATAAACATTTTATCATCTAAGTCACTCGTCTGCTATAAAAACTCAACTCCGAATTTATTATTATTATATTATATTATAGATTGTAAAATTGTAATATAGTAAAGTAGCACTTATGTACTATAAACTCTCAGTTTTCCAAAAAAAAAAATAATTTAACTTTGTTGATACCATAAGATGTCAAAGAAAAGTACAAAATTAATGTTATGAATTCAAAACTACAAAAATCTAAATAACATCAATCACAAAATCAATTAAATTGTCCATTTCAGTGCTCAAAAAATATTGTTTTTCTTCTGTGTGTTGTTTCATCTGCTTAATGATGAATCTCATTCCCTTACGATCGAACATTCATTTTCTATAAGATTAAGATATCACAAAGGTTAACCGAACTGTACAAATAAAAATTCTAAACTATACATGTTGAATCTCAATAATTCCAAAAGTAAATTTAGGATATCCCCAAAACTAATTCTATCGAAAATCCGATAATATCGGTCTGATCCAACGATTGTGCTTCATCATTTAAAGCGTTGGAAAGGGAAAAAACAATGATGACAAATGGAGCCGTCCTTTCTTATCGATAATTTATATTTATATTATCTGCTTAGTGGTTTAATATAAACTGCTTTGATGTCCATTCTACCAAAATTGGAGAGAACCAAAAAGTTGTTGACATTAATTAAGACCTGTCAAAGGTGATTTTCCTACCCACAACAGCAAGAAGAGAGATGGCTTAAATTTGGATTAAAGTAATGATCATGGACCAGGGGAATGCCACATCCTCATGCTTATCTTATATGAATCAATGAGTGAAAAAGAAAATACTATAATCAGTCAAGATATGTAAGACATATAGAACTTCAAATAAAGACGTTATTGGTGCCAAGTCGTAATAAAGTCCTATCTTGTTGAATAAAATCGAGAACAAAAACTGTCTATATTCAACACAGTCAGCTACATTCGGTGACATTTTTAATAATATTTAATAATGTTAAATTTGAATTTAGTAATTATATTTTTCAGTTTATTTGTCCTCAAATACTGTGAAACTAACGTTGTTGCAAAGATGCAACATTTGCGTATAGGCCATAGAGGCCAACGACATTGACATCTATGCAGCGCGCCATAACTCTCAGGACCATGATAGTGCTAACACAATTATATGATGGTTGTATAGACGCAACAGATTGGCGTCTTCACAGTAAGATAAATAAAAAGATAATTATTTTATTTATATATCATTTGAATGCAAATACGCAATAATATTAAAAATATTATATAAACTAAAAACTATGCATATATGTCCTGGTTGTTCACAAAAAAGTGTCTCATTGCTCCCAACCAGAATCAAATCTGTCAAATCATAATGCATATAAAACAGAAGCATTTTATTTCTCACGACGGGTTAATTGGATTGGGGGAGACAGAAGATTAACGGTCAGATGACCTGATAACGGATATAAATTTGTATTTAATTAGCGACTCCGTCAAACAAGAGACCAATTTAAGCATTGGAACCGTGCTGCTCTAATTATCCATCAAATCAACTTGGATTCAACCCAAACTCTGTTCCAATAAATCCGCCACACAGCCTAATATTTAGCAGCTATCACAGAATTAAAATATACAAATTCATAAATGAAAAAAAAAAAACAAATCACACAAGTTTGACAAACGATCAGGTATCTATTATGGGTTTCCTCCTTTTTCTGTTCCGATGTATTCATTTTCAGTTTTCATGTGACATAGTGACAGGTTTAATTGAATAAAGAGATAGTGGTGGGGTAATGGGGCCTAAAGGACAAGATATTATCTTATCAAAGGGACCACTTCTGGGGCCCATCTTATTACCTAATCCAATCCTGAATGCCTGGAGTGAAACTTGAACGGTAGAAAATGCGACCATTTCCGCATTAGAAAACGACTTGCATGTTTCAATCACAACGTCATTTTTCATTTTTTTTTCCCTTTTGCATCCAATTATGTCATTGCTAATACGTGGAACTTGGGTATATTAATGGGTCTCTCTCGAAGTTCCACAGCTCTCGAGGAAATCGAAGTCAACAAAAGTGTTTTGGGTAATAAATGAATTTTATCCTTATCATTTCATTTTTCATGCAAATTGTGTTTTGCTATCAAATAATTAAGGCAAAATTGATCACGTACCCCTCAAATCTTTCTTAATTGAATATTTAACCCTCAAATCTTTGAAATTGATTATATATCCCTCAAATCTTAATAAAAAGGTATACATATCCTTTTTAGTTATTTTAATAAATTTATGAATATTAAATCTGATTTTTATATCTTATGACAGAATTACCCCTGCTCAAATTTCTCTTCTATGCCAGCGCTATAGACTTTTCATCTTCTTATTATTTCCTCTTCAAGTGATATCAGAAAATAGAAATCTCCTCCTAATGTCATTATTGAGATTATTGATATTTCTTTTTAGTTCTATTTTCGTTCATTGATCTCCATCTTATATCCATGTAACCACGGAAGCATCTTATATCCAAGCAATATCTCCTATTCTTCTCTGATATATGCCCCTTGTTTTTCATTTCAAGTCTTTCCTAATAGTCAATTAATTAACCAGGAGGAAGGAAATAAGGAAACATGATATTTTAATTCAACACTTTCGAAATCACTTAAAAGAATCAAAATCTTCTCGTGAGATTATCCTGAAAGAAGAATACCCGTCATATACGAAGTCAAAATTGTAAAAAATTGGTCAATTGAAGTGTTCACTCTAGCTTAGTTAATTAGATCAAGATAGTTACAGATCTATCTCATCTCTAGTTACAACATAAGGAGGTCTCTATTTTCTAATATCGTTCGAAGAGGATATAACGGAGAGATGAAAGGTTTTTAGGCAGGGGTAAATATGTCATAACATACATAAATTAGATATTAACAATCATAAATTTATTAAAATAATTGAAGAGGGTATGTATCCCCTTTTATTAAGATTTGAGGGATATATGATCAATTTTAAAGATTTGAGGGGTAAATATTCAATTAAGAAGGATTTGAGGGGTACGTGATCAATTTTGCCAATAATTAATTATGATGTCTATTGCTGCACTATCTAAAACGACGCTGCATTTTCCGGACTCAAATTGATCAAAACATAAGCTTTTGATGACCAATTGCAGCAAAGGGTTCAAAAGCCAGTACCCAGGCAAATCTATAAAATTAGGTTTCTGAGAGGAAAAGTATGTTATATGTATTTTTTTTATTTTGTAGTTCAGATATCTTATCACAATTGGAGCCACATTACTTATAATAAAGTGCAAGTTTCTTCAAATTGGAGGATATTTTCTCTTAAATAAATATGGAGATGGGACACTCATATCTGTCTAAATTATAATAATACGATTATTCTGACTACAGAGCACGCTGAAGCGTTCACTGGTCACATCCCCTTCTTCATACTGAATCCAAACCAATAAGTTAGCATTGATTTTAGTTCATATGGTCGTTTGGATACACTAAGAATAGGCCAATTCCAGGAATTGCTTATTCCTGGCGTAAATTTTTCATCCAAACGCAATTGCCAATTCTAGGAATAGCCAATTCCAGGAATAGCACTATTTCCAATAACACTCTTCCCAACAACACTTTTCTCTCTACTTTTCATCCCAATAACACTCTTCCCAACGCTATTCCTAACTCACCATCGAAACAACATTCCTATTTCCGGAATAGCAATCTTCCCACGCTTCCCAAAATCTCACTTTTTCCTTAAATTTAGTCCCGGAATTGCAATTCCTAACCTATTCCCCACCCATCCAAACGAAAGCATTGTGCATAGTTTACCAAACCAATACAAGCCAGCCAATTAAATGCACTCATTTGTTTTATAGCATTAAAACTAACCTCTAGAAGAGATTCTACTTACCATTAACCTAGGTCCACTTAAAGAAAATAAATTGATCAATCCATCGGGCCCACCTATCCATCAAACCAACCAAGTAGTAACCAATTAATATAAGCCACGTCTAATATTATGAAATCCACTTGGAGCTATTCTCGCGGAAATCACAATGGCAAGACCGAATCTGGGTCCCACTGAAATGCATCCAACTTCTTTGATCAACTTAATCCTTAGTAATAAAAATATTATAACAAGACTACAAGAGGCTAATACTGGTGTCAAGTATAACAGGGACTGCCTTGATATTAACGTTTGGTAGATTCTGGTGCCTTAACGGCATAACCATCTTTAATTCATCAGCGCAGAAATAGGACTACACAAAATTTCATGGATATTTCAATTAGTTTCAAACCATGACCCCTCTATTAAACAAAACTAAGAAATAATCAAACAGAACAGGATCCTAATTTATTCAATTAAAAAAACAAATTCAAACGAGAAAAGTTACCCATTTTCATCCAAAACTTGTTTTGCTGATAACCTCTTGACAAACTCATATGTTGTAATCATAGTCGCCGCAGAAAGCGACATGGAGGCCCATCTCGGCCCCAGACCTCTAAAACAAGCACACAAACCACCCTCTTTAACCAACCCTTTGACCGTCCTCCCCATCGAATTTCCACTGTCCATCACTTGCATCCTTGTCTTGATTGTATCCAATGGCATAGTGACCACAGCTGCAGCACCGCCGGCCACTGCCGCACTAAGCCCCTGCACCACCATGACCGACCTGTAGTCACTGTTATCATACTCAACAAGTTGCCAGATCAGCCGCTGTGAAACAGAATAACTGGCCCACCAAACAGCATTAGACGGAGCATATGTCAGAATCGACACACCAAAACCACGGTACAATCCAGTCAAACCTTCGTATTTGATGATCTTTTTTAAAGCATCAACACCCCCAAGGTACTTCTTTTTGTGGATCATGAGCCGTTGAGAGATGACATCAACCGGAGTCCACACGAGTTGTGCAGCGATGGCTGCAGAAACTCCAGCTGTGGCAGAAGCTGCTGTGGATGCAGCTGGCTCAGCAAGGCCCAAGCGGAGGGCAGTGGTTCCCACAGCTGACTTGGTGGATTCAAGAGCTGCCATGTAGAGAGCACGGGCTGGGACTGTGCCAGCAAGAGAGGTTGCAAAGCCACGGTAAAAGCCACGCGGACCATCTGTACGAAGGATCTGGGCTGCTGTTAGGAGCGGCCGTGGTTGTTGCGAGGATTGCTGAGGTTGAGGTACCTGTGTGATTGAAAAAAAGAAATATTATATATGCATTATCTTTTGGAAGTGAAAGAGAAAAATGTATATAATAAATACATGTAATTTAGCTAGGGATTAGAAAGCATCAGATTTCATTTCATATACCAAGAAAGCAAAACATAAAGGTCAGAATCAGTGTCAGCAGGAATAAGAATATATTCTGCCGCGAGCGGAGCATTCCAGTGAGCCGATAGTTGGGAACTTTGAGAAAATGAAATATTGCTACAAATAGCCATTCCAAACTTTCCTAGAATTTCTCAATAATATTCCCAGATGACAAAATTTGGCTTCCGTCGAGACTCTTTTTTCTGGCTTATTTGAGTACCAAACTACCAATACCAAAATAAATAAAAATTTAGACCTCACTCATGGTCAACAGACTCCAAAGACCAAAATATATATATAAATATAATAATTGTACACATTATCCCAGAGTTACAAGCAACCATAATCCCAATCCCAATCTCAATCTGATCATGTTTTAAAACCACAGCCTTGTAAAATTGGATAAAAGTAACAACCTGAAGATGTGTTTTTAGAACTACAGCCGGGTATAAGGCGGCCGATACACCCGAGAAAAGCGCCGCGCCAAGCACGAAGAACCTGGACTTATCCAGCATCTCCCAGCTCACCTCCGCCGGCAAAGATCCGTTGCTGCTGGTGGTGGCGGCGCCGCCACCTTCCCCACCCCGTCTGCACGCTATCTCCGGCTCCGCCGTCGTCAAACTCATCCCACGATATATACAAAAGAAAGTTCAAAACGCTTCGTATATGTACAATTTACCCTGGTTAAACCAGATCCGAGATCCTAATTGGTTCAGTATATACACAGGCGCAAGAGAACCGATGTGACTTAGATCGGATGGAACATCTCACGAGAGGAGTGAGGGAGAGAGACATACTTCGACATGGGTTTTTCCGGCGCTGACATGGCCGGAGAAGATCGCCGGAGTAAGGGGCTGAATTGTAATTACAGCTAGGGTTTTAGAGCAGAAATTGGGAGAGAGCTTTTTTATACTACACCGAGAGAGTGATACAGTGGAGGAATTTTGGATTTGGAGACGATTGCGGATAATTATAGGGTCTGATTTATGAGGAGCTTAACTGACACGTGTACGTTGCCGAGTTGTGGGCGAGGAAATTAATATAAGCGGTATGTGATATGATATCTGAATGGATTTGGTCTATAGATATGCTTTAAGAATTCTAGATACCGTTTCCTTGGAATCTATGTTGGGAGTACCGTGAAAGTTTTCGCATGTTAGGTTATTGTTCGAGACACTAATAAGATTTCTTGATGAAGATATTGATGATTTAATGTAAATCATAATTTGCAACTTGTTAACGATTTTATATTATAAGCTTGAGCAATGGATTTTTTTTTTTTTCTTGAGAGACTAGATAGTGGCTTTCTAGAGATTGAGCAATGGAATTTAGATTATATTTTATTATACTTGCCAAAATATTATTGGTTGGTTTGCCACAAATTTACTTCTTCTTCTTTTTTACATTTTAAAATTTGTAGTTAAATCATCGCATTTAACTATTGATTTTGTTAAATTTCATAAGAAAAATATTTCCATCGCATCTTAACTCATTTCATGCTAGATCATGAGCTCGGATTTGACGTTTTAAAATTTTGACATAAATAAAGAAAGTAAGATTGTAGCAATTTATGATGAAAAATATTGCCACGTTAGAACTTTCGTCATTATTTTAACCTCCTAAATTTTGTGTTTCAACGATTTTATGCATTAGAATTTTGTCTTGAACTTATTATAAAAAATGTATATCGTCTTAAGAGGAAATGTCACTAGATTATTATTTTTTCAATCATTAGAGGTCTATTTCTGCGTGCTCAGTGCTCACTGATTTTCACCGTAATATTAGTTCATTTCATATTTCCAGTAAACTCGTTGACCGTTACTGTAGGTGACGTGGATCCACCGTTCCGCTTTTGTCCCAACTCTATCGGTTCCAGTGCGGTCGCAACCGGCTTTATCAGGTTACTCTATCATTCTATTTCCACTCGTAAATTCTACGTTAACTCACACTATTTGTTATTCTGCTCATAATAAGACAAAGGGCCATGTATAAAGTCCAGTACTAAATTACACCGTTATAGCGTAAAAATTCAGCGTGAAGACAAACGAATAGTGGCGAAGTAGTTGGGCGGTTCAGTGGGCTGTCGTCCGTGGGGTGGGAGAGCAACGGTGGGCTAAGGCCCACAATATCAGATCAGATCGGACAATTCCTGACCGTTGGATTGTTAAATAAATTGCTTTCTGAGTCCGGATTTCTTCACCCCCACAACAAGCACATCCCAGATCTACTATATTAAACCCTACCATATCAAAACTAACTACAGCGTGTCCAAAAAAGGAAAAAAAAAAAGAAAACAGCGTGCCAATCAAACTGTGAAGTCCTGAAAATAAAGATGGGCCAAAGTGCTGAAATTTTGCCGGCTGTAAATGTAATCTTGATTTATTTATTTATTATTATTTTTTTTCTTTTAGGGTTCCTAAAAGTAGGTGGTTGTGTGAATTCTACTAACTGAAATTGGTGATTCGTGCAATTTTTTTAGACTGAAAACTAATTCTGCGGCGTAACGTCGGTTTCTTAAAAGATACTTTTGAAATTTTGTCCCGGAAGAAAATAAAAATAATAACGAAAATAATAATAGTTTTATACGATTATATTGAAAATTTTATATATTAAAATTTTTATAAATTTCATTTCGAAAAAGAACAATCAAACAAAAAAAAATAAAATATTTTATATAAAAATTTAATATTTAGCTAATTTTAGCTTGAATAAATATATTTTTTCGATGTGCACGTTGATTTGACTTGGTGATGCGGTACCTTTTGGTGCGGCACATGTGATGACTTGATATTGACTTGGGGCTCACTCCTTTGGCACTTTTATTAGAGGGATGATATGGCAACAAAATCCGGAACAGTGTTCTGCCACGTCATCATATTTTACAGAGGAATCTAAAATTCTAATTTCTTTTACTTACGATGGTTTTTTTGAACTAAAGCGGCCTGAGGTGGCCTCCATTTGACAGGAAAAACAGAGTACAAAGGAGAAAAAGACAGCACATCAGATTGTCTAACCACAACTCATTTGCTATCTAATCTCACACGTCTAAGCAGTAAAGCAAAAAACTAACCAAACAGTAACACAAAACGATCCAAAGTATTAATTCCCACATATCACCTACTGTCTCGTCTTAAGTCTTAACCACAAGAGAATACAACGGACTAAAAAAAAAAGCGTCAATCATAGAGTTGATTCATCAGCTGTAGTATGCCCGTCTCTGAGTTCCATCTCCTTTGATTGGCAGCCAAGTCCCTGAATCTGTGTTCCATCTCGGTAGTAAACCCTGTCCAAAAGTGACAAGAGTTCAAAACATTGATTAAACATACTAGCAAATGTTTAATTTACTACCAGTAGGATTATTAATACTACACCAAATAATTTTAAATTAAGTTACAATTCAGATGAATATTTCTATTATTAAACATACTAGCAAATACGCCCACTTAATGTACGAGTAAATTTTTTTGTAAATATTATTGTATGAGAATATTTTTTATTATTTCAACTCGAATGTGTTTGATTAATAAAAGTGTTATAATCACAATATGATAAATTCAATACATAGATTCAGATTATATAAAATGATCCATGATAAGGAGTTAGAATTGTTTCTGAGCAAGGCTAAAGTCCAATGCATTGGATAGATTCTCTCCGTCCAATGCACTCGTTCTTGAATTTGGATTCTCAAACGACCAATCCAAACCATTCAATGTGATATGTATGTTGAAATCTAGTATGGAACCAAATTTTATATTTTTTCAACTTTTTTTACTATTATTTTAGACTTTTGAAAAATCATCAATCTTATGAACCGTTTAAAATATAAAAATTCAGAAAAAATAGAAACTTCAGTTCAATATTAAATTTAAATATAGAGATTACATTGAACGGTTTAGATCAATTGATTGAAATACAAAATCTAAGAACGAGCGTATTGGGAGTGGAAGAATCCGCCCAATGCAATATAAAAATAATTTACTAAAGAAATGTGATATTTAGCCTGGCTCATTGTTTCTGAGATTCTTATGGAAATGTGATATTTACTAAAGAAAGTAATATAAAAATAATTTACTGTAAATTTTCAAAGATACAATTTCTTTTTTTGTAAAACACAAAAGATTTGTATAACGGAAAATGATACGAAATGAGAAAATAAGTAAGGAAATAAATAAGATGTCCGATTTAAATTAATTAGAAGAGAAAATTAATACCGAATAAATAATGGACGTTGATGATGAACAATTGAACATATTTTAAAGAATTTGGAAACTTAAATCTATTAAAACTTAAAAGAAAAACCTCGGTTAAAACTTAAAAAGACTTTTGGATATGCCATGCTATGTAATATCGCGGTGAAAAATTGAAAATTGCATTGAGTTCACGAGCAAAAGGTACCAATTTTTTTATTTAATTACTTATTTATTTAAAAAAAATAATTCAGTATACAATATATTTTTATTTTTTGTGTCTGTATTAGAATTTGAAGTATGACCCATTAAGCATCCTACTAATTAACTCTGAATTCAGATTTTACCGATGTAATATTTAAAAGTCATGTGATTTGAGGTCCTGTCTCTTGTGACAAGACAATCACTGCTGCTTTTGTTTGCCTTTACCTATACCCAACTAAATTCTCAACCGCCTATCAATTTCATTCATTAAATCCCTAGTAATGGTTTTGTTGGAGAGGTTTGCATCTTGAAGTGCATGTCTATTCGGAGTATTGAACCGTTGTCTCATAGTAACGTATATGAAAATTATTTTTAATATGTTGGATTATCTTTATTTTAATGTGAAGTTCTTTCCACGTCATAATTCAAAGCGAATGAATTATGCAATGTTAAAATTGCGCCATTTTAAATTTTGTTTTAGGGGATTAATTACAAAGTTCGCTTGCCTTCTGCTAGTGGTATCAATTACGAGGTTTGATGTTTAAAGGGTCGTCTTATGTTAAATTTGAGATATGTACAAATTTAATATTCGTGTTTTATACTTAATATAAAACTTGCAAATGAGATGACACGAGGAGTTGTCAGGAATAAACGGGATTCGGAGATTGCTAATACGTGAATGGATAAAATACAGTCATGTGTACTGATTGTCTCCGCACACATGAGTCGTTTTCCAAGGTCTAAAAATTCAAACGGTTAATCTGAACCGTTCAAGTTATTCTCCATATCGAAAAACCCTTAGAGACTAAATTTTACATTTTTTTTTCAAATTTTTTTACTATATATTATGATATTTTTAAATTGGAGGACCTGAAATACTCCAATTGTAGTGTTTTTTTAAAATATCATAATATATAGTAAAAAAATTCGAAAAAAATATAAAATTTGGTCTCCAAGGGTTTTTCAATATGGAGAACAACTTGAACATTTCGGATTGACCGTTTGAATTTTGGATCTCGAAAAACGACTCATGTGTACATACATGGACAACCGTTTGAATTTTGAAGTTGCTAATTTATAAAGTTCATCAAACGAATTCTCTTTTGCTTGGACTTTTCTCTCTCAATCATCGACCAGTACTGAATGATGTGTTTGATAATGAACCTAAAGAGCCAATTTAATTCTTTCCATATTAAATGTATTATACGAACCTAAAAATAATTGTACTTTCCCTTCGTATTACCGTTGAGGTGCCGAAGGAAATTTAATTAACTTGAACTAAGAGAAAAAAAGATGATGCTCTAAAGTAAGTTCATTGGTAATCTAATCATCAAATATTAATCGGACGCCTTTTCGCCTTAGAAAGTAGTTTTTTTTTTTTTTTTTTTTGTGACGAATGGAATCTGTTTTCCACAAGAGAAAACACAGTGGATGGCTGGATGCCATTCCGGCCGTCTGATAGGATTGTTTTTTTTAGAGGTATTCTGACAGGACTGTTACTCGCATTTTTTTTTTTACTGCGCAAATATCAAATCTTTGAAATTTTATATCCAAACTTCAATATTTTTTTGTATTGGGCTGAATTATAATACCGACAATCATGCCATCCGGCTTCCTCGAAATAACTCTCGGCATGATAAGGTTTGCTTTTTATAGTTGATTGTATGTTTTACATTTTACTTTTTGTTTAGAATGCTTTTGCTCATGTCAGAAAAATGCTTTTACTTTTATTTATAGCGTCATTCTAGCAATCTGTAAATATTTATGCCTTACAAAATAAAAATTATATTTGAGGGTCAATTTTTTTTAAATACATTTGATCCAAAGAATATTTACAAGTATCAACGTTGACGGGGAAACAGTTTGTTTTACTTTATCTGGATCGGTTAAGAAGATAAAAGTTTATTTAAAAATGAGTACAAATATTCGAGTATTTTATAATTCAAAATCTTGACCTTATACAAGTCGAAAGAAAAAAACAATGAAACTCTGAATGCTAATGTTTGGCTCGGAAAGAAATAAAATCTATAATTTAAATTTGTTAGTGAAATTTGATCGGAATAGCTTTTGGATTAAACTCACTAATCTTTTTTATTAGTTTAAACCCGTGCAAGCATTACTCACATTTATAATATATAGGTTCAGATGATTTATAATAAATTAATTTGACAGCCTAATAATACTTCAAGATAAAAAAAAAAATTCAAAAAAAAAAAGAGTTTACGAGCATGCTCCTGTCTTGATTTATCGTGTCAAATTTTATCAATTTGAAAGTTTTGGTTTCATCAAAGACTATCATATTTTACATGGTAAAATGAAATTAAGTCTGTATCGCATTAATTATTTTTTACGCATATTGTAAAGAGTATAGATAATACTTGGAATGTTATATTTAATTTTTAATGATTAAGTTATATTGTAAATAAATTTTCTTGCTTAACAGGCCGTACGTTTTAATCCATCGTAACTGCATCATTAATAAAAATCGAGATGGTCTCAGGTTGGCAACATCCACCTACCCAACACAAACTTTGGGTATGACGTATGACCGTATGAGTCACCCCACCACTCCATGTGGCACCTGTTTACATGAACCTCTCCATATTTACAAATAACATAATTTGCCCCTAGCACCCTACTTAGTAAATTTAGACATTCAGCCCCGTATAAAAATTTAATTGAAGTTTCCGTAGCTAAAATTATCATCGTATCATCGTACATGAAACCCATGCTAACATGCAAACAGCGGCGGTTATCGCTGCCTATTAAACAAATTAAGAAAGGGTACGTGGAGAATGGAATAACCAGATAAATATGATGAAATTCTCAATAAAATTTAACATTTAAATTTTTATAATTAAAATATGATATATTTTATGTTTATATCATATACATATAAATAATGAAATTTGATGCAAATTTTACTGCTCTTCGAGACACGCCATCTATAATGGTCAAGATTTAAAAGAATTTTCATGAAATACCAAATTAATATTACTGATGTAAAACGAATTTATAAGACTAACAATATATTTTTCAATTTTTTTTTATTTTTCAAAATATTTTCGAATTAATGTCTAAATTCATTTAAGATTGCCAAATGGATTCAATGAACCTCGACCCTTAAATTAAATAATAATAAAATAATAAAATAAACCAAACAGATTCGGAGTATTTATTGCCGAGTCACATATAGATTTTCTCTGTTACAATATCTATTAAACAGAAAGCAATAATTGATTTTAATAATATAACTGTCCCTTTGACATCTAACATAACATTGACAATCAATTTTCTTATTAAAATAAAAATTAATCTTACTTCTGTAGAAATTGATGCCGCTAATAGCTAATAATCAGAAATTGCTTTTCATATGTGAAAATTTTTAAGGCAATACATGCTCTGATGCTAGTGACATTTAATGACTCCTAGGTTATAATGATTTACTTAATAATATCGATAATTATTCCTCAAATAAATTTAAAAAATTTGAAAATTAAAAAAGGTCATAATTGTAGTCATGTCATTGGATCAGCGCCGATTCGATGTCATTTTAATATTTTTGTTAATGTATTAAAATCATGTCATTTTAATATTAATTGCTTATGTATCAAAAGCCGTCAATTTCAAACTAATGAAAAGCTTAAATTACTAGATGAATGACAGAAATTAATGCATCACATCTCATCATTAATTTTAGGTATGATATTTGCAATGTTTATATCATGCCTATACATTCAAATACAAAAATTCGAACTTTGTTCAAGCAATGCTAAAAATTGCAAAGGTATTTAGTGTCAAATGATATTTTTTCAGCTAAAAATAATTGAAACATCAACCAAAAGAGAAATGCTAGAGTCCAATATATTGGACGGATGAGGTCCGTCCAATACGATTGTTCTCGCGTTTTAAATTTCAAACTACCGATCCGAACAGTTCAATATGTCCGCCAAGGGTATTACAATACGATGAATAATTTGAACGGTTTGGATTGACCATTTGAATTTTAGATCTCGAAAAATAACTCGATGTAAAATCGATGTCGCGTTAGCCCCCTCTCTCTATATATATATTTTGGAGTGGACGAACTGATGATGATCGTATTATAAGTTGAGAACAAACTTATTACTTCATAACTGAAAATGTTTGGTACGTCTGGAGCGAATTCATATATAAAAAATTAAAAACATAATTCTGCCTGCGGAAATTAGGAAAATTACATCAATTTTGAATTTATAATATACATTATTATACTATCCTTATCGACTTATTGTAAAGGAGAAAAGTAAAATAATATGCATATAAAAATGTCGGTTACATGATACTAACAAATGAACCAACGACGACATTCAATAAGATTCTTATTAAAAAAGATTATTAGTTTGACAGAGCTGTTAACGTAATAAATTCACTTTTTACAAAAAGTTGGGCACTTGTGCAACAGTCAGCTATATTTAAATAACAAAACAATTAGGGGTCCTTTGTGTAAGAAAGACGAGAATTGACCTCTCATGACCAAACAAAAACCAACGGTACGACTCACTAGGCATTGATACATGTGGCGGCTTATTGACATGAATAGGTGTCACTGCTAGTAAATAGACAAAAAAACCATGTCCAGCTTGCCAAACAGACACCACCATTTTCAGCATTTAATACTAAATTCTCTAACGACACAAAATTTATCCCAGAAACCCAACTGCGCAGCGAACCTGTGTCCCGTTTGAGGAAGGAAATTGAAGCTGGGGAGGGAGAGAGACCCATTCTTTTTTATTATTATTTATTAAACTACTGAAATATTATTATATAGGGTAAAGTTGGCGTCTATATTGTGCAAAGATATGGTTTTTCTTATATAAGTGATATTCCGTGGCATATTTTCCTTAACCAACAGGAAACTGAAAACAGGGGAAAGATAGAACGACGCAAGGTGAGAGAGAGAGAGAGAGAGAGAGAGAGAGGAGGGTTTAGGCTAAGGTGTCATGCTTCCTCTTCAATAGGTATGTGCTTTCTATTACTGTTTTCTGCAAACTTCTCTATTGGTTTCTAAATTGGCGTTGTCAGTTAACTGTTCCTTTTGGGGATATATTTGGAGTTGGGTTCTCCAAATTGGATGTGATCCTTGAGAAGTAATTGTTTTTTAAAGGGGGAACTGAGAAGAATTTGTGTTAAACTGGTGTGTTCAATCTATTTTCTCTTCTATGTTTTTTAGTTTTAGGTCCTTTATGAGATTGCTTTTGAAATTCTTTCCAATGCCCATCTGTGCTAGCTGGAGTTAAGTTACAAAATTTTGAGATACCATGCAATTAATTGCAAGCAACTGAAACTCCCATACTAGCTTTTTCCTTGCCTTTCCTTTTTGGGTAGATTTTGTGTTGCCCAGGGGTTGAGTGGGGGGTTACTGATTCTTGTTCAACTCCCACTTGGTTGAATATTTGTTTGAAAGATAGTGACTTCACCTTGTTGTAGAATGTCAGCCTCAAAGTTTGAAAGAGATGAAACTTCCTTCATTGGAGAAATTTTTTATTTTTTGTTTGCATGCACTGTTTTGTCTGACTAAATTTTAATGGTTTTACTGGATTAATCTTTATAATAAAAATAAAATCAGAATCAAGGTTCTCAAAGCTGATATTTTTTGGGGAATACTAAATGTGATTTCATATATTCACTGAATTACTCCCTTACAATCAATCTCTCTCAACACGCAGTATAAAGTTTATATATGAAATCAGACTCCTCAGACCAACTAAAATTGCTACTGGCATAGTTTGGTTGTTGAAGTATTTGGTGAAATGCAAGGCCTAACAACCAATTTGCAAAATTGCTCATCCTGGTGGAACTCACAAATGAACAGGGACTACTGTGCAAATAACACAAATCAGACTGTGATGGCCGAGGCTGTCTCCTCTACAACTCTGTCATCAAGCAGGTCCCATCAAGATGGTTCAGCATTGAGTGATACTTCTGTCCATTCTGGTATACATATACCTTTTTTATATGATTTTGTCTATAATTTTAGGATTAATTAGAGTAAAATGTATTGAGAATAATACTGATAGCATGCATGGCTGCAATTTTTTTTTCTTTCAATGTCTGTTACAGGTAGTTATGACAAGAGGGATGGTCAGATTATATCAGTTTTATCCCTCAGCAATGCTGATTCTTCTTTTATTGCTCCTAAGCTTGATTATTCCCAGTCCTTTGTACGTTTTTTATTTTTTTAAATTTATTTTAGAATCCAAGCGTTTCATTTATTTATTTATAACATTTCAATTTCTGTTGGTGTGATATATTTTCACTTAAATTTGTCAGGCACGTGTGCCATACCCATATCCTGATCCTTGCTATGGTGCTTCCATGCTTGCATATGGTTCGCCTCCTATGGTACTATTCCCTAACTAGATATTAAGAATGTTTCGATTTGAGGCTTTGCATATAGAATTGAATCTGTATTTCTTTTATATTTCTTGTATTTTCTAATTAGGTAAATACACAAATGATGGGAAATTCTCGGGTGCCACTACCTCTTGAGCCAGCAGCAGAGGAACCAATATATGTTAACGCAAAACAGTATCATGCAATTCTTAGAAGGAGGCAACTGCGTGCAAAATTGGAGGCTGAAAACAAGCTAGTCAAAGTTAGAAAGGTGATTATTTCTTCCATTCCTGTTTTGTAATTTGCATGTGTTAATTACTTGAATTGACACTTTTGTTAAAGAATGTCTAAAGATAAAAATAATTCCAGGTAATTATTGTATTTGCACTTGCATGTGTTGAGTAAAATTATACTTTTGAAGGGGCAGACGTGCAAATAAATTTCAGGTTGGGTTAAAGACGTATTGACACATAAAGTTGTCAGGCGAATTTTTGATAGCACTATTTGACAACATCTTTGTCAAACTTTGGTGATATATTTGGTCTAGATTCTTTGAATAAAAAGGATATTGAAGTATGTAACAGGGTTTTTGACGTGATCCTCGCATGTTGAGTCAATGACCTAGTTCTTTATATTATTTTTTGGATGAAAAAGAACTCTAAGGGGACAATGACCTAGTTAATTGTTAATTAATGTTGTGCTAGTTTGTCAAACTATATAGACCATCTCATAACATAGCATTTAAAAAATGTAACCTACATAATATATTAACTATCTACACAGGTATTCTTTTTGCAATAAACAATATTGACTTTTTTAATATTTTTTTAAAAGTTTTTGCTGCTTTTGTTATTAATAGTCTCCATTTTTTTTTCTTGTTAATAAGCTATTATTTGTAGCTTTCTCGTAGCTAATTTTTTTTAAATCCTTTTAGCCATACCTTCACGAATCACGCCATCTTCATGCAATGAAGCGGGCTCGTGGATCTGGTGGCCGGTTTCTTAATACGAAGCAGCAATCTCAGCAGGCCCAGTCATCAGCCACCTCAGCACATGGCACAAAAGTTCTGGGTGCTGGCATGGGATCTCAAACTCAAGTCGCTAACCTAACTGTGTCCGGTCCTTCTATGGCTGTGACTCTGAACCACTCTGGAAGTGCACCCACTGAGCATTTTAACTACGGGTCACTTGATTTCAGAGGAGGGTTTCGAGCTGTGAATGGAATTGGAAATGGCTCATCACAGCATGGGATCTCAATCATGCGGTGAATTTGGTGACCTGGCAAATCATCCTTGGCTTATGGTAATTTTATTACTAGTAGTTGTCATTAGGGGTTAAATGTCTTCTACTATTTAGTGTGACAGTGGAAAAAACCAGTGTTATTTTTGAATACTATCTAACTCTTAGTTTGATGAGTGTGTTTATGTGTTGTTATTACATGTTTCTCTGGCATGGTGCCTTTTGGACACTTTTTAAAATAAGTTTCTTTTGGTTTGGCGATGGTGTTTTTGGGTGATCTTTTATGAGGCTGTACTTTGTGAATTAAGCAATTTATTTATTTGTTTGCTCTTTATGTTTGTTTACATTTTTATGCTTTAGTTAATTGCTGTCGGGTGTTATTCTGGGTTTGACAATGTAGTATCGGACTAATGCTGCTTTCCTAAACATACTAAGTGATTGTCTTGCTTATATTATTCATTTAATTCTGTAATTTTCCTGGAATAGTCGATATTATCTCCTGGAGGATTGGATATAATAGTTTGTATTGACATTTTTGCTAGTCTTTATATTTAGTGGCTGTTTAAATTTTGTAAGGAATTTAAGTTGTGCTCATGGGCGGAGCTGAAATTTTTAAATGAGGATATTGAATTTTAATACTAATATTTCATAATTATCTTAACATTATTAGACTTCAATTAAGGATGTCAATAGTGACATGCTTTTCATAAAAAATTAGTGATCACATGCTTCAATTAAGTATTCACCTTCGGTTGCGTTAATAAATCGTGCTAAGTTAGGTTATTATAGAAAAGGAAATGAAAAATTTTACAACAAAATTGTTCGTGGAGAATCTAATCTAAGTATTATTTTTTTTATACATTGGTAAATTACAAAAAAAAATAAATAAATTCGAAGGACAATCTTTTCTTTGTAATTAAATAACATAATCTTTTCTTTGTAGGCGTTTTAATCGGTTAGATCTCTCCAATTTCGGATTGGGTCATTTGTATTTTTTTTGTCATCAATGCGAGTTTTGTTTTGACTTCACTTGCCAGGTCATTAAGAACTCTTTGTTAATTTAAATATACTATAGTTGTACATAAACGTGCTGAGTGTGTTCCGATCTGATCAACATGTTCCTTAGCATGTAGATATAAATGTTAGGTCAAGAATTGACAAAGAAAACAAAAATCCTTTTTCGTGATTGATCGTCTGAGTGTTGGAATAATTCATATACAGAAAAAGATGGCAAACTATCTAGCATTTTCTTAGTTTTCTGTTATGATGGGGAGGATATAGGTACGTTTCCCATCTGTCACTATACTGTACATGGTCATCATATCAATATAGAATTATAGACAGAGCGCAGGTCCCATGAAATGTACAATATGTTGACAACTTATCGTTCGGTTGAATGCCAGCTTCAACTTTCAAATTCATCAAAAAAAAAAAAAAGTTTCCAACTTTCAAGACGAAAAATTTTGTGGGAGTATAAATGGGAGATGTCAGATGTGTAACAGAAATCTTAGCTAACTGAAAAGGTATGCGTTGTAGTGTTGGTGGCCTGGTGCGCAACCACCGTTTAGTTGTTGGGCTTTAACTTTGGGCTGGTTTGGTTTCGAAACTTTCTAATAAATTGATACTTTCAAATTGAATGTACGGAATCCCAATTCTATGAGAGCTTCCATAAAAACGAAAAATAAAAGAAACATCGTCCATACAATACAACTAATATAATCCAGATAAGCTTGGCATCTTACGAGCTTTTTAACTACTGTATGGACTGAGAATTAAATTAGCAAAATTAGCTAAATAGATCCTTTAGCACATTGACCTCAGTTCTTGGAGAATATTGACATTGAATTCCGAAGCAAATTAACTACTTTGGTGCTAAGCATTTAATTGTTAGATTGATATGCGCTAGCAACTAGCTTGAGAAAAATGGGTGTTATACTTGTAATATTTCAGTCATTAGTTTGCATGTATCTTAGAATATGAAGAGAAAAGCTATTAAAGTAATTTTACACGATAAACCTTGCAGACACAAAAATATACATAAAATGAAGTCAACAGAGCATTTCTTACATGACCAAAATTACAAAGGGGAAAAAAAATACAGCTGTTTAAAGCATAAATAGCCTACATTAAAAATCTGAAAAGAACATGGAATGAATATCTAACTCAGTTCAGAGAGGACCTGCTGATATCGACCATAGTCTAAAGTGGTCTTGAAGCTTGGTGCAAAATCTGAAAAAAAACGCATGACAGCTGCTAGATGCAATGCATTATTGCTTGCCATAGCGGCCTCCAGAAATAAAGCAGGTTGTACTGTTATCACCTGACAACAGTAAACACACAGGAGAGACAATTTTCAGAAAGGGAAAGCAGAAGGGATATTTTGCCAGAATGGCGCAAAAAAAAAAAAAAAAGGAATATTCTTATATTTCTTAAAAAGCTGAACCTAGGATTTTTGGTACTAGAACAAAACGCAACTTCAAATGACAAATGACAAAAGTATGTGTGAGGATTCTCTGCAGAAAGGATTTTTATTTTCTAAGAATGACTTTACCACTTCAATTTTGTTCCAGAAAACTATTATTAATATCAACTATATGAAAAAAATGATTATGGCTGGGTTGAAGATAGTCACCATTTATCAGCAAGGGAAAATTCATACTTATTTTTTCAAACCCACTATTAAAACCTCATGCTAGTGATAGAGCTTTCTGCAAAAGCAGTAAAACATGGGTGTTTCCTTTTTACGTTGTTATTAATTTTTTGTAGAAGTCCCAGACTGAAAATAGAAGTGTACCTTGTGCTTTCTTGCATAGCGTAGAGCTTCCAGATAGTACCCATCTTGGAGTAAAACCGAAACATAATCATGATGCAATGATAACTGCCGAAGCATATCCATACCCAATTTACGTATTTTATAATTTTGCTGGCCAAAGCCTACCAATTGCATTGCAACTTCCTTTGATGGCTCTATTATCTGTCAAAGTTGCAAATTCAATTAACACTACCAATATTATATAATAAACAATATAACCAGAAAGTAAGTTACCTTGTTTGACACAAACAATGCAATATCGGTATGCTGGTTGGATCGGGCTAAAAGTTGATTCATCATCAAGTAGATGTCTGGGTTCATTTTCAGTTTCTCCCTTGAAGCGCTACAGAGACATTCGCAAACATAGAGTCATAACTACATTGCATTTAAAAGAAGGGAGTTCAGCTATCACAGTTCTCTGGTGTAAAAATTATAACAACCTTCTCTCTGAAATAATACCTCAGAATTTAAGTCTCAAGTATTAATCCCAAAACCCTTGACCTTGTTTTACAGCACGAGGGCTGCTTACGAATTCAAAAGTTGTAAATATTCAAGACCTTTTAGTTATCTTTGTCTAAAATAAAGATGTCAAAAGATGAATACAGTAAAATCTATCCATTGTAATCAATATTAGTCTGGTTTGATTTTTGCCCTCTTCATCTTTGAAAGGGCTATACTAAATTTAAGTCTTTTGTGTGTGCCCGCATTGTTCCTGAGATTGAACAAGATCAAAATTTTGAATCTGTTGCTTAAGCTGAATTCAAGATAGTAATGCAGATTTACAGCAAGCTTAGCACCAAAAAGTTGTGGTACCAGAACTCTTAAAGTATACTTTCTACACTCAACATACCTTCTCAAAAACTCTACAATAACAGAAATCAGGTATGATGGATCTCCACTCATCTCATCCTCAACAAGAGCAAACACAAATCGATACATTTCATCAGGTGAAATTGCCACGCTGGAACCATGAGATGCCATCTGTTGAGAAACTGAAGACTGGAGTGACTTGTCTCTTACTTGTTTTTCAGACTGCAGTAAATATACTTCGCGTTAAATATGTTTCATATTTCTTTGATCAATTTTAAAATGAAATTAAAATAGTTGATCATTTGTGATTAAATATTGTTTCTTACTAAACTTTTGCTTACAGATATGACTTGATTAAAAATTCTGGTACTTTACTTATATTAATCTAAGTAATTTATGTATAAATGAGCCATAAGTAGTGCAAAATCTGGAACAACTTTCGACATGCTATGTATTATTTTTTTTAGCTAATTAAACCTTTTCTGATCCAACACACCCTGGAAATCTTTATCTTTCAATTCAGTGTACCTTCTTCAGTGTAGTAGTATACCTTCTTCAAATTAGTAAGCCTTCACTTTTCAAAATTACTATTAATCCTTTTTTTTTTTTTTAATTCGATATGATTTCTATCCAAATTGGCTAAAGTTTAGGCAGATTTTCTGGCAATTGGAGATGTTACCAATAACATCAGACAGTTATATGAACATCTGTAGAATCAAAACATTATAAAGTCTATTTATTAATGCAATACAACTCTATGAACTGCTAATAATTTAATTTTGGCAATTTCTTTGGTAATCATTAGCAGCCATAGTAAAAAATATTCTTCATTGGATTCCAAATATTGGTAGATATATAGATGAGCGAGTACAAGGTATCAGTATAAGTATATTATCCATGAAGTAAACTTTTTTTTCACTATAAGCAAACACAATTCAGGTCAAATGTAAATGATATTCTTGATATGGATTCTAATGTAAGGAAAAAAGTTCCAAATAGTGCCCTACCTCTTCAGGATTCACCTCGTCATCAGAAGAAGATGGGGAATGCATTGACACTCCACTCGAAGAATCAGCAATTATGGATTTATTTGCAGTTCCTGTAATTGCATGCTCTGACGCAACACCAGACCCATCAGTTGACTGGTCATTTCCTGTATTCTGAGTTACAGGAGGTGTGCTCCCTGATCTCAAGAAGTTGGAATAAGAAGCAACAAGAACATCCATTGCTCGTGCAATAACTGATATAGGTCTCCTTTCCAAGATTAATGTGCGTGTTATTGCCAGACACAGAGCTTTAATCTGTGAAGATTTCAGGTTATGATTAAATATATTTTTATTAAATAACAAATATCCTTTTAAAGGAGTCTAGCTTTACCATGGCTGGATCGGACCGCCTACATTGCAAGAACTGTAGTATTGAAGGGACGTCAGAGCTACTTGCAGAAATCGCCTTAAAATAAAGGGAAAAAAGAAAAACATGCAAATAAAATAGTGTTAAAATCACACAAAAAAAGAAGAGGAATTATACTCAACTGTTCCATTTCTTCTAATGGATAGGTTGTGATTTACACCTGAAATTTACTTGAAAGAATGCTGACAGTAATTGAGTAAAAATCTGATCCAACCCCAATTAACTCAACAAACCTTAACATAGGATCATACAAAAATGAACAGTGAATAGTAAGAAGCTGAACATACACAAGTTGAATCAATACCTAGAGCAAAGGACTGCTAGCTTGGTGAGTATGTTGACTTGACTAGAAACCTGATCCTATATGACCTCACTAAGAGGTGACACTGAAATTGACTCTAGCCCCCAAAAGCCAGAATAACTATACACCGCACAGCCTTTTTCCCAACTCTTAAGGATATTTAAATGCTAAGAAACATGAATTTACCTCTACATCCAAGCAAATCTTCCAAACAAGGCCATTCTCAACATCACAAATTAGATCTGGTACGAGAAAGTTCCAGTTGTCACTATATATCATCCCTTCATATGCACTGGATATACTATCTGACACTTCTGACGTGCTCCTACTGTTGCTGCCAGATGAACCCTTCAGCAGGAGCGGAAGTGGGGCAGAGATAGGATTGAGCGAGTCAAGAAAGAGGTCATACAGCATGACCACTTTTGCATCCAGTTGGTGGGATAGAATTACATTGTCCACTGTGCTAATGGCAACTCGGCTTGAGTAAGCTGGTATATTCCCCTAAAGAAACGTCAAAATGAAATCATGAAGTTAGTTCAAACAAGTTCAAATTTAAGGGAAAAAAATCATTGTAGATAGCAAGGATATTCGCGGGGATATAAGGTGTACCTGTTCTACAACAGCATCTCGGTAGAAGCGGTACACGTTAAGATGCATACCGACTCTATCAAATTGCAAGCAGTAAATCCTGCCATAACTGCATAAAACAGACAGAATTACATAAAAAGATTATCCTTCTTAAAGAACTCTGCAAGGAAACAGAAATAATAGCAGATTCGGTCAAAAGAAAATTACACAGTCACAATATGAACATCGTCAGAAGAAAGAACTGGTTTTGAATTGGCCTCAGATTTAGTCATACTCATCTCAAATTTCGGCAGACGAACTATGCCAGCTGCAGCTGAGAACTGAGACATTAAATGACAAAGTTCAAATTAAATTAACAGTAATTGGAGATATACAGCATGAAAATAAGGATTAGAAAGAAAGAGAACATGCATGTCTGTTTCACCTGATACCCAGAAAAGACAGTACACTGCATACCAGATGCGAGAAGAAGCATACGGCTCTCATGTGTGTAAACATACCAGTTAACACTCAATTTCTTTGTCTCCACAACATGCAAACTATTTTGCTCAGGATCATATAAGAGCAATTCTATACCACTAAAAAAAGAAAAAAAGAGAAAGCAATAAGGCAAGTGCCAAAAAATTTAAACAACATATTTTATTAAATGATATGATAAGCATGAACAAGTAATTACAAAAGTTGGAAGGTTTTGCAAATGACAGCAGAAAATTCGTGATATTCGTTTATAGCACCAAACATTTGTCATATTATGAATGCAAATAGTCAATGCCCTGCCAAAAACTGCTACTTTGCCTGCCATTACAAAAATGCCATTTTCTTTTTCCCATATCCATATTAGGCTAAATCAGAAAAGAAAATATCCACTAGTTGTGATCCAAATTTCTATCTACTACATAGAGAGAAAATTTTAATAAAGTCGGACAAAAAAGTAGCAAGCAATTTGTCAAACTTTTAAAATGAAATTCATTTGTTTTTGATAATTGGCTGCTACGGTCAATTATGGAAATTATATTTTGGTGTTAGTTGCAATATAGAAGCATTTAGGTACTTTGCCACAGAATGTTGGGTCTAACTTAAAGACCAGAAAATGCCGAGAACAAACCTACAAACCTTGTTTTTATTAAAACGATATCACAAGTTGGACAATCAGTCCAGAAAAAGCCGAGAATCCGTTCTAAATCTTGTTTGCATTTTCGACTAAAAGTCAAGCCGGTCTCTCTATTTCTAAACTCAACCTCATGGATTGACCGTTGGATAGCTATTGCTTTCTGATCTAATGAGTATCGTATTGACAAAACAGGACCTTCCCCAATTAAATCTGAATTTGGTGGGTTGTGCTGACTCGGCACACCAACTTTCCAAGACAGCACCTGAAAGATTGTGCCCACAAACAGTTTCAGGATTATGAAATGTTATGTCTACTCTTGCATAATCTAATAAACACTGTGTAAGCCCCCAAACATAGAAAGATTCGCACAAGACCCTATGAAGCATTAAGAGCATCTTCCACTATGCCCAAAATTTTCCCCACTAATGTTTTCCTATACAGTACTACTGTAACAGGAGGGCAGCTTCGCAATTTATGAAATCAGAAGAAGAACAATGCATCTCAATGCTTCCAAGTTTTTGTAGGAACATACACTATATAATTTCAAATGTGCAGGTGCTCAAGTTAAACTTTCTATTATAAAAGTACACAGAAATTCTTACATTGTGTTTCTTCTTGGATTTTCCCAGGAACTTGGTAGAACTACGTTTCTTTATGTTTTTACTATTGGCCTTACAATTTGAAAAAGATGGTGATGTCCATCAATTGGTGTTTGTATTGACACTGTTAGAAAGGAAGGGCTTACCTGATCAGCAGTAGGAGAGAGAAGTAACTTGTTGCCATCATCATAAAATAAACCCCTGGTCTCAGGTATGTTGCATCGGATAGGTGGATTCTGGATGTATGCATGCGACAGTGCATCTGATCTGCTTGATCCAGCCCGTGTTTGCATCATGTGCTATATTTTTGTATTTTTTTTCCTTTATATTTCTATTGCTATCAGCTACAACACATTGTTTGACAAAATAAATAATAAGTTAATACTGAATGGCATGGATGGAACATAATAATAAAAAAAAAACTATATAATTTCTGAGGATAAGTACCTTATTGTAAACTCCTTGTTTCAATTTAAGCCTTGTTTCTGATCTTTAAGAGCATGCAAAAAAACACATTCATCAAAATTTCACTAAATAAATAGAAATAAACTACTAGTTATCATCTGTTCGAACTTGAAAAATAGTGTTATACCGAATTTTGCATGCAAGTTTTGAGAGCAAGAAATTCCTTCAGACACATGTCACGGCCAACTTCAGGCACTTTGTCTCCTACACATTTGCCATACTCTTGAGCCTAAGATGGTAAATAAGCACCATTTGGTTTAGATTCAACAAGATGGACAAAAATGACTACACTCTCACTGTAAAGATTTTAATTGGTACTTAATTACAAAAAAATGTTCCCCCAAACAATGATTTTATTTAAAATTTCTACTTCATACAATTTTTAATTTTATTTCAATAACACTATTACACAAAATAAGACAACGACAATAACAGACCTGAGAAGCACAATTGATCAATACACGCTTCACAGTAGACACAGTCTTTCTCTCTTTCATTTAATTGCTCACTGAGAACACAAAACTTCGATCAAAATCTGATTCCGAAGTAAACCAACAAAACCAACAACAAAAATTTGAAGATTGCGAAAGAATCAGGATTTACCCAAGTTTTCTTCAACGATCGCCAGAGGAGAAGAAATTCGAAATATTTTTATTTTAGTATTGTATTCTCGCAAGATAAACCTGGTCGGACTTCGTCTCGCCTTCTTAGTTGTTCTGAGACCTTCACCGACCAGTCCCAACTCCGAAGCTCAATAGGTTGAAAGATATTTTGCTTTTCTGTGACCATTTCTAATGTAACTATAGTGTAACATATAGCTGACATAAAAAATAGTGGATAGTCATGGTGTCCGTGACTCGATACACTGTTAAATGTATAATGAAATGCTCTTAAGAATTCGGATTCAAGGTTAGTAGGTTACTAATCAAGGCCTATTTAAAGGAAAGGGCTCATTTTGGGCTTGTTCAATTCTCATTTCTAAAATCAAGCCCATTTTATTCTGGCAATTACGTTTGTGCGTGTTACAAGCTGGGTAACCACAATTAGAGACAAGAGAAAAAGTTAAGAACTGCATTGTACGAACTAAGGAAAAGGCCTGGATTTTAGCCAGTGGCAGTTGTGATAAACACTAGATGAGAGTACACACATAATTGGGCTGGAAGTGGTGTCAATTTTAAACAGCTGTTTGTGTACAAGTACACCACAAGCTGGCCCCAATGTGGAATCTCCTACATGATGGTGTTCTCTCGTTATCATTTGCATCTCTCTATTCGGTGTTTGGAAGCATGTTGTGAACAGTTAGTTGTCTATAGAAAAGAAACCCTACAATTGATGGTTATGTCACATGCACAACCCCACCTGCATTCAAGTGCTTTTGCTCTTATTGGGCCATATAAGGCCCACTGGGCCTGCTCTTCCTTTGTTGCTTTGCATCATGTTGGGGTCCATGTTTAGTGTGGTCCTTGTTCAGAGATTAGCTTCGGAAATTTTGATGATAGACCCTAGTAAATTAAAATCAACTGTTGATTGTTGTTGTAGGTTACTGTATCAATCATTATATCAAATTTTACTTTGTTCAAAAAAATTGCTAATACATTGTCAACACAATACAAATGTACCAATCATTAGAAATTCCAATTCAATAACATAGCAACATTGCCAAATGAATAGTTAAGTAATTAAGTTGCAACAGTAAATGAATTTGATTAAAAGATTCCAATAAATGAATCATTAATTAAGTTGGAGATCTAAGGTACAGGACATAGATCTGGTGAAATTAAATGTGTCGGATGGCATTGAAATCTTGGTGGATCTGTCACCTATTCAAAGCACTTACTAGTTGCAGCAGAATGTGACCTAAAATGTACGGACATGAAATGCACAGATACAACTAAACTTTATTAGATGCTCTCTCATGACTCTCATATCAGTATGAGCCTATGAGGTAACAAATGCATACGTGGGGACCATGAAAACATTGTTGGGTTTAACCCAACTTTGCTCTTTCAGGTCCAACCACCAAATTGGAGCGTGCAGCGCCAAGTGTTTATATATGTAAATATTCATAGACCATTATATGCAGCCTCCGTTGTCCTTGCTGTAGCTATATCAAGAGCACAAGTAAATAAGTAATGTGTTAGTTGTTATGGATATGTATGCACTTTGTTGATCATACTGGCCGTCGTTCATATATATTCTAGTTACTTTTGACGTGTCTTATTTAAATTAATCAATTGATTAATTATTTCGAACTTGTAAATGATATCACACTTTGGTAATATCACAGAGATTGCATGTGTTTGGGTGTTTTGATTCCTACAAAATGATATTGTCGGAATTGTACAATTAGTATCGGGTTTGAGCATCAATATTTTGTGCAAAATTTCTGTCTATTTTCTAAGAATTTATTATACAATAGTTATTTTCTGACCTTTGTCTGGCACGAAAAATATTTGCTAAGGAGATAAAATTGTTAACTAGGAAAATTTATAAACAAATTTAATGAATTTAAACATAAATGACTATTTTTTAATAAAAAAGTAAAGACTTCTAGAGTTTTATTGCATATTGGATACACTAATAACATTCAAATGCGAGGAAGGAAGCATAAAAAATAGATTAACCATTAGATCAGGGTAAGTGAGGAGCAAGAACAAAATCAATTGGATTGAAATAGGTGATGTAATGATGGATCCAGATCCTGTGTCGCGCCGCGCAGCGTGCAGTGCGGATCCGAGCCGTTCGATTTTGATCGGATGGTTCATTTTTTTCGGGCCTATCAATCTGTTTACATGCACGGGGCTCCCATATCCAACCGATTCAGATCAGATGGCCCACAGCCCGTGCTACACGCTATGTCGCGCGACACAAGATATGAATTCATGTAATGATTGGTCTCTAGCGTACTAGATCAAAAATTGAGGAGATCCGATTCGCTGACCTCTCCATAATCACAATGCAGAAGGACAAGAACTTTCTCGGTAAAGGGGAGAGGAATTCTCCTTTTAGGAGGTTGATGAAGATGATCCGGTCAGTGACGAGGATGAACAGTAAGTAGAAAGAAGATTTCTTAAACTACCTATTTAAATTGTTTGCAGTATAGCTTAAGGGTCGAATCACATGGAAAGAACTATTTCTTTCTAAGTTATTCTAATTAACCTAACTAAAAATCTTGAGTAAACAAATGATTGGTGATTTAATTTTTTTTTTTCGTAATTCAAAGACTTAAAGTAGAAATACAGTTGTTGTCCAAACACCAGGGAACACCAAACTCAAACTAAACTAGAATATATAGATCAATTCAATCAAAATAGGGTCATAGTTTCAAACACTTTCACCTCTGTCAGGAGTAGAACAGTCTGTTCCATCTATGGAACGACCTGATCTAATCCTAGTTAACCTTTGGAACAACCCGTCCTACTCTGGAACTACCTTTATTGGGCGATTCGTTCCAGAGTTAGACTGGTCCATTCCAAACGTTATTACTTAATTTGTTAGGTAATTTGATTTGCTAATTAATCGTTTATACAAGCTTTGGTAATCCTAACTAAGATTGACTGAATTCTAACTCTCGTTCAGGTCAAGTATCTAAGTTTAATTATTTAACTTCTAAAATTCTAAGCTTCAACTCTCGTTTATTGATTTAGGTGCTTTGGTTTATTTCTCGGATCTAATTATCTAAAGGTAAATCCTAATCTCTCGACTTGAGTAAAGTCTCAATCTCTCGATGACTTCGTCTATCCGCTTGGAGTTTAACCTATCAATGAGTATTATTATTGTGCTACAATTCAAATTGATTGATTTAACATCCTAACTATTAAACGTGGTCATTCGTCTAACGAAATAATAACTTAACAAATACCAAATACATCAATAATATCAAGCGATTATAGCACAAGAAATAAAACATAAACACTTTAATTAGCAAACTAAATATTCATAACAAACATAAGTAACTTAGTGAAAGGTTCTCAACCATAACCCTAAATAAATCTACGCAGTAAACATCATCATACAACAAGACAAACATGATTCATCAGAAAAACAAGCCATAGAGAATAGAAAATGAAGATACACAGATCAGCACGATTTCTTCTCTAAGTCCTCGCTCTGTCCCATCTGGAACGACTCGTCCTAGCCTTGGAACGGGTCAATCAAGGTGGACTCCTCGTCTTTGGCAGCAACTGAGTCTCGAGTCAAGTTTGGAAGATGTCTAAATCTTAGGAAATTTTGGATTTTTGACTTCGGACAGAGCATGACTTAAATAGGCATTGGATATAGCCGACTTGGTGTGGAAAATACGTCTGAAATTGTCTTGCAATGGAGGAAAACATGTGGAAAAAACTTAGTAAAAACAACCTCTTCATTCTTGGAATGTATGAAGAACTTGGAACCGTTCGTTCTGGTAGCGGGATGGCTTGTTCCAAGTGAGTCAGGATAATTTCCACCCTTGGGCTGGTCCTGTTAGAGTTATGTCCTTCGAGCCAATCATTTGATGATTTTATATTTAGTTTATGTTATTGATGATATTTGATCATTTGTTCCTGGATTATATTATTGACAGTTCATTCAGGTTGAGGATTTGAATTGTAGATCACTGTATTTCATTTAATAGTAAATGACAATAATAGATCGAAACTGTCCATAGTCTTGATAATTAACAAGGAACATTAATTATCATATAAGACTAGTATGCAAGTTAAGCGATGATTAAGTTCTACAAATCATAAGTAAGGAGTTACTAACTTAATTGCATATGTATATGTTACTAGAACATAGTACATGATATGACCCCGATGAAATAAATATATGGATTGTGTTAAGTGTCATTATTTATTTTATCAGTGTTTGATTCCAAGTTTGAGATGGTTCAGTTTTTCCACATGAGGATAGGTTCTATAAATATCGTCTACCGCTGATTCCTGATAAGGGCTGCTATACGGACTTTACTTATGTTCTCTTGAATTGTGCGGGAAAAAAATTGTTCATCAAGATAACCGTATGTCCCTCATTAGTTCACCAGATGAGCGATGATATCTACTGGGCCCCTTGATGGAGATGGATTGCTTGCTAGCAACTTGTGCAATCATCTCTAGATCAAGAAACGTATAATCTGCAAGAATGACACATTCCTATCTTGGATTATACAAGGATATCATATGACATAGGAATCAAAACAATAAGAAACTCATTTCTTATGCAGGATTAGATGATTGTATTAGTACATTATTCATTTATGCGAATTGGGAATCATAACGTGTTGCTAGATACCGCTTATGATTATTAGAAATAAATATTAATTTATTTCCATAGCCAACATAGCATAAATCCTCAAAGGGTCACACAAATAGGACTTTAACTATACGTGCATTATTTATTTATTCGTAGCAACGAGTACTGCGAAAATATGATAAGTTGATTAATTAATTATATACCGTTGTGAACCGTTATAATTAATTAACTCAAATGGATCATATAGAAATAATATAATGCATATGCTAATTCCAAATTAATTATTAATATGTTAATAATTAAATTCGTTTAACATATATTTATATATTGAGCTAATCGGTCTTTTGTTTAATCAGTTAATTAAAAGTCCGATTCGAGATGGATAAATAAAATAAATTAATGGGCTATTAAATCATGTGAATTGGTCCACATGAGCCCAGAAATTTCCGGTTATGGAGGGGCAAATCTGTCCAAGAGAAAAATAGGAAGAGAGAATAATAATTATGAAAACGTTCCATTTATATATAGATGTATATTATAGAAACAAATCAATCGATTTGCCCTAGCCTCTCTCTCTTTTTCTCTCTGGCCGACGGCGCAAGGAAGAAGAAAAATTTTCTTCTTCTTGCATGTGAAGGCGCCTCCATCCCTCTCGTTATTGCTCATGTGTTGAGCGTTTCCTTCTTCCAATTAATCGTTAATCGCGCGAAGTAGAAAACGAGGAATTAGCTATTATCTCGGACGAGCTAGCACTTGTCTTGAGATTTTGGTTAATCTTCTAGGTGGACTAGAGGCAGCGAAGATGCGAATCCATCGACTCCTAAGCAAAGGTCGAGCCTTTTAGTTACGATACTAAAAGAGGTATAATCTCCTACACGTTCTCTTTTATATATTAACTGCTTGAATAACTAGATCCGTTAATCGTGCATATTAATTGCTTATTAAATGTTAATAAAAATAAAAATTTCACAAGGACTTGAGTTCCTAACAGGTCCGTTCCACTCCTTTGGAATTCCACCTCTAAGTTGATTTGTCATACCGATTCCCTGATGATTCTGCGAAAAAAGGGTCGTGCTACGGCTGCACCTCACTTATACCAAAAGTTAGCAATTCAAGTAAAAAACACATACATTTAAAGGTAATTAAGCGCCTAAATCGGATTAGAATGTATACATATAAACCCCCATCATGTAACATGTCTGAGGAACTTGAAAATTTATATTCACTATATGTATTATAAATTTATAATTAGTTTCTTTCAGAATGTTTATATTGTATCATATATAACTATTTGTTAAATTTAATCACTTGTGTCTAGAAAAAAAATACTTTTTTTTCGACCTAGTTTTTTAAATTATTAACAATTATATTTTTTATTAAATAAATTTTGAATTCTAGGTCTTTTTTCTGAATGTATACATTATGACATCTAAATTATTTCATGCGTTTATTAATTTTCATCCATCAAATATTCCAATATTTCTAAGTATGAATTTGAAGTTTTAAACTGCAAGCTAGGCACGCAAAATTTCATTGTTGAATTTGTCCTATTTTTTTTTTTTTTTTTTTTTGTGAATATGAATATGTTCAGAAAATTTCAGTTTCGTAAAAGTTGAGATATTTGATTTATTGTAGGGCGTGCACACATGCATTTAGATGTTATTACAAAACACAAATTAAGAAAATGGACAAAGAGCAGTTAAAAATTTCACAACAAAAGGATTGTCGGTAACTCGATCAGTATTAATTTACAAACTAGAGAAGGGCAAAAATAAAGCATAAAAGAAGTTTATGTGTAATACACGACCACTCACATTGGTTGTATAGACTGTATAGTTGACCTTGGTCGGATGGAACAAAAGGTTTTAACCTTTACTGGTTAAGTGATGAAGGAATTAAATCATAGGTCAAATAAATTTATATCTAAGAATTACCTCACTAGTCGTTCGGTAAAGCTAAGGGTCGAATCCACAGGGACGGATTAATTGAATACCGGACTTTAACTTTCTTAAAATCTAAACAGATGATTTTTGGTGATTTTTGGAATAAGTCGTAATTTATAGAAAACAATAAAATAGAGAAATAAATAGGCAAATAGCTAATAAAATATATTTGGTTGATTTTTTTTAATTTTTTTGGACTCAAACAGATGCAAGAAAATGTCCTAGAGGCAAGCATTCAATTAGTTTAGCTTTAAGGCATCTCTACCCACAATTTTCACCTGGACAGAGGGGTATTTCGGACCAAAACAGACTGATTTCGGACCAAAATCAGTACTGGTTGGGTCAAAAACCTGCCTTAAACCTACTGTTTAGACTTGATAATTTTACAGGATATCATGTGAAGGTTACTAAGCGACCAGACCTTAATCCTAACCTCAGCCGTCGCCTTTTGTTTCTGATTTAGGTTTGATGTCGGGTTTTACCACAAAAACAGCTAATCCTATACTCACGTATTAGAACTAAAATGTTTAGAAATATTTAGTTGGATTTCTAGAGATATTTAAAGTCCTGTTGGTTCATTTAAAAGCTACACCTTTCGATCGTTAACTAACATACTCTTTCGAGCGTTGGTTTATCTCAATTACTTGATCAATTAAATACCTAGTCTAATTTCATACCGTAAAGACGTCGCGACTCATCTATAGGTAAACATTAAAGTAAGCAATTAATTAAACCAAGCATAGACAATAATTCTCAACTAAATAAATCACATAATATCATAATAAATTCATCAAGTCATCACAATAAACTAAACTAATCTACTAACTACCCCTAAGAGATAATGAAATTTAGCCTAACATGGTTTTAGAATAAATAACAATAAACATCATGCAAGAAATAAAGATACAAGCCATAAAATAACGAAATAATAGCATGAAAGAGTAAACCAATAGATCCTTATGCTATACTAGCTGTTCTAGGGCAGAGGAATCGATGGAGAACTGCTGTGCTGCTGCTGTTGCCTTGAAACACCGCTGTTCTTCGAAGAAATCCATGGAAAAACGCTAAAAACTCAAGAACGTGAGGTGGAAATCAATGGTAGAAGGTAGAATATCCTTTCTGGAGGCAGAAACATGCATATAAAATTATCCCAAGCGGCCAGGAGGCGGCTAGGGCAAAGGAAAGGCGGTTTGCACTTTCCTTCTTCGAAAATTACCAAAAACACACTTTCCAGAAGTGCATTTCGGACCGAAATCCGTACATTTCGGACCGAAATCCGTACATTTCGGACCAAAATTCCAGAACAACGCACTGATAGTATTTGGGCCATAATTTCTTCATCCGGACTCCGATTTAGGTGATTCAAAGATCGTTGAAAAGCTTAAGATGAGCTCTACAATTCTATGGACCCATTTAATCATTTTGCTTCTCCAAAATACTCCCTTTTATGCAATTATTATGTCCAATCCACCAAGTTCCTGCAAAACAATTCATATGCCACGGCAGCACCAAAATCTAGGAAAACATAACAATTTATGAGACAATTTATATTGGTTTGATCAATAATTAAGGACTAATTACGGTCAAAATATGTATAAAATAAGAGACATTATTAAGTTTAAAAAAAAAAACCTTTACTGGTCTTACAGTGACCATGACAAGAATCACCGGTTGAAACACCCCAAAACCATAAGAATATGAAATGTATATATTATTACATTAATGAGGGTGTATGTAATTGATGGATAATAAAAGTGTAGCCGTCTATTTAAAAAATTTTATGTCAAAGTGTGCCAATAAAATTATTTAATTTCAACTATCTTATATTAAAAGGTCTGTGACTCGGTTTTCTAAAAACATTATTATTGGAGAGCTCTAATGCTTAGATCAAATTTAATTTTTTGTAAAAACTAAAAAATAATAAAAAAATTAAAAGTTTTAACCAGATTTTAATATGGGTGATTGAATGATTTGGATAAGTTATTTTGAAGTTTAGATGATCCCGATACAAATTTGAAATACTACTTTGCGATTACTATGTGAAGTACTATGGCCATCCTCCATATGTTTAAAGGCTAAAATAAATCATGATGTACTAATCAATCTGTACACCGTGACCAGATCTTAATTTTTGACCATCAAATGACTAATTTGAACCACTCAACATTGATCTTTATATGAATATCTTATAAGAGATTTAATTATAATTTTTTTAATTTTTTACTATTTTTTAAGAGTTAAAAAATACTATTATGGGATGGTTAAAAAATACTATTATTTTCTGGTAAAAAACCAAATTTTTTTCAAAAATTATGAAAAAGGTAACAAATTAAAAAAATTGATTTCCTATAAAATTTTAATAAATATGAAGATAAAATTGAGTGTTCGGATGATAACTTGAAGCTTCAATATATCCGGTCGCGATACACGTGTCCATCTGTATCACGCGATATATTAGTTTTTATATACTTGAGCACTTCGTATACATTGATATATTACTACAACATTATTATTTATTTTCAAGAGGTTATGAGAGGACGTGAACATATGGAGACGTTTAGAAGCCCCCAATAATTAAGAAAAGAGATGGATGGATGCGACATAACACTTGGAACCTCTTTGGATCCCTAATTAGCACGTCTATCAACATCAAATTCTGTACATCTGTACCTTAAGATGCGGCCACGCTGGTCTGATCGATTAAACTTTGTCGTGCAGCCAAAAGTAAAACGTTGCATGCATAAAATATATAACTGAGCAACCGAAATCAATATTATATGAATGCTATTATATTATCTATTTCTTTCCAACATAGATATATGATATGTAAGGTCTCGTTTGGATCGTTTGGGAATAGTCTATTCCCCCGAATAGCTAATCCCATGACTAAATTTTTCATCCAAATGCAATTACCAATTCCAGGAATAGCACTATTTCCAACAACACTCTTCCCAACAACACAATTCTCTCTACTTTTCACACTTCCCAACGCTATTCCTAAACTCACCATCCAAACAACATTCTTAGTCCCGTAATAGCACTCTTCCCACGCTTCCCGAAATCTCGCTTTTTCCTTAAATTTAGTCACAGGATTTGCTATTCCTACCTATTCCCCACTCATCCAAACGACCCCTAAATTAATTAATCTGGTTGGTAGAGAATCTGACTAGAAACGAACTTGAATGCTAGATGATACTTTGAACAAAAATGAGTACTAATAGAAGTAAAAACAATTAATAACTCATTAATTACTAAAATTTAATTACAAGGCTTACTAGAAAAGAAGGGATCGAGCAATCATTTCATTTGGGTAATGATAATATATGGACCAATATGCATAGCATGCATTTTTTTTTGGGTAATGAGCCCGTGGGCATGGCATGCATTGACATCACATGCATAAAGCCTTCACCATGCCCCCTTCTCACGCTTTTCCTCCATCCTCTAATTCCTCTGATTTTTGCTAGTAACATATAAAGAAGCTTTTTTCTTTCTTTTGCATGCATGATCTTTTTCAGAATCGAACTTCACATTTTGAAGTGGTCCAATGATTGGATTAATATTCCGACAGCTCTGAGAACTACGTACTCCATAATATAACACCACAAGATGTCATTAATTAATACCAACTAATCCATGCATCAGTACTATATAAGGTCACAACTCACAACAGTGTTAATTAGTACACATCGATCCGTCTGTCCTTAAATTCTCAGTAATTTCGACGAATTTATAACTCTAACGCAGTAGTTCGCCTAGATAGATTCATAACATGGAGAGATGTAATTTTGCTTATAGTAACTTCTATGACCCTAATTGGTGGAACTATATTTATATGTGGAAATCATGCATTTTAATTTAACAGATATTGCGCTACTCTCTATTGCTAATTAAATACTCGGGGATCAAAGTTAAAAATAATTAGCAAATGCGTCCATCCAAATGTGTGGACAAAATTTAATTCAGAATTTTATAACAAACTAAAAAAATATCAAAATAAAATTTATGACAATATTTTTTAATACATATAATGAAAAGATTTCGCAGATCATGTAAATTTCCAAAACAGATTGTCTCCTTATTTATATTAATTATATGATTTTATCTTTTTTTTTTTGCATTAATTGAGATTGACAAAAAAAAAAAATTATTTAATGAGATGTTTTCATCCCGCACCTAGACAATTTTTAGATAAAAGATTAATCTTTTATCTGATATTCAAATCTAAGCCACAAACCATACGAGATTAACAAAAATCAATGATTCATATTTGATATTAAAAGTTGCTAACAATTTTTATCTGACATGTTTACGTCGTTTTAATGGATGCTTTTATAAGTAGTAGAGATAAATAAACCACATGCATCATTTTAATATACAGTACATGTTAGTTTATCCAAATAAATGAAATCATATATGCAACATATTCATTCCTTGATCCTGAAACTAGCACTTGTCTAGTCCCTATGGGTTGGGGACAAAACATAATTAACGGACCCGCTAGGTGACCACTTGACCTGATAGGAGCTTATTTCGGATTTTCTGAGGCATTTAATATATATATCTTGGGCGCTTTGTATGCGCGCTCATAAGACGCTCTTTAGTTGATATCTCGTGTGCATTACTTCCTTTTAATTGTGATGAGATTTACGATCCATTCAATTACCAAAAGAAAAAAAAAGAAAAAAGAACCGACGCAATCCTATTTAATTTTCTGTAACGCACAAAAAAAAAATGCCTAACAAACAGCTGCAGAAAATTATTCTTTTTCTTTAGATAAACCAGACCAAGCAGACACATTGCAGTAATAAATAAAAATTACGATAAAACAAATATAAGTTTCACCTCACCTTGCACTGGTCCTGTGTAATTTAAGACTGATCTTCATTCCGAAGGAGCCATAAATATTGGCTGTACCACGGTCCTAAAATATTAAAAGCTCCACAACTTATAAAGGCAGTCAGTTTAGCGCTCTCCTAATTAATTGAAGGCATAAAAATAGCACGAACTAGATTTCACATCACCGATCTCTATTTTACCGCCTAACACACATTTTCTCTTTTTTAAGGTCATGATGGCGATAACCAACCAACAATTTCAATGAAATGAATAAAAAATTGTAAGTAAATATTGAATATTGTAATAATTTTTCGAGCAAACTTTAAAGTCAAAGCAATCCAGTTTTTTTTTTTTATATATGCACTTAGAAAATAAAAAAACGCTCCCAAGGAATATTAATTAATTATCTTAATTAAACTCAATTATCAACTAAACTCCAAAATTTATAAAAATTACATAGAAATACATCGCTCGTAAAATTGAATAAGATCAGCGGTTTGGATTCGAAAGTTATATTTTAAAATTTTAAAATATCAATGAAAAAGGAAAATTGTGGCATTTGTGGCACCAAAAATTTGTGGCGCTAGCTAGAACCTTGCTCTATTTATAATTTGTGATTTCTAACCATTTCTATTTGAGTAATTACTCAACTTAGGAATTAATATATGTAAGAAATTACATATGATTTTGTTAGGAAACATCCATTTCCTACGTAAGTACGCAAGAATTCCAGTTAATAATTGAGTTTGTAATGATTACTGGCCTTCAAAACTTTCCGACAGTAAACCTGCTGATCATGAAGTTTCAAATGTATGCGCTCATTCACGCTAAAATTAGTTACAAGCTTAATTGTTCAAACCATTATTTCAACGTCCTAAAGGCCGATTAAAGAGTAATGCCTTCTAGGCGTCATAAATTGATTTGAAGACAACTACGAAGTAGCATGGCAGGCATAAGAGGCAGAAAGCTGGAAGAAGAAAAGTTAATAGGACGAATAATTGCAATGCCATGTTTCACTTTGGCATATGCACCTGTAAAAGTTCAATACAGTTCCTTTTTTCAGGAAACTAAAGTTCAGCTGCCTTTAGGTAGAGTAAATTCTCCCTAAATTATTTAATTAATTTGACAGTGTCAACTATTCCCAGGAAAGTACATAATTTCATTATGCTAACCTATAATTGTGATTGAAACCTTTTGATATAAGATAAAACTAATATGAAGCCATACAAAAGTAAAAGATAGGTAAATAATTTAATACAGATAATAAATGTAGTATAGAAGATATTTAATACTCTTTGGTAACAGAATCTAATTTTGTAATAATAAAGAAGTTGGCGTGAGCATCTTGTTCATTAATTCTAGATTGGAAGTTTTCAATGAAAACTACCTTTTAAATAAGCTAAGAAAGTAGAAGTACTTTCTAATAATAGTTCATTATCAATTAATCATAAAAGAAGTGAGAAAAAGTACAAAACAGCACATTAGTTGTCCGAGTGTAACAATTAAGTAGTCTCTTTCTATGGTTAGTTCAACGTTGTTCTGAAGTGTTGGAAGGTGGTTAGCTGGTCATAGCACAACTAACTGAGAAAAGTAAAGGGCATGCCAAAGCAGTTCTAATCAATCAACACATCTAAATAAACAAATAACGAATCCAACTTACCAAGACAATGAAGAATCCTAGACAAAAATTTAATGCTAGATTTTTTTTTAAAAAAAGTGTACTTCATGATGTGCTTGCAACTATATGTGGCATTGCAACCTATAAAGCCAAAGGAACAAGCAGCTATAAAACCAGAAAATATGAAATTTCATTGGTCACAACGGCAACATAATTAAGATTACAAACTATATATGCACTGCAAGTGAACTATATAGGGTTGACTAATAATAAATGTGTGGAACCTTACACAAGGATCTTTCTGTGTTTCCATCATTATTATCATCTCCAACAAGTACCTAAACAGCGCACATATATAGATGATCAGAAGTTGGATTGTAACTATAGATGTTCAATCAGCATTTATTATTTATCCATAGTTTCATCATGTATAAATATTTAAATTGTTAGTCTTGTCTTCAAATAATATTGGCGCCCCGTTTGTAATATTTTTTTTTTCTTTTTTTAAAAGCAATAGAAAGCGAGGAGATTTTTTTTTAAAAAAAGAAAAGAAATAGGAGGCATAGTCCTGTCTTAGGTTAAATTACTACATAAAACAGAGATCTCTGGATGCATGCAGGTCCACTTACATGCAACACTCTGCACCTTCAGATGTAAAGAGGCCAACAACTTTAAATACCCTTCTCAGAATTCAGTAGTACATGCATTTCATTGAGAGAGAGAAGAGGCTGATGGTTTCCTGTCTGTAACTTCGAGCGATGTGACGCTTAATGTGGCAATATTGTTTATTGAACTCTTGATGCTGGAGCTAACTTAGAGGAACATTTTGTAAATCTTTTCTTAATTTTTATTTAACTATTTTGCCTCCCAAATTAAGCTAAGATTAAAGGTTTAAATATGCAAAACGTTCAATGCGTACATATCTATTATGAACATTTTGGATAGTCTGGTCGCATGCAACAAGTTTCATTCTTTGACTATGAGATGCATACAGCACAAATAGTTACAAACAAACCAACATTACCTCTCTATATAGAAGAATTGATTTAGATTTAGAGGAATAGAGAAAGGGTGGGGGGCTCACCAACAGAGCTTGTCTTGTACCCTGTCTAACATCTAAACTGATGGGAACACATGCATGAAAAACAGAAAAGGGGAAAGAGAGAAATAGAGAGAGAGAGAGAGAGAGGTGATGGTGTTTGTTTGAGAAGTACTTTGAAGGTAGTTATGTGAAAGCCCAAAAGTAAGCTAGGAAGAGAAAGCACCTGCACCGAAACCAGCAGCAGCATGCAGCAGCTGGCTAGATGTACTTTGTCAGCCACTGACAAATCATCATCCTTCATCAACATGCATCCTAGCTCTTGCATTGCATTTTTCACCTTTTTACATCTTGAAAACTTCTTTAATTGCACATCTGCTACTTCTTTGTTCACCATAGCGATCAGGTTGTTTTTAAAAAGCCTCAGCGATCAGATAATAGTTCCCAAGTAGGTAGAGCTATCAAGGTGCTGGTGCATTATCCTATGTGGTCACGCTGGGGTAATTGTTACTGAAAGTGGTAGTTATGGGTAAATACTAGGAGTACTGTGCTCTCCTGCGTCAAAACAGATAAAAAAGAGAGAAAGGAGACATGTAAGAGTACTTTTGCTTTTCTTTTACCAGCCATGCATTTCGTTTTATTCATTATTTTCTTGTGTATAAACCAAAGCATTTTTATTACCAGATCAAGAGGCAAAGGCTAGACCCTTGTTTTTGTTGAAAAAAAAAACTCCTTATTAACAGATCAGGAGACATTACCATATGCCACATATAGTTCTTTGAATAAGTCAATCAGATAAACAAAAACTCTTAGCACGTTTTATGTTTTGAAGAAAGTAATATTAAGGTCAAGTCTTCTAACTTTATTTTTTGAAATTAAAATCTTCACAAGTGATCTCTCATCAGTTGAAGAATCTAAAATTGTCACTAAAGATATCTTATCTTTAGACGATAGGTACCACGTACGGCTATTTTTTGAATAAGTAGACCTTGTTTACCTTTGTTAAGTTATTCTCTTCTTTTGGCAGAATTTCCCCTCTAACTATTATGACACATACGCACATATATATTTGCATTCAACTTTTAGTTATATATATTGGTATTTATCTTAAAAAAGTCGGTTTGCTTTTCAGTATTGAAAAGAGGTGGAAGGCCTCCACTTATTTAAATTTTTTTTTTTTTTAAAATCGATATTTAAACCCCATTTAAAATTTGATAATAACTCCACTGTTGACCCTATCGGTAAAATTTATATTAGGAATACAATTATATAATTATATATATATATATTAATAATTGATTTAACATTTGAACCCATTACAACTTTTTCTTGCTCCGCCTATGTAGGTACCAAACCATTCCCATGTACTTATGGACTTCATATGTAACTCTGCACTAATTTCCGTTCCAGACCTCTATTCGATCACCGAAACCTAAATCAAAAGCCTAGCTAGACAAAAAAATGTTAAGGATTAGATGTAACCTTGTAGCTCAATAGTAGGAGCACTAGACATGGTCTATAAAATGTTAAGGATTAAACAAAAATTGAATGACAAAAATCTCTCTTTATTATATATTAAAAAAAACAAATTTTAATATTTCTCCTATGGCGTGTGTACTGAATCTACTGATTTAATAGTGACTCTTAGGACTGTGAATTTTATGAGAGGCATTGTTGCAATGGAAAATTCCATAGAGAGTTTCATTAATATATATATATATATATAGATAAAACTTATGGTGCATACTAATGTATCGGAGTTTCGGTGCATACTGATGCAAACTCTTCGATATGCTTAAAAATGACCGATTTAAACCGTCCAATATGATCTCCCTATTATAATCTCCTTGCCGACTAAATTTTATATATATTTTTTGAAATTTTATAAAATCGCTAATTCAATTTTTTCTGAACCGTCAAAAAACAGCAATTTTAAAAAATCTGAAAAATTACTTAAAAATTTCGAAACGTATAAAATTTGGTCAGCAAAGAGATTTCAATAGGAAAATCATATTGGATGATTTGGATCTGTCATTTTGAAGTGGATCAAAGAGTTTGGATCGGTATGCACCGAGTCTCCGATATATTAGTATTCAGTATAGGTTTTCTCTCTATATATATTATATATAATGCTTTGTTTGGATTGTTCAAGAATAACACTCCAAATTGAGGAAGAAAGACTTTTTCCGCACTTTTTCGGTTCAATTTTCTTCCGTATTTCCGGGAATGCCTCTTCTTCCGAGCAATCCAAACAGTAAATTGAAAATCATCCTTTTTCCCGAACTCATAATAAAATGCTTTTATTAGGCATTACTAGGATGAAGCCGTCTTAATTCTGAACTCAAAATCATTATTTACCTCCAACTGTTTTCTTTATAAAGGGGAAGGACAAGAGAACGCTTTAGTTCCTCACACCAATTTTTCTCTTTCTTCTGTGTATCTCGTCCCACAACAGTCCAAAAGATACTCACCAATCACATGCTAACTTGGAGAAAGAGACTATGATAAAGTCTATCCTCAGGTCTCAACTCTCAGACAACATACTCCCTCTCTCTTTAGCAGCTAGCAAAAGGCCAACAAAACACTCACATCCAAGATATGCCATGAAACAAACGCACTCATCCTAGAAATGACTAAAGAAGAGCCGTCCTATCCTGCCATCCTTTCTTCACATCATATCCTCCTTCCACACATCCTACATTACTAAATTCAGCTCATAAAAAAAACGTTACTATTTCATGGCCTCTCTCACAAGAAGCACAAGCAACAATAGTAGCAAATGCAGAAAAATGGATGAGCAAGAGACTACTCATCAGTTCAAGTCCGTCAATTCCTTTTCACAGCTCCCCTTTATCCGCCCAACACCTCCTCCTGAAAAACCGTCTGTTCGCCTCTTTGGTACAAATGTCCATACCGAAACATCAGATCCTGATACACCAAAAGAAAGCACAAAAAATACTCCAACAGTCACAACTACTACTAGCACTGCCATCAGCAATATCATAAGTGCCACAGACTCGATCAGAAAATTTGAGTGCCATTATTGCTGTCGTCACTTTCCAACATCTCAGGCGCTTGGGGGACACCAGAATGCGCACAAACGGGAGCGGCAACATGCAAAAAGGGCCCATCTTCAGTCAGTCATGGCTGCAGCTCACAGTCAACAGTACCACCACCAACAACTTATTGGCTACCCGCACCATCGCATTGTCAGTTCTCCATTTTATACAACAAGCCCAGTAAATGCACGCTTCTATTGTGGACCCGGGTCTCTGGCTCAACCAATAAACGGAAGTCCACTTGTTGGCCCCTGGAGGAGCCCCATGTCACAGGTGCTCGGAGAGGTAAGAGAGAGACCCTTGCAATTGCCTTTATTTAGGGAAGTTGAGGTTGCTGGGGGAACTAACTTTGCCTCGCCTTCCTGTAACTCATCTTCTGGTAATTCTTCTTCACTTACATCTTCGCAAGGTCAGTTTGCAAAAGAGAATGTGAGTCTAGATTTGCACTTGTAATTGTATTGTTCAATTCTTGCTTTTGGTCATTTCTTTTTTCTTTTTTCTTTAGCATAGTCATTTCGATCTTTTGATCTTTCATGGGATAGTGTGAGACCTAATTTTGTTATCTGGTGGTTCCTGTAGCAGCATAAAAATTAATGCAGTTTAATTACCTTCTACTCTCACAAGTACCTCTTTTCTTGGAAGGATAATGAAACAGTTCTTTCAGAAACACACTTAACTCTTGTTTTTTTTTTTAAGGATAGTGTTCATCGATTATTTTTTGTTTTCTTGAAGAAGATGTAGGCTGTAAGCATAGCAAAATAACATCTGAATTTAAGGATTCAAGGAAGTTTAATTCCACACTAACAAACATTTAAATGTCAGCAAGAGAACATCCTTTTTAACATCAAATTGGATGGACTCTTTTGATGTCAGTGAATTCCCTTAACGTGAAAATTGGCGCATGCATACAATCATTTAAATGTTTTTTTGAGGAAATATAATCATTTAAATGTTGCATTCCTATTAAAGAGGAACCAAACACTTAGATCTCCCAACGAGGCTCTGATCCAGTCCATCTTCCATTATGCACGTAGATAAAGCTCTCATAAGACAGACGTATACATAATTAGCTAATTTAGCTAGATCCATCAACAATAACAAGTTGTGTCAAAGAAAAGAAAAACTTATCATGTTCTGTCAATATATCATTGCCTCGTGGCAGCATCAGTTTCTTTTTAGAAGGTATATATCCAATTCATTGCATCAAAGATACTGAAAATGGCAGAAACATTCATGCTGGCACACACAGTTAGAATGGTTAGTTCATTGATAACTTTTTAGAGCTTTAACACGACAATCAAAACTATAAAAAGAAGAATTAATAACCACAATTAATTAAAACGGGACCCCGTTGGTAATTGGACATGATTACAGGACCACTTATATGATGATTAAAACAACACGATATAAGGTCCACTGGTTTTGCTGGACCCAATGAATAAAAGCATACTTATTGAAGGCATGCATCTATATGACTTTACCATTAAAGGACATTCATTGGATGTCAGGTAGATCTGGACCATTCAGTTCATATTGTATGATCCAGATCATAATGCATGTAGATTTAAATCCTTTGGATCCTGCTGAGATTCAATCTAAAAATTCCAGTACAGATTATAAATTGTCTAGATCAGCATTGGATCAGGTAAACATACGAAATTCTACAATTGGTAGAAATGCCGCCACCCCTCAAATTGGAACAGGGAATACCAAGATATTAAACTTGCCAAAAAGGGAACCATTTATGGTTGTACTTGGGAGAGAGTTCGTTGGATTATCATTACAATACATAATTTCTTGTTTAAAGTTTCAACCAAATTGCAATGTCAAACCCCGTGTTATGGGCTTTCAACTTCAAATTAAAGTTGGTTAGTCTAAACATAGACTTTTATTAGATATCATGAGGACCGCTTTACAAAATCATTTTCTGGGAGCATCTTGGCTCCGCTTGGATGGCTAGGAAAATCTAGGAATAACTTCTTCTCGACGTAAATTCTTATTTCTAACAAAAAAAATTCATCCAAACAATATTTCTTATTCATAGGAAACAATTCCCTACATAACATTTTTTCCAATAACATTCTTTCCAATAACACTCATCTTTTACTTTTTCACCCCAATAACACTCTTCCCAATAACCTTATTCCCAACTTACCATCCAAACAATATTTCTTATTTCCAAAATAGCTTCTTCCCACTCTTCCCGAAATCACAAATTTACGTCCGGAATAGTTCTTCCTTCCTTATTCCTAACACATCCAAACGGCACCCTTGAGTGAGTTGTATTAGGTCCATTAGATTTTTTTGCATGGTTCTCTTCAACACTTGGGGTTTACAAACAGTAGTGAATTTATATAAATACGTTCATATATATATAACTGATAATCTTATACTAAAGGTAAAATTATTTGGTTTGATTTTTTAACATATTTCGATACAGTACGTGACGGTACACAAGATGGACGTACGTAATTAATTGAGGCCCTAGCTAATTACATGAAATTTTGAAAGGTAGGTGCAACTATAACTGAAGTCAGAACGTGAAGTCGGACGTGGAAGATTAGTGAATTCGTGGTCTTTTAATTTTTTAAATAATAGGTTTTAATTGCATACAAAAGTTGAATTCAGTGTACGTAAACGTACAGTAGGCCATGTATATGATATGATATGCTTCTGGTTTGTTAGGTTACATGCATGGATCGATCAGTTTGTTACTTTTAAGGTTTCGTTTCTGGTTTTATCTCAATTTATAATAGTTGTCGGTTTAAATTTATACTAGTCAGTAGAATTAGTAAAATGTTTAAATTATACTCTTCTATGATAGTCAACATTAAGCAAATTTCACTGAATAATCAAATATATATAGATCAAGCATCACTATACTTATTAACGATTAAAAATATATACACAAGTGACATATATATGATCCAGCTTAATAGAACAAAAATCAAGTTCAGCATAGATATTTAGAAATTACATTAATAGTACTCATACATAACATTATTATCTATATAATTATAATCTAAAACACACATTGCAGATAAAATAACAAGTTAACAACGCTATTCAGTCAAGAAATCTTCATTAAAATAACAATATGCAAGCAATTTATTTTAAGCAAAAGAAAATTATAAACAGAATTCGATGATACCTTTTGTAGAATTCATTCTAGATTAATGATAAATTTGGCACACCATTTATAGCTATTTAGAATTAATTCTGAAGTGATCCATATATACTTGATTCTAATGTTGACTGTTGGCTTTGGCACATCATTTAGAACCTTTCGTAGAATTCGTCGATGTTGGCTTTGGCACATCTTTTGTTTTTTATGTAATACTTCATTTTAATTAATAATGGATGGAGTATCGTTAATATACATGTATTATATTGTTACTTTAAGTGTATCGATCGATGAGCAGTCGTGAGTGTATTAAGTCTGCCAAACTTTTAATTATGTACATAAAAAAGATGTGGTATGCTAATAGTTCCTTTAGATCAATCTTCTAAATGTTATTCTTCAATTATTCTACTATTTATAATGGAAATTGTAATTTTATATCTAACAATTAGAAGGAAAATTTTAATACGAGTATACGACTCGTTAACACACCTAGCCTCATGTTGTTCCATGCAGAACCAACATAAGTATCTACTGCTGGAATTGTTTTCCTTCTCTTCCTTTACTGTGATTGATCAGCCTTCGTCATTATTATTAAATTTATTATATACCTTTACACTTCAGTAGTTATATATATCATTATTTTTTCAATCTTTCTGTTGTTGATATCTACTACTTCAAGTGTTTATAATAAGAAATTAAAATTAAGTTATTTATGTTTTGTTTATATCAAATGTTCAAGTGCTTATATATTACGCTTATTTATTGTTCATTAATTGTAGCTATACTCCATATAGTGTTTACGAATCTAGCATTAGTCACATAATGACGGACAGCTAGTATTAATGTAGAAGATGCATGGTCTACAGTAGTTCGACTGGTCTGTTATGATATGAAACACTAGCTTAGTAGCTTACGTATTGAAATATCAATCAAATGTAATTATTTATTGAAGAGATGTTTTTTCATAGATTAATTTGGTCAGCCCTGTTTTTAATTAATGCAATCACATCCATTTACAATTTTGAAGGAATAACCTTATGTTTTGGAAAAAAAAAAAATACTCCAGTAAAGAATTATTTAATTTCATATTATTTAGGCTTTTTAGAAAAATCAGGTGATTAATTACGTACCGGGAGAAAAACTGAAGTTTTTGAAAAAAAGAGCATATTTTGTTGACGAATTGGGCCTAAAAACATACTAATTGGGCCAAGATAATTTTTTTTTCAAAATTGGTATTGATCATCCATGGTTTTCCCATCCAGCGCCTTCCAAACTCAGATTTTCCGCGTGCTGACGTCAGCAAAAAATTTTTGACCAATTTTCGAAAAATTTTTGGTGCTGACGTCATCAAATATGCTGATTTAAGGATTCAGTTAAATGTTTTAAGAGCTGAATTAAAGTGTGTAAGTGTTCAGTTAGATGCAACAATCATTTATTTCACTTTGTATGTTGAATATGATCATTTATTTCTTACTCAGGCAATTTGTATATATGTTCAGTTTATTGTGTAAATGTTCATATTGTTGTCGTAAATGTTCGCTATGTTTTTTGTATCTGTTCATTTTGTTTTTTTATTTAACTAGTTTAATTGAACAACAAAAACTACGAAATCAAATTTCTGCTGCAACTAACTGAACACATAGATACTTTCAGTTCATCCCTTAATGTATTTAACTGAACACAAAATACTAAAATTTCAAATTATTGGTGCATCTAACTGAACACTTATATACTTTAATTCAACCCTTAAAACATTTAACTGAATCCTTAAATCAGCATATTTGATGACGTCCGCACCAAAAATTTTTCGGAAATTGGTCAAAAAATTTTGCTGACGTCAGCATGCGGAAAAAAGACTATTTTGGCCTGTCCAGGCCTATTGGATGGTGCTGGATGGGAAAATCTTGGATGATGTATATCGCCCCTGATTTTTTTTCTTTTTTAGTCCTTGTTGGTTTCGTCCATTTTTAAGGCTGCAGTTCATCATAGCGCTCTTTTTATATTAGACAAACACCAAAAATCAAAATCCAAACAAAAATGAAAATGGTGTGGCAAAGATTAGAAAATTCTTCACAGAAGTAATGATGAATTAAAACTCTATTCGCTATCTTTTTTTGCTAAGGTTAATTTTTTCCTCTATCTTATTGAAGAGCTGAAAAATGTTACATATGACTTAGTTAAGGTCGAAACTAGCGTATGTCCGAACCAATGAGGTCTAATACCTGTATGTACCATCTGGTATTATCTACGCTGACAGTTGACACTTTTAGTATATAAGAAAAGTTCAACCATGTCCTTCTCACTTCTCAATCATAAAGATTTACTGTTTCACTTTTCTGAAGCTTTTAACCTCAATTATTCCATTGGAATAACGATTCTTCATAATGCTATTTCAAAAGTGAATATTCTGTATATCCCGACCAAGCACTAGACAAGCAAAGATATGATCGATATACATGTACATCATGCACTTCAATCAATTTAGGAATAGTCATTTGTATTTGGAGGTCCCTCTCCTCTTTGTCATGCTTATCTCTTGTTATCTGTTTTCCATTTCGGCGCCTTTCAGCCGCTTCTATGGATCTTTAATTCATAGAGCCTAGGGAATTTTGACTTAGATGATATACGAAACAAACTCTGTTTCTTTTCTTTTCTTTTTTTTTTTTTTCTTTTTGGGCGGTGGTGGAGGTTGTTCTAATAACAGCTAATTTTTCTGCTTACATTTAATTGAATGCATTATAGACAAATTTTGAAATAAGTTGGAGGGTTTGATTCCCATCTTATCTTCAAAAAAAAAAAGAAAAAAAAAGCATAATGGACAACAAACTTGCAATAATAGGACGTTCAAAAACTAGTAACTGATATAATTTAAAGTACTTGCTCTGAAAATGCATGTTTCTTGAACTCTCCAATTAAATTTAATTCTCTTCAAAAGCATATCCAGGTATCTGTTCTTTTGATATTTTTGCTCTTAAAGGAAGAAGAAAAACGATAAAAGGAATCCGGATCAAAAGTGATCCGGACTTCAAATCATAACAAAAAGTTATTCTCCCATAAAAGGTAAATGAGGCCCTAAGCCACATATACATATATAAACAATCTAACCGGGTACAGACTATCACAAAACCTTTGAGAAAATGGCATATAACTATTATTACCACCATGACACAAACAAGCCTCCTTTCCCTTTTCACCTATTACTATTTCTCCTAATTTTAGTATTTCCCATTTTCTTATCATGGTACTCAAACTATGAGTCAACCATAGAACAGGTGGTCGACTATCTACACTGGATCATCATGATCCTTCCACTAGTGTTGCTAATGGCAGTGCATGTATTATCAAGCTATGACCCGAGGTGGGTCCCATTTTCAGTTTTCTTTTCTGAGAGGGAATCAATACACCGTGTTGGGGGATCGCCATGGGGTTTAGGAGTTGTATTGATTGTAGTTTTGTTCTTGATTTCTCACCAGTCGTATTTCCATGAGTCGTGGTTTCCTCTTCTTAGAAGGCAAAGATAGTTTGTTTTGTCTTGGCTTTTGAAACATGAGAATAACTACGGGATATTTAAGTTTTGAAATGCATATGGCTGTAAAAATGAATAAAAATGTGTAGCCAGTGAAAATTCGGACAGTATGTACATGGATTCCACCATATATTACAGTTAGTAATGAAGCTGCAAGTTTAATATATGTTTCCTTTTACCTTAAAAAACAAATCAATAATAATTAATAATACGAAACCATATTTCTTGCACAGCGATTTATCGTATCACTTATGATTTACCCATAATTGTTTGACTAAAACCAAAATTGTACAAGGCAATTCTCTGTTAAACATTATACCAAACACTGTCTGAGCATCAACAGATTTCAATAATATTCCTCAAAAATCATGTATTCACATTCCACAATTAGAACAATTTGGAAATAGACACATCAACAACATACAATTGTTTCAAATAACTTACATTTAGCCAAAACACTGTTCAGAGGGGAGCGGGCCAGGAAGCGACCCGGTCTCATATATCTGCAACCCAAAAACAACCACTATACCAGCAAGTGTTAAATAAGCCAACCCCTCAGCGGCACCAAGCAAACCGTATGGGCCAGCCGGTAGACCCGACCCGGTTTTGACCTTAGTAACAATCGACCAAACCACAATCCCTGCCACAATTAGATAACTCACCCCTTCCAATGCACCAAGAGACCCACCTGGACCCGGTGGTAAGCCACAGCCAGTGGTTTTCAAGGTGTAGAGAGAGTAGGCAATGACTGGGGAGGCAACAAGGCCCGAGACAGCAATGCCGAGGGAGAGAGGGGATGATGAAGCGCTGGTGGTGGGGTCTTCTTTGGCTTTGCATAGAAGCGAGGGACGGCGAGAGTGGTGGAGAGAGAAGGGGTAGAAACGGCTGAGAGAGTGTTGATTTAAATGGGGTTGTATCGTTGGTCGTAAAGGACTGAGGGAAGCCATTGCCATAGTTCTTTTTTGTTACGTTGTTTGTGTTTTTTTGCTAGGAGAAATGTATACAGCTTATCCAAATGATTAGAAACGAAGGGAGGGAAGAGAAAGAGTACCGGAGAGTTTGGGCCTGAATTTATTGGCGCAAGAAATAATAATAATAATAAAAAAATATACTACTTACCATCTCTTGAGATGACATTCCGTGCCATCCCATGGCTAGTGTCATTGAAAGGCCCATTAAAATTTTTAAGCGGTAATTAGCTGTCACTAGCTGTCAGCCTGTCACGTGATATGCACGAGCAAATTCAGTTATTTTCGCTTTTCAATAATCTCTCCTTCAAAATCGAAGAAATTTCTCTCTCTTCGACGATATCGATTTTCTCTTTCTCTTTCTACGCTCAGATCAAAGCATTCTCTCTACCACTGGAGCTCAGTCTATCTCATTAACGGCCTTGCTTTCACCTTCTCTCGATTAGATCGGATCGGAATTTGCGTGATCTGTATTCTCCATCAAATTCTCTATTGGAAATCGATACAATACCTTCGTCTCGACTTTACATTGCGAATTTTAGACTAAATACATCATTTTTTCTAGGTACTATCTCTGTTTATCCTTATCTCGATTAGATTAGATCACAAATTCGAATTCATTTTCACAATTTTCAATTTCGCTATTTAATTTGTGATTTTTTTGTGTTCAATTGTTGATCTGATCAGTTTTCAAGCGTCATTTTGACATTTAAGCCTCGCATTTGATATTTGAGTCTCGCATTCTTGAAGGTACTAATCGTTGTCTATCCCTATTTCGATCAGATTAGATCACAAATTCTAATTCTCTTTCACAATTTTCAATTTCGTTGTTTGATTTGTGATCTTAATTCTATTGCATTTTGGTTTCAAATTGGAAATAGGTTTAAATTCCATCTAGTGTTTCAAATTTGAATGAAAATCAAATCTGATGTCGAAGTAATGATTTACCAGATTTGAATTGATTTTTTCAAATTAATTGTCTAGTGTCCGATGTAGGTTCAAATTCCTTCTAGTGTTTCAAATTAGTTTATTATATATCTTTTCTACAATTAATTGTGTGTATCTAATTGATTTTAAGGGAGTAAATAAATTAACCTGAGGGAGTACCTCCATAATTTAACTGATATATGGGAATAATATCAGGTACAACTGTCTGATTGCTTTGATGTCATCTGGGAGAAAGTAAATTAATAAACCTAAGGGAGTATATAAATAAGATTGTGGGAGTACTTATGATTACTTTCTTCTATTTTCGACTATAATTGTGATTATTTTCTACTTTTGAGAATTGTGATTCATTTTTCTTGTAGGTAAACTAGATTTGTCAACATGGCATTATCATATTATTCTAAACCTTTTATTTCAACTTTTACTCTTTGTGAAATGAATCCTTACTTTTGTACATATAATGGAGTACTTTATTTTGTAAACTAATAATCGGAATTTGATGCTACATCTTTTCAATATTGTCTAGAAATTTAGATGTAACTTAGTTTTCATTTTTCTTTTCATATTAGTTCATATATTTTTTATTATGGGATTATTTCATTATAGAATCTGTCAAATGTGTCATTGCTTGCATGTTTCATCTTGACACTTTTGTAAAGTATAATATAATTTATCACTAGGGAGTATATAGTTATGTATTGAGGAGTACGCTTTAGTCAATAAGGGAGTAACTACGTCTGCATTTTTTGTTCTTTTAGGTGGGTCAGGAAACACTAGTAATGCTGAGAATCAATCTACTTCTCAGACTAAAGAGAAAGACAACGAAAAGGGACCTGATGGCAGTGGTGAGTTTCTCAATTTATGTTTACAAAGAATTTTTTTTTATTTTCATCTTGACAATTTTGTAAAGTATAATATAATTTATCACAAGTGAGTGTATAGTTACATATTAAGGAGTACTTTTTAGACAATAAGAGAGTAACTACGTCTACATGTGTGTGTATTTTTTAACCAATAAGGGAGTAACTACATCTGCATTTTTTTGTTCTTTTAGGTGTTCTTTTAGGTGTGAGAATCAGTCCACTTCTAAGACTGGAGAGAAAGACAAAGAAAAGGGACTTGATAGCAATGGTGAGTTTCTTAATTTATGTTTACAAAGAATATTCTCATTTTCATCCTGACAATTTTGTAAAATATAATATAATTTACCACCAGGGAGTATATAGTTACATATTAAAGAGTACTTTTTAGTCAATAAGAGAGTAACTACATCTTCATAAGTGTATATTTTTTAACTACATCTGCATTTTTTGTTCTTTTAGGTGGGTCAGGAAGTACTGGTAATGCTGAGAATTAGTACTCCTCAGACTGGAGAGAAAGACAATGGAAAGGGACCTGATGATGATGGTGAAGGGCATGATGGCAGAGATGGTGGCTGGGATATAAGGAAATAATAGATCCTAAAAGGAAGCAACCCTAGGAGGAAACAATGACAGTGGTTTATTTGAACAAGTTTGGATGAAAGTTTGGATAAAAGTTGTATCTTAAAATTTTATTTGGACCCCTTTTGAAAAATTTTATACTCCCTTATTAAGATGTATATACCCTTTAGTATATTGAATGCTTTTTTGAAAAATCTTGGCTAAAATTTGTACCTTGAATGCTTATTTTAACCCCTTATGAAAAAGTTTATAACCTCTGACGAAAAATTATATACTCCCTTAGTATCTTCAATGCTTATTTGAACAATCTTGGATAAAGTACATACTTCCTCTTGAAGAAGTATATACTCCCTTACCTAGAAGTATAAACATTTAAGCACTTTTTAAAATACTCAATTAATCAATTTTTGAATAATAATTATTCGAAAAATAAGTACTCCATTAATACAGATAATTTGATTCCGTGTGTATAAATATATACTCCTTTTCTACTCTCATAGCGTCAAACAGTGGAATTTCATTAATTATAAATCATTTATATACTCCCCTACATGAGGTTAAATACTCCTAGTATTTAAATGACGTCAGCATTCAACTTTCAGAGTTATGATGACGTCAGCGTAGCGTTATGCGCGGAGATTGCAACAGACATCGCTTATGGGCCAGATTTTTATCGCGCATGGATTTGTGGGATGGCAGGATGTCAAATTATTGGGATGTCCCATATCAGGACTGGATTCCATGTCATGTGAAGATGCTACAAGTTACCTGACAATTTGTATAGAAAAATAAAGATGTTTTGCATTTTTCTCCCTTTAATTGTTCTCTTCAAGGTTGACTATTTCAAAAGTAGATATCAAACTGATAAATTTTTTCATATTTTTAATTAATGTAACTAATTTAACCAGGATCCACGTTATAAGTTGTACCATTTACCTCTCAAAAAAAAAGTTGTACCATTTTAATGATTTTGCGCAATGACCATCTTTTAAAAATATATGGATTACTTATAATTTATATATCAGTTCTTTGTTCAACTTTAGTTTTATTTATTTTTTATTTATCAAAATAAGCTCTGTCTGATGCTTGTTTTTAATTTTATAGTTTTGTAAGAAGAACTAGAATTATCTACAGGATATTCACAAAAGCTGCTTTTAATTTACAGGTTTGTCCAGAATAACACTAAATTTTCTAAGTCACCAAGAATCTTAGTTAGTGCTAATTTCCTTCATAACTTCATTTTGGTCAATAATAATCTATTAATTGTGAAAGAGTACAGTTGATTGTAATTATTATAGGGAATAATAATGAAAAATATTAAGCATAATTATAATTAAAATAATAATAAATTAATATTAAATAAATATTAATAAAGTAACAAATATTATTATATTCAATAACATTATTATTATTTACAGTTGTATTCTTAATATTAATGATAATTCTAATTACGAGAATGACAATTGTACAACCTGAAGTACATAATAAGTGGTGCTTTATAATTATTTTTGAAACTCAAAATTCAAATGGCCAATCCAAACTGACAATATGTTCACCATAGTAAAATCATTTTATAAAGCAAACTTTATTATTTTTTAAAAAAAATTTAGTATTTTTTTAGATTTTAAAAATCGGTGTTCATGAATGGCCCACAATGTTTTATATTAGTGATTTTAAAATCTGAAAAAATAAGAAAATTTTAAAATATAAAATTTGGTTTTGAAGGAGATTTTAATACGGGGAACATATCGTACGGTTTAGATCGACCCTTTGAATTTCAGATTTTGAAAAAGAATTCTAAAACATCCCTTGATCTGTGCTTTATGTACCGTAGTCATTCTTTTATAATTACTTGTCACATCCCGCAGCCAGACGTGACAGCTCCCGCCACGAAAGTACAGATAATTGTACTCTCGTAAGGCTTAACCTGAAAACTAAACCTAAAATTTGCAATAGTTTTTTTTTTGATAATATAATCAAATATTATCAAGCCAAGAGTTTAACAAAATAAAGCACAAAACAAAATACACCGATCCATAGCAGTCACAAAGTCATACCTGTCAATAGGCATACAACCTAACCGTATCTCTTGCTATACCATAACCAAGTATAACCACTAGCTTTCTGATGAAGGCATAAAACTTAAGTATCAAATAAATTTGTACCTAAGACTTAACCTCACTAGTCGTTTGTGGTAAAGTTCTAGGGTCGAACCCAAGGGACGGACTATGAATACTAGACTTATTTGTTCTCAAAATCTAGACGGATGGTTTTTAGTGAATTTTGGATAAGAAACAATAAGGAAAGCTATATCTAAAGTAATTGCAAGTAAATCTTTTTGGTCTTTTGCTAATAATAAACAATAAACAAGTAAATGATTTTGGGGTTTTAACAATATAAAAGAGCGTCTTACGATTCGGATTTCACTTCAGTTTGGATCCAGAAACTTAGATCTTATCACTTTCGTGCATCAACCAAAGTTTCCAAACATATACTCTCTGTCCGGTCCGAGCAGTGTCCTGCTCGGTCTGAGCGCAGTGTATAAGTGCTTTGACTTGACTCTTTTGATACTTTACAACTTGATAAAGGGTTCGTTGGCTAATCTTAGACTTCTACCCTCAGCTGTCGCTTGTTGGAATAGGGTCTGGCTTAATCTCTACTCGCCCTAATTAGGTTAATTAACTCACAACTTTTGGTATAGACTTTAATCAACCTAAACTTGCTTGTTTGTGTTCTTAGGGATATTTAGAGGTCTTTTGGACTTGTCTAAAAGCTACACTTTTGGTGTCAACTAATCTCCCCTGTCGGATCTACGATTTACCCCAAATACTTATAAGAACTAACCTAACCCGTTTAACCTTGGAACTTAACTAGATGCGGCCGACAACTAGAAGTAAATTAAACTAAGCTAAGCAATTCATACAAGCAACAAGTAATAATACAAAACAAACAAATATCAAGTCATATCATAGCAAAATATATCAAGTCATCACATCCAAACATCCATTAATTTCCTACTCCTAAGACTACATGAAACTTAAACTAACATAGTATTAAAACACACAAAAACAATAATGTAAAACACAAGATACAAGCCCATGGAAAATAGAGAAGAAAACATAAAAGAATAAACCGAATCCTCCCTTATGCTTCTAATCGTCTTCTAGGGCAGTGGGGTGTTGCAAGGCATGACTCCAACTCTATCTTGCTGCCGTCGCGTCAAAAATAGGGTTAGAACGTGGCTGGAAGCTAGGGTAACCAATCATCCGCCTCCTCTAAGAGAAAGAAGCATATATAGTAGGTCTCAGACACTTGGAGGGCAAGTTAGGGCACCAGGTACAGAATCTTGCCAAAATCACATCCTTTCCATCCTTGAAAACTTGCCAAAATCTGTAAGTCGGCACCGCTCGACCCGAGCAAGGAATTGCTCGATCCGAGTACAAAAGAGGAAAGATTTGTGTCGGCTACAGTGTCGCTTGAGTCGATCATATGAGTCACTCGGTCCGAGCATGAGTCATTCGGTCCGAGTAAAGGAGAGAGAAATGTGGTTGTGACTCTGTGCCTTGCTGGGTCCAAGCAGAAGTCCACTCAGGTCGAGTAAAGGCTTGGACAGAGGTGCCCTATGCTAGGAATGAGCCATCTAGCATGCTAAGTGCTGAAAAACCATCTACAACCTCGAATATCATTAAAATCACCTAAACCCTGTAAAATAAGAGAAAACACGACGACAAAGCCAAATCCTAGAAAAGCATAGCAATTTATAGAATAATTCAATGGTTCGAGTGTTATTTGGGTGTCAAGTACGGTACACATACCAATAAATAATAATGATATCAAATTTCCCCAAACTTGAACTTTGCTTGTCCTCAAGCAACGCCCTACGCTTAGAATTTTCGACTGTACTTAGACTTAAACATCGAGTCACACTCCAAACCAAGAAATGTCGTGAAACCAATTGCTTATGCCTAAATTTTTTCACACTTCAACAATAAGCTAAACCAAAAGCAATCTCAAGGACTAAGTTTAGTGTTCTACTAGTTAATCAATGCTTCTCTTGGTCCTAATGAAACTTTTCACAATTCAAGGACTCTAGCTTCACTTTGTCAATTCAAAAGCAATCTCAACTTCATTCACCCGTTCGTTTCCACATTTCACAAAAATTTGTAAAGAAAATTTATCAAAGTCGGAAATTTCATGATGAATCTAACTCAAAATAAATTTTTGATTTCACCAATTTGAATGTGCAAGTCGAGTCACGGTGATTTACATCACTTAGGGTTTTACGCTATTGAGACTTGGATTGAGCTACCGGCACATGACGCACCGGGGAGGTCGGACCGGTTTTTACGCCTTACCGCAACGGTCCACTTGTGGATCAATTACGCCTTACCGCAACCACCCTCCAATATTTGTGGATTTTTAATTGGAATAACAAGTCTCTTCGCACCTTCATTTTCGCAACTATTTAGATTTTGTCCAATTAAGTTTGCTCGTTGGTGATTCAAGCGATTAAGAATAGTTTCAAGGAGTCAAAATTCATCTTATAATTTCCAAAATTGATAAAATCTCTTTTGAACAAAAGTTTGCGAAATACAAATTCGTTCACTCGGTGAAAACTCATGAGAACTGACTAATAATGTCTTGACAATTTCTAAGCAACCAATTCAAGTCCTATCCTTTCAAAAATATTTTCAATTCGGTCCATTGGTGCAAAAATCAACATGAGATATCTAAACATTCTAAAGCACTTGAGAAATTTTTGAATTGCTTAAAAACCTTTCAAAACAGTGTGAATTGTCATTTAAAATCCAAATTGAGAAAACTAGGCACAATCAATAAATTTCTCAAACAAAACAAGGCAAGTCCAGTGCAAAAAGTGTCCAGAAAAGCCTCTGCTCGGACCGAACGGAATCCAGCTCGGACCGAACAGAGAGTGAAAAATGCAAAAATTTGGCGATTTTTGTTGAGAATTCCGAATTTTTCCTCCTATTCCCCTCCCCCAAACTTAAATCAAGCATTGTCCTCAATGCATCAATCACATAGAAAAATAAATAGGAGAGGAAAAGAGAACTTAGCCAATTTTTGCTTTGCACTTTGTCGATTTGATCCTAGTTTGTCTTCTCAATGTCTAGGATGGCTCTAATTTTCTTCTAGATCTTTCATGCAACCCGTATGAGGTCGTGCGAAGGTTGTTCATGTCATCAAACCCATGGTGCTCTAGCACGGATCACATCTAGCATTTGATTGATCCTTCAATTTAAAACAAAACTCCACATAAAATAAATTTTTTTATCTTTTTTTGTTTTTTTTTTATATTTTCAAATTTCATAGAAAATTAAATAAAGAGAGAAAGAGAGAGAAATCCTTGGGTTGCCTCCCAAGAAGCGCTTGTTTTAGGTCCCTAGCTTGACCACCTTTTTCTAAGCCTTGACTTGATCGAGCTCGGAAAGCGAGACGGCGAACGACTTGTCAAATCCTTCGTTGTTGATGCCTTCCAAGGGAGTTCCATGCATACAAGTCGAGGGATCGATATCCTTCAAGTTGTCAATCGAGTACCCCATAGCTCCTTTTTCAACCAAGAGCTTCTTCATTCGGCCTACATCTAGCTTAGAATTAGCAATAACGGGGTTCATTTGTCTAAGGCTAAGAGATTCATACCTGAGAGAGGCTGGAAGTGGTTTAAGTTTGACCTTTGGTGGCTCTGCTTGGACCGAGCAGATGATTTCTCGGACCGAGCGTCTCTCACTCGGGTCGATGCTTGAGCTGAGTGGTTGAGAATGCTCATTTGTAGAGTTTGCTCGGGCCGAGTAGACGATCATTCGACTCGAACGTGGGTCACTCGGGTCGAAGAGAGGTTCAAATTCCTCAACAGCAGCAGTCTGGACTGTTGCTCGACCCGAACAGTCGACTGTCCAATTCGAGCAGGGGTCTGGATCTTTGTCATGGCCTTCAATCACCTCATGGATTGATTCTTCCACCCCTATTGACTCTTGAATGTCATCGAGGAAGCTCTGGTAGTTGATGAGGGCACTCAAGTATTGGTCCTCAAGGGTTTCCTCTATGTCGGGCTCAATCCCTTGTACCATAAAGCAAGAAAATACGGGGTCGGGATCAGGACATTTCATAGCGTGATCAATTGAAAATTCGAGCTGCTCCTCCCCCACTCTGACCAAAATTTTTCCATCCCGGGCATCCATCATAACACCAGCAGTTCTCAAAAAGGGACGACCCAAAATAATAGGCACCTCCACATCCTCCTCCATATCCATTACTATAAAATCTGCTGGAATAAAAAACTTGCCCACTTGGACGGGCACATCCTTTAAGACGCCCAATGGTAGTCGTACTGATGAGTCAGCAAGCTTCAAAGTAATCAGTGTGGGCATGAGATCTTCAAAACCAATTCTTTCATACACCGACTTAGGCATGAGACTAACACTTGCACCCATATCACACAGGGCCTGTTTGATCACAGCTTTATCAATAGTGCATGGGAGAACAAACCGACCTGGATCTTCTAACTTTGGTGGCATCTTGCTCTTCATGGCATCGCTGCACACTTGTGATAGGGCCACTGTTTTCAGCTCTTCCAAGGACCTCTTTCCAGTGCATAGCTCCTTGGGAAATCTGGCATAAATCGGCACTTGAGCTACAACATCAGTGAATGGAATGGTGATTCTAAGTTGCTTGAGGATCTCCCAAAAGGTCCTGAAGCGAGCATCCTCCTTCTTCTTCAAAAGTCGCTCAGGAAAAGGGGCAGGGGGGTGGTAAGTCGAGTCAGGTTGCCTTAATTTCTTCTTCCCTTTGTTTTGCACCTCTACCCGCGCCCGTCCAGGCCTCTGTTCGGACCGAACATGAGCTTGCTCGGACCGAACAGTGCTTGTTGGAGATGTGTCAGGCTGCTGGTCGGACCGAACATGAGCTTCCTCGGACCGAGCAAGAGCTTCTAAAGGCGGTTCAGATAGTGGTTGTGTCTCAGTTATGCTCCCGGGAGATGCTGTGGGTTTCTGGAGTGGAGGGAATGGCAAGATTTGCTCCAATACTGGCTCATCGTCCCTCAGGGCTGCGTGCTCGGACCGAGTGTGTGGCTGCTCGGACCGAACAACGCTCTGTTTTGCCAATTCTTCAGGCATGGGAGGGTCCTTGTACTTTGTCCCACTTCTTAGAGTATGCAGCGCCTTGACCTCTGCGTTTGGATTGACCTCAGTTTGGCTGGGAAGCTTGCCCTTCGAGTTGTATTGCTGCAACATCATGCGCTCAATACGTTGCAAAGTACCTGCATTAGCTTTAAGTGCATCCATATCTTTAGCCATAGCTTGATTAAAAGGATATAAGCATTCGCTTTATTGAATAATTTTCGTCGAAACTAATCAATCATTGCGAAGCTATGTTCGGGAAGTCGAGGAACGTTTTTGGGATTAAACATGCACAAGTTTCTCCTTTCCAAGAACATGTCTTAGAAATCGGTGTTACTTCTCCAAGTAAATACCTTAGAAACGAGCTTGTTGTTCTCAAAGATTGATCGCAACGAAATTAACATATTTAATATCTATAACAATTTCAATTTAAGGTCATTTAGTTTATGCAATGTTTTATTTATAATGATAAACAAAACTCCCACTACATTTATTTAAAGTCCCTAATGTAGTCGGTTTCCAAGATCCTCATTTTCGTTGAAATAGGGGCCAACGTCGGCATGACACCTAAAACAACTAGATAAGGTAGGTTCTCCAACCAATCATATCTTGTCCATATGATTCTTGGTTTGTGAGATATCATAAGTATATCCACAAACTTCGTCCCAACGTCCAATCCGAGTGGGTCCGTTGTAAAGCGACCTCTCTCTATTTGCTCCTAGTAAATTCGATTTACACCCCGACTACAATGATGGACTACGATGTCCTCGTCGGCAGGAAAGGAGGACGATTTGGCTAAATCAAGTTAATTTGGGACAAAACAATTATGTGACTCTTGTTTGGTTGGTCATGTAAGCATACACCCATACCTACCTATGACAATTTAAGGCATTCACAAACAATCACACAACATAAGCATCTCAAGCATTGTCGTGGGTTTGTATGACTACCGCTTGCATTAGTCTTCGTCGCATCTCCATGTAACGAAACTAATCTAATCAAACCCTCCCACTAATTACTAAGATCCTATCTAATAATTAAGGAAAATAAATACATGTGATAAAATCCTAAAATCCACCTAGGCCTTAGGGGCATGCAAGCCTCACAAGTTACATCAAGAATTAATCAATTATTAATTATCAAGGCACCTTAGGCCACATTACAAGCAATCACATGCATTCACAACATTTTACAACACACAAGGCATTGACATCTTGAGCCATATCAAACCCACATCCTCCTACAAAAACAAGTTAGCACAATATACAAATATATGTCTAAGTTGTTCGTAACTAGTGAGCTCTTAAGTACCTTTGCGTATTGTTTGCTAATTTGTGTTTTTCCATGCAAAGAGAGTTTAACATTCAAACAACTAATTACTTAAACCCTTTGATAAAATTGACACTCAAAAATCCAATAGATGACAGCAAGGAGAGTTCTAATCAACATATCAACTATTTGATTAATTAGAACAAACACCTTTAATTAACGGGACCCGAAAAAATCAAAAAAAATTTCGGTCTCCAAAAAATCCAGAAAAAATCATGAGCAATCCTTATCGAGAGACAAACTACCTGTTCAAATTTCAAGAAGATATCATTTACCAATTGGGAGAACCAAAATTATCAAACTTCAGGTTGTGTATTAAAACACCGGTTTGAAGTTTCAGGTTTTGGTCTCAATCTTTTGGACTGTTTGACCATCTTCCAAAAATTTTTAATGCAAAACAATTTTACAGTAAACAACCACAAGTATAAGGCTAGTAACCATGAAAGATTTCCAATTTTACTCATTCAAAATCATCAAGTTAAAGGGGGTTGAATACAAGTCCCCTGTTCTGGAACAGTACGTCGATGAAATTGAGTGGTTGGGGTACGAAAACTAATCCGATTGACATGAAATTAATTTTCATAGATTCAGGACTTCAAAAGAAAGTTTTCTATTTAAACACTTTTTTCTATAAAAAGTCTCAATCAATACCAGTTTTCAAAATAATCCAATCGGTACAGAAAACTAATCAGACCGTTCTTGTCTTTCATTGCTTCAAATAAATAGAAAGACTTCGGTCCAAATCATCAAATTGGTATGGAAGGAAGTACTCCAAGTCTACTTAATTTCTAGCCAATAAAATTAGGGTCTCTTTATCAAGATAACTCAGATAATACCCACAAACTCAGATCTGGTCGCACAGAAACCTGTCCTGCGCACCGTCACGAGAAAATTCACTAAAAATCCATAACAACTCGGATTAAAGTGAAACCAGTGGGGAAATGCTCAAAATTTGTCCCTCTTTCAAAACTATCAAAAGAAAAAATCAAATCGAAAGCCTTGCTATACAAAAAATACAGAAAACCTCGGAAAAAATAGAGTTCCAGATAGCAAACAAAAGCAGCAACTTAATTACTCCACTAATTACACATTTCTCATCTAATTAATATGCAAAATGACCTAAAACCGACCATGTGCTCTGATACCACTGTTAAAAAGTGTTCAATTTCGATTTTTGAGCCAACCATTTAGCCATAAACTCAATTAAACACAAGAGATCTAGGTTTCAACATCATTCACAAGCATTTCAAGATGAGAGTAGGAGATTTATGCCTTTCTTTGTGTAGCAACAAAGAGGCTCGAATCCATGGCATGGGAGTCGATGGGGTGCGTGCTCCACCACCTCCACCATTTATGGCGCGTCAAGCCCACCAAGGAGCTAACCACGAGCTCCTTGAAAGTGCTAGCTTTCAAGAGCTCATAGCTAATCCCCTCTATGAACCTCTTCTTCCTATTAACTATTTTAATGGAGGAGAAGAAGGAATGAAGCTCAACACATGAGCAAGAGAGGAAGAGGAAGAAGGGGGCAGCTAGGAAGAGAGGAGAGAGAATGTGGATGGAGGCTAGGGATTTCCCAAGAGGTGACCCCTTTATATAGCCAACAACTGTCATCCTTTCTTTGAGGCCTTGTTTGGATGGTTGGGAATAGTGGGAATAGCCACTCTTCCCACTCTTCCCACTCTTCCCACTCTTCCCAACAACACTCTTCCCAACAACACTTTTCTCTCTACTTTTTCACACTTCCCAACGCTATTCCTAAACTCACCATCCAAACGACCTAGGAATAGCACTCTTCCCACTCTTCCTACTCTTCCCACTTTTCCACACTATTCCCACTATTCCCAACCCATCCAAACAAGCCCTGAACTATTTACATGTATGCCACTAGGGCTCTAGCTGAAATTAGTAGGCCATTTTGGACTACATCAAATGTTGCAATGGCCCAATAAACCATCACATTAATTACTCATTCATCCTTCCTCAAATCGGGCCTTTAATTAATTAAATAACTAGAAGCCCAAATAGCTCAAACTAATTAAAGTGTGTTGAACATAATTATTTATTAACTCATTAATAATTAACTTTGGATTAGCTAATGCATTAATTTATTTCCATATGATCCTTTTGACTTAATTAATTATAACGGTTCACAACGGTATATAATTAATTAATCAACTTATCATATTTCGCAACACTCACTGTTGTGAATAAACAAATAATGCGCCGTGTGGTTAGAGTCATATTTGTGCGACCCTATTGAGGATTTATGCTATGTTGGCCATGAAAATAAATCGTTATTTATTTCAATAATCATAAGCGGTATCTAGCAACACGTTATGATTCCCAGTTCGCATAAATAATGTACCGTTACAATATCTTAATCTTGCACAAGAAATATAAGTATTTCCTTGTCTGATTCTTATGTCACATGATATCATTGTATAATCCAAGATAGTAGTGTGTCATTCTTGCAGATTATACATTTCTTGATCTAGAGTTGATCGTCTAGTTTGCATGCATACGATCCAACTCCATCAAGGGGCCCAAATAGATATCATCACTCACTAGGTATACTAATGAGGGATATACGGTTTTCTTGATGAACAACTTTTCCCCGCACAATTCAAGAGAACATAAATAAAGTCCTTATAGCAGCCTTTATCAGGAATCAACGTTAGACGATATTTATTGAACCTATCCTCATGTGGAAAAGGTGAACATCTCAAACTTAGAATCAAACTTATATGAAATAAACAATGACACTTAACACAATCCATATGTTTATTTCATTGGGTCAAGTCATGTACTATGTTCCAATAACATACACATATGCAATTAAGTTGGTAACTCCTTACCTATGATTTGTAGAACTTAATCATCACTTAACTTGCATACTAATCTTTTATGATAATTAATGTTCCTTGTTAATTATCAAGATTATGGACGATTTAGATTTATTATTGTCATTCTAATGAATGATCCACAGAGATCTACAATTTAGATCCTCAACCTGAATGATCTGTCAATAATAAACTCTAGGAACAAATGATCAAATATCATCATTAACATAAACTAAGAAAATAAGTCATTAAATATTGACTTCTAGGACATAACTCCAACACGACCGACTCCGGAGAGTGGCTTTGATTATCATTTCGGAACATCATTACCATATCATTCTCAATTACCACACAGTATTATTCATGCTCAATCAAAATTCCAAATCATCAGGCAAGATTAAGATGAACTGGCACAACTTAGCTCATTCATAACAAATGAATATGCAAACTTGCCTGGTTATTATAACCATTTTAACAAAGGAGATCTTTTCAACATGAGTTTTTGAGTTGTAATATCCGTTCCTAAATCTACATGATCATTGTATAATGCATCAAACGGAATCAACAACATGCCATGCATAATTTAAAGTTACCAGGACCGGATTTCTTATAAAAATCCACGTATCCGCACCCGTTGTTGGATCGGGTTCCGTCTTCGCCAAGTCTTCTGTATAGTAATTAAGAACCGTTAAGACATGACTAAACGATTTTTTAAATTAACTTAACTCGATAACCTTAAATGTGGTCCGGCTTATAATACCAGACTGACCAGTACTTTATTTTTTATTATAGTAATTGCTTGTATTTTCAGTAAATTTAGTTTTTATTATTTGTTATTATATATATTTTTTTCCTTTTATTTTGAACTCAGTTTATTTTATTTCTTAATCTATTATTAATTAATTATCTATTTATTTTATGTTTATAACATCACCTTAAATATTGTCTTTCTTATTAATTTGTTAAACGTTTATTAATTAATTAGTTTATTTTCATTTATATAATTATTTTAAAGATTTTCTTTAATATTACTTCATTATATTTATTAAATGGTTTATGTCATTAACTAAATATAAATTACAAATCCAGAATCAAAAATCATGAATTCAGAAAATTATTAAAATCATAAAACAAATTCGCAAATTCAAAAGTTATTTAATTTTATTATTGGGATCTGAAAGTCGGTGATTTTATTGTCGTATCTGTTCTCGTCTCACTCAGACTATTCTCATCATTTCCCGAAAGCCGCGATTAATTAAAGGAATACCCGACGTTTAAGTGGCTTTTCCTTTAATTACTTATTTTATTCTCAAGCCCACATTAATTAACTTAATCTTTGATTAAGTTTTTTAATTAAATTCCAGTTTCAAAATCTCGGCCTAAATCCAAATCCAGCAAAATCCGCATTGGGCCCAAGCCCATTTTTTTTTCTTCTTTTCCTCTCGGCTCAACCCAAATCAACACACAGCCCAAAAGCCCATCACACGAACTGGTTGAGCCAGGTCAACCTGGCCAGTTGACTTGTGCCAACCATAGCGGGTCCGAAACCCAGCCGCTAAAATCCATTAGCCAAAGAATCAGATCCGACCCGCAATCCCTTATTCTTTTTCATGATAGACCCTGAATTCTTTTATTTCACATACAAGTCATTTATATTTCAAATAAGCCCTTTTTAATTCACACCTAGGTCCTTTTTCTTCACGAACAAGTCCTCAATCCTATTTTTTTTACATATCAGCCCTTGTTCCACACTGCCTTCACCACACCCGTACTAGAACGGTACCAGAGGCACAAGCAAGGTACCTGAGGCTGGTACCATCTCAAACACACACACAATATGCCTCCAACATGTTATCTACGTACTTAATCAAGTTAATATACCCCTAAAACATGATTTTTAGTTGTGTTTCTCATCTAAACCGATTTGTAACAACTTCAAACATAGCATAATTAATCCAACCAATTTCTATCGCTACCGACTTTGATTTCCTGACTCCAACTGCCTATACACAACCTCATAACCTTATCTAAGTCTAAAATTAAAGGTGAACTCAACATTATTTTTTCAAATTTCATTCGGCCACAACTCAAAACCCACAACAATTCCAAAACCAAACGAATATTCTTCACCGTTATCATCTATGCCCCTAATCAAGTTTGTAACGCTTCTCAATTCATCTCAAATTATTATTAAATCCTAATTTCAATATTAACTCAAAAATCCCAAATTTTTTCTTAATAACTGAAATCGAAAAAAAAGAAAGACCTAAACCTTGAGCTTCTCTCTAGTTTCCTTTCTTTTGTCTTCTCTGCTCTCACTCTCCCATTCTCTTTTTTTTTTTTTTGGATTTTTTTAACCCGAAAGCCAACCAAAGAGATCCCATTTTTTTTTCCGACCCCTTTTTATAGGTAGCACTCAAAAGATAGAAGAGAAGAAGATAACGATTGAAAAGGGACGACAATGATTAATCTATCAAGAAATTCACCGTTCTCAAAGATTGAGCTCACCTCCTTATCACCTCTCACGGATAAGATCGGAAGCGAAATTAAGAACAAATGAGAGGTGGCCTCTGCCTATTGGTTTGCCTCACCACGTCCATCCTCGAGATGGGTGCTTCGTTTCATCGGAGAAGAGAGGTGGCGATCGAACGGATCGAAGAAGAGGACAGAAGAGAAAAGGGAAAGAAGATGGTACCAGCGCACCATCCGACTTTTTTTTTTATCAAAACTTTCTCTCTTGAATTTTCTGTGGCAAAGTTTATATGGTCAAGGGTGTGGCAACTCAAATAAATGATTTAATTAATTTCTTTTATTAAGATACAATTCAATTTACACTTAATGGTCATAATAACTTAAACTTTGATTTTGATAGAATTATGTAGATAAATTTTTAGATACTATACCAAGTGAAGATTTCGAATTCGAATCGATTTTCATGTTGTTTCAGATTTATTTCTTTAAAATATTACTATTTTTATGGATTAATTTTCTTAATTTTATTTTTAAAATTAACTCAACTGATTCAATCCAGTCTGGTATTTTCTACTATGTTACATTACTATACTTAAATATAATTGAATGTAGGGGTTTAGTTATAGATCGATGTTAGTGACTCTACCGTTATTCTATAGATGACGGTTTCAATTCATGTTGGATACAGAAAAAGAATAAATTATATTTAGCATAGTAGGCTATGCCTCTCCAAATATGATCTTATTTAAAAAAAATAATAATTAAATATAATTAATTTATAAAAAAAAATTGTAACTTCACTAATTGCATCCTTTAAGGACTTGCTTGTTGATTTTTGTTCAGAATTTTTGTGAGCAATAGAACATTTGCTTCAAAGCATCTAAAATAACTTCACAACGTACGTCTTAAATTGAACAACACAAATAAAATGTTGCAATTCATCACTTGAGCTATCGGAGAAAATAATTTTGGGAGACTTGATGAAAGGGTACACTACAAGAATATTGATTATTCCCGTGGATCGAAATTAAATTGCCGTGGATCTTTATATATCCACGGGAATAATTAAGCAAAAACGACGATCAATACGCTTACTCGGGGAATCTTTCGGTAATTCCTCGGGAATAATGAGATTTTTATTTTAACATGCAAAAAGCTACGTGTCTTTTGAAATAAAGTTCTGAATTAAAACCGTCAAACTATCGACGGGAAAAATATGAACCGCTAAAATTTCAAGAATACATGCCCTGATATTAGAGTCATTTTATTTTGAAGTTTATGAACTAACATTACAGCAGAAATGAGATTTAGCAATAATTTGATTACACGAAAGTTCTGTTTTTATGCTAATAATTATATTGCTAGACCAACGAGTAAGGTCAATAGTTGTGTTGTCAATACAAAGACTATTACAAGACAAGTGGCAAGACTAATTTGTAGTAGCACAAATTCGGTTAATTTATGCTGTCAATTTTTAAATTTTATTTCACAAATGGCGCCAAATCTTTTAACAAAAAGTTTTCTTATGATGGCGCCAATTTTTTGCGCTAAAATTCGTTACTAAATATCTATCCGTAACAAATAAAGAAAGAAGCTCTATAAAAAACTAACTAAAGGAAAAGTAAATAACCACCAAACTTTTTTTTTTTTTTTTGAATCGAAACAGCCCGTAGGCTAATAACCACCCAACTACTCATCCCATTAACTGTATGCTCCCACGAACCTATCCTATCTAATGAATAAACTAATTGTAGAAATTTACAGTGGTTTTTTTTTCATGCTAAAAATTATGTAGACATTTATGTAACAGTCGAAAATAAATTTCATTATAGACCCGCAACATTAAATGTTGAACGGAAACACTGCAGTATAAAACTGACAAGTCCACCTACTTTGTGCCTAGCTCCCATGATCTTCTATAGCATCTTATGAGTCTCTTACGTGTATGTTAGAGAGGCAGTTTATGTATATCTTACAGGGAGTTAACACAGAAATACTAGCAAATGATCAGAGGAACAAAAAAAAAAAAAAAAAAAAAAAAGTCAGAAAATACTTTTTGTAATGCCTGATAGTCTATAGAGGAATGCTTTTCCTTCTTTCTATTTGGTCCTTGAAGTTCTAACTATTATATAAAATTGGATTAATGATTTGCAAAGTTAATCAGTGATATAATAATTTTTCTTGGTGTATAGTTTGAGATATAATCACAATTTATGGACTCATTCGTTAGTTATTGCTAATTTTAGTCTACCTCCATTTATTTTACTATTATAGGATTATTGAATTGAATATTTTAGTTTATATTACAATTAAATCAATTTGAACAAAATATTTGTATTAATCGTATAAATTATACAGTTATAAGTAAATATAGTACATGTAAATATATTCATATAATAATGTTGTGCTAATTATTAGTGCAAGATATAGATATTTTAAGTTTTTATTTATGGATAGTTTATTTTGCATTATGATGTACAGAGTTTTTTTTTTTTTGCTATGAGTGCATCGTGGCTTTATTGACCGATTTATAAACATTCTTTTTACTATCTTTTTTTAACTTATCATGTTTTTATACAAAGCTAATATAGAGAACATTAAAAAAAATGGTAACGCCTAAAATTTAAAAAAATTAAGTAAAGTTGTTTAAATTAATAATTGACAACCTACTGGCAAAGCTTATCAATTAGAGAAACGTCATTATTAAATTAATAATTATAGATTTGCCATTATAAAATTGTTAAAACAAGTTTTATGCCATTATTTTCTCTAAAATTATTGTAAATTATAAATATGACATTCTCAAATCTATCACTATTTTGAAATATTCCCAAACTATCCTCCTTATATTGTACAAAAAAAGGAAAATAAATTTGAAGGAAGAAATAATTTAAAATCAGACTAATTATGGAAACATATAAAAAAAAAAACTGACGAATTTAAAATCAGATTATGTTATTCGAAGTGTATATATATATATATAAACCATAGTAGGTATATATTTGTTAGATGACTAATTTAAAACATACCACCACAAAATATCAACATTTTATTTTGTTCAATTTTTTTAATACACTAGTGGCATAAAGCTAATTTTTATATTTATAAAGTGGCATAAAACTTATTTTTATTAATTTGTAGTGGCATAAAACTAATTTGTTATTTAGCGACGGCATTTTTTTAATTTTAAGTTTTTGTAGTGGAATATTTAAAATGATAAAATTGTCATATCAATAGGCCAATGACATAAAATTAATATTTACTATTTTTAGTGGCATAAAATTAATTTTTTAGTGATGATATTTTGCTAATTTCAACTTTTCGCAGTGGCATAAATCTAATTAACCCTTTAAAAATTGTAGGAAAGATCATGATGCACGAAATATATTATGTAACATGATGCAAAATATTTTTTCATTAATTTATGTATGAATATTTATGATTCTAACGTAATAACTATGTAAATTAGAGAAAACCTATGGTGCATTGCAATGTACGGAAGCTTCGGTGCATACTGATCCAAACTCTTCGATCAGCTTAGAAATGACCGATCCAAACTGTCTAATATGATCTCTCTAATGAAATCTCCTTGCTGACCAAATTTTATATTTTTTGGAATTTTTTTACTATTTTTTCGGAATTTTAGAAAATCGCTAATCTAAATTTTTCTGAACCGTTCAAAAATACCAACTTTTAAAAATCCGAAAAAAATACTTCAAAATTTCGAAAAAATGTAAAATTTGGACGACAAAGAGATTTCATTAGGGAGATCATATTGGTAGGTTTAGATCAGTCATTTCGAAGCCGATCGAAGAGTTTGGATCAATATGCACCGAAGCTTCCGTGCATTGCAATGCACCATAGGTTTTCTCTGTAAATTATATATATTATTGTACTGTACATGTTTACATAATAAAGTTTTAAAATTTTAATTACTATAAAATGATATGTTATGGTACTTTGCAAATTAATTTGCACGTATTACTTTAAACTTATTTCTCGATAAAAAAAACTAGACATGGCAGTCGCCAACTTCGCTGCGCTATGTAAAATATAAAAATTTCTAATGTAAAATATAAAAAATCTGTCATAAAAAACATGTAAAAATTTATAGACAAAAATTTGTAAGTTCAAAATTAGTAATTTCTTCCATAAAAAGTCTCTATATAAACTTGACATAAATTTTCTGTCCAAAAAAATCTTGCTAATATTAATGATCGGTACAACTATTTTTAATTGGTACGACTATTTTTTTTCCATAGAAAGTCGCTATATAAACTTGACATAAATTTTCTGTCAAAAAAATCTTGCTAATTTTAATAATTGAAATATATATAAAAAACTATTTGTAGCGGCTTTTCAAAGCGGCCACGATTTTTAATATATACTTTAGATTAGAGCTTTCAAATTTTTTTCCTATTTATTTTGTTATTTAGGAAAATGTTATTATTAAAGACTCATATAACCTCAAACTCGAAGATACAGTAAAAAAAATTGAAAAATGCTACCGGATTTAAAATTTGAGTTCCATATGTGCAATCTAAATTACTCATTGTGTTTTGCACATTAAAATTTAATCGGAGATCAAATAATTCATTTGTTTTTAATTTCTTCTTTTGAATTTTAAAATTGTTTTGTTAAAACAATATAATTCATCCCCTAACTACCATTTTAATTTTTGTCTTTTATGAAATTTCAATGTGAAAAATGAAATGAGCGATTCAGATTAGTCTTTTGAAGCACAAAAATTGAGATTTGATTGTGTTTAACGAGCTCATTCGTCAAAAATATGTACAAATAAGACGATAATAACAACAATAATTACAATAACAACTAAACTAGCAACATAATAATATAATAGTAATTATAATAGCAATATAATAATATAAAAACAATAATATAATAAAATTTAAAATAGAAATGTCATGAGCTAGATGTTACATCAATCATGCACTAACGCTATCAACACATTCATTTTACTAACACTATTGCTACTCTTGTTCTTAAAATTTACAAATTTAATATTGGCAGCCAAAAAATTATTATTATCATATTAATAGTTCCAAATTTTTAATTATTTATATCTATTTATAAATTTTATATCAATTTATATTTATTTAGCATATCAGCACAGTCAGGAAATCATGTAAAAAAAAAAGTGGTTCATCCTAAAATAATATTAATAATTTATTTTTTTCTAATTCTACGCTGCACACTTCAAATATAAATGGTTAGTGATAGTTATATTTTTTCATTTCAGGTCGCATTCCCAGTCCTTTTTTTTTTTTATTTTTCAAGGTTGAACTTGAAATGGTAACCAACTCATTCATGCTAGTTATTAATAATTAAAAACTTAATTTTTTCTGCGTCGAACTTCAAATACATAAATGGTAGATATTGAAATAATAATAATAATAATAATAATAATTAGACGGTGATCCTCTCCAATAAGATTGCATACATGATACATGATACTTTAATATATAGTATCTTATCATGATGGAGTAATCTAATGATAACAAAATTTTCGTTTCATTCTCTCATTGTTGCAGCCGACCACAAAATTTTGTTTCCCCCTACATTTCCCCCCAAAAATTTTGGGAAGTCCATGTTTTCGCTTATTCCCTCATTTTTTTTTCTAATTAGCATACTCTAACTCCTTATGGCTGTGCTCCAGAAGTCACGTAATAAAGGAAGGGGAGGGGATGGAGAGTTCAGGAGAGGAAGAGGAGGGTATGGAGAGAACTAAAATTATACAAGTCACCTGCTCCAGTGTTTCACACAAAGGAAGAGAGAGTAACCAGATATGTTTGACATATAAATTGAATAATAGATGGAGTGGACCATTTTGCCCTTGGACATTATATGCATATCAAAAGCTGTCGTGGGAGATACTTTGTAGCTGAAAATGAAATTGAATCAGTACAACACCTCTTTGATGAATGCAATTTCACACTACAAACAAAACACAAATTACTTTCTTCTTTCTGCCTCGATAAATCTCCATCTTTCTTCTATCAAGACAACCATGCTATTGAATGAGAAAGTTTCAACTTCAAAAGCAATTGAATGCCTATCAGAGATTACACTTCAAAAGCTGCTAAATTCTTTTTACTTCTCTTCTTTCTTTCCAGTGTATTCTGTCTTCTTTTCATCAGCTCTAATTTTCTTTTTTATGTAATGTAATTTTCATTTCCAGTTTTTAGCCACTGGCTAATTGTAAACTTTACCTTTATTAAATATAAAAAAATTAGGGCTGGACCAGTAAGCAAGAATTAACAAACTGGTTATTGCTCAAAAAAAATATTGGAATGGAATTAACTTTAGTTTTTCTTTGATGTACCAGTAAGCAAGAATTCATTAAACAACAAACTGGTACAAATGGTCCTTAATGCAAATATTGCTTAAACTAGCTAAGCGGCAACCCCTGATAATTAAAGAAAGTACTAACTTATTTATTAAACAACACCCTCTGATGACTAATACCAGTTATTGCTCTTATCTCTTGTAATATACCGATTGGTACCAATACTTGAAGCCCACTGTGTCAAGGAATTAGTGCCCAAAGTGCTTTGTATTCCCAGCGAGTTACACAATAAATCTCCTTGCCTAGTCTCCAAACCCCATGAGTTACACAATTAAACAAAACAAAGCTACTAAATCAAAGTGACCTGAACTATTGTTTCTACCTTCCTACCATCCTACCAGTATCGACAATAAATCTTAAAAACATAAAATAAATTCTATTGCAAATATCAAAGAAAAGACACCCTGTAACTAGCAACAAATTACCTTGGCATTTTACCGAATTCAAAATCAGAAAACCAGCTACATAAAATCAGCTTAACTTCACAATATGAAAGAGAAATTGCAATCTTGCCATTAATATATAACATTCACAAAATATAAACCTTTTCCCAAATCAGCCCCTATCAACTATTCTAAACATTCATATTATAAAACATGAATTCACAAAAGGATGCCTAGTGGCATCAAAACAAAAGGTTGATAGGCTCTACTATCCTAATCTCACTTCATCATTTCAAATAGAAGATCTCTTCGTTCACTTAGATCGCTGGATGGACAACTAAGTTTTTTTTTTTGGTACTAGTATATATATTTATTTGTAAAATAAACATACCTTTACTAAGTCATCCCACACATGTGGTTCTGCACGCCACATGCTCAGCTCTTCGTCCCAATTAAAACCGCTTAAGTTTTTGAATATATCATAGCAAGCTGCAAATCCTTTTTTTATGTACTTTATGCGATTCTTCACTTTCTCCTTGTCAAGCTTCTCACCAGGAAATTTTTCTGAAACCTCCTTGACAACATTCTCAAGTGCCTTGCTTGTGAATGAGCCATTTACTCTATTACCAATGTCTTGCTGGTGTACAAATGCATTTATTAATGCACGATCCATTGATTGATTCCAGATTAATGGTTCATTCCTATTAGCTTTGCCTTGCTGGTTCGTCATTGTGAAACTGCACAAGATACTACTAATAAAAGAGAAAAAAGACAACCATTAATGAGTAAAATAAAAAAAACATATAGTTAAATCAACACATATATGATCTTAGAAAGAAAGCATTACTAAATCAACACATGTCATTAACTATGTCTAATATTTCAAAAGTTACAACAAAAGCACTTTAGTCCAACAGAAAAGAAATAGAAAAGTTACAACAAAAGCACTTTTAACCCAAATTTGTATTTGCATAATTCCTCCACATATTATTTGATATTTCATTTCTCATGGCTTCCCCTCTCCTCTTGTCTGCTTCTTCAGCTCGATTAGCAGGTCGACTAGGACGCCTAGTTGCACGATTTTCATTTTCTGCATCAACCTCAGCAAGCATAGCTGGTAGTTCGGTATCCTTATCTATTAAGTAATTATGTAATATACAACATGATAATATGATCTTCTTCAGGGTATCGGTAGAGTAATGTGGTTCTGTGGTACTTCTTATTATAGGAAATCGCTTCTTAAGGACACCAAAACAACGCTCAATTGCATTTCTTAGAGAGGAATGACGGAGATTGAACAATTCACGTTCTGTTCGAGGGGGATTACTCTGTGAATACTCCTTCAAGTGATACCGCTCTCCTCTATATGGTGTAATTAAGGTACTCCTTATCATGAATCCAGCATCAACCAAATAAAATTTTCCTATAAAAGTATAATATTATGTAGTAAAAAAGTGACTATTAATTTACTTAAAGTAATGATATTCATTATGAAATTAAAATTATTGACTAGTACAATTACCTTCTGGTATTTTTAGCGGATACCTTCTACTTAATGCATTTTTTATGATTCTTGAATCTGATGCCGTACCCTCACATCCAACCAAGACATACGTGAACTTTAGATCGAATGTACACGCAGCCAATACATTCATTGTTGGGTTGTCTTTTCTACCACGATACCTGGTGGCTATTTTTGATTGAACTTTTGCTCTAATATGTGTGCAATCAATTGCACCAACACAATCCTGTCATTTCAATTTGATTCATATAGGTGAAATAAAGACATGCTATAGCATAATTGTTATTTTTATAAAATTTGAGTGAATTAACAAATACCTTAAAGTAAGGAAAAAATTTGTCATTGAGGAATATTTGGGGAGGAACAATTGATCCATCAGGTTGTTTGAGGTACTCTTCTTCTAACTCTATTATAGAATTCATGACCTTATGAAAATCACGACTTATAGTAGCTCTCCCACGCTCAAAAAAGAATGCCATTGGACGGTGTTTTTCATTATGACTAATTGTGTATAGAAACCTTGCAACCAACTCATGAATACTGACTTGTTTAGTTGGAACAAGACCACCTTTTTCTTCCAGCACATGACATAAGTTCAAAAACGACCTAGCATCCATTCTGACTATGTTATGACATTGCCCATTGTGGATAAGCCTATAGAGTAATTTATCTCGTTCACGGTCCCTCTCAGTCTTTAACTCCCGCTCAATATCTTTAATTGTTTCATTCGCCAATTGAAACATCACCCATAACAAGTGCATAAAAAAGTAAAGTAAAGCCAAGTAATGGAGACGACGTAATACATGAAGTCTATTATTGTATAGCTGGTCCATCAACAATTTCCTTTTCACTGGAAATACAAGTAGTTAAAATAAATCTATTATTGTTCTTCTTATTAGGACCAGAATTGAAGCATGAAAAATTAATAGTCTACCACAAAATTAACTCCACTGGCATTACCATTTGCAGCCACATGGTAGTTACTAGTAATCATCAATATTTCTCAATGAAGCAATTAAGCATGCTAAACTAAGTAGATTGAAATAAAATCTCAAATGATGTATAGTAAAGTATGTAATTAATCATAATCAAACAATAACCCATTATCACTTGATTTATCATCCTAAAATTATGAAATGAGTGAAACATACTTTGTTAATATAATCAGTATTGTCATTACTATCAGTAAAATCTTTACATTAAAGTTTTACCAGTAAAGCAAAGAAGTAAACCATTAGTAGCAGTAACATTGTTACACGTTTTTCTTTTTTGGGGCTTTCATTTTTACTACCTTGTACAACAAACAAACAAGAAAAAAATATGGCACACACAAAGAAAGATAAAGATACAAACCTGGTTGGATCTAGAGAAGAAAATCAGACCAGCAGACAAAACCTAGAGAGTACAGAAGGAAATTGTAATGAATTAAAACCAAATTGAAAGAATTTAAGAAGAAAGGAGAGAAATGTAATTGAAAGAAACTTTTCTGTTTGGGGCTTTCTTCTACGAACTGTGATGTAATTGAAAGAATTTAAGAAGAAATTTTTCTGTTTGTGGCCTTTTTACAAGAAGAAAGTTGGATCTGTGATGTTTACTAATTTTGTATAAGAATGAAGGAACTTTTCTGTTTGGAGCTACAAAGAGAAAGTACCGTAGTTCTTCTTTCTTCTTTTTACTATCACTGGAATAGAGGTACGAGAGAAATGACATTTATATATAGAAAAGTTGAAGTACCAAATGAATCGAGCGGGGGCAAAAATTTTATGGCGGGAGCGAAAATTATATTTGGCGCTAATATTTTCGAGGGTATTTATGTAATTCAACAGATCTTACTTCGCGTACACTCCGATTTGGGAGTAACAAAAATCAAAGCTTCGATGGAACTGACGCACCTTGTTTCTCCTTCCGTTCCCCTCTCGTTTTCGTCCAGGAGCGAGTAAACAACGCCGTTTCCCCTTACTCTCCTTTCTCTTCCTTCGGAAAGTTCTTCCTGGAGCACAGCCTATGCCGCCTCGTTTTCATCTCTTGATTCTTGAACCGTTGTACCCGTCCCTTGGACCCGAAGTCCCGAACTGCCGTCTCCTGCACCCAAACTTCGCCGACCTGCACTCGGACCACACACGAGGCCTCTTGGTTCACTGGTTGCACGGGCCCCTCTTTTTGCTCCCCCATCACCGCCCTCTCGCTCTTGTCCAAGTTCAAAGGGTTCGACGCGTCTCTGATCAGACATCTCAAGGTAGAATCTTCCCACACGCTCTCTCTTATCTCTCCGGTCATTGGTGGTGAGGTCAAGGTTCGTGTTACGTCCATTGATGCAAATCATTGTCCAGGTATGTTTCATGTTTGTATTGCCTGTGTTACAGCATTTCGTCGAACACATTATATACCATGGAGTATTGACCACGAGCGAAATAAAATAGCTTCTAGCATCCAATAGCATGAATAATTGACTTAATTGATGGGTGTGTTGAATCTCATCTGGATACACTATTTGGTAAAATTAGCCTAAGTTGCACAATTAGGTTATTTCAAGCCTCAATTGAACTAATTTTTTCTGTTTAGTTGAACTTTTGCATTTTCTAGATGCTTAATATATTATTGATTAACCAATTAGTGGACAAAATTCAAATGATCAACCAATGTTCAATCTGAAACCACATATATACATATAATAATTTGTTTGATTGGCTTAATCATTTTTTTTATAAAAATTAGTGTTATATCCAGTATCTGCAGTCCAGTAGCTGTAGAGAGTCAGAACTAAGTTATGTTTGGTTACCAGGTGTCTCGCCTATAATATGATGAAGCTTTGAAAAAACTATTGTTAACAGTTCCCAAGAAAGCACAAATGTACCAAAAAAATATAGGTCAATGTTTATTTTCTTCGTGTAGTGCTCTGAGTGCCCAAATATGCACAAAATAGAAAAAAAAATATTGATTAATGTTTCTTTTGGTTCATTTAACGTATTTTCTTAATAACAGGAACTTGTTTTATAGTGGGAAAAGAAGAGATGTTATGATGTAAGTAAAGAAGATGGATCCAATTGGATATTGAAGTATTTCAAATGTCAATTATTGATCCTATTGTTGCTTTTACTTTTCGTCTACTTATAACTTTTTTTAATCTATACATAACGGTTTAGGTTGTTACTTGTAAGTGGAGCCCTCATAATATGGGTGCAACTTCATAGAAACTGCATGACATCACGTCTCTACATGTGTTCTTAGGATCCAAGGTAAATAACACAAAATATTTTTTCGTTAGTACTACATGAGAATGATCAAGTGTGATTATTAAAGTACTTTGACAAGGTTAGTGTGCGATCTCATCTCTGTTTGTAAGGAAAAGAGTCATACTAAGGATGTTTGGATCATCTTTTTATTACCAACGAGTTATAATTACTCCAAATTAAATTTCTGGTCATGCTATGAACAGGGGTGTAAAATTAAATCTTTCTAAGTTGTTAATGAACTAGCTTCTTTAATACTTGAATAAATAATTTAGATTAAACAAGCTTCAACAGAGTCGATACATTATTAGGAAAACAAGGAGTCTATGTTTATGAGTTTAATCTTCTTCCTAGTAGCCTACAATGCAACAAAATATCATCCTTAACACACCGACCTCATAGTTTAGTTTTACTTTATATTGTATCCTTTAAACTTTTGTTGGTGTAACGAAATAGACGCTGAGCAGTATCTATTTTTAAGATATACCAAACTGGTACAAGTAGCGTACCATTGTTATCATTTACTTTTAATCATTACCAACTGAACAAGGGTATAAGGAAGCATGTCTAGACCTCACCAATTACCATCACCATTTTGTCAATATTTTATTCATACTATTTTTTTTAAAAAACTGTAGTGGCTGCAGTTGGCGATGAGAGCAATGGGGTTGTAGCTGGCAATACCGGTGCATATGGCAATATTCAAAATGCCGACATTTGCAACAACTTATTTGATGCATATGTAACAAATGTAGATGATGTAGAACATCTTTTTAGTCTTTTATGGGAATATAAAGGAATATTATTATTGGCAGATATTATGATAATATGCATGTCGTGTTTGTAATCGTAGTACTTTCGTGAAAATGTTGTGAATGTTTAACAATAGCTTCAATGATTCTCAATTGTTTCTTCTTTCATATTTATATCATTTGGCACTGTTATTATATTGGTATGGTAAAATCTTAGGGGCAATTCGGTAAATATATTAGGGCTGGAAATCAGATTTTTAGATGACACCAGGATTTATCCCGTCGATATATCGACGGGAAAGATAAAGGCTCTTATGCATTAACGCTGATATATGTTGCTCGTAAATAAACTTCTTAAATCCTCGGGGAAAAAATCTTATTGCCGAGGAAGAGCCATTTAAAATCTTATTGCCGAGGAAGAGCAATCCAAAATGGCGGGAGATTTGATTTTTTTTCCGTGGATAAATATTGCTGTGGAAATATTGACAGGATAAACATCGCCAGGGTGGCATTCAGACACAATATTACCGAGGCTTCCTTCCCTCGCGAATACTTGCGATTTATCCTTGCAAAACGTCTTTTACGAGGCTTCCTCGGGGATATAAACTATTAGCTAGGAGAGTATTTACGAGGAAGCTATTCCCGTCGCTATTTCCTCGTAAATGATTATTCCCGTCGATATATGGACGGAAAAGACCTCTACTTTTTTCCACGCCATTACAGCAAATTCTTGCAGTGGTAATAGAAAAGGCAAAAAACACGAGGAAAAAGAATGAGAAATTGTCTCATATTATATTATAATTATAATTTATAAAAGTCAAATTCATTCATTACATTAAATTTATTTTTCTATTTTAAATATCTTAGCCCAAGACAAAAATAAAAAAAAATAAAAAGAAAAAAAAAAACTGGTGTGAAGCTTCAGAGGATGAGACGTCGACCCTTAATTTGTCTATCCAATTATTTTAAGCTCCGGCACCTGGCGACTCAGAATTAGTCTCGATTCCTTCTATTACGTCACTTATTTAGATCCTTTAGACCTTTGGATCCACCTGTCGATGATACTGTAATCAAGAACTTTCACACCTAAAAGAAAGTTGAAAAAAACAATTTATTAGATTAATTTTTAAAACCAAAGATAACATAAACAAAATTATTCATGAAATGACGAATCAATTTTTTAAAAGATATGTACAAGACAACAAAAATATATAATAGATAAAGAGCCTTACCATGCATTTTCTTCGCAAAACACTAGTCTTCTTTGTTTTTTTTAATGCAGGTTTTGCATTTTCCAACCTGTTGTATGCATCTCTACCGAAGCATGGCAAAGCATTCTCACAAGCTACTGGAATGCCAATTTGCCATGATGTAGTCAGCACCTGAAAATTATGTCATTATTTAGTATATTTACAAAAAAAAAAAATAATTAATGTCACGAAGAAATTTTGTTTATAAAGAATACTAATGCCTCTTGGATTAATTATGAAATTAATAAAAAAATTAATCATACAAAAGAAGGCTAAATTTGATACTTATGGACACGAATGACAGTTTAGTCCTTAATTCGATTGCCTGCTCATACCTGCTTGCGAGAGTCATGCTTGCCTGGGCTAAATTCGAACATGTCAGGTAATAATAGAGATGGGCATAGGGTGCGCCTGTACATACTTGTGCCTAACAGACCAAAATCCTAGCGAGTTTGTTCGAGCTGTCCGATCAAATCTCGACGTTTAAGTTTTTTCAGGCCTATCGATCTGATATTATTCACGGGGCACTCATCATCTATCGGACAGTTGTGATGCAGCCCGCTGCTGGCAGTGCGCTGCCGAGGATGCGAGCCGTGTGTTTAACAGCTGTGATCCATATCATACGGGCCTTCTAAGGGTCTACTTTGATGGAAAGGAATGAAAAAATAAGAGGTTGAGTAAATGGTTAATTGCTCCAGTATTAAAAGCAAGAGGGAATGGAAGGTGAACTAAGGTACATCCGTATCATTCTAGTCACGATTTTGTTACCTTCCGATTTGGAGTGTACATGGAGTAAGGATAGTCAATTCACCTAAGGCTATGCTCCAGAAGGGGGGTAACAGATGAAATGGAATGGAGGAGACAAATTTTAATCTGCTCCAGAATTGATTTGGAGGTAAACGAGTGGGAATGAGTGGCACAAAAAGTGGGTTTGGGGAGACAAATTGAAATCCCCAAAATCGGGGAGTAGGGAGTGGAAACGGGGAATTAGTTGTATGATCTGTGGACCCCATATAAAATTTATAGTTGTAGATTCGGGTGACAAATTTCAACTCCTATTGAGTTCTGGAGCAAGTTAACTTTTGTATCAGCTCTTTCCTTCAACCTCCATCCCATTCCACTACGTCCCTTTCCACTATACAAAATTTCTGGAGCACACCCTAAATATCCTCTAAAAGTTAACACCAAATATAATGATCAAGGGTAAAATGGTAAAGTTCGTATCATATTTAATTCATATGCCAAACTTAAATATTTCCATCCTCTTCCCTCATATAAAGCATTGGAACAAGTAAATTGATAATTTTATTTCTCTCCATAACTTACTATTCCTCTCTTAATCTTTCCATTCCATTCTCTTCCTTTAATATAAGAGTTCTGGAGCACATCCTAAAGGGTATCCTTATACCTATGCGTGACCAATGAAATGCCTAAAGCTTCATGGGACCAATATCCTTTGTAGTGGACTTGATCTTCTCATGTATAGCAGACTGAGTTTGTCCGTACGAACTAATCTCGACAGGCAAAATTTTACGGGCCGCACAAATTTCGACTGGTCTGGTATTAATCACAAGACATTTATTATTGATCGGATGGCCCAAACCTGACACAGAGGATTTTATTCCAAGCTTCACGCCCTAGCCTGCCTGCATGCCTTCCTTCTTAAGCACATACCTGGATATTTTGGCCAATTTGTCCAGTAGAAATAAAATAACCAACTTCCTCTGTAGACAAGAATGGTTATAAGGGAGAGCATGTAGTTGAGAGATAATAGAGAAGCAACAGCTTCTAGAACAACATTGTGACCAGCTTTAAGGCTAAGAGAGACCAGTGGAGAGACGAATCCGAAAAGGGCGGAGAGGCAGGTTGGAGGGGGAGAAGAGTGGCGTAGAGGTCAAAGGTCAAGAGGAGAGAAGTGCCGAGACAATGGAGCTTGGTTCATTAGAAGAGAGAAAAGTGTGACTTCGCTTACAATTGAGAAATCAAGAAAGAGAGATTGAGATATAAGGGAACCAATAATAGGTTATCCGCAGGTCGTATTGGGCCATATAAGATATTAATTGTCTCTATATAGAACCTTAACTTATCTTGCCTAATTAGGCCTCTGCATGGGACTAGGCAAATATCATTTCGAGCCAATCAAGGTAGAGCATTCCTTCGGATTTTGGGGTCTAATGTCTATCTATAGGTAAGGATAGACCTAGAGACGTACCAAATTAGATTTCAGCTCATAGTTTCAGTTGACAGACGATTTAATAAATATTTGAGCATTTGAAGAGACACCTAAGTCTATTCACCTTCTCTCTTTTTCCTCTCAAGTCTCTCTCGCCACTGCTTTTTTTGTCTCTTTCAATCATCGCTTCAAAATTTTCATATTCCTCACTCTTAACTCTGAGTCTCTCTTTGTCGCACAACCATCGGTCCGCCGTGCATTCTCACTGTGTCTCTTAAGCCTCAACCATTGTCTACTAGTATCTCTCTCTATCTCATAGTAAGGCATTATCTCTCTTTCTCACCCTTTCTTATTGTCTCTCTTAGTCTTTAGGTGGCTTCTCTCTCTAATGGTCTCTCTTTCGTCTCACTACTTATAAAATTAATAGACACCCTGATTGGAACCAAAAGGAAGAGGAAAATATTTGATTTCATGGGAGATGAAAGGACGCAATTTAAGTTTACAAATTATATTTCTTCATTGAAAAGAGAGGATTTTTTTCATCTCCCGCCTCAGTCTGACGTCTTTGCTCCTCTCCATGTGAAATTCCATCGAATTTTGTTTTAAAGAAAATTTCGAAATGAAATTTTAATGACGTGGACTCTTACCAAATCCAAATCTCCCCACCTTCATTGCTTCTTTTGATCATAAGATTTTATAAAAAATAAATTTCATTTCCGACCCCACTCTAATTTTTTAGCTTCGACCAGGTGTGAGGTTAATTACAAATGTGGCGTCCTAGCTAGACTTTTAAGTTTTTTTTTTTTTTTTGTATATTACATACTATTGAAAGCATTAAATTTGCAATAGATTCTTGAGAAAAAAGTATAAACTATTCTTAACTTTGTCTTTCTATCAGATAATTATTTTTTTTTTTGAAGTCTAGTTGCTTTTTTTTTCACTTCACCCATGTTTTTCATTTCCAAAAGAAAAAAAAATGCCATAACTTAATTTAGAAATTACCTGGTTGGCTTCTGTTGTTCGATCCGGTGAATCCGACTGGATCGATCAAGATAACCTACATAAAGTACATGCATCATTTCTTTGCTGACTCCCGGAAAGTAGATATTTTGATAACAGAAATATCATAAAATGATTTTCAATTAATATGTAGTTTATTTGATGCTTCAATGCACATCCTAAAAATCCTCAACGTCTTTAATTATGCTATTTAACATATATGGCACCCATAATTAATTTTTTTAATTAAAAAAATAACAGTCTAGATGTGGTCCATGTGAAGCACTACACAAATTTTTTTTTTGAAAGTGAAACACAAATTATAATATGTCAAATTGCGTTGTATATGGAACTGTTGTCGAGCTTTTGTTGTTTTAGTGATGCAACACAATTCTATTTGGTTTTTAAGATTTGCTTCAAAGTTAGAGTGCAAAAGAATGGAATAAAATGGAAAAAAAAAAGAAGAATTAAAAATTAACTCCTAAATTTGAGTGATAAAATTAATTAAAAATTTGAAAAGTGATTTTTCTCTTTTCCCTACTTTTCCATTGATTTCCACTTAATTTTTTGTATTTAGGAGCAGGTTAACACTTTGGGCAGAAAAAAGATAGCTCCCTTCCTCCTCCATTCAATCCCTTTTACCCTCTTTCTGGAGCATACCAGTTAAATTCTTATATACAAAAATTAATGATGCATAATAAGCTTTCTGATATTTTCTAAAAAAGAATAGTAATTACTTAGTTAGGGACCAAAGATGAAGGACCAACATCCAACTAACTAGGTTTTCAATTCTTTAATTGAAAAAAAAATTAACAACAGTTTGATTGGTATCTCAATCTCAAAATTAATATTGAATTAAAATAAATAACTTACGAGTAAGCCAAAACTCCCATGAAATTTTGCTTCAAAACCCTTTTGAATCCGAACACATCTCAAGCTTTCTCCTGTCTATAGCATAAAATTTTCTTTTCTCAGAAAAATGGTGAAGCGGCGCAACAATACACAACAAATAATTCCTTAAACCCTAGAGTCATCCTTACTATCTATTTATAGGAAGTATCCTTAATTATAGCCGTCAGATTAAAATGACAGATGGATGTCATGTGTCCTAATCCTAACCTTATATTAACTTTTCTATTATATATAGTAATATTATGTACTGATGATTTTTCCAAAACTACCTTATTTATTGCAATAATTATTATTTTGAAGATTTTTATTTTTTTTTATGTTAGACAACTTCAATCTATTTTATAGACTACTTTGCAAGCTATTCAAGATTAATATAGCATATGGACATAAAAATAAATAAATAATTTGTCTCATTTCACATGCAGTAAAAATCTTGAAAAAAAAATACATGTTATTTATATACAGAAAATAATTAAATTGCAATGGTTCTACAAAATTGAAAACCATATATAAATTTAATTTAATAAATTTTTCATCCATACATGCGTTTTCATTAATAGGGCACTAAACATGTAATCGCATTCGCACAATCAATTTACATCTATTGCTATGAAATGGATGTGTTGCTTTGGTTTCAAATTTGTTACAATCATTTTGGTTCCATTGGTCAAGAATAACTATTAAGAAATATCAAATATATATTAACAATCTCAAAATTGAAAATATAATGATAAAAAAAAGAAAATCAAAGCACATATGTCGTAACACATGACAATACAACATCAATGTCTTAACATCTGATTTACACAATAATGACATTGCTTGTTGCTATTAGCTAGATAGCTCTATGAAGCATCAAACAAAATTTATTATTTTTTAAAAAAAACTTGATTATTTGTGGCTACTTAAGCAAACTATGTAACTGTTGTTCCCGACCAATTTTATTTTGTCAATTTCAAAAAATATTTTATAAGTTTCACGATGTTATAAGTGCAATTTAGAATTTAAACTATTTATAATAATTTTGAATTTGCTCTTAAATAATTTGTTAAAAAAAAGAAAGAGTAAAATGGAATTTGAGAAATAAAATCAACATTATTCAAGCACATATTTTACCAACAATTTTCTATTGCGAAAAGAGCTATGTTGAGTGTTCCAAGCCATGCATTGATCATCAAATTGTAAGATATCTATAGTATTAATTAAAACTAGTGACCGCTATTTCTATTATTAAAAATAGTTTTTAATTTTTGCATTTTCTATAGTTAAAAATAGTTTTCTAATTTTTCATTTTCTATAATTAATAATAGTTTTCTCTCTTTTTTTAAATATATTAAAAATAGTTGTACTAATCATTATTTAGTTTAAAAATTAAATATATTTGGAATTCTAAAGTAGTTTATCCAAAAAATATATCGCAGTGAAACTGTGACTACCATGCCTACTTATTCTTAAAATTCATTGGCATTTAATTTTCTTATCATTAGAGAGTGATTGGGATTGATTTATCAAAGTTAATCTCTCACTTATTGATAACATAGAGTCCTTCCAGTTCTGTAATTTTTTTATTAATCTTATTTAACACTAAAGCCCAATCACTACCTTTTAGTTCCCTATAAGTCAAAGGTATACCCAAGCAAATGAAAGGAAATTGTTCTGCTTTTACATCTAAAATTTTTTACCAAAGACCTGCACTTCTCTTCTGAGATATTAAGAGCATACATAGCAGTTTTAAGAAAAAATAATCCTAATACTTGACATGGGTTCAAAAACAAGCATAGTCCAGTACACTTTCTCTATGTTATTTTCTTTAGCTTTCAAAAATAAAAGTGTGTCTCTGCATACAAAATATTAGTTAGTGCTTTATTGTTAAGAACAAATGGACCAATGCAAATAATTTCACCTTTCTCCCTACCTCTACTAAAAATTCTACACAAGAAATCTACTACAATAAAGCACGACATAATTAAAGTAATTGGTGGTGTCCCATTTATATTAATAGTATGTGAACTATGACATAATTGATATATTCAATGTGTCACTTCTCACTAAACTCTCTACCAACCAAAACATAATGTAAGTACCTCCAATTGACTCTATCATAGGCATTTTTCAAAGTCTATTTTTATGATTACCCCTTGTTCTTTCCTATGTTTACAATCATGCATGATTTCATGGGCTAACACTACATTTTCCAAAATAAACTTGTTAGGTAAAAAACTCGATTGTGCTTGATCAATCAACTTGTCAATCACAGAAGCTAATCTATTGGTAATCATAGTAGTTAGAATTTTTACACTACGATTCACCAAGTCACTGGTCTAAATTGTTTAATTGTGGTAGCTTCTTTTTCTTTTGGCAAAAGACAAATGGTGGCTTTATTCAATTTATTTAAATTGAGATTTACTATGTAAAATTTATTTATATTGAGATTTCCTATGCAAATCATCTTTAACTACTTCCCAAAATTTTTGGTAAAAAACAAATGAAAGCCCATCTAGTCCAGGGGCCCCACTTGCATCAGAGTTAAAAACAGCCTGCTTAATCTCCTCCAAACTAAATGGTTGATCTAAATTATGCCTATCTTCTATAGGAAGTGTTGGGATATCTTTCCAAAAATCATCAACAAAATATGCACTTTTGATGCCTTGCTATCCTATGAGTTCTTTATAAAACTTTTGAATATGTTCCCTTATACTCATCAGATCATCAGTCCTAGGGCCATCTATATCCAAACTAAATATTTTCTTATTCTTACTCCTAGCAATAGAAATTCTAGGAAAATACCTAGTATTTCTATCTCCATCTTTTAACCATTTTTTGTTTTGATCTAAGTCTCAAGCATTGTTCTTCTTCTTCTTTATAAATCTGCTCCATCATTTGTTTACAGTAAATCCACCTCTCTTATTCCCTATCATTAAAATCTCTATTTTCTTGTATAATCTCTAAGTCATACAGTTCTTGTACAATAAGTCTTTTAACTTCTTTTTTGTTACTCTCAAAATTTTTCTTCCAAACAGACATTTTTTTTCTTCATATGTTTCATTTTTTTCTAACCATTTGTTCCCTATATTCCCTACCAAACTGATATCTCGTCACCACCTATGGACCAAATTTTCAAAGTCATCCCCTTCCTCCCATAAGGGGTCATATCTAAAAATATAATGATTATGTGAACTATCCCCATCTATATCTATAATAATAGAAATGTGGTCTGAACCACTCATTTCTAAATCTTTAACCTGACACGGTTTATAGCATTGGTCCCAATCTAAACTACAAAGTACCCTATCTAACAAAGCAAAACTTGTATTATCTGTCCAAGTAAATTTTCTATGAGCTAATTTGCTATCAAATCCAATCCCTAATGAAATTATTGAATTTTCTACTAATCTTTACATTAAAATTGTACCCAGTTTTATCATCTCTATGTCTTAAAGTATTAAAATCATCACACACCAACCATATGCCTTGCCAAGTTTGTCTAATATCATGTAACTCTTTCCAAAAGACATTTTTTAACCTATTGTTCACAGGGCCATAAACAACAGTCAAAAGAAACACCACATTGTCTTTCCTATTTTTTAGCTGAACATTTAAAGAAAAATTAAGATTATGATGGTGCGGCACTTCAAAATAACTACTACTACAACTAAAGAGTATACATCCAGAGGTCCCAACAGAGGGAAGCCACTGCCACTAGTAAAAAATAATAGAAATAATTTTTAAAAGAGAAAATTTTTTTCGAAGGTCACTAAACTTTATACATTATTCATTTTTAATCACTAAAAACTTTAATTTGCCCTTCTATAACCACTCAACTTTGATTTTGTCCAATTTTAGTCACTCCGTTAAAATTCTATCCAATTCCGTTAAATTGATTAGATTGGATGTAAAATTTGGGGTCCGAATGAAAAACTACGCTTTCTCCTCTGTATGTGTTCCTCCGTCAAAGCCTACCTCCATTAACACCGAACTAAAAAAAAAAAAGCTCTTTGACACTCTCAGTTTCTCCCTCTCCATCAACTTTAAGCACTCTTGATCTCTTTCTCGCGGTCTACCTTCACTCCTTGAAGCAATAAACATTATCTTAACCCCTCTTGCAAATCTCACTTGGCTAATTGATTTCTTGTCCCATTCATAATTAGTTCTTTCTAGGTGGACTCTAGATCACAAGGGTTTGGTATTGGTGAGAGATGTAAAAATATTTACAAGTATCTCACTTTATAAAAGACAGAACGAGAGATTGATAGTGAAAATTCAATTTTAATCAAATGTATTATGTATACATTGGATGTCTATATATAGGCTTGCTTAATACATCAAATCATCAAAGATATCAAGAAGAATTTATATTTATAATCCTAAAGAAGTCTAGATTTAGAGACGAGTACGGTTTCTGTTGGTCTGATAAGTCGAACATTTTCTATGATTTTAACTGGAGATGTCCAGTGATTTGTAATTTGTCAGTAGACTGGACTAATCCAGTACCGTCCTTAACAAGATGGGAGAGGGAACACAGGAGATGGCGACTGGTGATGTTGATGCAACGCTGGTAGAAGAGTTGCTCTTGAAGGAACAATGTGCGGCTGAGATCGATGTGGTGTAAGGGAGGCGACGAGATTGTTCTCCTCCTGTAACTACTACTCCCATGCAGCCGCCGCACCACATCCCATCAAACTCCAGCATTTCCGGTGCCGCCTTCTCACTCGGCCACGCCCACCGCATCACCTCTACATCCATCTCTCCTTTTCGACAGACCCCAATCCCAATACCAATCCCTCCTCTTCCTACAATTTCATCTCTGTAGATCTACCTCTTCCTTTTTTATTCAGCCTCTTTCTTTTAGTTCAGCGTTAATGGAGTATAAAGCTGCTTTGACATTTTGTAGAAGATAGAGGGAAAATGCAACATTTGATTCATATCACAAATTTTGTACCTCGAATGTAATTAACTGGATGTACTGAGATGGAATTATGACGAGTGATAAAAAATTGGAAAAAATCAAAGTTGAGTGGTTATAGAATGACAAATTGAAGTTCGGTGACTAAAAATGGATAATGTATAAAGGTTAGTGACCTCCGAAAAAATTTATTCTTTTTAAATTTCCAGGAATTAACTGAGATCTCTTAGTTTCTTGAATAGCTACTAAATCTATCTATAATCCTTAAGTAAATCACTAAGAATTTGTCTTTTCTTAGGGGAATTGATACCACTGACATTCCAATTTAATATCTTCATCTAAAACTAATCTCCCACGGATTCATTGTCACTATAGACCTACTATTTTTTATCCCTATTATTTTTGTTTAAAATCTAGGTCAACACTTTCTCAAAGGGGTCCCTATTCATCTTTTTCATTTCTTCTACAATTTTCCTAGCTTGATTCTGATTCTATCCTAATTGAATCCTATAAACATCAAATAATTGAATAATCTCATCTAGTCTAGTAAAAGGAGCTTTCTTGCTCATATTTTTGTCTCTCACTTTTACTTTGGCATTGTTGAGAATAATATCACTAATTTCTTTGACCTTCATCCTAGAGCTCCTCCTAACTAGATTGATGTAGAAGTGAAACTTGAGTGTGCACATTTGGTCATCCCTAATGTGCTGTCTCTTGTAGGCCTTGAGTGAGATGTAAGTGAATCACTATTCACCCCCTCACTATTTCCATAGACATGTCTTGAAGTAATGAGTGTCATCCCCTCACTGTTTCCATGGCCCTGCTGCTGTTGGATTGACATTACCACCTATCCCTCTAGCTGAGATTGCCTTCTCATTGGTAGATTGAGAAGTAGCAGCAGTTAAGGGAGAAGATGTCTTCCTTTTTCCTTGAGATAAAAGGGTAAATGTCATCACTTTTTCTGTCTGCACAGGTTGTTTGTTTGTTGTCCCTTTTTTTTTTTTTTTTGAGGGTTTTTGTTGTCCCTTTCTTTGTCTGCACATGCTATTTGTTTGATGTCCCCTTCTCTGTCAGCAAAGTTTGTTTGCTTGTTGAACCCTTCTCAAGTCATTGACCATATTGTCTTGTGCCACCATATGCAATACTGCATTAATGGTGCCAGGAATGAACGAAGCTCTATGTATTGGTGTCTTGGCTACAGACTTGACTGTTTCTTCCCTTTTATTAAATATAGGAGGTGTTTCAGTGTTTGCAATTTGGTATCAATTTGCATAACCTCATGTCCTTTTTCCTAAGGAGGAGGGTTGCTAGTAACTGCACTTGAATTAGCAGTCTTAGCTGGTGGCCTGCTATTCCCTTTAAAGTTTGTATTGCTCCCACCTCTACCATCTGTTTTTGAAATTGTTTCGTCTCTTTCCCTCCTACTACCTCCATCAGTATCTAGCCTCCACCTCAAACTCAATGTTAAACCTTTCTGGTTTCACCCCACTTGTTTGTGTAAGTATCCATGCACTTATTGATATATGTTGAGGATCACATACCCCAAACTCACGATTAATAAACAAGTATATTTTTCTTATCATTAGAAAATGATTAGAATTGATTTATTGTTTTAATTCTTAAGACATAATAAGAAATATATTTGCCACACAAAATGTAATTAATAAGAACAATATAGTGACGGATCAGTATCCGCTGGTCACCTTTTAAGTTGAGCAGGATGTCTATTTTTAATCCTAGCCGTTATATTAAATCTCGACGGTTAAATTTTTTTCGTGTCTATCAATTTGGTTACCTTTGCTTACCTTTGCTCAGACGGTCCTCAGACGGTCCTGATCTAAAATTAGCACCCTGCTTACCTTTGCTCAGCACAGGATTTCATTCCATATAGTGAAATACTTATTGATTAATAAGCACAATATTGTGACACCTTAAAAATTGTCATAGAATTACGGTTACATCGAAATATTACTCTCCCTTTTTACATTTACCATTGGATTGCCCCCTGGTTTTACTTCCTCTATTGTTCCTATTTCTTAAACTAAAGAACAAACCAAAAACATTTCTCAAACTCCACATGGAATCGACAATAGAATCTCTCAACGCTGCGTACCAGGACTTCATCTCCGCCGCCACGGTCGTGCTCGAGTCGCGCCAGAGCTCCGGAGGAGAGGAGACTCCGGCCACGGCGACAGCCTTGGAGTCGTTCAAGCAAAAGTGGGAGCTTTTCCGAGTGGCGTGCGACCAAGCCGAGGAATTGGTCGAGTCCGTCCGACAAAGAATCGGATCCGAGTGCCTTGTCGACGAAGCAACTGGCGGAGGCGCGAGCGGCGCCGCTTCTCAGGGTATACCTCCGATTAGTGCCGTGCGACTCGAACAGATGAGCAAGGCGGTGCGGTGGCTTGTCATCGATTTGCAACACGGATCCGGCGGTGCGGCCGGTGGTGTGGCGGGTGGTGGGGCGGGTCATGGAGGTGGAGCCCACTCGCATGGTCCTGGGCCTACAGGGTTTGATGCGAGATTTACTGAGGATGGGGCCCAGTAGCTTGTTAGGTCAGTTTAGAAAACTGTTTTATTTGTTAATTTGTGTTTGTACTTTGTATTAATGATAATTATGTTAAGGTGTAAAATGTATGTTTTAGTTGGTTAGTGGTAGAAGAAAATTTTCTGAGATAAGTGAGGGCTGGCATTGGTTCTGTTATCAGGGTTTCTACACTTAAATTTTGTTTTGTGTGATGGAAATAGCATAGCATACTGATTTCCTTATGATGGCCTAGAAATGAAGAATTAGTTCTCTATGAAGAAATTGTTGTAAGATTATACAATTTGGTGATTTGATTAAGATGGATTGATGAAATGGTGTTATATCTAATTTGTCTTCCTAAACATCGAATGAATAATGCTTCTGTACTCAATTGGTATTAGACCCTACCAGACCAGGTACCAGCATGTCAGTTTTCTCTAAGCTAAGGCCATGGAACAGGACTGCTTTAAGTTGTTCTTCCTAAACATTGAATGAATGATTCTCTGTACCCATTGGTATCAATCTATCAGACCCTATACCAAATCAGGTACCAGCATGTCAGTTTTCTCTAAGCTAAGACCATGGAACAGGAAGGCCATTAGAATTATTATAGCTGACTGTACTTTCACAATTAGAGATAACAATTGTTTAAGTTGTTTCCTTGGCCAATTAGAAACTTGAAGTTAATAAGTTAAATGTTAAAGTGGCCATGTAAAAACCAAGATGTGCATATAAACAATGTCATATTGCTAAAATACTGATGGTGTAGCTCCACCAAGTATTAGTCTCCTTGTACCTAACAGTCCTGATGTAGTGCAGAATTTTCTGTTTTGTGGTTGAAGTGTTTTCCTTCATGATACCTTGTACCAGGTACCGGGTAATATAGTTTGTAGTAATTGGTACTTTGTTGGGGGGTGTTTCACATGAATGCAACAGATGGGGAAAATTTTGCTACTTTTTTTTTTTTTTTTCCGAGAAAACATATTGTCTGCTTTAAAATTGTTACAAGAATACTAGATATTTAAATATTTGATCTCTAATATTACCACAGTGTCAACAACAATCCTTAGAACTCGTAGCAAAAAAGTGTGTACAAGCATACACAATAGTAGCATACATGCTCACAATCAAAATCCACACCAACCTATTAAGGAAATACAAGTTTTACATAACTGTGCACGCATTAGGATTCTCATCACTGAAAACCTGAGGCTGTGCATACAAGCCATACTGTGCTTGATGCGGATGCGGTGCATACGGACCATGGTGCACCTGAGGCATTTGGTACCCATGGTATGTATGGTATGCAGGATAAGCAGAGTATGCAGAGTATGCTGGGTATGCATATTCAACATGAGACAAAGGATGCCAGTATTCATATTTTAACAACTCTTCGTCTTTGACCTCATCCTCTTTTTTCTCTTCCTCCTTTTTCTCCTCTTCCTTTTTCTCTTCTTCAGGAACAATCAATGCTTGCCTTCTTGTTCTTCTATATACATTTTCGACTAATGCGTTGGGGTCAAATATGCCTTTGACGATTATTTGATCATTTGCTATGTCTGTTTCCACTGACTCTACACCTGTAAATTAGGTATACAAAATTAACAAAAGAGTATATATGTTTTAATGTTTATACTTAAGAATCTCAAGGAAAATATAGCGGGGTTAGGATTATGCACCTTCCATCTTCTTTATTCTCTTTTGTAAGACCTGTGCACATGCTTCGCAATGCATCCTGATCCTTAGTGCTACAGCAATCGGCTTTGGCTGTAAGACGAGATGTTAATTGTCTTACACTCGAAAATTTTAAAACTAAAATTCATGCATTTGCAAAATGTACCATAATTTTTTACCAAGTTTTGAAACGAATAGTTTTATTGTGCAATAGTAAGCTCTCTAACTCTTCCTAATTCTAGAACTAGGGAGAGCAGCAAGCATTTTCCATCTAAATTGGTTAAACTTAGTAGTACCTCCTCCTTTTTCTCCTCTGGCGGTGGTTCTTCTTTTGGAGGTTCCTCTTTCTTCTCTTCTTCAGGAGGCGGGGGCGGCAGCGGTGATATCAGCTCCACTCTTCTACCAGTTTTTCTTTGAACCCTCTTACATATTTTTGCTGGGTCAGCCTCTTTTCCCTTTACCACTACTGTTTTCGCCCTACTATCAGCCTTCACTTCTTCGACCCCTGCTTATTTTATAATTATACACAATGTTATCATCATATTATATTTAATATAATCATGATCAGTGCGCCATCATTGATTTTGAGTGGTTTAAAGTGAATATGACTCCATATAAAATGTAATTGTTGATATAATTTGAAAAACATGAGAAACCTTCAAATTGTCTAAGGGACTTCAGAACTTTTCTCGCACAACCCTCACAATGCATGTCTACTTTGAGAACAATCTCAGGTGGTGCTGGTGGCTCTTCTTTCTTCTCCTCTTCCTTTGGTGGCTCTTCTTTCTTTTCCTCTTCCTTTTGCTCCTATGTATCATTTCACAATAAATAACTTCAATTAATCATTACATCCTTTTAGAAGTACCGATTGGGATGTACTTATTCATTACTATAAAAATGAGTACTTATTAAAGCACATTGGAAATATTTTCAGAGTAAATACTAAATTTCCTGGATATACATTTCGTTATATCTACTTAGAGAGAAATGCTGGGAAAGCATGTTAATTATTGGCAATACACACTTGGAATTAGCATGAATTAATTGTTGCTATGAGAAATGGCCAAGTGCTCTTTAATAAATAGCGATGACTGCTTTGTATAAATACTTTCATATATAACTCTACAAAGCAAACCAGCATTTCTATGCGCCAATTTGGTGGCAAAGTGGGGTGTGAACATATATGTAAAGAATGTTACATAGGATTCAACTTACTTCACCCATGTCTGCTCAACAGGAAGAACACACTGATACAAAGATACAGTAGCTCTTCTAGTTTGTTTTTGTCTTCCTTGCACTCTCTTTTATTGTGGATTCTTTGATAATGTGGACAGAGAGAGAACTCTCTTTTCCAGAAGGAAAAGAGGCCCTGAGGCCTTTCTACTCTTGTCTGTTTCGTTCTATGCTCTCAATATATGATATGACTTTACAAAGGTTGCTTGGTTTATATAGCCAACACCCAACGAAGTAGAGTCCTTATTTGCTTGAAAGAATAACTTTTAACCACTATCCACTTTTTCTGGTAAAAAAAGTTATTATTATTCTTGAGTTGGGCTGTCTCCATCGCTTGAACGTAAGAAACATAATTTGTACTCTGTATATGATATCGTTAGATCAGTATCCTATGAAAGGAAGAGTACCAAGCAATGGGAGAAAGGAATTGGACAAAATGAGTCTCCATTTTTACTAAAACTGGACAAAGAAATAACATGGAATCAAATAAAACTTTACTGTTCAGCAAAAGAATATCACTGAATATTGCTAGAATATACTATTTAGAGAAGTCATAGAAAAATATTATTTTTAAAATACTTAAAGAGCACTGAAAAACTGTTATTCTTTGACTAATTTAGAATACTACTAACTGTCTTGAGTAATCAGTGGTTAAAATAATGATTGGAAAAATAAAAAAATTTTCCCTTTTTTCAACTTTCGTTTCCTCTATCCTGCAATAACAATAGGGTGCTTTTCTATTTTTTTTTTCAATATAAAAAGTTATCTTTAATATCCTTATTGCATGTGATAGCACTATTATGTAGGAAAAGAAAATCAGATCATTGTCTTCTGATTATTTATCAACGATAGCATGGTTGGTCGCTATGGAAAAAGCACATAAGCATTAAACCTGCAAAACTGAAATAAATTGCAGGCCATGTACAGAATTGCTCCATCAAGTATGAAATACTGAAGAATTTAATCTGAACATTATATAAATTTGAATTTGAGCAGAATTATTTCTTTTTGGTTGTTTTGTGCCCAGTTGAGGCACCTTTCATAGAAAATTATAGTCATCAACTTCCAGCGCTTAATAAGTTCCAGTATATGGAGAGCCATAGGTTTCTTGAGATTTGTCCTATAAATTTACGAGTCTTTTTTTGTTTAATTCATGAAAGTGGTGGCGCTCCCACCTTTTTGTCCAAAAAAAAAAAAAAAAAAAAAAAATTAACGAGTCTCCACATACTATAATTTTCCTAGCACAAAACATCTTTTCATAAGTATACGAATTGAAAAGAGAACTATCCTGACGATGATTAGCACGTCTCGTGAAAAAACTTGTCTTTTGTTTTTTTTTTTTTTTTTTTTTTTTAAATCAAAGGTGATCAATAAAAAACTTATTCACATTTTACCTCATATGTAAAAGGCGATGTAATCAAATTATTAAAGCAAACTAAATTTAGGGATAGCTTTGGTGTGATCATATCCTTGAGAAAATTACGATTTTTTCTCATAAAAGTTAATTCAGTCAAAAGGCTGAAATCATACCAACTTTGGAAATAGCTTTGGTGTGATCATCTTTGAGATATTATACTCTTTTTTTGTCATAAAAAGTGACACAATCAAATGGCAAAAACATATCAACTTCAGGAATAGTTTTGGTGTGATCATATATATCCTTAATTTATGGGATTCCCTCGTGGGACTGTACTAATTTGTGGGACTATCTAAACAGTTCCTGGTTGTAGTTGTAGGCCATGCTTATCTAGTGGGTCCAATTAAAAATTTTCCTTTCAAATTAATTGTATGTTAGTTTTCATTTTTTTTTGAATCCAAACAGCCCGTAGGCGTATGTTAGTTTTCATGCTATAGTTAAAGTTGCAAACAAAATAATACTATCCGTGACACTAAAACGGATATTGATCCTCAAATAATTATGATATTCAAAATATTAGGCAAATACCGAACAAAGTTAACGGAGTTATCTTCTTAAACGTACTGCTGTGTTCTATTTTTTAAAAAACTAATTAAGCGGCCCGTTACTTCAGTAATTTTTAAACGTGACGCAAAAATGAAAGTAGAATCTTCTCCAACCTAATAATAGAATTAATTAAAAGTAGAGAATTAAATTTCTTTTGGATTTGTTATAACAAGTATGTACAAAAGTCTTATTATTAAAACTCCTTTTTGCTATTTTATCAAGGAAAAGAAATTGTTGCTCTTCTAATTTGTTGTTTTCTTCTTTACTTTTCCCATACTAAATCTATTTGTCCGTGTAATATATAGTTCTATTATTATTTCACGTCTTGAAATGTATATAGAATTCTAGGAAAATTCAAGAAGAGCTTGCACAACTTCAATTTACCAACTCAAAAAATTGAAATAATATTTTGATATGAAATACGTAAATTTAGTTCAACTAAATGGCTGCAATCAAATATTAAAAAACAAGTAACTTTAAATTTATATAACTCAGAAAAAAAATAGTAAGATCCAATAAAAAATTGACTTACACTGTAGTTAACTAAGATGATTAAGTGCTACAGATTACCTCAACTTAAACAGACCACGTAAAGCAAATCAGTAAGGTTTTGACCAAAATGTTTTTTATGTGGGATTTTATTTTATTTCATTTTATTGATTTCTCAGATTCCGTTGGATCTAATTAAATTGAAATTTCAATCAAATGACACCAAAACCGTTCATTTTGATCAAACAATTTCCAAGAAATGAAATGAAATAAAATCACGTATTAAAAAAAAAATAATAAGATTTTGATCCGGACATAAGTAATCTATCATAAAATGTGGTCTAAGTTCTCTAGTTTATTTTTTAAATTTAAATCTTCTAGTTGGATTTTGAATTCTCGACCTCCAATCAAACTGTATTGTTTTTGCTCCTAAATCAGTAACTTGTTCTCAAGTAAAAAAATTCTTGACAGTGGTAAATGTAAGTATATTTGACAATTCCTGTATTAGAATTTTCAAGAAATCTTTGATAAGCGAATTTGAATGAATACAAGTATTAATAACAATCATTTATGTACACTTGGCAGGAACTTTTTCAGGCGCTGTAGTGTAACAGATGAATTAGGAGAGCACTACCTATTGTGGATAAAGGTTAACAAACAATCAATGCCTCAATGATTGCTTTGATTCTCGGAAGGCGACATCACTGTCTCTTCGGAATCCAAACACAACCCATTGACAGCCAGCGAATGAGCGAACCCTCTGCTTCAATTTACAAACGTGTGGAGCTAGCTTTAATTTTCTTCCACAGCTAGTTAGATACAATTTTGTGGGTTTGTTGCCTCATATTTATGATGAACAAATTTCGTGTCAAGGAAATAATGTATCGATCTTAATAAAATAACTATTTCATTCAATTACTGAAATTATTATTTTCTCATTCAAAGCGTTAATTTTGTTGTGTTCTGATATCTTATATATTCATTTTTTGCATGGAATGGGCCGTATGGCACATTAATTCGTTCCTAGGTATATACGTCTGGATAGATATGGTTGACAACACTTGAAACAATGTTTTTAATGTCATATCGGATATCGAAAAATTATGGTAATACAGAGAATCGGAACGGTGCCTGAAATGACACAATATCTGATAAAAAGACAAAAACCAAATAATTTCGAAAAATATTAGATTTCGACCACTGGCCGGTAGGTATAAAAACCCTGCACTCAAACACGGCAATGATGGTCTAAAAAGTATAAAGTAATAATTATATAATTAAGAAATAACAAAATAATCTTGATGTATAACATAAATCTTTCATAATATATATTTACTTAAAAAGGTAATTGCCCGATTCCAATTTTATTTTGAAATCAGTTATACTTATTATAATAGGTCCTAGACGAGGTAATGTGTTATTCAACCATTTAATTATTCTAACGGTTACCAAAAGAGACGATTGAGACGATTAACTAAATCAGAATTTTGACTACTATTACTATATTCGAGAATTACTTACTACAATCCTCTTAATTACCATCTTGTACCATCCCACCTTCTGTAATTCTCCTCTTCCCTTCCGTTGATCTCTTCCTTTTGACTCTCTCTCCCTTCCTCCCTTCTTCCCTGCGACCTCCAACCTCTGATCTGCCTCCCTCTCTCCGACATCCGCCTTCCTCCCTCCGACCTCTAATCTCTCTTCTTCCCTCTGACCTTCTCTGCCTTCCTCCTTTCATCCGTTCGACTTCCCATACTTCCTCCGATCTTCCTCCCTCCGACCTCTCTTCCTCCCTCCGGCTTTCCTCCCTTTGACCTCCCTTCCACCCTCCGGCTTTAAGACATTGTAATAAGTGATCAGTTAATAAGAGAAAATGATTAATTTTTCGCAACAAATGATCATCTTATATGTGCATATATTAGATACGATAAAAAATTATCTTATAAATATAAATGATCAGATTGTTATAATAAAGGATCATCTTATAAAATTTTGTTAGATATAATAAGTGATAATCTTACAAGCATAAGTAATTAATTAAGTGTAACAAAGAATCACCTTATTAGTGCATTAATAAGGGATCAACTTATAAGCATTAAGTGTTTAATTAGTCGTGAGAAAAGATCACCTTTATATAAGCGTATAAGGGATCAGTTTGTTGCAAATTAGATGGAAGATTACGGAAGTGAGGCGGAAACGCCAAAATCAGAAAGGGTGTTCGTTTTTGATTGGCATGGTACAGGATGGTAAATCCAAGGATTGCACTTATAACACCTGGTGACTGACAATTACAGTTAATAGAACTGGAATCAGGAAAAATACTTGATTAGTCGTTACATACAATAAAGTGGAACTAGAAAACACTCGATATTTTCTTAAAAAAAACTAAGGTTATTTTTTTTAAGAGAGAGATAACTCTCAATAAAATTTATATCATTCTTTTTTTCCAGCGATAATTGTACCTGTTGTCTTTAGGTAACAACGTAGTCATCGACCGCTGTATATTAGAGTACTCCCACATTGGAAAATACGTAATATGGTAAAACTTAGCCATCTAAATTAGCGTTTTTACTAAACTTAATTTAATTTTAATGGGGGTAATTATATTGTCTCCTTAAACAGATTAAAAATAGACGTGTTAAGTGTCTATTAATTTCTCCTCGTCCATATTATCTTCACATATATTGATTTCTCTCATTAGGAGTGAAAATAGATAGGATTTGTCCGATATTGTAAGAGTATTAATTTATTTTAATCTGATTATAAAAATTTGAAAAATGTATCTAACCAAATTGAAATTTGAACCACCGAATTGCATAGATTTAATGGCAGAGATTTTGCAGGTTTCGTGAAATTAAAAAAAAAAATTAATAGAAAAACTCACAATTAGTTAGCATCAGTTTAATGAATCATATATTAACTAAAAAAATTATAACAAATCATATTCAATTTAGGAATCATACTAAACCTTGTAAATATTGCCGTGCCGTTAGACGACTAAAGAAAGTAAGAATCTAAAGGGCTGCAGCCTGCAGGTGTATGCATAGAAATTCGCAAGATAAGCGATCAAAGTTTTATGGATAGCATACAGGTATGTATTAATGTATATTTGCTGCAAACTTTGCACCAACAAGCATTTTTTTCATCTTTATCAAACTCGTTTACGATATATACAGTATATTAAATTTGCTAGTGTCATAATTTTATATTTCGATTCTTTAATATTTAAATACTTTCAATTTTTTCAATTTTTATATGTTCGTTAAGTTAAATTTAAATCAATGTACTTGAATATATAAAAAATAAATCTAAAAATCTAGTACAAAGCATTTTTTTGTTATATATACTATTTAGAATCTTATCATCATTTATTTCTTCTTTGGAATAAACTGTTATCATCAAATTTGTTCAAGCACCACTTAAATGTGCATGTTTTTCACTATATTGCTGACGTAAAAGCCCCCGTAAATTCTGTATGAACAGATGGAATTAACTTTAGCTTGTCGGACCCACCTATTGAGGCTAACAATTGGCCGACCAATTGAGAGATAAGCATCCTATCTTTTGGGTTGCGCGTAACTCACAAGGAATTTTTGATAGAGAAGAAAGTGTGCGAAGATAAAAGAGAAGATTAAAAAGTGGCTTGTTTTGTGTCCTTTCATGACAAAAAGTGTTCACGCAGATTCTTTGAAAAGAATGCACAAATGCGTCTGCTGATGTAAACAATCCCTTCAATTTATCACGTAATTTACATTATACAAACTTTTTTGCTACTCATGATAATATTTAAAAATAAAACAAAAAAACTTATTCAAAACAGATGATTCATGCCCCCTTAAATCCAGTATTTTTAATACCATACCGATATCCTTACCTGTTAGGTGACCGGTATTTTCTGAAATTTTCTGGTATTTTATCTCGCAATACCAAATACCGCTGTTTCAGTCTCTGTTCCAATTTCGGGTAATTTTCCAATATCCGGTACAGTATCGAAACACTGCTTAAATTACCTTTACAACTAACTGCAACTGCTAAGTTTGATACATTAACAGTTGATACTTTACAAATAGAGTAATTTAGTATGGCGATGAAACATGACGTTAATATTTATACAGTTGAGAATTAAGAGTAAATAGGACAAAAGTAGAATATTTTAAAATAGAAAAAAAGGTATTTACATTTTTCTGTTTACTGTAATTAGCAAGTTACGGTCTTACGGATGGTACCTTGATAGTGATACCAACAGTAATTTAATTTTAGGATATTGCCTATATGTACAATCTTCTTCTTGTAGTATTATAAGAAACACATACTTAACAACAAAAAACAACATTTTTGATAAAATAAAATGAAAAAAATCTATCTGTGCCCTTTTGTAACATATACCATTGTTTCATAATATTTATTATATACTAATTATAAGAGAGGGACGATAAGATACATAACAAAAGGAATACTCTATGTTTTCTCTATTGGTTATTTAGAAATCAAATTTTTAATTTCCTAACTTATTGACTTTCTAAAAAAAATTTTGTTATTTCGCTAAAAACTAATTAAATAGTGGATCAATTTTTTTTTATTTGGACTAAATATTTGATTTTTTTTTTTAAATGTGAATGATTATGGTTGATTACGGCTCAAAAATCGCGTCGAAAAGTTTAATTCACCGTAGACGGTCCAGCTAAAATCTTAATACTAGACACAATGTTTAAGCTTACAAATACCGAATCTTTCTTGGTGTATAGAAATCTGATGATGAGAGCATTTGGTCAACAACATGGTCCATCAAACACAGAAAGTGACACAGCTTTAAACAGATACCTTGTGAAAATTGCCAATTTTTCCAAGCAAGTCTTTGCCACATAACAACTGGTAGTCCAAAATGCCAGAGAAATCGAATGGTTATGCATTACCTAACTTAGTATACATGCATAGACTTTATATTCCATTTAACTATAGTCCACAAGAGAACAATTATACAGGGCACCTTTCCTTTTATGATACTGGTGGAGTGGTGGTGATATCTATTTTAACTATAACCAGTTGATTCCCCCCCCCTCTTTTCTGTTATTTTTTAACTTATTTTTTGATGAATAATCAATTGATTTAAAAGGATTCTTATCAACTAGCTTGGGGTTATTTTTACTTGATTTGTATCCTTCCCTCTTCTTTTAGAAATTCGAACTCTCCAGTTTTTGTAGGGAAACACAAATATCTCTTATGCTCTGTTTTTAGAAACCCTGTGCTGAAGAGGCGGTTGGTCCGAAGTACCAACTGATAAGAATATCATATTATATGTTTCTATTTTTGCAATTTAAAAGTATATGTGGCTGAAATGACAGGGCAACCATCAGGAGTGTTATGTGACAAGAAATTTCCACATAAGCTGAAAGGCAAGTTTTATAGGACGACGATTAGACCTGCGATGTTGTATGGCACTGAATGTTGGGCTACTAAAAGACGACACATCCAAAAGATGAGTTTAGCAGAGATTCGCATGTTGTGGTGGATGTGTGGTCATACGAGGAGGGACCGGATTAGAAATGATGACATACGGTATATGGTTGAGGTTGTACCAATAGGGGAGAAGTTGGTCCAACATCATTTGAGATGGTTGGACATGTCCAATGTAGGTCCCCGTAGGCACCAGTGCATAGCAGAATTCTCAACCGCTTTGAAAACACAATGAGAGCCAGAGGTAGACCAAGATTGATATGAGAGGAAGCAGTAAAAAGAGACTTTAAGAATGAAACTTCTCCAAGGAGTTGGTGTTTGATAGGACCGCATAGAAGCTAGCAATTTATGTGCTGGAGCCATGAGATACGAATTTAGAGGACGAGTGTTGTCTTAGATTTGTAGGTTATAGTATTAGCTCACGATTTAGGTGTAGGTCTTATTATTATTATTATTATTATTATTATTATTATTATTATTATTATTATTATTATTATTTTTTATTATTATTATTATTGTTATTGTTATTGTTACTATATTTTCTCTTTATTATTATTTTTTAGTATTATTAGTCATACTTTTTACATATACATTTTTATTTTTCGGTGACTTGGTGACTATCGTTGGGTTTCTTTTCTAGCCTATCTAACTTGTTTGGGATAAAAGGCTTAGTTGTTGTTGTTATCTTTTGTGTGGGAAGGGGTGTGAGACATAATTCACTTTCTTTGGTCTTATGTTGCTAGTAGACAGTGGCGGAGATAAGCACAAGATATGGGGGTCAATTGTCCCCATTGATTTATAAAAAATAATACTATATTTAAAAGTTCACACTTGCAAAATGAAAAATTTTGTAGATATGCAATATTTGAACCCCATAGATATTCAAAAGATGTTCTACTAGTGAAACCCATATTGGATTTAGAAAATTTATTCTTGTTGGAAAAAAATATTTATATAACAAATATATATTAGACTGCCACAAATATTAATTTTTGTCTTCTCAAATATTTCATGAAATTTCACTTTTAGTAATGATAGCACAACTTATTAATTTATTAATTGAACTTGAATATGTATCTTTACAATCCACTTTGTTAATATATAGATTTTTTGTTTATTTAATTGAATATTATAAAAGATTAAGATATAATTAGTAACCATAATAATTTTTATCATCGATTTAATTTCTTTTATTTTGTTGTTTGTTTATAACATTTCATCTTCTGACAATTTCAAAGGATGGAACTTCAAAAATTAATTAGAAGATAAAAAATCTATTATTACTTGTAATTTTTATAGAATTGTTCTATATTTTCAGTCCTAATTTTTTTTAAGTAAGGTTTGTAAGTACTTTATTGGAATAAAATCAAAATGAATTGTAAAATATCTCTAGCAATTTTAATGTCTAAATTGTCAATTGCACGATCAAAAGGATACTAATAACCCGAATAACCATTGATGAGTTTTTTTAAGGGCCATTGGATCCGTAATCAGTCATAATGAATGATTTAGATTTAACCCAAATATGAAATTCGTCCAAGATAGAATTTTTCTAATATATATATTGTATGAATTTATTTAATTTTTTATAGTATAAATACTAAAAATTATTGAACCCCATTGTCAAATTTTCTGGCTTCGCCACTGCTAGTAGAATATAAAGATCTAATTCTCAAATTACATTATAGGAATTAATTAATTCTTATATTGAAAACAAATCAAAGTCACATGTGTATGAATACTTGAAATTTATACATACTGTGCAAAACCAATGATAGAATTAAATTATATACAAAACTCACTAAATAGGCAAAAGAAAGAAAAAAGTGCATTCGAACATGTCAAGGGCTCAAGGCACATGAGAAAGTAATAACGGGCCATAAAATGAGAAATACTCTGTGTGGTTCGATGAAGCCTGGATTAGAAAAAATGGGCCGAACCAATCTTGTCTCACGAGTAGCCGAAAAAATTATAACTAACCTTAATTAATTAAGAAATTTTAAAATAATTCGTTTTTAATAAAAAATTTAAAAATGACTTCTAAGTATCGGAATCTGAGATTCCGAAACTAATTCTGCTTAGTTTCGGAATCTCAAACTCCGAAACTAAACCTGCCGACATTTCATCCACTTTTTGAGCGAAAATATATTTTTAATTTTTCTTTTAATAAGTATCGGAATTTAGAATTCCGATACTAGTGATTTCACCTCGTACTTGGTGTGATTTTATATATCTCGTATTGTGATTTTTATATTTCATATTTTTCATTTCTTTAGTTTTATGCTTACAGAAAATAAAAAAAAATAATGTCATGTAAACAAAAAAATACAAATCGTAAAATAAATAATATATGAATTAATTGCACGTCATGTGAAAAAAATAAAGTCATCTAAAAAAATAACGTGATCCAAAACAATAACGTCATGTAAAATAATATGATTGATGACATGATTTTATAAGCATCAATCCTTATATTACAAAATAATAGAACTAATGTTTTGACAATATTACAAAACATTCATACAAAATATTACAAAATATTCATCATATTATTACATAAACGTTCATAAAAATAGTAGGAACTAATGTTTTGACAACCGCTGCTCTGGGTCATAACCAACCGCCGCTAATAATTTTCCCTTATAGCGACCCGTCAAGAACGACGCGTCAATGCTGATAACTGGTCTAAGGTATGGCACCGCTGCGATGCAAGGCCCGAATGCCCACGCTGCTGCAAGGAACATAGCTCTGTTGGGATTGCCACGCTTTCTGGAACGAAGCCGCTCAGTTCGCTGACAACCCCGGTGCCAGTAATCAACTGGAAAAAAAAAAGATGAAGAGGATGAACCATGGTAGGATGAAATTCTGCAATATGTAAATAGTCAAGATCTCTAAGTATTTTTTTTTATTTTGATGTGTTTTATAATATATTATGGTTTAATAACTTAGTTATGTATCATTGTAATGATTTGAGATTGTTTTATCTATTAGTGTGTTTATCTATTAGTGTATTTAGTGTGTTTATCTATTAGTGTTTTTGGTGTGTTTATCTATTTTGTTGAGTACTAAGTTTTTTTTTTTTTTTTTTTTTTGACAATTTCAATAGTAAGCAACAAAAAACATACCTCAAATATTAAATTTCATAATTTAAAAATACGAATAAACACAACAAACCATACAATACAACATAACATCACACGAATAATTAAAAACCATACAATACAACAAATCATACAATAAGCATACAATATAACAAACCATACAATACTACATTTATCGAAGATGTATGCTATTTTGAGCTGACGGATGATTTTCAAAATCAGGTGGAACTATTGGTACGTAACTGAACCACTTGCCTTGAAGATCAATACCTCGATTTCTCTCCACCGTATCGGTAAAAAACGTTGGGCCTCTAACATGAAATTGATTTTCTTCTAGTTTCTTGACTTTAAAAGTTTCGCGGGGGTGATGAAGCAACAATAATGAAATTAAACCACCTTCAGTGGTATGTTGATCTCCTAACAAAATAATTCCCGAAGACACAGAACATGGTTTAGGACCCATTAACACCTAAAATAAAATTTCAATTTCACAACTCAATTAGCCAATTACCATATATTTACATTTTATAAATAAAATAAATTAAATAAATAAATATAAGGTAACGTTACCGGATGTGATATGAACTTCTAAAAACTTATTTTGAGCAAAGAATAGAATGAGAAGAGAATGGTGGGAAGAGAATGAATCTTGGGGGTTTATATAGAACGAAAAGCGAAAATTATAATGGTGGACCAACACTCAATTTATCAATACTATCGGAATTTACAATTCCGATACTAATTAAAAAAATTCAAAACTTTAAAAAATTTTAAAAATTAAATTGAAAAAATTAAAGTGCACTGAAAAGTAGGTGAAATGTAGGTGAAATCACTAATATCGGAATTCTAAATTTCGATACTAATTAAAAAAAATTTAAAAATATATTTTCGCTCAAAAAGTGGATGAAATGTCGGCAGGTTTAGTTTTGGAATCCGAAATTCCGAAACTAAGCAAAATTAGTTTCGGAATCTCAGATTCCGATACTGCGAAGTCATTTTTAAATTTTTGATTAAAAATAGATTATTTTAAAATTTTTTAATTAATTAAGGTTAGTTATAGTTTTCTCGGCACGAGTAGCTTATTTGAAATCATAATCCATACTAAATTATGAAAAATTCCCCTTAAACCTGCTTCATTCTTCGCATCCTTTGTTCTCATCATATCAACATATGCTTGTTGTCTTCTGAGCTGGAATGATTCAATCGTTTGAGATTCATGCCAACATAAATTTGGATGTACTAATACAGTTGAGATTTGTACTGAAAACCCCGATCCAGCTTACTGGCAAATTAGAAAAATAAAGGGCGTAGTCCTTTAATTGTGCAGTCTCATCCAATATTTATTAATCGCTGTTGAATTTGATTCTAAAGTGCACATAACATACGATATTTATATTTATTTTTTTTTAAAAAAAATACTAGCTTAGGTCGTTGTTATTTTCTTAAGTTTGATTATATATTCAAACGTGCATCATCACCGATGTATTAACTAATCCGACTTCTGGCGTCCATTGCTCTTAAATATTAAATTTGAATCTTATTTTGACCAATTACACTTACATTGCTATGCATGTTCTTTTTATACCCATGTATTATTATTTTATTTTTTTGAAACCAAGTGTTTATACCCATGTATTAGGTGATGAAATTGCAACTAAAAGAACATATGTAGAAGTATTGCCAGATTGAGAAATTACCAACCATATGTCAAAATGATGGTTACAACTTATTTTATGTAATATAACCAAATGTTTATTACTAATTATTACCACCAACACTTTGATTATTAATTTCTGAAATAAAAAGCTCCTTAATTATTAGGGATGATTAATGTACTTTTAATTGACCGAATGTTAGACTATAATATGCAAATCAAAATAAGTCTATTCAAGATTCCATTGAATGTTTTCCTTTAAGGAAAAAAAATGATATATTATATGTTAATTCAATTAATCGCATTAAATTAAACAATAAAAATTGGCGCATGTCTAACACGGTGATTTTGTACCAAAGTTAACTTGTATCTGATATATTTTCCATTCTTTATATTTATTTTTTCCGATAAACATGAAGTGACCTGATTAAAGTAATAATTTGAAAAAAACTATCTCTTTTTCCTTCGTAATAGGTCCTTTTGGATAATTTTAGGAGGGCTAGGCCCTAACGGAAATTTCAAAGATAATTTTAGTCCTTTCAGAAAAAAGTCCGAATAACCATATCATGATATAAGAGGAGATTACATTCGGTGAAGTAATATTATGACATTTATTAGTAGACCATCTGATCATAGTCCAACGATTTAAACGAAAAGCTTCCCCAAAAAAAATATTATAATCTTGATTGAGGGCCTTCAAATATAGTAGTTTCGGGATGCCATTGTTTTGGCAACGCAAGCAAATTCGCGTGACTTTATCTTAGGTCATCACATTTCCGCATGAACTGGGAACTTTAATATGCAATATGCTAATTATGTGAAGCACTCGATCTCATTTCCAGAAAGGGCTTTTATATTCATTGACCTTTTTGACATTTTAAAAATGTAATTGCAATTAAATTATGCGAAGCTAGCACTCAATCTTACGTCTTAATTTAGATAATGAATAATGCAAATTTTTATTTGTAAAATTATATATGCAATTTTTATTGCTAAAAGTAATGAATCATGTATGGAGATATATTAAACATTTTTTACATGCCAGCTGTTACAAATTTATATAATATAATGATCGTCCGATGGCCAGTTTTGGTAGTCGTGTATAATTTAGCAACATAATTTCAAAAACCATTTGATGGAAATCCATTTTTATTACTACCGATGGCCATCCATAGTAAATTTGCTGATGGTTTTGAAGATTATGTAATCGGCTGTGTCTTGTATTGTCAAATAAATTGGACCTGATATATAAAAGAAATTGGCTGTAGTATAGTTCATCAAGGATTAATTGGGCTTCCTTCGAAGTGAAAAACTAATGTAAGACTTAAAGAAATTTTGACGACCGTCTCAAATATTTATGTTTTTCTTCTTCTTCTTTTTTTAAATTTTTTTTATCAAATAGCAATGTTCCTTTAGATAAAAGTGTATTTCTAACTCAGACAAAATCCTCGCTATCCTGACCGAACTTGTTAGGTATCCTAGTATCTTGAAGATAAACTCTTTTTTAAGTCGATGGCACTATATGATCACTAAATAGTATATCTAGTTCAAACAAACTGTCGTTTGTCTTCATATCGACTAGTCGAATTAGTTTAGTGCTACTCGCCAATCCGCCATTGACTCCCTAAGACCAAAATTTCTACTAGATACATTCAACCTTGTTTTGTTTATTTTTAAATCTATATAAAGAGAATGGATCTTGGAGCTGGCTTACATCACCAATTTTTCTAAGCCGGCAGATGATAACCAGCCAAGACAACATAAAAAGTTGAAAACGGAATAGCACAAATTAGATGTCCTGCTCTAATGCGATTTAATTTACAAGAAAATAAAACATTAAAAAAAATAAAGATATATATATATATATATTAGCACTTTATTGAAACAAATTGAAATATTAATTCAAATTGCATTAAAATAAATAACTTGAATTAAGTTAGCAGATCATATATGTAAGCATTAATTAATTGTCTTGAAGCATATTTTGTCTCGTATGTGCAAGGCCATAAATTGCCATCACGTATACAATGTTTAGGGGATGTAAACAGCTAAATATTGACTATAGAAGTGACTGATAGTCTCCATAATATCCAGCAAAATATTTAGAACATTAATATTCGCAGATAGATCATAGAATTATTACAAGGATTTTAACAAAATAAGGAGAATAATCCATAGTTATCCAAGACACCGAATAGGGTATCAAATAGAGAAGAACTAAAACAAAAATTAAAGAATTGATTTGAAACAGCTTACAATGATTCTAAAGTTCAATGTTGCAGAATCTTGAATCCTTTATTAATATCTGAATTTGAAAATTTACTTTAGAAATTTAAAATGTGAGTTCTAGAGACATTTTCTAAAATAATTCTCCGACTTACTTCATGATGTGAAATATCAATACTTAAATAATTACCCAATTCTACCTAAAATCAGTTGCAAGCGTACAACAATCGTCTAAGTATTATCGGGGTCGAACCACAGGGACGGAATATTCAACAACTAAGTAAATTAAACTATTGATTAACTAGATTAAAAGTGTGTAGAAATAATATTTGTAACAGATCTAAAGTAAAGGTTTGCAGTTAAATAAAAGTCCTAAATTAAACAGTTCAATGAGTTAAAAAGGATTAAAATTCTAATTAAGTAATTAGGGGTTGACTAGTAGCTAATACTTTTCAGTTTACTCCAGAATCAGCGGCCAGCAGAGATCTTCTGCGGCCCGCTGAAACTCAGGTCGCTGACCCCTGAGAAGGTCGCAGAAGCCTGGGGTCATAGACAACCCGCAGAAACCTCCTGCGGCCCGCTAGGTTTGGCGCAGACTCAACTCTTTGCATATTTTAATTGTTGTTTTGTGTAGATAATTAATCCTAACTAAGGTTCCTAAGTCCCACTTTCGTTTAAGGCCAGGTTACCTAAAGTTAACATTAATTCTCTCCAATTCAACCTAGATTTCAACTTCCGTTTCTTGGTCTAAGTTAAACTAGTTTATGCTTTACGACCTACGACTCCCTATACTTCCGTAATTGGGAAGGGTTTCAACTTCCGTTTCTTAACCCTAGTTTGACCTTCCGGCACTAACTATCGTGTTTACCATACTTTATCCTAATTACTTAAGAACTTTTGGACTTAACCACCTAACAATCAAAAGACGTCTCTTTTAATGGGTGCAAGCAATTCAACTTAAGCAATTCAGTTAAAGTAATCTAAGCAATTCAATCAAAGCATAAAACACAACATACAAACAAAGAAAATATAACTTAAAGCATATTATCAATCATAAACTTAAAAAGGTTCACTACTATGGCCCCTAATATACGACTACTCACAAGTATACATCATAAAACAACAAAAGGTATCTGAATAATAAGAAAACATAAAGAAAGAAACAAGATTACAACAGATGGAATCCAGAATCTCCCTTTTCTGCTCTCTGCCACTCTTTCAGCGGGTTGCTGATGCTCCCTGCGGCCCGCTGAAAACCCTTGATGCTCTCTTAACTTAGCAGAATTTACCCTAAAACTCACGAACCCCTTTTCTGATCTGCTCTGGTGTTTATATAGACGTGGGATGGCTCTAAAATTGTCGGAGACGTGGTTTTGAGGCGCCGGAAATAGATATGTCGGTGTAGAGGTGGGTGCAGAACTTGGTCAGGCTATTTTGGGCTGTCGGTTACTTCTTCTGCGGCCCGCTGTCGAGTCCTGCGGGTCGCAGAAATCTTCTATGCTGCCAAGTCTCACCTGCTACACGCTGGGTCTTCCTGTGGGTCGCACAAACCTTCGGTGGGCCGCAGATCATGATCAGACTTCAGTTTCCTCGCTTCAAGAGTGGCAAAATCACACAGATCCTGTACAAAATAAAAGTAGCCATAGCAGTACCTTGCTTCTAACCTAAATTAACAATTAAAACATTAGAAACACACATAATTAATGGAATTAAGTCCTAATATAAGCGGTATTTATATGCATAATTTCCGCTTATCAAATCCCCCAAGCTTAAACGTTGCTTGTCCCCAAGCAAAGCTCACTCTTAAAGGTCTGTTTCAAGACTTAACAACAATTAACCACATGCATTATCTACAAAGTCTAAGAAAATATCACTAAAACAACTAAACAATGTCTTGAGCAATTTTCAAAATCAAATTTCCAAACTTCACATCAGATTTTGCAATAAAATTTCTTTGATGATCTTGTAATTCGTATCGAATTCTCCCTAGGACTCTAGCTATTACCTTCCATGACTTATCCCATCAATCCCTAAGTTTATCGATTCACAAAAGCTAATGCAACAAGTAATTTAAAATGAAATAAAACCTTAATCCTACCAAAATTAAACAATTAAAATCAATTAACTCAATTCTTATTAGGTCTTTTGGTTACTTAGCCAATCATTTTAATTTTTGAAAACGCATTTGGAAGTCGAACTAAAGTGAGGCGGAAAAAAGGTACAAATCCCCACCCATTCTATTCCAAAAGTTTTTGGGTTGAATTATTAATTAACTTTATTTACAACTTGTGATTTTCCATGGGGCATGGATTGTTTGCGACAAAGGTCGGCCAGATGAGTGTGGATTTTTATTTTGAAGTTTTCTTCAATTTTACTTTGATGGATCCATTTTTCTATCCACACAAACCTGTAGCCTTCCGCAATGGCCATCGTCAGAGCACCGCTTTTTAGTTCCCCTTTTTATTTTATTTTTGGTTTTTCGATTTTTTTTTTTTTTTTTTTTTTTTTTATGTTGTGTATTTACATCTTCGACTTTAACAAACTTGAAAACAATGAATGGCTATTCGGCTCTAGACCTAATTTTTAATCTCCTTAATTGACCTAACTTTTTAATTTGGTAAAATTGACCTTAATTCACCTAACTTACTTGTCACGCTTAACTTTTGCAATTCTGAAAAACTTAGCTAAAGTTGAGATATTTCATGGAAGTTCCTAACTTTTGTCCTTTCTTCATTCGATCAAATTTATGTGATTTTCTTTGAAAATTTTCTAAATACTTCAATTCTGTTCAAACTCTGCTCAAATCATCACCTAGTCACCTAATGATTATTTCCTAGACCTATCTACATGCATCTATATGACTTAATTATGCATTATATACAAAACTATATGAAAATGCAAAGAAATCCACTGTCTGGATGAATTCCAGCGACCCGCTGAGTGTTTCTGCGACCCGCTGCCTTAGCAGCGAGCTGAGTGGGTGTCTCAGCGGCCCGCTAAAATTCTCCAACTTAGAAAATTTCAGAGCTCTGCCAGCCATGTTTCCTGCGACCCGCTGAAAGGGACTGCGGCCCGCTGAAAACAAACCAGACAGAGCCAAAAATGCGAAAAATGCATGCAATTCCTAGATAACATCATAAATTCTCTAATTTTCCTATTTACCCCCCCCCCCCCAAGCTTAATTCATGGCACTGTCCCTAGTGGCATTAATTACCTAAGAGAAAATAAAAGAGGGAAATTAGAAAACTCACAATAAAACGGCTTAATTCTCCGGTGGAGTTTGGTACTCGTCCTCCGGAGGTGGTGGTGGTACAAATGCTGCTTCTGGAGGTGGTGGTGGTGGCCCAAAAATCTGGTTGGCCCAGTGGTCGAAGAGGGCATCTCTTGTCTTGTTCCTCTCCTCCTCCCTCTCATACCAACCTCGTTGGTATTCGCGGAATGCCCTCGCTTCTTTGATCTCCTCCGCTTGTCTCCTCTCAAAGAGGTCAAATCGCTGCTCAAGGTTGTCATAGCGGCTATGGAGCTCAGTCACATCCCCACGGAGCATCCGCTGATAGGAGTGCACATCACAAAGCATGCGATATTGTCCCATGGGGTCATATGGAGGTGAGGCCCATCCCTGTTGCTGTGAGGGGTCCACCTGGGGCTGAGAGCTGCTGCCAGGGCCAGAGAAGGGGACATCAGGTGTGGCCGTCCCCCAGAAATCGCCAAAAACTCTATCTGCCCCTGCCTCTGTGTCGAATGTGCGGGCCGCAGGAATTGTCTGCGGGTCGCTGGCTGGAGCTGCAGTTGTGTGGGCCGCTGGTGTGTCCTGCGACCCATCTTGAGGCACTTCTTCTCTGCGGGCCGCTGATTCTGGCTGCGGGCCGCTGGTTCCAGCCTGAGAGGCAGAAACTGGTGCTGGAAGCACGAGACGACCGTCCCGTACGAGCAACCAGCTCTGGGGCTTGCTCAAATCAATCCTAAATGTGATGGGGATGTCGATTTTGAAGTCCCCCACCACATATTTCACTCCCCTAGGCGATCTCTTCACGTGGCCCATGGTTGCAAGCGAGTCGAGGTTGAGATGTTCGGGCCCGGCACTTTGCTTCATGCGGAAATCTTTGATGCCGCATTGCTTGGCCAGGTGAGTAATGTACCCACCTATTGTGATCTGGCCTGCCCCTTTGGTCTTCATGTTGGCCACGTTGTTCCAATTCCTCATCATGTGATAGGCCAAGTTTTGGTGCTCGGTTTCTCTCACCCGAAGCATTTGGCACAAGACAGAGATTTCCCCTATCACGGCCTTTGAACCTGACTCACCTCTAGCAAAGATGGACAGCGACAATGCCCGCTGGATGAAGCGTATAACGGGCATGTGAATGTCCAAACTTTTCCTCTCCTTGGGCTGCCGCAAGCCCGTAAGTTGCTCCCAAAACCCCTCGTCCTCGTCCTTTACATCTAAACCCCCTCTCTTCAAGCCAAAATAATCGGCTATCTCATCCTCGGTCTTGGTAAACTTCACATCGCGGAAAATCCAAGAGGCCATGTACTTTCCCGTGGTCCGATCAAACCAAAAATCATACGAGCAGAGGAACTCGATGACAAGGCGGGTGTAGGAGGGCTCATCAATCTCCCAGAAAGCACGCAAGAAACCGGCCCGCTCGGTGAGCATATAAAAATCGGCCTCAATGCCCAATTGCTTCAAAACACGAGGGTCGAGGCAGCGGCTGTTCTCGATCTTCTTCTCCCTCAACCGCTCATACCGGACCTTGGCCTCGGCCTCGTAGAAAACCGGTTCTCTGCCCTTGAGTTCTTCTTTCACGGTTTTGGAGGATTTGGCGGCTTTTGTGAGAGTGACCACCGCATCCTCGTCTATCTCCATATCGTCCCCTCCTTCTTCTTCCTCCTCTTCACTCTCTTCATTACCCGGGACAGCCCCAGTCGCTGCCCGAGCTATCTCCTCCTCATAATCACTCCCCGATGGGACAGCGGATCATCTCCTCCTTCTTCGTCCTCTTCAGAGGTTTCCCCCTCATAATACTCCACTTCTCTTTGTTCCTGCCTTGAAGGAGAAACCTCCATCTCTGTCCTCTCACTTTCTTCTTCACTCCCAAATACTTCCCGTCCAGCCGCATCCAAATTCGGGATTTCGGGATTCTCTTCTACCGGCTGCTGCACCGGAGCAGAGGAACCCTCACCCGCCTTCTTAGAACCCTTCTTACTACCCCTCCTCTTAAAAATCTTGTCAAATACCTTAGGTGCCATGAGAATTGAGAGAAATAGGTAGGATTTGGGGCTTTCTGTCTCTGGAACGAGGTTGTTCTGCGGGTCGCAGAGACTTTCTGCGGGTCGCAGAAACTGGGGTGTAGGCGGGAAATTGGTACCAGATTTAGGGTTCCGGTATGAACGGTTTCAGGTGGTACCAGAGAGAAAGAGAGGTTGCAAAAAGACTCGAATAAAGTTTAGAAAGGAGAAAATGGAGTTTTGAAACCTTGATCAAGAGAGTAGAGGTGGAAGTCGAGAATGGCAGTGATCGAGGCTGTTCCAACCCAAAAGGACGGCGTGCATGCAAAGATGGTGTCGAGGAGAGTGAGATGGAGCACTCGGGTGGTGGAAACGGCGCTTCCGACGGCTTGATCGGCACCTGGTCGCAGGTTAGGGTTTTTGGTCGCGAGAGAGAAGTGAGAGAGAAAAGGATCAGTGGAAATGAGGGATTTAATGGGTGAGTTTACGGTTATGCCCCTAAAAGTCGCGTCGTGGCAGTTTTTGAATTTCTGTTAAATTTCAGCGGCCCGCAGGAGGTTTGTGCGGGTCGCAGAAAACTCCCCCAAGCTTGGTTGGAGCTGCGGGTCGCACTTTCCTCTGCGTGTCGCTGAAAGGCCCTGCGGGTCGCTGACTTTTTCCCGAGAGCACCAATTTTCCTGAAAATTAAGCCGAAATTAAGTTAAAATTAACTCTACTCCTAATTTTTTGTGTTTTTCAATTTTCTTACTTTTTTATGTGTTTTTCTGGTTTTATAATTTTTTTTTGTATTTTCGTTTTTCAATTTTTTTTTATATTTTTGTTGTATTTTTGAAAGAAAAATAAAAATCCTAATTTTTAATTAAACCCTTGGGTTGCCTCCCAAGCAGCGCTCGTTTAAAGTCTTGAGCTCGACTCCTCATGTCTACGTCTCGGCTAGTGCCGGGTCGGTGAGAAAGTAGACTTGTCCTTCTTCTCCATGCCTCGACACGTTCATTGAGTACAACTTGAGACGTTGTCCATTCACTTTGAAACTTCCCATGGACTTGTCCTCTCTCCAAAGCTCCACTGCCCCAAAAGAATACACTTTTCTCACCTCAAAAGGTCCAGACCAACGAGTCCTTAGTTTGCCCGGAAATAGCCTTAGCCTTGAGTTGAAAAGAAGGACCAAATCGCCCTCCTTGAACTCTCGCCTTAGGATACGCTTGTCATGCCATTGCTTGGTGCGTTCCTTGTAAATTCTAGCACTTTCATAGGCTCTCAACCGAATCTCTTCCAACTCATGCAAGTCCAAAACTCGTTTCTCCCCCGCTTCCTTGTAATCAAAGTTAATTGCGCGAGTTGCCCAATAAGCTTTGTGTTCCAATTCCACAGGTAGATGGCATGCCTTTCCATAAACCAATTTGAATGGGCTCATGCCAATAGGTGTCTTGTAGGCGGTGCGGTATGCCCATAATGCATCATCCAACTTGAGGGCCCAATCTTTTCTTGACCTTCCAACCGTCTTTTGCAAAATATTCTTAATCTCACGATTAGATATCTCAACTTGCCCACTAGTTTGAGGATGGTAAGGTGTGGCTACCTTGTGTCTTACCCCTAGCTTTGCCAAAAGGTTATCAAATTGGCGGTTGATAAAGTGTTTCCCTCCATCGCTTATCACAACTTTAGGTACACCAAACCTAGGAAAGATGATTGATTTAAACAACTTCCTAACTGCCATTGAATCGGCTTTCTTGCATGCTACGGCTTCAACCCATTTCGACACATAATCTACCGCTACAAGGATGTATTGGTATCCACATGAAGATGGAAAAGGTCCCATAAAGTCAATCCCCCACACATCAAAAACTTCCACTTCTAAAATCGAGTTCAATGGCATCTCATGTCTATTAGAAATATTACCCGTCCTTTGGCATTGATCACATGCAAGTATATAGGCACGAGTGTCCTTGAAGATTGTTGGCCAATAGAACCCAGATTGAAGGATCTTGGTGGCTGTCTTGGTGTGAGAAGCATGGCCTCCATAAGAAGATGAGTGGCATTGGAAAAGGATGTCATGGATTTCTTCATGTGGCACGCATCGACGATACATCCCATCAACTCCCAGTTTCCAAAGGATTGGATCCTCCCAGAAGTAGTACTTGACATCAGAGAGAAACTTCTTCTTTTGCTGGTACGTCTGCTCAGGTGGAAGCATGCCGGTTGCCAGATAATTCGCAAAATCAGCAAACCAGGGCATCTGCTCAGTTCCGGCGGGCCGCAGGAGGTTTGTGCGGGTCGCAGAAATCCCCCCAAGCTCGCTCGAGATGTGCGGGTCGACGGGATCCTCTGCGGACCGCTGAAATGGCCTGCGGGTCGCTGAAACTGGGCCGACAGACAGTAGTTGCTCATGAGGGAAGTTCTCGTTGATTGGTAACGGCTTTGGTTCGTCCCATCTGAGCCTGGAGAGGTGGTCTGCTACTGAATTCTCTGTCCCCTTCTTATCCCGGATCTCCAAGTCGAATTCTTGCAAGAGAAGGACCCAACGGATGAGGCGAGGCTTGGCATCCTTCTTGCTCATGAGAAACTTGAGAGCCGAGTGGTCCGTGTACACAATCACCTTAGATCCGACCAAGTAGGGTCGAAACTTGTCTAGAGCAAAGACAACAGCGAGCAACTCCTTTTCGGTGGTGGTGTAGTTGATTTGGGCTTCATCCAACACCTTGCTCGCATAGTATATGACACATGGCTTCTTGTCCTTGCGCTGTCCAAGCACCGCTCCCACCGCATAGTCGCTTGCATCGCACATCAACTCGAATGGTTGTGTCCAATCTGGTGGTTGCAATATGGGGGCAGATATTAAGGCTTCCTTCAACCTACAAAATGCATTAACACAATCATTATCAAAATTAAATTCAACATCTTTCATTGTAAGATTAGTTAATGGTTTTGCAATCTTAGAGAAGTCTTTGATAAATCGTCGATAGAAACCGGCATGGCCAAGGAAACTTCGCACATCCTTGACACATGTAGGGTTGCTCATCTTCTCTATGACCTCAATCTTTGCCTTATCGACCGAAATGCCCTTGGAAGAGACATTGTGACCTAACACCACACCTTCTTGAACCATGAAGTGGCACTTCTCCCAGTTAAGAACTAGGTTGACATCCTCGCATCGCTGCAATATCTTAGACAAGTTAGATAAACAATGATCAAAAGATGTACCATAAACCGAAAAATCATCCATGAAAACTTCCATGTCCTTTTCAATAAAATCTGAAAATATAGCCATCATGGCTCTTTGAAAGGTGGCGGGGGCGTTGCACAACCCAAATGGCATTCTCCTATAAGCATAAGTACCATAGGGGCATGTGAAGGTCGTCTTCTCTTGGTCCTTTGGATGAATGGGGATTTGGAAAAAACCCGAATAGCCATCCAAATAGCAAAAGTAGGAGTGGTTGGCAAGGCGCTCCAAGAGTTGATCCACAAAAGGTAGGGGGAAATGATCCTTGCGTGTGGCGGCGTTGAGTTTTCGGTAGTCTATGCACATCCTCCAACCCGTTACAACCCTTGTTTGGATCAGTTCATTGTTCTCGGTCTTCATAACCGTGGTTCCTCCCTTTTTAGGTACTACATGAACTGGACTTACCCACTCACTATCGGAAATTGGATAAATAATGTCCGCATCCCACAACTTCAACACCTCCTTCCTCACAACTTCACTAAGGTTTGGGTTAAGTCTTCGCTGGTGCTCAATGGATGGCTTAGACCCTTCTTCAAGCAAGATTCGGTGCGTGCAAATTGACGGGTCAATACCCTTGAGATCTTCAATTGAATAGCCAATTGCCCTTCGATGTGCCCTTAGCTCCTTCAAGAGTTTGTCGGTCTGGTCCTTGTCGAGATGGGCATTGACTATGACAGGGTATGTCTGGTCTGGGCCCAGGTATTCGTACCTGAGGCTGTCGGGCAGAGGCTTTAGCTCCAGTTTTGGCGGCTCTGGAACATCATTTCTGCGGGCCGCAGGAGGTTCCAGCGGGTCGCAGGTGTTGGTGTCCAGGCTGAGAACTGTGTCTGCGTGGTTGAGCTGAACTGAGAAGGCTTGGCGGGCCGCTGATGAGGCCAGCGGGCCGCAGGAACTGGGAAAGAGAGGTGGCTGAGGCTCTATCGCTTGCAGAATTTCGTTGAACAGATAGTCTGCCTCGACCTCCTCGATGGTTTCAGAGAAGGATTCGTACGCCTTCACGATCCTTGAGAAGATAGTCTCCTCCACCATCTCATCGAGCGCCTCCACCATGAAAATTGAGTCGTAGCAAGGTGGCATCTTCATGGCTTTCTCGATTTCGAACTCGATCTTCTCATCGCCTATCTCCAAGGACATCTTGCCATTCTTCACATCAATCATTGCTCCAGCAGTGGCAAGAAGAGGTCGTCCAAGGATGATGGGCACCTCCATATCTTCCTCCATATCTACAACAACAAAATCGCAAGGAACAAAGAGATTACCTACTTGTAGAGGCACGTCTTCCACAACTCCAAGAGGAAAGCGAACTGATCGGTCGGCTAATTGGAGAGACATCCTTGTATCTTTCAACTCTCCAACTCCAATTTTGTCGAAAATCGACTTTGGCATGAGGCTCACACTCGCTCCCAAGTCGCACAATGCTTTCTTGATGCTCGCTCTTCCAATCTTGCATGGAATCGCAAACTTGCCCGGATCTTTCATCTTTGGTGGCAGCTTGTTGAGGATAAGAGCGCTGCACTCCTCCGTCAAGGTCACCGTTTGGCATTCATCAATCCTTCGCTTATTACTAAGAATATCTTTCAAAAATTTAGCGTAAGAGGGCATTCTAGTCAAAGCATCAGTGAAAGGGATTGTTACCGATAGTTGTTTGAGTAGCTGGAGGAACTTAGCAAATTCCCTATTCTCCTTGACCTTTGCAAGCCTCTGGGGAAATGGAACTGCATGGTAGGTCGTATGGGGGACTGCGGCTGTGCCCTTCTCTCTCTGTCTGTCTGGCGCAGGTTCTGCGGGTCGCAGGTCGTCACTGCGGGTCGCAGGTTTCTGGGCTGGAGGATCAACAAGTACGAACCCGCTGTCTTCTTCTGCGACCACCCTCATCCCTGGCTCTGCGGGTTGCTGAACTGGGCTGCGGGTCGCTGAAACTGGGCCAGAGAGCGAATCAGCTGGCATTTCTGGTCCTTCGTAGTTGGTGCCGCTTCGGAGTGTAATGGCATTGACGTCTGCCTTTGGGTTAGGCTCTGGTTGACTTGGAAACATGCCAGTTTTGGTCATTACTCCGTTCCCCGGTTGGTTAACCACGGAATTTTGATTTGCAAGAAGTTGTTCCATGGCTTTCCGAATTTCCCTCATCTCATCTACCACTTGTCGGTTCCATCCAGATTGATCTCTCATAAACTTGTCAACAACAGCGCGGTGCTGCGAGTATTGGCTTGAGTTCGCTTGGAATCCACCCCCTCCATTCCTATTCCCAAAAGATCCCGGATTCGCCGCTCCATTAGGGTTTGAATATGAGAAACCCGCATGGTTGCGTGGATCCTTATAGTTGTTGGTTGGTGGGAAATAAGTTGGACCATTGTTGAGAGCGCTAACCTCCTCCTCAACTGGCTCGTTCTTTTGAATTTGAGGGCAATCGGGTGCAAGATGTCCTTCCTCCGAACAAAGTTGGCACGCATGAACTTGGAGAAGTGGATTGCCCGTCTTCTCCGTCATCTTCTTGACCATGGCGGTGAGAGCGTCCAGTTGAGATTGCACTTGTATAGACTTGTCCACCTCGATCACACCTTTTTGCCTTGATCGCCCCGACCAATTGGTTTGGGCTTGAGCCAATCTCTCCATCAAGTTGATTGCATCGTCGCATCCAAGATCCAAAAACGAACCACCTGCAGTATTGTCAACACTTTGACGAATTAGAGGAGTTAAACCATCATAAAAACAACTAATTAATCTACCATCATCAATTCCATGGTGTGGACACATTCGTTGGAGGTCCTTAAACCTTTCCCAAGCTTCACTAAGGTTTTCATCATATTCTTGCTTGAAAGTGTTTATTTGCCTAACTATTTGGACCGTTTTCTCCCTAGGGTAAAACTTGTCTAGAAAGGCCTTGGCTAAGGCGTCCCAAGTCTCAAAAGGTGTGGTTTTGAAACCACCTAACCAAGCTTTTGCTCTATTCCTTAAAGTAAAAGGGAAAAGAGTAAGGCGAATTGTGTCATCTGGAACTTGATCGTAGTTGAGAGTTGTGCAATTTTGTAAAAACTCCGTCAAGTGTTGGTTGGCATCCTCGAACGGGTCTCCGCCAAACATGTTCTGCTGGATGAGTGTGATGAGGCTAGGGTTGAAAGCGATGTCCCTAGCTCTGCCCGGATTTGGAGGTGCAACTCCTAGTCCAACATGAGTTGCAGCGGGGGCTGCTATTGTGCGAAGAGGTCGGTTCCTCCTCGCTTCCTCTCGGTTCCTGATCTCTTCCTCGATCCTTTCTTGTATTTGTTGTTCTGCCATCGGATCTGTCTCGGTGTCAGAGATGTCGGAAGTCTCAGACTTTGGGTCTTCAATCGTGTCAGACCCGATTTCAGCGGCCCGCTGGAAGTTTGTGCGGGTCGCAGAAGTTGGTATCTGTTGGTTGTCTCCAGACGAATCCCTTCCTTCCCTCTGGTAGGTCTTGAGGACTGGACGGGCCGATGAGATTGCAACAGTCTTCTCTCTGCCTTCAGGAGCTTTTCTGGCGGCCCGCTGAGGGTTTCTGCGGGTCGCAGAAATAGTCTGAGGGGAAGGCTGAGAGGCTCCTTCTTCACACGGTCTCGGTTTTCGCGCACTTGAGTTGCTAGTACTGGCTGGTTTCTTCTTTCCACGCCCACCTGCCAGTGTTCACACCTGTAGATTGAGAAAACAAAAATAATGTGAAGATAGGAAAAATCTAATTAATCAAAAGAGAATAAAACCTAATTATCGTCACCGTCCCCGGCAACGGCGCCAAAAAGCTTGATGTGAAATATCAATACTTAAATAATTACCCAATTCTACCTAAAATCAGTTGCAAGCGTACAACAATCGTCTAAGTATTATCGGGGTCGAACCACAGGGACGGAATATTCAACAACTAAGTAAATTAAACTATTGATTAACTAGATTAAAAGTGTGTAGAAATAATATTTGTAACAGATCTAAAGTAAAGGTTTGCAGTTAAATAAAAGTCCTAAATTAAACAGTTCAATGAGTTAAAAAGGATTAAAATTCTAATTAAGAATTAGGGGTTGACTAGTAGCTAATACTTTTCAGTTTACTCCAGAATCAGCGGCCAGCAGAGATCTTCTGCGGCCCGCTGAAACTCAGGTCGCTGACCCCTGAGAAGGTCGCAGAAGCCTGGGGTCATAGACAACCCGCAGAAACCTCCTGCGGCCCGCTAGGTTTGGCGCAGACTCAACTCTTTGCATATTTTAATTGTTGTTTTGTGTAGATAATTAATCCTAACTAAGGTTCCTAAGTCCCACTTTCGTTTAAGGCCAGGTTACCTAAAGTTAACATTAATTCTCTCCAATTCAACCTAGATTTCAACTTCCGTTTCTTGGTCTAAGTTAAACTAGTTTATGCTTTACGACCTACGACTCCCTATACTTCCGTAATTGGGAAGGGTTTCAACTTCCGTTTCTTAACCCTAGTTTGACCTTCCGGCACTAACTATCGTGTTTACCATACTTTATCCTAATTACTTAAGAACTTTTGGACTTAACCACCTAACAATCAAAAGACGTCTCTTTTAATGGGTGCAAGCAATTCAACTTAAGCAATTCAGTTAAAGTAATCTAAGCAATTCAATCAAAGCATAAAACACAACATACAAACAAAGAAAATATAACTTAAAGCATATTATCAATCATAAACTTAAAAAGGTTCACTACTATGGCCCCTAATATACGACTACTCACAAGTATACATCATAAAACAACAAAAGGTATCTGAATAATAAGAAAACATAAAGAAAGAAACAAGATTACAACAGATGGAATCCAGAATCTCCCTTTTCTGCTCTCTGCCACTCTTTCAGCGGGTTGCTGATGCTCCCTGCGGCCCGCTGAAAACCCTTGATGCTCTCTTAACTTAGCAGAATTTACCCTAAAACTCACGAACCCCTTTTCTGATCTGCTCTGGTGTTTATATAGACGTGGGATGGCTCTAAAATTGTCGGAGACGTGGTTTTGAGGTGCCGGAAATAGATATGTCGGTGTAGAGGTGGGTGCAGAACTTGGTCAGGCTATTTTGGGCTGTCGGTTACTTCTTCTGCGGCCCGCTGTCGAGTCTTGCGGGTCGCAGAAATCTTCTATGCTGCCAAGTCTCACCTGCTACACGCTGGGTCTTCCTGTGGGTCGCACAAACCTTCGGTGGGCCGCAGATCATGATCAGACTTCAGTTTCCTCGCTTCAAGAGTGGCAAAATCACACAGATCCTGTACAAAATAAAAGTAGCCATAGCAGTACCTTGCTTCTAACCTAAATTAACAATTAAAACATTAGAAACACACATAATTAATGGAATTAAGTCCTAATATAAGCGGTATTTATATGCATAATTTCCGCTTATCACTTCAAATAATGGAAATCATAAATCCCACGTGGGAGGAGTCACTTTCGTGATACACATCACTCACACCAAGTTCATCCCAAGAATAACAGCATCCGCATACTCAAGCCGAAACATAGAACAAAGAAAAAAAAAAAAATAGATAGATTAGGTGGACGGCTATATTCAATTAATAATTGGTTTGATGAGTGGTAATGGACACTGTTCAAATTTAAATAGCCCTGCACCACTCGCATGAAAAACACAGATCTTGTTGGTGCAATATATCTCTATACCAAAGTAATGGGAGACAAGGTGAACACTATACAGTTCACTACAGATGTAAAATCAGTTTGTTTTTCCATTACAATTTAACTATTATATATCTATTATCTGAGAATTTTCAATATTTCTCATTGCAGGTGTATACTCTAGTTATAAAAGTGGATCTTAATTGCCCGAGATGTCGCCAAGAAATCCATAAATATCTTGGCCAGATATTGTGTACAAATACTTACTGTAAAATTTGTTATTAAATTAGTTGATGCAGAAAATTGATGAGGAGATTAATTTATGTTCGTACTACGAAGAGCTTGAGCAGTACTGTAGTTAACTGAAAACAATTAAAACACTGCAACGTGGTCGTGCCCACCATCAGAAATTCATTTTAATTGACTCCTAGATCTGTAGTTCCACTAATAATATTACACTACCATATTAGTCAGATATAATTGCTCGAATTTGCTGCCCCAGTAAATTGAGAATATTTAAACAGCAATTTGTCTGTTGAAATCCAAGTTCATTCATCAAACGCTAAAACATTAAAATTATTACTTGATGCACAATTTTTAGTTTGAAAATGATTCTTTTTTCTTTCTTTAATTTTGTTCATTATTAGGTGAAGAGAGCATGATGTCAATTGTCTATGATGATAAAAACAACCAAGTGCTGGTATCTGGTCCTGTTAATTTCGAGGAACTCAAAAGAAAGCTCCACTGCAAGCTTGCAAAAATAGTCACATGCATTGAGATCAAGGAGATAAAACCACCGAAGCCACCCACGCCAGATGATGAATGGCAGAACAAGTTGAAGGAGATACAAAAGTGCGTAGAAAAATGTAAGGAAGAATGCGTAGAAAAATGCATAAGAAAACATACATGCAAATGCCATGAGACGCCAGAACAACCAAAGCAACAAGTGTTAACATATCCGCCAGTAACTGTAGTTTGTTGTGCGAGACCTTGTCCTTGCTTTGCACCATGGTGCAACAGTTACCGGTGTTGCTCTTGCGGGGTCATCAGTTTTCCCGGTGGGGGCCACGCACCATCGTATCACGAGATGAAGCCTTTGATCTTCGAAACCACATCCCCCTCTTGTAGCATCATGTGATCACTTCTAGCATCCCGGGCGTTATGAGAACATTGAGAAGCATAAGCACCTCTGCTTTCATGTAGAATATTTCTGGTGGTGTTTCTTTCTATGCGTATGATATGAATGCATGCATGTCATCTTATTACTTAAATGTCATCTACAAGTGGTATGATAATATCTTATCTATGTATCTTTGTACGCCTTTTGTTGCTTTTTCTATTTAGTGAGACGCCGGTGAATGTATTGTTTCTCATAAAATTGCATGGTTTAGTATTATCTTATAAGTAAACATGATTTATATATGTAGGGATCGATGTTTGATCAAATGATAATTTATTGACATATAATTCTCAAATAACCACGATAAAATTTAAAAGTCTTAAATACAATAAAAAAAAGAAACAAAACGTCACCTAAACTGGTATCAACGGTCCAATTTTAGTTTTGCAAGAATGGGGTGTCCGTGTCAACAATTTAGGCCGAAATTTTTTGACAGCTGCTGTCAAGTTCTCGAAAAAAACAATTTAGGCCGAAATCTCCTTAAATGGGCTGAGAAACGAAATGGTACGTCACAATGTGAAAACAATAATAATTTAATAAAATTAGGCCCGTTTGAAAAACCATCAGTTTCATTTGTTAATTTTCAATAATTTTTTAAATCGAAGAAACTATTCAAAATGAAAAAATAAAAATGACAGTGCATCAGCAGCCTAAGAACACAAAATGTCACAACAAAGTTTTTCGAAGGACGTTGGGCACTGACACAAACTTAGAGAGTCTTTGAATCAATTACACTAACTGCAGTGTCAATTCTTTCTTTTCTTAGCAGTTATTTCACTATTGTCATAGAAAAGATCTTTTCACTATTAAAACAATCCAATCGGATAGGTCGAACTTGATTTTCAGCAAAAGGTAAGTTTCTCCGACTGTTCAAAGCTTGACCAGAAACTAGCGATCCGGCCTTTGTTTGATCTTTTTAAAGAAATTTATGTAATTTTGTAAAGTATTAGGCGCTATACGAATAAATAGAAAATAAACGCTTCACGGGTCACAGCCCGATTTCCTACAGTGAAGTGAAAGAGAGGGGAGTGGTCCCTAGAGGTTTTCCATGAACTAAAAGTCTAAAAGTATAGTGTATCGTGTGGCCGAATAATAAAAGAACTGAAATGGTCCCGCTGCATGTTTATGCTACCTAATATTACCACGGAATATCCCACGGGTCAGCATTGATTTTATTCAAAAATAGTGTTCTTGAAAAAACACGGCGTGTCCAAACACGACATGACACGATACAGTACGGAGGTGGTACGACACGGACACGACACGGCACGAGAACTTAAGTGTGCCGTGTTTTTAGGCGTGTCGTGTCCGACTTTGAAGACATAGACACGGCACGACACGACATGACACGGGACATGACAAAACCCAAAAGACACAACACGTTTATAATTATGGTTAAAGATGTTAAATTTGTTATAAAATAATAAGAGAATTCTTATATTGTCTATTTTTCATGATAATTTCATAATTTTAATTTCAAATTCACCCCTAAACATAAATATATAACTATATTTAATGAAATTCAAACGTATTCAAACACAACAGGGCACGACACGGCACGAGGACACGAGGCGTGTCGTGTCCATCCTTCGGAATTTAGACACGACACGGCACAGCACGACAAATGATCCAGACACGACGTGTCTGACACGGTACGACACAGCACGGCACGTATTTAGAACACTATTCAAAATTTCGATTCGTATGATCTTCTTTGAACGGCTACATGTAATTATTTCAAGAACTATATCACCAACTTCATTTGTTTTTTTTTTTAAAAAAAAGTTAGGCGAAGAGCGAAATTGCGCATCGTTACATAATTTTGTTCTTCTTGACGAGTATTTATATAGATTATATTTTAGATTCTTTTGAATTTTGGAAATCATCATCATCATTATTGTTGTTGTTATTATTATTTGTTGGAAGCAAAACCCGTCTAGGAAAATTCATTTGACTCAAATGGTCCGTTGCAGAAAGCCTTTTATGAGGTAGCCGGTAGCGTATGCATCCCTTCTCCGGTACAAACTCTATTTTCATTTCCTATTTCTCAAACTTTTTTATTTGAGTTTAAGTGATGGGATAAATAAAAGAATTCAGTTGAATTACGAAACTTAATGGTTAAAATTACCTGTACAGATTTAATTAACATTAAATATAACAATTTATTCTATTTCCGACTATACTTGTCTGTCCAAACTCATAGTTTAGTGAGCTAGATCGAACTGCACAAAAATCAAACTTGAGCTCAAGCTCATTTGGCTTAGTCTAATTAACATGGTAATTTGTGGACTGTTTTTTTCATCAAAGAAATAATTTTCATGTACTAATTAGATTTCAGGATTTTCGTGTGTCAGAGAGAGAAAGAGAGACGATCTGGTGTGTAAATTAAGCAGACGCTGATAAGGTTTTCAAGAACTATACTGAAGGGAGAGGATCGGCTGTTAGCCTGTTATACTATTTAACTTTAGCCATCCTTTACATGTATAGCATAGACTTTTAGTCAATTATTGATGTAATTCAATTGCTCAACTAGTAGTCTAGCTAGCTAGATATGCAATGATGTGCTTTTAATGCTAAACCAAGTCATTCCATCTTTTTCCTTAACTAGAAAAAGTTACTATGCATTGGTGAATTATTGCATCAACCTGTCACGAACTATGACAGTATATATATCTTTCTTGGGTCAATTATTGTGTATAATGATAATATCACAAAGGGAAATATTGAGGGTGCTTCTCAGTCTAATTATCATCAAGTACAGTATCAAATCAATATCAAAGAAAACCAGCTAACAATCATTTAGGTTAGCCAACATTAATTGTACTTTTCCTTTTTTTACTGGCTAGTCTTCAAGTAAATACAACAGCTAGTATGATATCAGATGAGAAAATTTGAACAATAAAATTAATTCGTTCGAAAGCTCTGAATTTTATCAGAAGAATAACCCGTGCAATGTATCCATGTCAAATTATGTGCTTCACTATTAAGTTTACGACATGATTAGTGTGGTATTAGCATTAGATCGACTTTTATCATACTCAAGTCTTACCTAATTAAAGAGTTGTTCAATTTGACTCTCTAATTAGAGGACTAATTAGTACATAATCTCTCCATGTATATTTTTAACCTGAGTATTTTTGTTTTCCTTACTCAACAATATATACATGTATGTCATTTAATGGGTAGAGACATAAAAGAAATAACATTTGATTGGTATCATTTTTAATTTCTTTGTGGCTGATGCGTTTTTATTTGATTTTATCTTTTCATAATTTGCCAGTCAACATGAGGAGATTATATTCTGATTTGGCGAGAGAGAGACAGAGAGAGATTAGCAGATACCTGTAGCAAAATAATTAATAAAACTTGGGGTTCATAGATGGATCATATTTGAAGTGCTAAAAGAGATATCCTGAAAAAAAAAAATCATATATATTTATGGTTTTGTTTTATCTGCTCGCGCTTTTTCTGAGGGGAAGATACGATATGTTTTCATGTGCGAGTTGCGATGTGATTTTCTTTTTTTAACAAAAAACAATTCAAATTAACCTTCGTCGTTTGTATTAATTAAATAAATTAAAGTTGGTGTATGATATCTATAGTATTAATTAAAAGTTGTGGCTATTATGATTTTCGGTAATCTGAGTCATTCGTTCGTTTATATTGAAATCTGATCGTTCATTATATATATATATATATATATATATATATATATATATATATATATGTATATATATGTATATATATTTAAATCTCTACTATTATAAAAGTACGGATGGAGGAGGTGTTACACGCTAGATCTAGCATGTAAACATGTGTTTCTATTGTTCGATTGATTTGGATCTGTGGTTGGATATCAATCGCTAGACGAAGCAACAATATATTTTGGTTTTTCGTTTAATAAAGAAACAAATTAAATAACATATCTATTAGTATTGCTGGTAGATTAAGCAACATATTTTTATTATCTAACATTATTTTGTTATTTTATTTGCCCACATATGAGGACATGTTAGGCTAGTAAATTAAAAATAGTCGTACCGATCATTAATATTAGCAAGATTTTTTAGGCAGAAAATTTATATCAAGTTTATATAGTGACTTTTTATGGAAAAAAACTACTAATGTCTATGTAAGAAAATCGTTAATCATACCGAATGCGGAAACGTGTTAGGATCTCCTCTTTATTTGGGTTTCCTCCGCACCAAGCCATCGCTGCTTGCTCTCGCTGCGCCATAGCTCCGTCTTCTACTATCGCCAGTGGAGATTGACAACAATCTCACACTATTCACAGTACAAGTACCAGACTCGACTTCTTCTCAATATCGGAATCCTTAATCCGACTAGATGAGAAGATCTCTCTCTAATGGTATTTGATCCTCAAGGAGAAGAACAAATCTTAGAGTATATGGTCTCTCTATGTCTTACACTTCTGTCTCTGTTCTGAGTTCTACTGAATTGTCTTGTAAAAGATCAGAGACTAGTGTATATATAGAGCCACATGCATATATTCATCAAGAGATGCAAATAAAGGCTGTCAGTCTGTGGTCCACGATAGAATCTCTGCGGTCCACAACAGATTCTTTGTGGTCCACAGAAACGTCTCCACTCTCCAAATTTCAACAGTCTATAAATTTTGACAAGTTTGACGGAATATATTAAATTATTCTTCAATCTAAAAAACATAGCGCAGCGAAACTGCAACTGACATATCTAGTATAAAGAATCAAAGAATTTAAATTCAATCCAGCATTCTTGCTCCAACAATAACCATTTTATTTAGCATCAAGATTGTGGTTCTTTCAGTCATAAAGTAAATTTAATTCAAATTAAAATAGAATACTTATGACCAGCTTAGAAAATTAACGAGTGAATAATATCTGAGGAAGTTTTTAATGCTATATTTTTAGGGTACCACAAATTCTACTTTTCTCTTTTTTAATTTAGATTTTAAAATTGAAACTTCCAATCCGAATCATTGATCTTGTTCATATCAACAACGCATAGATTGTTAGAAAATTTTGTAAGTTTTGAAGTTTATTTGATACTTGATCCATAGATTGAAAATCAAATAATGTAGTTAAATAAGAGAGATTAATTTTTATGTGTTTATTTTTCGTTCTATGGATCAACTATCAAATGGACTTCAAAAATTATAAAATTTTTTGGCAAAGCATTTGTTGTTAATATGAACAAGATTAATACTTCAAATCAGAAGTTTCTATTTTAAAATAAAAATAAAAATAAAAATAAAAATAAAAATAGAAAGTATGATATTTATGACACCCTACAAGTGTGGTATAGAACCATCCTTTAATTAATATATATATCTGAGATACTCAATATATCGCTGCTACAAAATTTGAAGCTTCTAGTTTTAAATTTTGGTTGATTAGTACTTAACATTTTCTATCACTTATCTTGAATTGCAAGTATTGAACCAACGTCAATTCAATCTATCAATATCTATCAAACGGACTAAGCTACTTGCTAGGTCGTACATATACTGGTTGGTCCAACGTCAATTCAATCCAAAAGCGCAGACTAGTGTCATCCAAAATCTCAAGATCATGAAAGGTCGTTCACACAGTTTCACTTCGTTATTATATTTCACGCATGCTAGCTACATTATATATATGTTGCGTCACAATTTTATCGTAGTACAAAATTTGAGTATGAAATTAAATAATAATAATAATAATAATAAGCTTGAGTATTATATTTTATATTATAGACATAAAGTAGCTGGATCTATATCTTCTCCATTGGTACGAGACTGGAAACTTAAAATATTTATTGGCTTGCCACATAAGGATAACTAAATATATCTAAAACCTTAAATTCATGCGACAATAAGTGGCAGTGACAAAAATCTTGTAATGGTTTCAATTGTTTTGTAATATTATAAAAAAAAAGGGTTCCAATTAATGCTCATGTTTTGAGTGCATCAAAGGTTCCTACTCATTTTTTTTAATGAATTTATCAAAACTTTAAATTGGCATGTTGAATTCAAACGATTAATTACATTCAAATTAACAAGCTATGTGTTTCCATATAATTTTTATTAACATTAAAGATTATTTGATACTTAATCAAGATGTTAGAAAATAAACGAATCTTATTAATTGATTATGGTAGATCTTACTTATTTACTTTCTGTGCAAAATAAAAAAAAAATTGATGACTACCTTTTTCACTTGCGCGTAAAAAAATTGGCTTTTGTGAAAGGTAAATTAAAGTGAAAGGAGTCGAAGACGAACAGACTTTATATGGTTATTGACTGTACGAAATTTATAATATATATATGATTTATAGTTTTATACTGAAAGTCTAAATATTGAATCGTTAACTAATTAATTTATTTTTATATAATACATCACAAAATTAGTATGGAGTTCAATAAATAGTAAAGATATTGTCCAACCATTCAATACACTTGAGTCTGCCCCTAACTACGATTAACAACCTTTTGGGCCCTTTGCTTGGTCGCCAATTTTTTAAGTTTGTAAATTGCGACCTTATATATATTGAAACTTTTTTTTGATGGCCTATATATATTGAAACTTACGAGTCTAGCTAGATGGATCTAACCGAATGAATTCCAGAGAAAGTTTATTATGCACCGTAGTGCATAGAGCTTTCTATGCACTGCGGTGTTTTTCGGGGGTATTTTTGTAAATTGACAAATCTAATTTAACAAATCTAATCTATATATTGAAATCTCGTAGAAAACCAAATTTTACTATTTTTGAGATTTTATTACTATTTTTTATGAATTTTTTAAAACCTGCCATTTTTGGAAACAAACTACTATTTCAACATTCCAAAAATGGCAGATTTTAAAAAATTCGAAAAAAATAGTAATAAAATCTCAAAAATAGTAAAATTTGGTTTTCTACGAGATTTCAATATATAGATTAGATTTGTTAAATTAGATTTGTCAATTTACAAAAATACCCCCGAAAAACACCGCAGTGCATAGAAAGCTCTATGCATTACGGTGCATAATAAACTATCTCATTCAAATATATAATACACTTTACACTTGTTTTTCATGTATTATTGTCAAATTGGGAAAAATAAAAGGTCATTTAACCAATCCCAACAGAAATTAAGAAGAATGTTTAATGAAGAATACAATCCCGCCATTAATTTCCACAAAGCTGCATTGTATTACCCTTTCACTTATTATTATGAGATGTTAATTAATGTAAACCACGTGCCACTATGTAGATAACTAGAAACGAGGAACCTTATCCTAGCTAGGTTAGGCAGAGAGCCGCACCCAACCGCCGTCCCATTCCAAGACCACAAAATTATTTAAATTAAAACAGAAAAACAAAGAAAAAATTAAAGGAGGAGACGTGTCTGTAATTCATTGGATGCAGGAAATGCATGCCAAGGATCACTATTTAACTTTGAACCTTTGCAGCTCTTATTGAATCACTAAAACTAGAGGGGAGCCCATATAGCCTTCATCAAAAACAATGGGAGAAAAAAAGGTGCGCCTTCAGCTCATTACAAATTAAACCTCCATTTCCTTTATTTTGCTGTACCATTTCAGCTACTTGAAAAACTTATTCTGTGTATTCAATCTAATTGTAGATGCTGATGCATACTCTGATTATAAAAATGGACCTCAAGTGTTGCCGTTGTCGACGAATAATCCAGGAATATCTCTGCCAGATACAAAGTACAAACAATGACAGAATTATTCAGTTTATTTGCATGATTATGCATGTACAAGTACAACTTCTTTTAGGAACACAAATATAACTTCAAATATTAGTTTTAATTTGCTTTCTTGTTAATTAGGAAAGGAGAATATTTTGGCAATTGTCTATGATGAGGCTAATAATGAGGTGTTGGTTTCTGGCACTTTTAATCCGGAGCAACTCAAAAGAAAGCTGCTTTGCAAGTTTCCTAAAATAATCAGAAGTATAGAGATCAAGAAGCCTCCTGTTCCGCCGCCACCACCTCCGCCGGATCCATTGAAGGAAAAATTCATGAAAAAATGCATGGAACGATACGAGGAATTCATTAAATGCATCGAAAAATGCAAGAAAGAATGCGAGGAAAAATGCTGGGACAAATTCCAATGCAAATGCGACAGCAACTGCGAAAGCAACTGTGAGAGCAAATGCCAATGTAAATGCAAATGCAAATGCAATGATGAGAAGAAGCCATGTAAACCAGTCAAGCCACCAACACCACCATGCAAGCCGCCATGTGAACCAGTCAAGCCACCAACACCAGAACCTGTATGTCCCCCAATCATTACACCAACACCACAGCTGCCTAGCTACATGTCCACCAAAATTTCCATGTCCGCCAGGTACAACGGTTTGTTGCGCTAATCCTTGTCCATGCTTTGTCATTTGGTGCAACAATTTTAAGTGTTGCTCATGTGGGTGGATAGGTTGGCCCGGATGGTGCGGGCCAGGTGGGGGCGGGCCTGGTTGGGGCCGTGAATGCTCTTCCAGCAGTCGTCCACAATGGGGTTGTAATCAGGGGATTCAGCCACGTCAATTTATCGTTGAATCCGCACCGCCATCTTGTAGTATCATGTAATCAAATTAATTGCGCATTATGGGGATTACGAAGAACCTACAATCGCAATTTGCTTGCTACTACGCCATAATTCTTCAATATATCGATAGGTGGGAAAACCTGAAAAAGTTAAAAAAGGAGGGGGCCTCTTTGCTTAGTAAGCTTGTGTATCGTCTTGATTTTACTTTTACTGTATTATGTTTCTATCTTGTGATTGTTAACTGTATCTTTCTTTTCTTTTTTTCAAGTTGATGTAATATTTATCTGTACCGGCTGTCTGTCTGTATTTCTGCTATATGATAAAATGTTGGTTTACTATTCTCCCTTGAAATTTTATAACCTCAGTCATTAGTGCATTGACACGGCCCCACGTGCTGCACACAGTGGCCTTTTTTTGTAGGGAATTTTCATTCTTTTTAAGGGAATTTTGACATACATATATATGTCACACCAAATCATGACCCCAGGAGCCATTACCGTGTACGGCTGCCGATGCGATCACTCTTGAATGAAAATTAAGTTGAAAACATAAATCATAATGCAATATATATATTCTCATTCCCATTAGTCCATTATCCCTTTAATGAAAAATATGTAACAAGTAATTTAATAATGGACTGGTACATGTGGGTTCTGATTGATGAAAATTTATTTGGAATAATTTGATAGCTACATGCAAACTACCCTACGCGCGTATAAGTGTTATACGAACAGATTAGAGAATAGCCATGTTTTATGTGAAATGATATATATCTCCGTTTATGATTCTTATTATTAACAGCTTAGAGTATAGCCATATAGAGAGAATCTGGAGCAAAGGGATTATTTTCTTATGATTCTAATTATTAACTACTCTAATATGTTTACGTTTTTTTTTTTTTTTTTTTTGGAAAAGATAGCATATGAAAATTTCTTTGTTCACGTTCCTATTTAGAGATTCACTCCATATTTTTTTAAATGACTAAAATACCATTACTTGTCCAGCCCTGGGAGAAAAAAGTTGGAGGGTGCGGAGGGTATTTTGGTCATATAAAAAGAATATGGGAGTGAATCTCTAAACATGGTGACATGGTGTGAGTGCGCAAAGCAATTTCATAGGCATATATGTTTACGGTCTTGTTTTTCTCTCCTGCTTTTTCTAGGGAAGAATGATATGTTTTCACGTACGTGCGAGTTACGAAGACGTGGTTTTTTTTTTTTTTTTTTTTTTTTACGAATAACAATTTCAAGCCTTTTGTCGTTCTTATTATTTATAAGTAATTATTGGAATTTTAAGACAACACGAAATTTCATCTGGCTACTAATTAGTTGAATTGAACTAAAAATTAGAAAGCTTTAAAAAAAAAAAGGAAAAGATAAAGGAGAAGGTGTTCCACTCCGGCCACATTTCTTCTTCCAACTCGATCAGGACCAAAGGTTTAAATAGCGGATCGCGGATTTGTAACGGACATACTAATATCATAGCGGATAGCGGATAGCGGCCATTTAGCGGCCGCTATCGGACCATAGCGGATATTATGTCGGATACATACTTTGACTCTTTATTTAAGTGATGTTTAGTGACCTTAAATGGTCACGGTACATGTGCTGTACCAGTAAAAGTGAGAGCTGTTTTGGTTTTGTTAATGTCTGACATTAGAATTGAGTACTTGGATGGTATTAAGACTTGTGGTATAAACCACTAATGGCTCTCATGACTCTCTGATAGTCCCACCTAAAATATCTAAAAGTAAAATAACATTTACATTACACTAATTACCCAAAGTAAAATAACATTTACATTACACTAATTACCCAAGTCTTGTGTAAAATAAAGGCAAATGGCTTCAGTAACACCTTCACTGGTCCCCAGCCTTATCGCCTCTTCTCCAACGAATAAAACAACTAACAGATGTTACTGAAGCTATGGGAGTCCGTTAGTATTTTCACTCCTGGGCCCATCTGTCATCATCTCATAATTAACGACACATACAGCTCGTTTTCTTCTGTACCTTTGCTGGCCCACCTGGCAGCATCTACAATCCCTTTACTTATCGACTCAGCCTCAGTGGCTCTTTTCTTCTCTATTTTGACTAGGTCAATCTCCACGATTTCAATTGCTCTTAGTGCCAGAATAAGTTATACTGGTCTGAGTATAAGAGATCGTGACAACTGACAACAACTAAGTACATGAAAGGTAACCTTGCAATGGAGATTCGAAGATCTTGAGATGGAGAGGCGGAGGTGACGTGGAACCTGTGAATTGCAGGACGTAGGGTACTAGGGTGGGCAAATTTCTCTTTCAACAAACGGCTGCGATTTGGGAATGAGAGAAGAGACGAGTCTCCGTACTTTGAGTGAGAAAAGAGAGAGATGTAAATACTGTATGAAAATTGGGCTTTTTAATTGGGCCGAATATATATCATAATAATCCTTAAAAAACGCTTTTTAACCGCTAAATCGCCGAGATATGACCGCAATGTCCCGCTAAACCCCGCTACACAGCGCGCTACAGGACAGAGCGATAAATTTGAAGCGGCGTAGCGTTCTACCGTATGGAAACGCTATATCGGCGCTATAGCGGCTATCACGGCCGCTATTTAAAATACAAATTTTTATGGGCAGTTCTGCCATCCGGTCCGTTCGGGTCCAATCTCTGCCTACAACAGACCCGCACAAATTGATGAAAAATGTAATTTTGACCGGACGGCAGAATTTTCTAATTTTTATTTGTAAAATTATATATGCAATTTTTATTGCTAAAAGTAATGAATCATGTATGGAGATATATTAAACATTTTTTACATGCCAGCTGTTACAAATTAATATAATTTAATGATCGTCCGATGGCCAGTTTTGGTAATCGTGTATAATTTAGCAACATAATTTCAAAAACCATTTGATGGAAATCCATTTTTATTACTACCGATGGCCATCCATAGTAAATTTGCTGATGGTTTTGAAGATTATGTAATCGGCTGTCTTGTATTGTCAAATAAATTGGACCTGATATATAAAAGAAATTGGCTGTAGTATACATAGTTCATCAAGGATTAATTGGGCTTCCTTCGAAGTGAAAAACTAATGTAAGACTTAAAGAAATTTTGACGACCGTCTCAAATATTTATGTTTTTCTTCTTCTTTTTTTTTAAATTTTTTTTTTTATCAAATAGCAATGTTCCTTTAGATAAAAGTGTATTTCTAACTCAGACAAAATCCTCGCTATCCTGACCGAACTTGTTAGCACTACTACAAATTTTGTTTTTAACGGCAGGTTTTAAAGGATTTTTAACGCCGGCCACAGGGTGCTGTAAATGGGGGGGGACGCAAAAAATATTTAGACACCGCCGTAATTGTCAACTTTTTGGAGAACCAGCGCATGTGATTTTTTGGTTTTGTACAGCGCCTTTTATCATAAAACTGCCGTAATTGTCATCATTTTTACGGCTGTTATTTGTTTAAAGCAGACGTAAAAAATCTTATTTACAACTTTTAATCTACATGTAATAACCCGCCATAGAAGACATAGTATATATATGTATATACATATATTTTTTTTTTTCATTTCGGTTGCTAGCCCAATCATAAATTATATTTGCTAGACATAATTCACATAATATATCACAATTTATATACAGAAAATCAAATCGTATAAATTCATAGAAAATTGCATAAATTCACAAAAAATTACAGAAATTCACAGAAATTAACATATACAATATTCAAATACACATTCAGAAATTCAAAAAGTACAACTAATATTCTTGTAATCCAGAAGTACAACTATTTATCATTATAACTATTAATTATCAATGGACCTAGAAATTTAAAAAATAACATATCATTTGGTTAAGCTAGTCTTCACAATATGATGCTTCTTGTGGTTCCAAAACCTGCATTGATTGATGATGAGTTACAATTTAACATTAGCAACCTTTTATGAGAAAATATATTTTATAATTGGTTAGACTCAATCAAGTGTAATGTCAAAAATCATATTCAATTCTTTTTGAATCAACATTGTACCTACGCCAAATATACTCCACTCTATACCTAACTCTTGCTAGCTGCTACCTGTACAGATTCCCTATTGCATTAATCTATGTCTGTAAAGCCTTTGGTAACAAGCACGTTATCTCTCCAACAAACCAAATCCAAACAACTCTCTTGTTCCCTCACTGTACCGGTCTCCTCTTTTGTCCTGGTGTCAACTGAACTTAATTTCCCCTATCTCCTAACAAGAGGCGGTCTCCTCTTTTGTCCTGGTGTCAACTGAACTTAATTTCCCCTATCTCCTAACAAGAGGCCTCCAATTGACACCAAACGACATTCATTTTGGTACCCAAAACCCATCCCGGCCAAATGTTCTTTGTACCATGCCTTATCACTTGAGATTGTGCACATGAACCCAATGCCATTACCTAGCATTCCACATATGTTTGACTCACTGTGACATGCAAATAAGCCTAGTCAGTAGCTCATTACCTGGGGTCCGTTTCTCCTCTAGTTAAACTCAATATCTAATCCCTCTTAAGTAACTTTCTTTTCTTCTGGTTCTGAATTAAGGATTCCTTTCAACTATAAAGATGAATGACCATAAAGCATAAACAATTCCACCACTTGACATATACCTAAAACCAATTGATAGTACCACTAATTCAAACAACTAATAATAACTAATTTTCAAACAAAATTTCATACCGATGGCAACTCCCCCTTAGTCTTGTACCATTATAGTATTTTGTGTATCGATGTCATCATCTTATAACCACAATCATTAGAGTTTGGCTGATCTGGACCTACAAGTAAGAATGAAATTGTTACTTCTCATGATAAATCCAAACATTGACAAATTACATGAAACAATTACCTAAAATAATAAGTTATATAGCTCAATTTTACAAGTGCATATGCTATAATAATTTACCCCAAATACCTAAATCAAGCATTACCCACAAGGGCCTCAGATGCAAAATAAAGAAGCCCACATATTTAAACATAAATAATACTAACTATTTTATAGATACTTTTGCAGTGTCAATAGATGATGTGGAGCAGTGAATTGCTTGCAATCAGAAATAGGCCACATTAAGTTAACGACAAAATAATATTAAAAAAATTAAGAGGCCATTTTTATATTGTACCTTGCCACGCCTGCAATGGATGAGGTCAGGTTGGTTCCTTACATCTGGAAGAAAAAAAGGAAGAAGAAAAGTTGAGCTTAGAGAACTAAAATAAATAAATTTCAATCAAAACTTAGAGCTGTTGAGTACAATAAAATAATAATAACAATAATATACCAAGCAGGATCTTAAGAGCCCCAGTAATGGCATCCTTTGACTAAGGGATCCTACATTCGCACAAGCAAACCATAAATAAAACAAAAACAGGGTTGAAAAGGCGAAGACAAAAACAATTCACAAAATTCAACTCAATACATCCTTTATCCCATAGATTAATACTAGATTCCACAAAAAATCACAATCACCATCCTAATAAATAAGAACTCTTAGTTATCTAGCTATGTCTTCCTAAATCATTCTAATAGTCCTATTCCAAAATCTGGTAAAAGGAAAGATCAAATCAAATAGAGTATTTTCCAATTTATTAATCTGAATAGGTTAGAGTGTTGTTTGTTCTTTGAACCTGTTAATCCCTTTGTTTAAGTCAAACCTAATAGCCAAATAAAGCTTTCTTTCAAGTTCGAATCCATAAATAAAAGTTGCATAATTTATTTGTTCTAGGCAAGCATTAACTCGATGATTATCAGAAATGGTGCTAGATTTTTGGCGATATGCAATTAGTTAGTATAATAAATTTTGGAGGAATAATTTCGCTTCGATACTGCCTAAACACATTGTTTAGGGATTTATAGTTGAGCAACAGAAAAGAGGTTTGAAGTGCCATCAGAGAGAGAGAGAGAAGTAGAGAGAGAATGAGAATGCTTGTGAACGTTCTAGCTTCAGTTCAAGTTCTGGAAATTCAATAAGTAAAAAGGATGAATTGTAATGAAGAATTTTCTTTCTAGGTATCACATCTCATTTATCTTGTTTCTTAGAAAAATTGTGTTTGCAAATGGAAGGTGCTTTATAGGTAAGAAATTAAAATGTTGAAATCACTGAGATATTTGATGGGCTCAATTTGCATTGTTTCTGTTGAAACAATAAACAGAACTAGATATGCTCATTCCAGTTTCAACATCTAGACTAAATGGAACTAAGATTTACTAATACTGAAAGACCACAAGATTAAAATTCAGCGAAAGAAGAATGAACCAAGACTTAATCTAATTACCTTGCTGCCATCGATGCCAAATTGAAACATATAGCATTCCAGATTTGTAATAGTGCTTTATTGTACATGCATGCAATGAAAGTAAACTAAAGAAATGTAGTGATGTTAAAAAAATTCAATTTCAGACACAAGGAAAGTACAATTACCATCAAAACCAAGCAAATTAGTACAACTGAACCTCTATTTACCTGCCATTAATTGGGATTTAGGGTTTAGAATTCGGGTCTAGGGTTTAGGATTCGGGTCTAGGATTTAGGATTCGGGTTAAGGGTCTAGGGTTCGGGTTCAGGAGGTGGGGAACCGAGAGAAAGAAATGGAGGAGTGCGGTAGGTTTGGAAGGCGGAGGCTAGGGAGGGAGAAGGCGGAGGAAGGGAGAAGGTGAGGGAGGAGAGGATGACTAACTTTACGTGGTGAGAGGACGGCGAGCGGCAGGGCCTACCGGCGTCAACGGCGGTGAGAACAGGGCTACGCCGAGTATAGCGAGGGAGGAGGGTTCATAGGAGAGATCGATGAGTATGATTTGAGGATGAAAGGGAAGGAATCGACTAATCGAGGGGGCAATGATTATGAAAGGAAATTAGGAAAGGAAATAAAGATACGAAAAGTAATGACCAGACTGATATGTGGGCCCATGTTAAATGCGAACATCTTTGTATAGATTAGCTAATGAATTTTAGGCGGGATCAAACGGATTAAGCAAAATCAAAATCAATTTGGCGGGATCAAAATGAAATTAAGATATAAAATTAAAGGATTAAACGTAATTCTTGACACATGTCATGTAATTTACACCTATTTAGTTATAGTTATATTGGTGCGTTAGTAGAACACCCCCATTATTCGATTAAAAATCTTCAATGCATGCCTAAATAAAAGTGCTGAATAGAATAATTAGACGTGATTTTATTTCATTTTTCTAGAAACCAATATTTGCTAGAAACCAATTATATCTAATGCAACAATTATATTTTGTAAACTCAAATTTGCTAAAAACCAACTTTTATTAAAAAATACTAACTATTTTTAATAATGTTAAAAATCTTTAATATCAAGTGTTTTAAAAACCCAAAAAGAAAAATAGTAACAAAATCGAAAAAAAGGGTAAATTTGAATTTTCCAAAAAAAATATATCAATATATAGGTCACTTTAATCAGTTCGATCTAACAATTTGAAACATAAATTTAAATTTTTCAGTCATTTAGGCATTAATTTGGTCTGACAAACTTTAAGATGCCTTTATTATTTTCAATTTACATTGACATATTTAGTAATATCTTACTATTTTACTAAAAAAATATATTTGAATTATAAATTGTTAGAACAAAATATTCTCATCGTTATCATTATAATGTTTATATTAGTAATATTTATTGTCATCTTATTCATTTCATACTGTTTATCATAGCAGTTTTATTTAAAAAAACTAATCCGAACCATCTAATATGACTTTTATATTAAAAATTATTGCAAGCTAATATTATATATATTTTTAGAAAATTAAAAAGCATTATTATTGAGGGGTCCATGACTAATCATAAATTTTTTTTTTCTAAAATTGAAAAACATAGTACAAATATTAAAAAAATATAAAATTTGGTAGGCCAGAACATCTCAATGAGCCATGTCGCGCGGCACGCGTGTAGCGCACCTCACGAGCCGTTCAATTTTGATCGGCGGTTCATTTTGTTCGGGCCTATCAATCTGGTATTATTCACGGGGCTCCCTTATCCATCAGATTCAGATCAGACGGCCCACAGCCTGCGCTACACGCTATGCCACGCGACAACAGATCTGAATTCCTACTGGTCTTTTGAAGTTCTCATATTAAGATATGATTGGGTTTGAAGTAACCTTTAGTCTATATCGCTTCGGCTGAAACATTTCTCAAGTATAGATATACTTTTTTACTTTTTTTTTAAGTATAAATATATTTCAAACAAATTAAATATACGTATCTCATAAATTTCAAAATTAAGGAATATAATAAGCAATGATATTGTATATTCAAAAAACAAATTTTCCGTGTTATAGCGAGAGGTTCTAAATGTTTTGTATTTCAAATTATCGATCCAAATTATTTGATACGTTTTTCAGGTGAAAATATCATTGGAAGTTAATTTTTTACTATTATTTTATGAATTTTAGAAAAAATACTAGATTAAAGGTTTTTATATTGTCTAAAATATAAATTTCTAAAAATCATAAATGTTAGCAAATGAAATAAAATAGATGCACACAATGAGATTTTGTTTGGTTAAACTATGAAAACTTAATTTACAATTATTCTAAAAATGATGTATTACAAAATGACAAAAGGAAAAAATCATAATTAGAAAAAAAAATATACCATTAACGTAAAAAACTCCTAGTTTTGTTTCCAATGATATTTATTTCCAATGATATTTAAAGTCAAATCACACCTAATTTTATTTTGAGATATAAAATTGAGTGATTAAAACAAATTTCTAGATTGCAAACAATATTAGTCTTAATATAAGTCAAGAAATTCATATACAAGCTGTCTAAAAATAGAAAATCTATAATTCTATATCCTCTAATTATAGAATGGGTTTGAAAAATTTAATATCGTGAAATTCTAATAATAGAAAATTCTATATCTTTAGGTTATTTATAAATTTGTGAGTACGACACATAACCTTCCTTATTGATTATTGAATAAACCCAAAGCACAAATGTCAGCCAGTGTAACAAAATTATATATCGGTCTCTGCAAAAAAAAAAAAAAACTAATAATAACACCAATAATTTGATTGGTCTATCCGATTTTAGCTTAAAAGAATGTATCCAAATTTTTTTTATAAATAATTTGGTACATTGATTATTATAATCTAATTTGATCAAGGACGTAGATTTATTTTTCAAAATGAAAAGATTAAGCTCTTCGCTCAGATTAGATGTAAGAATGGAAATAACAATGAGGAAGGTTCCGCTACCAACATTTTGGTTGCCCCCAAATGCCGACATTTTGCTATATAGTTACTTTTTCAAATTTTAAAATTCAAACATAAAATGCAAACCGTTGATCTTATTTAGTTTAATGAGCGATGTGTTTTCATATAAGTTTTGCAAATTTTGGAGTTTATTTGATACTCGATCAAAAGCTAAAACATGAACGTATTAAAATGAATCTATCATAGTTAACAAGATTCGTTTATTCTTCTATCTCTTGATCGAGTATCAAATAAACTCCAAAATTTATAAAACTTATATGAAAACGCATCGCTCGTTAAACTAAATAAAATCAACGGTTTGCATTTAACATTTAAATTTTAAAATTTGAAAAAAATAACTAAATAGTAAAATGTTGGCATTTGGGGGCAACCAAAATGTTGGTAGCGGAACCTTTCTCGATAACAATAATGCAAAAATAATTTCATCCCATTAATATAATTCCTTTTTTTTTAACCAATCTAAATTAATACGAAGAATACAAAATAAGAACACACAAAAATGAGACAACTTTTCAAAATCTTTTCATTAGATGCTTTGCAAAATTAGTGTCAAAAATTCACTGTTGAACAGTGCGAAAATATTTATATTTAAATTAATATATTTCATAAATTAAATTAAATTTAGAATGCATATCTTATTTCATAAGGGATTGAATTTCTTAATACTTAGTTTCGTATTATAAAATTATGGAAGATGTTGTGTGTATGACCTTTTTATAGTGGAAAATAATAACATACTTAAGTATAAAAAATAAGAGTATTAGAAATAATTAAATAAATATCCTTGTACAACACTTATTGAAAAAAAGGCTTGTTAAAATCTTAACATTTGGAACCTAGCTTTAAAATTATAATAATGGGACAATACAATTTTAATTTTGACTAGGCATGACAGTCGCAGTTTCGCTGCGCTATGTAAAATATAAAAATTTCTAATGTAAAATCTTAGAAAAAATTCGTAAAAAATTTGTAAGTTGAAAATTAGTTATATCTTCCATACAAAGTCTCTATATAAACTTGACATAAATTTTATGTCCAAAAAAATCTTGCTAATATAAATAATTGGTACAACTATTTTGAATTAATACTACTATTTTAAATTTATTTAAAAAAAATTTTAAAAAAAGAGCAAAAACTATTTTCGGCCGCTATCCATATGGCGGTCACGACTTTTAATTTAATACTATAGATTGCATAATTTTATTTATATATGTACAAAGTAATGTTAAAATAAAATGTGTTCATACAAAACGCAATCTGATCTCAAACTTCTACTTTTAAAAGACCAATTGAACGTTGATTGTATTCTTCATATTAAAATCTCATACAAAATAAACTTTATATTAAAAAAAGTCTTTAGAATTTTAGAAAAATATAAGTTGATCAAAATATTTTGAGCCATCCAAAATAACTTTTTTCTAAACAAAAATTAAAACAAAAAAATTATTTAAAAAATTAGTTTCAGATTTTAACATGAATAATATAGTTTCATACTTTTAATTGATTCTTTGTATTTCTAAGTTTAGATTCTATGACATTTATGTACATTTTTCAGACACATTTATCTCTAATATTATTGTAAAGGATTTTTGTTTGTCCAAACAAAATGAATTTTCTTAACTGTATGCCATTTGTGTTTTCATGATAATATTTTTTTTTATGTCATTTGTTTGATTCAGGATGTAAAACTTCTATAAATTTTTACCCGTGCAAATTATTTGGTTACAATTATATTGGACTTTGCGAAACGTAGTGATGGGTTCGTGCATGCAGTAATGGGACGGGTGAGTGGGACTGGGAGGTTATAACTTATTCGTTTATTTCTTTTGTTAATAATGTTTTAAATAGATTTGTTTCCCTAAAACAATAATGATAAAAAATATTGTAACCAAATTTTGCGGGGAAATTGGCGCCATGGTAAAAAAATTGTGGAATTAGTTGTCGCCATTTGTTAAGGAAAAATTAGAGATTCATAGCCAAATTTATTTACGGTGGTTATCAAAGGAAACCGCTGTACATAATATTTTATTTGCGGCGTTTCTTTTGTTAACCTCTGTAAATAATCAGCGGTCTTTGTTTTTTATTTTTCCTGTACCTTTTTGCGGCGCCGACTGCTATTAACTGACGTAATTATTTTTCTCTTATTTACTAAAATGCCACTCAGCATTTTTTACAGCAGGTTTTTTAAAACCTGTCGTTAATAAGGTGCCGTTAAAAATGTTTTGTGTTGTAGTGTAGGTATCCTAGTATCTTGAAGATAAACTCTTTTTTAAGTCGATGGCATATGATCACTAAATAGTATATCTAGTTCAAACAAACTGTCGTTTGTCTTCATATTGACTAGTCGAATTAGTTTAGTGCTACACGCCAATCCGCCATTGACTCCCTAAGACCAAAATTTCTACTAGATACAATCAACCTTGTTTTGTTTATTTTTTAATCTATATAAAGAGAATGGATCTTCTAGTTTTAAGTTTTGGTTCATTAGTACTTAACATTTTCCATCACTTATCTTGAATTGCAAGTATTGAACCAACGGACTAAGCTACTTGCTAGGTCGTACATATACAGCTGGTTGGTCCAACGTCAATTCAATCCAAAAGCGCAGACTAGTGTCATCCAAAATCTCAAGATCATGAAAGGTCGTTCACACAGTGACACAGTTCCACTTAATGGTTAATTTCAAATAAACGTTTATTTTCTATTTATGCCGTTACAAGGGAAGGTGGTGTATACACCAACTTCCTTTTTTTTAAAAAAAAAGTTAGGCGAAGAGCGATATGTTTGCACCCCTCCTCCAGTACAAACTCTATTTTCATTTCACTTCTCAAACTCTTTAATTTGAGTTTAAGTGATGGGATAAATAAAAGAATTCAGGTGAATTACGAAACTTAATGGTTAAATTTATCTGTACGGATTTAATTAACATCAAATATGATAATTTATTTTAGATCCGACTATACTTGTCCAGTCTGTCCAAACTCATAGCTTAGTGAGCTAGATCGAATTGCACAAGAATCAAACTTGACCTCAAGCTCATTTGGCTTAGTCTAAACATTGTATATTGTTGACTTTTTTTTTTTTTTCATCGAAGAAATAATTTTCACATACTAATTAGATTTCAGGATTTTTCGTGTTTGTGTCAGAGAGAGAAAGAGAGAGGAGCTGGTGTGTAAATGAAGCAGACGCTGATAAGGTTTTCAAGAACTGAAGGGAGAGGATCGGCTGTTATACTATTTTACTTTAGCTATCCTTTAGATAGCATAGACTTTTGGTCAATTATTGATGTAATTCAATTGCTCAACTCGTAGTCTAGCTAGCTAGATATGCAATGATGTCCTTTATTGCTAAGCCAAATCATTCCATCTTTTTCCTTAACTAGATCGAAAAAGAAACTATGCATTGGTGAGTTATTGCATCAACCTGTCACGAACTATGACAGTATATATATCTTTCTTGGGTCAATTATTGTGTATAATGATAATATCACAAAGGAAAATATTGAGGATGCTTCTCAGTCTAATTATCATCAAGTACAGTATCAAATCAATATCAAAGAAAACCAGCTAACAATCATTTAGGTTAGCCAACATTAATTGTACTTTCCTTTTCTTACTGGCTAGTCTTCAAGTAAATACAACTGCTAGTATGATATCAGATGAGGAAATTTGAACAATAAAATTAATTCGATCGAAAGCTCTGAATTTTATCAGAAAAATAACCCGTGCAATGTATTCATGTCAAATTATGTGCTTCACAAATAAGTTTACGACATGATTAGTATGGTATTAGCCTTAGATCGATTTTCATCATACTCAAGTCTCACCTATTAAAGAGTTGTTCAATTTGACTCTCTAATTAGAGGACTAATTAGTACATAATCTCTCCATGGTATTTTAACCTGAGTATTTTTGTTTTCCTTACCCAACAATATATATATGTATGTAATTTAATGGGTAGAGACATAAAAGAAATAACATTATTTGATTGGTATCATTTTTAATTTCTTTGTGGCTGATGCGTTTTTATTTGATTTTATCTTTTCATAATTTGCCAGTCAACATGAGGAGATTATATTCTGATTTGGCGAGGGAGAGAGAGAGAGAGAGAGAGAGAAAGAGATTAGCAGATACCTGTAGCAAAACAATTAATAAAACTTGGGGTTCATATATAGATGGATCATATTTGAAGTGCTCAAAGAGATATCCTGGAAAAGAATCATATATATTTATGGTTTTGTTTTATCTGCTTGCGCTTTTTCTGAGGAGAAGATACGGTATGTTTTCATGTGCGATCGAGTTGCGATGTGATTTTCTTTTTTAAACGAAAAAAATTGAAATAAACCTTCGTCGTTTGTATTAATTAAATAAAGTTGGTGTATGATATCTATGGTATTAATTAAAAGTCGTGGCCGCTATAATTTCGGTAATTTGAGTCATTCGTTCGTTTACACTGAAATCAGATCGTTCATTTTTTATATATATATTTTTAAATCTCTACTATTATATAAGCACGGATGGAGGAGGTGTTACATGCTAGATCTAGCATGTAAACAAGTGTTTTTGCCGTTAGATTGATTTTGATATGTGATTGGATATCAATCGCTAGATGAAGCAACAATATATTTTAGTTTTTCGTTTAATAAAGAAACAAATTGAATAACATATATATTTGTATCGCTGGTAGATTAAGCAACATATTTTTATTATCTAACATTATTTTGTTTCTTTATTTGCCCATATATGAGGGAATGTTAGGCTAATAAATTAAAAATAGTCGTATCAATTAAAAATAGTCATACCAATCATTAATATTAGCAAGATTTTTTTGGGTAGAAAATTTATATCAAGTTTAAATAGTGTCTTTTTATGGAAAAAATTACTAATTTTGAACTTACATATTTTTCTATAATTTTTGACAAGTTTTTTAGGCAGATTTTTTATATTTTACATTGAAAATTTTGACAAGTTTGACGAAATATATTAAATTATTCTTCAATCTAAAAAAACATAACGCAGTGCGACTGCCATGTCTAGTATAAAGAATCAAAGAATTTAAATTCAATCCAGCCTCCAACAATAACAATTTTATTTAGCATCAAGATTGTGGTTCTTTCAGTCATAAAGTAAATTTAATTCAAATAAAAATAGAATACTCATGGCCAGCTTAGAAAATTAACGAGTGAATAAATATGTGAGGAGGTTTTTAATGCGATATTTTTAGGGTGCCACAAATGTTTCTTTTCTCTTTTTTAATTTAAATTTTAAAATTGAAACATCCGATCTGAATCGTTTATCTTGTTCATATCAACAACACATACATTGTTAGAAAATTTTGTAAGTTTTGAAATTTATTTGATACTTGATTCATAGATTGAAAATGAAATAATGTAGTTAAATAAGATAAATTAATTTTTATGTGTTTATTTTTCGTTCTATGGATCAACTATCAAATGAACTTCAGAAATTATAAAATTTTATGGCAATCGTTAATATGAACAAGATTAATACTTCAAATCAGAAGCTATTTTAAAATAAAAAAAATAGAAAGTATGATATTTATGACACCCTACAAGTGTGGTATAGAACCATCCTTTAATATATATATGAGATACTCAATATCGCTGATACAAAATTTGGAGCTTCTAGTTTTAAGTTTTGGTTCATTAGTACTTAACATTTTCCATGACTTATCTTGAATTGCAAGTATTGAACCAACGGACTAAGCTACTTGCTAGGTCGTACATATACTGGTTGGTCCAACGTCAATTCAATCCAAAAGCGCAGACTAGTGTCATCCAAAATCTCAAGATCATGAAAGGTTCACACAGTCACACAGTTCACTTAATGGTTAACTTCAAATAAACGTTTATTTTCTATTTATGCCGTTACAAGGGAAGGTGGTGTATACACCAACTTCATTTTTTTTTTAAAAAAAAAAAAAAAAAAGTTAGGCGAAGAGCGATATGTATGCACCCCTCCTCCAGTACAAACTCTATTTTCATTTCTTACTTCTCAAAGTCTTTAATGTGAGTTTAAGTGATGGGATAAATAAAAGAATTCAGGTGAATTACGAAACTTAATGGTTAAATTTATCTGTACGGATTTAATTAACATCAAATATGATAATTTATTTTAGATCCGACTATACTTGTCCAGTCTGTCCAAACTCATAGCTTAGTGAGCTAGATCGAATTGCACAAGAATCAAACTTGACCTCAAGCTCATTTGGCTTAGTCTAAACATTGTATATTGTTGACTTTTTTTTTTTTTTCATCGAAGAAATAATTTTCACATACTAATTAGATTTCAGGATTTTTCGTGTTTGTGTCAGATAGAGAAAGAGAGAGGAGCTGGTGTGTAAATGAAGCAGACGCTGATAAGGTTTTCAAGAACTGAAGGGAGAGGATCGGCTGTTATACTATTTTACTTTAGCTATCCTTTAGATAGCATAGACTTTTGGTCAATTATTGATGTAATTCAATTGCTCAACTCGTAGTCTAGCTAGCTAGATATGCAATGATGTCCTTTAATGCTAAGCCAAATCATTCCATCTTTTTCCTTAACTAGAAAAAGAAACTATGCATTGGTGAGTTATTGCATCAACCTGTCACGAACTATGACAGTATATATATATATCTTTCTTGGGTCAATTATTGTGTATAATGATAATATCACAAAGGAAAATATTGAGGATGCTTCTCAGTCTAATTATCATCAAGTACAGTATCAAATCAATATCAAAGAAAACCAGCTAACAATCATTTAGGTTAGCCAACATTAATTGTACTTTCCTTTTCTTACTGGCTAGTCTTCAAGTAAATACAACTGCTAGTATGATATCAGATGAGGAAATTTGAACAATAAAATTAATTCGATGGAAAGCTCTGAATTTTATCAGAAAAATAACCCGTGCAATGTATTCATGTCAAATTATGTGCTTCACAAATAAGTTTACGACATGATTAGTATGGTATTAGCCTTAGATCGATTTTCATCGTACACAAGTCTTACCTATTAAAGAGTTGTTCAATTTGACTCTCTAATTAGAGGACTAATTAGTACATAATTAATCTCTCCATGGTATTTTAACCTGAGTATTTTTGTTTTCCTTACCCAACAATATATATATGTATGTAATTTAATGGGTAGAGACATAAAAGAAATAACATTATTTGATTGGTATCATTTTTAATTTCTTTGTGGCTGATGCATTTTTATTTGATTTTATATTTTCATAATTTGCCAGTCAACATGAGGAGATTATATTCTGATTTGGCGAGAGAGAGAGAAAGAGATTAGCAGATACCTGTAGCAAAACAATTAATAAAACTTGGGGTTCATATATAGATGGATCATATTTGAAGTGCTCAAAGAGATATCCTGGAAAAAAATCATATATATTTATGGTTTTGTTTTATCTGCTTGCGCTTTTTCCGAGGAGAAGATACGGTATGTTTTCATGTGCGATCGAGTTGCGATGTGATTTTCTTTTTTAAACGAAAAAAATTGAAGTAAACCTTCGTCGTTTGTATTAATTAAATAAAGTTGGTGTATGACATTGTCTCGCATCTTTTTGGACCCTGATCCTCGGAAGGGGGAATGACCGGATACTTCCGCGGGGGAAAAAGATATTACGGACTAGATACCCCTCGATCGCCTCAAAACTCGGATATTAGTACTTTCCAGAACAGAATGAGAGTACTAATACGTTTTCGAGCCTCTCGAGAGTTTGATTGTTTACTGCAGGTCTTTTTTTTCCAGTAGGCGCAAGCCCCTACTGTTAATTACCTCTGAACCAAGTCAAGAGCACCTCTAGATCGGGATAGTCAATGGATCAGGCATAACAGTCAGCTTCACATTACTCTTGTCAAAAGACGCTCAACATTAAAGAGAGGCAGGCAATTCCATGATATGCCGGATGTATGCAAGATGATGACATGAGCGGATGTAAGGGTGTAAGGAAGTTGCCATGATGCAAGGTTGATGCAGAGCTGATGCACAAGGGGATGTATTTATATATTCTTTTATGGTCAGAATTTAAAGTTCCAAGATTCCTGGAATTTGGTTCTGGATGGCCATTAATTAACTCTTGTTTAATCATTTAGCCATTTTTTACTTTGTTCTTCTTGAACCAAACATACTGTGAGCTCAAGGAGAACGGACATAGACGTGTAAAGTTTTGGTATTCAGATACATTGAAGCCTTAATTCCTTTGTAACTTCAATCTATCAACGTATTTGAAACTTTGGTTTGTTTGTTGACGTGTCAAAATCAAGGTTATCAGACGTTTCTGGTTACTCAGGCATTTAAGGGTGTAGAGGTTCCGGTCTTTGAACGTGCGTCGATTTCGGTCAACTATTGACGTGTTGAATTTCTGGCCCAGTGACGTGTAAGAGTTTGGTTGTAAAACGTTCTAAGCTCTGGTATTAAGGCGTGTTTGAAATTCTGGTCATTTTGGACATTCTAAACTTTGGTCTTCGTATGTTCTAGAATTTTATTATATAAAAATCCTGATTTTCAGACGTATTTAAAGTTTAGTCCCCGGGTTCCAGAAATTGGTATGTGATTCTGGAGTTTTATGCTACTCCTGGATTTATATCATTTTGGATTTGGATTTGAGTTTAATCTTAGGTTTGGACTTTCTGGATTCAGATTTGAGTCTGGATTTTCTGGATTTGGACTTGAGTTTGGATTTTCTGGATTTGGATTTAGTTTGAGTTTGGATTTTCCTCTGGACTTAATTTGAGTCTGGATTTTTTAAATTTGGGTTTTTATTTGAGTTTGGAGTTTGTGTTTTTAGTTTGGACTTGGATTTGGTTTTTATTTTGGGCTTGGACTTGGATTTTCTGGACTTGGTTTCGGAGCTTAATTTTGAGTTTTCTGGATTGGGGTTTGAGTTTGAATTTCGATCTGATCTATTTGGTTTAGCTATGAGTTTGGGTTTGTTTTTTTTTTTTTTTGTCTTTTTTTATTTCCGAATTCCCCGAGAATTTGCATTTTATAATTTTTTGGTCTTTAACAGCCGTTACCGTCTGATTGTACCTGCTGTCCAGATATATCTGTCATCTCGGAGTACCTGCTGTCAAAGGGGTTCATACCCTTATACTTTTATTAATTTTGGTGTTGTCTGACTTCTAGATGCATATATATTTTTTTGTACCATTAACATTAATCATTTTTCCATAATTTAAATTTAATTCTCTTTAGGTTGAGGTTTTGCACTTGAAATATTATATGAAAATATTCCTCATAACTTTCTGGTCATTCTGATATTTTGTGGGAATTTTGCTGGATTTTCTGGCTATTTTTAATGTATTTTTGAAGTTTCTGTGCTTTTAGAAAATTCTGATTGGCTGCTCCCTTGGCTGTTCTGCGTTTTGCTGTCAATAGCCCGCTACACCAAAAGGTGCCACAGAAAATAGGGAGGATAGCTGGAGGCGGTATGGGTTTGGACGCTTGGTTTACGTCTAAGTTTGTATGCCGGGCTCATCCATCTTTTTGCTTGGGATGTTGATGTCCTCCCCTCTCCGTGTCCTCCACTGTATGACCCTTCATGTTGCAACCTTTTTGTGACATCCAGAGGGACCCTTTTGCACTCAGCCATTGGGGTGGTGTCACACGGGATCTCGCATGACTTCACCCTTCTTTTCTTTTTCGCTTCTGTTGACTCGACGACGAAAGAAAGACCTTCGTCGTTGACTTCGCCACTCAGGCCACCATTTTAGCCGTGGTTGGGGGTTACAGAATCGTTCTTCATCTCTCTTTCTCATCGTGCCTTCAATTTCTGGGTTTGAGCCTTGGTTGCCTGAGTTTAATCCTGGACTGGACGGTTCCAGTGACCATGTCAGTACAAGTTCCGGCGATACTCACCGACTGGGGCCATACTGCGAAGTATCATGGTGATCCCTGAAGCTTTCTGTGACACTATGTTATGTTGGATTCTCTATTTTGAGGAGGCTGATCATAGTCCTGGTTTTGACTGATTTCGATTTATGAATCGAGCTCACCCAAAAGCAATTTAGTAATATCTCTTTTAAATTGGCCTGTCTTTATGCATGATTGGCCTGTTTTGACTCTGTTTGTGTTATTGATTTGGTCAATTGAGTCTAGTAGGTTCCGGTATAGACTGATACCAGTATGACCCTGATTATACCACGCATGTACGTATATATATATATATATTTTTTATTATTTTTGAGGCCAAGTTACCTATTCGGGCAGGTTATGTATCAAAGGTTTATAGTCATATGTCTATTCCTATTATTTTGTTTATCAATCTTACTTCTAATCTGATTAAGATATGTTAACCGAGCTGAGCATTTATTAAGACTTGACTGAGCTGTGCTTTCATTGGACTAAGCTATGACGGCCTTTTATTGCAATTGAATTTAAAACCTGTATTCACAAGGGTTAAGCTTTACACTTGTTTCTGTGCTGGTATGCTCAAACCGTGTATAATTAAAGAGACTTGGCCAAAATTTATAATGACTGTACTAATCCATGCACTTTGAATTTATGAACTATGCCTAAGGTTTCACATATGATCTTCACATGATGGTAACAACTTGTTAAACATGATTATGAATATATATACATATGCTATACTCGAAGAAACTTGATATGTTCATTACTATATGTAGATTTTTTTTTGCAGGCTTGCTGTTACTCCTTTATTTGCCTATGCTTTTTATTTGTACATGTGTTAACAACATGTTTTATTTAAACTCTGCCCATGGTACTAGAGCTTGTTTATTTAATGAAATAATCTGGCCAAGGAAATTACATTAATGATCATTTTTGTTTCAGAGAAGGGCAAAACTGACCAAAACATGGAATAAACATGATGCATATATTTATATTTTATGATTATTATTATTATTATTATTTTTAGAACCTATTATATATATTTACTATGTGCATGTATTACATTATTATTAATATCTATTATTACTCCTATCATGAGATAAATCTTAGAAGTAAAATAACTAGCTCTTGACATAAGACTTATACTATGCGTATGTATTTATTATTATTATTATTATTATTATTATTATTATTATTATTATTATTATTATTATTATTTTTGTTTATGATATATGACCCTATGCACTGAAAACAAAGTATTTATTGTTGTTACTACATATATTTTTGAAACTTTTATTTTTGCAGATATACCCTTGAAAAATATATAATTTAGTTATCTTCTCATACCACGGGTTTATTTCAACCTTATTATGCACCTTGGTCCCTTTCCTTTACTAAAATTAAACATATGTGCAATAATGTGTTTTTTTTTTTTTTTTTTTTGACAGACTAAACACAAATGCACTTCTTTCCCTTCCTTCCTTTTTATTATGGACTATATTCCCACCTAAATACATGCTCGTAGGCATGAAATTTAAGTGTCTCAAAGCCATTAAACTACAGTAAATAACATTCAAATGACTAAGATGATATATTTTTTAATTAATCAAACCAGTCATATTCATGTTCAAGCACCGGCTCAAAGGCATGAAACTTGAACATTTCCATGACTGATTTACCTGTTAAATATTATGCAAATGGTTAATTATCCTTTTAACATGCAAAATCAACTATGTACATGTCCAAACACCGGCTCAAAGGCATGAAATCTGGACATTGTCATGGTTAATTCACTTATTAATTGACTTACTCATGATCATGATGCTTCAGAAAGAAACAAAAAAGGTAGATAAAAAGAAAGAAAACGGAAAAAAGAAGGAATAAAGAAGAAAAGAAAACTTAATATCGAGTTGCCCCCTCTTAAAGCTCAATTAATTAGATAAAAAAGTTTGATGTGGCAGTAATAAAATGGCTGGTTGCAATATACACACAGAAACTTAGAAGATGAGGAATGCTTCATAGAAAATAATTTCATTCAACAAGATAACAAAATACATGGTTTCCTTTACCTTTCTTTCTTTTTTTTTTTTACTTAAAAAGCTCTTTTTAAAATGAAATTACAAGGTGTCGGCTAAAAATCAAACTAGGGGGGTCTTCTCTTCCGGTATGATCTCCTTATATAAGCGATTTGGCTAGGGTTTTGGCCCAGCTGGTGCTGCCACTTTGCACTCTCTCAGTTTTTTTGGAATGTGATGAGCATGATGGATGGTTGTGATGTAGAGATATCAAACCGCCCTACTTTACAATCCTTTCTTCACTTGTTATTTCAACAGGGCCATTGTCCCACCCAGTGAGCATGTGACACCTGGCAACTGAATGTGTGGGGTTATTTGATTGTGCAAAATTTCTACTGCCTTTCACTTGCCAGCTCATGTAGGAATGACAAGTGGGGTCTATCATCAAGTGAGCATACAGAAGCACACAAGATGATTGCTTACTCAACCTCACCCCTTGTTTGCTTGGAGAAGGGGTCCTGGCGCCAGTATCATTGGGGACAGGTGGCTTCATCTGGGCCCTTGCATGCTGGGGGTAGAGAGTATGGCCTGATGCAAAGCATCTTCCCTGGGTACCTAGCCATATAGGCATCACAGACACATGATCTTGCTTATACTCCTCTCCATTGATTCAGAATTGTGGTTTTCGGTAACAGTTTCTGTGTGACCTTGTATGTGGCAGTAGTGAAGCTATGCACATGGGGCCCTATAATCAGAGATAATATGCTTAACGAATAGAATTGAGTTCATTTCAGGGTAATTGTGTCATTTGCTAGCTGGTTTCTCCTTTTACTGTGTTTAGGCTAAAGGCATGTAGGGTGTGAATAAGGGATTTAACTTTCACTTTTTTCTTTTTTACCCTTCTGAGATCACATATCCGTGTGGTGATGTGTATCATTCCTGGCGCCAAGGAATGAAAGGGATGTTATAGAGTCTTGCTTTATCTCTGGAGGTGGTACCAGGTGGTACAGTACATGTCTGTCATCATCCACTTCCTTTTGACTCATCACAATGATCCAACGGTTGCAAATTTCCCTTTGATCATGCGTCTGTCCAGCCTAGTAACCTCCTCAGGTATAGAAGGGACTTTGCAGGCGCCAGAGGTGATAGAAGGAAGAGTTTCGTCTCCATTTCAGCGATGGCGCTACTTTTCTTTTACCGGACATCTCCAGTGTCTATGTCACTGCGGAAACCTTGGCTTTATGCAGCTCCTTTTCATCTTTTGAATATGCACTCATACCAACTCGGTTGCAGAGAACACAAACTGAGGATGGTATACACTTTCTTCCTCCCCATTTCGGTTTTCTCACCCGCTCCAAGTTCATCGCCATGGCCAGTGGTGGCTCTTCCCCTTTCCAGTAAAATTGGCGCTTAATAGTCCATCGCAATTCATCTGGGGGCCTGGGAAAGGCTCCTGAGGTTAGACATTTTGCCAATTTCACATCATTATTAGGCAATTTTGCTTCTCCCTTCTCCACTGCTTATTTGAAACCCTCGCCAAATTGACCCTTTACAGTTTCTTTCCTTCGTCAAATTTGGTGTTGTTGTGATTCGGGGAGCATCGCCTACACAGTGGTAGGGTCAATTCAGATGGAGGTGGCGCGAGGCGGCGACGGAGCTCTTCTCTTCGTCAGAGCCGCGTCTTTCCATTTAGAGTAAACCTTTCTTTTTTATTTCCCTTTTTCTTTTTAACTGTAACGGTAGCTGGGACCCACAGTTGTTGGCCACTCAGGTGTCGCCACGTGTCCCGTCCAAAATGAATTTAGCCGAGTCGATTAGTCGCTGTTCGATTCGGTCGGGTGGGTTCGTGCGCCTGGATCCAAAACGTGATGCGTCCGGACTCAAGTCTAAACGGGCCAAATTTGACCTAGGCTTGATTTAATTCTGTAGGGGCCCAATTAATAAAATCAAATGGGCTGGTTTCGAATAATGGGTGTAGGCTTTTAATTTTAATCCTATTCAATTATCTCATATGCAAATTTAGTTTGGTAATGAGCCCAAATTACATAAATGCACTTGTTTAGTTGTTTCTGGTGCAGAATTGTCCGTACTTGCCATCGTACTGGGCTCTGTCTATATACTGAAATTTTTATATCGCTTGATTTTAAGCAATTTGACTGGTATTGTCATAGTATGGGGATTTAGTGTGGAATTTGGCATGAACCCTCAGGAAAAATGCATAACGTATAACCATCGTGTAATTCTCATTCTTAGGGCTTTTATAATTAATTAATCAATTAATTCATTAATTATATGGGCATTAACATATTTCACATAATTTTAATTAATTAATTAATTAATTAACTATTTAGTGGGTTTTTTGGGTTGTCTGTGAGTTTTGTTCGAAATGTGGGTCATGGTTGTGAATTTTGATTTCACCATATGCCATCTCCATTTCTACAGGTCTCTCTGTTGACATCCGATAATTTGTCACATGGCAAAATTTGGAGGCAAACAGATATCTATGGTATTAATTAAAAGTCGTGGCCGCTATAATTGCGGTAATTTAAGTCATTCGTTTATTTACACTGAAATCAGATCGTTCATTTTTTATATATATATTTTTAAATCTCTACTATTATAAAAGCACGGATGGAGGAGGTGTTACACGCTAGATCTAGCATGTAAATAAGTGTTTTTGCCGTTAGATTGATTTTGATATGTGGTTGGATATCAATCGCTAGATGAAGCAACAATATATTTTGGTTTTCCGTTTAATAAAGAAACAAATTGAATAACATATATATTTATATCGCTGGTAGATTAAGCAACATATTTTTATTATCTAACATTATTTTGTTTCTTTATTTGCCCATATATGAGGGAATGTTAGGCTAATAAATTAAAAATAGTCGTATCAATTAAAAATAGTCATACCAATCATTAATATTAGCAAAAAATTTTTGGGTAGAAAATTTATATCAAGTTTAAATATTATCTTTTTATGGAAAAAAATACTAATTTTGAACTTACATATTTTTCTATAATTTTTGACAAGTTTTTTAGGCAGATTTTTTATATTTTACATTGAAAATTTTGACAATTTTGACGAAATATATTAAATTATTCTTCAATCTAAAAAAACATAACGCAGTGCGACTGCCATGTCTAGTATAAATAATCAAAGAATTTAAATTCAATCCAGCCTCCAACAATAACAATTTTATTTAGCATCAAGATTGTGGTTCTTTCAGTCATAAAGTAAATTTAATTCAAATTAAAATAGAATACTCATGACCAGCTTAGAAAATTAACGAGTGAATAAATATATGAGGAGGTTTTTAATGCGATATTTTTAGGGTGCCACAAATGTTTCTTTTCTCTTTTTTAATTTAAATTTTAAAATTGAAACATCCGATCTGAATCGTTGATCTTGTTCATATCAACACCGCATACATTGTTAGAAAATTTTATAAGTTTTGAAGTTTATTTGATACTTGATTCATAGATTGAAAATGAAATAATGTAGTTAAATAAGATAAATTAATTTTTATGTGTTTATTTTTCGTTCTATGGATCAACTATCAAATGAACTTCAGAAATTATAAAATTTTATGGCAACGCATCTGTTGTTAATATGAACAAGATTAATACTTCAAATCAGAAGCTATTTTAAAATAAAATAAAAATAGAAAGTATGATATTTATGACACCCTACAAGTGTGGTATAGAACCATCCTTTAATTAATATATATGAGAATATCTATTGTGAACCATGGTTCATTTAGGGCTCCGTGAACCATGACCGTTTGATCAATGGTTTTGCAAATTGACAAATCTAAATCAACCAATCAAATATATATTGAAATCCCATAGCAAACCAAATTTTACAATTTTTGAAATTTTTTTACTATTTTTTTTGAATTTTTTAAAACTTGCCATTTTTGGACGATAATTAGTGAATTATCGTCCAAAAATGGTAAGTTTTAAAAAATAAAAAAAAATAGTAAAAAAATTTCAATATCGCTGATACAAAATTTGGAGCTTCTAGTTTTAAGTTTTGGTTCATTTGTACTTAACATTTTCTATCACTTATCTTGAATTGCAAGTATTGAACCAACGGACTAAGCTACTTGCTAGGTCGTACATATACTGGTTGGTCCAACGTCAATTCAATCCAAAAGCGCAGACTAGTGTCATCCAAAATCTCAAGATCATGAAAGGTGAAATGAAATCCTCTGCTCACCTTTTAAGGTGAGGAGGGTGCTCACCTTAGATCCGAACCGTCCGATCAATGATGGTGCCCGGTGAATAATACCAGATCGATAGGTCCGAAAAAAATCTAACCGTCGTGATTAGATCTAACGGCTCGGATTGAAGATAGGCACCGTGCTACCTTAAAAGGTGAGCAGAGGATACTGGTCCATGAAAGGTCGTTCACACATGACACAGTTCCACTTCGTTATTATATTTCACGCATGCTAGGTATATTATATATATGTTGCGTCACAATTTTATCGTAGTACAAAATTTGAGTATGGAATTAAATAATAATAATAATAATAATAATAATAATAATAAGCTTGAGTATTATATTATAAACATAAAGCAGCTGGATCTATATCCTCTCCATTGGTACGAGACTGGAAACTTAAATATTTTGGCTTGCCACATAAGGATAACTAAATATATCTAAAACCTTAAATTCATGCGACAATAAGTGGCAGTGACAAAAATCTTGTAATGTTTTCAATTGTTTTGTAATATTATAAAAAGAGGGTTCCAATTAATGCCCATGTTTTGAGTGCATCAAAGGTTCCTATTCATTTTTTTTAATGAATTTATCAAAACTTTAAATTGGCATGTTGAATTCAAATGATTAATTACATTCAAATTACAAGTCGATGTGTTTCATACAATTTTTATTAACATTAAAGATTATTTGATACTTAATCAAGATGTTAGAAAATAAATGAATCTTATTAATTGATTATGATAGATCTTACTTATTTACTTGCTGTGCAAAAAATAATAATAATAATAAATAAATGATGACTGCCTATTTCACTTGCGCGTAAAAAAATTGGCTTTTGTGAAAGGTAAATTAAAGTGAAAGGAGTCGAAGACGAACAAACTTTATATGGTTATTGGCTGTACAAATTTATAATATATATGATTTACAGTTTTATACTGAATGTCTAAATATTAATTGTTAACTAATTACTTTATTTATATAATACATCACAAAATTTGTATGGAGTTCAATAAATAGTAAAGATATTGTCCAACCATTCGATACACTTGAGTCTGCCCCTAACTACGATTAACAACCTTTTGGGCCCTTTGCTTGGTCGCCAATTTTTTAAGTTTGTAAATTGCGACCTTTTATATATATATTGAAACTATTTTTTGATGGCCTATATATATTGAAACTTACGAATCTAGCTAGATGGAGCTAACCGAATGAATTCAAATATATAATACACTTTACACTTATTCTTTTATGTATTTTTGTCAAATTGGGAAAAATAAAAGGTCATTTCACCAATCCCAACAGAAATTAAGAAGAATTAATGTTTAAAGAAGAATACTGTCGCGCCATTAATTTCCACATAGCTGCATTGTATTACCCTTTCACTTATTATTATGAGATGTTAATTAATGTAAACCACGTGCCACTATGTAGATAACTAGAAACAAGGAACCTTATCCTAGCTAGGTTAGGCAGAGAGCCCCACCCAACCGCCATCCCATTCCAAAACCACAAAATTAATTAAATTGAAACAGAAAAACAAAGAAAAAAAATTAAAGGAGGAGACGTGTCTGTAATTCATTGGATGCAAGAAATGCATGCCAAGGGTCACTATTTAACTTGAACCTTTGCAGCTCTTATTGAATCACTAAAACTAGAGGGGAGCCCATCTAGACTTCATCAAAAACAATGGGAGAAAAAAAGGTGTGCCTTCAGCTCATTACAAATTAAACCTCCATTTCCTTTATCTTGCTATACTATTTCAGCTACTTGAAAAACTTATTCTGTGTATTAAATCTAATTGTAGATGCTGATGCACACTCTAAGTATAAAAATGGACCTCAAGTGTTGCCGTTGTCGAAGAATAATTCAGGAATATCTCTGCCAGATACAAAGTACGTACAATGACAGAATTATTCGGTCTATTTGCATAATTATGCATGTACAAGTACAACTTCTTTTAGGAAAACAAATACAAGTTCAAATATTAGTTTTAATTTGCTTTCTTGTTAATTAGGAAAGGAGAATATTTTGGCAATTGTCTACGATGAGGCTAATAATGAGGTTTTGGTTTCTGGCACTTTTAATCCGGAGCAACTCAAAAGAAAGCTGCTTTGCAAGTTTCCTAAAATAATCAGAAGTATAGAGATCAAGAAGCCTAAACCAGATCCTGTTCCGCCGCCGCCGGATCCATTGAAGGAAAAATTCATGAAAAAATGCATGGAACGATACGAGGAATTCATTAAATGCATTGAAAAATGCAAGAAAGAATGCGAGGAAAAATGCTGGGACAAATTCCAATGCAAATGCGACAGCAAATGCGAAAGCAAGTGCGAGAGCAAATGCCAATGTAAATGCAAATGCAAATGCAATGATGAGAAGAAGCCATGTAAACCAGTCAAGCCGCCATGTGAACCAGTCAAGCCGCCATGTGAACCAGTCAGGCCGCCAACACCAGAACCTATATGTCCCCCAATCATTACACCAACACCACAGCTGCCTACATGTCCACCAAAACTTCCATGTCCGCCAGTTGCAACGGTTTGTTGTGCTAATCCTTGTCCATGCTTTGTCATTTGGTGCAACAATTTTAAGTGTTGCTCATGTGGGTGGATAGGTTGGCCCGGATGGTGCGGGCCAGGTTGGGGCGGGCCTGGTTTGGGCCGTGAATGCTCTTCAAGCAATCGTCCACAATGGGGTTGTAATCAGGGGATTCAGCCACGTCAATTTGTCGTTGAATCCGCACCACCATCTTGTAGTATCATGTAATCAAATTAATTGCGTATTATGGGGATTATGAAGAACCTACAATCACAATTTGCTTGCTATTACGTACCATAATTCTTCAATATGTCGATAGGTGGGAAAGCCTGAATAAGTTAAAAAAGGAGGGGGGCTTTTTGCTTAGTAAGCTTGTGTATCGTTTTGATTTTACTTTTACTGCATTCTGTTTCTATCTTGTGATTGTTAACTGTATCTTTCTTTTTTTTTCAAGTTGATGTAATTGTAATCTGTACCGGCTGTCTGTATTTCTGCTGTATGAATAAATTGTTGGTTTACTATTCTCCCTTGAAATTTTATAACCTCAGTCATTAGTGCATTGACACGGCCCACGTCCTGCACAGTGGCCTTTTTTTGTAGGGAATTTTCATTTTTTTTAAGGGAATTTTGAGATACATATATATGTCACACCAAATCATGACCCCAGGAGCATTACCGTGTACGGCTGCCGATGCGATCACTCTTGAATGAAAATTAAGTTGATAATATAAATTATAATGCAATATATATATTCTCATTCCCATTAGTCCATATTACCCCTTTAATGAAAAATATGTAACAAGTAATTTAATAATGGACTGGTACATGTGGGTTCTGATCGATGAAAATTTATTTGGAATAATTTGATAGCTACCTGCAAATTAACTACTCTACCCGCGTATAAGTGTTATACGAACAGATTAGCGAATAGCCATGTTTTATGTGAAATGATATCTCCGTTTATGATTCTTAATATTAACAGTTTAGAGAATAGCCATATAGAGAATCTGGAGCAAAGATATTATTTTCTCATCTATGATTCTAATTATTAACTACTCTAATATGTTTTTTTTTTAAAAAAAAAAATAGCATATGAAAATTGCTTTGTTCACGTTCCTATTTAGAGATTCACTCCATATTTTTTTATGACTAAAATACCAGTACTTCTCCAGCGCAGGGAGAAAAAAACATGGAGGGTGCGGAGGGTATTTTGGTCATTTAAAAAGAATATGGGAGTGAATCTCTAAACATGGTGTGAGTGCGCAAAGCAATTGCCATAAATAATTGCATATATGTTTACGGTCTTTGTTTTCTGTCTCGTGCTTTTTCTAGGGGAGAATTATATGTTTTCACATGCGAGTTATGAAGACGTGGTTTTTTTTTTTTTTTTACGAATAACAATTTCAAACCTTTGTTGTTTTTATTATTTAATAAATTATTGGAATTTTAAGACAACAGGAAATTTCATCTGGCTACTAATTAGTTGACTTTTTTTTTTTTGAAATAAGTGGGCCTTAACGCCCACCACTTTTCATTACGAAAAGCAAATTATTACAATCACAACAGTATAAACCAAAAACCAAAGGAAACGGCACTGGTACCATCTATTTAATTGGTACCAGTGCCGAAATGCTATCTAACCTCACTAAACTGTCTACCCCAAATACCCTTACTACAACTTCGGAATTCGAGTTTTTCACGATAGGTGCTAGTGTTTCGATACGTATTTACTTCCTTTGCTGTAGGCTTAGAGACAGAAAGTTTGCAGGTGGCGAGTCTATTTTTCTTTACCTGTTTAAAGAGTAATTATTGACCTTCCGTACTTACTTTCCTTTTCCACCAATTCCACCAATTAAACGTAGCAACGGATCTGGATCTATAACTTATGATCTTTACGAGAAAGCGTATTCCCGGAGCTTTATCTAAATTCTCGTGACGAGACCGTGAAAGCCCAGATTGAATCTTACTGGGAAATTGGAGTAAGCATTCCTCGCCCGTACCGGGTCGCGCGAAGGCGTACAACTCTCTCTGCCAAATCGACTCACACAGTTTAAGGTTTTAGCAAACCACAACAGTAAAATTAGAAACCACAAAATAGCAACAATCCACCAAACATCAACATTCATAAACTGTCTAGGAAACCAGTAATTAAACTTCAGCATGATTAACTATATGCCCCCCCTCTGCGTTGTCGATATCCAGCAGCATCAACTAAGCTGGTATCATTTCTTCTCCTGGCCAAAGCTTCCACACTTCAACTTTAAGAGGCGCCTTCCAAAGCCCCGACCAGTACATCATCTGACCCTTCACTTCAGCTGCAAATTGTCTTAAACTATGAGGCCTATCATCATTAAAAGTATAATTATTTCTATGTTTCCAAATCAACCAGAGTATAGCTGCACACCAACATCGAAAAGCTGTTTTTTTATAAGATTGAAAATCACAATCTACCATATCTTCTAAATGCTCAGGTATTCTCCTAATCTGCCATAAATTATAAAACCATTCCCAAATTGGTTTAGTTTGAGTACATCTGAACATGAGGTGGTCCACTCCGGCCACATTTCTTCTTCCAACTCATCAGGACATTTACGAAAAATAGAGGTGGTGCAATTATATGTCTCTCCATACAACAAAGCATAAGAGAGCCAAGATTTCTCTGCAGAGTTCTTTTGGAGTATATAGCTAAGAGGGAAAGAGTCCCCTGAACCTGAATGATCATTAACTAATCCATTTTCTGCAATTAAAATTGTAGACAAACAATATCTATCATCTGCCAATTGAAGACTAATGTTTAAAAGATTAGATGTAAGAAAATTAGTCAAGTGAAACAATTAATATAACTGCTAGCATAAGAGTTTAGCCAATATATATCTTGCATTATTTCACCACCAATATTAACCATTTTATTTAGTATATGTTAATATTATGGTTCTTTCAATCATTCGGTAAATTTAATTGAGATTAAAAAAGAGGGACCGGCTTAGAAAATTAATGAGTTAATAAATATATAGTAGCTGAGATACTCATTGCTGCTACAAAATTTGGAGCTTCTAGCTAGGAGTTTTGGTTCATTAGCACTGTTCATGCATTTTCTATCCCTTATCTTGAATTGCAAGTATATTGAACCAACGGACTAATTAATTAAGCTACTCGCTAATTAAGTCGTACATGCTGGTTGGTCCAACGTCAATTCAATATCCAAAAGTGCGCACTAGTGTTGTCCAAAATGTTTATGACAGTACGAAGTTTGAATATGAATTTTCTCAAAAAAAAAAAAAAAATTTTTGAGTATTATATATATTAAAGAGTATAGACATAAAGCAGCTGGATCTATATCCTGTTCAATGGCACGAAACTGAAAACTTAAATTTTTGTTGCCGACATTTAATATATCTAAAACCACAAAGTCTATTTTCACTTCTATTTCATATTCAAATTTTCTTTTTGTTTAAACATACGATCATGCGAAATTAAGGCCTTGATTAAATTTTTTTTTTCGTTCACACGGAATATTGCCATTCTATTAGAATTTTTTTTTTATCAAAATAAACAGATTTCATATCATTTGATGAGAATTTTTTCGTCACTAGACCCAACGAAATCTCGAGAAATTAATTCTAATAATATGAAATGAAATGAAATGAAATTCCGTTTGAAAATCATTTTGATCAAAGCGTAAGTGGCAGAGCGAGAAATCTTGTAATGAGCTCGACGGTTTTATAATATCATAAGAGGAAGGTTTCAATGTCTCATGTTTTGAGGGTCCAAACACCCCAAACAAATTTTTTGATTATCTTATATAAAAAATTTAGAAAATTCAAATGTCGAATTTTAACAGTAATTTTATTCTATTTAACAAACGATCATAATTTTTGTAAAAAATAAAATTTATATGATACTCGATCAACAGATTAGAAAACAAACATATTGTGATACCCGGAATTTTCAGTTCAAGAGAATTAAATTTTACATTTATATTTTGACAAATTAGTTGATAATTCTAATTAGAATGCAATTCAGTTGAATAGTCTTGGCCTCTGTACAAATTTTTTGGAATATTTTAGATTTAAATGATCAATTTTTTAATTTACTTTATGATTACGGTTATTAAACTATGCAATTTGGTAAGTTGATATAAAAAACAAAATTTCTAAAATCATGATATAATTAACAACAGAAAGAATGTCACGTAATAAATTATTAGTGAAGTTGGAAGTAAAGCTATAAGCATATAAATAATTTTTGTATAAAGTAAAAGATCGGTTATACATCCGTCCAAATTGCTGCCATTGGAATTCTGCCATCAATTCTTTAATCTCATCCGTTTGATAATCAGTTTCAAACTCTTATCCATTTGGGTCGTTGGATTTAGTATTTGAACTTTGAATTAACCTCAGCCATTGGATCTCCTCTATTTTCCTTTCACTCTTCTCCTATGGATTTTCTTTCTCACCCAACCCAGTCCGTACTCTCCTGCCTCACTCCCTCTTTTTCCTCTTGGCGATCCAGCCCCTCTCGAAGCCCTCTGACGAACCTCGAGCGTTATGCTCAGCCCCTTTCTCTTCACTTTCTCCCCTCACCCTGTTGCCGAATGCCACCTCAGTACCACGGACCCCACTCCTCTCTTATCCTTTGCGCCTACTTAAGCCCTTGTCCCCGCTATCTTTCACTCAGACCCATTTTCTCTCTAAAAACACTAAACTGATAAGAACAAAAAGGAAGAAAGAAGGGGACAATGTGGCTGAGATTTGGCCGAATGATGGGATGACTAGTGGAGAAGGTTAGACGAGGTAGTGCCGGTAGCAAAACGAGGTGGCACTAGCGAGATAGATTGGTGGATAGACCCTGCATTTCTCTTTCTCTTGGTATTGTGCAAACCCCTTTGTCATCTGCTTTGATTTCTTACTCTGTTGTGGGTTGGGACAATTAATTGCTTATATTACCTCAATCTCTGTTGTTCCACGTGATCTGTTGTTGGGGGCTTAAGAAATTTGTGAGTTGATCTGATTGATAATCTAACTAGTTTTGAACTTGTATCATTCTTCAAATAACGTCCCTGCACCTTGTTTCTCAAATATGGTTAGTAGATTAGTTGTTTTCTGGTTATGCATCACTTAACCAATGTCTATTGTTACTCTATGTTGTCGTTAAGAATAATATCAGACCCGTACTAGTGTTAATTTCTGTACTGGTATAAAGCTTTTCCATTATAATTTATAAGGGACTGTTTGGTACATATTTTCTGTTTTAGGGCCTGGAATGTAAACCTAGTAAAATCCCCTTTGTCAAAGGACTAATCTGAAAACTTTCTAGCTGTTAATGGGTTCGGATCTGTTAGTCTTTGATTGCCTGATTGGATTAAGTTTCTTTATTAAATTTCTAATATTTGTTTCTCTCTTTTCCTGTTAGGATACATGTATATTAACTGTTGGGTTTACTCTCTGTCTGGCCAGCGAATCATTTACTTGTGCTGGTACAACGTGTGGTCTGTTTTCCTTACCTTATGAATGTCCTTGTTAGCTGAGTTGTTCTTGTATTGCTGAATTGTATCATGGCATTTTATGAAATTATAGCCAGGACTTAACTCTTTGCCATTAGCTTTCCTTCTTGGTTCCCTGTTTACTCTAATGCGTTTGTTATATATTATATTGGACTCATTCCTTTGCTAGTTGGATTGTTTCTCAAATAAAAGGACTATAGATTTAAACTATACAAAAATCTTAATTGTGTGCTTCTGACCTGCACGTGGTCTTTTGCTTGTCCATGACCCTGTTTCCTTTTTATTGGCTGAATTCTATTTGGAGAACTGAATTTAATTATGGAACTTTAAAAAGTTAAGCACTAAGCTAATGATCATGACTATTCTCTCACTACTTTATGGATTAGTTGGTTAATAAAATATTTGAGAAACACTTACAGGCCGAGATTATGGAGTTGGGATTTTTTTTCAAATAAAGTTTAGTTTTGATAAAATGGAAGTGACTAAATTATGTTGACTTTTGATTCCAAGAACATGGTGCTTTCGGACTTTATATCTTTAAATACAAACATGTAAAACAAGTTTGTTTTCTTGTCCTATAAATTCTTAAGATCGTTGATTAAGTTATAATACACAAAATAAAGTGATGTTTTCTTAAACCAACTAAATACACCCTTCTCTAGTTAGTTAAGTGAATACTGTTGTATATTAAAATAAATAAACAAACCGATTTGATTTTCTTTAGAACACACCCAACACGTTATACAAGTAAACAATTATATAATATAAAAGTACTAGTTCTATCTACCTAAATAAATAAATATGAGATAAATAGTATAGTTGTTATTATAATAATACAAGCTCACATGAAATAATTTTCTAAAGTCAAATAGCACTTAATGTTAGGCGTAAAAATATTTTATCATAATAATATTTCTTAATTAATTGCCCAGAATCACGTATTTCATATAAAATAAATAAATTCATGAGTTAGAACTTACAATTCTGAAGGGAAGACATCGTTAGGCGGAAATTTGATCTAACTCATGAATTTATTTATTTTATATGAAATACGTGATTCTGGGCAATTAATTAAGAAATATTATTATGATAAAATATTATTATGATAAAATATTAAATGTTATAATTAATATTATTATTTATTATTAATGTGGCCTATATGATTTAATTTGAACCAAGTTCAATTTCTGAATTTATGTCCATATTAAGATTTACGTGGATTTCAGTGGCTATAAAGGATGCATTATTAGATTAATAAATACGATGTTTATTATTATTATTAAAGGCGTACCAATTGTATAAACGAAAGGCTCAATATTATATTGCGTCTAAACAATTTATGTTTCATTTATTACACGAGTCGCTCAAACTGGTTGTGTTAATTATTTTGAAGTGTATATTAATCCTTATAACTTAAGTTCATACAATTGAAAATTATGGTGTCTATATTCAATGTTAGTATTCGCACCTTTTTGGATTCGCATCTCGTTAATGCACCCTTTCATGTATTTTACGTTAAAATGAACTTAATTATCATTCATATGAGATCGATAATGTGGAACTTTTATTTCATTTATGATATTTCGTTTTATCATAAATAATCATTTTCTATGTGTGTGTTTTGCAAATAGAAAAAACTCATATATTATATTCTCTGGATATTTATGGGATCAAAAAAAAAAATTGGATCTAAACTTGTCCAATAATGAATACTTAATTATATGGCTGATTTTGGTTATTTTAATTTCCTTATTTTACTGATCATGAATGTTAACACATACATTTACGTAATTATGCACTTTTGATTCCAGATTCTTTTGAATATTGATTATGCATCATATTTGTTTCGGTTTCTATATTCATTGAAAAATTGTGGTTTCATATGTGCTTACATATACAAACAGTCCAACGGAAGTTTGTTATAAATTTTGCATATGAATAATTTAAACCATATTAAGTTACTTTTAATAATTTGGTCGTTATCAATTTTAACAACTTTAATTGTAATTACTATTTTATTAAAAGGAAGTATGTGATATTTATGTCCATGTATCACAATAAAGTTTTACATTTAATAAATTATGATTGATAATTTGAATAACTTTAATTGTCATTTTAGTTTATTAAGTGAAATTTCATTATGATTCAATTTGTTTCTGCCCAACGGTGATACAAATTGATTTTATGGAACAACTATTTTGTCAAAACTGAAAATTGTTAATTATTAATTTCAGTTTAATTAAGTATTAATCCTCATAGTTGTTTAATTCTATTGTGTTATTTGTGATATTTTAGTTTATGTATCACTATTATGTTTATATTTAATAAATATTGAGGATGTCAATTTGAACAACTTTAATTGACATTATAGTTTATTAAATAGAATTGTCACATTATCTTCAATTTATTATCTGCCCAAAGGTGATATAAATTGATGAAATGATGAACTATTATGTCACAACTGAAATATCGTTTGGCGTTTTTGTTATTTATTTCAGTTTACTTAAATGTTAGTTCTTTTGTCATGATATGTGAATTTTAGTTGGCTATAATATCCACCTTAATTTTTCTTGAATTTTTATAGCATTGATAAAACTAATTGTTCCAACTTGAAAAGATCCAATTGAGATTTGTCTTGGTATTTTGAAATTAAACTAGACATTATGAAAAGATCTCGCTGCAATCATCAATAAAGGCAGCGATGATGAAATACTAATTTTGATAAATTATATCTCAAATTTGATGAGGTCATAACTAAGTTTGGAATTAAGAAAAATATCATGATTCAATGCATATATCTCAGGGTTAGTGGGAGTATATTTATCATTCTCATTTTGCATTTAGATGGTATTTTATTAGCCGCTAAGAAATTCACATGGTTATTTATTTATGCTTGTTTGATTATTAATATTATGGAAGAGTATTAAGCAGTCTATAATGACTCTTTCATTATGCAAGCATAATTTGTGACATATTGTAGAGTCACTTATTTTTATTTTTGTAATAATGCGACTGCTATTTTATGTTTTAAGAACAACAAGTCAAGTGACATGTCTAATGGATCGACATTAAATATTTTGTTGTTATATACAAAGTCAAAGATATGACTATAGTAATACAACATATTAATTTGAGAACTGTGTTAATTCTCTCTCTAAAGTATAACCACCCATTTTTGCCGGCACGGGTTCAGTTACTAAATTATAATTTTGTTGTATTAAATTATGAATTAAGTAATGATGTGAAGCTTCAATTATGACTTTGACTTTGAATTTATGAAATGTGCTTATTCCTTATCTTGCGCATTATGTTCAATTTAAGCATATTTATTTAAGTGGATCAAATGAATTATATTAACCATTTGTTGGAAAGAATACCACTTTTATAATTAATACGGATCAAATAACAATAATAGTTATTTTGATTATATTAGCTTAGTTTGGTATTTCTTACTAAAAGGTTTAAGTTTTTATTGGCCAATTATGAATTTGTGTTTCATTATGATATTTTATAGGCCAAGTGGGAGAATGTTATAATTAATATTATTAATTATTATTAATGTGGCCTATATGATTTAATTTGAACCAAGTTTATTTATGAATTTTTAATTAAAGGGTGCATTGATTTTGATGGAAAATCAATGGACCAGTTTCATTCATTTTTGATCCCTTCAATAGCCTTAGTCTATATATACTAAATTCTGTCATTAAGAGAGACACCATTTTTCTAATTTCTGCCATTAAGAAAAGTGATAGAAGAGAGTAAAAACGCCATCAAGAAACCATCATTTTGGACTAAAGAATATTGAAGAAGGTCAGAAATTTTCGCCTAACGCCATTTCTGCTCTTCAAATCTGTGAGTTTTTATTACGATTTATTGATTTTATATGAAATACATGATCTTGGGCTGTTAATTGAAAATATTATTATGAATTAATATTTTAATTTCTAACACTTAAGTCTCAAATAATAAATGTTGTAGATAACTAAACCGTATAGCTAGGTTGCATATTTGTGTAAGCTTATTATTTAGAATTGTGGTAATTTTATGGAACACCAAACATTAGTACTTTGAGTCTAAACTTATTTTAAAAATAAACAATTCTTTACCATATTATTTTCACGTAAACATTTTAATGAATTTTATAAGATATGTTATCTCAGCTCAAACGTCAAAGATTGGATTCATAGGAAACCGACAACACTACTTCACATTTGTTTTCTAAATAAAAGTTTCATCACTTGTTTCTAAAATAATAAAACATGAAATAATACTTTTCATTCGCACAGAATTATATATAGAACTTTGCCAAAATAATTTTAGAAAAGTAGCTTACTAAGTCTAATTAAATATTTCACAACAGTTTTTCCTTTTCAAATTGTTTATTAGTTAAGTCTGGTTTAACACCAAAGTAACCAGAACCTAAATCTTAATTGAAGGATAATGGGTTTAGTCGTTAGATTAGTTTTAACGCGTGAGTTCATTCACCAGGTGACCAGTCAGACTACCAGGGATTAGTAGATGACTATTATCCCATGGACGAGACGGTAGACGGAGGCGAGGACTTCGCTGACGTCCCAAAGAAATAGTTTCTCCTAACCCGTCATTTCAGGTGTGGATGCCTTTCAGATTTGACATTCTTTAGATTAGATAAACTATTGCATGCATAATTGTTTTGAAAAGATAACTTGCATGATTTTGAAATACTTCATGTATTGATAACCTTGATGCACATATGTATTTATCTTTGCATAAGTTGATTAGCAAAAGTGTGATTTATTGGTGCATTTGTTAAATACCAAGTACCGATCGCACTGTTTGCAAAGACTAGCTAATCTCTACTTGGATAGTTTTTGGCATGGCATATGATTTGATACAGATGTATTATGGTTGATTTGAAATGACTGAACAACTTGAACACAGAAGGTGTTATCCGCCTAGTTCTTAGACACTACCTTTATAGGCTTTTGTCCCTTAGGTTGACATATTCTCGGATCCGTGATTACTAGTCCTACACCAGTGCACAGGTAGTAGGTGGGACGGGTAGTGGTCAGGTTAGGCGTGGTTCAGGTCATTAGTATTGTGAGGTTGTTATACATTTACGCGCCTGTCAGTGGTGCAGATAAGCTTAGTACCTGTGTGGTACATTACCTGTTAGTGATTACACATATTTTTGCTCTATTTTGCACGATGGCATGATTCGATAGATATCATTACATGATTTATACATGTTACTCAGCATAGGTTTTATACTAACTTGAAACTAAAAGATTCCAAGTTTTATAATTACATTCAGCATGATTTTATATTCTAGTTTAGAAAATTGATAATTTGAATAGGCTCACTCTATTACCGCACTGAGTATTCGCGTACTCAGCCCACAATACTTTGATTTGTGGAGACAGGTACCGGTCTGACTGAAGACGGTGATCCAACGTTAGAGACCCAGACCCAGTTACCACATGATGATGCCACTTATGTTTAGATAGTATTGTTTCTTTTCTTATTTTGTTTGGCTAGACAATTTTGTTGTAAATAATTTTTACTGGCCTTCTTCTTATATAAAAATCTGATATTGTCATTTTGTGACATTATTCTTGTGTTTGTGTGATTTTATTGTGCTTGGATATTTTTATTTAGCCTTACGTGTATACAGCAGAGTGTATGCACGTGGCGGGGTTGTCCTCCTTGAATTCTGATTTGGTTCGGGATGTGACACGTATCTTATTAATTAATTAATTAACTATTATAGATTTTTCTAATTACTTGGTGCGCAAAAGAGGCAATGGAAAGCTTCATATATAATTGTTTGAGTGTAAAGAGGAGAGAGAGCGGTACCGATCGGTATAAAAATGTGAGAGAGGATTTTTTTGTCTTCGCACAAGGTGCGCACAGAGACAGAGAAGAAAAGCAGAAAGAAATTTTTGAGGGCGATACACTGCCCATTTTCGTTTCTGTTTTTATTAAACCAATTGAGTTTTGATAACTTTACAAATACATCCTTATAAAACTAAATTGTTTCAAAGGACATAACTAAAAGGGTTAATTAGATTTATGCCACTATGAAAACTTAAAATTAGTAAAATGCCATCACTAAATGACAAATTAGTTTTATGCCATTACAAAATAGTAAAATTTAGTTTTTTTGTCACCGAAATGTGATTTGTCAATTTTAACCTTTTAAATATGCCACTACAAAAATTTGAAATTAGAAAAATATCATCACTGAATGACAAATTAGTTTTATACCACTACAAAATTTTAAAATTAAAAAAATACCATTACTAAATAATAACTTCTATAATTTGACTCCACCCCTTCATTAGAGGTATGATAGCTTCTATCACTATATATCTCCCATGAATCATCATTTGAATCCTCTACACACTCATCTCCTCTGGCTTCCATGCCATTAGACTGATTTGCAATATTTTCATCTAAATTAACAATTGCGCTTGCCAAAAAAAAAAAATAGAAAATAAATATCATTATTAAAAGCTAAGTAATTATAATTTTTTTCAGCAACTTGGTCCGTGTTAGTATCCAATTGGTACCTAAGGTTTGTCAGACTAATTGGTTACCTACTTGGCGTTTTTTTTTTCATTTTCAACGAAATAAGGATGAGTTCACAAGAATTAAGAACCAAAAAATTATAAGGTTTGGTAAACTGGATAAAATTTTTCTGACGAAACCAAACATTTGATGACCATTCGGCCAAGCTGTATTCCCGGGTATTTTATTCTGTTTGCATATTTTCGTTTTTCTTTTTCGCCGTACATTTTAGAGTTTATTAAAAGGGTAGTTTGGGAATTTTAAAAAATATAGAGAGATTTTAGGATGACATTTTTAGAATTAAATCTTTTTAGGAATAAGATAATGACATATATCTAATTTACACAATTTGACAATGGCATAAATCTAATTAGCAATCTAACAATGACATATCTCTAATTAACTATTTTTCACATTGGTATAAAACCAATTAATTCTAACTAAAAGCAACATAAGGAGGGAACTCAACAATAACTAGCTGTTTTATATGCGCGTAGAAAATTGGCTTTTGTGAACAGTCAAAGTGAAAGGAGTCTAGGAAGACGAATAGACTTGATGGTTATTGGTTGTACGGCATTTTATTAATTTTTATACTAAATGTCAAAAATCGAATTGTTAACTAATTAATTAAATATAATACAACACAAATACTATTGATATGGAGTTCAATATATAGGAAAGACATTGTTCAGCCATTCAATACACTCGACTTGAGTCTGCCCCTGGCTACTTTGCTTTGGACCTTCCCGTATTTTTTCAATCAAATTTCTAAAAGAGACGATGTACATATATATAGCACAATTTTAAGTTTGTAAATTACAACCTTCTATATTGAAAAATTAAAGATATAGATGGAGCTAACCGAATAGAATTCATGTATATAATGCACTTTATTAAATACTAATTATTTGTTTGTCTTATTGTAAAATTGAGGAAAAATAAAAAAGGACATTTCCCCAACCCCAACAGACATTAAAAGTATTTAAATAAAATAAATCTTTATAATTTGTAAATGGTTGCGCATTACTTTTATACTTTTTTTTTTTTTTGAAAAAAGAACACATATGTATTCCTGTTGTATTAATTAAACGGAATGTTGCTGCATTGTACCATCCTTTCACTTATTATTATGAGATGTTAATTAATATATAAAGAATGTGACACTATGAACCTTATCCTTGCTAGGTTAGGCCGAGAGCCGCACCCAACCGCCATCCCATTCCGAGACCACAAATTAATTAAATTAAATAGAAAGGGGAAAAAAAAAAGAGAGGACACTTGTCTGTATTTCATTGGATATGCTGGAAATGCATGCCGCGAACTATTTAAATTGAACCATCGCAGCTTATCGAATCACCAAAACTAGAGGCCAGCCCTTCCGAGTTCCGGCCTTCATCAAACAATGGGAGACAAAAAGGTGCACCATCAGCTTATTACAAAACCTCCATTTCTTTCATCTTGCTACATGTTTTCAATTACTTGAAATACTTATTCTGTGTTTCCAATCTCATTGTAGATGCTGATGCATACTCTAATTATAAAAATGGACCTTAAGTGTTGCCGCTGCCGACAAATAATCCAGGAATATCTCTGCCGGATACAAAGTACGTGCAATGAATTATTCGTGACTTTATTTGCATGACTATGCATGTATGTACAAGTACAACTCTATTATGAACACAAATATTACTTCAATTTTGCTCTCTCGTTAATTAGGGAAGGAGAATATTTTGGCAATTGTCTATGATGAGGCGAAAAATGAGGTGTTGGTTTCTGGCACTTTTAATCCGGAGCAACTCAAAAGAAAGCTGCTTTGCAAGTTTCCTAAAATAATCAGAAGTATAGAGATCAAGAAGCCTCCTGTTCCGCCGCCACCACCTCCGCCGGATCCATTGAAGGAAAAATTCTTGAAAAAGTGCATGGAACGATACGAAGATTTTGTTCAATGCATTGAAAAATGCAAGAAAGAATGCGAGGATAAATGTTGGGACAAATTCCAATGCAAATGTGATAGCAAATGCGAAAACAAATGCGAGAGCAAATGTGAATGCAAATGCAAATGTAAATGCAATGATGAGAAGGAGCCATGTGAACCAGACAAGCCACCACCACCACCATGTGAACCAGTCAAGCCACCAACACCAGAACCTGTATGTCCGCCAATCATTACACCAACACCACAGCTGCCTACATGGCCACCAAAATTTCCATGTCCACCAGTTACAACGCCTTGTTGTGCTAATCCTTGTCCATGCTTTGTCACTTGGTGCAACAATTTTAAGTGTTGCTCATGTGGGTGGATAGGTTGGCCGGGATGGTGCAGGCCCGGTTCGGGTGGGCCGGGATGGTGCAGGCCCGGTTCGGGTTGGCCTGGTGGGGGCAAGCCTGGTTGCAGTCGCCCACAACCACTATGGCGTTGTGAGCAAATTCAGCCACGTGATTGTTTTGATGCATCTCCACCGTCACCTTGTAGCATCATGTAATCAAATTAATTGTGTATTTGTGGGGATTATGAAGAACCTGCAATCATAAACTACTTGCTACTATGTACTATGCACCATAATTCTTCAATATTGTGATAGGTGGGAGTGGGACAGCCTGAAAAAGGAAAAAAAAGGAGGCGGTCTCTTTGCTTACCAAGCTTGTGTATTGTCTTGATTTAAGCGTAATCTGTTTCTACCTTGTGACTGTTATCTGTATCTTTTTTTTTTTTTTTCCAAATGTAATTCTTATCTGTACATTTTGTGTGCATTTCTGTTATATGAATAAACTGTTGATTTACTTTTCTCCTTTGAAATTTTACAACCTCACTACCTCAGTCATAGTAGGCATTGACATAGCCCCACATCCCGTGCAGTGGCTTTTTTTGTATCAGATTTTGAGATGCATATATATGTCACACACCAAATTTACACAGGGCGCCCTTACTGTGTACGACAGCAGATGTGAACTCTGGAATGAAAAGTTGAAAACATTAATCATAATGCAAGATATTCCATTATCCCTTCGAGAGGCTTTAATGACAAATATGTACCAAGTAATTTATGGAAAATGGACTGGTACATTGGGTTGTGATGAAATTTTTTTCTGAATAATTAATTTGATAGCTACCTGCAACCTACCCTACATATAAGTGTTATACGAACAGATTTGAGAATGGCCAAGTTTTATATGAAATGATATATATAGGCTCGAAATAGATCTGGAGCAAGAGGTTATTTTATTTATCTATGATTCTTATTACTAACTACACTATTCAGGATATGTTTTGGTGACTGACGAGTAGCAATAATTCTAAATTGGACTACCGAAGCCAGATCATTCTTTTTAGACTAGTCCTACACCTTATTTCTGAGGTTTTTTAGTAGCATTATTTAAAGGATTGGCTAATCCTCTCAACTTTAAATATTACCAGAAATCTTCTAGTCAAGTTTCTTATTGACTTTTTTTTTTGGGAAGAATAAATCGGGTTAACATTTTACGGTTGCTGATAAGTCTTAGATTAGATGAATACTTTAAATAGGAAACATTGTTAACACGCAAAATTAGTAATGACTAATGACTGTTCATGAGTCCCGGAAAATGTGTAATCATATGTTATCTACAAGTTCAATGTACTTTCGTATTTGCTATGTTACAGAGCTGGAATAAAAGTACCAGTTCATTTCACTTGTTGGATCGATATTACCAGAGTGCAGGCTCCAGAATTCAAGGATAATTATTCTATTTTCCAATTGAAGTGGAACATACACATAACAGAGGTGTGGCTGGAAAGGAGCTGAATGGCAGCCATTCTACACTTATTAGCACATGAATTTCAGATAATTTTTAGTAGTCTTTATTTCCTACCTAATTCTACGTCCCTATATGGATATACATTGATGATACACAGGAAACAAAGTGGCAGGTGGATAGTCTTCTTCATTTCTTGGAGACTTCCAAAACTTTAAGTCAATTATTGCCAAGCAACTCAACACAATCAAACAAAGAGATTTTTTATCAATTAGTGAACATAAGGGAGCTATAGAATTTGGTGTCACATTTCTCATTTGGCAGGCCTGAAAAGTATGAATAACCCTAGTTTGTTTACATTCTGGTGCCCATTCAATGTTGATATATCAAAATCTATTCCGTCACTTATATTGAAGTTGAAAATATGACATTACGACCCTTGGCACCTCTGCCAAGTTTATCGAAAGAAAATATGACATTGGATGGAGATGTTCAATTATGTACCACAATTCTGCATGCTGACAAATGTTTTATGGCACAATTTTTTTGCACATAAACAGAACCATAATTCGTCGAGACTGATACTTAATCTTCATTTATTTTACATGATATTTTTCACATTTTTCAGACAACGGTAATAATACTATAACATTTCGCTTTTTTTTTTTTTTTTTTTTTTTTTTTTTTTTGAAGCAAAAACTATAACTTTTTCTGTATATATGGTGTGTTAATATATTGCTATTTGGGCTATGAATGAGATCCAAGTTCCCGACCGTCAGTGTAGGTCATTTTAGTGGGCTAAAATATAGGCCCAGAAGGAGTTCAATAAATAGTTTAATTTTAGCATGCCCTAAACATATTTTGTCTCTTGTACAATTATATACTATAATAATATATTGATTCCATTCTGTACTTCCGAGACAAATTATACATTGTATGATTTGTCATTTACATAGTAGTAACAACGAACTGTAACATGAAAAGTTACGTCATTTCGTTTAATAAATATATATATTAGTAAAATGTAATTAGATTTGAAAAGAATTTCTATTTGGATCATTAATTTCTCCTGTCAAGGTTTCGAAAAAAAAAAATCCGATGTAAAGCCCAATATAACTGGGCTATTAACTGGGCTTCAGACTGCTTAGAAAGGAATTAAACAAAACCCAAAACCCTGCGGCCCAAACAAAACCTAATAAAATCAACAGTAAGATAAGCAGAACTGCAGAAGGCAACAGGATAACTGGAAGATTTTTGTACCCAACAACGCAAAAAGATAAGCTGAGTGAGAGAAGCAGCAGCCATGGCTGCGACTTCTCAGTTCTTCCCTCTTTCCTCCTCTCTCCAATGGAAGAACAGAGGCACCACCTCTGTTACCACCACCACTTCCTCTATAAACCTCCAATTCAAGCACAAAAGACCCAATATCTGTTCCCTCCAAGTTTTTATCTCAGACCCACAAACCACTGCCCCAACAGACGAACAGAGCAGTCCAAGCATCACAGCATCTGAACCAGCACCCCGGTTCTCAATTTGGATAAACCCAAATAGTAAAAAATCCAAAGAAGCTATCCTTGCACAGGCTAAGCTGCCCGACGGACGCCTGGTCCGGCTCACTGGTCTTGCTTCATCCCTCGATAAATCCGAGCCATCCGAACAAGCCGTCTCTGCTATTCTCTCTGCACAAACCTTCCCCATATCTGAGGCCGATGCAGTTTTAGTAATCGACAACATGACATGTCCTGGAAATGCAGTTTTTGCCCTTAGGTGGTTCCTCAGAAATATCCAATTCAACAAAAAGGTTTGGCCATGCTCTGCAAGTTTACTTTTTTTATTTACCTACATGGTTTTGAATTTAATGGTAAGGCATTCTAAATGTTGTATTTATAATCACAGGCAATCCTCTACAATGTGACATTCAAAGCATTGCGAAAAGCCAAGAAATGGCCCCAGGTCGAATCACTGTGGGATGAGATGCTCAAATCAGGTACCAAACCTGATAGCATCACCTTCACCACAATCATCAGTTGTGCTCGGCAGTGTGACATGCCTGACAAGGCCATAGAATGGTTTGAGAAGATGCTGTCTTTTGGGTGTAAACCTAGTAGGTTCACCAGCTCTGCAATGATCACAGCATACTGGCATGCAGGCCAGTCTGAGAAGGCCCTTGAGCTGTACAACCAGGCTCGCAGTAAGAAAGACCAGTTATTTGAGGGTGCTTTTGGTTCCATGATTTCAATCTATTCTAAGTCTGGTAATTTTGATGCTGCCATGAATGTGTTCGAGGAAATGAAAGCACTTGGTGTGCATCCAAATTTACCCACATATAATTTATTGTTGAATTCTATGCACAAGGCTGGAAGGCCATGGCAAGTCAAAACTATTTATACAGAAATGCGTAACAATGGGGTGGTACCAAATAGGTATACATATGCGGTTGCTATACGGGCTTATTGCAAGGCACGGTACTGGAGGGATGCTCTGGCCCTTTACCAGGAAATGAAGGCAGCAGGTTTGGGGTTAGATGTCATACTGTACAATCATTTACTAGCAATGTGTGCTGATGTTGGTTTGGTTAAGGAGGCAGAGGAGATTTTTGATGAAATGAAGAAGCTTCCAGTAGGTTCTAGACCAGATAGCTGGAGCTATTCTGCCATTATAACTGTATACTGCTGTAGTGGTCAGGTCTTGCAGGCAGAACAGCTGTTCAGTGAGATGTTGGATGCGGGTTTCAAACCCACTATATATGTTCTCACCTCAATGATTCAGTGCTATGGCATTGCTAAACAAGCCGATGATGTGGTGCGAGTTATTGATATGCTGCTGGAGCTCCAAATTGAACCTGATGACAGGTTCTGCGGGTGCCTTCTTCATGTTGCCAAAAATACCCCATCAGAGGATTTGGGAAAAATTATTAACTGTATCGACAGGATCAATCCCATTGTGGGTTCATTCATGAAAGTATTACTAGATGAAAATACTTTAGTTCAAGTCTTTCAAGAGAGGGCAAAGGAACTATTCGACAGTGTTAGCGACGTAGTTAAGAAACCCTATTGTAATTGTTTAATAGACATTTGCCTAAAGTTTGAGCGGACAGAATGGGCCCGTGTGCTCTTTGACCTTGCAGTTGAATTCCAGATATATTATAATCTACAAGAGAGACAAGAAAAAGAATGGATTTTGCAAGTGAAAGGACTTTCGTGTGGGGCCGCATTGATGGCCTTGCATGCATGGAGGGATGATGTGGCAGAGGTTTTACAAAAAGGAGAGGACTTGCCACCTGTGCTGGGGATACAGACGGGGCACGGTAAGCACGTTTACGGTGAGAAGTCATTGGCTTCAATGTTAAAAGAGAGGCTATTGGAGATAAATGCACCTTTTCATGAGGCACCAGAGAAGCTTGGATGGCTTCTGACAACTGATGTGGCAGTTAAAGTATGGATTGAAGGTGCACAGAAATCTGAGTTGATGTTTGCAGTTTAGGACATTCTTTTGTTTCTGGTCCGGACAAGATTAATCATATGTCTATTGTAATACTGAATAATGGACCATTGCTTGAACGGCTATGTCTTAGTTTGTACACTTTGGTTTTGATATTTGAATTTTGTCTATTTTTTTGTTTTCCCCTTTCCTATATGATATGCCTCTTTATATTTTTCTAGAAACCACGTTATTTATCAGTAGTTATATTTCTTGTTGTGGCATCTGATTTTCATTTCGTTATCTTGCTCAGTCTTTTATTGAACAGGGCCTTATTTCAAATAGCTCTCTCTTCGGAGGAAGTGATATATCTTACTGTCTAATGTTGATCGTTGCTGTCTGAGGAAGTGATAGCAGTGATATTTAGCATAGGGCACTGACTGCATAGTTCAAATTTGGTGCCTGTATGGAGGTTGTTAGGTTGGTACTTGGTACCCTACGGTTTGCGGTTCCAGATGAGTACCACTGGATTGTATGAACATTTTCTGGTGTATGAGTTTATAATTTTATATACGTGATTGTTTTGTGTTTCCAAGCAGAAATGGAAACAGGCTCGAATTGTCAGTTTTTTTTTTTTTTTTTTTAATATGTACGATGTTCGTGAAAATGTTCTCCTAAGTTCACAAACATTTTTTAATATGTACGATGTTCGTGAAAATGTTCTCCTAAGTTCACAAACATTTAAGCAAATAAAAAGTTTACAAAAACATATTCGGTTGAACAACACGTTAAATGGGCAGAACATGGTAAACACATCGCAACTCATGTTTAACGATCATAAAACCACCCTCTTGATGCTGAAGCCTAAATTACATGAAAAGAGAAGGAGACCAAAGCAAAATTAAAAATAGAACAAAATGAACCCTAATTTAGGGTCAACTGAGGAACTCCAAGCCAGTAGCAGAAGGGGTTAGCCCATGCTCAGCAAGATACTGATTATTGAAAAACTTGCTAAGATGCCGCATACCACTGTCGCATAAAATTGTTACAATTGTGTGGCCAGGACCCAAAGCTCTTGCAACTTTCACTGCACCAACACAATTCATGGCTGATGAGCTCCCGATAAACAAGCCATCATTCCTCAAAAGAAACCTGTTGATTCAATATACACAAATGCAAATAAATAGTCAGTGACCAAACGTTTGTATGGAACTCCATGATTGACACATCAATCTCAATTACATTATAAGCACGTTCAAGGCATGAATATATAATGTCAATCACCCAGCCTCTTTTCCCTAAAGGAACAAAAAAAAAAAAAAAAAAGGGGGTAAAACAAAACCAATGACTGTATACCTCCCAAAGTGTCTATCACGACCTCAAGGAAAATTTATTGCCTTAAACTTCAAAGATCGAGACTAACCTAGACATTTCCACAGCTTCTTGGTCAGTCCCACGATAAGCTCCATCCAACTCAGCCATCATAAAGTTTTTGGTAACTCTATTTATGCCTATACCTTCTGTTATTGTGTCAAAAGGGTTCTTCAGTCTCTTTCCTTCGGCCTCTTCTTTGGTGTACATGACACCTCTTGTTACCTTGTTGAACAAACCCGACCCTGGTGGATCTATAAGGAAGCATTTTATACTCTTATTTTTCTCCTAAACATCAAAGAAAATAAAAATATCATTTACTATGAAACAAATCTACTGATTTTTGTTAAAGCTGGAAAAAATCTGTCCTGTCAGTACAAAAGGGAAGCCTGCCTCGGCTGAGCCTACAATGTAAAAGACAAAAACACACATGCGTGCACACGGGACACATACAACTGAAACCCAGAATCAATCATCTCAGAAAAGAAATTAAATCAAGAAATACATCAAACCGAAATTTGATCTGATCCACATCTAACTTGACCCAAAAAATGATTGATCCAAAAGTCTAAAACCTTACAGGACCTGATCCAAAGATCCTAAACTTGAAGCAAACCAAAATTCAAAGGACCGCCCAGGTGCCACAATCAACCCAGATATAAAATGACCTAATCCGCCATTTGAACCCCCAAATTTTTATAAATACATGAATGAGAACATAAGTAGAGAAAATTAAATGACCTTGAGAAACCGTGAAACACCAGCAATGGTACCACCAGTACCAGCTGCAGCAACAAAGGCATGGATATTTCCTTTTGTCTGGTTCCATATCTCAGGTCCGGTCCATTCATAATGGGCCCGGTAATTAGCTAGATTTTCAAATTGATCAGCAAAGTAGCCACCCCTAGACTTAATTCCAGAGCCTTCATCACTTTGACCATTATGGGATACATGGCCACTTACTTCAACTGTGGCATCGTTTTTTGCTTTGTTTGCTTCTATAGCCCGCCTCTTTGCAACATTTACAAAATGGTCCTTGTGTGTGATGGAAACAGGCCTCACTCTTTCTACTACAGCTCCGAGGGCTTCCAGTATTTGAGACTGCACCCAAATAAGAAGTCAGGTAATGCTGGTTTACCTAAGTCAGAGGAAAACTCGCTCATATAAATGTATGCATGATTTAACTCCACCAAGGATTATTATTCTGGGCTGGTTTCTACAGGCAGGCAGGGGGGGAGGGGGGTGGGGGGTGGAGGGGGTGGAAAGGTCATCATGGTTAAGTTAGTAAAAATCTATTCAGAGAAAAATAATTTACCTTCTCGATAGCAGCATCATCAGGAATAACAACATGGCATGTACAACCAAATGCCGGTGCCACGGTTGCTAGGCTTATAGCTGTACTACCAGCACTTCCTTCTGTTACTATTCCGCCTTCTACCAGCTCTCCACTTTCTATTGCCTATTTAGAAAAACCCAATTCTACTCTCATTGTGTTTGCTAGATTTAAAGAGAGGTGTATTACGAGGTTTGTCATTTTTGCAACAGAATCCAATTGAAAAAGTAAATGGATTGAATCCAAGTAATTACTGATATCGGTACAAAGAAGAAATAGTACAGAACCTAAGAATAAGAGGAAACATATATGCTACCTCTTCAATAATTTTAACAGCTACCCGGTCTTTAACACTGCCTCCAGGATTCAAGAACTCTGCTTTCCCCAAAATCTACATATGCAATTAAAATAAATAAAATAAATTGCAATGTTGGAGCTCCAATAAAACTGCCCCAATATAATCATATAATATTCTGATTTAAACAAAATTTAAAAATTACTTTCTACCAACAAAGGATATATCACTACCCAATGTGCATAGCTTCAGTAGCCTAATAAAAGAGAAAGAACAGAACCCAATATTAAACCTCACATCCAGTGGCATCAGAAAGGCTGTTGATGCGAATAAGAGGCGTATTGCCTATAGCTTCTACCAGACCTCTCCTTCTTTTCCCTTCCCTCGTTTTCTTCCATGGATGAAGCTTCGACCTCGCGCGGTACAAGAGAAAGCAGGAGATGAGAGAAATAGATAGACCCGCGGTTGCGGCGCCAACTGCTCTTCCCAAGCTCACTGCGGCCATGAATTTCACAGCGCAACAGTCAGTCGAAGGTTTTGCGCTAAACCCTTGTAAAGTCAATTTGTGTAAATATTGTGAAATACCCTTGTGGTTCCTAAAATTTTGAAATTGTGGATTCCTCGATATTTAATTTTTTTTAAAAGATAAAGAAACCTAGTTATTATCCAAGTTTCAACGAAATCAATTTTTCCAAATAAATTAAATGTCTGAGAAAACTCACTGGTGTACAATTTTTATAATTTAGGACTTAATGATTATACGTCCAGTTTCTGTCAAATAAATAGAGTAAATAAGCTTGGACCGCTTTGATCTCAGTTATAATTCTTCTTTTATTGTATCATTACTTTCTTTCAGTACTGGGAATCCCAGCAACTAAAAAGTAGTACTGCTGAAACAGCTTCTAAACAAGCGAATCAACAACTTTCAGGCTTGATCAAAATGTTATTTACGCAATGTTTTTTAGGCTTTGATCAAATTGTTTTTTACGCAGATTTTCATTTCCTTTCTTTTCATTTGAATTAATTTTTTCAAAATTTTGTTGGATGTAATAATATGAAAATTCCTATCAAATGACACCAAATTTGTTCATTTTGATAAAAATAATTCTAATGAAATGAAATAAAATAAAATAAAATAAAATAAAATCGTATGTTAAAAAAATAAAAAATAAAAAAGAAGAAAGGATTTTGATCAGTACCTTACAGAGCTTACCAGTATTATCACATTTTATTGACACAATTTCAACAAATTTGTGATATACAACGTGAACTCTGGCTACTGCCAAATATTACAATAAAATGTAACAAAAAATATATTAACATTTAACAAACATAATTCACATTTAATAAATTGATATGCAGTTCATACGTACAATTATTTGCATAACTTGTAGATTAAACGCACATTGAGATAATTATAATACAAAAAAAAAAAAATGCTCACGTGCACATTTTATTCTACTATTACAAAGCTTGAAGCTCACAAGTCACAATACATCAATCAAGAGTGGCAAAACGACAAAGCTACAACAAACAAGGGCACTCGCCAATACCCAACGTTCTTCATGAGGTTTTAGTTTTATATACCTACAAAATCAAATTCACTTAGAAAATAAGATAAACCAAGCAATATGAATTAATATAATATAAAGCATAAAACTAGGAGCAAAGTAGGAAGGCCAATTAGATCAGTACCTGGTTTGTGTCAACTCATTTTTTGCGCTTTCCAGTAACTTCAATCATAAATTTTATATGTTTGCTATTATATTCGTTTCAACTGTGCACAGAGAAACATTATAATTTACCTGAGTTTCAGTATTCTTTAAAATGGAAACCCCATCATCGTCAGACAGAGAATTGCGACTTTTAAATGCTTTTGGAGTTTTTGCTTCTTTTCTTTCAGCCCCTTCTAAAAGTAGTAAATTAGGTCTTGGAGTCAGTTTTGCTGAGAAAGATTGCCTCGACTGAGGTTTTGATCTCTTTTCTATTAATTTCTCGGAATAATTTGATTCCTTAATTGAAACAGAACGCCTTGATACATTTCTCAAACCATCCTCCAATGTTTTCAGTCTAGTTCTTAACTTCTCCTGAAATAATAGGATAGGGAACTTTTTAGAACACATAAAAAAAATGCAACTTTCATAAATAGAAGTCTAGTTGCTTGGAAGTGCACTTACATTGAGCTGGGATTCCACCTTTGCAGTCTTCTCTGTGATAGACATCTTGTTACGGAGCCGCTGAATTTCCCCCTACAAAGTTCATGTATTCTTTCTCAGCTATTTTCTTCAAATAAGAAATTATGATAAAAAAAATTGATTTTATATTTTTCAAGTACATCACTGTCAAAGTCAGCAACTTTATTACACCTATGGGAAAAAAGCAAAGCCAATCATAAACTAAACAAAATTAGCTTTAAGCTAATTGAAAGTTATATCATAGGCTTCATTGTTATGTATAGTATAAATTTCTTTGGATTTGTACTTCAAACAAACAATTCAGAAATAAACAAACTTGAACAAATATGGTGATTTTCCAACAAAAATTTCTGGTACCTGCATAAATCGACGTTCTTCAAGCCATTTCTTGACAGGCATTACTTTATCACCTTCATCTTTCCATTCATTGGCTGCAATTGATGCCACCCGGTTTACAAACACCTTTATTCTAGAAAGTTCTCTTTCTAGTGTCTTCTTTTCATCCTATATCAAAATGCAAATAATAAATGTTGATTTGAAATCTATTCAAACGTGCTTCAACAGAAAATCAGAGTACATGTATAGCCTTCAAAAAGAGAAATCTAAAACATGACAGAAACCAATTTTGACAGGAGAAAGAAGAACAATATACTCATAATTTCCTAATTTCTAACATTCCAAAATCACCCACCATTTCCTTCTTCAGAGAGATGGTGAGGATACTTTTAAGAACATGCAATCAGTAAATAAGAACACCATGTATGAAGAAATATTTTCATGTTTTTATGGGGTATGATTGATAATTCATCTAAGTGCCGTACAGAGATTTTCCCAAGGAAAACATATATTGACACCAGTAAATAGTCTATAAAGAAAACACACTTTACATTTACCACTACAAAAAGTGAAACCCAACAGCAGTCCAGTGTACCTTGAGCTCGGAGACCTGGCGCTGGTAATCACGTACAGCATTAGCAGCTGTACCACTGGCCAGAACAGACTCCTCCAGCTCGTGGATAGTTTGAGTGAGCTTTTCTACCTCCAGTATTTTCTGGCGGTTTGTTTTCTCAAGCACTTTGTTCTCCTCCTGTCATGTAATCAGAAAAATATTATATCACAACAGTAGCACCAAAACTTGTCTAAGATTCTGAAGAATAATTACTGATATAGCTTTATCAAAAACACTCAATACATTTACTTTTGCAAAAAACTGCCAACATGCCTCAATCTTCCAAGTCATCTAACACTTCCAATATTTACAAATAACACTACATCATGAAACCCTAGTCGAAGTCCAGCCATACATCAAGATAAAATATTGGCATAGAAAATAAATTGTGCTAATTATTCCTATGTTTACTGGATCATATGTTTTAGAAAACTAAATCAAAGAAGGTTTATATAAATTCTTTTTCCTCAACCAGAAACATCACCTAAACACCTATATCTGATACATATCGAATATGGATTTGTGTATCAGATGTATCAGCTACGGAACAACACGTATCAGAGCAATGCAATTGCTTTGACTGTCATATAACGAAGCCAGTACGTGTATCTCCAAGCACATTAAAGAACATTTGTTGTGAGGAAAACTTTGACAAAGCCAAGGTAGCAGCTTCCTTCTACATATTACATCTTCTGGGACAAAATAGTTGCAAGTCCAGAGCAGGGAAAAAAAAACTGTATTTTTTTTCTTCTTTCTAAGTTAGGAAACTGCAAGCTATACCCTTTAGCTGACTTCTGACAAGTGTTAATAATATTTGGTGCAAAATGAACAATTTAATGAAAGATAGCTATTCTATCACTCTGACAGTCTGACCTAACAATTATGTCATATTTAGCAAATAAAATCTGAAGAAATATTGATGATTGTTGCTAAGAATGTTGCAAATATCAGACATGTTGAATGAAATTCACAAAACCAGTAAAAAAAAAAAAGTACCTGACAGATCTCAATTTGGCGCCTTAATTCAATATTTTTGTTTTGAACATCTTCCACAATAAGAGTTCTTTCAAGAGCACTTCGAAGAATATTCCCAGCCTCTAGTAGAGCTGCCTCTTTCGATTTTGTTATCCTCTCAAGTGCCTTCTTATCTTCGAGTAGCATTGCAATCTGTTATTTTAGGTGAGCAATTTATTAAAATTTGAACACTCGATCAGTTCCTGACGAAGCTGGTTATGTTTGTCTAATTGTTAATTTATTTCTGTCCTTTCTTTTCCTTTTTTTTTATTTTTTGTTGTGGTTACTTGTTTGTTGCTGTGCATTACACATTATGTATTTATGTTTTTTATAAAATGATTATCATAAAACATCCCACCTCATTTTTGTACCGCTTAATGTCTGACTCAAGAGGTGCAATTACTGCTTCAACTGGTACAAACTCCTCATCCTCTTGAGCAGCATAAACTCTTCTTAGTGTTGCTTCTGCTGCAAATTGAGCTGCAAGTGCCTCTCTCTTTTCATTGAATAGCTTTTGTACCTCCAAATTCTACCATCATTTATAAAATTAAAACTAAGTTAACGACTTTGAAAAAGAATTGTAAAAAAACTTTTAAGAAACTTTAAACCAGTTAATCCATAAAGCATGGCTTTCACTGTCAAATGAAAGAAAAAGGTGTGGCTTTAAACAAGTGAAACAGTTCTATGTTGTTTTCAAGGCGTAAATGTGGAATTTATGAAAAATCAATAGTGCTATCACCTTTTGCTCGAGTTGTTCTTCATAGTGTCTGATCTTTTCATCCTGGTTACTTAGTTCGTTACTTAGCTGAATAAACAAATATTGAAAAAAGTTAGGAAGTTGGTACTGATACTTGTAGGCAGACAAATAGAACAATTAAGAAAAAAATTGCAAAGTTGTTGGTCATACTTGAAAATAAAAAATAAACAACCATCAGTTCCTATTTTTGCTAATTTATTATTTGAATAAAAAGATACCTCGATAAGAGCTTTGTCCTTGAGAACTTCAGCAGTTTTAAGTGCCTTTATTTCACGATAAGCATGTTCTAGCTCCCTTTCCTTTTCTGTTTTGGTTTCCCAAAACATATTCATGCAAACAAAATGTTCAAATTTCATATTCAAAACTATAATATAATGCGCATCAACACAAGGTAGGGCTCATGCAAGTGCAAAGAGAATGCACTTTCTATAGTTAAACATGCAGTTGTTACTCAGGCCCCCGGCAAAAGTGTCAAATATCAGTAATTGTCCTAATTGAACTGCTGTAATCATAATTACATTACCCATAAAGTTATTCACTTGAAAAATAATGAATTATAACAAATAAAGGTACATATGCAGAAACAGACATACTTCACAAATACTAAATACAAAACATGGACTTAATCACTACAATCACATGCATCACTACAATTCCCAACAAAAAGAGGTACAATCTTTACTGACATCAAATTTATACCTCGCAAATGGTTCTCCAGCCGATTCAATTCAATAATAATAGGATCAGAGGGGCTCAATTGCAACTCCTTCTCACCCAACTCTCCCAAACAATCCATCTCCTGGGGACAACAAAGGTGGGTTCTTGTTTAAAAAGAGGGATGAAGAAGCACAGGAGGAAGAAGGAGAGGGGGTTGGAGGGAAATTTAAGAAGTAAGTGGAATCGTAAAAGAGATGCCATTAGCGAAGAAAGTAAGAGAAGTGTGAGAGGGAAGAGAGGAGAAGAGAAGAGGCGCGAGTAGAGTGTAATGGATGGTAGAGTAGACAAGACAGAAGCCACAGTGGTAGTGTGCCTGAAAGGGAATGAAATACTTTTTATGTATTTTGGGCCGAGTTTGGGCCGAGTTGTTGGGGGTAGTTACGACAGCAACCGAATTGTGTGTGGTTTCGGTTTTGGTTTGTGGGCCCCGTATCCAATTGGAGTCCCGGAGACAAATTCGGTACCACTTCAAGATGTTGGTCTCTTGAGGTGACAGTTTGTATAAAATTAAGATTATTTATACGTTTAAAGTGTAATTGTGTATACATGAAGGTTGTTTTTTTATTTTTAAATGACTATTCGAATGATTAATTTCATTTATTAACAAGTCACATGTTTGTATATTTATATTATTTATTAAATTTATTTTACATAAAATATTGAAAACTAAATGTATACAAATAATCCTTTATTAAATTTATAATTCTATAAAAAATAAAATTAGAAAAAATATTGAAATTTTAAGATAAGATAAATATTTTAATTGATTGGTTTAAATTCATAATAACTTCATTCATTCGCAGGTTTATGTGGAACTCATTGTGACTCGTTGCACAGTTGTGCGCATTTCACAGTGCTTTGGATCTGCCACAGAGAAACTCTTTGTTGTCAATATTGGTCTTTTAATATTTTCCTTTTAAAATTAGGTGAGATTATTTTGTTAAGTTTTGAGGTTAGTAGATAAATACTCTGGATACTCAATGTAAACTAATCTAATTTCAAATACATCCACCATTTTATCTAAAAAATCACTAACTTTTAAAAGACAAGATGTATGCATTTTAAAAATTTAGAATTCATCCACTATGAATTAATTTAATTAAAATAATTATTAGGGATATACAGAAATACCAATTTTCATATTAGGACGGATATGAGAGCTACGCGGAATTTAACACGACTTTTATTTTTCTTATTATTTCTTTTTTTATAAAGGCACTTGAGTCGTTTTAAAAACACACACACAACTTTTCATATGAGAGATGTAGGATCTGAATTAAAAGTAATTAACTCGGTGCTTTTAATAAGTTTGCTGCACATTAAGAGACACAAACGATCTTGGTGCAGCTGATTTCAGGATACTCTACCCTCCAGGCGGCCGAGAATTTACCTCTAAGATTGATTGTTGCATCGGCCACAAATTCATTATACGGTAGTTATCCTTTTTAGACATAAAACGCTGAATTTAACCCCCCTCATATTTTAGACAAAAAGAGATGTAGTTAATATTGACGAGACGCTCGGACATTCAGGTGTAAAAAGCAGGGAAGGATAACAGAAAACTTCAATAAATAAATAAATAAATAATAAGAAACTTCAACACGGTTGAGTTGAGAGAAATTTCGGCTGTTACTATTTTTTTCGGCTGTTACTTATTAATTATCATTATGGATTATGGTGTTTTTAGACTGCTAATCTTCTCCCCCTCCCCCCCCCCCCCCCCCCCCCCCCCTCCAAAAAAAAAAAAAAAAAAAAAAAAAACTATACTAGCGACATTAATTAATTTCATTTGTCTTTTGTATACACCATAGACATCAAATTTCGTAAAATGGAAGAAATGCCCTCACTAATGGATATGAACCTTCCAATATCTTTCTAAAAACACCTTATGTAAGATAAGTTGTTTTATATTACAAAATTGCCAATTTGCACAATAATAGTGTAAATGCTGAAGTCTTTTTCTCAACATTGCACATATTATCCTGATAGACTTTTTTTCTCCGTTGATGTGCCTAGGTTTGATGGTAAAATTTTAAAATTGTCATTGAGGGTAGAGTTTTTTTTTCTTTTCGAAAAAATTAAATAATTAAACAATATATTTAAATTAAGATAAAAAATGAAAAAATAGAAGAAAAATATATACTATTGATGCATTGATATTTTTTAGTACCTCATAGTTCCCTAATAATACAAACTCATGCATTTGAAATGCGGTTTGTTATTTCATTAATATTATTAAAACAAAATTGCAGCAAAAACAATATTTTGTGTTGTGCCTTATCAATCATTATGTATTACAATTTTCAATTAACTATGAATGGATCCTACAGACATCTTGTATTTTCTTCATTTTGCATATATTTGACGGAAACAAAGACCGATTTTGGATGTTCCAGTAATACTCGATGTGAGTTTCAACTACTTCGGTAGATATTTTCATTGGCTGAACAAAATTCCGGCTTGTTAACACGTGAGTTCATTTTCAACTTTTGTTTTTTTTATCTTTGGTAAAGATAGATATCGTCATGATAGAACAAAACCTTTTTGTTTTTTTCTGTACTTACATGTGTTTTAAGCCTTCAACTATCAAGATATTTATGAGTAACTTTCTACCTTGACCTTAACTTATCAGTTATTGTAAAATGATACTTGGTAATTTCTCCTGGGCTTCCCCAGATTTTCTACTTTGGTCCATGTAAGTAATTAAAATTTAAAAATTATAAAAAATCTATATATTGATGTTTTACTATTTAAACTCATTTTGTTTATTACAACACCAACTTCGTGACAAAGCAGATTTTATCATATATAATATGTTATATAGTGCTAACAACCACCTATAGTTTATGTTATATAACTTTTCACAGGACACATGCAAATCATGCAACGCAAAATTAGTTTTAATAATATTAAATATAAAACGGGACGCTCAGATTTTTTAAATAATAAAACAAAGTGGTTTGCATGTCATATGTAATACTTGAATCCAATTTTTTTTTTTTTTTATTGTGTGTTGATATACAGTTCTGCACTCACTAGTAATTTTCAGAAAACCAGCACACCAAGATATGTATTTCTTCATATTGCATTTCCCATGGAATTAATTTTCATACTTTCTTATATAAATCTAACTAAAATAATACAAAACATATATATATATCAAAGAGTTTTAGTCTGTTATTTCAAATTTATAATAAAAAGAAGAAAAATGCTTCTGTCCGATATATATGATCGTTCTCATATTTCAAAATTCAAACGACCGATTCGAGCGGTTCAATTTATCCTCCATATTCATTGAAAGTAAATTTTATATTTGTTTTCAAATTCTTTACTATTTATCAGTATTTTAGAAAATATCTGATACAAACATTATGGACCCTCCAATGACAATGATTTTGAAAAATACCGAAAAAATAGAAAAAAAAATCGAAAAAATTACAAATTTTGGTTTCAATCTAAAAAAAGTAACGGTCCTGATCGGTCGTTTGAAATTTGAAATATGAGAATGATTTCTTGGATATATACCATGTTTGTCCCATATATTGGTTTCTAGCATTTCGCATAAAACAATTTCATATCATGTGTTTGTTCAAAAAAAAAAAAAAATTAAAAAGGAAAAAGGAAAGCTCGTATCATCTGGAACCAAAATTAATTTGCATTATATATTTTTTTCTCTCCTTCTTTTAATCGAAAGACCAACATTCTAATTAAAGGAACTTTTTCTGGGATGAATTACAAACTCCATTTAAAGACTAGAATTATTTCTTCAATAGGACACAAGATTGCTAGACATATATAGTAAGATACTTTTTTCTTTTTGCTCCAACAACTTCAGATATTTCTATTGAACTAACTACAGCATTCTTTAATCTCTCTAGTTATCAAGGTTCAGCTACTAAAATATTTTTCTATGTGAGATATTTTGGTAGAATTACCAAACGATCATGTTGGTAAAGTTTCTAGAATGGTTTGGTTTAACTACCATATATACTTTTTAATTTAAGATATTTCATCTCTAAAATATCATGCTATAGTAAAACAAAATTAAAATGAAGAAATCGTCATTGACATACTGACATTACATAATATAGGACTATATGGTATCTTGCCCATTTTGTATTATTGTATATTTCCCAGAAAATTTAAATATCTCATGCGATCTTTTGAAACTCTTATCGTTGTTTTTATAACGATTTGTGCGTGCATTTCTTTCAAGAGCCAAGTCCATACCGATGTTATTCTAAATTTTTAACATCATTAGTATTTATCTTCAATTTTTTAATTTTCTATAAATAATCTAATATTAATTTTCCCGGTCTTAAAATATATTATTAAGGGAAATGCAATATCCGTGCTTACAATTTGCTACTAATTTTGCTGACCGATTTTAAATAGACTTGAGGTGCATTCATCTATAGACGTCGGTTCCCCATCATCATAAATCATAAAGTTGGAACCGCTGAGATCTGTCTTTTTTTTCAACAATTTCGGCTCCGTAGTCCGTACACACTGCAACAACCTTCGCGATGGGCCAAATTTATGGGAAAGCTCAATTAATCTGTCTTAACCTAGGGTCAGCGATCCAACTCTATCACACACACTTCGGCTTCCCGCTTCCCTGTCAACATAAATTGTCGCCGAAATGATTATCGAGTCAATTGATGTTAACGGTGAATTATTTGAAGTTAGAAAATAAAACATTGATTGTTAAATAGTTGTTGATTTTACTCACCAAGCTGGTGTCTTTTTATTTTATTTCATTTTTTACGGGTGAGCAAAATTCAAAATCTTAATATTACCAACGGTTGAAATGACTCTTCTAAATAAGAAGCAAGACGTGGGATATTCCGTTTGACATGGTAGCATTTTAGGCATTTATGAATATTTTGATTATTTTGTTTCAAAGTAAGAAAATATTTACCTACGGGGAGATGGTATTTAAGAGAAAATGGACTCGATGCGCGATACATTTTAGTTAAACTTTTATTTTATATGAATTGAATCATCAGTTCAAATTGTCAATGTTAAGGAAAAAAATATTATTATCCAACCAATTTGCCTAGCCATTCCTATACTAGTGAATTGGTAACTGACATAGATGGGTAGTTCGGTGTCTGAAGAAATCCTAGTTTCAAACTGCTTGAGATATTTAAATGGAACGATGAGGATAGATAGTTTAATTATTGCTTGAACCTTGGGCGAATACAAAGAATTTAGTTTTGTTTAGGTCATGATGTAATCTAACAAAAGTGACACAAATATATACAAATCTGAAGATTCCATTTTCTTTTCTTTCTTTTTTTGACAAAACAAGACCATTAATTTTTGCATCAATAGAATTCAGATCGTGTTTCAGACAATTAATAAAAGAACTTATCCTTAATTTGATTTTTTTTTTTTTTATCTCTGCTGTAATGATATCTATATGGAATGTTCAGTAACAAAGGTTTTTAAAAATCCGAAATAAATATAAAAAATTTCGAAAAAAAATGTAAAATTTGATTTCATACAAGTTTCCAATATGAAGGTTCAATCTAATAGTTTGGATCGGTGGTTTGAAATTCGATACGAGAATACGTGTGTGTATAAGTAATTGCAAAATGTAACAAATGAAAAAAAAAAAAAAAAATTATATGCAAGGAGCCTCTTTACTCAAGCACATTAAAAGATCAACTATTTCTCAACATTTTATCAACCGACCAATCAATGTCAACCTTTTAATTTTTTTGATGAATCAATATCAAACTTTTTAAAATTATGAAATTCCTGTTACCACTGCTCTGTAAGTTCGTGAGGTCGGTGTTGATGAGTTGATCTGAAAAGATTTTTTACTTTCAGAAAATCACGGTGACACGCGTAAGGATGTTACTGCACTGGGAAGAAAACCATATAAGCAAAAAATAAAATAAAAAGTAAATCCTACAAGCGGTTTGTTTTTTTTTTCCCCTTGATTGCAAGGAAATTTCCAACCCATATATTGAAGGATAACCTCGAGAAAAAAATCATTTTTACTGTAAAAAATTTTCTCAGGACAACGGAATGGGAGGAAAACAAAGTTCTGTAAATTGGACATCTGAGATGTTTTATTTCGTTCCTAAAAATTTTTCAATTACCCACGATCTTGGTTTTACGTAATGAGATGAATATTTTGGACACATATACATTATGAAATATAGATTTTAATTATATGTTATTATAAGGGCTTTTTGGTTCATATATAAGCAATCTCAAAGAAAAAACAAGAGCCTTGTTCCGTGGTATCCGTCTTTAGTAATGCGTGTCTCACTATAAATTAGTGAATTGGAAGTGAAGTTTGAAAGACATTTGTTTTTATCGTCACCGCAACGGTGAAATAACGAAATAAATGATTCAGTGCCGTGGAAGAAGTTATCATCCAAATGATAAAGGAAGACTGATGAGACGCTTTCTTTTCTTATCTTTTCAGTGTTTATTCCTTGAACAAGAAACAAGGAATAGCAGCCTCCACATAACACAAAGCATATATGTGTTGCGCGGTACATGATTGCAACCTGAACGCGATATTATTCAGGATTAAATACATCAACTTTCGTGACATGACACTTTTGGTCCCTGTTGTCATGGCCAAAATTCACTAATTCTCTAACATAAGTATAATTAACAAAAATGGTTAAATAAGTCAACATTTGCATACTAGCTATATATAATTTGCCGGAACTATTATATGTGATTTCGACTGTCGCCGTTTATTAATAATCTGGAACAAATATTTAAAATTTTATCTAAAAAAATCATATGTTTTTTTGTTTGCATTTGATATGAATAAGACTGTCGAGATCATGTGTCGTAAAATTTTCTCATCATAATTACGATAACCTACTCGCAATTCAGTGCTTTTTTGGGAACAAAAATATATTTTTAATTTTCCTTGACAGATAATTTTATTTTTGTAGATTTGCTTAGCCTACATGCTACATAAATATTGGAATCTTCCAGAAAGAGCTAGATTTTGAAGATTTTGATACGCTAATTGAAGATAAGAGCTTAGAAAGTGGTTTCCTTGACAATCTAAAATGGAGTGGAGGTTCCACTTGGCAGTTGTTTCTTTATCTAAAATTCTTAACTATTAATGATAACTGAATCGAGGGTCTGATATCAGTAGTAGGTGAGATTACTATAACTACAGAACATGAGTTTGTTTTACAAGAAACTAAAATGCATAGACCATGATAAAGCCAAGAATAATTAACTACTGACCTCAGTGAATTATTGACATTGAATGTCTCCGGCCTTACCTACTTAGAGCATCTTTGTTTAACAGCTTTGGTGAGTGGGATTAGTTCTTTATTAATTCTCTTAATAAAGACACCAGTTACGGAGTATCAATGAAGTATGTTACGGTGTATTGACAATAAAGTTAATCAAAATAATGCTTGACAACATTATACGCTACAAAACATTCAAATTATATATATGTATATTTTACATCTTGAGTTATCTAGGTACAGTACATGATACTAATGTGATGCTAAAAGACGAAAACTGTTGGTATATTTTGTATCAGCTGCTTATCATTTAGAAAATTTGGCACAAAAATTACGGTGATTTGATGAATCATCAAATGATCCTCGAAATATTAAGGTCCTTTAGAATTTTAAGATGAAAGCTTAAAATAAAATAAAAAAAATAGTTGTTGAATTCATAAATGAGAAATGCTAGTGTCCAGTATATTGGACAGATGTGTTTGTCCAATACGATCATTCTCACATTTCAAATTTCAAATGACTAATCCGAACTGTTCTATATATCCTTCATATTGAAAACTTATAAGAAACCAATTTTTACATTTTTTTTAAAATTTTTTTGCTATTATTTCGGTATTTAGAAAATTTATGATATAAATATTATGGATCATCCAATAACAATGATTTTCTGAAATACAAAAAAAATTAGTAAAAAATTTTTTAAAATATAAAAATTGGTTTATTATAAGTTTTCAATATGGAGAACATATTAAATGGTTTGGATATGTTGTTTGAAATTTAAATTGTGAGAACGATCATATTGAACGGACCACATTTATCCGATATAATGTACTCTAGCATTTCTCTTCATAAATTGTAACGAGGAAAGACGCCGCAATAAAGTAGTATTGAACAATAATTCACCGGAGAGAAGGACGAGCGAAAGAATAAATCTCATATTGGAATTACACTTTATAAAGCTTTGCATTAGTGGGGGATATGATATGATATGATATTGACATTAGTTTTGTGGAACAGAGTCAAAATCATAAGGTTGGTGAAATGGCGGAAAACCAAATATCTCTGAGCCTGAAGGGGTTTTGTCATAGTTTATAAATGGAATAATAAGCCCAGGCCCAAAACTAAAATAGCAAATGGCCAGACCAATTATGGATCAGGTTTAGGTTTGGAATTGTGGACCGATTTGGAATTATGGACCAAGTTGTGTTGGCAAAAATTTCCCTAATAACTGCTTTCTATCTTTTCTTGTAACTAAATAAATTTAATAACAAAAAGTATGTTCTGTTTCTACGTTCTGTTTTGTCAAAGTTTTAAGACGGTTTTATGTATGTAAGCCTGAGTATTGAGTAAAAAACGCTTTTTCTTGTTGGTACATTTACTTTTTTGAGGTGCTTATTTTGGTTTTGTTTGTAAATGATGAAAATTGTTGAGTAGTAGGGTACAAAACTTGTTTATGTTAACAGGAGAAAAAGGGATACAAAAGATATCTAAATAGTAAATACCAAAATGAAAAGGCAAAAACAAGGCACATGCAAACTATAAAATTCTACTATCAGCCTCCTATTTTATAAACTTTTAAGTTTTAGAATTTATTTCTCCACACAAATACATAAGTTGCTCAAAGAAAAATTCCTAAATAATGTCTGTTCTCCTACATTTGATCAGGCCACAAAAAGGCCCCCATGGCATAATCTCTCTTTTGCTCGAGTGAACCATTAACTACGAGACCATACTCTCTCAGCAGTTGATCGATTCTCCACTCTTCCATCTTCTCGTAATCCTCTTTCTTGTACCGCGGGTAGTGAAGTGGCATCTGAAACCCTTCATATGATGAATTTTTGCTCTTCTTAGGGATGACAATGAAATCAGCGCTTGCTGTTTTGGAGTAATTTGGAACTTCGACATTTCTTAGTTGTTGATCCTTGCAAGTGGCGTCGTTTAAGCGATCGACTATTTGGCTGATCATTGTTGCTCGAAGGAACCATCCAATGGCCATCTTAATCTCTCTGTTTTTATACCTTTGGAGGGTTGAACTTTGAAGTGAAGATTGATGTGAGAAGTAAGAGCAGAGAGGGTTTTTATAGTAGGGGTCTGAGGGAGAGAAGCATGACTCAACTAGCAAAAACTAGAAGATTCGCTCCTTGCACGTTGATTGAACTGGAATCAACGGGCTTGGATGGCAAGTTGAATCATTTCTAAATAGAACCTTCTAGTGTTTTGAATTGCTAACATAGTCCAGAAATGAAGTACCAACTGGAAATAGCAAATAGTGGTATGATATAACAATCATTAATAAGGGAAAAGGACCTATAATTATTGAGCTGCCACATAACTGGTTTATTCATATTGATTGATTATCATTTATCAACTAATGGTCCGGATTGAATGATATCAACATCAAGTGTTTAATAACAACATAAATTATACTGCAGATTTTTCTACTTAACTCAAAATAATTGCGGCGATAGTTCGATATTTAGGTATTGCGGCATTTTAATATTAAGTAGGCTTCAGGAAATTATATAGGAATATCTTGAAATCAGAAATGATTCGTACAAAGATGAAATACTAGTTAAGAATATCTCATGCAGATTTTTCTGTTTGGTAATTTGTCTTTCAAACGTAAACTGGATGACAGGTTGATTAAAATTGGAAATTTAATTATCCTTTTATTTCAGAACTTTTGGTTTTTCTCAATTTTCGATATTTCAAATATCGCATCCATTTGGCTTAAAGGCCGAAATCTATAGAAACCAACCGATGATTTATGATGGTTTAAAACTTTTATTTGGCACTTTGACAGCATACCGTAGATGCTACACCAGTCCTGTTACCATAAAATTTGAGGGACTATATTGAAAAATGGCTTGAGTAATCTACTGAAATCTGACAAGTTAATCATGAGCATATATCTTCAAGGTTCACTTAAGGCGCTTTTTAGAAAGTAGGGGACTATACCCGTTTAACCAAAAAGGGGTCAAGTTTCCTTTATTGAAAATCTGAGAAGTTAATTATAAGCATATCTTTCTTGTTGCTTTTGGCAAAAACTCATGGCCAAGAAACAAATGCCCCGAACCTGAATCTGTGAGCGCCTTTTGATCTCTGTATCTTCTATATTACAATTTGCAAATATATATGTGCTTCCAAACAACACAAATTAATTTAATCTGTGGTCGATATAGAAGTAAATAACTATCTGAAACATTGTTTAGTGTAAACTATGTGTCGATTGATCCTCAAATTATCTAGTGTAATTAGATATTAACAATAGATATATATATATGGGGATGTTTGGATGTGTATAGAATAAGAACAAGAACTAGAACAAGGGCTTGTTCTTGTTCTTGTTCTAATTCCAACATTTTGTTGGAACAAGAACAAGGACCAAGAACAAGGGTTTGTTCTTGTTCCAAATGGTGTTTGGATGCTACGGGAATAAACTATTATAGAACAAGGCCTTATTCCCCTTGTTCCAAACATCCCAGTACAATCAAGTCATATTTCCTTAGGCCGGCTCATTAGAATTCCTAATAAAATGTTACTTGGATGTTTTTGGTTCACATGAATATCATATAATTTAAGAATATTAATTACCTAAACCATTTCCTACAACTGACATGTCATGGTAACATTTAACTAACTGTTCATAAAGTCTTTGTGGCGTAATATACTATTTGCAAAATTTTATAAATAAGAGGAAAAAGTCAATACAAAATTAATTGGTTCGCAAAATTATCTGAAGTATGATTTCTGGACTTCTCAATGTAGATGCAACACCAGTGATTATTACCAGGTTCTCATTTGAAAGAACATTTATCATTTTTAGAGTAGATCTCATAATCATCTTAATTTAATTATAATATCGTTTAATTATTAAAATTATGCACCTATATTTAAATACTCGTGATTTATCCTTAATTTCTATAAAATAATCTGATTCAAACAATCCGTATAACCTAAGTACATTTTATTAAAACAAACAAAATCATATGTACAATACTCATATAAAACACAAAAAATGGTAAATAAAAACAACAAAAAAGAGCACATTCATCTTATTTTTAAATCTTAGAGGGCCACAAGAATGCCCCGATGATATATGCTCGCTTATCCTCAACCGATCCCTCAAATGAAAGACCATATTCTCTCAGTAGCTGATCTATCCTCCATTCCTCCATCTTCTCATAATCCTCTCTTTTATAGCGTGGATACTGCAGCGGCATCTGAAATTCCTTGTTGCGTTTTTTGCTTGCATCAATTTGCACGGAGCTCTCTTTATTAGCAAATGTCAATGTCGATTTCTTTTCATCCGGAATTAGATGGTAATCGTCACTTGAAAGAGCAATAATTGTTGCCATATTTGATTGAAGGGGAAAAAAAAAATCTGGATGGTGAAGTAGTTCAAACTTTCTTTTGTGATGAGATTGGGAAAGGATGAGAATCCACCAAGTCATGATTTTTAATACTTAGTATGCAGAAGCCTAATATCACAAGATAGGCTTGCACGCACAACAGCTGGTAGTTTATATAGTTTATTATTATTCTTCAATTTGTTCCTGTCAAATTTTTTTAAAAAAGGAGAGATTAAATAAAATAATTGTCTGAAACCGGAAAGGGCTGAAAACAGTGAGTTCCAAACTTCCAAGTTCCAACAAACAGTTCATATTTTAAGCTCTTTCGTTTATGCTACCTTGCAAATAGAATAGAAAGTGACAGTTCATTTTTTTTCTCTTTTTACATTAATATCGGCCTGTTTTAGTCCGTGTACTAATTTAAGTTTTAGTTCGCACCGTCAAAAATTTGAAGGCCCGTAATGTGAAACTCTGCATTACCAATGGCCTCTCAAGAATTCATTTTAGGTGAATGAATGCAAATCAAATCATAAGTTGCAAATTCTAATTTTGTTTATTATTAAGACCTTTAGACTTAACCAAATTTAATTATAATTTCAAACTTGTTTGCATTTATATTTTATGAAATCGCAAATTTGAAAAGACGTTTTGACTTATGGAATCAATGCTCATAACTTGAATTCGAACTGTATATGTATATAATTACTAATTTATGCGACTTTCTGGTTTAGATTTTACGACGTGTTATCACAACCCAAAGATGAATTTAAATCTTTTTCAGCATTATATCCTTTTACAAAAAAAATTTACGTCAAGGAGTTAAAATTATATTTTTCATGGTTGACACTCTGTTAAAGCTTGACTTAGAGACGTGTATGTTATTTATTTATATAATTTATTTTTGTCTTGTAGGTTGTTTTAACTATCTAAGCAACGATCTCGTATACACTTCATTCATTCATAGTGATGATAGCGTACGTCTTCTGAGGGGCAGGGCAATTGACGTCTTTTCCATTTATTTTATTTGACAATTCTTTAATTGGTCTTAGTAATATTTTTTTAACAAAAAACAAAGGTGTAGCCTCTGCCATTGGTCTTACTAATTTATTTTGGACTGCAATATTGTCATCTCTTGCTATCGCTTGAACAAAGTGAACACATAAAATAAACAAGGTGAACATATAAATGATCAAAGGTGAACATTTACTAATAAATGAGTATAATAAAAATAAGTTGAACGTGCATACAAAAATCTGAACAAGAATGACAAAACTTATTTGTTTGTATGTGTTCACTTTAATTATCTATATGTTCAGTTTGTCTTTTTATGTGTTTTCACTTTGTTCAAGTGATGGCAAGGGATGATAAAACTGTAGATAACAGTTATCATTCCTGATTTATTTTTATTAGTTCTGCACATCTACTTTTTTTTTTCAAAGTTGATTAAAAGATAGAGCACCCTTAGTATGTACATAATTAATACGTCGAGAGTACAATGACACCATCAGATAGGAACATTCTTATCAAAGAAATTATCCTCATAAGATAATAATTTGCAAAATAACACAATATAATAGCCTTAGTATTGATCAGACCATAGAAAAGCCCCCATTGCATAGGATCTTTTCTCCTCGACCGAACCGGCGGAATTCAGACCGTACTCTTGCAAGAGCTGATCAACCCTCCACTCCTCCATCCTCTCATAATCTTCTTTCTTGTACCGTGGATAATCAAGCGGCATTCGAAAAACCTCAATTTTTCTATTTAAAGAACTGTTTTTCATGGCTTCTTCGACATGTCGCATCCTTGTAAGGTCCATCGACCCCTTAGCTGATGGATCCTTGGAGCAGCCAATGCTCACCTGCCTAACTATCTGCGAACCTACTGTCGAGAACCATCGCAGAGCCATCGATTTTTCTTATTAAATTCCTCTGTTTTCTTTTGTTAATTGATCCTCTTTTTTTTTTTAATCTCTGTTGAAGCTGAGCTGAAGTGAAACGGGATTTGGAGGAGCAGAGCTTATTTATAAGCCCCTTTGCTAACTTCAATTCAGCAACTGTCATTTTCAATTTATTTGAAAGAAAGTCTACTGCTTGACCGGGTTTTCATTCTTATATAATTTATTTATTTTTAATGGGTTTTGCTTACGGATTTTGTTACTAACATCAGAAATCTGGGGGTGCAGTTGTCTTACAAAAGAACAGGCCTATCACCTCCTTATTTATTTATTTATTTATTTGTAAACAGTTAATTCAAATCTATGCTCCATTGTCTGGAGGATTTAAAATTACAGTGGCATTATCATGTAACAATAGCACACAAAAATTAACCCAATAATGTATTCCAGCCCTTTAGTAATTTTTTAAATGTGAAATTGGCAACAATATAAGAAAGAAAGTTAAAAAAAAAAAGAAATGGCGTATGTTCATCATCTAGATCTAGCCAAGATCAAGTGCTAAATTTACCATTTGAAGTTGAATTGACAACTATTGACTTTAATCTCACAAAATAATATTTATATTGGTTTTCTTTTAAAAATCTAATGTAATAAGTATACTAGTGTAAATGTTGCCTATCCTTAATTTAAAAATTTATACAGTAAGTGATATATTTCAAAAATCTGTGCCTATGATTACTAGATCCCAGGATTCGCCAGTCTCGTGGTGTAATATTTCATAAATACTTCATTATAAACATATTTAGAATGAGCGTTGATCTAAGATTATTTACTTCAATAAATTATTTTGGACGAACAGCAGTAAGTATGAAATAAACATAATTCTTTTTATATCAAAAGCCCTCGAGACAAAGAATATTAAATGAGAAAAATATAGTTGTATGTATGCCACGGCTCAAGTACTTATTTCGTGCAGAGATCAATTTATTAAAATTTTGTATAATTGATAATTGCAGCTTATCTAAATGTCAAAGGATGGACTAATCTAATTGAAACCATTAACGGTGTAAAAACAAGGTACAGCCAAACACTTAATCTGAGCATTACATTCTTGAGCTCAAAGCTACAGAAAGAGACGTGCTGTGCATATATATTACATATATTTTTGTTACATATGATATAATTGTATGGGGCCGGGTTGATATACATGTAAATCTATATATATAGAAATATTTTCTATCTTTGCCCAAGTAAATTAGTATCCTCTTAAGTTTATCTACGTTGTGAATTAGTCACATACTCACATTAGATGATTTGGAAAATAAATAATAATGAAATAATGTATATTAGGCGAAAACATTTGACATTCCTATTGAACGATTCAGATATAGATCGAATCTAATGTATTATTGTGAAATTTGGTTCTTTAATGCTGACTTTATTTGATTTTATGTAACGACTTAGTTTACAATTGAGTTAATATATAAAATTGGTTTATCATTACTAACATTTTATACATTTTATGAAAGATTTGTATACTAATTGGTGGTGGAAGTTTTCGTTAATTATATTGTCGAAAAGGTACTTACTATATTTGAGAGTATCACATTACCAAATTAATGTAACCGATTTAAATAAAGCAATATTTTTCATAACGTTATATTGTGTGGATGTATAACACTCCAAACATACGCTAGGATGTGAAATAAAAGCAGATGCCTTAAATTTCTTATTTTCAAGACGGCTTCAAAATTTGAAGATTTTTATCTCAATTTTTAATTATTCACTTTCCATTTTTGTTGACACTTTATATTCTACTTCTTCATTAGGACATCAATTAATACATGCTTATGTTAATTATAACATAACACTTTTATTATATTAATTAATTAATGAAAATTGATGTGCTAATTTGCTTACTTTTTTGTTCTGTATCCGTATATGAATTTCTAAATGTTTATTATTGCTCCGTTCCATATCCTTTTAATGTCCACAGATCATTTGTAGAGTGCGGTGAAGGTGTAGCGTGTGAAAATGGTCCATAAGCTATATATTGTTCACTGCATAAAATTCGACTCCAATAGTATAGTAACATAGAAAATGAAAATATAGACATCAAGTGAGGCACGGCTTCACCATAGCACTCTTTTTTATAGCGATGATAATAAACAATCTCTTTTTTTACCATCGCGCGCCATCGTTTCCCTCCCCTCCCATCTCCCTAGCTCACCTCTTCTCTCTCACGATTTCTCTCCAATGTCTCTCCTCTCTTCTCTCTCCTCTCACCTCATGTCTCTCCCCTTTACTCTCTCCAATCTCCTCTCTCCTCTCTCCTTTGTCTCTCCCATGCACCTCTCCTCTCTCTTGATTTTCCCTCCTAAATCTCTTCTCTCTCCTTATTTCTCTCCCCTATACTAGAACACTGCCTCGATTTTCCAAGATGAACATATACAACAATAAGCTGAACACTTAAATCAACAAAAATAAAAGTATACAAAGATTGGCTGAAAGAATAAATGAACGCTAATAACAAAAGAGTGAATAACTAAATATACATAGTAAAGAAAGTGAATATTTAATTAGAAAAAAATTAATAGATATAGAAGGTAAAGTAGAATAGAAATAAAGAAATAAAATAAATATATAGAACACTTTAATAACATAGTAAACAAACATAAACAAACATAGTAAACACTTATAACAACATAGTAAACAGACATAATAAACAAAGTGCACACATAGTGAATATTTATAGCGACATAGTGAACTGACGTAATAAATAAAATGAACATCTGTAACAAATAGTGCAAACATTATGAACATATATAACAAATAAAATGAATACTTATAACAAGAAAATATAATCTAAATAAAAAATAAAATTAGAGGAGATGAAAATACAAATGAGAGATAAAAAATAGAGTAGAAAATAAAAACTCACAAAAATGGGAAGGAGATAACACAGAAGAAAGAGAGAGGGAGTGGAGGAAGATAATGTGCGTGGAAGGGAGCGCTGGGAGAGAGGATGGGGAGTTCGCCGTCGCTGCGTGGGAGAGGGTGAGAGGAGCGCTGGGAAGGGAGGTGAATGAGAGAGGGTGAGGGAAACGTTAGAAAGAGCAGGGTGCGTACGCGATGCTAATAATCTAAACACTTTAGACAGTGTTGGCCTAAGCCTTGTTGAGAATTACTCCCTCATATTTGACCTGGAATGGCATCCTCCTTTGTGACCTGCAGAGGAGCCATCAACACTTATTGCTACACAACTTAAAATAAAAAATTAAACAGAAAATGAAACTAAGGGAGAAGATCGGATAATTGTACAAGAAATCACTCGAGTTTTAATTGTACCTGTCGATATCTCTAGCCGATCCGCCCCAATCTAGGATTTCGATTTTTCGTCTCAGTTTGCGAAGCGGAGAAGATTGGATAGGGGAGAACGACAGAGAAAGAAGTTTGTGAAGCATCCAGGAGAAGGGACTTCTTCAGATGTTCGATTTTGCGTCACTAGCACTTCGAGTTCACCACCAGCTCCATCAATCTAGGGTTTTGGAGGAGAGAACGAGAGAGAAAGAGTCATGTTTTTTTTTTTTAATCCTAATAGAGAATTACGGAGAGAGAGAGAGAGTTGCGTTTTTTCTTTTCTTTCTGACATAATAGTCAAACGGAAGAAAACAGAGAAATTACATGAGAAAACAGGACTTTTGTTATGTTTCAGCGCCTCAATCTGGACTGTTGGATTTAAGATCAGACAGATGAAAAACTCGAGTACACAGACCTCCTGTGTGCTGGAGTCTAATTTAGCCTATATATATATATATATAATAGAGAAAACATATGGTGCATACTAATTCAAATTTTTTGATCTGGTTCAAAATGATCGATTCAAACCGCCCAATATGATTTCGTTATTATAATATCCTTGTTGACCAAATTTTATATTTTATATTTTTTTTGAATTTTTTTACTATTTTTTGGAATTTTTGAAAATCACTAATCTCACTTTTTTCTGAACCGTTAAAAAATAGCAGTTTTTAAAAATCCGAAAAAATACTTAAAAATTTCGAAAAAAATATAAAATTTAGTCAGCAAGGAGATTTCAATAGGGAGATCATATTAGACGGTTTGGATCGGTCATTTTGAAGCAGATTTTAGAGTTCGGATCAGTATGCACCGAAGTTCCGGTATATTAGTATGCACCATATGTGTTCTCTATATATATATATATAACTTTTGATTTAGTCCCTGTTGATTAATTATATTCAGATCACTTGATTTAGGTTGGTATGCTTTGTTTTATGTTACGAAAAAGTCCATTATTTCAGATATGTGCTCATAACTTATATTAATTTTGTCATAGTTAACATATTATATGTTCTCATAGTACTTATTTAATTAAGAAAATATGCTTATTATATCATCATACCAGAATTAAATTTTAGCATATATTTCCTAAAAAATCGCTTCAGCACTTTAAATAGGAAATTGATTACTGTCACCTGCAGTTTTGTCATCGCTTGACCAAAATGAACACATAAAATAGACAAGGTAAACATATAAATAATCAAAGTGGACATATATAAATAAGTTAATAAAATTAAGTTAAATATGCATATAAAAATCTAAGAAGAGATGACAAAACTTATTTATTTGTATGTGTTCACTTTGATTATCTATATATCCACCTTGTTTATTGATGTGTTCATTATGTTCAAGAGATGACAAGCGATGATAAAACTGCAGTTATCATCATTTCTCCTTAAATTTTATAGTTTTATTTTAAATTTTAACACCATCTAAATTCCGTGTATATATCTCTTTCTTCTTACATAGCAAATATAATACTAACAAAATATTGAGAGTGACTATGGTATACCTTGAATTATCGATCCATCGATGATTTAGAGTTATTTTTCGAAATTCAAACTTTAAATAGTTGATCTAAATCCTACATTATGTTTTTCATATTGAACCTTCTTAGAAACCATTGTTTACATTTTTTGAACTTTTTTACTATTATTTTAGATTTATTTTTCAAAACCGTTAATCTAAAAAATTACGGAGCTCCACTAACAACGAATTTTGAAAATCTGAAAAGAAAATAGTAAAAATAGTTCAAAAAATTGTTAAAATTGATTTGTTTGGATATTTTAATTATATAGAGAATATATCGTACGGTTTGGATCAGCCGTTTGAATTTTTTATTTTGAAACATAAATTTGAAGAACTGATTTTATGGTCTACCGTAATCATTCTCAACAATATTCATGTAAAAGACTCTCAAATGGAGATTTCTAGGAAAAATAAAATTGTAACGGAGAATTTGGGTCCTGTACGGCATTATTTTCTTCTCTTTTCTGGAACCTGCAACGGCTACCATTTCGCAATCCATAAGCAGAGAAAGAATACCAGCGAAAGAACCCTGATTTTTATTAGATAACCAGAAATACAACGTCATCATAAAAAAATGCTACGTAAGTGGATATAAACAATTTAGTAGTTGACACCAGCACAATCAAGACATTGAATTAGCTTAAAACATTCTTTACAAAGTAAATTAGCACTTTGTTTTGCTGTTGGTTTTCAAATTTCCTGTTAAATATTTAACCACCATTAATAAAAGAAAGAGCGAGGGTCATACACATACCAATTACCATGGGTCGTGACTCGTGAGTATCACCTAAAAGATTATTTATTTTGGCAAAGATTTAACAAACTTCACATCCTCTCCCAATGGGAAAAAAAAAAAATTGGGAATTCCATTAGTAAATTATATCATTCCTCCACATGTGTGACCCAAATGACTCTGTTTTTTACAAACTTCAACGAATCTGTGTAATCTTACATAAGTTTCGTTGAATATCGTATTTTCAATTGGCTTTACGGCATCTATTAAGGATGTCACTGGCTAAATTTTGTTTTTTCCCCTCAGAATATAACTTGTGAAAAAAAAAACTGGTATATAAAAGATATATAGAAATGCTGAGGGAATATATAGGGAACTTTTAACTAAGACTAGCAAAAATTTGGTCGCTACCTTTGACAATTTAATTTTTTTTTTAACACATCACGGTATATTTGAAGAATCAACTAATTGTTTCGGACTAAAGACTTTGATGTTGCTGTCAAAGGTTTAAATAGCGGATAGCGGTATCGTAGCGGACATGCTAATATCATAGCGAATAGCGGATAGCGGTCATTTAGCGGCCGCTATCGGACCATAGCGGATATTGTGTCGGATATATAAATTGATTCAAATTAAACATCATATAACATCAAATACTTGTATAAATATCTTACTTCAAAAATTAGAAGTATGCAATACATTATTTTAATCTCAAATACATACTTTAATTAGTATTATTTAACATTAATTAGCAACATGGCAACATAAGTACTTTGATTAGCGTTATCAAGTACAGAACTCCACTTAGTTCGAAAATGAACAATAATATAATCAAGTGCATAGTGAAAGTGCGAATGTCAAAATCAAAATTGACATATTTCAAAAATTGGGATAGAAAATAACATGATTATCAAGAGCGTAGCAATTCAATTAGGTTTTAATTAAAATCACCTACATCAGTTTGCAAGCAATTTGAGAAAGATGGTCTCCGTACTTTGAGAAAGATGATGTAACAGTTATATGGGCCAAATTGGGCTTTTGTATTTCGTGAGCGAATATATCAAAATACCTAAAAACCGCTATTTCACCGCTAATAAGCGCGATCTGTCCGCTATACGCCGCTAAACACCGCTATACAGCGCGCAATCAGACAAAGCGCTAAATGTGTAGCGGTGTAGCGTTCTGTCATATGGCAGCGCTAAATCGGCGCTATAGCGGCCGTTGGTTGAGTTCAATGTTTGGTTAGAATAAGCATTACTCTATACTTTATTTTTCAAATATACCATTACAACAGCAACTGTAATGGTATATTTGAAAAATAAAGTATAGAGTAATGCTTATTCTAACCAAACATTGAACTCAACCAACGGTAGTTCCCAAAACATATCAGTGTAAAAATTGTCATAATAAAATGTCAATTGTCAGGTTTACATACAAGAAAATCAAGTCAACCCAATCAACACATAATAAATCGAAAAGTATCCAGTGTGGTGCTTTACCAACCGACCCTTAAAAAAAAAAAAAAAAAAAAATCAAAAAGTACATAAAGAAGTTGACAAGGTATCCATGACGCATGGTCTGTACTACTAGCTTATATTAGATAAATACCTGACAATTCAGCTCTTAATTTACCTTAGTGCAAGAAAATAACGAGTATTTTACTCGGTCGTTAGTTCAATTTTTGCAATAGAGAACTTGGGTTAATTTTATTTACTGTATGACAAATTTCTGCAATTAATTAATTAATTAATTAATCTTTTTTACCTTTGAAGTAGCTAGGACGGCCTAGAACTTTGATTCTGAGGATAAATTAATATCACTAGTTATGATAGGAGCATATACATTAATTTTATTAAAGCGATCCGTCAAAATGCAGTTAACCACACAGCAAATACCAGCGGCTTCTGACAATGCCTTCACCAAACTGATGCCTTCTATCCTATCCACCACGCAACAGACATAAGACTCCTACCACTAATTGGTACCTCATTTAATTAATTTAATTTATTCCATTTTCAATTTATAGAAGAATTCTTTGTATCTATCCACATAAAATTTTTTAATGAAAATTACCCTGCGTGCAGGCAATGAATGTACCATTCTAATTAAGTCCGAATTAATATTTGATAGTTACACTTATAAGCCTATAAATACAGCTTCCTCGCTCTGATCTCCCCTCCATCGCAAACTCAATAAGCAACAAACTGTGATCAAAGAGAGAGAGAGAATGGCTCCACGGTTGTCTATACGAGCAATTGGTGCACAACTTTTTCGGTCACTAAGTAACGACTACTCGAAAGAATGCCTAAGCCCGGTATCACAATGCAGTCCTCGTCTGAGTTGCGAGACCTTTCAAATGCCGCTTGATTATCCTCGGTACAAGAAACAGGATTATGAGAAAATGGAGGAATGGAAGCTTGATCAGCTTCTGAGAGAATATGGTCTTGCCTTTAATGGTTCAGTTGAGGAAAAACGGGCATTTGCAATGGAGACCTTTCTGTGGCCTGATGAAATTTGAGGGACATATATGTAATTTTCGCTTGTTATATAGATCTCTCCTATAATTAAAGTTGGGTTTGTACTGAGGTGAACTTTTTACAGTATCAGAAATGTTATCTGTGGTTGCACTGTAATATTTGTGCCAATTATGTACCGAATATATGGTAGTAACAGAAAATTAGCTTCCGTTAACCGGTGTGTTGATTTTACTTTTGCAGAATTTTCTCGTTTTCAAATTTACAAGGCAAATGGAAAATTTAAAATTTTGCATAATCTTCTTAAAATTAAGAAAAAAAAAAAAACCTTTTGCTGCTCTACTCAATAATTAAATGATTTTTTTTAAGCATCTGTTAAATGTTAAACATCAGTGGAGCTTGTGTGCCAATCTGCCAATCTAATTATTAAGCCATAAACCTTGGTCAATAGCTTTTGTGCCTAAAGTTCTAAGAAAGTATATTCAACTCAAGAAAATACGTAAACATATTAATTATAACAGAGATTAGTCGCGCTGCTACAGAATACATCATATATAAGCTTCATTTTAGAATAGAAGTGAACTACCATTGGGCTTTTATAAATTATGCCGTTAGGCTGTGGGTGCCAATCAGAAGATAATCCTAAAAAATTATAACTACCTTAATTAATTAAAAAATTTTAAAATAATCCAGTTTTAATCAAAAATTTAAAAATGACCGTGCAGTACTAATTCTGCTTAGTATCGGAATCCGAAATTCCGATACAAGCTAGTATCGGAATCCCAGAATCTGATACTAGCTAGTATCAGAATCTGAGATTCCGAACTAGAATGAGCGCTTATATAAAAGGCCAGAGGGTCCCCTCTCTCTGTCGTTCTCATTCTCTCGTTTCGCCTCCGAAGAGCAAAAGAGAGACCCCAGGTATGTTTTTTTTTTAATTAATTAATTAATTTATTTTATTTAGTTATATTAGGTTAATAATAGAAAAAATAGGAAAAATATTCAAAAAAATATCAAAAAATCAGATTAAATTATATTCATTAGGATAAATATATTTTAGTAAATATAACATTTTTTACATGTTATAATAATAGAAAATTGCTTAAAAAATTAGGTTAATAAAAAAGTAGAAAAAACTATTAAAAAAAATTAGATTAAATTTTATTCATTAGGATAAATATATTTTAGCAAATTTAACATTTTTTACATGTTATAATAATAGAAAATTGCTTAAAAAATTAGGTTAATATTAGAAAAAATAGAAAAAATATTGTAAAAATTTGAAAAAAAATCAGAAAAAATTCTATTATTTGTTATGTATAATAATTATATATATTTTGATATTTTTACATGTTATAATAACAGAAAATTGATTAAAAAATTAGGAATATCACAAAAAAATATTTTAAAAATTGGAAAATTTAATAGAAAAATTGGATAATTCGTTTAGGTTGATATTATTTTTTTTAAATGTACAGAAAATATCTAACAAGATCCAAGATTCAAATTTCATATTTCAGCAGCTGTTGTCGATCAAGGTGAGTATTTTTTATTAATTAATTTATTTATTTTGCATAGTTTACTTTGTGATTGTGATGTGATGTGATTGTGATATGCTAATTTACAATATTTGATATGATTGGTGGGTTTGAAATGGGTTTAGAACTCTATTTAGAGAGATTTGGGTGAAGAATTTTTCGGAAACCCTCCCTGTACTGGGGAGATGCTGCCGAAATTTTGTTAGATTTCTGACATTGATTTTTTTTTATTAAGTGAAAATGCCACCGAGAAGAAGAACACCTGAGGCATCACGTAGATCTACCAGGCTACGGACCGATCATCGGGCTTCTACTTCAGACGAGTCTGAGGCTACAGATGCCGTTTCCTCTAGTGTTGCTGATGTTGGCGCTTCTACCTCAGCCGGCGCATCAACCTCAGCGGGCCCTTCTTCTTCCCCTCATCCTGCTGATGATGATCGTCTGTTGTATTTACAACAAGTCCATCTTCGTGGCACTGATGTATATTATTTTATTTTTTTCATTACTATTTCAAAATTAACTTCACACAAATATAGTCTCTAATTTTTTTTTTTTTTTTGATAAATAAAGAAATGGGAGCCAGTGGTGCATAAGCCGATGATGGCTAGGACTCCTGAGGTGGACCAGCATCTGACGACACTTGGGTTGATCCACGTCGTTCAGCTTGGTCATATGCCTGTGGATCATACGCTTGTGCAGGGTTTGGCCTTGTTCTGGAGGCCGGAGACCCACACATTTTTACTTTCCGCATGTCGGCGAGATGACTGTCAGTCTAGAGGTACGTGACATTTTATAAGTAAATTTCATCTTAATTGTGTTATGATTTATATGTATAATGATAGTATGTGAACTATCATGCGGGACGTGGCTTTCTTATATGGTTTACCGACGACTGGCCAAGTCGTGACGGGTCGTTTTGATTTTGATGACTTCGAGCTTCTTGCCACATATGCGTTGCCGCAAGATACATCACAGGAGAAAGTTGAAAAGTGCTTCCGAGAAAAAATACAAAGTAAGAAAATTATAAAACTTAATGTGTACTTTATAATAAACTTAATGTTTTGTTCTAATAATAAAGTTGAAATGCAGGAGAAAACATGCGGTTAGGTTTATGAAGCTGCGGAAGATGTGGAAGGATGTTGTCCTCATCCCAGACGATCAGGATCAGATTGACAGATACACACGGGCCTTCGTGCTAGAGCTTATCGGTTGCTCGTTATTTCCAAATTCAACGGGAGACTCTGTTCCGGCTTTTTATCTTGATCTTTTGCGGTTTAGTAGTTTTTATAAAATATTTATGAGTTCCGTTAATAATTATATTTTCTACATTTTTTTCCCATAATTGACTCACTGACATAAATAAAATTTGTAAATATTTATAGGATCTTCGTACTACTCCCTTTCAGGGAGTGTACAATTGGGGTGCGGCCACATTTGCTGCGTTATACCGAGACTTGGACACTGCAGTAATAAATAACAGTGTCAACATCGGGGCTCCGTGGTTGCTTTTGCAGGTCTGGTCGTATGCGCGATTGACCTTGTGTCGGCCGACAATCACGGAGGATTTTACCGGCTGGGGTCTACCGTCTATTGATACCTGTCAACTTTACGGGAGGTATGTTCATTGTATTTGAAATTAATTTTTTAAAATCATTTTTTTGTTTAAAAGTAAGATAACTAAACAAACATGTTCAAATATTGCAGGAGATGGACTACACGCCCTAAATCGAAGAAGTTCAAAGGCTCTACTAGCGCATCAGAAATGGATTATGCTCGGAACGTTCTCTTGAAGATCAGACCCGAGCACGTCGTTTGGAGGCCTTACGACCACATGTGGGCCCTCATGCCTCGTTATGCTCAGGTTTTTATTAATTTTATTATTCTTGTTACTTCTTCAATCTGATACATATTAATTTGATACAAATTTTAGAAATGAAAAAAAAAACTATATATTAATTTCATACATTTATACTCAGGTTGATACGAGCTTGTTCATTGTCCGTATCCCATGCATTCACTACTGGATGGTGATGTGGCACTACGCCGATCGTGTCATGCACCAGTTCATGCTATACCAGACAGTGCCGCCACCACGACCTGAGTTACAATAAAATATTTACTTAATATATATTCTAATTCTCATAATATCATTTTGTTAAAACTTATGTAAGATAAATAAAACAGGCTTGGTGGAGGATGTCGCAGCTGATGGCATACATGGGGACCACCTATCGAGGCAGAGACTGGCGTCAACTATTCGAGGCGGAGATGCGCATGTGGGGTGACATGGCTCGGGTCAGGGTCATGGAGGAGCGGCCATAGAGCGCTGCTATCGAGGCCACGTACCTATGGTGGCTGAGGGTACATGGGAGTGCGCATGTCGTACATATTCCAGAGAAGACAAGGACAGCTCCGGTTGCCGATATGTCGTATCTTCGCGACAGTCCTGCACACTTGGGTTTGGTGAGTTAATTTTTATGCAATAACCAATCAAAATAACGGATTTTAAATATAATTTCATAGCTAATATTGGCTAAACAGGTTAAACATACTTTGAGAGACGTGCTTCGAGCATGTGCATGGGCGGTGAAGAAGGGATTCAGACGTGCTGGGAAAAAGATGCTTACTAGTTGCAGCACGACATTGGATATTGTCGGCGAGTCTCATCGGATACTGATGTGTGAGCTTATATACCCAAAAGTAACCTAAAAACAACCGCAAGCGTACGGTAATTCGTTGGTACAGTCGGGGTCGTATCCACAGGGACGGTAAGATGAGTACTAAACCTTACTTATTCACAAAATCTAGACGATAAAATAAAGGATTTGGACTTAATCAACAAGTAACAAAAATAATCAACCAAAGGTAAATAGAACAGTAGCAAGTTTTGGTGTTTTTGGAGGTAAAATATGATATAAAAATATCCTAGGGGTTCAGTTTCCACCATGGTCAGGCTTCGGGCTGTCAACGGGCGTCGCTCTCACGCCGCATCGTTGACTCGTGCGTGCCTGGAGATCCTGTGCGACCGCACAGGGATCCCATGCGACCGCACGGCCCTTGGTTAATGTCGAATGGACACAATAACATGGTTTCAGGCTTGTGTGGGACAGATCTAGCCATACCTAATCTCCTGAACCTCAACTCTCGTAATGTTGGTCACAGAACCTGGTATGGAACCTAGTCTAAAGCCCCTATTAGATTAGTTAATCCTCAACTCTCATAATGTTGGCTTAATTACCTAAGTCCACTTGTTGATTCTCTAAGGCATCCACTAGACTCTCGCCTAAGCAGAAATTTATCCCTCTCGGGCTTAAATTGGTCACATCTCGGCTCCTAACCTACCTTGAGTACTTATTTGGTTCAACTAAACAATCTACATCCTTTGCCTAGATTAGATGTAGCCATTCACCTAATAGGAGGTTCAATCAAGTAATCAAACACAAACAAGCATAGTCATATAGAAATCAAACAAGTAGTACACAATAGAAACCAAGTATCAAGTCAAATCAACAAACCTAACCTCAGTCTCAACTAGCCCTAGAACATAGCTAATCTAACCTAACATGATGCAAAAACAAGTAAAAATAAGGAAATTAAATGATACAATCTCCATGGAAACCAAAATGGGAAGAGGAAGGCGAAAGTCCCTTCTCGAGCCTCTTCTGACTTCTGGATCTAAAAGGAGGAAGCTTGGGTGGAAAGATGAGGCGAAGGAGGTTGGAATGGTGCTTTCCAAGGCGGCAAGGGGGTGGTGCGGTCGCACAGGGGCCGCTGTAGGTGGATCGGGTTAGTTTTGGGGTGCGGCGCCGCCAATTAAGAAGATGGAATGAATGATGCTCTAATTTCGACGCTTTGGGCGCCTTATATAGGGGTCGGGGTAGGGTTTGGTGCTCCGTGCGGTCGCACCAAAGTCGTCGGCCCATAATTGAGTCACGTGCGCACCATGCAAGCCCAATATGGGCCTGTGCGGTCGCATGGGATTCCTGTGCGGTCGCATGGGATTCCTGTGCGGTCGCACAAGGTCTTCTGAGCCACGCTTCAGGCGCCGATTCGTGCCGAATCATGTCGTTTTCATTGTGAATTGACTCCGTGTTCCAACAAATAGAAATGAAACCCAAGCAGTACCAAAATTCTACAAATACAAACAGAAAACAAGTAAAATCAAATAAAATCGAGGGCTTTGAGTTATGATTTGGGTTAAAGTCCGGCCTAAAACCATATATAAATACGTGACATCAGATACTCAAGTTCTGGAGTCGAAGGGTCTTCCGACGGACATCGCCTCTATACCAGATACGTCCGACGAGGAGGAGCTTCCAGAGCCCGGTTGGGAGGTGCATCAGTTCATGCAGGTATATCACAAACTTAATCTAATATTATTATGTTCTTCTTTTTCAAAATCAATTTATAACATTATTATTGCTTTTATGTGTAACAGGGTGATTTCAATTTGCATGACTTTGATTCATTTTTTGATGTTCTGTGCCCTAGCCAGCCGATCAATCAGAGCAGACGCTCTCATTCCTAGCCATCTCAGCCTAGCCATCTCTGCCTTCGATATCTGAGCCTCAGACTACTAAGCCACAGCCTCCGCCTCCACCTCCATCTCCACCTCCACCTCATTCTCAGCCACACCCTGCAGAGTACCCCACCGAGCAGACTCCTTATTCTCAGTATCAGACTCAGACGCAGTTTGGAGGGGGTTATGGTCTGCAGCAGACTCAGTATGCAGGGGTGTATAGTCCACACATGGGGGGCCAGCCCCTTAGTCAGGCGGATGCTTTCTTCCAGACATACGGTATTTCCTTAGATGACCCGTTGTCGTCTTTCAATCAGTCTCAGACTCAGATTCCTGTATTTGGTGAGGGCTATAGTCCACAGATATTCCTGGGGCATCCTCTAGTAGACCTCCTCGTTATCTCACCCCAGTTCTTACGCCTCGTATACTAGTTCCTACGCCTCCTCATCCAGTAGTTCCTGCACCTCGTTCGGCACCAGGACTTGCTCCCAGCCGAGACCCTCGACGGCCACCAGGTGCTAGGGTTGATTGGTCCCCAGCTCAGGAGCATTACCATCGTGATAGACGGAATTATGATTTTTATATCTCGTTTTGTATGACATTATTATGATATTTTCATCTCGTACTTGTAGTGATTTTTATATCTCCTATTGTGATTTTTAGATTTCATACTTTTCATTTCTTTAGTTTTGTGCTTATAGACAATTCAAAAAAATAACGACATGTAAACAAGGCACTCTAATAACGTCATTTCACCTAACTCGTAAAAGTAAATAAAATTATTTATAACAAATAAGCGCACATTTAAAAAAAAATTCAATGGATTGGAATTTCTATGTTGCAAAAAATCAATTGAATGGATGTGATGTCATTTGATTGGAATTTCTATGTGAGTAGATGGAAGGGGAGGTAGAATTTTAAATGCCAAAGTTCTTCATTAATAATTACATACATCTAAAGTGAACATCACAGCAAATTTACAATTGTCTTTATGGACAACTTCTATGTAGGAGTACAAGTACTGCGAAGTACCAAAAGTAGGCAATTTTTCATCCAATGGCCTACTTTACCGCACTTAAAACATGCATGTATATGTACACATAGATATACAAAGACTATTTAATAAACTGATGATTATGGAAGGAATTTAAATACCTTCTTTATTGCGCAAGCATAATACTTACGGCCCTTGTATTGTTCTTGGTGCATTGTTCGAATGTTGCATTCTCCAGCCTTGCAAGAGCATATTGGCCCTTTTGGTTTCGAAGGGGTACTTTGGGGGTTAATTATCTTGCATGGGCTCCTAGTGTACCCCTGACTTGGCTTCAACGGGCTCTGACTACTGCGGCTCAACTCGTCGCACCATTTAAAGAAACTTCACTTCTGAATTAATTATTAAATATGATTTTATTAAATATTATATGAATTCATATGATTTTTATATTAATATTCATATGAATTCATATAATATATACTTTATTAAATATTATATGAATTGAATATATACTTTATTAAATATCATATGATTTTGAGAAATTTTAGTTAGTATCGGAATCCTGAATTCCGATACTAATTTTATTAGCGGGAAAGTGTATAAAATAATAATAAAAGTTTATTAAATTATTTAAAAATTGATATCAGAAGCGTCATTCTAGTATCGGAATCTGGGAATCCGATACTAGCTTGTATCGGAATTTCAGATTCCGATACTAAGCAGAATTAGTATCGGAATCTGAGATTCCGATACTGTACGGTCATTTTTAAATTTTTTATTAAAACTGCATTATTTTAAAATTTTTTAATTAATTAAGGTTAGTTATAATTTTTTCGGGAAGATAATATTATGAAATCACAAAATACAGGTCAAAAGGATATTTCCATAAAAATTAATAATAATGGCCTCAGCGACAAATAAATAAAACATTTCAGTGTTAAATAGTTTGACATGTGTCAAAAATGTGATCTTTCGTGTCTTATAACTTTGCTACTCTAGTAGGCTGGCACTCCGTGCGGTTGTTTGGCGTATATCAAATTTTGGTAGTTTTTAAGGTGGCATATATCCAATTAGTTATTTTGCAATAGCATATTTAAAGTTGTTGTGATTTGAAGTAGCATATATAAATCAAATTATTTCAAATTCTAAGTACTGAATTTCGATTTTACAGAAGTTTAAATTACCTTAATCAAAGCTGATATGTGAAAGATATGGTCAAAATATCAATAGGTGTCAAACATGCAGGCCAGTAATATTTGATCGCGCTGTTAAAATAACTTTTTCTTTAATTATATATTGAGTTTTTGGAATAAAATAACTCATAACATGAAAGCATTTTTTTTTTCATACCTTTTGTAAAAATTACCAACTAAAGACCCGACATCAATTACTGAATTACACGTTCACTGCAAGTTGTCTTTGGTTATTTTTATTTTTTTCATCTAATGGGAGCAAAGGTGAGTATCCCTGAGTTGATTTTTCTACATTTGTATTGCATAAATACCCACTTGATGCCAATAATCAAAAGACAAGAAATTGTATGCGGCTACCTATAAGGTGTCTCAAGGCAACAAGTTGTCCAAGATAAAAATGGACGTGGCTACCTTCTCTTCCCCATGAATTTGGTACTGATATAAGAAGAGGTCCATATACCCGCTGGTTCATCAGGTTAGAGGAGTGACCCATTTGGTACGCTACTGAATCTGCTGGTATGTACTGGCATCTAGGTAATCTATAATTGGGTACAAGTACAAGTCATCTAAATTACATACTAACATATCATATCATTATAAGTTTGTGAATAAGACTGCACTATATTGCTTTCATTAATCAAGCAATTTGTGCTAGGTCCCAATCAACTGCCAAATCAAAGATCTTCTTAGGAAATTATGTGGAACACCATAAGGAGCAAGGACATGACTACTAAATAAGCAGCAAACACGACACTCACAAATTTATCATACAGCGCTTAGACGGGGTGTTATTCAATTAAGCACCAAACTACATCATTAATGGCAAAATCTATTATTCCGATTTTAGTTGACCAGTGTTGGCGGCTCCATTCAGACCGGACGAGTCAATATCGTCTGGCTACCTCACAATGATAGGATTTGGCTCGGATTCCAACAAAATTATGATAAATATAATAAAGTTTACCTTTTTTTCGTTGTATGGATATGCTAACAATAATAATATTAAGAGATTTATAATTATTTCGCATTATATATTATAAAATTGATTGCTTCGATATATATATATATATATGTATATATATATATATATATGGGTAATTTGAGAACGTAATAATTGAGAACGTAATTTGAGTTCTCCAATTTTTATATCGAGTTTGGAGACATCCTTTGATTTTAGTAAATTGTATATCACTGAAATGTTCATAAATTTTTAGTTCATTTATCTATTAACTAGAGGGACATATCGAGCTTCGCTCGATATAGATATCTATAATAAGAATATTTTTATTATGTTTCTATAGTTTAATTATGTTCATTTTTGGATATATTGTTAAGATATATTTATGTTTAGAAATATAGTTTAGTTATTATACTTACTTTGATTTGATTAAATTTAAAGAGTTTGATCAATTTAAAGCAAAAATTATATTTGTGTAAATATAGTTATAGTTATATGAAATAATATGATTTATATTATGTTGATATTATTCATGAAATGTAATATGTTTATAAATGACTTAAATATATATATATAATGCTAACGCACCATCGATGCATGGAGGGTCCCGTGCCATCGAGTCATTTTTTAGGATCCAAAATTCAAACGTTCAATCCGAACCGTTCAAGTTGATCACCATATTGAAATACCCTTGGACACCAAATTTTACATTTTTTCGAACTTTTTTGGTATTTATTATGATATTTTCAAAAATATTATAATTGGAGTATTTCAGACCCTCCAATTTGAAAATATCATAATAAATAGCAAAACTGTAAAATTTGGTGTCCAAGGGTATTTCAATAAAATGATCAATTTGAACAGTTCGGATTGACCATTTGAATTTTAGATCTTGAAAAATGACTAAATGAAAAATCGATGGCATGTGCCATCGATGGCGCATTAGCAATCCTCTCTCTATATATATATATATATCGTAAAAAAATTAATTTTTTTCTATTTTCAATTGAATAAATTTGATTTATATTTTGTAAATTAAAATTAAGAATGACGATGAAGAGAAATTAATTTGGAGAGGGACTCTAAGCAACACAAAAGAAAGATGGAGACATGATGGAAATGAAAATAGGAAGGGGTCACAAAAATAAGAAACAAAACAATGTGTTGTCAAATTATTGTCTCTAGTGAATCGGGTCAGTTTTATGAGCAATAATACTCGGCACACAAATAGTTACGGAATATCACATTATATAAATCAGAAAAAAGCTATTCACAATTATTTCACAATGCTTGAAGTGTCGGATGACATTTAACTAAAGGATCCCGACACCCACACATCTTTATTTATAATATTGAATTGACTGTGACAAATGTTCTGCCTCGTTCCCTTCATCCTCCACCTGCTCATGCTGTCCCAATTATAATGTTTTTGAAAATATCATAATAAATATCAAAAAAGTTCGAAAAAATGTAAAATTTGGTGTCCAAGGGTATTTCAATAAGATGATCAATTTGAACAGTTCGGATTGACCATTTGAATTTTAGATCTTGAAAAATGACTAAATGAAAAATCGATGGCACGTGCCATCGATGGCGCATTAGCAATCCTCTCTCTATATATATATCGTAAAAAAATTAATTTTTTTCTATTTTCAATTGAATAAATTTGATTTATATTTTGTAAATTAAAATTAAGAATGACGATGAAGATAAATTAATTTGGAGAGGGACTCTAAGAAACACGAAAGAAAGATGGAGACATGATGGAAATGAAAATAGGAAGGGGTCACAAAAATAAGAAACAAAACAATGTGTTGTCAAATTATTGTCTCTAGTGAATCGGGTTAGTTTTATGAGCAATAATAATCGGCACACAAATAGTTACAGAATATCACATTACATAAATCAGAAAAAAGCCATTCACAATTATTTCACAATGCTTGAAGTGTCGGATGACATTTAATTAAAGAATCCCGACACCCACACATCTTTATTTATAATATTGATGTTGATGTTAAGGCAGCCCGAAATATGGCGTCGGTTTCTTGTATTTTACTTTTATTTTGAATAATATGATTTCAGTCGGAACAATGAAAATTTTCTAAGGGAGTAAAGAGAAACTAGTTAGAAGAGTTTTATTATAAACAATTGGTATAAAAATATAAGTAGCAATGAATCCTCCAAAATACATTTATATTGTCAATTCGAATTTTTTTTACAAAAAGATTCATATTTATTAAAAAATAATATTTATATGAAATAAATTGTGTACTTCGTACATTGTTATCAATTTTTAAATTCTATAATATAAATTATAAATCTTATTCAAATCAGCATTTAGTATACTGTAATTTTTTACAAAACCACAAATTTTGATCATAATGAAAGAGTATCATCACACGAGATCGTCAAATTGTCCAAAAAAAAAAAAAGAAAAGAGATTGTTAAAGGCCTAAAATCAAACAACTTGTGCATTCCAAGACCGACAGTTTCAAAGAAGCATTAACATCAGAATGACATCACTTAAAGATTCAATACGATTTTTTTTTTTTTTGAACAAACCTCCCTTGGGAAATACGAAAAGTTTTTAGTTGCTTTTTGGTATTCGAGATTCAATACGAAAGACAGAACGTTACTCGCATGAATCAGATACGGGAGCCGGGAGGATATATATTTTCTTTTTAAAGTTCATACCAAGAGTATGTGTTTGTCATAAGACTCATAATGAAGCAAAAATAGGGGGCAAGCCTCCCATATTTCATTATATATAAATAAAATATAGAATACATTTGCAAGATTATTTTTTTATCATTACATATTTACAGGACGTTTTAGCTCTTGAATATTGTAACTTAATTGGCAAAACTTTTTATTAGCAACAGAGCAATTCTTTACATACCAAAAAATAGAAAAATAATAGAATAGAAAAAAAAAAGAAAAAAAAAAAAAGAGGATCTCCGTAGTACACGGGTCAAAGATCATATTTAAAAGCATCTGGGTGTATCTTCGGCAACCCGAGACGCATTAATTGTTGGCGTCTAAAAAGAAGACAAACGCGACGCAAGGACTGACACGGACGCCTGTGATTTGAGTTGAAGCACGGTTCCATCGAATCTGACGTCCCACATTTAATGCACGTTCGCTCCTTGGTGAGAATGTTCTCTCATTGATGGGACCTTTGTCCCGCACGGTTGGCACAATTGCCATTACCCCAAACACTTGGCGTACCATTATGCTTGTGTTAAACTATCAATGAAAACTTTTACTGTCTTTTTTAGACGAAAACTTTTACTCTTTCTCAGCTGATACGGTGGGAAGTAGTTTGAAGAGACGATTTTCAAAAAAAGAAAAAGTGATTGTGCACCATCATTATCAATTTTCAATGTTATTTAAATTTTTATGTATCGTATCCCTTATTTAAATATTTAGAGATGTATGGTTCAGTATATTTAAAATTAAATTCCTCTTTTGCATCCTGAGATTTTAATTCATTTCTTATAAAGAAAGAAATGGTAATGACTCATCTGTCATCACCGTGCTATTGACATGTTGTATATATGTTTTACACCAACAAAAATACTCCTTTGTAATTAATCTATTAAACATACAATCTGTATTTAAGCATTATAACTTTATAGTTGATAAAATAAAGGTATATTTTCTAATTTTTAGATTGCCCAGCGTCAAAAATGAGATAATTCAGATACGAATTTAAGAATTATAATGAATCTTATCTAAAGTTTAGTTTGTTCTAATGTGATAAATCAGTGAAATTAATATTAAATTCTCCAGTTATGAGAGAAGCAATATATTACATGTAATTTTTGTACTTGCTCAGAGGAATATGGGTTTTTAGTATATGTGAGGAAAAATAAATTGGACATGTTTTTGCATTATCACTTCTAGCTTTATACTTTTTTCGTTATGCCGATATTAAACATTAGTTCATCCCAAACGAAACAAATCTGTACACCAAGTCTGTACTTCGTTAATATAACATGGATCCAATTCTGGTGTCGCGCGACACCGCGTGTAGCGCACCCTCAGCCGTTAGATTTTGATCGAACGGTTCAATTTTTTTCGGGCCTATCAATCTGTTACATTCACAGAGCTCCCATATCCATCAGATTCAGATCAGACGGCCCACGTCGCGCGCTACACGCTGTGTCGAGCGAACACAGGATTCGATTTCATATAACATGGGGGGGGGGGATGAACACATATCTCCTCGGCTACGTCATCCTATACAACCCCAAGCGAGGATAGCTGATCCCTAGCCATCTGATCATCATCACACGGTCGACTGTCGATGAGACCCATTACCTTTCATAATTACCCCACCTTTTTATTAAACAAGGATAATAAATTCGTACGGCTGCCAATCAAGTAGCTTCAACTCCCGAGCTCAGCATGCATCTTTACCAATGCAACTGCGTCGTTATCTTTATTATCGATCAATTCTTCATTTTCTGATGCTGTTCAAGGCAATTTTCCTATTGTCATGATGCTAGTATTTAAGGCAACAGAGTGCTTTCTCTTTCAAACAGTAATTCTTTTCCCTTCCTCTCGGGTATAAACGTCTGGTTGCATCAGTAGTACGGTCACCATCTGACGGCTGTGAAACAACGATGGGTTTGTATAAGAGAGGAGCTTCTTCTGTTTGGTTGGCTCAAGTTCTGTGCTTGTTGTTTGTGCTCTCTTTCATCTTTCATGGCATGTTTCCTTCTTCTTTCTGTTATTTGCGAGTTTTATTGTAAATTAATACATACCGAAGTGGTAAGAAAGTACATTTCGTTTAACCACAGCAAATAGACAATATTGAAAAATTGCAATAAGGCATAAGCTATTGATTACTGGTTGGTCCCTTCAAATTAAGTCCACCATTTATGCATTAGGCAAAACGGTGGAATTAGTACATTTTATCAGTTGTCCATAATAGACTTGTAAAACTTTGCAATCTTTGAAATCCATTAATTTTTCGCATGTCCTTTAAAAATATGGGTTTGTTGAACCTCTTGTTCCATGTTCTTCAGTCGTGAATGAATATATTATCTTAGAAACTTTCTCATGTATGAGGCTTACTGCAACGTATTACTATATCTTTTATTGGGGTGTAATTTTTAATTTTATTGGTCTGTGATCGTAAGAAAAATAGTGGTACATCCCATATGCTTCAAGCATGCTTTTATTGCACACAGCTCATGTTACCTCTTTTTGCAACAATCAAATAATCAATCGACAGTTGTGTTGCATATTTGTACTGATTAGTATTTATAGTTAATTGCTGTAATTATTTGGGAATAACTGACAAGTGTGTATTTTTTAATGCTGAAACAGGGGCTTCTGTAATAGGTAGTCCAACTCAGCAAGTGACATCACGAAAGCTTATCACAAGCAGTAAGATTAAACTAGCATATTATCAATTACGCATCTTTATCCACTAAATTATGGTAAAAAATAGAGTAATTAATAATGAATTTTCACTTATGAAATTTACAGATGGTGCAGAAGGAAATGCAATGGAGGTAAACAGCATAAAACGGACAGCCAGGATTGGGATAGATACATGTTCGAAAGATGATGTAGTGATCTATCAGGGTGCAACGACCCCACTTCCCAGTGGAATTCCAACATATACAGTACAGATACTCAACACTTGCACGTCGGGTTGTGCTGTGTCAGACATTCATCTTTCTTGTGGGTGGTTCAGCTCGGCTCGCCTCATCAATCCTACTGTGTTTCGTCGCCTAAGGTTTGATTACAATTTCACTGATCTGCTGTATTGAACTATTTTTATCAATATACGTAAATAATGGGATTAATTATCTTCGTAGTTACGATGACTGTCTTGTCAATGATGGTGGTCCCCTGGGATCAGGTCAAAGCATCTCCTTCGAGTACGCCAATACATACCAATACGCTCTTGATGTGTCTTCTGTTGTATGCAACTAGTTATGGAATAATGATGTTTTGACTTATTATAATAATTATGATGATATAAGTAGGTTTCGTTGTTGTTGACCGAATTATATTTTGGACCATCCCTGATAATTGACTTTTTGGAATTATTTAGGAATGTTACGGTGGATTCTACATATACCAACTTAAAACAGGGGTGCAAAATATAATTCGCTCTTTTAGTTTTGGGACTTTTTGTAATATCTTTGGTGTTTTGAATTTAAACTTTTCAGTAACTCATCAGGTTTTAGTCTATTTAACAAAGTAAATCGTTTGTGGTGCAGAACAGCAGTTATTTCAAATTTTCGTCTATTTAACAAACATTTATGTTTTTTTATGCAATATTTAATTTCAGAAATGATAACTGCCATCGGCAGATTTACCATCGCGAGCCATCGCTGAACAAAAATATCTATGTCTGTTACAAATGTTCAGTTTAATAACAAAATGTGTTCATTTAATGATCACAAGTGTTCAGTTAAATGCATCAATTTATGATTTAATATAAAATTGCGCGTCAGTTTTGAGAGAGGCGCCCCAGGGGTATAGTCGGAAAAAATTTAATTTGAACCGGACCGGTTCACGACCCCTTCTAATTTTTTCATGTGTTTTGTGTCCGGTTCGTGACCCCTTCGCTCACCTATTAAAAAACTGAAAAGTGGTACTGAACATTTATATCTAATGACCTGAATATTTGTATTGCTACACTGAACATTTGTTCGTACTAAACTGAACATTTATACTTATCCAATAAACATTTTTTCTTATAGTATTAGTATTTTTTTATTGCAACTAACTGAACATTTGTACTTATCCAACTAAACATTTGTACTTTCTAAACTAAACATTTATACTTAATAAAATGAACATTTTTGCTTATAACACTTATATTTTTTATTGCAACTAACTGAACATTTATATTTAAAATAACGGAACATTTGTACTTATCTAACTGAACATTTAGATATGAAATAAAATTGCGCTGGATGAGAGACCATCGCGCCTCAGCGATGGCGCACGATGGCAATTTGTGCCGATGGCACTAATCAATTTCCATTTAATTTCACTGTGAACATAAAAATTTTTGTGATCGTAATTATTGCACTTCTATTTCTGTTACTTGTGAGACTTAAAAAAAGGGCCTACAGCTGAACAAGTTCTTGCACATGTTTCCCAAATTGACTTCGATGTAAATTTCACAAAGCCTCTTTATTTGGGCCTAGAAAATGCTTAGTTAATATATTTATGGTCCTTTGTCATTTGGGCCCTATCTTGATCCAAACAATATCACCCCCGGTTTCTAGAGTATTAAATTTATTTGGAGACACTTGATTACATTTCGGCCGCAACATTAATATATTGTGCGTGTGCCTTTATCCGTACTTTTGTTCAATAATAACAAAAACAGAGATAGAATTATATCTAGGAATCAAATTAATATGAAAGCTCCTTTTCTCAAATATTGAAGCAAATTAAAAACTGAAAATCCTCATGGTGTTGTTATGAAACAATTCATTCAAAGAACCTACTTTTGGTGAAAATGAGAATGCCATGATGCAATTCCATGAAATTTAAAATTTTTATGTTTAATAAAATAGCAACCATGAAATTTGAAATTTAAATGTTCACGATGCTACTCCAGCTTCAATCAGTACTTACTACTTGGTGTTCTTTTGCTTACGAAATTTGAAATACCAAGAATGTCTCTTACAACATTTCCGTTCAATATCTTTAATCAGTACTCGGTGTTCCTTTTCTTAACAAAGTTCATTATGCTAGCTATTCCACCTTTATTTTGCAATGACTAGTTCACTTGGAGTCTATATGTTGAAATCAGATTTTTTTTTTTTTTCTGATTTTCAATATTTATCTTGAAATTACGTTTGTTGCCACTTTTCTCCCTCATTTGACATTTCCATTCAAAAACAATCTTGAATTAATGAAAATCCATTCTTATGATTATTACACACTCATGCAATTAATTACAGTAACTCTATGAAACTCTGGAATTAATCACATGCAAGATCTCAGAATACTAGAATCCCAAGCAACATACTATTACACATTCACAAACATTTTTCAAGCCCATATAATACATACCGTCGTTACACACTAACTGTGGGAATAAGTCATGAACCTTTATGCAAATCCCCTCGTATGCTTTTTTATTGTTACATAGATTATTTGATTACCTCAAGCTAATTGACCCACAATATCCTTGAAGGTCTTCATTGAAGGTCCAGGAAGACCCATGACAACCACAATGTTTTTGCTATCCTTTGCCTGAGGTAGAAACACCACCACTTCTTTTTGGGGTAACTCGGCTGATCCTGAGTGAAACGCCTCTCCCCAGCCAAAGTCGGATGAGTTGAACCCTAGTCTGGTCCAGGATGTGACCAGTAGGGTCGCAGCCAGTGATGGCCTGGCACGTGTAATCTCAATATAGTCAATTGCAGATTTGATGAATGCATCATCAGTCACTTTTATGGCTTCTTGGATCGGGCGAACAGTGGATGATAGCGGCTTATTGACCAAATCTTTGGCCCTGTACAAGTACACATAATTAAATGATCTACTGAGGTAGAGTGCAAAACAAAAATAAATAATAATAATAAAAAAAAATGATCAATTACTAATACATGTTATAGCTAAATACCTGCACATGCAACATGCAAGCACAATTGCGTTACCCCAGAATCCATTAGGAAGGGGCGGTTTAACGCGACTCCGGCCGTCTATTGAAAACAACAGCTTGGTTTGCTGATTTGGGTTCATCTTCAAAGCTACTGTTCTGGCCCGCCATATGAAGGCTGTCAAGGCCACAAAACTTGTGCAACTTTCAACTAGGCCATCCTCGGTAGCAATTTGCTTGAGCCGGCAGAGCTTTTTCTCATCAAAGGTGAAAGCATAGTATTCAATAGGCTCACTCTTGTACAGTCCATCAAGGTCGGAGATGTCCTCAATTTCGGTGAACTCATGGTGGGTGAACTCGATCTTCGGGGGTTGTCTGGCCTTTTGGATTGTGCGGTCAATAAAAGGTGGATTCGACAACGGGAGTCCTCGGGTTATCTCAGCCCATGAGTTCAAAAATTGAACTGCTGATAAACCGTCCGACATGCAATGGTTTATTGCTAGGCCGATAGAGAACCCGCCACATTTAAACTTTGTTACCTGCATTTGCGCCATAGAATATTGGTTTCATATTGCCTTACACGTTTAAAACATACGTTTGCATCGATATTTTATTTGAACGGATTATGTCTATTGCTTGCACACGCCTAAAATCTTATGATTTTTTGGACATACCAAGTTCAAATGCAAACAAAAAACAAATAAATGAGATGCCCCACATGATCTGCTACTTCCCACGTTGATCGCTCTTACCTCATTTGATGCGCATAAAGAACGCAGTTATATTATTTATACATGATCCGTACTATGTACAGTATCTAGCTGTGGCCTGGGTCTGTGAATCCGTGTCTGTGGTGATAGAAGATGTAGGATAAAAATTGCGGAAATAGTGGAAAGGAAATCTTAAGTACAGACATCATCTGCCAGTACTTTATTACTTACCTTTTTAAAACCAAAAGCAATTACTGTATGGTATAGTATAAGGAATCAAGGATTTACCGAACTCTGAAAATTTGTTTAAATTTTACTAAAAAAGTAAAATTTTGTATATAATTATTTAGCACTTTCTAAAAAAATTAAATCCATTGTTTTATAAGAGTACAAATCTATTAATTCTTTTATAAATATTTAAAATGAGAAATTGAACTCTATTTATCTATACTAGAAAAAAAAATGTCCACCCAATGTGTGGCATCATAATAGACATGTTCTGACTCTTGAATATTGAATAAAATTATTTTAAAAAATGGAGATTTGTAAATGGATATGATACAAATTGTAAAGGAATTTCTTTTATCTGATAAATATTGCTCAAAATTTCTTTTCTTATTTTTGAAAAATAAATATACACTAAATTTTTTTTCATTTGAGGGTCTTGTACTTTTTGTTTGGAGTTAATATCTGTGTCATATATTTAATCAAAAAACAAAAACCAATGATACATATTGTATATAAAAGGTTGGATGCACCCTTCAGTTGAAACTTTTACATCTTTGAAAACCAAAGTCTTAGACTCTAATTTGGAGTTAATATCTAAGATAGACAGATTTAATCAAGGTAACAAAAAAAATCAATGATACAGATTGGATATAAGGAATTAGATGCACTCTTTAGTTGAAATTTTAATCTCTTTTGATTGGTGTTCTTATGAGTAAAGGATAAAACAGAAGTTCACGTTAACTTTTTTTATATTTCAAAATATTTAAATTATCTAATAGTATTATATGTATTATGTGAATGCACATGGATACATGGATTGTATGCATGCCTCAGCAAAAGAAAACAACAAACTAGCAATTCACAATATTCGATCTGCTATTGATTCTTGTGGTATAACCTTTATTGTTGCCGATTTGTGCACGCGACCATAACCAGAGCGTGAACCTTTTTAGACGTACCTAGATTCTATATAGCAAAACAGACCTGACAGAATTAAAAGGTATGGTGACAATCCGGTAGTTGAAAGCATTATATAAAAAAATGCCACGTAGGAAGTTAAAAAGAATATGTAATATTTTATTTTTACAGTTTTACAGTTGTGTCACTAGACATTTATTCTGATATTTAAAGTTGCACTTTTTAACGCTATCTCTTTATCTCCAATAAGTAATAATATTATTATTGTCAATTTGTCATTATTATATTAATAAATAGATAATTAAAAATAAAAAATGTCTTAAAAGTATAAAATGACAACATAGTTATTAGTATTTTTAAATTTTTAAATCTAGAAAAATATTTTTTAAGCATTAGAAAAATATATTTTCATGACTGTCAAATTCAACTATTATCCACCCAGCCGGCCCCACCCTTTTTCTAATATGCATATTAATTTTCCCTCGAATAGAAATCATACCGACGAATTTTATTATTTCGTTCTCAAGGAATTGGAAAAGCTAACATAATTAACAGCCATATTATTGCCTCAATTTAAGGAGAAATATCAAATGTCACTTGTAATACTTCCATATGGATATATATGTTTTCTTTTTTCCGGCCAATTTGATTGCTTAGTTGCTGTTTCCCGGAAAGGATAGAAAAAGTACGACTTTATGGTCGTTACAGGCAGCGGGGTTTATACACTGGCGGAGATACATGTTAGAAAGGGGGTCAATTGTTCCCATTTGAAAAAAAAATAAAAAAAAATTACTACCTACCCTATAAAACAATGCAGTTATAAGCTGAAAAATTTTATGGGTTAATAATTTGAACCCATAAAAATTATATGTTTTTTTATTGGTTGAACCCCTAATAAATGTATAGTAAACTTTTGAACCGTTATGGTTATAAGGTGTGATTTTATAATTATATATTATTAAATGTATGAATATTGAAAATGTATTGAACTCCATTTTATAAATTTCTGGCTCTGCCACTGGATTTATAGTCTAGTAAAGGATCAATTTAGGGTTGCGAACGGTACTATTACGTTTTCGTGCCGTTTTGTTGTAACAGAACGTATAACAATATAAAAATTCATTTTGTTCCAAAAAATCGAATGATAAACGAAATGAGAGAATATATTGTTGCCAAAACGGAACCGTAAACAGAACGAGTCATTTCACTTCCATTTCTACAAATAGTTCAGTTTTCAATAAAGAACGTTGTTCCGTTCCGTTTTGTTCAGTCCAAACGAAACATATAACGAAATGAAAGAGCATTTCATTTTTTAAATGAAATGAAAAACGAAATGAAACGGTCATACCGTTGATGAAACAAAATGATCCATTCTGTTGTCGTTGGACCCGTTAAACAGGCCTAAGGATCATGCAATTAAAGTTGTATGTTTGTATTGTCTCGTAGCGGGCCAAGCATGTGCACTAAGGCTTAATAATAAGCTAGCTACAAAACAAGAATCCAGGTTGACATTTATCCAAATTTTTTTGTTTCTGGTACAATTCTTGCTATAAGTCACTTAATGAGATCATTTTCTTTCATTAATAACGGGATCATCATTTGGTACTGATTGGAAACATTAGATAAGCATTAAAACACAAATTGTGTACGGGAATTTGAAATATTGAATTTGGGATTTAAAAACAAAGTATATATCATCCGTTTTCAAGCAGAAATTGTACTTAATTTTTGCAGAAATTGTACCAAAAATATATATTGAGAAGATATCTAAGCAAAATCAGTGATTAAAATTATTGTGGTACGTACGCTCCATTGGTGCCAACCCCCCCCCCCCCCCCCCCCCCCAACAAAAAAAAAAAAAAATAATAATAATAATAAATAAAAAAAACTTAATATGGTCAGCAACTAGCTAGCTGACTTAATAATGCAAAATCCTTGATAGACATGTGCAAAAATTGAATTGTTATTTACCTGAACAGTGAGAAGAGGCATCTCCAAAATATTCTTAGCCATTGGATCAACATAGATAAGCTCTCCTAACTTGTCTGGATCAGGAATAGACATGTCGCCTAATGTCTCAAGTTCACAATCTGTCTCCGCCTCAACAAATGGCACACCGCGCCCGTCATTTTTCACTATCAACTTCCCTTCATGGCTTAGCGTAAGACTACCCGCATACGGGTAATAATGGACCAAAACCTTGGATAATGATTCTTTCAGAACAGTAAAAATGGCGTCGGTACTTTTTTCTGTTGGCTTGTAGAGGTGTACAGTTTTCATGATCACCGCAATGTTTTGATCAAGGTTGGAGAGGTAGTAGTACTCGTCAGAGTTTGAGTCGTGGACTGGGTGTATGATAGCCGGTAATGATCGGTTCACCTTTACCGTACCAAAATTCAAATTGCCATTTAATATTTCCTTGCCCATTTATGCACCTGTTCCCTGTTCAAGAGAGAAAATACAATTTATTATGGAATTAATGGTGATTCCTTTTTCCTTATTTGGGTTTTATTGAATTCGTATGAAATGGTTTAATAATTAATATCATGAGGTTTTGATGCCATTTTGCGTAAAAGCTGTCAGGTGATGATAAGTCACACCAAAATTTCATACATGATACATACAAAAGGCACATTTCAATTTGACATTGTTTTAGTTCTGATTTTATCACGCGCGCAAAAGGGAAAATCATAAGATGCATTTCGACAAATATCAAACTTGCATGGGTTCATTTAGATTTTAATTTATCAGATAATCAAATTAATCATAAACCAGTTTGCCTACTAAAAAAGTTTTATCTACTGATTACTTAACATCTTTGAACATACCAGAGAGAAACTAGGATAAGCGCGGGTTATATATATATATATTTTCCTGGAACAGGGTACATCCAAAACTACTATATATATATGGCCAAAGGAGAAATTTGTTGAACCGTCTAAGAGTACAAAAAGGTTGACAAAATAAACGCCCATCTCTAATTAGAACAACATGCAGAGCCACCCATTGTGAAAAAAGAATCCAGATTAAATAGCTAATAGAAGTAAAAATAGAAAATAAAAGATATCAAATCATGGATTAAAAGAAGACGAAAAACTATTTTATTTGAGAAAAGTTACCTTGAGATAACACTATAGGTAGACCTTGTGTCTTGAAATATCCTGTAAGGAACAAATATTCTTTGTTGTTTGAGGCACCTCTTACTTGTGTCTTAGATTATATAGTATCAGATGGGGTTCTCTGTCTCCATCTCTCTCTCTCCCTGTAGTCAAAGGATATGATGAAATGGAGGCACTTGACAAAGAGAGACATATGTGGATAGATTGAATGCACCATTGTGCAAGTGGTGACGTGGGGTGTGAATGCATTGTAGGGTTCATAAATGCAATGTGAGTAGGTGTTTAGTGGTGTTTAGTGTGTTGCAATCTCTGCCAACCTTAATATTGACTCCTATGCTATCTTCAAGGAAGTAACTTTTAGTTTTTACTGAATCTATGGGTACTATTGGATTGCAGTAAGTTGAATAACTATTTTCTCCTTTTATGGAAAAAAAAAGTACTCATCTTCTGTACAGGATGCAGGGTGGAACACATGACGATTGTATCATTCCAGGATGGAATTTTACAGAGCCAAGAGAAGCATAATGCTACTGTATAATTTCATATTTTTTTTATTGGGACATATATATATTTACCAATTTTTAGTATTTGCAATTTCATGCAATGTAATTCATTATCAGAGGTAACTGTCGGGGTGTTGGCTAAATTGACTACAATTAATTCATAATTTCACTCTGGACAATAATTCTTTCCCGTTGGAGGATAAAAAACAGCACGGAGGAGTTTTGAGATCAAAATCCTGCACGGATCTTAATGAAAATAGACGGTTTGAAGTGTTTTGGAAGAATAAACGCTGGCGAGGACCTAGAAGTGCTTTTTGTGGCGGGGTATGGGCTATGAATTGTTTCAAATTTGAAAATTCATCTTCTTTTTGCCGTTACAATTTGAGCTTAATTTTTTTTAAGGAGGAGTTTTAGATTAATTCGTTTCGTTTAATATATTTTAGTACTGGGCTTTGAGAAGCATGCATTTTCTGTTGCAAATTGGATGGTACACCTTTTAAATATTTTAAATTTAAGTCTTGCTGGGCAAGATTTCATTTATATAAATTGGACAAAATTGCTTTGGTTAAAAAACATTTTTTTTTCCAATGGGGGAAATCAATATTATTTGAAACCTAACAGGTTTAAATTGTGTTTCAAATATACGAGTTCTACACGAGATACTATACTAGATCAAAAGAAATGGTTCTCCATTTTCTAAGAATTTGTGCTAAAGTAAAAAAAAATTGAACGATCCAGATCATCATGCATATCCATTTTGCACCTTCAAATAACCTAATGTATGTAGGGCCCACTCAAAATCTATATCTTCTAGTCTTATAAAACGACAACTAGGACCACTTAAAAAAAACGAACGGACGGACCAATTTAATCTGACAATATATTCAGAAGGTCTCTTTGATGTGAATCTGGCCCCTTTATAGTCTTTTCCTTTTATTGTATAATCGAATTACTAATATTAGGGCCTAATTTTTATTCGGAAAAGTAGCGGAAATTAATCAATTATACTACGTGAGTACGGAATAATTAAAAATATCAGGAATTTTTTGTGCCGGAAAAAAAAAGTGCAAACTGGAGGAGCAGATGAGACTTGTATTAATTTAAATTATTAATATACTGTGGGAGAAAAAAATATGAGATTGTGGTAGCTAAGATAATAATGGTCAAGAGTTACAAGTGTCATTCCCATCCTTCCAATATACTTGTTTTTCTTAATCAAACCAAACCTCGCAACAAAAGCAATTAATTCCAAGAGGCTAGAGACCTGTGCCAGTCAACATTTGGAATTTGAAGTTGAACAATGGTCCTTGTTTTTTTCTGTCAGAGAAGCATGGCATCCCAAAATATCTTTTTTTTTTTTTCTTATCTTGGTTAGCAGTTAAAAAAAAAAAAAAAAAAAAAAAAAGACACACACACACAGGAAAAAAATCTGAGTCCTGTGCAACATCAGGCTACAGAAAAATAGCGCGAAATAGAATATCTAGCATTAATATATACTCCAGATATCTACATTTGAGTAGATTGATACATCTTCTTTCTGTTTTTGCTTACATGTAGATATACAACTTTTTTTGGCGACAAAGTGATATGTTAAATCTGGGAATAAGAAAAGTCCCAAATGTGGGAAGGAACATGAGTTTATTTAAAAAGAACAAGAGTTTGACACGCTAGTATTGTAGCCCATAATAAAAGGCCGGCCCCTGATAATAATGGATCCAGTTTGAAGTAAGGAGCAATAGGTCAACTAGAAAAAAAGGCCGACCAGATTGAATACGCCGGCAACTATTTGGTAGATTCATAGATTGTGTTAAACTCTCTTTTATTTTTATGTTTATTTATAATTATCTGATCAATCCCCACTCATGTAACAAATGTAACAAATCTCCTTTTTATATTTCCACAAAATACGAGATCAATGTTTTTTTTTTTTTTTTTGAAATGTAAATACGAGATCAATGTTGACTAACTTTTGCAATATTTTTTTTTCCACTTTCTACAATTTACACGCTAAAATACCGTCAGAAGTCACAATAGATGCTAGAATGAACTGATCTAGTTATCAATTGTATCTTTCTAGAAAAGACTTATACAACACAATTGTATCTTTCTAGAAAATCGATACGTCTCAGCAACGGCCACAACTGACTGGTCAGATTTGCTCTTCCAAATGTACAAAAGTACAAGTGATTTAGAATGACACGTGGGCCAGCAGCTGGCAGGTCTTTTTTTTTGTCAATTGCAGGATTGCAGGCAGGCCTAATTATGCGAGTCTTTTGGTGCATTAAGAACTGTCAGGTTCAGCTGTGGCAGCACTGCCGAAGGCTCTTTCGTAAATACACTAAATTTAGGAGCACATTGTTGTAGCTTGTGTCGAGTGATTGAGGCGGGATGAATCCTGAAACACTTCCAATATAGTCTGGCATGTTTTCCCGTAGGAAAGAGTGATTTGTGATATATATAGATCAAGCAATAATCAATATTTAAGCTTTTGATATGATCTACGATATAATTCATAATCTACCTGTTCAAAAATTTGTATCGCACATAAAAAAATATGCTTGAAATGTGCAAAAGAAAATTATTTGGAGCATGCGTTGAGCATTTTATGCGACTATGGATTTGTCTGACGTCATTTGATAATAAAAATCTATATTTAAGCACTTTAATATTGTCTAAAATGTAATTACTGTATATCATAAAGAAAAATACATATAATGTGCAAAATAAGCTTGTTTGGAGCTTTATTGGGCATTTTAGGTGATTCTTGATTCTTTCGACGTCAATTAATCACAATATTCTATATTTAAGCACTTTATATGGTCTAGAATCTAATTCTTTAATTCAAAACTTATTTATTCAAAATGTTGCATTACACGACAAGAAAAAATGCCTATACTGTACAGATGAAGCTAATTTAGAGCTTCTATTCAGCATTTAATATTGATTCATGATTAATTCGACGTCATTAGATCACAATGATCTATATTGCTCTCCTTACGTGGTCTAAAATATAATTCAGATCTTACTTATTGAAAATATGTGTTATACACAACGAGATATCCATAAATGCCTAAAAAAAGCTTAGTTAAAACATCAGTTGGATATTTTAAACTATACTTATTTCATTCGATGTCAATTTAACATAATAATCTATTTTTAAGCTCTTTATATGGTCTAAAATACAATTCAGATCTTATTTAATTAAAATATTGCTTATACATAAAGAAATGAGCCTATAATATGCAAATGAAACTTTATTGAAGCAAGTTAAAGAATATAAGTTAGATCTTATTTATTTAAATAATGCATTAAACAAGAAGAAATATGTATATAATGTGCACAAATGAAGCTTATTTATAGCGCTAATTGAGTATTTTAAGAGATTCTTGATTCATTCGACATCAATCAATTACAATAATCTATGTTTAAGCACTTTTTATGGTTAAGAATATAATTCAGATCCTATTTATTCAAAATAATGCATTAAACAAGAAGAAATATGTATATAATGTGCAAATGAAACTTTTCTGGAACTTCAGTTGAGCATTTTATGAGGTTCTATTCATCCGATGTCATTTAATCACAATAATCAATATTAAAGTTATTTATATGGTCTAGAATATAATTCATATCCTAACTATTCAAAAATTTGTATCTTGCATAAAAAAATATTCATTTAGTGTGCAAAAGAAGATTATTTGGAGCATGTGTTGAGCAATTTATGTGATTCTGGATTTGTCCGACGTCATTTGATAATAAAAATCTATATTTAAGCAATTTATATTGTCTAAATTGTAATTGAGATCTAACTTCTTTAAATTATTGCATAATACATAAAGAAATATGCATATAATGTCTAAAATCAGCTCAGTTGGAGCTTCATTGAGCATTTTAGGCGATTATTGGTTCCTTCGACGTCAGTTTATCACAGTAATCAATATTTAAGCACTTCATATGGTCTAAATATAGTTCAAAACTTATTTATTCGAAATCTTTCGTTACACAGCAAGAAATATGCCTGTAAAATAGAATCTTTATTTAAACCGTTCATATGGTCTAAAATAGAATTCAGATCTTAATTAATTAAAATATACCTTATATATAAAGAAATAGGCATATAATAATCAAATCAAGCTAGTATGGAGTATCAGTTAAGCATTTTATGTGATTCATGATTCATTCGACCTCAATAATCTTTATTTAAGCATGTGATATGGTCTAGATTATAACTTAGATATAATGTGTTCAAAATATTGCATTATAGAAGAAGAAATAGTCATATAATGCACAAATGAAGCTTATTTAGGTTAATTGAGTATTTTAAGAGATTCTTGATTCATAAGCCATCAATCAATCTGATCACAATAATCTATATTTAAACACTTTTTATCGTCTAGAATACAATTCAGATCCTATTTATTCGAAATAATGCGTAAAACATGAAGAAATATGCATACAATGTGCAAATGAAGTTTTTCTGGAGCTTTCAGTTGAGCGTTTTATGTAATTATTGATTCATCCGAAGTCATTTAATCACAATAATCAATATTAAAGCTCTTGATATGGTCTTGAATATAATTTATATCCTACCTATTTAAAACATTGTATCCTACATAAAGAAATATGCATCCAATGTGCAAAAGAAAATTATTTGGAGCATGTGTTGAGCATTTTATGCTATTCTGGATTCGTTCGACGTCATTAGATAATAAAAATCTATATATAAGAACTTTATATATTGTATATAATGTGATTCCGACCTATCTTTTTTAAATTATTGCAAATTACATAAAGAAATATGCATAAAACGTGCAAAATAAGCTTATTTGGAGCTTTATTGAGCATTTTAGGTGATTCTTGATTCCTTCGACGTCAATTAATCACAATGACCTATATTTAAGTACGTCAATTAATCTGGCACAACACAGCATGTTTGTAAAGCACTGTTAGTTTAGCTGTTTTTTGTCTTCTTCTTTTTTCTTTCTTCCCTTTTCTTTTCTTTCTTTTGGCCTTTCGTGGCTGTACTTGGTAGCCACTACCAAGCTTGTTCTAAAAAAAAGAATATAGTTCAAAATTTATTTATTCAAGATCTTCCATTACACAGCAAGAAATACGCCTATAATTTGCAGATGAATCTAATTTAGAGCTTCTGTTTAACATTTAAAAGCGATTCACGATTATTTCATATTCATTTGATTACAAGGATCCATATTCGTGCTCCTTACATGGTCTAAAATATAAATCGGTTCTTTATTGTTGTAAATATTGTGTTACCCACAAAGAGATATTAATAAATGTGTAAAAAAAAAGCTTATTTAAAACATCAATAGGGTATTTTTAAGCTATAATAAATTCATTCAATGTCATTTTAACATAGTAATCTTTTTTTTAAGCTCTTCATATATTCTACAATATAAATCAGATCTTAATTAATAAAAAAAATTTCTTATACATAAATAAATAAGCCAATAATGCAAATGAAGAGCTTCAGTTGAGCATTTTAAGTGATTCATGATTCATTGGACTTCAATTGATAACAATAATTTTTATTTAAGCATGTTACATGGTCTAGAATATAAGTTGGATCTAATTTATTCCAAATATTGCATTACCAAAGAAGAAATAGTCATATAATTCACAAATGAAGCTTATGTATAGCACTAATTGAGTATTTTAAGATATTCTGGATTCATTCGACGTCAATTAATCACAATAATCAATATTGAAACTCTTTTTATGGTCTATAATACAATTCAGATCCTACATATTCAAAAGAAATATCTAAAAACATGAAGAAATATGCATATAATATGCTAACAAATCTTTTCTAGTGCTCCAGTTTAGCATTTTATGTGGTTCTTGATTAATCCGACATCATTTAATCAGAATAATCTAATATTAAAGCTCTTGATATGATCTAGAAAATAACTCTTATCCTACCTATTCAAAATATTGTATCGTACATGAAGAAATATGCATCTATTGTGCAAAAGAAAATTATTTGGAGCATGTGTTGGGCATTTTATGAAATTATGGGATCCGGCCGACGTCATTTGATAATGAAAATTTATATTTAAGAACTTCATATTGTTAAGAATGTAATTCAGATCTTACATTTTTAAATTATAGCAAATTACATAAAGAAATATGCATAAATGTACAAAATAAGCTTATTTGGAGCTTCATTAAGCTTTTTAGGCGATTCTCAATTCCTTCGATGTCAATTAATCACAATAATCTATATTTAAGCACTTAATATAGTCTAATATATTGTTCAAAACTTATTTATTCAAAATCTTGCGTTACACGGCAAGAAACATACCTATAATTTGCAGATGAAGCTAATTTAGAGATTCTGTTCGGCATTTAAAATCGATTCATGATTAATTCGACGTCGTTTGATCCCAATAATCTATATTTGAGCTCCTTACATGGTCTGAAATGTAATTACGATCTTACTTTTTGCAAAATATTGTGTTATACACAAAGAGAAATTCATAAATGCGTAAAGAAAGCTTATTTGAAACATCAATTGTGTATTTCAAGCTATACATAATTCATTCTATGTCAAATCGACATAATAATCTTTATTTAAGCCATTCATATGGTCTATAATACAATTCAGACCTGAATTAATAAAAATATTGCTTATCAATAAAAAAATAAGCCTACAATGTTCAAATGAAGCTAGTATGGAGCTTCGGTTAAGCACTTTATGAGATTCATGATTCTTTCAACCTCAATTGATAACAAAAATCTTTATGTAAAAACGTTATATGATCTAGAATATAAGTTAGATCTAATTTGATCAAAATATTACATTATACAAGAAGAAATAGTCAGATAATGCACAAACGAAGCATATTTAGAGCGCTAATTGAGTATTTTAAGAGATTCTTGATTCATTCAATATCAATCGATCACAATAATCAATATTTAATAACTTTTTATGGTCTCGAATATAGTGCAAAACTTATTTATTCAAACTCTTGCGTCACGCAACAAGAAATTTGCTTATAATTTGCAGATGAAGCTAATTTAGAGCTTCTGTTCAACATTTAAAATCGATTCACGATTAATTCGACATCATTTGATCACAAGAATCTATATTCGAGCTCCTTGGGTGGTCTAAAATATAATTTGGATCTTACCTATTGGAAATATTGTGTTATACACAAAGAGATATTCATAAATGCGCAAAGAAAGCTTATTTAGAACATCAGTTGTGTATTTTAACCTTTACTTAATTCATTCGATTTCAAATAAACATAATAATCTTTATTTAAGCAGTTCATATGGTCTAAAATAGAATTCAGATCTTAATTCATTAAAATATTACTTATATATAGAGAAATAGGCATGTAATAATCAAATGAAGCTAGTATGGAGTTTCAGTTAAGCATTTTATGTGATTCATGATTCATTCGACCTCAATTGATAACAATAATCTTTATTTAAGCTTGTGATATGGTCTAGATTATAAGTTCAATCTTATTTGTTCAAAATATTGCATTATAGAAGAAGAAATAGTCATATAATAAACGAATGAAGCTTATTTAGGTTAATTGAGCATTTTAAGAGATTCTTGATTCATTCGACATAAATCGATCTGATCACAATAATCTATATTTAAACACCTTTTATCGTCTAGAATACAATTCAGATCCTATTTATTCGAAATAATGCGTAAAAGTGAAGAAATAAGCAAATAATGTGTAAATGAAGCTTTTCTGGAGCTTTCAGTAGAGCATTTTATTTAATTCTTGATTCATCCGACGTCATTTAATCACAATAATCAATATTAAAGCTCTTGATATGGTCTTGAATATAATTTATATCGTACCTATTTAATACATTGTATCCTACATATAGAAATATGCATCCAATGTGCAAAGGAAAATTATTTGGAGCATGTTTTGAGCATTTTATGCTATTCTGGATTCGTTTGACGTCATTTGATAATGGAAATCTATATATAAGAACTTTATATATTGTATATAATGTGATTCCCATCTATCTTTTTTAAATTATTGCAAATTACATAAAGAAATATGCATAAAACATGCAAAATAAGATTATTTAGAGCTTTATTGAGCATTTTAGGCTATTCTTGATTCCTTCGACGTCAATTAATCACAATGACCTATACTTAGTACTTTATATAATATGAATATAGTTGAAAATTTATTTATTCAAGATCTTCCATTACACAGCAAGAAATTCGCCTATAATTTGCAGATGAATCTAATTTAGAGCTTCTGTTCAACATTTTAAAGCGATTCACGATTTATTCAACGTCATTTGATTACAAGAATCCATATTCATGCTCCTTACATGATCTAAAATATAAATCAGATCTTACTTGTTGAAAATATTGTGTTACCCACAAAGAGATATTAATAAATGTGCAAAAAAAAAAAAAAGCTTATTTAAAACATCAATTGGGTATTTTTAAGTTATACTTAATTCATTCAATGTCAATTTAACATAATAATCAATTTTTAAGATCTTCATATATTCTACAATATAAATCAGATCTTAATTAATAAAAAAATTTCTTATACGTAAAGAAAGAAATAAGCCAATAATGCAAATGAAGCTAGTATGGAGCTTCAGTTGAGCATTTTAAGCGATTCATGATTCATTGGACTTCAATTGATAACAATAATTTTTATTTAAGAATGTTATATGGTCCAGAATATAAGTTGGATCTAATTTATTCCAAATATTGCATTACAGAAGAAGAAATAGTCATATAATGTACAAATGAAGCTTATGTATAGCACTAATTGTAGTATTCTGTCAGTTAAAACGAAATAGATACAGTGCACTTAGACAGAATACTGTGAACATCGCACCCTTTCGTGAAACGTTGCAATTTGCATCTTCTGAGCGATTTGAACCCTTATATATACTCTTCTGTGATGGCAGAGAGTATAAGTGAGTGTCTCTTTCAGATCTAAATAGAATTTAGACAAGAAAGAAATAGAGCATAAGGATTTTCTTGAGGGAACGAGTCAAGGCCGACTAACTCCTGTCAAACACCATCAGTTGGGGTTGCGATATCGGCTTTGTAGTGATTCTCTCACTGCAGGACATGGAGAAGATCAGAGACTAAGGAGACGCGCTTGGTTTGCGGGTTTCAAGTTCATCCGCTCAACACTCGATTTCAATTAGCGATGGCACGAGGTATTTTATGATTCTGGGTTATTTCCGCATTCTAGAATTGTTGTAGCACTTACAGTTGGTATCAGAGCGGGTTATGCCGCTGGATAGCCTTTATTGAAATAGGATTTCATAACGGTTTATCAGAAATTCTGTTGTAAGTGTTGAGTGGATTGAGTTTTTGTCTGATTTTCTTGATTGTCTGAATTCGTGGAGCATTATCTCAAGATCTGCTTGTCCAATTTGAGTGAGGTTTTCGGGATTGGAAAGATCTCTGAGTCTACTTTCCAACGAGACCAACATCTTGAAAATCAAGTGGGTATACAGTGAGATAATCAAGTCGCAACCAGCAGTGGTCAGACAGTCGGGGTTCTGAATTTTCTGACCTTTCAGTATTACGGGCCAGATTTCTCTCAATTGGTAAGTCGGTTTTGTATGAAATTTTACTGGGATGTAGATATTTTAGATATCTTTCCATATAGTGTAAATTTGCAAAATTTCGATAAAGTATGAGTGAGATATGTTGTCTGTAAGATAGGTCATCTTGACAGTTTGTCGTGTTTTGTCTGTGATAGTCTGTCTTTCGAGGGGCATAGCTTTTGATCTGTAAACTTGTTTTTGATGAAACTTGCGTCATAAGAAAGACCTTTGAATCTAGTTTCTGTAATGACCAAGAACACAGAAAACAAATAAGTATAGAGAAAGTTATTGTCAGTTTACCAGAAAGTATGCAGGCTGTCAGAAAGTTTCTGGATGGAACTTTGGACGCACCCTTTCGTGTGGGGCGACCCTTTTGGAGTTAGAACGACCGTTCCATCAGAGTTTAGTCCAGAAATGAATTTTAAGATGAAAATTAAGGTATAATCAGACATATGATGGTTCTCCATTGTTAATTAAAGCTTGTAGATTACATAACTATTATGGAATTCTATAAAATAGTCACGGTTTGTCATAAAAAATAATTTTGTAAAGATGGTTGGCATTTTTGGTTAAGATTGATTAGTCAATGATGATATGCTTGAATATACTATAGTAATAAAGTATTGATGTAGTCCACAGACCATCATACTATCTGATATTCTATTAGTATTAGCGTTACAAGCATTACATTGATTAAACAAACTTGAAGAACTATACATGTGGTATAGTAATACACAAATTGTATTTATAAAGGATATGGCGGTAATTGTGCATATGGTAATTATTCAGATATAGATAATTATAATAAGATAATCTATGTTCTGGTTAAGTCTTTGAATGCAGACATTTTAAATGGACCGCTTGAGTCTTTAACGGGCCACTAGGTAATATGTTTGCTTTAAGATTTATTTCGTTTAGATCATTCGGTTAGTGTTTAAACGTATCTGTCGGTAACAGTGAAGGAAATAGACGATTATCTATTGAAATGAATAATTACATATGGATTCATTTGTTGAAACCCATAGTATGTTCATGATGGATTGTTGTGTGTCTAGGCGAACCGCTTAAAGGTTTAACGGGCCGCTGAAGTATCAAGCGAACCACTTGTGATTTTAGTGGACCTCTATAACTGGTGATAGATAACAAAGTTATATGTCTTGTGATTAATATATGATAATTGATTGAAGTGTAGCCACAGCAGCTTCAATTATATTAAGGTATATATATTATATAGTGTATCTATAAATCAATTAGGAAGAAATGACATGGCTTGTGTCTAGTGATGAATATATATATTAATATATTAAGGAGTAGCCACAGCATCCTTAGTTGGATTAAAGTTATGTATATATAAAGTTTATAAAATCACATTTGGATTAAACAGACACAAGATTGTAATAGATTAAGTTAACGAAGTTAGTATCGTCCCACAGGACTATTGACTTAGTTAACTTAATATATTAGGATATAATAGTTAAATTATGAATACTTAATTTGCCCACATGGATTAAGGATAGGAATATAATTAACTAGTTATATCATATGGAGAATCAAAACATAGTATTTAGACTGTGTAAGAAATTGATTCATAAAGTTGTAATGTTTAATTACATAAAGAGTTATAGCATGATATTTAGCCCACAGGTAATATTATGCATGAATTGACTCATAAAGATACATCACTTAGTTTGCATTGGTAAATTAAAGTATAAAGTTAAGTCTCAATATAAAGATAAGCATGTATCGGTTCTACTTTCATAAAGATAGCAGATTCCCTTTAAGAAATGATAATTATCAAAGTTCTTGGGTTGAGGATAATAGTTATAAGGTTTAGAAGGATACCGTTCTCCTTCATTTAAGTTGTAAGAATATTAAATTTATCAACCAGTAGGATCCATTTTTGAGGTTGAACTTATGAACATAAGTTATAATGAACAGTGGGAGCAGTTTAACTGCTTATGTTTCATGTTTATAAAGAATAAGTTCTTTCAATGTATAGTGATTTGGTTGATATGCATATTAATGTAAAGTTCTTACATAAGACATTAGATGAGTAGTTGGCCTCTTAGGTTAAGGCTAATGTAATAATACTCATCATAAAAGTTTATCTTTTAGACTTATTACCATTATAGGTGCGAGAGCACATAATGGAAATGAGGAATATAGTTGTTCAACGAAAGAGTCTATATAATATTTTTGAGTCATTACTTGTATATTTTATTTTGAATACTTGTCCAGTTTAATATAGTCTTATCAAGATTTCCTATAAGGTTATAACACATATAAAGATAAATGGTCAGTTTGGTGTTTTTGACCATATGTGTTTAATAGGAGAATAGACATATTATGGATAAAGTTGAGAGTGTTCATATGGTTGAGATATGATTAACAAGTAAGAAAATGACTAGTTGGCATCAAGCTCATAGCTTGCATTCATCTCTTTAATTGATGATTACTCACAATATATGTATCTCTACATGCTTATAAGGTTTTAAGGTGGAAATAGAGAAACAATACAGTAAGCAAATAAAGATTGTGAGATCAGAAAATGGTAAAGAGATTAGAAATATGAAATATGACTAGGATATGAATCTAGAAATATTAAGTTCTAGAGAATGTTCAGATTAGTGGGAGTGATCAGTTTTAGGTCGTACAAAAACTCCCTCTAATTCATAATTGGATATGTTATTAAGGATCAACAAATATTGATAATCCAATTATTGACATTCGTTAACCGACATATAATACAATAATAGATCAAGTTGAATATTTAATATTCAATATCAAGGTGATCTAATAAAGAATTAGGTCCGTTGTCCTAGTAATATTATGTAGTTTATCTACGAGACTCTTATAAAAGTATTATTGTTGAATAAAATTCTGATATTTTCCAAGATAATGAATTGCAGTGTGTCCATATTATAGTATAATGCCAAGTAAAATCGGTAAGAGTCAATGTTGTGCAATGAAGTCTGAAATTTAGTTAAGTTACTTATGGTTTTAACCTATTGGTTGTAACGGATTTCTTAAAACCAAAAGGGATTCATAAGTTAACATAAAGTAATACGAAGTTAGACTTGTCACCAGTGGTTCATTGAAAAGAAGTAGTGAATTACACGAAGATTTTCTCTCATGTATTAAAGAAAGATTCACTTCATATGATTATGGCATTAATAACTCATTCTGGTTTCGAGTTACATCAGATGGATATAAATATTGCAATTGTTAATGGTGATCTAAGGAGATGGTTATATTAAATAATCATAAAATTTCTTCTTTTGAGGTAATAAGTATTTAGTTAGCAAGTTAAAGTATTCTATATAAGAATTAAAACAAGTATTTCACTAATGGTATTAATAGTTTCATAATGTTATTTCTTCATACGGTTTGAAGAAATATAAGATGAACTGGTGCATATATCAGAAGATTAGTGGGAGTTAATTTTATTTACTTGTTTTATATATAGAGAATGTTATACTTGTAACTAATGATAAAAGATAGTTATATAGGGTGAAATAATTTCTTTCTAAAATATTGATATGAAGGATATGGCTGAAGTTTTGTTTGTGATAGGCATAAAGGCCCATGTAGATAGGAATCAAGATATTCTTGATTTATCTCAACAAGCATATATCAATAAGGTATTAGAAAGATTCCGGAAGGAAATGTATTCACCGCGTCCAGTACCTGTTAATATAGGTGGTAGATTCATTGTGAATCAGTATCCTCAGTATAACTTAGAAAGAGAACAAATAGTAAATACTTCAAGTATTTAGGCAATTTGAAAGCATAAAGTATGATCAGGTTTGTGCACAAAGAACTGACATAGCTTTTGCCATTTGAATATTTGGACTGATATCATAATAATTAGGGGATAGACCACAGTTAAATTGCTAAGAAAGTAATGATATATCTTTAAGGTACTTAAGATAGTGTGCTTATGTCTCAACAGACTGATAAGTTGAAGTTATTTTGGTACACAAACTGGTTGTGTCGATTCTAGTAAATCGAATTAAGGATACATGTTAACCAGTGAAATTGTGTCATAAAGAAATGTCTAACTGACATTGTTCGTTAGTTCAACATAAAGTATAGTTTGTTGTGTGTTTTGAGATTACCCTCGATGGTGTTTGAAGAGTTTTATTGTGAGACTTAGAGTCGTGGATTTTATATCTAAGTCATTAAGGATTCTGTATGATAATTCTGTTGCAGTCTTTCTAGTCAAGAATAATAAAGGTAAAGGTCGAGGTATTGACATTAAGTACTTGACTTTGAAAGAGCGCATTAAGTAGAATTAAGTGGTCATTAAATGTGTTCATACAGAATAGAAGCTGACCGATTCTTTGAATAAATACTGCAGCTAAAGGAATTCAAAGATCATGTAGCGGGTATATATAGGAATTGATCCTATAGTTAATATTAATCGTACGATTGTCTATTAACTCTTCATAAAAGTATAGATGTTTTCTCGTGTTGATTGTGCGCACATATATAGAATATATTTGATCATAAGGTTGAGAATTACATCATAAAGATTGACTTGGAATAGACGTTGGGTTTATTCATAAAGGAATTCAAAATCACATAAAAGGTTGGATTATTAGTTGTGTAGCATATTGTAATTGTAGAAAGTAATATTCGCATTTACTAGTAGTTTAAAACGCTAGTAACGATAAGATGACTTACTGCTACAGTTCATGTGTTATATTTCTAATATTTAACATAAAGTAAACAGAAGGTATTTAATATGCAAAGGATGCAAGTTCAAGTGGGAGAATGTAGTATTCTGTCAGTTAAAACGAAATAGATACAGTGCACTTAGACAGAATACTGTGAACATCGCACCCTTTCGTGAAACGTTGCAATTTGCATCTTCTGAGCGATTTGAACCCTTATATATACTCTTCTGTGATGGCAGAGAGTATAAGTGAGTGTCTCTTTCAGATCTAAATAGAATTTAGACAAGAAAGAAATAGAGCATAAGGATTTTCTTGAGGGAACGAGTCAAGGCCGACTAACTCCTGTCAAACACCATCAGTTGGGGTTGCGATATCGGCTTTGTAGTGATTCTCTCACTGCAGGACATGGAGAAGATCAGAGACTAAGGAGACGCGCTTGGTTTGCGGGTTTCAAGTTCATCCGCTCAACACTCGATTTCAATTAGCGATGGCACGAGGTATTTTATGATTCTGGGTTATTTCCGCATTCTAGAATTGTTGTAGCACTTACACTAATTAGAGTATTTTAAGAGATTCTGGATTCATTCAACGTCAATTAATCACAATAATCAATATTGAAACTCTTTTATGGTCTATACAATTCAGATCCTACATATTCAAAAGAAATCTCTAAATACATAAAGCTCCAGTTTAGCATTTTATGTGATTCTTGATTAATCCGACGTCATTTAATCACAATAACCTAATATTAAAGATGATCTAGAAAATAACTCTTATCCTACCTATTAAAAAATATTGTATCGTACATTAATAAATATACATCTAATGTGTAAAAGAAAATTATTTGGAGCATGTGTTGAGCATTTTATGCAATTCTGGGATCCGTCCGACGTCATTTGATAATGAAAATCTATATTTAAGAACTTCATATTGTATAGAATGTAATTCAGATCTAACATTTTTAAATTATTGCAAATTACATAAAGAAATATGCATAAATGTACAAAATAAGCTTATTTGGAGCTTCATTGAGCTTTTTGGGCGATTCTTAATTCCTTTGACGTCAATTTATCACAATAATCTATATTTAAGCACTTAATATGGTCTAATATATTGTTCAAAACTTATTTATTCAAAATCTTGCGTTACACGGCAAGAAACATGCCTATAATTTGCAGATGAAGCTAATTTAGAGATTCTGTTCAGCATTTAAAATCGATTCACTATTAATTCGACGTCTTTTGATCCCAATAATCTATATTTGAGCTCCTTACATGTTCTGAAATGTAATTACGATCTTACTTTTTGAAAATATTGTGTTATACAGAAAGAGAAATTCATAAATGCGCAAAGAAAGTTTATTTGAAACATCAGTTGTGTATTTTAAGCTATACTTAATTCATTCTATGTCAAATCAACATAATAATCTTTATTTAAGCCCTTCATATGGTCTAAAATACAATTCAGATCTTAATTAATAAAAATATTGCTTATAAATACAAAAGTAAGCCTATAATATTCAAACGAAGATAGTATGAAGCTTCAGTTAAACATGTTATGTGATTCATAATTCATTCAACCTCAATTGATAACAATAATCTTTCTTTAAACATGTTATATGATCTAGAATATAAGTTAGATCTAATTTGTTCAAAATATTACATTGTAGAAGAAGAAATAATCAGATAATACACAAATGAAGCATATTTAGAGCGCTAATTGAGTATTTTAAGAGATTCTTGATTCATTCGTCATCAATCGATCACAATAATCAATATTTAAGCACTTTTCATGGTCTAGAATATAATTCTGATCCTACTTATTAAAAAAAGTCCATTAAACATGAAGAAATATGCTTATAATGTGCAAATAAAGCTTTTTTGGAGTTTCAATTGAGCATTTTTTGTGTTTCTTGATTCATCTGACGTTATTTAACTACAATAATCAATATTAAAGCTATGTCCTAATTTTTATTCGGAAAAGTAGCTGAAATTATACTACTTTAGTACGGAATAATAATGAAAAATATCAGGAGTTTTTTTGCAGGAAAAAAATTGCAAACTGGAGGAGCAGAGGATGTAAGTGCTACAACAATTCTAGAATGCGGAAATAACCCAGAATCGTAAAATACCTCGTGCCATCGCTGATTGAAATTGAGTGTTGAGCGGATGAACTTGAAACCCGCAAACTAAGCGCGTCTCCTTAGTCTCTGATCTTCTCCACGTTCTGCAGTGAGAGAATCGCTACAAAGCCGATGTTGCAACCCCAACTGATGGTGTTTTGACAGGGGTTAGTCGGCCTTGACTCGTTCCCTCTAGAAACACGTTATCTTCTCTCTCTCTTGTCTAAACTTTGGTTAGAACTGAAAGAAGCCTCTCACATACCCTCTGCCATCACAGAGAAAGTATATATAGAGGGTTCAAATCGCTTAGAAGATGCAAAGGCAGTGTTTTGATGAAAGGGTGCGATGTTCACAACATTCTGTCCAGGTGCACCGTATATATCGGAACGGACCATTTGAACACGAATCTGAAACAGTCCGTCTCATCTAAACTGGTTCGTTTCATTTGACAGAATACTACATTCTCCCACTTGAACTTGCATCCTTTGCATATAAATACCTTCTGTTTTCTTTATGTTAAGTATTAGAAATATAACACATGAACTGTAGCAGTAAGTCATCTTATCGTTACTAGCGTTTTAAACTACTAGTAAATGCGAATATTACTTTCTACAATTACAATATGCTACACAACTAATAATTCAACCTTTTATGCGATTTTGAATTCCTTTATGAATAAACCCAACGTTTATTCCAAGTCAATCTTTATGATGTAATTCTCAACCTTATGATCAAATATATTTCATATATGTGCGCACAATCAACACGAGAAAACATCTATACTTTTATGAAGAGTATACACAATCGTACGATTAATATTAACCATAGGATCAATTCCTATATATACTTGCTACATGATCTTTGAATTCCTTTAGCTGCAGTATTTATTCAAAGAATCGGTCAGCTTCTATTCTGTATGAACACCTTTAATAACCAATTAATTCTTCTTAATGCGCTCTTTCAAAGTCAAATACTTAATGTCAATACCTCGACCTTTACCTTATTATTCTTGACTAGAAAGACTGCAACAGAATTATCATACAGAATCCTTAATGACTTAGATATAAAATCCACGTCTCTAAGTCTCACAATAAAACTCTTCAAACACCATCGAGGGTAATCTCAAAACACACAACAAACTATACTTTATGTTGAACTTACGAACAATGTCAGTTAGACATTTCTTAATGACACAATTTCACTGGTTAACATGTATGCTTAATTCAATTTATTAGAATCGACACAACCAGTTTGTGTACCAAAATAACTTCAACTTATCAGTCTGTTGAGACATAAGCACACTATCTTAAGTACCTTAAAGATATATCATTATTTTCTTAGCAATTTAACCGTGGTCTATCCCCTAATTATTATGATATCAGTCCAAATATTCAAATGGCAAAAGCTATGTCAGTTCTTGTGCACAAACCTGATCATACTTTATGCTTTCAAATTGCCTAAATACTTAAAGTATTTACTATTTGTTCCCTTTCTAAGTTATACTGAGGATACTGATTCACAATGAATCTACCACCTATATTAACAGGTACTGGACGCGGTGAATACATTTCCTTCCGGAATCTTTCTAATACCTTATTGATATATGCTTGTTGAGATAAATCAAGAATATTTTGATTCCTAATTACATGGGCCTTGATGCCTATCACAAACAAAACCTCAGCCATATCCTTCATATCAATATTTTAGAAAGAAATTATTTCACCCCATATAACTATCTTTTATCATTAGTTACAAGTATAACATTCTCTATATATAAAATAAGTAAATAAAATCAACTCCCACTAATCTTCTGATATATGCACCAGTTCATTATATTTCTTCAAACCGTATGAAGAAATAACCTCATGAAACTATTAATACCATTATGGAAATACTTGTTTTAATTCTTATATAGAATACTTTAACTTGCTAACTAAATACCTATTACCTCAAAAGAAGAAATTTTATGATTATTTAATATAACCATCTCCTTAGATCACCATTAACAATTGCAACATTTATATCCATCTGATGTAACTCGAAACCAGAATGAGTTATTGATGCCATAATCATATGAAGTGAATCTTTCTTTAATACATGAGAGAAAATCTTCATGTAATTCACTACTTTTTAGGGTGTGTTTGGTAGTGTCGTGAACAGAGGACGAATAAGGAACAAGAAAAATATAATGGGACCCATCCTTGTTCGTAGTTCGTTGTTCCCAGTTCGCGAAAATCTGAGAACTGGGAACAAGGCCCTTGTTCGTAGTTCACGAACTACAATCTTCCGTTTGGTTCCAATTTCCTGTCTTTGTTCGCGAACAACTAGTTCACGGACCAATCCAAACATACCCTTAATGAACAACTGGTGACAAGTCTAACTTCGTATTACTTTATGTTTACTTATGAATTCCTTTTGGTTTTAAGAAAACCGTTATTCCTTTTGGTTCAAACCATAAGTAACTTAATAAATTCTAGACTTAATTACACACCATTGATTCAAACTGATTTTACTTGGCATTATTCCTTAATATGGACTCAATACAATTCATTATCTTGAAAATGTAACAAAATCATGCTCAACACTTATATCTTTATAAGAGTCTCGTAAATAAACAACGCAACAATACTAGGAATAACCAACCTTTATCCTTTATTAGATCACCTTAATGTTGAATCTTAATGTTCAACTTAATCTATTCTTGTATTATATGTCGGTTAAGGAATGCCAATAATTGGATTATCAATGATCCTGAATGAATATCATCCAATTATGCATTAGAGGGAATTTCTGTATGATCTAAAACTGAACTCTCCCACTAATCTGAATATTCTCTAGAACTTAATATTTCTAGATTCAGATCCTAGTCATTTTTCATATTTTTAATCTCTTTACCATTTTCTGATCTCACAATCTTTATTTGCTTACTGTATTGTTTCTCTATTTCCACCTTAAAACCTTATAAGTATGTAGAGATACATATATTGTGAGTAATCATCAATTAAAGAGATGTATGCAAGCTATACGCTTAATGCCAGCTAGTTGTTTTCTTACTTGTTAATCATATCTAAACTATATGAACACTCTCAACTTTATCTTAATATGTCTTTTATCCTAATAAACACACATGGTCAGAAACACCAGACTGACCATTTATCCTTATATGTGTTATAACCTTATAGGAAATCTTGATAAGACTATATTAAACTAGACAAGTATTCAAATAAAATATACAAGTAATGACTCAGAAATATTATATAGACTCTTTTGTTGAACAACTATATTCCTCATTTTCATTATGTGCTCTCGCACCTATAATGGTAATAAGCCTAAAAGATAAACTTTTATGATGAGTATTATTACATTAGCCTTAACCTAAGAGACCAACTACTCATCTAATGTCTTATGTAAGAACTTTACATTAATATGCATATCAACCAAATCACTATGCATTGAAAGAACTTATTCTTTATAAACATGAAACATAAGCAGTTAAACTGCTCCCATTGTTCATTATAACTTATGTTCATAAGTTCAACCTCAAAAGTAGATCCTACTGGTTGATAAATTTAATATTCTTACAACTTTAATGAAGGAGAACAGTATCCTTCTAGACCTTATAACTATTATCCTCAACCCAGGAACTTTGATACTTATCATTTCTAAATGGAATCTGCTATCTTTATGAAAGTAGAACTGATACATGCTTATCTTTATATTGAGACTGAACTTTATACTTTAATTTACCAATGCAAACTAAGTAATATATCTTTATGAGTCAATTCCTGCATAATATTACCTGTGTGCTAAATATCATGCTATAACTCTTTATGTAATTAAACATTACAACTTTGTGAATCAATTTCTTACACAGTCTAAATACTATGATTTGATTCTTCATACTTTGTGATATAACTAGTTAATTATATTCAAATCCTTAATCCCTGTGGGCAAATTAAGTATTCATAATTTAACTATTATATCCTAATATATTAAGTTAACTAGGTCAATAGTCCTGTGGGACGATACTAACTTCGTTAACTTAATCTATTACAATCTTGTGCCTGTTTAATTCAAATGTGATTTTATAAACTTTATATATACATAACTTTAATCCAACTAAGGATGCTGTGGCTACTCCTTAATATATTAATATATATATTCATCACTAGACACAAGCTATGTCCTTTCTTCCTAATGTGATTTATAGATACACTATATAATATATATACCTTAATGTAATTGAAGATGCTGTGGCTACTCTTCAACTAATTAACATATATTAATCAACTAGACATAATATATTATAGTTAGATAACTAATATATATGTATATGCTCAATAACTAGCATAGTTATCTAACTTTCTTGATTAATTGATCCTTAATCAATTTATTTGTCTAATTAATCTAACAATAATATCAGACAAAACTTTATTCAAACTTTTCCAGACAATCCATTCCAGAACCTGACGGTTTGTCCCAGTTTGAATCTATCAATACCCAGACGTATCCTCATGCAACTTCATTCAGAACTGTTCGTCCTAAAACTAGACTATTTGTTCCAATGTGCTGAGTAATGCAAACAGAAACTTTATGCAAATTTAATCTGGAACGGTACGTTCTAAGCCCAGAATCCATTTCAATTTGCATCTGAAACCCTAATTCACTGGTATTTAGATTATATAACAGTTAGGGTTTACTAAACTTTCATAGATCATCTAACTATAATTATCTATATCTACATAATTATCATATGCACAATTACTGTCATATCCTTTATAAATACAATTTGTGTATTACTATACCACACGTATAGTTCTTCAAGTTTGTTTAATCAATATAATGCTTGTAACGCCAATACTAATGAATACCAGATAGTATGATGGTCTGTGGACTACATCAATACTTTATTACTATAGTATATTCAAGCATATCATTACTGACTAACCAATCTTAACCAAAAATGCCAACCATCTTTACAAATTTAGTATTTATGACAAACTGTGACTATTCTATAGAATTCCATAGTAGTTAAGTAATCTACAAGCTTTAATTAACAATGGAGAACCATCATATGTCTGATTATACCTTAATTTTCATCTTAAAATTTATTTCTGGACCAAACTCTATTGGAATGGGTCGTTCCAACTCCAAACGGATCGCCCCATACGAAAGGGTGCGTCCAAAGTTCATCCAGAAATTTTCTGACAGTCTGAACACTTTCTGGTAAACTGACAATAACTTTCTCTATACTTATTTGTTTTCTGTGTTCTTGGTCATTATAGAAACTAGATTCAAAGATCTTTCTTATGAAGTAAGTTTCATCAAAAACAATTTTACAGATCAAAAGCTATGTCCTTCGAAAGACAGACTATCACAGACGAAACTCGACAAACTGTCAGAATGACCTATCTTGCAGATAGCATATCTCACTCATACTTTATCAGAATTTTGCAAATTTACACTCTATAGAAAGATATCTGAAATATCTACATCCCAGTAAAATTTCATGCAAAACCGAATTATCAATTGAGAGAAATCTAGCCCGTAATACTGAAAGGTCAGAAAATTCAGAACCCTGACTGTCTGACCTCTACTGGTTACAAAATGATTATCTCACTGTATACCCACTGGATTTTCAAGATGTTGGTCTCGTTGGAAAGTAGACTCGGAGATCTTTCCAATTCTGAAAATCTCACTTAAATTGGATAAGCAGATCTTGAGATAATGCTCCACGAATTCAGACAATCAAGAAAATCAGACAAAAACTCAATTCACTCAACACTTACAACAGAATTTCTTACAAACCGTTATGAAATCCTATTTCAATAAAGGCAATCCAGCGGCATAACCCTCTCTGATACCAACTGTAATTCTAGAATGTGGAAATAACCCAGAATCGTAAAATACCTCGTGCCATCGCTGATTGAAATTGAGTGTTGAGCGGATGAACTTGAAACCCGCAAACTAAGCGCGTCTCCTTAGTCTCTGATCTTCTCCACGTTCTGCAGTGAGAGAATCGCTACAAAGCCGATGTTGCAACCCCAACTGATGGTGTTTGACAGGGGTTAGTCGGCCTTGACTCGTTCCCTCTAGAAACACGTTATCTTCTCTCTCTCTTGTCTAAACTTTGGTTAGAACTGAAAGAAGCCTCTCACATACCCTCTGCCATCACAGAGAAAGTATATATAGAGGGTTCAAATCGCTTAGAAGATGCAAAGGCAGTGTTTTGATGAAAGGGTGCGATGTTCACAACATTATGTCCAGGTGCACCGTATCTATCGGAACGGACCATTTGAACACGAATCTGAAACAGTCCGTCTCATCTAAACTGGTTCGTTTCATTTGACAGAATACTACAGAGGAGACTTGTATAAATATAAATTATTAATATACAGTGGGAGAAAATAAAATATTTGACAGTGGTAGCTAACATAATATGTCACGACTTACAACCAGTGTTTCCAATACTCTACCAGTTACTAGAATCCGACAATTTCAATAACCGGAACAGTGACCGAAATTATGGTATCCAGTTTGTGAGAGAAAATATCAACAAATACTGAATTTCGATCACCAGGCTGGTAGAGGTATCGGTATGGTATTGAAAACACTGCTTACAATTTACAAGTGTCATTCCCGTCCTTCCAAATTTCCAATATACTTATTTTTTCTGTCAGAGATTAAAGCATCGCATCCCAAAAAATCTTTTTCTTTTACTTTTTCTTAATTGGGTTAGCAGTGAAAAAGTCCCCAAATAAATAAATAAATAAACACGTACACTTGCACGGAGAAAAAAAAATCTGAGTCCTGTGTAACATCAGGCTACGGCAAATTAGCGCGAGTTAGAACATCTAGCGTTAAAAATATACTCCAGATATTTTGGACGAGAAAAAATGGTGTATATTGCTACATTTGAGTAGATTCATACATCTTCTTTTTTGGTTACATGTAGATATACAACATTTTTAACGACAAAGTGAAATGTCAAATCTGGGAACAAGAGTGGTGCAATCGTGAGTATGTGAAGTCATTTTTGTAGTGCTTGCTTGCAGCTACTGTGTAGTTGTAGTTGTTATGAGTTGCGACGTGTTTATAGTTGCTATGTCATATCCGTTATTGTGTTGCTTTTTTACTTTGCAGCCGTGGGTGCACAGTCGATGGATGCTGTGCGACCGAAAGAGCGGTGCGACCGTAGGTGTGGCCATGGACACGGTTCAGCCAAGGATGCATGGTCGATGGATGTGGTGCAATCGTGAGTATGTGAAGTCATTTTTGTAGTGCTTGCTTGTAGCTACTGTGTAGTTATAGTTGTTATGAGTTGCGACGTGTTTGTAGTTGCTATGTCATACCCGTTATTGTGTTATTTTTTTACTTTGTGTTTTTATTGTAATTTTCACTTGGTAGCCGCTACCAAGCTTTCTAAAAAAAAAAAAAAAAAATTTGGGAACAAGAGAAGTCCCAAATGTGGGAACAAGAGTTTTGACACTCTAGTAGTGTAGCCCATAATAAATAAAAAGGCCGGCCCCTGATAACAATGGATCCAGTTTGAACTAACGAGCATGGAGTAACCGAAAAAAATAAAAATAGTATTAAAATAATCTGGAATTTTCAAATTATCCCAAAAGTAATCGAAAATTTTTAAATGGTATTGCAATATCGGTTTTGAAAAATCGACTCCAAACCCTCCAAACCCTTGCATTTGCTCTTCTTAGAGACATGCGGTCTTCAATAATAAAAAAAAAAAAAAAAAGGAATGACATGCGGTCCACAGTGCAGTGCGGCAGGCAGGTCTAATCATGCAAAGTCTTTTGGTGCATTAAAGAACTGTCAGGTTCAGCTCTGGCAGCACTGCCGAGGGCTTTTCGTAAATCCACTAAATTTAGGGGCATATTGTTGTAGCCTGTTTCGGGTGATTGAGGCAGGTTGAATCCTGAAACACTTCCAATATAGTCTGGTATGTTTTACTGTAATTAAGAGCAATTTGTGATAATTAATTAAACGGTGTTAATGTACATAGGCCAAACTATTATAGAATCTCCCAAGGTTGTCAATATGAAATTGAACCAATGAAAATTGACAGGCAGGCATCCATAACAGATATTAAATTCAAATCACTGTCAAGAATTGGAAAAAAGGAATGGTGTGTGCAGTTCCGGCCTCAGCCCTCAGCTATGACAAGAAGTTAATAACTTAATATAGGCCGGCTGTTGATTATTTATTAATGAAGCGTGCAACAGACTAATAAATATGTACAAACAGCTAACCAAAAACCACACTTCAGAAACCTACTCTGCATAATCTTGTGCCCTTGAATAATAGATTCATGCTTGCTCAAAAATGTCGAAATTGTAAATTTACATGAAACGCACAACCAAAGAAAAAAAAAATACTAGTGAAATTGTTGTCAATTAAATATATACGCTTAAAAAAAAGATAATAGAGAATCACAGAAATACTATTATCATTATTTAGATAGGATATTTGACAAATAAAAGTGATGATCGTATATATATCTAACAAAATATTCATATGATTATCCAAGAGAAATTTTACTATTAATTAAAAGCCGTGGTTCGCTTTTCAACAGCGGCCACAAGCTTTTCTTTTTTCTTTTTTATAATTTTTTTTATATTTTTTATAGTTTGTTTAAAATAAATTAATAATAGTTGTACCAATTAAAAATAGTCGTACTAATCATTAATAATAACAAGATTTTTTTAGGCAAAAATTTATGTCAAGTTTATATAGCGACTTTTTATGGAAGAAATTACTAATTTTGAACTTAAAAATTTTTGTCTATAATTTTTAATAAGTTTTTTCGTTAATATTCGAACGATTTATTTTGGAAGAAAATTTATGTCAAATTTATATAGCGACTTTCGTACCAATTAAAAATAGTTGTACTAATCATTACTATACTATTAATTAAAAGCCGTGGTCCGCTTTTCAAAAGCCGCCACAAGCTTTTTTTTCTTTTTTATAATTTTTTTATATTTTTTATAGTTTGTTTAAAATAAATTAATAATAGTTGTACCAATTAAAAATAGTTGTACTAATCATTAATAATAGCAAAATTTTTTTAGGTAAAAATTTATGTCAAGTTTATATAGCGACTTTTTATGGAAGAAATCACTAATTTTGAACTTAAAAATTTTTGTCCATAAATTTTAATAAGTTTTTTCATTAATATTAGAACGATTTATTTTGGAAGAAAATTTATGCCAAATTTATATTGCGACTTTCGTATCAATTAAAAATAGTTGTACTAATCATTAATATTAGCAAGATTTTTTTTTGGCAAAAAATTTATGTTGAATTTGTATAGCGACTTTTTATGGAAGAAATTACTAATTTTGAACTTAAAATTTTTTGTCTATAAATTTTATAAAGTTTTTTCATTAATATTAGCATGATTTTTTTTTGACAAAAAAATTATGCCAACTTTATATAGCGATTTTTTATGAAATAAATTACTAATTTTAAACTTACAAATTTTTGTATATAAATTTTAACAAGTTTTTTACGATAGCTTTTTTATATTTTACATATCGCAGCACAACGAAGCTGCGACTGACACGTCTAGTTATAATTACCATCTGCAGTTTTGTTATCATTTGAACAAAGTGAATACATAAATAGATAAGATGAATATATAAATGATTAAAGTGAACATATACAAACAAATAAGGTTTTGATATCTCTTGTTCAGATTTTTATATTGTCACATCCCGATACATAGGATGTAACAATCCCGCCACGAAAGTACAGATAATTGTACTCTTGTAAGGCTTAACCTGATTCCTGACAGTTTTTTTTTTTTTTTTTAACTGTATAACTTGTTATATATAATAACCTGAGAGTACAGTACAAGTCAACTGTTTGACTTGTAAGTTTAGAGTTCCTATACAACATACAGTTTATTCCAAATGTATTTACCAAAGTAAAACATATATGGTTTATTCAAAAGCTAACCCTAATCATTCATAACATATACAACCCTCTGAATTATGTCTGGTACATAGAAGTAGAACAAGACTTATTGGTGGTTAGATAGGACACAAACGTCTCTATGCATCGGTGACAACCATCAGAAGCCATCTGCGGAAGTCTTCTGTCTGACCTGCATGTCACCTGGAACCCCCAACCGCCGAGGAACATGTAAACAAAAACGGAGTGAGAATAAATTCTCAGTGCGGGTTTTAGTTCCAGTCTTCCAGACGTGGATTTCTGGTCGAAATCTAGGTCTAGAGTAACACCCGTAAAAATCAACATGAATATTAAATCTTTAACTTGAATAAATAAACCATCAATAAATATAACCAAACTACTTTAAAACAGTGCAATGCAATCTTAATCATATTGTACTCAATGCAGTGTAGCGGAAATGAAATTTAGTTAAGTCTCATGAACTTTCACATGCATATAAACAATCAAGAATAATAACAGAAACTTGTCCCAGAATATATCATAGACAAGCATCACATTCCAAATTCTCATTCTTTCAACCATTCCCTAACCCAGGGCAGGCATGAGGGACGTGTCCCTAACCCTGGGCAGGCATGAGGGAATTCCAGTACATGCTTCAAATACTCACTCAGGTTCCCTTACCCAACCGGTTGGGTGGCAAGAGGGTAACCCCTCCCTTACCTAGCCGGCAAGAGGGCATAGCCCTTGGTCTAGGTGGCAAGAGGGAGTTCACTATCCGTATAGCGCTATCGAACAGGCCGAAGCCGGGGATCAGCCGACTTCGGGGAGTGGTAATTTGTATCATATCATTTCCATATCTCATATCACACTTTTTCTTTCCACATCCATTCATATATCATCACATTCCATATTTCAGGCTATCAAGCAAGAATAGAATGAACTGGTACAACTCAGTTCATCATAATCAATGAATATGCAAACTTGCTTGATCTCATATAACAAATTAAACAAAGGAGATAAATCAACATGAGTTGTAATATCTGTTCCTATAATCTAATATGATCAATTCACAATGCATTCAAGAAATTTATCAACATGCAATGCACATAATTTAAAGTTACCGAGACCGGACTTCTATAAAAATCCACGTATCCGCACCTGTTGTTGGATCAGATTCCGTCTTCACCAGGACTCCTGTATAGTAGTCAAAAATCATTAAGATTTGACTAATCGATTCCTTAAATTAACTTAATATCCTTAATTGTGGTCCGGCTTACGCTACCAGACTGACCAGAATTTTATTATTTATTATAGTAATTGCTTGTGTTTTCAGTAAATTTAATTCTTATTATTTATTATTATATTATTTCTGTCTTATTTTTTTTTTTAACTTAGTTTATTTTATTTCTTAATTAAATTATTTTATTTATTTCTTAATCAATTATCTAGTTATCTTATGTTTGATATTACTTTTAATATAATCTTTGTTAAACCTTTATTAATTAACTAATTTATTTTCGTTTATATAATTATTTTAAATATTTCTCTTAATATTAATTTATTATACTTATTAAACAATTTATGTTATTAATAATTAGTAATTAAAATCCAAAATCAAAAATCAAGAATTCAGAAAATTATAAAAAGTCATAAACAAATTCGAAAATCCAAAAGTTATTTGATTTTATTATTATTTGGGATCAGAAAGTCGGTGATTTTGTCGTCGTATCTGTTCTCGACTCACTCGGACTATTCTCATCATTTCCCGAAAACCGACTAATTAAAAGAATACCCGACATTTAAGTGGCCTTTCTTTTAATTAATTATCTAAGCCCACAATTTAATAACTTAATCTTAATTAGATTAAGTTTTGTTAATTATTCAACATTAAGTCCAATCCAAATGGATTTTACTCACGTTTCTATGCTGGTCCAAAGATCAACCCATAATAACATCATATATATATATATATATTTTTTTTTTCCTTCCCGAATTGGGCCAAGAGAGAGAAAGCCCATCATTTTTTTTTCTTTTCTTTTACTCCAGCCGAAGCCCAACCCGACAGCCCAAACCGAATTTTTTTTTTTTTTACTTCAGTCCTTTATTTTTACCATTAGGTCCTTTTCATTTACAAATCAGTCCTTTTCTTCACGAACAGGTCCTTATAATTTATTATTCAGTCCTTTTTATCACAAATAGATCCTTTTAATTATCTTTTAGGTCCTTTTTTCTTCACACTTCAGTCCTCCACCAACTTTTCTTCACACTTTTGTCCCTGTTACACCTCCGCCTTCCATCAATAGCGTACCAGTACGGTACCAGTACCCATTTAGCCTCATTTGAGGCTGGTACAAGACCTCTACTATCATCGCAAGTGATTATAGTGTCTATTCCAAGCCTATCATTGATTATTAACCCAAGTCTAAGCTCAAAAGATCTGATTTCCTTTGTATATACCATAAACAAGCACATAACCGATCTACCTCCATTTCCACCAAACTGTAACTAATTCAATCAACTTTCTAACTCGAACTTATACACAATCAAGAGTAGAAACTATTTCCATCAAGTAATACAAACCGAATATTCTATATCACTTTATTCATTTGTATCACCAATCAGTAACTATATACTCGGCTCAAGTTCAAATATCTAAATCGATTATAAACCAAACTAATTCCCTTGACAGTTATCCTCTATACCTTCTTCAATTTCATACCAATCCATAAGTTAACTCAAATTAATGGTTAAACCCTAGATTTTTATCCACTCTGCAACTCGGCTTAAAAAACGAATCACAACAAAGAAAAGAGGAACAAACCCCATACCTTGCTTCGTACTGTTGCTTCTCTCCTCCTCCTTTCATCTTTCCTTTCTCTTCGTTTCTTTTTTTTTCTGTGGAAAATTTTTTTTTTCGGCCAAACTTCAATTTACCTCAATAGAGGTATTTATGGGCAACGAGAAAGAGAATAGAGGAGGAGAAAAGCAACGGCAGTGATCCCATACCCGAATCTTACAGTTTGTGGCAACACTTCACCCCTCACTCGCCACTTACACGCGGCTTGCTCGGATAGGATCGAGAGGAAGAGATAAGAACGAGGAGCAATTGACTAGAGGTGGCCACTGCCTATTGGCTTGCCTCATCAAATCCCCTCTCAACTTGCGTGCTTCAATCCGTCGAGAAATGAGGGGAACGATCAAACGATCGGAGAAGAGAAAGAAGAGAAACGAGGGAGAAAGGGGATGATGCCAACGCATTGATCCAATTTTATCAAAATTTACCCTTTGGGATTTTCTGTGACAATAACTATGCAGTCAAAGGTGCTGCAACTCGTATTAAATTATTTTATAACTAATTTTATTAAGATTTAATCAAATAGATATTAAATTTTAGAATTAACTTAGCTTTGATTTTACTAGAATATTTTGTATTAATTATAGATATTACATAAAATCAAAGATTTCGAATTCGAGTCAAATTTCATGTTACTTTTGATTTAAATATATTTCCTTTATTAAGTTATAACTAAATTCAAGCTTAATTATTGTATTAAATCAAATTTTGATTTACTAAAATTATGTACATAAATTTTGGATACTACACAAGGTTAAGAATTTCACATTCGAATCGATTTTCATGTTAATTTAGATTTATTTCTTTATAATATTACTATTTTTATGGATTAATTTTCTTAATTTTGCTTTTAGAATTAATTCAATTAATTTAATCAAATCTAATATTTTTCTGCTATGTTACATTCCACCCCCCTTAAAAAAATTTCGTCCTCGAAATTTCTAAAGAGGGATTTTAAGATCGGTAATTTCAAGGTCAATTTCTGCTGTATCCTTTTTGTCATTTTAATGGAATCTATGATTATTATTTATTCTCCTTATAATTTATTTTGTGTCTTTGTTGCCAGTACAGATATATCAGGGTATGACTTCAACTTCCTTGGTAGTCAGTCAAAGAAGCTAAAATAATACTCTAAATATCATTAGATCAATCTCAATATTGGTGACTAGTCAATATTGATTCAATCTTTGTACGTAGACATGTTGTTAATATTGTTATCTATTTGATTTCATGATAATTCACTTTAAATTAAAATTTAATTCTTAAATATTTAAGTTATTTTATCATTATTATTATTTTTATAATGGTCAGATTTGAATTTCTAAATTATTACTTCTTACAAACGAGATTTTAAGATTTGAAGGTGACCTGCTCATTAAGTAGATTTGTCTATCTAACTATCTTGGCGCACTCATTTCGAAGAAATAAAAGAATAAACAAGTTAACAAAGCGTTAACATTTTCCAATCCAAGTGTAGAAGTTTCTTTTCTTTATTAAATTCCACGTTTTTCTCCATCTGTATTCTTTCCGTATCAATCATTGCTACTTCCATTCTTCTGTTGCTGGGTTTTGGGTACTTCATTTAATTACAGCTTTGATTTTGTCAAAATCAAATCCTATCTTTTCTCCAAGTTTAATATAACCTTGTTCAATTCTCCATAGTTGATATATGGTCTCAAGATTCTCTTTTCCTTTCGAATACATAAAGCAGAAGCATTCAAGAAGAGTACTAAATCCAACAAATTGAATCCTTTCCTCATAACTTCTGTTAACAGTTACTTAAATTTTCTCTAATTTTGTAGGAGTCGTGCAATATGGGGTTTAAGGATGGGAGTAGTTCCAAGTTTAGGATCCATTGAAGTTCTATTTCTCTTTTTTTTTTTTATTTTAGACAATCAATCCGGACTGTCATTCAGAAACATGTTCAGGTAACCAGAAATATTAAATATGAAGATGGAATCTGGTTCTATTGATTTCACTTGATTATAGTAATTAGACAGGTCCTATATTTGGTTTGGTCTCCACCAAACGTGTCATCTCAAAAGTTGAAATCCAAGGTATTAGGCGATTAAGTTTCCGGTATTTCGAGATACAAAAGGTTCAGTTTATAATCTCAAAGCTTACCTCTTCTTGCACTGTTCATGACAATTAAATGTTGAATCTGCTAACCTGTCTCCATGAGTACATCATAATCTAAAACTTCTGAATCCAGTAGATTAATCTTTAATCCTTATTGTCTATAAAGGAGCTGCAGCTTCGGTACTGTCCAATTCTTCAAGTAATTCATCTTAAGGATATCTAACTTATAAAATCTTATTACCTAATTCTATCCATTCACATATTCCTCCTATTGAGTAGGTACAATAAAATAACTATTTCCGATATTTATCAAAATATAAAAATGGTTGTCCGGAAACAATAAAGTACCTGTCAACATGTTTGTCGTTCTGGTATTTGAGTTTTTTCCTTACTTCTCCAATAACTGTCTCTGCTACTGGTGCTTTTTCCTGAATTAGTTCACCTACCATGTTCGTTGTATGCCTGTTTGATCTTCGATTAGCAAGACTTCCACTTGCAGTATTTTGTTTCCGCTGGGTTGTCCCTGTTTCACAGTTAGCGCTGGTTCCAGAAATAGTTCCTTTCTGTTGATAACCATAGGGTCTTGGGCAATCCTTAACCCAATGATCTGGACTACCACAGTTATAACAAGCACGATTGAGGTGTCGGCACTGGGTTTCTGGATGTGGACGTTTACACCTGTTACACCAGTTAGATTTGGATGGGTGGGGTAATTTGATTGCAGTGGTTAAAGATTGTTTATTCGGCTTTGTAGTCTTTGTCATTGAAGTACCCTGTCTAGTTACTGTGGTCCTTTGTTTCTGAACATTTTGGTTTTGATTCAAGTGTAGTTGGGTCTTTCTCTTTAAATACACATCTACCTGTTCCGCTGCATCCATTAATGCTTGCAGTCCTTGATTAGCGCTGTTATCCACAGCTATTGCAATATCTGGATCAAGTCCATCCAGATATTGACGTCTTTGTCGATAGGCATCATTGACTATATCTGGAGCATATTGGGATAAACTCAGAAACTGGCTATTATATTCAGCAACCGTTCGCCCCAGTTGTTTGAGTGTTACAAATGTCAATCGCATTGCTTCCTTATGCACTATTCCCATAAACCTTCGTTCAAAACGTTCTTCAAACCATGTCCAAGGAATTTGGGCAGCATCTCCTTCGTAACTTCGTTTTATTCCTTCCCACCAAAACCGAGCAGCATTTTCCAGATAATAGGTTGCCAAACTAACATGTTGTTTTAAAGGAGCTTGACATACCTCTAATCGGGACTTTATTGCAGCTAGCCATTCCTCCGCTGCTTTAAATCCATCTTCTCCATTGAACCGGGGAGGTTCTAAGCGAGCAAATGCCTCAAACTTCCGAAATGCCGCTTCGCCCCGATCCCGGGGACCTTGTTCAGCACTGCCTGCTACCCGTCGACCATGTTCATAGGCTTGTAGCAAACGATTTACTTCTTGATCTTCTTTATTCACTTGTTCTTCTCTTTCAAGCTCTCGTGCTTTACGCATACTACGTCGTTTTTGCCGTTCACTAGTGTTTTCCATTATTTAATTCTAACAAAAGAAATTTTATCCTATATTAACTATTAATATAAAGATATTATAAAATTATTTTTAATGTAGACAAGTAATTTGGATGCATGCATGCCTAACCTAATGCAGAAACTGAAATAAGTCGCCTTAGCCCGACTTCTACCCACACTTTGACGAGACTGGTTAAGACTTACACCATATTAACCTAAAGCTCTGATACCACCACAAGACTGTCACATCCCGATACATAGGATGTAACAATCCCGCCACGAAAGTACAGATAATTGTACTCTCGTAAGGCTTAACCTGATTCCTGACAGTTTTTTTTTTTTTTTTTTAACTGTATAACTTGTTATATATAATAACCTGAGAGTACAGTACAAGTCAACTGTTTGACTTGTAAGTTTAGAGTTCCTATACAACATACAGTTTATTCCAAATGTATTTACCAAAGTAAAACATATATGGTTTATTCAAAAGCTAACCCTAATCATTCATAACATATACAACCCTCTGAATTATGTCTGGTACATAGAAGTAGAACAAGACTTATTGGTGGTTAGATAGGACACAAACGTCTCTATGCATCGGTGACAACCATCAGAAGCCATCTGCGGAAGTCTTCTGTCTGACCTGCATGTCACCTGGAACCCCCAACCGCCGAGGAACATGTAAACAAAAACGGAGTGAGAATAAATTCTCAGTGCGGGTTTTAGTTCCAGACGTGGATTTCTGGTCGAAATCTAGGTCTAGAGTAACACCCGTAAAAATCAACATGAATATTAAATCTTTAACTTGAATAAATAAACCATCAATAAATATAACCAAACTACTTTAAAACAGTGCAATGCAATCTTAATCATATTGTACTCAATGCAGTGTAGCGGAAATGAAATTTAGTTAAGTCTCATGAACTTTCACATGCATATAAACAATCAAGAATAATAACAGAAACTTGTCCCAAAATATATCATAGACAAGCATCACATTCCAAATTCTCATTCTTTCAACCATTCCCTAACCCAGGGCAGGCATGAGGGACGTGTCCCTAACCCTGGGCAGGCATGAGGGAATTCCAGTACATGCTTCAAATACTCACTCAGGTTCCCTTACCCAACCGGTTGGGTGGCAAGAGGGTAACCCCTCCCTTACCTAGCCGGCAAGAGGGCATAGCCCTTGGTCTAGGTGGCAAGAGGGAGTTCACTATCCGTATAGCGCTATCGAACAGGCCGAAGCCGGGGATCAGCCGACTTCGGGGAGTGGTAATTTGTATCATATCATTTCCATATCTCATATCACACTTTTTCTTTCCACATCCATTCATATATCATCACATTCCATATTTCAGGCTATCAAGCAAGAATAGAATGAACTGGTACAACTCAGTTCATCATAATCAATGAATATGCAAACTTGCTTGATCTCATATAACAAATTAAACAAAGGAGATAAATCAACATGAGTTGTAATATCTGTTCCTATAATCTAATATGATCAATTCACAATGCATTCAAGAAATTTATCAACATGCAATGCACATAATTTAAAGTTACCGAGACCGGACTTCTATAAAAATCCACGTATCCGCACCTGTTGTTGGATCAGATTCCGTCTTCACCAGGACTCCTGTATAGTAGTCAAAAATCATTAAGATTTGACTAATCGATTCCTTAAATTAACTTAATATCCTTAATTGTGGTCCGGCTTACGCTACCAGACTGACCAGAATTTTATTATTTATTATAGTAATTGCTTGTGTTTTCAGTAAATTTAATTCTTATTATTTATTATTATATTATTTCTGTCCTATTTTTTTTTTTTAACTTAGTTTATTTTATTTCTTAATTAAATTATTTTATTTATTTCTTAATCAATTATCTAGTTATCTTATGTTTGATATTACTTTTAATATAATCTTTGTTAAACCTTTATTAATTAACTAATTTATTTTCGTTTATATAATTATTTTAAATATTTCTCTTAATATTAATTTATTATACTTATTAAACAATTTATGTTATTAATAATTAGTAATTAAAATCCAAAATCAAAAATCAAGAATTCAGAAAATTATAAAAAGTCATAAACAAATTCGAAAATCCAAAAGTTATTTGATTTTATTATTATTTGGGATCAGAAAGTCGGTGATTTTGTCGTCGTATCTGTTCTCGACTCACTCGGACTATTCTCATCATTTCCCGAAAACCGACTAATTAAAAGAATACCCGACATTTAAGTGGCCTTTCTTTTAATTAATTATCTAAGCCCACAATTTAATAACTTAATCTTAATTAGATTAAGTTTTGTTAATTATTCAACATTAAGTCCAATCCAAATGGATTTTACTCACGTTTCTATGCTGGTCCAAAGATCAACCCATAATAACATCATATATATATATATATATATATTTTTTTTCCTTCCCGAATTGGGCCAAGAGAGAGAAAGCCCATCATTTTTTTTTCTTTTCTTTTACTCCAGCCGAAGCCCAACCCGACAGCCCAAACCGAATTTTTTTTTTTTTTACTTCAGTCCTTTATTTTTACCATTAGGTCCTTTTCATTTACAAATCAGTCCTTTTCTTCACGAACAGGTCCTTATAATTTATTATTCAGTCCTTTTTATCACAAATAGATCCTTTTAATTATCTTTTAGGTCCTTTTTTCTTCACACTTCAGTCCTCCACCAACTTTTCTTCACACTTTTGTCCCTGTTACACCTCCGCCTTCCATCAATAGCGTACCAGTACGGTACCAGTACCCATTTAGCCTCATTTGAGGCTGGTACAAGACCTCTACTATCATCGCAAGTGATTATAGTGTCTATTCCAAGCCTATCATTGATTATTAACCCAAGTCTAAGCTCAAAAGATCTGATTTCCTTTGTATATACCATAAACAAGCACATAACCGATCTACCTCCATTTCCACCAAACTGTAACTAATTCAATCAACTTTCTAACTCGAACTTATACACAATCAAGAGTAGAAACTATTTCCATCAAGTAATACAAACCGAATATTCTATATCACTTTATTCATTTGTATCACCAATCAGTAACTATATACTCGGCTCAAGTTCAAATATCTAAATCGATTATAAACCAAACTAATTCCCTTGACAGTTATCCTCTATACCTTCTTCAATTTCATACCAATCCATAAGTTAACTCAAATTAATGGTTAAACCCTAGATTTTTATCCACTCTGCAACTCGGCTTAAAAAACGAATCACAACAAAGAAAAGAGGAACAAACCCCATACCTTGCTTCGTACTGTTGCTTCTCTCCTCCTCCTTTCCTCTTTCCTTTCTCTTCGTTTCTTTTTTTTTTCTGTGGAAAATTTTTTTTTTCGGCCAAACTTCAATTTACCTCAATAGAGGTATTTATGGGCAACGAGAAAGAGAATAGAGGAGGAGAAAAGCAACGGCAGTGATCCCATACCCGAATCTTACAGTTTGTGTCAACACTTCACCCCTCACTCGCCACTTACACGCGGCTTGCTCGGATAGGATCGAGAGGAAGAGATAAGAACGAGGAGCAATTGACTAGAGGTGGCCACTGCCTATTGGCTTGCCTCATCAAATCCCCTCTCAACTTGCGTGCTTCAATCCGTCGAGAAATGAGGGGAACGATCAAACGATCGGAGAAGAGAAAGAAGAGAAACGAGGGAGAAAGGGGATGATGCCAACGCATTGATCCAATTTTATCAAAATTTACCCTTTGGGATTTTCTGTGACAATAACTATGCAGTCAAAGGTGCTGCAACTCGTATTAAATTATTTTATAACTAATTTTATTAAGATTTAATCAAATAGATATTAAATTTTAGAATTAACTTAGCTTTGATTTTACTAGAATATTTTGTATTAATTATAGATATTACATAAAATCAAAGATTTCGAATTCGAGTCAAATTTCATGTTACTTTTGATTTAAATATATTTCCTTTATTAAGTTATAACTAAATTCAAGCTTAATTATTGTATTAAATCAAATTTTGATTTACTAAAATTATGTACATAAATTTTGGATACTACACAAGGTTAAGAATTTCACATTCGAATCGATTTTCATGTTAATTTAGATTTATTTCTTTATAATATTACTATTTTTATGGATTAATTTTCTTAATTTTGCTTTTAGAATTAATTCAATTAATTTAATCAAATCTAATATTTTTCTGCTATGTTACATATATGCATGTTCAATTTTTATTAAACTTATTTGTTCGTATGTATTTATTTTGATCATTTATATGTTCATTTTATTTATTTTATGTGTTAATTTTGTTGAAGCGATGATAAGCGATGATAAAACTGCAATTCCCGAATAAAAAGCGCCTCACAAAATTTGGGTCGGAATAAAATGCGCCCGTCGCTAAATTCAATGTTAAACCCAAGTATAGAGATTTTAGGGCTAGTGCCTAGAGGATAGGAAATCAGGCTGGGTTAACTGCTCCAATCAGCCAGTCTTACTTAATTCCCTTCTATTTCTCATTCATAGTTGACAATGAAACCAGGCCCATTTTAAAATTTAATTCTCGTTTCCTCTGAATTTGGTCTTTCTGAGTCGTGTCATTTTCTTAGAAAATGTAAATTAGACTCGTCTCTCATTCCCCAATACAAATGTCATTTTTCTTCAGCAAAACTCTTTCGTACTCGCCAAACCAACGAAAGATTTTGGCCTTTTGGGTAATGGTAAGGAGCGTTGTGTCTCATGTGTTTTGAGTTTGACCCCGTGAAACTGATATGTCAGAAAAGTCAGGACGTAATTCTCTAGTGGCAAAAAATGAAATATTGCATAATTGACATATAAATTACAATTGCAAAACTGTATCCAAGACAATTTTGGATTTTTATAAAAAATCTTTATTTCTTTGGATGATTGTGCCATATTTGAATTAGTTGTATTTGTATCATTGTATGTAGAATTAATACTGGAGTCATGAACCTGTTTCGTACTATATGAGACATACATTACAGCTATACTATGCGCAGTTCTTCACTTCCCTTGTACTTTTAAGTCTGTAACTAATTTTACTTGCATCACTGATGGTTTACATACTCTGTACAGATTTCTTCTTTTGTTCTGTTTTTCTTTGTTTTTCTTTATAGTCTTTCTCTGGGCTATTAACATTTAGCACTCACAAAAGTGTGTAAAGAAAAGAAGGAAAAAAATGAACAAAAGAAGAAGCAGGCTTTCACAAAGCCTCTTCTAACTGGTGACTCGCATTGTCCATTGTTGTGCATCTATGAGAAGGTCTACTCTTGCTACTCATCTGTATCGTTCCTGCTGTGTAAACACGAATACCATTTCCGACCGACGACAACTTTATGCGGTGCGAATTCAGAAGCGTGCGAATTTTGCAATGTGATGTTGATGGCACTTTTAGGATTCTAACAACGCACGACTCCTCTAAGTTTGGGGTTGCATGAAGTTTCGATGGTAAATCGATCATGAATTCGCCGTATTCATCGGTTGTTCCATATGTCCAATTAGTCTTTCTTGTTTCGCCTTCTGTTTTGCACGCAACCGCAATCTTGGCACCTTCAAAAATCATTTCATCAAAACCATTTGTTAGATCATACAACAACATATGCAGCATCAATAAAAATAATAATAAGTTTGAAGTACACCGCTACTCCTATCAATTGTTTAATTATGTACTTTGAACTCTGAACTAACTAATGTTGTAATTAATTAAGCAGAATTGAAAATTATGTTGCGGCCCTTTTCCAAATAGATGAGCTGAATTAATGATTCCAAACTAGAAAGATTAAAATACTATAGGTACACCCTCCAAATATTTCCAGATTTGACGTGGCGGTCCGACGATCAAATATATGCAAAATTTCCCTCTTCTGTTCCTCTAACCCCTTAAATTATTGATAGCATTAGTGCGCATATGTGGAGTTGGTATGTGATATTGAATTCTTGATCTAACAGTATTTTCAATACCGTACCGTTCTTGCCGAAACACCAGTAAATTGGGAAGAAGGACAGTGATGAACGACAATTTCCAATAAAAGGAGACAAAATATTAGAAACTTTCGGAAAATACCGGATTTCGGTACGGCATTCAAAACATTGCTCGGAAATAGGAATACAGAGTGTAGATACCGGTGATTGCACCGAAACCAACAGCGTTTGGCCACAAATTTGCATTGACTGGGTGGAAAATGCACTGATAGCGGTTGGGTCAAAAACAGGGGTTGAAATACAGGGGCGATGAAAAAGTTTCGCTTGCACTTGGTTGGTATTTCCAAGCAACAGGTTCGGAAAGTCAACCTTAATTCCTCGCTTTCTAAGCGCCAAAGAGACTTGGATACGTGAGAGTGAAAAAAAAGTACAAAATTAGTTGAACTTCAACTAATATGCAATTTCTAATATTCCACATTTGACTAGCCGCGAGGAATGTTGTAGTTGTCTCCTAATTCTCAACACCTAAACATTCTGATTATTTTTAATCAACTTTTATGTATGTTTAAAACTAAAATCTGATACTATCTTTTAATCTTCTTTATTCAGAAATATACTAAATCTTTAAAAAACAATCATTTATATCTCAAATAACATTAATTAGGAACATTTTTATTCTTATGATTGAAATATTTTTTAAAAAAAAACAAAATACCCGTCCTGACCTCTTGCCCTGTCTGCCTGTGTTCTCTCGCCTCTCTATCTGCCTTGGTCGGAATAATCACCCAATTTTTGTTGATTCCACTTATTTTAACATAAGTGGCATAATTGATCCATAAAAGACATAATTAAGCTTCTATTTTGGTCCCTAATTTTTTAAGAACTTTTCAGTTCAGCTCTTAAGGTTTCAAACGTGAACTCATATGATTAAGTACTATTAATTGTTAATCAAATTATTAGATGTATATGGACAGCAATTATTGCTTATGCAAACACCATTTCAATGAAAGATAATAATAAAAAAAAAAACGCAAACCTCGGCCGAATAATTTGGAAAACTATATATGGCTAAGTAACTCTGGGATCTCCTTAATACTTATCAGTTTAATTTTTAGTATTTTTAAAGAACCAGAAAAACATTTTTAATAACGAAGTATCTTTTTTTCGTCCTAGTGGTACGTCTAGTAAGGTAAAGAATGATATGCATAAACTTAATAAAGAAAAATATTGTGCTAGTTAACCACTATTATTATTATTATTATTATTTTACCTATAAGACTAGATAAACTTAAAATAATAGATGCTTTCTAGATCTATGAAATAATTAAGAAACAAACTTATAAATGCTTTCAAAATTTTAGTCTGGAGACTGATCTAGACTTAGCTATGCCTAAATCGATCCATGTTTCTACCAAATTAAAAGAAATAAAAATATTTCAACCAACCTACTCAACACATCAATTTTAGGACTAAAGTCTAAATCATCTGAAAGATCAATCTATTAATAAACTTGGGTCATGCATAAATGCAGATCAGTATTATTCTTTTGAAACAAGGAGCAAGATGACATAGTATAAGTTGAGCTGTCGAGTTATGATACAAGGATTTCTCTCAAACCAAAGCAACCTCAATTTTGAACAATAACCCACCAACCGTTCGATAAAGACTAACCGGCTGCTTTGCACTGGACAAAGTCCAATTAATTAAAGATAATGCATACAACAAAATAGCAAAACAAGCACAATGAGGAAATTAACTAATAACTTAATTATACCGATTGAGTTGCGTATTAATTAATGAATGTATTATTTATAGATCGTTCTATTTTTTTTGACTTGTCAGATTGTTTGAATTAACAGGCTACCAGACTTCAGTTGAATACTAGAAAATGACATTTCAGGATGGCTTAAGAAGTTAAAGTACGTACATTTCCTAGCACCTTGGTTATTTAATTAAAATTGGTTAATTGTTTTATTCTTGCTTCTGGAACTTCCGCACCAATTAAACACCAACGTGTTGATTAGAAAGATATAAGTAACTTTTGTTATGTCGCTGAATTTTCTAACGATTTATAACAATATTTTTGTTTTATAAAATACTAGCTAATAAGTATGCTCAAGCTTAACCAATACATATAGAATAATTAATTAAACACATTATCCAAACTCTGAACCTTAAATAGTACAAAAATTTTAGACATGTGGGGGTCTAAAGATTTAACGTGTGTGCAATCAACTTCTAAACATATGTGCTTAAATTTGAAAAAAATCATACATGGAGGGATGGAGATACTGATAGACTTAGAGCATGTACATTAAAATTGCAAATTAGTTATATGTTTAAATGTGGCACTTTCCAAGACGATAAATATGTTGCATGGTTGTAATTCAGTAAGGAAAACAAATTCAATATAAATATTAATTAAAAAATTTCTTTGCCAATAGGACTTTCAAAAAATATATATATGTTAGAATACTGAATAGATCTGGCCAATTAATGGAATCGCGCGTGGTAAATTGTTGGGATAAAATGGTTCAAACTTTTTTGAGTAATTTCTCTGAAGTTGCTATGTGACAGAAGCGAACATATTTTGTACGTACAAATTATATGTGACAGAAGCGAACATCTTTTGTACGTACAAATTATTATTTTTTTTAAGGTTGATTTGAAACTAACGATTTTGTTATTTCTTATCTAAAAAAATTAACGATTTTGTTATAAGAAATTTGGAAATAAATGTTCTCTTCGTGAATCGGACCAAGGACTACTTGATTGGCGAAATAGAGCAAAATCACTGGGTCGAACAATCCAACTTTATGTACAAATTAATTGTAAGTAACGAAATACTTGTGAAATAAATAAAAGTAGTGACGTGGCTTTTCGTATGACTAATTAAAGCCTTAAAGGAGCAATTCTTCTGTAGTTAGATGTTTGTCGTTTGACATGGCTTTTATTTTAGTTAATCTCGTTTTAGGTAATTTTTTTTTTATTGTAACATCATCATCATCATCATATATCATATCAAAATCATCATCATTACTTGCAGTTATTGTGTTTATGTTTGCATAAGTCATATTTTTTGTGTTATTGTTACACAGTACCATTATTTCAACTTATTAACTGCTATCCATTGTTGCTATAATGTTTTTATTTAATTATTTCAGTGAAATTGTTGCTATAATGTTACTATTATAGATATTAGTTTCGTGAAATTAAGAAAAAACTTTAAAGGACGATATTAATTGGAAACAAGAAGTAATAAAACAAAAATGCTCTCCACAAATAAAATATATGCATGTGAAGTAAGGATACCATAACTAACGTCCGTCTTAGGCTTTTTCCACAAAAGAAAGTAATTAAAGCTCTCCACGTAGGCTTATGAAAGCAACAATATGTGTACGAACGCAGACTAATGTGATTATTATGTGAGAAGTATTGTCGCCCTTATGGAAACTAATTACCCTTTCTAACGGGAACTTAACACCAAAAATTATGATGCATGAACTAATTTGAATTGATCAGGAACTCATACAAGTAAAATTATTCAATTATTATGCTGTTATCTTAATAATCATTCGTATTTTAAAAAGAGAAGTTCTGGCCTTATATCGTTATACGAACATGATGTCGTGCAAACATGAGAATCAAAAGTTTCATAAGAAAAAAAAAACAGAAAACTAAACATAAATTTTGACACAGAAGGTGTGTTGATAAATATTTGGAACATGAGGAATCAACTATATAAATTCTTGTAAAATATTGAAAAACAGAGTATTTCTGACAAACCTGGGACATGAATGGACAGAAGGCGGGATCCAGGAGCGATACAGACGCCACAATCGAGTGTACCGATGACGAGCACAGAAGACAGCCTCTCTTCGCCATACCCAGCGATGCGCGACAACTCGGCACGCGACAACCTCACCAAAGGATTCTCATCTGTTATTAATATATCTGCCACTGCCTCCGCAGATCCTAGGAGATGAAGAAAGAGGAAAAGAAGCACAGCCATGGAGATTGTTTTGAAATTCCTATGAGCATGTAGCAGCAATGGTGTTTGGTGCTTCTTCATGTAGGTTGAGTCTTTGTGTGATGATGGTTTTGTGCAAGGTGCAAAAAGAATGAGTCAAGATGTCAAAGGATTTCGTTTCAGTTATGGATTGTGAATAGTATAAAAGAGATGGGGGTTCAGTATTTGGGGTTTAAGGTTTGATAAATTACTTAAATGCCACTTGGTAGTTGTGTGATGGTGCGCTACCTTGGATAAAATCGCAAAATTGTACTTAAAGAAAGGCTCATATTGTTTCCTGTGGCCTTAATCGTGTGGTAGTCTGTAAATGATGGTTTTAAGGATCACGTGACGACGGTAACGTAAGAATTACATATTCGTTACACAGTTGGATATATCTCTTGCCTCGTACAAACTATAAATAATGAATACAGGGTAGTTGCTCTAACCCATCACGAACTGAAGTTCAAAATTAGGTAAACCGTAAATTGGTTCGTGGAAGTTATCAACTTTTTCAAATGATAATATTTATCTTATATTTTTTTTATTGCTTGATTGTAATTAAACAATTCACATTAGTACAACGTCAGATGAAAAAAATAAAATCAAACTCATTTAGGCAAGAAAGTATAAATCGAATGCATGCGTATGAAATTTAATACAATGAATAATTGGTATACAAGCAATCATGATTATTCAAACAAAAATAATTTAATTAAGAGTAGTATAATTCTCTAGAAAGAAAATAGTTAAAAAGGTTTGCATAATTTTAGTCAAGTCTCAAATGAATTTGCAGGACGAAGTAATTAATACTATGAAAGTCGATTATCACTTGCAGGTTTTGTAACAATAAAATTAAGGAAAAGATAAAAACCTGTTCTAATTAAGAAATCCTATTTTTGGATACTTTAGGTAAGATATTTCGTCTAGAAGGTTAATTTTGTAATTAGTGGAGAAGTTACTCTAGCATTCTGCAATGAACACTTTTATTTTAATATGAAATAATTAATATGATACCTGACGAAAGACAAAGTAGACTTACGTTATTATATAATGTGTTTTCTATAAAGCAATTGACCTCTCATTTGTATATGGGAAATCGTCTTCCCTATATGCTCACCTCTTTTGACCATGTATTAATTTGTTTAAGTATGTTGTTTTCTTATCTGCCACCCAGATTTGCATATTAGAATATAGCTATCGAAGTATTGATTCCCTGATTAGAATTTAATGTGGCATATATTTTTCATGCGGACCAAGTTTATTTTAATTAATAATTAATTAACTATGGCACAATCAGATTTTGATGGAAACCTGATAGATCATATTCATTTAATCTTGATCCTTTAATCATCTCAGTAAATAAATATTATCTTCTGTAATTAAGGAGGTATCCACCCCCCCCCCCCCCCCCTATTTCCACTGAAAAAATCTTTAGTTAAAGAAGATCATATATTCTGTCTAACTATATATTATTCCTCAAAACTGTGATTTCTATTTTATAATTAGTTAATTTATATGAATTATGTGATCATTTAGACAATTAATTACGAATTATTTTTTTAATATCTATCAGACATTACTGTTGACACATGAAAAAAAAACCCATAAATTAATGTTAAATCACTCAAGTGGATTGCAATGACACGTGGACTCACTACAAGAAAACTGGGATATAGATAGACTTTCACTACAAGACTTTTTCATTAGCTTCATATTTTGTGTTATTGGAAGATAATCCTGCTAGACAATTATTTGGTGTAGCTGGAATGTAATTTAAATAGGGCTATTGGAAGATTTTTATTTATCATGCAAGGATTATTACTATATTTAATAGCAATTTAATTCTTCGTCAGAATTTTTATAAAGTGGCGCCAATGTAAACTGATAATCTTATCTTTCCCTCGTTTTCGACAGCGTCAATAAATTATTTTACTAATTTTTTTGCGCTCATTTTGACAGCCCAACACATTTATTTCTCACCGATTTAAAATATGTGGTTTTTATTTTATACGTCTTTCCCCTAGTTACAATGTTATATTTTGCATCTCTAAAACATATTATTTTGTTTGTTTTAAAATTTACAAAAAGAAAATATCTCGATGTTGCTATCAATTTTTTATAATTTTCCACTGCAAGATTTTATCATTTACCTTCGTTATTAGATAGCCAGAAATGTAAAATTATTGTGTTGTTATATTCGAATTGGTGTTAGTTCTTAATTGCCCTCCAAAAATTAATTTCATAGGCAGGGGCGCCAAAACTTCACAGGCAGCGGCGCCAAAAATATTTAGTATAGATTTTGTTTCCTTTTTTTTTTCCCAATTGGTAGACAACTAGACACAATTACTTTTCTTTCTGACAAAAATATTGGTAGAGATTTTGTTTCCTTTTTTTTTTTTTTTTTGAGCCAATGACGGTTGGTATCCTCTCAAAGTTTTTATAATTAGAGTATAATATTCTAAAAAATTCTTCAATAAATGATATTGTATAAGATTTTTCATTTGGACAATTAATAAAAATTATTTTCTTCTCTTTAACAAAATTGCTTGAATAAGAATTTGATTGGAAAATAATGGTATTTTCTCATCTACATAATTTACATAAATATATCTTATGACAAAAGTTCACCAACCATAATATTATGAATAATAATGATGATGTTCGTAATCATGTTACTGATACTATTTCACTTTTAAACTCTAGTAAATAATATTTTTTTAATAATAGAAGAGTTCCAATACAATAAGTTTTTGATGCTACAAATGACACAACTCCTCAATTTCAATAATATTTCAAAATTATGAAATTTAACAAGACAAGCATTTCATATGACTTTGTAAATTTGTGTCATTCGATACTTGATCACGAGGGAAAAATGAATGTGTTAGAATTAATTTATTATATTTAACAACATTCATTTATTTATAGTCTCTTGATCAAATTGTATAAATAAACTCCAAAATTTACAAAAATTATATAGAAATGCATCACTTATTAAATTGAACAAGTTTAACATCTGGATTCAAAGTTTGGATTTTAAATTTCTAAATATTGATAAAATAGATAAACTGTATATTTATGATATAAAAAATTGTGACATTGAAATCCTCCTCTTTTAAAGAGATAGTATTTCGCTTATAGTCGTAAATTCAACTTCGAACAAGATTTCAATATGAAAAATACAGTAAACAATTCGGTTTGTTCAGTAATAATTATACATTTAGGCATGAGAATGAAACAACACTATAAAAATTGGAATTTTCGATTGTTATTATTGTTTCAATAAAAAAAAATACATTTTTGAATGAAAATCCATAATCATACATTTAATTAGAAAATAAAGTTTATTTTTTAATTGAAATAAGCTCATACATGAAATAACTTTTAAAAGAAAATTTTGTTTAAAAATAATGCTATTAGAAAATAATCTTACTTTCGGCAAAATGGAATTCTTAGAAAAATGCTCATAGAAACTTTTCTAACAAATTATGGAATTCTATTTCTTTTTTGAAATAATCTGATAATGAAGAATTGAGATAAATCAAATAATGATAGATTCAAAGTAAGCAATATATTTTTTTCGGTGCACAATTTTAGATGAGAAAATTCAAAGGATAATTTAATATGACAAAAACAATAGCTATATATGAATATCAAAGGTTTAAATAGCGGATAGCGGGTTCATAGCGGACAACCTCAAGTCATAGCGGATAGCGGATATCGGTCATTTAGCGGCCGCTATGGAATCATAGCGGGCATGTATAAATGTACTTGTTTATTATATCATATACATATTTTAATTAAAAATTAAATATCATATCACAACATATGCATATTTTAATAGTTAAATTTAATAATTACACTTTAAAATATATTATTTTAATAGACAAATCTCATTGTATTTAATATTGAATCAAGTCTATGCTAAGGTAAATGTTCGTAATGCTGATTTTATATTAACAGGAAACAAATGGTGTCGCTATATTTTGTTAAAATACAACTATAATGCATATATATGTTGCTAATATTCACTATTTTAGCCACCATAAGAAATAAAATACTAAAAATAGATACTTTTTTAAGTAATATTATGGTATATCAATAAACACCGCTATAGCAGCATTTTTAGTTTAGCACCATAGCGGTCAACTAGGTCGTACCGCTATAGCGGCGTTATTGCGGTTCATAGCGCCGCTATTTAAATCACTGATGAATATATAGAAATTTCACACGTTTCTGTTCAAAATTTTAATCAATTCGAAAGAAAGAAATTTCATAAACTGAAGCACATATAATGTAGTTTCATCCTAATAATTGTGATAGATCATAATTTTAAAAATTTTAATAGCAAAATAATAGAACGAACACAAGATGTAATAAATTATAAATTAATTAATAGTAAGAGTTTAGTAAAATAGAATCACCAGAACAAACGCATCAATATTAATATATGTTATATGTTAATACTCTTAACTCTGCAAGTAGGACCCATGCCTATTTGGTTTAGGGGTCTGCATCCCATTTAGATAAATCCATTCGGATCTATCTGTAAACAACTAAACATTGTTTTCCCTAAATTTTCACCTTCCTCCAAATTTTCTCACGCCGCCACTCTTACCTTCTAACTTAAAACCCTAGCTCAGAAGGCCTCTATCGCCCCCCCTTCTCTAATCTCTAGCTTCTCTCTCTTCTCTAATCGTCCCTTTTTTGACTTCCTCTCTACATCCCTGTTGGTTGATTGGCATCGTCTCGGTCTACAGAGTTCCGCATGGTGTCAGATCGGAGACTAATCCGATTAGAATCGGATCCCCACTGTGTTCATCGTTGCCTTTACCTATCCAGAAAGATGAGGATAAAGCATGGCTATTTACTACTGATGGTTAAAAATTAACAATAACTCATTTGAAACAGAACTGTTATTTTTATACCAAGTCCTGATTTTTGAAATTCTTTTCCATTGTTTGTATAAAGGCAATGTACACGAGGAAATTAAAGGAGTGTGCAAACGAGCGATACTTATGGGATGCTGGTTGAGATGAACTACAGAGAGAAGGAGAGAACTGGGACCAAGATTCATAGAGATGCTAAGGTATTACCTCACAACTAGTAATACATATAGAACTATTCCCTACTTTGACCTCTTGTTATGTTAAAATAGAAATAGTCAGGTTCTTGATGAATACTCAGGGTTACCAGAGAGAAACATAACAAAAAGGTACTACCTGCCTTCAATTATTCCAGGTTTGTTTATAAACAGTCTTTTCATGCACAAAAGTAGATTATTAGCAGGTTTGTTCCCATTCCTTTCTACCCATTGCATTCCGGTACGATATGTATTGTATGAACAAAGTTGGTTAAGTTTTAGATATTCATTTAGAAGTTTGTTTGTTTCTTTATGCAATTGGATGTGTTTCTTTTCAGTGTAGACGAATGCAATAATCATTTCATCATGTGAATTAACTTCATTTATCATAGATAATGATAAAATAAGGTACATTTCAACACATTATATTTCTTTTTAATTGTTTACATGGTGATATTGTCAAGTAGAGGGAGAAAGACAGAAGGGAACCGTAAACTTGGTACTGTTGGTACTGGCTTGAACACCAAAATTGTAAAAATTATCTTTTTCATCCTGGCTATATATTTTTTAATATCTAACTTTCTTGTATTCTATTCATCTAATATTTTTCATTCATTGAAGGATGGATCTTAATTGACAAAGGTACAGACTATGAAATTCACACCAGGCATGCGGTATGAGTTTTTGTTTTATTAATTCACTGTTTTCAATTTTGCTTGCTCTTTTCATTTCTTGTCAGCAAGAGGAGAACTTCTAGCCACCAGCTCAAATAATATGATGTTGTCAATTTTCTTACTCTTTCATTTATTATTAGCAAGAAGAGAACCTCTAGCCACCAACTCAAATAATATGTTCAACCTTTGAACTTTAATTTGACCATGTCATAATTTATCATATCCTTAATACTTTTTGTATGTGTTAATTTTGATGTGTCGATTACATAGTTGTGATCTACTGATCTACTATCATCCCGTAACCATGTGCTAATCCAAGTGTCTACAGTTATAGTACACTTCATTTGCAAGCTCTTGTCATGAGGTATCTGCTTTGCTTATATCTTTTGACAAATTACAATTCTGCTCTTCAATTGTTCATGCGTCCATTGTATGTACTCTATGTTAGGAAATGCTCATATTTTAATTTTAGATTAATTACAACTAATTAATCCCATTAATAACAAGCAAATCACAAGATCTAGTGCAAGGCAATCACACATCCAATCAAGAGAGAAGGTAGGAGAAATTGTACCTCTCATGAAATTGTATTCATGAGGCTCGAATCCATGGCATGGGAGTCGATGGGGTGCGTGCTCCACCATCTCCACCATCTATGGCCGCCTCTAGCCCACCAAGGACCCACCACCAAGCTCAAAGAGAATGCTAGTTCTCTTGAACCTCTTGCTAATCACCTTGCTTCTCTTAATTAACTATTTAATGGAGAGGAAGAGAGGTGGGATGCTCAACACATGAGCTAAGAGAGGAAGGGAAGAGCCATGGAGAAGAGAGAAAAATCTCTCTTCTAGGTGGAGGCGCAAGGGAGGGGAGAGGAAGAGAGATGACGGCTAGTGTTTTCTCCCAAAGAGACCCCTTTATATAGCCAACCACTCTCATCCAATTTTCATACTATTTACAAGTATGCCATCCACCCTAAGAGGCCACCTAATGGGCTCTCTTGGGCCATCTTAATAAAAGGCCTTTATTCATTAATTCACCAATTAATGAATCTCCTTTAATTGTCTCTTCATTCTTCCTTAAATCGGGCCTTTAATTAACCAATTAAATAGAAGCCCAATTAGCTCAAACTAATTAAAGTAAGTTGAACATAATTAATTATTAACTCATTAATAATTAATCTATGATTAGCTAATGCATTAAATTGTTTCCATATGATCCTTTTAATTTAATTAATTATAACGGTTCATAACGGTATATAATTAATTAATTAACTTATCACATTTCACAATACACATTATTGTGAATAAACAATAAATGCACCAAGTGGTTAGAATCCTATTTGTGCGACCCTATTTGAGGATTTATACTATGTTGGCCATGGAAATAAATCGTTATTTATTTCCAATAATCATAAGCGGTATCTAGCAACACGTTATGATTCCCAATTCGTATAAATAATGTACCGTTACAATATCTCAATCCTGCATAAGAAATAAAAGTATTTCTTTGTTTGATTCTTATGTCACACGATATCTTTGTATAATCCAAGATAGGAATGTGTCATTCTTGCAGATTATACATTTCTTGATCTAGAGTTGATCGTCTAGTTTGCATGCATACGATCCAACTCCATCAAGGGGCCCAAACAGATATCATCACTCATTAAGTATATTAATGAGGGACATACGGTTTTCTTGATGAACAACTTTTCCCCGCACAATTCAAGAGAACATAAATAAAGTCCTTATAGCAGCCTTTATCAGGAATCAACGTTAGACGATATTTATTGAACCTATCCTCATGTGGAAAAGCTGAGCATCTCAAACTTAGAATCAACAACATATGAAATAAACAATGACACATAACACAATCCATATGTTTATTTCATTAGGTCAAGTCCTGTACTATGTTCCAATAACATACACATATGCAATTAAGTTGGTAACTCCTTACCTATGATTTGTAGAACTTAATCATCACTTAACTTACATACTAATCTTTTATGATAATTAATGTTCCTTGTTAATTATCAAGATTATGGACGATTTAGATTTATTATTGTCATTCTAATGAATGATCCACAGAGATCTACAATTCAGATCCTCAACCTGAATGATCTGTCAATAATAAACTCTAGGAACAAATGATCAAATATCATCATTAACATAAACTAAGAAAATAAGTCATGAAATATTGACTTCTAGGACATAACTCCAACACTCTATGATTTAGCAAGTGCACTTAGGGACTAACACAAAGATCTTTATTATGAAATATTTTGTTTAGTTTTTAACCATTTTCCCGTACATCTTACAGGTCTTAAATTTGATGAAGTATTGGAATGTCAAAGATCTTTCGTGGAGTAGAACTATTTGATTATTTGTAGTTAGGGTTGAGGTTTCTAGATTTTGTTATAAAAAAGATTGTACTATTGTTTAATAAATTTTTTATTTTAGTTTGATGTTGTTGTTGTAGAATACTGTAAAGATATTTGAATTTATTACAAGTTGATTTTGATTATTAATATTTGTATTGTTGTCACTATAATATTATAATTCTTTGTACTTCTAATAATCACATTAGTTCGTATATTTTAGTTTGTTTATATCATTATTTAATTATATCGAAACAGGAATAAATATAAATTTTATTTAAAATATAAAAATACAGGTTATTCAACTAATTATTATTTCAATTAAATGTCGTAATAAAAAAATTAAACAACAAGACATTTGATCAAACCACGGGTGTAGCAAGGATTCATCTTTGGAAGACTATATGATCTTGCAATTGTAGAAATAAAAGGGTGTAGCTTGGAATGGATCTTTGATAGACTTTTAGATCATGCTATAGTTGAAGTAGAAAAGTGTAGTAAAAAAATTATTTTGCAAGACTATTTATTAGCTTTACCAACACAAGAAATAAATCTATCAATAGGCCTTTGCAACACTGAGTTAAGCTAGATTAGTAGAAGTCTTCCAAAGAAATTTAGCAAGGATTTTAGTAGCATGTTGGAAGAGAATTGTGTCTATGTAAAAACCATTTATGTTGTAGTGACTGAAAGAGAGGTTTGCTTAAATTATTTAAAACTCGCATGTTTTATTTTGTTAATATCGCACATCAATCGACGACCGTGGATTAGTACAAGAAAGATACATGTTATTGAATCAAAATAGCAATCAAAGGGTACTTATCAATTTCAAAGCGAGTGGCGAATAAATTAAGATCAGAACCTTCTCTAGGGCTAGATTTTTTTTTTTGGGATTGACTAACCTTCAGTTCTTCAATGTGCCATGTAATTTATCGTGTAAGAGCTTAGTTAGAGGTTCAATTTTGAATGAAATATTTCAGTTGATAGTTGTCTTTGGGAACGAAGTTCTCTCCGTTCTGAAAAAGTTTAAATCTATATATTTATTTTAGTTTACATCAAGATTCGATGATTTCGATCTGGCCGGCATATATTTCAAAATTTTATTCTTAAGTTGGGTTTGGGTAGTAAGGACTTATTTCAGAGTGATCAAAACGAATTTGGACATATTAAGAAATTGTTCCGAATTAGGTTCCGGCTAATTATTCGATATTTTGTTGGATAAGAATTTAGAAGAGAGACTAATTAACGTCTTAAATGTATTATTAATTTTGAAAATTAATATAAAAAATACGATGCTATGTAAAAATAAACAAGCTACGATAAAAAAGACTCTAGTTGAAATGATATTTTTTATTCTCAAAACACCAACCAAATATTATCATAAAATTATCTTAAACCATTTAGGATAAAATAGCAATTTTAATCTTGAATAACTAATCTTTGTCTTATTTTCAAACGATCCAAGAACACTTTAAATCAATAATGACAATTCTCTCACTGGGCACCTTCTATATACTTTAGGAGAGGTTAAAATTTGTATCAGATATTTGTCAAGTTTACAAGTTAGCGTTTTTATTCAAATGATCACTTTTTATGACTAATTTTAATTAGTATAAACTTTGAATGCTTGAAATTTAAAATATGTGAATAAAAGTGATACTTGAACATTTACCAATCTTTCTCATGTCCTTATAATACTTGTTGGACTAAACAATTTAATCCGTTATTTGCCGATTTGTAAAACAACACCAAACCCTTTACTAACATCTCTTTTTAAGTGATTTATAGATAATTATTTGAAGAAATGCTCAAGGCATATTGTACACAAGTTGTGGAGCATCAAGAGATGTATATAGGACAGTTAGAGTCATTAGTTTAAGGTTAATTTTGTTTTAAATTAATGTCAATCAATTTGCTATTTAAAATGCTCAAAATTCTGTCCTGCGTTACTTAACGCCACCTAGCGTCACACAACGCAAGTCGTTTAGTTTGAATTTTCGTTTGAAAATTGCAAAATCTCTGACAAGCAGTGATACAATGTTGCATAACGCTGTCTAGCGTCAGGCAACTCTGCATCAATGCATTCCCCCTAGTCTAGCGTTAGGCAACGCTCTCTGGCGTTGCACAACGGTCCAAAGACTAAAAGTTGTATAACGTTTGTCTTCTGTTATACGACGTTTTAGCTCTGACTCCCTGGTCGTTTTGGGGTGTTTCTGAGCTCAGTTTTGTTTAACGTTTCAGAACGTTGTATAACGTTTTGGTTTTGAGTTGTTGCTTAACGCAAATCAAACGTTTTGCGACGCTTCTGCTCAGCGTTGTGTGATGGTGTCTGGCGTCGTGTAACGCCAGGCTTTGTTGGTCAAACCAGCCTTTCGTTTTTTAACTCAGTTTGACCAGCATTGGGTAACTCTACCCAGAGTTGCACAACGCTCTGACACTGACAGGTGTCAGAGAAACTAGCCGTTGGAATTTATAACGGTAACTTGGACGTTGCACAACGCTGTCTGGCGTTAGGCAACGCCCTAGAGGAAATTAGTCTGTTTTGGAGCTGTTTGCGCCCTCTATATATATCAGCCATTATTGAGCTGTTTCTCTCTGTTGAATACATTACAAAACACTTGCTTTTGAGCTCCAAACAGCTAGTTCACTCACTTGACTTGTTTGAGCATTATTTTAGCAAATTCTTTGAGATTAGTTAGCCTCAATCAAACTCCAAGTTCATTAGTGCAAGAATCTTTGAGTGTTTTGGTTGTGAGCATTAATCTCGAGTCAAAGGAAGCGTGTGTGTGCTTTCCATTGAGTTAGGCCGATCCACCTCGAGGTCTATTGTGACGAGGCGATTCGGTTCGAATTTGTAGACACGTTCTTATTGGAATTGAACGGAGCGCACCCTTTGAGTGGTAGCGAAACTCCCGGAGACGTACGACTAAGGCTAGCATTTCCTAGCGGGTCGGAACTCAGTAATCAAGTTTGCGTCTCTTCTCTCTTGCTTATTTACTCTTATTACTTGCTTGTGTGAATCCTTGATTTGTTAGTTTAGTTATTTCCGCAAAAATTGTTAAAACCGGTTTATTGTGTTTATTTGTGCCTATTCACCCCCCTTTAGGCCGTACTTAGGGACAAGAAAGTGGTATCAGAGCAGGGGTTATTTAGATTAAGACTAACTTAATTGAGATAACCTTAGTTTCCAATGGCTTCGAGGGTTATAGAAAAACCGGACAAATTTGGTTCCATTTGCAAGAACTTCCGATATTGGAAGAGATGCATGGTTGTTTACCTCAACTTAATTGAACTTTGGGATATAGTTGACAAGGGGTACTCACCAAAGTATGGTAGTGACGGCAAAGAGACCGTAGAGTCCCAACTAGAGAAAACAAAAAATGACAACGCCGTCAATGTGCTTCTTAACTCGGTCCATGAGTCCATTTCTCCTATTCTTGGTAATTCTATGATTGCGCATGATATGTGGGTCTTTCTCATGAACCGTTATGAGGGAAACTCTCTAATTAAGAACTCTCGTCAATACGAATTGAAGTCTAAATTAGATAGTTTCCACATAAAGGATGATGAACCCATCGAGGAGATGTATACACGATTTATACAATTGCTTGATGAGTTCACCAACATTGGAGAGACTCCTTCTAACAACCGTGTTATAGGAGTTATGCTTAGGTCCTTGGAGGGAAGATCGGGATTCGACAACCTCATCTCCAATCTTGAGACACAACAAAGGTCGCACAACAATCTCACTCCCGAGATCATCTACACTCACTTCCGATGTGTGGAAGAAAAGCTCAAGCAACAAGAAAAATTGAAGTATGAGCCCAAGTCAATGGCCTTAGCGGCAAAGGAAAGTGCCTCATCATCCGACCACCGAAGGCACTCTCATCATGACAACCATCAAGGGAGAAAGCACCATTCAAGTGACAAAACCAAAGACATTATCGACCTTGATGAGGAACAACAATGAGCCGTGCTTTCGAAGATGTTTCGGGCCATCATGATCTTTGAAGGTAATTTCAATAAAGAAAGACTTGAAAATGATGACCGTGCTCTTTGTTTTGTGTGTCAAAAAGAAGGGCATACCATGTACTCTTGCTTCAAGCTATTCCCGCACTTAAGGAATGAAGAGGGAAGCAAGAAGAAAAATGATGGCCGGTACAAGTCAAGAAAAAGCCATTTCAAGAGCAAAAGAAAGAAAGAAAAGCCATGCAAGCCACATGGGATTGTGAGTCCGACACGAGCTCATCCGGCCAATCCGATTCGGAGCAAGAAGTCGACTTCGACAACCTTGCATTGGTGGCCAAAGTGTTGATGCCCGTGGATGATGACCTTGATGACATGGTGAAGGAAGCATTTGAAGAATTCAACAATGGCAAAATTTATGTGCATCCTTTGAGCAAGACTAGAGCGGATGATGTCCAAATCTCAACCTCAACCTCTACCTCAACTTCCACTCAAGATGAGGCTCCTAAGGTTGACAATATGGTATATCTAAACTCTTATCTTGATAGTGATAATGATGATGAGAACGAAAAAGAATCTTTCTTGAATGATGACACAAACTCTCAATTTGATAGGTTGAATGATTATCTTGATGAGTCCCTTAAGACTATTGCAAGTCAAAAGGGGCAAATTAGTCTTTTGACGACTAAGATCAATGATCTTGAAGCTTTGGTAAGTAAGTATAAGGGTATGATTGAGGAATTTGAAAAACTAAAGGATTGTGAAAAATGTCGAGCTCATTTGAGCAAGGCAAAAGTTTTGGAAAATGTTGAAAGGGCCTCAAGCTCATCTAGTGCTTCATGTAGCACTAAGATGGACCTTCAAAAGTTGTTTGTGGGTCAAAAACCCAACGACAAATCGGGACTTGGTTACAAAAAGGGGAATCAATCTTCTTTGTATCAAGAAATCCATCAAGCCCAACAAAAAATGGGAGGCATTTTCAAAAAGGCACCAATCATAGGAAACCACACGGGCAAGGGCAAAACATTTTAAATGGTTCTAAAAGGAATTTCAATGATGCCAAAAAAAATTTCAACAATGGTCAAAAGAATTTTAGGGTCCACAAAAGAATTTCCAAAATAATCGGAGTTCTAAAAATGTTCAAAATAAGTTGTATTTCAAGGGTCCCGATGGGTGTTTTCATGTTTTCAACAACAAGGGACAAAATAGGAAAAATGACACTCACAATAGGAATTCTAGAGCCCAAAATAGACCTCAAAGAAATTGGGAAAATGTCAATGCCTCTCAACACCAAAATCGGAATTTCAAGAGTCCTCAATCAAACCCTTTTTCTAATGATCCAAAGCTTAGGGCCATAGAGCTTAGATGTCATTTTGAAACCCATTTTGTTAGAGATAGCACACAAGTGAACAAGCCGACTAATGCTTGTTGCAACTATTGTGGAAAGAATGGCCATATCTCATTAGAATGCAAGTTTAGAAATTCGAACAACACCCCCGGTTCATCTAATGTTGTTTGGATTCCTAAAGTCGCTTCCACACCCGCTTCAACAAGTGGAAGCGGTTCTAGTGAGGCTTGATTAGCCATTCGATCTTCTCCGGTTCTTATAGTCAAATTTTAAGGGGGAGAGTTTGCAAGAATCAATTTCGTGATTCTTGATTGATTGTTTGTGTTTATGGTTCAAGAAAAGTACTTTTAGTACTTAAATCAATTTCTTGCATATCATTTCTTTGCATCCACTTATTTGTACTGTTTGTGAGCTATGTTTTGATTTTTTTTTTGGATACTTATTTGAAAAATCTATTGGTTTATTAGTTTTCTCAGGATTTTCTGTTCAAATTCGTTTTTTCTGGTACTAGCCTTACAGAACGCCAACCAGCGTCGTGCAACGCTCCTTGTGTGTGTTAGGAAATGCTCATATTTTAATTTTAGATTAATTACAACTAATTAATCACCATGAACAACAAGCAAATCAAGAGATCTAGTGCTAAAGCAATCACACGTCAAATCAAGAGAGAAAGTAGGAGAAATTGTACCTCTCATGAAATCGCATTCATGAGGCTCGAATCCATGGCATGGGAGTCGATGGGGTGCTCTCCAACTTCGTCTCCCCTCCAATGGCGGCGCCGGCCTCGAGTCCACCAAGAGAACTAGTCACTAAGTCTAATTATTGTGCTAGCAACAAAGACTAGTGTCTAATCCTTTTAGTTTCCTCCTTGCACTAATCCTATTAGATGTATTTGGTGGAGGAAATGAAGCTCAACACATGAGAAAGGAGCTGAAATTTTCAGCTATGGAGGCGCAAGAGAGAGAAGGGAGGAAGAAATGGGTGGAGGCTAGGGTTTGCTCCCAAGGGGACCCCTTTATATAGCCAACAACTCCCATCCTCTCTTTGACTTATTTACAAGTTTGCCATCCATACCCTAGCTGAAATTTACATGGGCTTTTGGGCCTTTTTCTCCATTTGATTTGGGTCTTTAATTCATTTAATTAAAACCCATTTTCAATGCTCTTTAATTGGACTATTCATTTGCTATGAAATGTTGGCCCAATTAATTAATATAACTATTTATATCAATATGTGTTGACTCTAAATAATTATTAAATCATTAATAACTATTTTGGGATTAGATAATGTACTAATCTATTTCTATATGATCCTTTTGACTCAAATAATTATAACGGTTCATAACGGTATATAATTAATTAGTCAAACTATCATATTTTCTCAATACCCATTATTGTGAATAAATAGATAATACACTGTGTGACTAAAACTCTATTTGTGTGACCCTTTGAGGATTTATACTATGTTGGCCATGGAAATAAATCGTTATTTATTTCCAATAATCATAAGCGGTATCTAGCAACACGTTATGATTCCCAATTCGCATAAATAATGTACTGCTACAATATGTCAATCCTGCATAAGAAATATTAGTATTTCCTTGTCTGATTCTTATGTCACACGATATCTTTGTATAATCCAAGATAGGAATGTGTCATTCTTGCAGATTATACATTTCTTGATCTAGAGTTGATTGTACATGTTGGCCAACCAATCCAACTCCATCAAAGGGCCCAAACAGATATCATCACTCATTAAGTATATTAATGAGGGACATACGGTTTTCTTGATGAACAACTTTCCCCGCACAATTCAAGAGAACATAAATAAAGTCCTTATAGCAGCCTTTATCAGGAATCAACGTTAGACGATATTTATTGAACCTATCCTCATGTGGAAAAGGTGAACATCTCAAACTTAGAGTCAAACTGATATGAAATAAACAATGACACATAACACAATCCATATGTTTATTTCACTGGGTCAAGTCCTGTACTATGTTCCAATAACATACACATATGCAATTAAGTTGGTAACTCCTTACTTATGATTTGTAGAACTTAATCATCACTTAACTTGCATACTAATCTTTTATGATAATTAATGTTCCTTGTTAATTATCAAGATTATGGACGATTTAGATTTATTATTGTCATTCTAATGAATGATCCACAGAGATCTACAATTCAGATCCTCAACCTGAATGATCTGTCAATAATAAACTTTAGGAACAAATGATCAAATATCATCATTAACATAAACTAAGAAAATAAGTCATTAAATATTGACTTCTAGGACATAACTCCAACAATCTCCCACTTGGCCTAGAGTCAATCAATAGTGACTTCTAGCAAGTGAAGAATTTAAAACAATGTCATATATCCATATATATACATGTCTCGAACCTCGAAATAAGATACACTTAAAGCAAGTTACTCATACGTCCATCACGCATGGATGCACAACTGCATATCGTATATCGCTTAAGGTAGAGGTTAAGTTAGAGTGTTCGCTGTGTCCGCGAACCTATCCAATTTTGTTTGACCCTATATACATATATACTCCTATATATGTGTTCTTGATCATCATCATGTGAGATCAAGTGACATCGTCATAGATCTTAGTTGGATCACCAATTTATTATTGGGTTCTTCAAGTTTAAGCTATGGTTCGAGATGCATAGAACCATATTAGCTTGACTGAGAATGATGAAGGCTTAAAACCTAAGTATCAAATAAATTTGTACCTAAGACTTAACCTCACTCCTCGGACCGAGTAGGTGGGCGCTCAGACTGAGTAGGAGATTGTTTTAGAGTGACGTGCTCGGTCTGAGTGACGTGCCTTCGGATCGAACAGAGGGTCTGACAGAGATCTGGTGTTGTTTCAGGATCCTCCCGCAGGTTCCTGAAAAAGTATCTTCTGAGAACAGGGGGCTGGGATTTGGACCGTACGTTCCTCCTATCTGCCAGTCCTGTAATTGAGGAAACAAGTAAAGATTAAGAACAGAAAATAAAATCTAGCCTCTTGATAATAAAACAAGTATCTAATATCAACACCGTCCCCGGCAACGGCGCCAATTTGATGAAGGCTTAAAACCTAAGTATCAAATAAATTTGTACCTAAGACTTAACCTCACTAGTCGTTTGTGGTAAAGTTCTAGGGTCGAACCCAAGGGACGGACTATGAATACTAGACTTATTTGTTCTCAAAATCTAGACGGATGGTTTTTAGTGAATTTTGGATAAGAAACAATAAGGAAAGCTATATCTAAAGTAATTGCAAGTAAATCTTTTTGGTCTTTTGCTAATAATAAACAATAAACAAGTAAATAATTTTGGGGTTTTAACAATATAAAAGAGCGTCTTAGGATTCGGATTTCACTTCAGTTTGGATCCAGAAACTCAAACCTTATCACTTTCGTGCATCAATTTAAATTTCCAGACTTATACTCTCTGTTCAGTTCGAGCAGTGTCCTGCTCGGTCCGAGCAGATCGTATAGTGTTCTAACTTGACTCCTTTGATACCTTACAACTTGATAAAGGGTTCGATGGCTAATCTTAGACTTCTACCCTCAGCTGTCGCTTGTTGGAATAGGGTCTGGCTTAATCTCTACTCACCCTAATTAGGTTAATTAACTCACAACTTTTGGTATAGACTTTAATCAACCTAAACTTGCTTGTTTGTGTTCTTAGGGATATTTAGAGGTCTTTTGGACTTGTCTAAAAGCTACACTTTTGGTGTCAACTAATCTCCCCTGTCGGATCTACAATTTACCCCAAATACTTGTAGGAACTAACCTAACCCGTTTAACCTTGGAACTTAACTAGAAGTGGCCGACAACTAGAAGTAAATTAAACTAAGTCAAGCAGTTCAGACAAGCAACAAATAATAATACAAAACAAACAAATATCAAGTCATAATCATATCAAAATATATCAAGTTATCACATCCAAACATCCATTAATATCCTACTCCTAAGACTACATAAAATTAGCCTAACATAGTTTGGCAAACAACAACAATAAACAGTGCACAAATATAAAGATACAAGCCCATAGAAATAGATAATAGAAACATAGGAAGAATAAACCAAATACTCCTTCTATATCTCTAAAACAATCTCCGAAGGCTATGGATGGTGATGAAGCGTTTCTCAACTCTCCTTTGCTGCCGTCGCATCAAAACAGGGTCTAAACGTGGCTGGAGGCTAGGGTTCGTGGAAGATCCCTTCCTCGCTGTAGAACTTTGCTTATATACTGGTCTGGAGCACTTGGAGGGCAAGCTAGGGCACAAGGTCGGCAGAATCTTACCAAATAATCTCCTTTCCTTCTCTGAAAACTTGCCAAAATGCAAAAGTCGGCACATACTCGACCCGAGCAAGGGATTGCTCGATCTGAGTACAGAAGAGGAAAATCATGTGCCGGATACAGTGTCGCTCGAGTTGATCAGTAGAATCACTCGGTCCGAGCATGAGTCATTCGGTCCGAGTAAAGAGAGAGAAAAGGTGGTTGTGACTCTATGCCTTGCTGTGTCCGAGCAGAGATCTACTCAGGTCGAGTAGAGGCTGTAACAAAAGTGCCCTGCGCTAGGAATGAGCCATCTAGCATGTCAAGTGCCAAAAACCATCTACAAGCTCGAAAAATCATGAATAACACCTAGAACCCTGTAAAATAAGAGAAGACACGACGGCGTAGCCAAATCCTGGAAAATCATAGTAAAATGTTAAGTATTTAAAAGGTTTGGGTGTTATTTAAGTGCCAAGTACGGTCCAAATACCTACAAATAATAATGATATCAAATTCCCCCAAACTTAAACCTTGCTTGTCCTCAAGCAACACTCTAAGTTCAGAAATCTGGACTGTACAAAAACCTTCAATAAAGAACCGAACACCCAAGCAATGAAAACCAAGAAATTAATTGCCTATGTCTAGTTTCACGCTTCAATTTTATTGCTAACAAATTTTCATCACCAAGCACAGATTCCTAGCGTTGCCTTAGTCAAAATTTGCCTCTCTTAGTCCTAATTAAATCCCTTAGATCTCAAGAACTCTAGCTTCTCTACATTTCTTCACTTGCAATCTCAAATTCAACCACCCGTTCCTTTCCACAACTTAGAAAATTTTGCAAAAGAAGATTTATCAAATTGGAAAATTTATAATGAATCTAACTCAACAAATTTAATTTCACCAATTCAATTTATGCAAGTTGAGTTGTGGTGAATTTCATCACTTAGGGTTTTACGCTATCGAAACTCAATTATATGCTACCAGCACATGACATGCTGGGGAGATCAAACAGGTGATTACACGACCAAGGCCACGGTACACTTGGGCCAGGGCTCCTAGTAATTTCCGTAATCCTTTCTCCAATTATTTGTGGAAGATCAAACAGGTGATCACACGACCAAGGCCACGGTACACTTGGGCCAGGGCTCCTAGTGACACCCGTTATCATATCTTGATTAGAATTTATTGGAGTTTCCTCGCACCCTCATGTTCACAACTATTTAGATTTGTCCAGTTTAAGGTTGCTTGTTGGTGATTCAAGCGATTAAGATCAAGTTGAGATTCATTTTATACATTCCAGAGTTGATACAAATTCTTTTAACAAAAGTTCCAAAGTTCCGAATCAGTTCACTCGGCAATTACTTGTGAGATTTGACTTATAGCGAATTAACAGTTTCAAGCATCTTAATTCGAGTTCTATTCTTCCAAAGAAATTTAATTTCGGTCTATTGGTGCAATAATCAACTAAGAACAAGGCTAAGAATACTAATACTTCATGAAAAATTTTGTACTAGCTGATAATCTTTCCAAAACATGTGAAATCAAACTTCTAGACACAATCAATCAAATTCTTGTCATACTTAACAAATTTTCAAAGAAACAGATCCACTGCTCAGGTCGAGCAGTAAATCACTCAGACTGAACGAAGAGGTAAGAGAGAGAAACTATTCTAACGGGTCCTTACGGGTCACTCAGATCGATCAAAAGAATGCTCGGAGTGAGCAAAAATACACAATTCAAGTTCAGTCTAAAAAGGTACTCAGGCTGAGCAGAAAAAATGCTCAGGTCGAGCAAAACAGTGAAAAACCTCAAAAACTTCCCCAGTTTACTTCAAAATTTCCAAAAAATTTAATTTTCCTACTTTTCTCCTATGCCTCCCCCCCAAACTTATATTATGCATTGTCCTCAAGCATCAAACACAGAAAAATGAAATCATAGGGGGAAAAGGAAACTTACAGATTAGTGAGAGGGGTGAGAGCTCCGGGAGGAGCCACTGCTACCATGATGAGAGGAGGCTTGGGAGTTGCTGCTGCTGCCTTGCTGAGAGGAGCTGTGAGAGGCGCTACCACTTTGCTGCTGAGAGCCATGAGAAGAGCTGCTGCTGCCATAGTACATCTTGGAATCATAGGTGGGGAAGAGACCCATGTAAAGATCGTCGCCAAACTGAGTATGGGCCACCGGTTGATTTCCGAGATGAGGATAGAATGAAGGATCAGAACTGGCAGGCTGGGCTGGCGGAGGGAAGTCTTGCCAAGGGTGAGGGCCAACTGGGGTGGGGAGAGGATTCTCTTGCCATGGATAGGCACTGGTCCCTTCTTCTTCAGCGTAGGGCTCTGGGGAGGACACATAGGGGTCATTATGGCCACCAGGCCAGTATCCGAGATGTTGCGCCATCTCATATGTATCCACAAAACGCTCGACCCGAGTCAAGCGCTGCCCATACTACTGCACCTCAGTGGATAGACGCCCAAGCTGAGCACAATGCTCAACCTGAGTGGCAGTGTTCTTCTTTACCTCATCCCTTGTCTCTGTGGTCAGAGTGGTGAGATTGGTCATCATCTCCCAAAGTGAGGTGGCCCAGGAGGGGGCCTGAGAGAAAGGATCATTCTCCTGTTGGGGCATTCGTTGTGACGGCGGAGGAGGCTCAAAGTATGGTGGTACCTGTGGGGGCTCGACTTCCATCTGGTCCGGCGGCTGGACTGGCGCTCCTGCTGGCTGCTCAGATGGGTAGTTGTCAGGGATGAGCCAGGTAGAAGGATCGGTCACGTCCACCGGGTAGGGGTAAGGCAAGAGGAAGTTGCTTCTGTCTTCCCGCAGCCACATGTACTTCCCCTCAACTTCGGACCCACTATGCAAGATTTTGATGAAATGAGCTTGCTGGAAACGCTCATCTTCATATCGTGAGAACCCAGTCGCATTGCTCTTTAGGGGCAAGGGTATCTGGAGATGCTGGGCAATGATGGAGACAAAGGCACCCATGGTGATGCTGCCCTTTGCATTCTTCAAATCTCTCTGGGAGATCCAATGCTCCACCATCAGCTTCACTATATTGGCCCTTTCTGGCTCGGGCTGCAGCAAGTGGTACAAAAAGGCCGTCTCTTTCTCGTTGGTGAGGTTGATCGTCTCACCCCGAGCAAAAATCGTGCAAGCAATGGCACGAAGGAGAATCCTGAGGACTGGGTGCTGCACCAGTCTCGACTTGTAGTTGTTGTCAATCCCACAGAGGGCTGCCCACACTTGCTTTCTTGTCATGCCTCTGGAGAAAGAGAACTTGGTGATGCCACCATAGACCAGCCCAAACATCGGGGCTAGTTCATCCAGAAACACCCTGCGAGGCCTGTTGCACATCTGAAAGAATATGTATTCCCTTCCCTCCCTCTCAAGCAGCTTGAGGGAAGTAAGGAACTCCTGGGTGTACACCCGGTATGTGAGGGCATGGAGGGTCCAGAAGGCAGGGGTGAGGCCAGCCTTAGCGCTGATGGACAGGAATTGCTCAGCCACCCCGAATTTTTCCAGAGTGGCCATGTCCATAAACTTTGTGTGCTCGATAATTCTCTTTCTGATCTTGAGATAGTTCTGGAACATGTAGTTGTAGGGCATCAAGAATTTGCAGTCCTTCTCGTATTTCTCGGCCTCTGGGTTCCTCACATAGTCTGGATTGACTATGGGCTCCCCTGGTTGGTGTAGAGGTTGAGGCTGAGGGGCAGCAGAGGAGGAAGGGGCAGCAGTCTCCTTTCCTTTACTGGAGCGGGTCTGTGGGGCAGACATGGTGCTGCTCAGGTTGAGTGTGGTGGAGAAGAGAGAGAGGTCTCGGCACAGAATAGGGACTGTCCAGGTCGAGCAAAAAGTGTGCTCGGACCGAACAAGGTGAGTAGGCTGGTTTTCGCGAATGAAGTACTCGGACTGAGCAGAATGATACTCAGGTCGAGCAAAGTCTTATACTGGTAAACCTAATCCTGGTGCCCCTGTTTACTGGTACCACACCGGTATAGCTCTTAGATCACTGCTAAGACTTGTGCAAACCCTCAAATCCAGTCAGAAATTTCAGCAACTTAGAAAGAAAAGGGAGATAAAGCAACCAAACCTCAAAATCACTAGAAATGTCAAGGAGAAGGAGAAAGGTAGTAGAGAGTAACCACAGCAGGGAGAGATAGAGCACACTTGGGCTTGCAGAAAAGATGCAGAGACAATGGAGGGTCTCTGTAGGCGTGCAACAAGATAGTGAAGCAGGGAGAGCTTCACTAGTGTCGGGAAGAAGGAGTGGAGTGCTAGACGGCTACCACTTCAACCACCTCGCAATAACTCTCTCGGTGCTCCAGAGAGAAGGGAGGTCTCTCTATAGTGCTCAAAGTCGGAGAAGATGCACTTGCTGTGGAGGTAGGGAGAATTCTCGGGGATTGTGCTAGAATTTTTGCTCGCTGGGGAAGGCTTTGTTTGAGATTCTGAGAGTAGAGACGAAAAGAAGATGGAGAGAAGAAGAAAAGGGTGCTTAGATCTGTGAAAATGGGTAACGGATGGGTGCTTTGCTTTTTTATGGATGGGCTCAGGTCGGAGGGAGAAGGCGCGATTAATGGAAGGGCGCGAGTAAAGAGGCGTGACTGAGGAAGGTGACAACGGTCAAAATTTAAATGCAGTCCGTCGTTTGATGCTCTTCTCCAGTCGCCTCTGCAATGGACTCCTCCAGTTCCAGGCTGGTTCTGACACCTCGATCCTATCACTTCTGGCAACCCCTCTCTCTGGTCACATCACAAGAAGATTCGTCCAGTTCAAAAATCAAAGGACCTGTCCAGTGCTCGGGATGAGCAATCGTGCAGTCGACTCGAGCAGGTTGCAGGTGGGTCCTTCTTGTCAGGTCTCAGTGCTCGGTTCGAGCGATCGTCTCTTCAGGTTGAGCAGTCGGAGCTTGCCTCCCCCCAAACTTATTGTCTTCACTCGTCCCGAGTGATGAGTGACTCAGGGTGACCAATTCGTCTTGTCTCTCTTTGCAGTCCAGAATGGCATGAATTTATATCCTGCCGAGGTTGCTATTCGTATGAGGTCGTGCGTGGGTGTGATCAGGCCATGGTGCTCTAGCACGAGTAGCATATCGTTAATGCATCAAATCTGCAAGATAACAAACCACAATTCTCAATCACCAGGGAAAGTGCTCATGCATATTTTTGTTGTTTTTATGAAAATAACTGAATAATAATAAAAACTGAGAAGAGTAGAGAAAGCCTTGGGTTGCCTCCCAAGCAGCGCTTGTTTAAGGTCACCAGCTCGACCGTAGCAAGTCTCATTCGGCTATGTGGGGCTCAGAGAGCGAGAGAACAAGGAGTTGTTCTTGATGCTCCCCAGCGATGTAGTGCTTCAAGCGCTGTCCATTTACTGTGAATGGCTCCCGTTCGTCATCACATATCTCAACGGCGCCATAGGGGTGGACTTTCACAACTCGAAATGGTCCCGACCATCTAGACTTGAGTTTGCCCGAAAAGAGCTTGAGACGTGAGTTGAAAAGAAGCACCAACTCCCCCTCCTTGAATTCTTTCCTCAAGATACGCCTGTCATGCACAAACTTGATTTTTTCTTTGTAAAATTTAGCATTTTCATATGAGTTTAGGCGTACCTCATCCAACTCGTGTAATTCGAGGAGGCGCTTCTCTCCGGCTTTCTTCAAATCCATGTTGATCACCCTGGTCGCCCAAAACGCCTTGTGTTCAATCTCCACTGGGAGGTGACATGGCTTCCCATACACGAGTTTGAATGGACTCATGCCGATGGGGGTCTTGAAAGCTGTCCTATAAGCCCAGAGTGCGTCATCGAGCTTATTGGCCCAGTCTTTTCGGGTCCTAGCCACTGTCTTCTCCAATATGCTTTTGATTTCCCTATTGGACACCTCTACCTGCCCATTTGTTTGAGGGTGGTAAGCAGTTGCAACCTTGTGAGTCACACCATGCTTCTTCAAGAGTCCATCAAACTGTCGATTTATGAAATGCTTCCCACCGTCACTAATCACTGCTCTTGGAACACCAAAGCGGGAGAAAATGATCTTGGAAAACAACCGAATGACAGAACTAGAGTCCGCAGCCTTGCATGGTATGGCTTCAACCCATTTGGACACATAGTCGACCGCCACCAAGATGAATTGATAACCTTGAGAGCTTGGAAACGGTCCCATGTAGTCCACACCCCAAACGTCAAAAATCTCCACTTCAAGTATAGGGTTGAGGGGCATCTCATTTCTATGAGAGATATTTCCTGTCCTTTGACATTGATCGCAAGAGAGAACAAAAGAACGAGTGTCCTTGAAAAGTGAGGGCCAAAAGAAACCTGATTGTAGAACTTTAGCTGCCGTCTTGGAGAATGAAGCATGTCCGCCGTAGGCGGATGAGTGGCAGCTAGCAAGGATCGGGTTCACCTCTTCATAAGGCACACAACGCCTGAAAACATTATCTACCCCAATTTTGAAGAGATAGGGCTCATCCCAAAAGTAATACTTAGCATCGGTCTTCAATTTTTTTCTCTCTTGCCAAGACATTTCTGGGGGTAGAGCTCCAGTGGCGAGAAAATTGGCTATATCAGCGTACCATGGTTGTTGGTTCTTGGTCTGCCCAGGATCTGTTCGGGTCGAGCAGGGTCCTGCTTGGTCCGAGTGAGATTCGACAGAAAGAATATGCCAAGTCAGATCAGCCCAGTCTTGGTCGGTGAGGTCAGCTAGGTCCGAGTACAGGGGTACTCGGGTTGAGCATAAGTCCGAGTGGATACTCTCCTGATTCAGCGTGGGTGGTACTCGGTCTGAGTGCATATCTGCTCGACCTGAGTGATGACTCAAACACATCAGTTGCTCATGGGGAAAGGAATCATCAATGGGAACCTTGGTGTCCTCTTCTTCTTCCCAATGTAATCGAGAGAGATGGTCAGCCACTGAGTTCTCCGTACCCTTTTTATCCCGGATCTCTAGATCAAATTCCTGAAGGAGGAGAACCCAACGGATCAAACGTGGCTTGGCATCCTTCTTGCTCAACAGGTATCGTATTGCTGCATGATCGGTGTACACAATCACCTTGGACCCCACCAAGTAGGATCTGAACTTATCCAAGGCGAACACTATGGCGAGTAGTTCCTTTTCAGTGGTTGTGTAATTAATTTGGGCCTGGTCAAGGACCTTGCTTGCATAGTAGATAGCTACCGGCTTCTTGTCCTTTCGCTGCCCAAGCACTGCTCCAACAGCAAAATCGCTAGCATCGCACATAAGTTCGAAGGGTTGAGACCAATCTGGCGGTTGCAAAATGGGTGCCGAAATGAGAGCTTCCTTTAATCTGTTAAAAACTATCAAACAATCCTCATCAATAATAAAATCATTATCTTTAATTAACAAATTGCTCAAAGGTTTTGCAATTTTAGAGAAGTCTTTAATGAAACGGCGATAAAATCCGGCATGTCCTAGAAAGCTTCGGACATCCTTGACATTTTTGGGAACATCAAGCTTCTCTATCACTTCGATTTTAGCCTTATCCACTTCAATTCCTCTCGATGTGATCACATGCCCTAGAACAACACCCTTTTGCACCATAAAGTGACACTTTTCCCAATTCAATACCAAGTTAACCTCTTCACATCGCTGCAAGATTTTGGAAAGGTTAGCAAGACAAGAATCAAAGCAAGTACCATAAACTGAGAAATCATCCATAAAAACTTCCATTTCTTTTTCTATAAAATCCGAGAAAATGGCCATCATGGCTCGTTGGAAGGTTGCTGGTGCATTACACAAACCGAAAGGCATTCTCCTATAAGCAAATGTACCATATGGACAAGTGAAAGTGGTCTTTTCTTGGTCATTGGGGTGGATGGGTATTTGAAAGAAACCCGAGTAACCATCTAAATAACAAAAGTACGAGTGATTAGCAAGCCTCTCTAATAATTGATCAACAAAAGGTAAAGGGAAGTGATTTTTGCGGGTGGCCGCATTGAGTTTGCGATAATCGATGCACATTCTCCATCCGGTGACCACTCTTGTCTGAATCAACTCATCTTTATCGTTCCTGACCACTGTTGTGCCGCCTTTCTTGGGCACCACATGCACCGGGCTCACCCACTTGCTGTCGGAAATGGCGTAGATGATGCCCGCGTCGTAGAGTTTCTGCACTTCCTTTCGGACCACTTCCTTCAAGTTTGGGTTGAGTCGCCTCTGTGCCTCCCTTGTTGGCTTGTGGTCGTCTTCCAAAAGAATCTTATGTGTGCAGAACGAGGGATCTATGCCTTTCAGATCTTCAATTGAGTATCCTATCGCCCCCTTGTGTGCTCTCAACTCCACCAATAGCTTCTCTGTCTGTTCTGCATCTAGTTCGGCATTAACTATAACAGGGTATGATTGATTGGGACCAAGGAACTCATACCTGAGAGAGGCTGGGAGTGGCTTTAACTCAACCTTTGGTGGCTTTGCTTGGGCCGAGCAGATGGTCTCTCGGTCCGAGTAGAGCTTGCTTGGGTCGAGGCATGTGTCGGGCAATGGGGTTCCTTCAGCCGGAAAAGCTGCTCGGGCTGAGTAAACAACCACTCGGCCTGAGCGTGGGTCGCTGGGGTCGAACAGGGGCTCAAAGGCATCAACTTCCATAGTTTGATCAGGCGTTCGGTCCGAGTAGTCGATTGCTCGAACTGAGCAGGGGTCCTCATCTTCGTCCTGTCCTTCAACAATCTCATACATCGACTCCTCTACCCCAATTGACTCTTGAATGTCATAAAGGAAGCTCTGATAACTGATAAGAGCGCTCAAGTACTGGTCCTCAAGAGTTTCCTCTATCTCAAGTTCTATTCTTGTACAGAAAAGCATGAAAAAGCCGGGTCAGTGTCGGGGTATTTCATGGCATGGTCAATGGAGAATAAGAGCTGCTCGTCTCCGACCCTGACCAAAATCGTTCCATCCCGGGCATCCATCATAACACCCGCGGTTCTCAAGAAAGGTCTACCCAAAATGATAGGGACTTCCACGTCTTCCTCCATATCCATGACTACAAAATCTCCAGGCACAAAAAACTTGCCTACTTGGACTGGTACATCTCTAAGAATCCCCAAAGGTAGTCGCACTGATGAGTCGGCAAGCTTCAAAGTTATCGGTGTGGGCATGAGACCATCAAAACCTATCCTTTCATACACCGATTTAGGCATCAAACTAACGCTTGCACCCATATCACATAGAGCTTGTTTAATCACAGCCTTTCCAATCACACATGGTAGGGCAAACCGACCCGGATCTTCTAACTTAGGGGGCATGGTGCTCTTTATTGCTTCACTGCATGATTTGGATAGGGCTACCGTTTTCAATTCTTCCAGGGACCTTTTTCCTGTGCATAGCTCCTTGAGAAACTTGGCATAGATCGGTACCTGAGCTATTGCATCAGTGAATGGTATAGTAATCCTCAGCTGTTTAAGTATCTCCCAGAAAGTTCTAAAGCGTGCATCCTCCCTGGACTTAACAAGCCTCTGAGGAAATGGCGCTGGGGGCTGGTATGATTGAGCAGATGGGGCTACTGGTGCCTTCTTTTTCTCATGAATTGTTCCTTTTGTCGACTGCTCGGACTGGGCAGGTGGTTGCTCGGGTTGAGCGGCTGTCGCCGCAGACGGGCCGTCGAGGGATCCAGAACATCGCTCGGGTCGATCACCAGGGTGCTCAGGTTGAGTGACGCCGGTAGAAGCTGGCGCTCGGAGTGGAGGGAATGGCAAAACTTGTTCAAGAACTGGCTCATCGTCTTGAAGTGCTATACGTTCAGGCCGAGTGTGTGACCGCTCAGCTTGAGGAGAGTTTTGCATCTCAACGCCTTCAGGCATGGGCGGGTCCTGGTACCTGGTCCCACTCCTCAGGGTGTGCAGTGCTTTGACCTCAGCATTAGGGTTAACCTCCGTCTGGCTGGGAAGCTTGCCCTTGGAGTCATATTGCTGTGTGATTATGCGTTCTATGCGCTGCAACGCTCCCTGATTGTACTTCAGCTCGTCCAAACTTGAGCAAAACATCTGATTGAACTTCCCCTGCTGATGCATGAAATCCTGGACCTCTTGAGGAATGCCTTCTCGTGTGTACACTGATTTCTTGGGAATAGGTCCATTGGGATTGCTTGGAACTGGCCCATTTCGTGAGAAAGTTGGTGGGGGCCGGTTCCCATAGTTGTACTTAGGGACATACGGCCTGGCGCGAGTGGATGCCATGACGGTGTCCTTGTACACTGGATCATTCATGTGTTCCCAATCCTTTTGCTCTCCTTCACTCAGGGAATAACTGCGGCTGAAAATGTGACGGGGATAGTACGACGGCTCACTGTTGAGGGAGTTTACATGAGCCGCCCCTCTGTCTGGTTGTGCGAGGGGGCAGTCGAGAGAAGTATGACCCTCTTCACCGCAATTTCCACAATCCTTGCGGTTGAGGTGAGTGCCCAGGGCAGATTGGCATGCAGCCAGCTCAGCCTCCAATTCAGCAATGCGCTCATCCTTCGGTGAAGGGGCTGAGATGACATTAACTTGCTGCTTGTAGGATCCGCGGTGATTATTTGAAATGGGCATCCAGTGGTATTGTCGGGCACACTGGTCAATCTTGTCCCTCGCTTGAGTGGAGTCGAGGTCCTTGAAGCTTCCACCTGAAAGAGAATCCAAATTGATTTTAATATTCTCATAAAGACCTCTATAAAAATTTTTCACTAACATCCATTCTTGGATTCCATGGTGCGGGCACGAGTTTTCTAAATTCCTAAACCGTTCCCATGCTGCACCCATGGATTCGTTTTCTTTCTGGCGGAAATTGTTCAATTCTGTCCTAATTCGATCAGCCCTGTCATCTGGAAAGTACTTATCTAGAAAGGTTTGAGCCATTAAATCCCAGGAATCTATGGAACCCTTCTTTAAAGTTTTATACCATTTCTGGGCTTTATCTTTTAGGGTGAATTTAAACAATAAAAGTCTAACAGCCTGTTGGGGAACCCCGTTCATTTTAATCAATCTAGTATATTCAATAAAGTTTTGAAGATGAGCGTGGGGGTCCTCATGTTCCTCCCCATGGAAGGGAATCTGTTGGACTGCTGTGACGTGTGCCGGCAGGATCTGCATGTTGTTCGCCTCGATGCCTCGGATGATCACTGGTCCTCCCACATATCGGGCCTTCGGGGCTCCATAGTCGTTGAGGGATCTGTTGGGGTTGTGATCATCGTCCTCGCCATCTGAGTTGTTGTGGACGCTTTCTCCATCGGCAGTCCACCTGCGGCGTTCTGCTTCAAGCTCTTCTCTCTGTTGCTGGAGTTGGGCTTCTCGTCGCTCGAGCTGGAGTCTCAGTTCCTCCAGGCGACGTGTTTCTGCTGCCACATCAATGGGATTTGCGACCCCTGACATAGCGGCACTTGCTTCCTCGGACCGAGTAGGTGGGCGCTCAGACTGAGTAGGAGATTGTTTTAGAGTGACGTGCTCGGTCTGAGTGACGTGCCTTCGGATCGAACAGAGGGTCTGACAGAGATCTGGTGTTGTTTCAGGATCCTCCCGCAGGTTCCTGAAAAAGTATCTTCTGAGAACAGGGGGCTGGGATTTGGACCGTACGTTCCTCCTATCTGCCAGTCCTGTAATTGAGGAAACAAGTAAAGATTAAGAACAGAAAATAAAATCTAGCCTCTTGATAATAAAACAAGTATCTAATATCAACACCGTCCCCGGCAACGGCGCCAATTTGATGAAGGCTTAAAACCTAAGTATCAAATAAATTTGTACCTAAGACTTAACCTCACTAGTCGTTTGTGGTAAAGTTCTAGGGTCGAACCCAAGGGACGGACTATGAATACTAGACTTATTTGTTCTCAAAATCTAGACGGATGGTTTTTAGTGAATTTTGGATAAGAAACAATAAGGAAAGCTATATCTAAAGTAATTGCAAGTAAATCTTTTTGGTCTTTTGCTAATAATAAACAATAAACAAGTAAATGATTTTGGGGTTTTAACAATATAAAAGAGCGTCTTAGGATTCGGATTTCACTTCAGTTTGGATCCAGAAACTCAAACCTTATCACTTTCGTGCATCAATTTAAATTTCCAGACTTATACTCTCTGTTCAGTTCGAGCAGTGTCCTGCTCGGTCCGAGCAGATCGTATAGTGTTCTAACTTGACTCCTTTGATACCTTACAACTTGATAAAGGGTTCGATGGCTAATCTTAGACTTCTACCCTCAGCTGTCGCTTGTTGGAATAGGGTCTGGCTTAATCTCTACTCACCCTAATTAGGTTAATTAACTCACAACTTTTGGTATAGACTTTAATCAACCTAAACTTGCTTGTTTGTGTTCTTAGGGATATTTAGAGGTCTTTTGGACTTGTCTAAAAGCTACACTTTTGGTGTCAACTAATCTCCCCTGTCGGATCTACAATTTACCCCAAATACTTGTAGGAACTAACCTAACCCGTTTAACCTTGGAACTTAACTAGAAGTGGCCGACAACTAGAAGTAAATTAAACTAAGTCAAGCAGTTCAGACAAGCAACAAATAATAATACAAAACAAACAAATATCAAGTCATAATCATATCAAAATATATCAAGTTATCACATCCAAACATCCATTAATATCCTACTCCTAAGACTACATAAAATTAGCCTAACATAGTTTGGCAAACAACAACAATAAACAGTGCACAAATATAAAGATACAAGCCCATAGAAATAGATAATAGAAACATAGGAAGAATAAACCAAATACTCCTTCTATATCTCTAAAACAATCTCCGAAGGCTATGGATGGTGATGAAGCGTTTCTCAACTCTCCTTTGCTGCCGTCGCATCAAAACAGGGTCTAAACGTGGCTGGAGGCTAGGGTTCGTGGAAGATCCCTTCCTCGCTGTAGAACTTTGCTTATATACTGGTCTGGAGCACTTGGAGGGCAAGCTAGGGCACAAGGTCGGCAGAATCTTACCAAATAATCTCCTTTCCTTCTCTGAAAACTTGCCAAAATGCAAAAGTCGGCACATACTCGACCCGAGCAAGGGATTGCTCGATCCGAGTACAGAAGAGGAAAATCATGTGCCGGATACAGTGTCGCTCGAGTTGATCAGTAGAATCACTCGGTCCGAGCATGAGTCATTCGGTCCGAGTAAAGAGAGAGAAAAGGTGGTTGTGACTCTGTGCCTTGCTGGGTCCGAGCAGAGATCTACTCAGGTCGAGTAGAGGCTGTAACAAAAGTGCCCTGCGCTAGGAATGAGCCATCTAGCATGTCAAGTGCCAAAAACCATCTACAAGCTCGAAAAATCATGAATAACACCTAGAACCCTGTAAAATAAGAGAAGACACGACGGCGTAGCCAAATCCTGGAAAATCATAGTAAAATGTTAAGTATTTAAAAGGTTTGGGTGTTATTTAAGTGCCAAGTACGGTCCAAATACCTACAAATAATAATGACATCAGAGAACTTCACGATCCATACTACATTCTTTCATTGCTTTACAAGTTGCTATATATTTTGTTTTTGTGACGGAAACGGTTGTAATATCACATTTAGAACACCTTCTAAATTTACAACACCACATTTAAACAAAATATGTAGCTCAATTGTATTTATATCAATCTTTCGAAAACTAGCATCAATATAACAATTTATATGAGCTTTCTTTCATCTTACCAGATGAAAATTATATCATTCTTTCTCATAAGATACTCAAAGATATTCTCGATTATTGTCCAAATGTGTTTTTCTTTGTATCCAGTTGACAACTGCTTGTCATACTCCTTGGGTACAACACATAGGGCATGTGCATAAGTATGGCGTCCGTTATGAAACTCGTAACAGAAGGATGCTCGAAATATATCGTGCACTCTTCTCGAATTGAGTTGCAACACACTGATTAGAACTCAAGTGTATGCCATACAACGTGGTTAGACATCCTTTCTAGAAGTCTATCTTTTCGTGTTACTAGAACACTTTGTCATTATATGCACATTTTCTCAAACCTGACATCCATCATAATCTATCTCCATAGATTTTGTTTCCTTGGATTTAGGTGATTTTTCCAAGTTCTCTATTGAGAAAAACATTCTCCAATGAGATCTTGACAATATTCCTTTCTTTAATTTTATTCCCAATTAATGTCTTGTATCTTGTACAATACATGTAACATAATAATGCTCCCACTGAATATCTTGTCTATACAAGATACTTTTGACGAAGTTCAACTCCTTGACTTACTTGTCAAAAAGTTTATTCCAGTTTCCACAGTACTTGCTTCAATCCATTAATGGATCATTGAAGCATATATACGTTTCTAACAATACAACAAAATCTTCGGTTTGTGTCAAATACACAACAACTTCCTTCATTCAATCGAAGAAGGCGATTTTGATGTATTTTCCATATATCTATATATACGAAATATAATTATTGTTAGAATGATCTTTATTGACTTAGACACAGCTACAAGCGAGAAGCCGTGCTTTGTACATGGTCAACTGGTTATCGACTTAGACATAGCATCAATCATGAAATTGTGCTTTGTACATAGTCGACTTGCTATCCATATCTATCTTTCCTTTTAAAGATCTAAATGTTCTAGATGGATCGCTCCTTCTTGAACATCAATCAAGGTCTATACCTTGTTGTTATATATGTGGATTGCACTTAAAGATCATATAGATTCAAACCATACTTGTGGAATCGGGTCTTTCCATCGCTTCTTTATTTATCAACGGATCCTCATATATCAAGTACGAGGATGTTGTGAAGCCTATGTACCTTTCAGTTTAGGCAATTCACTCTCGTTGATCTTTGTAGGATTGGTGCTTGAGGTCAGTAAACTACTTCTACAACATCTTGTAGAGTAAGTTCTTGATCCTAATATATTGCATGAGTTTCTCGAACATCATCCATTCGTGAGATGTTTGAGCACTCTTTAGAAGTGAGCGTGTTTATAAACTTCTTCCTTTCACAACTACTTGTGAATAAAGTTCCACTCAACTCCCACTAAGCACCATGTATGGAGTGACAAGTTTCCTATAAATGTACTTCTTGTAGTGACGCATAAACTCCTTTAATGCTCACTTTACTCCCACTACTTCTTCTTGAGAATATCATTCTTTAAGATTACGTTATGATGAGCAACAACTACCTTGTTCTTATCATGTTCATAGAAGTAGTACCTTTTGGCTAATTCAAGATATCCTATAAAATAATAAGCGTCTTATTTGGGTCCAAGCTTATCAATCAATCGAACCTTGAAATAAGCTTCTCAACACCAAATCTTGAGATACAATATACCTAGAGATCGAATCTCGTAAGATATCTTTCTCAATAGACTTCGATGAAATTTTTATTCAGTGTAAACAATATTGTCCTCAAACACAAATCCCTTACATGAGTCGAACAAGTCAATTTGATTTATTACCGATCGAACTATATCAAACTATGTTCGATACCTTCATCCTTGGATACATTTTTCAATGTTCCTCATGGAGCGAGTAGTGAAACGTATTTTATACTCTTTAGGTAATATATCAAACTATATGACTTAACTATTTACCATGATCCATCTTAAGACTTTTGCTTTTATTGAATAGTTTTTTCAACTTTACTCTTGAAATCCTTTTGATCTTGTCAAAAGATTCATACTTATACCATATCAAATAGATACGTTAATATCTACAATGATTGTTGGTCAAGTGGTAAAGTTTCAACAACCTTTCAATTGCACAAGTACCTGTAGGTCTATATACATCAATATGTATAAGTCTTAATAAGGTTACTTGTCCTTTAAACCTTCGTAGTTCAAAGGCGCTTTTGTCATTTAACAAACACGATTCGCATGAATTTCAATTGATTTTGCAATCAAATTGATTTACGAGCTCCACGTTACGTAGACTCTCATAATGCGATTCTTGTTTATATTCGACTAAGCGACTATCTTACATAAAAGTCAAATACTTTATGTGAAGTCTTACATATTTGTCATTCGAAATTTATTTATCTATTTCAAGCAAATTCAATCAAGATGCGTGAAATCTTATACACAAATTCATAACAATAAGAGAACGACATTTCTCTATTACAAAACATAATCATCCATCATCAAATATGAAATGGAGATAAGGTTTTATGAGATGTTTGGAATAAGGTATATAACCTCAAATTCCTAAACAAATTCTTTATTTAGTAAAGATAACTCTACGTATTCAATGGTAGTGGCTTAGACGTATAAACCATTTCCAAAACGGAGTTTACTTTACTTATCTCGAACTTTCTCTTATTCATCATTGCCTACACATTTCGTTAAATGCGAGCACATGAACTAGCACCTAATTACTAGTGTGAATTAGAGATAGTGAGATAATTTGAACGACAAATATCTTAAGGTTTAGAACATCATGGTATTTTGGACATCTTTTCAAATGTCTCCCATAAATGGTAAATGAAACATCTCATGTGACACACGGTCATTAGTGAGGGTCTCGAAGTCTCAACTCATATATTGGTAGAGTATTCCTTTAATACTTAACCAATCATTTTAAGCACTAACAAGTGTGCGAACAATATATCCTTTATCCATAGAAAGAGATTGTATGACAACATCAACAATCCTTGATATTGGAGATCTTAATATCTCTAGTTGTCAATTAGTTTCTCAAACCTTTCGGTTCGCAAGCTAATGAAATATTTATCTTCTTATAAGAAGAGTCTCTTGGTTAATTCATACTCCATTACTCGATCATAAATGATTGAGTCTATCTTTTACTTTCTCTAAGAACGTCTTCTTGAGTAAGTGGATGAGAGTATAGAAGTCTAGTCTAGTCCTTATGAATTCTCCAATTCAAAAGTCTAGAACTTCTAAAAGGATATAAGCATTCGCTTTATTGAATAATTTTCGTCAAAACTAATCAATCATTGCGAAGCTATCTTCGGAAAGTTGAGGAACGTTTTTGGATTAAACTTGCTCAAGTTTCTCATTTCCAAGAACATGTCTTAGGAATCGGTATTTCTTCTCCAAGTAAATACCTTAGAAACGAGCTTGTCGTTTTCCAAAGATTGATCGCAACGAAATTAACATATTTAATATCTATAACAATTTCAATTTAAGGTCATTTAGTTTATACAATGTTTTGTTTATGGAATGATAAACAAAACTCCCACTACATTTAATTAATGTCCCTAAATGTAATGGATTCCAAGATCCTCATTTTCGTTGAAATAGGGGCCAGCGTCGGCATGACACCTAAAACAACTAGATAAGGTAGGTTCTCCAACCAATCATATCTTGTCCATATGATTCTTGTTTTGTGAGATATCATAACTATATCTACAAACTCCGTCCCAACGTCCAATCCGAGTGGGTCCGTTGTAAAGCAACTTCTCTCTATTTGCTCCTAGTAAATCCGATTTACACCCCGACTACAATGATGGACTACGATGTCCGCGTCGGCAGGAATGCATCAATAGACAATCAATTGTATTGAAGGAGATAGAGAGAAGGAGGACGATTTGGCTAAATCAAGTTAATTTGGGACATAAGCAATTACGTGACTTTGTTTGGTGGTCGTGTAAGCATACACCCATACCTACCTATGACAATTCAAGGCATTCACAAACAATCACATAATAATAAGCATCTCAAACATTGCCGTGGGTTTGTATGGCTCCCGCTTGCATTAGTCTTCGTCGCATCTCCATGTAACGAAACTAATCTAATCAAGCCCTCCCACTAATTACTAAGATCCTATCTAATAATTAAGGAAAATAAATACATGTGATAAAATCCTAAAACCCTGCCTAGGCCTTAGGGGCATGCAAGCCTCACAAGTTACATCAAGAATTAATCAATTATTAATTATCAAGGCACCTTAGGCCACATTACAAGCAATCACATGCATTCACAACATTTTACAACACACAAGGCATTGACATCTTGAGCCATATCAAACCCACATCCTCCTACAAAATAAAGTTATCACATATATAATATACATGATTCACTTGTTCTTAATTAATTTCATTAATTAGAATCTTTGTGCATACTTGTTGCTCAAGTTTTTCGAATGCAAAGAAGGCTTAACCTTAACAACTAATTGTTTAAGCCCTTTTAAATTAAATCCAACCATCAAAATAAAAAGGAGGGTATTTAAGGAGTCTTCTAATTAACCTTTCATCAAATTGATTAATTAGAAATTATTTTAACTAATTAAAATACGAAATTCGGGGCCCGAAAAAATTCAAAATAATTCGGTCTCCAAAAAATCCGAAATAAATCCAGAGAACTCCTTACAAAGATTGTGATTACCTGTAAAAATCTCAAGGAGAGATCAATTACCATCAGGGAGAACCAAAAAAGACAAATCCTCAGATTGTGCGCGAAGCACCGTTAGAGAAAATTCTGTTATGGGTCTCAATCTTTTGATCTGTATGATCATTCCCTTGATATTTTTCCAGCAAACAATTTACATAGAAAAATACTACATACAATAGGCTATCATTCCATGAAAAGAAAATCCACAAGTTATATTCAAGATCAACGAGATAACAAGCATTTAAGCAAGGTATCCTGTTCTGGAACAGACTGTCGACCAAAGAAGCAAATCACCATTAACAACTAATTAATCACCATTAACAACAAGCAAATCAAGAGATCTAGTGCTAAAGCAATCACACGTCAAATCAAGAGAGAAAGTAGGAGAAATTGTACCTCTCATGAAATCGCATTCATGAGGCTCGAATCCATGGCATGGGAGTCGATGGGGTGCTCTCCAACTTCGTCTCCCCTCCAATGGCGGCGCCGGCCTCGAGTCCACCAAGAGAACTAGTCACTAAGTCTAATTATTGTGCTAGCAACAAAGACTAGTGTCTAATCCCTTTAGTTTCCTCCTTGCACTAATCCTATTAGATGTATTTGGTGGAGGAAATGAAGCTCAATACATAGAAAGGAGCTGAAATTTTCAGCTATGGAGGCGCAAGAGAGAGAAGGGAGGAAGAAATGGGTGGAGGCTAGGGTTTGCTCCCAAGGGGACCCCTTTATATAGCCAACAACTCCCATCCTCTCTTTGACTTATTTACAAGTTTGCCATCCATACCCTAGCTGAAATTTACATGGGCTTTTGGGCCTTTTTCTCCATTTGATTTGGGTCTTTAATTCATTTAATTAAAACTCATTTTCAATGCTCTTTAATTGGACTATTCATTTGCTATGAAATGTTGGCCCAATTAATTAATATAACTATTTATATCAATATGTGTTGACTCTAAATAATTATTAAATCATTAATAACTATTTTGGGATTAGATAATGTACTAATCTATTTCTATATGATCCTTTTGACTCAAATAATTATAACGGTTCATAACGGTATATAATTAATTAGTCAAACTATCATATTTTCTCAATACCCATTATTGTGAATAAATAGATAATACACTGTGTGACTAAAACTCTATTTGTGTGACCCTTTGAGGATTTATACTATGTTGGCCATGGAAATAAATCGTTATTTATTTCCAATAATCATAAGCGGTATCTAGCAACACGTTATGATTCCCAATTCGCATAAATAATGTACTGCTACAATATGTCAATCCTGCATAAGAAATATTAGTATTTCCTTGTCTGATTCTTATGTCACACGATATCTTTGTATAATCCAAGATAGGAATGTGTCATTCTTGCAGATTATACATTTCTTGATCTAGAGTTGATTGTACATGTTGGCCAACCAATCCAACTCCATCAAGGGGCCCAAACAGATATCATCACTCATTAAGTATATTAATGAGGGACATACGGTTTTCTTGATGAACAACTTTTCCCCGCACAATTCAAGAGAACATAAATAAAGTCCTTATAGCAGCCTTTATCAGGAATCAACGTTAGACGATATTTATTGAACCTATCCTCATGTGAAAAAGGTGAACATCTCAAACTTAGAATCAAACTGATATGAAATAAACAATGACACATAACACAATCCATATGTTTATTTCACTGGGTCAAGTCCTGTACTATGTTCCAATAACATACACATATGCAATTAAGTTGGTAACTCCTTACTTATGATTTGTAGAACTTAATCATCACTTAACTTGCATACTAATCTTTTATGATAATTAATGTTCCTTGTTAATTATCAAGATTATGGACGATTTAGATTTATTATTGTCATTCTAATGAATGATCCACAGAGATCTACAATTCAGATCCTCAACCTGAATGATCTGTCAATAATAAACTCTAGGAACAAATGATCAAATATCATCATTAACATAAACTAAGAAAATAAGTCATTAAATATTGACTTCTAGGACATAACTCCAACAAATGTGGCCGCCTACATTGATGAGAAGTTTGCGGCGTTGAACACAAGGATTGATGCAAGATTTGACAAGTTGGAGCAAAGCGTTGCTCGCAACCAAGAGGACTTACACAAGTTTTGGGCTTGTGTGGATTTGAACTTCAAGAAGCTCATGTCCAAGGGTTCGAGAAGTGGAGGAGGAAATGAGGATGATGATGAGTGATTGACATGCCGAGACCGTAGCCTTGCCGAGACTTAGCCACTTTTTCTTTTCGTTTTTCGTTGGGCTTTCGTTGATTTCTATAGTCTCGTTTTATCTTAGTTTTTATGTTGACTTTGTGGTATTATTTTTTTTGGTTTGTGATGTGGTTTAATGAGTCATGTATGAACTCATTTGATTTTATGGCATATGATATTATGTTTGTGTTAATCTTGCCTCTTTTATGCATGCATCTCAATTCTTTTCAATATCTCTCTTATTGCATTTTTTAAGTTGGTTGTTTATTGATCAAACTCCCTCCAAAAATCCTTGTATTGTAGTGCAAAATTACTTTAGAAAGGGGGAGTTATTTGTTTGTGCTAGGTTTAAACCTTAGCGGTTTAGGGTTTGTACCACATACGTCATTTTCCCTTATTGCAAAAAGGGGGAGAATTTTGAAGTAAAGGTCCTTGCTATTATTTGCTATATATTATGCTTTACTTCGGTGTTGTTTTGCAATTCGGCAAAAGGGGGAGATTGTTGGACTAAACAATTTAATCCGTTATTTGCCGATTTGCAAAACAACACCAAACCCTTTACTAACATCTCTTTTTAAGTGATTTATAGATAATTATTTGAAGAAATGCTCAAGGCATATTGTACACAAGTTGTGGAGCATCAAGAGATGTATATAGGACAGTTAGAGTCATTAGTTTAAGGTTAATTTTGTTTTAAATTAATCTCAATCAATTTGCTATTTAAAATGCTCAAAATTCTGTCATGCGTTACTTAACGCCATCTAGCGTCACACAACGCAAGTCGTTTAGTTTGAATTTTCATTTGAAAATTGCAAAATCTCTGACAAGCAGTGATACAACGTTGCATAACGCTGTCTAGCGTCAGGCAACTCTGCATCAATGCATTCCTCCTAGTCTAGCGTTAGGCAACGCTCTCTGGCGTTGCACAACGGTCCAAAGACTAAAAGTTGTATAACGTTTGTCTTCTGTTATACGACGTTTTAGCTCTGACTCCCTGGTCGTTTTGGGGTGTTTCTGAGCTCAGTTTTGTTTAACGTTTCAGAACGTTGTATAACGTTTTGGTTTTGAGTTATTGCTTAACGCAAATCAAACGTTTTGCAACGCTTCTGCTCAGCGTTGTGTGATGGTGTCTGGCGTCGTGTAACGCCAGGCTTTGTTGTTCAAACCAGCCTTTCGTTTTTCAACCCAGTTTGACCAGCGTTGGGTAACTCTACCCAGAGTTGCACAACGCTCTGACACTGACAGGTGTCAGAGAAACTAGCCGTTGGAATTTATAACGGTAACTTGGGCGTTGCACAACGCTGTCTGGCGTTAGGCAACGCCCTAGAGGAAATTAGTCTGTTTTGGAGCTGTTTGCGCCCTCTATATATATCAGCCATTATTGAGCTGTTTCTCTCTGTTGAATACATTGCAAAACACTTGCCTTTGAGCTCCAAACAGCTAGTTCACTCACTTGACTTGTTTGAGCATTATTTTAGCAAATTCTTTGAGATTAGTTAGCCTCAATCAAACTCCAAGTTCATTAATGCAAGAATCTTTGAGTGTTTTGGTTGTGAGCATCAATCTCGAGTCGAAGGAAGCGTGTGTGTGCTTTCCATTGAGTTAGGCCGATCCACCTCGAGGTCTATTGTGACGAGACGATTCGGTTCGAATTTATAGACACATTCTTATTGGAATTGAACGGAGCGCACCCTTTGAGTGGTAGCGAAACTCCCGGAGACGTACGACTAAGGCTAGCATTTCCTAGCGGGTCGGAACTCCGTAATCAAGTTTGCGTGTCTCTTCTCTCTTGCTTATTTACTCTTATTACTTGCTTGTGTGAACCCTTGATTTGTTAGTTTAGTTATTTCCGCAAAAATTGTTAAAACCGGTTTATTGTGTTTATTTGTGCCTATTCACCCCTCTAGGCCGTACTTAGGGACAACAATACTTAATTCAATTAGTAACAAACTATTACGAATTGCTTCTCAAAGCAATATCATTCTCTGTTTTTTAATATCTTTTTATTATTTTGTTAAAGTGTTAAGGAAGAAAAAGGAAGCAAGACTTAATTATTACAGTAACTAACTCACATATATACAAAGTAACAATTAATGATTTTAGTTTTTCATGTTTAGATTCACTAGAAAAAGGAATAATTGATAATGAAAACTTCAACTATATCAAATATACTTATCTGCAAATACAACGATTTATCGTACACGTAATAGCATTAATTAGGAGAATTTCAACTTGCCCTCCCAATTAGCTATTCATTTGTTGAGTCAAATTGACTCCTGAATGAAAAATTAATAATCAAATCCGAAAGAGCTAGATTGTTAGGCTGTCGCCAATTTATAGGTGATACACTAACAAATTAACAAATATATAGACATTAAATTTGCAACCCTTGTCTTTCTAATAAAAAAAATGTTTAATTTTATTGTTGTCCACTAATCATACTAAAAAAATGAGGTAAATAAATTATGGTAAATATAACTGTTACACATTACCGCATATATTTCTATGGAATTTTGAGAAGGAGGCACTTGATGAAAATAATTGATTGACACGTAATTAAAACATGATAGGTGGCGGCGTGGCGCCGATTGACTTTGTGGGGGTTGTTAACGTTAATCCCGTGCGCATCACCAGCCATCTACATCGTAATACTTCTCTTGTCACAGGGGAACAAGCAAGCTGAGAATTTTTTGGTTGCCTACCTATACCTGGTTATACTCTTTTCCTAACCCAATAAGCCATACAGCATTCTCTCAAAAGAGAGAGAGCCACCGCTGTCTAGGACAGTTGGTAGTGGCACGTGCCTCTCCAATAGAAGAGCATGAGTTCGATCTCAGCTTAAGGCTGGTTGAGTGTGGGTGTGTCGTGTGTGTGTGAGGCTACGGCCTAATATCAAAAAAAAAAAAAAAAGAGAGAGAAGAAAAAAAAAAGGGGTCATACAACAACCATGCGGGATCCTCTGTGACAGAAACAGAGCGCCACATGGGGCGATATGGCACCAACATCAAACTCATATGACCTTAACAGGCTTAACTGCAGAGCTAAATAAATTTTTGAGTATCAAATTAAAATATGACCCGCCTCAGTGACAGGCCTTAAGATATGTTCATGTACCTAGAGAATCCTAAGTCATTGTCTCACTTCAAACAAGAACCTTCTTATTTTTCAAATCTGTCATGACAATTTGAATTTCGAGTTCAGATCATGTAGGTTAGGTCTGACATGGCCTTTCCCTCTTCCTTATCCAATCATCCGTCAACATATGTTCGGTGAAGTCTCGAGTAATAATTAAATTAAGACGTTTAAAAACTTGTTAACAATGAATTCTCCCTATTCTATCACATCATTCTGATTAAGGAAATTTTGCTTCTAATAAATACTATTGGATTAATTTAATTTAACTCTATTGAGGTTTTATCCTATTAATTAATTAAAGGCTGAATGTATCATTGTTTTTCTCAGAGATGACTCATTATGAAAAACAGTAGAAGAGAGGCCGTATTTAGGGTCGGAGGGAAAGAAAAAAGAAAAAAAAAACTAGAGATATTAGATATGTCGTAGACAAATTTAAGGCAAAACAAAAGTCCACCGCGATGGACGGACTCCGTCCAACATGTTCGTATTGAAATTTTTGATTCAAACGACCATTCAATTACTTAGTATAATTTTCATATTCCTATTTTATAGGAAAAATAAATTGTATATATTTTAAAACTTTTATTATTTTTTTCACAATTTTTTCAAACATAATCAATCTAAAAAATTATGAACCATAAGTAAGATAAATTTCTAAAAATATAAAAAAAAATTAAACAAGGCTAAAAGTACATTGGATAGGATAGAGGGGGTGAGGGGATGTCCAATATGTTTGTTTTTTGAATTTAAGTCTCAAACGATCGACCTAAACTATTAAATGCGATCTTCATATTAAATTCTAGTATGGAACCGATCTTTAATTTATTTTTTTTACTTTTTTTAAGATTTTTAGATTAATGATTTTCAAAAAATCTGAAAAAATAGTAATAAAATTCAGAAATTTTTAAATTTGGTTCTGTATGAGTTTTCAATCTGAAGATCATATTGAATAGTTTGGATCGATCTTTTGAGACTCCAAAAATATAAAATTTGATTTCTTATTAGATTGAAAATTTTGAATTGATTGTTTGAAGTACAAATTTAAAAAACAAACGAATGGCATATCCAAATAGTTCAAAATTATCTTCATATTGAAATTTTCCAGAAAATTAATTTTTATATTCTTCTAAACTTTTTTACTATTTTAAAGATTTTTTACAAAACAATCAGTCTGCACAATATAAACCGTCTTAAAACAAAATTTTAAAAAACTAAAAATTATCAAAATAAAAAAATTTAGAAAAAAAATATAAGGATTAATTCTATATTAATTTTCAATATGGAGATAATATTGAATGGATCAGATCGGTCATTTAAAGAAAGATTCGAGGATGGAGACTTGACCTCCATTTTTGCTTGAAAATGCTAAAAATTGGAGAACAAATTATATGTTGGACGGACCGTTTTTCCAACGTATTAATGTTTGTCAAAATCATAAAACATGTGGTGCATTTTGAAAAAAAGTCTTGATAAATTTTATAACAAGGAGCACTAATTTTTTTAGTATTATCGAATAGATAAATAAAAACGTTCGACTAGAACATCTTTCCAGAATGAAAGTATAATCCATCTCTAATTCGCATTCTATCAGAGTCCAATCAATCAATTAACTATTCCCTTTGAAAAATGTTGAAAATGATGGCTTGAATATCTGACATCTGAGGTAATAATACCGTCTCCTCTCTCATCATGACCCGATGACCCAATCGATGCTGTGACGGTACAGAGTCTGGTGTCAATTAATTCCCTGTATCAGCTATCAATAGGGGTTTCAACTATTCTAATGTTTATATTTTTTAGCTCAAGTTATTTTTTTTAAATGATTTACTTGTTCTCTATTTTCAATTTTTTTTACCAGATGTCCTTTTTGTGTGCTTGAGATATATGACCGCTTTAGTTGGGCTGTTGTTGTGTAATTGTCATAAACCATCGTGGTTTGTAATTATCTTCGAAATTATAATAATTCAAATAATAAAGAAAAAAAATTCCCTTGAACATGACAGATGGAATTAAATTCTTGCTCTAAATTCATCAATAAATAGTTAAAAAAATATATAACAAAAAAAAAGAAGAATTATAAAAAGCTTCTTCTCATCTTCCCAATGGGTAAATACCGAACTTAAAAATTATACCAGAAAGTTAGGTAATTTTCAATTTGCGTGATTAGATCACTTTTTGACCTCTTCGCGTAGACGACTTAATAGACTATTAACGTTGATCTTCATATTGCAAAAGTATGTTCATATTTGAAATGTGTTATCCATAATATAACAAAAGTATCCTGCCAACACACTACTAGTTTATGTCGATATCGTGGCAACGCACCGGATTGATTAAGACAGATAAAAGAATGGCATCGAGATTCATAGCAGTTTTAACAATCTCGATACAATTTTCGCGATCAAGAAAGCAATTTAATAATAAAAAATTGATAAATTTGGTTTTGGAGGAAAATTTACTAGCGTATATAAAAGTCAGCCACTTTACTGTCTTCTCTGTTGTACACGTATAAAAACTGGAGATTGGATGTTAAACTTTTTGTTAGTTCTTCTATGCCCTACGGAAAAGTGTTGCGGGTCAAAATGTGTTAATTATATAATAAAAACATTCGCTACACCAAATACTAAAAATCTCAGGCCACATTATTTCTGTTAAAATAACAACTCCAAATATCGGATCTTCTGTGCAATGTTATAAATGTGTGGTTGGTCATTATGAGTCGGTTCTTTCGGTTCAATTGCAGTTACTAAAAGAGCGGATACACGAAAAAGTGCGAAAATCACATAAATTAAAATGTACGTTACTCGGTTGATCATTGATGATGGGGTCGGGAGTGAATTAGGCGAACATTAGCATTCCTGAACCACAGAAAATCCGATGACAACAAGCAAGTGGGATTCAATTCAAGCTAGGCTAGAGCTATACATGCAATAATGTGACTCTGACTTACTGACTATAGGCCGGGAGTTATCTACTCATTTATTGACGGCTCTTTATGTCCCAGATGCCTTCTGCTTCTAAGGCCTAAAACCGAAAAGCCCACTACACAAAGTCAGTTTTACAGTACCTAATCTTGAACTGAAGCCGGATAAGTTTCTAAAAGCCCAAATATCCCTTTCAAATAATATCGAAAAAATTATAACTAACCTTAATTAATTACGAACTTTTAAAATAATCCGCTTTTAATAAAAATTTAAAAATGACTTCGCAGTATCGGAATCTCAGATTCCGATACTAATTCTGCTTAGTATCCGATACAAGCTAGTATCCGAATCTGAGATTCCGATACAAGCTAGTATCCGAATCTGAGATTCCGATACAAGCTAGTATCCGAATCTGAGATTCCGATACTAGAATGAGGCCTATTATATAATCGCCAGCGCCCCTCTCCTTCTCTCTCCGCGTCTCATTTTCTTCTCCCCGCTCCGAATAGCAAAACTAGGTATAGTTTTTTTTTAATTATTTTATTTATTTTAATTAGTTATATTAGGTTAATAATTGAAAAAATAGGAAAACTATTTTAAAAAATTTTAAAATTTTATAAAAAAATCAGATTAAATTCTATTAAATAGGCTAAATATATTTTAGCAAATTTAACAATTTTTTACATGATATAATAATAGAAAATAGCATAAAAAATTAGGTTAATATTAGAAAAATAGAAAAAATATTAGAAAAATATTGAAAAATTTTGAAAATATCTGAAAAATTCTATTATATGTTATGTATAATAATATTATAATTTTTTATTTTTTTACATGATATAATAATAGAAAATTGCATAATAAATTAGGTTTATATTAGAAAAAATAGAAAAAAATATTGGGAAAATATTGAAAAATGTTGAAAAAATCTAAAAAAATTATTTTATATGTTATGTATAATAATAATATAATTTTTTATTTTTTTACATGATATAATATTAGAAAATTGCATAATAAATTAGGTTAATATTAGAAAAATTGGATAATTCGTTTAGGTTGATATTATTTTTTTAAATGTAAAGAAAATTTCAAACAAGATTCAAGATTCACATTTCATATTTCAGCAGCAGTTGTCGATCGAGGTGAGTATTTTTTATTCATTAATTTATTTATTTTGCATAGTTAATGTATGTAATTTAGAATATTTAATAGTTTATGATTTTGAATATTCAATATGATTGTCGATTGTGATATGATTTGATATGATTGCTTGGATTGAAATGAGTTTATTTAGGGAGGATTTGGGTTAAGAAATTTTCGGAAACCCTCCCGGTACAGGGAAGATGCTGCCGAAATTTTGTTAGATTTGTGACATTTAATTTTTTTTATTAAGTGAAAATGCCACCGAGAAGAAGAACGTCACCAGCTTCACGTAGATCTACGAGGCTACGGACCGATCCTCAGGCTTCTACTTTAGACATGCCTAAGGCTACGGATGTCGTTTCCTCTAGTGTTGTTGATGCCGACGCTTCTACCTCAGCAGGCCCTTCTTCTTCCCCTCCTCCTGCTGATGATGATCGTCTGTTGCATTTGCAACAAGACCAGCTTCGTGGCACTGATGTATGTTATTTTATTTTTTTCATGACTATTTGAAAATCAACTTCAAACAAATATAGTCTCTAATTTTTTTTTTTGATAAATAAAGAAATGACATCCACTGGCGCACAAGCCGATGATGGCTAGGACTCCTGAGGTGGACCAGCATCTGACTACACTTGGGTTGATCCACGTCGTTCAGCTTGGTCATATGCCTGTGGATCATACGCTTGTGCAGGGTTTGGCCTTGTTCTGGAGGCTGGAGACCCACACGTTTCACTTTCCTAATGTCGGCGAGATGACCATCAGTCTAGAGGTACGTGACATTTTATAAGTAAATTTCATCTTACTTGTGTTATGATTTATATGTATAATAATAGTATTTCAGCTATCATGTAGGACGTGGCTTTCTTATATGGTTTACCCGTCACGAGTGGCCGAGTCGTGACGGGTCGTTGTGATTTTGATTACCCCGAGCTTCTTGGTACATATGCTTTGCCGCAGGGTACATCACATGAGGAAGTTGAAAATTGCTTCCGAGAAAAAAATACAAAGTAAGAAAATTATAAAACTTAATGTGTACTTTATAATAAACTTAATGTTTTGTTCTAACAATAAAGTTGAAATGCAGAACAAAACATGCAGTTAGATTTACAAAGCTGCGAAAGATGTGGAAGGATGTTGTCCTCATCCCAGACGATGAGGATCAGATTGACAGATACACACGGGCCTTCGTGCTAGAGCTTCTCGGTTGCACGTTATTTCCGGATGCCACGGGGGACTCTGTTCCGGCTTTTTATCTCGATCTTTCGCGGGTTAGTAGATTTTTATAAAATCTTTATGAGTTCTGTTAATAATTATAATTTCTAAATTTTTTTTGCCATAATTGAATGGCTGACATAAATGAAATTTGTAAATATTTGTAGGATCTTCGTACTACTACCTCTCAGGGAGTGTACAATTGGGGTGCGGCCACACTTGCTGCGTTATACCGAGGTTTGGACACTGCAGCAATAAATAACAGTATCAAAGTCGGGGCTCCGTGGTTGCTTTTGCAAGTCTGGTCGTATGCGCGATTGACCTTGTGTCGGCCGACGATCACGGAGGATTTTAGCGGCTGGGGTCTACCATCTATTGATACATGTCCACCTTACGGGAGGTATGTTCATTGTATTTGAAATTAAATTTTTAAAGGCATTTTTTTTGTGTTTAAAAATAAGATAACTAAACAAACATGTTTAAATATTTGCAGAAGATGGACTACACGTCCAAAATCGAAGAAGTTCCAAGGCCCTGCTAACGCATCCGGAATGGATTATGCTCAGGACGTTCTCATGAAGATCAGACCCGAGCACGTCGTTTAGACGTGCTTCGAGCATGTGCATGGGCGGTAAAGAAGGGATTCAGACGTGCTAGGAAGAAGATGCTTACTAGTTGCAGCACGACATTGGATATTGTCGGCGAGCCTCATTGGATACCTCAGGTATTGGAATCGAAGGGTCTTCCGTCGGACATCGCATCCATACCTGATACATCTGACGAGGAGGAGCTTCCGGAGTCCGGTTGGGAGGAGCATCAGTTCATGCAGGTATATCACAAACTTAATCTAATATTATTATGTTCTTCTTTTTCAAAATTAATTTGTAACATTATTACTGCTTTTATGTCTAACAGGATGATTTCAGTTTGCATGACTTCGATGCATTTTTTGATATTCCGCGCCCTAGCCAGCCGATCACTCAGAGCAGACGCTCTCATTCCCGACGATCTCAGCCTCCGACATCTGAGCCTCAGACTACTGAGCCACAGCCTCCACCTCCACCTCCACCTCCACCTCCGGCAGAGTACCCCACCCAGCAGACTCCTTATCCACAGTACCAGACTCAGATGCAGTTTGGAGGGGGTTATAGTATGCAGTAGACGCAGTATGCAGGGATGTACTCGGAGCCTCGTGCACGCATGGGGAGCCAGCCCCTCAGTCAGGCTGATGAGTTTTTTCAGACATGCGGTATTCCCCTAGATGACCCGTTGTCGCCTTTCACTCAGTCTCAGTCTCAGTCTCCGTTTCCTGGATTCAGTGAGGGCTATAGTCCACAGTCTGGTCATCCTGGGGCATCGTCTAGTAGACCTCCTCGTTATCCCACTCCAGTTTCTGCGCCTCGTCCACCACCAGGACTTGCTCGCGGTCGAGAGCCCCGACGGCCACCAGGCGCATATATTGATTATTCCCCTGCCACGGGGCATTACCGTCGTGATGGACGGAATTAGGATTTTTATATCTCGATTTGTATGACATTGTTATGATATTTTCATCTCGTACTTGTAGTGATTTTTATATCTCCTATTGTGATTTTTAGATTTCATACTTTTCATTTTTTTAGTTTTGTGCTTACAGAAAATTAAAAAAATAACGACATGTAAACACGGCACTCTAATAACGTCATTTTACCTAACTCGTAAAAGTAAATAAAATTATTTCTAATAAATAAGTGCACATTTAAACAAAAAAATATGTAAAGAAAAAAGTAAATAAAAAACTAGTTTGCATCGAAACTAGTTCCACATGAACCATTTTTTCAAAAAGCACGAAAAGTTCCGATCATTTAGTACTTTTGATTTTAAATGCCACAGTTCTTCATTAATAATTACATACATCTAAAGTGAACATCACAACAAATTTACAATTGTCTTTATGGACAGCTTCTACGTAGGAGTACAAGTACCGCAAGTACCAAAAGTTGCAAGTCTAAATAAAGTTAAATGCAATTGCAGCTACATGTTGCAATTTTTCATCCAATGGCCTACTTTACCACACTTAAAACATGCATGCATATGTACACATAAATATACAAATATGTACACATGCATGCATATGTACACATAAATATACAAAGACTATTTAATAAACTGATGATTAGGGAAGGAATTTAAATACCTTCTTTATTGCGCAAGCATAATACTTACGGCCCTTGTATTGTCCTTGGTGCATTGTTCGAATACTGCATTCTCCAGCCTTGCAAGAGCATATTGGCCCTTTTGGTTTCGAAGGGGTAATTTGGGAGTTAATTATCTTGTATGGGCTCCTAGTGTACCCCTGACTCTCTGACTACTGCGGCTCAACTCGTCGCACCATTTAAAGAAACTGCACTTCTGAATTAATTATTAAATATGATTTTATTAAATATTATTAAATATTATTAATTAAATATTATATGAATTCATATGATTTGTATATTAATATTCATATGAATTCATATAATATATACTTTATTAAATATTATATGAATTGAATATATACTTTATTATTTATTAAATATTATATGAATTGAATATATACTTTATTAAATATCATACGATTTTGAGAAATTTTAGTTAGTATCGGAATCCTGGATTCCGATACTAACTAAAATAGAGGGAAAGTGTATAAAATAATAATAAAAATTTATTAAATTATTTAAAAATTGATATCAGAAGCGTCATTCTAGTATCGGAATCTCAGATTCCGATACTAAGCATAATTAGTATCGGAATCTCAGATTCCGATACTGCACGGTCATTTTTAAATTTTTGATTAAATTAAGATCATTTTAAATTTTTTTAATTAATTAAGGTTAGTTATAATTTTTTCGGCAAATAATATAACTATATAAGATTTGAGGTCACCTTAAGGCAAACATTAATATGTTGTCTGCACAATGTTATGTAGATTGCCAATCTCAGAGCCATTGATGCAGATAGGCAAACCCTCTGAAAATTAGTACTAACAGCATTATTTAGAAGTTTATTAAGGACATTAGAAGCTGGGATAAAAGAGTAGAGTATGGATTTTCTTGACGTAACGGTTTCCAACAAGTACAACAACTATTTTCCTAATAGAGCATTAAAATTTGTGTAAGTTTGAACATCTTTGTGGAGAGAAATGATCCAGTGAATTTCTTTTTCTCCAAATCATCTAGCCTGAAGGACTTGAACCAACAAATCCCAACTAAACCTGTCGAACGCCTTTCCAAAATCAAGTTTGAAATGAATAGCAGATATATTGTTAATCCTAATAGTATGTAAATTTTGTATTCCACAACAGCCTTATCCATATATAATGAATCTATTCTTTAAAAAGCTGTTGGGGAAATATGTTTAAGTAATCCAATCACTGACTAACCCTTTGCTTCTCTGAAGTTCAAAAACTTTGTTTATAAGAATGCACATTTACAAAATTAAATTGTTATTTTGTATTGTTATGGAATGGACGATATTTTTGTATTAAATTCTTAACTTGCTTGTAATATATTTTCATATTCCACTTTTGTATTAAATGACATAATGAAAAAAGCCACCCAGTTTATCTAGACAGCCTCTATGTAGCCACTCTATAAAAAAGAAAAAGAAAAAAAGCCACCCAGTGTGATATGATTCTTACATAATTTACTTTACATTTAGTATAACATAAACCTTCAGTAGAGATTACAAAATACAAACCGAACATTAGTCGCAATAATAACATAATAAACCAGAAAGATAGCTGGTTCTCGCACAGGATTTCTCATGGAGAATCCTCTTTCTTTGAAGGAAAGCCCGGGAAGCCTGGCGGTACACCTGGGAAGCCCGGCGGGAAATGAAATACAGGTGTTGGTGGCGGCGGCGGAGGAGTTAAACCAGGAATTGGTGTGATAAAGGGAGGTGTTGGAGGCACAAGCGAAGGTGGCGGTGGTGGTGGTGGAGTTAAACCTGGAATTGGTGTGATAAAGGGAGGTGCTGGAGGCAGCATTGGTACTGGCGGCACAAGCGAAGGCGGTGGAGGTGGTGGTTGGAATGGCAGTCCTGGTACTGGTGGGAGAATAGATGATGGGGGCGGCGGCTGGAATGGCAGTCCTGGTACCGGTGGGAATATTGATGGTGGGGGCGGCTGTAAGCCTGGTGGAAGCAGTGATGGCGGTGGTGGTTGCAAAGGGTTTTGGGGAATTGGAAAGCCTCCGATGTTTGGCGGCTGAAATGGGTTTGGTGGGAAGAAGAATGATGGTTGGCAGATCTTTTGATTGCATATTGCGGGATGCTTTCGAGGCTGGAATGTCACGGAGCCTGTGGAACGAAAAAGTCATGTTGCATTATAGTTTTATATAAAAAAAGTTGTCCACACTTGAAATTTGAGTACTGTCACACTTGAAATATGTATACCTGCTGAGTATACTTTGATGCTATCTTTTCTTGCAGATTTGAAACGAAGCTGTAATGCAGAGGTGGCCACGACAGATGCAGCGGCATCACAGAATGTCGCATGGTTGGTTTTGAGTAGATTCACCCTGCAATTCTTGATTGACTGGATATTTTTATCCACCTCTGGAGGTATATTGAACTTAAACAATCCTTTCTGGTTTGTGATGGCTGTTTTGCGGAAAGCTATGTGCTTAGCATCATATGTGCATTCCACTTCAATGGACGCCCCTGTATTATTATTTATTAGGTTATAATTAAATTATAAAGTTGTATTATTAAAGAGGAAATTTATATAAATTTTTAAATTTTGTATTTTTCTATTGTTTCCTTACAAGATGTAGCATTTGGTATATGACTTGTAATGAACGATTTTATTTATTTTTTTAATTTGTTTTGTCTTTATTCTTAATTGAGTTATATACTTGGGTTGGGCTTAATTGAAAGCTCCCACCAGAAATTGCAGCTCTTAGAACTGAAGAATATATATCATAGATGAAGAACTAACCTGTGATGAAGTGACCGAGCTTGTTACTTTGTTGTTCAGAGCAAGTGTTGCAATACACAGTACCAACAACAACTGATGAAGGTATCACATTGTGCTTCCTACCGTTGCCTTGTAAAGGGAACCACAGAAAAAGAAAAAGTACAACCAAGTGCTTTGCACTTAGAACAGTACAACCCATGGTTACTCAGAACTCACAGATGCTTGTGCACATAAATTAAAAAAGACCGTGACAGAATATATAATGTTTCATAAAGCTGAAAGCATCATTTATGTTTTTCACAAGGGGAAAACAAAAGATGTTAGATCCAACTGCAACCAAGAAGCCTATATAAGGCTTAGTTTATAAGGGAAATTTGAGGAAGAATGGTTGTTTAGAAAAGAGTCTGATGGAGGCTTATATCTATTTTATTTTCCACATTTCAGTGCAAGAGGTATTTTGGCAGTTCACGGACAATGTGGGGGCAAGAATAATGTGAAGACTAGCTTACAAAAGTTGTCAATTTTGAGGATGGGTTCACACTTCACATGCATGTATGGTGAATCTCATCCCAAGTTTATTTTGTATTTATCTCTAATATTAGACAGCATGCTAGTTCCAAGGCTCTGAGAGTCTGAGTCGAAGCGGCCCCAAATGTCTGAATGTATATTTTATTTTGTGTCGGTAAGAGTCCTCAGGCAAATATTGCATTAAGAAACGTCCGAATTCCATTCTCCTAAAATTGAATATCGTCAAACGTCAATCCACGATCAAGTGTTTTCGTTAGTGGAAACGACGTAGCATATTAACCATAAAGGAGGCCCAATTAGATCCACACCAGGTTATTATATAACCCAGCAAAATTATGATCTCAAATTTCTAGCCTCATTTGTACAACGTTTATTGATTATATCCATTTAATAATCATATCCATTTTTTTTCAAGAAATTATGTTTTCCAGATACATAAATTTCCAAGCATGATGAACAGATTGATGTTTAAATGACTGATCTCAGATACAGATTATGTTGAGATATAGCTATACTCAGGAGTATAGCTACAGCTGAGATCGATCACCATATCAATCTGGAACAACAAGAATTAATATCAAATTGTAGTACTAATGAATTCTCTTCATAAGTAAAAGTCATATGGCAATACTGGAAACTAATTAAACCACAGAAAGTACACATAATATTACTAAGGTCTGAAGCTGCCAAAAGCCATCGAGACAAAATAACATATTACTGAGTTAAGCATCCTTATTCAGGCTACTTATACCTTTTAAAAAGCTTTAACAGAACAGACGAGTGAGCACACAGAAAGTCCAGCATTGGTGTATTCTGCATCACATCCAACCTGGACCATATCCATTTATAGGGTTGGTATTACCCCCACTGGTCATTTGGTCTGCGCACACTTGCTCATACCTAGAAAAACAAAATAAATATTCAGTTATTTTATACGAGAAGAAACACAACTCAGAAAAGAGAACATTATAATGGATAATTTGACCCATCAGTTTTAAAGGAGAACATTTTTTGTTTCTTAAAATATAGAATTTGATGAGCATGCTATTAGTGACATTATAGTGAAAAATGGTAGTTGTTTCCCTGAGATTTTCATCACTAAAAGACTAGCCCACCTATCAGCAAGACACCATATTGCTCCATGAAACATCCAATGTTGACCTTATATAAATTCAATAATTTACATGGCTCGCACTTGACGGTACAAATTTATGGTCCACTCTTGCTTTGTGCATATTTTAATTTCATAGTCGACTATACAAATTTGTACATGGTTTCATGCTAAATCTGCATTCGCACAGGCTTTAAAAACTGTGTTAATTTGCCCCACCACAATGCCTATATACAGTCTTCTAACAAGAATAACTGAAAGTATAAGAGTATCTTTCTGAACTCAAATACCAACTTTCTGCTTACTTTGGCTCTTCATATCTTTTTCTACAAAATGCTTGACAGAGTTTCTAAGAAAAAGAGGGATAATTTTTCTTTCAATGTGGGTAATAATAGTTTTTTTATTTTTTTGCACCAATAATTGTTCAAATTTCTCATTTAGCGAGAGAGGGAGCGAGATACCCAATTTCCATGGGAGTATCACATGCAGAGGTTTGAAAGAACCCGTTTGGTTTTTGTTTTGGTTCATTCTGAGTGTTGGATCCACTGGCTTGGCCATGTTGCCATGACAACTGAAGAAGATCTTCAGACCCAACTTGATGCAACTGTCATGTTATTTAACAGAACCATTAATAACTATTTCCACGGCTCTATGAATATCAGAAAGGTGACATATCAGAATGGAGTTTCTTACCTTCTTCTTTAGGACTCTGTTAGTATCTTGCTGGTTTTGTACCTTTTACATGCACAAAATCGACATTAGTTAAAGCAACCACATGGACCAAAATAACAAAGAGAAACTGACCAAAAGTTGCAAATGTTAAATTTTAATCATGGTAGTAGCTATAACCTTGCGTTTGAGATCAAAGATCTGATCAAGCATTATTTGAGTCTGCATGTTAGAATAATATATATTATGTCATTTTCATGCAAGAGTTTAATCAGTTTATATTCTTCATAAAAAAAAAACCTTGCAAAATATTCACAAAAGAAAAGGTCAATGAATGAGATTTACGGCATATACCTTGGAGGATCGGATACGAGTAAGAGATACTTCAACTTGATTCTCAAGGTTAACAAGCTCTGTCATGTTTAGTGGTTCCAAGTCCTCACCAAGAAGGTTTCTATTACAATTCCACAACAACCAAGAACAAAAAAACTTGATAATAATAACAATATTTTGATGGATAACAAGTACTGGCAGTACTCAAATTTTTTTATTTTTTTAATTGTGCTTATTAGTTCCCTTTCCCACATGCAGTAGTATAAAAATTCAACCGAGGTAGTAATTAAGAAATAACAGTCAAAAGTAATTAAGAAATAAAAATTCGATCGAGGTAGTAATTTATTGTTCCTTTCACAGTTTTGCCATTTTTTTATGAATTTTATGTGTCACTAGTCACTACTTAAATAATGGTGCACTGATGCACAAGTCAAGATCACGATTGGTTATGAACATCCAACATCTTTCTACTATACCTCTGACTGCGCTGGAGATGCTCGACTCTTGATTTCAACTTCAAGTATTCCTGATAATTCTTCTACATTTGACATGGATAAATAATATATGTTAACCATCACATATCACCCCTGGAGTATATATTTTTTAAAAAAATTAAATAAATGAAATTGAAAGCTAATTGAAGACAATAAATGTTTCCCTTATTGAACTTAAATTTTGCTTGGAAACGTAATAGTTTGAAGGAAACATTCTAAGTAACATCCATGATTACCAAAAATATGGGGGTAGCAAGTGCACTAATATATTGTCAGCTTAAACAATAAAAATAGCTCTTAATGTCTTTTGCTGATAGACTAACAGGCATATGGATATAATAAGCTTTTCTTATTGTTAACGGAAAAGTAGGTGGCATTTCGCACTCATTTTTTTTAATTAAAAATTAGGTTTATCATCAATGAATACACAAATATTCGAAATATAATAATTATTAATACACTACTGTGTGCTGCATTAATGTTATTGAAAGCCTGCAGGATGCTAACAGACATGAGCCTCTAAATTGGAAATTAAACCTAAAGACAAATGATTAGTAAAATTCATTACTTCTGTATCCTTAAGTGGCGCCGCAGCTTCTGATGCACTATAGCTGCATTTTTGGTACCTTTCCAGTGTTTTGAACATGCTGAAAAAGAAAGTAGAATGTAACATATTAGCATAAACCTTTAATATGAGCAATATGCATGTGGCCTAGCAGCCTAATTTATTTAAACCTCTTATAAATAAATTGATTGTTGATTGTTATTTCGTCTACTTATCTGCTCATCAAACATATAAACATGTTTGGATTGCCAAACTTATTCTTAGTGGAAATGTAGCACAGATAGCGGTGTGATTGTTCAGAACAGTAATACTAAACTTGGAAAGAGTATGCTTTCAAAAAATAGAATATAAGAAAACCTTGGTAAGAGTAATGACGTCTTAGTGTTTTTAGGGAATCATGACATTGTAACAGTACAAATTTGTTAGCTGGTAACCTTTGTTATTATCTGTATATATTTCCTAATGGCATTAAGTTTCTTAAATTGAAGCAGAACCATAGCAATGCCATGGTTAAGAGATTTTTCTATAAAATCAAAGTATTATGTGATGCATTTTCAGTAAAAAGGACACTGAAAGCAAAACCATAACATTCTAAAGTCTGGACGTATTTCTCAATTCAAAGCTATAGAATTTCTGTGTTTCTTAAATTAGAGGTAAATAATTTTATTTGTTCCCTGATTCAAATTATTTGACATATAAAATCAGAAAAAGTTCGGTCATGCCTCCATTAATGCAAAGCAACGACAAACTGATATTACAGCTTGGAAAATCAATTTACATTTATGAACTTACCATTAGCTGATTTGAGTTTAACAATATGATCTACTTAGGAAAATTATAAAGAAACAAAAGTTTATATTTTTCAAAGCTTTTATACTATGTTTTTAGCCTTCGGAATATTTAAATGAGTTTGAAAATTCGAACTGTCAAATAGCATCATTTTCTTTCAATCCATAAAAATAGTTAAACAATGTGATCTGCTTACGAAAATTATAAATAAATAAACTTTTATATTTATCAAAGCTTTTATTATGTTTTTAGCCTTGGGTTGAATGAGTTTTAAAATTCGAACTGTCAAATAACATTATTTTCTTTTAATCCACTAGCATAAGATGCCCTCATACGGCAAATAAAAAAACAAAATAATGTTAGACAATAAAAATATATTGCTTAATTTACCAGTGATACAAATAGATGTGTTATTCAATTCGTTTCTATATTAGATGAAAAACCAAACAATAATGTTGCTTCGTGTCGCGATTCACATCTAACCACAGATCAAACCGATTGAATGGTAAAAACACATGTTTACATGCTAAACCTAGTGTGTAAAACCTGTTTGTATGCGTGCATTTATAAGTAGTTAGAGATAGAGATAAAAATATTAAAAAAAGAATATTTGGATCAGAAGCTTACATTTCGATAATAACAATTTGAAGTAGCACCTGCCATTTGGTGCATGCAGCGTACCATATTAGGCCAGTATTTATGTGTGAATCTTTTTTAATCTTAAATTTAATTAGGACATTAATATACCTTTGTTTCCAAAAAAAAAAAAACCACAAAAGTGTGCTTGATTTTTCAACACTTCATTTGGAAGTAATGTCTGGACATATATTTCTAAAGCTATAAACAAATATTTAAATCTTTATATTGGTTAATAATAATTACCCAAAAAAATGAGTCAAGACAACTTCTCAAGGAATGAGTTCCAAAATTAGATACAGTTATGACTCTTTTAAAATGAATGCAGGACTAAATTGAAAAAAAATTCTGTATATGATTTATGTCTTTTCAACCTTTATTATGATTGATCATTGAAAAACCAATGAAATGAAGCCATTACATTGGTTCCATGCAAGACAAGGGAAGGGAAGCATGGGTTTCTTTTGCAGTTGTCAACTCAAGGAATCCCAATGAATCAGATATCTACTACATCAGTTTATCTCATTGGTCTCGTGGTCACTAAAGGTCGGCCTGTACTACACCTCGAGTCCATAAAAGCTGTGCGCTGTACCGGATCAGTCTGAGAGAGAGGGCGAGAGAAAGAGAGAAAGGACAGAGAACCATTAAAAACTAATAAAAAAGAATAAGGGAACGAATTGGAGAGTCCAATGGAACAGTATCCCAGGGGCAGGCCTTTATGCAACAGTCAATTAGCTTTGCCTGTTGTTGAAACTCTCTTTCATATTTCTTTTGCCATATTACTTTATCTCAAACCATCAAAAGATTCCTTTTGTGAAATCAAATAAATAACGCTAATATGTTGGCCTCAAGTATGTCTAGTAATCTAACTAATAGCATTTTTTTAATATCTAATGGTGAAATCAAGAAAATAAGTTATGAGCCAAGATTGTGATTCTTTCAACCTAACAATGTCTGGAAAATTATGCTAGAAATGACTTCTATATATATATATATATATATATATATATATATATATATATATATGTTGATAGTACGGTGGAGGAAGAGACAAGACTTGAGAAATTTTTTCTTGAAACACTCAATTAATCTTTGTCTCTTACAACACAAAATTTTCATTTCCATGTATATATAGCCCTGTAGTGACCTTTAAACTGTCTAACGATGCACCAAATAGTAATTATACTCATTTCACCTATGCAACACTTAGATTTCTCGACTCTAAGATTTCTAAGCCCAAGATAAATTAAAACGGTTCCCTCCTTTGCAATTTGCTATACAGAACTAGCTTAATAATAAATATCCAATACCCCTATATCGAACTCACCTAATGTTGTGCTCCACGGTTAAGTCATATTTGTTAAGCTACCAGTATATTAAAATTAAATATGTTTGCTAATTAAAAAAACTTAATAAATAATTATGCTAAACTCTTTATAAAGCCCACTAAACTCTCATTAAACATATTAGTCATTATCACATTTCAGTATCAAAAGATACAAGCAGATCGATTTTGTAGAAACTGGCTTTTTCTTATGGAAAAGTTATATGCTGATTGATTTGATCTCCTATAATTCTTTAAAGATCAAGAATATTCTGCTTTTGACAATTTATGTTCTTAAAAAATAATTGGTTTCTTTAGCATATGCACTCATCAACTACTACTTTCTTTTTGTTTTACTATAGTTTCAGTTTTTTTTTCCAACTTTCTCATAATTTCCTTTATCTTAGCTATTTGCTAAGTTAAATTTAAAAAGTATCACATATATGTTTAGAGATTTTTATTCCTAGCTTGTGTCCTTAACTATTACATGCTATTTGCTAAGTTAAATTTAGTAATTAAGAAATAACAGTCAAAAGTAATTAAAAGGAAAAAAGAAAGAAGAAAAAAACAAAAGAAACCCTCTTGAACATAAGGATAAGTTTAATCAAGGTTTTTCATAAAATTATATGAATGGGCTTGAAACAAAATACTTTCAAAATTAAAATTAAAAAAAGTTTCTTACGAACTACTTGCCCTACTTCTGAACAAAATATCTAGTAAACTAGACACATGGAACAAGATGATAAAATTTTACTGTTAAAATTTAATTTCAAACCATAGGAGATTTTTATGTGCATGAGTTAAGTATCTATATGGTCAATGTTCAGTGCATAAATTAGGGCATTTCAGCTTACAAGTACTTAACCACACATTAATTTGCCAATATCAGCAAATTTCTCAAATCCAACCAAAACTACTTTAAGAAATAAGAAAATTCTTGACCTATGTTATTAGCCATATAAAATAACAATGTTTGTTCTACCAAAAAGAAAATAAATGAATAACCATGCATGTTTGAAATTTCATGCAACTTAAACATCATTATTAGTTTATCTGAGATAGACAACACATATATAAATTATTCTGAATTTTAAGACAATTGGATAAAAAAAATTCACATTAAATTTCATCATTTTCGATGTGTGTCATATAAATACCGTATATCACACAATCAAAACGTTAGATATTATGTTTAGAAGTTATCTATAGCGATAGTAAGATTTATCCAAAATTGCAAATGGTTATTAGTTTGTAAATGAGGTTTCGTAAAGGGTTTTTTATTATATTAAAATATAATAATTGCCGTATAAAAACCTTATGCTTTCATTATTTTCTCAAAGCTAACGAATTTTGAATCAAGTAAGATAATAGTATATATGATTATATTTTGAAATAAATTATATTGTCAAGCACTCATTATATATGTATATATGATTGTTCCCATTACCAGCCATCCGGTGTAGTCTTGACTAAGCATGGACCACTATTCTCTAACAAAAACAATGCTGTGAGATTTTTTTGTTTGCCCAGTTATTTCTAGACTGAGATATGTAATTTGTACCTTTTCAAAATTTGCCTACTAGATAGATGCTAATTGTTCCAAATGTTAAAAGGGTTCCTAGCCCTGATGATCTCACTATTGCATATAAATAACATGCTATTTTAAGCTTATAATTTTTGTTATAACGTTACTTTCTACATTTACTTTTTGAGTACGAGAGCATGGAAATATTGGATGCCCTAATTAAATACCTTTTGGATAAAAAGGATTGCATCATGTAGCTTGCTAAATTTTCGGATATATAGAACGATCTTGAAAAAAGCATTGTTTTATTTTTTTGAAATATTAATTGTGAAAATTGAAGCTAAATTTGTTATATAACATAAGAATGAATATTAGCAAGAAAAGTTGAGACATGATTATAGAAAGAAACGAAGATTAGGTTAAATCTAGCTATTTCTTTGGCACTTCTAATTTTTCTTGTTTGCATAGTCATTCAAGGTCAGGAGTGGCACAGAGAGAGAGAGAAAGAGATGACATGATTATTAGGCTAAATCTAGCTAGTGCGTCTGTCTTTCTTTATTCCTAGATTGAACTTGTCATTCAAGGTCAAAAAATGGTTGGGGGAGAGAATTTAAGCTCAATAAAACAGTAACTTTGAAGATCAAAACCTTCCAATTAATACTATCTTCCTATAGCGCAATTTCCTCAGTGAATTAAAATTCTACACAACCGGAACTGATAAGTAGTGATAAGGTTCTCAAAAACAAACCCAACTTAAAACAAAATCATGAAGCTTGTGGATGCTCTAATAGTTCGAGATCAGAAAATCAAAAGTTTCCTAACCATTTTTTTTTCTGGCACAAGTTTTATCTCAAGAGAAAACAAAGAGATCAGTGCCGCCCCAAAAATCACCGGCAGAAAACAATAACACCAATAGGCACCACAAAATTTCTATTTCATTTTGGTTAAAGCAGTTTGCAAGAAATGAATTAAATATAAAACAAAAAAAATTCACAAAAGATGCAGTCAACCGTGAAGACTTTTATATGCCTACCCTAAAATGAAGGATTTCTACTAAAATTTCAAGGAATCTTAACATATAATAACTTGTATGAGTACAACTAAGCCTAGTTAACCTAATTAAGTGATGAATCAAATAAATCTACTAAGTTAGACTTATTTTTGTGAGACTTCACAGAAAATTGAAGTTAGAAAGTTAATCTAAATGAAGAGAACTTATCAGAACAAGACCGGTGTCTAGTTTTTCACTTTTTAAATTAAAGAAACAAACTTGTAGGTGCTAGCAATTATCTTTCCATAATTAACTGGAGTAGAAGAAAAGAAGGAAGAACAGAAAAACAAAAACAAATAATTTACAAGCAGCAAACAAACACAAAATAGCATGAATTGACAAAGTTATATACCTAGGGTTGCTGCAGAACTCAAACAAGCGGCCACGGCTGGAAAAAATGATGAGTCCGACCTCGGCATCGCACAAAACCGACAGCTCATACGCCTTCTTTAACAGCCCATTACGCCTCTTCGCAAACGTCACCTGCCGGTTTATCTTGTTCTCAATCCTCTTCAATTCAACTCTTCCTCTCCCCATTTTTGTTCTTTCTTACACTTTCCTCTCTACCTCTCCAAATGCTTCTTATATTATCTTCCTCTCCTTTAAAGAAGGGGGTTTCTGATTCGTTTATGGTCTTATGGAGCACCATCTCATTTTGTATCATGTCAATAGTGGTTTGACGGATTGACAGCGACGCCTTTGGCTTTTCTTTTCTTCCCCTTCAGCTTTGATTTGCTTTTCCCCACCCGTTTTCTACTGTGGTTTTATTTTAGTGATGTAATATGCAAGAACTTGTACATTAGTCTGATGACTGGGGTGAATACTTGTCCTTTATCCAATTTACCCTTCGTCAGACCACAAGGACTACAGACCTGATGTATCCACGTGTCGACCTTTCATAGGACCATAGATTTCACATGTTTCACACTGCCCCTGGAGTTCATGTATAATTACATATATATTCCTCTGTGATATTTATATTTACTGGTCTGCTGTCGATGCGTATTTTGTTCAGAATTTGACTGTGCAAAAATATGAAGACAAATGTGATAATAAGTTAATAACTTAATTGTCAACATAGTTTCTCAATCGTTTAATTGGGTAATAACTTCAAGATTTAAAAGGTAGATACAAGTAGGCGTTCAAAGCATTGCGTGTGTAAGAAAAGAAGATTTTATTCCCTAGCGACTATCTTTACTGATCCAATACGAAGACTTGTGGGACCTGAGCATTGATGAGAAAAGTTTTGGTAAAGAATTGAGATCGAATATGGACAAACAAAAGATATGTTGTTCATTTTCAATGAAATTATGAAACCACAATTCAGTAGATTTTATCAGACTTTCACAAACAAATGAAATGATTTGTCTAATATTCTCGTCTCTGCATTCCGCGTAAAAAACACAAAGAGCTTATTCTAGAAAAGGGCTTACAGTCTTACACCCGAAGTACAACTTTCTCTGTTTTTTTTTTTTTTTTTTTCTTTTGGGGGGGGGTGTCAGGATATATAATTCATAACATCAAAATCAACTGAGCATTAACTAAGATGTTAGTTTCAAATTTATTGGTATAAATCTCATAAAATAAAAAAAAATTTACTCTAGTGAACTTTTGTAATGTAAGAGGGGGAGGAGGAGTTTATTTTGAACTCGTTACGTACAAGTAATCTCGGCTTCTCCAACTTCTATAATCGATTAAGCACCTAGATATCAAAATACAGATGCAATCTAAGAGATTATAAATGTTCCAAAAAATAAATAATTCAACATCATATATTAATATAAACATTCAGCTAGCTTGTTTCGTTTATAATAAAATATTTACTTTCTAAGAAAATTAACATCATCATCAATATACATTATGGAATGGATTAACTTTTTTCATGCTTAACTTTGGAACTATTTCGCACTCCCAACATCGTATGGAGTATATTTCTACATGCCAAAGTGAAAACATGCTTGTTCCTTTTTAATTGCACGTACAAGGACTGTAATGTTTGACAGCTTGCTTATCTGAAGTGGATCAGCAATCTAGGACCCATCAATTAAATTATGATCCTTTTATCGTTATAAATACCATAACATTATCAAGTGGCTGTAGAAAATACCCATGGAGTATATGAAACATTAGAATAAATAATATGTCCAAAATAATTATGTAAAAACCCGAAAAATGTTAATTATAAGTTAATTTAGTTAAATAAAAATCTTCAAGCAAACAAATAAATTTAAAGGATGAAAAATCAAATCAAAAATTCAATTCCCATTTTTAAAGCTAGAAGACGACATTATTCAAATCCGATCAATATCAATTTCGGCCGTTTACAAAATTTTCGAGGAATTATTTGATTGAGCAATTAGATCATATTATAAAATTTCCAAATGAATTATTTGCTTAAATATTTAGTTCATGCCATAAAAATTTCAATTATCTATTTTATGAAATTACTATGAGTATAATTTGTGTCAAAATCTAGTTCTACTGTTTGTTTAAATCAATTTCCAAAATTCCTATGATTTGGACCGTTGGATCAAGTTTTAAATCACTGAATTTATCTGAGCCGTTGGATCATCTCTATTCATCTCTCCTTATCTCTCTCTTTCTTCTCTTCTCTGCCGACAGAAGCCCCCACCTGTCCCCTTTTCTCCTCTCATCGCGATGCACAATTGGAGACGCCTCTGGCGATCTCCCTCGACCAATCCGCTTAACTCACTACAACAGAAATTATTTTTAGAGACGCCATTTTTAGAGGCGGTTTTCCATAAACCCGTTTCTAAAAATTACTAGTGGCATTTTAGAAATTTTTGTCAATTATTTTTAGAGGCGGTTTTTAACAAAAACCGTTTCTAAACTTTTTGTTCCAAAAATTAAAAAAATAAAATAAAGGCTGTTTATATTTAGAGGCGATTTTTATAAATAACCGCCTCTAAAAATCCCATTTTTAGAGGCGTTTTTAAGAAAAAACAGCCTTTAAAAATGGAGCATTTTTAGAGGCGGTTTTTAAAAAAAACAGCCTCTAAAAATATGTATTTTTAGAGGCTATTTTTTATAAAAAACCGCCTCTAAAGATGCTGAATTTTTCGCATTAAAATTCCCATTTTTAGAGGCGGTTTTTAACAAAAACAGCCTCTAAAGATATGTATTTTTAGAGGCGGTTTTTAACAAAAAACAGCCTCTAAAAATACATATTTTTATAGAGGCTGAATTTGATTTTAAAAAATAAACTAAAAATCAGAAATTGATTTTTAGAGGCGGTTTTTAACTAAAAACCGCCTCTAATAATCATAATCCGATTTTAAAAAAAATTTTGATGATAAAAAATATTCAATTATGTAAAATAGTAATAATATAAAATGTTAAAAAATATTTAACTATTATAAATAGTGAAAATATTTGATGTTAAAAAATATTTGATGTTAAAAATAGTTCAAATATAAATTATTTAAGTAATTACAAAAACAGTAATTAAATTAAAAATCAGAAATTGATTTTTAGAGGCGGTTTTTAGTTAAAAACCGCCTCTAATAATCATAATCCAATTTTTAAAAAAAAATTGATGATAAAAAATATTCAATTATGTAAAATAGTAATAATATAAAATGTTAAAAAATATTTAACTATTATAAATAGTGAAAATATTTGATGTTAAAAAATATTTGATGTTAAAAATAGTTCAAATATAAATTATTTAAGTAATTACAAAAACAGTAATTAAATTAAAAATCAGAAATTGATTTTTAGAGGCGGTTTTTAACTAAAAACCGCCTCTAATAATCATAATCCATTTTTTTTAAAAAAAATGACGATAAAAAATATTCAATTATGTAAAATAGTAATAATATAAAATGTTAAAAAATATTTAACTATTATAAATAGTGAAAATATTTGATGTTAAAAATAGTTCAAATATAAATTATTTAAGTAATTAAAAAAAATAAATTAAAAATCGGATTATGATTTTTAGAGGCGGTTTTTAACTAAAAAAACGCCTCTAATAATCATAATCCGATTTTTAAAAAATTTTTATGATAAAAATATTCAACTATGTAAAATAGTAATAATATAAAATGTTAAAAAATATTTGATGTTAAAAATAGTTCAAATATAAATTATTTAACTAATTAAAAAAACATAAATTAAAAATCGGATTATGATTTTTAGAGGCAGTTTTTAACTAAAAAACCGCCTCTAATAATCATAATCCGATTTTTAAAAAATTTTTATGATAAAAATATTCAACTATGTAAAATAGTAATAATATAAAATGTTAAAAAATATTTGATGTTAAAAATAGTTCAAATATAAATTATTTAACTAATTAAAAAAACAGAAAATAAAAAAAATAAATTAAAAAATATTGAACTATTAAAAACACTTAAATATTTGATGTTTAATAATTTTTTACCATTAAAAATAGTTAAAAAGTCCTTATGTGGAAAATAAAAGAACTCTAGTGTTATGTCATTAATATTTTTCAAAATTATAGATGTGCCACTCTAGTTAGATAAATGCCACTCTATTTTCTTTTTCAAAAGTCCAAATTTCTCTCATTAGATCAAATCATTACAAAAATGAAAAGGAACTTATCGATAAGAAATGAATTTTAAAAATTTTTAAATAAAAAATTGAAATTATTATAGTTAATAGAACTCTTTCTAAATGAGACAATATCATATGACATTATAAATAGTGTATTCTTATTTATAAAATTATTGTGGTTTTAGTTCTACATGTAAGGTTAGCTAGTCAAATTAATTACTATATATGCATGCATAATGACGCAAGCTAGCAATAATTAATTTTGATTTAAAAAAGTAATAAAAATCTAAATTTTTAAACAATCATGGCCCTCAATATACTTGTAGGAGTCATGTATAAAATTTGAGAACAACTCAAAGAAAACATAATCATTTCAATTTTACACGAATCTATACAAAGTCATTTGCAATAGGTGAGAAAATATGAACTTTGCTCGACGTGTTGTACTTTGCTTGACATGTTGTATAAATTTTTTAAGGTAATCTCAATATATCATTTTCCATAAAAGATATAAAAAGAAATAATTAACCAATCATTATAAATACATGGTCCAAAATTCTAAGTAGTTTTATGTGATGTTTAGGTTTGAAAACTTTCAAAGTAGATTTTGGAGGTTCAGACAGCGTTTTTTGGCCCCGAAAATGGTCGTTACGGGAAAGTCATCATATGCCCAAAACGGACGTTCCTATCAAAAGTTAAGCCTCCTTGAAGTTATAGTGTTCCAAAACATCGATTTTTAAAGTGTTTTATTTTCTTTCATCTCTTATATGTATATATAATATGTTGAGCTACTCGTCGTGAATCATAAAAAATATTTAACTATGTAAAATAGTAATAATATAAAATGTTAAAAAATATTTAACTATTATAAATAGTGAAAAATTTGATGTTAAAAATAATTAAAAAATTTTTGATGATAAAAGATATTCAACTATGTAAAATAGTAATAATATAAAATGTTAAAAAATATTTGATGTTAAAAATAGTTCAAATATAAATTATTTAACTAATTAAAAAAATAGAAAATAAAAAAATAAATTAAAAATCAGAAAATGATCTTTAGAGGCGGTTTTTTACTAAAAAACCGCCTCTAATAATCATAATCCGATTTTTAAAAAATTTTTGATGATAAAAAATATTCAATTATGTAAAATAGTAATAATATAAAATGTTAAAAAATATTTAACTATTATAAATAGTGAAAATATTTCATGTTAAAAAATATTTGATGTTAAAAATAGTTCAAATATAAATTATTAAGTAATTACAAAAACAGTAAATAAAAAAAATAAATTAAAAATCAGAAATTGATTTTTAGAGGCGGTTTTTTAGTAAAAAACCGCCTCTAATAATCATAATCCGATTTTTAAAAAATTTTTGATGATAAAAAATATTCAATTATGTAAAATAGTAATAATATAAAATGTTAAAAAATATTTAACTATTATAAATAGTGAAAATATTTCATGTTAAAAAATATTTGATTTTAAAAATAGTTCAAATATAAATTATTTGAGTAATTAAAAAACAGTAAATAAAAAAAATGAATTAAAAATCAGAAATTGATCTTTAGAGGCAGTTTTTAACTAAAAAACCGCCTCTAATAATCATATCCGAATTTTAAAACCTGATCTTATCTTTAGAGGCGGTTATTAGGTAAAAAACCGCCTCTAAAGATAAGATTCCGATTTTTTTTTTTAAACGTTCAAAAAACCCTCTATAATGTTCAAAAAACTGAAGACCTATCTCTCTCTCGTTCTCTCTAGCTCACATCACTCTGCTCACTCACTGCCTCCTTACCACCGAACTCTCTAGCTCACATCTCTCGTTCAAAAAACACCATCTCTCAAAAAAAAACCCTCCGCTCAACACCCTCTCTTTCTCCTTCACCCTCGATCTCTCTCTCACTGCCTCACTCTCTCTCTCAATCTCACACGCCGAAACCCCCTTTCCACTCCGCCACAATACTACATGTCATTTTCAATTCAATGTCTATATGGACACATTCGTGATGTTGTGTTGGATACTGGCATCATACAGATAAGCCAGGAACACGACTATAGAAGTGTCTGTGCTAGAATAAGGCCTCTCTCAATACCAAAATGTTCAATAGTGTTCAATAGTGCTAGTCCCATTTAAGATTAGTTGAGCGATTCTCCAGCCATTGATGTTATGTTTCAAGCCTTGAGGTTTTGTTGTTGTTATGTCAAATTTCATTTTTTTTTCTTGCTTGAGATAAGAATCCTAAATCTCATTTACGTCTTTTGCACTTCAATCATTGAATTTGGCAGCAAGATTGTGCCACCTAAAAGGATTCTTAAAATGATCCCCGAGCTGTTTGAGCTGAACAAGACAAAGAGATAGAGATGGAAACTGCTCCAGAGGCATCTGGTGCTAGTCCAACAGAAGAAACAGCAGCTGAAGGTGTCCTTTTTCCTTTCTCCTTTGCTTTCTGTCTATCATGCCATATACTGAGTTTTAATTCGTTTTCTTGGTGCAGCTGCCCCAGAGATAGATGAATATGACCTCGTTGACCCTGTCGATATATTGACGCCTTTGGAAAAATCTGGATTTTTGGATGGAGTTGTATGTAATCCTATCCAATTTTTAATGTCAAATGGTTTTGTTAATTTTGTTCAATTGCATTCATATGCTGTTTAGCTAATTGTCATTTTCTTTTTCATAATTATATTAGAAAGCGACTATTATGAATTGTTAATTGTTGTTAATTGAATGACTTTTATGCATGTATTACTTTGAATGACTGTTATGAATTGTTGTTAATTGAATGACTTTTATGCATGTATTACTTTGAATGACTGTTATGAATTGTTTGTATGATTGTTAATTATGAATTGTTTGTGCTGTACCAATTGGTACAAAACGGTACTATTTCTGGCTAGCAAAAAAAAGGGCTAGCCCCAAAATTAAAATTTTTTTAATACAGTTGTATTATTAGAGGCGGTTTTTTAGTAATAACAGCCTCTAAAATACATCGCCTCTAAAGAAATAAATTCATTTTTTTGAATAAAAAGAGAAATAAATTCATTTTTTCGAATAAAAAATCAATCAGATTCTGGGTTCTATCTTTAGAGGCGGTTGTTAATAAAAAACCGCCTCTAAAGATACATGAATTTATTTTTTGAATTTATTTTTTTATCTTTAGAGGCGGTTTTTTATTAAAAACCGCCTCCAAAAGAAGTTTATATGAATTGTGATATCTTTAGAGGCGGTTTTTTATAAAAAACCGCCTCTAAAAATCATGAATTATGAATTTTTTTTTCTGCTATCTTTAGAGGCGGTTTTTTATTAAAAACCGCCTCTAAAGATACATGAATTTATTTAATCTGTTTAATTTAATTTATTTAATTTATTTAATTATTAAATTATATCTTTAGAGGCGGGTTTTAATTAAAAACCGCCTCTAAAGATACATAAAATTTTTTTCGAAACTGGCTATCTTTAGAGGCTGTTTTTAATAAAACAGCCTCTAAAGATGTAGAATTTTTTTTTCAAATCTGACTTATTTTTAGCCACGCCATTTTTAGAGACGGTTTATTAGCCATTTTTAACGCCTCCTATTTTTAGTGACGGTGGAAAACCGGCTCTAAAAATGTTTAAAAAACCGCCTCTAAAAATGTTATGTGGTGTAGTGACTCTCCCTCGTCTCTGTCCCCCTCGCTTGCGACCAAAGCTCGACCCCACTCCTCTCCTACCCAATCAGCTCACTCTCCTCTCTCCCCCGTGGCAGAAGCATCGAATCCGCCTCCCTATTTCCCTCTCCCCCTTTCCGCTCGTCCAATACCAGAGACCCCAAGTCCCTGGTCTCCCTCTGGTTTCCCCATGCCGTATGGCAGCATGACACTTGGCACGCTCTCGTGCTTGACCTAAACCCTACCACCGCCCCTGTTACCTCCCAATGGCCGCCACCTCAGCAGCGCGTCCCCCATCCCCTCCATTCCATCCTCCTATATGTGTCACCCCTCTCCTCTCTCTGCTCAGACCCGCTAGCACTCAAATAAGAACAGAAAAGAGAAAGGAAAAAGAGCAAAAGAGAGAGAGATGGGAACTAGGCGACTAGAGAGGAGACGGTGGTGGTAGACGAGGCGAGGTAGTGGCGCTGTTGGTAAGGCGAGGTGGTGTGCTGTGGAACCGTATCCTCTACCCATCGCTTTAAGATGGGTAGAGTGCCCATCGCTCTGCGTCAGCTGTCTGATTTAATCTCAACGGCTAAAAGAGCCCCGTGAATTCCACCACTCTCGAAAAAAATTATTGGCCCGAAAAAAATGAACCGCAGATTAGATCGGACGGTCGTGATGAGATGGGCACTCTGCCCATCTCTATTGCGATGGGCAGAGGATACTGGTCCGGTGTGCTGTGCTGGCTAAGCTGACCCCTCCTCTTCCCTTTGTTCCCTTCTCAGTTTGGTAACTCCTCTCCCTATCACTTCTTTGATTTTGTTGCCTTGCTTGTGTACTTGATTGAGGCATCGTGCTACTTGGAATTGATTTATGATAATGGATGTCTTAAATTTGAATCTCATATGTGAGCCTTGTTGTTTTGCTTGTGTGCTTTGCCTCTGTTGGATTTATTATGTGTCTGATTACTTGCTTGTTAGCTCAATTAGAATGCTATGTATCAAATTGAACTGTTAATAGGTTAGTTGTACTGGTTATTAGCTCATTTGAGCTTGTTTAGTGTTTATGTTCAATCTGTGCTTGTTTGAAAAACTTGTTGTAGCTTATGGGATCTGATTTAGTGTAGAAATGTCCAAACTCTTTGATCTCTACTGCTTAATTGTTGGATAGGCTCTGTGTTTGATGTATAGGCTTAGGATTGTTGCTATAAGGTCATTAGTCAAGATTTGTATGCTTAATGAGTCATTTGGGATCTTGTCTCTCTTGTGGATGCCTTTCTGGTACAGGTACGAGGCTGGTTCAGGCCTGGTACCAGCCGTGGTACCCCTCTGTTGCTTGCTGGTACGCTGCATAAGTGTGCCAGGGACTGGTGTGTGAAGTTTTTTGAGTTTAGGACTATTCTGCAAACATTTTTGAACTGTTTTAGGATCTGCCTGAAATTATTTCTGTTATTAGGGTCTTTACTGTAATATTGTAGGTAAATAATTTAGATTCAGGGTCTTCTGTGTAAAATTCCTGTGTTATGGATAGAATCTGTATTTTCCTGGATCTGTACCCCTTTGTCTGTTGGGCTCTGTTCCTGTCGGGTTTAGACCCATTACCCGTGGGCCTTTTTCTTTGTTGTTGGATCCGTGAGTCTTGGGCTTTGTTATTTCTATTGTGCGTGGCCCATTCTTTTTACTGTTGGCTTGAGATTTTGAAACCGAAATGTTTGAGTTGGATTTTGAGAAAATAAAACTAGAACTATATGGTATTTGATGTATGATTTTGATGGTATGAAATAAATAGTTGGGATTTGGAAATAAAAGCTTTTGGCCGAGAAATTTTAAACGAGACGGATTCGAAAATGTTGTTGGCTTTTAAAATGGAAAATGATTAGATTGTCCGTAATATAATTTCAAAACAGATACTATGATAATCGGACACAGTATGATCCCAAAACAATTTCAAATAAACTATGTTTTCTCATATGGGTTTGCATTTAAGTCTTTTGATTAAAACAACATTTATTTTATATAGATTACTAAAAGTATTTCATACTTGAGCAAAATACTATTAAGATGATAACTAAACTATTCAAATGATTTCCTAAATCAAATAAAACATGACACGTCTACAATCGTCATAGTTTGGACTTATAGGAATCGTCAAACACGACTCCCTACACATTGATTTTATAAACCAAACTCTAGCAAAATATTTCTAAAATTGACAACATAACTTTTCTTCACAACTAGTTTCAAACGGAACTCCGTCAAATTATTTTTAGAAACTAATTAAATATAATAACATATTTTAATACCGAGTCCCTTTCAAAATAAATTAGGAGTTAAGTCTAGTATAAGAACAGTAGCCAGAACCTGAATCCAAATTGAGGGATAATGGGTTTAATCGTTAGATTAGCTTTTAACGCATAGTTTCGTTCACCAGGTGATCAGGCAGACTACCAGGGAGACGATTACTACCCCGAGTACGAGGGTGGTGACGCAGGGCAGGACTCCATCGACCCTCCAGCAGAGTAGTCGCTTTTACGCCCTATTTACCAGGTGTGGATGCCTTGGGTTTTGTTTATTCTTTAGTTTAGGATTAGATCAATAATTAATTGTGTGCATATCATGTCATTTAACATTAAGTAAACAGTTAAGCGCATGTCATTAAATAAAGATTAGTTTTGCATATATAGGATGTGCATTCATATTAATAAGGTGATTAATAAACTTAAAAGTGCCTTTAATCAACAATTGCATTGGTATGGATCAGGATAGTGAGACCGAGTGAGATAAGAGCGTTTTGCCTGGGGTTTCCATTATCGGGAGATTGCACCCAAGCTAAATGTCGGTGGTCTCCTTATGATAGCGATCGTGGGCAACGCGTTTCTGATGATCACTCAACAGACCGACCGTCAGGCGGTACTGCGGTCACTTGATGGTTATTTGTATTGCACTATAGTATTATATCCCCTGTTGGACTTGACTTGGACCATGGGTATGTGCCATGATATCAGACTTCCTCTCGTCTCTCCACGTATTCAGTTTACGGGTACCGCGTATTACTGCTCACTCCCTTTGGCCCGGGTTTGAGATTGGAGCTTCCTATAGGGTCCAGACGAGCAGCTTCGGGCAACCAGGTTGATCTGTAGGCACGGTTCCTGTCATATTGGAATTTGTGAGATCGATTCTGGATTTATGTGACTTATGATTGGACCATTGAGTGAGGGTGCTTGATTCTCATATCATTATATATTTATCCACCATATATTACTATATTATTATATATATCTTCTACTTCTCCAGATATTTTTCAGATTTTCTTTGGCATGTCATTACATATAGTGTAGTTCTTTTCATAACACTTAAGTACATGTAGAAATTGCAAGTTAGGATCTTAAAAGTGTTTAAGTATGGTTTAGTTCTAACTAGATAATAACCAAGACCTTGTTGGCTCACTCTATCACCACACTGAGTATTAATGTACTCATCCCACAATACTTTGATTTGTGGAGACATGTTCAGGTTTGGCTGACATAGCGGAGGAAGATTTAGCAGAAGACCAAGCCGAGCTGGAGTAGTCACCATATTATTTATTATTATTAGGATTTTGTTTGACTTTGGCTGGAAATTTTGATATGTAAATATTTACCGGCCCTTTTTATGTATGAACAAACTAATCCTTTATTATTGTGATATCATTTACACTTTTCTGTGACACTGTTTTATAGCCTTACGTGTGCACAGTAGTGTGTGCATACGTGGCGGGGCTGTCCTTCCCAGATTACAGCTTGGTTTGGGGTGTGACAAATTATTCCATATATAATTTATACAAAATTTAATTTAATCTTACGACTCAAATAGCACCTCGCCCAACGTCCTTGGCATGAATGGACACTATATATTGCAGACTATATACTATAACTAATAATGGCTCCCTGCAATGGACAAATTTTTATTCGAAAAATTATTATTATTATTATTTATTTCCTCGAAAAAAATTGTTAAAAATATATTGATTAGCATATTAATATATATTAAAAATATATTGCAACTAGACTTGTCATTCATCTCCCTTTGATATTGCTTCACTTGCAATCTATTTTTTAATAATTCATTATGGAAAAGGTACTAGCTACACTCTATAGACAATTTTATATTTCTATTTAAAACAAATAGTCAATAACCTTATAAGATGATTCATATCTAGGCATTAATTAAATCAAAGTTAAACGATAATTGGTTGAAAAATATAGTCGCGGAACTAAAGGTCACTAGGGTTAAATTTGCTCTAAATGGAATAAAGTAAAAGTACATATATATGCTGGATTCATCCCTCTGCCATGTTGTGGTCTGACCACTCTGGTACAGCTGTTGGGACCGACGCTATAATGAGATAACGATGCTTTTGGTCGCCAACTAATCCTATATCTATATAGTTGTCTATGTGTATACAAGTATACATTAAATGATGATCGGGAGATATTAATTTTAACCTATTCAATTTTAATTACCGGGAATTAAGCCCTGAAGTTTGGGCAGCATGCGTCTCACCTTGCTTTGCTTGCTAACTAAGCCAAGGATTTCAAAACGTAAGGAATACCGAAACAATTTTTCTTTTTAATCTTCATAATATTTGTGCTTGGCCGGCGGCCGGGCTTGATAATCAGTGTTATTAGGCTCAGTTTATTATGCTCATACGATTTAATTAAATTCTGAATTCGATCGCCCCTGAATCAAGATGCATCCAGGGATATTTAGACTTGTACATAAAAAAAAAAAAAAATCACTTTTAAAATATTGCCGAGGACATATTGGCAGCACCTTTATTTGGAAATCTAATTAAAATATTAAATTGTTAATGAAAGGTTGGAAGAAAAATTGAAAAGTATGTTTTTATATGGATTAGATAGATTGTGTATAAATTTTGATGACCTTTTAATTAGTTATCGCAATTATCAAATAAGTCAGTTGTCCATATATCCTTTGTAGCATTACAATATTTAGGCATGTTATAAACCCAAACATAATTATTAAAGAATTAATTCATAAGTTCAACCTATATATGCAGATTTAACGTAGACCTAGCTAATTAAGGTTTGAGATAGAAATCGATCATGGAAACCTGATGCTCGACGAAGATCACATAGATCATGAAGCATAAATAAAGCTACATTAATCATGCAAGTCACATATATCAACAGTTCCAGACGCATACAATTTCAATGCACTGCGCCCGTGATAAATATCTCATTGTCATGAACACTATTAGTCAATAAAATCTAGTCATAACTGACGAAACATGCATTTGCTCAAGTCTCGCCACCTATAAGTCTATTCATGTATACTATACATCTATTTTTCCCTCCTACCTTCCATTTATTTTCTTGTTTTTGTGCAGACAAGGCACAGCACTAGTCGTTAAGCTCTGAAAAAGAGCAAATGGCCACTACAGTACTACATGTGAAACCAAAGTGGTCACACTTGTAATACTGAAATCACAAATGAGAGACTTTGTTTGTTTATATTTATCTATAAAATCAGAGAAGTTTGATTGGATTGACCAGAGGTCCACAATTTAATAGCTGAACTAATGCAGTGCACCACAATTAATGCCTCTTTACTGCCATTTTTCCTTGCTTTGCTTTTTGGTTACTGACTGACAGTTTTACAAAAGAATATCAAAAGGAATTTTATACAACGAAAATAAACCAAGATACAGAGTGCCACGACAAATACTGATTACTGAATACTCAGAGACATGCTCGTCCGTACGAAACTGCCACGTTTCTGTTCCTGATTGGCAGGCTGCGCCATACCCATTGCTCAAACTGTACGGAACACTTGGTGACTTACAGGTGTCGGCATGTGATTGGAAATACGAATTGGCATGACGGAGAACTAGACCGCTTGACCGTTACCTGTGTCTGTGTGTCTGAGCTGTGCATGCATGATATTCCTTCAGAAAACTGTCAAAAATTAATGGGCACATAAAATATTACTCGTATAAAACAAAATTTAGCGAAGTTCGACACTTGAAATACCACTGAAAATTAGACTTATTTCATAACAATAAAATGATAAATAAGCTGAACAATGTTAATTAATCACTATATTAATTCCTTTTTGTTAGGGTATAAAGCTAGTGAGAAATTCGACAAAGATAGCATACCTTCATTTATTTTTGTTTAGTTGACATTAAAGGTAGTGAACAATGTTACTCATTTTTGAAGTGAGTCTAATTCCTTACGATGTCGTTTGGGATGGCCGGGAATAGGCCTATTCCCGTAATAGACAATTCCATTCCTAAATTTTCATCCAAATACTTTTGGAATAGACAATTCCATTCCTAACACAATTTCCAATAACACTCTTCCCAATATCATTTTTTTTCACTACTTTTCATCTCAATAACACTCTTCCCAACGCTATTCTTAAACTCACCATCCAAACAACATTTCCTATTCCCGGAATAGTCTTCTTTCCACATTTTCTGTGAATAGTATTTTTCCCTAAATTTATACTATTCCTACCCTATTCCTAACCCATCCGAACGATACCTACATATACAGACATATATAAAATAACATAATGACAGTTCAATTATTTTTTGAGCCTCCACATGACCACATACCTTCATTTTTAAAGTTGCTTAAGTCAAAATCGAAATTTTAATATAAAAATAAACTGTAATTATATGTGGTCTATGTCATTTTTTATATAAACGTATGATATTGTACATTTAAGTTTGATTGTCATCTAGATCTAAAAAAAGGATTAGTCTATGCGGACAATGTCTGAATGCATATTGTTTTTTTCATCAATATTCTCCTCTTAGTTGCAGTTGTTGTTTATGCTTCTCTATGTTTATTTATTTATTTATTTATTATCTCTCTTTCACATCTCAATTTAACACTTACTTTTAAGAAAATCTACTCTCAAAAAGTGATAAATATGTTAAGTGAAAAAAGTTGTCTTTATTGAGTGACAGAAGTATATATTACTGAGTGGCCTAATTTTTGTACCTCTTCAGCGATTAACATTTATCGCTCACTTATAATATGTAACTTATAATTTGCTAAGTGTCGGAACAATTTATTATTATTAAGTTCCTATAGGGTCGAATAGGGACTCTATTCTAATTTAACTATGTTTTAGACAAAAAAATATATACTATTTATCATGCATATTATTTCAACTTAAATCTTAGTGCTATAAATGAATATCACATTGTAAAAATATCACGAGTAATTTACAAATGCTGTTTTATCAAACATAATTTGAGTCGTTATTATTATTTTGAAATTTCGTCATGTTCTTAAATTTTGTTATAATTAATTAATTCATTACAAAAGCGTTCAGCATGGATATTGACTGACTGATTGTCAAATAAAATCTTTAAAGGGCTGGTGTAGTGGTGTGGGCCTAGACTCAATAACACTTTCTTAAGATCTTTTATGGACTTGGTATGGACGGACCATAGTCCATAGCCCAGTTACAATAGCCCGCTTTTACAACAGGGCCATTTGTGAATCTAGCGACCATGAAATTAAAAGTTCAAGACTCAAGACTCAAGACTCAAGAGCTGTCGTATCTTTATAAAGTGTCTTTGGCGCTTTCATTTCATTTTCATTTCATTCGCGTCTCCCTCTCTCTCTCTCTGGAGAACTTGAGTTTCTTGTTTCTAAAACCCTAATTCAAGTCGAAGGAGTTGAATAACTTGAGTTCTGAAAAATGCAGGTTAATATACTCTCTTTTCATTTCTCAGGATCATTGAGTTGAATAACATTGTATTAAGGTTGATCCACTGTGCGGAATGATTAGAATAAGTTTTTAGTACTTTTTTTTGTGTTAATTTTGAATCTTGTTCATCAATGTTATTCGAATCCGTCCAATTTTATCGATCATGCGTTCCTAGTTCACCTCTGACGAAATCTTGATTAATTTTCATGCAAATTCTTACTAAACCCTAGTTCAATTGTCCTGATTTTCCCAATTGGCAGAATCTTGATTAATTTGTATAGATTCTAGCCATAGAATCTTGATTAATGTGTTTATTTGTGGTATTTTGAACTTCAAGTCCTCACTATTGTTTTTCTTGTATTAATTAGACTGGTTATAGTTAATAGTTGGTGACCTTGAAAACAGTACAAGTAGTACATGTGGTCCAAAGGGAAAATTGCAAGTACAGAGGAATAAAGGACCTCCTATTTATGCTTATGTGGTTATGTGCTCTTTAGATGTTTTATGCATCATGCCAGCTTGCTGTCTTTAAATTGACTGAATTTTCATAAGTCTATAAAGATTAATCTTAGGAATAGATATACTGAAAACTCTGGTACTGGCCCAGTCTGCTAAGCCAAACTACAAGTTTCCAGATAGACGAGATCCGGTATCAATCATTTGCCATGTTTTGATCCTTTATCTATTTAAATTTCTGTTACTTTGCCTACTATGACTGTTTGGTCTACTATTTGATTCTGCCTGTTTGACTGTATGTCTGTTTCAATTGTAAAACTGTTTAGGACAGCGACATGCTTAACATAAACTCACAGCTAGAACATCCCCAAGCCGACCACGCTGGGACTGGTCATTCTGACCAGGGTCAATTGTAAATATTCTTTCCTACCGTTGATTCTAAGCTTTCAATTTCTTTACAAGCCTTTACTGGGGAATTTCTGTCTATCTTTGGAAACAACCCAATATTCTCCTGTACTACTTTCCGATAGAACCAATATCTTTTATGTTTGGATCATTGTCATAAAACTTGCAATAATGTTAAAAACAGCTGTAAGGTATTTATAATTTTGACTATATTGGGATTCTAATTCTGACAAGCTATTTGCCGATATTCAAGTATTTATAAATGAAGCGGTTGTGAGGGATTTTTTTTTATGAAATCATTTGAACTAATAAAGGAGAGACTTGATTGTTCTGAATAAATAGGTTTGAAGTTCAAAAAACTTAGTCATTTTTTTTGTCCTTGATGCAACATTAGTTTTAACTTTGGAAGTATCATTTAAAAGTCAAAAGAAAAAAAAAGATTAACAATCGACCTATTGTTTGTAATTACAAAAATGTGAAATGCTAGCTGTTCTTTGCAGCCCAGTATGCATTGAGTGTGATTTACTAATTTGCAGAACAATACGTCTACTTTTAACTAAATATGAATGAAATTACTTGTATGCAGTGTCTGGGCAGTTGACATTAACTGGGATTTCTATGCATCATGCATAGGTCGCCATCCTATGCTTGCTTATATAGCTCTTTCTGAGAATGAATCTATTGGAAGAGAAAGGTACAAGTTCATGCAGGTATGCTAGTCTCAGTCACTTTTGTTTGTTGCCTTTTCTTTTGGGTATAACACCTAACAGTAATATAATTTGTGAACAACACTAAGTACGTCTTCTGTTGCTACTAAGTCCTGCAAACTTTAGGTATTTGAGAGTTCTGGCTAAATTTCTGCTGTTATTTTCAAAGAAACATAGTAGGTGTTAATTGTATCTTTCATGTATCCTCAGAGCCAATGTAGTAGCTGTACAAGCTACCAGAGTGAGTTAATAGCATATCAGCTCCTCTCTGTGACACTTTTCTAATCTTGAGTTATTCCCTAACAACCATCTAACCTGAAGACTGAAGATTGATGCAGTTTAAGAGAAAGGGGAAAGCTGGGACATTATGCAATATTTATTTGTATAAGTTTTTCAGTCATGTAATGTCCTTGATTAGCTTTTAAGATTGACTTATGGTGGAAGAGACTCGAAGTAAACTTATTGTGCAATAGATTACAAATAAATGACTAACTTATAATGAAGTCTACAATTTATTGTTTTGAATTCAGAAGTAGTATCACATCTGAGTAAAATCATAGCAAAATGACGGTTTAATGGATGAGACTTTGTTAGGAACCAATTTTACAAACATGTATGATGTTTCTTATTGATGGTCTCAACAGAAGCTCAGGCCAGTTGTGAGAGAGAATAACAATGCCAGTGAAGTGCTTTCGCAATACAGTGAACATGCACCTAACACCTCTGACACTAACACTGACACTGATAATGACACTGATACTGATTCTGACAATTCTAGACCATCAGTCCGGTCCAGTCCATGCCGGACAGGTTATTTATCCCTTCTCCTTTCCATCTTATCTTTTCTTCAGTAATCATTTTGAGTCCATCCAGAAAGGTCTTAGGAAATCCTAGATTTTCTCATTTCTGTTTCATACTTTGCAATTTATTCAATTAAGCCATTAGCTGGTCTGTATTTGGCTTATTCCCTTGGTAACTTTCTCTCTGATTTTTAAACTAACAATCCTGACGATGTGACGTAATTGTCGGTTATGTTCATAGCCATGTGACTCGGTAATTCACATGATTAACTCCTAATGAAATTCTTCAAAACTTGGTTGTCCAAAACATTCTGGTTTACTTCTTTGAATAATTTTGCAATCTGAGACCATTTCCTCATTAAGTTGGAGTAATGAAAGGAAGGAAGACTGCTGATTGCCATTGTGAACTGTAGCTGAAGCGGTGCTGTCTGACCAGAAAGAAGCTGGAGGAGTGCTGTCTGACCAGAAAGAAGCTGAAGTGGTGCTGTCTGACCAGAAAGAAGCTGAAGCGGTGCTGTCTGACCAGAAAGAAGCTGAAGGGGTGCTGTCTGACCAGAAAGAAGCTGAAGCGGTGCTGTCTGACCAGAAAGAACCAAGTGAACCAAGCAAGTCTCATAATCCAGGTTTTGACTATGCAAAGGAAACTGGATTGAAAACTGCAGCTGAAGCGGTGCTTTCTGACCAGAAAGAGCCAACTGAACGAAGCAAGGCTCGTATTCCTGGTTTTAACTATGCCAAGGCATTTGGACTGAAAAAGGGTGAGGGTTCTGTGTCTGGCGATAGAGCATAATTTTCTTCAGCGAACTTTGGTCGGGGTTTATGGTCCAACTAACAGGTGGATGAGGGAAGTGAAACTTTGGTCGGGACTTTTACTTTATTTGAGGATAGAATGCTTTTGACTAGAACCAGATTGAGGTTTTGGGTCAGACCAAGTTGGCAAGCTCTTAGCAGGCCTCATGTTTAACTAAAAAGTGGGGAGAACATATCCAGCTGAGTCCAAATTCAACTCTTAAGGATTATGCTGTTGAAGATATCCAGCTGAACCCACAAAAACCCCACTGTTTCACCTCAGTAATTTCAATCATCTCAGAATTCATTGGCCTTACACTAGTTGAAAATCCTTTCAGCCATCTCTCCTTTTCTCTATCTTCCACACACACACACACACTAATGAAGATTCAATTAACTGTCTTCTCTGAATCATAGTGAGGGTATTTGAAGATGTTGGGTCTTGATTGCGTGAATATGATTTTTTGTTCTTAGTTTCTATATAAGCTTCTCTACCATCACTGATTTGCTTATCAATAGCTCCAGCTGACTTGCTTCTGTTGATTATAACCTTGAAGTTGTTTGTACAAAAACCATTAAACATTCATATTTAATCGGCTCAAGAATATATAGACCTGAGGATAGGAAAATGTAAGTGACAAAATGGACCTGAATATTATGTCAATAAATTTTGTTTGCTCATTAGAAATTTGAAGTGTCATGTTTAATAATGTGTTATTTATGTTCTCTTTTGTGTTGCAGAAAATGCTACTCCCATGAGGCGCTCCTCCAGAGAGGGATGAGGACTGAAGTTTTTTTCTACTAATCCTTTTGGCAGCAAGTGTAATAGGATGTGCATGTGGGAGCAAACAGTGACAGACTGAAAGTGAATGCATGTTAGTAATAGGTATTATTGCTTGTGGTAATTTTTTTTTATTTTTATATTCCTTTTGTTATTTCTACTGAATCTCTGTTATATTTGCCTAGCCTTCTTTCTCCATTTCACTTAAACTGAGGGTGAGCGCAATTATATAGTAGGATATTGTGGATCACCTCAGTCTCAGACCTAACATTACTGAAAAATGCTGTGTATATTGATAAAAGAGTCCATGTGATGAAATCATTCTTCCTTTCTTCTGTTGGGAAGTTATGGCCTTCTTATACCACCAAAAACATTGTTTTTCCTGAGTGCTCCATTGTCCATGGATCGGCAAAGTGGCGTTGGAGTAGATACCCTTTTTTGTTTTTGTATTCTAAAGATCAAGCAGCATATTTGTGTCTCTGGCCCAATTTGAGTGAGTTTTCCTCCTGCGTTTCATAAACAGCCCAGAATGTTTCCCATCTTGTAGTAGAAATTTCAAGACTCATGGCAATACGTCTGGCCCAACAAGAGTTTGTCTCTCGCGTTTATTGTAAAACTGCAGAAATTTAGGACTTGATCTAGATAAACATTTTACAGCGCCAGGACCTGAGTTTTACTGGTTTACGTGCATTTTCGGCTGGTACACATACGAGGGGGAAGCTACTCGAAATTAGCTGAACGAATTATGAAATTATTTTGATTGGTTGAAGAGATTCGGTAAGAAGAAGCTTAAGGCATTGTAAAATAATAAATTGACGTGGTCCCCGTGATTTGTAGTTTCGTTTTGCGAATATGACCTAGCAAGTTTATTATATCCCAATGTCCGCCAACGTTATTTATATGAAATGCGAACTGATTCCACTATCAGTCAATTTTTGTAGTCAGACTAATCGTTAAGATGCTTCAAACATGAAATGTTGCCGACGCGAACTGGCAACACTAAAGTTATTGCTTAACTAGGTTTTTGCATATAAAATAGACAAAATGCCAGCAATGATTCATTTTGAAAAATTAGCTAATGATCGACATAAATTTTTCCCGTTAAACGTCTCCATGTTTACTATGCACATGCCATAATAACATCTTAAACTATTCGTCCAGCTTGTGAGGTAATCCAGCCGGGAAGAAATAATCGATTAGAGTATGCGTACTGTAGTTAAATATGATTTCCTTTTCAATAAAATATTATAAATGCATATGTTTGTACTTTCATCGTGACTCTCCTAGGCTATCTGTTTATTTGTTATTATTTTTTTATGATTGCTTTGTAAATATAATGCTGACAGCCTTTTGTTTTCATATAACTGAAAAGGACAAATAAGATTCTTAATTTTTTTGTGTTGAAAAATTGTTTGTCATCTGTTCGAGCAATTCCGTTTGCAAACTATGTGCCAATTCCAATTTTCATTTTTGAGAACTATGCTTGCTACACCTCACAGAACAATCACACTTGGACGACCAATCTGGGTTTTTGCAGTGGATATAACTGGAAAAATGCATCAATTGTTCGCAGGTTAGCTTACCTTAGCTTGTTAATTCCCCGGCTAATTGTCGAATGTTTGCAATTATAGATTTGATGAGTACAAATATCTACTGCTTTACACCAAGGAAGCAACAGAAAACTGAAAGAGGTGGAAGAGAAAAAGAAAACAAAAACAAAGATACAAATGATTGCGACTATTTAACCTTCAGGGTGGTATATCCTACCTAGCAGACATTATTATTGAAGCTATTACATCATAGTGGCCTATTAATTCAAAGTTGTACTTTAAAGCATGATGAATGAATACATTTCCATTATTGATTAGTCTCGAAGTAAATTATTTCCACTGTACTGTATTATCATAGATACAAGATCGAACAACTTCAGCTTCTATTTTTTTTTTCTCTTGTAGTAATTGGTGGATAAATTGAATCAAGCAAAGCTACTATAAACTTAAATTCATCATAAATATCCAGGAGTATAATATATAGATTGTTGATATTTAAAATTACTTGATGACTTGATGAGCATTTTCGTTCAAATCATATTTTTCAGGTCATGTTGTGTGTGTGTGTGTGTGTGTGTGTGTAAGATCAAGTGAAGTGAATATCGTTCAAATCATTTTCATTTACCTGACTCCAATAAATTAAGCTAAGTACAATTCAAATTCAAAATTTTATTTGATCCATTAGTTCTATTTAAGTCAAATTCACTAACTCTTTTCATATACTTAGCTCATACTAGCTTTACTCAATTAAATCCACCACAGAAGTTGTTGATTGTTCCACTACAAGCATTTTTAGTATGGACTTCGACATACTGATCGAGGAAGACCAAGTGCAAGTTAAGGTTAGTAAGAATGATAATAAACATGTAAATTTGATATGTTGGCTCTTACCAATGCCTCACAAAACGAAAAAAAAAAAAAGATGGAAAACTTGAATGCTTACCAAGCTTTGCTTCTGCCCAAATGTGTAAGTTAAACAAGCCCATAGCTTGTAGGTTGGTTATTTTCATTTTTCATTTACAGTAAATGCAGACAATGAAACCGAGGATAGTACGTAATTAACTTAATTCAATTTGTTTTAAGAAACGTTTCGCATCATTAATATGGTTCAACTTTAAACTAAAAAAATATATATATGTTGCATGTTCTCTTTTATGTTTGTGCAACTAACACATGCCAATATCAATTTAAAATGCACATACCCAGCTTTTATGGTGCATGAAAAACAAATGATAATCGATAATGTACTAATTATAGGGAAACACTAAGCACTACTATTTATGTTGAGTAGGTTCTCATAACTAGTGGACAAATGTTCCATCCAATAAGAAGCAAAAAGACCATAACAAAGCATACATATATATATATAACCTACTACACAGAGTCAGGTTTTTAGTTGATCAATCCAAGAAACTAGTTCTTGCGCTCAATTTGCTTGAAAACATCAAACCTTTCAGTTTTCAGCCCATTGCCTCTTCCCTGTATAGCCAATAATATCAATGCAATAGTTAGTGGAAACGGTATTCTTAACACCAATATAATGCCTTTAGCAATCTGTTCAGAGCTAAAACTTGTGGATGAAAGAGTTAAATGATTGACAGTACAGTACATTTTGTAAGGCTAATTTTATTTAATTCATCAAAAGAATCATGTTAGATTTTTCTTATGACCGTGTACGTGGACCCAAATTTATTAAAATATCTCAATGTGAAAACTCAACATCAATAAACTTAAAATGTGACATTAATTGGACCAATAAAATGATGGTATTTCACAACAGATCAATTTCTTGCGAGTACTATGCTATATTTATGATCCTATATATGTTCTGCACTATAAATATATCTGTGCTTAAGATTAATCATGGTAAATTCATACTTACGATTGCAAGGGAAACAGGTCTATGGGCGTCACTGAGATCTGAAGATGATACAGTCGGTGAACTACAAATGTCGATCTTTGCCCACTGTAAGATATTTTTAAATAATATGGTTAAATTTTTTATGAAATTGACATAGCAAGGTGATTCTTAATTTGAGAAACTTGCATACATTGATATCTGAAGATGAAATAGTTGATGAGCTGTGAGGATCATTCTTAGCGGACTGTAAGATAAATTTAAGAAACATATGGTTAAATTTATCATGAATTGACATGGAAAGCATACAAATAAAGTGATTCTTAATATGAGAAGTTTGTATTGTATCATACAGTGAGATCTGAAGATGAAACAGTTGGCGAGTTACGAGGGTCATTGTTAGCCCACTGTAAGATGTTTTTAAGAAACATGGTTAAATTTATCACGAATTGACATGGAAAGCATATAAAAAATAAAGTGATTCTTTATATGAGAAATTTGTATTGTATCATACAGTGAGATCTGAAGCTGTAACAGTTGATGAGTTACGAGGGTTCTTAGCCCACTGTAAGATATTTTTAAAAACAAGGTTAAATTGTCATTAATTGACATGGAAAGCATATAAAAAATAAAGTGATTCTTAATATGAGGAATTTGTATTCTATCATACAGTGAGATCTGAAGATGAAACAGTTGACGAATTACGAGGGTCATTCTTAGACCACTATAAGAAAATTTTAATTAAATGGTTAAACTTATCATGAAATTAACAGAGGAAAAAATAAAATGCAAAGTTATTCTTAATATGAGAAACTTATATACAGTGCATCATACATTCTTAGCAGCCATGCTGAAAGCCTCTCTATGAGGGATGTCTGGTGTGGAAGCTTTGATCCGCTGTATTTCCTCCCTATTTTGTTTATTTTGTTGAGAGAAGATAATAAAAGTGGCAGATAAATTCAGTAATTGTCACAAAAATATCGAAAAAAGTTAGCTCTTTTCAAATTTTCATCTTATACACGTATTATAAGCAAATGACGCCTGTCCTTTCATACCAGAAATTAATTTTGATTCAATTTACAGAACATTGATTATATAAGAAGCTTACTAAAACCTATTGAAATGCCAATAATACCAGCCTATGGAAGTACGTATGTCAAAATAATAGAATAATGTAAAATGTATAAGAAAAGACAAACTTCTGCCCTATACCTAAAATCACTTCCAGAAAGAAAAAAGAATGAAAATACTCATGTCAAGCGTATAATATTTGTTTTGTTCAGAAGTATATTGAAAATTAGGCTTGCTATAAGAAGTTCTTTATTTCTTTTGCTATTTTTATCCAAAAGAAATGAAAGAGTTTAATGGAAAAATCATATTCTAAGAATGAGAAAATAAAAGCTTGACGCAAAAAAAGGAAATATCTTTATGCAAGGAAAATACAAGTCTGTGGCGTGTGGAATTTGTAAATGAGGAAAAATGAAGGATCAAGAGGATCCTTAGAGAAGTAGATCATACAAATTAATCGTTGTAGATAATTATCAAATTAGTGGAACTTTGGTGAAGCTGTTGAGAACTACCAAGACTACTTGTGGTTATTAATTGTTTTCAGAAAGAATTGTACTATGCAAGAACATTATGAAATAATATCATTTAAGTACTCACAACTCATACTTATTCTTATCACTTCATGAGTCAAAATTATATGAATTGTGTTCCAGAATAGTACTAGTTCGTAAGTTCATAAATCCAACAACTCACCAGTAAAACCCAAAACCAATAAATCACATGACATTGGTAATAACTAATAACATAAATTAATCAATGCCACCATGAGAGAAAGCACCACACCACCACCACAACTATTCTATGCCTACGATGGTTATAATGGTTATAGAAGATTGAAATCTACTAGAATGCTTATAAATTGATCCTCTATATTACATTCAATCGTTTTTCATAGAAATGTTCAAATAATAGCCATAGCAAAATTTCCTTATAAAAGTGAACATCGCCTTGATATATTGAATTTGAAATTGAGGAGCTTATTTAAATATGTGGAACTATTAGTTTTTATTTTTAGGAATATCGATCCTACAACAAGGCGACGTCTCTATATATGTCTGTTAAAATTGGTTGTTGAGCATTAGAATCCTTCACATTGGGAAAATGAATACTTATTTGGTGTTTTTTATTTTTCACTTTGAAATACTGTTCCATAAAAACATATTAGATATAATCCACTGTGCATATTAGTTCTAATAAAGCTAATTTTACCTCATGAATTTATTGTAAGCAGATGGAAGCCGATGTTTCTTTTCGGGAGCTGCAATTGTTAAGAAAAACATAAATACAGCTACTAATTTGAATGATTAAGAAATATACATGAAGAGTAGTTACAAAAAAAAAAGAACAAAGGAAATCTTTACGCTTGACAACAAACGGTGTTCTTGGACTAGTTGGCTCATAAGATGCAGATGGCGCTACCGGTTGTAATGGTTGGTTCCTCCTACAGTCGGTCAAGCAGGCATTCTATATATTGATGGGCAAAGGAAAATGAAAAAAAAAAAAAAAAAAAAAAAAAACATATCTCAGCAGCTAAATAAATAGTTTACAGACGAAATTTGTGGACCATAGAGCATATGTGTGAATAACATGAAACATAATGTTCAATTGAATTTTGATAGAGAAAATTATTACGTACTGATCCTGGAGATAGCTCCTTGGTTTTAAAATGTAAATTATTGCAAGTGTTGGCAAAGCTTTTAGGTTAATACTCAGCATGAAAAAGCTAGAGGTACGTGTGATTGACTGGTTGGATTATTACCTTTTTTTTATTTGAAATCAGATCAACCGAGGGGAGTTTGGTTAGAAAAATATCTTAATTATTAATGCCCTTACAAAATAATATATAAAATTCAAAGAAGGTCACATGAGAAATAACAAATCAACATTAGTACAACGAATTTATATGCAAGTTTTAGCTTCAGATAAAAGGTGTTCTAACCGCCTTAATATGCCGAAATAAAAGTGCAATAACGAAAATGATCTTTACATAAGAAAAGGAAGTGAAGGCTTTGTAACTTGTTGCATAATAGTAAAAAGATACACCAGCACAAAACTCACCAAGTATATAATTAAAAGTATATGAAAAACATAGTATTTTTCTTTTCTCGAAAAAAAAAAAGAGAAATCAATCAAAAAGATATATAACTAGAAGGATCTACCAAGTGAACTGCACTCGCAAGCTATAACCTAGCAGACACAATAATATAAAAAGCTCCATATGGTCAATCTTGGATCCTTATTAAAAAATATTAAATAGTACTCGCTTTCTGTTTTAGATAAACTGAACTATACTTATAGTTTCTTGAACATTCAATTTATATAAAAGAAAGATATTCTTTGCAATGAACTCATGAAAAAGCATCCTTTCAAGTAACTCAGTGAAAAAAAAAAGCACCTTTATCAAAAGTAGCCAATAAAAGTCATAACAGAAAACATCATAAACTAATATATATATAAATGGACAAGTAGGTCCCCATATTTTTTAAGATGCATATATAAATAGATCATTCAATTTAAAGAATCTGCAGTAGACAACCTGGGGACACATCTGAAACTCAGGAGGAAAAATGGATTGAAACACAGGAGCTCTTGGGCTGACATAAAAAATGTTGTTGCAACACCCGCATTGCACATTTCCGCCTAGCATTAGCTTGTAATAACCCGTGTCCACCTGAACCAACATAAGAGCGGATTATTTAATCCTAAATCTTGATATCAACAAAAAAAAAAAAAGAACTAGAAAAAAAAAAAGAAACAGTTTCCATGTCTCTCCTGCGCTTCCATTGTTCAGAGGCTGATGATAAGATAAACCAATATTCCTTTCTACTGCATAATATATCGATCAGATACAGTGAAAAGAAAAGACACTAGATGGCCAAATCACTGGATATCCTGGTGTTTCAGTTTTTATGTTTTTTGTATAGTGAAAGCACTGAAAAGACATAAACAAAAATGGAAGATTAACATCAAGGTCAAAATTTTCAATTAATGCGCAAACAGCAAACGAATACTACATATCATTGTAGATCAACAGTAAAGAGACAAGACCAAGTACACGGTGTGTACAAGAAGCCTGAAAAGAGCGCTGATAGGGTTGTGACAAACAACAATTCATCAATCAGTGCCGATCACAAGTCTTTTCAAGAGGAAAAGAGATAGAGATTACCGCAAGATCGACTTTGCAATAGGGGCAACGGAAGTACTCAGGCTGAGCAAAAAAGTCCATTCTAATTTCTAATACACCAGTAAACAGATAACAAAAGGATGGCAGAGAGAGAAAGAGAGAGAGAGGAGATGAAAATGAAGAAGGGAAAGAGAGAATTTGGCTAAGGGAAGAAAAGAGGTGGGGGCACTAGAGAGGAGACATATACAAAGGAGTGACTGTATGATTCTATTAGGGCAATAATGCTTTGATGGGGAGTGGGCCCCACCAAAAAAAAAGGTCCGTACGCACGAGCCCATCTCCGGCGCCAGCTAGCTGAGCTGCTGCTCTGCTCAAAACACTATAAAAAGTATACGGCCTACTCCTCAGCCTAGGTTCTTTTTCTCGCGATATAATACACCGCTCTTTATCAGAAGTTCACAGGTTTCAGTTTCACTGCCTGGATATCTCTTTCTTTTCGAAATGGGTGCCAACTTTTAACCCGACCCAAAAATAATTTGACCCATTTAATGTTTAAAACTTTAAATAAATGATCCGACTAATTAATTGTTGTGTTTCATACTAATCAGGCCGATTTACAAGTCGATTTAGACTCGCCAGAAAAAAAGCCCTCTCTTACCAAACCTGAACGATTTTACCTCAACCATGCATGAAAATAAAAATATTTCAAATAATGTGTACGTGCATTCTTTTAGGTTAAGCTACGTACCTAGAAAGACATTATACATACATACATTAATTGCATTTTGCAACTACATACGCAAGTACTTATGTGTGTTTGATTTAAACCGGCCCATTGTCACATTATGCGTAGCGGAATTTATGTAAAATTCAGATAGAAATACATGTTACTATTCACATGAACTTGTATGACGGATTTCAAAATTAGTCTTAATTTTTTGGGATCGCTTTCGATATAAAGAAGCTAGTAGGACATATTCAAATTTTCTCAACCCTCATTCAAAGATTCATTTTCACTCTTACATTTAAAAATTAACTAACACTACCATATATGTAAATTAATCATCATATGGCTATCATACACAACTCTCCATGACAATGAAGGTACCTTTTTTTCCCTATGCTAAATATTAAATATGAATTTAAGACTTATTCCTACTACTTATAAAAACACCAACCAAAGGTGTAAACAATTAGATTGAAAATGTAAATATTTCATTTATTATATATGTTTTGGACCATCAATCGTTTAAATACGATATAATTAATGATTATATGTGAATTATCATATTAATTTACTGAAATTTTATTTTAAATGAAATAAAATTGTCGTTTCGGTATCTTTTTCCATAGTGAATTTTTATATATAAATAGAAGGTAAAGCAATATCAGAGGGGCATAATAAGGCAAGTCCAGTCTCAAAAAATATTGTTAACATGCTAATCAATATGTTTTCTCTTTTTTGAGATAAAAAAATATATTTTGTTTAATAACTCTTTTTTATGAAGCATATCATTTGTCTTTAAACTCTATTTTTAACAACGATATTATTCCTTATTAATCATCTGTTGTGGAAAATAATAATAATATTTTTTTCAAATAAAATTTGATCACATTCAACACGATTTATAGTAAATCTCAAAAGAACTCTTAAAGTCTTAAAATAATTAAGTCTCTTAACTATGTGTTAAATCAAGATTAGTTCTCAATAATCTTCATGTCCGGAAAAGACAAGTTAGCACGCTACTTTTGATATCCAATATCGTGTACATCCTCAGCAGTAAAAAAAATGACTGCTTGGAGCAGTCATTCTCTTTTTTTTATAAATATTTTAAAATTCAAATGTCGTATCCAAACTGTTGTTTTTGTTCAATTTAACGTGTGATGCGTTTTCAAATAAGTTTTATAAAATTTGGAGTTAGTTTGATACTTGATTAAGTGCTCAACAAATGAACGAACCTGGTTTGATTAATTCTAATACGTTCATTTCTTGAGCACTTAATCAAGTATCGAATCAACTCCAAATTTTATAAAACTTATATGAAAACGCATCGCCCGTTAAATTGAACAAGATCAACGGTTTGATTCGATATTTGAATTTGAAAATTTTAAAATATTAAAAAAAAAATTTCACTGCAGAGGATGCGAGTCCATATCTTGGTGTGTTTGGTTGTGAAAGAATAAGAAATAGGGAATAGGAAATAGGAAAGAAGTCACAACCAAACATGGGATAAATGGATGCATAAGCCAACTTATCTCTTATTTCCTCCCCCCACAAACACATGGTATGAGGAATTATAGATAAATTGATTTATCCAATGTTTGGATGTGACCTCTTCCTTATTCCCTATTTCTTATTTTTGCGTAACCAAACACACAGATACATATATATAGGTAAAGCAAATTCATAGTCTACTGTATTTAAAGTCATATGAAATGAAAAACTCTCAATATACCATAATTTAACATGAACATTTTTAAAAAATTAGAATCCTTAAAATGGACACCTTGATCTAGCTACAAATAGTGTGTTTGAATCTTGAGAATATTTTTTTAATTAAAAATATTATTCCTAAGTGCTTCCAACTCCAGAATAAATTTTATTTCGATGTGTTTGGATCATCTTTAATGGGATTTGTCGGAATAAATTTTAATCTGAAATAAAAAAATTGATCCAAAGACATTGAGATAAAACTTTATTTCAGATTTGGAAAAACAACACTCTTAATTAAAAAAAATCTTAACCATCTAAAAATTAATTTTTTTTATTCCGATTAACTAAGCCTAACTCTATTCTCGAGTGATCCAAACACACACTAAGTGATTAATTTTTATACAAAATATATTATTTCGACTTCAGTCATACTGTTGGCCCATCATTTTCAACGGAATAATTAATAACAGTACATATGAAATTATTATATATTAAATGCATATGGGTTAAGGCTGCTATCTTTGTACTTGGCCCGCATTAAGTTAGACTTAGCTTGACTTATTTGAAGTAATATGACAGAACATATTATATATATTTACCTAGGTGTATATAGTTCCCTTAATTTATGCATACTTATGTTATAGATTAATTGTTGAACCAATATGTACAACAAAATTTTACTCCATAAATGCGGTTCAATCGAAATTTTTTGGAATATGGTAGCAAAAAATAATATAATATAGTAGTGCTAATTAATCTAAAAAAATTCATGAAATTTGACTCAAATTCATGCATGAAATTTAATAAGAATAAAATAATTTCGTAGTATATATATATGAAACAAATTCGTAACAAAAAAATTACTTGTTACAATTTTTTTTTATCCTCGCAACATATTGTCAGTACATATCATTTTTCATATAACAAAACAACTTGCCTGATCTATTATGCATTAAAATAGTAGTGACAACCAAGATAAGTGGTCACTACAGAAGAAATAATTGTGAGGGCAATGGCTTCCTCGTAAATATATAGATCGTCACTAAATATTATAATTATTGGTGAGTGTTAGAAAGAAACATGAATCAGAAATGACTGCTATCATATTTGATTGCCGGTCATCAATTGAACTTTATAATAACTAGCAATTAAAAGATGCCAATATGTGGATAAAAAAAATAAAATAATTAATATTATGTTTGTTTTCTATAAAATTATACATATCAATTAGACAATAAAGATATTGTAAAATCAATAATTTAGTTTTTCATTTAAAATAAAATGTCAAAATTTTCACCTTAGACTACAATCTTACCACCAATCAAATTAAATTTTTGGAATCAATAGTTCATATTCATCTTGGTCTGAAATTGTTTACACCCTCGCCTATTTGTTTACATCCTTGAATTTGTGCTTTAATTTATAAGTAGTAGGAATTTGACGTTAAAATCATAACATATCACCGTTCAATTTAGTTGCAAGTGCTTTTTTCTCTTTTGTTTTGCACAAAGGTGATCAGAGTCACTAATCGTGAAACTGAAACATATTAGTCTACCGTGCTTTACAATATCGATCGTACATGGAGCAATGTTTTAAAAAAAAATAAATTAAAGACGTTGCTTTAAACAAACTTGATTTAAAATTGGACAAAACAAAAATGATGTACGAACACGGACACGGCCACAAAAGAAACTAAGTGGTCCTGATCATCAATTAATGATGTAATCCTAATTTTTAATAATAAAATTCTTTGAGGTTACGTACTTCCACAAGGAATAGACAAATCTCAACATTTTGCAATTCCTCCTATTTATTTTATTTTATTTCATTTTACTTAGTTGACTAACTTATCAAGAATTCGTTGAAGATAAAGGACTTTGATGGTCAATTAAATAATAATCAATATATAGTAGTTTTGCTTCTTTTTTGATCTTGCAGAAATAATTAATTCCATACTCGCACAATCTGATTCAAGGAAGACGAGTCGATCACACAAAATAATTTGTTACTGACAAAACATTTTTTGAAATTTTTATTTGATGCACAGATTTAGGTCCTTAATTCATCTATCTTCATCTCTTTCTCATTTCTGAATGCACACGTTGTTGTTTTCTGTACAAAATTATCACCAACAAAGTATATGGATTTCTCGTAAAATATATTAACACTAGATCAATAATTATTCTTTGAGATATATTTATTTCCATAGACTATAATTTGATATACAAAAAGATATTATTTTTCGTAATTACTAATAAACTTAAAAGCTAGACGGACATAAAAATCGAGAAAAAAACATATGAACGAACAAAAATTAATCTCAAAATGTGAAAATCTCGTATAATTTTTTTTTATCATAATATATTTGTTATGTAAAAAAATATTATATACCAGAAATCTATAAACTTTTTTTTTTTTTTTGCATGTAAGTTACATGTGTACTGTTCAACATATCTCGTTCCAAGATACATACAATAGGATAAACATCTAAGCCTTTGGTAATAGCTTCAATCCATACATATGAATAGATTTGCAGACATCATCTCCAACTAAACAAAATTCATTTAATAAAAAAAAGTAATATGTAGTCAACAATAATGGGGGTGCGTCTGGATTGCTTAAGATAAAATTAGGATTAGTTATTCGGAGTAAATATTATTACTCCTAAGTGATCAAAAATAATTTTTTGTAGGAATCTAGAGTGCTATTTTTAAGCGGTCCAACATACGAAATACATTTTTAATGCTAATTGTGTTTAGATCAAATCTTCTTAATGCGGATTAAGAAGTCCATCCTTGAAAGTTTATGCTTGATCGTTTAGGAATAAAAAAAATTTTACTCCGATTTGAATATACATTAGAATTGAAGTAATGAAACAGTTTGATTATTGTTTTTAAATATTATTATGTTTATCGTAAAAATTAAATATACATTAGAATTGAAGTAGTAATCTCAAAATAAGATAATAAAGAAGTAATCGATTTACAATTTGCAAAGCATATCTTATCAGCATTTAACATCTGCGTACTATGATATACTTATCCAGCCATAGACCAGTATAATTGACTAGCTATTAAAAGGATTAAAAGGACAAATGGTCTTTTAATTTTTAGGGAAAAGGGGACAATAGCTTCAATACACGCAAGAGACAAAATATCGCGAGAATTGTACGGTAGGTCGGAGAGAAATTTAGGTGTGAACACGGAAAACAATGTGCAGATGTCAGAATGAGGTTTTCAGATCTCCTGTGACCTATCTGTTGATACTATTGTCCTGAGATTATGTGGAAAAATTATATTGTTACAAGTTTAACATGTTATGTGATCATCTTGCCAAAGTTTAAATTCAACATATATTGTCTAGTAAATTAGATTTCCTTATCGCAGAATCATAATTGACAATTTATACTAATTCAAATGATTAGTCCATTTACTGGTATGATCATTGGAGTTCAAATATAACAAAACTTCAATCTCTTCAATTAAATATAATTTTTTGTCATAAACAAGTTTAATATACAATATCCATCTATTCAATTAAAAAACTAAAAAAAGATTTACAATTTAATCATACAATGCTGTTCACATAATTTCTACGGGTTGCAATCCTACAATATGATCAATTCTACCTTCTTCAAAATAAAAAGAATGATTACTTAAATTAAATTCTTGTGGTACACTGTTTGTATCAATGAGTTTTTTTAGTGGTTAACTCGACGATTTTACATTAATTTCATATCAATTTAAATATAGTTTGACGATGGATCAAGGACCATCAATTCATATTGTTATATGTAAAACTTAAACTAGTTTAGGAATGGTAAAATATAGATCACATTCTCATCAATATATGTGTCATACATCTTGTGGTGTTCATAAGACCATAAAATTAGACATCACAATAAAATTTGTATTCTTATTGCTTAACAATGGTCAAGTTTGTCGAAATAAATTGTTACAAGTTATTTCTTCCTGATTTTTTTTTAGTTTAATGAATACACAAAAAACTTAATTTACCACACAAAGAGAAACGCGGTGGTGAAGGCTTATAGGAACCGTATAAGGAGGGAAGCCGGAGCAGAATCAGTGGTCGCTATCCAAAAGGGTGACAGCAAGGAAGAGGGAATTGATGTGACGAATCCTGGGTTTCCTTCCATGGTAAAAGAGGCCTACCTCTCTATCCCCACCTTCCCTCTTTCCTACTCCGTATAAACAATTCCTCCTTTTACGGCCACTAAACCCTAGCTACCCTCACAGCTCCTACTGCTCTGTAGCCCACTCTACAGCCTCTTCATCGATCCTTTCTCCTCTCTCTTTAATATGTCTTCTCTCGTGTCTCCTTTAACTTTCTATTTGTTCTTTTAGGAGTGTCATGAGATGCTTCTTACTTCATTCAAACCAATATAATTGAATATCGTATAATAAAACCATGCATGAGGCAAATCACTGTTTGAGGGCTCCATACATGCGTTGTGACATAAACTCTTGATAATAATATCAACCTTTTGCTACTTACAAGTGTGATGAACCAGAAACCATCGTATGACCCACAAAAGCTGCCCATAATTGTCCTTTCATAAATCGATAAGCACTAACCACATCTTTATGATGGTGCTTATATGATTTAAAAAAAGGTAGAACTTTTTAATTAGGACAGCCATATGATGAAGTCCGGATTCATTGCTAAATATTTCCGATATGAATTCTGTGACGAGTTATTCATGGACAGGTCATAAGCGCTTTTACTATTAATGAAAGTCTGCTTTGAATGAATGCTTCTATGACTCATTCGACCATGACTTGTAACACTATTATAATCATTTTAAAAGAAGAAAGAACAAATAATAAAAGAAACAGTGTGAAGATTTCATTGCTTTCGGTAGGATAGGTGGGGTAGAGCCTAGAAGTCTACACAGAAGCTAGGTTTGAAGGGGAAGCTAGATAGGGGAGAGGAGCTAGTGTGGAGTTTGGAAGCATTAACGGATTTGGAGACAATCATTAGAATCTAGGAAGCACTCACTTTCATCTATTCTGGGAAAGTTTTATTTGATTAGACAAGCCTGTCTCAGACCTTACCTTATCACACTCATTTAGAGTCTTAAAGATAAAGAAAGAGAAAGAAGTCTAGGCTAGGCATGCCTTCTCAGATCCCAACTCAGCCCGGGCCTGGATCCTGGATGTTGCAGTTGTTATTTCTTAGGTCAAATTTTGACCATTGTTGGCAGTATATGTGTATGTTGCTCCGGTTACCTTAAATTGTACACATACCATACGTGCATTTCAACAACGGAGTTTCAGATGCATGATATATACATCAAAATTCTTTAAGAAATTTGGCCTAAATTATGTAATTGAATGACTGTGCATGTGTATTTCAAGTCCTACATATATATCCGGGTCATCTTTTGTGATCTAATTGAAGGTAGACATGTTGAAATCCATATTTTTGATAAATCATGCATTGATTTTGTATTTGAAAAAAATTGAGCTTTTAATACACTATATTAATTTAGAAAATGATAGAGAATCTTAAAATATAGTTATGCAGCAATTATTAGTCCACCTAATTAATTAACTAGAGTGAAAATTTCTATTTTTACGTAGCCGGTCTATTTAAAAATGTGCATGAGTGAATAGTGAAAAAAAATTACTAACAGTATTAATTCACCTTCTCCATGTCATTATATAATTTTCAAAAAAATTAATCAATAAAAAATAATAAATATAAAAAAATAGACCAAAAATATTACAGTGCTAGTGGATAGATGAAATATTATACCCCGAGAAATGTTGAGTATCCTGCTCTATGGTTTAATTGAATGCATGCTCTTCCTGCTAGATTTCAATCAAAAAGGAAGAGAGGGAGCAAGCTTTGATACTTGCCAGACTTTTCAGATTAATCTAGTTAGATATCAAACGAATATTTAAGCATGTATGTCTTCTTGTTATTTGTTCCAACGTGCTCCTTGTTGAGTTGTTTCTTTATACAGAGTTGAACATTTTGAAATCTAATTCCTCCATTCAGTCCATTGCATGGCTTTCCTAGAGTTATCTTTAATTTGATTCCTTCTTTATATTAAAATTAATTAGTAATTACATATGTATATATGTTCGGTGGGAATTTTAACCGGACCTTTGTTTGGTTTTGATTGAATATTAACACAACAAAAATGTCTGTATATATGTTGTTGTTGTATGCTAGCTGCTAGATATGTATAGTTGATATGGTTGTGCTGCTCATAAGTTCTGTCACATACATTGTATGACTTCCTTTTTACAATAGACACAATTTTGTGTTTCCTTAGAAGCCAAGCACAGAAAGAAAATAAATTCATTGTTACTGGCACTGCAGGTTGGGAAAATTTCTTAGTAAAACGAAGGAGATCAGAAGAAGTCAAGTTTAATTACTGTTCGAACGAAATGACAGGTCATTCTTCTGAACTCTCAGGCTAATCTGTATGATATCATCATTTAAACTCCTCTTGTTGGAATCCCGTGTTCGTGGCTCCCACAATTTCGCTTAGATTTTTGTATGAATTTTCAAATATCAGTATGAAATTTATTAAACTAAATAGGTACTAGTACAGAAAATTTTCAGTAGCAAGAGGGAAAATTAAATAAATCGCAATCAAACTTCTACCGCAATCATGTGGCTCTTACAGGCCCTAATACCATAAAGGCATAAATAACTTACCTTAGATAATGAATTGATGATTAACTTACCTTGAAAAAAACTTCTTTCACTTCTTAATTGGAAGCGGTAAATTAAGGCACATATTGCATGTTAAACATAACTTCCATGTATAGCTTTAATTATTTTCGTCGTTCAGATTACCCCTTTTTCTTTTTACGTTTTATTTCTTCCATATACAAGTCAACATGCGATCAATTTAGCTCAATATGGACGACTGGCTTCAATATTTTTTTTTTCAATTAAATATAGCATTGCAATTTTGTTATCTATATGTCATATTATATACCATATAACTTTTACATATATAGTGAACAAGTCATGAGAAAGCTGTTACATTCCAAAGTATGTTTATTCAGTAATTAAAAAGCGCAGTTCTATTTCTGCTGTAGCCTGGTTGGAACCTATGATATAAATAGTATCATTTGATGTAGTCGTATTTGGATGATTGTTAGTAACAAATCGCCAACCATTCAGTTACAAAGGGTAAGACCCTGACAAAAATCTGTATTCAAATCATACTACTATTTATATCTTGTTTAAGAACATCAGACCAAAATAATCAAACATGTGAAGGGTTGTTTGAACTAAGACAAATCATGAAGATAAGATAGAGACTGATTAATAAATAAATACAATATTTCTAATGTCTCAAAATGGATTGGCCATGTAACTACTTCCAATGTCACACATTTCCAGATCATCCCACAAGATATCCCATATATAACAAAATATATAGTTATATACACTTGTCCTTTAGTCAAAATATATAATTATATTAGAAATTTAGAATGGACAATTTTTTTTTTAACAGAAATGAACACTTGCCAATTTCAGGTTGAGATAAGTTTTGATGATTATATCATGCATATATATGATTATTCACATAGATCGTGCATTTTGTTTCTTTCATTTCTGCATTATTTGGCCGAGTAGCCTGGAGATGTTTGAGAAATGAAGATCCTGGTGATATCTATGATATTACACTGCTGGAAGCACTCATTTTATTAATAATTAATGAGATTATCAAATATGGTTGTCGTTCTGTGAACAACAGAGAGACCAATATAGCAAGTAAAGTCATTGATACTTTATGCCATCTTTTTGCAGTGGCCTTACAGGCTTACAGCTCAAGTATATATTTGGTAATAGGCAGTAAATTTTCCCAGTTATTTATTGAATTTCAAAAACATGGAATAACGGTATTAGCCTATCTAAGTATGGAATTTCACCTGTTTCTCATTTATTACTGCGGTACGTAATATACACATGATATGACATTCATTCCATGTAATTAATATTTAAGAATGTAAAATAAAAAAAAAAGTACGATGGAAAGTATTCTGATCTAATTATTGTGTTTCTTATATACTAATGTTAACGTTTTGAATAAAAAATAGAACTATCCAAGTCATACTTTCATGTCTGAAGAATAATATATTGACTTAAGTATCGTTTGATGTGATTTATATGTATAAAAATATTATATAAGAATCTAAATATTACTAAAGATGCATGGCTCCTTTTAATATGCAAACTCTTTTTATTAAAAAGATGTTATCTTTCAAAGGTATTATAAAATAGTAAAATATTAATAGAAGTAATAAAGTTCGATTTTCTATGAGATTATTTATTTGTAGGTTGCAGTGAGTGGCTTGAATGAATCATTCATACATAAAAAGAAAAATAAACCATGAATTCGATCATTACCATTTCGGTAATGTTAGTATGGAAAAACTCCAATTTATTTACTGTTAGCTGATCATATATAATTTTACCTCACTGCTTAAATCAAGTTCTGAATTACAAAAGTTGGAGATTGGTGGAAATTGGGTGGCAATGAGGTATGGAAAGGAAGAAAAAGGACTGTTATAGGGCAGATCATAGTAAGATCAAGTTGCGTGCAAAGTAGTATGGTCCCTTACTACATCTTAAAGAAAGATATATCATTAGATAGATATATAGGTTGATAAAAAGATAAATAGGAAGATAGATATCTAATAGAAGAGAAAAAGATAGTGAAGCATATGTCAAGACTTTGAAAGTAGGAGGCATCATTGTGCATTTGATGCATTGGACATTTGCTAGGCTGCACATGCTTCTCATTGATGCAGTTTGTACTAGAAGGATGGATCTGCTCTTCAACAAGAGCAATATGGGAGTTATCAAAAATGGTCCCCTTCGAAAACACGTACCTGTCCTACAGTCAAGCATCAGGACAGATACAGGGTCACTGCTGCAATATAATGAAAAAACTTTTGAATAGGAAAAAATTGAATTGGTATGTTATTAGTGCTCGCTAATGACAACAGGAAATCTTCGACCAAAGACAATAGCAAAGGTTTTATCTTAATTTTGGCAAACAAACTTATTCACTTATAAATTTCTTAGCAAATAACTTCAGCTGCACATGAGCACATCCACGAACTCTGCATTTCATAAGTTTACTATTGTGACTTGTTTCGACAACAGTAGAGGGAAGGCTCACATAGTGACAATTAATTAACGTGTTTTAGATCAGGATTAATATTTTTTCAATGTTGAGATAAATTTAGTTTTATTTTTTGGGGAAGATAAGTATTATTCCATTAAAAATTAAAATACTAAATGAGTATCACCCACTTTATAGTGACTTTTTGCTTTAACCTTAGACACACTAAATGAGTATCACCCACTTTTTCTTATGTTAACTATTAATTAACAATTTACTTTTCAAAAATATTTTAGCTAGAATAATAAAAACATCTCGATATATAGGCCAATTAATATAATAGTTAAATATCAATTTCAACAATTAAAAAACAGTAATGACTAATTTAAACATATTAAATTCAGAGATAAGATTATTTATTGTTATTTATGGTAAAATATGTTATTAAATTGAATAATTATTTTGAAGCTGATAAAAAAAATCTAAATAATTCAACAAAAAAAAACAATGGATGCCTAAACTGTTTTTTTAAGTTGCGTTAATTTCTAAACTCTAATACGTGAATTGTTTAAGTGATAAATAGAATAAATATTTACAAATTTACGTTTTATAAATTTTCTCTAATTTTCTATGATCATTGAATAAATTTTTTGTTCGTATAACATGTATTGCTATCACGATTCAGGAGCGGAGTTTAAGTAATCTGTATATATCGGTGTCTCCAATTTAATGCGGCTCAGTTTTATTTTATTTTTTTCTTTTAAAAGCATAATACGGCTGAGTTACTCTTAAGTAAAGACTATCTAATTAATTAGTACCACAACAGCGACAGATAATTTATAGAGATTTGCAATACGACATACTTGCATAATAATTAAGTAATAAGTACCATAATACGAGTCCAGAAGAAAGGATAATTAATTGATTATCTTACACTCCAAGTCACTTACAATAAGCATCTGATGTTTCACAACTGGTATATGTTAATAAAAAAAAAGGTGCAATCATTAATCCTTCCTTGATTTTTATTTAATTTATTTATTGTTAAATTAACCAGTGGTATCAATTAATCAATTTCCAGAGAATAGAGATCAAAAGCATTTTTCATCCTTAAATTATGTTTCCAAATACAAAAATAATATAGAAAAAATTATAGGGTTAAGTTTATCAATCATCTTAGTCACGCCACATCAGCCACATTAATTCTCCATTGTCACTTCTTCATAAATACGGTTATCAAATTACTTAATCCCACATAGCATATATATGTTCAAACTGTCTGATTTTATTTCCTCTTCTAATTTATGTTGATCGAACGGTTCCATGTTTTCCTATTCCCCTCTCATTTAAAGGATATGTGTTTGATGTGTAAGATGTAAGGAACTTCTAGTAATATTGTTTTTTATGCTTCAGTGAATGAATTTTCAATATGCGGATAGTGCTTTAAAAAATCTATATATGCACAAAAATGAAGAATGTAATATTTTAAAAATAAATTTTTATTTTTAAATATTTAATTTCTCTTCAATATATATACATCTCTTCTGGAGAAATACCTAAAAAAATTCTAATTTTAAAAAGTTATGTTTCCAATATGATCTACTATGAGCCCCTTTTGTGCATGGCAACAAATAAAAACCGTTAATCGGTTTCGCTAACAAATTTACACCCAAGGATACATACAAGTAAATTCACGCCCATAACTGAAGCATTCCATACTTTATATTTGCAAGTATCATTGTATATATATGTATTGTGCTTCCAGGCATCCAGCATATTTTAAATTTACTATTAAATTTTTAAATTATAAAAAGAAGAAGTTTAATAGATGTGATATGTGTCTTCTTATGCACAATATTTCAGCATCATTACGATTGAATTTGAGAAATGAAGAAATTAACATATTCAATTTTTTTGTTTTATTGTTAAAAGTTTCCAAATTGCACACCAAATGAGGAACGAAAAGTTCTTTAGTCCTAAAAATTATGATTAAAGGGTGATACCAACGGAGGCACAAAAGGTGATTTATGATATTTTTTTGTAGGCTTGTTACTCCAGCTGCACTTTGAATTGACACGCTTTGCCTCTTTTTGTTTGTTTAAACTTTAAAGGGTGTTGCAATGGCGCGATGGCGCCTCAATTTCAATGGTGTCGTTCAATATGGGCTCTCCGGGCTGAGTGAACGATTATTATAGTTTACATGAGCCATATCTATCTGATATCAGCACGTCAAACTTTTTATTTTAGTAAATTGTATTGAAGAAAATGATTATGATGTCGTTGTAGTATAGTGCTGGCTGCTGAGTTCCTTGCATGTCCCGCGAGAGACCTGGGTTTGATCCCCGGCACCGGCATTTATAAATTTTTTTGGGAATTTTTTCCTTTTGGAAATTTAAAAAGCATCATAGTAATTGGAGCTGTTTGCAAGAATCAAACTCAATCAGATGCAACTGTATATAATAATGCGTGAATAGATCTCTTCCCTAATTCCAAAATAGCCATAAGTCACACAAAATTTTTGTTTGAGTTGATTTCCAAATACCACTTTTCTGGCCTTGCTTAATTAATTTTGTGACCCCAAGCGTTGTTTTCGTGCTATTTTCTGAGCACTCAAAGCTTAAATAGTTTTTTAAACCATAAACATGTAAATCAAGTAGCAAACACAATCAAGTAGGATACATTGTATGCATATGCGAAATCAAGTAGCAACAGTACACAAGAATATTGCCACAATATTGCTAACTTATTTCAAGATACTGGTTTAGTAAACCATACAACAAAAGGTTCTCCAAAGCAGAACATAGGTTCAATACCGATAAAACTAAAGTAAAACATAACTAAGTATGTGGCATCTTCATGTCGGTTAGACTTCTACAAGCCGCGCACTTCTTCCTTAGTTGGAACTGTTCCACAAATCAAGTGAAATGTGAGTATGGGGACGCTCAACAAATTGAAATGGAAAACAGATAAAATTTTATATATAGTTTTATATCAGAAATTTGTATTGCATCATACATTGTGATCTGAAGATGAAACAGTTGGCGATGAGCTGCGATCATTCTTAGCCCACTATACAATAAATTTAATGAGCATGATAAAGTTATCATGAAATAAACAGAGGAAACATATAAACTCCAGAATAATTTCTTAATTTGAGAAACTTATAAGGGATCATACATTCTCAGAAGCCATTATGAAAGCCTCGCGATGAGGAATGCCCGGTATGGATGCTTGGATCCGTGCTATTTCCTCTCTGTTTTGTTTTATATAAAATAATTAATTTTGTTTTATATAAAATAATTAATGGCACATATAAATGTATTAATTTTATATCAGTAAATATTCGAAAATGTAAAAGCTCTGTGTCTCTTACAACTCTCCATTTCATACATGTATAATAAGACAATAACGTTATGACCTTCAATATTTGTGTGTGTGTGTGTGTGTGTGAGATTATCAGAACATTAATGGTTCATTTTTGGTTGCCAGTAGCCACCAACAATTTGTGATAATACAAATATTCTACGAAGGAACCATACCAGTGATAGCACATTAGCACAATTATTCTGTGCCTGGATATTAATTCTATACTGCATTATTGTTATAATATTCAAAACGATTTTAAGGCTAACTAAATTGATCCGGGAACATGAATAATTCAATTTATTGCTGAATACTTTCATTTGAAATATTGTTGCATGTGCACTTGGTTGACATAATCCACTATGCATATTAGTTCTAAAGATAACTTTAATTTACCTCATGAAACAATTGTAAGCGGACGGTCGTCGAAGTTCCTTTATAGGGTCAGCTGCAATTATTTGAAAAATACAGAAATTAATTTTAGTCCACAGGCAAACAGAAAAATGAAGATTAATTATATTTTAAAAAACATAGAATTGTGTTTACGCTTGACAACAAACGGTGCTCTTGGATTAGCAGGCTCAGCAGAGGCAGATTGGGCTGCTGGCGGCAATATTTGGTTGCTCGAAACGGTCAAGGAAGCTAATTTCTATTGATAATGGGGAAAAGGAAAGTGGAAATACTAACATATCACAACAGCTAAATAGAAAAAAAAAAAAAAAAAGTAACTTGAAAAAAAAATAACGATTCTTGAGATTTATTTTTTTTGGTCTTGAAAAAAATTATTTCAAACAAAAAATAAATCTGATAAATACGCTGCATATATACTACAAGTACCATTTGGGTTTTATAGATTTTTATTATTTTAAAAATCTGGTCAGAGAAAACAAATTGATTAAAAATGTTAATAAATAATGTCCTTAAAATAAAATATATTATTTAAGAAGGTCATATTCCTATGTTTTAACTTCTTACATAATTAAAAATATATAAGCCTAAGCTTCCCAAGAGAATTAGGTATATATATATATATATAGAGTTTAGCTACGGTTAGTCGCGATCAAAACTCATAGATCTAGTTCAAAACAACCGATCCAAACCGTCCAATGTGATCTCCCTATTGAAATCTCCATGCATACCAAATTTTTCATTTTTTTTTAATTCTTAAGTATTTTTTTTGGATTTTTAAAAACTGTTGTTTTTAATGGTTCAGAACTAATTAGATTAACGATTTTCTAAAATTTCAAAAAAATATTTAAAAATTTTGAAAAAAAATAAAAAATTTGGTCTGCATGGAGATTTCAATAAGGACATCACATTGGACGGTTTGGATCGGTCATTTTGAACTAGATCTAAGAATTTTGATCGCGACTCACCGGAGGGTCCGTGAGTCACAACTCACCGTAGCTAAACTCTATATATATATATATATATATATATATATATATATATATAACATCTTTATTTTCCTTAAAAAATTAAAATAAATAAAAAATGGAATATATTTCAAGCAACAAGATAACTAGAAACATCTAGCTGTTTTATATATATATATAAATATATGATAACTAGGAAGACATTTAATTATTGTAAAGGAACTGGAACTAGGAAGACATTTAATAAATAAAAAATAGATCGAAGACATTTAATTATAAGACTCCCTACTGTCAACCTGGAACTGGAAGTTTGCAAACTTATTGTAAAGGAAACTTTTGATTTATATCACTCCAAAAAACTCTAGTTTCAACCAAAATGCCCCGATTTTAAAATATAATATAGTACCCGCTTTCTGTTTTAAAGAAGTTGAACACAGTTTCTTATTAAATGTAGATAAAACGAAAGATAACTTTTAGCAAGGAACTCACGAAAAAGCATCTTTGAAGCAAATAAAGCATCTTTTTCTTGAAGAAAAGCAATGGTCAAACCCTTACCTTTTATGTTGTAAATTAATATATAATAAGGTCAATACATAAAAAGAAGAAAGCAAATAAAGCATCTGTGTCGAAAGTAACCCATAAGAGTCAGAAAAAAACATCATAAACGAATATATATTAAATTTTTAATGAACAACTAGGACCCTATTTTTTTTTTTTTTCATGTAAGAGCATTTAAAATGTACTCCACTTCCACTCCAAGGTATATTCAAATAAAATTTCTGGGCGCAATGGACAACCTGAGTAATTCTCTGAAGCTCATCAGGATCTGGGTTGAAACGGAGAACTGTGTTGCAACAAACACAAAGCACGTTGGTCCTTTTTGTCATATCGACGGGCATTTCCATCTGGATATCAAGAAAATAAAAAAATATTTTCCACGTCTCTTCATCAATCAGTAAGATATAGTATTTTCAAGTGGAAAAGATAGGGATTACCATAAGTGAGATTTTGCAATGGGGGCATACTGTATAGGTAAAGCCCTTAGCCGGATCAGGATGGTCCATTAAAATGCACCAGTAAACAGAAAACAGAAGGATATATATATAGCACACACACAGAGAGACAGAGAGAGAGTTGAAGAAAAGGCAAAGAGAGAATTAGGCCTAGCTAAGGGAAGAAGATGTGTGTGTGTCTGTGTGTGTGTGTGTGTCTGTGTTTGTTGGGGTTGAGTTGTATCATTTCAATTTGAGCAATTATAATGTTTTCCTTCTCTCGAATTAAAAATAAAAATAATGTTTTTGTTGATCAATGGGACCCACAAGAAAAGACCGTACACAAGACCTCATCTCCGGCTCCGCCGCTCCAGCAGTCCAGCTAGCTGAGCTGTGTTCCTCTTTTCAAAACTCATCATTTTTTTTAATAATTTAACCTATAATTATATGAACAAATAAAATTTAAGAACAATAATAAACAAATAAAATTCAAAACTCATCATTTTTTAATTTTTTTTAATAATTTAACCTATAATTATATAAACAAATAAAATTTAAGAACAATAATAAAGCGATGTCAATGTGTCATTTGTGGAATCAAAACCTAAATGCCACCGTTCGATATGGCTTCTGAAGACTGAAATATCCTTCTGTTTTCTGTTTGTTGGCTTATATGCCGAGCACGAGGTTATAAGTTAAATTCAGCACACTTATATAAAAATTTAATTTTTTTTATTATCTATATGGAAAATGAATGGAAACAAAACAATTGAGCAGCTAAAAATTTAATAATCGTACTAATATTATATGCGACGTCTTTAAAATTTTTTGTATATTTATACTAAAATTTATTTATAGAGGGTTATTTTTCTTTTTGAAAAAAAAAAAAAAGCCACCCAGCATAAGAATGCCAATATAGAGGAGGGTTCTAATAACCACAACTTTTGACTACCATCAAATACCACAATCTCATGTTTTCATTTATTATTTCAAAATTTAAAATTTAAATATTTAACTAAAACCATTGATCTAGTACAAAATTATGAGAAATGTATCATAAAACCATTTAATTTTGTATAATGATTTTACTTTTTTCCCATGCATTATCTGAAAATTTTCAATAAATAGCGCCGGAGATGTTTGGGAAATGCAAATCTTGTAGATATCTATATGATAAATATACCGTTAGAATCTCATATTATATTATTCTATCTGCCATCTTTAATGAGATCATTAAATATGGTTGATGTTATGTCACAAAAGAAACACCAATATAGCAACTAAAGTCGATGGTCCTTTCTGCCGTCCATTAGTGACCTTACATACGTACAATGGATATTTTAGGTAATAGTGAATTTTCCCAGTTATTTTCTGAATTGCAAAAACTTGGAATATCGGTATTACCAAGGCCTTATTGCTCCATCTCCATGCCTCCATCTTCAATTTTTTGCTTTGATTTGTTTGAAGGGCCTTAATTGCACCGAATGGTGTAGTTCAATTTGGGCTCTCAGGGCTGGATGACCTTTTTAGTATTCTTCAGTGATATAATTTATCTACTCTACGTGGACCAGCTCTAGCCTGTCACCTCTTAAATATAAAACATTAAATTATATAAAAAATTTGTTATTCTAAATAAACAAGGTCGTTGTAGTATAGTGGTGAGTATCCTCGCCTGTCACGCGAGAGACCCGGGTTCGATCCCCGGCAACGGCGATTTTAAATTTTTTTTACGACTTAGTTATTTATTATTTTTTTTTTCTTACGGTAAGAAATTGGTTTCCGAATCTCAAACTTTCTAGAGTATGTACAGCTGTTCTTTCAAAATCAAGGTGGAAGATTCTATGATTCTATCTGATTCATAAAGAAAACTTTAAGTGAGGATGGGATGATCTTCAAATTCTCTATTTGTTGCGATTCAATTTATTTATTTCCATTTTTTAGCACTTGCGCTTTATACTTATTTCCTCTTACGTTTCAGTTCTTTTAGATTTTCGAGAAAATAAGTCATTAGAATTTGGATTTCTATTTGCCCTTCTGTTGAAATAATGTAGCGTGTTACCTGCCTCATTGAAAAAAAGGCACAACTGCTAAAAAATTTTATTTTTCAATTACAGAAAGTCAAAATTGTTCATTGTTGCAATTGTATAATGGTAAAGCCAATGAATCTCTTCTTCAATTCGAAACTAGTCATAGCCACACAAATTCAAGTCTGAGTTGTTTTCCAGAGCGGTGACATTTTTCCGGCCTTCTAAATTTGTTCACCAACCGGTCCAACCGCTGAAAAATATCAAATCCAACACCCGGAAAAACAAGGTGCCAACAAGAGTTTCCGATAGTCATCATTATTAACTAAAACACATAATAATTTAACTAAAATACATAATAATAAACAACTTACTCTGTCAATTGTATCTTTGAGTAATTAATTTTGAAGTTGTCAATAATACAACAAAATAATAGTATAGACTTACACAGAAGTGTTAATAACAATTTCCAAACAAACAAAAATCCTTTCTTTCTTTTTTTTTTCTTTCTTTTTTTTGTGCCTCTAGGCCCACCTAACTGATCATGTAGAAGCAGCAACTAGAGACAAATTTACTGGCAAATCAAAACTTGAAGCAGCACCAAAAAAATTAATTAAATAATAGAATAATAGGAAACACAAAACAGTTCATCACCACTAAACAAAATCCCTTGTATGCTTAGCTAGAGTACACTTTAGAAACACGAACAATCTTTATTCCCATATCAGAGGTAACAAACAAAATACCAAATTCGTCCAGCTACAAAATTATGAGAAGTGAAAGAAATAACAAAATATTAGCTTAGCCACCTCAATAGTACCCTATCCAAGACAAATTCAGTACACAACAATAAAACTAAACATTCCTGTGAATCCTCACCGCCTCAGAAAATCTCTCTACTTCTTGGCAGGCCCATTGGTAGCTGTAGTTGCAGTGGTTGCACTTGCAGAAGAGGGGTTGAGCTCGTCCCATGCCTCAATCCAGGTAACCATGGCATCAGCCAGCTTGACAAAGTAGCCATCAATCTTGCCGAGCTTTTCCTTAACCTGCTTGGCTAGCTCAATGTAGCATTTTTGGACGGTGTCGTGGTCCTTTGAGAGAGTGGCAGCCTGGAAGAACGGGATTATCTCCTCTTGCCAGAAAATACCATTGTATTCCTTTTTAAGGTTCACAAATGGGTTGCTGGCCTTGCTGTGCCAGATGTAGGGAAGGCCTGTCTTCACACCAAGACTCAAGTGGTCACAGATCACCTGTTCAAAGGAAGTTATACTTAATTACTGATGGTAATTTTAAATATATAATACAGTGAGGATTTTTATTGAGGAGATTTGACAAACCTTCATGCACCAGCCGGCCCACATGTCGTCGTAGCGACCAATGGGCTGACCATCACCCATGAGACCGAAGTACATTGCCGGGCCAATGAGCTCACGGTCAAAAGCAAGGTTCATACCGCACATTGGGAAAAGTGTTCCCTTTGGTACAGTCATGACTGCATCCACATACCTACAATTTATCAGAGCATAAACAATATAATTAGTACACTTCAAAAGAAAACTAGCAATACCAACTTCAGGGTTATTGCTACTACCAGTACTGGGTAGCATTTGAAAATAACACCCAAGCTTTGTAATGTTTGCAATTAACACCATATATTTTCTGAGTCATATTGCAGTAACAACCAAAAGTTGATCTGAGGATAATTCAAGCAAAAATGATACCGAGTTACATCAAGATATTTAATAAATTAAACCAAGAAATATGCATCTGTTCTATATTTTAGTTCAATCAGGCTCATGATTAAGAAATTGCTTACAATAAATAAAGCCCAAATAGAAAACACTACATAACACAAGAGAACCCTCTCAATCAAGCAGTCTAGAAAACAAATGTATATTGAGGTACCTAAATTATTTCAAATGGTTGCAGTATATACAAAAGTTACTGGCAGTTATTTGCATGCACCAACAATTGTAGGATTTAGTAAAAAAAAAAGTACTTTCACTATAGTAAAATAAGGCTCTACCTGGTGTTTCTCTCAAGGGGCTTGACCATCTGAGTGGGGGCATCATAGTCAGGGATGTTCAGCCAGAGGCCATGAGAAACGGCGGTCTTGGCACCCTCGCGAAGGCTGAATGGGTAACCACGAACAAAGTCGGCACCCTCACGGTATGGGTCATACAGTGTATTGAAGAAAAATGGGGTCGAGGGGCTCAGCAGGTTCTTTATGTGCTGTTCTAGAGCATTTATATCCTTACCAGATGGGTCCTTGGCAACCTACAGTTAAACAAAGAGTTGTATTAGATTAACATATCATTGACTGGAATAGGTAGATCAGTTTGACTATTAAGTTCAGTTGAGCTATTTGAGGATCAGCTTTATGAACTTGCACCAGAATCCAATCATTCTTGGTGAATAGTTTATTAGTTAGAATCTCACCAACTAAAGTAAGGCACTTGTCTAAACAAATGAGTACAACAATATAGAAAAGCTTCACTATGCTGCTTTCAGACAGATAACAAAAAAAAATGGCTATCACTTTTTCGAGTGATTGAGATAAGGCCTCCTTCAATGATGAGCAGATATAATCCATTGATTTAATCATAGAAAAAAGGTAACTGTTTGAGTCAAAATGAAGTCTAGGGATCTACCAACTATAGCAAACAGCCAATATCAAATTACCTAATTTAACAGAATTATGTAACACATTATCCCATCATGCCTCATAACAACCAACACTAGGATCAAAACATCAAATATATGTGAGTGTGATAAAAAAGCATACAAATTTCACCAAACTTTTGTTATGTTCAATAGGTCAGTAAGTTGATATGGAACTACCTCAATTCTCAAGTTCTCAACTTCTGGTTAGAATTTCGGTCTCTGAAACTAATATACCCAGGCCCATATTAACAAATTCAAATGAGACCAAAGGATTAGATCTAATCAAAATTATAATTATACCCTCTTATAAATTGTTAACACGGAACTTCAGATCTGCTGATCTGGAATACCTGATTAGCTGATCTACAACTGAGAGGTAAGATTGCACCTAAGTTCTATTTGATTGACCAAAGTTTGACTTGGTAAATCAAAATTCCAGATCCAATTACAAAACTGATCACCGAGAGCAGCGGATCATGCACAAATCATTTGATTTCATGATGTTACTTAACGCTTACACTCTACTTTCCAAAGCCCCAGATCCAAACGGAAAATTCTTCAAAATGAATGAAAGAAAGATCTAGACAATTAAATCCTCAACACCTCAATCAAAGCCAGATAACACGGATCTAAAACCCTTTCAACTCAAAATCCGACCGATTCAAACCAAAACCACCAAAATTCAAGCAAGAGCACTTACAAAGCAATCATCATCAATGGTGTAGATATACTTCTTCTTGGAGACCATGTAACCGAAGCATCTGCAAGCGGAGTCTTTGAAGGAGATGCAAGACGCCTTGGGGCCAAGGATGCGATTGATGTCGTTGCGATTGTAGAGCTCGTAGTCGAAACCCTCAGGCACGTTGATGGTTCGGGTCGGATCTCCGTCTTGAACTATGATCAGGTGGTAGGGTTGGAAGAAGGGGCGCCACATCTCGAGGAAGTCGAGATTTCTGATCGTCGGGATGACAATGTCGAGCTCATCTTTCAGTACAGGTGTGATTGGCACGGACCCGCTCGTCGCCATTGTTACGAGGTGAGAGAGAGAAGGAGAGTAGAGAGAGAGATCTGAGATGAGATCTAGCACAAGCTGGAGAGCGACGAGAAATGAGAAAACGCAAGAGTGGAGAATTATAGGGAAGGGAAGAGGTAAAGAGCGATGAATTGATGATTTTATGAAATCATTGTGATGTAGGTTTCTGTGTAACGAGTCTTTCTGAGGCGTTGAGTTGGTTCTAGTAGGGTCGTAGACTCATAGGCTATTTGAAATTAGCTACGGGACATATAGGTTGTTAGCCTGAAATCATTCCGAAAATTCGGATACGGAGAAGTCACGTGCCAGCACGTGCCGAAAGAGAGTCTACGGCTCTTTTGATTTAGTAATCTTCATTATGGTAAACTATGGTATAGCGGGTCATTATGAGGAAGCTTTTGTCAATGTTCTCCTGTCAGTCTAATATCCTATACCAAATAAAACATAGAGAAGGAATAAGAGATCTCTTTGGATACGGGAGTGTTGCTGGGTCAAGATGGGTGGTCCGAAGGAGCGTCGGTCCGAGGGGTCGGACTTGGACTCGGACAAACTCCAATTATTGCGACTTGCGAGTGGGTCTCTTGGTCTTGGACCATTTTAAAATTTAAAGGGGGCAAATTTAAGGAAAATAATGAACTCTTTCCTTTAGTTAAATGCATTTATGTTAGTACTAGAGTTTTCAAGCGCTACAGTGCTTGTATATGGTAAATCGTAAATGGAAAGGTGATTTTTCCGATTTAATGAGAAGATATTTACAGATTTTTTTCCGATAATGGAAAAATTGCTTGTGTATGTGTACATTCTATAATTGAGGAAGTGCATTGTATCTGCGTAGGGTAATTTTGTAAATTATTTAAATATTTTAAATATTAAAAACTTATAAGAAACAAATATTTTATATTTTTTTTCAATTTTTTTTACCGTTTTTGGATTTTTTTTTCAAACATTGTTATTGGAGGGTCCATAATATTTGTATCATGAATTTTCTAAAGAAGTAAGAATTTAAAACATGAGAAGGATTGTACTGTACGAATTCATCCGTCCCATATATCGACTCTAGAATTCTTTTATGTTTTGAGAGGAGGGGGTGGATTTGCGACTCTTATGACTGTTATTTATCTCCTCACAATTATTAATTGGTGTGGAGATAGGGAAGCAGTGAAAAATTTTCACTCATTTTTTCTGTATAACTGATAACCAGTATAAAGGGATCAAAGTGGAATATCCTATGTTTGGCGGTCGCTTTCCTACAAATTAAATATATTTTTATAGTTGGACACAACAACAATATTCAGAAAAGGAAACATGTGAGGTGCGCTGATTCCATGTCATTTTTGTGCTGCACATGAGTATGTTAATCCTCTTTTCTCTTATGATCATAAGCCAAACAAATTTAGTTTTGGATGGGTTCTGATCAAAACAATTTATTAATTGCAAAAAATTATGAAATTTCCGTTAGTTATGTTGTTAAGTTTCTTCTGTTGAGAAAGAGCTTTAAAAGATTGTTGTGTTTGTGCAGTATGCTGGCCTGCTGGGCTATACAGAAACATCAATGTCTTTCCTAGTGTAGTATCGGGCATGGAATATAAAAAAATGAAGTAAAGATGCCGAAGGCATTGACTTGCCTCCAATTTAATGGTGAGTCCTAGTAACATGTGCTGGTATTAAAAATTTAGAAGGGCATTCATTGCTGTTAGTACTGAGTTATACCATGGATAAACGTTAACTTTAAAATGGATGTGGTTACAATTTTAAAGTAGTATAATTAATTTTCGTTTCAAACTATTTTGGGTGGGGGGGGGGGGTCAAATATGTTTATAACTTTATTATAACAACCTTATTTTAAAAATTAATGGCTCCATGTCAATTTAAAAATAACTGTTAAGTATTACCCCATTTTCATTTAGCCCGCATAATAAACGTACTACACTGAATCCAGCCTTTTTTTTCTGATTAGACAAGAAAATTATATAATAAAATATTGATGTTGACAATTTCTTATTATTAAATATTATTAACGTTCATACTTCTGATTTCCATAAGAAATAGTGAAGGACAAAAATGGACATGGAATATGAAAAAGTAAAGGAAGATGCCTGAAGACTTTGATCTGGCTCTAATTAAATGGTGAGTCCATGCATGTACCATATGTTGGAATTAAAAAATTAGAAGGGCTGATAGTGTCAGCTTGATACATATATTTTGATGAGGAGTTGAGGACTCCCTATCTTCGTTGTTGTTAGTACTGAGTCATGAGGTTCAAATATTTTTATAACAACTTAATTTTCTAAAAATTAATGGCTCAAAGTCCATAGAAACTTAAAAAAAGAAGTTTTAGATCACACCATTTTCTTTAAGGCCACATAAAATTTTTAGCACATTGAATACATCCTTTTTTCGATTCGAAATGAAAATTAATATAAAAGTATGTTGATGTAGATAATTTCTTATATAAAAGTATCATTTTCGCTTTGATTAGAAATCTAAAGGTAAGATGTATTCTTTTATGCGAGTGAATTAAAATCTAATTTCGTGATTTTAGTCGATTTTTTTTTAAGAATAAAATAAATTAAAGATTTGCCTCGGACTCGCCCATTAATTAAAGTGAGAAAAATGTAAATCCTATAACAAATAAAGTATTGAGTTATGTAAAATTTTGACTTCATTAAAATTTTTTATTTGTCGACGAAGACATAAAGACGTGATCTGGAAGTAATGGCTGCATGTACGTAGGATGAAATTGTTTTGGACTGCTGTTTACAACTTTTGCAAAAAAGACTAAAAGAGAAAAAAGAAAAAAGAAATCAATGCCCACATGCTTCCTTTTAATAAAGTGTTTGTACACATAAATGATCGCTAGATTGGTAAAAACTGTCCAAAGGTAGGGAATTACACGAAATGATAAAAAGTAACGTCACATATAAGTGTAAAGCCAACAATGGTTAGAGTTTTTTTTTTTTTTTTTTTTTTGAAGGCCAGGTGGCGAACGCCACGCTAGCAAATTTCATTGAAGTAAAAGAAAAAGTTTACAATGTACAAGTAAGAGAAGAAGAAGAAAAAAACTTTAATAATTACAATCCAAAAAGGGTGCCAAATTAAGACCCCTTGGATAAACCCAAGCCCTTAAGTTAAGCCATTTTCTTCCAATTTTCCACCGCTAAGCAAATTTACGGTACTAGCCGAGTAGGGGCCGTTTGAAGGGACGAGAAGATTCTTGCATTACGTTCCTTCCAAATACACAGTACAATACAACAATGGTTAGAGTTAAAGGGGAAAAAAAAGAAGAAGTTACAATTACTACCAAGATTCCATCAAATACACAGTACAATACAACACTGATTATCACACCAATAATGCAACGAAGAATCTATATTAAACCAAGGCGAAGGTACTGATTTCTCTCTGAAACGAAATTTTAACAACTGGCAGAAGGACTAGCTAGCATTGATGCATAATGGGTGACCAATACAGCTGAACCGTTAGATTGAAGGTTGGAAATAAAGGAAGGGGCTCTGATCACGTGGTCTACGTCGGAGCAACAATACCATGTACGGTAATTCAGCTGTATTTGTCGGAAGCTAAGATGGCATTAGACAAGTAGCTAGGACAAGGATTGATATGCCTCTTTAACTCCTCTGCTGTTATTACTTATGGTATTGTGCTGATATAATTGATCTGACTTTTTAATTAGAATAGAAGGTTGTGATTGGATAACATTGATTGATATAATTTCAAAAAAAAATAAAAAATTGATTGATTGTACCCTATGAACTGATGGGTCCATGCCACATATCAAGAAATGTACCAACCGAACAACAGTAATACCAGCAGATAAACCGCAGTAATTTGTTGGATCATTTCAGATAAATCCCAGTAACTTGTAATTTCGGATAAAAATTAGTGCACAGGTGTGAAGATTGAAGAATATGTGTTTGTTATGTTGTGTTTGGTACCTCGTACCTCGGATAAATTGCTAGACTGCAACTTATGTTGTTCTGATATAGATTTGGACCGGTATCGAAAGTGGTACTGAGCCAAATCTGTTGCTAGTTTTCTGTCTGATTCATTGTGGACAATCCTTGTTACTTCTAGAAACAGACTGATGTCTTTTTTGGGAAAAGAAAAATAGAGTGGACTGGAAGTTGAAGAAATAGACCACCATACTCTGCTAAATGCTAAGGGGCGTTTGTTTGTGACTTAAAAGGTGCATAACTTAAGTTATGCTTCCTTAAGGCACCAAACACCCGTTACATAAGACGCCTTAAGGGTGCATAACTTATGCAACCTATTTTATGCACCCTAAATAGGTTGCATAAGTTATGCACCCATCCCCTTTAATTTTTTTCCCAACAATACCCTTTAGAAATAATTAATAATAATAATTAATAATTCAAAAATAATTAATAATATTTAATAAGTAACAATAATTATTAAAAAAATCATATTTAATAATATAATTATTATAATTAATAATTATTAATAAACTTAACAAGTAATATTAATTATCAATAATAATGATTTAATAATAATAATAATTAATTAATTAATTAAAAATAATTAATCGATAATAATTTTTATTATTTAATAATTAATAATGTTTATAATATTTAATTAAAAGTAATTATTATATTTCATAATAATAAAAATGATTTATTATTATCATTAATAATTTATTTTATAATAATTAATAGTTAACAATGATTAGTTCATAACGTCTTATTAATACATAATACTAATTCAAATTTAAGGGCATTTTAGTCTTTTGACATGAATATATGCATGCATTAAGTTACTCATCCTTACTACACAACCAAACATCCATTACATAACAAATTAACAATACTTAAATACTTAGGCATTCTTAACTTATGCAACCCCTTACTACACAACCAAACGCCTCCTAATTGAAAAGAACCACCATTCCACCAACAAACGAGCTTTTTGAGGTCAATTTTGGAAGTATAAAATAGCATTGATTACATATGGGTGTTTCGGAGGATTTTAGAAGTTCTTAGAAAATATGTCAGAGAAATTTAAGGACAACTTAATTAAGTGCTTATTGACCTCATAAAAATCATATAAATGAAAATATATATATATAAAAAAACATAGGATGTGTAAACCAAAATGTAGCAAATATCTAGTGACTATAAAAATAGTAATTTTAAATCCAAAAAAAAATTACAAGAGTAGGGCTAACGTATTTGGACAAAGAGTTTCTGTCCAACGCAGTCATTTTCGGATTTTGAATCTCAAACGACCGATATAAATCATTAAATAGGATCTTAAATCTTAATATTGAAATCTAGTACAAAACTGAATTTCATATTTTTCTGATTTTTTTACTATTTTTTCAGATTTTTTGGAAACCATTGGTTTAAACTGTTAATGTTTTTAGATTGATGGTTTTCTAAATATTTGAAAAAATAGTAAAAAAATAATAATGTGAAATTCGATTTTGTACTAAATTTCAATATTAAGATCACATTGAAAGATTTGTGTCTGTCATGCATGTTGAGGTTTAAAATCCGAGAATAAGCGTATTGGACGAATTAATCCCTGCATTGGAATATATCCTTACTGAAATTATAATGGATAGATTGAATTAGTTAAATTATATTTATTATTTTAAAATAAATCTAAAAGATAAACCCATGTTTTAAATTTTTTAAAAATTGATTATTTCATGATACACAAATTAATACCTTTATGCATCATGATGCATTATATCATAATATTTTTTTAATAAATAAAATCACAAAGTACATACCCTTCATTAGAAAAGCATCGTAACTTTCTAACTAATATGATAAAATTTATTATTGTTACTTAGTAGGATTGGGTCGGATTTCATCTGATTTTTTTTACTGCATTCATTCGAACATATTATACACTTCTTTCAATAAAATTCAACCTATAACTTACAACACAACATTTTAAAATCAACAAACTCTTAGATCAGATCTGCTAGATTGCTTGGGTCGAGTACTATGACTTGTGTCACCCATACTTAATTTCAAAAAAAAAAGTTATTACTTATCAAATGTTTGGTCGATTGATAAATTAGGACTAATTAGTATAATCAATATAAGATATATTATAGTTATCAATACTTATGTTTGAATATAATTTTGAATAATAAATAGTAGTTGAGTATGTATTGAATAATTAAATGTAAATTTGGAGAATCAGTGAGTATACATTTTATATGGCATGTGGAAAATTATATTTGAAGAATTTTAAAAATGAATTTTTATAATATAATAGATATCGCTCGTATTTCTAAAACGAGTTTATCGATAAAGCTCTCCAACCGAGTTTATATTTTATATTGTTTTTTAGTCAAAGAGTTAAATTTTCATCGTCCATGACGTGTTGAAAAAAAATTTGAAAAGCAATAATGCCACTAAGGTGTGAATGAGAGATTGGCGAAGAGCTAAATGCCAATTTTGACAGCAAGATCCCCTCACTAGACAGCTCTTATACAAATCAAAAAAAAAAAAAAAAAGACAGCTCTTATTTAGTTGGATAAGTCCGAACGCTATGTGGCAGGTATCGACTGTCAGAGAGTGTGGCGGGTTAATAACATTATTACCCTGCAGAAGTCGATCTGTTTTGTATAATCATCACATTATAATTTACATTAAATTGTACCTTTTATAATAATACATCATTTGGTTCTTCCTTTTTAAAATTCCAGCGGAAATATCAGATCGGCAATGCCAACTAACTTTCCAAAAAATATTCATGCGAAAAGCAGATGAAAAATTATAAGACCTCATATATAGCAAATCATAAGCCACTTTTATATATTTATTATTTATTCTATTAAATCTATTGGCAAAGACCGCTAACAAATCATAACCCACTTTATGTAAACAAGAAACAACATATGGGTCCAATTTTCTTTTTTGGTAATAACATGTGGGTCATTTCTGTTATTATTTAAGGGTAGTTTTCCAATTAGAGCTGATGTATTAGTCTTAACTTATTTATTCCACTTTTTTTTTTTCTTTTGTCTTAGCAAGTTATTGCCAACCAGCGAAGCCGATGTGGAGATCGCATTTCATTGGTACCTCTTCAATGTCTGGATATTCGATTGGTGGAAATGACATTGCTTCATGGATTGTTCATTTTCATGATTGGACAAAGTCGTTTTTTATTCTATCTAATACTATAAATAAGAGTGCAGCAAAACTTAATGGTGACGTACGTTTTGTTATAGCATGAACGCCCGCTTGAAGGGGTTTATTAAAAGTTGAAAAGTGAGAATTCAGTTTGGTGATGAATATTTTTGAAAAATAAGAAATATTATTTGAATAATGCATGCGTTGAGAATAGAAATGACAAGAAGTATATTAGAGGAGGTTTCTAATATGTTGATTTTGGTTCAGTATGTATTTCATAAGTTGATCTGATCGAAATTTTGAGTATCAAATTATTGATTATTTTTTTTTGAAAGTTTCAAATTATTGATTATTATTGTGATCAGATAAGAATAAGAAAACATCATATAGAATGACAAAAAAAATATATTGTCATAATCTGATAATTATCTTTATTTAATAAAATTTATTTTATCTTTAATTAAAAAATAAAAAGTAGGCATGTCTTCATAATTTCCTTTAGTCGCATATATAATAAATAGAATGGACCCAGCATATGCAATTAGGGAAGCAAATTTTCCGGACGAAATGATTATTAATATTTTTTGTAAATCACAAACATACTTTCAAGTTTGTTTTGTTTCACACAAGAATAAAAAGAAAGCACATTTTGAAAATAAAAAAATAAAATAATAATAATAATAATAATAATAATAATAATAATAATAATAATAAATCGATGCTACAGCGGCAAGCACTGGCCTGCTGCCAGCTCTACCGCTGACCACAATTGGTCATATTCTGTTGCCGATATATCAACTCCAACTAATTTTTGCTTGAAATACTTACATTGGACTGTGAAAGGAAATAATTTATCCAAAGAAAAAATTAATTATCCGTGGTGAAAGAACAATAAATACTTCAAGGGTGTGTTGACGATTGACGATTGACGATTGACGAAGCTCCCAAAACTTTTTTCTTTTGGTCCGTTTTTTTTTTTCAAAATAAGACGTGAGTCCAGCTTTTTTAATTTATTTCAAAATTAAATATCATAATGGACCTCTAGTTGAGTTTCAAATCCACGACATTAACTGAAAGTTCATTGTTTTTTGTCACTGGACCAAGAACTGATTTTCTCATTTAATGCACTTTTTCATTGTTTTCTTATTATAAAGACCATTTTTATTTAATTAGAGGTTTAGCCATACGAACACAGTATAGTTTATTTATTTATTTTATCTCATTTCGATGTGTGTATATGTGAGGTCCACAAAAATTTGTGCCATGCATAAACATTGGAACCTTTTTTTCTTTTTTGTAAATATTCTAAATTTTAAATTTTAAATCTAAACATTTGATCTTTTTATATTACATGAGAAATCCGTTACTATAAAAGTTTATAATTTTTACTTATTTAATACTAGATCATGTTGTAAAAAAAAAAGAACATATTATAATTAATATATCATAATTAACTACAATTGTTTATTTCTCACCACTTGATCTACCTAGTATGTAATGAACTCTAAAAATTATAAAAATTTATGATAATGTATTTTTAATAAAATTAAATATAATAACTAATTGTTTCAATTCGACATTAAAATATTAATGAAATGTATGGTTGTGGTATTTTGTGGTAAAAAACCTCTTCATCATTGATACAATAGGAATATAGCTAGCCCACTCTGAACTTTACAACCAAAACATCTACACTGCAGCAAGATCTTATTTCCCAAATAGAGTTCGCGGACTAATGACATTGAAATTTCCACTATGAATGATATTTTTGAGGTGGTTTGAACAAGGCTGTTCATGCATAATTAAAATATATGCACATTCTATCTGGATTTTGATTTCCGTCGATTTCAGGCGCATGAGAAATAATTTACGGGTGTCCTCCAATTTTGTATTTGTTCAATTTCCGATCAACTTTGTGCCAAAATGCACGAAATGAGAAAAGATTTTGACGTCCTTCCAAATTTTAGTGTAAACTTTAGAGGAGCCACCAAACTGTGTACTTTCATTTTAGCGAAAGGAGCTTTAGAACAAACATTCCAACGGCTAACTTCTGAACTCTTAAAGGCCTAAAAATTCATTGGTTCCAAGTATCTAAGAACTAACTCGTCGAAAATAGCTCAAGACCAAACCTTATATTAGACAGCTCAGTAGATTTAGTTAGTTGTAAATTGTACAAGTGATCCCGCAGGTATGACAAAATTTTTAAGTATCGTTTTCTTCAAAAAATAAAAAATAAAAAAAAAATTGAAGTATCATATTATTCCGTCAAGATTTAGTTTGTCTCACCTTGACAGACAGGCGGGACTAAAAAAATTATTTGGAGGGGACCAGTTTTAAGTACTTTTAATTTTAGAAGGGGAAAAATTGTATTTTATGGATATTATATTGAAATTTATACACTAACCCAACGAAAAATTCAAATTTTTGGGAAGGTCAGGCCCTCTGGGGACTCCCCTCTGGCCCTCTGGTTCCGAATTCCGACCTTGTTGGCAGCCGCTTTCAAGATTTCTAAAAAACTATTAATTTTTCTCCAAATTGATCCAATCATTATAGCCTAATTAAATAATAGCTATGTTAACATACATGTCATAATGATATTTATGGTGAGATTCATGTACATAAAATTGACGATTTATAATAATATGCGCACTGATGCTAGTATTGATTTGAAGGTTTAGTTCACTTCCGTGTATAGTATTTATTTACTATTTTCTAGGTTAGTAAACAAAAAATTCTAATTCAACACATCAGTACAATTTTGGGCAAAACTTATTGCTGCACCAAATAATTTCCCCAATTACATTCACTAACTACTCTAAACTGACTGATTTAGATTTTAGCATAGTGCAAGTGTAATGCGCATTATATGAGTGGATTCCCTTTCTGGAATGTAGTACCATCGGCCTTAGGTTGGTAACTCATGATTTCTTTGTTTACCTAATTTTGTTTTCTTGGGCACTCGAAAGAAAAAAATTCTAGCCTTTTAGGCCTCATTGTTAGATTACTATTTTTTTCGTATCAAGGTCCTTCTACGTGCAATCAGACAACTTCCATGATTTTTGGGCTGGTCCAAGGCCTACAGCTTAGGCCTGGATCTGTATCACGTTTTATATTATATCTTATGTTAGTCTCTTCGGTGCGTTTAGTTGTGTAGTAAGGAGTTGCATAAGTTAAGGATGTCTAAGTATTTATGTAGTGCTATGTAATGGATGTTTGGTTGCGTAGAAAGGATGAGTAACTTAATGCATTCATGCATTCATATATTCACGTCAAAAGACTAAAATGCCCTTGAATTTCAATTATTTAATTTGAATTAGTATTATGTATTAATAAGATGTTGTGACCTAATTATTATTAATTATTAATTATTATAAAAATTAATTATTAATGATAATAATAAATCATTTTTATTATTATGAAATATTAAAAATTACTTTTAATTAAATATTATAAACATTATTAATTATTTAACAATAAAACATTATTATTGATTAATTAAATTTTATTAATTATTATTATTTAATCGTTATTATTAATTATTAATATTACTTGTTAAATATTATTAATTAATATTATTTAATTATAAACTATAATAATTAATATTTATTATTAATTATGATTTTTTAATAATTATTGTTACTTATTAAATATTATTATTTATTAGTTATTATTGATTATTAAATATTATTAATTACTAATTATTGTTAATTATTAATTATTAGAAAAATTAATTATATATGATAATAATAAATCATTTTTTATCATGAAATATTAATAATCACTTTTAATTAAATATTATTAATTATTTAATAATAATATTTTTTATTAATTAATTATTATTATTAAATCGTTATTATTAATAATTAATATTATTTGAATAGTACAAATGAGAGAGAGAAGAGTTGAGACCACTGACGGAGCTACATGGAGCAAAGGGGTGTCAATGTCACCCCTTTTTATTTCCATAATACATGTATTTATAATATTTTTATTATTATAAATATATTTTTTAATAATATATATAGTATGTGAACCCCCTTAAAAAATTTCATGCCTCCGTCTATGGTTGAGACTGGTGAGAGAATTAATTGGAGGGTAGTGTCGGAAAACAAAATGAGATAGATTAGCTGCGTAAGTTATGCGACCAAAGGAGGTGTAATAAGTTACGGCACCTTAAAGCTTCTTACGCCTCAAGTGTTTGGATGCTTAAAGGGTGCTTAAATAGTTACGCAGCCTCTTAAGACGGAAACAAACGCCCCCTTCGTACTTCTATTTGTTTTTTTTTTCCAAAAAAGGAATATTCAATTAGTTATTCTATTTGTATTGAACTCCTAATCTACTAGATATCTTCCGTACCCCTACCCATTATTTTATGTCTCTGAGTTTTTACAAGTAGTATTATTATAGTATCAAAAGAAAAGTAAAATGCCTCGCACAAATCTTTTCACTTATTTCTTCTTCTTATTTTTTTTTTTAAAAGAAAGGTGATGTTCTGAACTAAAGGTTGTTAGGTGCAAAATTGCATAACCAATATATGACGAGTGTGCAGAGAGAATATGATTCCATTGTACGGGGGAGAACATATCTTAAATTAAAGAGAAAAGAACAATATAGAACATTTTTCTTCTTTTAGAAAAAGGGAGTTTTACAAAAAAAAAAAAAAAATGTTATCTGTTCCTCTCGATCTTCAATAAGATCTGTATGTCCCTTGAATTAGGTCTTCACATAGATCGTATATTATCATTCTTATTTGGATTATGACAAATACCGATACAAATATTTTTTTTCTAGTACAAATACTGATATGAATATATATTTTTTCTAGCGGGATATTAATATATTACTTTATTACTAATGCCATCAAGATGTGTTCGTTAAAGAAAATAATTTTTGATGAAATTATTCAAGAACACCTACTCTAATTTTACATTTTCTATTATGTATTTATAAGTAATATATAATTTTTAAACTATAAATTTGACATGAAAATGTTATATTGATAATTTTATGAACGTGCATTAGCACGTATATATATATATACTTTCATTGTGAAATATATAAAAATATTACTCAATATCCAAATTATTTCGTATTTGTATTTTTATTATTATTTGATCCATATCTGTGTCGTTTATTATCAGAATCAGATTTGTATCTAAAAATTCAAAACATGTATAAATTTAATTTATTCATTATCTTTCCATTCGTTTAACCTATACTTGAAGTCTGAAATCATGCAATATATCATTTTTATCTTAAAAAAAAAAAGAAAGGCAAAGAAACATTACAATATACGCCCTGTCACCACTTTCATAGTTTTCTTTCTTTTTTTTTTCTTTTTTTTTTTGAAAAAAAAAAATGTCTCAAGGAAGAGACATCCTGCTTCATTAAGAGGCCACTTTCGTAGTTAAATCTATACACTCGATCAGTCGGTCAGGTCTAAGGTGTTGTTCTGAATCGAGATTCGAACTGACACAAACTAAATAAAGATCGATAGTTTAGGTAACGACCTATACAAACCAGGCAGCATTGAGATTCCATGTCCCACTAGCTCTTGCGGATAAGATCACAGAATGCATGTCATGATTTTTGACAGGGCTAAACATGTCTCTTTTGTTGTCTGATCGTCTCCTTTTCCAGTGAGAGCCCACACATATATATGCACCTTTTTTAAACCTAAATCCATGTATATTGTTTTTTCATATCGAAGCTTATAAAAGTTTGAACTGCTAAATGTTAATATACAATAATATATTCGACAAGTATATATATCATCTTACACAAAGTTTATTAAAGTAACTACTGATTTGTAAATATGAATTAATTTTTTTTTGTTCAATCATACTTTTCGTATTGACCAAACCGTTTAAAAATCTCTAGGAATCTAAGTTTTACCAGTTTTGTATTATTTTTTACATCTTCACATATTGTTGAAACAAAATAGTTTAGACATGGAAATGATTATCTTTCAAGAATCCGCAAAAAAAATACTAAAATGAAATTCCAAAACTAATTATTTATTATGATTTTCCTAGAAATTTAATTGAAGTGTTTACATTTAATATTAAGACAAATTCAGTGTCATGAAAGGCGAATAATTCGGTACATTGAATCATCAATAAGAAATTAATTAAGTTTCAGATGGGAGACAAAAAGGAAAATTTCAATAAAAAAAATGAAAAAAGACAGAAATTCTCTATCTGATGATGATATCATGATAATTAAATTAATTATATACTTTGTACAAATATGCAGTTCTTAACCAAAAAAAAGTGCCGTACAACAAAACTGAATAAATTGTTATCAAATATTCTCCACAATCAAAATCTTTTAGGTTCGTTACATGCGTATTAATATTTATATAATGTGCTTATTTTTATTGCAATATATTAATTAACGTCTCTTTTAAGATGCCGGATTACTAATGCCACGGGCAAAAGTGCAAATGGACATCCATGACGCACGCAATAATGCCAATGCTGAGCGCACCATAGCATCTGGTGAATTCTCTCCAGTTACATAACTGGATATTTCCATTTTAATAATTTGTAACATTCGTGCGTTCATAAATTTAATGATTAATTAAGGAAAAGTACGTAACTTTTTATTTTAATTAGTCACATGATTTTCAATTTTTTTGCATTAAGTCTTTTGTAAAAAAAAAAAAGTAAAAATAAAATAAAAACTAGAGCCTGCAACCACATATATGTTTTTTTTTTTTTTAATAAAGATTTTCTGTTAGAAACTTAGAAGCAAATATGAAGAAAATATATATGATATGAGAGGCGTTTCAACGTAATTAAGTTATATATAACATAAATATCTCCTCACTTATTTATATTTTAAAATTTTACATTTAAAATTTTAAATTTAAACGTCAAATTCAAATCGCTTTAATCTTACTTCTAAATGTACGTCTTTGGGTCTCCCGTTACAAAAGGTCTCTTTTACTGTAGTGAGTTGCGGAAATGGAGAGGACTTGTTTTATGAAAAAAGCATATTGACATCGATACAAAATTCTACTAGTGGTCAACAAAATTCAAAATAGAGTCACCACAAGGAAAACTTTTAACCTGTCGTTGTACATGAAAGCGTTGAAAACAGTGATTGGTTTTGTACTTTTGTTATACGTGGAAGTGTGGGACACATCGGATTGGTTTTTCTACATGGAAGCGCTTAGTACAATTTCATTCTATCACTCGTGCTTTGATTATAAAATTTGTTTGTTGTTGTTGGTTTATTCTGCGCGTGACTGTTCCTGAATAGATATCACCATTGCAACTCAAACTAACTTGCATAGTTGCATGCATATTGCCCTGTCGACTGTCTAATATAATAATAGACGTCCAACACTATGTCTTAATGCAGCAGCCTTTTTTTTTTTCTTGTAAAATAATGCCACACATGAGGGTCAACCCCTATCAACCACATTTTGTATATATCTTTATTACTGTTTACCAAGTTTTAAAGTTTACCGAGTAGCTCAAGACTCAAGAGCGCCTTAGTTTCTTTCTTTGGTGTGGCTTTATTGCTTTCCTTTGCGTTTGTCATATTAAATTTATTATCTTTACCACTAAGGCATATTTAAGTTCTAGCAATGATGTTTAATATTTCACTACTCACTATTATATATAATTAAAACGTCATCTGTAAGTTTTAGCTTAAATTAATAAAAAAAAATTAATACACAGGGATAAGGGAATGAATTATTCATAAGTGATCGTTTTTGTGGCCGTTGCAGATTGGGCGTTACAGATGATCGTTTTTGTGGTAGTGGATCATCGACATTATGTTTATATAACCAATTAAGAAGGTGCGACTGAATTACAAAGAGAAAAATGTATTCAGGCTAATATCAGATATATATGCACGCACACATATATATAAAGTGACCGCAATCACCATTTTATATATATATTAATGATATTTGGTAAGGTTAATTTTCTATATAACTGGTCTGAAAAACTTATTAATATTATTTTTATACAATAATATTTTTGTTCAAACTTTTGACAGTTCCTATATAATTAATTTTATATGCCATACTGAAATAAACTAATTGAAAAATTATCTCTATATAATAGTGATCCCGGCCATTCATGGTCATCTTTTGTTCAAATCAGAAGATTAAACATCTAATCTAAATATCTAAAACAACTTCTTCATTAATTAATATTTCGTTATACCTATATTCGCATAAAAAAAAGAGACTCAAATCAACCGAACTAATTGCAACATCAAACCAATCTTAATTTTGAAAAACAGACAAAACCTTTATATATATATATATATATAATTATATATAGATACTTAGGCGTACGTACCGATCGATACACTCTAATTACATGTTCGATATCATCATAATATCATGTCCTGATAAATGCAACAATCAAAACTCGACCTCTTGATTCTTGTGTACTATTGCTAGGACTAGGATATATATATAGACATTAAGTTACTGACAACTCACAAAACAAGATATATTTTTCGAAGTCCTCCATCAGGCACGCAAAAAGTATAGCATGTCAATAAGCAATCCTAGTTAAACCAGAACAAAACTAAAGAGTTTTCGCTATATACAAAACTGAGGCTGACATTATGATATACTCAAAATTTCCTCAGCAAAGCCTTGCAAACCAAAGGATTTTTCATCTCAAGAGACATCGTCAGGCACTCTGAAAGATCAATTCCTTTGTCAGACGGGACCCACACATAAGCTTGTATCAATTGTGCTAGCCAAAGATGCACAGTAGCAAGCCCCATTGTCTTGCCAGGGCAAACCCTCCGACCAGACCCAAATGGAGCCAACCTGAGATCTGAACCCAACACATTGAAGTCAGACCCCTCAAATCGCTCCGGATCAAATTCTTCAGGCATCGGCCATAATGACTCATCATGTGTTATGGCCCACATGTTGACCATAGCAGTTGTTCCGGCGGGTACGAAGTGGGATCCAACATATGTGTCATGCACTGCCAGCCTGGCCCACGAGAGCAGTGGGCCAGGCGGGTGCACGCGTAATGTTTCTTTCACGATAGATTGGAGATATCGCAGATTTGGTATATCTGTGTCGCTGACAGGGATGCCTGGACCCACCACAGTATCAAGCTCTGCTCGTGCTTTTGCTTGAATATGTGGATGCAACACCATTCTTGCCATGATCCATTCAAGGAGAATTGCCACGGTGTCCGTCCCTCTAAATATCATCTCCTGTACAGAGACTTTTCAAGATAAGATATAACCATGCAAAACAAGCATACCTTTATATGATAATATCTAGATATTATTTTTTTATGGTACTATTTATTATTAGATAGGACTTCAGTTACAAAAATGAAGTTGTGCAAGGGATTGATGGAGAGTGTTTTGAGAATGCAAACAAAATAGGCCACACGTAGGAAGCAAAAATAAATGGTTATAACTAAAGCTTGATAGCAACCTGGAACCAATGAAATAATTAAATATTGTAGCTTTTCGTGTAGTAAATTTTAAATTTAGCCAAGACCAGGACCCGCTATAAAATTATTTCTAGCGGTGGATGCTTCATATGTAGCACTGGGACAGAGAACAAATAGGCGCCAAAGGCTTTTAAAGATGATGACAAATGTCACAAACACAAGGATAGAGCCGACCAAACGTTATCTAAGCAAAAGTGGAATAAAGAGGAGTGTTTTTTTTTTAAGTACCCCTACAACCTCTGAAAATATTTTTTAAGTTTAGATATCAAATAATCACTTTTAAAATCACGAAGGTTTTGCTTTCCCAAAACACATTCTTGGTAGACGGGTGTCATTACGTATATAGTAATTCTTTCTGTCCATGTGTAGAGTGTGGACATGGAAGCAGAAAAAAATGAATAAAAGAAGACAATTTTGTGCAAAAGAGAGAGATTGACCACACGCACAAGGGAATTAGCTAGAAAGCCAACATCACATGCAACAAAGTACAGTTCTATTAAGTCAAACTTTCAGTACACAAGTACTAATTGTCAATATAGAGCTGTTATGTTTAAGATATATTATAATTAAATCAACACCTAAGTAAAACAAACTCATTAGAAATCTAAGAATAAATGATATAAATTATGAAATAACGTAAGCTTAAACATACCCAAAGAACGGCCACCATATCAGCATCGCAGAGCTTTTCCTCTTTTTCTAGATCAAGCAATACATCCACAAAGTCGTTGTCATTTGCCGAACCTCCGCATGCACCAATTCTCCTCCTCTCCCTGTGTTCTTCTATGATCCTTCTCACAAAAATGTCAACCCTCTCAAACAAACATTTGCACCTTTTTCTAACACCCTGCAAATCAAGCCAACCCAGAAGTGGCAAATGATCACTCCAGTTAAACATACCAAGCAGCTCATACCCTTCTCGGACCATGCTCTCCAGTTCTTGTCCTTCTCCATTCCAAAAATCATAGCTCTTTCCAAACACACTCATCATGACATTATTTAAAGATGCAAAATGTAGGACTTGCTTTATCTCCACCACCCCATCTCTCTCCATCAGAAACTTAATCCTTTTGATCATACTTAAACCGGCATCGCTACGCATGAGACTGGCAGCAGATATTTGCCTCGGGCAGAACAAATGAGACGATGAGATCCTTCTGAGACTTCTCCAGTACTCACCAAAAGGTGCAAAGCCGATAGCACGGTGGAAAAACAACCTGTATGCCGACTCCTTGATTGGCCGGTCAGAAAATGCAGAGCTGTTAAGTATCTCTTTAGCAGTGTCGGGATGGCTTGAGATAATGAAGCGAGTCAGACCCACAGAGAAGGCCATTAATGATTTTGCATTGTATGACTTTGCAAGGTCAGCAAGGGTTCGGTGAGGGGTGCGACCAGAGAGGATCGATAGGCTGACAGGTGGGGCTGGGATGCAATGAGAAGTTTTTGACAGAGACCATGCTAAGCCACCTGGATAGAAGAAAAGAAACAGTAGTAATAGTAAGACGAGAGTCAAGAATGGAGAGAAAAAGGGTTTGGAGAGGAAGTGAAGAGATAGGAATAGGGTTGAATAGTCTGTTTCAAGCGTTGCCATTAGGTAATGTTCTGTGCTTGTGAGAGACCGAGAATGTGTCTAAACTGGTGAGAGAGGAGCTGGAAGTGCAGTGAAATGCGAAAGGGCTGCGTTTAAATAGGGGGAGGAGGGTGAGGTGAGATATGCTATGGAAGCCAACGAAATAATCTCTCTCTTGGCAGCTTATGAGTCAGCAACATACTTGGAAAAGAAGCTATTGGATGAACTATATGTCTATGTTATTGTTTACCAACATAGTATTCTATGAATATTATTATTTTTTTGGAGCAAGATTATTTTTTCAGAGGGTTATGACTTACTATATGAAATACGCAATTTATTTCTTTTTAGTTTTTAACGGAAATTGAACTTGTTCTCTTTTTAAGAGAAACGATTTATCATTCATGCCGGACTTTCACATTCAAGATGGTATATATATTGAGAATATCTATTATATATATCATGATACATAAAGGATTCCGTGTACCATGACTGTTTTGGTCAGTGGTTTGACAAATTGACAAATCTAATTTAATCGGTCCAACCTACATATTGAAATCTCATATCAAATAAAATTTTATATATATATTTTTAATTTTTTACTATTTTTTGAGAATTTTTTTATACTTTTATTTTTGAAATTTTCTTACTGCTATTTTGTATCTAGAAATGATAACATTTTAAAAAATTCATAAAAAAATAATAAAGAAAATTCAAAAATGTAAATTTTTATTTGTTGTAAGATTTCAATATATAAATTGGATTGGTTAAATTGAATTTGTCAATTTGCGAAACTACCGACCATAATGGTTATGATGCACAAAAACTTCTATACATCATAATGCATGATAGATTACTCACGTATATATTAAGGTAATACAGGAGAAACAATTTAAAAAAAAAAAAAGCGATACACGTGTGACAAAACAAATATCAAGAAGATTACAAAACAAGAAAACAAAAGGTACGTACATAATGTAACAGCATTTTATGTTTCTCAGTAATATGTCATATATTAATATTCTTGATCTATAACTACTTTCTACTATTATTCATTCTTATGTATTTTGAATTTTTGATTGTACGTACTTATCTGAAAATCAACATGTTCTATCAATCTAATTATCCGCCTGTTTTTTAGAAAACATACGTATATTTTTAAGTCAACATATATATAATCCTTACTTTAAAATATTATAAAAGTACATATAAATTATCAGTCACTATATACTATTAACAAGATTGGTTCCCACGTTGAGAATGCTGCCAGTTGAGGTATGCCGTAAAAGTCAACATTTAAAACAGGTTAGTTAGGATTTGCTTAACAACAGTTTATATAGTTAACCTGTCCTTTTTGTCCCACTTATTATTGTCTACTCGGGACAGCGCTTAGTGTTAACTACAAATCAATTTCAGAGCACTTTGTGCCATCCAACAAGGGTAATTATGGAATTTATAAGTTGAAATGGACAGATAGGCCAATGGAAGGAGAAGCGTGTGGAATCTGGTACCCAAGCGGATCAAATCTCATTGTACAATGCGACATTTTAGGTCGCATTTTAGTCTAGTAATATTCCTTCGAGACCCCTTAGATTACTCAAAATTTTGTCAGGAAATGTAAATTTGGTATACCAATAATGCATGGAGAAATTTGTAAGAACTCAACCGCAGTCTTATGGCTAAGGTCATGAGGTCTAGTTAGGACCATGACTGGACTAGACCATTTTGGGCTTTTAGCTAGCAAGTGGACCATGAATGGTCGTAGCTCAACTGACGCGTGGCATTACGGAGATGGCCTGACTTCCGTAAGCCGCCATCAAGGCAAAAAGGCAACCACGCTTATTTGTCAAACGGTTCTGTAGTGATGGTCATGGAGAATTGACTCCCACATTCCCACTTGACCACATAGTACGTCATAATATATGTAAAGTTTTAAAATAATTTCGATAAAACTTTTATATAAGTTTTGAGATTTAGAAAAATAAAAATTCACTTCAATATTATGAATGTATTATATTCTTCCTATTTTGGATAGGACATCAACTTAAGTGGAATTTGAAAATCTACTGGTAATCCATCAGCAATTTATAGAGATGGATCCACCTTAATTATTGATACTTCATCAATGGCAAAATTATACTGGTAGTACTAAATTTGATATATAATATTATTTTTTTTTCTTGAAGAAAAAGCGGCCTGAGATAGGCCCCTCCTAATGGAATAAAAAAGGGGACACGCCTATAATATCTAAAAAACGAATATATCTTTAATATTAATTATCGATTTCAATATATACATATATTATGATTTTAGTTGCCAACTTGCCATAGTTCTGCAATTATTTTTATTCCCAGTTAAATTCCTTCATCGTGTATATATAGAACTTGGTAGTTTTGGTTTGCTCTTTTGGAGCAAATAAACTTTTTCTTCAACTCGACGAAATTATCAACGATCGCCGATTTAACATATAAAGAGCAATAATTGTATGATTCAAGGCCGCAAAATTTTTTATTACATTCTTGCTTTCATGGGCACAGCCCTGCAAAAATTTTGAAGATGCATAATTAATAAACATATAGGTTCGGTAGTCTTAACCTCTCTCCCTCTTTTTTTTTAGCTATTAATTATGAGACGATCTTTAAAACTATTTTAATGATATTCGCAATGGCCTTCCAAAGAAATTGGTAAAAACTACACTATTATTACATACATTAGCAAAATTTATGTCGCAAATAATAATGTAAGCATCCATACGATATGAGCATGTGCATCTCAGAAAGACAATTCATGTCCACATACTGCTGCAATTGATCAAAACTAATGATTGGAGTCTGTCAAAAAATGACAAATTGCTTACTGCTATAGACAAGAAATGACATCAAAGATTTTCCTCCCAAGAAAAATGACATCAGAGATCGTTTAGTGAGTGCTGAGTGCGAAAGCAATGAGGCCCGGATCCCGGTGCTGTTTCCCCCTTTTAGTGATAATTTCAGGCCCATATTACTTATCTTTCAAGCCTATAATTAATGAGACTGGCCTTTTTTTTTTCTTTAATGGACCGTAGAGGTAGAGGCAGAGCTGTGTGCAGTGTCCTGGAATTCAGGGGCTCCTTTTTAGCCGTTGAGATTAAATCAGACGGTCCAGATCCTCTGCCGGCCAGCTGGTCGCCGACCAGAGGATCTGAATCCGGGTGTGGGTACCTCTGCAACAATCTACCTTGTAACTCACGACACGGACACAAGGTTCAAAATCTGAGAATATATATGAGGGATAATTTGCGTCTGATGCTCTTGGCAACAGTTTTTGCACTTGAGTGAAAGGAAAAGTAGTAAAAGGAATCGTCAGTTTTTGTTTTCCTTTTTTCTTCAAATAGCTTTTTGCCTTATTTTGTTGTAAAATATTCGAGACATTTGCTCGTTGTGTAAGGCCGCCATAAGCCCGTTAGAATGTATGTGGACGAGGATGCAACTTTGTTATCAAGGATTTAAGGCCTATAAATCATCTTATATATATATAAAATAAAATATAGTCTATTCTAAAAAATAAAAATAACAAAATATTCTAAGCCTAGGTTTGAATTGTCCAATCCACAATCCGTAACAAGATCAATGCCACGGAAATTTTGACATCTTCTCCACAGTATTAATATAAACAAAATAGTAATACGAGCTTGAGGCCACTTTAAATTATGAGCTTAATCTTACAAAAATATTAAATTAATTTCGAATGATCCAATTTAAACTACCAATCTCATTCACTTTACAAGCAAAGTATATTAACTTTTTTAAGTAGTTTTTGTATAAAATCAAGAACTTAAGAAATGTTGCATCGAATAAATTTAAGCGTAGGGCTTTAGGCTACAATCATTTACTCCAAAAAAAAGGGGTTGCCTGGAATTAAAAGCTTCCTAGTCCCAAGACAACTGGGGGGAGTGTCCTCTTAACACAGGAATGGCAATAAAACTCTTTGAAAGAATCAATTAATGTTATTGTATCTTAAAAAAAAAAAAAGAATCAATTAATGTTATACGTAAGTGGAAGAAACGTGTGGATTTGAGATTCCCGCGGTAGTTGGAGAACGACTCATCATCTAACATGTTAGCATCTCCGCAGCCATTAACGGTGCTAGTTTGAAGGTGTTTTGTATTGCTGGAAAGTTATAACGGTCCATCAAATAAAAATTAAGCAACGCATAAACACTTCTGAAATATTATGTGTTTTTATTTAATTTGATTTACAAGATGTCTGAGTATTAGTAACACCATCTGACATGATGTCATCAAGTCCTTGGCTAGTTGGCTTAGGCTAAATAAGTAACAAGTCGACGTCAAAACTCGTACAAATAAACACTGTTACTTTAATCACGTTCGTGAGGAATTTAAATCTGAAATTACTATATGTGATCGATGGTTTTACAATCGCAGAGGGAAGTGCACTCATCCAGTGTACTTTATTCAGTTAGATAATTACAAATGTTATGTTATTTGATATAAATATTCAGTTAGTTACAATAAAAAATATAAATGTTATAAATAAAAATATTCATTTTATTAAGTATAAATGTTTAGTTTAGTAAATACAAATGTTCAGTTAGTTGCAATAAAAAATATAAATGTTATCAGCAAAACTGTTCTTTTGGATAAGGCTAAGCGTTAAATTAGTAAAAACAAATGTTCAGGTTTTACATATAAATGTTCAGTTTATTAAGTATTACTTTCAGTTTTTTAAATAGGTGCAATGTCAAGCGAAGGGGTCTTGAATCGGACAAAAAACACATGAAACTAGTTAGAAGGGGTCATGAACCGGTCCGGTTCAAATTAAATTTTTTCTGACTCTACCCCGGGTGTGCCTCTCTCCAAGTTGATGCATTAGTTGACGCATTTAATAACATTTGTGATTATTAAACTGAACATTTATAACATACACCTGCTCTGTTCAGCGATAACGCGCGATGGTTTTTTTAGCTATGACACTTATAACACCTGATTTAAATCAATTCAATAAACATAATATGCAACTCAATTATTGATTGGGATATTATGTGGTGTTCTAAAAATTTTCAAATCGAATTTAAGCTCTCACCAATCACAACCATTCATAGTCTTAAATAAACTATCAAGACTTAAGCACATACAGAAAGGTTTTCATAAATATCAGAATTTGCCTTATTTGTTTAATTAGATAAATTTTTTTATAAGTTGAAGTGAATCCGATATTACACATTTATTAAAATTTTGAATTCGTTTAATTTACGGTTAGTGTCATTAAAGCTCTAGCTCAAGAGTTTGAAACTTATTCTATACGAGGAGAAATATAAGGAGATTGATTTTAAAACTAAGGGAAAAACACGATGAGCATGAAAAAAGAAAAAAGAAAAACATTTTGCCTTTCTTTTCCGGAAATGCTTTCCATCATCTCTAAGATTCATATCATCCCCGTCATCCCTTCTAGATTCACGGCATCCTTCTAGATTCGTGATTCGTCCACGTGCTTCACATCTTCTCACGTGTTTTGGCGCGCGTTGGCTCCTTTAAATTCCTTTTGTGATCAGAGATCCTTTCCCGATCGTCATTTCCTCCTTCGATAGCCATTTCCTCCTTCGATCGGCATTTCCTTCTCCGATCGTCATTTCCTCGTGCGATCGCCAATTTCTCCTCAGATCGCCATTTCCTTCTCCGATCGTCATTTCCTCGTGCGATCGCCAATTTCTCCTCAGATCGTCAATTAGCTTTCCGATGGCCAATTTCTCCTCAGATCGCCAATTTCGCCAATTACCTTTTCTCTGATCTCAGGCGATCTCAGTTTATCGGAATGGATAGAGTAGGTGCGTATAACAATTCAATAATGATTTCATTTGATTAAATATTACATTACGTGTTATTTGATGTTTTTTTGATAAAATTTTTGCTTTTGTAACAGATATTGATTTGAATCAATCTTACAATCTTAGTATAGACCAGCAGTCAGGTAATACTTCAATTTCTTTTTTCATATATTTGAAATTTCTTTTGCATACACAGTGTTCTGATTAATATCATGTTTTTAATTGCTTTCTTTCTTGTGCGCTTATAGATTTTGGATGTATGAAACTTCTTGAGTTGAATATTTTATCGGAATCAGATCTGAATAATATTGATATTTGTCATTCCGATGGTAAGTAATAGTTTCCGCATATCGTTATATATTATTTTCAATAATATGCGAAGCACATGATATTTAAATTCACTGAACTTTTCTTCTTTATATATAGTACGATTACACAGTTAATTAGAACTATTATTATAGTATGTATATGTGGTTGACATTTCAGGTGATAAGTATAGTAAAAGTGGATGAATTATACATATTGTGTTGAGTACTGCTAAAATTATTAAAAACATTAGGTTATCAATTAGAAAAATTATATATTGTGTTGATTTATGAGTTTTATAGTTATTTGATATATTTGCTTACTATTATTTGATTTTTTCTGATATATATATTTTTCCTGTAACAGATGTTGATTTGAATCAATCTTTGAATATCAGTACATATCAGCAGTCAGGTGAGAAGGTTTTGTGTATTGAACAGTAATGCACAAGAAAATCATCAATTGAAACTATTGGTTCAAGCTAATTAATCACAGAAAATAGAAATAGCAATTAACCTTACAATGCGCATCAAGAAAAACAAGGTGCGGTTTGGCCAGGCAAGCCTGTAACCCTATAACTAACATCACCATAATACCAGTCAGTAACTGTGTGAAACATGTTTCCATACTCAAACCGTGTCACCGGCAATGTAGGTTCATCTATAACCTTGAAAAGTGAAGACAGATATTAGTTGATTTGTTTGTAACAGATAAGAAGGCAATTATAAGTTAAATTCATGAACAATGCAAAATGGTACTAGAACATCCTCTCGAATTTGCAACTTTTGGATAGGTTTTACACCTAAACTTGCTGTTTTGGGTTCACTGTGACAGCTGTTATGTTTTCCAGATCACTAAACTAAGCAAGTTTTTTTGATGTGGTCTTTATTACAGTGAATTGTGAGTTTTCAAAAAAAGAGCTATAAAATTTTTATGAACATACAATGAGAACGACGATTAGCTATGCGCTGGCTCCTTCTTGGCTGCACTGCTTCCAGTGGCTCCACTGGTGCAGCACCGTCATTGAAATTCAATTAAGCATTGTTCCAAGAAAGATCTAATCTTGGAATCCATGGAACAAGAGGCTCAGTATCACACCTCCAAGGTGCTTCCTCTAATTGGGCCTCATCCCATCCAGACAGACTCAGTAAAGGCATATCTCTAATTTCTTGAATATTAGGATCCTCCTCTACTACAAATTTTATTGCACATTCCTCCAGAGTTAGTGTATTTCCTCGTTTCACTTTGTAGACAGCTTCATCTGGTATGTCACTTCTGCGTCGTGCATTCACCTGAACCCGAACAAATCTGTTGTCTCTAGCAAACAAATCTCCAAATTTCACCACAGTTGCTATACCTTTGAAGATTTCAAGGACACCTACAGTTGTGCGCCAACCATATGGAACACCAACAAGACGAACCCAGAAATCACCCCCAAGTCTTGCTGGTTCATCAAGTGCATCCATCATTTCAACAACCTCAACTTCCTTACCATTTATATTGATCTTTCCACCATACCGAGGTCCAAGTATGGTATGTTTCCAAGCAATATTCACAACTGCCTGCCAGCGGTTTCTACCCATACAGTTGACAGTAAAGTTGATATCTCTAGGAACAGTTCTTTTGACACCACAGAGAACATTGATGTAAGTTTCATTAACCTCAAAAAACAAACTATCCTTCAACTCTAATGACTTCATAGCAGAATTGAAGTCACGAGTTAATGTCCGATATTGCTCCATAAGTATTAACTTTTTTGATCTACAATAAAAACACATTATTAGTCTTACTCTGCTGAAATTTTTACAGTGAACAAATACCTATCTTAAAGAATTAACTACGTATAAAAGTGAACTATACTAATGAGAAATAAATATTCTTATAAGTTAGAGCAATCACATTATACCAAACGATAAGTACTCAAATTGTATTAATTAGTTTCTGTGCATATAATAATATATAGATATTATTAGAACAATTAGCCATCTCACTGGACTGTACTGGTATAGAAAAAAAAATCAAAACCCTAACCATAGTTTCAATTAGAACAAGTTCCATTCTTACTGGTTTAAACTGTACTAGTACTGAAAAATTTATTCAAAATAGTAACAATACTTTCAATTAGAACAATTAATAAGATTGTATTAATTGAGAAGGCTTTCACTGTTCTGGTACTGAAAAAAATTTTAAAACCCTAATCATACTTTCAATTAAAACAAGTACCTTATAACAAAATGAAAATTATTCAAAATGTAATAATTAATTGCTGTGTACATAAGAATATATAGACATAATTAGAACAATTACTATTCTTAGTGGTTTAGAATGTACAGGTACTGAAAAACTTAATCAAAACCCTAACAATACTTTCAATTAGAACAATTATTTAAATAGTCTTAATTAATTGTTGTCCACATAAGAATATATAGCAATAATTAGAACAATTACCCTTCTCAATCGTATACACTGTACTGGTACTAAAAATGACATTTTTTACAGAGAATAATGACAGTTCTATTTATATTCGTATGTATCCTAACTACTCAAATAACATTAATTAATATATGTATATATCCTAATTACATCAATTTAACTCCTCACTGGTTTTCACTGCAGTGCTACTGAAAACGACATTCAAAACCCTAACGCTAGTTTGAAGTACAAGAGAGTTATTCGAAGCAAAAACAACAACTTACTCCATGTTAAAACAAAATTTTTTGAAAATACATTTTTTAAATTAGGAAATGCTTACCTTCTACTGAGTGAGGAGTACTGATTTGTCGTTGCTGCTGTTTTCTTCGATATTTTTCTTTTCTTCAATACTTCCCTTTTGACGCCGGTTCGCATTCTATAAGGAGCACTATAGTAGTTTATATAAAAAACGAACAGTCGTGTTTATTTTTTTAAAAAAAAATTGTTTTATTTGTATTTATTATAAGGAACACTGAATTGAATTTTTATTAAAAAAATACTTTTGTTGTTTACTTTTTCTAAGTTGGAACACTAGTAGCATTTTCAAGTATATTAGCAAAACAAAAATTTCGGGCATATTATTTAATAATTAATAATTAATTAAGTAATTGTTCTAATTGACATACACGTTTGTTCTAATTAATGATATAATTATTCTAATTGATATGTACGTGTTGTTCTAATTAATCAGTAAATTGTTGTAATTGATATAACATTTCGTTCTAGTTTCGAAAAAAGGAAAGCATTTTCAACCTCTCGATTAAATCCTGCTAGGTGGAAAGATGGTGTATGAAATACACTCTGATCAGACGCTACAACTCATTATGTATTTCTATCGATTTATTCGCTATCCTTCTCACTCCAGCTAAACCCTAGTTTCATCTCTCTATCTGAAAACAGAAGGATACATTTTAAAAAAAATTACACTGCATGTAAACGTAACGACTACTTTAATATTCACGTCAACAATCATTTTATAAAAAAGGTACACTTATTCATACAGTAGAACATTTAACTCACATACCACAAAAATATCTGCAATGAATTTGTTACACTGAATCTATTATGTTAAATATAATAAAAATTAAATAGGATATTGGTATACTACTTCCGTAATTTTAAATAGCACAATTAAAATATATAATACATCTTATATAAAGTTTGTTCCATACATTCACTAAATATTACATACTGGCTACTACAGAGTTCCAAAATTAACGTAGAACACAGACATATGGTTAAAACAACACATGTCATAAAACAGAATTCAAAAAGTATCAGTTAAACAGATGAAAGTACTATAAAGTTCTCATAAAACTCCACCAGATGAAATTTCAAATAACTTATCCACTTCAAAGCTAGTCCCCTGTTGCAAGCAAAAAAAAAAAAGGAAAAAACAATTGATTATTAATTGAAAAAAAGTACAGTGAATTGTGAGGTTTCAAAAAAAGAGCTATAAAATTTTTATGCACATACAGCGAGAACGGCGATTAGCAATGCGCTGGCTCCTTCTTGGCGGCACTGGTTCCACTTCTGCAGCACTAGCATTCAGATTCAGTGCAGGATTGTTCCAAGAAAGATCTCTTTGTGGAATCCATGGCACAACAGGCTCATTGCAAGATTTCCAAGGTGCTTCCTTTAGTTCGGCCTTATCCCATTCAGAGAGCTTAAGTAAAGGCAAATCTCTAATTCCTTGAATATCAGGATCCTCCTCTACTACAAATTTGAGTACACATTCCTCTAGAGTGATTTCATTTCCTTGTTTCACTCTGTAGACAGCTTCATGAGGTATGTCACTCCTGCGACGTACATTCACCTGAACCCGAAGGAATCTGTTGTCTCGCCCAAACAAATCTCCAAATGACACAACTTTTCCTATGCCTTTGAATATTTCAAGGACACCTTCATTTGTGCGCCAACCATATGGGACACCAACAAGACGTACCCAGAAATCACCCCCAAGTCTTGCTGGTTGATCAAGTGCATCCATCATTTCAACAACCTCAACTTCCTTGCCATTTATATTGATCTTTCCGCCATACAGAGGTCCAAGTATCATTTGTTTCCAGTAAACATTGACAACTGCCTGCCAACGATTTTTACCCATGCAGTTGACAATAAACTTGAAGCCTTTAGGGACAGTTCCTTTCACACCACACATCACATTGATGTAAGTATCATTAACCTCAAAAAACAAACTATCCTTCAACTCTTTTAACTTGAAATAGGTATCGAAATCATGAGTTAGTGTCCGATATTGCTCCATAACTATCAACTTGTTTGATCTACAACAAAAAATATTATTAGTCTTACTCTGAAAATTTTTTTCAGTGAATTAACTAAGTAGAACAGTGAACTATACCTATGAGAAATAAATATTCTTATCAGTTAGAACAGGAACCTTATAACAAATGACAATTACTGAAATTGTGTTACTTAGTTGGTATGTACACAAGAATATAAAGAAATAATTAAAACAATTAGCCTTCTCACTTGTTTACATTGTACTGGTACTGAAAAACATATTCAAAACTCTAACCATATAATAAATTACAACAATTAGCTTATAATAAATGACAAGTACTGAAATTGTATTAATTAAATCCTGTGTATAGAAGAATATATAGACATAATTAGAACAATTAGTCTTCCTACTACTTTACACTGTACTGGTACTGGAAAACGTTTTCAAAACCCTAACCATACTTTTCAATTAGAACAGCAATTCAAATTGTACAAATTGATTTCTGTGTACATAAGAATATATAGCCATAACTAAAATAATTAGGCTTGTCCCTTATTTAGACTGTACTGGCTAAAATTAATTTGGAAGACAAATTTTTTGAGGAAATTTTACTTTAAATATTTATCTCTCTACAAAAATAAACTTACTACAACAATGATTTGTTCAATTAGAACAAATAGCTTATTACCAGGAACGATTACTCAAATTACATTAATTAATTTATATATACTTTATAAAATATTGTCATAATAACAATAATTACCCTTCTCACTGCTTTTCACTCCAGTGCTAGTGAAAACCCTACTGAAAACCCTAACCCTAGTTTCCAGTACAAAAATAAACAAACTACAACAATGATTTGTTCAATTAGAACAAATAGCTTATTACCAAGAACGATTACTCAAATTTCATTAATTATTTTATATATACTTTATAAAATAATGCCCTAATCAGAATAATTAGACTTCTCACTCCTTTTCAGTCCAGTGGTAGTGAAAAAAGCTACTGAAAACCCTAACCCTAGTTTGAAGTACAAGAATAAAATCGAAGCAAAAAACAACTAATTTAATGTTAAAACCAATTTTTGAAGAAATGCTTGCCTTGAACTCAGTCAGCACTGTTTGCGTTGTCGCTGCACCCGTTTTCTTAGATACTTCCCTTTTGACGCCGATTCGAAATCTGAGGAGTAATATAGTTGATATAATAAACAAAAAGTCCGGTTTATTTTTTTTAAAATAAGTTTATTGATATTTATTAGCATATCTATTATAAGGAATAGGCCGGTTCAAATTCTTTTGTAGTTTATTTTTTTTTTATGTTCGAATGACTAGTACAATTTTCAAGTATATTGGGAAAAAAATATTCTGGGAATATTATGTAATAATTAATAACTTGTTTTAGTTGTTTTATGATTTTACAAAATTCATGAATTTCTCTTTAAAATGTACTATAATTGTATCACAGTGATGAAATAATATAATAACTTATTTTTATATTATGTAAATTTAAGAATTAGAATAAGTAGAAATTTTAATATAAATTTGTTGAATGGAATTGAACTCTTCTCAGACCATAAAGATAAATATTAAGTATATGAGAAAATAACAAGCATACAATTAAAGATAGGTAATTGATCTAATTATTCTAATTGATATACAAGTTTGTTCTAATTAATCAGGTAATTGTTCTAATTGATATACACGTTTGTTGAAATTGATATAGCTAATTGTTCTAATTGATGTATACTTTTGTTCTAATTAATCAATACATTGTTCTAATTGATATAACATTAATCAGAAATAACGAAAGCATTCTCAACCTCTGTCAACACAGATATTAAGTTAATTTTGACGTTAAAAAAAAAATTCCGCATTAAATCCTAGTAGCTGGAAAGGTGGTCTATTAAATACATTCTGATCATACGCTACAACTCATTATGTATTGCTGGGGATATTATTTAATAATTAATAATTTCTTGTATTTCTTTTATGACTTTATAACATTCATGAATTTCTCTTTAAAAAAAAATTACATTCGAATTGAGAATTATTTGTTCTAATTTATTGTATGTGTCAATTTGAGCAAAATGAGTACAATCATGATAATGAAACCATCAATCATCACAATTCTAATATATGTGTAATTCAGTTCGTTACATTATCATCATAGTTGGGCATTTCTTTAATTTTTTTTTTTGCAATAAATAACTTATGGAACAATGATATGTACATTTGTTCTAATTCATATACACTTTTATTTGCGAATTGCTCAGGTCAGTCAGTTGCTGAAGATATAATTCATACAATTAAAGATAGGTAATTGATCTAATTATTCTAATTGATATACAAGTTTGTTCTAATTAATCAGGTAATTGTTCTAATTGATATACACGTTTGTTGAAATTGATATAGCTAATTGTTCTAATTGATGTATACTTTTGTTCTAATTAATCAATACATTGTTCTAATTGATATAACATTAATCAGAAATAACGAAAGCATTCTCAACCTCTGTCAACACAGATATTAAGTTAATTTTGACGTTAAAAAAAAAAATTCCGCATTAAATCCTAGTAGCTGGAAAGGTGGTCTATTAAATACATTCTAATCATACGCTACAACTCATTATGTATTGCTGGGGATATTATTTAATAATTAATAATTTCTTGTATTTCTTTTATGACTTTATAACATTCATGAATTTCTCTTTAAAAAAAAACTACATTCGAATTGAGAATTATTTGTTCTAATTTATTGTATGTGTCAATTTGACCAAAATGAGTACAATCATGATAATGAAACCATCAATCATCACAATTCTAATATATGTGTAATTCAGTTCGTTAGATTGTCATCATAGTTGGGCATTTCTTTAATTTTTTTTTTTGCAATAAATAACTTATGGAACAATGATATGTACATTTGTTCTAATTCATATACACTTTTATTTGCGAATTGCTCAGGTCAGTCAGTTGCTGAAAAACTCCCATTTTTTTTAAAAATGACTAAAATACCCTGTCTTTCCTATGTTGTTTTTCTTGGTCTAGCTCTATCTAATAAGGATATTTTGGTAAGTTTTTTTTTAAAAAATGGGTTGTTTGAGCAATTGGGGCGTGTCTTGAGCAATTTCCCTTTTATTTCGCTCGATTTCTTCTCTCTCTTTCTCACTCCACTGCTCGCAAAAACCCAAAACCCTAGATACATTACACTCTACTTCTGAGATGAAGGATCTCTTTGAAAACAACGAAGTGTCAGAGCGCATGTCCGAACTTGAAAGGTCCATAGTTATTCAAGCTGATCGTCACGTGAAGCTAGTGGATGTCATTTGTCAAATGGCGCAGTTCTTTCGGCGTTCCCAATTTCGGGTCACCGAGTACTTCTGGAAGAGATTTCAAATCATTGGTCCTAGCACTGAGTGGCGTGACAATATGGTTAGAAAGAAATACTTTAAATTACCCTTTCTTGGTATTAAATGTCGCATTTTGAAACAAAATGAGACACATTTCCTTGATCCTAGACCTAAGTCTCGTAAATACTGGGTTCGTATTTTAGAAATTCCCTATGGTTGGAGGACTCCCAACGGTGTGAGAGAAATAGTGAAATTTGGCAAGGTTTGTACAATCGATTATTGTACCACTGAACAGATTGAAGGTCGATGGATGAGAGTAGAAGTTAAAGTTGTTGATAGAGAAATCATACCAGAATATGATTTTTATAAAATTCATTGGTTGAATGGGAAAACTGAGATGACAAAAATCTGGTTTGTGGTGGAAGAAGAAGAGGAAAGTTCAGTTATGTATGAAGCTGTGAAGAGAATTCCAAACATGGTATGGACCATTAATGAAGAAGCACTTGTAAATGGAATCACTCCAATGAAATTTAGCAGTAATAAACCAAGAAAGAAGACAGTTCTTAAACATTGGTCCAGATCTATACTTTCAGCCAGAAAGAATTCGCTAGTTACACAACCTAAGGAACATCTTGGTAATGTTACCAGGTATCGACCTTCAAGGCATTTTGAGAGAGGTATTCAGATCCAAGAATCTGATAATTGCCGGACTAATAGACAAGTTATGAAGCATTCGGGTAAAGGTAAAGCAGTGGCTGTTGATGACACTGCTGAAAGAAAAAGATTGAAGAAAGCATTGAGGGAGAGTCAGTATTTGGCACATAGGGTTGGGCAGTCATCTCGCTCTGCTGGTGCTTGTGAAGATGATGTATCTGTAATGGCACATACAGGCAAGATTAAGAAAAAGACTTCTTGTGTTGATGCATCTGCTGTCATGCCAATATCCTTGAACAAACATCCCCTATCTAAGAAGCATAAAATGAAATCAACTGTTACCTATCCTCCTTCTAATGTAGTACCAATTTCCTTGAATCGACCTTCCATATCTTTCATTGCTGCATCTGTAAAGCCACATGGTGGGAATTGTAAGAGGAAGCCAACAGGAACATTTCCAGCACCCCTTTCTGTTGCTGGTAAAAGTCAAATTGTTAATACCACTGATCATGAACATACCAATGTGGAGCAGTTGAATGTTGATTTCAACAAGGTCAAATCAGATGTTGATGCTGAGAATGATGATGATTGTAATTATGAAGAAGATGATGACCATGTAGACATTGATTATGATGATGATGATGTTTTTGGTATTGGATATCAAGATGTTGGTCTTAGTGTTGAACAGGAAGAGATCAATCTTTCTGATTTCGAGAATGTTCCAATTGTTCAGTTGGTACCTCCTCTGAAGCGGATGCAACTACACAACAAATACAATCCTTGCAAGAAAGGTTTGTTCATATTTCTAAATATTAAAAGAAATGTAGTCTTTTGGTTGTAATAGTTGTAATAGTTCTAATTGGTTGTTTGTTTATTTGGTTGTAATACTTCCTATAGTTCTAATTGGAGTTTAGTTAGAAATTTTCATCTTACTCACATCAAACTTGTACTGATATAGTAATTAAAATAATCATCTAGGTATCTGTGCTTTCTCAATTTTGAGCAATCGTTTTTTTATTTTATTGATGTTGCAGCAAAAAAGTTAAGCACATCAAGGGATATTAACATTAATGATGATTCTGAGCTGCTTCCAGTAGAGTGTGCTGCAGCTGGTGACAATGACATCACAGTAGGTGATTACAGTGGGAATCAGGTGAATGTTGTAAATGTGCCACCAGGGGATCGAAATCCCTATTTAGACAACAGTGAGGAGGAAAAGATAACATCATTGGGTATGATTAAGGAGAAAGAAGATATGAGGAATGAAATAGGTGATGGGAATGTTTCTCAGGATGGTATTGAGAACTCTGGTAACTCTTATTTTTCATCTTACTTAATTTTGATTTACTTGCAATATATTATTATGTTTTATGCAGTGATTCAGGCAACATTTGAAAAAAAAATATATCAAACATGTAAAAAAAATATTTAGTTTTCAATTAAATTGACATGACCTTGTACACAAAAAGAGTATATTAACAACAATGTTTTATTATTGTATTTTAGCAACAATAGTTTGTAAGATATATTAGTTATTGTATGATTGTAATATAATTTATATTGTTTTTCGTTTGTCCACAGATGAGCAACCTATTATTAGGTTGAATTCAATTTCTCCCAATGCTGTAACCCCTACTGGCCAGAATGTTGAGAAGCAAGATTCTCAGAAGATATGATTCCTGTTTTAATTTTAGAAGCTCTCTTTTTGCATAAGCAGATGTAAGGTTTTATTTTGATTAGTGCCTTAGATGTTTTTAGTTGCAATGATGTGGAACAATGATGTCTGTTTGTTTCGTTGTAATAGTTCTAATTGGAGTTTAGTACAAAGTGATTAATTTTGATGTGGAACCGACACTAATGTTTTCTTTAAGGTTTTATTTTGATTAGTGCCTCAGATGTTTTTAGTTGTAATGATGTGGAACCATCATGTTTGTTTCTTTGGTTGTAATAGTTCTAATTGCAGTTTAGTATAAACTGGTTAATTTTTTTTTTCAATATTTTATATATTTTTTTCTGCTTGTTGGATTGTAAAATATCGAAACAAAGAGATCAAAAATATATATCGTTCAATCCGAGGTCTTAGTATAAAGTTATGTATATGCAAAAAAAATAATAAAAAAAGTTACGTATATCAAAAAAGATGTTAAAAATTCGAATTACGTTATTAAGTAGAAGAAAGATGCATTTCAGATTTTGAAGTACAATAGTTCGTTGTAACAAGAAACTAGTACATGTGTACATTTCATTCATACATTTTTCCATAAAAAAAATTTAGTAAGAACATATGATACAACATGTGTTAAAAGGAGAACATTCGCATTACAAATTTTATTATACAAAGAAAATATTTATATTAATTAAAATAATTTGTACATCAATTAGAACAGTTATTAGAATTAATTATAAAAAATGGGAAATGTTCTAATTAGTTTATCCAAAGGTTGATTTGAAGTACTTATTAACATATCTAAATGCACACAAATACTAATTATAAAGCGAAATGTTCTAATTACTTTATCCAAATGTTCTAATTTCTACACTAATTAAGATCCCTATATTTGCTACTTATTATTCTGAATTTTCAATTCCATGCCCCACGTTGTATTAATTATTTAGCGCTCAAGGGAGCTTCGAATCATTTCATTTCGCGCTTATGCAAGCTCTCTCACTTTTTACTTCGCGCTAGATACTTTGTGTCCCCAAATTAACTTAGGTCTTATCGAATCTCTCTCATCTCTCATTCTCTCAGCAATCGGTTTGTAACAATGGCGAGAGAATCTCAATCTCCCCCACCTCCGAGAAAAAATCCAAGGAAAGCTCGGATCAGGAACGAAGATCAAGCAGATGCTTCTGTTCGGGCAGTAACGAGGGGGATAAATACTACAAGAATTCTACAAAACTCTCAAGAACACGCAGGTTTGAGTTCTTTTACCTAATTTTAGGTTTAAATTTCAATATCAGCTAGTAACGATTCTAATCTGATGAGTTTTGGAGACCTTGAGCTGGAATTTTAGGTTTATTTTCACAATTTTATGAATAATTGAACTTATTGTACAATTCCTTGTAACATATATCTCAATGAATCGATTTTCTTCTTTTTTATTCCAATGTACAATATTTATTTAAAGATTAAGAACAGTTGCATCTGAAACTAGATGGATTATGTTTTAGTAATCGAATCTATTCACCTATTTCAAATCTTACATTGATGTTGTTTTTAAATGTTCTAATGACATTCATTATGTTTGTAACGTTGAAATCATATATGAAAATCGGATCTATTAAGTAAATTTTCTATCTGACTGTTAATGTAAAGTGTTATTTTGTATTTTGGTCCGTTTTCATTGTAATGTACATTATTTACTTAAATATTTAGAACAATAAGTATAGTAACTAGATCCATTAGATCTAGTCATTTGATCTATTAATTATGTTCAATTTATACGTTTCATGTTGACTTGCAATTCATACATTTAATGTTATAACAATTGAAATGCAAAATTGTAAATTATTATTGTCAATTCTTAATACTAAAATCTTTTCAAAATTGTATGTAACAATAATTTTTCTTTATTTAATATCAGGACTTATATCTCAGCCCAGGAAAGCAAAAGGTATGAATTATTTATTTTATTTTAAAATTTGTTCTGAATATTATAAAAATTACATGAAATTTTGTATAATACTATTGAAATAAATACATAAGTTCACATTTTTGTTTTTATTTTCTTAAAATGCAGGTGTTAAATTTAACTGCCGTCCACAATTGCTTGTACAATTTTATGATACTATTGCTGGCAACATTTCACCACAGAGACTGGAACGCTTAAACTCGACCCCTTTTGCGCATTTGTTGATAATGCCGCGATTCACAGTTTCAGTTGCATTATACCATAAGATTTTGGAAGGGTACAACAGCCAAACAAAGCAATTCCATATATTGGGTGTAGCTGTACCATTCAAGCCTCGGGATGTTTCTCTTATTTTAGGTATTTTTTTACACTATTTTTTTTCTTTTTACATATGAAGATATCAACACTCAGTTTCCTTACTGGTTTACACTGCACTGGTACTGAAAAACGTCTTCAAAAGCCTAAACATACTTTTCAATTAGAACAATTACTCATTTTGTATTAATAAATTTGTTCAATGCAATTGAACTCTTCTCAGATTATCAACATAAAGCATTACTGTCAACATAAAAAATTATTCTAATTGATATCTATGTTTGTTCTAATTAATCTGATAATTGTTCTAATTCATATACACGTTTGTTCTAATTAATGAGTTAATTATTCTAATTGATATGAATATTGGTTCTAATTAATCAGTTTATTGTTCTAATTGATATGTACATTTGTTCCAATTCGTATACAATTTTATTTGCGAATTGCTCAGGTCAGTCCTCACTTGCTCAAACACTCCCATTTTTCTTGTTTTTATTTTTACAGGTCTCAAATTGTATGGTGACAGCATTGATTTGTATAATCAAAAAGGTGGAAAGAAAAGATTGGGGAACACATCTTCTTACCTAAATCAGACATATTTTCAAGGCAGAAGCAGTGTTGGGTATAAAGAATTGGAAACAATATTGAAGGAAGTTGTGAATAATCCAGAAATCCCAACCGATGATTTTGTATCATTGCTTGTCTTGTACATCTTCACAATGTTTCTTTTCCCCAATTCCAATGGAAATGTACCGATGGGTTTGCTACCACTGGCTGAAGATTTAAATTCATTGCACACATATTCTTGGGCAAGAGCAGTGCATGAAGTCATTATTCAACACTTGACTGAAGGTCGAAAGGGTCAAAAGAGTATTATTGGAGGATGCATGGCTGCTATTATAGTAAGAAATTTACAACAATCTATTAATGTTGTATTCATGAACAAATTGTCAGTTTTTTTTGAAAGCATAGAAATTTAGGATTATGATTTGACTAAATACCTTTGCACACATTTTTATTGCAGGTGTGGTTTTTCACTCGATGTGATATAGAAAAGTTCATTGTTTACACAGGGGGAATTCCTAGATACTATAGCTGGAACATGACCAATAAATTCACTTCCACAGAAGTTGACAACATTTTTGCAAGCATTGCAACTTCTCAAATATGCACTGACTTGCTTCTGCCAACAATTCATAAAACTGAGGATCAAATTATGGAAAGTGGTTTCAACCTTGGTTTCATTCTCCATGGGACAAACATTGTTCAGAGAGGAGTAAGGAAATTACCAGTGAACAAAAGAGGAACAAAACGACTTCAACAAGCCAGTCCAAAATCTACTCCTATTCTAAAATTGCAGGATGGTGTGTTAATTTGTTTCTTTTTATAAACAATTTTTCTTATAAAGTAGGTTCATAAAAATATTAACTTTCTTATATTTCATTGAAAAGGTTATGAAAACGAAGAAGAACAACAAAGTTCATCAAGTAACAAGAGGAAGAGAGTTGCTGTCAAGAAAGTGTCTCGCAATGCAATTTCCAACTCACAAAATTCAGCTGATACAACTACTACATCAAGTACTACTCCACAAGGTATTTCTATTTCTGATACAACTACTACATCAAGTACTACTACATTTATTCTATTGACTGGAACAATTATTTATGTGTTATTACAGCAGGACCAATATTTGAGACCTGTAGTCCACATGAAATGATTGAAAACCAAATAGTTACTACAGGTAAAAAATTAACTTTACTTATTTCTGCACTTGCAATGCTTCAGCTACCCAAGTAGAACATTTATCAAATAAAATATAACAATTAATGTATGAACTAGAGCACTTAACCTAAACAAACAACTATTTCACAATATTTCATTAGTTGTATTTTTAGTTTAATTTTTTGTGCACATGTCAGCAGAAATGGCCCCAAGTGATGTTCCAACCCACTTTATCAATGAGAATGTTCAAGGTTTGCTTGATAAATCTAAGTTATTATTTATATCATTGTATGTACATATCTGTGTATAAATGTTGTAATTTTGCTACCTCAACTTGTTTTATGAAAATTGAATTATTTTTTCAGAAGATATTGACAAGATTATTTCTTCATTAGAGAGTGCTTCTTCTGGTACAGAACAAGGTTATCACTTTTTATTGTATTTTTACTTTGCATTATGCTGGTCTAATTATCAAATTTTAAAAACTTTTTTCTATTGCATTAAAAAACTTGTTTTGTAAATAGTTCTTCTTCTGGTTGTTTTTATTTGTATTAGCAGATACATTAATTGTGGAGGCAACAATTGGTACAGAAATTACTGAAGAGGCACATATTCAGGCGGAAATAGCAATACAAACTCCAGAGGATGGTCACTGTTATGACAAGCTTAATAGTGCTGAACAAATTAATGAAGGTAAATATTTATCTGAGAAAACTACAGAGGATAATAATTCATAAATTTAATTAGCAAATTATAACAGAATTATTTGTTGACATTTCTTTGTTTTAAACAGAATGATAATAGTTCAAAGATTTTTATTTGTTGACAGGAACACCAGAATGTCCACAAACTCATCACACGCTTGATGATGATGCGTTAATTTTTACGCAGCCGTCAGCATCTGGTTTTAATACTGCATCTCCTGAGAAAGAATATACAGGAGGTAATGAATGGATTATGATTTATTTATTATGGTTTCTATATTGTAATACTTTACTACTTTTCTTTTTCAATTAATATAGAACGATTGAACTCCAAAGGAAACAAGACTCCATCTCCACAACCACTTAATACTACTGAACAAATTAGTGAAGGTAAATATTTAGCTGAGAAAAGTACAGAGGATAATCATTCATAAATTTAATTAGCAAATTATAACAGAATTATTTGTTGACATTTCTTTGTTTTAAACAGAATGATAATACTTCGAAGATTTTTATTTGTTGACAGGAACACCAGAATGTCCACAAACTCGTCGCACGCTTGATGATGGTGCATTAATCTTTATGCAGCCGTCGGCATCTGGTTTTAATACTGCATCTCCTGAGAAAGAATATACAGGAGGTAATTAATGGATTATGATTTAGTTATTACGGTTTCTATATTGTAATACTTTACTAATTTTCTTTTTCAATTAATCTAGAACGATTGAACTCCAAAGGAAACAAGACTCCATCTCCACAACCACTTCCAGTCTCCGTTATACTAGAAAGATTGGTGTGCAAAGAAAAGAAGTCAGCTGTTGGTAACAATGCAATAATTCCAGTTAGAACTCCTCATCGGAAAAACCTTCGTTTAGGTAGAAAAAAATTAAAAAATACCGATGTGTGTAACAACAATGACGATACCTGTCAGAAGAACAGTGACTACATTGCTACAAATTTTGTCGCTCCAATTGTTCTATTGAGAGATCATAATATTCGTGTTGAAAAAATCAATCAAAGTTATTACTTTTTCTTTTCATTCAACTGTTCTTTCAAATTTTTTTTTTAGTATGTATTGTTAGATTATTGGTTTCTAATCTGTGACATTGTTTGAAAATTATTATGTTTTTCCAGAAAAATCGCAATATATTGGAACATCTAGTGCACAGGAACAAGTATCTCCAGGTAAAATATAAAAAAATAACAAAATAATTACATCAATTACTGAGTTTAATAAAACATTTATTTTATTGACTAGAACAATAATACTACTTATCAATTAATAATTATTTTTGTATGGTGTTACAGGAGGAGCAATACTTGAGACATCTATTGCACATGCAAAAGTTCCAGAAAAACAATTACCTGGAGGTGAGAAATTAGTTATTTTACTAAGTTTAAAAATTAAAAAAGTTCATTCATGTAAATATGTGGAAAGTAGAACATTTACCCAAATAAATAGAATAATTAATTTATTTAGTAGAACAGTTATCATATGCTTTAAAAAATTAGATAAGTTTTTAATTAGAATTACCATTTTATTTTGGGATATTGCAGCTGGAGAAAAACTGGAGACATCAAGTGCACATACAATAGTTGCACAGAAACAAGTGCTTCAAGGAATAGAAAATTTGGCTGGAGGTGAGAAATTAATTACTTTACTAATTTTAGAAATTAAAAAGCGCGCTCTAATGGTTAAGATGTCAGAAGTAGAACATTTACCTAATTAAATAGAATAATTAATTCATTCAATAGAACAGTTAACATATTATTTAAAAAACTAGGTGAGTTTGTAATTACTAAATACCATTTTGTCTTATTGCAGCTGGAGAAACAATTGACAAATCTAGTGCAGATGCAATGGTCGTACAGAAACAAGTTCCACAAGGTATAGAACAGTTTTCATATCCTTTAAAATTTACATCAGTTTTTAATTACTAAAAACCATTTTGTGCTATTACAGCTGGAGAAACACTTGACACATGTAGTGGAGATACAATGGTTGCACAGAAACAAGTTCCTGAAGGTATAAAACAGTTATCATATGTTCTAAAAAATTAGATGACTTATTAATTATTAAATCTCATTTTGTGCTATTGCAGTTGGAGAAACACATGCAAAATATGCTGCAGATGCAATGGTTGCACAGAAACAAGTGCTTCAAGATATGGAACAATTAGGTGGAGGTGAGAACTTAATTATTTTAATAATTTTAAAAATTAATGGACCTGCTGTAATGGTAAATATGTGACAAGTAGAACAATTACCCAATTAAATAGAATAACTAATTCATTCAATACAACAGTTATCATATGCTTTATTAAAAATTTTTATTTTTTAATTACTACTTACTATTTTGTTCTATTGCAGATACTATGATTGCACAAAAACAAGTTCCTCAAGGTATAAAATAGTTATCATATTGTTGCAGAAACTAGATAGCTTTTTATTTACTAAATACCATTTTGTGCTATGGCAACTGGAAAAAAAATTGTCATATATAATGACGTTTTTATCATAGGTATTTTGGAGAAATCTGTATTGCAGTCAAATGTTGTTGCTCATAAAGATGATGATGTTGAGGTGTTGCAAGTTAATACAAAAAATAAGGTATTTCAAATTCACATTTGTTCTTGGAATTATTATCATTATGCTTATTTTGATGGAGATAATAATAAGAATAAGAAACAACAGGAGATGAGTGTCCCTGAAAAAGATAAAGTTAATTTGGATGATTTTGTGGACCTGAGTGACATTGAGGATTGGGAGGAGATTCCAATTGCACAGTTGGTAGCTATAACGAGGACTACTCAAGCAACAAAAGCAAAAACAAAGTCTCAGAAAGGTTTGTTTATCTTTTCATATTGATTTTAAACACAACTGCTAGTATATTAATATTTCGATACATAAAATAAAATTTAAATACTATTTTTATTATTATAGGTAAAAAGGATAAATCTTCTACTGATATGAATGGGGACAAAGGTTGATATTTCATTTGTATTTATGTTGTTTGTAATACTTTGGTAGTACTTTTTACAACTTATTTATAATTATTTAATTAATTTCACTTAAACTACATCTAAAGGTCGCCTTTCTAGCGGTCCACTTGTTGTTTCAAGTGCTGTTAGAGATGCTTCAGCTGGAAATAAACAAAAAGGTATTGTTTGTAGTTCTTGTTTCTAATCAAAATTTCAATATATTTTGTAATAACTTTATTTATAAGTTTTCTTCTTCATTTTTAATGAATTTCAATATACACGTTTGGTCTAATTGATATAGGTAATTGTTCTAATTATTCTAATTGATATATATGTTTTCTCCAATTAATCTGATAAACATTGTTCAGAGAGGAGTAAGGAAATTTCCAGCGGTGCACTTGCTGTTTCAAGTGCTGTTAGAGATCCTTCAGCTCCAAATAGACAAAAAGGTATTGTTTGTACTTAGTACTTGTTTCTAATCAAAATTTCAATATATTTTTGTAATAACTTTATTTATAAGTTTTCTTTTCACTTTTTATGAATTTCAATAACAGGTTTCGCTTTTGCTGCTACTCCTGTTCCTATTTCACCTGTTGTTATGAGTTCTGCTCCTGGTACTGACATTTTGTCTTTTCTGATATTTTTTTTTCTTGTACTTTTACAATAAAACTTTTTACACTATCAAAAAAAATCATTGACTATTAAAAATATAACAATGTATGAACAAATATTGATTGTTCTAATTGATATAGGTAATTGTTTTAATTATTCTTATTGATATATATGTTTTCTCCAATTAATCTGATAAACATTGTTCAGAGAGGAGTAAGGAAATTTGCAGTGGTCCATTTGCTGTTTCAAGTGCTGTTAGAGATGCTTCAACTGCAAAAAAACAAAAAGGTATTGTTTGTACTTAGTACTTGTTTCTAATCAAAATTTCAATATATTTTGTAATAACTTTATTTATAACTTTTCTTTTCACTTTTTATGAATTTCAATAACAGGTTTCGCTTTTGCTGCTACTCCTGTTCCTGTTTCACCAGTTGTCATCAGTTCTGCTCCTGGTACTAACATTTTATTTTTTCTGATATTTTTTTTTTTGTTGTACTTTTACAATAAAACTTTCTACACTATCAAAAAAAATCATTGACTATTAAAAATACAACAATGTATGAACAAATTTTTATCTTTTATTATTGGTGCTCATATATGCATAAAAAATTGTTGCATCAAAGTACAGCTGTCTTTTTTTGCAGGGGTTCACCTCAACCATGATGTCTTTCACAATCAACCCACATTTACTTTAGATTTAGACAGTCCACTAGATAGTGAAAGTAGTGAATCATTAAGTGAAGGATTTATCAATACTTGTTGTGATGTATGTGATATAATTGAATCTGAGTTATATTGTGATTACCTAGGTACTCCAGGAACACCTGTTGTAGTAGGGCATGTATTAGGAACTTCAAGAATTCCTTTTGGACAATTTTTGGAAAAAATTGATCCTTACAATCCAAATGCAAAAGGTCACATTTTATGCTCAGAATGGATGCTGAAGAATCTATCAAAAAAAAGTAGGACAGGACGGCCAATTAAAGAACCAAAGAAGCTTGGCAGCCCGTATCGTGACCCGTTCAGTCCAATTCCAGTAGTGGGGAAGAAAAAGGGCAGACAATCAGATTTTTGGAGCGATTTTCGTTTTTCTTCTCAGTTACATCCTTCTGAGAGTCTGATGATAAACACAAATGCCCTCATTGAAAAGCTGATAAAGATTTCAGCAAAGGGTGAAGAAATCATCATGTTCGACAACAACAATTATAAAGTCAATTCAACTGAAGTTGATGACTTTCTATCAGGAGGTGATGTTTGTGTCAATGTAAGTATAATTATTCTTCTTTTATTATACTTCTCACAGTAAATGTCAATTACATATACATGATATGTTAATAGTTCTAGTATAACCTGTAAAAGTTCTATATGAAAAAAATAAATATTCCATACAATTGAACCTAATATGTGTTCTCTGTGTAATTATTGAATATAAGTTAATATTTCAAATTTACAGTCTAGACGTAATATATATAAACTGTTAATATTCTATATAATTGTTCTCTTACATAATATGTGTTCTGTATATTGATTGGATATGTTTTAATAGTTGTAGTTTACTTTTATTTAACTTTAATATACTTTTATGTTTGTTATAGTTAAATTTGGTTGTTCTTGTTGTAGGTATTAAACCACATTTCTGATAGATAATTTTTTTTTAAGCTTGATGAAACACTGTTTAATATTATTACATAATGCTTGTTGTGCAGATCATGTCAGTTCTCATGCAGAAAATCTTCCGGGAAGTCCCGACAAAAGACTTGTGGCTCGCACTTACACCAAGAGCTCTTGTAAGTATTATCTATTTTTTTTTAAACATTCTTATTTTACTATTCAGTATTATAGTATTTGTATGTTATAAAAAGACAAATATAAGTAATGTGTACAGCTCATTGTGTTTATTTGGGGTTTCTGATACTTTTTCCAGTGCAATATATTTTGTTAGCATCACTTGAAAGTTATGTATTTTGATTTTAACATATCTTTTTCTGATCTACAGACCAAGTTGATTGATGGTGATCTCTTGAATTTAAACAACGAAGTACTAGGGCTGTTCACCAGTTACTTCCTTGGTTGCAAATTCATTGCGTGCTTGTCAACTCATGATGAAGAGCACTGGTGGCTATACATCGTTGAGCTACGAATGGAAGGAAAAATTCTTGTCTATACATCAATGCCTGAGATAGAGTTAGATGATTGTATGATGGAAGCTGTAAGAAAGGATGGAGAAATTCTTAAGAAGTTCTTGTCCTGGAGATTTGACGGCAATCCAAGGTTTTTAAAATACAAGATTGAGTTTGTGAAAAATATTCCAAGGCACAAGTATTCGCAGGACAGTGGGCTGTTTGCGCTGAGATACCTTGTTCACATAGCTCTTGGACGACGTTTTGATTCAAATGATCTACTTCATAAGGTTTATATATAATTCTTCCCTTTAAGTATTAGTGTTCTGTCTAGCAATTGTATGAATTCTAACTGTACATGTCTTTATTGTGTAGACCAATAGTAATTCTTTCCATGTTGACTATATCTTCAAACCTGTTTATTAAACAGATTACCACAGTTTTAGTAAAAACACAATTCGGAAAAAAACATATTCATTTATTTGAATTGTAACGGTAAAGTATTCTCAATAATGTACTTTGCAGACCTTTAATAACAATATTATACTTTTGTTAAAGTTTTGTTATTAGGTCTGTTATTTATATCTTATCACTAACAATGAAATTTATTTTTATTTCACAGCTTGATATGAAAGTTGACAGATATGTTCTCATGCACAACCTATTGCATGATCCCTACAACATTGTTCCAAGTTTGCGTTTCAAGACTTGATGATTTGAAACTTTTATGATACATTTTTACAATTTGCAGTTCTTCTTGTAAATTTGTTATTATAATTGTGATGTTTTGTTCAATGTAATTCAAGTTCTTGGTACTGACAAGCCATTTATAGGTTTATGTACGTTATGATGTCAAGTAGATTGTTAGAAATATAACTTAGCTAAATCAGACTAATTTGAACAATATCTTCAATATTTTCTGTCACAATTAGAACAATTTCTACAATTTAGCATGATCTTCATATCGGTGCACAAGATTGTTCCCTCTGATAAGCTTACATCTTGATTTTTTTGCAAAAAAAATTAAAACTAAAACCCTACAGAATTTTGCGGACACAATTTTATGCACGTTTGTTCTAATTGATATACACTGTTGTTCTAATTGAAATAGGTAATTGTTCTAATTATTCTAATTGATATATATATGTTTTTTCCAATTAATATGATAATTGTTCTAATTAATATACACCTTTGTTCTAATTGACATAGGTAATTGTTCTAATTATTCTAATTGATATATATGTTTGTTCTAATTAATCTGGCAATTGATCTAATTGATATACACGTTTGTTCTGTTATAATTAGAACAAGTACGCGTATTTAGTCTCATCTGCAAACACATGCAGAACATAGTTAACTAATTGTTCCAATTGATATAGACTTTTGTTCTAATTGATATACACGTTTGTTCCAACTGATGCAGAACATAGTTAACTAATTGTTCCAATTGATATAGACTTTTGTTCTAATTGATATACACGTTTGTTCCAACTGATATAGGTAATTGTTCTTATTATTCTAATTCATATACGCGTATTTAGTGTCATCTCCAAATGCATGCAGAACATAGTTGACTAATTGTTGCAATTGATATAGACTTTTGTTCTAATTGATATACACGTTTGTTCCAATTGATATAGGTAATTGTTCTTATTATTCTAATTGATATAGACTTTTGTTCTAACTAAACTGGTAATTGTTCTAATTCATATACACGTTTGTTCTGTTAAAATTTCTAATTGTTCTAATTAGAAATTTAGTCTCATCTCGAAATGCATGCAGAACATAGTTAGGTTTGATGTTAGTAGTCGGAACAATTACGTCGCACGGCTGTGATCTCATACTGATATGATATGAGACATATGATCTTATCGCACGGCTGTGATCTGATATCGCAAATACGCGTACTCAAGAGACAATTCGCAGACGTATGTTCGGTATGACGTCAGCGATATACGAAAAGACAAAGATGCGGAGGAAACGGAAAGACGCGGCGAAAAGGGAAAGATGCGGAGGAAACGGAAAGACGCGGCGAAACGTATAAACCGCGTTATCCATGGGGATGATGGGGATGGTGGATCTCGGGGATGATGGTTATCAGCCCCGTTTCTTTTCTCTCTTTTCCGACCATGGATTTTAATTAAATGTTTTCCTTTTCTTTTTTGGTATTTACATGGGATAAATAAAATTTTGATCACAGGATAATACATGAGGCCATAGAATAGCTAAATGCTTACTACATTATATATGCAATATACAATTGAAAGCAAGGAATTGACTAGAAAAGGTGTTGCTGTTTATTGTTTTTTTTTTAAAAAAAAAAAAAAGGTATAGGGTGAGAGGCTGGAGTGGAAAATTGGCAAGGGTCAACGCAAAAACGATGAATTGCTGGGTTGAATGACAAAATTTACTGAAATATGTAATTTCGTGCATTTGATGCATTCGTTTTTACTTTTAAAAGATGAGTCCAAATTTCAACAATTTACATGTTTTTTTAGCTGACTCCGTTTTACATTTATTTTCTGTGACGAAGGTTGACGGGCCGTTGGATGGATGCAAAAAATACTGTATCACCTCACGCCTCGTATTTCAGATACAGGGTGTGACGGCTGGAGGGAGTATGGAGGGAGTCAAGGAGTGGAATTGTGGGAATGGTGATGCATGTGCGAGGTTCATAACCGAAGCGGATACTTGATTTCTGGAAATACTTTTTCTATCTTTTATATTATATAATAAATAGCAATAATAATCTCGTACATCGGAGCCCATGGTTTTGTACCCGATTCCAAACATTCATTTGCTCGGAAATTACTGTTTACTGTCTCTCCACGCGTTATCCCGTGTCATCACGTTTGTATTTACTTTTTTTTATTTATATGTCGAGTTTGTTTATATATGTTTACTTTATTCAATTATGAATTAGATTTTATTTGTTGTATTGTTGTTCAAATTTTTATATGTATATTCAATTTATTTTTATATGTTTACATTTGTTTGTTTATATATGTTTACTTTATTCAATTATGAATTAGATTTTATTTGTTGTATTGTTGTTCAAATTTTTATATGTTTACATTTAATTATTTAAATATTCACTCTGTTTAAACTTAAACGATAACAAAATTACATATTGCAGTCATCATTTTTTGATAATAATATTGCCGAAGATAATAAAATTATACTTAAAATTTAAACATTTGAAAGAATTATGTTGACATCATGGGTAATATTTTTATTCTCATTAATGTATTTTTTTTTTCCCTCTATCAATTAGCTCCTCGAGTAGGGACCTGATCTATAAAACTAAGCAACAAAAAGTCTCACAAAGTACAAGTGTCAACAAAAAGAAAAGTAAAGGGAGTCTAACAAAACCGAGTCCCAAAGTAATATACAAACACCAAAAGTCAATTTCACTAAAAACAGATATGATCAAAATTAGAGCCGACAACTAGTCGAGTTTGAGCGAGTTGACATTGGCTCAAGCTTATTATAAATTATAAATTACAAATTAAATCGAGCTTTGTCGAATTTAATTTAATCGAATGTGAATTACAATGAAACCTAAATGAGCTCAATTATTAAATTATATATAGTTCATATTTTTTAAGTAAGAAAAATGTAAATTAATTAATATTTATTATTATTATTTCTAGTTATTTTATTTTAAACTGGTATACATTTTGTAATAGATTTTTTTAAAAAATTAATATTTATACAGGAAAAATAAAAACATTATATATAAAATTAACTACTAAATGTGATAAATTAGATAAAATAATTACATTTTAATTTTTTTTTTCAAGTTAGTTCTGATAAACCAAATTAAACACAAGCCCAAATCAAATGAACTAATTTCGAACATAAGTTTAATCCATCTCGATGGAGTCACATATCACGGATTTTTTGCCAGCCTTAACCAATAACCAACACAACCGCACCACAAACAAGCAAATTATTCTCATTTATGCAACCTTTATATAGTTTTAAGATTTACTATCTGTGTGACCCGCTTTCATCAGATATTTCTTTAGCATATCAATCAAATTTCACACAAATTATTAGATACTAAATTTATTTTAGATTTATCACCTCAAATATATGCGTTTATTATTTTTTCCTAATTAATGCGTTCAAATATACATTGATAATTTTTATATTCTACGAAAAAAAAATTACTTCTTCTACAGTTCTACTTTCTAAAAACTAGATTTCTGAAGTTTTTGAATACTAGATAGATAAAAATAATAATAATATTTATGTTTCTTTTGACCTTGTTTTCTCGAGATCTCCTCCCCTCCGGAATCCCGGATTCACTTGCTTTCTGATTTGTTACGAATTAATCAACGAAGAAAAGTCCAATTTTTACTTGGCAAATGATTCTACTGGACGCAACCCGTTAACCGTACCCTCTATCGGACGCTAGAACCAATACCCGTACCTGTTCCCAAATTCAATAAACAATTAACAAACATGGAGTCATGGACCATGGTTTAACGACCAAGGAAGGTACAGTCGATAACGAATTGACCCGTTACACTGAAATGCTCCGACTCCGATAGCGCCTCCAGAAAAACCATACAATTACGACTTCTGAAGCAAAGGGAGACGAAGCGTAGAATCAAACCTATTAAATTAAAGGTATTCGCTATCTAGTGTATCCAAAAAATAATCAAACCAATTAAATTTATTTAATTAATTTAACCTCTCTATTTCTCTAACCTCCCTCCCTCCTTCCCTTCTTCAGTGCTTCTCATCGCCTCTTCTCTAACTGAGAAAAGCTAACTACTTGATTGGCGCCACATTCGAGTTTTACTGGTACGCTCCAAATTTTGATTCCGTGCTGAAATGGACAAACGAATATTCAATTGTTTGTTCTGTTTTGTGTAGTTAGAGTTCTGGTGAGGTGTTATTTTCAATTAATAGTATCTGTTTGTTGCGCCAATTATTAGTTCCCACTTGATAAATTGTTTAGTTTTGTTGGGGCCTTCTCTTATGAGGTTACATAGTTAGTATTGTATTGAGCTCGACTAAGTTTCTAAGTTATTGGAGTTTTGAATGGGTTTTTGAATTAGAATTGCTATTTAGTTCAGTTGGTCAACTACTGTTTTCCAATTAAATTGCATCCACGTTATGCGCAAAATGAAGCTTTCAATATGTACTTACAAAACAAATGAAATGATGTAGTAGTTTATAGAGACTGCGCTGAATAGTCTCGATAGGTTGTTTCCACCTAACTTTGCATTTTTTAAAATGCATAATTAATGTTTAATTGGTAGTACCATTTATAATTGGAGGCATCTGATACTTAATCATCCTAACTTTGTACTTTTATTGTACACTCAAAGAGCTTGATTTTGTTGGTGTTAGTTGTGGATCAATAATTAATTGGAATCTAATAGAGAAAATAGAGAGAGAAAGAGAGAGTCATCGGAAACCTCTGTAAACGAAAGCAATAGGGTCAGATATTTTGCTGGTATTTGGCCGCTAAATATTGAAAACAAGTGGGTTTTTTCTGTAAATAGAATTTGAATAAGGTTCTGATGAGAATTGTCTTCTCTAATGAGACATTGGATACTGATTCACTAAGAGTTAATTAAAATATCAGACTGAGTCCTTCTTTGACCTGGTTAATTATTTACCTGTCCTTATCATTTTATCTTACTTATTATATTTTTACAAGTATTATAGAAGAGAGAAGTGGTTGTGACATGTTCCTACCATGTTGACTTCAAACTCGTGTTCCATTTATGCCACTATGCACCCTTAATTGAAATAGTCTCCCATGGTTTATTTGCTTTATTAAACACAAGAGATATCCTCCCCTCCCAAGAAAGAAGCCCATGGTTTCTTACTAATATACTGTTGTTTCAATCCACGTTCTACTCATTCTGTATTTGTTTTAATTCCTCGTAAATGGCAAATCCTCGATTTGCTCGTTTGAAGGTACTCTTTACTTATTAATATCTTGTTAAATCAATCTATGCTCTGAATTTCCCTCTCATAGCATTTATTTCTCCAGATGTCTTCTTCCAAGGATGAGTCACAACTTGACCCAAAACCTTCCAGATGGCAAGAAACCCTAAACATGCTACTCCAACAAGCATCAGTGTATGGTGTTGCAGCCGGCTACTGCCTCTCCGCCTCTCTCCTATCAATCATCAACAAATGGGCTGTTATGAAATTCCCCTATCCCGGCGCTTTAACTGCTCTACAATACCTTACTAGTGTAGTAGGTGTGATGCTATGCGGCCAATTGAAATTAATTGAGCACGACTCACTAAACCTCCGCACCATGTGGAAGTTTCTCCCAGCTGCGGTCATGTTCTACATTTCAATTTTCACCAACAGTGAGCTCCTCTTACACGCAAATGTTGATACGTTCATAGTGTTTCGATCCGCTGTGCCCATTTTTGTAGCCATTGGTGAAACCCTATATCTGCACCAGCCGTGGCCTTCATTCAAGACCTGGCTTTCTCTTTCTACTATTCTTGGCGGGAGTGTTATTTACGTAATGACCGATTACCAATTTACTGTGACTGCCTACAGCTGGGCTATTGCTTACTTAGTCAGCATGTCAATTGATTTTGTATACATTAAACATGTCGTCATGACTATCGGGCTGAATACATGGGGATTAGTGTTGTACAATAATCTCGAGGCACTTTTACTCTACCCATTGGAGATGTTCGTAATGGGGGAATTGGATCAGATGAAGGTCGACAGTTCTAAGGTTTCAAATTGGATGTCTTTTGAGGTGATCCTTCCTGTGGCACTCTCCTGTTTGTTTGGGTTGTCAATTTCATTTTTTGGCTTCTCATGTCGGCGTGCAATTTCTGCCACTGGGTTCACAGTGCTGGGGATAGTTAACAAGTTATTGACCGTGGTGATTAATTTGGTGATTTGGGATAAGCATGCATCTTTGATCGGTACAATTGGATTGTTGATTTGCATGTCAGGTGGTGTTCTGTACCAGCAATCAACTACTAAACCCAAGGCACCAAAGGTTGAGGAGAAAAATGAAAACAATGATGAAGAGAAGCAGAAGTTGGTGCAACTGGAGTCGCAGGAAGTGAACTCGAAGAGCAGTAGCTCTTCATCATGATTGGGATGTTTTTCTTGTTTCTTAGGGATATTATTAGGAGATGCTTATGAGAAAGGGGTTATTCTTGATACAGAACAGGAAGGGTATTTACTGTTTGAGAAAAAAGTGGTCATATTTTTTAGTTAACTTTTACTTGAAAGAAGTTTGATTTGTTTACCTAGGATTCATGAGATTTCTGTAACTGTGAGTGTCATGAATAAAAGTTTACCAGTTAATGTTCCAATTTTTCTTTTAAACTCTGGTACAATGAAGGGGCTAGCTCTTAGTATAAGATCATTATGTTTGTCTCTAGTTTAAATATTCTTTTCAGTTTTTACTGTCGAAAAAAAGAAGCTAACATTTTGTTCAGAGTTGCATGCCAGTTCAGAAATTTCTGACCAGCGAACTTGCATGAAAGCAACTCCCAGAAAAAGCCAAAAGTGCTGTACCGATTAAGTTGCAACTACAACTGGCGAAGTCCTGCTTAATATTTTCTGAACAGGTGTAAATTTACAAGCATTTTATATAATTGATTTAATTTAATGAACTTGTTTCATTATATTATCTTGGACCGGATCAGATCTTCCCCCCACTACTTCAAAATGTATCTTCTGTATCATATAGGTCCGAATATTACTTAGGATCAGATATTTTTAAATATTTTTTTATAATACAAATCTATGAGTTGCATAAATAGAGCATCTCATGAATTAAGGCGTACTTTTATGTATACAAGATATAAAATTTAAAAAAGTTGACTTGGAAAAAATAATGGCTTAAATTACTGATACTGTCACTCGGATCAAGGTTGACTAATATATTAATTACTCTCGAGTTATAAGGGTTGCTTTAAGCTGTTGACATGAACATGATCAAATTATGAGGCCCGGAAAACAATGTGGGCTATGATTTTGTGTAAGCAGATAGGCCACTAAATAAACTAGTCATAGGCTTTTGAGTTGTGATGTAATTGCCATCTTGCGGCCTGAGGAATTTACATAACAAATCAACTATACTGGGCCTAAATTTTGCTACCGAGTGCCAGCACACTCTGATGGGGCTAATAAATAATAATATCCTTGCAAATAAATCAGTATTTTATTAATGTGTCTCCCATTAAGTTTCTACTTTGACATATCAGTATTACATTATGACATTATTTAAGAATTGGAGATGTCCAATCCTTTTTCTGAATATTGGAAGTACCTTTGACATATCAGTATTACTTCAGCAGAATGAGTTGTGAACTGAATATTGTATACATCAGAAATCACAATCAACATATAAAAAAGAGAAGAATATGAATATTGCATTTAGAAAAGATGAATTAACAGGCATATCAAAAATGACTTTTAGGAAAAAGAAACGACATGAACATTGAGCATTTGGCCAGATGCCTTGATAGTTCATACGCAACATCTAGAGAGGAAAAAAGAACATGAAAACGCTGTCTAAGTGCTGATAGGCTCCAATCATCGCCATCAAATGGATAAAATCTCCTACTTGGTCCAGAAACAAAAAGTCACCGTATCATCTAAAATCAAACCCGCACGGTTTGACACTCTCTCATGGCAATACCTCCATATCCCTTCAATTGCCTCAAAGAAGAAAAACATGAAGATCCAACACTGAAACGCCGTAGCTCGAGTGCTTCTCTCTTTTTTCCCATTGAAGAAGGAGATAATCCACACAAAGAACTAATCCTCTCGCTTCCTAAAGAAACACGCTGGCAGCCTTATGTCTTGCGTCTGTATGAGGGATTCTGGTGGTGGGAAGGTATTATTCCCGGTATTATTGGCATTCAACAAAGATTCAAGGCTCGTCCAAATGATGTTTTCATTATAAGTTTTCCCAAATCGGGTACAACTTGGCTCAAAGCTCTTACTTTTTCCACCATGAATCGACACAAGTACAGTTTCACTAACCACCCCCTGCTGAGGCTCAGCCCCCATGACTGTATCAGATTCCTCGAATTAATTTATTGTCAAGGTGAAGAGTCATATGCCGAATCCCTAACTTCTCCTCGGCTACTTTGCTGCCACACGCCTTATTCATGTCTCCCGGATAGCATGACGACCTCAGAGTGTCGAATTGTGTACATCTGTAGGGACCCGAAGGATGTTTTGGTCTCAGCATGGTACATGGATAAAAACTATATACCTGATGCACCTCTGTCCTTCAATCAAGCCTTTGAAGTATTTTGTGACGGCCGGTCAGGGGCAGGACCAATATGGGACCATGTTCTTCAATATTGGAATGAAAGTTTAAGGAGACCCGATAAAATTTTGTTCTTGAATTATGAGGAGATGATATCAGAGCCACATCAGAATCTGAGAAAGCTGGCAGAGTTTATCAGATGCCCGTTCTCTGAAGAAGAGGAGAAAACTGGGGTTATTGAGCAAATCATAGAACTTTGCAGTTTCAATAAACTGAAGGAATTAGATGTGAACAAGAAGGGGGAAGGATTTAGCAATATTGAAAATGAATTGTTTTTCAGAAAAGGAGTTGTTGGGGATTGGAAAAATAACATGACACTAGAAATGGCTGAGAGATTGGATGAGATCACGAGAGAAAAGCTACATGGAAGTGGTTTGACCTTTTCAAGTCGATAGCACAAGACAACCGCCATGAAAAATTAATTTGGATATCATAGAAAATATCCACGCTGTACATTATTAATATAGCAGTATAAATGTTGTTTGTTTAACCTTTTAGAGTTATGACCATTTTACACCCTTGTACGAACATCAATTATTGTTGCAGAGTATGGCTGTCAAAAGGGTTGAGTTCGGCAATTTCTCGAACACTTTTTGTTGTGTCCTAAATATCTACCATTCAAGATACTATGTAGTATAACCACGACTTTAAACCGCCAGACAAAAATTCAGCAAGTAACAATTAATAACCACACATACTGCAAATAAAAAATTTAAACTAATTAACCATTCATCTTTTTTTGAAGGTCTACTAATTAACCATTCATCACTAGGCTCGAAAACCACAATAAAGAGAGAAAACCAAAAAAATGTTAAAGTAGAATAAATCACCTCAAGAGAAATTCACAAGAAAGCAACAACACTAACTTCAAGTGCTACAGAGCCAAACCTTCCTCCATTGGAAGACAACGAACCGATAAACTTCACTATAAACCATGAAGATACAAGATCAAGTGCACATGTGCTAAATACAAGCATTCACTCTCAACTTTTCAATCTCAAATTCAACATCTCATTCCGTAGAGTGGTCTCTCTCAATTTTGCTCAAAAGATCTAAACTTTCTCTTTCGCATCTCTCTTTCACTCTAGAAACGCACTTAAAAGCACAAACCTATCCACAATGGTGAAAGCAAACTGACAAACAGAATTATTCTTCATGCCTTTCTTCAAAATCTCAGGTATGATTAAGGCAGCACAAACTAAGCTGCAACAGTTTGCTGGTACACAAATTGTATAAGCTCGAAACTGACAATTCGGTTCTGAAGTAGACAGATCACTGCTGCAATTGTAACAGCAGTTCAGTTCCTCAAGTGGCTCAGCACATAAAAAGAGCACAAAGTAATTTTGTGTATGCTTTAAGCTATTCATCAAGTGGCTCAGCAAACAAACCCAATTTTGGAGGAAGTCCATCTGTGTCCGGTAACAGCTCAAGGAACCTGGAGCAGGATGTGTTATCTACTGGCGGCTTTAGAAGTTAACAGTTTCTATCAGATTTATCTATTGCGTGATTGTATCTTCTTTATTTCCAGTTTGTTTAATGCAGTTATATAAAAGAAAGTTTTTCATGTTTGTATACTATATCCTGGGTGCAACTAATTGGGGATAGTAAGCAAAAGGAAGCTGGCTGGTACTGGATCTGGTGCCCGTACAGCTAACGGGTTTAAGCTAGCAGCAGGCGTGTTTTTTTCTTTTTCTTTTTGATGTCATTTGTGTTGTATTTAATATTCTTGGTTTTTGCATTCCTTTAATGAAAAAGGCGGTAGAGGTGTAATTGCAACTTATTTCAAAAGGAAAAAAAAAATGGAATCCTGTAGCTGTAATTGCACTGATTGGTTATTGGCCTCCAGCTGGTATTGCAAAAAAAATATATATAAAAAAAATATATATATATATTGGGTAGAGAAGTTGATGCTGAAGGAGACGAGGGAATTTGAGATGAACAGACAGGTCCCACTAGTCAGAATAATAGGACACAAGGCAACTATGCCAGTGCTAATGTCAGCTCGCACTCGAGCAACATGTCAACAGGTTACTACCAGAGGAAATTGGACTTTACGAATAAGCGCAGGATATGGTAACAGAAGGTTATAGGAAGGACAATTTCTCAATACATAGAACCGGTGTCCAGGGAAAAGGACAGGGTTAATGCAATTAATTATGCCCTAATGACTCATGCCATAATTTCAGACGATCATCACATTACTATGTCAACCGTATAAGTTGATGACCATTGGATGCATGGAAATACAGGACAGCAGAGATTTTTTTAAATTACAGATAAATTTGTCTAAGGAACATCAATCAAGGTACACTGATATGTGTAAACATAGCTATACAAATATGTTAGACAAAAGTTAATACTAATACAAAATATATTTATTCATAAATTGTTTGAATAACAGTGTGGCTTACATGAAATAGTATTTGCACACAGGAATATTAATTCCATACTAGTGGAAGCAAACGAGTATGTAACCCCACAAAACTCTGGCACTCATTGTTGTATATAGCTTTATAACCACTAACTACGTATTGAGAACATTTGAATAAAGATAGACTAATCAACTCAATGGGCTTGAAGGGCAATTCCAGAATTCTTCACAAAATTGTTGATATAGCCTTGTCTAGAAGGATGATCCTCCTGAGGCCGGTTGTATGCTGTCCAAACCGGCTCTCCAACAAACAGTCTCATAAGCTGCAAGCAATTTTACATTTCAGAAATTAAGGTACTTTCACAAAATCAATTTTCCATAGGTTCACAGAATAATATCTCTTCACAGATTTTTACAAATAAGCGCACTGAACTTGATAAGCTTCAATTTTGGAAAAAAGGGAAAAAAAAAAAAAAAAACGGTCCGAAGTTCCTAAAATATTCTACTATAGCATGATCATATTTCTTTTGGATATGGAATGAGTGAGTGTGAGTGCAGCCTATTAAATAAACGAAGTGTGAATCATTTTCTTTTTATATTACCTAAACCTGAATTTATAACTGATGAATTCCATATTATAGAATCATTTAATTAAATAGTTGTAGCACCACGTCCCATATACTAGTAGTAGTAACTATCCAAATTCCAAAACAGTACTGGTTCAACCAATTGAGACCTCCATTCTTTGTTACTCTTTTTGGTGTTTAAACACCAAGAATTGGCCATTTTAAAAAATCTCTAGTAAACAAATGAGCAATAGATGAGAGAGAGTCTTGGACTCTCAATACCTTCACATAATTGGAATTGTCGAGTGTAAAGCGGTGATAGATGCCAGCAGGTAGAACAATCATATCACCTGCTTTGATCCAGATGCGAATCCATTTATCATCCTTGTCCCGCACATCAAAATACCCACTACCTTCTAAGCAGTAACGGATCTCCTCGTCAGCATGGATGTGCTCTGTGTAAAAGTTCTTCAGCTTTTGTTCATAGTTTTCAACTTTTTCAGGGCACAAATCCAGGTAATCCTGCATAGCAAGATTTTTTTAAAAAACTAATTTTCCATTCGGATGTTTGTAATATTAATTAGGTAAAAAATAAAATTGGACAGACCATGTAACTGTAACCTCTGCTTTCTCTGATTTTCTTTAGCTCCTCGTTATTTTCGTGGTTTTCAGGATCCAAATGCCAGTATAAAACCCCAATTTCTGCAAATTTTGTAAAAAATTGTATTAGACATGTTGATGCCTATTCTCATAAATTTTGTTTTACTGAAGCTTCTCTAACCAATTTCTTACAACTACAAACTAACAGTGATTACTTGCAGCAATGAATGGGGAAAACCCAAAAAAAAAAAAGGCACTGGGACCATCTGGTATCGCTACACCAAAACAAAAATTGTTCAAAAAATTGAATGGTACCAACCAAACTGGAGATCCTTAAATAAAATTGAATACAATTGAATACCTTGAAGCTTGCTTAGAGGGACAGGCTCGTTAGGGTTTTTCTTGTGAGGAAGCCTCTGATCCTCTTCGTTCTCCTCCATTATCCATGCCTAGTAAGTATTAATCACATCACCAATCAGAACAATTTGTATGTTAATATAATTAAGTTGCGTAACTTATTTTCAATCAAATAGTAGTCTCACCTCGATCGCCATGTGTTAATGTTCTCTCGTTTTCGCAGCAGTGCTCAACTAGCTCAACTTCTCTAGGTGCTTGACTTAATCCAGATTTCACATAAATGGATCGTGCGCCACGTGTACGGTCAGGTGAGTTTGTGGTGCTCCTATGCAAGCGAATAAAGACCATAAGATTGTTAAACCTGATAATATTATATGATTCAGAGAAAATCACAAATACAAAATAATAACAGTTTAATGGGAAAAAAAAATGTCATTTGTCCTCTATCCAAGATATTTTTAATCCTATGAAGGACAAAATTTGATACACTTACTGGTTGGTGTTTAATCGCCGAATTTTCTGGAACCAGCATTTTGTCACTTGTCAGATAGCCTAGTTGGTGTTTAATCGCGGAATCACAAATTAAATAGGTCGCTTTCCAAGCAGTGTTCCTTTAAACCCGGTATGGAATTCTATTTTAATAAAATAAAAAATACATCTGGTATATGGTACAGCGGATTGTACGCTATGTTCATTGAATTTCATAATATTTTATTTCCAATTTAAAGTTTGTTAAATTATGTAAAGTATATCATCAACCAAAAAGAGTAACAGAAAAGAAATAAAATATTCTGAAATTCAATGAACAATTATGTAAAGTATATCATAATGTCTAAACTGGTTCACCGGTCTGCTTTGGGTTTTGGTAGTTTTTTTTTTTTTAATTTTAAAACTAGCGCCCCGTCTTTTTTGAGCTTTTTGTTCCTTTACTTTTTTTTTGTTTAGCCTCTGGCTAAATTTTGTACATTACTCTTTATTTAATAAAAAGATGGAGACTTGATCTCCATTTTTTCCTCAAAAAAAAACTAGCGCCCCATGAAAGGGAGCCTGCATCTTTACTAAAAGCATGCCAAAAAGTTCTTACAGAGTTAAGTCACAAAGCACGTGACTTTAAACAAAACAGAGAAAGTAAAGACACCCACAGAAATCTACAAGCCATAAACAAAACAATCCAGTAACATCTCGCAAAACAAGCTAAACAAAACAGCACACACAAAATCACTCTAGAAGATCTTCATCTTCTTCAACATGAGCTTGTGCTGCATTCCCAGTAGCGTTTTGCTGAGCCCTTGGCGATTCCATACCTGTATAAATATGAGTCCATAGATGAAATAAACTTAAAACAGATAAAGTGAAAACTGAGATTGAAAAATTATTTTGTTACGAACACTCCAAACAGTCCAAAGAAAAGCAGCTAAAAGAGTTCTTAAAAAAATTCTATTGCTTTTATCTAAAGAACAGCTATAACTCCAAATATCACAAATATTATTAGAGGGGATATATTAACTATCACAAAATTCTATTGGGTTTTGGTAGTTATTGGTATATGGTTCAGCGGATTGTAAGTTTGTAACTATTTAACTTTTTTCCTTTTGAATGGAGCCTGCCTATACTTTCCAGGCCCACTGGGCTTGATCTAGTTAAACAATTATCCCATGGAATTGAAGCCCAATTAGACACCTACTAGAAGAATACCCAGTTTGAAACATTAACTAAATGAATACGTACATCTTCGGGTCGGGTCTTATTATTTTTTTTTTTTAAACAACAATAAGCATGGTCAGTTGGGTTTAAAGTTAGTCAATCCCAATCTAAGAACATGAACTTCATTAAGCATGTGAAGATGTCTAAAGGGGGACATTTAATATGAAAGCGAAATTTGTTATTTGAAATGCATGCAGAGTGCCATTCTCCTTTGTCTCACATATTATTTGATGGAACTTTTTATGTTTTGCACACCTGGTCGAAGACACATTTTCCATCCCTCATATGCTCTACACGTGCACTTTGATCCCATCTCTTAATAAGATGCCCTTTATTAATTTAAAAAAAAAGGACCCAACTTTCAGATATTTGGTGTGCATCTGGAATACATTTTTAAACTCATTTGTTTCAGTGCCAATCATCTAAACTAAACTAAAATCATCTCTCTCTATCAGTACATCTGCAATAAAATAGATATACTATTACTGGAGGATCTGTCATTTTTTTCTGCACCAAATTGCACTTTTTTTTAAATTAAACACAATAGTAGAAAGAAACCTTAATCTGAGAAACTGATAACCTGAAACACAGTGGAAAAATGCAAAAGTTGATCTATATTTTTGGATTGCGTAAAAATTCCAAGAATGGTTAACATGGCATCGTCTAGTCCATGTCAAGATCTTAGGACTGTACGCTTTTCCATTGCCACTCGTGTAGGAAGGTACAAAAGGAGAATTGCAATAGGGACACCTGCTGCAATGTTAGGCATCTGATGGATGTATCAATTCTCACTTGGATTTTCTCTATGTCCATGTACTACTGGATACACTACATCTGTTTCTTTGCTTTCATTTATTGATATTGACACAAGGAAATTTGGATATCTAGACATTTATAGAATATACAGGCCATATGAACATTCATTTGAATCATCATATTTGGGTCAATATGACAAATAATTTGACAATAATGGCAGCTAATATTAAAATCCGTCAGAAACCCTTTAAAACCAATAGAAATTTATGCAATGATTAGCAGTTCTTATAGTACTATCATTGAGTACTATTACGTACAAACCAAAAGCTCTATAAATCATGAACTTCTAACTTTTGCTTTCTTCTTTCTGAGCACAAATGATAGATTTAATTTAGATTAGTTAGATTTAGAACTGTTTATCAAGTTTTTTTTTTTTTTTTTGAAACTAACTGTTTATCAAGTTGAAACTATTAAAAAGACTGATATCAATATCATTTTCTATTGCAATGTGATATAGGTTGTGCGCTTTGCAACTAACGTTGAGTTATTTTTAAAGTTGAAAATGTAAAAGTTCCTGACACTCGTCAACGTCATAATATTTTTATGTAGAATGAGAGGCCAACGTCTTAAACTACGACTCATGTAGGTCCTTTATGAAAATATTAAAAAGTCCTAATATTGTATTTTTTATTTTTTTTTAGAAAAAATTTCACTCCTGGTAATCTTATTAACGCACTGTCGGGTGTGTTTGGATGGGAGTAGAATAGGGAATAAACCCCTTATTCCTTATTCGGGTGAAAACCAAACAACACAAAAATAAAAAATTTGGACTTATTCAGTCCTTATTGATATTCTAACAAAACCTTAGTATTAGAAATAAAAAATAAGAAATACACTCGTCCCTATTCAAATTTTCTATTTTCCTCCCATCCAAACACACCCTTAAGAATTGTGGGGGTATCAGCCCCTATTGATGACCACAATTTCACTAGAATAGATGCAAAGTGACATAGGTAACTTGAGGAGATCAGGCTACATAAAGAGAAATAGACCGAGCTTTCGGCCTTTTGTCTCATAACACTTTCATTTGCATGCATGTGACTGAGAAAAATGTTTGTTGGCACTTTTCAAACAAAACTTTCATTTTTTCCTCCTAAATTTGCAAAACGGTGTTTAGAGCCTGGACCACAATTCTAACACTAAATTTCTCTTTACCTCTTTTCTGTACTTTTGCTTAATAAAGAAAATTCAGTTGCCCCTCTAAAATTGCTCTAGTTTGGTACTTTGTTTTATTACCGAATCGGAGGGACCCATGCTATAGTTTTTTTTTTCCATTAAACATTTGTGAAAGACCAATAATAACTTTTGACAGAAATAAAAATTGGCTAGTGTCATATGTTTAGTGCGTACGAAGGTTCAAAAAATATTTTTTTTCATTTATGAATTGTTAGAATGTTAACTTATAAGTTTGTATAAGGAGAAACGGAGAAATATACCTACGTAGGTGAAACAAGATATTTTAAAAATTATGTAATAGGGACCACCATTCATACCCCAATCATCGTCATCATCATAAAATAGTCAGTAGTCAATTATTGTCACTATTATTTTTATTCCGTTCTTGATATTTATTATTATTGACTAGATTATCATTATTATAGATTTATGAGCATAAGCTTTTTTCTTTTTTTGAATCACAAGGAAAAGCTAAGTGCTTATAAACGTTTTTCAATTAAGTGTACGACTTTGAAGAATTTGCTACAACAATTAATTTCCTTGGAATTTTTCACTATGCATGCTGAAAAACTTCTACACATTTAATGAGAAAACAATAGATTATTCTGTAATTAATAAATTTATCCTTTGTAGCTTTTCTTCTTTTTTTGAAGAGACTTCTCTATTTATAGTCTAGCTTTAAGCATGCATTGATCGACAGTTGTCTTTTAGTAAGTGGGCCATATAATCCCACCATTATAGCATGATCTAGCATAGTAGCGCCAACTTTCAATCAACACAATAATAATAGAGTTGAGTAAGTCTAATCTAGAGAACCTAAGGCAAAAGACAAAGATAAGCGTCGATGAAACTGTTGACCTTTGCTTTTTATTTTAATAATGGAATCTCTTATCACTTACTTGCAGATATTTTATTATTCATAATTTTTACTCGAAAAACTAAAGTAAAATATGGGTCTCTCGTTTCTCTGCAGCGAATACATGATGGTGTGTTTCCCAAAGTGAGTTATCTTTCTCGTGCCTGACTTCTCAGGTACATGAGTAGAGAAAAATAAAAATACAAGTATTTTTATTGTAAATTTAGGGCCTGTTCCAATAGATATTTCTAATCTTTTTTTTCTATACAATTAGGAGGAAAGATGCAACTTAAATATTATTTTTTGATCTGATCCGATCTGATCGGGCCATCGGTGTTCAAGTTCCGATCTGACCCAATGGGTCAAGGGTCTATCCAGCATGACGCTTTTAACTTGATTAATTGTAGTTAATTACATTATGTTTATATCCGTTACTAATCATTGACAAATAATTATCTTATTTAAATCATTAATAGTGAGTAAAAATTTGTTGTCAAATTTTAAACTAAATTGAGCAAATTAAAATTACTCGAGTCGGATGAGGATTAATCGATGATCGGATTCGATTCTAGACAGATAAAAAGTTATAAACCCATACTCAATTCGTTTATATTGGTTCAATCTTTTCGAGTCATATCGAAAATTGACAGTTTTCCATTATTTATTGTTGTTATTTGAGTGCACATCTGATGCAAATACTTTCGAATATATGATATATATTTCAAGAAACAATTATTAATATACGACTCAAGAAATTTTCATTAAGAAAAGGGCGTAAAAAATTCGCTAATTCACAAAAACAAAAATAATTTGAAAATCTTCTGTCTTTTTATACGAGGAAAAATGGGTACGCAATGATCCACCTTATGAGTCCTTGCAACTGACACGCCACATAGGACGCACTAAATGGGGTTGTGTTTCTTGGTGCCAAGTGCCAAGCATGCATTAATTCTGCGGAGACAAAAGCGAGATGCCAGAAAAAGTAAATCCTGCAGGTGGGAAATAGTCGCAGGTGCGTTTCATGCAAGTGGTGGAGCCCCAGATTTGATTTTTTGTACAAGTGTCGAACAAAGTTTCGTCAAGGACTAGATATCTTGACACAACCAATCGTTTGGTATTTCGAGCGACCTGTCATCTCCATTTAATCCGGTACACTGTACTGATAAATTCACAACAGGTATTGTGTATTTAGGTAATTAACCATCCGACCAAATACTGTAAAAGATGGAATTCAACAATACTGTAAGCACTAGGTAGGTTCTAGATTGGATTTGGATGAGTTGATATCGGTATGATATCAGTACATTAGGTATAGACATTGTTAGGAGTTTATACCGGTTATTTGTTGTGACATACCAGTTTTGATACTGGTATTTGTCTTCAACTTTTATTGTTATGTAAACTTTTGTTTATTAATGAAAAATTGTCAGCAATTGCTGACCCTCAAAAAAAAAATTAAAATTTTTGACACATTTTCTAGAATTTAACACTCTAATTAACATCATAAAAATTTCCAAAAAAAATTAGGATTATTATTGATTTAATTATTTTCTTTTTCTCCTTTTATTCTTATTCTTGTGCAATCAAACAAATCCTAAATATGTAGATTATGTCATCTACAAGTATTAAAAGCTAGCTATAACCCTTATTTTGTGTCAAGCCGAAGTAAACCAACAAACAAGTGTTTTTGTAAGAAGTAAGAGTGCTAATTGTAGGTACGGACATTGCTTAATGATAAGCTAGGTTGCCTTTTTATGATTCTCGTAGTTCAAATAATAATAAGAAACAAATAATGAGAGTGCTAGTGCTAAATTAATAGTAGTTTAATTAGAGATGTAAGAATGTTTGAGCAGTTCAGTTATACCTTTGGAGGTTTAATATTTAAGCAATAAAGATCCTAATAATATTTTAAGTGATACAATAATATAATTTCAAAAAGTATCTCTCTATACAAAAATAATGATTCAAATTATAGTTTCGGCGACATCCATTCAAAGATGATGAAGAAGAGAATATATACAGAGGCGGAGCAAATTTGGTTATTTTGCCACAGTTATGAGATGTATTTTCACAAACAACCTACGGGAAGTTACTCAAAAAAGATAATAAAAACATTATCACATGAACCACCACTTAAAACATCACATTCAGAATTCACTATAGTGGACTCCTATGAGAGGTTCAGCACGAACTTTAAAGTTTTTTTTTTTTTTTTTTTGTAACCATTCGTGATCAAAATCAAATGATTTCTAAAGAGCCTGAACAAAATAATTTATACCTTTAATTGATTATTTATTTCTGTACAGGACTTCTGTTTTATGATACACTATTAGACACTAACATCAGCCAAATTTTACCAGACTCAGATGGGAACTGGCCAACTGGTAAAGAGAGAAGAAAGGAGGGTCTGGGTGTGGGTCCCACAGCGAACCCGCACGGTTGTTGGGTCAGTCAAACAAACCTTACATCTAACTATCTAAGTCCGACTCGATCAGCATCCAACGTGCACCTCCCCAATCCTTGGTCCCACATGCCAGTGGTTGGGGATGGCACCTGGTCAACAAAGCGTGCTTTAGACTTTTAAGAGTTTCTTATTTCTTGTTTTCTCTCCGTTTCCTGTAAATGGATTGTTCCAATTATCTTCTCATAACAACGTAGATGGACTTCTCCTGTGTTGGTTAATTCGGAGAAATTGATGAACGAATCAGTCACCAATTATCAAATGAACCGACTGGAGTGGTCCTAATTGTTCAAAGCAAAGGGATTTAAGTGGGTCACGGTGTAAGGAAAGCAGGTGAGGATCTGGACCCCACAATATTTATGTATCTTTCGCTGTCAGCGGGAATATTTTTTGAACATTTCTTTTACAAGTTTTCTTTTCAGTAAATATCAGAAATGTTTCTTAATTAAACCTTTTTTCTTTTTTCTTTAACTTTAAAATGTTGAAATTTCATTTAATTCGTAATTTTTTTATGTGTATTGAATCGGTCTTACTATTATCACCGCCTCATTGGTCGAAAAAAAAAAAAAGCATCATCTTAGTATCCATGCATGCAAACATAATATATGCATTGCATTAAATATAATCATATTAATATTCACGTATCTATGATATTTGTGTGGAATCATCCGCATTCCGATCCCTAGCACATATAAAATATCAATTTTTTTTGAAAATATATAAAATATCAATTCAAATATGTAAAAGTTTCAACTGAAAAGTGTATCCAGCCATATATACGATTGATACTATTGATTTTTGTAGTTTAGGTGAATCTGTAACACAAATGTTAACTCTAAATAAAATTTCAAGACCTTAGATTAAAAAGGAAAGAGCAAAGGCGCTAAATCAGAATTAGATAAATTTTTTTTCTGTCTTTTCTGCCACAATATAATTAATATCATTCAAATTAGTCATGTACAGAAGAAATTGACTCAATGTGATGTGTTCTTTAAATATTTAAAAGATTATTAATGTGATGTGTTCTTTAATTCTTTATCAAAAGAAAAAAGATTATTAATAAGATATGGTTTTCTCGATCAGTGACGAATGAATCAAGTAGCGAAGTTACATCACCGAAGATAAAAAAAACAAAAACAAAAATAAAAATGTACCTAATGTAGGTGTGTGCTTTTGTTAGTTGTTTGTAATTTAGTGATACTCAAGTGCAAATATATATTTTTTTACTTGCTTTCTTTATATCCGTGTTTAATTTAAAAACTGAAATGATAAATATTTTAAATGCTATTGGTTTTGTTCTCACATACAATGCATTCATGTAATAGTTGTAAAATTAAGAAACTATTGATAAAATGTCAAGAAAAAAACATTAGTAAAGTGTTTTGCAATGGCTAATATGGTCTATTAACTAGTAGGAAAAGAAATAATTTTATAAAATTTAACATGAGTGTCACGTCCCTAGCATGACATGATAGTTTCCCGTCACGAAAGTACAGATTATAGTATCTCCGTAAGGCTTAATTCACAAATTAACCTATGAAAGACGCATAATTTTTTTTTTCTTTTGATAATATAATCAAATATTATCATTATGACGATAGTAGAAAAATATAAATCTAAAGAAAATATATACAACAGCACTACCACACACAAATATACATAACATCAACAAAGTCTAGTACAACAGCTGTCTCATCAAAATGTGTCCAACAAACCCTCGAACTGGAGTCTATAAACAACACTTAGTATAGTCCATATATACACAAAGACTAGACTAGTGCAAATCAAAAGTCGACTCCTAGTTCGATCATCTCATAAAACAAACTAACTCAAACATCAACCTCCTCCTCAGGCTCCGGCTCCTCCTCAGAATCACTAATGATGATCACCGGAGGATCAGCAGGTGCAGGGGCCGGTGGTGGAACCGGAGCAGGAACAGGAGTACTATGCTCTAAATAGAAATAAACACCGGTAGGGGCAAAGGAAATATGGTGAGTAACATAAGCCTGGAGATGTGGTACATATACACACACTGGTGGAAAAACGTCCCATCAAAGACCGCTATGGGTGGTCCCCTCACTGGTCTGTGTGTCCCCTAGAACCCCCAACCGCCGAGGAACATGCAACAAAAATCAAGTGAGAAATAATTTCTCAGTGCAGTGCGGGTTTTAGTTCCAGACGTGGATTTCTAGTCGAAATCTTGGTCTAAAAATAATACCCATAATAATCAACATGAATAAATAAACTATAATAAATAATTTAAACAAGAAGAATAAACGTAATGCGATGCAATATATATATATATATATCTTCCGTAGCATACCGCACACCGAAGTAAATACGGTCCGATCAAAACCATGTGTAACAAACATGCATATAAACAAGTCAAGAAGAATGATAAACAATCACATCATATCATATCATGTCACATCATATCACATTATATCATTATTATATCAAAGACACACTCAGGTCTCCTAACCTAACCGGTTTGGCAAGCATAAGAGACCTTTCCCTAACTCAGGGCAGGCATAAGGGACGAATTCCTAACCCAGAGCAGGCAACAGGGAATTCCATATCCGAATAGCGCTACCGAACTGGCCGAAGTCGGTGGCCGACCGACTCCAGAGAGTGGTTTGATTTTCATGTCATTCCTTATCCAATATCAAACTTGCATAATCAGGATCCAGCTTTTCTAGGCAAGATTAAGCTGAGCTAGAATGATTTAGCTCTTCTATTAATCGAATATTCAAACTTGCCTAAACATACAAGTCAAATTAAACAAAGGAGATAGATTCAACATGAGTTGTAATATTTGTTCCTATAATCTACGTGATTAATTCATAATGAACCTCAACGTAGGATTCAACATGCATATGCAATAATTTAAAATTACCAAACAAATCTCTATAGAAATCCACGTATCCGCACCAGTGGTTGGCTCAAAAGTCTCTTCCGTCCAATCTCCTGTAATAATAAAGACCGTTAACAATTAACTAACGGTTATTTATTTGAAAAGGTGGTCCGGCTTAAGCTACCAGACTGATTAGAATTTTCTATTTATTATTATAGTAATTACTTGTGTTTCCAGTAATTTAATTCTTATTAGACTTATTTTATTATAATTTATTATTTTATTTTATTTTTATTTTATTTTTATTTTATTATTTTTAAAATTTATTTAATTTATTTCTTAATTATTTTATTTTATTTATTTCTTTTCTTATTATTAACTAATTAACTAAATAATTTATGTTTATAATATTTAATATTTTATTTATTATGTGTAATTTAATTCTTTTATTTAATTTAAATAATCTTTAATATTTAAACTTTTTTAATTTAAATAAAAATTTAAGTCATTAATAAAATATAAATTCATAATCCGAAAATCAAAAGTCAGAAAATCATAAAACAAATTTAAAAGGGAAAATTAGTAATATGCCCTTCAAATCTTAGTCAATTGGAAATATCCTTCTAATCTTTGAAATTGGAAATATCCCCTTAAATCATCATTACTTTAGATATTTACCCTTTTGATTATTTTTTATGGTTTTTTAATTCTGAGAATTCAAATTTAAAAATATTGGACTAAAATGCCCTCAATCCCAAACGATTCATCTCCTTGTTAATTTTTGGTCTGTAAAGTTAGAAAGAAAAAAAAACAATATCAACCATTTTCCAATCCCTATTGCTCGGAAGTTTTGAACCAATTATATAGATATATCTCAAATGTTAGTATATTATAAAACTGGTAAATGTTTTTACCAACAATGAAAAAACCATAGAACAATCTTTATTATTTCAAGATCTACTTCTCTCAGATACTGGTAAATACCAATCCTTCCGATATGTTTTTCTCCCAAGAGAAATAATTGATTTTTAAATCTACATAACGAAAGTTGTAGCCAAAACAGATTATCAACATGCTAATGAAACAAGGTAAATTTTTTTACCAACGATGCAAAGGACTTTGAAAAATTAATGCTCGAATAAAATAAAGGATTTTTTTTAAAAATGCTTGAATTCAAAGACCTTCAAGAATGCTAATTAATTTCAAGGAGGCATCGACGGGGAAAGAAGGAAAATGTCTAAACAAGGTTGGTAAATGGTTCATATTGCTTTTTTTCTTTCCAATTTTACAGGCAAAAAAATTAACGAGGAGATGAAACGTCTGGGGTTGAGGACATTTTTGTCCAACATTTCAAAATTTGAATTTTCAGGATTCAAAAACCATTAAAAATAATCAAAAGGGTAAATTTCTAAAGTAATGATGATTAGAGGGGGATATTTCCAATTTCAAAGATTAAAGGGGATATTTCCAATTGACTAAGATTGGAAGGGTATATAGTTAATTTTCCCAATTTAAAAAGTGTGAAAGTTATTTGATTTCATTGTTGTGATCAGAAAGTCGGTGATTTTGTCATTGTATCTGTTCTTGACTTACTCGGACTATTCTCATCATCTCCCGAAAATCCGTCTAACTAAAGAAATACCTGACATTTAAGTGGTTTTTTCTTTAATTAATTATTTATTAACCCACATTAATAATTAACTTAATCATTGATTAAGTATTTTAATTATGAATTAAATTCAGCCCACACAAAACATTTATGTTTAAATAAATCAATTCAATTTCCAATCCGTAAAAGTCCAACCCACTTCTTCTCTTTTTTTTTCGACCGAAGCCCAATTACCACAGCCCAAAACAAGCCCACTTCGGAAAATGGCTGAGCCAGGTCAACCTGACCCAGTTGACCTGAGCCAGACATTCGGATCCGCAACATAGTCGACAGAACCCGGTAAGACAAACCGAACCCAAACCCGCTAGTTCATCAGCCCTTTTTCACAAAGGTCCCTGAATCATTTTATTTCTCAAATAGATCCTTTTTAATTACTTTTAGGCCCTTCTCTTTTACATTTAAGTCCTCAGCCACGTTTTTCTTCACAAATCAGCCCCTGTCACAGCGCTCACACGTACCAGTATGGTACCAAGGCATGTACCTCATACCCGAGACTGGTACCAAGCCTCAACAACACTCACAACACTCCTTTAAACGTTTCCTTAAGCTCAACAACCACCAACAACCCGAATTTCATCATTTTCGACCAATTTCCTTCAAAACAGACCCAATTACCCCTCAAAATCGTATCCTAACTAAATTGCAAGCTTTTCATCACATATTCCACACTCAATTTACCCAAGGAATGCATTCAAAGTTCAGGTTCCTAACATCATAGTCTAGAAATGAAGTTTAAGCTCAAACCCTAAAATTTTCTTATCGGTTCAAACAATCCAAACAAATTGTATCAACAAGAAAAAATCTATACCTTTGGTTTTCAGTACCCTTCTCCTTTCTCTTTTTCCTCTCAGTTCTTCTCTCTCTCTTTCTTTTTTTTTCTAGAATTTTTCTTCACCGACCAAAACCCAACAAAAACCCAAACAGATGCTTAAATAGGGAACAGAGAAGAGAGGAAAACCAAGGGTAGAGATCAATGACGCGAATCTTACAGTTTGCGTCACCGATTTCATCCTAATCCGTTAACGCGCTTAAAACCCCTCTCAGACGAGAGTGGAGACGCAGCTTAGCTCGTGGCCAAGCGTGATTGGCTTGCCACACTCAATCCTTCTCAATTCTGGTGCGTGGCATCTCGTCGGAGAATAGGGAAAACAGAGAGAATCGGACGGAGCGGAAAAGAAAAGAGAAGAAAAGAAGAGGAAGGAGATGAAGCCATCACAGTAAATCGAAAATTCTGATTTTTACCAAATTTCCTTCGTCCGGATCTTTTGTGTCAAAACTCTGTAACTTAGGTGTTGCAACTCATATAGAGTTGTTTTAATTACGAATTTCATTAAGATCTAATCAATTTAACATTAAATTTCAGAATTAATTAAGCTTTGATTTTGCTAGAATATTTTGTACTATTTATAGATTTTACACAAAGTCAAATATTTCGAATTCAAGTCGATTTTTATGTTACTTTTGATTTAATTCTTAATAAAAATGTTATAATTAGGATTTTTCTTATAAATTAAAATTTTCTAATACACTTGTTAAATTAACCTAATTGATTTAAATTGGTTTAACCTTCCTACTATGTTACAATGAGTGTATCGTTCGAGGACTTAAAATCATTCTCAACTAGATTGTTCCTTGTATTTTGCTCTGAAATATCTATTAAAGAACATTAAGTTTAGAAAATAAGATACATTATGGATATAGATAAAGGTCCTATGTTCAAAAATTTTTGAGCTGAAAACTAGCTCTTGGTCTAGTAGCAAAGAGCAGTGTACCTAATTAAGTGAAAAGATCGTAGGTTCAAAACTTAGTTGGAGATCTTTGATAGATATTTAATTTAAAAATATGTTGAAAGGCTTAACTTCTAATTTATCTTAAAAAAAAACTTTTGAGCTCAAATAATTTCTAAAATACATAATAATAATAATAAAAAACTTCTACAATGATAAAGCACAACACGACTAAGTCGCGCATAAATTCGAGCAGAAGAACTAAAGAAGAGTTTCATTACTTTAAAATTTTTTATTGCACCTTTGACGCATCATAAACATTCATTTTTAAAGAAGAGAAAAGTATGAAACGCATGAGTCATCCAATCAAATATTTTAGAAGAGTACCATAAATTAATAAATGGACGTAAACGATATAACGTGGTCGAAGAACTTCAGAAAGTTATTTCCTTCGTATACTTATAATTTGCTGCTTTGTTACTTATTTTTTTTAAAAAAAATGTCAGAACAACGTGCAGTTTAGTGGGATTAAATGACCCTAATAAATTTACAAAAAAATTTCCATGTGCTTCATTGAAATTTGCTACTATGACCAAAGAAACTTAAATGTGAAAGAGCGACCCCCCTGCAAAAAATTACGGCTCCATAATTGTGAAAAGATTAAGGAAATTAAATATTTTCCATAAAAATTTCTAATTCTATAAATGTGCATGTAAGCGGTGAAAAAACTTATACATGCTATCAATATTGAAATCAATTTTAACATTTTTCTTAAGTAAAGAATATCAAAGTTCATTTATTTTATCCAAGTCGCATCTATACGGTTCTGTTACGAAAATCAGAATGCAAGTACGAATCAATTCCCACTAAGATCACCATAGTAAAATTTTGGACAGTTTAACTTGGTTACATTGAAGCACGCGAATAAAGTTAAGGTGAGAGTGTAAACATTTGCAACAGAAGTATCAATCATGTGTTAGCACATATTGAAGCAACAATCTTAAAAAAGTTGGTTTTCTTTTTATGCACTCGTCTCATTTCGTAATATGACAAATATTTTGATATAATCTGATGTATGCCTCATTTTATCAGACCACTCTTTAATTAGCAGCTCAGAATAAATTGTGGTCCAACCCTCAACCCGCGGATCCGGATCCTCTAGTCGGCAGAGATGTGCGGACCACCTGGTAGGCGCGTGATCTGAGCCATCCGATTTAATCTCAACGGTTCATTTTTTCGGGCCAATATTTTTTTTTCGGGAGTGGTGAAATTCACGGGGCTCCGTTTAGCCGTTGAGATTAAATCAGACGGTCCGGATCATCTGCCGACCAGCTGGTCGCCGACCAGAGGATCTGAATCCCTCAACCCGCAACCATATCGTAACAACAGTAAAATGGATTGCTTTGTACAATATTTATGTACGAACCTATAATGTGTTTCTCCATGACTCGGGTAAATATACAGTAAAATTAATTAAATCAGTTCCAAGCTTATTAATTTGTGAATGTGATCAAACGGTTCAATATCATACAAATAATGTATAACGAGTCAAAAGATTCATTGGGCTCCGTTTAGCCGTTGAGATTAAATCAGACGGTCCGGATCATCTGCCGACCAGCTGGTCGCCGACCAGAGGATCTGAATCCCTCAACCCGCAACCATATCGTAACAACAGTAAAATGGATTGCTTTGTACAATATTTATGTACGAACCTATAATGTGTTTCTCCATGACTCGGGTAAATATACAGTAAAATTAATTAAATCAGTTCCAAGCTTAAAAATATTTTTTTAATTTGTGAATGTGATCAAACGGTTCAATATCATACAAATAATGTATAACGAGTCAAAAGATTCATTGGCAGCTTTTCACTATTTATCTTATTAATTTTTCTTCTATAAAATGATTTAACAAATATTGTTGAAAATATTCACGGGAGAAAGGTCAGTGAAAGAAAGAAAAAGGTTCAATAATGTGAGAGCTCTCGGTCTCTGTTACATTGCTGTACTAGATGTTGAAGTCGTACTAGACACAGATTGCACATGCACAACCTCACACGAGTGACAGGTACTTCGCCTTCGCCTTACTTTTTCAAATTTATCAATCCTATCCTCTGCTTGTGCCTTCTGGTGATGTCCTATTGTCCTTATATGGCAAATGTGTAGCGGGTATGCCGGTATGGTACTATGGTGGACATGTAAAAGATGAGTGATGAATTTTTAATTTTATTTTTAAAAGTTTTTATATGAATATTTGATTAACATATTCACTTCCTCATCAAATTTGTCATTTTGAATAAATGTAAAGATTGGACAATTAAGTGATACTTTAAAAGTATTATATACTTCTAATAGATATAAACTTGTTTTTAAAGAGAATTAAATAAAAATCTGATATTGGATATATAAGTTCAAATTTTTTTAACTGAAAAAATAATATTTTCAAACTTTATAGAATTGACCAAGAAAAAACTTATAGGCTCTGATTAATATTCTAAATAATTTTCGAGAATGTAGAGCAATAAAAAAGTTATAGATTTCAAATTAATAATATTATATGTACATGCTGCATAATTTTATTAAAAATTATTGTAGAGTGATACTAAACAACAGAATAAATATAACTCTAAGATATTAATGCACTTCATTTTACTATTTCTTCAAGGTATAATGTTACTATTATAGAATTCCATTAAAAATTGGACTACATAGTATTTCCAATGACATGCTACGGCGTGTAGAACACCCAAAGTTCAACAAAATTCTTCTGTTCAACTTCAATGGATACCCCTCACAAGACTTTACTATTTTCTACACTGACTTGTTCTCACCCTTTTCAGGGACCAGCGCTTAACTCTAGTGACTTTTAATCTACTGCCAGTACCCATCACTTAATCTTACATCACTCCAAAATCAGAAAAAGTACTTCGGAAAATAATTACTACTTATGAAATCTGCTAGGTTGCAATTGCTAATTATTGGTAACTAAAGTACAGATCAACATGCTTCAAAAAACTTTATTTTGTATTTCCTCAATAGTAAATTTGAGGAACAGCACCGAATATATATATGACCTTGAAATTGTGTACTTGGGATTTTTTCAATAAAGAAAATAAACTATTTTGAATTAAAAAAATTGCAACATTATATTCAATTTTTTTCATCACGTGGCGGATTTAGACCCAAAACAAAAATATATTATTCTTAAGTTTTGCATTTTTTTTTCAATTCTAATGACTAAAATCATGATAATTTTGAAATAGTTTTTGGCTTTATAGTTTTTTTTTTTTATTTTCAAAAGCAAAGTATTAGTATTATATTTGAAAAATTGTAGGAATACCAGTAAAAAAAATTATATTTTGCAAGAAGTTGGTACATAGAAGTGCGTGCACGAATTATTTATAATAAAAAACATGAAATTTAGAGCTGTTTTTATGTCTCGAGGAAAATGAATCCAAAGTCAACCCAGAGCAACTCGTAACGTGGCTAGGAGTGTTTGATTGATCCAAATTGGGATACCATGATGTCAAAAAGAGCGTCGTGCAGAGAAATGAAAATTGGAAAAGTGGAAAATCATCAGGAAGAGACAAAATATATCCGAAATAAAATAGAATTACAAGCATATATAGCATTTGCCTTCGTTATAATTCCATACCAAATTTCATATCTTTCTTCGTCGGACCTCTAACTTAACGGCTCGTTTGGATGGGTTGGAATTAGGCTAGGAATAGCTAATCCGGGACTAAATTTGAGGAAAAACACTATTTACGGGACTAGTAGGAAGAGTGCTATTCCGGGACTAAAAATATTGTTTGGATGGTGAGTTTAGGAATAACGTTGGGAAGTGTGAAAAGTAGAGAGAAAAGTGTTGTTGGGAAGAGTGTTATTGGAAATTGTGTTAGTCCTGGGATTAGTTAATTCTGAAATTGGTAATTGCGTTTGGATGAAAAATTTAGTCCCGGAATAGGCTATTCCTGCGATTAGTCTATTCCCATGTGTTCCAAACGAGCCCAAAAGCAAATGTATCACATTAATTCATTATGTCACAACACATGATTAGCCAAAAATGCAATATTTTTTTAAAAAAAATGCTAAAAGCATATTTTTCCTTTTAATAATAACTAAAGAACAGCTCTTAATCAAGCACAAATCTTTTATCCTAATTACCTTTCCCCAAACACATGTTCACTGACACATTGACAGTATCCTTAAACAGTATTTAGTACACAAGATGTCGGATTAATACTTAAATAATGAAAATAGTGACCAGTAAAAACCTAGAATGATGCAAAAATATAATAAAGAAACCTCTACAAGACTACAACAGAACTTTATAAAAAAAAAAAAAAAGATGACACAAAAATCACATATACCAATCACAATTTCTTCAACCCTTGATAGAACAATAAAATTACAAGAAAAAAGAAAACAGGAGGCTCAGGCTCAGAGACTGGACCGGCTGGTCCTGTTCAAGTTCAACGCAAACCACATGCGGTAGGCCCCTTCTCTCTCTCTTTCTCTCTCTGTGCATCTTACAAGAACCGTATGCACTGCACTGCCATTTAGTATTTCTCCTTCAAAGTTCAAACAAACCCCCACGCTCTTATCTCTTCTTCTTCTTCCTCCTCTTTTCGCGCAAAAATAAGAAAAGAAACAAAGCCCATAAAAAGAAAACAAAAGAAAAGGCAGCTTGCAACCACCACACTGCTCCTCTGTCTCGTTTTTTAATCTCCTTCTCTGTGTGAGAGCGTGTGCGCCTTTTGACTTGATATTCACGGCATTGCCATCAATATTCTCTCGCTTTCCAATTTTCATCATCTCCTCTCGCCAACTCTCTGCATTCTTACTCTTTCTCTTTGTTGTCGTTCTGTGAGTGTGGTTTGAAGCAAGTACAGTGCAGAGAAGCTCAGACTGAGAGAGGCGACATGGCATTTCGAGGCCTTCTTGGCCACCAACTCTCTCTTTTGATTCTGCTCCTTCTCTTTTTTGCCACTGCTCTTGGTACATTTTTTTTCCTACTCTTTTAACTAGTGCATATACTAAATTACTAATAATAGGTTCCAACTTCCAAGTACTAAACTACTAATTTAGTTTGAAAGTCCTACCTACCTGCCTGATTTAAAACCCATAACCCACAACTCAAATTAATTATTTTCACTTATATTAACGAAATAAAAAAAGTTGCAAGTCTTACAATTCCTGATCAGTTTTTAATTTTGAATTTTTGATCCCCTTCATCTCCTATTTAAGTCATTTCTGTTTGTTTTTAATTGGAGTTAAAACGAATGACAATGTTGCTATATTAATTAGTATTCTTTGTACCGTATGTATAAGCAAATGTTATTCTCTAAGCCCGGTACTGGCACACTACATTCGACACTTCCTATATATACCATTCTTTAACTTTAACTTTCTCGCACAAAATGATCTTGTTTTTTTGTACCATAAATAATAAATATTTCGTATCTAACAATTTTCTTTCCTTCCAAATTTGCTGTCAGGTAACATTGAGAGAACAAGAGCTAGAAGAATTATGAATGACAAGTGGGGTCCGACAGATGATGCTCGAAGGCGACTAATTGGACCGGGTTCTTCACCACCGACATGTAGGGCCCGATGTGGGAGGTGCTACCCCTGCCGGCCTGTACACGTGGCAATCCAGCCTGGCGTCAGCTTTCCTTTGGAGTATTACCCTGAAGCATGGCGTTGCAAGTGTGGTAATAAACTTTACATGCCATGAATTTGAAGAGATTTCTCATTTACACTATTTTTGTCGGAGAAATTTATTAGGAAAATAGAAAGTGAGGTGTATTTGATCATCTAACTGACCTTTTCATTTATCATTTCTTTGTAATGTTTGTATGTATAAGCTTTTCATTATTTTGGTTTTTCTTTGTTCTTTTTATATTTCTTAATTCGAGCCAGTATGCTTGGAAATGGTCTAATGAGGAAGTGATAATATAACTAGAGTGATGTCTTCTGATGTTATTGTTTTTTGAGAGAATCGAGGAGTTAATTGTTAAATATGATTATTGTGGGTTTCTGTGCATAAGACTAGACTAATGATAAAGCGCTGATTGGTGCCTGACTTTTGGTCTTTTATAGCTTACAAAATTGCAGTTCATCACTTAGTACCAGAATAGTAAAACAAAATCACAAATTATAAAAATGAAATCTCAATAAACAGTTGATCTGACACAAATTTATTGTGCCACCTGCTTTATACATCGTGTCAAGTAATCTCTCTGTTTCTTCCTTTTTTTTTGCCCTTTTTCTTCTTTTGAAGGGAGTTCTTGTCTTTTTATGTACCTCACATCTTCAGCTAGAAGCTTATTAATGTTTGGTTATTAGCAATAATAATTGTATGAATGGATTTGATAGAGTATATAATAACTTCTGATTCAAAATGTAATTTCTGCACGGGTCCAAGAACTGAGCATATGGCATTCGGTTGCAACGCTTCATTTGCAAATTAAGTTTGCTTTTAGTAATTAGTAACAATTTATTGGACAGGTTTTTTAGACGGGTATGGTGGGACCAAAAGCTGTTTTGGTCTTGTTTGGGGTTCATGCTGTAAATTCCTTTCTAATCATTCTAATTTATGTACGCGCATTAATATAAAGAGAGGAGCAAATTAGCAACCCCCTTCCGACAGTTCTAGTGCAAAATGCTACAGGCCTACAGCAGAAAAAAATACTTGCATATTCTTATACAGTTACTCTTCAATATCTTCTCTACTTAATAAATCTTGAATATGTCACACAATTTTATAAACTGTGCAATTTACGATAAGACTTATGTCAATGTTTCTTCAATGTCTAAAATCGCATGTATCGTTATATTGTTGATATCTTGTTACTCAATAGATAAATAATATAGAACCTCTACAGATTGTAACTAAGTTTGAGACATAAATCTTGAGCTATACATATGTGCAGTATTCTTATTCATATTTTTATTTGTAAGAGATCGAGAGACTTTTATTAATTATAATAATCAGTTAAATTTAAATGAACTAATTTCTCAATCAAAAGACTAAGCTGGTACTACCAAGCACTCCATGGCCACTTCTAACTTGTAAATGAAGCCGCATGTCTGTGCATTATGTGTGCTTTTGCACGCTTTGAATCATCGTATTTGTTCTGACTACGGGCTTTTCATTAAAAAAAAAATTCTCTATTTTATTATTCGAATTTGAACTGACATTTATCATCAATCAACATTTGAACCTCTAAAACAGAACATCGACCAACACTTTATTAATAACCATTTAAGTTGAGCTTAGCGATTAATTAGTATCAAGATCGGCCCAACAAATGAGCCTTAATTTAACAGTCCAAAAGCGACCAGACATTTATCAGCATTAAGTTAACTGTTGATACCAAAAGCGACCATTCATTGTTTCCTTGACCTCCTCGTGCCTGTTGGTATTGACTAAGTGGGTTTTTTCAACATTACTGTGTCCAGATCCTCGTGCTTAAATAATAGCATTTAATTACGAAAAAATCGTGGGTTATAGTTTAATATGATTTTTTTTTCCCATTATAGTGTGAAACTGTCAGTCCCATACATTACAGCGCAGTTTGTACATATCCTTCAATTGTACTCACTTTCGGATAATCACCTGTTCTGAGTGTTCTCTGTGGTTCTTGCTCCTTTCTCAAATCAACCTAGTAACATATTTTTTTTAATTTTTCCTGCTCCGAGTTTGCATCAAGAGAGCATTTTATATCAAGGATAAATTGCAGGACCATCCTGCCTACCTGACAAATAATTCAGTATTTTTATTCTCAAAGAAAATCTTTTTCATATCGTTTTTGCTTCATTTTGTATGGCGTCCCATCATCCGTTACAGATTATTTTTGGCATGACAGATATTTCGCCTGGATACTCAGCACCAGACCATACTGATATATTTCTAAATTCTAAAACAATTAATATTTGAGTAATGGCATAAATAAAGAAAGTAAGAAACAGAGGGAATGGAAAGCAGATTTGCAAATTTCAGATATCATGGTTTTCGAGCGAAAGCGTCGGAGGAGACGGGTAGTTAAGCACAAACAACTTTGGAAATTGAAATGCCATTGTGCACTATTTTATTTACCTCGCATTTATCTTTAGCACAAAATTTTTTAACTTTGTGCAAAAATATAGTTTGTTTTGGTCGAGAGCGCAGAAAGAAAAAGAAACGGAGGGCAAGTGCTGAGTGATGTGATGTGATTAGACGGGAACAGCATTGGTATTGCCTACCTCACGATCGCTCCATTTTCTCACTACTGGAGATCTCCAGAACTTGAATTGTTATCATTTATATTTAATAAATGCACTCTTCTAGAAGTACTCAAACCTTCCAAAAAGAATTTTGTTTTAATTAAATGGAATATTTAAGGCTATAGTCTTATAGAAATAATCAACGTCACATTCATGGTTGTGCCATACTTCTGTCAAGGATACACCGTATTTGTACCAGGAACGTACCATAGTTTGTTTTAAAGTGCAACAGTATAGGCTGTATATGTGGTTTGGCGTATGTGTGTGTGCATATCGGATAGGTACCAGATTATTATATGATATAGTTGTAGGTGTTAATATTATATGTGTACTTATATAAGAGAGACGGGAAGATAAAAACATTTTATGATCAAAAGTAGCAATTACTGTCTTCTAATGTCGAACTTTAAATATATAGAAGTACAAAAAAATTCAATCTAGATATTTAAATGTTTAGGTAGTTTTGAAACCTTTCAGAGGAATGATGATTTACTTAACGTATATCATGTCTTATTTTGTATAAACTTTCATTTTCATATTTTTGAAAAATTCTTCAAATGTCATAGATGTATATAGACACAAATATGGTGCATGTAAAATTGTTAAATTTCCTAATACTTTAAGGTCGTTTTACACTTTAATACTAGCTATTTTTTAAAATGTGTCATTCTGCGCAAGATTTTTTTTTTTCATTTGTCAAACATCACCCTAGCTATTTGTAAGAGTGATGTAATAATATTCTTTAACTGTTTTAAAGAAAGACAGAAATAGTAGAGGTGAAGAGACGAGCGAAAAAGTACTCTTTGGTACTATTTAGTCCTCCGTACCTTTTTGAGTTATTTCATTATCCAACATATGACGTACTATTTCAAATAATATCTTTTTAATTATTTTCCATTTTTTAAATATTTTTCTAACTATCTTTCGTAATATTTTTTAACTGGTGCTCTATTAAATATTAATAGTACGTCATATGTTTGCAGTAGAAATTGACCCATATATAGAGTGTAAACGTACAAATCAAACTCAAAGAATACCAGATACACCGGTTTAATTATATTACATTTTGAACTTATAAATTGGCTCAGAGTTATTTTTTTAAGGCTCGAATATTAGTTTGATTAAGCTAGTATGATATTAATTAAAACAAAGATGAACATCGAACACTCCAATCATTCATAGATTTAAGCAGAGATAGACGAGTGGTGGTGGGTTGGGGTTTGGGGGGGTCGGGGGTTAATTTTTCTTCATTATAATGAGTTAATTTTGATATAGTACGTATAAATAATACAACATGGCTCGTTCTAAAATTAAAAATTTCAAATTATTCCTTCCAAACATTTTTTTTTTCTAACTCCGTTTTTGAATTTAAGCTTACTTCAATATTTGAAATTGTCATATATTCATGAATCAAAGTTCTAATATTTATAGTTAAGGCCTAATTCTCACTGGCTAAAGCAAGAGGCTAGATGTTAACAAAACACATATCTACAAAGAGTTAGTGTATTTGAGAATTGGTTATAAAACGAGCTGATTTTAGTTCTAGTTTGGTTTATAGGTGATTACAACCGCGATCATTCAGTTTAGTAACAACTTAAAATTGATCAATTCGAACTGAACAAACTAATTAATCAAGTAAATATCGAATAAAATTCATAAATCTTATGAGTTTTGAACTTTTGAGACATAAACGAAAAAAAACTAAAAATAACAACACAATTGGCAAAGAAGTATCTTTGAACTGTACACTTGTGCATCTCCATGACTACTAGAAATGGAGTGGAAGGCAAAAAAAAGAGGTATAATCGTGTAGGGGCGGTGGGTCTAAGTCTAAGATCTATTGAGGGATGCGTCTCCCATTCAATCATGTTTCAGTCTTTGAACTGTACTCCTCCTACTCCTACTCCCAGTCTCTCCGTCCCCACCACACCAGACATCTTTTCCTTCAAACATCTCCTCTCTCTTTCCATCTTTCTACCATTGTTTCTCCTTTAACCAATTATATACTCTATACTAACCTCTTTATTTGAGCAACAAATATCCAGCATTCACCACATTTAGGTGCCACTGTAGCACCGCCGATGCGCCTTGTTTCTCCTCGTGAGTCTCTAACCACTCCTCAAGTCATGTCATGCTTTGAATAAGTGGAAAAGGTTATATAAAGCCTACCTGTTTATGTCTATTTCTAATTTGTAGGTCATACGGGCCTATCTAGGTATCACGTCCCAGTTGGTATTGTCCCATACTTGGAGAAAAAGGGACACGTTACGTATAGGGGTCCGGTTTGTCCCAACTGCTTGGACACACTGACCAAACTCAGCCTAGCAATTTATTACTACACTAGCTGGTACATGAGTTGTTGGTTCTTTTTTTCTTTTCTAATGATTGCAGATTTGGGCCCTGGGCTTTTGAAGGCCGAAATTTGAATTTAATGTGCTAGTCTTACTTTTATTTAGTCTCTAGCTTTACTTTTGTTTATTTTGATATATGCAACTAGCTTTACATTTTTTACTGTTAGGCTACTCGAGTCCTGAGTATAAAATAACCTGACTAAAGTATTGCAATCAACTAACGTTTCAGATGGAAATATGTATCTATCACAGTATAACCTTTTCGTTGTTTTGTTTTTAAGTGCTTGCATAAATCAAGTAGTGTTAACAGATTTTTATGCTTTCAGACGACAATTGTCAAAAAGTAGCAACAGTCCCATTCTTCATTTAAATTCTGGTATAAATATATACTTATCATATTACAAGTACTAAATCAGTGTCTAACTGGAGACTGGCATGCTTCAAATTAATTTCACTAATATATTCACTGAAGAAAAGAACATGTAGAAACCTCTACTGGTGCCACTCCAGGATTATCCTTTATAGCCATCAAAGTACCCTTTTCCTGTTCTAAATATGCCTTTAAGAAAGCCACCATGATACCTCCTACAAACAACCTCATTGGTTTCCTCTCTTTGCCATTTTTAGCTATGCAGTATGTCAAATTCCCCCTGAACCCCTTGGTTTCATCATCAAGCATATCCACATGACCATAATCCTTCGCCACAAAATAACACGCCGGAGCACAGCATTCTGTGAAAAATTGTTCGTGACTTACTCCCTTGGGTGCGGCAGGAGGGAATAAAGCATTTCGTTTGAGCTCACCTAGACCTGACCCAACAACCAAAACCGGCAGGTCAAGTTTGAGTGAATTTGGATTGTAAGTTAGAATTGGAGGCGGAGTTTGATTGCCCATGTCCATACCATCAACTGGGTCAATACCAATAAGAGCAGATATCTTTATGGGAGAACTTACTACTTTGCCTAAAGCCAGGGCAAATGCAACTTTGCCACCACGGCTATGACCAGCGATGGACAGTTTTGTTAGGTCGGGTCGTACTTGCGGTGGGAGAGTAGAGGCCAAGTTATGGGTAAGCCAGTCTAGTAGGGATGCAGCTGATTTTATCTCCTCGGTTGTGTCTGCTCCTGATACTACATATAACTGCCATTAAATTATGAAAGAATATTAAGGAGAAGCACTAATTAAACCAAAAACATAATGAATAGAAAATGAGAAACTATTGAAGATATAGTATTTTGAAACACTAAAATAGGATTTGACATGTTGTTTTCAGTTACCAATTTTGCCAGTTAAAAACTTACAACCGTACCCAGAGCTGATGTTTCTATTTCTTCTTGTCTGCAGTTATTTTCCCTTTCAACTAAGCTCAACTGATGAGAGCTTTAAAAACTAAATTAGACCAAGATCATTGTTTTTTAAAATACCACCAATAATAATTGATGCGACTGGTTAATTAGCGCATCAAGTTATTATAATTAAATTGGGTTCCAAAGTTTTTCTGATAATTTAAAACAGAAGTCATGAATTAGAGGGAAATCAGAACTCAGCATAACCGGGCAACTAGCACTGAACTACGAGTTATTATCCTTATAAATGGGCAGACAATGTAAATTTACCGCCTTCTATTATTGCTTGATTAATCAGAAACAGCATTAGTCAGTCGCCGAAATACAATTCTATACAAAAAATTGCATATACCATTAATGGAGTAACTGCATTTGAAGTACGGATATGAAAAATTTTACATTTTGTTCATATGACCTTTTTTTAGAACTTCAAGCATTAGGAGATTTCCATGTAATTAGGATTCATATAGGCTTTTGTTTCATTTATTACTACTTCTGGGGTAATTATAGTTGGGTAAGTCAAGAAAGAAGCAAACCTGTGGACCAATCAAAATGAATCCATGAGAAGCAACATGGTTAAACAGCTGAGAGTAGAAAGAGTTGTACAACAAGTATCCATGAAGGAAAACCACGACGGGATAATCTCCTTCTTCCATTGGAGATGCAATAAGAAGAGGTTTCATCGGTGAATTCTCTGCTTTCTTACAGGCGTTTGCTTGTACAGTAAACGTCTTAACACTCTTACTTCCTATCTCAAATACATACTTAGCAGTAGCCATTAATTGCTTCAAATTCTTCCTTTCCCACTGATTATTGTTGAAGCAGTTCTGTTTAGTTTATATTAGCTTTTTGCCGATGAGACAAGAGAGCCTTGTGTCATTTAGGCTACCTCTCCTTAGTTATCTATGAGAAAGATATTTTCTTATATTCTGGGTTGGGCTTTGTCATTGTAGAAAATGATAGTTCCAGTCCAAAATTTAGAAAAGAAAAATTGACAATTTTGTCTGTATATGACCTTTTTATGTGTTTCACTTGCTGACGTTCTATGTCTGTGTTCAAATTGAAGGATCCGAAATTGCTTCACTGCGAATTATCTATCAACAATTATTTATCATTCTATAAATCAATTGTCTACATTTAAGTTCATATTAAGTACTCATTCATAACATAATTTTCCTTTTATTTGTTATATTTAAGTTCTTTTGCACTAACCGGACATGGAAGACCCAGAAGGGATAATAGTAGTCTCCAAATTAACAAAAATTAACTGATTTTGTCTATGAATGGCAATTTATCGTTACAGATTGTGGAGTAACTTTTGTGCCCTTGCTTTGCACGGACCTAATAAAAGCATAATGGGCCCTTCATTAGTCATTTTGGGCATTGAATTTTCGGATCTTGTTTTGATTTTGGTTTAATTATAGATATAAACACTTTTTTTTATTAATTTCACAAATATTTTAAATAAAACCTAAAAGTCAACTTTTTTATTTCGGTGATTGAAAATAATGGATGGCATCATTAATCAAAGCAACAGATGATCGGAAAGTCACAAGACAAACCAAAGTCAATCATCAAACCACTGGTATGAGCCATCAACTGACAATTCTTGTTCTCATTCTGATTCTATACATATATGATCTGTCATTACTCATTAGATATGCGTGTTTCCATAAACCAGAGTCGATATCATTGGGGTTCCTTAACGGCATAAGAAATTTGAGACCACTACTGACAATCATAGCAACGAGATTCTTCGATTTATATAGATTTAAGTACCAGAAAGATAAAATGACGAATAACTGAAGTGCGGAGAAAAGCAAATTGCAGTAGGTATTTTAATCCACTTCAACTTGTCGCATGACTAAGAAATATCATAACCAACGCAAGCATACGAGTCTTAATAAATTTCAACCGATTGGGCAGGCAGAGTCTTCAAAGAGGAGAGGATGAGGCATGGGAACTGAGGGTATTTTTGTCATATGTTGTTAAAAATATTTCTTGGAATTTAAAAAATATAATTATAAATGAAATTTATAAAGAGGATTTTATATCCTGAATTAATCTGGTTGGAGGAGATAACATGGAATTATATTTGATTTTGCCTTTTTTTTTTTTTCTAATTTGCCTGCCAATTATACTGTTCATTATGGAAAGATGGCTCACTTTGTCTCTCTCTTGTATCATGGTTTCAGCGTAATATTGACAATATTTCTGCGTATTGGAACATAATGCAGATGATATTGTGTTTTTAATCCTCTCATGCACTATCAGTAATATTCTGTAAAAATATTGATGCTATATGCCAGTTTATTTAATTAGAAACACACAATGTTGTTTGTTCGATTATCAACATACTAAACTATTTAACACAAAACACTTAAAACACTTAAATTTACAACATTCAAAAAAAAAATGACAACATTTTAGCGTTCAAAGATTGTTCCATATACTGAAGTACAGGATAGTCCTTCATTACCAGATTAATTTTAAACCTAAAAACGACATTTTTTTTTTTTAAATTTCACGTGCTGTTGTGAATTGGTTGATTAAATGGGAATCGAGCGCATAACAATAGCTTCAATTGAAAGTCCGGGACCAAATCCAAGCATCATCCCAAATTCACAATCATCTCCTGTTGTGGTCTTTCCTTCCTTGATCGATTTCTTTCTCATCTCATCCATGACAAAATGTAAAGTAGAACTTGATAAGTTTCCAACATCAGTTAATACTTTTCTTGAGAACATAAATTTTTCTTTATCCAAGTCTAGTTTTAGTTCGACCATATTTAAGATTTTAGGACCACCGGGATGAACAATCCAAAATAAGGAATTCAAATCCGTAATCCCTAATGGGTTCAATGCTTCCTCAACACAACCTCTGATATTTTCAGAGATATGTTTTGGTATCGACGGTCTTAAAAGTGACCATATTTCCAGTCTCTTGAGGAACCATGCCAAGAACATCCATAGTGTTCAGAATCATCGTTTCCCGAGTTGAGACAAGCTCATATAGAGGACGCTCTATCTCAGTGTCAGGATCTGCAGTTCTGCACCAACAATTACAGCAGAAGCCCCATCACCAAAAAGAGCTTGAGAAACAAGATCGTCGGGCTTGATTTCAGGACCATGAAATCCATGGATGATATTTTCAGAAGTAACTACTAGAACACAAGCACTACAATTGTTCTCGGCAAGATCTTTGGCAATACGCAAGGTACTAGCTCCAGCATGACATCCCGGATAGTAGAAATGAGCAAAATTATATGAATATGAAATTAAAGAATATGAAAGATAATTAAAATTGGAAATGAGCAAAGAACAAGGGTACAAATGATGAAATGCCAAAATTATATGAATGAAACATACCCTCCAGTGTCAATAGAAACGGAGAAATGATCCCCGTATTCAAATTTCCTTCTCTCCGTACGGTATGTGTTTCAAATAAACTTAGCGCATGAGCCAAAAGGAAAAGGAGGGAAAAGATTAATGCACGGTGTACAGAAGACCGAGTGCACTGAAAACTGAAAGCAAGTGTCGCTGGCTTTCTCTGTCATTTATTCTGACTAGCGGGACCCTCAGACGAAGGGATCGTCTTCCCCAGGAAATAACAAAACAGAAGAGGAGAATTGCGAAAGGAAAAGAGGAGAATCACCACAGTAACCTCTGCAACCGCCGCAACCGTCGCCATCATTACATTCAACAGAATCCGTTGGCCCCTACCAGAATTCGCCAAGGTGATTTGATCAAGGCCGTCAAATGAGGAGTCTGTTTCATGGGCAATGATGACAATGCAACAAACTGAAACTGCCAGGTCAAATCCCTCCTCTGACCATCTAGAAACTCCGACAAGGCCACATAACAACAGCCGTCGGATGAGAAGTCAGTCTAGAAGCCAAGTAACCAAGGGACGAGATTAATTGGAGTGTAACAACCTCATAACTGCCGCGGTCAAACCTTCCTTCTTCCTCTTGTTGACCACCAAAAGAAACACAGGGTGGCACAATTGCAGCCGTCCAATCGATTGACGATCCGTGTGCTCCTCAGTCGACGACTGAGATCGAATTGAAGCATCTCCCTTCTTGAAGAAGCTACCCAAGAGGAAAGCCTATATATACCTCTCTCCTGGTCCGAAAAATGTGTGTTCTTTCATTCACGAAAAAACACCTTACACATCTCTGAACCTCTAGAGACTTCTGAGTTCACACGGCACCATAGGCTAGCCATTAGCAAGTTTAGGTGGTAGTATTGTGCTAGGCATTTCATCGAATAGCTTATAGGCATAGAAAGAAAGGAGAAGCTAGGTGAAATCAAGATCACCTGAGCCATTATAATAGAAGTGTAAGCTGAAGGTAAGTGCAAGAAAAGTTTTTGTACCTTGATTTGTGAAGTTTGAATGAAACATTTCGGTTTGTTTGAATGATTTTGCTGGTTTGCTGCTAGTTCTATGAAAATTATGTTGATTAACTCAATTAGTAGCTTTTTGTCTAAATTTTGACATATCTCTGTCTCGTCTGAGGCTTCCTTCAATTCTTGACATATTAATCTCTATGTTTTCTCTTATTTTGGCTAAAACACTCTTTGTGCATGATCTTACCCTCACATCTCGATTGGATACTCTCCAAATCCTGGTGATTACTTGTTAATTCCAATGCTTAAAATGGGAATATATTCTAGGATAATTTGACTATGAAACTAAATGAATAAGCATGTACTTTTGTTTCTTGAGCTCTCCTCTTTCATGATCTGACAATGTATACTATACATAAAGTCAATTTAAGTATTTCTTGTTATATGAAGTTCAATTAGTGTGCTTAAAATTGCTGTATGGCTCTTGGCTTGGCTGGAGTTTCTACATGCTTTGACTTTTTCGTCTCGGCTGAAGCCTCTTCAGTCATTGACTAGCACCTATGCCTTGGCTGGAGTTTCTCCAGTTTTTGGCCCTGCTGAACTTCACTTGCCTTGGTCAGATGTCCTCTGACTTTGGTTAAAAGGAAGTAAAGCACCTCAAAATAATGAGGAATGTAGGTGTTATGCTGCTGGATTTTTATTAAGTTAATATCCATTGTGAATAAAAGATAACACCTGAGGAAGGAACAGTTTAACCTCCTGATTTAGTTAGTTCATGAACTTAAAGTTGCTAAATTAGGTGTTAGTTAATAATAAATAAGCAGTAAAATATGAGTAGTTAAATTTCTCTGGACTGAATTAAAAAGCACACCATAGTCAGTAGTAATTATGCTTAGTAAGAATGGTTAATAATGGTGAAACCTGAGAATGGTGAAACCTGAGATTGTCTGTACCATATTATAATAAAAAGTTTACTGTTCAGAAGCCTCTTTAGATAACCCTGATTTATGGCATTAACTTGATGATTGACCTTTTCTGTAAATAAAATTTTGTATTAACAAAAACTGTGTGGACCTGAACTTTACACTGAGTCATAAGCCCCAATCCAGTGTAGCAAAGTGAAATTCAGTGGTTCCATGTAGAATGTAATTCTTTGCAAATAATAAATGGTATAAAGTTTGGTTTATAAAATCAGTAAGTACTGTACTTCCTTTAATCCCCACTTCAATGAGATTTCATAGCATTGTAATCGTCCAGCACGACTAGTAATAAATTGAATATTGAGGGACTAGGTAGCAAATCTTTAGATTTCCTCAAATAATGAGAAGGTTCTTTAAAATGATGCGTCCAGGGCATGTATAGTATATGTGAAGTATGGTGCTTGTTTAATTTCCCTTTTATAAAATTTCTATTTGTTATCATCTGACCCGAGAAAGTTTTAGCTGGATCGCAATAAGCAAAGATTAGCTCCAAGATTCTCTCCAATAATGAATCTCAGTAGCTTCGTAGAGTGGCCTCCGTTACACGGCGGTTCCGATGCAACGGCAAAGGCGAAGTTTCTCATCGAGCGTTACGGAAAGCAACCAACTTCTGTTTTGCCGTTGAGTCGTTCGCAAACTTTCGCCGAAACGGTTACGCAGGGCCCAACGGTGGTCCAACCCAACCGTCTCAACAAGTCACGTGCTTCGCGATCACAGTTTAAACGATCTGGCACGAATCTTGATTTTCAGGCAAGATCTCTCCTGGAACGTAGGATGAAAGGGCGGTGTTTTAAGTGTACGGCTAGAGATCATCTAGCGAAGAATTGCAGAGACCCGAAATTTTGCATGAATTGCAAATGTACGGGACACACTACTAAGGAGTGTCAGAGCACTCGCAACCTTTCGTCTTCTTCAGTTCCTTCAATCTTGTCTGTCTCTTCCTCCTCGATTAGTTACACCACCTTTCAAAAGCAAACCCTAGATCTCTCCGCTCAGTGTTCAAGCGCAGCGACTCCCTCGACTTCAATGGAGTACTCGATCTCCAAGTTGACAGAAGATGCAGAAGTCACTGAGAGAATGCAAGAATTGGTTAGAAGTATTGTGATTCAAGCATATGCAACAATCACACTTGCAGATGTGATTTGTGAGATGAGAAGACTGGTCCCTCCTGATCAGTTTGTGGTGACAAAATTGAAGGATGAGCAGTATCAAATAATTGGTCCGTCGGTCGAATGGTGCAGAGAAATGTTTCGTGGGGGATGCCTGGAGATTAGATTCCCAGATGCAAGATCAAAGTTTTGTCCTATTCTCAGAGAAGCAAAGGATCTTGATCCAAGATCTCCTCCAAGCCGTTTCACGGTGAGAATTTTTAATGTTCCATATGGCTGGGGAACAAGGAATGGTGTAAGTCAGATTATCATCCCTTTTGGTAGATTGTACTGCCTGGATGAACCAAACCAAATGCGTTTGGAAGGTAGATGGATTCGAGCTCAAATTGATGTAGGAGAAAGAATGCTGATACCTGATGCAGCATGGTATGAAATTCACTGGGCAAATGGTAATGTGGAGCTAGTCAAAATACTCTTTGTGGTAGAAGAAGAGAGAATCAGTTCTGAGTTTGCAGAGGGTATCAAAAGGATACCTCCTTTAGGTAATTTCAATATTAAAACAATTTTCAAAGGACTATTTTCAACTAAATACTTTCAAATAAGTGTTTTCAAAACAATTTAAAAATGAATTTGACACCTTTAAATTTCTAAAATCAAGGAAAAGTAGTAAAAATCACTAAAACCCAAAGAGAAATATTAGGAAATTAAAAGTCAAAACACGATACGCAAAGTCAAGGCCAAAACCTCTTTAGCTGAGGAAAAGTCACTCCACGAGATCAAGATCAATGCTAACGCAAAGTCAAATCGTCTTTTCAGAAACCGATTCCTACGGTGGCCCAACATAGCCATTGGAATCCAAATCTCTTTTGTTCCCACAGCGACCCACACCGTCCCAGGAACCAATTCCTACAGCGACTCACACAGTCCCAGGAATTAAATCTCTCCTTTGTTCCTACAGCGACCTACACAGTCCCAGGAACCAATTCCTACAGCGACTCACACAGTCCCAGGAATAAATCTTTCCTTTGTTCCTACCGCGACCCACATAGTCCCAGGAACTAATTCCTACAGCGACTCACACAGTCCCAGGAATTAATCTTTCTTTTGTTCCTACAGCGACCCACACAGTCCTAGGAACCAATTCCTACAGCGACTCACACAGTCTCAGGAATTAAATCTTTCCTTTTGTTCCTACAGCGACCCATACAGTCTCAGGAACCAATTCCTACAGCGACTCACACAGTCCCAGGAATTAAATCCAAAATCTTTTGTTCTTACAAGCCGTCAAATGGTCGAGAACCATAAATCTAAACCCTTTATCTTAAATGTTCTAAGCAAGAAAACCAGAACCAAGCCAATGATAAACTCCCACTACAAAAGAACTTAAAACTTCAAGTAAAAGTAAATTCTCAATTGTGCCCCATCAACTACGTTTGGTAACATCAATTGAGTTTAGTTTGAGTCGAAAATAAATTGAGATAACAACTTTTCTAGTTCTTCGAATCCCTTAATCAGAGGTTCTCGTGATTCGTCACGGGGTAATTAACAATAGGGGCTTGCGCCTATTGGAAGGAAAGGATCCACAAAATTAATAAACCCTCATGAGAATAGATTCTCATTAATGTTTTCTTGTTGTCAAGAGGCATTTTACACGTGAATTCAAACTTGTGAGGGGTGAATCTAAGGCTTATTCCCGTTCTTGAGGAAACCCAATCATTCTTCAAGAAATGACGAAAAAGTCCACACATGTGGTTGGTATTTGGTACCAATGGATGCATAAGGGATTGGGTTTATACTGGAAAAAGGCAATTGTCACTACCATGACCATTATCATGTATAGAAAATATTAATTAAAAAGAAGGCAATCACTATTACAATCAAATATAAATGGCTATAGGTTCTGACAAGCCATCTCTCGAACCTTACTATTTGGTCCTCAATATTTTGCAAAATTTATTAAAGACTGATTTCACACTTATGATTTTTTTTTTATATCTAGGGTTGTGCATGACTCTATTGATGGGACTGCCTCCTCACTGGTAAGATGAGGTACATTAAGAAGTGTTTGTGAGGAATTAATTTTGGGAGGTTTATTCACGAAGTTCGACCAACTCAATGCACCGTTAGGATGCTTGCAACTATAATTTTCTAATTTCAAATCCTGCTTACTGTCATTAACTTCATGCACCTCAATTTCATGGTACTGGCCTTTATCCATTATCAATTCTTTGCAAGTGATTTGAGGCTCCCTTATGTCTATACAAAATCTACACACGTGTACAGTGAAAGCTTATAGCTTTGCCTAATACATTAACAATGTTCAAAGAAATGCAATCCTCTGAATTCTGACATATTACAATTAGCAATTATCTCTATTTGTAATGAAGAATAGTGACATATTACAATTTATTATTAACAAATTTATTTTATCTCTATATAATTATTTTATCTTCTTTCATGTTATTAACAAATGCCAGTTTGGATCTTTAGTATTTCGATATTAGTATATGATTTCTAAATTTATTGATTTTGCAGTGATATCAAACGTGCTTCTACCTGAATTCAGTTATGGAAGATAGTGTGCCAGAACAATGCATGGGAGTCTTTTATTTATTTCATTATTTACTTATTTATGTGTTTGGATGTTGTTAGAATAGGAAATAAGAATAAGAAATTTCGGAATTCGTGCTTGTCCCTATTCCTTATTCTTATTCCTTAATTTTGTTGGTACAGGAATAAGGCCCGGAATTGGCCCAAATTCCTTATTCCTATGGTGTTTGGTTTGACACCGGAATAAGGAATAAGGGGCTTATTCCTATCCATTTCCTTATTCTCATGTATCCAAACACACCTCTAGGACTAGCTGTTTCAATACCTGATTATTGAGGCATTTTTTTTTTGTTCAGTAAGCAAGCATGACTAAGACAATTAATAATTTGTAGCATTAATGTTTGATGGTCAAAAATATATATCAGTGCTGTTTACTTTTATATTATTTTATGATTTGGCATGTTATTAATAAAAATTTGATTTTGTTCAATTGAGCTGTTATTGATGATGTTTGAATACTTTCTGTTAACCCATTGGTATTTTAGAATCTGAAAATTATACATATGTTATAACGTAATACAACTTTGAAGTTTAGTATGTATATCAGCTTACCTAGAAATTAAATACATCCATTATATAATATGCAACCGCTATTTTAAATATTAATAGACATTGATAGTCTATGACTATCCATGAGATGAGATGATACATAGACATGCGCTGTGATTTTTTAATGTTGGAAATAAATATTATTAATTTAAGCAATACTTACAAATATCAATACAACCAATCAAAATAACTTTCTGACATTTGACTCTTAAGATAGTTAAACGAGCCAAAAAATCTATACATGTTCATTGACCTGTTTAGTTTAGAATTGGGCGAGTTTAGTAAACTCAGTATACTAAATTTCAACTAAAGTTTCAAGTATTTTATTTTATATATGACTCATTGTATATCATAAAGTGTAAGGACATAGCAATATACAGATTAATAATTGATATGTTAGTCTTATGTTTACAAATTTCTAATAATATTTCATGAATGTAAAGCGGCGTGTATATAGTAACGCCTAAGCTATAAATGAGGGAAGGAAAAAATATTTATTACTATATCATTATATTTATGACTTATTGTATTATTGATGATTCAATTAACTTTTGTAATAAAACTGTATTTACCATTTAAGGAGGACGATATCTTCATCACTTATACTTTGTCACCGTTAACAACCTCCTCCATTTATTTTTTTTTTCAGAGTTTATTTTAAACAATATTTTTTGAGGACCATCTTCTTTGCAACATTCATCATAGGTGCTTTCTCTTCTCTTTTTAGTACATTCTAATAATTGTAAAATTATTTATCTTACAACCTATAATCTGACATTCAATATTTTTTTTTTCTTAACATTCATTCCGACTGCTAAATTATCTTTATTTACAATATCTGATTTGATTTTTTTCTTAAAACATGTTGATATTGATATTATAATTATATATTCACATTATTTTTAACCTATGAAAAAAATTAATAAAATAAAAATCTAAATATAAATTACGTAAAAAAATATTATATCGAGCGAAGTTCGATGTCCAACCCTAGTGTAAATCAAATGTACGAAGTGTGGGTACTTTTCCCAAATTTAAGAATTCATGATTGGAACGACATGAAAACAATTTTGCTTACGAAGTGGACTAATTAGTTATTATTGAAACGATATAGTTTATCTCCAGTCGAATAATATAAGCATTAATTTGTTACTTGATTATAGGTGCTTAACATTCCCTCTGTTCTTTTTTTTTTTTTTTTTTTTGATTGATGGTCGTAGCCTCACACTCGCTTCAAGCTAGGATCGAACTACTGCGTAAGCCAACATTTTTTAACACACATTTCTTATATTTTTATTTTAATACCAAACATTAAAAAAATAATTTTAATGGTAAACATGTTAGCGCAGATCTCGTGGTGCCACTCCTATTTTTTTTTTTTTTTGACGCAACCACTCCTATTTTCAAAACAGTAAGTGGCACGCTATTGATGCTGCTAGAAAATTTTAGTTTTAAAAATACTAATTCTTTTTTCACTAATAGTATCAGCTAGTTTTGGTGGCCCTGATATAAAATTCAATTTTTTTTTTTGTTCCAAACTTGAAAACTGGATAGGTTAGTTCTGCGCGCCAGTCATAGTGGCGTCGTCAGTGCGCCATAAAATCTCCGTTCTGACATGTTTATTATTAAAATTATTGTTTTATTAGTTTATTATTAAATTAAAACATCGAGTTATGCTTGTTAAAAAATTACGACATTTTAAAATTAAGATTGTGAAATTTTTATAGGCTCACATCGGACTAAGGGATAACAGATGACACACTTAATTAGATGAATCAAGAGGCCTTCTACTCTATAGTTAATAATTAAAATCAGCGTACCCGCATTTTGTTTTGATTTATATTCCTAGAAATTTCTACAAAGAAATATCTTGAGCATTTTTCACATATTAATTATCTTTTAAATTAAGTTGCAGACTCGTCTTTTTTTTCGAAAATTACATCTATGCCACTCAAAGTTAAAAAATTAAAAAAATGTCACTCCAAACTTGACACCTAGATAAATTTCATTCTAAATCAATTTTATTTAGATAATTTCCACAAATATACAATATTTTAAAATATACTTTTGTATTGACTAACATGCCCTTCCTCTTCTTTTTCGTTTACTTTCTGTCGTTCCTCTCTTCATCTGTTCTTTGCGCATAGATGGACTCACACCTGTGTGCGCGCATGCAAAGAACCCAAATCTAATTATTTTTAGTCTTTCATGTTTTTTCACTGAGTTCTTAAGGTTTTGTTTTTTTTTCTCCTTCAAAATCTAGGGCCTAGCTTAGATTCCATTTTTTCAATCTTTTTTATTGAAAAATTGGATATGGATTCCATTTTCTCAATCTATTTTTTTTTGGAAAAATTGAATATAACCCCTACAAACTTCGGCAATTGGATATAACCCCTCAAAATTTTAAATTGGATATAATCCCCTCAAATCTTTGTAACTAAGAAAATAATTTTTTTATTAAATTAAATATTTTCTTAATTAAAAAGAATAATTTTTCACGGCATATGACAAAAATATCCTCGCCTCTTCCTATTCTACCTAGTTGTTTCATCTGTCCTTTTCCTCTATTGAAATCAAAAGAGAAACCACATCCAAAGTTATACAATTAATGAGTTTGGTATATTGCTTCGCAAAACCGAAACAATATCCGACGAGTACTTAAATTGGAATATTAGTAAAATGATCGCAAAGCCAATTTGAATTTTCATATAAAATGAGAAACTGCTGGCTGAAATAAACCCCACAAAATAATAAAAATCTCAGTGTTGCTGCCTCAAATCTTTTCCGAAACATCTTTATATACAAGGAATTCATAAGGGATATGTTTGGCAACCCTTGTTCACAAACGAGCAATTCCCACCCCATTCAAACAACACGCGAACAACAATTCCCAAATTGTTCCCAATTCTTCTATTTTGGAGAACTAAGAACAAGAACAAGAACTGGGCTAGGGCCCACTTCTAGTACTAGTTCCTTGTTCACACGTTTTTGTCAAACATAACCTCTTTAGATTAAAGTAACATTGAAGTTAAGTCTCTTAATTATATTGCATCATCACCTTAACACACATGAAATAATAACGCTTTTGGTCAAGGGGGGAGGACAATTTGGCCACAAAATTTATGTATCTGACTTTTTTAATAAAGAATATATTGATTTTAAATCAAAGGAGTTATTTCCATGGTTATACAAATATGAGGGAGTTATATCCGGTTTTAAACTTTGGAGGGGTTATATCCAATTACCGAAGGGTTATATCCAATATTGCCTTTTTTTTTTTTTTTTTTTTTTACTTTTTGGGGCCTTTTTCGGTACAATCAGTGAGGCAACAGTTTGTAATGTTGGACCTATTTTAACTAAAAATTGAAAAGTTCGATCAAATGTAAAATCCTTTTGACAGTACTGTAGTAACTCCACTAGATAATTTGGCCCAAAAGAGGCGCAGAGAACTGATAAGAGACGAAGGACAGAAAGAAAAGGAAAGAAAAAGAAAAAAAAAGTAGAGCATATTGGTCAACATAAAAATATATTTTAAATACGCATATTTGTGACAATTATCTAAACAAAATATATTTTATATAACTAAATAATATAAAACTAACATTATAGTCCATAAATATAGATAACAAATCACAAATACATTCATTAAGGCTCTGATCGGAACGTGTAAAAATGAGATTTCATTTCAATTCAATACAATAGAATTCAAAAGAAATGATTTCCAATTGAAATTTGGTGATCGGAATAATACACATAAAAATAGAAAAGAAATGATTTCGGTTAATAAAAATTTACTATTTTACCCTCATAAGAACGTCAAAACTGAGAATTGACAGTAATAAAATAATGTAAAAATCTAGCAAATGCTTTTTCTTGCCCTGTGGCTTGGCATGAGGGGAACTCCACTACTCTCAATTGGTGAGCAAAAGGGTCACTGATCTAGCTCCTCCAACGGAGGTACTACCTTGCTTCCTTTTTCAGAGGAGAATATGAGTGGAGAGAGGGACGGTCTATTCAACAAAAAAAAAAAAAGAGTGGAGAGAGGAACGAAGGAGATCGAAAGGGCAATTTGGTCCCTTTACTCAACAGCACAGAAATCGTCCCAAATTTCTTCCCTTTTCGCGAGAATTGTCGGAAGGTAAATTTTCTCGTCAAATCCCATAGAATGAAATCATTTCTCGTTTTAATTTTGGTTCCGATCAGTGGATTTATTAAAAAGGAATTCCATTCCCGATTCTCGCCTCATTTTGTTGCTTCCGATCAGGCCCTAAATGCACAACTTAAATCCAACACGTTTCAGAATAAATTTCATAAGCTCTTTCACAGCTTCATGGATCTCTTCTTGAAGGATATTGTTTGCCAACTGAAACAATAAATTGCATGTAAGCAAAACAAAATCATATTTATAATTAATTTTGATAGAGTACAATATAAATATTAATTATAGATGCAATATTTAAAAGTTGATTTTCGTACCTCATTCAAAGCACCTTCTTAGATGTAATGTGTTATTATGTTACTCATCAACCTCATAGTATAATAGTCGTACTCGGTACTTCCGGATTGTAAATTATGTTAAAAGATAAATAATTATAATAATTTAATAATTTCACAATATTTTCGCATAAGTTTTCAAATAGTTAACATATCTATCTAATTTTATTTTTAAAAAAGAGATTCTTACCACATTTAACAGCATGCTCTTCCCATATTTCATTACATTATTATCATCTTGATTTCCCCCTGCCAAGTAAATAAATCAGATACTTAAGTAAATACTATAAGTCATATCATTTGAAACTGTTGGAAATCAGGTGAATGGTGGTCCATTCTCTAATTTGGACAATAAAAATCTAATTGGATTTTGAAGCTAAATTTGCCATTTATTAAAAAAAAAAATGACAGAGAAAGAGCGAGACCAAGGTCCCAGAATGTGAAATTCTGATCACTTGTGCGGCAGAAGCTATTGCGCAACAGTTTCTGATGTGCTTGAAACACAACTATGGGATTGAACGGCCGCACTTGTACAGAAAATTCTGCAGAGAAGTAGCGCAGGCCACAGATAGCGAATTTGGTCAATTGTAATTGGCCAGTTTTGTGTGGAAAAAAAAATGTTATTGAAGTGGGAAGGAAATGAAATTTGGTTAATTGTAATTGAAGGTACATAAATTATAGAGGGAAGAAAAGGGGAAAGACATACGAAAACCATGTGTGTCTTAAAACCGTGTGAACGAAGTACATCATCAAGAAAAATAGTGCAAAACAAGATATATAATATTACGAAATTTAAATTCGCACTTGATAGTTAAGTTAATGATAGTTAACTAGTTAAGATCACAAGGTTTAGAATTCTAGAACAATTTAGGCCTATTTACTGATTGTAGCCCATTAATAATATTTAGATTCAAGGCCTATTTAACCAACCCGGCCCATAATCTAAGCATTCTTAGCTCAGAAGCAAACGAATATTCTGGATTGTCCCCTTCGCCTGTTTTCTCTAGAGAAAAGTCGAAACATCATCCGCTTCGTTACCCTGATTCCCTGCTCTCATTTCCCGCAACTATTCATGAAACAAATCATAAACCTCAAAATTTAACCTGTCAGTACATCACTACACAAACGGATACATCCCTAATACACGCACGCACATTAAATTTCGCCGTTAACGTGTCGGACTAGGACACGTGCTACATAGTAACGTAGCCGTATAAAATTCCCACCAACAAGTCTCACCTCTCTTCATTCGCACACTACTCGTTCTCTCTATCGGATTCGAACAAAACACAACCGAAACCCGAACCCGAACTAAGCGGAGATGTGGAACCGACCGCCGAGGAAGTCGCCGGACGAGGAGTCCGGCGTGGCGCAACCTCTGTACCCGGCCATGGTGGAGAGCCCCGAGCTGCGCTGGGGATTGATTCGTAAGATCTACTCAATCGTGTCCGTTCAAATTTTACTTACTGTCGCCGTTGCTTCCATCGTGGTATTCATACCGCCGGTGACCACATTCTTCGTCACCACCACTCCTGGATTGGTTCTTTATATCTTCCTCATAATATTCCCTTTTATTGGTTAGTCCTTGTTTTTTTAGTTAATTATATTTTTGTTTTAAATTTCTGTTTTAAGTTTTAGCTCTTGTTCGAAAGGAATAATTTATATTAATTATGTTATGGGCAATTTTCTATATGTGAATTTGAAGTAGTGGAGCTTTAATTGAGGGTTTTAGAAAATTTTAATATGTAAGTTTGGTTAATTTGGAACTAAATATTAACATTTTTGGTATTTTTATGATTTCAGTATTGTGCCCATTGTACTATTATTACCAGAAGCATCCGGTAAATCTGCTGTTGCTCGGGCTTTTCACAGTGGCAATTAGCTTTGCTGTCGGGTTGACTTGCGCTTTTACTAGTGGTATGTTTTTATGTCTCATTTCACCTTTCTTTTGTACCTTTAACATTGTGATTAAGCATATTTAAGCATGCTAAAGTTTAAAGGGCGTCAACATATGATAACAATAGCTGAGGCTATTTAGTACTCTGGTATCCATGATTAATTTTGTTGGGACTAGAGAATCCTTTAGTACTCTGGTACCCATGTTTGGATTACTTATGGTTCTACAATATTCCTGAAGTTATTGGATCTCAAAAGCAACATTTTCTTTGACTTCTATTATTCTAGGCCACCATTTGAAATTACATTTCTATTTCCATTGACCTTCAATAGTAGAACGCCAACAGATTTGTCTTGACTTTAGCATAGCAATACTACCTTCTTAGATTAAATAAATAAAATATCACAAGTTGCATGATTATCTAGGATATATATATATATATATATATATATTTTATACCACAGATTTGTCTTAACTTTACCATTAATATCTTCTTAAACTAAATAAATAAAATAGCACAAGTTGCATAATTATCTAGATATATGTTTTTATTTTTTTTATTGTGTAATTGGTTATATAAGTATAAATAACATAATGTATGATTTTGTTGTAATTGGTTATATATTGTATGATTTGTTGTTTTGCAAAACAGGGAAAGTGATACTAGAAGCGGCAATACTGACAGCAGTGGTGGTAGTGAGCCTGACAATTTACACATTTTGGGCTGCAAAGAGAGGCCATGACTTCAGTTTCCTTGGCCCTTTTCTTTTTGCTGGTATAATGGCTCTCATTGTTTTCGGCTTTATCCAGGTACTTTAATCTTTCTCTTTTCACTCTGTGCGCAGCCACTATCATACATTATATATTGCACTGCCAGTACGGATAATACTGGATTAGCAGACATTTGTTCTTTCGTGGTGTGAGATTGCAAAAGGCGAAATTCTGAATACAAGCAGGGAAAAGGACTGAGATTACCAGTGTTTAGTTTGGTTAAATGCATGAAAACCTATTCAGTGAATCCATACATACCTGAATCTATTACAATTACTCCTAATTGCTTTTGGTGCGTTCACTCAAATACTCCTTCAGAGCATTGTTGTGAATTTGACCCCTCTTGACACAAAAGTACCGAGTACATACTACATAAGAGTTTCTTTTCAATAGTAGCTGCATCAAGTTGCACCTGTTTAAACTTTTTTTCTCTTCATTCCTCAATGTAGTTGTTTTTCCCGCTGGGAAAGATCACAACCATGATTTATGGAGGCATTGCGGCCTTGATATTCTGTGGATACATAATCTATGACACTGACAACTTGATAAAGCGGTACTCTTATGACGAGTACGTTTGGGCATCTGTTGCTCTCTACCTCGACATTATCAATCTTTTCTTGAATCTTTTGACCATTTTTAGAGCAGCCGAATAATGAACTCTCAAGTATGCAATTATTGATTATTCTGAATACGATGGTTGAGAATTACTGCTGCAGTCGTGTCGTTGTGATTCTTTTTCATTTTTTATTAATGGATATTGTTTCCTTTTTACGTGTATAATTGTATATCGTAGATTTCCCAGGATACATTATTATTAAGTTTCATTATTGGATTGTTGCCTTCTGTGTATGTCTCATTTTGCCAAAATGCCTTGTAGTAAGATCTCCCAAAAAAAAAAAAAAAAAAGAATCATTAATCTATTGTTGCCTTCTGCCTAAGTCTTAGTCTTCCTAAGATGCCTAGTTAATCCAGACAAAGCATACTACTAATCTTAGACTGAGTGGGTACAGTAACTCAATTTCAATCCTATAGACGGGGTGTACGCTCAGGAACTATTAGCTATATACTCGTCCCTTTTGTTAGTTAAATAAAATAATAGTGGCCTTCTATTTGCAACTTCAAAAAAAATAAAAAGGTGGAAAAAAAAAGAAGCACCCATTTTAGCATAATCCAAATTATCTATGTTAATTATGGCTGTGTTTTCAAGGTATGGTAGATACATAATCTTTGATTACATTGTCGCCGATACTGTCATATTGACGACTTAATAAAGACGACAGAGGTAACCTTACGACGAATACATTGGGGCTTCTGCTGCGCTTTATCTCGATATTTTCAGTCTTTTCATGTCCCTTTTCAACATTTTCGGAGCATTTGATGGTTTAATTCTGGTATATACTTATTGATCTTTTTAGATTTGACGCGTGAAAATTAATGCTGCAATTCTGGTTTGTAAAGTTCAGAACCTCATGAATCATTAGTGGATTGTGTGTTGAGTGTTGTGTGTGTATGTGTACTTCACTTCAATGGTTTTAGGCTTTTAGCTTTCAAAGTACTTGGTTATTTATTGTTAATTAATCCAACTAAAGATCAATTAATCGACAAAGCAAGTACACTTAAAAATGTTAGGAATGTATCTTTGACACAGAAAATGCAGGCACTGAACTCCAATAGTGGATTCATCAAAAATGTTTTACTCTGTATTCACAAGAAAATCAAACCAGAGCAAAATAAATGGGTCCAGAAAAATAGCTGTATGAACAATCACTCCCGTATAATGAATGCCAATCTCTGACTAATGTCTAACAAAAGCATCATTCCCTGTCTATATAAAATTATTATACATATATTCTAAGTTTCTGACAAGATCTCCTCTATGACGCTTGGATCATGAGAAAGGGTATTAGAATGAACATCACCAGCAAATTGTTTGTCATAAACAAGCCTGTTGAATGGGATGACAAATTCTATTTATTTCAGTTCCATAATTGTTGAATAATAATTTTAACAAACGAGTGGAATTAGTCTAACCTGCATCTGATGACCTGCTACTGTCAGATAGGCTCTTTGGAGCTGGTGGCGAAGAAGTGCTTAAAGGTTTTAATCCAAGGTTTGCACAATAAGCACCAAGAGAACCTGAAAGAATTGTGAAGCATTACAGCTAAAGAATTTTATTAAAAAAGGGTTTTGTAATTTTGTTGTACTCACAGCTTCTATAGCAAGGAAGTGTAGTGATGTTAAGAAGGTTGCTATAGCCTTCATTGCATTCACATTTATGACCATCTGTATCTGAAGTTTTTATGCATGTGCCGCCGCCACAATAATTCCATGAGCATGCTAAAAACATGATGACAAGTGAAAGCATAGATTAAAATCTGATTGGCGTTGAAATCTTATAAGAAATTTCTATGGTCATTGGCACAGCAGATCCCAACTAAACTTCAGACCATTTTTATTTTAAAGGATTTCTAGTTGCTTATGCTGCTTTGAAAAGCCGTGGAAAGAAGTCTACTAACCGAAGTCAAAACAAAAAGTTGTTTGGTCTGAAGCCAAGCCTCTTAATAAGAGAATAATATATGAAGAATGAGAAAGCTATTCTTACAATCAAACAGTGAGAAATTCTTGTTATCTAGTGAAGGTGCGGGAGCAGGAGCAAAGGACTGGTGGTTGGAGCAAGAGTAATCGATGCTGCCTACAAAGTGCACAGACACAGACAAGCAAGTCAAAATATAAAAAGAAAATAAGATTCTCATTATAAGCAACTTTTTCTGCTTATTGAAATTGTTCTGCCTAAATATTTTTTTAGGATACTACATTGGATTTGGAAACTGTCCGCTGTAGTAAATGACATAACTATGTTGATAGCTGCTTTTCTGCCCTTTCTTTTATTTGCTTTTATTTGCAAAAAGAAATGAAAGGTGAAGTATCCCTGTAACTGTATGCATTATAACCAAAAAAAAAAAAAAAAAAAAAAAAGACAGAGTACACAAGAGCCCTGAGACTGACGACTGGAAAAACTATGTACAAAAGGACCCTACTCAACTTATATCCATTTGTCGAGGATGCGAAAGAAAGCTTCTTAGAATCAAAGAATTGTTATGAGTTACAAGTTTCAGGAGCTAAAAGCATAGTAACTCTAATTTGTCAAGTGTTTTTACTTTTCTATTTAGAAAGTAATTCTAATAGTTCTTCAATACCATAAAGAGGTCTAAAGTAGACATTTCTTGTGAGTTAAAAATCAGCTGAAAGAGAACAGCAAACCTTCTTTATGCTTTGAAAGTACAAAGATGAATAAAAAGGACTTTTGACTTGGTATGTGAAATTCAGTTACTTGTAGCCTTCAAATTTGAAATATAGCCTAACCCAAAGTTAAGAAAGCTTCAGATGGCGATGCCTCTTATTTCCTGAAAGCAACTTTCTTATAAAGAACACTAACAGTAGTTCTTTGCTGCATTAGCACCTGATTATTTTAATTGAAATTGTTTTTCCATGACAAAAGTACATCTCAGTATATGATCTCTTTTGTTTATTTCCATTGACTTAGTAATAACATTTTTTTTTTATAATTTTCATTTTCCAATTTACTTTCTTTAGATTACTGGAAAAGTAAATAGGGCAACTTAGAAAGTCAGAAGTCTTATATTTTGAACTGAAAATTGTAAGAATTTGGAATTAATTTAAATTTATTTGCTTATTACTTCTTGGGTTTACTAGTGTGAATCAAAAATAGGATCAGAATATAAAAGAGATAATTCTGAGGAAAAATTCATTCCCAATGTTCTTAAATTTCGTTTTGAAAGTAATTAATTGAATAAGGTTGCTCTATCAACAAAAGAATTAGAACATCATGAACTCGGTGTGCCTCAATATAATTTTTTAACAAAAGGAGAAAATTTTAATTGAAGTTCATTATCTCCTCTAGCTAGTTTGAGACTAAACAAACACAAACTAGACAAACTACACTAACAAGACTGTACACTTAAGGGCAGAACCCAAGTGCCCAAACAAAGAATAAGACAAAACAAATTGACTTTCCAGCCTAACTTCCAAGGCACTAAATTTGTAAACACATCCCCAAAGACAGACAAGTGAAGGAAACTATTTTAAAAACCTCAATCAGAAAATTTTTCCTGATTAGACAAAAAGTTAGCCAGACTAAAAGCTACACTGGTTTAAAGAATAACATAATCTAAGAGAGAGAATTACAGTTGGGGATGATGCAAGGGAGAAATCGAAGAGAATCGCCGATGTGTAATTGCGACCAACCCGAATTACACTCACACTCATATCCAAAGGTTGAATTGCTCGTTGCCTTACAGCTTCCCTGACCACACCCAACATGGTTGCATATTTCATCTACAGTTCATCATTAAAAACCCAAAATATAGAAGAAATTATGAGCCAATATGAGCACCTGAAACATAAATTTAAAATGAAATGGAAACGAGAGAGAGAGAGATACTGAATATAGGGGAGAGGAGAGGAGACAGAAAATCATCTGCTGTTGCTATTGGTATCAGTAGAGGCGAGAGTACGCACAGTGAAGCCACTAAGTACAGAGCGAACTTATTCGAATTCATCTTTTTTTTTTTTTTTTTTTTTCTTTGTTTTTATTAGGTCTCCTGTCGTGTCTTCTTTGCTTGGAAAGAGAGAGGGAGAGGAAGTGACAGAATAGTGGGGTTTAACACCATCAATTTATATAAGGAGACCTTTGCTGTTGGGAGATGAGCAAGGATGCCTCATTTATTCTCTTGTAACACCCTTTTGTGTAAACTTTGTTTTTTTTTTTTAATATAAATAATAAACTTGTTCTATTTGATTCCATGAAAGTGTCCCTACCTTAAAAAATACGTCTAAATTAGAAAAGACGTAAAATAGTGCATTAAGAGTAAGTAGTCAACAGCCCCGAGTCTCATCTTTTCTTATAATTTTGACATTCGTTTGTTAATACGTTGTAAATTAAATTTTCACGTCTCCGGTGCCCGACCTATGAGACATGGGCACAGCTCACCGCACAACAAAAATATGGCCGCAGATGATCAGACACTTTAAGCACAATATGCAGATGCATTTCTTTTTAATTAAACGTTATATTCTTTTTTGGAACTTTAAAGACCTTTGAATTTGTTTTCCAAAATAAAAGAAAAAGAAAAACAAATAACTGAATTACTTTCTGAAGGAAAATGAGATACAGTCCTCTATCAGAATTTCCAACCAAAATACAAAAGTAGCTTAATATTTATTGGCATAAATTATATTGAAAACAAACTTATTTGATAGCTGCGATTGACTGATTATAATAATCAAAAGATAATTAAAAATTTTAACTATAAAAGCATAGATATCTTCTTTACAAGATTGTGAACGAAATTTGAAACAAATATAAAAATCGTTGACCATCCATTAATCAGTTTAAGAAATTAATTGTTAATTTTTCTTTACTATATCAATAGTCAAACATTTTAATTATATTAAATTCACATACAATTTTCCAAATTTATAAAAAAAATATTTATAATTTTCTTTTTTTTTTACCTCGTTTAAAATGGTCTAGGCAAATAAAAATAGTTATAAATATATCTTTACTGATTTTTGTTTGTGAGAGTAGACAAAAGGCACTCAGCATTTTCATGAACTAAAAGATAGAATACCAGCTGCACTCAATTTCATCAATTTTCATTTATTATTTTCTAATTATTAATGTGTCCGAGGAGTATTTCGTTTTAGATATTTTTTCTTTCTTTCTTTCAATAATCCTAGATTCCCCATAAGGCCATAAGAAACATTGGTATACTTGTTGAAATCAGTATATGCGTACTTGCGTAGTAGCCTAGTAGGATTAATTTTATTTTTCACTTCTTTAAATGCGAACCGATAAGAGATGGCCCGTCAAATGAAAAATAAATGATTTTAGGAAGACCTGTCGGCTGATAGGCATAGCTGGTTGACGCTCCAAATTCCACAAATGTAAATATAATGCGTTAGGTGGGGAGATGGGGAATGGGAAGCTAATATTTAATGCACCCCTTCCTACTTAGAAATTGTTTAACATTTTGAGATTCGCACAAGTCTTTTTCAATCTCCTTCTTCTTTTTTTTTTTATTTGAGAAAGAGGGAGGATTTGTTATCTAACTTTTTCTAAAATTAAAATTGCATGACTTGAATCTTGATCTCATTGAAATCAGTTTAGTACTCTTAGCACTAAATCACTAGACCACATTCTTAAATTACTTGATTTAACTGCTGGCTTATTGTATGATTTGTATCTGTAATGATAAATTAGTAGTGGCTAGTGATTTCTCTTTCTTTTTTTTTTCCTTAGAAGAAAAAGTGCAATTTTCGCTTGAAACTGAAGATTTTCACACATTATTTTTTTGTGTCTCTTTAAATAAATGAATAAAAATTGTTAAGGGAGGATGTCGAATACACTTGATGCTAGATGTTTCGAACTCAAATCTTTTAATATTTGTTACAAGAATTTTCAATATAGTCCTTAAAAGAGTTATTACGAGTCATGCATTATCTCATTGATAAATTCTCGATGGATCTCATAGCCCTAGAGCGTGGACGATTTCAGGTTCTGTTTTACGTGTGTAACGACAAGGCTTTCTTAAATTTGTATTATAGTAGTTTTTCTGGGACGTAAGCAGAAGAATTTTCTGTATTGTTATGCGTACAAAGAATTCTGACTATGTGTAAAATCGCTTTATCAGTGAAATTGTACACAGGTTATCTCAGGAAAATTGAAGCAAAAAATCCCCATCGACTACAAATTTCCTTGTTCTGTTCATCTGTAAAAAAAAGTCTAATAAAATGGACCGTTACCTGCTTTTTTAGTGCAGCATAATTATACTGATATATATCAAACTCTCAAATAGTAATAATCTGAAGCCATTTAAGGATGTGTAGGCCAAGGGTTTTCAACTTTATTTCCCTTTTTGAAAAAGATCCGACTTAACTGCAGCATGGTGCAATTAATGGGACAGTTGAAGTTTGAAAATCTTGCAAACTAGGTACAGTTTTACCGAACAAAATTGGTACTTTGAGTAGAACTATACAAATAGATCAGGACAGCTCTGTCTCTGCGGACGGCTAAGATTTCACTTACTAGTCAAGTAACCGATAGATCCTCGCCAGTTCTGCAATATAAACAAACAATCCAACTATGCAGTTTGTGAACATCTCGAATTCCAGATTAAACTGTTGTTATCGGAGATTGATTGCTTTACATATAATTTATTTTGATAATATTAACAATCATAATCATAATAAAGATTAAAATTAAAATAATATATTAATATGATGAGATAGTTGATTATGCATCATGATGTATTGGGTCTTTTGTGCATCATGATGCTTTTTTATCGGTATTTTTTGCAAATTATAAATCTAATTTAACTAATCTAATCTACGTACTAAATTTTATAGCAAACCAAATTTTATACCTTTTGAAATTTTTTATTTTTGGAAATTCGTTATACTAAGAATATTCCAAAAGTAGCTTGTTTGTTAGAAAATAAAAATGGTAAAAAAACTTTAAAAAATATAAAATTTGATTTGATGCAAGGTTTCAATATGTAAATTTAATTAGTTAAATTAGATTTATAATTTATAAAAATATTAATGAAAAAGCATCATGATGCATAGATGTCACACCCCGTATCCGAAATACGAGGCGCGATGTGATACAATATCTTTCGCATCCATCCGACGGTCCGTCAACCTACGTCACAAGAAATAAAAGCAAACGGAGTCAGCTACAAAGCCGAGTAACCGGTTATTTAACGACGCAGCCTCTCTATAACCAATTTATATAACCAAAAATCAATTGATCGGATTAATCCACACATCAATAACAAACAAATTAAATATATTTTACAGAGATCAACGGGTCTAGGTTTTCTCAAATCCACTTTCTCATATCACTTTTCCACTAGCGCGAATCCCTCTTTAGGCGATTCCGCTTCACATTCCATTCTACTATTCCATTTCCACTTTTTCACTTCAATTCAAATCACAACATAGACCCATTGACTCGCAAAATACATCAATCACAATTCTCATATATCAATTCAATTCAATCAAATAAGCCAAACGATATTTAAATCAATCAATACGAAAATTAAATTATAGAGAAGTCCGGTTACCTGACTGAGCGATCCTCAAGCACAAACCAATCGAAAGGACTATACAATAAGACTGCGACGTAGTACTCGAATTCCATATGGCCGACTATCCAAAGCCAAGACGATATTCAAAATTAGGTAGAGAGAGAGAAATCCGAAATGAAATGGAATGAGGCTAGGTTCTATTTATAGTGGAGGTTTCTTAGTGGCTAAGAAAGTAAATATTAAGTTACTTAATGACTAAGTAAGCAAAAATGAATTACTTAGCTACTGTTTCTGAAAATATAAATTACTATTTATGAAAATATGAATTACTTAACAGCTAAGAAATCAAATGGATAAGATCAAATGAATATTATATAATATCAAATGGATAAAAATAAACATATTTCAAATAGGACCTTAAGATTTGAAGTATTGCAAAATGGTCCTAAAATTCTAGGGTGTTACAGTAGAAGACCCTATGCATCATGATGCACAATAAACTTACTCTAATATGATTTATGTAGTACGAACATCATGTTCATTATATTGATGAGGTTATTTTTTTTATCATTATCATTAGCAAATCATGTTTAATTGCATGGAATCTGATTGATACATTATCTATGTATCCAACAACATAATTATTTTAAAATAAATTTATTTCATTATTTTAGAAAAATATCAAATGATTCATCCTTTGTATTTATGGCGCGACTAATATCAGATTTATATAGGCACATAGCAGATACGGATTGTCTATTGTTGGGTTTGTTCAAGTTCTTGTCCAAGTTCGAATTATCCAAGTCACAAATTGACATAAATCTTGGGCCAGAAAATAACTTGCTTGTACGTAGCTTAATTATTAGTTCAGTTTGCCACCCAGAAATTATAAATTGGGCTATTTGGGCCTGAATCTGCAGAACTCCGTGCCGGAAAAAAAAAAGGAAGGGAAGTTTATTTTAGAAATCTAAAGCTGCCAGCCAGAAAGATCTGGGACTCTGGGTGGACATGCGTAATGCGTTGCTTCACTAATCTTAATCTGGACTGAATTTTACCCCTCATTTTTATTTACAGTATATTTTCAGTCTGATTTATCTGGGTGAATTTCTTGGTAAATCTGTATCCTTCATTTTACTTAGCATTTTTTTTCTTATAATTCTAAAAGTTTTTATGACAAAAAAAAAAAAAAAAAACTAATGAAGACATTTCCTCACTGTAATTTTTTGCTATTCTGAGACCAACCTTATGATAAAGAATTGGTTGCGCAGTAAGACCATGTTATGAGTGAGACGCTGAGTAGTCTTTACAGAGACTGCTACAGAAAACCAACAATTATATGACTGAGAGAGCACATGCCCAGCACATGCACAGCCTTCCAACTCCAGTGATTTGTCCTTTTGTTGTTTATAATTAATTTTAATTTCTTTTCTCTGCTCAGCCGCTTTCTTTGTCTGTCATACAACCAGGCTACCAAGGCTACCAAGGCTATGGAGTCAAAGCCAGGTAAATGATTCCAATAGGTCGGTTGTTACAAAAACCAAAGGAAAAATCAAAGAATGGAGAAGGAAGTGCTTTGGATTTGAACAAATTGTCGACCATCATGTGCTTGACACTCGTCACTCATTACAGTTCTTAAAATTAAAACTCATGAAATTATTATTGTTATCATTAGTTTGTTCTGTAGCTTCCTCGAGCCTCCAGCCCTCCACCCAGGGTGCCTATTCCCTATTGTAATAATTTACTAATTAATTATTTGGAATAATAATATATAAAATTTCCTTAATAGCTTGTGCCCATGCCTATCTGCTCTCACTATAAAATAAATAAAAAGAAAAAAAAGGGGACAATTTGGGACAAAGGCACAAGAGCTTAATAGCATTATCCCAACACTAGGTACCCATGGACTATTTATAATTCTCTCCATTGCATGTGAGCGCCAGCCCAAGAGCTTTGATTCATCACCTAATCATGCATATCTGCTATTACCTAGATTTAAGTATCCGTGGGGACTAGGGACCCAAGTCCTTTCTTTTAATTTCTTCCAGGGCTATCACTACTGTTAATTAATTAGATACTTCCAAACCTTACAAAAAGACATTGAATAATAATAAATTGAATAATTAAGCCTGTATTTTTTCTTTAAAGAAAAAGATTAAAAAAGAATTATTGTTATGTGAATGACCAATAGTAAAACTCTCAAGGTAAATCAAGGTTGGGAGTTCACAATGTTGTCAGTAGTGATAATATAAAAATATCGATCTTTATCTCATGTTTCGAAAAATTAAAAGGTGAGTGCTTCATCAAAGCTTGTTACAATTGATGTGTCTTTAGAGCAAAATTATACACTTCACTACAATTTTTAGGAAATCCTTTTTACTTTGGAGACAATTGTAAAAAAAAAAAAAATACATCTATAAGCTTCTACACCAGAAATTAATAACGAATTATTTTGACCACTTGTTGCTTCGGATAAAGCTGCATCAGCAATGACGGAGTCATTGAAAGGCTGCAATAGATCTAACAGAAAAGAAGTTCCAATAGTGAGTTTGGTGCATGTGACTGTTTTAGGTTTTTGTTTATTTATTATTTATTATTATTATTATTTTAAAATTTCTATTTACTTTCGAAAGAATTTTGTAATTCGTTGGAGGACAATAGCCAATCAGCTATTCCAGCAAACATGTCAAATATGATATTAGCATTCATGAAATAGCGATTAAGTGTTGAGACTCAGATCGGAAAAAGAAAAAGAAAATTAGAAATAAACCACGTCTAAAGGTCTTAACTCTTAATCCCATCCTTCGGCCTACGGTCAGATTAGCACTAGCCGCCAATTCAGTCTGTGTAGATCTGCTAGGCAGCCTAGGTTTAGAGGCATCATAAATTTTTTGGGAAAAAATGATACGTGGGATTAAGTCATCCAATTAATTTATAAATTTTAAATTAATAATTTCACTCAAGATATATCGTTATTTTATTATTAGATTAAAAACTAGATTTCCATCATATGCCAAAAATTATAGAGCTGCCAATAACATGCCGAAAATTTTGTCTACTTTTTTTTTATTATTTTTTTTTTTATAGTCGATGATAAGCTTTCCTCAAAATTCGTAGAAGTAATACTTTTTGTTTTTAATTCGTAAGAAAATTATCTCCAACAATCGGAAATTTCGTTTACACGTGTTACACGATCGAGGACAAAAATTCCCAAATGACTAATGAGGAGTTGAGGACAAGGCAAATACGACAAATAGAAAATAAATGGGTATTTGGATCTGCATTGGTATTTCATTCGGTGGACTATTGATTGTAACTTAGTTAATTATTCAAAAAGAAAAAAATTGTAACTTAGTTAGTATATCAGGGTTACATCCAAATCCAATATTAATAATATATAAAATAAATTATTTTGATATTTAACAAAATAAATTATTTGTTTATGTTATTCATGTTCTTTTCCGCAGTCTCCAAAATAATTTGTCTTTTGAGGGCAAAAACTTATATAGAGAAAACTATTTGAATATGTATTTGAGGTAAACTTAGGAAGTTTTTATAGATACTCGAACAGAGTCGTTATCCTATCATTAAAATTATAATAGTGATTTTTATAAAATATTTCATCATGGAGGTATATTAATTACTATAATTATTTCATTAGGGTGACCACAATAATCAAATAAAAATCTTTAAATTCATAATAAAAGTTGAAAATATGTAAATCCTCTTTTATATTATTGTTGTTTGTTGGTACACAGTTGACGTCCCGAAAGTTTCTTTTGTATGAAATTAAAAGATTTTTAGTTCTAACTGTTACTTAAACCCCATAGTTACAAATCTTTTTGTGTAACAAGATGCAGAGGTTTAACAAAGGGACCCAGAGATGCACTACATTGGTGACAACTAAATGGTGCTGGTGTTGGTTTATGATGCCATAGCATGTTCTCAATTATTCTTTATTTTATTATTATTTCTTAACTTACACTGGCATTATGTTTTTTTTTCCCCCCTTAACTCAATATATATGAAACATCTAAATTGTCATTATGATAACATCCTCAATGTGCTGTTTTCAATAATTATTTGATAGAAGTTATTTACCAACTTAATTTTTTGGTTCAAATACCAGCATAGAATCAATTCTGCGCAAAAGAGTATTTGAGAGTGCAGAATAATATATTGTTCTGTCGAATAGCGGAAAACTAACAAAATTCTGTACGCTCTTATAATAATATATTATTGTAGCACTATTTATACCAATAAAAAAAGATGTTTTTTTTTTTCATATCTCATTAAACTTTGTCCATAATTTATATTAAGTCACTAAATTTTTAATTATCCGATTTTAGTCATTAAACTTACGAATTGTCAATTTGTATCACTCTGTGAAAAATTTGTCTAATTAATTATGTAATTCGCCCATTAATCAATACAATTTATCAATATAGAATACGTTTATCATACCAATTAAAGAAATCCCAATTTTTGAGCACATAAAAAAAAACAGATTTGATGTTCAAATTAGATAGCTAATTAGACAACATCTTCACAAAGTAACTAAAATTGGACAATTTGTGCTTAGTGACCAAAATTAGATAATTTGAAATTTAGCGCCTATTTTTTTTTTTTTTTGACAATTGCCCGTAAGTCCACTCACACACACTCTCAACCAGCAAATGCTGGGATTCGAACCGTGGTCTTCATGGAGCCAGGCAAGTGCCTTAGCCAGCTGCACTAGAGAAAATTAAATTATAGGAAAAAATTAATGTAGTGACCTAAAGAAAATTTTACTACAAAAAAAATACTATTAAGGATCCCAAATATGAAGGCGATTAATATGCCTCCTAGAATTTTTTAATTAAAGAGAACCCATTTTAGTTTTAGATATTTGGCACCATATCATATAAGTTTTTCGTATATTTATTTTCGACTTAATTTTGTTAATTAGTAAAATGATTTGGATCGATTCCGAATTTGTCATTGACCAACATGTGGACCTTTCCATTCCAAACTTGTTCAGGAAATTACGAGGAAAATTATACAATTACAACTGGTCTGAATAAAATGGCATTACACTATTTTTTTAATTTAAAAATGTCTTAACCAATGTCCTTGACATAATTCAGGACACAACTTTTTTTTTTTTTTTTTTTTTTTATTGTATACACGGTATTCCTAACTTCCACCAAACTCGGTGGCCATTACGATCTACACCGTCATTGCTCCCTGTACTTTCCCAGACCATGTGACGCCACCTCATCGATTTACCAACAAATCATTAACATTTTTCATTAGTATTGTATATATCACTAATCATATTTTATTATAAATACTATAGCACGTACTTTTTGCACATTGTTTCTTTCACATTATTAATTTGTGTAGGCCTGGTTAAGAAAAGTAACAGAAGCACCAGTGCAGAAGAATAAAACAGAGCAGATTAGGTTAGCAGCTAACACAGTGGTAAATAAACAATACATTAAATCTTTCTTCTAAATCACATACCATGACATAACTTTTCTCACATCATGTAGTAAGCAGCATTGTCATAACTACTAACAAAAAGCTACCCAACTCTTCTCCAAAAACAGAGACCTCACTCAAGGGAAAAGCAGGGAAAAGAAGAAATGGGTAAGGCAAGCAAATGGCTGAGAAATTTTTTTCTATCAAGCAACAAAAAGGAAGAGAAAAATGAAGAAAAGAAAGATAAGCTCCAGCCATTGCCAGATATCAAGCCTACTCAAAACACAACACCTAAAGAGAAAAAAAGATGGAGCTTTAGGAGATCGAATAACACACAGGCAGGCGCAAAGCCATTGCATTCACCGGATCCGAGTGTGTGTGGAGGGAGTGCTGATTTGGCTGAAGCCGAGATGGATCAGAAGAGACATGCAATGGCTGTGGCAGTGGCAACTGCAGCAGCAGCCGATGCAGCTGTTGCTGCGGCACAAGCAGCAGCAGCTGTGATTCGTTTTACGTCAGGTCGGGGTTCAAAGAGAACAACTAGTTTTATTGAGGATCTGGCCGCCACTAAGATCCAGTCTGTTTTCAGAGGTTATCTGGTATGGATTATCAAACATGTAGTTTGTATGACTTCTTTATTGCAATGAATAATGTGTCATGTCAGTGTAACATAACAGACAATTGTACACCCATGTGTCCTCTAGAACAAACGTAATCCCTTGATTTTAAATTTGAATGACCACATATGCGCCATGTTAGACTTATCGCATCAGCAAAAATTTTGTCGGTCGTTCATAATTTGTCTTCTTTGTTAAATTAAAATGATCCATATTTTGCTTTGTATGGATAATTATATTCAATGGGAAAAAATTTCAGGCAAGAAGGGCATTATGTGCCTTGAAAGGGCTAGTAAAGCTACAAGCTCTAGTGAGAGGCCATTTGGTGCGGAAGCAAGCCACAGCAACTCTTCGGTGCATGCAGGCCCTGGTTACAGCGCAGGCCCGGGCCAGGGCCCAGCGAATGCGCATGGTTGAAGAAGAACAAATTTACCAGCACCCACCTCACACCCGTAGATCGTCTCCCCAGCATCCCCGGCACCGGAGATCTTATGTAAGTTGAGAAATTGTGTTTTAGTATTTGGCTATTTGCACCACACAACTAAGTTGCTAATTTGTAATATTGGCAAATTAGTTCGCCTCTGAATATGCTTACCCGTGGTAATTGTGTGCCTTACAAATTGGAAACAGCATATAAATACAAGGCTATCTCTAAAATCTATTGATGTACTTTCGTTAATATACCAGAGGTAAGCTACCTGTACATAGCCAATTTTATTTGGTGAACTTCCTGTTTTCTGGGAATTCAATTGGATAACATTACCATAGAATACCAAGAAATAGCAAAACACAATTCGATAAAGTGATCTTTGAACAAAATTATCTTAAAGATGGATAAATTAACCAATATACAACTCCTGCATTTTGCCAGAGACTGCATAATATTGTCTTAGGCCAAAATTATTCATATTTGACTGGTAGTTTTTGCCTAAAACAGGAGATGGATAGAGTTGGAGAGGAGAAAATTGTTGAAATGGATATGGCTGATACAAGAAGCCAGACAAAAAGCCGCAAGAGTTACTCTGCTTCGCACCATAGTGAAAAGATCGAGGCGAGCCGTTACTCATCATACTATGGTGCCATGTCACCTGCTCCATCAGCCCTAACTGAGATGAGCCCACGTGCCTATTCAGGCCATTTCGAAGAATTCTCATTCACCACAGCACAAAGCAGCCCCCAATCAAATTTTGACTACTCTTACAATTTTCCCAATTACATGGCAAATACTGAGTCGTCGCGTGCAAAGGTGCGGTCGCAGAGTGCACCAAGACAGAGAACTGATGCATTGGATAGACAATCTAGTAGGAGGAGGCCCTCAATCGAAGGAAGAAATATACCAAGAGCAGTTAAGATGCAAAGGAGTTCGTCTAGTGCCGGTATAGCTATAAATGGCTACCAGTATCCTTGGTCTCTGAAGCTGGACAAATCCAGCGCTAGCTTGAAAGATAGTGAATGTGGTTCAACCAGCTCAATCCTGACAAATTCTAACTACTGTAGATCGCTGGTTGGTTTCGAGGTATGAATTTGCCTACAATTCTTCGCTTCAATTTTCATTTGAAACTTCAATTTAAAATGATTAAGGTTAATTTCTTGTATTTATTTCTGTTTTCAGGTTACGAGCAGGAGCAAATATTAAGCTGTAATAAGATGCTATACGAGGAATAAAAATTGTGCAACATGATGATAAGCAACTGACAAGGGATGAAGTTTCTTTGTTCATAAAAAAGAGCTTTGAGAATTCTTGTTCGGATGTGTGATTTTCTTCTCTCTCTGTTTTTTTTTCCCTTAACTTGTCTTTGTTCTTCAGTAAACAGTATATATAGACGTTTTAATGCAAATTGTCAATAATTAACGACAGTATTGTGCATTCAATTGATTGTTAATATCTCAGTAAAACTACTCATGATTAGAATGCATCATTTGTAGATTTTAATTTTGGTACGCTGCACCAGCTGAATTGTATGCCTTGTGATTGTGGGTACCGATTCTATACAGTTCCGCAGCTATGGTTTTTAATTCCTTGAGTTTAGTTCTATACCTTAAGCCTGAAGTTGCCAGGCTTTTAATTCAAAATATACCTTACGTAGTTACGTATTTTCTTTATTTTAGTTGTCCTACCTACTTGTGGATCAAAGAGTATGATGTCATCCAAGAAGCCTTGTATTTGTTCATAATAGGCTCAACTCTGTAGCATCCTTAATCTGCTGCAGCCTATACTGTGAAATCCTGGCCCATTTATAATATTAAGTTTTATATTTTGGGCTAGACCTATAAAAAAATACGTCACCAATAAGTTGCCAACAAGAGAAACATGATAAATGCTTCAAAAGATCTTGCTACTTTGTGCAACATTTGCTATATAGAAAAACGAAACTAAACAAGCTCATGCTCCTTCATCCCTCCACCCGCTCCACCAGTTTGTCAAGTTATATATGAGTTGAAGTAAAATATCTATGTAATTGATTTGTTATTCTGTTGATTTATTATCAAAGTTTCAAAGAAATAATCAGTCCAAAACTTTTTCTTTTTAGAGCGGTTGACAGTGGCTGTCAACAGCAAATCAGTCCACAATTTTGATCCCCCAAGTATGAAGTAAATCAGGCCCGACAAAGTAAGAAAAGTTCCCTTGGTTGTAATAATAATTTCCTTTCTAAATATGCCAAATATTTGGTCTAAGAAAGATAAGTTATCTTGCCAATTAAATCATGTTCATCTTTCAGTGACAATAATTATAACAGAAATGCTTAGTTGGTGGCTACTGCAGGAGAGGTTGTTTGGTTTTGCCGGTGGTGGATTTTTGGCTCCACCGCCAGGTTCTGCAAACTGGTTTTTTTACCAGAATTGTTCTGAGGGGACAGCTGAAGGTGGCTCATAATTGTTGGTTAGGTTTCAGGTTGGGATTGGATGAATTTCTTTATCGATGTAAGGGTGGCTCATATGCCGGTTAGGTTATGGTGGGGTTTGATTTAGCTAGTATTAGTTTGATGCTAGTACAGATATAAACTTTTTAGGAGTTTATATTTCCTTTTTGTTGTTCATACCGGTTTTGATACTGGTATATTTTTAATTATTTTTGTAAACTTTTTTTTTTAATGAAAATCTTTCAGCATTTTGCTGGCCCTCAAAAAAAAAAAAATAATTATAACAGAATTATGCTAGCAATTCCTTGGTACTTAACGATGAATCCGATCTGTAAAGTTTTCAATTTTCTTGTGAAACTTTGCTCCCAAACAGTGACATGCTCTATTCAGAATTTTAAATTTAATTTCATGATTCAATAATTGAAGGCGGACCCCTCAAGCCGACATCGCTTGCCATGGACCAAACGACAACACCGGTCATTCTCGCACCATTTCCTTGCACCATCTATGGTTGTCAACTGCTAGAGGAGAGACTGCTCTCACATCAAGTCCCATTTGGCGCTGTGCAAAAGGAATAGGAATAATAAAATTATTGAAAAAAAGAGAGCGCACACAATGTCGGGTTTGGGAAATATTGGGTTCGCTAAAGGCCCATCACTTTTTAAGCTAACATGGACACCCCACTACACTAGTGTGTTTAGAAGGGAATCTAAATGGGGCCTCTGAAGACTCTTTTCAAAAAGAGTTTTAAGATTATGTAAAATTGAGAATTATGAAACACACCCAACATGGAATCAGATCCTCTGGAGGTCCATCCTCTGGACGTTTGGTGGACGTCTCGGGATCTGGACCGTCTGATTTAATATCAACGGCTATAAGGAAGCCCCGTGCATTCCACCACACCCGAAAAAAATATTGGCCCGAAAAAAATGAACCGTCTGATTTAATCTCAACGGCTCCGATCGAAACGTCCATTGGACGTTTTTAAAAAAAGGTCCACAGGATCCTGGTCCCACCCAACATTGGCCCCCAAAATTGTTTCTATACTTTTTGTAAGTCCTATTAGGTCCTTGTTTGCTATCCATCTTCAGTCCATCTCAACTAAAATGGACCAATCGAATTTACGTAATTGATTTGTAGAGGGACCATTTAATTTGCTGTAGGCATTAAAATCACTAGAAAAATCGATTGATACGCTCACAGAGAATCTAAAATCACCTAGACCTTCTTCAACTATTAATTAAAAGATGACAATTAATTCAAAATTGGAGATGTTGAGGTCTTCTCTTAAGGAGTGGTCATATTTGATTTGACAGAAGGGTCTTTATGATGTGGTGCAATTATGTGTCGGCTCTTTAATCACAAACTTATAATTATTCCTAAAGAAGTTTTGAGTTCGATAGTAATTAAATTATCAAATTTGTTCATACAAACATTGGTGACAATTGTCTAACATAAAAACAGGTCAGAATTAAGAACTGCAATTAATTCGAGTGAGTAAAAGAAAACTAGCGTCAGGACTCAATTCTCTAATCCAGCAGATATTTCATTAATTAATTTCATTATAGAAGAAAATACAAACAACTTCATCGACATGAATAGGAGAAATTTGACTCTACGTTGCCGCTATCTAGAATGTCTTTCTCAATTTCCCTTCCCAAACTTGCTCGATTGCACTCAACGAACACATCAAAATCAAACTTAAGGAAGTAAAAGAGAGGAATTCAAGTAATGAACAGATTGGAAAGTAAACGAAACGGAGGGTGGTGGGATCTCTTCGCACTTGCCTAAGCTCCTTGTAAAGTATTCGAACTCACTAGCGGGTTGCGTCGTCTTCATTTTTTCGGCCAGTGTGCACTCAACGAGTGGCCTCCTTAACTTCTGCTTGCTTTTTCAGTAAGAATTAGGATAACAAAAGAAGCAGAAGGTCGTGGCGTCTTGTAGCACTTTCCTTGGCTCTTTGTAAGGTCTTATACCCGGTCAGTGTGTACTCAACGAGTGGCCTCCTTAACTTCTGCTTGCTTCTCAAGTAAGAATTAGGATAACAAAAGAAACAGAAGGTCGTGACGTCTTGTAGCACTTCCCTTGGCTCCTTGTAAAGTCTTCTACCCGGCCAGTGTGTATTCCTACAAAACAAAAGAACCAACACAACGTGAAAAGAGAAATAAATCAAATAAATTAGAAAGAAATAAAAACCCTAAAATCGGTCACCGTCCCTGGCAACGGTGCCATTTTTTATCGCATCGAGAACCAAGTCAAAACAAGTCCTTAGAATCACCGATGTAAATCGTTTGCAGTGATAGCTTAAGGGTCGAATCCACAGGGACGGAACTATTCCTTTTCTAGGGTTTTATCTAATCCTAATTTATCTAATTCGGCGAAAATAAGTCGGTGGTAAAAATAAGAGTTGAGATTATCTTTTTGGTGTTTTGGAATAATAATTGAAACTAAAACAAATAAACTAAGCAAACAATAAAGACACGAATTAGGGGTCAACTGCTTCGGGTTCCTACTCCTGGCCGCGTTTAGACGGGCCCGACTGAAAACAGACGGATCCGCCAGAACACGTCGCCCGTTCAGTTTACTCAGTTAAACGTTCTGTTTGACATGCAGGATATCAAGTTGTTCCAGGGCTTACAGCGCTAACTCTCGTTCTTGACTTAAACACCTAAGTTCAACTCTTCGAACCTCCTAAAAACCCTAAGTTTCAACTCTCGTTTCATGGCTTAGGTTTTCTAGGTTTGACTTTCTTACCGTAAGGACAACCTTCATCTCTCGATCTCAGGTAGAGACACGTCTCTTGACTAAGTTCCGGTTTCACCTCTCGGCTACTACCAATCCTAAAGCAAGCGATTGTAAAAGGCTTAGAGTTCGGGTTCTTATTACCTAGCAAACTAGACTCGGCCGCGTCTATTGGGTATAAACCATCAATCAAAGCAATTCACAATCAACAAGATTTATCAAGCAAAACAAGAAAGCCAAAGCAAATCAAATAAAACATCAACAAGAGTAAAAATCACATAGCTACCAAGTATCGGTTCCCTACGATTACCCCTAATCAACTAAACAAATTCAAAACAAAGGTTTCATCATATCAAACAACAAGACAAATAAACTAAAGAAAGAGTACAACAAAACCCCTCATTTTCGGTCTCAGCTGGTGTCCGGGCGGATCCGACAGGATTCGGTCGGACCCGCCAGAACGCGGCGGCTGCTGCTGCTGTGCCCCTTCCCCAAGTTAGGTCGGGAGAGAATAAAAATTTTGAGAGATATATTTTTCTCTCTCTAAACTTGCTTTTATAGCCCTCTTGGGCGCTCAATCAATCCAGGGGCGTGTGCTGGGCGCCAGCCAGGCAGTTTCCAAAGCTGGCTTGACTTCCTGGACAAGAAACTGGCTTCCAAATCTGCTTGCTGGACCGTTTCTGGCGGGTCCGTCCAAATCCTGGCGGGTCCGTCCGAAACCTGGCAAAGGGATTTTTCTTCATCTTTAGTTCTAGCTCGTTTCTGTCGGGTCCGTCTGAATCCTGACGGGTCCGCCTGAAACCTGGCAGCAGTAGTTTTCTTCGTCTTCAATGCCCGCTTCAAGTCCAAAATAGCGCCAAATCTTCTAAAAACCTGCAAGATGACAAGGGCAATAGAAGTACCTCTATTCTAACATAAAAGAGCATAAAACAAACTAAAAACACAACTTTTCGATTAGAATTGGGGCCTAAATGGGGTTGAAATGTATGCATGAAACCCTCCGATAAAAAACTATGGATTAGTGGTTTACATATTAGTTTTTCTGTAATTATTACAAAATTCTTATCTAACTACTTGTTTAAATTGTGATTTTAGGCTCCAAAACAAAATGACAATACAGAGTGTGGCTATTTCACGTTGTTGGCCATGAGACATGTATTGAATTATGTCAGATCAACCGGAGAACTACCAAAGGTATTGCTTTATTTCAAAAATTTAGAAAATTAGGGTTTAATAACGGTTTTAGAATACCAACACCGATCGACTTTGGATTTAGGGTTTAGGGTTTATATAAGATTTGATACGATTGGAAAATAAAAAAGTTTACGATTTATGGTATTAACTAATTAATATGATGTTTTTGGTTTGTTTGTAGCAAATTGATCCGACTGGAGTTCCATACACGAGCGACGATATTTCAGAAGTCGTGGATGAACTCATGCATTTCATCTATGGTAACATATTTGGATAGTTGATCAATTTGCTGAACTTGTAAAAATATTGTTGATATAAATTTTGTTGAACTTGATACATGTTTATGTGTGTGTATGTGATGCATAATGTTTATGTGTGTATAATGTTTATGTGATGCATGTTTGTTGAATTTCTATTATGTTTTGGTACATTGAAAATCAATGTACCAGTTGGTACGGCTAGCAACTTGGGCTAGCCACATAATACCAACGATATATAAAAAAAATTTAATCAACATCAATAACGCTCATTACATAATAAGCGTTACAGAACTAAGCAGAAATACGAAAAAAAAGATAAAAAATATCAAATCTGTAACGCTCAATAGCTTTTAAGCGTTACAGAATGGGAGTATCTGTAACGCTCATTAGCTATGAAGCGTTACAGATTGGGACAATAAAAAATTAATATATCCATTCTGTAACGCTTCATAGGTAATGAGCGTTACAGATACCCCCATTCCGTAACGCTTAAAAGCTATTGAGCTTTACAGATTTGATATCCTGTAACTCCTATTTTTAAGATCTGTAACGTTTCTATAGATTTGCAACGGGGTCTACAGTAACGTGCTCGTGAACGTTACAGGCTCTCATTTTTTAACGTTGCAGACAATAAATTTTGGCGTAGTGCTAATTATGACACTTATTTGAAATTTCAATTATTTATAGCTGATTTTTCATAAAATTGTACTTTCTAAGACTTGCATTACAACCCTTGTCACAAATAAAAAGTACACATATGTTGAAAACAAAAGTCAAAAGTTACAAGTATGAAAGTATCTTAATTAACATATGAAGTATTTGCATTTGTTATCTAAAAATAGGAGGTAAATGTGAAGTCAAGTTCCCGTTAAAAAAAACGTGTTGATCAACTATTAGTACTTACTTTGGTGGTAATAAAATCTGCCTTTTCCTATCAGTATCAACAATTCATTAGATAATTCCTGAAAATTATAATTGTTTGCTTCACAGTTCAAATCAAATGTTTATTGTATTAATATCAATCATAATGTTTAGAAAAGTAACTATAGGATCAAATTCGATTTCAATTATCTGATCTAAAATGAACAACCTATATCTAGCCGGGATCATTCAAAACTGTATACTACTATTGGAGAGGTGATCCTTCCAACTTCCAAGATATATATGTTGCATTCGATCAGAAGAAAAATAAACATAATTAGCTCCATATAACTTTTTCTTTTAATAACTATTTTAAAATTCTCTTTCCGACCTTCCCAACATGACTACGTCCGTCAGTTATACTTCCAAACATACAAAGTCTACATGTGTTGTATGTCTAATAATAACCCATATATGGGCTTACTCGTTTGGACTAAAACCACTAGACAGTATTAGCTCTATTATGAGTCCCATTGTCTCCACACTATATAAAGCAAATGTTGGGTCCCAAATCAGTTCAATTTTCTACATATTATTACAAGCACTAAGGCTCGTACACTGCTCATAACTAAATTCCCACATAAGTGGAATACTGTTCGCACTCCAAGCTGACCTCAACTATCCTAATGTTCTCCAATTCTATTATTAATGGATATCCCTATTACAAACATGATATCTGGTAAGTTGCTATAGATTAGTACACTGGAAGGTTACATTTCAAATAAAATGGAGAGGAGACGTGAACCAACTACTTGCATATATTTTTTTATTTTATTATTTATTTATTTATTTTTTTTTTGATTAAAAGCCCGTAGGCGAACTACTTGCATATGAGGATTTCGATGGATAATTCATGAGCAGTCATTTGGATTTCGGGAATACAAGGTAATTCTAACTTGAGAAGTATTGAAATGGAAAGAGAGCCTACAAGGGGAAAGTTCTGGAACTAATTATGAATGTATGCATCTCCTTTGATTGTTCTGAGGGACTTTGATAGACTGTTTAGCGGAATCAATTTCGGTCCGTTTCGTTGGTCTTTCCTGCCGGAATCGTGAAATCTCAAAATAATATTGATTGGAGTACATATAAGATATTCAGTTTTAATACTTTCACAATGAGCTTAACATGCACTTCTTATTCTAGCGTCAATGCCATAGTATATATGTTCTCAAAATTTTAATTTGTAACAAGTTTAATTCCGAAATTTAATTTGTAATAATTTTATCTCTCGAACTATACAATCCATGACAATCAGCATGCATCTACCTGGTAATTCTCTAATAAATGCTGAATTTTAAATGCAAACGAACGAAATATCTTATGTTTAAAGCATATTATTTATAATATTTGATGTGAAATATCAACTCTTAAATTTGTACCCAATTCTACCTAAAATCAGTTGCAAGCGTACAACAATCGTCTAAGTATTATCGGGGTCGAACCACAGGGACGGAATATTCAAAAATTAAGTAAATTAACCTAATGATTAACTAGATCAAACGTATTAAGAAATAGAATTTATAAAAGATCTAAAGTAATAGTTTGCAATTAAGTAAATGTCCTAAATTAAACAGTTCAATGAGTTAAAAAGATTAAAATACTAATTAAGAATTAGGGGTTGACTAGTAGCTAATACTTTTCAGTTTACTCCAGAATCAGCGGCCCGCTGAAACTCAGGTCGCTGACCCCTTAGTGGGTCGCAGAAGCCTGGGGTCATAGACAACCCGCAGAAACCACCTGCGGCCCGCTAGGTTTGGCGCAGACTCAACTTTTAGCATATTTTAATTGTTGTTTTGTGTAGATAATTAATCCTAACTAAGGTTCCTAAGTCCCACTTCCGTTTAAGGCCAGGCTACCTCAAGTTAACATTAATTCTCTCTAATTCAACCTAGATTTCAACTTCCGTTTCTTGGTCTAAGTTAAACTAGTTTATGCTTTACGACCTACGACCCCCTATACTTCCGTAATCGGGAAGGGTTTCAACTTCCGTTTCTTAACCCTAGCATGACCCTCCGGCACTTACTGTCGTGTTTACCATACTTAATCCTAATGACTTAAGAACTTTTTGGACTTAACCACCTAACAATCAAAAGACGTCTCTTTTAACGGGTGCAAGCAATTCAACTTAAGCAATTCAGATAAAATAATCTAAGCAATTCAAACAAAGCATAAAACACAACATACAAACAAAGAAAATATAACTTAAATCATATTATCAATCATAAACTTAAAAAGGTTCACTACTATGGCCCCTAATATACGACTACTCACGAGTATACATCATAAAACAACAAAAGGTATCTGAATAATAAGAAAACATAAAGAAAGAAACAAGATTACAACAGATGGAATCCAGAATCTCCCTTTTCTGCTCTCTGCCACTCTTTCAGCGGGTTGCTGATGCTCCCTGCGGCCCGCTGAAAACCCTTGGTTGCTCTCTTACTTAGCAGATTTTACCCTAAAACTCACGAACCCCCTTTCTGATCTGCTCTGGTGTTTATATAGGCGTGGGATGGCTCTAAAACTGTCGGAGACGTGGTTTTGAGGCGCCGGAAATAGATATGTCGGTGTAGAGGTGGGTGCAGAACTTGGTCAGGCTATTTTGGGCTGTCGGTTGCTTCTTCTGCAGCCCGCTGTCGAGTCCTGCGGGTCGCAGAAATCTTCTATACTGCCAAGTCTCACCTGCTACACGCTGAGTCTTCCTGTGGGTCGCACAAACCTTCGGTGGGCCGCAGATCATGATCAGACTTCGGTTTCCTCGCTTCAAGAGTGGCAAAATCACACAGATCCTGTACAAAATAAAAGTAGCCATAGCAGTACCTTGCTTCTAACCTAATTTAACAATTAAAACATTAGAAACACACATAATTAATGAAATTAAGTCCTAATATAAGCGGTATTTATATGCATAATTCCCGCTTATCAATATTTATGGGACTAGGCCCCTATTTTCTGTCAAAATATATATATTTATGATTTACAGCATTTTAATTTGTAGAAAGGGAGAATTTCATTTTTTTTTGGACAAAAATGGAGGCATTGTTTTAGATAGTACAATACATAAAACGTTTTCTACTTGTTTACGCATTATCAGTAAATTGGTCCATACAAAATAAAAAGAATTTAATTGTTTGATTCAATTATTTATTTTTACTATCCCAGAAAGATATAATTTTATAAAATAACAAAAATTGAGATAATTAAATTCGAATATTGTGGTAGACTAAAATTTTCAACCAGACTTGAGCCATGATCAATCGCAACCTTTCATAATCTAATATATATATATATATAGAGAGAGAGTATATATATAGAAATATAGAATTTGGTCCATATAAAAAATTTACTCCACTATAAAATTTGCCAATTTTATTAATTTATACGTTATATTAGCAAAAGACACAGATATTTGACCAACATTAGATAGTAGATCTAACAAAAAGAATGGTCATCCAGCAGACATTATCAGCGAAATATAGTCATACAATTTACGAATAAAAATTCCGTTCTTCTTACTTTTATTTTATAGTATCAAAATAAAAAAAAAAATACGCCACATATTCCATCCTGATCTGCGCTCCCTTGCCTTACATTTTCTCTGCACAAGGAATCAATCTAACTGCTATTCCACTGGATTACATTTGTCACCCCTGATCCTAATTTATCCAATATTTTTTTTGTTCTTCTTTTCGTTTAATGCCAAAAAGGAGATCAAGCATTCGTCACGAAATTAAAGATGACAATAATTGCTGACAGATCATGTTTACCTTCCAACACTCTCCTCTTTGTACACGCTATATAGTCAACCCTTGCTCACTGGTCTGGTATCTTTCAACTCCTATGAATATTTTAGTGGGCACAAAACTTGATTCGAAGGGCCCTTTTAGATCCTAAAAAGGCACTTTAGTTATGTTAAGCTGTATATTATACTCTTTGAATAATTGAGCAATAATTTATTCAAGAAGCCCTAAGCTTACACACAGTTAATTTTAATGATCTTTTTATTTAAGGATAAAGTTTTGGACAGGTTAGTAGTGAGAGGTGAAACTAGGGGTGGGCAAAAAAATCATAACTCATGAATTACTCGAATTTGCTTCGAAAAAAATTCGGATATAACTCGATTTAACAGAAATCGAGTTGCCACAACTCGAGTTAGGAGCAACTCGAAATGAAACGAGGCGATTTCGAGTTGGATCCAACTCGATCGGCACTAACTCGAGTAATCAGTATAGCCCAAAAAAATAATCTGACTCGGATACATTAAAGTATAGCGGCCTAAAAATTACTCCCAAACATTTCCACTTATATACCAATATACTATACAATAATATCTCAAGATAAGTGTAACTTTGGTGTCTTTTATGATGAATAATAAGCAAAGTACTAGTGTACACTGTGTACTACATAGTAATATATTAGTTTTGCATAATAGCTAAATTCAATTTCGAGTAGAAATGTGGAGTCACGACTCACGAGTTAACTCGAGTTGATTTCGAGTAAGTCAAGTGAACTCGAAAGTGTGTCACGATCAACTCGCGAGTTAACTTGAAATGTAGCGACTTGATTTCGAGTTGATACTAACTCGATCATAACTCGACTCGAAACCACCCCTAGGTGAAACAACGGTAATTGAGTTTAGACATTTTATTTGGACTATGCATGGTATTCCTCATTTATAGACGTAATGGTTTCTCTCTTCAAATTTGATTACATTTTACGACTCTACTTATAATAATGGCTGGTAACAATCGAGTAAGCTTAACCCAAACTTAGTTTAAAATTAATTCAAATTTTATCAAATCGGATCAAGTTAGTACATAATCTAATTTATAATTTAAAAAATTTTTGCTATTTTTTTCAGATTTTTGAAAAATCATTGATCTAAAAACTATGAACCTTTAAAATAATAATTTTCTAAAAATCTGAAAAAAAATAGTAAAAGAACAAAAATATATAAAATTCAATTTCGTACTAAATTTCAATATGTAAATCACATTGAAAGGTTTAGATCGATCGCTTAGAACTCAAAATTCAAGAATTGGATGAACCCCTGTCTAATGGCTTGTACTTTAACCTTTTTTTTTTATGAACTAATATTTTCTAAACTTTATAATAAAATTAAAAAAAATTAGCATTTATATATTAGAGATAAATATAATATATATCATAGGTGGTAAATATTATAAATTAGTTAATAAAATATATATTGAGCCAATTTTGAGTTAAATTGGAGTGAGTCGAATTATATTTGAAGCCGAATCAAATGAGCTAATTTCGAATAAAAATCAAGTCGACCTCGAACGAGTCTAGGGCATTTTTTTATTAACCACACACAGCTCCCTCAACTCCCTCAACGGTAAGTGTGTGTTTTGTTTATGTTCTTGTTGTTTTTTTTTTTAAAACTTCTAAAAGAAGATTCTAGATGGGATATGGTGAGATACTGTGGGGTCCAAAATTGTAATGCACCGCATAAATTCATGTATTATAAGTTGAAACTTGAAACAGTTCGACTTGTAAAAGGAAAGCATCCCTAACTGCAGAGTATATTGAGCAAGCCGATTTATGCAACCTTAATATGTGGATTGCGAAAAACGATTCTTACTGTAATTTTGTTCTGAAATGTTGACTTCGAGTTGACAACGTGAAACACATCTCAGTTAACCTCAAATTAAATGTGTTGAATCTGACTGTAAAATTTGGTTGGCCAAAATCTGAGTCAATGATAGACTGATGCCAATCTGTTTCTAACGGTAGCAGACATGACATTTTCTTATTCCTATTCTCTCTCCTTTTCTTGTAGTAGTGCAGACACGGTATATATCTGATAAGGAATCTATCAATCAGGGAAATCTAATCAAGGGTTTTCCTTTCAATTAGTCACATAAAAGTTGAAATTTATTAGTAATTTTACATTATTATCATTGTGATTATGTGATTATATCCCCGTACGTATCAACACGTATCTATTATCAAATCTTCCCTACAATAAGCATATATTTTTGTTAGATATGGCCTTTTATATAATTTTGTTTTGAATATGATTAATAATTGGGGATATTTTTGACCAAAAAAAGACACTCTGAATATATATAATTAGTGAATGAATGACAGTGTGTAAATGGAGATATGTGTAACTCGAAATCTTGCACAAATGAAAATGAAAATAATAAAAAAGATAGAAATGAATAAATATAAAAGTAAATAAAGAAATTATTTTCTGCTACTAAAAATATTCGCATTAGGCGAAATTAACAATAGCCAGCCACTTTCCAACATATATATCTAAAACCACTTTCTAACCATGACTAATACACGCCTTCAATCATTAAGTTTCATGCGTTCCTCTCATTCTATATTATCCCACATCCAGTATTATCAACTAGAATTCTATATGCGTGCCTAATCAAAACTTAATGATGTACGTATATCTTAGCCAAACATTTTTGAAGTGAGTGTGAGAAGAATATGCTGATGTTGAAGTGAGAAGAAAAAAAAGTAAATAATGTCTTTGCTAATTAAGTAAATAATGAACACTTTCAAGCGTAAGTAAGCACCAAATGCGCAATTTGCATTTCTAGTTGGCATCCAGTCTCTCATATGGACCTTTTTAAAGGAATTTCATTTTGTTTTTCATTAAATAAGGAAAGATTGTTTTCTTGACTTTTTATTGAATAGTAATTCGTGCTTTTTTTGCCCAATGTTAAAAATAACAAAATCCTACTCAGTTATTTGGTTCCTTGAAGACACTAAAATACTGTGTATTTCCCTGAAAACTACAAGTTCTATATGTAAATTAAACCGACAAAAGAAGGTTTGTATAAGAGGTAAAACCGTTAACTACGTGTTATAAATGAAAATGATAGTAACCAGTCAAAACATTAAGCTGCCAACTAGAAGGTTCCTAATTAAATGTGGTCTATTTATGTATTTGGGGTGAACAGAATAATATTTTGTTCTAGTTTAAGTGTCTAACTTTTCATAATTATGTTGTACGTCTTTCACTTTCGGACACGAGCCGGTCTGGAGCATCTCTTTAAATCTTCTTTTAGTGACTGAGATGTGGGGTGGGGTTAGGCCTATTATATAGGCTTGGGTGCCTATTATATGGCTTGGGTCGTTTTTCTTTTGAGAATTTTTTAAAAATAAATTAGGTGAAGTCTCCCAATTTATTTTTAAATTAAATGTCTATAAAAGATCTTAGCGGTTTTGAACATACGACCTTCCATTTTAAGGTGTATTATTTTTTGCCACCGGACTCAGAGTTGATTCTTTTTTTTTTCTTTTGAAAAAAATTAAAAAGTCTATTCAAAAGAACTAAGAATAATAAAAGAATCACTTGAGAATGCATCCTTAATTTAATGGAAAAAATTTATTGAGAAGTAAGTTTCTAATGTCATAAGTTTATGATTCCATAATTGTCGCATTTTTTTTATTTATTATTATTTTAAAATTTAAACTTTAAATTTTGGCAAACTCGGTTATAAACCCTCTTATCTTCTCTATTTGAAAATAAACCCCTGCAATATTTGAAATCGGATATAAATCCTTTTAATTTGAATTTGTTTGGACATAAACCCTTTTAGTTATTTTTATTCATATTTTTAATAAAAAAATCTTAATTTTAACAGTATGACTAAAATATCCCAAATTGACAAGCCATGTTACCAATTTACCATACCTCCTCGCATCTCCTCTCTTTCTCTAAACTTTTTAGAGAACGCACTCGATGGTCTGCCGCTTGAAGAAAAAATGTTTCTAGTTTTCTTGAAAAGAATGAAAAACAAAAGCCAAATCTTGTCTTGCGTGCATTGCGCTTATAAATGATACGGGACAAGTGATCAGCTAGATTTGCATGATGCGCAGATCAATTAGACATTAATTGGTGCAGAGCTGTCTTTTATTCTTTTGTAACACAAAACTGAAATAGCACAAAAAGAAATTATTGAAAAGTTAGGCGAGATATTCTTTATGCCGTTCAAAATTACACGGGGCTGAGGTGCTTATCCTCTAGGATCTTCTCTTAGCCTTTATGTCATTTCATCTTTCTATAGTTTCCTATATATATGAACTACTTCATTAATTAAGAATATAAGCTTAATTTTGTGGCCCTAACTTATTCTCCTTATTTCCCCGCCTGCTGATATCTATAGCTTATTATTCCGTTGAAAGCATCTGAATTGAACATGCGTAAAATATCAACATGTATATTTGGAACATAATTTATCAATGTGCGTGAAATTGGTCAATATATGTGACTGAAAAGTGCTTTGCTAGAGAGCATATCCTTCATTAAACAAACAACAGGCTTAGAGTAAATAGTACTAAAAATCATGATTAGATTTTAGTTACATTAACAGGGGTAGCGCTGTCAACTTGATGCCGTTTCGAACATTTTCGTTCCGTTCCGTCCGAAACGGAACGGAAACGGAAGGGTTTTTGGTTTCGTTTTTCAGAAACGGAACGGAAACGGAAGGGTTTTTGTTACGTTTCAGGGATATACCATAGAAAATACATGTAAAATCGAAACGGAACGGAATTTCCTTTCCGTTTAAGAAAAAGCGGAACGAAAACTGTTTCGTCCACTGAAACGGAACGAAAACGAAACAGGGGTGTTCCGTTCCGTTTTTTAACGTTTGACACCCCTTACAGGGGTCCTTTTGTTAAAGGAACACAGTACGATTCTTTATGGGTCGGTGGAAATTGTACAGGTGGCACTTCAAAGTTGAAGCATCACAAAGAGTCTTTCCTGTTGTCTGCTGAAGATTTTGAGAATATAGCAACGGATACCTGCTTGCACAAAGATCAAAATCTTTTTTAATTGATAGTGCTAAATAATTCATAAAGTTGCTTCAAGAGTCCAACTAGTATTTTTCTTCCTCCTAAAAACTGCAGCGGTCTGTTTTCCTTGTAATTAAGAAATTGGCTCAAATAAAAGGATGTGCCGATGTGGCGTCTCCCTATGGAAAGGCTATGAAAGTCTGTGTTATGTGTATGAAATATTGTTTTACTTGGAATTGGAATAGATAATTAGCTTGATTATAAAATAAATATTCTTCATAGTCTTACCTGAGGGTAGTTAAAGACCGTAAACTCTCTGATGATAACTGAATTAAGACAATATACTGACAAGGGAAACTAGCATTCTATGGTTCCAGGAAGGAAAGATTTTGCCCAATTTTGCTATAATTTATAATACGTTAATTTTAACTTACATATCTTTTATATTTCCATTTATTTGATATCTTCGAAAACATTGTTCAAACTAAAACAGAATAATAATGTAAATGTGTTTCCTACTTTCCTTAGAATTTGATTGTTCATTAACCAAAAAGTAATTAAAACTCAACCGTTCAAATATTTAAGTTGTTTCATGGAAAGATAAACTTTTTTCAATAAGTAAATAAAACTTTTTCACCCCAATTGGATACATACTCTATTTAAATAGTGAATAACATATATGTAATTTAAATCTTGCAGTTTGAAAAATATTTTGAAAGAAATCAAATTAAATTTCATAAAAGTTGCAGGTATTCTGCAACAATCTTTATTACATATTTTTCTATTTTTCTTAAATATCTGGTTTAAATTTCCTATTTAAATTGAAAAAAGTAGGCAATTAAGTCTCCAATTTAGGAACAGACAAGCTGACGCCAGCATGAAAGCTCTTCATGTAAATTACAGTTTTGCTGACTGTGCATATATAAACTTACAGTAATACAGGATACCCTATTCAACACAGAATTTTCTGATGTTATGTTTGTTTCAACTTTCTGCACCAGTTATAAGCCACAATAAAAATTAGTATCATTTTAATACATATAAACGTATGATTAAATGCACCACTTATATCTTGCAGTCGCTTCAACCACAGAAGATGCATATATATTTACTAGTGACAAAGCTGAAAGATACTGAGATTGGATTATATATCTCGGCATCAGAAAAATAACCTCTTATCAGATGATCATACAACAGATTTAGCATATAGGAATAATCCAAACAAAGGGTTACCTTGTTTTTGTTTTCTCGCTGTCTCAGTGTCACTATTCCCCTTCCGTATTTGATTTTTTCTTGTTGTACCTAACATTGATCCATTCTATCTCCAAGCATTGGTGTTTGCAATAGATGCCGTACATTGTAACAGGACAATCCCTACTTGTCAAAAAGGTACCAATTTGAGATGGACATGCATATTTACGTCATAACACATATTTTTATTCCATCTTTATGTGGTGTTTATCTTGCAACTTTAAGCAAATTTACAATTTCCACACACTTTCGGCAATTTTCATACACTTGCATATGATTCTGAACAACAATATAATGCCATCTCCATTTTTTCTTTATTATCTAAAAGAATTATATTGAAGAAATAAAGGAAGGAATTTTTCAGTTCGTTGCCTTTCTTTATCCTTTCCATGACCTTTTAAACAAAAGGAAATGGTTTTCATTAACCTACACCCTTTCAGATGAGAAAAAAGATTTTTCTTTTTTTTAAAAAAAAAAATAAAAGGAAGGAAAGAGATTTTCATTCTACCACAAATAACTTCAGCCCATAATCATAATTCACTTTACATATGAGATCAATAGAAGGCCTAATTTTAAGGCTCCACAATTGAATGGTCCAAGTGAGCCCATATCATAACAAAACTTGAACTAGGGTCGGTGTGCTGGTGTGGTGGGCCCGTTGTTTAGCGAAATTGATATAGCTGGACCCTGCTACAATAATAGAAAATAATATATGATCAATCAAGATCAGACGGTCCATGTCGGTTCAGCTAATAATAAGATAAGTTTTGATTAGTCTAAAATTTATCCGAATTTTGGACTGCTCAAAGAACCTACTTTATTTGGAGCAGCTGATGCCAATCAATGGTAAATAATTTAATTAATGATATAATTGAAACTATTAAAAAGAAAATAACAAATTGAAGAGGTCCACGCGATCAATAAATGGACGGCCCGATAGAGGTCCCCTATATGAAATCAGACGACACTAGCTAGCATTCAAGTAGTCATTGATACATCACTCAGAATAAATAAAAAAAATAAATTATTGAAATTCTATTCCGAAATTATTTTATAAAACTTATCCGTGATGTTATGATATTGTACAGGATATATTTTATAAACATGAAAATTTATGAATCTATTTGTGTAAAATCAAATTTATAAAACACTACAGGAAGGACTTTTCAATTGTCTTTGCAAAATATTTGTACAATTGTACTACATTGTAATCCATAAAAATAAATTCCGATTCATTCATCGAATGAATATCTTAAACAGTTAAACTTTAGAAATCCACGCGACTACGTACGTACTTAATATAATAAAACTTTTTTCTACGTAATTCAAACTTGTTGATGAAGTGACATAATCAATTATGTCATGAACGATGGTTACTTTTCAGACATCGATCTAAGGTGAGTGAATATACCATACATAAGTGAGAACTCAACAACGAACTTAGTTGGGTTTTTCATAAAATTAATATATAAGTAATAGTAGTATGGACAGTTTGAAAAACTTTAGATGTGAGTCATATACATTATATAATATACTAATATCAAAATAGCAGTCGTATCATAATCGGAGAAAGGTTTTGATGCTTTTAGAGTGGCACAAAGACAACACTTTATTTTTTGTTTTTTATTTTTAATTTTTAACATTTAAACATTCGAACAGCTGATCTTTTTCATTTTAGCAACTGATGCGTTCCCACAAATCTTGTTTAATTTTTGAGTTAATTTGATATTTGATCAACATGTCGAAAATGAACGAATCTAGTTAACTATATAAAGTAATTTCAATATTTTATTTTTCAACATCTTGATCAAATATCAAATGAACTCCAAATATTATAAAATTTTATGAAAACACATCATCATTAAAATGAAGATACTCATCCAAATTAGACATTTAAATTGAAAACTTAATGTACAAAACAAAGCATTCCACTTGTGACCCTTCAAAATAGAGGCACAAAAAGCCTGCTGTCAAAGTCATTAGATTATTATTTCAAGGTCCTTTTTTTAAATTTATGAAATAAAATATAATTTAAAAAATTTATGATATTAAATTTAAGAAATGAACCTATATGATAGATATCATAGGAAAAAAAAAATTACCTCCATTTGCCCGTGCAAAATCCCCCGCTATATGTTAGAAGCTCTGTTGCGTGAATTCAAATTCGGTGTTGCGTTACACCGCGTGTAGCGCGGCTGTGGATCGTCTGATCTAAATCGGATGGATATAGAAGTTCCATGCATGTAACCAGATTGATAGGCCCACCAAAAAATGAATCGCTCCATCAAAATCGAACGGCTCGTGAGTGCGCTACACGACGTATAGCGCAACACGAGATCAGGTCCCTGTTGCATGCGCACTTCTCTAAATTCTGTTTTTTTGGTTCGAAAAGACAGGTGGATACACCAGGTTTATGAAAGAAATCACCCATAGGAAAGAAACGTGGGGTCAAAGATAGTCCATGATTAGAGCTGCTTATGTGCATTTTGTTTGAGGGGTCAACACTCGGTTCCCTGTTAAGGTCAAAAAGGTAAAAGCGTGTATGACTTAATTATTCCGATTACTAAAAAGGGGCAATCATTTGTCAATATTACTGCTTCATTAGTGTCGTATTCGTATATATATGTTTCTATATAGGTATATATGTATGTACTTATATAATTGTGTTATATTGTGTATATATGAATAGCACAGTACAATCTAATTTCATCATGTAGCTTTTCTAATTATCTTAGTTTGAACAACTACTACACGCCTATGTAGAACACCATAAAATTAACAATTTTTTTTTTATATGATATGATCTGATGCTTTTGTTTGCAAAGCTGTGGAACATTGTGTTGGGTCATGTTATAAAGTAATTTCCAACCTAGGATTGAGCCGAATCGATCGGGGAATATATATAATTGAGATCACATGATTATATAAAAATGTATGATAATTTGAAATTTAGATTGTTCTTTACTGTATTTGTAGTCATCCAGCAAAAGTATCGGTGCTAAAAAAATGTTGTTATTTTAATATAAAAAGAATAGAATTTATTCTTAAAAATGAAATTATTTGATATCATAATATTTAATTAACTGATTATAATTTACAATGGATGTCCCAATAATTATTTATTTTAACAACCAGTAATATTCCTTCCAAAAAAAATTACAAACTGCTAATTTGCTGGTTTTCAGACCAAAATATTCACTATAACATTCATTTTTTTTTTGTTAGGGTATAACAATCATGTTTTGCTAAACAGATTTAATATTTATCTGTTTTGACCATGTATGCTGCAAAATTATACGATAAAAAAATCAAAATTGTATCATGTATATCAAGTATGGTCGTAATTGTGTCGTGCTGTGATGAATTCTACATGAGCTCGAACTTAAAATCTATCGTACTATATATATATCAAGCTCGGATTAGCTAATTATTCAAACTGAATATTAATTATTTAACTGAATAGTGTTTGAATTTTACGCGAGCTACATTATATATTTTTTTGAAGGCTAGGTGGTGAGAACGCGAGCTACACATTATAAAATTTATATTTGTTTTCATTTTAACATAATTAATTAAAGTACAAAATAAATAATATTATTGATTTTATAATACAACTTGGAGAAATTTGACATATGCTTTAATAAAAAAATATTATTTCATATTAAGAGTTAATTAAATACTGCAAATTAGATGATTTCGAGTTTGTCAACATATTTCGATTCTAACTCGTGGTAGTCAATCAAAATAGTTTAAAGAATTTAAACTAACGAAAAACTTAAAATGTAATAAAATCAACATCTCGATAAAATCATAATAATACACATTTTTTTTAATAGTTCAACTTTTAAGCACGCGGGAATCTAATAATCTAAATCACACACAAAAAGGAGAAAATAAAATATTTATTTAGCAGTTAAAAAAGGAGGTGGAAAAAACCTACCCAAGAGAAGGCACCCCCAGCAGGCACACCTATCACCACAAATGCTACTCCCCTGCTTCCTAACTCCTTCCAAAGTTGCGATTAACAAAATCAACCTACTAGATCATGGCCACGTTTCAATCCACATAAACCCCTCTATGGCAATTATTTACCGCCACGTGTCCACCAGGTTTCCTCTTGACCCCACCCTCCACTGATCATTCTTCATATATATGCACAATCTACGTCCCCAGGCTCTCAACATCTCAATTCCAACCTCAAACCGCAATCAAACCTCCATCCTTCTATCACTCAGTGCCAAAAATGGGAAATGCAGACCTAGCATTCGCTGACATGGAGGGCCCACACCGGGTACCTCTACCTCCGGAACGTCCATTCCTCGATACCTTTCGAGCAAACCTGAAAGAAACATTTTTTCCCGACGACCCCTTTCGCCAGTTTAAGAACGAGAGGGGGTCAAGAAGGGTTGTATCTGCTTTGCAATATTTCTTGCCAATACTAGAATGGGCACCAAAGTACTCATTCGGGTTGTTCAAGTCTGACTTGATCGCCGGTATAACCATTGCAAGTTTGGCCATACCGCAAGGCATTAGCTATGCCAAGCTAGCTAACTTGCCTCCTATACTTGGCCTCTGTGAGTCTTTACCACTTCCTCTCTGTTGTAATAAAGCTAATATTATTTTTCAATGCATTTCATGTATTTTATTATACATATAACGTGATTACATAAAGAAAAGGTATATATCTTAGGATTTGTGCTGCATATGTATACTCACATATTTCGGTATTACAAGTAAGAAACAAAACATGGTCAAAATTTTGTTTCTACGTACTCAAGCCTTCTGTATTCGTTTTCTTACATATATTGTTTGCATGTAGATTCAAGCTTTGTGCCGCCATTGGTGTACGCCATGATGGGCAGCTCAAAAGATCTTGCCGTTGGTACAGTGGCAGTTGCATCTCTTTTGATTGCATCGATGCTGGGGAAAGAGGTGTCGGCAGCAGAAAATCCAGGGCTGTACCTAAAGTTGGCATTCACTGCCACGTTCTTTGCCGGGGTTTTTGAGGCTGCTCTTGGGTTGTTGAGGTGTTATATCTTGTTCTTTCAAATTTGAGATAAGAAAGAAGAAATTAAAAAAATTTAAAAAGTGACTGATAGAGTTAGATAAGAGGTCCCCTTCTAAAAATGTTTTGTCATTTCTTCTGTTGCTTGGTAACTTGATCTTCTCCTACAATGCACATGCTAGCTAGTCAGCCTCATTTGTTGTTAAATTGCAGCTTAAGCAATTAAGAAGAAGATTATTATGTTATCTAAAAATGGCTTATAATTGAACTTTTGGTAACTGTTATTACATCACACTTTCTGATTACAAATATTGAATAGCAAAAACTAAAAAGTAAAAACATGTTCACACACAATCTACCCTTTTGAGACCATAATATGTGCATATTAATTAGCTACGCAGTACTTATTTTTCAACAGCTAGAGAACTGATAAAGACCCGTAAGTAATTAATGGGTGAACAAATTTTGATTTGGTGTAGGTTGGGATTCATAGTGGATTTCCTATCACATGCAACAATTGTGGGGTTCATGGCAGGGGCAGCAACAGTTGTGTGCCTTCAGCAGCTGAAAGGAATGCTAGGTCTCCAACATTTCACCACCTCCACTGATCTTGTTTCTGTCATGGAATCTGTCTTCACTCAAACACATCAGGTACAATACTAAATTTTTTCATGTACTTGGCTATATATTTAATTATGGGCAATTCTGCCGTGCGGACAGATTAGACCCGATTCAAACAATTTTTCGGGCCGATTAAAAAAATAAACGAGTGTATTTCGACCGTACGGCAGAATTTGCCTTTAATTATATATATATATATAATTATCTATAGTCCCTCCGTCCCGGCTAACTTTAGAATTCATACTTACCTACCGCGTCAAAATGATAATACCATTACTATAAATTATGAAATAAAAAAGATAACAATTAATCATTAATGCCCACATATTGTTTTGTGGTGTATCATATATGAGCACGTAACTTATAGGTACAGGTATCCTTGATATTGTTTTATGGTGTATCATATAAGTTAGCAGTTAAATCAGAAGTGGTAATTTCATTTAGATGCCTGTACCTATAAGTTATGATGAAGAAGGGTATAAAAACTATCAAGGATACCATATTTTATTATTACTTTTACTTCAGCCTTGTTGGGCATATGGTAACCGCACCTAGGAAGTACTATATATAATAGAGAATTGGCCTATACACGTACTTGATGTCTTGTAAATTATGTGTAACAATGTAATTAACTGGCAGTCAGTCAACTACTCAAGTAGCATGGCTATATGCATAATTAGAATTTTTCACCAAGTTTTTTTTAGAGAGCTTGGCAGCGACTGCCAAGGTGAAAACAAAAACAAAAAGAAAAGAAGAAAACAAAAATAAAAACCTAAACAAAGCTACTCAAGTCGCCACCTAATTTTGTTGAAAACGAGCACAACTAGTCTAGTATCGCTTGCTTGGTTAATTTGGCCCCGTCTTGCTACCAAAAGTACCCAGAATGTCCAATTTTGGTCATGAATGGAGAAGATGGAATATAATTTTTCCCTCTAGTTGAAGGAATATTAATTACTAATCTGTAATACATAAAAGCGACTTCCAATAAATGAAGAAAATGTGTAGAAAGGCCCAAACATCAATCAAATTTTGACTTAGCAGAAATTAGTGCCACTCATGTTTTGGTTTTTACTTATGATTTATACGAATCAATTTAATCTTTTTGGGTTTCGTTGTCAGGAAAAAGAGGGATTCTGTGTAATCTTTCAAAAAAAAAAAAAAAAAAAAAAAGGAAACAAAAATAGAGGATAAAGTTATCAATTATTTATCGTTTTGTAATTGTGTTTATATATGTGGCAGTGGCGCTGGGAAAGTGTGGTTCTTGGCTCTTGTTTCCTTTTCTTCCTCCTCCTAACACGTTACCTGGTAAGTTAATTGCACCTCTATATTTATTATTTCATGATCTTTATTTAATTATTTTATATTGTAATCTTGTATAATACACTAACGTCTGATAAGAACCCTCCAGAGAAAACTTTACACCAAACCCCATCTAATAGCATTTTAATTATGCCCATGCTAAGACTTTAATTAAGACTATTTGGCTTCATACATGCACGCTCAACCAGAGCATATTTAAAGAGAACTACTAGAAAAAGTGCATCATTAAATATTGTTGTTGCAAGTCATGTTTTGAAAATAAGTGATTAGTAAACTATATAAACCATAATGGCCCCACACTTCATCAATAAAGTTACTTCGTGGTATTCTCAATTACAGTGTCACTTGCACTGTAGGTTTGAAGTGTCACTACCAAATACTGAAGCGTCCATAAATCTGAGCACTAAGTTTTATAACTATTCTCATTCATGTGACTAGTGTCCATTTAATCTTCGGGAAAACTATTATTTGTGAATATTAAGAATAATGCTGACAATAAAGTTGTAGGATTACAACAAAACAGGTATATTCCTTTATAATGGTCACATAAAAAATAACAGCATCAAATAAAAATACAAAACTAAGCTATTTATTTAAAAAACAAAAAGCATACTAGATCCGTAAGCTAAAAAAATGTGGAGGATGTTGGCTAGTTTAGGCTGATTTCCAGCTACGGGATATTTTGGCAGAGACAGCCAACAGTGACTAGTGGGTAGTGTGACCAATCTTGTGCAATAATTCTATAGTACCTTTTTAGAGATACCATTACCACATTACGCAAGCTTAATTTGGTCCCCAAAAATAGGCCCCAGGCTAACTATATGACGCTAGTCTGTGATAGTCCGGTCTGTGTGAAAAACAGATTCCGGCCTTTTCTCATTGACCTATTGTAACAAAGGGAATGCATTTTGTACAGTAACTGTACCTTTAGCTTGTAGTGTGGCGCCAAGTTTATTGAAATAGTAGTAGTAGGTTCGTAGCTTGACAATATCGACACGACCGAAATCATCCAAAAAACCAAAATACAAGTGATCAATCTAACATGTGAAGGTATGTAAGGAATAAAAAAATAAGAGAGTTGTCTATGGACACTACTTCGAAAGTCTAATTTTCTTGAATACAAAATTTAAAATATCTAAAAAAGTTAAACATGCAATAGTAAACTAAGGATATATACAAAGAACAAAAACAAACTATAGAAACATAATAGAAGCAATAAATTAAAAATAGATAAATAATTGGTATATCGCACTAATACACTCTTTTTACTAAATTACATTATTTTATTGATAATTGACTACGATTGTTTTTCCCTTATAAAAATAAATGGATACAGATTGAAAACATCAACCAATATTTTTGCTCAAAGTGTTGATCTGACGGCAGGATTTAGATTTGTGATTGCCAACATGTCAAATTTTGACTTAACAAGGATATCTTTTGATGTTGACGAAAGATGCACGGGACTCAAAACGATTCTTACAGGCAAAATTAATAACCAATTGGATTTTTGTTCTTTTGGCGCCTCATGTGGTGGTGCATCTTTATTTGGTCTCCTCTATTATGTCACTTTTTTTTTGACATGGCACATGTGACAGAAAACAACACATATTTGGATCAGCCAATAATTGCGAAAGTTTAGACCCCACTAGCGTATAGTCTTTTTGGATGTCATTTACTTGTTTGGGGCCTATTAGAGCATCGTGCACACATATGAAAACATTATTAGATTCTTGACCTCATCCAAACACTTACGGTCGCCTCTTTTTTCGGAGTCCATATAATTACAATATTTTTCTTTCATTTCATAAAATTATAAAAATATTTTATCTATTGACAAGTTCGCAAATACGACAAATCTAAATCCGATATTTACGCATCATGACCGTATTTAAAATGAAACAAACAATAGATGAGTTCCAATGGATAATGGTTTAGAAATGCAATCTCGGTACATCTGTTTATGCTCAATAATTTGCTTTTAATGTACAAAACTCACTAATGATTCATGTAAGTCACTAAAATTTGAAATAATTGCAGGTAATAATTAAAAAAATGTTTTTAATGTTTTTTCATGCTTTATGAATTTCAGAGCAAAAGGAATCCAAAGTTTTTCTGGGTCTCAGCAGCTGCACCATTAACATCTGTTGTCCTGGCAAGTCTTCTTGTATACCTCACACACGCAGAAAACCATGGTGTTCAAGTGGTAAGAACTTGTGGAGTTTGCTATTGTACATTTTTTTTATTATTATTATTATTAACTCCAATAGCAACTAATGGAATGTCAATTCAAGCTTTTTCAGCCCATACATAATTAAAATATTTTGGGCCTACAATAAAAATTGTTATTTATTGGGTATTCTGTTTAAGCGGGTTGGGCTGACCCGCCAATTCATCAACTGAATATCCATGAAATTTGACTTGTGTTTGGAGAATACAAGCTCATGACACGAATTCTCACTAATGCAACGCAGATAGGTTACCTGAAGAAGGGTATAAATCCACCATCTGCGACAAGTCTCGAATTTTCGCCGCCATATATAATGATAGCACTGAAAACTGGCATCATAACTGGTGTCATTGCTCTCGCTGTATGCCTCTTATTTTTCTTTCTATTTTATTGTCTTCAGTGCAAATATTACTTATTATATAATATTATGAGAAGGTTGTGCATAAGAAAATGATTGATTTAGCTAAATCTCTGTCTCTTTAAATGGTGTACAGGAAGGAATTGCTGTTGGAAGGAGCTTTGCAATGTTTAAGAATTACCAGATTGATGGCAACAAAGAGATGGTTGCATTTGGCATGATGAACATAGTTGGATCGCTGACTTCTTGCTACCTCACCACTGGTATGTTACACTATTATCATTATATTTTATTTTTAAATATTTTTGTGGTTGTGCATTCATTACTTGATCAACCTTAAGAAATGCAAAGTGCAAAAACACAAGCACATAACAGAATCAGAACTTTACATTTATCTTTTATGTACCAAAATGTGCATAGATTTTCATTTTAGTTCTGTTTTTTTTATGATGATTAGACAAATTGACATAATTATAATAATTTGTCTTCGACAGGGCCATTTTCGCGGTCTGCTGTGAACTACAATGCAGGATGCAAGACAGCAATGTCGAACGTAGTGATGGCAATTGCTGTCATGATCACACTATTGTTTCTGACACCATTGTTTCATTACACACCCCTTGTGGTTCTCTCTGCAATCATCATTTCGGCTATGCTTGGTCTTATTGACTATGAGGCTGCTATCCATCTCTGGCATGTTGACAAAATTGACTTCTGTGTCTGCCTCGGTGCCTATCTTGGTGTTGTCTTTGGAAGTGTTGAGATTGGGCTGATTGTTGCAGTGAGTACTCTTTTTTTATTTTTTTTAATTCGTACCAAGCATATATATATTAATTAAGTAATAAAGCAGGTTATCATACTACAACTTATAAGCCTTGTCCCTTTCCTAATGGTGTGCTTAATCAACTTAACATGGACAATCACAGTGTGAAAATATATGTGTGTGTATATATATATATATATATATATATATATATATATATATATACAGTTTAATTTTAGAAAAATATATATGGAAGTTAAATTAAAATGCAAAAGAGTATATGTATTGATTGACAAAAAAAAAATGACACATTGTGATTTAAATATAATGCAGGTAACAATATCTATTCTGCGTGTGCTGCTATTTATTGCACGGCCAAGAACTACTGTGCTTGGAAACATTCCCAACTCAATGGTCTACAGAAGAGTGGATCAGTACCCAATTGCGCAGAGTATTCCTGGAATACTCATTCTCCATATTGATGCACCAATCTATTTTGCGAATGCAAGTTACCTACGTGAAAGGTGAATATTTAAAGTAGAATTATGAAGGTAGAAATGCGTGATGTTAGTTCAACTCTTTGCTTAATCATGATTTATTTGTTTATTGTAAATTAGGATATCACGAGGAATCGATGATGAAGAAGATGTGCTCAAGACCAAAGGAAGAACAAACCTCCAATATGTCATCCTAGATTTGGGTGGTAAGTATCAGAAAATATACTTGTGAATTTCAAACATAATATTCATATATTTTTCTTGTAATTTTAATGTGATTAAATTTCGTAAATGGTTGCAGCTGTTGGGAGTATTGACACTAGCGGGATTAGCATGCTAGAAGATCTCAAGAAGACTTTAGACAGAAGAGGCTTTCAGGTTTATACCCAACCCATCTTATACGAAATGTAAACTTTTACTTCTTTTTATACAACAACACAAAAACTAATTTCATTCCTTCTTTTCCCCCAATGTGCAGCTTGTTTTAGCAAACCCAGGCAGTGAAATCATGAAGAAATTGGATAAATCAAAGGTTCTTGAAGGAATTGGCCATGAGTGGATTTTTCTGACAGTCGCTGACGCTGTGGGTTCATGCAATTTCATGTTACACACACAGAAGCAAGCAGACAGCAATGGCACTCATGATAACATGGTATAAAGCAACTGAGTACAAAATATAGTGACATCAAAGCATGCAATGCGGATCTAGATTTTCACATACATTTTGTTTCCTATTAGTTTCTTCCTTTTTGTCTTCTTGGGCCAACAAATGTTGAGACATTTGTCAGCTGGATCAAGAATGGATTTACTGATCTGCTTGAAAAATGTTGTGTACTATAGGTAGTTTATTAAGTTCAAGAAAATTTGCACCCTTTTTGTGGTTATAAGAACGATCCTCACGCTACAATCGACAAAAAGTATTATTTGATATGTGGCTCAGATGATTCGGTGTTCTTCACCTCGGCTCAACTTCATTAAGTATATAGCATAAGAAAAAAATAGAATTTGAGCCCGTATTGTGATTCGTTATGTTCACAGTTCCAGAATAGTATCAGATCTCCTATTAAATTCGGGAAAATCTGTTTGAACAATAAGTGACCTAGATCTAATGAGTTCTGATTGAATATTTACATCCAAAACATATATACATTCACCACCAAACCAATAAAGCCCGTCTTAAAATCTCTACATTAACCAGCTTAATTAAATAGGCAGTCCCAGTTTCAAAGAGTTTCAGAGAGTTTTGGTAAGTAGCAAATTAGATGTCACACCCCGACCCGAGATGCTGACGTCGTCTCCGCCACGAGAATGACAAGTCATTCCCGTAAGGCTACAGACAGATAGCTAAATTTTTTTTCAATTTGCTATTCCATTTTCTTGATTTCGGTCCCGAGCTTACATGTGTAAACATGGATAAATAAACAAACTTCATATTATTCACACAGATTATTATACAAGTTTTTATTTCACTCTCCAAAGTAAAACATTCTGACGCCTAGGCTTATTATTTTTGTATAACCTAGGGCTGGTTCGCACACCTCACGCTATATACATATAAAACATATTTGACAACCACCCCACTTGCCACTTGCTGCCATTTACCACAAGCCCGATTAAGTTCTACAAGCTATATTACAAAATATAAAATTTTTTTTTCCGACAAAACCCAATACCAACATGACTCACGGAACTAAGACCACTATAAGGACAATAACAACAACCCAAACAACAACCATCCCATACTAACGCTCCCCGCGTTTACGCTTCCGCGGAGTGATCCTCGGACTCAGGTTCGACCTCCATCTCACGCGGCGGACTCGGAGGAGGAATCTCCAAATACAGATACGCCAAGACATCGGGAAGTTCATCCAGATACAGAGCTAGGGTAGCATTACAATTTAGACTCGGGATATGAACACAGAACTGCAGACAAGAGCACTCAACCGCAGCTATAGACCGTCGCCTAGCACCATTCCTACGTTCCTGGAACCCTCAAAAGAGGCAACAAAAATTCGGATGAGAAATAAATCTCAGTGCGGGTTTTAGTTCCAGTACGCGGCTTCTTGGTACGAACCGGTATCGGAAATAATACCCTTTATGTTTGAAATATTTATAAAATGAGAAATCATTGCTTTTCAAGATATATTTAAAATAAATCAGAATGCTTTGTACCGTAGGCACAAGACGCAAAGGTCCGATAACAGGCATACTGCAACATGAAATATGCATCAATTCAAATCAAGCATAAATATTTATCACAGAATTTTTAGCAGAGTATAGTATACACTCAAGCTCTTATCGGCCCAACAGAATCAGAAAGAACTCTTCCCACACCATAGGTCCAACCCTAGGTACAGATTACAGAGGGAATTTCCAGTAATTAAAGCGCTAATAATCCTGGCCGGGTAAGTGGCCAAACCTGACTCCGGAGAGTGATACTTATTATAATCATGCTTGTACAGACTGATTTAGAATGGTCCGATTTCAATTCAAAACCGATTCTTCTATCACAAAAGATATTTATGCAAAGTAGTCAATTTACGGAGCCATTCCAGTCCTTTTTATATAATCCGACTATTCAAATGATTGTCAATCGGAAATTCAATGTCGGAATATATTTTTTTAGTGGAATCGAATGAACAGTTTGGTTCAACATGCGTTTTCATATTTCAGGGATTCCTATCGACTACATGAATTTGGAAATGCATTATCAAAGAATGATCAACATGCCATGCACAAATTTAAATGTACCGAAACCCGAGTTCTAACAAAGATTCCGCGTATCCGCACCTTGCTTGATTCAGATGTCTGGGGGCACTTCAGTATCCGTTCCTGTTTACAAATTACAGATCAAGTACCGTTAATTTATGTTTAACGGGTCCCTTAAATCCGTTTGGTAAACACGATTAAGTCTGGTAACTTATGGGTAACTGGACTGTACGTTTTGGTTCCAAGTCCTTTATCACCGTTATAACTTTTAATTATATTTTCAAGTATCCGTTTTAGCGTTTAATTGTACGTTTCCTAATATCGAAGATTTATCATCAGAAATAACAGAAATAGTTATACAGAAATTTAGGAAACTCAATTAAACTCATCAGAAAATATAAGTCAGAAATTATTTAATTGTTCTTGCGGGATCAGATAGTCTGAATGATTTGCCACGTATCCGTTCTTTTGAAAGTCAGACTAAATCTCATCATTTCCCTAAAAAGCCCACAATCAATAGTTAAACTAAGTACATTGTTGCCAAGTCGTTTAGTTTAACAGAAATCCGTTATTAGCTCTATTTAAATCCGAAAGCTAATATCTGAAATTATTTTCCGAAATTAAGCCCACAACGTGTCTCGGCCTACAGGCCCTTCTTCTTTTTTTTTTTCCTTTTTCCTTTCGGCCCATAAGGCAAAAATCCAACTAAAGCCCACAATAAAATAGCAAAACAGCAAACAGAGCAAGCAGCGACACAACGCAACCAGACACAGACACAACGCAACACAAACAGACGCAACGCAACACAAACAAACAGACGCAACGCAACACAAACAGACGCAACCCAGTCACCCTGACCCAGTTGACTGGGCTAATGCATAACGGGTCCGCCAGAAATCCAGAAAAAGATCCAATACCTACAGTTAACAAATCCAAACCCGATAAGTCTAGGTTTATGCATTCAAGCCCACAGAAGCGTCACAAACCCTCAAAATTTACATTTAGCCCCCTCAAACTTTTACTAAAACCTTCTATGTTACAAAACCGTCCCTAATTATTTACAGAAAAGCCCAAATTAAATTTTTCCTTCGCAAAACCATCCATAACTCAAGCAACCCGTACCAGTGTAACATAAATTAACCCCAACACTTTATAATCATCTTGATTATTAACTCAGAACCACTTATAGCCTAATTAGCATCCAACCATTACCCCATTCATAAAATTCTACAAGTATAATGCTATAACCCGAGACAGTATAGAGTATAGGGATATCAAATGCCATTTTCCCCCAATACAAGTTCACAGCATACAATTTATAATCCCTAATATCTCAACAGAATTTCATATGACCATGTACATATGAGTTATGCATGTATGGCAACTCAATTTTCATATACTATGACTACATGAAAATATACTCATATGTGGCTATGCAAAATACTCACTATATATCAGAAAAGTATAGAACCAAGTTCATATACACATATATCCTTTGAAACATGCACATATGCCTAACAAGACTTAGCAGTATGATGAAATGCTTTTATATAAGTTCATATTATGCCCAGTACCTAAGTCTCCTAAATTCCAGAGTGAATAAACATGTATATATCCAATATAAGTCATAGCTCATACTATATAGAAGTAAATAGGACATATTTTGAAAGTATTCCAGTGAGAAGCCATGCAATAATACTAGTGTAGCTCATATGTAATAGTTATATGCATATATTAGAACATATGTCTTCAAGAGAAAGCATGACAGACTTTAGAAATGAGTATACAGTGCCTAACATAAGATAATCATGCAATTTACTTAAATACCAGTGCTGTTAGCCTATTGCAAGAATAGGAATATAATGTATATAATATATATGAAACTCAAATGCTTCCATTTGCATCATATAAATCAGTTATATAGCTACACTATATGCCTCTGACTTATGCTTCTATTCATGAATGAGTGACAGTATCATTTACATTCTATAGCTAAGCATATTAATGCCTTAGACAATGTTTAGCACTATATATTATTATGCTCTTACCAGTAAAACAGAGATATGGACTCAAACCCTAACAGCAACCTCTAACAACTCTGTTTGAGACTCAATTAGCACAATAGAAGTAGAATTAAATCTGTCACCACCTCAGTTAGCTTCCTTAAGTTATATCATAGTTAATAATAGCTATTTACAGCTAACAGAACAGTTATCAGTATCATTATAGAATATAAATCGCAAGATAGCAAGTATCACTATCAATCACAGCATATCATATCTAACAAGTCCTACTTCAGTTTACACACAGCCACAACAACCTCGTTTTCAAACTAAATCAAGCCACAATTCAGAGAGAGAGTTATACCTTGCCTCTGATCGTTGAGAAACCTTCTCAAGAACTCGAGCACAACCAACGCAAGAATCAACGTTAGACTAATCAAGAACAACGCCAATTCCATACACCTAATTCCTACCAGTAAAAACCCTAGAAATTAGGGATCAACAAATCAAAGAAATTAACCGAATCAATCAACAAGAATAAGACAGAGAAGAACGTTGCTACCTCCCAAAGCTCCAATCTACCTCCCTTTCTCCTCCGCCGTGCTCAAATCGAAACCTTACCCCAACTATAAATAGGAGAACTTACCTTGCTAGCAGACAAGAAGGAGAAAGAAGAAGAGAGGCAGAAGGGCTCTGAGGAGGTGAGGCCACGTCGATGGCTCCATTAAGGCCATCTGACAGCCCGACATCGAGAGGCGAAAACGAGCTCGGCTGCCTTCCCGTGCAAGCACAAGGAAGAAGGTGAGGTGTCAACACGATAGAGGACAGCTCATCGGCACCTCTATTCTGACCACTAAGAAAGTAACAGCAAGGCAACAGAGAGATGGCCGTGAGCACATCTCGAGAGGAAAGAAGAAGACAGAGGCGATCGGATCGGAGAGACAGAAAGAAAGAGACGAAGGAATCGCCATCCCTCTCTCGTCCTATTCTTTTATTAAAACCCCTTCCGATCTTATGTGGCTATACCCGTGTGGCCATGTGTACAACAATCCATTAATAACTAATTTTTGTAAATTAGCTATTTCCTTCAATTAGTTAAATCAAATATTTTCTAATATCAACTCATCGTGGCAATTCATACAGAAAAATTCTAAATCCCGAGATGCACATTCTCAGATTTCACAACAGAAATTTCCCACAAGCTTTACCGTCAGATTTGATTTTATTATGCAATATTAATAATAAACGATTCTTAATCGATTTACCAGACAGTTTCAGGACTTGGTTTACCATACGTCAGTCACTAATGTTACATTAGAGGACTCTGAAACATTACCTGCTCAATGCCCGTAAAATATTGTGATGAGGCCTGAGCCTAGATGCACGCAGGAAATCATCCTCGATATAAAATTAAATTAAGGACCAAAAATGGCCGAAAATTTATGCTCACTAAAAAAAGATTAAATCCCTCATTTCTAACATACAGATCAACATGACTAAACAAGTTAATTACTGACACCCTAATCCCTCCCCCCTTGAGCATTCTTAGCTCTAATACACCCACAAAGAGGCAGTCTTTTCCTCCTCCCATATATATAATCCCTCAAGAGAACCCGGGCACGCTTTTCAGCTGATTTCCCTCTCCTCTCATGTGCCTCCTGTACCTTGAGCAACACATACTGTATCTTTTGGAGTTCCAGCTCTAACCTCCCAATCTTCTCTGAGGCCTTCTGTGTGACTTCTGCTATCTTCCTCCTGCTGACATGCCGTTGCTCTGATTGCTCCTCAGCTACCGCATCTAGTGCTTCCGAGTAGTACTCAGCATTCTTGGTAGCCTTTTTGTTAATCTCTATTTGTTTAGTCAATGCTTCCTCTGCCTCAGATAGTTGAATCTTAAGTGCATCATACTCCGTGCTGCTTGGGAATTTGCCCTTTGGAGACCCCTCCAACTTTTGCTTAAGCTCTTCAATGCCAGTTTTAAGGGCCGAGAGCCTTTGTTCATCTGCAGAAAGTTTTTCTAGAACTTTCCTCATATCGCCAGGAATTTGACGGTCTACACCAAGTTCTTTCTCAGCAGTCAGCTCTGACGAGGAGGGCCCATTCCTAATCTCCTCAACCGCTTGAATGTCATACTCGTTTACAGAGCTCGACTTGCGGGGTTTTCCATCGTCAGTTGCCCAGAGCTTGAGCATGTGATCATCCACTTCTGTAATTTCACCTCGACTTGCACCGTATAGGGAGGAACTGGAGACCTGGTCAAGCTCAATATCTTTCATGCCTACCTCCCTGGTCTTAGTTGTTGAACTCTCAGGTAAGTTGATTTGCCTACGTACACCTTCTTCATGTGGAATTCCGTTGGACTCTTTGATCGAGGTCACTAATTTGGGTTTCAATTGGTTTGTTGTGCCTATTAGAGATTCATCCAGGGATTCAATTTTGGTTATAAGGTTTTGCAATTCAAACACACCTAAAGGGAGCTCAGTAGAGGTACTATCAGAGAGGAATGCTTTATCCTGTTGAGAGAGACAGATAATTAAGGATTACTGAAGATGGTGTAAATAATTCTAGAATCTATATGGCAAATCAAAAAGAAGTTAAGTTCTTATAGTCTTAACTCTTAAGTGTCAGTATTCACATATATGTTGAATGGGAATTCGCTTTTTCAGCTTTAACACATTTCCAATTAGGAGCCAGACTATCTTGTTTGCCAGTAATAGGGTTATCGTACTTAAAATGGAATTGCTTCGCTTACTTGTTATACAGTGAGCGCATACAAGATGATGACAAAAAGATTAATGCTCAAGCTCTAGATGAACTTATGAATAAATTTTCTTTAGGTAGTATTACAATATATATTTATATAGGGGCAACTCGACATGATTGCATGACATAACTTTGCCATATCAGTTGGGTCTCATTTGCACATAGCCCAAAAAAGGGTGGGTATCAGCTGTAAACATAAAAAAAAAAAAAGTATGAGTAAACTGTACATTATCTCATCTTAAAAAAAAAAGTACCTCTTTCAATTGTGAAGCTTGGAGCCTCCTCGATAGAGAAAGAGTGTGTAGCTCAAGGGAAGATACACAATCTCTCAGTGACTCCACAAGTGGTAGATACGCATCCAACCCAGCCTTTAGTTTTTTGTTTTCACCCTCCATTTCAAGCAGCTTGGTATTTAACCCTTCAATAAATGTATCCCTGTGGGAAATACCATCCATTAGAGCCTCTTTTTGAGCCAAAGCTCTTATCTCTAGCCCCTCATTTTCCATCATCAGCTCTAGTACTTCCTCCTTGTATACTGCACTACCTACTGCAAGTGCAATTACCTCGCTTACCAAAGAAGCAATGTGCCTTTGGCACTTTTCAAATTCAGATAGTAAGCCATAGACTTCAGTCTGCATCTTCTCCTTCTCTTCACTTAAAATTGTAATGTCCTTCTCCAAACCACTTTTCTCAAGGTTTAACTCTTGATAAAGATCCTTGGTATGAATCAGATTGAACTCTGAAATAATCAAATTAGCCCTGAACTCGTCTTCCAGGTAAGAGAGGGACATCTTTAGGCTCTTATTTTCTCCTTCAAGTGCACCCAACTTATTATTCCGGTTGACGATTTCTAAATTGAGAGACGTGATTTCATCACTAAAAGTTTTCAAAAGGGAGCCTCTTTCAGTGCTGAGGCTATCAAAGAATGAACACAAATGTTGGAGCATCAAACACTCTGAAACTGACAGCTGTAATTCCTTTCCAATTGTCTCATTCTTTTCCCTTAAAATAGATATTTCATTCTTTGAAAGCGTTAAGCTTGAATTTAGGTCCTTGATTTTCCTCTTAAAAGCCTCCTCTCTCTGCCTGCCGGTCTGCACCTCATGCATAAGATTTCTGTGGAGATTACGCATCTCATTTTCCTTGATTTCCAGTTCCCTCTTGAGCACACCTTTAACCAATTTCAAACCTGTCAAATCTAATCCCATCTGGCACAGAATAGTGGTCAAAACTGACAACTCAAGATCCATGCAGATGTTCAAATCCTCACCCTCCTCTTTCAATTTGATCACATTTTTAATCTTACATGAAATTGCAGGCAATATCACTTCTTCAATCATATCATCTTCATTTTTTATTCCAAGAGCATTAGTGAACTCACAAATGCCTTCTCTCAGCCTCTTATTCTGTTCTCTTAGAACCATGTTTTCTCGCTCTTCTTCTTCAAGCCGTGAAATTACTTGCTCAGTTAATTGAGATACTTGTAAGTGCTGGTCCACCATATCAGATAAGCTCCTCTCTAAGATGAACAAGTGGTTAGAAACACTCGAATTTTTCACCTGCTCTTTTTCGAGGTTTTCTTCAGTGAGTTGGTTTCTCTCTTGCAATTCATGGATCTGGTTTTCATGCTGTTGTGTTTTGAAATCCAGTAATTCACGCAATTCTTGTAACTGGTTTTCCATGGCTGCTCTCTCCTCTGTAAGAATTGAGTGTTTCTCCTCTTGCTGCTGTATGACATGAGTAAGGCACTCCACCTAAAATTCAGTTTTTAATGAGCAAACATTAGATATACCCATAAAGAAAACCAAAAAAAGAAGGCTACAATATAAAATGTGGGGGTTGCTGCAGAATTTAAATAAAATTATAAATATGTCCAAGAAACATCCATAAGTTTCAAAAAAAAAATAAAGAATATTAATATTCCTCTCTTTCCTCTTTTTTACACAAATCAGAAGAAAAGTGAACTAAACCATCGTTTTGTTCAATAACAAGGTGCAGTTGGTTCAAGGAACAGATAGTTTGAGCAAAATAAGTAATATTTATTAAGAGTATTTCTTGCAACTTTAATGGGTTACGTTAACAAGACCAAAAGTTATGGATTTTCAGCAAACAGAATATATCAGGTGCTCCTTGAAAAATATATAGAACTTCCCAATGGACGTACCTGAGAGAGAAGGTTGTCCTTCTCAGTGCCAACATCAGATAATGAATTTGCTAAGGTAGAGTTTTTCTCTACAATCTCATATAGTGTACTCAGAAGAACTGTGACCTGAAATGAAAGAGAAGCCTTCTCAGATACATGCGCCAATAACTGATCTTGGAGATCGGCCACATGCAACTCGTGTGACTTGAGAGCCATGGCATGTTCTTCTTGCTTGATGAATAAGACGTTGTGAAGATTATTTAATCGGTTGACTGCGAAATCTCTTTCATCAGAAGTTATAGAAAGGTTCTCTTCTAAGTCTTCCTGTTTAACCTCTAATTGCTTACAAAGTATCTTCATCGTATGTACCTGAAATTTGGTTGCTCCCTTAGTGACTCTACTAAGATCCTTGATATGCTTTGATAGATCATGCTTTATTGGACATAACCCCCCCCCCCCCCCCCCCCCAACCCCACCGAGCCGAATAAAAAAAAAAAAGAAAGAATTAGTAATTTTACTTGCATTGTTTCTTTCCATTAGTACATTCCTGTTCATAATATGTTTTGTCCCTAATGATACTTATGCACACATGCTTTATAAAATCTCCTAATTTTTCACAATCATCAATTACAGATAAGTTAAGGTGCATTGTGGTAAAACAAAATCTAACTTTCATCAAATTAAACCCTTGTGCTAAAATTTTTAAGAGGTAAAATGCTCGTTGGAAGAGTGGTACATATATAACTATATGAGAAAGGTTACGTGCAATTGAGCAAAAAATACAAAATATAAGCCACCTGAGCAGAAAGATCATCTTTTTGGCAACGTAATGCAGATCTCTCTGCAAGTAAAGATTGGCACATTTCCTGAGACTCCTTTAATGCCACATTCAGACCATCAATTTCAGAATTCAAATCACATAATGAGCTATTCAAGGAAGAATTCTTCCTAGAGATCTCCTTTATTGTATTTTGAAGGTTCTCTATTTGAGAAGTGTGAGTGAAAATCTGGTCCTGAAGTGTAGCTACGTGCAACTCATGAGATTGAAGAGCACTCCTGTGTTCTTCGGCCTTGCAATTGAGCAACTCCTGTAACTCTTTCACTTGGCATTCTGTGGTGTCTCTATCTTTGGACAAAGATAAATGCCTTTGTTCTAAAACAGCATGTTTATCCTCAAAATTCTTTAGAAGTTCTGTTAAACTGTCAACCTGAAAAATCAATCAATATCAGCTAATTTGATATGATTTAAACTTGTGAATAAAAAAAAAAAAAAAAAAGGAAAGAGAAGCATGTAAATCCCTACATCTCTACAAGAAAAATTTTAAAACAGCAAATATTAAAAAAAATAAAAGAGAAGTGTGTAAATCCCTACATCTCTACAAAAAAAAAATTAAAAAACAGCAAAAATTGAATTGAATGTGTACCTGCAAAAGAAGACTATTCTTTTCAGAAATAAATACAGATTTCTGATTGATCAAAGACTGGCAAGATTCTTCACCCTCCTTCAGTTTCTTTTTCATGTCTTCCATTTCAGCATTGACAATAGATAAAGAGCTCTCAAGCTCACAATTTTTTGTTGAAATAGCTTCAATTTTTTGATTCAGTGCTTTGATTCCAGATACAAGATCTGTCTTTTCAGAAATATGCTCTGAAATCTGGCTTTTGAGATCAAATGCATGCATCTCATGGGACTTGATGGCACTGTCAAGCTCTTCAATTTTAGCTTTCAGGAGCAGTTCCACCTCCTGTGAATGATTTTGCATTCGGTCCCTCTCCTTGGACAAAGATGAGTGGTTCTCTTCTAATATTGAGTGTGCATCTTCTAAATTCTTCATAGCTAGTTTGATGCTTGCAACCTGAAAGTCAGTTTATAAAATTTAGGTGAACTCAGAAAACTACATCTGAGGGCAAGACCCTGACATCCACCGCTAAGCAACTAAACAGATGGGTAATAATTTTTGGAGTTTTTTGCTCAAAACTCCAAGCAGCACCTCAGAAACCTCTAATTTAATATAAGCCCAAGATGCGCACCATTAAACCAAAAGGGAAGAGAATGAATATTGAAAGTCAAAACACAGATCTAATTCATACCTGAGAGGAGAGTTCATCCCTTTCAGCAATTATAACTGACTTCTGTTCAATAACAGACCAGCAACAATCCTCAGATTCCTTCAACTTATCTTTCAAACCTTCAATTTCAGCATCTAAAGTATATTTCTGTTCATTTAAAGCTTCAATTTGAGCATTGGCTGCAGATAAAGAACATTCTAGTTCATTATTTCTACTTCTAACATCATTGATGGTATGGTTTAGTGTCTCAATCTGAGTTGCAAGAGCCGCCTTTTCGGAAACATGGACCGAAATTTGGTCACCAAGTGTGGTAACATGCATCTCATGTGACCGAACTGCATTCTCACATTCTTCAGTCTTAGAAGTCAAAAGCAGTTCTAATTCCTTCAAGTTATTTTGCAGAAGGTCCCTCTCATCACTCAGAGACAGGTGCTCTTGTTCTAAATTCTTCATAGCCACTGTAATGTTCTCTACCTGAAGAATTGCAAGTTCGCAAATGAACAATAATAAGAAATATTGTTGCAAACTGAACCTGACATTCTGCTACAGTTGCAGACACCAAATATATTTCTAATATACCATTTATTTTCTAAATATAAAGACCATAATATATTAATATTACACAAAGAGAATTCATGTGTTTGGCACCAAGTTTTTATGCACTATCTAAAAGACATCTGCTCGAACCAAGATGAAAAAGAGAACAACTTGGCTGATCATCATTATCTTGCTTTTACAATAGACTTTTAGTTATACATAAGAAACTTCTGTGTGTTTTTCTGAATTTATGGTAAAACCTTGAGAGAATTAGAGAGGACCTGAGAGGAAAGATCTTCTTTTACAGCAACTAAATCATGTTTCTCGTCAATAAGTAACTGATACGCCACCTCAGAATCCTTCAATTTCTTTGAGAGATGCTCGATTTCAGAAAGCTGACCAGAATTCATCTCCGAAAGGTACTCTATCTGGTCCTGGAACGAGGTTACATGCAACTCATGCTCTACAAATTTAGAACTAAGTAGCTCCTGTAATTTATTCAGTTGATTATGTTTAAAATCTCTCTCCTTAGATAAAGCAGAGTGCTTTGCTTCTAAACCTCTGTGCTTATCCTCTAAGGTCTTTATAACAGCTGTCATGCTCTCAACCTGGAGAATTCATTTAAATTGATTATAGTTTGAAATTTGATAACAGTAAAAAATTTAAGGATACTTTAGTATCAGCTCCTTTTGTTTCCTTTAGGTTGTGTTTCATTGTTGTGCAAAGCTTTTCGAGCAGAAGGTACAATTTCACATATAACCCACCAAAATGTGAAGCATCATATATGCTGGTACTCAGGATTTTAGAAAGAACTCTATCGGACAATATTTATTGAACTTAATTAATTCTTATTAGGAATCACAATAGGGTACTGGTAATTGTTTCAAAATAGAGGGAACATCACATGCATTCATAATAAATGCAATAAGTGTCCTATGTGTTCTTCTTCCCATTTACTTCAGAAGGTGCTGGAAGTATTTTATTTTTTTTAATCGTATTATCTCAATTCAAATGAAAAAAATGGGAGGTTTATTCACCAAAGTTTAAAAATAGTTCGATGGTACGGTTATATATAATGTTTACATGCAGCATATATTGGTACTCAACAGCATATAGGGATAGTGCATAATAATTTAACTATTTTTGGGGTGCGGAGTGAGTGGGTGGAGGCGGCAGCATATATGGAACATATCCAAAACAAATCACATTCATTTGTTTTACAAGTACCTGAGAGAGAAGATCACCCTTTTCAGCAATCAAAGTTGACTTCTGAACAATTAGAGACCTGCAAGACTCCTCAGATTCGCTTAATTTTCCTCTCAGCTTCTCAATCTCAGAATTGACTTGAGACAAGGTGCTCTCCAATTCAGAATTCTTCTTTGAAATCTCGTCAATGGTATGTGAAAGGCACTGTACCTTAGATTCCAGGTTGGTTTTCTCAGAAAGATGCATAGAGATATCATTTTCATGAGAACTGAGAGCTCTTTCATGTTCTTTACTTTTAGAACTCAAAAGCTGTTCCACCTCGTGCAATTGTATTTGCAGGAGGTCTCTCTCCTCAGATAAGTGTAAATGATTCTCCTCCAAGTTCTTCAAAGTATCTTTGAAATTTTGTACCTGAATTAAATGTCAATCAAATGTAGCTGAGGAGTTGATTAAAAATTTAAATTCCATTGTTCAAAATAGCTGTTGGTTCTTATACACTAAACTAAACAAATTAATGCTTTTCTCAGAGAATACCTTTGAAATCTAAACAGAAATGCAAATATGAGAATTATAGTAACAATTTGGTAAAGAGTTTTGGGTGTTATTAGCACACACAAAAAAGAAAAACATCCAACAGTTTTTTCCTATTTGAGTTTCTACCCCAAAGCAGACCTTAGGAAATAAAGATAACTGAACTTAAGCTCACTACTGCCCATAAACTGACACATACCTGACAAAATAGATCATCTCTTTCAGCAACCAGTCCAGATTTCTGGCTAATCAGAGACTGACATGATGCCTCCGATGCCTTCAGTTTCTCACTCACATCAAATAAAGAACTCTCCAAGGCACTATTCTTCTCATAAATCTCGCTAAAGTAGGAAGCAAGATCAGCCTTCTCTGAGACATGCACAGAAATCTGGTTTGACAGGCTTTCCTCAGAAATTTCTAAGTCACTAACTCTTTCTCTCAACACCTTCAGCTCAACAATTGTATCAGACAGCTCCTTCTCCAATACAGCATTTTTTTCAGAAAGAATACCCCTTTCTATCTCATACTTTGTAAAAGCCTCTTTTAGCACTGCATTTACTTTTATTGCAGCTTCAGTCTGAGCCGTCAGAATCTGTAGCTTGTTCGATAAGTCGAAGGTATCTTGAATTTGAAGAGAGAGATCCCTTTGAAGTGTCTCTTTCTCTCTCAAATGCACTACCACCTCCTTTTCCAGCTTCTCTTTTGTTTCTTTTAATGAGCTCAGGTCTCTCAAGAGTTCCCTCAGAGTTTCTTCGGATGTTATTTTTTGTTCGTTTAATTCTCCTATTTCTCTAACCAGTTCACGGTAGTCCTCCTCTTGTGACTTCAATCTCACTTGCAACAACTCCAATTCTGACTGCTGTGCAAGGTTCAGTTTCTCAGCATTACGAAGCATGTCGGCTTCAATTGCCATCTCAAGTTTGAGCTGATTGAAATCCCTCTGCACGCCTTCTTTCTCAGATTTCAACATAAAAATGGAGCCTCTTAGGGTTTTTACTTCTGCTTCTAGATTCTCCCTCTCATTCCTTAGCAACTCAATTTCAATTTGGAGGTCAGATACAGTTGCCTCTGTTTCTTGCAATTTCTCTTTCAAGCACTTGTTTTCCTCTTCCGACAGGGAAAGATTTGATACCATTTCATGCAATTTCTCCTGAAGACCCTGAATTTCTCTCTTAAGCTTCTCCATTGTCCCTTCCAGTACACCTATTTTACCCTGCAGTTTCCTAATAGTCATCTCTGATGAGAGGTTTTGTTCAGTCAATTTTTCAACATTTCTTACTGAATCCAGTTTACTTTTCTCAACCTCCTGCAACTTCTCAGTTAACTGTTCAAGCTCCATCACCTGCAATTCAACTTTCTTTTCCAGCAACTCCACTTCCAGCTTTTGCTCCTGGCTAAGCTTTTCAACCTTTCTGAGCCTGAGCAGCTCCGAATGAGCCTGAGCAAGCTCCGATTCAACGTTCAGCAATCGCTCACTATGACTCTGACACTCAATGCAAGCAGCATCTTTCTCAAAACTCAAGTGCAAGATATTCCCTTTCAGTGTCAGAAGTTCACCTTCGGCCTTGTTGGCACGCTCGGCTTCTGACAACACCTGATCCTTTAATCTTTTTGTTTCCTCAGACAAATGAAATATATCCCTTTGCAAAGATGCCATCTCCAAACCCATACCATCCTCATGCTTCGTCTTTTGTGCTTTGTCTGCTTGAAAGCTCAAACCCTTTCTAGCCCTAGGCTCTCCTTGAAACAAATCATTCACCTGTTTTAGCCCCTCAGAATTCTTTTTATGCACATTTGGTGAACTTCCTATTTTATCCTTGTGCAGTTCATCTGTATCAAACAAGGAACGAGCAGGTGGTGGCATGTCAGGGGTTTGTGGCTCTGACAAAGGGGTGGAAGGTGGGTCGTCAGGTAAAGACAGAGAAGGAGGTGTTTGGTTAGGGAATGCATCAGCTAAACTGCGGGTGGCCACACGAAGGGCCCCAGCTGCAACATCATACCGCTCAGCCAATGCACGGTATGCACCATAGAACTCCTTTGCAAGTAACATAAGCTCAGGTCGCCTCTTGTAATACATGTCAGCACGTCGAGCAAAGGAGTCGGCATCTTCATCTAGAATTTTTACCATAGCCCTCACTTTTTTCTCTGTTTCTGTTTTCAAAAAAAAGATAAACTTAAATTTACTTTATATATTTTGTTGAGATTTTTTCCCCAAGGATTACCTAGCATGCAATAAACAATATATATTGAGAAATATTTCACTACCTGATATGTTGCTCTGTAGCCATTTGGAGTTTTTGGGGTTAAATTTGTTATCCCACCATTCTTTGGACTCCGCGTGCGAAATGGCAGCCATGACCACAGGGGAGAGCACAGGAGCAGTGACCACTCTTGATTTAGCTCTGACCCGAGATCGATAGCGTTTGCGGAGTAACTGCTGTATTTGATCCAGAAGAGAGACTCTCTTCTTCCCAAAGCATCAATACTTCAAGCTATTTGTCATTGGAGGGAGCAGTACAAGAGATTAGAGCAATAGAGCATAATTATTTTCAAAATCCAATTACAAACTGAGTTTCAAAGGTCAATAGTAGAATTTTTCTATTTTTGTGGTCAAGTATAGAAATTGGAAGGAGAAATAGTATGATCAAAATATAAACACTTTAGTCTTCCTAACAACCCAATATTCAACTACGATCCACCAAAATAGAAAGCAACATTGATCCAACCACCCCATAATAATGACAAAAATGCTATTAACCTCTCTTTCTCTAAGCTTTTTCAAACTCAATAGGGAAAACCCAACACGAGAAAACACAAAGATCTTTGAACTCAATGACAAAAATCACCAACAAAAATCTAAACTTTTTGCAAAACACAGTGTCACTAGAAATCAAAGAATGAAGCCCCATTCTACGAGTAGATTGGAAGTAAAGTTCGATCCAAGCATTACCAACAACAAAACATACCGATTTTTCAATTCGGAAGTGGAGATACGGACAAGCAGCTGTGATTGATAGAGATCCCACGAGCTGCTTTTCGCATAAGCCTCAGCCTAGTTTTCTCTCAATGCTTCTCATTTCTTTCTCATTTGGGTTTCTCTCTCCACGCCACCACCAAGCTTTTGTTTTGTTTGTACTGGAAATAGTGGAAACAAAAGGCTGCACACAGGAAGAAAAGTTGGGAGGGAAGGAGAGAGGAGACAAAAATGTGGTTTAGTTTAGTTTAGATTAGATTAGATTAGACAAATAGAAAAATGATACACCAAGATCTACTTTCGTATTAATTTTGGATTAATCCATAGATTATTCCTTGGATTATACATTGTCGTAGTTAAGGGAAGGGATTTTGAGAAAGTGAATATTGAAGCGGCTCCATGTTTTATACTTTATAGTCGCTGGTTTCGGAATTAATAGAGTGCATCTTTTAGTTTGTGCATTTCCATTTTTCAGATATTGGAAAATGGAGATACAGTCTTGCCACATTTGCATTTATGTCCTGTAAGGAATAAAATTTGCGGGTAGGTACAAAAAGGACGGTAAAAAGTCTCCTTGGTGCAGCTCAATTTTTTTTTTTAGTTTAATGGGTTTTTAATTGGCTAAGTAAATATGTAAATAGTGATGTTTAAGTTTAATTTATAATTCTTGATAGCAAGTTTTGGAAGAGTCAGATCAGATAGTTATGATATGTGTAATTGAAAGTTTGAATACTTTGACAAATTGTACATCCTCTTTAATATTTACGATTCTTTTCTTGGTAAGTTATCAGATATCACATTGCATATATTCTTTTTTAATGACCTGGTTCCAAATCTTTCAATTTTACGTTTGATATTTTTTTTTGAAGACTGCCTTGCTTCTTTGTAGTCATTATATCATACCTCTAATTTGGTTATCATCAAGTTCTTTTTTTTTAAACAAAAAGGATCGGAAGTGTCTTTTAGTGAATTTATTAATTTTTTTGGACAGACTAAATAGAGGCTATCTAGTTAAGTGAATTTATTAATATACTAAAACAACTAATAATTAAATTATATCAATGTTGCATTTAGTGTCATAGAGATCGAAAGAACTTCACTAGTTAAATTGTATGACTATTTTGTTTATCTGTTAATTTTATGAAATCAGCAAAAGGTTGATACATTTTAGTATGAAATACATTTTTACGTTCAAGAGCCAATCTTAATAGTCTTCTTTCTCTTTCTCACTTGAATCAATGAAATTTAAGATTCAATGTACTTCTCAATTGCGGTTAGACTCTAAATACAAATCATGCCACGTCCAATTCCTTGGTATGATCCTCGATTAACAATCCAATTTCGCTATGTTGTATGTTTGTTTCAGCTGGCATTGGTCTTTTCTTTTAGACTTCTTTTTAATTTTCTAACACTGTCCAAGACATCTATAAACATCTCAAAAGCATCTTTACATCTTTTCAAAATTTTTGACAATATAAAATGTTATTTTTATAATAAATCGTTTTAAAATTTTTACCTTATAGAGCTTTCAATTATGAAGATGCTAATCTGTTATTATATACAATAAGATATATTCATATTGTAACAAACAATATTTGGGCAAAATAATAAGGAAAATAGGTTCTGCAATTTCATAAACCCAAAGGGCTTAAGTAAAAATATCATAAACAATTTTCCGAGTCAGCTATGAAATGAACGGGTCCAACTAGCAATAACACGGGCATCACGATATCATAATTTCATATTTAAGGTAATCAAGAAATATTTGTTTTCTTCGCTGTCGAGACCATATTATTTTAAAATAGATATTCACAGTTATCTAAGTTCTAGGTGTTTCCTTGTCACTTTGTCTCAATTTTCTATTGATTTTATTTCTCGGTTGAGGAACCAGAATTCAGAAGCTTTGGGACTATGATATGATGCAAATTTACCCAAGTAACCTTGGTGCAGTTGTTTCCCAACATCCAGTGTTTTCAAATTTTCTCGTGATCTAATTGGGTCGTCTTATTACTCGCTTTTTTTTTTCTTTTCTTTTTTCGAAAAATTGACAGAAGCAGTCAATCTGGGAATTTTTGTTCTTTTCTCAAACAACCTTTTTGTCTTCGAATTTTCATGCATCGGTTGCAAAATCCGGGCAGTGCAACTTTTTTTTTTTTTAGATCGTAACGAAAGGGGAATTTGTTACAGGATAATTAATTAAATCGAATTAAATTTCGTGATGACATCTCCATACGGTTGAATGAAATTAAATTGCATGATAAATGTGGGTACCATTAATGTGTTTATATTTATTTCATGGTCTTTTTGGAGAAGTACGGTTTCATTTGCCTCTAGGCTCTATTCATTAGGAAAAGTACTCAATTTAATCATAGTTTGAGAGTCAAACAAATAACAATTCCTCGTCTTCGTAGGAAAGTAATGTTTTGAACTTAATATGAGAGTCAAACAACATTTTCTAAATAATAAAAAGCTACTTGCAAAATTTATAAGCAGTCCATCTCAAACCACAATAACTTGTGTTTCTTTCTCCCTCCTTATTTCACACATGTTTTTTCACCTTTCCCAAGCAACAAAGTTTGTATTTAATTTTCATTATGTCAGTTTCATTCCTCTTTTTTTTTTGTAAAAAAAAAAATTTATTCCCATTTTGTAAACAATTGGCATCACCGTATAGCGTTATTTTTCTCTGTAAGCAATTGAACATTCCACCCGCATTGAAGTTTGCTCATGTGCTTATTCCAGCAGCGACTAAGAAAAAACAATATTGGTCATTTTACCTCTTTCTAATTTTTGAATGATAATTATTAGATTTTTTTCCCCTATCCCTTCTAACAAAACCATAACAAAAGAGGGAAACCACTCGGTACATTCCGAATTTACTTGATCTAATCTAATCCAGAATTAAATTAAAAAGGCCAAATTGATTAGAACCTTATGTGAACTAGAGTGGATCATCGAGCTTCGCTCGATACATGAATTTTTATTGTATTAATATTATAAATGATAGAAAAATACTAATGAAGTAATAAACTTTAATTTAAGCCGAAAGGAAAAATGAGATTGCACATAAACTAAAAATTTTAACTGAGATATTACCAAGGAACAATGAGATGGCACACCATTATAATCATTGATCAAAAACAAAATATATAATATATAGAGAGAGAAGGCATGGAAAAAAATATTATCCTAAAAAAATCATGTATGTTTCAAAAGAAAATTACAATATTTTCTAAATATACTATGTTTTAAAAGGAAATATTTGCAGTTTATATCTGAGGAAAAAAGCTAACCCAATTATAAATTATAAATATCAATCAATCAACATCAGCATATCAACATAAAAAAATAAAAGAGAAAAATATGATTGTAAGAAATAATATTTGACGACAAAACAAAGCACCATGTATATATATGTACTCTTAGTTCAAAATTTATGTTGGACATATTATTTTGAATAAATATCACAATCATATCAATAAGATATGAATATATTAAAATAATATGTCCAACAATATTATCTCATAGAATGAATTTTGAGTTTTTCAAATATATGTCCAACATAATTTACAATATTTTTAGCTTAACTATTACAAATTGACAATGAAAATGAAAATAGGAAGGGGTCAAAAAAATCAGAAATAAAACAATGTACTGCCATGTTATTGTCTGCCGGTGAAGCGGGTCAATTTTATGAGGATTAATATCCAGTACACAAATAGTTATAGATTATCATGTTACAGAAATAGGAAAAATGCTCTTTCACAATACTTGGAGTGTCGAACTACATTTAACTAAACGATCCCGACACCCACACATCTTTATTTATAATATTAATTGATATGTAAACTATATATTATTTTAATTTATAATCAAATAACTAATAATCTGTAACCTGATTAACCCGCGTGCTTAAGTCACAAATTGAATTATCTAAGTCAACCAGGACCAAACTGATCCACCGCTTGATTGGCAAATGAGTTGGGAGCAATGCTTAGCAGCCTCATCTAAGATTCCCCTCCAAACAAATTTTAGAAAAATAAAATGAGGTCGGAGACGGAGCAGAGTTTTTTTCTCTGATGATTGTTGGGAGGCTTCAAGAACTAACTTGTTGAAGTAATTTAGGAATTAGTTATTTTTCTGGGATAGTTTATGTTGAACATGCAAATCGTGTTTTGCCTGAAGGTATGCATTGACCTGATTAAGTTTTATCCCGCAAACCTTCATTAAAAAAGTTGGAATGATGTAAGATCTATGCAGCACAAGGGAACAAATTAGCCTCATAATTAATTTATTTTTAGCATGTGAGAAACGTGCAATCTATACCAAAACCATCTAACAGCAGAATTAAACAGGACACAGGAGAATGATCAACAAAGATGAAAGAGATAAAATTTAAAATATATATGTAACCGACCAGGGGCGGATCCACCACCGGATCGGGTGGGGCTAGAGCCCCACCTAACGCCGTCGAGTCCATGGAGCCCCATCTTAACCCCAGCTAATTTTTTCTGCCGTTGGAGTACTCAAAGGTCCATTGTATGAGATGGATATATGATCCATTGTATGAGATGGATATATGATGAACTTATGTTGGTCCAATGTTCTTATAAACTCAGCTCCATCTAAATATTTTTTCTAAATCCGCCACTGTAACCGACATAAATTAAGCTGTTATTTCCTCAAGATATATTGGTGTTTACTTAGTTTTTTTGTTGGTCAACGGACCATACTTTGCAATTTTTACCGGTCAAAAGCTGTCGAGAGAAGTAATAAATTGTTGAATTGGCCATATTTTAGTGATCATGTAGTTCTCAACATCGTTATAATGTGATATAATAAAAAGAACAATTAATAAAATATGAATAAAATAGATATTGTACAAGAAAAAAAAAAAAGATCTCCTTGGTGGCTAATTAAATAGATATATAGTCAAATAATGAAAGGTCTTCCAATAAATTAAAATTCATGTTTAAATTTCTACTATCATATATTACCCAGAGAACTATTATTAATATCCAAGTGTGCAGGACATGCCGAGTATACAAGAAATTATGAAAAGCATGACAATAAATTATTTACTTGGTTTTTTCTTGTTAAAATAATATCACTAGTTACTCTGACTAGTTTTGATTATGGCATGTGGCGTTAGATACTTGGATCATCTGCATTGCCGATTGAATCTAATTGTCTTAAAAAAAAATTATTAGAGACGGTAAAAAATAAGTTAGGGATATATAATTAATTTTGGAAAAGGCAATACATTAACAATCTTATAGGATTGGTGGTCCTTATATAGCAGTCTATTTGTTCATAATACTCATTAGAATTTTTTTTGAAGTAAAAATGGGGGTCAAAGCCCACACCTTTTCATTGAAAAAAAGTTTAAATGTACAAACATTTAGCCAGAGGCTAAAAATTACAAATGTAATAAAAATAAAAGCAATCTAAGAACCTAAGTTGTGTAATACTCATTAGAATTTTGTTCTCTTTATAAATTAAGTTGTGTTATTCAATATACATATACAAAAAAAATACTAAAATAGTTAACGTTTTGAACTTAGCTCAATAGAGCGCGCATTACGATCATCATTTCTTAATTGACTGTTCTTAATTTTGATTTAACGTCTTGAATTTTTATAGTTTTTTGCCTCATTCGATTTTGCTTATGAATATAAAACTGAGCATGTATAAAATGAGAAAATAAAATATTTTACTCAAGGCTCATTCATGAGGTACATTAAATGCTAAAATAAAATCCGGTGACATTCGGTTACAATTGACTTGGACCATCCAGTAAGATATTAATGTCTGATTTTTATAGTAGGGTTGGATTATTTTTTTTTATTATTATTATCAAAGCCCTCGAAACGTATTTGAATGGTACGGTTGACGGATGATAATGACAAAATAACTCAACCATAATTATAGCAGCGATATAAAGTAAAGAAAGAATCTTCTTATGCAAATTAACAAAAGTTGAAAAACATAACAATATTAAATAAAGCCGTTAACGATTTTACTTTAAAAAAAAAAAGCTAATTAATGAGCTTATTTTTTTCCTTTTCTTTCACAAGCAAAATAATATAATTCAATAACAATTTCAACAAAATATACCAGGGAAATATTCTAGAAATATTAAGAATACGAGGTCTGAAGAATTAGTAGACTGGCTAGCTTATAAAATTAAGAAAAGAAAATAAAAGAGAAGTTACAACTAATGTATCAAATAAACATTTCTTACCAACAGAAAGAATCATCACACCCAGAGTTCGCTGGTTTTGGCCTACAATAGACGCAAGCAAGTAAACATTGAAAATTTGTAGAGTTAATTATTTTGTAGATTCCTATAATCCTATTTAACATACCTTGAATATATTATCTCATCCAAGACTCAAAGTATTTAACACGCAGAAATTTAAAAATATTATTCATTCTATAAGAATGATTTTGGTACCATAGAATTGTAGAACTACAAGTTACTACTACTTATTTCTGTTAATATTTCAAAATTTCAGATTCAAACTAATAATCTTATTACAAAAACTCTCCATAAGAAAAGCATTCGCATAAAATTCTATTATTAGTTTTTTAGTTCATTTTGCCCGAGATCAAGAGCTCTAAAAATGAACACACTACTATTCATTTGCAACGAGTAGTTTGATTAATTCATTTTATGAATTGTTGATTTTGTGTGAAATAAGTTTATATAAACAAAATAAAATTTTAGTTGTCAAATCTCTTGTGAAGACGAACAAAATAAGTAATTTAGCTATGTTTTATGGGCTTTAAAATATTAATAAAGATAGGTTATCATGACATTGTGAGTTGTGACATCAAAAATATTACGACACGAAAAATCTCCTCTTTATTTATTATTTTCTATTTTCGTGCACTCTTACATGTTATGTGAATTAGAAGGTAATTAACCTTGGTAACCAATCTCAAGTGTTGGTTAAAATGCTATTTATCAATACATTTAATAGATATAAAAAAAGCAAATTTATCTCATTATCTGGGATCTCTATTCAATTCCTTGCCGCGCTTCAATCAGCAGTTGATGTTTCGTGAAGCATGTGCAATTTAACAGGTAAATATGAGCTCCCCTGCATTGCACTCTTAAGATATCGACGTGGCTATGGTCATATTTATTAAAAGAGCATTAAAAAAAAATACTATTCGCCAAAACAATGAAAACATGTGTCGCTTCTGACGTGGCTATGGTCGTTTATTTATTAAGCTAACATAATTAAAACTATTCGCCAAAACATGTGTTGCTTCTGTCTAATTTGTGCTGTTTTAGAAAACCTGTCAAGGAGAATTTTAGTAAAAAGGGAAATTTAAAAATTAGGCCGCAGCACATCTGGGTTATTTTATTTTATTTAACAAAAAACTGCATTCTAAACAAAATGCATTTTTGGATGTTGATATGCATGTGTTGGAAATAGAATTTAGCAGCTTGTCCCTCCACATGAGATTTTATCAATAATTCATTATAATTTCTATTTTTTTTATAAATTCATATTTTGAACACATGCATCTAGCAATATTCTAATTTTATTCATACCCTTACCTTAATGGAAGAACTTTAATAAATTCCGGGTTGAAGTAAAAAGAAATTTGGATTCTTATCGCCTGCCTGGATCCATACACTTGTTCCCATTTTATTTTGTTTTGTAGCATGAGCTAATTGTCAGAACCTTACCTTATGGTTTGGTTTACATATTTGCCGTACAAGATCTGATCCTACATTCAATAGGCTTGTTGAAATTTGAATGCCAATCAATGATCAGAGATTAAACTATGGCTGAAGACAATCACATTTGCAGTAGGTCCCCCACCGTCCAGCTGTCTTGAACCGCACAAATTTAATTCAACGGTGGAGATTATAAAAGTTAGATATGATTTCCTGATTGCATATAAGAATAAGAGGCCAAACCGACCACACCACCAGATAAAAAAGAGTGTTCCACATTTGTCTCATTGAATCCAACCAACTCAACTGTTTAATTGAAGTGGCCGCTGACAGAATACAAGTACCACTATTTAAAGCTTCTGACATGAGTAGATTAGAAACAAGCAGTTAACAGTTCTTGTTATAAATTTTTTTGAGGTAGGTTCTTGGAATAAATTTTTAAGATGGAAATATTTTTCGTTCTAAAATTCAGAAATATTTTAATATATGGTATTACGTTGAGTTCCACAAAGTGAAGAAATAATAGTTTGTTTTGCATTAAAATTTCAAGTTCCGAAATTCAAACGGCCTTTTTAGCCATTTAGTGCCAACCAACTTCTACTTAAAAATAAAATTTATATTTAAAAACTTTTTACTATATTTTTTCTTACGGACAAAAATATCTTGATATAAAAAATTTTCTTTGTTCAATAACAATGATTTTCTTCTGATAAAAAAAATAGTAAACTTCAAAGTGAACATAAAATTTTCGATATGTAGATCATAATAAATAGCTCAGATTAGCTATTTAAATTTTTCGCAAATCAAATCGTTTTCTTTTGCTTTGTGATTTATCTTAACTTAATTCATATTAATGTTTGTCCAATTCTCTCGAAGAAATATGTGGAATATGGTGTGAAAACCAACTCGTCCAACCTGGATCCGTATCAGCTAAAATCTGTTTTATTTATTAGTAAATTAAATATTAATATTACAATCTGACTCATTGATTAGTAATCTATATACTAATGTAAAATATATAGAATTAGTAGGCAAGTGGTACAGTATACCAATTAAATCAAGATGCGGGATGATGTGGAATGGGACAGAGAAGATGGCTGAGCTGTACAGATTACAAAATTGCAGCCCAGTCTAGTCAGATTATTGCGGATCCTTTGTGGCGTGTCGACCTTAATTCACAAAACGTATACTTCATCACAAGATCGCATTTCACTTTTTTTCAGACAATTGTCTACCATTTGGTCAACAATATAATGTTGTTAGTGTGAATCAATCCTTTTTTATTTTAATTCTTAATCAATTTTGATCTCGTTGTGATGAATATTATAAGATCAAAATTCACATGTTCTGATTAAACTATCAGGTTTTAAGTTTGCTATATACTAATATTGTATTGTATAGATTACACATATAATACATATAGTAGTTTAATAATATTAACAACTTGCTTAACAAAAATGTACATACAGTTCTATTGCTAATAATTTTTTAAGAGTTGGACATAAATTTACAATCTAAATTGGATTTTATGATTATAGATTGATTTAATGTTATGTCATATATGAATCTAAATTTTTCAGACTACTTTAATAAAATTTAATATTAGTATATGATGTTTTATAAGTTAAAAATTATTCCAAATTTGTCCCCACAATGCTGCCGACAGTTCAACAAAATTATATTTCAAACTTTGATGGTAAAAAGAAATATAATATAACTTGACACTTTCATCAGCGTCAAAAAATTATCATATTTAAATATTTAGCCCATATTGTCCGTCATTGCACACACATTGGTTAAATAATTATCTAAGCCACAGAAAATCAAGATTCTTTAGAGCGAGTTGATTGGCTGGTGGTAGAAGAAATAATGGAGGTACTCTTTTTGTCACATGAGACGAGACCCAATCTCTTCATGTTGCACGTGACCACCTAATGCATGACTTGTTTGTAATATGCTCTACCACTACCAGACTCCCACCTCCTGACTGACACCGCACACTATACACACCATGACATGAAATGATGGATCGATTGAATGATTCACATAAATAGTTCTTCCTGCTTTCTCAATTTTGATCTGATTGATTCCTTTGTTCAAGTTTGTTATTGCTAATTAAACATTGATCACTTCCACCGCCAATTCTTAATCGGATAGAATCTGAGCTGTAATTTAATACTTCTTTGCTTTTTCCCACAACAAGCCAAAGAAGAGGTCCCTTTAACTTTTCTCAGATTTCTCATTTGATATGACCTTACAACCATTCTTATAGGAGAAGTCTGGATTTGATACGTAGACAACAACTACTCTTTATTCTTTATAATTCAATACTTAAAACAAAGCTATAGGGGACCAAATTAAAATGATGGTCAATTCTGGATTTTTTAGATCACGAATTAATATTCAATCTGAGGTTAAAAAAAATGCTATCAATATATTTGGACCACTAAGGACTAGCCTTTAATTTTGTTTTTTTTCATCATTATTAATGCTTATTAATGCATACAGATAGTTAACTATCTTGCATTACAAAACATCAAGCACTAGGCTATTTAGACTTGTATCTTGATATTCAAGCCAGTCGAAATTACATTATTTTATCTATAAATTGAAATCTGATAAGAAATTAAAATTTTTATATTTTAGATTTCACTATTTATTTTTTTTCACTAATCTTTTTTAGCTCTACTCCTGTCTTGTAATAAAGCTTAATTTTTTCCAAATTTTTGATGACCAACATTTATATCAAGATAATATCAAAAATAGTTTTTCAAAATTAATTCTTTAAACAAATTGCAAACAAATACAAAGGTTGTTTTCTAAGCAATGATGATTTCTTTAGAACAGATCAATATACACGTATGTAACGAAGTATAGTAATTTAAAGGACATAACGCTTGACCAATAAAAGCTAATACGGTGACATAAAAACATGTAATGCAACAGCTACGTGAGCCAATCTTTTAATTTGTATTTCTTTGTTGTTTGAGGAACACCCAAAAGTAAGTTGAGGTCTATCCCGAGAGACAAAATATGATTGCAACATTTTACGTAGACATAATATACATTAATTTCTATATGTTTATTATAACTCAATTACAACATTTACCACAAAACTTTGGATAAAATCATAAAATTGCTTCATAATTCATAAAACAACCAAAGATCGATATACAACTTGACAAACTTACAACATTCCAATGGGCTGAATGAAATCTAAACCCAATTTCATCACAACAAAAGACGGGCTTTACATCTAAACCCAATTCCATCGCAACAAAGATGGCTTTACGCGAATAATATCCGGTAAAATCGACTTACATCTAACACTTCCATTATTGTTTCAACAAGCATTTACTCATTTGGATAGTTATTAGAAATTTCTTTGCGATCCACCATTCGGTTGATCTTGAAAGCATAAATCCACCGTTTGATTGATGCTAGTCTCTCGGGATATATGCTCCAAGATCAATCAAACGATGGATGGCACAAGGAATTTCTAACCTATTCAAAAAATTTTAACATATTTTACAGTAAATAAAATTTTGAGTACTCACCATGGAGACCATTGAGATCTTCCTATCGTAGTCAATGTATCCAATCAATTTATCAAGAGTGTTCACAAAAAACATATTTCATTTTAAAATGTGTATCGTGTGGTGAATCATGAGAATAACATGAAAAAGAAGTATGCCTTTTCATCTCTAAAGCATGATGAGTGACAATTCTTATAAGAAATTAATTTTTGTCAAATAAATATTGTAAGTTTATGACTCAGGTACATCATTCTTAACATAAGTATTTTAGTACTATAATCGCAATTTGAGACAAATTCATCCACTGTCATATTTTTATCGACCATGCTACTGACAACGATGTGTGATGTTTTTCAATATTCTCAATAGCAATTTATTCAAATAATAAAAGCTACCATCAAGAATACAAAAAAATCTAAAAAAAATGTATGCTACTTATTTATTCTTATCCCTACAAAAGAGAAGATAGTTATATCTCTTTCAATATCATACTTGAAGCAGAGGGATCCACCTCAACTCTACATGTCCAGACACTCCACCACATTTCAGAGGTTATATTTCTTGAAATGATGGTTGTGGCGTGCTACTTCCTTACTCTCCTCTTGTTTCCCCTAGTAACACCGTAGACAGTGGCGGAGGGAGGGGGAGGTTGGCGAAGGCCAGGCCTCCCCTAAATATTGCATTTATCTTAATCAGACATTAAATTTAACTAATATAATCAATATAACTGGTCCCTTGCCCCCTCGGATTTAGCCCAAATGTAAATTTTGAAGTCCATCATCAAGGCAAGGTTTAAATTACAAGTTTTTTTTAAAAAAAATCTCAATTTGAAAATTTTAATTAATTTTTCAAAATTAACTAAAATATTTTTATATCGGAAAAATTATATGAACATTATCAACCTTATAATTGCAATTGATTGTTTATCAAATTTATTTTGCAATAAAGTGTCATTGATATGTTATTAAAGATTATTAAGATATGGAACATTATAGTTTTCAACTTGATGAATCATATTATCATTGTTTTTTCACTTTTTCTTTTGTTCAAGAGAGAAAAAAAAACATCGATGCTCAGCGTGCCGACTCGCTTCGGCGTTCCGTCGCTCGGGCTCTACGCAATCACTCTTCTTGCGCTCAGATTGCACTCAAATTCTTCTAATTTCTGTTCCAGCCCCCATTATTCCCCTATTCTGGCTTCTCCATTGACTGTAGATTAATTAAATATTGAGAAATATGCTAGTATCTCAATCAATATAAGTCTAATCCAAATTTCTACCCTACCAAATCAATCCTATTGAATAAATGGCCGAGTCTATGCTCAACGCATGAGCCCTAATCGCTTGGATCTACACAAGGGCCTAATCGGGCCGGATTAGGCTTACTTTTTTAATAGTTTTGGTAGTATTCTTTGAAAAATTAAGAATAGAGGAATTTTTTCTCAGGTGTGATATACACCATCCATCAATTTACCATCCAATACCATCCAACAGGCTTCAACATGTCAAAATGGCCTTCAGCCATCATTTTTCACGTGTTGATGTCATCAATTTTTCGGAAAAAAATTTCGAATTTTTTTAAATTTTTTTGCGTGCCGACGTCATCAAATGGATGGATATTTGTATTCAGTTAGATGGATCAAGGGATGAGTTAAACTTGTTATGTGTTCAGTTAGTTGTATCTTAAAATGAAATTTTCGTATTTTTTGTTCAGTTAAACACGTTAAGGGATGAGGTTAAAGTTTTAACTTAAAGTTTTATGTGTTCAGTTAGTTGCATCTCAAAATTGAATTTTTGTTTTTTTTTTTTAATTTTGTGTTCAGTTAAACACGTTAAGTGATGAATTTAAAGTGTTTATCTGTTCGGTTAGTTGCAACAAAATTTTAATTTTGTAGTTTTTTGTGCTCAGTTAAACACGTTATGGGATTAATTTAAAATGTTTATGTGTTCAGTTAGTTGCAGCATGAATTTGATTTCATAGGTTTTGTGTTCAATTAAACTAGTTAAGGGATCAATTAACATTTTTATGCGTTTAATTAGTTGTGATCAAACACGTTTTAATAATCATGCAATGAAGTGCACACTGATCAGTTATTAAGAATGATATCCATTATTGCAACAAATTGAACAATTCTACTTACAATAGTATCCATTACAAATGATTCTCTATTCCAATGTATAAATTAACCCACAACAAACGTACGTAGTAAATTACATTCAACTTTTACAAATCGAAAATTCGGTCTCTGCAAATTCAGTCGAAATTTGCTTCTTGTGTCCCTTGAATTTGAAATTAAGCAACGAAATGCAACAAAATGAGATACCGAAATCAGAAATTTGAAGTTAAGCAACAAGATGCAAGCAGAACCAAAAAAATACAATCCATTAAAATGTAAAAATAGTCAAAGCGACCTAATCAGTACTTCATTATAATCAGCAACCTAATCAACACTTCATAGAAAAATCAACAATAACCAGCAAAGATCACACCGAACATATGGTGTAATAACACTGCCAAGTCCTTCGACACCATGTGAGAAAAGAAGGAACAAAACACATAAGAAGTACTTTTCACAATCCTCCTCTCTACTTACCTGAAAATCTTTCATATAGTAATTTAATTAGACATTGAATACAAAGACCTCATAAAACAAACGCATAGTACTATTCACAAAACAAACGCACGAACCAACTTGAAAGCCCATTAAAACTATAATTGGATTCTGATATGACATTATTGTTCTTTCCTTCATCACATCTCTTTCTTCCTTCACAAAATCGCCATCTCTTTCATCTCGCCAAAAAGGGAAATGAAGAAAAAAGAGGAAAACGAAAATTTGACCGGAGCTGAGGTGGCAGGAGGAGGAAGAAGAGGAGGAGAGGCGGTGGTGGGAAAGAGAGGCGTGGCCGCGGAGGACGAGGAAGAGAGTTGCGACGAGTTGGCCGACGGTGGTCACGCCGTTCATCTAAGTTGTCGGTTGTGCAGATCGAAGAGAAAAGGAGATTGCGACTAGGGTTTGGAGTGAGAGATGAGATTTAGAGCGATATAAATAGACTGGGCTAGTCGCTGGGCCCAATCTGGCCTGTTTGGAGCCTGTGGATGGTTGGACGGTAATTGGAAGGATGGTGAGTAGTAATGAGAATTGCTTAAAACAATCAGAGTCTTAAGCAATAAACCAATCAGAGATGAGAAGCGCTCATCCTCACCCCTCACGCGCTCTCCTCCCCTCACCTTCGTCTTTACCCTCACCCTCACGTGCTTTCCGTGCACGGGACTTAATTCATCCCTCTCGTCCTTGTGCGCGACTTAAGCACGTATCTCTCCTCTAAGCGCCCATCTCTTTTTCCTCTCCTCTCCGTACAAATCTCTCTTCCCTCTCCTCTCAGCGTCCATCCCTTTTCCCTCTCCTCTCCGTGCAAATCTCTCTTCCCTTCCATCTCCGTGCCCATCCTTTTTTCCTTTACTCTCCGTGCAAATCCAGGTTCCCTCTCTTCTTTGCATCCATCCCTTTCTGTGCAAATACATAAGGGTGTATCTAATACATGTAAAGGAGAAATAACATTCAGATCTAATTCTGCTATTGTTTGGGAGTAACTAAATAACTATAAGGGAGTAAATAAATATATGTAAGGTAGTAAATAAGTATAAGAGATGAGAGTATGTAATAAGTATAACTATATAGTTCATTTAATGGAGTAACTAATATTGAAAAAGGAAGTAACTTATGTCCGTTTAAGGGAGTAAATAATATACATAAGGGAATAAGTAATATATTTAACTATGTAGTTCATTTAAGGGAGTAACTAATTTCGAAAAAGGAGTAACTTATGTTCGTGTAAGGAAGTAAATAATATGCATAAAGATATAAGTAATAGATTTAATTATGTAGTTTATTTAAGGGAGTAACTAATATTGAAAAAGGGAGTAACTTATTTCTGTTTAAGGGAGTAAATAATATGCATAAGGGAATAAGTAATAAATTTAACTGTGTAGTTCATTTACAGCCTGTTTGTTTTTGGGTAAAAGGATGGAAAGGAAGGAAAATTTTAAAAAGGAAGGGAATGGAAAAAGAGGGAATGGAAAATTATTTACATCAGTTTGTTTTGATAATTATTGAAAGGAAAGGAAAATAATTACCTTTCTCTTTTTCCTCCTGTTTGGATAATTAAATTAAAAGGAGGTAAAAATATGACTAATTAATTACAAATGACCATTTTGACCTTGTTATCAAGGAATTGACTTTTGCTAGTGCCGAGAAGTGGTACTAAAAAAAAAAAAGAGGACTGTATTGTAACTTATAATTAAAACCAATCTACGCTTTGTTTATGTTTGGATCAAATAAGACTATTTTTGTTAGTATAAATTACACAGAAAAAATCGAATGAAAATACTTTCTGCTATAGCAAATTATGGCGTGTGACCACCTAAACCAATTAATTCAAAGCAAAATGCACGCATCATGTGCACCATAAATAAGGCTATTTTTCTGAATATGAAGCTAATTAGACCATTTGTGCTTTACACAATTGATATCCTATTTCGACAAAGAGGGACTAATTTAAATTCTGGACTTTACAATAATTAAAAGAGAAGAGGCAGAAGAAACAAAAAGATGTTAAAATATTAATAATCAAGTTTAAGACCATGATTGGCATTACATCTCTAACTTCTGAATACCTTTGTTGGTACCTGATTCTTTTTACCACATAATCAAGAAGCACAAAAACACAAAAAACCCACTTCTTATTACCACATAATCAGAAACAAGAAAAGAAAAGGAAAAGAAACCCATTTTCGAATATCAAGCTGCTTATTTCAGCAAACTAGAAACGCATGAAAACATACATAAATTGCTCAATACCATTTTCTCTGTACCGCCCAATTCCTGCCTCTGTACCAGAAACATATGAAAACATATAAGCTAATTATTCATGCACAACAAGTCCATGCTACATCTGATTCTATATACTGCCCAATCCTGCTTAATAATAAGAAGAACAACTGAACCTTTATAAGCAAAAAGGCCCTCTAAAAACTGCAAAAATTTCGTATAAGACAAATCAACTAATTTCGTATCTATTGGGGGAAGAACTAATTTGTGCATAAGCCAAACCACCACCGCTCAAATTTGTATTTACATTCATTTTCTCCAAATACAAATGATTCTAGCACTAATTTCGTATAAGACAAACCACAGGAGCAAAAATTCCATTCATCTCCTAATAGTTGAAATTTGTGCTAAGAAATCTCGTAATAGCATTGATTTCGTATGAGACAAACGAACAGTACAGAAATTTGTGCTAGAATCAACAAATTACTTATAAGCCAAATTAAAAGTGAAAAATGAAAATTACCACAGAAAGCAAACCCTATGGTTCGAAGAGGCAGAAAGGTGCACAATTTATAGGACAGTCGACGACATTTTCTTGCGGAGAGGGATTGCGAGCCAAAGGAAATAATCAACGAAGATTTGGGCTCAGATCGCGCCAAATAGAGGAGGAATCGCGCCAAAAAAAAAGGAGAAATCGCGCCAAATAAGGTGAAATCGCGAGGGCATCCTGGTCCAGCGAAAATTTTCGATTTTCTTTCTCTTTTGTTACACTCCGAATCGGGGGGAAAGATTTTAGTATAGGAACGGAAAAAAGAGAAGGAAAGATATTTCCATCGGTGAATTTTTTTACTTCCGAAAGTTTGATATCCAAACAGGGTAAAAATGAAATTTTCCTTCCCTTCGTTGATTTTACTTCCGTTTACCGAAAACCAAACAGAGTGTTAAGGGAGCAACTAATATAAAAAAGGAAGTAAATTATGTCTGTGAAAGGGAGTAAATAATATGCATAAGGGAGTATATGGGGAGTACCTAATAAGTGTCAATAGCACTGAGAGAAGGGAATAAAGTGGATAGAGGCTCGGAAGGGATGAAGTGTCCATAGAAGAAGAGAAAGGCGGGGTCTACGCGAGAGTAGAGGGAGGGGTGAAGCGGGTGAAGCGCTCGGAGGGGAGGGGAAGGGAGGGGAGGGGAGGGGAGGGGAGGGGTGCTCTCACGCGCGGACAGGAGATCGCGCGGACGCATTTTTCATTTTTGGAAAGGGAGATTTGAGCGCGCTTACCCAAAATAGATGCTGATTGCGTGATTGCCTTAGAGATTGATTGCAGTTATCAACACCGCAAATTAAGTTGTTTGGAGTTTAAAATGCGTCATTAAAGGTTAAGTTTTTTCTTGTGACTTTGTTTGAACGACAGAATCCTTACGCTAGAGAACTTAACTACAAAAGGCCAGCAAGAATGTTGACAACATATATCATCTTTTTGTTAACTAAAATTTATATAACATTTTTTTTGAGGGGTTTTAATCTTTGTATTAATAGGAAATCATGCACAAATCGCACTAGTTTAAGATCAATCTGGGACTCTTGTTTAAAATAAAATTGCATTGACTGATTGTACTCTCCTAACATTTTTAGCTGTCCTCTGTGGAAGAAGAAACTGCTGAAGCGTATACTTCAATTTTGAAGAAAATAAGTGTTGGCAAATATCATTTAGCATATTATATAAGATGCTCTGATTAATTGGTCAAGATACTTACGTTGATAAGGCCAATGTTGGTTGTTATTAATTCCAGAACACAGCAAAAATGTATACTAAATATATTTTTATCGAACAAAAAAATGTATACGACCAAGAAATGCTATACCTCCTAATAGGAAAAGAACTCGAGCCAATTGTCTCAAGATGAGGTAATCACCTCAGCAATCAAAGTACAACAGTTGAAAAAACGCGGAGGTATGAAATAGATTTTTCTTGGGGATATTTTATGAATGGTGCTATTGAAAAATTATAAAATAGATTTATTTTGCACTATTTTATCATAAATAAGCAATACGAATAAACAACTAACTAATCAAACCCAAAGATTTGTTTTGAATTATTTTACTCTTAGAATTAGAATTAAAATAGAGTTAAAGATATACATTTTTTACATTATTTATGTGGTCAATCTATATTTTGAACCTTTTTTTTTTAAAATATGTGTGTGTGTATTCAGTGCGTCACAAAAAAATACCGGGGAGCTCAGTAAAATGTAAGCGATGTCGTGAGTCGGTAAACAAGAAAGATCGTTTCTAACTCTCTACATAAAAACCGCACAAAACAGCCACAGAAAAATAGGGTGGAGAACTTGATTAAATATGATTTATTTACAATTTATAAAGAAGGATAAAGACATTTTTACCGAAGGTCTTATTTTATTTGGTTGCTTGTTATTAGGAAAAAAAAAATAGGCGAGAGAGAGAGTGAGAGGAGTCGAAACCTAGAACGAAAAAGAGAACGAGGCGAGGCGCGCCCGCCCCGTTGTCCGCCATACCTGCTAAAAAAAAAAAAAAATAGAAAACCTAGCCTTGTCGATCAGATTGGTTTCCAGGCGCTTGATCTGCTGTTTGGTGCCAGATCGAAGGCGCCAGAAAACCTAGCCTTGTCTAATCGACTGGAGACTTCGTGTTGGTGCATTGCATATATCACTTATCGAGTGCTCTCATTCCTCTCTTCTCATGGCGTACCCGATACACTCTTATTTTGATATTTTCTTGAGATTTTGTAGTGTTTAGAAGTATCTGTATCAGTATGTTTAACTTAAGTAGTAAATTAAATTAAATACCTGATTCTGTGATGCCTACGTACTGTTGTCTCAGTATGTAACTATGTATAGAAATTGGTCCAAGAAAGGATGGAAATCAACATAGACGTATAAATAAACATCAAATTATTATAAGCGTGATTGGAAACCGAATAAACCTCATACATGCTATTGCTGTCTCCTTTAACAATTGACGGGAACAGGAAACTGTTGCCATATCAACATAGCTTCAAATCTACAGAAGTAAAGACATTACAACTTTACAAGCAGCAGCTTCTCCTAAGAAATGATAATTAATACAATAACAATGACATTAACAATAATGATGATGATGTTAGTAAATATTAACAATACAACACTACATGAAGTCATGAACATATTATAATAAATAATTTACATCATCACCACATACATTAGAGTGTTGCTGGCTTGCTGCTTTTTTTCAAAAATCCTCTGAGCCAACTAGCATGGCTCAATTGAGATACGTACAATAATGTGCATGTAATTTCTTGAAAATTTAGTGGCCATTCCAAATATGGAATTATCGGTGACAAGCTGATATGGTTTCAACCATAATCAGTCAATTCAATTCAGTTCGTTTGGGTGTCGTAATAATGATAGTCACAAATGACTAACCATGAACAGCCTTTTCGAGATTTTCTTGTCTGGTGCTCAACGCGTATGAATGCCATAATTCAAATTTATGCAATAATGAGAGTTTCAGAATGCACAATTGAAAAGAGTAAAATTCTATAATTCGAAATTGGAAAACAGATCCCGAAAATCCACACCTGATAAGTTGCATGCTAAATTACTCGAGAGGCAAGATCCTTGTACTGCAAGCACATCGGACAGGCCGCTTAAATGGGATCATAAAACTTAAACTTAGCACCTAAAATTAATATAAATCATTATTAATAACTCTGTATGTTATTTTTTAAACTATATCTAAATCAAATTTTGAATTCATTTCAAGTATAAATTAAAAAAAGCAAGTTCATAGTAACTAAACTTTCTTTGGACTGAAAGCCATAAAGGCTACAATTAATTGTATAAACTTTCATCTCTACTTTCAAAGTTCAACAGTATTCATTTAATACAAGTACTTGAAACTATTCTTTTTGTACCAGGAATAATAGAGGAGCAAGAATTGCTGGTATTATCATTCAAATAGTGAAACTGAATGAAACCTATTGTCATTCAAACAGTGGCAAAGAAACTGATGATCAAAGTAAGAAACAAATATTATGTATTTAAGGTAATATTTCTTCAGTTGTGACTCTTTCCACCGCCAAATTTGATGAAGTATAGAAGTTTATTTCTAACAATCTCTAGAAGGATAAAGTTGATGTTGCAATAACAGTACCTGAGTTTCTGTAATCAATAGCTTTTTCAGTTATATAGATAAGTCAAAGAAAATAAAACAACAAAAAAAAAAAAATTCACAAAAAAGGAACTGAATAACTACATTTGAAGTGAATACCTGAAAAATAAGATTATTCTTTTCAGAAATTGACAAAGATATCTGATCGAACAAAAACTGGCAAAATTCTTCACACTCCTTCAGAGTCTTTTTCACGTCTACCACTTTAGCATTGACAACAGATAAAGAGCTATCAAGCTCAAAATTTTTTGTTGAAATAGCTTCAATTTTTTGATTCAGTGCTTTGATTCCAGATTCAAGATCTATCTTTTCAGAAATATGCTCTGAAATCTGGCTTTTGAGATCAAATGCATGCATCTCATGGGACTTGATGGCACAGAGAATTCATGTGTTTGGCACCATTGTTCAAAATAGCTGTTGGTTCTTATACACTAAACTAAACAATTTAATGCTTTTCTCTGAGAATACCTTTAAAATCTAAACAGAAATGCAAATATGAGAATTATAGTAACACTTTGGCAAAAAGTTTTGGGCGTTATTAGCACACACAAAAAAGAAAAACATCCAACAGTTTTTTTTTCAAATTTGAGTTTCTACCCCAAAGCGGACCTTAGGAAATAAAGATAACTGAACTGAAGCTCACTACTGCCCAAAAATGGATAAAATGACACGTACCTGACAAAATAGGTCATCTCTTTCAGCAACCAGTCCAGATTTCTGGCAAATCAGAGACTGGCATGATGCCTCCAATGCCTTCAGCTTCTCACTCACGTCAAATAAAGAACTCTCCAAGGCACTATTTTTCTCATAAATCTCATTTAATTAGGTAGCAAGATCAGCCTTCTCTGAGACATGCACAGAAATCTGGTTTGACAGGCTTTCCTCAGAAATTTCTAAATCACTAACTCTTTCTCTCAACACCTTCAGCTCAACAATTGTATCAGACAGCTCCTTCTCCAATACAGCATTTTTTTCAGAAATAATACCCCTTTCTATCTCATACTTTGTAAAAGCCTCTTTTAGCACTGCATTTACTTTTGTTGCAGCTTCAGTCTGAGCCGTCAGAATCTGTAGCTTGTTCGATAAGGTATCTTGAATTTGAAGAGAGAGATCCCTTTGAAGTGTCTCTTTCTCTCTCAAATGCACTACCACATCCTTCTCCAGCTTCTCTTTTGTTTCTTTTAACGAGCTCAGGTCTCTCAAGAGTTCCCTCAGAGCTTCTTCGGATGTTATTTTTTGTTCGTTTTATTCTCCTTTTTATCTAACCAGTTCACGCTAGTCCTCCTCCTGTGAAGGAGGTGTTTGGTTAGGGAATGCATCAGCTAAACTGCGGGTGGCCACACGAAGGGCCCCGGCTGCAACATCATACCGCTCAGCCAATGCACGGTATGCACCATAGAACTCCTTTGCAAGTAACATAAGCTCAGGTCGCCTCTTGTAATACATGTCAGCACGTCGAGCTAAGGAGTCGGCATCTTCTTCTAGAATTTTTACCATAGCCGTCACTTTTTTCTCTGTTTCTGTTTTCACAAAAATGAAGATACACTTAAATAGACTTTATATAGTTTCTTGAGATTTGTTCCCAAGAGTTGCCTGGCATGCAATAAACAATGTAATTCGGGAAATATTTCACTAACCTGATATGTTTCCCTGTAGCCATTTGGAATTCTTCAGGCTAAATTTGTTATCCCACCATGCTTTGTTCTCAGCTTGCGAAATGGCAGCCATGACCACAGAGGAGAGCACAGGAGCAGTGACCACTCTTGATTTAGCTCTGACCCGAGATCGACAGCGTTTGTGGAGTAACTGCTGTATTTGATCCAGAAGAGAGACTCTCTGCTTCACAAAGCATCAATACTTCAAGCTATTTGCCATTGGAGGGAGCAGTACAAGAGATTAGAGCAATAGAGCATAAAATTTTTTAAAATCCAAACAAACTGAGCATAAAATTTTCCTCTGTTTCTATTTTCACAAAAAAAAAAAAACGTAAAATGACTTTATATAATTTATTGAGATATTTTGGCCTTGAGTTTTATATCAAGAAATATTTACCTTACCTAGAACATTTCTCTGTACCTATCTGGAGTTCTTTGCAATAAATTTGCCAACCCACCAGGCTTCAGACTTGGCAGTAAAAATGGTAGCCATGAACACAGGGGAGTTATAATATATCGGGAAGTGTTTCACTGACCTGAAATGCAGCCCTTTAGCCATTTGGAGTTCTTGGGACTAAATTTGTTTTCCCACCAGGCTCTGGACTCTGCTTACGAAATGGCAGTCATAACTACAGGGGAGAGCAGAGGAGCTGTGACGACTCTTGATCTAGCTCTGACCTGAGATCGATAATGTTTGTGGAGTAAGAGAACACACTAGTTCTAAATGCTGTGTACGGTTCAGTATGTCAGCATTTTTTTTTTTTCAGAAGGAATTACCCTTTTTGTCTCATACTTGTAAAAGCCACTTTCAGCATTGTGTAGATAATAACATAAAAATGAGTAATAGTAAAATCCAACTAGATCAGGAGAAGATGAGAAAATACTGGATCTTGGAAAACAAATCAAAGAGGTTACTTGTGTAAATTCGCATCATCTCAATTCGAAGACTACAAAATTCTGGTTCTTCCTCCCGAGGATGGAATCAATAGAAATTTAGACAAAGTACAAGGAAACACCTAGAAATGGATAACTGTGAATACCTAAATTAAATTAATATTGATTAACAAGGAAGAAAATTGAATATTTCTTGATTGCCATAAATATGAATTATGACATCGTCATTCCCTTGTTATTGCTTCTTGGACTCATTCATGTTCAAAGCGGACCAGGACAATTTTTTGTGGAACTTTATTTATGCGAATTCGGATGCATGCCCCTCAAGTTTCTCATATCAGAAATTTAGCTTCCTAATATTTAAATTTAAATACTATTTTTTAAAATTTTATTATTACGGATATTTGCCTGTCAGTCCGTAAAGTTATTTTTGCTAGTAAAATTTTTTTTTGGGGAAATAGCTAGTAAATTTTTTTTATTAAAAATCAATTTCATTTTAGATGAAAATACCTCTGCATCCTCTAATTTATCTCTTGCGTTGTATACTTGGATGCTAATGCAATTCACCATGTATGTAGAAATAACAAATGAAGTAACTACCGGTGATTTATACCATCACCACACATGAGGAAAGCATAAAATATTTTCCTGATATCCCGATTGATTTTAGACTTATTCTGTTGGACTTTTGGAAAACATGAAAGGATCTATGCCTTCGCAATGCCTATCCGCATTCTTATTTCTTAATTATGAGCTTTTGCGCTTAAAATATAGATATAGATATCTTTTCAAAAAGAAAAATTCAAACCCAAAATTTATATATCAGAAATGTAACACTGAGAAGGAACTTATATAATATGTTTGGAAATATAAACGGTTTTTTTTTTTTTTCGTATGTTTTCTAATAAAGTCCAGAACAAAATTTTCGAAATTGAAAAATTACTTTTTAAAGAAGTTACCAAGGCCTGTTAAGAAGAGTGGAAGCTATGGTTTTAATTTTATTTGTTTTTTATTACCTTTGGCATTAAGAATTTGTGGGTTTCTTCAACCATCCGACATAAATTCTCCGGTTCCAATTCAGAAACATTTTTCAGATTGAATTCTTTTTTCCCATGGAGCGATAACTATCCTTCCCTCTCTCTTAAAATTAGCGCACGAAACTTCTCGTTTCTCGGTCAGCTTGCTTAACCGCCTAATGGTTTAAGCTTGCTAAAATGAGAATGAAGTTCTGTATCTTGGCTAATATTTGATTAGCAGAATGGAATTTTTAATCCATTCAATATTTTCCTTTTTCATTGGAAAGATAAAAGGGTAATTTCGTCTAATATTTATAAATAAGATTTTGATATTAAATTTATCAGTAGAATTAGTTACTGAGGTTAATATGATAATTAATGAAATTTAAGGATAATATATATATACCCGATTTTGTCTATATAATAAAAAGATAATGAATCTTGTTGGATTATTTTTAGATCATGGGCCAGATTTAAAAATAATTTAGAAAGTAAGCTAATTTTGCTCAGTATCCTATTAATTATGGTAAAAGGCTAAACGTGGCAGTATAAAAATTTTTTTTTTTGCAAAAGATGCGTTATCTTTAATAAGTGGTTATTTTTAGAATACATCTCCTAATTTATGATGGACAAATTTAGAGATGTGTGGGTGCCAAGAAATCCTAGGCACTATATATATGAGGTTGGTCCCCAAGAGACAAGACAATCACGAATTATACTAAATACATGTGTCGATAGCAGTTGTTCTAGCCCCTCTCTCTGTTATTCCATCAAATAATTAGAGAAATTGCTCTAGGTTTAGGCAAAGAGCAATAAGGCAAGTCTTATTCTCTTGGAAGGCTTCTCTCCCAATCTTGATGGTGCTATCGCGATACTAAGGACTTCAACAATCAACAAAGCGTGCTCAACAACAAGATCCAGGCCATAGTGATGGAATTAGGTATGCTTCTGCTCATGTTTATATTTTCTGATCTAGGACTAGGACGATCCGTTCCACTGCTAGTTCTACGAGTTTTTAATATTTCTGGGTTGCTTATTTGACTTGTTAGAATTGATTATTTTTTGGCTTTAAAGCAAACCAACAAGTGGTATCAGAGCCACTCGTCATGAGCTAGTAGAATAAACACAAAATTTGGATTTGATTGTTTGATTTGGTTTTTTTTATTGATCTAAAATTATTTCCTCTAAAACTGTTTATGATTCGTTTTGTTTCAAATTGATTTGAAATTAGTTATTTGGAGAGATTTTAAAAATTAAGTTAAAGTTTTAAGGAATTTCAAAATAGTTTTGTTTCAAAATTTGAAATTGCAATTATTCGGAGAGATTTTGAAAATTAAGTTAAAGGTTATGGAATTTCAAAATCATTTTATTTCAAATTGATTTGAAATTGTAATTATTTGGAGAGATTTTGAAAATTAAGTCAAAGTTTATGGAATTTCAAAATTGTTTTGTTTCAAATTGATTTGAAATTGTATTTTTTGGTTTCCAAAATTGAACCTTCAATTTTAGTGATTTTTTTGGCATGGTAATTAGTTATTGATTTCGATCATTTATGTATTTTATGACCATGCATTATATTTTTTGAATAAGCTATTTTTGTACGGTTAAAATTAAGTTAGCTTATTAAAGTATTTAAGTAATTTGTTTATATTTTATTCTTCCTATTTTTTGGCAAGTAACCCATGATAATATATGGTTAATTATGTATACCTTAAGGTTTCACAACCAGTCTTAAGTCTAAATTATCATAGTTTAGTATTTGATTAGACTTTTTAAATTAGGATTAATTTGCATAATGAGCTTAGTGTTATCCAATATCCTTGAATTATCCATATATTATCAAGGGTTAATTGCCAAAAAATATGAATACTAAAATATAAATAAATATTTACTTAAATACTTTAATAAGCTAACTCAATTTTAACCGTACAAAAATAGCTTATTCAAAAATATAATGCATGGTCATAAAATACATAAATAATCAAAATCAATAACTAATTACCATGTCAAAAAAATTACTAAAATTGAAGGTTGAATTTTGGAAACAAAAAAAAAATTTCAAATCAGTTTGAAACAAAACGATTTTGAAATTTCATAAATTTTAATTAATTTTCAAAATCTCTCCAAATAATTACAATTTCAAATCAATTTGAAACAAAATGATTTTGAAATTCCATGAACTTTAACTTAATTTTTAAGATCTCTCCAAATAATTACAATTTCAAATCAATTTGAAACAAAACGATTTTGAAATTCTATAAAACTTTAACTTAATTTTCAAAATCTCTCCAAATAACTAATTTCAAATCAATTTGAAAAAAAACGAATCATAAACAGTTTTATAAAAAATAATTTTAGATCAATAAAAAAAATACTAATTCAAACAATCAAATCTAAATTTTGTGTTTATTCTACTGGTTCATGACGAGTGGTTTTGATACCACTTATTGGTTTGCTTTAAAGTAAAAAAATAATCAATTATAACAAGTCAAATAAGCAACTCAAAAATACTAAAAACTCGCAGAACTAGCAGTGGAACGGATAGTTCCAAAATATCGAAAAACATAAACATGAGAGGAAGCATATCTAATTTCATCGCTATGGCTTAGATCTTGTTGTGGAGCACGCCTTGTTGATTGTTGAAGTCCTTAGTGTCGCGAGAACACCACCAAGGTTGGAAGAGAAACCTTCCAAGAGAATAAGACTTGCTTTATTGCTCTTTGCCTAAACCTAGAGCAATTTCTCTAATTATTTGATGGAATAACAAAGAGAGAGGTTAGAATAACTGCTATCAACACATGTATGCAGTATAATTCGTGATTGTCTTGTCCCTTGGGACTAACCCCATATATATAGTGCGTAGGATTTCTTGGCACCCACACATTTCTAAATTAGGAGATGTATTATAAAAATAACCACTTATTAAAGGTAACCCATCTTTTGCACAAAATCTTTTTTTCTTATACAGTTACGTTTAGTCTATTACCATAATTAACATGTTAAGAAAAATTAGTCCACTTTTTAGATTGTTTTTAAATTTGAATATTTGATGCATGATCTAGAAATAATCTAACAAATCTATCTAACATAGATTATTTGTGTAGGTCGATTCTTGAGCTACTAACAAAGCATTTTATTTTTTTTTAAGAAAAAAAAATTTCCGGTAAAAAAAGTACGACCTGAAATGATATCCAGCGCCATTCACTCCCATCTGAATACTTCAATCTGAAATTATTTGAAGTTATTTCCCAGCAGGGCCTGGTCATAGATGCACGTACTGTTTGTCACTATCTCAAATTAAAACATTGTTGGAGGTTACAGAAGCACTTTCGACAGAAGATTAAAATGCAAATCAGTGGTTCCAAAGTATAATCCCTTTCCATCTTGGTCCTTAGTGTTCTCATCCTGATTTTTGAACTTGTCGTATTTTCGAAATTTGGTCCAAAATGGAAAGAAATCAATGTCACCGCGTAAAAATGACATCAAATTATTGACGCAATTAGGCACCATATAAATCTCATGAACGCAGTCCATCTCCTTTAGCAAAAGACAACGATAACAAAACCGTTTCCATATCAGAAAAACTATAATACTATAAGCCAAAATACTTGCTAGCTATAGTTTCTCCCCTTGAAGAAATAAAGTAACAATAATTTATATCATTTTAGTTTAAAATATAAGAATTTAAGAACTTTAGTTCGCTCCTCTGCTCTGCTTAATATTGCAGGGAAGACTTTGTGAATCCAATTTTCATACAAATTTGCAATCTCATGTACATTATTATTTGACTTCTATACTATAAAGGTTTTACTTCTGTCTCAACATGTTTATCATATTCTTTTGCACAATAGCTTAATTATCCTCACCACTCATTTTTGCTGCACCTCCATTTTCAACTGTGACATGTTTCTTGATTCCCTGTTCCATTCACTTCCTTAACCTCTCCATCTGTGCCATCTCTGTTCTCAGTTGGGGGATTATTAGGCTTGGAAGGCTCGGAATCAACTTCATTTGCAACCTGTTTTGAAGAAAAATGAACTGCCAAAAAGCTACCATAGAAATGCAAAACCATTCTTATGGAACCAATGTATGCTCCGAGATAATAATTGATTGGATGGACGAAGCGGCACAAAAATCCCCAAAAAGAATATAAGCAAAAGGTGCATTCAATAACTCCTAATCCTTTCATGAAACATTCTGCACCTCCACCTGTTATTTTTCTCCAGACGTGCATTACTCAGGAAAGCATTGTTTTCCCTCCCAAAAAATATTTTGATAAACTTTTTAATGATTATACTAGTGCAATGTTTTGGTTCGTTTGATATTTCAATCTCTTTGTGGAGCCTGAAAATAATTTTTGCTCCTTCAATATTAATATTACATAATTATGCTTCTGCCAGCTTTTAATTGAGTACCATGATTTCTTCCTCCAGTAAAAAAACCCTGCAGTGTAACGTTTGAAGTTAGATCAAATACATAACACAACAAAATTGAGAATAAAGGAGTCTTCTGTTGTAATTTGTTTTTTTTTATATATATATATGTGATTCTTACTAATCCATAAAAGGAATTCATTATGTGGAGCTTTAATTGGACTTAAAATTGGAATAAACCAATATAAAGACATAGAATATAGAATATTTTCTTCCAAATAAAATAGAATGGAAGAAAAGTTGGGAAGACCGTCAAGTTGACAAAACTTTTCCCTGAGTGCAAGCCTTGTTCTTCTCACAGTTCGCTTTGGATAGAGAATTCTCTAACAATGTATTCTTTTGTGAAAACGCCTCCTTTTCTATTTCAAACTTCATAATTTTTTGAATCCGTGTGTTTATAAGGAATAGAGATCAACAATATGAATAAACAACTAACTAACTAAACTGAAGATTTGTTTTGAATTATTTTACTCTTAGAATTAGAATTAGAAATAGAGTTAAAGGTATACATTTTGAACATTATTTATGTGGTCCATTTATATTTTGGACCTATTTATTTATTTTTTTAAATGTTTTTGTGTGTGTATTCAGTGCATCACAAAAAAATACACCGGGGAGCTCAGTAAAAACTAAAAAGTAAGCGATGTCATGAGTCGGTAAATAAGAAAGATCATGTCTAACTCTCTACATAAAAACCTCACAAAACAGCCACAGAAAAATAGGATGGAGAACTTGATAATTTATAAAGAAGAATAAAGACACTGTTATGGAAGGTCTTATTTCCCGCTGCCCGTCTTACCTGCTAAAGAAAAAAGAAAACCTAGCCTTGTTGATCAGATTGGTTTCCAGGCGCTTAATCTGCTGTTTGGTGCCAGATCGAGACTCCCCATGTGGCGCCAGAAATCCTAGCCCTGTCTGATCGACTGGAGACTTCGTTTGGTTCATTCCTGCGTTGTATCACTTATCGAGTGCTATCATTTCTCTCTTCTCATGGCGTACCCGATACTCTCTTATTTGATCTTACTTGTCGTTCTAATTTTGATATTTTCTGGAGATTTTATACTGTTTAGAAGTATCTGTATCAGTATGTTTAACAACTTAAGTAGTAAAATTAAATACCTGATTCTGTTATGCCTACTGTTGTCTCAGACTCTCAGTATGTATAAAAGAAGTGTTGCTTTCAATTTCTGATAACGAGTGCTATCATATCAGTAAACTATATGGTTGATGTTCTTCAATTAAGATTCTAGTCCAGTAAGCCTCAACTCTGATAGATTAACCCTCATCTGTGGCAATTTAAGAGCTATGTATTGTACCCAATTTGACCAAACTTGACCTGCATGGCAGTTTTATTCTTTTATATTCTTCTAAAGCTCATGATTTAAATGATTACTACTGGTTCTTCGTCATTTTTATAGATTCAGTAAATGACATCAGATGGATTGGGGATGGTAATTGTGCTGCGAGTTTCACAAATTATTGTAAGACAGCATGGAGATTATAAGGGAAAAGAAAAAAAAAAGAAAAAAAGCAATCACAGGGCATTCAAACTAGAACAAGTATATGGATATGGTTAAATCCAAGAAATGCTCTTTTAACAGTAGAGTAATAAGGAAAATAAAAGATGCCCCTTGCTTCCTTTTTATTCTCCCTTTAGAGTATAGTTATAAAAAAACAAATTTAAGATGTCTCTTTTTAAAATGAACCAAGGGCATTTTAATAGGCTCACAGTAATTAATTTCAGTGCGGTGAAAAATAATTTTTATTCAAAAGAACAGCAAAACTTGAATAAGCTGACACTTCATCAACACAATAATGCAAACAAACAGAACTACTATTTTATAAAAGAATAACAGAATACGTACTTTTTTTCTGCTAACATAACAAAATACTAGACAACACAAAATTCATTTACTCTACTCCCATTTACAACGAAGCTATGTTATAAAATTAATAGGATAACAGCTGAGCAGCAGCAATTGCAGGAATCTTTTCATGCAGCTTTTCAGTTAATGCCACTCGCACTGTACACTGGCAGAGGGCCCGGTGAGTCGAACCTTAACAATTTGCTTTCCAAATGAAGAAAGTCTGTCTCTGGTACTTGTATGATTTACAACTCGAATGATATTTAATTTCAGGCTGAAGCAACAGTTGTTCTTACTAGCGGGAATACATTAGTCCACGAGCTAGAGCTTGCCCCAGTGTTGAGGAAAGCTATCTGTGATAAATTACTCAAATTCCAAGAGGCCTTTATAGAAAAAAATGATGCATGTATCAGTGGCCAAGATCTCGTGAGTGATTGCTTGCAAGATGTGCCGTGGAATTATCATTATTTGAATGAATGGCACCTTCAGAAAGAACGCTTTGATGAAATAAAGGACGACGATGAATGGTGAGGATATGGCATTTGATTTCATACCACTGGATTAGAATTGGTTGGATACAATTTCTAATTGACTTTGTGGAACTTGTATAAGAATAATTGATGGGGATTGAAAATGGATGATCAAAACCATGTGAAAACAAGAAGGGAATGATTTGAATTCTAGAAATTGGCCATTTTGCCCTCATTTAGTGTTGATGTTTAGCTGTTTTTGATTATGCATGTTGGCTATGTTGCTCCTGTTGAATTCCTATACATATACTTTAAACCTATCCTGTACCAACTAGTATGAGTCCTTTCCTATGACTTGTTCAGGTCTGTACCAACTGGTTTATATTAGTGATTCAATATCTTTTTCATTTCATTAATATTTGCTGCTTAAAATTAGTCTTGAATTTAGAGTATTGCAGATATCAGACCAACCACTTCGATAAACTAGGTTATCTGATTTTCATCATATCTTCAAAAATTAGATTGAGGAATAGGATTATTTTCAATAATGTATGTGCTAGGAGCAATGTTTCTTATATATATATATTCACTAAGCTTGACTCAGTTTTGGAAAGGTTCAAATTTAGTCAAGATATGGTTTATGCAGCCTCAGAAGATTCAGTGCGTGATTGTCAAGATACGCACAAATCAAAAAGTGTAGAGCCAGATTAGTTAAGCTTTTATGCGCTATGTTTAGAAATTTGTTATTAGATAGCAATCTGTGTTATATTTAGAAATATCATGTATAGGAAATAGTTTATTATGGTATTGAAGATTGTTTCTATAATTTGATGTACAGAATTATATAAGGGGATGTATGCGCTAGTTGTAAGAGATATACAATTTTATTGAATACAGAATTATTCCAAAGACCAACTTCTGTTTTCATCTAAGTTCACAGTTTCTTGTGGTTTGTCATGGTATCAGAGCACTATTGAAGTCTCTAGCGCTTTTTTTGGTGATATCTTTCTTTTCTTCCTCAATCTCTCTTTAGGTTCTTATTATCTTTTCTCATGGAGTTTGGTTCTAAGCATGCTGTTATTCCTGTTTGTTTGAATGGACAAAATTATGGTTTATGAGAATTTAATTTAAGATGTTTCATTCAAGGTCAAGAATTATGGGGTTATGTTGATGGGAGTGAAAAAATACCTGTAGTTGTTAAAGATGCAAATGGTAATGAAGACAAAACTGCTTTGAAGAAGTGGATCAGTGAAAATTCACGGGTTATGAGTTGGATTATTGGATCTGTTGAACCACATATTGGCATTAATTTGCGACCCTATCTGACTGCAGCAAATATGTGGAATTATCTAAAGACCTTATATCATCATGCTAGTGATGCAAGGAAATTTCAACTAGATATTGATATTCATGCTTATACACAAGGGTCCAAAAGCATACAAGAATATTATTCGGGTTTTATGACACTCTGGCTCGAATATAACTCTATTCTATACTCCAAAGTTCCAATTGATGCCTTGATTGCAGTTCAAGAGTTGCAAGAGAAAAATATGCGTGATCAATTTCTTATGAGACTTAGACCTGAGTTCGAGTCGTTGAGGAGGCAGCTTATGGCTCGATCCCCTGTTCCTTCCTTAACTAAGTGTTTTCAAGATCTTGTCAGAGAAGAACAAACAATGTCTACACGGTCCAATCTTGAAGCAGTTGTTGATTCTAATAACATGGCCTTTGTTGCTCGTGGTCAAACTTCTAAATCTGGTTCTGAGGTCAAGTGTTACTCATGCAATGAACTGGGGCATATTGCCAAACATTGCAAGAAAAAGTTCTGCAAGTATTGTAAGAGAGAGGCACACATCATCACCGAATGCCGTCGTCGTCCTCAGAATAGAGCATCTGGCGTTCAACAGGGCTCTGTTGCTCCATCTGGATCGCAACAACAGGGCTCTGTTTCTCTATCTGGATCGCAACATCATGGCGTCTCTGGGACATATCAGCCGAAGGGTCCCTCTGTTTTCCTTACTGCTGCATCGCCTCAGGAACCATCGACTATAGCTGGCCAGCAATCGATTTCTCAAGGTGCTTCTCAACCTGCGACTGTGACTCCAGAGGTGATACAGCAGATGGTTCAGTCTGTCCTATCTGCGATGGGGATCTCAGGTACAAACTCCTCACTCTGGTTTGTAGACTCTGGGGCATCAAACCACATGTCGGGTAAATCACAGAATTTTCTCAATGTTAATCCATATATTGGTAAGGATAAAATATCAACAGCAGATGGGACTGATCTACAAATTGAGGGGATTGGAAAAGCTCATGTCAATAATATGTTGTTGCAAGATGTTTTGTTGGTACCAAAATTATCAACTAATTTAATATCCGTCGGGCAACTAGTGGATAATAATTATCATGTACTATTTACATCGTCTGGTTGTGTGATACAGGATCAGGTAACTGGGAAGATAATCAAGATGGCGCATAAGGATGGTAGGCTTTTTCCGGTTCCGACTAAACAAAATCTTTCCTTGGTTGGTTCTGCACTCGTTACCTCTTCAAAAAATGATTCTTGGATGTTGTGGCATCGTAGATTAGGTCATTTAAATTCTAGTTGTTTATCTTATATGTTTGAGAAAGGCTTAATTCCTCATAAAAATGTGTCTCCTAGTCATTGTTCAACATGTTCTTTAAGTAAGAGTAAAACTCTTCCTTTTTCTATTAGTACTACTAAGACTGCACGGCCTTTTCAACTTATTCATTCGGATGTTTGGGGTCCCTCACCAATCATTTCTGCTGTGGGTTATAAGTATTATGTACTCTTTATTGATGATTTTACTCGATTTACATGGATTTATTTGTTGAGGAAAAAATCAGAGGTCTTTCAGATATTTAAATATTTTGTTGCTATGGTTGAAAATCAGTTTCAAATGAGTGTTCATACCTTTCGATCTGACTCTGGTGGTGAATACATCTCTAATGACTTTCAACAATTTTTATTAGAAAAGGGTATATTTCATGAAAAATCTTGTCCAGGCACACCACAACAAAATGGGATAGCTGAACGTAAAAATAGACACATTCTTGACACTTGTAGATCACTTTTATTGGAAGCAGTTGTTCCTTCTACTTTTTGGGATGAAGCAGTTCGCACTTCTGTCTATCTAATCAATCGTCAAGTTTCAAAAAATCTGCAAAATCAGTCCCCATATTTTCTTCTCTATGACAAGCATCCTAATTATGACATACTACATTCATTTGGTTCAATTTGTTATGTTTTTCTTCCCCCTTCTGAACGAACCAAACTGTCTTCTCAATCGGTTATGTGTATTTTCTTAGGATATGCTGTTGGTCAAAAGGGTTTTCGATGTTATGATCCTAAGTCTAAAAAGATTCGTATCTCTCGAAATGTCATGTTTCATGAATCCAAATTTTATTACAAACACTGTAGTACTTTGTCTTCCACAGTATCTTCCTCTATTCTACCTTTGTTTCAACCCATTCCAGCACAACAATCTTCTTTACCTTCTGCGGGCCGATTTAAGCCAGGATTTGTTTATGTCAGACAACGAAAAAAGCAACCAGCAATTATGCATTATTCTGAAAATTCTTCTCAGGACCAGGTCTTGTTGCCATCCTCTGGACATGTAATTGGTGCTGGTGATTCGGGTCCTGCATCCGATGTAATTGTGGCTGAAAATCATCAAGTTGCTGCTGGAGACAACATGTGCGATTCCAGGAGTGCCTCAGATCTGTCCGTACCTACAACAGTCCACCCTTCAATGACTGAGTTCAGCCCTGTTCAATTAGGCGCTGGTGTCTCAGAGGCTGCTGATATTGTTCCCAATGATTCTGGTCAACTTAGGCGATCTTTGCGTCATCATCACCCTCCTAATCGCTATGGATTTATGGCAACTCTCTCTTCTATTTCGGTTCCTACTACCTTCAAAGAGGCAATCAAACATGAGTGCTGGAAATCTGCCATGAAAAATAAATTGGATGCCTTACTTGAGAATGACACTTGGGATCTGGTTTTGTGTCTGAAAAATGTTAAACCTCTTGGATGTAAATGGGCCTACACGATCAAATTGAAGGCTGATGGCACACTTGACAAGTATAAAGCTCGACTTGTTGCACTTGGTTGTCTTCAAGAATATGGATTGACTATCTCCAAACCTTTGCACCGGTTGCTAAGATGACTACTGTTCGTGTTGTTTTGGCCTTGGCTGCTACACAACAATGGTCTATTACTCAAATGGATGTGAAGAATGCCTTTCTTCATGGTGAATTGAATGAGGTTATTTACATGAAGCCTCCTCCTGGTTTGTCTACTTCTGATCCAAATGAGGTTTGTCGCTTGAAAAGATCCTTGTATGGCTTGAAACAAGCACCACGTGAGTGGTTTCGTACTTTTAAAAGTACAGTGGTTGCTGCGGGTTTTAAACAGAGTTTGAATGATCCTTCCTTGTTCCTTTCTCACTCCACCAATGGTGTGGCTCTGGCTCTTGCCTATGTTGATGATATATTGATTACTGGGAGTGATTTGCAGAGTATTGCTCGTCTTCGCCGCGCTTTAACCAACTCATTTCATATGAAGGATCTTGGAGAGGCACAATATTTTTTGGGTCTAGAAATTCATCGCACTGCTCAGGGCATGTTTGTCAATCAACACAAGTATTTAACTGAGATCATTAATAGGGCCAATCTTCAATGTTCTCATCCAGCAAACACTCCTATGGAGGTGAATCTTAAACTTCGCAAGGAGGATGGTGACTTATTGGAGAATCCGACCTTGTACAGGAGCTTGGTTGGTAATTTGATCTATCTTACTATCTCGAGACCCGATATTTCCTTTGCAGTTAATATTGTTAGTCAATTCATGACTGCTCCTCGTCACTTGCATTTAGCGGCTGTTCATCGTATTATACGATATCTCAAAGGAACACCTGACCTTGGTTTGTTTTTTCCTCTCCGCAATGATCTTAAATTGTCTGCTTATGCTGATGCTGATTGGGCTGGTTGTCCAAACACAAGGAAGTCTACTACTGGTTGGTGCGTATTTCTTGGTAATGCTCTCATCTCTTGGAAATGCAAGAAGCAAGATCGGGTTTCTAAATCATCTACAGAGGCTGAATATCAGGCTATGTCTGCTGCTTGTTCAGAGATTGTTTGGCTTCGACGATTACTTGAGGATCTTTCTTTTCCTCAAATTAATCCTACACCACTTCATGCTGATAATATAAGTGCTATTCACATCTCTACTGATCTTGTTTTTCATGAAAGGACTAAGCATATTGAGGTTGACTGTCACTATATTCGTGATGCTGTGGAGGACAATCTTATTACACTACCTCATGTGTCTTCTAATCTTCAAATAGCTAATGTTTTTACAAAGGCGCTTACAGTGGCACGACATAATTTTTTAAGAAACAAATTAATGTTGGTTGACTACCATCATCAATTTGAGGGGGGATGTCAAGATATGGTTTATGCAGCCTTAGAAGATTCAGTGCGTGATTGTCAAGATACGCACAAATCAAAAAGTGTAGAGCCAGATTAGTTAAGCTTTTATGCGCTATGTTTAGAAATTTGTTATTAGATAGCAATCTGTGTTATATTTAGAAATATCATGTATAGGAAATAGTTTATTATGGTATTGAAGATTGTTTCTATAATTTGATGTACAGAATTATATAAGGGGATGTATGCGCTAGTTGTAAGAGATATACAATTTTATTGAATACAGAATTATTCCAAAGACCAACTTCTGTTTTCATCTAAGTTCAAAGTTTCTTGTGGTTTGTCAAGCATTAACTCATATTTTTAGAATTACTACTTTCCTATAGGGACAGCACATCTTCAGACGTATGGTGTACTCTATACTGGCATGGCATAGAGATTGGAGACGATGAAGACCTCCTGGGTACCTGAATCTAGATTCTGGCGTAGAGAGACTTTGAATTTGGATGTTTAACTTGTGATGTTTATTTATAAAATATTTCGTTTGGTTGTGATGTTTTGCTAATGCTGCTTTTTAAGCTTTTGGTTGTTTAGAGCCACAGCAATTTCTAACTTGCTAAACTTCAGTTGTTTTAAGAAGGTAGATATATGTGCTAATGGTGTACCTTTTAAACGGATTTGTGTGCTGATTTATATTATCCTTAACAAAAAGACAGCAATAAGAAAACTGTTTTCATGTCAGGAAAACCATAATACTGCAAGAAATTAAAGAAATGAGCCAAAATAAGTACTAACACCTTCTCCCTTCGAGAAATAACAATAACAATAATTTATATCATTTAGCTTTAAATATAAGAACTTAGTTTGCTCCTCCGCTCTGCTTTGTAAATCCAAATTTTGTACAAATTTGCAATCTCATGTACATTATTATTTGACTTCTATGCTATATAGGTTTTACTTCGATATGTTTATCATATTCTTTTGCACAAGAGCTCATCCATCCTCACCACTCAATTTTCCTGCACCTCCATTTCCAACTGTGGCATGTTTCTTGATTGCCTGGTTCCATTCACTTCATTGACCTCTCCATCGGTGCCATCTATGTTCTCAGTTTGGGGATTATTGGACATGGTTAGCTCGGAATCAATTTCATTTGCAACCTGTTTTGATGGAAAATGAGCTGCCAAAAAGCTGCCATAGAAATGCAAAACTGTTCTTATGGAACCAATGTATGCTCCGAGATGATAATTGATTGGGCGGAGGAAGCGGCACAAAAATCCCCAAAAATAATACAACCAAAAGTGCAGCTCAGGCCATTTCCTCTCAACTACTCCTAATCCTTTCATGAAACACTGTGCACCTCCACCTGTTCTTTTTCTCCATACATGTGAATTACTCAGGAAAACATTGGTTTCCTTCCCAAAAAGTATTTTGATAAACTTGTTAATAATTATACTAGTGGAATGTTTTCGTTTGTTTAATATTTCAATCTCTTTGTTGAGCATGGAAATGGCTTTTGCTTCTTCAAGATTACATAATTCTGCTTCTGCCAGCTTTTGATTGAGTACCATGATTTCTTCCTCAAGTAAAAAAACCTGCAGTGTAACATTTGAAGTTTGCTCAAATACACAACACAACAAAATTGAAAATAAAAAGGAGAGTCTTCTATTGTAATTTGTTTATATATATATGTTCTCCATATTGAAAAACCCTTGTAAACCAAAGTTTACATTTTTTCGAATTTTTTTTACTATATATTATGATTTTTTAAAAAAACACTACAATTGGAGTATTTCAGGCCCTCCAATTTGAAAATATCATAATATATAGTAAAAAAATTCGAAAAAAATATAAAATTTGATCTCCATGGGTTTTTCGATATGGAGAATAACTTGAACAGTTCGGATTGACCGTTTGAATTTTGGACCTTGAAAAATGACTCATGTGTACGGAGACGATCCGTACACATGAGTGTATTTTATCCATTCACTATATATATAATTCTTACTAATCCATGAAAGGGATTCATTATCCGGAGCTTTACTTGGACTTAATTTTGAGAAACCAATATAAAGACATAGTAACATAGAATCTTTTCTTCAAAATATAATAGAATGGAAGAAAGTTGGAAAGACTGTTTCAAGTTGACAGAAATGTACCTGAGTACAAGCCTTATTCTTCTCAAGGTTCGCTTTGGATAGAGAATTCTCTAACAATGCATTCTTTTGTGAAAACTCCTCCTTTTCTATTTCATACTTCATAATTTCTTCATTTCGCATGGCATTCACCTTACTTATATCCTCTATTTTAGAAGATAGATCACGGCAGATGTTCTCTTTATCTGTCAAATGAAGCCCTACTTCTTTTTTTATGTTTTCCTTGGTTTCATTTAATAAACTGATTTCTTTTTGGAGGTTGCCTATTTTTTCTTCATATGAGACTTTTTTGACATTCAAAGTTCTGATCTTCTCTTCTAGGTCAGCGACTCTGTTATCCAAGCTAACCTTCTGTGTTTCAATTTCATTCAATTTAAGGTTCATTTTATCGATCTCTTCTCTCTTTTGTTCGAGTTCCTTTTCCTGTAACTCTACTCTCCTTTTGTCTCTTAAATTGTCTTTCTCAAGTTTCTTTATTGTTTTATTTAACAAATCTAGATCTTTCGTAAGTGTGGATAATCTTTTTTCATATGAAACCTTTTGGACTTTCAAAATTTTGTTCTCCTCTTCTAGCATACTTCCTCTAATATCCGAACTAACTTTATTAGCTTCCACTTCATTCAGCATGGCTTTCATTCTTTCAATCTCTTGCCCCTTTTGTTCAAGTTCCTTCTCACGCCACTCCAATTTCAGTTGCAATGACTCAAGGTTTGAATTCTGCTTGTGCTTGAGCTTTTCGCTATTAGATATCATAGCTTCTTTCTTAGCCAAATCACTTTTAACCATTGTGAGTTCAGACTCAACTTTGTTCAATTGAGCAGCCAATGCATTGTATGGAGCAACAGCCTCTTCTATCTCATCTTTCTTCAAAGATTGCAGTCTGGTTAACTGTTTGGCCTTAACAGGATAAGATTTATGGGAGTTTTGATCTGATAACTTATTTTGATTCAGAGTATGAGTATGACTGGCCCCAACTAGTTGATCATGTTGCTCTGCTAATTCATAATAAGCTTTGCACATTTCTTCCACCTTTTCAATTAAATTCAGCCGTTTCTCAGCTCGGATGGCCGGAGTGTTCCTTTCGTCTTCATCTGCTGCTTCTATTACCTTAATCATTTCTTTCATCGTCCCACATGCACCTGTTTCTTACCAGATCATACTGACTTGTTAAGATCATGATATGACAAGTATGTCCAACGGATTAAAACATGATGAAGCCACAGGAACTTTTTGTTGATTGTTGGTTCAGGCAATAAATGCATTAAATATTTGAAAATTCGATATTTCAATATGGATTTAACACAGAGAAATACATATCCATTCTTCGATTATTATTTGTTGCAACTTTTCAAATGGAGAGCCCTCAAAAAAAACCAACAACACTATGCTAATAGAGATGTTCCTAGCTGCTCTTATAGAAAAAAAAAAAAAAACTGATAACATAAGACATATATACAAGGTCAAAAATTCACGGAGGCTAGTGTTAAAATAGTAGTATAGTACAATGCTAAAATTGAACAAAATTTTGGGACAAGCTAGCTAAGGTACCTTGAATACTTTCAAGAAGCCACTTTGAGTGCTTTGGGATGTACTCGAAGTCACGCCACCAACGTTTTGATACGGATCGGTTAAAGGACCCCATGAGCACAGAAGAGCTAACGGGAATACTTCTCCTTCAACCTTGATTAAGCCGTGCAGTTTTTGGATCTATAACTTAAAAAAGATATGTTGCTTATTTCAAAAACTTGCTTAACTAATGGAGCAGGGCATATAAACTCACATATTCTAGAGAGCTCTAAAGAAGTACGAAATTTTAGAATATCTTTCCCAATTGAATCACTACTTTACCATAATGCTTACATGAACAGTTTTTATGAAATAAACAACTTTTCCTCCTCTCGTGACAGCTCCAAGAAAAAGGTAAAGATTATTTGAATAATATAATTATAAAAATGATAATAAGGAAGAGAAAACGTCCAACCAATAAACAAAAAGAAATAAAATAGTTCAACAGTTGGCACAATAGATGATTTTTGACATTTATTAGGGGGCCACAATTTTAATCGTTTTATATTCTTTTAATAGCTTTCATACAAAACATACGACGACTTTGTGATATAAGCAAATAACAAATTGTGTAAGAATTAATATACAAAAACAATAAGCAATAACTATTATGGCCTTTTGTTCAAAAAAACTATTATGGCCTTCAACAATATAGCTTACAGAAAGTTTAATAATCAATGTTTAGTTGAGCTAATGACACCTAAACACGTGTATGAATTACGGAAATGCATATAATTATCTGATTATTATTAATCAATTGCTCCAATTTATCTGATATTGTCAACTTATTGATTTCCGAGAAATGATTTGAGCTGTTTTGCGTTTATATATATATTCTTCTCCCCTTTGAAGAGTTGGTAGCAGCTGTCATGTAGTAAAACAGGAAAAAAGCAGAGTCAGAAACAAATCAACATTGGGCATCAGCTAAAGAACAGACCCAGCTGGGACACAAAAACAAAGCTGAGCCCAACTAGAACTTATCCGTATTCATATGTGTCCACCAGTATTTTAGAATATTTTCAGTATCGGATTATCTTCGTCCACCAGCTAAGGATCCGAATTCATGAATAATATTTTACCCGTTTACAACCCAGATTATAAATTCAGGAATCAAGTGCTTGGTAATATCTATCAATGGCCTAATTTATTTTATTATTCTGAAATTGGAACTTAATCAACCGAATTTTTTATTTTTCAAATGAAAATTTTAAAAATCTCTAAAAAAATATAAAGAAATTTTAAAATTTAGGTAAGACAGAACATAAAATCTCGACCGGTATTTATCTCTCCTTGAAAGAAAAAAAGGAAATACAAAATTCGAGGGTCGAAATTGAAAATTAGACCCTTCAAAAACTGCTTTTTAAAGTCTTAACACTAGCAAGCGTCATCATCTTGAAGTGAGGTTCTTAATAAATATTACATCTTATAATAATATAATATGTATTGTACTATTTTATAATATTACTATTACCCTTCAAAATTTCATGTCTATTTCCGAAGTTAACTTGTGATTAATTTAGAAATTGGTTATAAATTTTCACTTCCACTTATTATGTAGAAAGGTCGTATTAGTAGATACCTGGACTCGTGTTACATGCTTGTAAAATTCATTGACTTCGATAAAATAATCATGCACAGACGATTACTTTGTAGTTTACGCAAAAATGTATTGTTATTTTTATTAAATTTCCCGTTCACTGAGATATCTCATTAGTAGATTAATATAAGTAAGAAAGCCACTGTACGCGCGCTAGCTTCTTGTTGTTTTTATGGTCACTCCTCCCATGTATTGATACTTGAAGATTATATAATAATTATTTTATTAGGTCACATTGTTTACAAATAATTTCTGTCGTGCCGTCTTGGTTTTGAAAAGAAAAGAAAAGAAAGAATATGTTTTATATACACCATTTATTAAAGAATATAAACAGATTGAACAGGACAGATAATATCTATGTTATATTTTTAATTTGCATTAATATTTGTAATAGGATTATAGATACAGCTAACAAGCAGATATAAAACAAATTGGATACTACCGAATACAGATATGAGCACGAATATTATTAAAAGAATAAAATCAATTATCATTTATCACATGCTTAACAAAATTACACAAATAAACACACTAAGTTAAAAATATATTAGCTGTGAAAAATAATCGCGTAATATTAATTTCAAAATCAAAATGGCTAATGAAAAATATACATAATGACTTTGTGATATTCATATAAGCAACTAAATTGTATAAGATTTATAAAAAAAAAAAATAATAATAATTTTATTGCTTTAATTAGTTGAGCTAGTAACGCCCAAACAAGTGCATGAAAATGCATATTAATTTAGTGCTTAGGCGAGAAAATGCATATATCCAGGGCTTACAGAAAAAAAAAAAAAAAAAAAAAAAAAAAAAAAAAAACATACTTTTACCTCATAAATAATGCAAAATTTCAAATTTCCAATGAAAGAAATTTTAAATCGAGTATATTTTTTTCCCCGGTGGCTAATTTAATCACTTGTAGATTTGTCTGGTAATTTATGGGAACTTGGCGTCTGTCCTTCTGGCTTAAATGAATTACAAATCTAGTTCCGTATGTCCGTAGTTTAATTGATGGGGGAATGCAGTTACAGCACATCAGCACAAAACACAAAAAAAAAAAAAAAATGCAGTCAAAATAAAAGAAAGAAATAGCAAACAGAATGATACTGTATAAAAATATAAGACTATCTATTGTAAAGAACATTTAATGTAATTAAACACACAAACGCGCACCCCAAGAAAGAAGAGCTAACCAACACCCCAGGACCCCAACCCCTCAATGAATGAAAGCATTTGATTTACAAAATGACAAATAATTTAGAGTAACATCTGTTCTCATTGAAAAAGTAGAAATTTTAATCTTGAAATACCGCAAACTTCCTGACTAGCGTCTTCTGCTTCACCCTGCATTGACCTCTTTCCTTTAATCAAATTTTGATGCAAACTAATATTCTCCAGTAGATAGACAATATGTTCCCTTCCATTCTAAGATAGGTTTTATTTCGCTTCTACCTGTCTTTTGAGATGTACAACTTCTCTGGCATTTTCTGATGCTTCTTTCATTCTTAATAGCTCCTGCCTCTGTAATTCCTTTTCCTGCATCTCCACTTCCAACTGCGATATGGTACTCGATTGCCCAACTTCTTCCACTTCTTTAATCTCAGCATTAATGCCATCTTTTATCTTGCTTGGATCATTTTTAGACTCGGAAATAGAAATATTAATTTCATTGGTACCTTGTCTGGGTAAAAAATGAGCTGCAAAGAAGTTGCCATAGAACCATAGAACTGCTCTTATAGAACAAACAAACTTTACCAGAGGGTATTGGATTGGGCCAAAAAGGCAGCAAATTCGACCAGCAAAGAAATTCAACCAGATGCATAGTTTAGCAGGTATGCACTTGACAGTTCCTAATCTTTCCATGAGACCTTCTATGATACTCTCAACTAGATTTCTTACTTTCCTCCAAATTGGCATTTTATTCAGAAAATGGTTAACTTCCTTCCAAATTTGCATTCTTATTAGGAAGTCATATCTTGCTACTCCAGAATAAATTTTTTGTACGTTTATTTGTTTAATATTGATGTTGAGTGTGGCAATGGTGCTTTCTGCTTCCTGCTTAGTGCACTCTGCCTCATCTAATGTTTCGTTGAGCTTCTTAAGTTGTTCCTCCAGCAAATGAACCTGTGATTGTATACGCTTCCATGTTATTATTATGTATTAAGGAAGGAAAAAAATAATGAGAAAAATACAAAAAACAAAATAGAGTCCAAAAACGAAATCAATTTTGGGATGTAATACGTTGATTAGTAATCTATATAACAGAAGTTACTTGACGGAATAAAGTAATACTAAGTAGTTCAAAAGAAATTACAAGAGATTAACTGTAACATAGTAACAAACTTTACCTGAGTAAAAATCATTTCCTTCTCGGAAATGATGTTTTGCGAGCTTCCTTGTATTCTGCTCAATTGGGTTTTAGAAAATTTCGGCTCTGTTTTCGATCGAGATAAAGAAACATCCTTAACGTTATTCTTCTTCAAGTAATCATTTATTATCCGACTTAGGATTTCTACACTGCCTTCGAGTGTGAACACCTTTTCTTTTAAGGCCTCAAATTCAATGTTTGCTTTGGAAAGAGTACTTTCTAGCACTGAATTTTTTTCTGAAAGGATCTCCTTTTCTATTCCATACTTCACTAGTTCTTTTTTATACATGGCATTCTCCTCACTTGCCTCCTTGATTTGGGAAGATAGGTCATATTCAAGGTTCTCTTTATCTCTCAAGTGGCGTACCACTTCCTTCTCAAGGCTTTCCTTGGTCTCATTTGACAAACTTAAATCTTTGAGAAGATTTCTTATCCTCACTTCATAGGAAGCCTTTTCGGAATTCAATTTTTTGATCTCCTCTTCTAGCACGACTACCCTATTATCCAAATTAATCTTGTTCATCTCCATTTCACTCAATCTAGGTGTAATTCTTTCAATCTCATCTCTCTTTTGTTTGAGTTCTCTCTCCTGCAACTCCACTTTCTGTTGCAGTGACTCGAGGTTCACCTTTTGCTGGTAATTGAGCTTTTCAGTAATGAATACCATCTCCTCTTTCTTAGCCAATTCGTTTTTTGTCTTTGACAGTTCAGATTCAACATTGCGGAAATTTCTTGCTAATGCATTGTATTGACTAAGAGCATCTTTTATCTCATTCTCCTTCAATAAATGCATTCTGGGTTCAGTTTTGCTCTCTTGATTACCAGAGGGAGATAATGGTTTCATTTGTTTACTTGAGAACCCAGTGAAATCCTTAAGTTTAGTGTGATTGACCCCGACTAAACGATCGTGTTGCTCTACCAACTCAAAATAAGCTTTGCACATTTCTTTCACCTTATCCATTATATTATCTCTTGTCTCAGTTTGGTTGGCAGTAGTTTTTGTATCTTCTTCTTCTCCTTCTATCATCTGGACCAGTGATTCCACCGTCCCATATACACCTTTTTCAGCAAATCAAGCTCCAAGGTTAATACGCCAGGTATAGTCACAGCAACTTTTAAAAATTCTAATGCACATTAATGGAGTTTGTTTTAACTTTAATGAAGCCATTTTGGATAAAGTTTAATTTTGTGATAAAACATCACTCATTTGTAATTTTATTTGAATATTTCTCTGCTGTAACATTTCTAATTCAAAAAAAGGACAATCTTTAAGTTGTAAGCTTATTAACCTTATGTAATTGGGCTAACTTTTTCATAATTGACATATAAACAACAAAAATGATAATCCACAGTAGAAATAATGTCAGACCAAACTGAACAAGGAGGAGGTTAAGATATACCTTGAAGACTCTCAATTAGCCATTTCGAGTTTTTTGGTAGATACTCGCCCTCACGCCACCAACGTTGAGATTCAGTTCGGTGGAACGACCCCATGAGCAAAGGACACAAAACAAAGAACTTGTCTTATATTTGATTTGGCCGATCGAGACTGTTTTAAATTAGTACCTAATAAGGTTGTTATAGTTACTTTCCAGAAGTGCAAATCATGGTAATCAAAACAAAACGTACTAAAAGCAAATAGGCAAAACACAAATCTCTTACATGAAGTAATAAAAGAGGTACAAGAATAAAAACGATTCACTCAAATTTCTAGAAAAATGCTTGATTTAATTTTAGTACCCAGTATTGTCCCTAAAAAGGGAAACCATTGTTGAAGGAAGTCAATTGCCATGTGTTAAAAACCAAAGAAGCCAGAAACCCAAAATTTCTGCAATACAAGCACACAGATTACCGTAGATACTCTTGGCAAAGGCAGAGTAGGCAGATTGTTGACCACCAATGAAAAAATGCCCAAAAAAATGGAAATTGAAGTATGTTTCACCAGCTTGCACGACACTCTTGAACATAGAAAGTCTTTGCGGCAGATGCTTTTTTTGGTCGACAGAAAGGTCTTTGAAAAATTTGATCACTAGTACTGGTCTGGAAGGAATGGGTATTTTGGAAGCACAAGTACAGGGGTAACCTTGTACTGGTAAAAGGCTTTTTTAGTTTTTAAGAAAGATTCAATGAGGAGTTAAGGCAGAGGTAAAGGAGACATGCAATGTATATTTATATTATACATGAGCTAGATGATTCGTTCCCTGTTTTTATTAACAATATTATTTGTCAATAGAAAACATAGCATTTTAAGAATATGAGGTTTGAAAAACAAACGATCACATACAATAAGGATAATTAGAAGATGTCAAATAAATAAAAAGGTAACTGTAAGATAAATCAACAACGTGCGAGGGGGAAGGGGCGAGGATCACGTTATTTCTTTTGACCTTATCAGAAAATTACTTTGTCTGTTATTTAATTGGAAAAAATATAGTTGGAAAAATAAATAACATTAAAGATTATCTGAGCGTGCTTGCTTTTTTGTATGTTTATCTGAGCATCAATTGGTTTATATATATATACATATATATATATATGCTTGCTAGTTTGGCTTGTTATTTTTTCCCCCGTTTTAATTTGCCACAAGAGAGTTGCCTCAGGCAATGCCTGTAGAAAATACACTGCTAATTAAATTCTAAACGTGTTTAAATTTGTGCTAATTAAAAATAGTAAATATTTCAACTTGGAAAATAAATAAAAGCATGGAATAAAAAATATCGTGCTTAACCCAACTACACAAGTAATGGAAAAAAAATAAAGATAGTTGGAAAAAATAATAATAATAAACATATAAATCATTGTATCAGTCATTCTTTGAATAATGTTTACACTTTATATTAGTCTAACTAAATTATTTTAATATTTTTTTAGTCTTTACGCATTAATCCAACACTAAAAAGAAAACTAATCATCAGTTCGTCCAAACACTCCCTAAAAATGTGGATGTTATCATTATTCTTATAAAAATCCAGGACCGAACCGAAAAAAGTTTCAACTTTGGCAATCTCCATCTCCGCCGTACTCCGAGAACACCGCCGTCCGTACTCCGGCGTGCACTTGCATTTTACTCTTCTCTGCATTTTATTTTCTTCTATTCCCTCGTCTCTCTTGTCTTATCTCCTCTTTCTAGCCCGCCACGTGTCCCTTTCCTTCTCCCTCTTCCCACGCCACCTCCACGTAAAGATTTCGAGATTAAAGCAAGGGTGGAGCAAAAAGTTAAATTTCCTTTTAATGGCTTATTGAGGAACAGGTAGTTTAAGCTTACTTTAGTTTTTAATTAGATGACAAATTGTTGGCTTCTTTTGAGCACACTGACACCTGAAATTGGTAGGCTCCTATTTTATGCTTACAATAAGTTTTGTTGGCTTGTTGCTGGTAAAGAAAACTACTGAAACAATTATACAGGTTTTGTTTCACTGCATTTGGTCACAGTACTAACTTGATGTTTTCGGACCAGAATACTAAATTCTGGATGACGAACTGTTGCAATGCAAGCCTTGGATTGCAGGGCTCTGCTATCCTAGTCTGATTTTTTTCAGTTAAGACTGACAGTACGGATGTACGGTAACATGTTGAATTCATTCCCTTTAATCCCAACTATTTATTGAGAACTAATGCTTACCCTTCTCTTCCTGCTATCCAAGGAATGACAAGTAGCGGAAATAAAATGTCAAAAGTACTTTTAAGTTGTGAAGATATGTTCAGAATTTTTGCAGTCTCTTCTCTTCTACTAATAATCCAATAATTTATGTCCAGCAATTTTTTGAAGAATTATAAATGTTTTGTGGCACATTGCGTGCCATAGCCATTTTCCTATTCAAATAATGATATATGAGTTGCATCTGTACTATGGCCTGTTGATTTTTAATTGCTTAGCGGATAGGCTTGCGGAGGGGTTATGTCCTTTACCAGGCTGCAACAGTGAGTCCTCTTGGGTTTCAGCCCTGATTAGCAGAACTGGTCCTTGACGATTTGGGTGGTTCATTTGACCCAACATTATTCCGATTCAACCTGATAGGTTTGTTAATTAAAATCAGGATGCATCGATTTTCATTTGCAGATTTTACCAGGAATGCTGGGAACAACTAAATGCCTGTGTGTTGGGGCCACAAACTATGTGAAAAATGTGGCACAGTATTCGAGCCTATAGAGCTTGCCTATCCTAATTCCTTAGCACAAAATTTGTGTTTTTCCAAAAACATGTAATATGATTTGAACTTGCAATTATTTTTCTTCATGTGAAATTTTTTTAATTATTTTCATTGTGCTATTTCTCAATTGAGATTATTTGAGTTTCATGTTGGTGCTTGAAACATCACCAGAGGTCAATAACTGCTAAAGAAGATGAGAAGTAAAAGTATCATTGCAGTGTGATTTCTGTGATCAGTACCAATTTCTGCTATTCTACAAGCGATAAGTTAATTAGTTCATTTTATACTTTGTATATTCCTTAATGATTTGCAGCTCTATCAACACTGCTATGGTCAATCTTTAGTTGTGTCTTCTATAAGTGGTACGGCTGGCTCTATGGACTTGCAATTTCCGCTGGACGAGAACGAGGGAAAAATCTTTTAGTCAGTGGGACCGGGGTATGCCTCCATCAATAAATGCTCTTAATTTTTTTTTAAAAGTACAGCTCTGACTTAAACCAAATTAGCGTACCGTCACCCTTTAATTCTGGGCTATTAGCCTTACTATATACAAACCAGCTCAACTTCATTCTACTTCAGAATTCAATAATATGCCTACTGTCACCATTAAATCAAGTTCAAATCAATTTGAAATTTTCAATTCTTAATAACACGATGCCTCTGTCTAGTCTTCCGTTTGATTTGCTATGCTACATGTTGTCTACCTATATTTCTAAGAGGTACTTGCAAGAAATTGTCAACATTATTCTGTCAAGGTAAAATATGAAATAAGTAAAAAAAAAAAGGGTCTAGGCTGAAACTGTTTCATGTTGAACCGAGATCTATAGACTATACTAGCTTCTAGTTCTCAATTGTCTAATACTATTTTGCTCGATAAATATGTGCACTTGCATTTATGTATCTAGCAAGAGAAAACAAAATATAAGAGAAAAAATGAAGAAAAAGAAGACAAATATATGTACAGAACTAAAAAATCTAGATCAGTAGTTTGCAAAAATATAAATCAATTAATTGTAGGTTTAAGCTCCATTTGTCGCAACATCAAGTTTCTTCCTTGTAATCTTGCATGACTGTTTTGGACTTTGTGTGTTTTTTGCAATCGTTCTGTTGTGACATTATTTGTCCTTCATCGGTCTTACCTCTCTTTTCATACAATTCTTGCTCCTGCATCATATTCTTTTCTGGTTTCTGAACTTTCAACAGTAACCTACGTTTGCATTGTTCATCTTCTTTAATAATTTTCTCTGAAGAAGTCTGAGGTCTAAAAAAGTTGGTGTAAACATACATAACTGCTTTCACCAAGGAGAATAAGAAGGGTCCAATATGAGTTTTTAGGGGCCTGAGCACATTGTCTAGTAGTCTAGTACAGAACAAATTTAGCCAGTTCAATGGTTCAGAGGAAGTGCACATGTCAGCATCTGCACGAAATGCGGATTCAAATAGCATTTTCTCCTGCTTTCCAAAGTAGATCCATAACCTCTCCCTTAGAATTTCGATCTCATTTTCAAGCCTCTCATTTGTATCAATCAAAATATTTATTTTATTCTCAAGTTCACTTATCAATATCTCTGAAGAAAGATTTTGTTCATTCAATCGGTCAATTTCTTTCTTGAGCTCCCAAACTGTGGTCTCTGCTTCTAGTTTATTGCGCTCAGCCTTGTCCATTAGCTCTGAGATCTTTTGTATGTTTTCCTCTTCATTCTGTTTATTTTTGTATCTCTCTGATTCGAACTTACATGCTTCTAGCTCCCTCAACTTCTCCTTCAAATCTTCCAGTTCTTGTTTTTGAGATTGTTTTACTCTCTCTGTGCTCTGTAAGTTTCCGACCTCCCTTGCCCAGCCATCAGCTAACTCCTTCATATCACTCTGTGCCTTGAAAAGCTCAGACTCTACTTTTTCAAGTTTCTCACTATAGGCCCGACATTCAGCCTCGGCAGCATCTTTTGCTATGCTCAAATGCCTGATTGAAGTACTGAGGGTTGCAATCTCACTCTCGGCTTTATTTGCTCGCTGGGTCTCTGATGAAAGGCTTTCCTTCAGGCTCTCGATTTCCTTAGTCAAACGTGATGACTCACCTAGCTTTCTCAACCATTTTTCTTCAGGAAGGGTTATACTCCGTGTGACAGTGTGGTTATTCGGGGAGTTGTGGTTTCCATCACTTTGCAACTCGTCATGTTCAGAAAATGACCGGGAAGTGGTCTGCAAATCAGGTACATTCAGCTCAATTGAAGAAGATGGGGTTTCTATCAGAAATGCATCTGAAATCGTGTGAAGTGCCTGACGCAGCACTTTGGTCACCATGTCATACTGCTCAGCCAATGTGCAGTATGCTCGGTAAAATTCCTCTACCAGCTTCACTAGCCTGGGTCGATGCTTGTAGTACATTTCAGCACGCTTTGCGAAAGAATCGGCGACCTCTTCTAAGAGTTTAATCGTCGTTTTCAACTTTGCATCCATATCTGCTAATACAAAGGCACCAGGATAATCTTCAGTATGTAAGCATTTATATATGTATATATGTATGGTTATAAAAAAAATATAGATTCAATATCATGTAAAATAATTAGAGGATTTCCACCTGAGATAAAGATCATGGTTGAATCTTTTTGCAATTCATCAGATGTGTTGAGTATTGGAGCATCAGTAATCTGTTCCGAAACTAATTTGCTGGGTAGTGCCTCAAAAACTGTGCGGTGAGTCTGATGCAAAGCCCTAACTGCTTCATTGTATCGTTCAGCCAGCGTGTGATACGCTCTGTACAACTCCTTTACCAGTTCCATAAGCTGTGGACGGTTTTTAAAATACATCTCAGCACGGCTTGCAAAAGAATCAGCATCCTCCTCGACAAGTCCGGATATGGCCTTAAGCTTCACATTCACATCTATTGCCAGAATTTTCACAAAAATTAGCACAAATATTCTGTTTCTTCCAAATTGTTGTTTTCTACCCTCAATTAGAAAAGTCATGATATTTTCAATGAAATATTTGATTTAATGAAATTAAGGTTTTGAAAATATTGACCATGTCATTTTTTTTTTCTAGGATTGAAGTTATTTTATCACTTACGGAGATCTGTTATGATAATTAAATGAAATATTCTATCTTTCTATTGAATAAAATAACAAGAAGAAGGTTACCTGAAATACTTCTATGAAGCCATTTTGAATGTCGAGGATTGTAGTTAATTTCCATACACCATGATTCGGCTTGAGGCTGCACCGCCATGCCGGAGCATTCAGTTTTAATCTTAGGTTGCTACGAAATCTGTCTCAATACTTTAAAAAACCAGATTTAAAAATTTTGCTCATGCAAAAATTTTATGCGCAATGCTCTTCTAGCGTATATATTGATGATTATTGAAAGAGGTTGCAAGAGAGTGGTAGTCCATAAACAGAGCACCAGAATAATAATTAAAAAAAAAAATGAATTAAAACACGTTTATAGGGACTAATGGAAAAGAAGCACAATCCAACTACCAACTAAGATACCTTTTAAGGGAAGCAAATTAGATGCTTCAATCAACAATGAAGGCCACAAATCGATGACAAATTATGTCTCTAGATGTTGGTTGTTTAAATTTTGTTTCTTGAGTAGGGCTATACATTTTTGCGTCTTAACGCTGTTTGCAAAGAACAAGTAAATTAAACGAAAAGAAGAATAGGATAAATACACTTCTAATATTTTAATCTTTCGTCATTTGGAACTATTAAAATTAAAAAATGGGAAGTACTTTCATCCTTGACCTTGAACACGTATGGACATTTAGTTGTGCATCTCTGCTAAATATCTCCAATTTAGAACTCCCCGGAATTTCGCCAAAAAATAAAAAGAAGAAAAGACGAATCTCCATAAGAATCTCCAACAACCAAATCAAGTTGATAGAACCATGAAGGCATGCAAGTCATCACGTATTGTTTAGTGCTGTCCATATTATGGCCACAACTTAACTAACAAGATTTTTTTCTACAAAGCTTTTTTTTTTTTTTTTCTTAATTCACTTGTAAGATCATGTAGGTTAAACTTACTCTTTCCTGTTCCAATAGATGGTAGAGGCTCGGATATCAATGAAACGCATTTACTTGATTATATATTATCCGGTTCGAAATGTATTTGATAAGATGCATACGTATGGATTTTTTTATTTTTTTTATTTTTTTTGCTCGCTAACTTATCGAATAAGGGTACAATATATTATGTAACCTTAATCTCCTAGAATATATTAACGACACTTTTTTTAAGTTACATTAAGTCTCATTTAACCTTCTTATTAGTTGCAAAAAAAAAAAAAAAGATATTTACCTTAACCATAAGGAACATATTAAGTTTCCTATTTAGCATCTTTTTGCCCAATTCTTAATTCTTATCTAGACCCTAAGGACACTTATATTTTTGGATGGAGCTTCCTGAGATTACCTTAATTAACCATATATATTTACCATCTTAATCCTTTTGTCCCTTGATCTTCACAAGCTTCTAAGCTGTATTAAAATTTATTCTCTACATCATAGCCACGCAAGCTCCTAATTAAGACTAATATTTCTTAGAACAAGTCTTTAGTTAGCGGCTAAGGACACTACACATCAATTGGAGATCGAAACCTGGTTGGATAATCTCTTATAGATATTACAATAATTAAAAAAAGTTGGGAGGGTTGATCTTTGTTCACTATATAAAAAAAGACTTATATTCTTTGCTCTCAGAAATATTTTGCAAGGGAATGAAGATATCATAACCTCATTTTCTATTACTTTTAATCTTTTTTTTTCCCTCTCTTTGCACCAAACAAGGTGTCAGACACTCATAAAAGAGGTCAAGTAACATTTCAGACACTTATCAAGTAATTATGTCGGCGTCTATTTAGTTCACAAGTTTGGGGATAGTTAGTGAAACCTAGCTTTAGGTTGACATTATTTTAGCTAGATACTTCTAAAGCAAGTAATCACTTTTTTATTCTAGCGAGAAAAATCCTTGTACATAAATTTATAAAATATAAAAATGGGAGAAAAAACAAGGAGGCAAGAAATAGATATTATTTATTTATTAGTAGCCTTAGTGACGTTAAGAATTTTTTTAAAACTTACAACAGAAAAGGATCTAGTCATGTAGATGAGAACTGAAAGGGCCAGATGTAACTCTAGATCTAGACATAATTAGGCCGTTTCAATGGGGCTGATGGATGCTTCCGGGAGGCCCATAAACAGGTTACATTTAAGCTTATCCCAAATGAAAATGAGAAATGAGAATCACAATGTGCAGTTTCATCACTTGAACAAAGTGAAAATATAAAATAGACAAGATGAACATATATATGATCAAGTGAATACATACAAATAAATATGTTTTGTCATCTCTTGTTTAAATTTTTATGTGCATATTCAACTTATTTTTATTAAATTTATTTGTTTGTATGTGGTTGCTTTGGTCATTTATATGTTCACATTATCTATTTTATGTGTTCACTTTGTTCAAGTTTTGACAAACGATGGTAAAATTGCAGATGACAATAATTAATTTTCAATGAAAATTGCTTAGAGTAATTCATCCCAGTGTCATCCAATGTCATCCAAATACTAGGAGCGCTCCCTCATTTCCCCGTCTTTTTTTTCATCTCCCCTCCTCTGTTTGGCGCTTATACTCTCTCCCTCTACTCCCTTCCTTCAGCGCCCTCCTCTCCTTTCCTTCCATGTCTCTTCCCTCGCTCCCTCCCTTTGTGTGCTTCATACCCACTCCCTCTCCTTTATTTTTTTCTCCCTCAGTTCTCCTTCCCCATTCTATTTTTTTTTTCGTTTTTTAGTTTTCTTAAATAATTCTATATTCCCTAAAAAGTTAGTAATATTAAGGATTGTTTAATACTTATAAGTATTATATTTGTTTTAATAAAGGAGTATATAATATTTAATCAGTTAGTATTACTAAGGAAGTATTTAATAAGCATAATTGTTCACTTAGTTATAACTAGAATATCTAATATCCACTGAATCACATAATTGTTCACTTTGTTTTTTATATCTGTTTATTTTGATTCTTTTTTCCATCTTATTTTTGTATTTGTTCATTTTTTGGTTGTATATATTCATATTGAGAAAGCGAGGCAAAGTTCACATGGTGGAAGCGAAAGGGAGTGTGACTGAGCTAAGGAAAAAGAAGTGGAGTCGAAGGAAAAAAAAAAGACGAGGAGAGATGGAGGACGACGACAGAGAAGAAAGGAAGCTAGGGGAGGAGGAAGGTGGAGAGCGACGGAGGGGAGAAGAAGAGGAAACGAGGCAGGAGAGGATGGCGGATGTGAGGCGAAGGAGCGGTAAAAGTGAGATGGAAGGGGAGGGAGAGCGAAGATCCGAAAAAAAAAAAAAATCCTATTTTGTCCGTGTTTTATTCAGCGCCCTTCTCATTTCTTAAGTTGAATGACGTGGATTTCTTTTTTTTTTGATGACGTATATCACAGCCGATCCCAAAATGTCATCTAGTCAAATCAAAATCATTTTTTATTTTTCCTTTTTGTTCATTTTTTTAATTTTTTAAATTTTCAAGTATGTAACTAATCATAATTTCAATAAAAGAAAATTTATTTAATCACTATAAATAGAACTATATTTGTTTGTCTTTTTTGTGCCTGGGTTTAATTATAATGATGAATAAAAAAAGGAGAATCGGTCATTAGCTTATTAGAAGTACTGTTGATTAGCTTAAGTGCAAGAATTATTAAAGTTGTCGAATATAATATCTTATCTACCCAATCATTCCTAGCTGCCAAACACTAAACTGTACTAAATTCTTCCAGGTCACAAATTCAGGAGGCCGATAAAATAGGTTACATAATTTAGGAGGATCCAAAAGGCAACTAATAAGACAAAGTTTTCTGTTGATTATAGATTTAGTATAAGAATAACAAAAGTAGTCTTTTCACTCTTTTGTACTATATTATCCAAAAAAAAAAAAAAAGCCTAGCACTAAGTCACTAACTGACGCTTAATTATTCCTATCTACCAGCATTAATGGTTTTTAATTTGTCCAGGTCAATAAATAAGGATATAACTCCAAGATGATAGCTTGATGAGAAAATTGTTCCACCTACTCCCAACACTTGAGTTGGAACCTGATAGCAGCATCTGATGCCAATTATTATTATTATTATTATTATTTAATAAAACCATCTGATGCCAATCTAAAGGGAAAAGGCGAAAAAGACATTGTTCCAGCTCTCTTTCTTCAAATTAGATCCAACTAACATCTGCTGCAAGTACTGATTCCAAAATAGATGAGGTGGCTGACAAAAATCTTGCAAATTTCCCTAAAAATTAGCTTATAATGGATTGCCACTGACAGGAAAATGCATCCATATTTTCATGAACATTTTTTACTACAAATACAAAATGATGTTGCCGTTGATCCAAGCTCAAAGAAAATGACATGTACACATGAATTTCTTTTTCGAAGTATTTATCATATGAATTTATGAAAATATACTTTTGCATGTGTGTTACTTGGGTCAAAGGTTTTAAAAAGCGCATTCATATATAGTGTTTAAAATAATTTTAATTAATTTCATTGCAGATAGCTGAAGACTCTATGAATATGTGCGATTGGTTTGTTTTATTGTTCGCCAATATGACAAAAGTTAAAAGCTCTACTTTTATCAAATCAACGATGGGTTGATGATACTTTACTAAAATTTGGGCCCAATCCGATATTGACGAGTTAAGAAAAAAAAAATTAATTAACTCATTCATAACCCAATCTAATCCATCATTTTTTTTTATAAACGAGTTTAATGGATTCAAAGTTTGATCAAATAAAAATGCATACTTAAATGACATAGGTGTATTTGGCAGGGTACGCGAACAGACTCTTCACGAACCACATCAGTTCGTGCGAACCAAACAAATCGTGAACAAGAACAAATCTCTGTTCATGGTCTTGTTCCCAATTCCATGTATTTGCGGAACTAAGAACAAAAACAAGCATGTGGCCGTGTTCCTATTTGTCCTTGTTCACCTTCACTACCAAACATATAGATAATTTAACATATAATATCATAGCAAATGTTTGAGATATGACGATAAAAAAACTTCTAACATAATAAATCATAATAGATCGATAAGAAAAAAATTGATAACATAACTAATATTCAAATTAAAGAAGTTGAACTCTTAAACATATTTAAAATTTCAAATGTTGATTCAGTGTATGAGTGCTTGCAAACAATAAGGAAAGTGCTTGCAAACAATAAGGAAATACATTATCAAGAATGAAAGTAGACTTCGTATTAAATATAATAAAATCATATGGAATTTTAGTATATAGATCATACTTTAGAATAAATTATTTATAAATCATAATAATTGGATTCGAACGGATTACTATTTCAAAACCCATAACCCAACCCAAATGAACGGGTTTGTCAAAATTAAAATCTATATCCAACCCAACATCATCTTAATCCGGAAAACGAATTGGGTTGGATGGGTTGAACGGATTGACGAGTTTCTTGTACAGTCCTACTCAAAAGAGTCATGTAGGCAAAGTTCTTTTGTATTATCTCAGCTTAGATGACCACTATGTTATATTGGCTTAATTATTTAACAGAAACTAATATATTAGAGTGTTCAACATTCTCTTATGTTATTATGGCTGCTTGACCGCTATTTATATTTTTTCTTGGGAGGTGGATATATATCGTTGAGATGAAGCATTACATGAATTTATAGACAACAAAGCTTGTGAAAAAGATGAAGCAATTTGTATACTGAGAAACATGTATTGTGCCAGTTTAAATATACGCCCAATGACCAAAAACTTCTGTTTGTGGAAAGGTATAAATGATTTTGAAAAATTAGAACAAGACTAAAGTCCAATGTGTTGGACAAACTTTCTTCGTCTAATACATTTTTTTTTTTTTTTTTTCAAAATCTGTACTTCAAACGACTGATTGAACGTTCAATGTAGGCTCCATATGATAATAAATTTTTCTTACTAACTTTTCCGATATTTTAGAAAAAACTTTTAGACAGATTCATAATTAATATTTTAGATAATGTTTCCCAAAAATATAAAAAATTATACAAAAAAAATAAAAAAATTAGAACAAATAAAAATTTGGTATTCCGCTAGACTTCAGAACATTTTGAATGTTGAATCGGTTGTTTGAAGCATAAATTTTAAACCCAAAACATTGAATGGAGGAATCTGTTCAACACATTAGATCTTGGCCATACTTAAAAAAAAAAAAATTAATAAAGGTATAATTAGCTATAGTAGAACAGCGAAATAGATATATCTACAGCAATAAATACGGCAATAGTAACATTCCTATGAGGTTATGACCAAGACACCAACATATCCCAAAATTTATTTGGTTGGACAGACGGAAGCAATAGCATTAAATTCAATAACCAAAATCTCTCAATAATTTATTGCACTTGGAACTGCAGAAATTTCTTTCCGCAAGTAGTGGTACATTGAATCTAGACCTTATTCAATATACATGTCCTCTTTCTCGTTTCATGGAGCACATACAACAATTCAATCCTATTTTGAAATAATTAAAATTCACATTTCTGTCAGTGTAATTTTTATTATGGTAAAATTCCAATGGCCAAGACCACTCTTGTAATATACATTTTAATGTTTCATTATTAAAAAGTTTTCTTGCGAGAATTACAATGCTAAAGTTCAGAGTTTACACTTTACACTATTCTCCCCTGTTGGTGTAAAACTCATTAAATGAACCAGGTGTACGGTCAGCCCTTCTGAATACTGGGCCCCGCACGCACCTGACACATGGCTGGAGAAAATAGTACAACACGTGCCCTTACTGGCACAGAGGGTGACTTGTCCAGTTGTAAAACCCCCTCCGAATCCGATACTCTCAATTTGAACCCAAAGTTCCAATATTTCACCTCCTGAAGGGGCCACGCCGAAGCATCACGATTCTTCTCGTCACCTAAACTACACCCGTTCTATTACACCACTTCATTATTCCTTTCATTGTGGCCCACATTTCAGTTATACAAAGGTAGTTAAGTGCTTAAGCCAAGACCGGGTCCAGATTGGAAAGCATACGACGAGGGGAGCACCTTGGCGCTATAAACTGGGAACGGAGAGAGAGACTTGGCACTTGCGGCGCTATAACCAAAGAGTTTGAAAACCCCACTCTCTCTCTCTCTCTCTCTCTCTAGAAGGACAAGAATAAATCAAGATCAGAGAGGAGTGAGAGATGGATCGGACGGCTGAGGAGAGGAGCAATGTGGTGGAGGAGTTGCTGAGGGAGAACGGAGGATGGGCGGTGATAGACGGTGGATTGGCCACTGAGCTTGAATCCAACGGTGCTGATATCAGAGATGCGCTCTGGAGCTCTAAGTGCCTCTTCTCCTGTCCAAAACTTATTAGAAAGGTACAATGGGTTTTTGTTTAGTTGTTAATCGCCATTCTGAAATGAAATATATTTTTGCAAGTTATTTTTCATGAATTTTTTGGTTTAGTTGTGTGCAAATCAGTAAATGGTACTTGGTGCCTTTTTTTTTTTTTTTTTTCAATATTACATTACCTTCAAGCAATTGAAGCTGGTGTTGCTGCCTCTTACAATTTATAATTTAGAGACTTAGCTAGGTTGATGAAGATAATTGGTTTCATTGATTAATGTATTAAGATTTCTAAACGTAAAATAAACAAAGGAGGTAGACAAATGAATTGTATGTATTATCTTAGTACAACTGGTTTGAAAGTTTGGTGGTCAATCGTGCACTCAGCCAATCAATCGATGTTATAATGCATTTCACTATCTATAATATAAGTTAAACCCAACAATTAGTTTTGAATGGAAGTGTCATAGGAATGTCTGAGTTGTGCAGATGTTGAAAACAGCATTGGTCTAAATTATAAATAAAGAGCGTCATTAGGCTTTTGATTTTGACTGATAACAGTCATTCCCTTGACTTTTACTGAATATGTAAGTCAATGCCTTAAAATTGAGGCTGTTTGGCAGTCAAACATTTTGGCAATAAGTGGAGAATCCACTGATATTTGTTAAGACAAACCAAGGTCATTATAGCACACTTGCAAATGAAAACTACAACTACTTCTAAATGCTAAGCATTCAATTATTACCCACCAAAATACATAACTATGGTCCCAACGTGGTACCAGCCCATTAAGTTGACCTTAAATTGGTCATTAAGATGACCACTTACCAGTCAACCAAATTTACTAATTTTGAACCTAATTATAAAGTATAATTCATCTTAAAATTAAAATACTGAATTTGTGTAAATTAGATTATTTAATTATTGCTTTTTAATTTTCTGAATTGTAAAAGTACTGTTCTTTATAGGTCCATCTGGATTATCTTGAGGCCGGTGCAAGCATTCTAATTACTGCTTCCTATCAGGTACTATTTAGTTTAAACATTTCATTGCAAAGTCAAATCAAATTTGAATATGCAGTAGTTTTAAAATTGTTATGTATTGAAGGCTACAATTCAAGGGTTTTTGTCAAGAGGCTTCTCACAAGAGGAAAGTGAAGCATTGCTGAGAAAAAGTGTGGAACTTGCAGTTGAAGCAAGGGACATATACCTTCAAAAATGCCCCCAAAAGCGCCAAATTCTCATAGCTGCTTCGGTTGGTAGTTATGGAGCTTATTTGGCTGATGGCTCTGAATACAGGTACAGTCTAATACACGAACAATGTACATCATTTTTCTGTTCAAATATGTTTTCTGTGCTTGATACACAGTTATTCTAATTTGTGATGTGAACTGTAGCGGTGATTATGGCGAGTGTGTGACCTTGGAAACCCTAAAAGAATTCCATAGACGACGGCTTGAGGTTCTGGTCGAAGCAGGTCCAGATTTGATTGCATTCGAAACAATTCCCAACAAAATAGAGACACAGGTAATACTTGAAATGCATTTTGATGTAGTTGTATAGTTACTAAATTAGGAATGTTTATAGTGATGGAGATTTTAATTTCATTCCTTGCAACTGTAGGCATATGTGGAACTGTTGGAGGAATGTAAAATAAATATACCAGCATGGTTTGCCTTTTCGTCAAAGGATGGGGTGAATATAGTGAGTGGCGATTCTTTGGTGGAGTGTGGTTCAATTGCTGATTCATGCCAGAATTGTGTTGCAATTGGAATCAATTGCACCCCTCCTAGATTTATTCATGATTTGATTCTTTCCATGACTAAGGTACTCTTAAGCTGCCCTCAATTTTCCTGTCAAAGTACAATTCTGCAACAGAAACTGATTAACTTGTTGTCCTTAAATGTAGATAACCAAGAAACCAATATTGATCTATCCAAACAGCGGTGAGAGCTATGATCCAGAGAAAAAGGAGTGGGTGGTAAGTTTAAATATTCTTTAATTGAAAAAAAAAATACAGAAGTGCAGACAATAATGAATATGTGATAAGTTTTTAATCAAAACTTTGTTGTATGCAGCAATCAGCTGGAGGTTCGGCTGAAGATTTTGCACCTTTTGTTAATATATGGCATGAAGCAGGAGCGTCCCTTATAGGAGGATGTTGCCGAACCTCTCCTGACACTGTCAGGGCAATTTCGAGGGCTCTCAAAGGAGGCGCTTGAATCAAGTGATATTTTTCTGAGTTAACAGTAATTCATAATTAGGTTAAAAATTATGTGGAAGTATGATATATGTTTCATTTCTTCCCGAGCACCTGTTTTTTGTCAGTTGTATGTTGATGTTGTAATATGTGCTAAAGTGTATTATGGTTTTCGCTGTTTGTTTACCTAATCTAGAGTAAATCCATGTGAAGAAGAGCAAGGAGTCCCTTATTAATATAGAATAGGTCCATACTGATGTTAATTTAATAGAACACACCTACTGCTTGTTGAATTTATCCCCATATGACAACTTGACAAGGTTTATAAAAATTTTTAAAATGGCAATTAAATGAAAATTTTACATATATTATAAATGTTGAGAAATGCCATGGTCTTTCAAATTGGATCTTAATTTGGGAAGTTCAAATGATCTATCTGACCTTTATTAAATATTAAAATTTTATTGGAGAACAAATTTAACAATGTCTTAACTATTTTTTTAGATTTCTAAAAACAATTTTTGTTAGAGAGTATTACTAATTAGTTCAAGGAATTTTTAAAAATCTGAAAAAGTAGTAAAAGGAAATTGAAAAAAATATATATATATATATATATTGGAATCAGAAGTTATTCCAATATGAAGATTATAATATTGAAAGACTTAAATTGGTCATTTGAAGTTTCTAAAATGAAATCTAATCGTATTTGATGGATACATATATTTCAAAAGCGCTTGACCGTGACATTTATGAAATACATTAAAAGAAATCTGCCTCTTGCATAAAGTAATAAAGCTAAGCTACCATTATGACGTCTAAATGTAAAGACTCGTATTATTAATTAACAGCCAATTTAAAAGAAATTCCACCTCTGCCAGTCCACACTGCACACATACTCACCAAAATTAAGAAGGGTTCAAGAGCTAGGGCGTTTTTGAAAAAACAAAAACAGAACTCAGACATTTTTTTTTAAAATTTACATATGAATAGGCCTGTCAAACGTGCGGAACAGGCCTGTTCCGTTTTCATTTCGTTTCAGTAACGTAACAAATTTCATATTTCATTTCCGTTCCGTTTCGCTAAACGAAACGGATTTTCCATTCCGTTTTCGTTCCGTTCTCTATTTTCCATTATAATTTCATATTTTCGCATTCTGTTTCGATAAACGGTATGAATTTCGTCTTTCGTTTCCGTTTCGTTTTTGAAAAGGAAACTCAAAACCCTTTCGTTTCTGTTCCGTTTGGACGGAACGAAACGGAACCACATTGAAAAACGTTAGAATTGACAGGCCTACATATGAATTAAAACTTTCTTCCTTCTTTTCTAAATTTAAGGCAACATTACCCATTAAAAACAGGCTCAGCCCATTTCTGTTTCAAGCCCACGCAGATTCTAATTCTTCCTCGCTCGACTCCAAATCCGATTTTCCTCTCTCATATTTGCTTGGCCTGAGTCCTGACTGACACCTTGCTTAGTTACCCTTTGTGCGCCTGAGTCGAATCCTAAACCCTACCAATCCACTCTCCCGATAACACGGCTTGAGCGCATGACTTCGGCGGAGCTGGGTCTGTTGATCAAGCAAGGGGCGGAAGCTGTTAGTAACCATCATCTCTGTTTCTTCTATTAACCTTTGATTGAAGTTCCCACTTTCTCAGAGCTGCTTTTCTTCAATATAACATTTGGTTTCTTTTTGTTTTTCTTATACAGAGGGTTCACTTATCGAGTCTTGTTGGGCGCAAGTGCATAGTCAAGGAGAGGTTCTCGAAGAAGTACAGACATCCGATTTTGGATTCAAAGCTCACTGTCAAGCGCTTAAATGCGGTCTGTTTTTATTTCTAATAGTCTGTTTAGTTTTGGTGGCACTGTGGCGTTTATCAATTTAGTTCAAGTTGTCTCCTGTTATGTAATTTCTAACTCTTACTGATAAGTAACCTTTTTCCCATTGCAAAATGAAGCTAATTTATGTGCAAATTGGTCCAGCACTTTCATAATATTGCTATCGTTCTGAACATTAATGATATAGGCAGTTAGCACATGAACATATTCTCAACTGTTTACAAATAGCACTCAATTGTCAGAGCATACAGACAAATGAACTTGATATCCTGATTCTTTGTTCATAGGTTAAACCAGATTGCTTCTTAATTAGTTCACATACACATGTGGTTTCACATATTGATGAGTCCAACAAGAACTACGTGTTATTTGTGAACACAGTATTGTGGAATGTGGATTATTTGCAGAAGGCACCTATTAGTTAGTATATATTACTATTGTGATAGAAATAACTGATGGTGGTTACATAATACTCTACAGGAGGCACGCTGCATGACTAAAGCTAGAAAGCTTGGTGTTGTAACACCTGTGTTATATGGTGTCGACCCGGTGCTTCATACCTTAACCTTTGAGTTCATTGAAGGTCATTCAGTGAAGGATATACTGCTTGAATTCGGGCTGAATGGTATTGTTGAAGAAAGGCTGAATGATATTGCTGCTCAAATTGGTATTGCAATTGCAAAATTACACGACGGGGGCCTTGTTCATGGCGACCTGACAACATCCAATATGATTATTAAGGAAGGCACCAATCAGCTGGTTAGGCAATCCCCACTTGACATTCTAATTTAGTTGAAACTATCACCTGACATTTAATTGACAGTTGCAAACGACACATTACCAATAAAACATAAGTTAAATTAATATAAAATGATTGGAATGGTTAATTGGTTTGTTTTTAAGTTGTATTTAGAACAAAATGAATTACTAAATTGTACAAATTTTACTCTTCTTTGCTAATATTTATAAGACAATTGGTGCCAGTTGCTCACATGAGAAAAATTGAATGACAACTATCACATTTTTATTGCAGTGCAAATTGTGCAATAGACAAACTGCTCTTCTTAATACTATCTGATAGTTGTACTAATTGGGTGATGGTGCAGGTGCTGATTGATTTTGGGCTGAGCTTCACATCAACCCTACCTGAGGATAAAGCAGTGGATCTCTATGTATTGGAGAGAGCTCTTCTTTCTATGCATTCTTCTTGTGGTGACGTTGTATGTTCTTTTTTTTTGCTTTTCCATTTCTAGTTTATCTGTATTAAGTTTTAAAAAAAAATGACTTATCAATTCTTGAATTGTGTGATTTTGTGAGAGGAATAAGTTGGGTTTGACCATGAGTTGGTATGCCAGGTTGTTGATTGGTATAGCTCCAGTGCCAACACCTATAACAACCTAAAAAATTTTTGATCGGTGACAGACCACAAGTTGAACAAAGGACCTGTTTGGGTCAAAAGTTAACCTTACCTGATGAAACATTTATCCATGGTTTCTCAGTTGTAAGTTCTGTTCCAAAAGATAAAACTTATAACCCAGTCAAGAAATCATAGAAGGTGAGATTTAGCATAGGGTCTGGGTCAGGACTCTTGGACTTGCAGCTAGTCATCTTGAGCCTAAAGTGACCTATTTAATTCTTTTTGTTAACAAAAGGCTAAATTTATGAGCTATGCCAACATTTTTTATTTTAGAAGTCTGATGAAGATAGAATAAAACGTATGTGCACCCAAACCAAACATATAAGTAAAACTACTTCAGTCAATCAGGTCAACCCAACAGATTAGTTGTTTGGAACTTTGGATTGGGTCATTATTTCTGAAAACAACAGTTGCTAGGGTCAGATTTTATCCACTTCCATCTTGGATTAAAATGTTGCTGATCCAACCTGAGCTTGACCTGATTAACCATGGCCAATTGGCACCTCCTACATGGTGCACAGTAAACAAGCAATGACAGGTACATATAGAGCATTCTGGTAATGCAGTTTGTGGTACTGAGACTACTGATCAATTTTAAAGTGCTTCATATTTTTTACACTCTCCTTTCCTGAATTATGGGTTATCTTCTGACGAAACTTTTTTTTTTTAAACAGATGGAGAAAATTATAGCAGCATACAGAAAGGCTTCAAAACAGTGGTCAGCAACTATGAATAAGCTTGCTCAGGGTAAGATAGGAGACTACCCTACCTTCTGTTTATTATTAATTAATTTTTATTGTTAATGTTGTTGTTGTTCTTATTATTATTTTTATTTTGGTTTATGTCAGATTTCTTGTCTATATCATTCTTTTTTTTTTTTATGTTACACCTAATATGTCTAGTTTGCTTTGTGACAGTGAGGCAGCGTGGCCGCAAGCGAACTATGGTTGGGTGAAAATTGTATGAATGGCTGGCTATTAAGTATTCTGTTCTCATTCTTTCGGTTCTGGCTTATGCATGACACAGTAATAACCTTTATTATCAACAATTTGTTTTAATTTATTTAACCAAGTATTTGTTAAGGCTTGTTTTAATCAGAAAACATGGTGTCTTTGTAGTTTGTGCTTTGTAAATGGAGTAACACTAGACGCAAAATCTTCAACACTCAGCTACTGTTCCCAACTTTTTTAATTATTGTTATTTTTTTTTTTTCTTTTGAAGGAAAAGGGATGCACTGTGGCTATGTTCTTTATTTAAAATAAAAAAGAAAGAAGGAAAGAAATTAAATGTGCCCAAAGTGAAATCCGCGAACGCGTTTGGTGCTAATTATATCAATTAATGTTGATTAGCTCAAACTGCAAGAATAATTAAAGTCGTCTATTATATTATCTTTCTAACCGATCATTCCTGGTTGCCAAACACTGACCAGTACTTAAATGTTCCATGTTACTAATGGGAATATAAATTCGTGAGGACCATAAAAGATAAAACATGTTATATTATTTAGGAGGATCCAAAAGATCTAAAAAGACAACTTTTTAATTAGTGCAAGAATAACTAAAATAATCTAACTACTCCCACAAATGCGTCCAGGTCAATAAATAAGGATATAAGTCCGAGATGATATCTTGATGAGAAATTTGTTGTACCTGCTCCCACTAGTTCGCTTGAGTTGGAATCTGACAGCATCTGATGCCAATCCAAAACAAAAAAGGGGAAAAGCGAAAAAGACTATCCCTCCACTGTCTTTCTTCAGAGTCGAATCAAACTAACAATTTCTCATTCCAAAATAAATAAGATGGCTTATAATTATAATATCATATAGATTCACATAAACTGTACCAAAATGGATTGCCATTGAAAGGAAGTTGCATCAATGATTTCATAAAGATGGCATGTACACATGAATTTACTTACGAATTAATTATAATATGTGAAAGTAAATTGCTGGTGCAGATATATGTATACTGCTGCGAGATATATGCATTTGTTACTAATTGGAGCAAAGGTTTAAATGATGAATTTATATGATTTATTTAACTATTATATTAAAGTTATATATAGGAATCTAAATATTCAACAAAAGATGATAAAACAATTAATATTATATTATAATGTCAAAAATAAAAATTATCCTAAATCAAAACTGCACAATAGATAATAGCAAATGATACTTCATAAACAACTTAATAGAAGTTAAAATATGTAATCACAAGTATTGAAAGAAGTCCGTTTTACTCAGTATTGTATAATATCTTAGCATCTTATATGTCGAAATTTTAAAATAAGTAAATTGTTGAATTTCAACAACGAAATTAAACTTGGCCTTCGGAAAAAGAAAAAAAAAACAAAAACAAAATCTGAACCATTTCATAATTAAATGGTAGCAAATATAAAGTGGTGATATTAAAATCATAATTGATTTGTTAAAAAAATAAATTAAATAAGCTTCCAGCTACACATGCATAATTAATAATCTTGTGCATGGCAGGGGCAAAGGAGGATGTTGTTTGAATTGATCATTCGACACTTTCAAGTACCCAATAATAAACTTCTTAACGAATTTCGTGAAATCTTCCTTCATCAGGAACATGTAATATTTATTTGGAAAAATAAAAGACTTGCCAGTACCACAGCCGCATCAAAAGGAGTCAACCGATATGGTGCTTTTTTGGCTTTACTCGCCTAATTTGACCAGGGCACAAAGGGTATCTTCCTTCCTTTTTCTGGTGAGGCGCCAGTCTCGTGCCAGTCTTCCAAACTCAAATTGTAATATTTATTGTAATAATTGTATGCGAATATATATTGATCCAAGCCTTCATTTTCTCCCTGAGATCTGGAACTATTTATATGTGTATGCGCTCTCCCAAAACATAATTTCTTCTAAGATAAAAAAACAACATAAAATAAATACATATATATATAGCACGTCTAGCTAGCAATCCATCTCTGGGGTTTGGGTTTATGGCTGAGGTTTTACTGCATGCCGTGTTGAATAAGCTCACAGGGTTTATAGTTCAGACGGCAATTCAGAAGATTCTCTCTCTATACGGGATTAGAGAAGAGGTTGAGATGTTGAGCCGGGAATTGAGCTATATTCAGGCAGTCGTCAAGGATGCAGACCAGAAGCATATAGTAGACCATAGGCAGATGCAATGGGTGAAGGATGTCATCGATATTGCTTACATGATTGAGGATGCTATCGACATCTTCCTCTTAGAATGGCCAGGAAAACTTCCAGCAGACATATGGGGCTGCCTTAAAACGTGTGCAAAAAGAACGACCCGACTCTCATTCCTCAAAAAATTCCAAAAAGAGATAAAAAGAATCAAAGATAGAATTCGTGAGATTGAAGACCGTAGAAAGAGATATGGAATAAATACTCTAGGTGAGGATGTCGGAGGACAAAGTAGACAACCTGAAAAGACGGGAAATAAGCTGGATCCCATCGACGATCCCGAGATCGTTGGCTTCGATAGAGATATAAAAGAAGTTGCGGAGTATTTGCTTGATGAAGAAAACAGACGCCTTACTGTTGTCTCAATTGTAGGAATTGGCGGGCTAGGAAAGACTACCCTTGCTCAAAAAGTCTGCAATAGGTACACTGAATGTCAATCTCTTGTACAAAATTATTATTACTAAATACTAATATAGTCTGTCAACCCAAAACTCATTAGTATTCTATTACTTTTTACTTTTTTAGTAATCTCGCTGTTGGCTATATGCATAAAATTAGGATTTCAAGAATACAAACTATTAAGAAAATGTTAAAATTATCGTCGGTCATTACAGCGGAAATAATTCTTCATCAAGTCGGATATGAGGAGGCACGATCCGAGTGCATTTGCACATGGACCGTGCCCCTTAGAACCTTGATACAATGAACTCAGAAATCAATAAAGCATACAGATAAACACGAGATTTAACGAGGTTCAGCACCTACATCCTCCACACACACGCACACTATTTTTTATTATTTTCTGAATAACTGAGTTGATACAACATAAGGAGAGAAGATGAATAAATAGAAAAACAATAACTTCTTTCCTAAGAAACAATAGAGTAAGAAAGGTAAGAATATCTAATCACATCTTCAGATAATCAAACCAGATTCTCGACAATCAATCATCGCCTTCCTTGTGTATTTTCTTTCCTTTTCTGCAATATCTCCAAGGATTACTATCTCTTCTCTGAGATACTTCTAAATAAGGTCAGAACTGTCCTTTTCTGTCGGTGCCATGCATATGATCCAGGACACGATCTTATGCAGCACAACCCGTGTCTATCCATGTCATGCATCCGATCCCGGGTACGATCATCTGCGGCATGATATTCCAACAGAAAAAATATTGGCACGCTATTTTAAATTTTTAAATATTTAAATTTTCAAGAATATAAATTATTAAGAAAAATATTGTACATACTGTTTATTGGATACAAAGATAAGGATTAGATCCTCAATATAATTAGTTCAAAAAAAAATAAAATAAAATGCTATCACATCGCATTACTGAACTTTTGCTGAGTACGCCTTACAATGAACCCAGTGTAGACCTATACCGGAAAAGACGACTATAATTAAGTATAATGTATCGATTTTGTATAACGACTTGTATCAAATTGTCAGAAACTTAGGAAATTTGAACCATATTAATTGAAAAATCATGATGCCGATAATAGAAAACGTTCCTAGATTTTATCCTCCTGAAGTGGGCATGCATTTTTTGTTGTGTATAATTCTTATATCTCTACACAGATCAATATATATCCAGCCTCTTCAACTAGAATTTAACCGCAACACTTGATCTGCTATTATTGTCATATTAAATGTACTGTTGAACTATTTTATTTTTCTGCAGCACTGATGTCATAGAAAGTTTTGGTAAGTCTATATGGATAACTATCTCTCAAAAGTATGTCATGCTTGACATTTTGAGAAAGATAGCACAAAAACTCAACATCGACTTAACTGGATCGGATGAGAACAAACTTGCCAATGAAATTCGTAATTCTCTTGGAAAAAGGAGGTACCTAATTGTCCTTGATGACGTTTGGACAGAAGATTTGTGGGACGAAATACAGAATGTGCTGCCTGACAAAAATATAGGGAGCAGAGTACTCATTACCACAAGGTTTGCAAATGTTGCAAAGATGGCTGACACTACATATAATCCATATGAGCTTCCAGGTTTAGACGAAGAACAAAGTCTAAAACTTTTCCTTAAGAAGGCAGTTCCTAAAAGAGAACAGTGTCTCGATGGTCCACCTGACGACCTAAAGAGCCTTGCCAGAGAATTCGTTGCCAAATGTAAGGGTTTACCTCTTGCATTGGAAATTTTAGGTAGTCTATTATCTACAAAACCATGTAAATTTCATGAATGGAAGAAGTTTTTGGAAACAATGAGTTGGCAGGTTGATGGAAGTAAGTGTATTGATACTATAGCGACTAGCTATGAATACTTACCGCTTGCTAAGAAGTTATGTTTTCTATATTTTGCGGCTTTTCCCGAAGATAGAAAAATCATGGCTAAATCTTTACTGCGGATTTGGGTTTCCGAAAGACTCATACCTTATGAAGATACAAGGACATTGGAGGAAACTGCTGAGTGCTTCCTAGAAGATCTCGTGCAAAGGTATACGGCACTTACTCTGTTAAATAGATCTCACTTCTTTAGATAAATATGCATGATACATCAACATATTCAAGTGAGTCCATTATATCCTACTAACGTTGTCCTCACGCAGTTTTAATTTTGTCATATGACTATTTCCATCAATCACGCAGTTTTCTAAATTTGTAATTACATATAGCATTAGAACTTTTACGCAAAAGATGCAGTGAAATTTGACAGGGAATAACAGTTAAATTTTCATTAACTTTATTGATTATTCCTACAAACACATGAGCACATGACTAAAATACGAATTCCATTAATTCATCATGAAATTTTTCATATTAATATTGGCCAATTGTTTTTTATATCTTTGTAATGCAAAATTTGTAATATACAATTAATCGGATCTTAATTTTGTTCATTAAATTCTAATGACCAGTCTATTCATTTTATGTGGCCTAAATATTATAAGAAGCTAGAAAAGAATTCTTTTCTACATGTTTCCACTAATCTGTAACTATCATATTAGAATTTTGGATAGTGTACCAACGTTAACACCTTAATTGAAATGCTAAGGATTCAAATTGCCTTCTTTTTACTCTCTCCAAGCCAGTCAATATAATCTGTGTATTAAAATTTGAGTAATGCTAGAATCAAATATATAGGACGTCAAACATGATCCGAACGTCGACTGTTAAAATTTCAAATGGTCGATCTGAACCTCTCAATATGATCTTTATATTAAAATCTCCTTCGAAACCAAATTTTATATTTTAAAATTTTCTAACTATTTTTTTCGAATTTTCAAAATTAGAGAGTTCATAACTTTTTAGACATATCATATTTTAAAATTCCAAAATATAGTAAAAAAATTTAAAAAAATATATAACATTTGGTCTCCATGGAGATTTTATTATGGAGAATAATTTGAAAGGATTGGCTTCTCTAATCTCAAAAATTGAAATTTTATCATGTTGTACTAGTTTATGTGTCCTACATGTTGGACACTAGTCACTCCCTTAAAATTTTGAATAAAAAAGTCTTGTACTTACCATTGCAATTTTTTTATTAGATGACCTTTTTAACTGCAAAATTTTACTTTTGTACTATTATAGAATCATCTTTCAATTTTAAATTGTAATCTGACCATTTCCTATTTAGTTAATGCTTATATGAACAAAAAAAAAAAATCCATTGTAATGGCACACCAGAGAATATTAACAGTTAATAAATACTTAATAAAACTATAATTAAATTTCAATGTGCCTACGTGGATCTGCTCTGATTTTATTATTATGCAACTCTTAAAAAATATATTCTCATGGAATGTTCATGGCAGGAGCATGGTTCAAGTATCAGAAAGATTTCCTGATGGTTCTATCAAGTCTTGTCGAATACACGATGTACTGAGAGATCTAGCCATTCAAAAAGCGAAGGAGAACAACTTTCTCATAGTATGTTCAAATCCGGATGATTGTGAGAGTTACAACAAGGCACGTCGTGTAGCAATCCATTATTCATCAGATCTCAAGGAACTGAAGGTGAAACATGCAAACAAAAATGTTCGGTCTCTAATTCTTTTCACTTTGGCAGGCCATTGCACAATAAAAATAGATAGTTCTAAGTATAGAGTGCTTAGACTGTTAAGTTACATGGGAAATGAGGAGTATGTGTATATGGAGAGTTTCAGAGGATGGCGCTATTTGAGATATCTACAGCTGCCGATTTTCTGTTCACGTGAAAATAACCGTGAATTTAATAAATGGATAGGTGCCATGAAATATCTAGAAACCTTGGATCTTGAAAATTCACGGATTTATCGTCTATCTGACTCGATATGGCAGGCCAAAACTCAGACACGTTATATTGCCCAACACTAAAACGGTGAACATGCCTCCAGCATCGGTAGACCTCAGGGATCTACAAACACTCGATGGGATGTTATGGAGGCAATCATGGGAGATATCAGAATTGCCTAATATATGTAATGTGCGCGAGCTAAGATTAGAGACATATAGTATTTTTGTTGGGGAGTACTTAGAGAGGACGGTTCAGACTCTTGGAAGTTTTCTGGGTATGCTAAAGCATCTGGTCTCTCTCTATATCCGAGGGAATGTCATAGACTTACCAGTACTAGCTACAGGAGGTTACTCTTTCTATCAGAACTTAAAATCTCTAGTTCTAATTAATCATTTTCATATTATGGTTCTACATGATGACATGTTGCCCCCTTACCTTACTGAGCTTGAACTTGAAGTTGACCAACTAGAGTCAGATCCAATGCCGGTGCTAGAAAAGTTAGAAAGCCTTAAGACCCTGAGGATCTTGGAGACAAGTTGCGTAAATGAGAATCGAGTAAGTAGGATTAGATGCTCGAGTGGAGGATTTAAGCTGCTAGAGGGGCTGGAGCTTTCTGGGTTGATGGTGGAGGAATGGGAAATAGAGATGGGTGCCATGCCCATGCTGACACAGCTATGGGTTCACTGTTGTAGTAAGCTTATAGTGCCTCCCCAGCTAATCCACCTAGACAGCCTCGAAAATCTAGAATGGCTACCAACTTATGCCCAAACTGATACGCTCAATAACATATTAAAGCAACGACCTTACATGCGATATCAATAGCTCTGAGATGATAAATTTGGAGATTGTACTTTTTAGTATTTGTCTGTTTCTTTATAAATTCATATGCAGTAATATGTGAAGCAACAATGCTGGATCGAGGTGTGTTATGTTCTGGTATTGTTAATAAGCAAGCCTCCTATACATGACAATTTAATTTTCAATGCAGGAACAGTACTAATGATTTTCTGTACATGTATTTGGTGTGCTGTACCTGGCTTTCAATTTAATTTATTGTATTAAGTTATGAATTTGTTCATTTGTTGGTACCGCAAGTGTGGCCACTTTATTAACTTGAAATTTGCATCCACTGCATAGATTGATATTTTTGTTCTGCACAAGCTTAATTAATTGCTTCCGTTAGCAGCTGACGTAAATTTAAACCAATTAGTCTGGAAATTAATCTAAGAATTCATTTCATTGCATAATATAGTTTTCAAATGTTTTTTCATCATTGAACAAGCACAAAATCTAAGAGTTCATTACTCCATTCACCATGGCACGCATTTCAGTAAGAGAAAGGTAGTTAAGATAAGACCGGGTCCAGATTGCAATTGATACAACGAGGGGAGCACCTTGGCGCTATAAACTGGGAACCGATCGACTTGGCAGGCGCTTGCGGCGCTATAACCAAAGAGTTTGAAAACCCATCTCTCTTTCTCTCTCTCTCTCTAGCATAAATCAAGATCAGAGAGGAGCGAGGATGGATCAGACGGCTGAGGAGAAGAGCAATGTGGTGGAGGAGCTGCTGAGGGAGAACGGAGGATGGGCAGTGATCGACGGTGGATTGGCCGCTGAGCTTGAATCCAACGGTGCTGATATCAGAGATGCGCTTTGGAGCTCGAAGTGCCTCTTCTCCTGTCCAGAACTTATCAGAAAGGTACAATGGGTTTTTGTTTAGTTGTTAATCGCCATTGTAAAATGAAATAATATTTTTCTAAGTTATTTTTTCATGAATTTTTTGGTTTAGCTGTGTGTAAATGGTACTTGGTGCGTTTTATTTTTTTTTCGCAATATTGCATTACCTTCAAGTAATTGAAGCTGGTGTTGCTGTCTCGTACAATTTATAATTTAGAGACTTAACTAGGTCGATGAAGATAATTGGTTTCATTGATTAATGTATTAAGATTTCTAAAAGTAAAATAAACAAAGGAGGTAGACAACTGAATTGTATTTATTATCTTAGTACAACTGGTTTCGAAGTTTGGTGGTCAATAGTGCGCTCAGCCAATTAATTGATGATATTATTATGCTTCTCACTATCTATAATACAAGTTAAACCCAACAATTAGTTTTGAATGGAAGTGTCATAGGAATGTCTGAGTTGTGCAGGTGTTGAAAACAGCATTGGTCTAAATTATAAATAATGAGCGCCATTTTTTATTTATTATTTATTTTTTTTTTTTTGAAGAAAGAGGGAGGTCTTTGCCATCCAACTTTTTCTGAAATTAAAGGTGCATGCGGGGCTTGAACCCTTGACCTCTTGGAGGCCAGCCTAATACTCTTACCACTGAGCCACTAGACCACATGCAAGCGCCATTTTTTATTTTGACTGAAAACAGTCATTCCCTTGACTTTTACTGAATATGTAAGCCAATGCCTTAAAATTGAGGCTGTTTGGCAGTCAAACATTTTGGCAACAAGTGGAGAATCCGCTGATATTTGTTAATACAACACCAAGGTCATTATAGCACACTGGAAAATGAAAACTACAACTACTTCTAAATGCTGAGCATTCAATAATTACCCACCAAAATACATTACTGTGGTCCCAACGTGGTACCAACCCATTAAGTTGACCTAAAATTGGTCATTTAGATGACCACTTAGAAGTCAACCAAGTCTTCTAATTTTGAACATAATTATAAGAGTATAATTCATCTTAAAATTAAAATACTGAATTTGTGTAAATTAGATTATTTAATGATTGCTTTCTTTTTCCTTAATTTTATCAATTATAAAATTACTGTTCTTAACAGGTCCATCTGGACTATCTTGAGGCAGGTGCAAGCATTCTAATTCCTGCTTCGTATCAGGTACTATTTAATTTAAACATTTCATTATGAAATGAAAATAAAATTTGAATATGCAGTAGTTAGAAAATGTCATGTATTGTAGGCTACAATTCAAGGGTTTTTGTCAAGAGGTTTCTCACAAGAGGAAAGTGAAGCATTGCTGAGAAAAAGTGTGGAACTTGCAGTTGAAGCAAGGGACATATACCTTCAAAAATGCCCCCAAAAGCGCCAAATTCTCATAGCTGCTTCTGTTGGTAGTTATGGAGCTTATTTGGCTGATGGCTCTGAATACAGGTACAGTCTAATACATGAATAATGTACATCATTTTTCTGTTCAAATATGTTTTTTGTGCTTGATACACAGTTATTCTAATTTGTGATGTGAACTGTAGCGGTGATTATGGCGAGTGTGTGACCTTGGAAACCCTAAAAGAATTCCATAGACGACGGCTTGAGGTTCTGGTCGAAGCAGGTCCTGATTTGATTGCATTTGAAACAATTCCTAACAAAATAGAGACACAGGTAATACTTGGTATGCATTTTGATGTCTTTGCTATAGTTGCTAAATTAGGAATACACTGATGGAGAATTTAATTTTGTTCCTTGCAACTGTTATTTATTTCAATCATAAACAAAAGTTTAACATTTCTTATGTCTAACATTTCATCGCCGCATGTGATCCGATTGCAGAACTGACATGTTGACCCACTGTCAGTCCGAAAGACAGAGAGTAAGTACCCTTCTCCCTTCTAGCTTCTTTTCTTTTCTATTTTTTTTTTTTCCTTTTCCGACGGCGCACCATAAATCGCTTCCGATTTTTTTTTCCCTCTTTCCGCCGCCACCTTCTCCTCCTCCTCCTCTTCGGAGTTCCGATACCTCACCCCTCCAACTGATCTGGTATGTGCTCTTCCTCGCTTTTGCCTAAATTCCTGCTGCAAGCGTCCTATTTCGAACTAACTCCGAGGGATTGCTGAGGTAGTGAGGTTGTAGGTCTGCTTGTCGGTTTTCAAACCAAATTAGTTTTGATTACTTACCTCTGATTAAACCAAATTGTCGGGGCCTTTCTGAAAAAGCGAAACATAACTCAGACATTAATTTTTTTTATTCACACATTGAATTATCACTTCTTCCTTCGTTCCGAAATTTTGTGCCACATTAACATATACATACATATACATACAGGCCCAGCCCATTATTACTTCCAAGTCCAACATAGATTCTAATTCTTCCTCTCCAGGTTTGGCGGATATCTCCGTTTCTCCTCTGTGCTTCTGAGTCAAACCCTAAACCCTACGTATCCATTCTCCCACTTGAGACCATGGACACGTGTCAGGCTGGCCCGGCGGAGTTGGGTCTTTTGATCAAACAAGGGGCAGAAGCTGTTAGTAACCAGCTCTAGTTTATCTATACCCTTTGATTAAAGTTCCCAGTTTCTTGGAGCTTTTCTTCGATTAACTTTTTGCTGTTTTTACAGAGGGTTTACTTATCGAGTTTTGTTGGGCGCAAGTGCATAGTGAAGGAGAGGTTTTCTAAGAAGTACAGGCATCCAATTTTGGATTCAAAGCTCACTGTCAAGCGCCTAAATGCTGTCAGTTTTTATTTGATTTCATGTTTAGTTTTAGTAATCTTTTACAGTTTTGTTCACTGGGGCATTTTTTAATTAAGTTCAAGTGGTATGTTGTTATGGGAAGTTACTGTGTAATTTTTTTAAATCTTACTGATAAGTTACTTTTTTTCCGATTACAAAATGAAGCTAGGATATGGGCGAATCGGTCCAATACTTTCAAAATATGCTATCTTTCTGAAAACTAATGATATTTGCAATGAGGGCATGATTATGAACATATTCTGGACTCTTTGCAAATAGCACTCGAGTGTCAAAGAACTTGATACCCTTATTTTGTCCTTCATTAGCTAAATCGAATTAATTCATAATTAGTTAACACGTACTTGTGGTTCCACATATTCATCTGTTAAACTTAATTCTAATTTAATTTTTTTTGTTGGTTTAATTTGGATGCCATTTGCAAAAGATACCTGTTGCTTTAGAGATAACTCATGGTGGTTGCATAATACTCTACAGGAGGCACGTTGCATGACTAAATCTAGAAAGCTTGGTGTTGTAACTCCTGTTTTGTATGGTGTCGATCCAGTGCTCCATACTTTAACCTTTGAATTCATTGAAGGTCGTGCAGTGAAGGATATACTACTTGAATTCGGGTCAAATGGTATTGTTGAAGAAAGGCTGAATGATATTGCTGCTCAAATTGGGATTGCAATTGCAAAATTACATGATGGAGGCCTTGTCCATGGCGATCTGACCACATCCAATATGATTGTTAAGGAAGGCACCAATCAGCTGGTTAGGCATTTGCTTTTCTTGTATGCAATAGATATTGGTTTACAGGTTCTTTTGCAAACTCCAGTCGACAATCCAAACTAGTCTCAACTGTCACCTGACATTTAATTGATTGTTGCAAATAACACCTCCAATAAAACAGAAATTAAATAATATAAAATGATAGGAATGATTAATCTGGTTTCCTGCATTTCGACGTGGCTAATCACTTCATACCAGTCAAAAGTCTGAACTGAACAGAGATCTTTTTTTTTTATTTTTCTTGATTTGTATTAAGAAACAAAATGACTTATTTAATTGTCACAAATTCTAGTCATTTGCAAGCATGTAAGATAATTTGCTGCCAGTTGCTCACATGACAAAATTCATTAGAAGACTCTTGTATGCAATGAAGTATGCAATTACTCTTCTTAATACAGTTGTTTGGTGATGGTGCAGGTGTTGATTGATTTTGGGCTGAGCTTCACATCAACCTTACCAGAGGATAAAGCTGTGGATCTCTATGTACTGGAGAGGGCTCTCCTTTCTATGCATTCTTCTTGTGGTGATGTTGTATGTGCTTCTCTCTTCTTAACTTTCCCTTTATTTTTTACGTGAAATAATTTGTTTAAAGAATGTTATACCATGAATAATTAAAATATTAAATATATGACTTACCACTTCCAGCATTGGTGATTCTGTTAGAGAAATAAGTTGAGTTTGACCATAGAGTTGGTATGTCCAGTGTTAGTTGGTACAGCTTCAGTGCCAACACCTGTAACGGCATCAATTTTTTTACCAGTACAAGACTGCAAGTTAATCAAGGACCTCTTTTGGTAAAAAATTCAGCTTACCTGATAAAATAGTTATTTATGGTTCCTCAGTTTAACAGTCATATATTGGTCAAAAAGGCCTGAGACAGTGGGGTTTCTTTGGTTGCTTTTGGTCAGGAAGCTTGGGCCCACTGGCTTGTCAGCTTGAGCCTAAATTGATCTGTTTAGTTTTTTTTGTTAAACAAAAGGCTGAACTTTTATTCTGAAATTTTTCATTTTCGAAGTGTACCCAAAACCAACAAACTTGGAAAACAATTGCTTCGGTCAATTAGGTCAACCCAATAGATTGGTGGTTTGGATTGGTCCATTATTGCTTGATGATGCTACAGTTCTTAGGTTTGATACAAGTAGCCAATAGCCACCTACTTGGTGATCACTGATACAAGTACCAACAGGTGCATAGAGTCATGCTGATGATGCACCTTTGTGATGCTGAGAATACTGATCAATTTTAAAGTTCTCCACCTTATTATCCCTTGCACTATCTTACCCTGGTAAATTTCTGACAAAAATCTTCTTTTTTTTTTTCTTAATCAGATGGAGAAAATTCTAGCAGCATATAGAAAGGCTTCGAAGCAGTGGTCAGCAACTATGAATAAGCTTGCTCAGGGTAAGATAAGGGACAGCTCCCTACACTACCTTAATTATTTATTATTATTATTATTATTTTGCTTCTTATTTGGATGCCTTCTTTATATCAATATATTTTTTTCTTTTCATTTGATACTTTTTTTTTGTTCTTGTATGTGATACTTATCTGTCAATTTTTGCTTTATGACAGTGAGGCAGCGCGGCCGCAAGCGAACTATGGTTGGGTAAAATTGTAACTACAATGACTATTCAAGTATTTCTGAGTTATGCATGATGTGCTGTAAGCCCATTTATTGTTGACTTCTTTATGTTAATTTGTTTAGCCAAGTGTTTGCTAAGGGTTATTTCAACCAGAGAACATGTTGTAGCTTATGCCTTGTAAATGGAATAACACGTCTGGGGTGCACTGTCTGCTTTGCTTGGGGATTGCTTTTTGTTTATTTTTTTTTCTTCAAGATTTTGAGCAGGAATTTCAATGTTTATGTGCAAATGAAGATTGTTAGATTAGGATGTTTCCCATTTATTTTTCGGAGCAAAATAGATTAGGATGTTGCCCCATTTATTTTTTGGTGCCTTTCAATTTTGCTCACCTGCTCTTCAGCTCTGATTTGAATTTACGAAGAGACCAATGGCAATGATATCATGAACCTGGCACCCATTTGTCTAGAAAGTTTACAGATGCTATTCTATGGAGGATGATATTCTAATTATAAATTGTGAGTTTACTAATTGTCACCATGACTAGACAATCGTTATTATCACAGATTTTTTACTGCAATCATCATTATCCTTTCACATGATTCATTTTACCCTTGACAAATTATGGATTCACCTATTTGTATTTCTTTCTGAGTTTACACTTCTTGTAGCATAGTCAATAGCATACAGAATTACAGATGGATAAAACTTGTTAATCATCCAATTAATGATTTATTCTTAAACATCTCGTAAGAAATGTTTATTCATGTATAATTTTATTCAAATTTTCTGTTGTCAATATTTCTCTAAAACGAGCGAAACTATCGACCTTATGAATTCCTCAAGGACGTCACAAATCACAATCTCTTTAATGCACTTGCAGTGTACTAATTTGGGTCAATTCGTTCCCTATTGGTCCTAAAAATTGGAAATCAAATCCTGTGCCGCGCACCTCTGTGGGCCGTCTGATCAAAATCTGATGGATAAGGGAGCCCCGTGAATCTAATAGGCCCGAAAAAAATGAACCGCTCGGATCAAATCGAACGGCTCGGATGGTGCGCGGCACACTTGCCGCGCGGCACGGGATAAGGATTCTAAAAATTGTCTAACAAGTAGCTTTAGGGTTGTAGGCTAATAGGCCCACACAAGAGAGAAGGTAACTAGCGTCTGCTAGGCCCAGTCCTCAAATAAATTCTAACGTCAACTTTTCTTTTGTTTTTTTGTTTTTTTGTTTTTTTTTTTGTTTTTTTCTTTTATTTCTTGAATAAGTAATATTTTATGAACTCGTAATAAGCCAAGAGCTGGTCCACATAATTGTCACCTACGACAGAGATACAGCAATAAACAAGAAAATCAGACCATACAAAGGGAAAAACTATGAACTAATCTATGAGCTAGAATGCTAGACATACAGTAGCAAATAGGGACTGCTAACTCTTTTGTACAAATAGCATGATGCAATCCTAAATCGATGCTGGAATAAAGGCACTCTGATTATGTAAGGTTTTCCAAATTTGGGAACAAAATTATGATACTGGCTTCGTCATGACAGTAGGTCAAGACCCCTCCCAAATATAATAGGATCATAGAACTAGGTCATAATGAAATACAGCACGAGGAGCTAGTAATCTTGTGGCAGGGTAAAGCAGTAATTATGCCAACCAAAGTTGCCATTGGTAAAAACTAAAAAGTTGAATTCAATTCTTTTTTTACTTTTATTAGTACGAGTCTCATGCTAGTTGCAATTAATGTAGGACTTCTCCACGTCTTCATAAATTTAGTGGCGTGTTGTTCATTGATAACACTTTGATCTGATATTAACGCCAGGATTTTGGGCCCCATTTCTCCTTTACTGACAATTCTCCAGTCTCCAGTCCTTTGATAGCGACAGTCTGAGCTCTTCTCCATACAGCGAGCATGCATGCATGCATCCATTCCAGATCTTATGTGGCCTTCTATCTTGCAATCATCGCTATGCTCTTGATACAAATAAGCTGTATGTTTTATATAAAAAAAAAATAAATCTAAATGTGGGTCAATTAACCTTTTTTTTTAAAAAAAAAAAGAAAAAAAATCACTTGTACATAGTATTTTCTATTCTGCTAAAAAAAGAGAATTAAAAATAACTATTTTTGATAAAATTTTTAAACTAAGTACGCGCTCTCATACTTCTAAAAACAATAAAATTTAGGTAATATAATTATTACGCTATCGATAATATTCCTTCAAATCTTCCTACCTCAACTTCCTTGCTAGAGAAAAATTGTCTTTCAATGTAACACAATTGTCGTACTTGAGGATATATATAGACATTCATATAATCTAAAAGAATCTCGAAGGTGACATTTGAAAAGCTGCAAAACATTAACATTTGTTCACTAATGTTGCAAAAAATTTGTTTTACATTCCGAGTCAAAGGACAACATGTGAATCTCAACTTATTTGTAGCAATGTCATCCTTGAAAAATATTTAATTAATTTTAAAAGGCCTTATAATTTACCCCGGTCTTTTATATGTGTCAAGAATCCAGCAGTACAGTTCACTGCCACATAGTTATGAAATTGTGGGTCTAATTTCACAGAGAACAAGACAAGCAGTCAAGCATGCATGTGGGGACAAAAGGAGAAGAATTACATAGGGATGCAAGTAAAAGAGAAAACAGAGGAAAAGGGGATTGTGACTGTTACACTATACTCATAACGAACATAAATTGCAGATGTATATCTAACAAAGAGCATTGCCAAAGATTACAAAGTTGCTTTAAGAGGTTCATTGCTTCTTTCCATGAGAAGTGAAGAGTTTCATGAAAATGCAGAAAATGACGTGGCTAGAAAGTTTATTAATTAGCATAGAGAGATATGATAAATAGAGACCATATAGTACAGTGGTCACCACTAGACCGTATTACATTTCATGTCATAAGACCGTTAAAGAATTGAAAGCAATGTTAGATTACAGAGAAGGTTACAAAGCTGCAAAAGCAAAAGATAAGTTAGACAGAGAGGCTTTGCCTCAAGCAAATATCAAAGATCTGCTTTGACTACTTGGCCCACACCACATCATTTTGTTTTTATTTTTCTTCAAAAATTTCATGTATTCACATTTGACCTTAATACCTATTTACTCAAAATACATAATGCTTTAATTGACGGATAGTTTGATACTTGGGAACATGATGTCTATATATACTAAATTAATAATTTGGAGGGGCCTGCATGGAAAGTCTGATACAGTATATTATATCATACAATGATAAGTAATTTATTAGCATACTTGATGGGCCAAAGCAAGCTTTTATAGGTAATAGAATAGAACTGAGAACAAGGGTCTGAAGTTTGAACACAAAGCTCAATGGGGGTCTAATAAGGTCTTTGACAGCTCCGAATCTCGAGACCCATGCACCGCACCGCACACATTGCTGTGCCAACCTTGTACTTGGCAATAGCTACGCCTGTTATAAAATATTAAGTTATATATAGCTAGTCATTAAATGAGAGAATTGTTTGGGCACCCCATTTAATTTCAAACATGCTACTGCCACTGGATAACTAGCAAATAGTGGACATTCAAAATTTACAAATTAATGTGAGTGTAGGTACATGTTTATGCAACGAAATATATAACTTTTTTTTAGGCTCAAACCCACATTGTATGATATTTTTGCCAAAATACCAATCACAGAGAACACAAGACTCCCACAATCCTCCCTCCCTTTCTTTATTTCATGGAAATTGTTTTGTACAGAATTTTTTCTTCTACACACATACATAAAGAAGAGAGAAATATCTAGCTATATTTTTTGTCATATAAGCTATACCTTCATGTCTCTCTTAATTACTTTCTATTTGTACAAGATTCAATAATATTACAAACAAGGAAACACAATAATCAACAAAATATTGCTGCAACTATCTTCCCTTATTTGCTCCTCCATATGAATCTTCTATATCTCACGCCAACACTCCCCCTCAAGTTGGCATGTAGATGTCTTTCATGCCCAACTTGTCAAGTGAGTTGTAGAAGATATTGCTTGAGACGCCTTTTGTCAGAATATCTGCAAGTTGTTCCTCGGTTCTCACAAATGGAATGCTAATGACTTTGTCATCCAAATTCTGTCTTATGAAGTGTCTGTCGACTTCAATGTGCTTTGTCCGATCATGTTGCACCGGATTCTGAGAAATGGCAATGGCTGCCTTATTGTCACAAAACAACTTCATCTCTTCCTTAGGTTCAAACCCAAGTTCTTTCATAATTCTTCTAAGCCATAGCAATTCTTGTAATCCTTTTGAAATGCCTCGAAACTCGGCCTCTGCGCTTGACAATGCCACCACCTTTTGTTTCTTACTTCTCCATGTCACTAGATTACCTCCAACAAAGGTAAAATATCCAGAGGTTGACTTCCTGTCAATGATATTGCATGCCCAGTCCGAGTCAGTGTACCCTTCAACTCGCAAATGTTCATTCTTCTTAAAGTAAATACCTCTTCCGGGTGCCCCCTTCAAATACTTGAGAATTCGAAACACAGCTTCCATGTGTTGCTCGCCAGGTGCATGCATAAATTGGCTTACTACACTCACTGCATATGCAATGTCAGGTCTAGTATGTGAAAGATATATGAGTCTGCCTACTAACCTTTGGTACAACTCCTTATCGACTGGCACTTGATCAAGGGGCTGATCTAGCTTGACATTTTGCACCACCGGTGTATCTACTGGTTTGCAATCCAACATTCCTGTTTCAGCAAGAAGATCTAACACATACTTTCTTTGAGAGAGAGATATACCTTCTCGCGATCTTGCAACTTCAATACCAAGGAAGTATTTCAAACCTCCTAGGTTCTTCATCTCAAATTCTCTAGATAATTTGTCCTCAAGAGTTTTGATTCCATCTTGGTCATTTCCCGTGATTATCATATCATCAACATAAATGATAAGAACCACAATTTTTCCTTCATTCCTCTTGTAGAACAAGGTGTGATCCGACTCGCTTTGAGAGTATCCATAACTCTTCATAGCACTACAAAATCTTCCGAACCACGCCCTTCGAGACTGTTTTAATCCATATAGTGCCTTCTTCAATTTGCACACTCGGGATTGAGCATCTGGACAACCGTATCCTGGAGGGATGTTCATATAAATTTCTTCTTCAAGATCACCGTGAAGAAAAGCATTCTTAACATCAAATTGGTGTAATGGCCAGTCAAGATTAGCCGCAATTGATAATAAGACTCTGACAGATTTTAATTTAGCAACAGGTGAGAAGGTTTCATGAAAATCAATGCCTTGTGTTTGCGTGAAACCTTTTGCAACAAGCCTAGCCTTATACCTTTCAATTGAGCCAGTTGGTCCATATTTAATGGTGAATACCCACTTACATCTAACAGTCTTCCTTCCTTTTGGTAGACTTACAATCTCCCAAGTATGATTTTTTTCTAGAGCGTCCATCTCAATTTTCATAGCTTCTAACTAATTCGGATCTGTCATGGCTTCCTCTAAACTTCGAGAAACCTGAGCAGTCACGAGTGCCTTTTCAAAATCTTTCAATGGACCTGTCAAATGGTTGGTCGAGGTGAACCTTGTGATAGCATATCTTCCTTCACCATCCTCATCTGGTCTATACCTCTTAGGAGCTTTCCCTCTATTATGTCTGTAAGGCAACTTATACACATGGTTAGAAGCTTCAAAGTTTAGCTCACTTACCTCAGGAGATTGGCCTGGATGTGGTTGAGGTGACTGTATAATTTGGTCTTGTTCATCTTCATCCATTTCAGAAGCTGGAATTTCAAGCATCTCAGTTTTGTGGTCCGCAGATGGACCTCTGTGGTCCACGACAGAAGGCATGTCATCTATACCTGAAGGGTTGCGGTCCACAGATGGACCTCTGTGGTCCGCGACGGAAGGATTGCGGTCCACAGATGGACCTCTGCGGTCCCCGACAGAGAACCTTTTATCAACACCTGAAGGGTTGCGGTCCACAGATAGATCTCTGCGGTCCCCGACAGAAAACCTATTATCAGCACCTGAAGGGTTGCTGTCCACAGATAGATCTCTGCGATCCACGATAGAAAACTTATTATCAGCACCTGAAGGGTTGCGGTCCACATATGGACCTCTGTCGTCCACGACAGAGGGCCTGTAGTATGTGCCAGTGAAGATAAACCATGATTCGTCCTCAATCATGCTCTCCCCCTGAGGAGGAATCTTCTCTTGTGTAAAGTATCATTCACTCTCGACAAATGTCACATCCATAGTTATGTATAACTTCTTGGATACCGGGTTCAAACACTTGTAACCCTTCTGACTTCGACCATATCCCAAAAACACACATTTCTCGGCACAAGGTTCCAATTTTGATCTTTGATGTTTTTGTATGTGGTCATAGGCTACACACCCAAATACTCTTGGAGGCAGGTTTAGGACGGAAGGTATCGAGTGGTGTGATGAAAGAGCCTGAAGAGGTGTTTGAAAATTTAATACCACGGAAGGCATACGATTAATCAAGTAAACCGCAGCTGTGACTGCATGGTCCCAATAGATTTGTGGAACATTATATCCAATCAACATTGCTCTGGAAGTCTCAAGGATATGCCTGTTTTTTTCTCTCTGCTATCCCATTTTGTTGTGGTGTCCCTACACAACTTGTTTCATGAATAATTCCTTTCATATTCAGAAATTCTTGAAGGGTGTTATTCACAAATTTTCCTCCATTATCACTTCTCAAAATTCTAACATTCTTATCAAACTGATTTTTTATCAAATCAACAAAGGTTTTAAATACTTGTGGTACTTCAAATTTTGTTTTCAACACATAAATCCACGTCATCTGTGTACAATCATCAACAAATAAAACAAACCATCGTTTCCCATGAAAAGAATCAACCGGGGATGGTCCCCAAACATCTGAATGAACAAGATAAAAAAGAGTAGTATTTTTATTCAAAGCCTTTGGAAAATGAGTTCTATGGCTTTTAGCCTTAATACAAACATCACATTCAAAGTTTTCATTATCACAACCAGAAAATAAACTTGGATAAAGTTTCTTTAAGTACCCAAATGATGGGTGTCCTAAACGCTTGTGCCACATCCAAACTAATCTCTTTCGAATTGAAGATGATCCCAGAGTCATGTGAGCATTTCCAGCCACCAAGTCGTCCAAATGATACAGTCTCCCTCTTCTAGTACCACGACCAATAATCTCCTTCGTCAACAGATCCTGAAACACACAAAACTGAGGATACATGAGTACGACACAATTTAATTCTTCACATAGCTGACCAACTGACAGTAATCTCGCTGAGAGAGATAGGACCAGCAATGTATTAGCCAACTTGAGAGATGGAGATATTTGTACATCTCCAGCTCCAGTGACTGGATAGACCTCTCCATTAGCATTGATGATCTCTGTTCTTCGTGGTTTAGATCCTTGTGTAATATCATCTTTTGAGTAGGTCATATGATCCGTCACACCTGAGTCTATTATCCAATCAGTATTGTTAGTATGAAAATCTGTTATGGAAAAACATTTACCTCCTTTAATCTCAGTTGGTGGAAGTAAAGACATCATAGCTGCAGATGGGTTAGAGCTACATGGTTCAACAGAACCTATACTGCGGTCCACAGAACTCCCGTTGTGGTCCACAGATCCTCCACTGCAGTCCCCAGAGCCTCCACTGTGGCCCGCAGAAAACTCTGCTATAGCAGCTCGGGCCTCTCCTTGTTTCTTTTTTTTTGGAACTTTCCACCAATCTGGGTATCCAATCAACTTAAAGCACTGATCTACAGTGTGCTTGGGATTGTGACAGTATGTGCACCCTCTCGAGCCACCCTGTTTCTTATTGCCAGATCGCGGGTTAGGGACGGGCTTGTTAATGGTTAAAGACCTATCTTTAGCTAGCATGACCGCTGAGTTATCATTCATCTCTCCCTTAATCATGACTGATTGGCAATTATCTTCCTTTCTAACTATTGCAAACGCCTCTTCCACGGTAGGAAGAGGTTGCATTTGAAGAACACTTGCTCTGACATGGTCCAAACGGTCATCTAAGCCATCTAAGAATGTTAAAACTCGATCTTCTTGTACTACCTTGTTGTATTTGGCAATATCAACCGAGCATTCCATGGGGTTAGGTCTACGGGTGTCTAGTTCCTTCCACAACCCTTGCAATTGTGTGTAATAGTTCTCAATAGGCCCACCCATTTATTTAACCCGATTAATCTTTCTCTTAAGGTCAAGTACTTGTGACAGGTCATTGCCATCAAAGTAAGTAATACAAACAGCATCCCATACCTCTTTCGCAGTAGAGTAAGGAAGAAAATTACCTATCAAAGATGGACTTATTGAGTTGATCATATAATCCTTGACTTGTGAGTCATTCACTAACCATCTCTTACGGCTTTCTTCATCATCTTTTGAAGGTAGTTCGGTTGACCCATCTATGTGCCCCAACTTATCTCTACCAGCAAGCTTCATCTTTAGCATTTGAGACCACATGTAGAAGTTCTTGCCATCTAGTCTGATTGTCATAGCGAAAGTAAGCCCCTCTTGAACCGTGTTCGTCGGTCTCTGCTGTAGAAGAAGTTTGGCTAGCGTGTTGTTGAGGTTTTCCATTAACATCGCAGCGTCAATCGGTGGTGGAGGTGTAGGTGTATTTTTGTCATCAGTGGACATCGTTGGAAGGGAAGAAGGTAGGTTCTCAAAGGTAATAAACTATGCAACAGGGTCAGTGTCATGGTCCACAAAAAGCTCTGTGGTCCCCGACGGTTCAGGTGCACAGGAAAAAAACGTCAGCAGGTCTCTGATACCATGCCAAAATACCAATCACAGAGAACACAAGACTCCCACAATCCTCCCTCCCTTTCTTTATTTCATGGAAATTGTTTTGTACAGAATTTTTTCTTCTACACACATACATAAAGAAGAGAGAAATATCTAGCTATATTTTTTGTCATATAAGCTATATCTTCCTGTCTCTCTTAATTACTTTCTATTTGTACAAGATTCAATAATATTACAAACAAGGAAACACAATAATCAACAAAATATTGCTGCAACTATCTTCCCTTATTTGCTCTTCCATATGAATCTTTGATGAGTGAATTTTATATATATTTTTTGGTAGGGTTTTTACTCCAAACTAAACCAATTTGTCTTGAGTTAAGATAGTTTAGATAATTTAGGTTAGTTTAATTAGAGTTTTGTGTCAAGAATGAGTTACTACCATAGTTTCTAATTTTATTGCAGATTTTGGATAAGAAATGGCTTGGATGAATCCATGAAGTTGTAGATCTCGTTCCAAGCTTTCTAACGGTTTTTGAATCACCTCAAACGGAGTCCGGATGAAGGAGATATGGCCAAAATACTGACAGGACGCAGAGCTGGATTTTTCTAGCGGGTCGCTGAAAGCTCTTGCGGCCCGCTGATCCTGGAACCGCCAGAAATACCAGAATCGCCTGATTTAGCATTTCTATATTGGGAAGACGGTTTCTACCGACTCCAGGTGCATCTAGAACGTGTCTTCAGTTATTTCCAGCGTTTCTACTCCTTCCCAATGCCTATTTAAGACCAGTTTGAGGAGATTTTGAGAGATGCAAGAAGAGGGATCAAATCCAAGGTCAAAGTTAGGGTTAGATATAGAGTTATTTGAGAGTTTGTCTCAAGTCCAGATCGTGGCAGCGCCGAGCAAGTCGATTGCGACAGCAATAGACGTGTTTGATAGGAGATTTCGACACGCAAGAGCAATGGTTGTAATCTTACTTTGTTTTCCTTTTCTCTTGTGTTTGTATGATGTCTTTTAGTTGTTGATTTGTTTGTATTAGGGCCATGGTAGTAAACCTTCTAGTTTATGTTTGATAATATACTTTAAGTTATTTTCTTTGTTTGCATGTTGTGTTTTATGCTTTGATTGAATTGCTTAGATTACTTTAACTGAATTGCTTAAGTTGAATTGCTTGCACCCGTTAAGAGAGACGCCTTTTAATTGTTAGGTGGTTAAATCCAAATGTTCTTAAGTAATAAGGTTAAAGTATGGTAAACACGAGAGTTGGTGCCGGAAGGTTATGCTAGGGTCAATAAACGAAAGTTGAAGCCCTTCCCGATTACGGAAGTATAGGGAGTCGTAGGTCGTAAAGCATAAACTAATATAACTTAGACCAAGAAACGGAAGTTGAAATCTAAGTTGTATTAGAGGGAAATAAGGTTAACTATAGGAAACCTGGCCTTAAACGGAAGTGGGATTGAGGAGCCTTAGTTAGAATTAATTCCCTACACAAAGTAACAATTAAAATAACCAAAAAGTTGAGTCTGTGCCAAACCTAGCGGGTCGCAGGAAGATCCTGCGGGTTGTCTATGATCCCAGCCTTCAGCGACCCACTTAGGGGTCAGCGACCTGAGTTTCAGCGGGCCGCAGATAATCTCTGCAGGCCGCTGATTCTGGAGTAAACTGAAGAATAACTACCAAAAACCCTAGAATTATATGACTTGTTGAATTTCTCTCATTAATTCTTGTTTTGATCTCGAAACTAGACTTAGGATTTGGAATCACTTGCAATTCTTAAATTCTTAAGAGTTGAACCGTCAAAACTAATTTAGCAAAGTAAAAGACCGATATTCCAACACCGTCCCTGTGGATTCGACCCTCAAGCTTTACCACAAACGATTAGATCGGGTAAACGAGGTTTTTATTTTGAACGTGGTCCACACCTCGCGATCAATCTTCTATATCTCACGCCAACAATTTTGTCCCCTTATTTATTACTCTATAAATTAAAAACCATGAATTAGAAGTTTACTGCCGTCTGAAGGATTAAATTAATGCTTAACAATATATAATTTAAAGGTGGTACAATACAAAACTCGATGTTGGCCATTTGTAACATATTATTTTCTAAAGTAACTTCATTTAGCATGGTAGATGATATAATATGAAGATCCTCCTATCCTCAATGATTTCAATTTGCTACCGGCACTCTTACCGGCCAGATGGCCGAAATCCGAAATTTCCTGGTATTTTTCGAAAATTTTCGGTATTGTCTCACAATACCGAAACTGCCGTTCCGGTCACTGTACCGGTACTCGATATTACCAGAATTTTCCGGTAACCGGTAGGAATTTGAAAATACCGCTATCCTTAACCAAATTAATACGTAGCTAATTTTTCCCATTAAAATGCATAGCAAACTAGCGCGCTATATTTAGTAGCCACATTCAAAATGTTAAGCAACACAGTTGTATATATATTGTTAAACTACTTGGACAATTTTTGTTGCTGTGCCTAATTAATTAGTAGGGTACCGATTCTAAAGTTAACTCCCTTATAATATGGCAGTTGTTTGTTCAAAACTTACAATAGCTGTCGTAAGTTCTCAAACATGCCGTAATTTGTATGGGCTCCACATTCCACAGCCAAATCCTAATTATTAACTAGGGAACTGCCTGTGAAAAAGATGTCTAACAATAATAGTTGTCGTCATCGTTGTCATCAAGAAGAAGCAATCAAATACCAACTTTGAGTCTAAGTTGCTATAAGCTGTGTCTAAATAGAAAACTAACAACATGTCTAGTATTTTATTTATTTTAGTTTAAATAATATTTTCAAAGATATCGAATAAATATAATATGAAGTATGGATGAACGTAATTCCAAAAAAAAAAAATTGTATAGTATCATATATTATTAGCTAATTATATAAATTTTATCATACTAATTTTTCCTATAATATGTGCACCTAATGAGTATATATTGTTAAAATTACGACTAACTCAAAAGAATAATCGTTGGATATATGATGCCAACATTACTGGAATATTAAAATGTCTCTTATCAAATACACTTTTTTTTTTTCACTAATTTCAGTTATTTGAAGAAAGTTTTGAAAACGCATATTTGGTAAGTTGAAACTGTTAGATTGCAAAGCACCGAATATTCAATTAAAACTATATATAGTTACATTGTAAATCACCAAATTATGTTATTCAACTTAATGTTTTTACTCATAGCTATTATTCTCTATATGAACCAAGGTTCACAATAGATATTTTTTTATTTGTATTATATATACATCAGGAACCAAACATGTCACAAGCGTGCGGTGCATAAGAACAAAGTTCATATTAAAACTAAGAAACCATGATTGGCACAACAAAGAATCACATAATTGGAATCATGAGCATGGGATTGAAAGAATCTATTTATCCGTATCTTGCTCCAGTACCCCAGGTGGTTTGTTCGGTTTTTACCATAAAAGCAGTGATCACGTTCGTGAGTTTTAGTAAAAAAACACACAAAACTTATCAATCGTCCATCAAGTAATTACGTATCTCGAGATAAGTGATGAACGACCAAGATTACTATGTCGTTTCTAGTATTTATTTTGTATCCGTACAAATTTGTCATAGTAAACAAGTGATTTCATGCACGTCCTTTTATGATGATAACATCCCCGTCTATTCTTGGTTTTATATCGAGAATATATTCCCTGAACCAGTGTGCGTAATATCCAATGAAGTACGTCCACGTAATTTTCTAAGAGGGGCATAATAAAACTGCGAAGTACATGTAAAAAATAAAGTTCAAAGGCTGTTACTTTCTAAGTCTAACAATATGGGCATGATGCCCTTTTCCTTTTGTTTTATCATTGTTTTTGGCACATCGGATATGCAAGACCTGACCAGTGTAGTTTAGGTAAATCAGATCTCCTAGAAAGTCTTGCAATTCTGACCTTTATATTTTTAATGGGCGTATTCCGAGCAAGCATTTAAATTTTTATGCACACTGCATACGGGCAGTGATTTAAAAACAAAAAAGGATTATGCACACGCTCTCTTAAAAAAAATTTAACAGTTACTTGAATTAAAAGTTTGAATAATTATTATTTGTAAAAAAAAATCTGGTTCCTTATTGGAAGATTTAGAGTCCAATTAATGCGACACAAATATTTAGAGACCATTTTGATGGCTTTATTTAAATAACTTTGTATGTAAGGATTAATTTTCTAGACATACATAATAATTCGGATGCATGTTAATTACCCAAAAATTATCGATCAACGAAAATATATAAGCTCCAAAGAGACAACTAGTTTGAAGCTAATTTGAAGCTCAAATTTGCCTATATATTTTTAGAGCAAGGTTTTAGTGCCACAACTTTTTTTGCCACAATTTCATATTCTGTCAATATTTAATATTTTTAAAATTTAAAAGTCGAATCCAAACCGTTGATCTTATTCAATATAATGAGTGATGCGTTTTGACATAAGTTTTATAAAATTTGAAGTCGATTTGATACTCGATCAAGTGCTAAACAAATGAACGAATCTCGTTAACTATAATAGATTAATTCTAATACGTTCATTTCTTCACCACTTGATTGAGTATCAAACCGATTCTAATTTTTTTTAAAAAATTTATGTCAAAACGCATCACTCGTTGTATTGAACAAGATCAACGGTTTGGATTCGACGTTTGAATTTTAAAAAGATTAAATATTGACAAAATACGAAGTTATGACAACTTGTGGAACCAAAAAGTTGTGGCACTGGAACCTTTCTCATATTTTTTTTAATAACAAATTGACATGGAAACCACATTGAATTCTTTGAATTGGTCATTTTAAAACTCGAAAATGGAGATTCAGAAGGTAATTAAAAAAATAATTGGCCAAAACTTAGAAGTATAGGGGAATGAGTATGACTACGTAATACTTGCTTATATATACACTTATATATGGTTCACAAATGATTCATATTATGTCTGTATTATTGTTTATCATCTTTTTAAACAGATAGACAAATTATATAGGTGTTAACGAAATTTAATATATACTATTCACATTATACCCCTAATTATTTGCATATTTTGAATGAAACTTACAACTAATATTTGATATACAGCTGAATTATGTGCAAAAATTTAAAATTTATTTAAGAATATCAATTTATTAATGTCCTATTTTTATTTTAAATAATAAACTAGTTTCAAATTATATATATTATATCCAAATAAAAAAGTTTAGATGCCAACAAATTTGTCTTAAATTTTGGATTATTATATCATACTTATTTAGGAAGTAAATTAATGTTGAAATTATAGCTTCGTGTCATCAAAATTTGCACCCGCCTTTGCTTGGACATCGCAATTTTTTTTAAAAGAAAAAAACAAGGATAGTATATTTTGTGACATCAATGCATGGAGTTAGCTAGGTAGCTAGTACAATCTTTTCTTTTATCACATCCAAAAATAGTGGCATGATGGTCTTTGAAAACCCCTAACAAACACAGATATGGCACAAACTAGGATTGCTCAAGTGCCTCCACAAAACCAAACCAGCATAAAAATCTACAGCAAACCTATTGCCATAGAGGAAAATTGCTCCGGTTCCTATAGGTTATAGCACATCCAAGTACAAATTGACCTTTCTTTAGTAGTTAAATCAGAAATAAGCTTTTAAAAATAACTACAAGTAAGACCAACAAAATATTTTTAGCGATGCAACTATGGATCTTCTAACTAATTTTGAAGTATGGTAACTGTATTGAAACAAATTCTGCTATTATGTTTTTAAGAAAATTTGTTTATTCTATCTTAATCGTCGGATCAAAAAAGAATAATTCGGCAACATAAAAAAATGCATCTGAATGATATCTTTTGATCCGACCTTTTTTTTTGTTTTTTTTTTTAAAAAAAAATCGAACGGTCTTGACTTTCTGTGAAAATAACAAAAATATGTATCCAACGGTTAAATTGTACGTCTTAATTATATGAACTCTCAATTGAAACTTGTTTTTTAAAATTCAAAAAAACTGACTTCAATCTGTTAAATTTTTAATTGCATGAACAAAGATGTACACTGAACAAGTCCCCTTAACAAGGAGCTAAATTAATCAAGGTTATCCAACCAAGACCAGAGAATACCCCTTTTTAGAAGATACCCAAGCGTATCAAAAGAAAGGAAGATATTAGAAAGAACCAAAATCAGCACAAAATAAAAAATGTAATCTCCATCTCAATACACGCATTCCGTTGTAAACACGCGTACCTCATAGTCTTTTACGTTTTTATATGTAAAAAACCTAATTTGGAAATAAATTTTTAAATATGAAGACCAAAAGAAACCCCACCCTCTCTCTGCTATGCTTTATCTTTATTTATTTCTTTAACTGCTTTTTGTAAATTTTGTTGCCCTCCATAAAATATCGAAGACCCAACGTGGAAGTAATTTACTCTTTTCCCCTCCATTTCCAAGAAAATGGAGTAATTCATTTTACATGGATACAAACACAATGATGGATTTCAGCACCCATGAGTGTCTTCAATTTAAATTTCTTAAAATTGACTCTGAGGCATTTGAGTTGAAATTTGATGCATTAAAACTGTCTCATAGTTATGATGATTTGTTTTATGTTCCATACCATACAGAGAAAGAATGGCATAGGAGGAAATGGAGATCTTCAGTTTGTCCAAAGTGTGGAGAAAATGAACCAGATGAGACACATGGTACGGACTCAATCAAGGGATGCATGTTTTTTATGGTTGGGGTTCAATGCAGAGTCGCAGAGATATGGCTTAAATCTGCTTTATCTCTGTTTTTGTTTTTTGCCTTCACATCTCTCATATATTATTATTCTAATAATTCAATTTTTGCAAGGCATTTTTTTTTCTCCTGTTGTGTAGTTCGAATTTCCTTGGACTTGGCGCAAAAGGCATGTACAAAATAGTAGATTAGAGGAGAGAGAGAGCAGAGACTGAGAGCGAGAGAGAGAAGGAGAGATACAGAGCCACACTTTATTCTCTACAACTGACACTTATTATACTAATAGCATATCAATTCCAACCAAAAGAGAGATTTGAAGCTGAAACTCTCCCTCCTCTGTTTCTCTCTTTCCCTCTCTCTCTCTCTTCTCCATTGCCATTCTTATACAACATTTGACTGATACTGGGTCTTTACTGCCATTTTCGAAGCTTGCTTCCTTCAATCTCTGAATAAAACCTTCTTCTTTTACAAAGAGAATCCCTGCACTTATCTTTATTGACTAAAAACCAACCCCCAACAAGCCAATTTTATATCAATTTCCCATGAGCTGTCAAAGGTAGCAAGCAAGCGGCCCTTTTCTTTCTATCAAATCAGAGCTTTCTCATCAGTCTTGGGAAGAATCTAGCGAGCGCTCTCTTTCTCTTTTAAACCCATCAGAGATTTTCATTTGCTTCTTTTCCTCATTACTTCCCAAATAACAAAGAGATGCTTCAAGGACTCTAACATTCAAAAACTGCATGTAACCTCCGAAACCATGAGAGATGAGAATTCAAAGAAAAGCAAGGTACCAATGTACAATCCAATCAGTCTGCCCTGATAGATTACAACCATTCAAACTTCATATTTTATTTTTTATCTAATTTGATCTTCATTTGTGCAATTCGTGAGAAGCTATCATGGTCAAAATCACTGGTGAAGAAATGGTTCAATAGAAAGAGCAAATCACATGATTTCAACGCTGATGATATTATAGCTAGAGGTGGGGTACTTGCCTCCTTTACTTTCTGTTCAGTCTACAGTTGCACATTTGTCATTTTAGACAACTCGTTTATTTTCCCTAATCAATTTTAGTACTAGGAAAATTTTCAAATTTGTCCACTTCTACCTTTGTTCTCTTCCCCTCAAACACATTGCATTGATTGATGGGGCTCCAAAACTTGATTTCAAGCCAATAGGTATTGTGGAATAGCTGCCATTTTTCAGAACTTGTCTGAAAGAATTGTTTGATTTTCTGTTTGTTTACTGAGAAATGTGTTGTTTACTTTGTTTTTTGTGTTTAGGAGGGGATGAGGGATGGAGAGGCAGCCACTCCAAGAGAGACTCTTGCACTGTGAAGAAAAGCAAATCAGGTACCACTGTTACAGTACTTGTGTTGTGTGTGTGTGTCTCTCTCTCTCTCTCTCTCTCACTTCCCATCTCTCCTTCTGTGTGTGGGGTATGTGTGCTTGACTGTTTTGTGTTTTTTCAGAATTGGACCACAACAAGCACAAAAATCACACACAGATACACATGAAACACCAGCAATGAAACCCTCCTTTCTGTTCTATTCTTTTCTTAAAGCAAACTTCCAGTTTGTCTGATGCTTTATTTCGCTTCTCTCATCTTTTTTTTGTCTTGATTAAATCTGTAACAGAGAAAAAAAGAAGTCAAGACAGAGCCAGGCGAGGCAAAATAGATTTAGATGCAGCTGAAGCAACAGTTACTTTGGATTACAGGTATTATGAGTCAATATGCATTCCTCTCAATGTAGAAAAGAATTAATGATACATTAATTTCAGCTGAACCAGAAATTACATGTTAATACTCGGCTTCTTTTTTGCTATGACAAATTTACATGTGTCCTGCAAAAATATTAAAATAATACTTTACAAAAGAAGTGCATTGTAACTTTTCACCCTAAAGTACCAAATTATTATTTGTAGAATTGCATTGCTATCTACATTCACTTCCATACTAAAAAGAATACTTGTTGTCCAATAAATTTGGCAAACGGATCCCGTTTCCTCACTGGTTTTGTGGTTCAACAAAAGGAAAAAATAGACAAAAAATGGTACTTTCATGAAACATTGAGAAATGTCATATGGCATGGGATATTATTCACATTTCAGAATTAATATCTATTATCTAAGGTCATTTTTCAGGAATAAATGAGAATTTTGTCAGAGAAGTAATATGTTTATTTTGATTAATTTGGACTAATTGTTAATGAAGCTTATATTTTTGTAAATTTGAGGAGATAGAATATTTGTTGCAACATGGAATGTGGGGGGCCGATCGCCTCCAGCTAACATGAATATTGAAGAATGGCTCCACTCTTCTCCTCCTGCTGATATTTATGTTTTGGGGTATTTTTCTTTTTCATTAGCATTCCTTCATGGCTATGCTTACATTTGCTTTCTTTTTTTTTGTTAATTTCTTTACACATCCCTGACAAATAATTAAACTGATATTTATGTTATTGTTAATAACACTGATGTAAGAAAAAAATATGCAAACAACACTTGATCTAGCACAAGAAAAATATAAATTGCAAAAATCGTGCTTTCTCCAAACAGGGGACCTGTTTCTCATATTTACTAAATCAAACATATATAACTAAAGAATAAATCGTACCTAAGGTTTGATACTTTTATATTTGTTTGTTTTTCTTACAATGTATTTGGAAATTATGTTGCAGTTTCCAGGAGATTGTACCATTAAATGCGGGAAATGTACTAGGAACAGAGGACAATGGACCTGCCAAAAAATGGGTTTCTCTGGTCCGGCGAACTCTCAACAATTTTCCTAATATCAATACCAGTTTCAGCTACAGCTACAGCAATCCCTCTCCAGTTCCAGATCCATTGGTTGAGATTGATGCTGATTTCGAGGGCAACGATCACACTGCTAGCAATTATCCCTACTTCCATCGTCGCTCCTTCCAATCCCTCCACAGCCGCAGCCTCCGGATGGATGGTATTGCAATATCGTATTTAAATTGGTACCCTCCCAAGTTTTTTAAAAAAAAAATCCCCAAAAGTTTAATAAACTCGGATTTCTAAAACAGGAGGAGATAATATTATGTTGGGTGGCCCACAGCCGAGACTGGAACGCCGTTTTAGTGTATGTGAGAGGGCCTTGTATGGAAGCAGACCTAGTAGCGATTATGATCCAAATTACAGATATACAGATTATTCTTCTGATGATGATAATACCAATTCGCCTAGTACAATACATTCGCCAATGTCATACAGCTATTATGGCAACAACACCATGTATACAGGGGAGAGAGACAGCACTAGTAGATCTGCTGGCCAAACCAGGTAGAAATTAGTAAATTTTAATTTGGCATTGGTATATCTATGTTCTATCTTTTAATTCTTATAGCTGGTTGTAATGCAATGGATGTCGGCAGATATTGTTTGGTGGCAAGCAAGCAAATGGTGGGCATATTTCTCATGATATGGGTTCGGAGTGATATTAGGCAGGACATCAGAAATCTCAAAGTCTCATGCGTTGGTCGAGGCCTTATGGGTTATCTTGGCAACAAGGTTTGCAATACATTAGTCAAGTTTTGCTTTCTGAGTTTTCTATTCCGAAGAATTTATTATGATTATGCATTTACTGGTATGGATCATGGCAGGGTTCAATTTCAATTAGCATGTCATTACACCAAACAAGCTTCTGCTTTGTGTGTAGCCATTTGACCTCTGGCCAAAAAGAAGGTGACGAGGTTCGAAGGAACTCAGATGTTTTGGAGATTCTTAGAAAAACACGATTTCCTTCTGTTTACGGGCGTTGTGAGAGATCACCTGAAACTATACTTGAACACGAGTATGCCTCTGCTACTTTTATACAATAACGGCTTGTTCTAATTGTAATTTGGCTTTGTTTATTTTTTTAATTGTAACAATTTATTTTTTTGCGGTTCTGCACAGTCGGATAATATGGCTCGGTGATTTAAATTACCGAATTGCGCTCTCATATCGATCTGTGAAGGCCCTAGTTGAGATGCGCAACTGGAAAGCATTGTTGGAGAAAGATCAGGTTTGATTCTCTTCTTTCTGTAATCATTGATATTCCTTTTTTAAATCTCAGAAGTTCCGAATTTGATCCTACTAAGGTGCCTACTTGCTAATATTGTTATATTGAATGAACAGCTGAGAATTGAGCAAAGACATGGCCGTGTATTTGTTGGATGGCATGAAGGAAAAATATACTTTCCACCGACATATAAGTATTCAAATAATTCAGACAAGTATGCTGGAGATGACATGAACCTGAAAGAGAAGCGCAGGACACCTGCTTGGTACCAAAATCAACTCAATCCAAAAATGTACTAACAATTTCTTGTTTTAAACAATAGCAAACTTAATGTTGTATATTGTAACACCAGGTGTGATCGTATATTATGGTATGGGCGAGGTCTGAATCAATTATCATATGTACGTGGCGAGTCCAGGTTCTCTGATCATAGACCAGTTTATAGTGTGTTTTCAGCAGAAGTCGATTCGATAAACCATAGCCGAATCCAGAAAATGAGCTGCACTAGCTCACAACTAGATATTGAAGAATTATTATCTTACTCGCATGGCTATACTGACCTCAATTTTTTCTGAGAATGGTTCTCAAGTGATCAATCAGTCGTTATCTCAGTTGAAATGGATTGCTTTGAGCAGAGGAAAGGTACCAATTTTGAATGATTTTACTATTGGAATCTTTTTGTCTTTGGATGGTTGTTACCTTCTCCATTACATAAGATGATAACTTTTGCTTTCAATCCAATTGATTGGATTACACGGTACCAGCTTGACCAGTCTCCTGGAGAAATTTACTCCCCTTTTGAAGGAGCGAGTTGAAGGGTACTCCATCACTTTTAGCTTTGCACCAATAATTTGTTTCTGTTTTTATAGGAGTGAGCTCAAGGAGATAGATTTTCTGTCACCCATACTACACTACACATGAATCAAGCTATGAGAGTCATATTTTATCGTTAGAAGACTGACAAAGTCATTTCATGGACTTCATATTTTATATTGGAGTCATATAAAAGAAGTGCTTCGAAGCTTTTTCCTCTCAGTTCAAAACAAGGGAAATCAAGGTACGGTAACTTTGCGTATATACTATTGATTTCTAACAAACATAAAAACCATATATACTTAATTCTTTCTGTAATAACTTTCCAGGTTCTCTAGTTGTTATCCATAATTTTGACTCGTTTAGATTATTAGATAGAAATTTTTTATGGCAATTACTTTTAAATCTATCACATTATACCCTAAACCAATTTAATACTCGAGTTATTAGTATCTTTTTTGTATAATTCTTTAATATATAACTAAAATTTACATGTCAAGAGGTGACACTAGTTAAATACAAATTTGTTTATAAATCTGTACTGTAACAATCTTTAATTAAATTAATACTTCAATAATTTGTCTATAATATTTTCTTCCATATCGTTCTTTAGTATAATTAAAATTATACATGTTAAGAGTTCATACTTAAATAGTTAATGGTTATCATTTTTTGTACTTTCTATCTTATTTCTTAGCCTAGCTAGTCAACTTCGCTAGCAAGCAAAATTCTTTTTTCATTGTGTTATATCTCGCGATTAGTTATTAAAATTCATTTTTCTTCTTGCAGGAATAACCATTTTATTTGTAAAAGATGGAAACAGGGTGGAGTCTAATTTCAGCAGTTCATGTTAACAAATTAACCGATATGAAACGTAACCCAAATTTTTTTTGGAGCCACTAATTATAGTACTTAGCATTAGCTAAAGTTGCTTTTATTTTTTTGCCCCCCTTTTTAGTTTGTTTTTGTTTCCAAATTCTGATAGGTAGTAGAAAGTTTTGGTAGAATTAGTATTTGTACAGAAAGCAGGAGAAGCAATCAATTTGTGTTATTCTTTGCGTGTTAGTTGAAGAGGGAGTGATGACTGCCTGAAATCAAACCAGATTGGCATGTATGTAAAAAGTAGAGTAGGTCAATCATTTGTTTGCATAGATGAGGCATGAGTTCTTGTGACTCATCATTTTTATATCAGAAAGGCTTTATTCATTCTTTCATTGACTTGCTCATCACTAGCTATCTTTTTTTTTATCTATTAATAATCTGAAAGAAATGATATTTCTCAAAAATACAATATATTTTATTTTGAAATAAGAATTAATGAAGATGATTTAAAACTTTTTTTCCCTCTCATCATTTACTTCATTATCAAATAAACAATACAAAATTATCTTTTGTTTCTTTTACTTTACCGCCCTTTCAAACAAAACCAATTAAAGTTGCAAAAGGCCAAGGTCAGAGCCCGGGTTATGGCTTAGGGTAGGCGGAAATCCCCTTAACTTTAAAATAAAATGTTAAATTAGTTGAATAATTACTTGTAAAATTAAAAATACTACTTACTAGTTGGATAAAAAATATAATTCTACAAGTTCAGCGGTCAAAAACCTATATATAGATAGATTAGTTAGGATATAATTCTGAATCATCAAAAGGACATTAATTTTTCTTTGGCATTAATTTGACCGTAAATCACAGATTTTTCAGGTTAATATTATTATTATTCTCTGACCACTTTAAAAATTATGTTCGCCATGTTTCCTCTACTAGAATTTGGGCCTTCCTTTTATAAGGGCCAAGATCTTTATTTTAATCAAAGTTAACCCATAATCTGTAATTACTCAGTGCAAAATGAAATCTCATAAGAGGAGTTGCATGCTGTGTTAAAAATCTCATCTAATCCAATAAGAAAGTTTGCAACCGATATAACCAGACAATCACCAAATGCTAAATGGGCTTGTGATAAAAATTTAATGATAAATAAATATACAAAATTACTGCAGCAATCGAGAAAGGTGTGTATTTGCACGTTTTTAAACAGGGAAAATAGTCAAAATACAAGCCTTTAGCAGACTTTAATTCATGCAAAGGACCTTTGGTCGCTGTAGGTTTTGATCACTCTAATCAAAATCATATTTTTATATTTCCTTAAAAGTGGCGATGACAAGATGACGTCCCTATACACCATCAACAGTTCTAGCTCTTAGCATTTTTTTTTTAATAGAACGAGAATCTCAATTAGCTCACATTTTGGGATTTATACTTTGATTGGAATCTCACAAAACAAGCGAGAATCAGAAATGAGAATGGATATTTATTTTTTTTACAAAAAAAAAAAAACATGATCAAAAGAAAAGAATTGCCGGTGCGCAGTTTTCCAGCAACGAAATCACATTTTAATTATCCGTCAAAGCGATAAAATTAGACGAAAACCAGTTATGTATGTCAGGTCTGTTATCTCTCTCTTTTACTGATCCATAAATTTCATTTCATAATAATCTGTTTTTCCCTTCATTGATCAACGACGAAATTACGTCAACTTTTTTTTCTTCTTCACAGGCCAACAATTTTCAATTCACAATCATCTCTTCTTTGTTTTATTATGCTGAATTAAAATCAAACTTTAGCTAGTTTCCATGTAGGGTATCTAAGAGGGTGAATTCGCGCCTTTTTACTTCATATATAAATGGGACCAAGAGAATCCGACCGCGCCGATTAGGAATCACATCAAGGTATAGCATCTCCAACCAAAAAATGATGTGTTTAATTGGAGGGAATCTCGATGTCAACTTGTCAACTGTCTTCACTTCTGTTTCTATTATATTTTGACGACTTCTTTTTTGTTTGTTTAATTCATGCAACGTTCCATCATGGCATTGTGCTGCATGCATGCATGCATGCACTTTTGTCATTTGCATGGTTTTGCTCTTGCATGCTTATATCCCCGACCCCATCCAATCCAATCCAAGCACCCCGACCGCAAAATTTCAGCGAGGAAAAGGAAACACAGTTATTTTAAATGTTATTTTTTTCTAGTGCTACATGCTGTCAGGTTGAATTGGTCCATGATGTAATTGTCCCGTGGATTTTAGAACAAGCCGTCCTTCAACATGACAGTCATCGTCAAACTTTTAGGGGAAAAAAAATAAAAAGTACAGTACATTATTGCGATTATTTACATAATCATTACAACAAATGACAAGAATTTAATACACTAAATTACATAGCCAATAAGATGCTATATTATGAAAAAAAATCAGTATTTAATTTAATGATTAAGAACTTGAAGTGGAGGTTGTGAGTTCAAAATCTGACAAAAGATTTTTTCTTAAAAAAAAAGACTTGAACTCATCTTTCTTTTAAAAAAAAAGGAAATTAATTACTGTCATCTGCAATTTTTCCATCCCTTGTCATCGCTTGAACAAAGTGAATACATAAAATAAATAATGTGAACATATAAGCGATCAAAGTGAACATTTACAAACAAATGAGTATAATAAAAATAAGTTGAACATGTATATAAAAATCTGAACAAGAATGACAAAACTAATTTATTTGTATGTGTTCGCTTTGATTATCTATATGTTCAGTTTGCGTGTTTATGTGTTCACTTTGTTCAAACGATGACAAGGGATGGCAAAACTGCAGATGACAGTTATCATTCCTGAAAAAAAAATGCTCATTTATAGTAAACTATCAGCAAATAAGAAAAAAAAATTAATAGTACAAACACATATAAAAATTAAAAACAGCATCAGAGAATCAAATATTACAGATCTTTACATACATATATATATTAACCTTCATGTGTATTCAAAATATTTCCCCGTCTCTATAAAAAAATAAGTACTTCTTAATTTTACTTAAGAAAAAGAGTATTGCCGTCATCTCATGCGCTAAACGAACGGAAAAGAGGACTGAGTGCATTCTGTTATTTATTTATATTTCTTACTATAATTGCACAAAATATTGTTTATGTTAATGTATTAATCGTCGGACTCGCTTTTTTTTTTTGTTTAAATATGAAAGCATGAGATACAGAAAAAAAAAAAAAAAAAAATGGGCATTCAGTAAGAGACAGTTTGCAAGCTTGTGTGAATAGATCAATAGGAGGCAGGCCTGACAGGAATTGCAAAACAGTGTTCACCACAGTACTGCAGATTTTTGTATTAAACATCATGTACATGTTGAGGCTTGAATGTACAGACAAGTACATTTCTGTTTCCTCGATCATACATGTATCCAAAAGGTACCTAGAATGCATTTTGTGGTCTGTGGAGTTACGCAACATGTCGAATGTCACGACCAACTTTATTTTCAATCTTTCAATAACAGCCTCCTTGATTTCTTTGGTGTGCCGAGTAATGGCGTGCAAAGACAAGTTTTAGTTTTTAGGTTGTCTTTGGATGGTGACAATAAAATTAGAATAAATTTTTAAAATAAAAAATATTATTAATTTGAGTTTATTTGGATTATTTTCTATTATGGATTAAATTTTTATCTAAAATAATTTTTTGATCCGAACTAAAAAATAATCCAAATAAACTCGAAATTGAAAATTTACACCGAATTTAGAACTACTTAGAATAATACTCTTGATTCAAATAATTTTATTATTTTAATCTTGAATAATTAATTCTAATTTTATTCGATCCAACCACTCTCTTAGATAACAATCTTCGATGTGTATTATATGTGTAGCAACATTAATTGTGCAAACTTCAATTTAAAAGTTCATCACTAACCCTACACATGTTGAAGAACATTTACAATTCTCATTTTTCTACCTGTTACTCCTCCATTTGAAGTATTCTAGTATAATCCAACACTCAAACTCTAACATGGTAGAAATGTGGCGTGTAAGTTATAAAGAAAGAGCGAGGCGTTGCTATTGATGGAAAGAAAAGGAAAGAAAGGACGGGTGAACTTGGAAACGGTGAGTTCTAGCTTTTTCTTATTTTTTATTACGTGTAAAACAAGTCGATGCGTCCATCAAGCTGTTGCACTGCGAAATATTAAATAATACATCGTTGAAGTTTCGAACAAACAAATAAAAAAAAACAAAAAAAAACAAACAAACAGATTACGTCCATGAAAATGGCACTGTGTGCAAGCGATCCTTCGCATCTCACGACAAATGGTTATTGGCACGCACTAACAGTGTTTGAACTTTGGATGAATATAAGACAAGGATTGATGAAAAATAGTATAATATAGAATGGCAATAGTACACGGATATTCTCCATGCAAACGAGTCATTTTTATAAATTCAAAATTCAAACGTTAAGTTCGAAACATTTAAGTTGTTTTTATATTGAAATTTCCTTAGAGACAAAATTTTATATTTTCTTAATTTTTTTTTCTATTTATCATGATATTTCAAATCAGAGGATCTAAAATACTCAAATTATATAGTGTTTTTTTATAAAAATCACAATAAATAAAAATAAATTTTAAAAAAAATAAAAAATTTGATCTCCAAAGAAGTTTCAATATAGAGAACAACTTCGGATTGACAGTTTAAATTTTAAATTTCCAAAAAAGACTTATGTGTACGAGGACATACACATGTGCGTACTATAATAACCATCCTCAGTATAATAGAGATGAATATTGCATTTTGTGGTGCAAATAAGGGAAATACCCCCTCTTTTTTCAATAAATTAACCATCTCACTATGATCTTTAAGCATCTATTCTCTCTCTTTACTGGTACACGAATACCAGTATTCAATACACATCACTATTTTCTATTAGTTAATTTTGAAGAGGCATATTTTCTAATTTCACAGTTTTAGAGTGACATAGATCTAAATTTCTTGTATAAATAGCATTCATTTAATTTCTAAGATTTAATAATTTATTGAAATAATATTTAATTTGTTTAAGCTTGAGTATTAATGAGAAATAAGATATATATATCTTCAATTCGCATCATAATTTGTTTTTTAATTCAATAATTGAAATCACCAACATGATCTACGACTACATAATAATGTCCAGTACGAAATCAAATTCTATTATTATTATTATTTTTTTTTTTGAAGATTTTGATTTTCTTACATGTCCTACTTGATATGGAGATTTTCGCATTCTACTACTTTAGGATTATTTTTGAAGAGTTAAAAAAAAATAGTGAAGTAATTCTAAAAATGGTAAAACTTCAATTTCAATAAGATTATTATATGTAGATGACAATGGTTTTTTATATCAAATTATCAAAATAAAGACATGATTTAGCCTATAATATTTCGTCCTTAATAAGTTAATATAATTTTAATTGTTTTTTTATATTATAAGTTTTTCTAGCTTTCATAATTTTTATTTTTATTTTACACACAGGAAAAGGACTTTCTGTTTTGTAGCTTCTTGCTATAACCTGTAACTCTTTTTATTTTACAATGAAAAAGGCTTGGGGTAGTTCCCCGGTTTTCCTTTTTAAACAGCACAGTAGGATAAAATGTTAAAACAGCACAGTAGTAATGAAATATCAAAACAGTTAAATGACAAAATATATATGATAGGAAGTTAGTATATATATATTTTTTTCCTCACGTTTTGTACGAGAGTAAATAATTTATTTGGCACCATTAAGAAACCATTGTTCTCCGACCTCTATAATTCTGACAATTTCTGTATTGTAGGGCCCCTGCCAAAAAGTGATCCTAATGATATTATAATACATAATATTCTCGCTTTCATTATTTATTTAAAGAGCAAAGTATCATTTGAGTATTTGACCCGTTGATTGTTGCAGAAAATTCCTTTCTCAGAAATTGGAATTATCCACAACTCTGTAAGAGTTTGAATGCATGCAGATCGGACAAATATAATTGTTTCACGATTCTTACTGTCCTTCATCAAATCATCAAGGTTCTTTATGAAATATCTAACAGCTTCAGTCGACTTATAACTTGGCAGCCAAAAAAAAAGGGAAAAAAAGATATAGAATCCAATTGCAACAATTGCAATAGTTTGGAGGCGTAATTTATGATTGAAACATAAATGTATAAGCAAAAAAAATTAGCCAATATCAATTCAATTTTTAATATGCCGTGGATAAGTACTGAGTGTAGAATCAGAACATAAATCTTAGTACGAAGGTCTATATATTGTCTTATACTTTCCATTGTACATTTATACCATGTGATTTGAAATAGGAAAAAGAGAGAAAATAAATAAATAAAATAGTCTGTTGTTGTAGTCATGTCTGATTGATAATCAATAGACGTAAAACTGCATCTTGCCAGCTTGGCATCTTCCTGCACGCAGTTTCAAAAAATGTAGATGTACAGTTGGTACAGGGAATAGAAATTGAAAGGATCAAGAGTACTGAAGCTTGCTGAGCTCAGAAAGAGGAAATTAAGGGAGGAGATGGTAGCTCTGAAAATCATGCATGCTCAATTTTGTACCTCTTTGCCTACCAATAGTCTCTGATTAATAACATCGTGGTGTTTTGGTGTACCATGTACCGGTGTTTGGCTTGTATGTATTCTCTCTTTTTCAGAGTTTGCGGGGTCTGGACGCAGTCAAGTGCAATTCATGACTGGTACAAGTTGCATTTATTAATCCGTGCATGCACGTTTCAGGCCAACATTTATTATTTCACCATCCAAATGTTGAGAAAAAGAATTATAAAAAATGTTTCAGGCCAACATTTATTATTTCACCATCCAAGTGTTGAGAACGGAATTATAAAAAATGAAGATGACCACCTTTTTGCCCGAAATGCTAAGAGAGAATTAATAATCATCAAAAGGTTGTACTAGGAACTGTTTTGTCATCACACTGAATATTCACACGTTATGAAATTGCTCATTTTATAGTTAACACGTTATTAACGGTTATTAGATATAAGATTACATAAATTGAGTAGACCATTAGTAGGGATGTAAGTATTAATCGGATTAATTTGATCAACTTATCCAATTTGACAAACCCAATTTGAAAAATTGAAAATTTCCAATTTTATTAGTTAGATATGACTAGGTTTTGATTAATATGATATAACATTTTTAATACCAATGTAAAAAAGAAATCAAGAAAAATCCGATTTAACTGGTCTGGTATGCGTTATATTCCTTAAGAAAATTATATTATTATAGTAATGTGGTATCTCATTCTTTTTTATTTTTTGAAAAACTTACTTGCTTATTATTAGTAGTTAGAGTACGTTGTAATTTTTTTATTTTCATTTAATATTTTAACTATAACTTATATACTGTGTAGTTCTGTAATTTTTTTCCCACAAAAAAAAAAACAGTAGTCGCCCAAGAGGCCAAGACCAAACAGGAAGGTTCTATTATCCCAAGCAACATACGAAGGCCTACATAATCCAGCCCAAATCTTGTAGCCTCCAATTAAGCTATTGTTTATAATTTCCTTTCTCAAGCCCAATAACTTCTGTGCCGAAAGGTTTAGGTTTCCCTCCAATGCTACGAATTCTAACAGAAATCCTTCATCCTGATTTATCAAAAATGCTCACATCAGTACTTTTCTACCAAGCTATTTAGTATTATTTAAGTTTTCATTATAGAAAGGTCTTTCACCATTTTGGTTAGTGTGAATGTTGTTTTGTATACAAACTCTTAATTTGGATGACAACAGTCTAGAAAAATATATTCAATATTACAAGATCGACAGCCACCTATTATAGGTAACTAAGAAGCAACTTGCACTGTCTTACTGAGTTTTTTTTTTTCCCTTTTGGGTAATATATCTAGATACAGATCAACACTTTTAACCCATTCGGTACGGGTGAAAATTTTTTGCAATAAAGTATAAATCTGAATCTGCAATTTCTTGAAGACCTGCTCTTGAAACTGTATGTATTTACTTTTGTTCTTTTTGCTATCAACCTCCAAACTGGCATTGTTTCAACAAATGAATATGGAAGAAAACCCTGTTACGTCAGATTACTTAAACAGAAGCATTTAAAATGTTGCTTCATTTTAAAGTCTCGGCGTATGAGAACCGCATCTATTTCATATATTAGGCAGCTCAAAGTACAATATATAAATTGACAATGAACCCTATTTTTTTCTAAATCCGCCGCAATGCTCGCTATGGAGAGCTAAGATCCTCCCTTTAAAGAGAAAAAAATATTTTACAAAATGGTTAATCTTAGAGAGAAGATTAATGGACAAGGGTATCATCTCAAGCCATCAATCGCGAACGAGACAGCAATGGAGAACTCAGCTAGTATTGGCCACTGTTTTAGTAAGTGAATTTGTTTTCTATATCTGTTTAGTTTTGATTAGACTTTTGATTTAGATATTACATGAGGATGAAATCTAGACATGGCTAAAAATTAATGGCTGAAATTTTCCCGGTTGCATTTAGATTTTAATGGTACAGTAAAGTACCAACTGGTACTGTAGATTTTTCATTTCCAATCATTATGAGTTGATCCAGTTGATCTGATTGGAATCCGATCTTGATGACTGGGAAATATATGTTGTGCAAGAAGAGGAAAAATCGATTCAGAGAAAAAGAGGCATTCCATATCCAGGACCAATCAATTGCTGCAATTCTTTTCTTTTAATATAATGCTGTTCTACGTACATCTGTGAACCAATTACAAATGACATTGTCTAAAAATCACAGGCAATAAACAACTGACAAAAAATACATATATTGTCACTATACTGTGTTGCTCATGTTCAAACATATAACAATAATATTTAACTCTTTAATACCAGCAGACTGGTTAGAGAACAAATTTAAATTCCACAATTACAAAAATTCATCAAATCAATCCTATCCATCTCTTGAAAGCTGAAGCAGCCTCTCTCCTCCTCAGCTGCGCCTCAGTTTCCATTTTCCTTGCCTTCCTTCTATACAAAGTTTTATCGTATTTCAACCAAAGCAACCTATACTTGTACTTGTCTATAAACATATCTTCTCTTTCCATCATCTCTATGACCTCCATGGCCCGTAAAAAGAACCCACCGCATACAAAGCAATGCAACAAGGAGTCCAGCAACTCCTGATCCAATTTCAATGAATTCAAGCCAGCAAGAACTTTCATCTCTCCCCATAGTTCAGCACCTTCTGTGTTCTTCCCACCTATGGCCATATATGCAGTCACAAGTGAGTGGTAAGTTTGCACATTTGGTGTGTGGCCTGCACACCGCATCTTGCTTAGTGCTTTTTGTGCATCATCCATCAATCGCTTCTTGCAGAAGAAGTGTATTGTGTTGTTCCAGTCATGCAATTCATAATCCGTGCTATAGCTTTGCTTTATCTCCTCCATTAGTTTAGCTGTTAAACTGGCCTCATCAAGTGGATTAATACTGCTATCAGCTGTGTTTGGGTTGTTTTGTACCGTTTGAGATTGGATCCTGGCCTCATAGTAACCCAAGTCAAGCTGAACACCAGCTTGGCGGGACTCCTTTAGCAAGGCTATAATTTCTTCTTGTCGGTTATCCCTGAAATATGCTGTTAGCAGGTTTAAATAAACTGAGGAACAAATTCTAATTCCAGAGCACCTCATCTCATATAATAAGTCATGAGCATGGTCCAAAAAGCCGAGAGAAATGCATGCATTTATTACTTGAACCACAGCTGAACTCTCAACGAAAACTGGAGATTCCAGTTTGCCTGCTGTGATCAAAAAGCTCGCTAGGTCAGTAATTCTGCCAGCTTCTAGCAAGGCTCTTATGAGCTTTGCATACAGTTTCTCAGTTGGGTGTAGAATTCCATGTCCTGACTTGATCAAATCAGCTTGCGCCCTCAACCTGTTCAATAAAGACCTTAACAATTCCTTTGCCTCAGTTTCAGGTCTCAAAAAGTTTGCATCTTTGCAAAATGATAAAAAACTTGGTGGTTGTGTCTTAATCAAAATTGAATCATTTACAGTTTTCTGATAGGGAAAAGGTAATTTTGTTTTCTCATCCCTGATTATTTCAACAACTGGTTGTGAATCCTCCAGGGACTTCTTTGCCTCATTGGCTTTTCGGAGCATGTCAAAGACCATATCCACACAAGACCCCAAGTCCCCAAGTTTTAAATTGCACGACATTAGACAGTCATAGAATTCTTGTATATCTAGATCAGTAATCCCAGAGGACTTGTCTACATGCCGTTTCAATTTCCTAACCTCATTGCTACGGCCATTTTTCTCATAAACACGAGCCATTGTAATGAGCAAATCAGCCTTGGGTTGCAATTTGATCCAAGGTATTAAATCAAGCAGTTGCTCAGCTTTCTTTGTGGAGCCAAATACAAGACAACCGGTTAAGACCATGTTGAAGATAAATGAGTTGGGTTTCATGGATAATAAAGGTCCATTAATCTCTTTTCTCGGATCAACCCGGTTGTCTTTAAAAAGGAATCCGATTTCCATTATGAGCTCACTAGCAAGATAGGACCCTATCTCAGTCTGACACATGTGGCCCACAATACCAGACCAGGCAGCCACAGGAGGGTACAACTCCAACTTTATTAGCTTTCTCATGATATTTATAGAGAGAACCGGCAAGTTAAACCGTGCAAGTATAAAAGATAGGTAAATGAGAGGGTCTCTCTCCAACAATTCATGCTTGTTTTGCTCAAATGCCAAATCAACTATGTCGTAGGCTTTTTTCAGCCACTGGGAGTCGAAGCTTTCAGTCAAAACCATTATGAGCTTGATCAAAACTGATTTGCAAGGCAAACCATCTGTGTGCAACTGCTTTTCATAGGCTATCCACGCAACCTCTAATCGCTTTTCATTGACGGCACTCTCCAATTCTCGGGTAAACCGTGCTGGATCAAATGTCTGAACCAATAGTGGCTCAGGCAATGTGGACAGGCTCGATCTGAAAATTGGGTCTCTTGTTACTGTACCGGTATCAGAAATTTTTAAAGAATCTAAAGAGGGTTCAGGTGGGGCTCTGTAACAGGTATAGTATAAGCTGCTTTGCTTGGTAGTATAGACTGTATAGTTGACTAGGTGTAATACAACTTGTGAACTTGTACAAATTTTTCTCCATGAAAGCATTTTGGTACGTAATTACATTAATCCATGCACCAGCTAGTAAGATTTACGGATGCATGACGATTAGTATTAGAACATGAGAGCCCTCAGAGGCATTTCATCGAACAGCTGTTGGTCATTAGCTCAAGTACCTCAGGTGCGTCAACACAGACAGCAAGTGACCACACCAAGAAACACAGAAGGATCAAATACCACGTCAGATTTAGCAGCCCCACAGTAATAAATTAGGAAAAATGAGGCAATACATGTACCGAATCCACTGAACAAAAAGAGTGGCGCTGAAGTCCTAGTTCAGTTAACCAGGGTAGTAGCACCAAACATAAGTAAAAGAATGCAACAAACCTCTAAATCCTTTACGAGAACTCTGTTCAATCTAAGTACGAGCGATTCTATGTTTCTGTTAGTCTATCTTCATTATCAATGGAAAGCAAAAACCCAGCAGAAGTATGCTGGTTAACGACTTTAGTTATATACCCTTCAATTCTTCTCTAATCAGATATTAGTATAAATATTTTATCTTTAAAATATTTTATGATTTTCTAAATTCTGAAAATTATGACCAAAATGCCCTCAAGCCTTTTGTAATATATCTATACCAAAATAAATTAAAAAAGAAAAAGCTCAAAAGGACCAAAGTAATGTACCAAAATAAATAGGCAGGTATGGACCAAGTAAATAGCAACAATTTTACATATATACAAATTGATGGTTTATTAATAATTTTTAATTTAATTATAACTACATATAAGGAAATGCCGCCCGATTCCAAGAAAACCTTTGAGATTCTTCGGCACTTCGTAAATGTAAGCTCTTTTGTGTGCAAGTCTCATTATATATATTTTACCTAAAGATTTGTTTTAGTTTGGTTCTCCAAAAGTTCTTTAGTTTGGTATCTGCATAACTGATACCACATATACTGGTGTTTAACTGAATCCAAAAACTAAAAATCCAAATTATTGATGCATCTAACTGTACCCTTACACACTTTAATTCATCCCTTATGACATTTAATTGAACCCTTAAATCAGTAAATTTGATGACGTCAGCGCCAAAAAATTTTCAAAAATGGGTCAAAAAACTTTTGCTGACGTCAGCCCGCGTCTTGCTGATGTCATCACACGGAAATCTGGATTTTTAAGCCCATTTCTGACTCTCTGGCCTGTTGGATGGTTGTTTTTTTTTTTTGTTAGATGGTGTCACACCTGATATTGTTGTAAATAGTCGAGCTATATGATCTGGCAGCCAGTATGGTATTTTATTTTGCACATAAATCGGGGCCTTGTATTTAATTGACAGTGTGTAATAATTTCTGGGTAATTTTACTTGGGCCTCTCTGTTTTGTTTTCCAAGAGTTTAACCATAAGCCTGAAATTTAAATTGTATTATGGAACTGTGCTTTTAAATATGCCATTCCTGGATCCAATCCCATCTTGCAGTGGTAGCACTTGTAGAAATGATATCCCTTATAACAATAGGATCCTATGTAGAACTGGCGAACACCCAAACACCTAGTCTGTTAGCTATTAGCTTGAACTCTGGCATTGCCTGACAACATCTTTTGATTTGTTCACTTGTAGCTAAATTTAGAGACAAACACTTTTATAAGCAGTAGGGATGGTTTTTGTGAGATAAATTGCACTAATATTTGTAACCAACATTTTTTACTCCGAGTTGTCAAATAACTAATAATTAATAAAAAGTTTTTGACCACGTAAATAAGATTTCAAATAAGCTTTATTTAGAAGAAGTTATTATGGAAACTTATAAATTGTTGTGTCACATTTAAACAATCCTTAGAAAATAATCAAGTCTTCTTATTTCCTTCTGATAAATTAATTATGGTAGGAATTTTCAGAAAAAGAAATATGAAGGTTGCGTTCATGGTGTCCCTTATAGTCATTCTTCATATGTTTTCTCTGGGTGCGTTTCTTTTTACTCTACTTCCCTTTGTATATTCACAAATATCTCTAATTTCAATTCACTCTTTTGGAACGAATTAATAAGCAAATTGTGCATCCATTCAAAAGAAAAAAATTCTTAGCAGACAATCAATTTATTAATTAATTTATCATCACCATCATTACTTTTCCTGTTGTTCGATTCATTGTTTAGTACATACGATTATTATTAGTATTATTTGTTTGACAATTAATTTACATCATACTTTGGTTCAGCGATGGCAGATCGTTATCTTTCCCTAAGCAGCGATGGCTATAAAATCCTTTGCGTCGATCCTCTACTGCGATATGCTGAACCAAAATGCGAGTTCATCGGGGGCGGTTTGTGCCAACTGACCTGCTGCCGCTGCATTATGCCTTGTACATATCCTGCACCAAAGTCAGGTTGCTCAAGATGTATAAATGATACCCCATCCTGTTGCTGCAAACTTAATACTATTCCTTAATTCCGGGGAAAAAAATATAGTACTATGTGTTGTAACTACAACATTTTTTTCTTATACAGTTTATTATTTATTTGTTACAATTGTGCTGAGATTTCAGATGAAATTTAATGTAATTTATAATTTGCCATTCTTAAATCTTAATTTACAGGTAGGTCGATTGTAATTGGAATATTGCATGTAATCTTCCATATATATATATATATATACGACAATTTTTTTTCTTATTTATTTTCTTTTATTTTCCGTACCGGAGCCATGAGTTACAAATTTAGTGGACAAGTGTTATCTTAGATTTGTAGGTTATAGTATTAGCTTACGACTTAGACTACTACTACTATTATTATTTATTTATTATTATTATTATTATTACTATTACTACTACTACTTTATTTTTTTTTCCTATATTATTTTTTAGTATATTTAGCCCTACTTTTTACATATACTTTTTTCGGTGACTTGGTGACTTTTGTTGGATTTATTTTCTAGCCTATCCCAACTTGTTTGGGACAAAAGGCTTAGTTGGTGACTTGGAACGACTACCCTGATCCTGTAAAGAGGTTCAGCTAGGTAAACCAACTGAAACCTGGCTAAGAAGAGAGGGGTTTTTTTGGAGTAATTTGTCCGAGATCAAGCTAACTTATGGGAAATTTAAAATGACTTTGTGAATATAATACTTTTTTTTAAGCATTGATAGTTTAATTTTAGTCATGCATGGGATGAGTTATGTGAACTGTTCTTTGTTATATCAAGTAGAATTAATGTGTCCGGTTTGTTTGTTTTATGTAATGCAATGTGTATAATTGAAAGATAGAATTGGCATGCCTCTTACAGCAAGTACTCAACTGACAACTTGGGTTTTTCTACAAAGCACCAGGAGGGAATGTAGGGATATTTTGCACACTTGAAAGATTTTTTGGTGCTCGTTGGAAATACATATATAATAGCATTCTTGAAGGTCTACTGTATCCAAAATTTATAATAATGGAAACTAAATAGTGGAGCCCAACCACTGATTTTCACAAAAAGAAAATAAAATATGAAAAAGAAAAAAAAATTACGGAAAATTGCCAATAAAATTGGTAACAAAAAAAATAATAAAATGACTATGTGAGATATGCTGATGGCATGTCTTTATAATTTGCAGATTAAAAAAAAATACAGCTCTTCCAGGGATCAAAATCTAAGATATGTTATGTAGGTATCTATTAGAAAACAGAAAGAAGTATTTAAAAAGAACCATTAGTTCCAACGATATTTTTTGTTATTTGCAGTAATTGACTAAACGAAGACACGTGTAGGAACAATTGTACATTGACAAACCACCAAATCAGACAGCTAAATAAGTGGCTTCTGACCTATGGGCCTTTTTCTCTCAAAAGAAAAAAAAAGTGGCTTCTAAATAAGAATAAACGAAGTATGAGAAATGAGAAATGCATACCAACACGAATATAATTTTTCAAAATAGTTCGGTATTCAGACATTACAGGGAAAAGAAAAATTAAAAAACCAACAATAATAAATATGTAACTAAAAGGGGCAATTCTTTTCATGCCACCCAAAAGTTACTAAATTGTGTTTTTCCACTCTGGAGGGAATATTTCCTGATAATTGCAATTTGTGTACCCCAAATGTGCACTCAGACTAATAATTAAACAATTTCTGATTTTTATAACGATATTTTCTACTTGTTTTAATGTCCTCTCACATCACTGTGTTTACCCGCGATCTCCCCTCACTAATTAAGTACTGTACGGCAGAGTGATTCTTTTGGTTCCTCTAAAACTTTTAAAAATTTCAAACTATAAATTCTTAAGTTGATTAATTATTACCGTTATTTTCAAGTTATGAATAATTTTTAAAGATTTTGGTATAATCTCTCCCTAATTACCTTCTTAGAATATAAAGAAACTTAGAAAGCCATAAATAATCTTAAGAAACAAACCTCGCTCTGATACCAAAGTGGATTAGAAATAGATCGACTTTGAAACACGATCTTCTGAGAGTGTTGGCTTCAAAGCATTAAAATTTTATTTATAGTGGAATGGTTACAAGAGTAGAAGTAAGACTTCAGAGTTTTTCTGTGTGTCTTGCAACTTCTGAATGATGCTTATTTATAAAGACTAAAGCTTGGTATCTCAATAATGCATCGGGTGCTCATTGGGCCCCATCGTCATGCAATTATTTGGATTACCACATACTTTTGTCTCCCACTTAAAGAAAAGATGCGCACCAGAAATACTTAATGCGATCTGAAAATGAAATAAAAAAGAGCACTACCTAAGTGCTGTCCAAAAACACACCAAACTAATAATGCATAAAGATGCACCAAGTGGCGCACTTAAAAACACACCTAACGCAATAATGCACCGAAAGCAAAACATACTTAAGTGATGGTAGGTCTCACTAATAATGGAATCCTTGCTGGATGGCACCAATATGTCGGTGTATTTTTAGAAGCTCTTCAATTCTCCTGTTTATTGGCTCTAAGGCGTCTCTAGCCCAGTTGTCCTTAGTCGCATGTTGCTCAAGCCTCATTTTTTGGAGATAACTCATGGTAATGAGCCTCTCAAGTTCAATCATTGTTTTTAAGGCATGTTCCTTGTATAATTCGGAAATGCGCTGTTGTTGTGCTTGCTCCCAATGAAAAGACCTTGGGTAACAACTCATCTCGTCGCCTGATATAATCTCATAATCTTCTAGGATGTTTGATGAACCATTAAGGGCTCTCCATCGCTTCGCCGAAGAAAATGTTATCATTGCACCTGGTCTTGCTTGGAGGATCGACTCATTCATCAGCCTTCTGATATAATCCAGCATTGTGTACCTACTAAATCAACAAAATTACACAAATAACTAAAAATTACTAAAATGTCAGTAGTTTTCTATAGATTACTACCAGACAAGTCCTTAAGATACAAAAAGTATCAACAAGTTTCCGTAGATTCTTGTAAGATACATGAGTATAGTGGATTTTTCCAGCAGTCCACTATGTCTGCTCTTCCTCTTCCAACGGAAATCTCAAAGTTGGTTATCAATGTGACCGATAACCCCTAAGAGTTCACGTTGTGTCTTAGCTGGAGCGTTCTCCAACTCTCTAAGCACTTGTTCCAAATCGCCTAAGTAGTTGTCAACCTTGCAGCAATTGACTGACTGGACCATCTTGGCTGTGAGCCTTGACAGTGAGTCGGCGAGAACGTTGAGTTTGCCGTCGATGTGCTCAAAATTCACTTGTATCCCTGTACCTGTAACAAAGTCAACAAAGTTAATCCACCTCACTCGAGATGGCTTATTCTGTGCTGACTTGTTATAGAAGATGATTATTGCCTGACAATCAGTTCTCAATGTTATCTCCTTTTGGTCGAGGTAGTGAATTTTTAGTGCCTTCATAGTCTCCATGCATGCGTGAATTTTTGCATCAATGGTTGACTTGATTACCGGGAACTTCCCGCTTGCATAGGCACAAACCTTCTCTAAGCTTCTAGGGTCGTGTTTAGTTGACTTCCATTTGCAAACACCACCTCATCCTGCCATACACCCATCAGTTTCCAGAATGATATATGATCCTTCTGAAGGAAGCTCGAGATCTGGCAGCTGTTGAATTGCTTGTTTCACCTTTCGGATGATCTCATAGTCCGAGCTTTTGAGCCTTTTATCTCCATGCTCACTTGTCTTTGAGTACAGTGGCCCAAGTAGTGTACCCAATTTAGGAATGTATGACCTAGCATAGTTGAGTATGCCAAGCCATGATCTCATGCCCACTTTCTCCTTCAGCTTCTCCTCATCAAAAGAGATGATTTTCTTGATGATATGCGGCTGAAGTTTAATCCTGCGATTACCAATTACAGCACCTAGGAATTCGATTTCCTGCAATCTTCATTTTTGTTGGGGAGAGCACGAGTCCCCATTTCTCGCAAATTATCAGCATCTTTTCCAAATGCTTTGCATGCTGGTCTTCATTTTCTGAAAACACCAGAATATCATCAATATAGACTGCTATAAAATCTTCTGTACCTCTAAAGCAGTCATCCATTTTGCGTTGGAATACTGCTGGCGCATTCTTCAGAACAAATGGCATTACTAGCCGTTCGTAGAGATCATTTGGGACAACAAATGCTGTCCATTCTATGGATTCTGGATCCATTGCGACTTGGTGAAAGCCACTCTTCAAGTCGAACTTTGAATATATTCGACTGTTGCCAACCTTCTTAAGGATTGTGTTTATACCTGGAAGGCTGTACTGGTCCTTATGTGTGTTGTCATTGAGCGTTCGGTAGTTAAACACCATCCGCTCATTGCCTTTGATTTCAGCACCGGTTTTTGGATCGATTGAGGTGCTTGAGTTGACCATCATTGCCATAGTTCTATATCGGCTTTTGCTTGGCCTGATTACTCCTATTTTGAGTAATGCCTGCACATGTCTATCAAATTGTTCTTTCATTAGTGGTGTGGCATGCTTCAATGGTTTATCCTGTATGGTGATATCCGGGTTGATGATATCCAACTTACACTTTGTCACACCCCGAACCAAGCCATACCTCGGGATAGACAACCCCGCCACGTGTACACAATCTACTGTGCACACGTAAGGCTAATAAACAGTGTCACAGAAATAATATCACAAATAAAATCATATAATAAAGGATAAGTTTGTTTAAACAACAAAAGGGCCAGTAAACGTTTATACACCAAAAGTTTCCGGCCAAAGTCTAAACAAAATCCTAACAATGATAAAATAAACTAACTACTCCAGTTCGGCTTGGTCTTTTGCTACGTCTTCCTCAGCTAAGCCATCCAAACCTGAACATGTCTCCACAATCAAAGTATGTGGGATGAGTACATTAATACTCAGTGTGGTGAAAGAGTGAGCCTACAAGGTTCTGGTTAATATCTAGTCAGAACTAAACCATACTTAAGCACTTTTAAAGTCCTATAAATTAATGCAATTTTCTAAGTGTATAACAAGTGTTAATGATGCAGTTCTACCTATCATGACATGCCCAAGTAAAATAGCAAAGATCTGGTTTTGTGGAATAATATACGAGATAACATAATATTTATACGAGAGTCAAACACCCACACTCAGTAATCAATCATAAGCGTATCATAATCCAGAATCAATCCTCACATATCCCAATATGACATGGACCTCGCCTAAAGTAGATCTACCTAAAAAGAATCATAGCTCGATAAAAACAAAGGCCTAGCTCCAAGCCTACTGCCCCCGTCGAGGTGTTGGAGTTATGTCCTAGAAGTCAATATTTAATGAGTAATGTCCTAGGAGTTATGCCCTGTGTCGATCAAAGAGTAAGCGAAGCAATCGGAGATGGAAACCATACCTGCAATAAGCTCATCCTCATAAAACTCATCCTCAACGGGCACGGCATCGGTCTCAAGGATGTCCTCTCCAATAGTCGCATGGACACGAGCGGTATCACGCCCGAACTGGCCAGTATGTGCGGCGCCTCGACCTCCATTGCCAAAACGGCCACCGCGCTGAGGACCACCGCGGCTACCGCCACGGGGCACAAAAGGACCTCCACGGCCACGGCCAGCATCTGCCTGTCCACGGCCAAATCCTCCAGAGATCGGTCCAGCTGTCTGTCCTCCGCCACTAGAACTAGAGCCACCAGTTGCTCGGTTCGCATTCCTTGGGCACTGTGCCATCCAATGGTCCGGAGACTGGCAAATGAGGCATCTGCCATTGTGGCGAGCACACGGACCGGAATAAGTTCTGTTGCACTGCCTGCAAAAATGGCGGTTAGCATTTTGGTTAACCTGTGGCGGCCTGTTCTGAGGTGCTCCTGTCCCACGATGCTGGAAAGCGGGCTTGCGAGCACTGCCACTGTCGGACCTCTGTCGGTCGTACCTTGACTTTGCTCGTGACAGCAGTTTCTTCTCCTGAAATTCGGCTCGGTCCATCAGGAACTCAATGGATGTCTCAGAGTAAATATCCATCAAACTGCCCAATGCCGGGTCAAGTCCATCTATGAATCTGTCACGCCTGGCCTCAAGATCGGCCACAAGATCAGGGGCATAGCGGGATAGGCGGATGAAAGTCTCGCCATACTGGCGCGCTGACATGTCCCCCTGAGTCAAGGTCTCAAACTGGCGCCTCAATTCAGCTCTTTGCGCCCTTCCCAGGAAACGGGCGCGAAACACCTGGGTAAACCAGTCCCAGGGAATGCTAGGGCCATCGCCTTGGTATTGCGGCTCCTGAGATGTCCACCAATGTTGTGCTTCCTTATCGAACAAGGTGGCTGCTATCTCCGTCCAATGCTCAGGTGGGGTACGAGCAAGGCGGAAAGTCTTCTGCACTGAGATAAGCCACTCCTCGGCGGCCTCGAATCCACCGCATCCGTCAAACCTCCTGGATGGATGACGAAGGAACTCGTGATAAGCGGTGGTAAATGGGTCCTGTGCCGGCTGTGCCGGAGGGGCTCCGTTGCCTGCTAGTTGGGCCACATTAGTCCATAACTGCTGGGCGAGTGTAGCCGGATCCAGTACTGGTGCAGGGGGCACTGGCGGAGCAGGTTGCTCAGGCTGGGGATGAGATTGTCTCCCCCGATTCTGGGCACGAGGTCTTCCACGACCACGACCGCCTCTGGGACTCGACAACTCCATCGCAATCTTTCAAAACAAAAGATCACAAGTTAGAATCAGCCTGACAGAAAAAGACAACTTAAAAACAAAGTCTAAACTTAAGGTTAGGTTATCTAAGTGTAACTCTTTGGTTCTTATAACTGGAGTATTTGTGATTTTTAACCTTCGCTCTGATACCACCGAAGGATGTCACACCCCGAACCAAGCCATACCTCGGGATAGACAACCCCGCCACGTGTACACAATCTACTGTGCACACGTAAGGCTAATAAACAGTGTCACAGAAATAATATCACAAATAAAATCATATAATAAAGGATAAGTTTGTTTAAACAACAAAAGGGCCAGTAAACGTTTATACACCAAAAGTTTCCGGCCAAAGTCTAAACAAAATCCTAACAATGATAAAATAAACTAACTACTCCAGTTCGGCTTGGTCTTTTGCTACGTCTTCCTCAGCTAAGCCATCCAAACCTGAACCTGTCTCCACAATCAAAGTATGTGGGATGAGTACATTAATACTCAGTGTGGTGAAAGAGTGAGCCTACAAGGTTCTGGTTAATATCTAGTCAGAACTAAACCATACTTAAGCACTTTTAAAGTCCTATAAATTAATGCAATTTTCTAAGTGTATAACAAGTGTTAATGATGCAGTTCTACCTATCATGACATGCCCAAGTAAAATAGCAAAGATCTGGTTTTGTGGAATAATATACGAGATAACATAATATTTATACGAGAGTCAAACACCCACACTCAGTAGTCAATCATAAGCGTATCATAATCCAGAATCAATCCTCACATATCCCAATATGACATGGACCTCGCCTAAAGTAGATCTACCTAAAAAGAATCATAGCTCGATAAAAACAAAGGCCTAGCTCCAAGCCTACTGCCCCCGTCGAGGAGTAGGTCAATACCGGTATTGAATCGTGGGAGATCGAGAGGTAGTCTATCATATAAGCAGTAACAGCCCCATAGAGTCCAGTCACAACAAGAGGAATACATATACATATATATAACAACAACCTATCAATAATAAATGACTACCAAGTGACCGCAGTATCGCCTAACGGTCGGTCTGCTGAGTGATCATCAGAAACGCGTTGCCCACGATCTCTATCATAAGGAGACCACCGGCATTTAGCTTGGGTGCAATCTCCCGATAATGGAAACCCCAGGCAAAACGAACTTATCACACTCGGTCTCTCTATCCTGAATCCACACCAGATGCGAGTGTTGATTAGAGGCACTTTTAAGTTTATTAATCACATTAATATTAATATGCCATGCATATCCTATAAGTGCAATCTAGTTTTGAGTTAATGATATGAGTTTAACTGTTTACTTAATGTTAATGACATGACATGCATACAGTTAATTAATGATCTAATTCTTATTCTAAAGATTAAACAAAACCTAAGGCATCCACACCTGGAAAGTAGGGTCTAGGAGCGACTACTCTGCTGGAGGGTCGACGGAGTCCTGCCCCGCGTCACCGTCCTCGTGCTCGGGGTAGTAGTAGTCTCCCTGATCGTCGGCCTGATCACCTGGTGAACGAAAATATCGTTAAAACTAATTTAACGATTAAACCCAAATATCCCTTAACTAGTTTCAAGTTCTGGTTATGACATCTTTAACCATACTTAACTTCTAACTAAATTAAAAAGGGACTCGGTATTAAAATATATTATTATACTTGATTAGTTTATAAAAATAAATTGACGGAGTTCCGTTTAAAACTAGTTAAGAAGGAAAGTTAAGTTACTAGTTTTTGGAAATAATTTGCTAAGTTCCAGCTATAAAATTAATGTGTAGAAAGACGTTTTTGACGATTCCTATAAGTTCAACTACGACGTTTTGAGACGTGGCATATTAAGTTTAGTTTAAGAAAATCATTTGAAAAGTTTAGTTAATAATTAAATAGTGTTTTGCTCAAGTATGAAACGATTTTGATAAATCAACTAAAAATAAAATAAACTTCATTTCAAAAGATAAATAAAGAAACTTAGTTTGTTGAAAATATTTTGGGATCATACTGTGTCCGTTTAAGTCATAGTATCTGTTTGAGAAAATAATTTACGGACAATCTAATCATTTCCCATTTGTAAAAGCCCACAATTTAATTCCGAATCCGTCTCGATTAATTCCTCGGCCCAAAAGCTATTAACTCGACAATTTCAAATTGTGTTGCAAAATATAAAATATGCCATCACAATAGTTTAATTCTAGTTTTAAATAACTCAAATCCAACTTAACTCTATTCTTAAAAATCCAACCAGCAACAAAGAAAAGGCCACGCCAATTTAAATAACAAGGCCCAAACTTATCGGATCCAACAGAAAAGAACAGAGCCCACACAGAGAAAAATACCCAAGGCAAGCAAACAGGCCCGAAAGGCCCAGGCGAAACAGAGCCCACACAAAAGTCGGGTTTCGGGGATCAAATCCGAACCCGCAAGACAGATTTTACAACAAGGACCCTAAATCAAAAATATTCACACAACATTTACACCTAAGTCCCTAATAACAGATTTAATCCCACAGAAGTTCTAAAACAGTTCAAAGGAAACTTACAAAACAGTCCTAAAAGTCGGAAACAATTACATATAAGTCCCTGGTTCGCACCAGTAGGCAACAGAGAGAAAGATCGACTGGTACAAGGCCTGACCCAGCCTGTACCAGTCAGGTACCAAGCCAGAAAGGTCCCCACAGTTGCGAGATGACCCAAACCACAAGCACAAGGCCTTACACTAGGTCTTAAACAAGCACAAGAGCAAACAGAAGCAACTAACAGCTATCAAAGCTCACAACAAAATTTATCTAGCTCTACTAATTGCATTAACAGATCAAACAAGTCCTAACTCAAACGATTATCCACATACAACAACTCAAAATGACCCAGATAAATCAAACCAGTCAGCACAGCTAGCAACACTGAGAAACAATTCAATCAAGGATCACAGAGGCTATGCCCAACTATCTCAAACACTTAATCGACACAGCAAGCAAGAAATTCACAGAGCCACAGTTCAATTCGAGTGTATGCCTCACAAATTCATCCAAGCATCACAATAACTTAATCAAGCACAGATACCAATTAAACAAATGCAAGCCTCAACTCAATTCAACAACCACAGAAAAAGGAAAAGGAGTAAAGCTAGGGTTTCGAGATTGATACCAACAGAGAAGGGAAGAAGGGAGCAAAAGAGAGCAACGGCCAACCACTAGCCACCAATCCCACACGTCTCGCTGCTATCGCCGCCACCTAGCCCCGCCAACGACCACCGTCTTAACCTCCGGCTATAGAGCCTCCGCCTTCTCTTTCTCTCTCTCTCTCTTTTAGCCTTTCTCTTTTTCTGTTCTTACCTGATGGGTCTCACGGGTCAGAGCAGAGAGAGAGAGGAGAGGGGCAACATCATATAGGCGTAGAGGTGGGTAGTGGGGTTGGTTTGCTGAGGTGGCTCGGTCACGAGGTGGAGGAGGTGAGGGAAAGACAGTTGGTGGGCCTCGAGAGTGACAGTAGTCAAAGGAGGTGGGTCAGGTGGGCAACGAAGTCGCGATGGTCGCGCTTCTTGTCAGAGGAGAAAGAGGGAGGGAGTGACGGAGAGAGAGAGAGAAGTCTCGAGCGGAAAAAGGGGGTCAATGAAGACCCTCGGCGTGGAACAGAAGGGAGAGAGAGAAAATAAGAGAGGTGAAGGGAAGAAGGATCCAAGGCTCAATCCAACGGTCCACAAAAATCCAAAGATCAAAACTCGATCAAACGGTCCAAATTGAAGGAAAACTAGGAAAAACATTTCTTCTAGCATTTAAATCAGAATTTTGACACAAAATCAACCTAATAAAATTCATAACATATATATAATTTGAAAATAATATGGCATAAAATTATAGTTAAGCAAATAGTATTTTAGAGAAATTTTTCGAATGGCCGGAATCAATTATTGTAACGGATTCAAAATAAAATCGTTCTCAATTTACAAATGGAATTTACGATTAGATTTTTGCTAATTAAATTAATTAAATTAAATTAGCTTCTTAACAATTATTAAGCTTTAACTTTTAAATAAAATAAAATAAAATAAGTAAAAATAAAAAGAAAAAGTTTTGGGTTTTTACAGCCTACCCCCCTTAAAAGACGTTTCGTCCTCGAAACGAAAAAGAAAAAAGAAAAGAAAGAAAAACTAACCTGAAGAAACAAACAACTCAGGAAACTGCTCAAGCATCTCGCTTTCAAGCTCCCAAGTCGCCTCGCGAGGAGTGTGGTGCTCCCACTGTACCAGAACATATCGGATAGTGCGTCGACGAAGTCTGGTCTCCTTCGCGTCCAAGATTCTCAGCGGTTTCTCCTTGTATGTCAGATCCCGCTCAAGTTGCAAGGGCTCGACATCTGTCACATGAGATTCACTCGGGACATACCGCCGGAGTAAAGAGACATGGAAAACATTGTGTACACCCGACAAGGAAGATGGAAGAGTGAGTCTGTAAGCAACGGGTCCAACCCGCTCTTCAATCACAAAAGGCCCAATGTAACGGGGTGCCAATTTTCCTTTTACGCCAAAGCGAGTAACTCCCTTTCTAGGTGAAACCCGAAGCAAGGCTTTCTCACCTTTTTCAAATTGCAAGTCTCGCCTTTTTGGGTCGGCGTATTTCTTTTGTCTGTCTTGAGCAGCTTTCAACCGCTCGTGCACTATCTTCATTACCTCAACACTTTCCTCAATCATCTGCGGTCCGGTAGGCCGGTAAGTACCAGTAGGTCCCCAACACACCGGGGTCCTGCACCGCTGACCATAGAGAGCCTCAAAAGGGGCCATACCAATGCTAGAGTGGAAACTGTTGTTGTATGCGAACTCGGCGAGATGCAAGTGATCTGACCAATCTCCGCTCATAGAAAGCGCACAAGAACGTAACATATCATCTAGTGTCTGAATGGTACGCTCGGACTGTCCATCTGTCTGAGGATGATGAGCAGTACTGAAAGTCACAGTTGTCCCTAGAGCATTCTGAAACTGCTTCCAGAAACGTGAAGTAAAGCGAGGGTCACGATCTGATATGATCTCAACCGGGGATCCATGCAATCTATGAAGATTCTGCATGTACAAGTGTGCCATCTGTTCTCCCGAGAGACCAAACCGAAAAGGTATGAAGTGAGCTACCTTTGTAAGAGTATCCACAATGACCCAAATTGCATTCTTCTTGGACTTGGTCCTTGGCAAACCAGTAACAAAATCCATAGTGATCCGATCGAACTTCTTCTCGGCTATCTGCAATGGATGAAGTAACCCTGGAGGTCTCTTCCTGTCTGCCTTTACCTTTTGACACACAAGGCACTTGGCTACAAATCGCGCAACTTCACGGCGCATGTTTCGCCACCAAAAGTAGATTTTCAGATCTCGGTACATCTTGGTTTCGCCGGGATGAATGGTATAACCCGACTCATGTGCCTCTGTCAAGATCTTGTCCTTGATCTCTTGATTGTCTGGAACACAAATCCGATTCCGGAATTTCAAAACTCCATCTTCTCCAACCTGGAAAGGAGTTTCTTGCCCAGATTGTGCTATTGCTCGCACTTTCTCAAGGTGAGCATCTTCTTTCTGAGCTTCCTTAAGCTCATCCAACAAAGTTGGTCTCACAACCAAACTTGAGATCAAACCTGAATCGGACACTTGGTCAGTTTCCTCATGTGGTGCAACCCACAAATCCAAGCGTCTCATATCTTCCAACAAGTCATGTTGCTGTGTGATCAATGTAGCCAAATTTCCGTGGTTCTTACGGCTCAAAGCATCGGCTACCACATTTGACTTTCCTGGATGATACACAAGTTCCAAGTCATAATCTTTCATCAATTCTAACCACCTGCGTTGTCTCAAGTTCAATTCCTTCTGAGTGAACACATATTTCAAGCTTTGGTGGTCAGTGAAGATCTGGCACTTTTCCCCGTAGAGATAATGGCGCCACAATTTCAAAGCAAAGATCACGGCTGCCAACTCTAGGTCATGAGTGGGATAATTCTTCTCATGTGGTCTCAACTGTCGGGATGCATATGCAATGACATGACCATCCTGCATCAATACACATCCTAACCCAAAACGGGAAGCATCGGTATTAACCACATAGCCAGCTCCAGGTACTGGCATCGCCAAAACCGGCGCGGTCACAAGTCGGCTCTTGAGCTCTTCAAAACTCTTTTGCCTTGCTGGAGTCCACTCAAACTTAACTCCCTTATATAACAACTGGGTCATAGGGAGCGCAATCCGGGAGAAGCCTTCGACAAACCTTCTATAGTAACCTGCCAATCCCAGAAAACTACGGACTTCCGTCACTGTAGTGGGTGGTTTCCATTCAGTCACTGCAACTATCTTTTGAGGATCCACCGCTAATCCATCTTTGGAGATGATGTGACCAAGAAAAGAGATATGTTCCAACCAGAACTCACATTTTGGGAACTTGGCATATAACTGATGCTCACGAAGTCGCTGCAAGGCCAACCTCAGATGATGTTCATGTTCTTCTGCACTCTTGGAATAGATCAGAATATCATCTATGAACACCACAACAAAGGAATCCAAGTAATCCTCAAAGACACGATTCATCAAGTTCATGAAATATGCTGGGGCATTTGTCAGTCCAAAAGACATAACCAAAAACTCATAATGCCCGTAGCGTGTGCGAAAGGCCGTCTTGGGAACATCACTCGGCCTAATCCGCAACTGATGGTACCCCGATCTGAGATCGATCTTGGAATATACCTGAGAACCCTGAAGCTGATCAAACAAATCATCAATCCGAGGTAATGGGTATCTGTTGGGTACGGTGACCTTGTTCAACTCCCTGTAATCGATGCAAAGACGGAGAGTTCCATCCTTCTTGCGCACAAACAGTACAGGAGCTCCCCACGGAGAAGTACTTGGTCTGATGAATCCTTTTTCTAGAAGTTCCTCCAATTGAACTTTGAGCTCCTTGAGTTCAGCTGGAGCCATTCTGTAAGGAGCTTTCGCCACCGGTGTCGTGCCTGGTTGCAACTCGATGCAGAATTCTACCTCACGATCCGGGGGTAATCCAGGTAAGTCCTCTGGAAACACGTCTGAGAATTCCCGAACCACGGGTACAGTATCGAGATCTGTTGCCTTCGAGTCAGTCGACACCACAGCAGCTAAGAACACTTCACATCCAGATGACATCAGGTGCTTCACTTGCAAGGCTGAAATCATAGGGATCCTGGTTCCGGGTTTTCGACCTTTGAACACAAATGGTGCGGTTCCTTCTTTTCCAAACCGGACACTGTGGTTCTTACAATCAATTACCGCATGATGGGTAGTCAGCCAATCAAGGCCCAGTAGGATATCAAAGTCTCTCATATCAAGTACTACCAACTCAGCGGTTAAGTTTCGGCCAGCTATTTGTACCCTGAGATTTCTACAAACCCGATCGACTAAAACGGTCTTACCAAGCGGGGTTTGCACTAACATAACTCTGTCTCTCGGCTCGGTTTCCCACCCATTTAAATTAACAAAGTTCTGAGATATAAATGAGTGACTAGCCCCTGTGTCGATCAAAGAGTAAGCGAAGCAATCGGAGATGGAAACCATACCTGCAATAAGCTCATCCTCATAAAACTCATCCTCAACGGGCACGGCATCGGTCTCAAGGATGTCCTCTCCAATAGTCGCATGGACACGAGCGGTATCACGCCCGAACTGGCCAGTATGTGCGGCGCCTCGACCTCCATTGCCAAAACGGCCACCGCGCTGAGGACCACCGCGGCTACCGCCACGGGGCACAAAAGGACCTCCACGGCCACGGCCAGCATCTGCCTGTCCACGGCCAAATCCTCCAGAGATCGGTCCAGCTGTCTGTCCTCCGCCACTAGAACTAGAGCCACCAGTTGCTCGGTTCGCATTCCTTGGGCACTGTGCCATCCAATGGTCCGGAGACTGGCAAATGAGGCATCTGCCATTGTGGCGAGCACACGGACCGGAATAAGTTCTGTTGCACTGCCTGCAAAAATGGCGGTTAGCATTTTGGTTAACCTGTGGCGGCCTGTTCTGAGGTGCTCCTGTCCCACGATGCTGGAAAGCGGGCTTGCGAGCACTGCCACTGTCGGACCTCTGTCGGTCGTACCTTGACTTTGCTCGTGACAGCAGTTTCTTCTCCTGAAATTCGGCTCGGTCCATCAGGAACTCAATGGATGTCTCAGAGTAAATATCCATCAAACTGCCCAATGCCGGGTCAAGTCCATCTATGAATCTGTCACGCCTGGCCTCAAGATCGGCCACAAGATCAGGGGCATAGCGGGATAGGCGGATGAAAGTCTCGCCATACTGGCGCGCTGACATGTCCCCCTGAGTCAAGGTCTCAAACTGGCGCCTCAATTCAGCTCTTTGCGCCCTTCCCAGGAAACGGGCGCGAAACACCTGGGTAAACCAGTCCCAGGGAATGCTAGGGCCATCGCCTTGGTATTGCGGCTCCTGAGATGTCCACCAATGTTGTGCTTCCTTATCGAACAAGGTGGCTGCTATCTCCGTCCAATGCTCAGGTGGGGTACGAGCAAGGCGGAAAGTCTTCTGCACTGAGATAAGCCACTCCTCGGCGGCCTCGAATCCACCGCATCCGTCAAACCTCCTGGATGGATGACGAAGGAACTCGTGATAAGCGGTGGTAAATGGGTCCTGTGCCGGCTGTGCCGGAGGGGCTCCGTTGCCTGCTAGTTGGGCCACATTAGTCCATAACTGCTGGGCGAGTGTAGCCGGATCCAGTACTGGTGCAGGGGGCACTGGCGGAGCAGGTTGCTCAGGCTGGGGATGAGATTGTCTCCCCCGATTCTGGGCACGAGGTCTTCCACGACCACGACCGCCTCTGGGACTCGACAACTCCATCGCAATCTTTCAAAACAAAAGATCACAAGTTAGAATCAGCCTGACAGAAAAAGACAACTTAAAAACAAAGTCTAAACTTAAGGTTAGGTTATCTAAGTGTAACTCTTTGGTTCTTATAACTGGAGTATTTGTGATTTTTAACCTTCGCTCTGATACCACCGAAGGATGTCACACCCCGAACCAAGCCATACCTCGGGATAGACAACCCCGCCACGTGTACACAATCTACTGTGCACACGTAAGGCTAATAAACAGTGTCACAGAAATAATATCACAAATAAAATCATATAATAAAGGATAAGTTTGTTTAAACAACAAAAGGGCCAGTAAACGTTTATACACCAAAAGTTTCCGGCCAAAGTCTAAACAAAATCCTAACAATGATAAAATAAACTAACTACTCCAGTTCGGCTTGGTCTTTTGCTACGTCTTCCTCAGCTAAGCCATCCAAACCTGAACCTGTCTCCACAATCAAAGTATGTGGGATGAGTACATTAATACTCAGTGTGGTGAAAGAGTGAGCCTACAAGGTTCTGGTTAATATCTAGTCAGAACTAAACCATACTTAAGCACTTTTAAAGTCCTATAAATTAATGCAATTTTCTAAGTGTATAACAAGTGTTAATGATGCAGTTCTACCTATCATGACATGCCCAAGTAAAATAGCAAAGATCTGGTTTTGTGGAATAATATACGAGATAACATAATATTTATACGAGAGTCAAACACCCACACTCAGTAGTCAATCATAAGCGTATCATAATCCAGAATCAATCCTCACATATCCCAATATGACATGGACCTCGCCTAAAGTAGATCTACCTAAAAAGAATCATAGCTCGATAAAAACAAAGGCCTAGCTCCAAGCCTACTGCCCCCGTCGAGGAGTAGGTCAATACCGGTATTGAATCGTGGGAGATCGAGAGGTAGTCTATCATATAAGCAGTAACAGCCCCATAGAGTCCAGTCACAACAAGAGGAATACATATACATATATATAACAACAACCTATCAATAATAAATGACTACCAAGTGACCGCAGTATCGCCTAACGGTCGGTCTGCTGAGTGATCATCAGAAACGCGTTGCCCACGATCTCTATCATAAGGAGACCACCGGCATTTAGCTTGGGTGCAATCTCCCGATAATGGAAACCCCAGGCAAAACGAACTTATCACACTCGGTCTCTCTATCCTGAATCCACACCAGATGCGAGTGTTGATTAGAGGCACTTTTAAGTTTATTAATCACATTAATATTAATATGCCATGCATATCCTATAAGTGCAATCTAGTTTTGAGTTAATGATATGAGTTTAACTGTTTACTTAATGTTAATGACATGACATGCATACAGTTAATTAATGATCTAATTCTTATTCTAAAGATTAAACAAAACCTAAGGCATCCACACCTGGAAAGTAGGGTCTAGGAGCGACTACTCTGCTGGAGGGTCGACGGAGTCCTGCCCCGCGTCACCGTCCTCGTGCTCGGGGTAGTAGTAGTCTCCCTGATCGTCGGCCTGATCACCTGGTGAACGAAAATATCGTTAAAACTAATTTAACGATTAAACCCAAATATCCCTTAACTAGTTTCAAGTTCTGGTTATGACATCTTTAACCATACTTAACTTCTAACTAAATTAAAAAGGGACTCGGTATTAAAATATATTATTATACTTGATTAGTTTATAAAAATAAATTGACGGAGTTCCGTTTAAAACTAGTTAAGAAGGAAAGTTAAGTTACTAGTTTTTGGAAATAATTTGCTAAGTTCCAGCTATAAAATTAATGTGTAGAAAGACGTTTTTGACGATTCCTATAAGTTCAACTACGACGTTTTGAGACGTGGCATATTAAGTTTAGTTTAAGAAAATCATTTGAAAAGTTTAGTTAATAATTAAATAGTGTTTTGCTCAAGTATGAAACGATTTTGATAAATCAACTAAAAATAAAATAAACTTCATTTCAAAAGATAAATAAAGAAACTTAGTTTGTTGAAAATATTTTGGGATCATACTGTGTCCGTTTAAGTCATAGTATCTGTTTGAGAAAATAATTTACGGACAATCTAATCATTTCCCATTTGTAAAAGCCCACAATTTAATTCCGAATCCGTCTCGATTAATTCCTCGGCCCAAAAGCTATTAACTCGACAATTTCAAATTGTGTTGCAAAATATAAAATATGCCATCACAATAGTTTAATTCTAGTTTTAAATAACTCAAATCCAACTTAACTCTATTCTTAAAAATCCAACCAGCAACAAAGAAAAGGCCACGCCAATTTAAATAACAAGGCCCAAACTTATCGGATCCAACAGAAAAGAACAGAGCCCACACAGAGAAAAATACCCAAGGCAAGCAAACAGGCCCGAAAGGCCCAGGCGAAACAGAGCCCACACAAAAGTCGGGTTTCGGGGATCAAATCCGAACCCGCAAGACAGATTTTACAACAAGGACCCTAAATCAAAAATATTCACACAACATTTACACCTAAGTCCCTAATAACAGATTTAATCCCACAGAAGTTCTAAAACAGTTCAAAGGAAACTTACAAAACAGTCCTAAAAGTCGGAAACAATTACATATAAGTCCCTGGTTCGCACCAGTAGGCAACAGAGAGAAAGATCGACTGGTACAAGGCCTGACCCAGCCTGTACCAGTCAGGTACCAAGCCAGAAAGGTCCCCACAGTTGCGAGATGACCCAAACCACAAGCACAAGGCCTTACACTAGGTCTTAAACAAGCACAAGAGCAAACAGAAGCAACTAACAGCTATCAAAGCTCACAACAAAATTTATCTAGCTCTACTAATTGCATTAACAGATCAAACAAGTCCTAACTCAAACGATTATCCACATACAACAACTCAAAATGACCCAGATAAATCAAACCAGTCAGCACAGCTAGCAACACTGAGAAACAATTCAATCAAGGATCACAGAGGCTATGCCCAACTATCTCAAACACTTAATCGACACAGCAAGCAAGAAATTCACAGAGCCACAGTTCAATTCGAGTGTATGCCTCACAAATTCATCCAAGCATCACAATAACTTAATCAAGCACAGATACCAATTAAACAAATGCAAGCCTCAACTCAATTCAACAACCACAGAAAAAGGAAAAGGAGTAAAGCTAGGGTTTCGAGATTGATACCAACAGAGAAGGGAAGAAGGGAGCAAAAGAGAGCAACGGCCAACCACTAGCCACCAATCCCACACGTCTCGCTGCTATCGCCGCCACCTAGCCCCGCCAACGACCACCGTCTCAACCTCCGGCTATAGAGCCTCCGCCTTCTCTTTCTCTCTCTCTCTCTTTTAGCCTTTCTCTTTTTCTGTTCTTACCTGATGGGTCTCACGGGTCAGAGCAGAGAGAGAGAGGAGAGGGGCGACATCATATAGGCGTAGAGGTGGGTAGTGGGGTTGGTTTGCTGAGGTGGCTCGGTCACGAGGTGGAGGAGGTGAGGGAAAGACAGTTGGTGGGCCTCGAGAGTGACAGTAGTCAAAGGAGGTGGGTCAGGTGGGCAACGAAGTCGCGATGGTCGCGCTTCTTGTCAGAGGAGAAAGAGGGAGGGAGTGACGGAGAGAGAGAGAGAAGTCTCGAGCGGAAAAAGGGGGTCAATGAAGACCCTCGGCGTGGAACAGAAGGGAGAGAGAGAAAATAAGAGAGGTGAAGGGAAGAAGGATCCAAGGCTCAATCCAACGGTCCACAAAAATCCAAAGATCAAAACTCGATCAAACGGTCCAAATTGAAGGAAAACTAGGAAAAACATTTCTTCTAGCATTTAAATCAGAATTTTGACACAAAATCAACCTAATAAAATTCATAAAATATATATAATTTGAAAATAATATGGCATAAAATTATAGTTAAGCAAATAGTATTTTAGAGAAATTTTTCGAATGGCCGGAATCAATTATTGTAACGGATTCAAAATAAAATCGTTCTCAATTTACAAATGGAATTTACGATTAGATTTTTGCTAATTAAATTAATTAAATTAAATTAGCTTCTTAACAATTATTAAGCTTTAACTTTTAAATAAAATAAAATAAAATAAGTAAAAATAAAAAGAAAAAGTTTTGGGTTTTTACACACTTAACCTGATTCTTGTCCCAGTGCTGGAGAGGATTTTCCCCAATGTAGCCCTGTTCCCTGAGTCTGTTTAACAGTGGCTTGAATTTTTCTCTGAAGCTTTGAGATTCATCACCACAAGAATATGCAACCATCCTCTGGATTTCTAAATATTTGAGTTCCGATAGATTCATTTCTCTAATTGCTGCTGAAGCTGCCACCTCAGCATCCACCTTGGTTGCTATCGTCGTGACATTCTTGTAAGATGTCACCATTTGCCCTTTTATGCGCAATCCTCCTTGCATTGCCCAGATAAAATTACAACCAAGCAGCATTTGAATACCATCTCTCTGTTCCATTAGGAACGCATAGGTAAATGGAATACGGAACTTGTTCTTCTCGATAGCCATCATTCCTCCCTTGAGTTTTTGGTTGGCTGTTTGTGAAGAGTTAACTCCGTTGATTTGGATTGCATACGCACTTGATTCCAGCGCATCCTTTGGGACTGCATTCTGGTCTACGTAACAAACTGTTGCACCAGTATCCAGGATTGCTTGAATCTTGAATTTCTCGCAACCTGGTATTTCCGTTACCAACTCAATATTGTAGAGTCTGTTCAAAACTCTCTTGCCTTTTCTTGGATCAGAGACTTGAGTTGAAATGTACTCCCTATCCGTCATCATTTTGACTAGGTTGATTATGTATTAGATACAAATTCTTAATACAAAATAGTAATAAAAAATAATGTGTTACATTTTATATTTCATTTCTAACCAAAATTACTCATTGACCAGGTTGATTATGTATTGGTTACAAATTTTTAATACAAATAAGTAATAAAAAATAATCTTTTTTCAACCACAAATTTAATACCAAAACGTTGGGAATTGAGTTCGTTAATCTGTACAATTTAGATCGACTAGGCTGACAATCGAACTGGCGGCTAGGTACTCATATGACTTGTCAAGTCAGGCACTATTACACCTGTGACTGACCCGTCAGCCTAGTCTAACCGAATCCAATGAATTTTTGTCGCGTTATGTACATAGAACCAGGCCGCCGACGCAGATGTCGGCCTGGTTACTTGATGGTAAGAGTCCACGTGGCCTGGAAGTCCATGTGTGGCTTGACTGCGTGGCGCTGCCAGGTGGCAAAATCCGGCTGACAATTTAGGTAGCGGCCTGTGTTAGGCCACTTTTGTAATATTTAGTATGGTATAGGCTCGTCATTCAATTTCCATTTATTTTTGGGCTTTTTAAGTAAAAATTCCAAAAACATCCAAGGCCACATTTCAATGTCACTATTTTCTTGTGCACAACCTTCTCCATTTCCACCCGAAAAAGGAGATAACTCAAGCATTCCATCAGTGGAATACTTAAAACTGCTGTAACAAAATTGATGAACGTGCAAAATAAAAGTAGGGTATCTCGACATAAACACAAGTACATAAATGACTAAAGTTTGAAGAATGGATATCCCCAGCCTTCAGAAACTGGAGAGGAGGCGATCTTATAATGGAAGCAAGGAAGGCTGGGAAAGAAAGAATCAATCTTAAATAGTAACAAGCTATTAACTAGACGCACACGCTAATAAATCTCAATCGGATATTATGCGCATATCCCCACCTCACCTCACCTTCCCTTCCCGTTCCCTTCCTTGCTCTTTCTCCTTCAATCCACAGCCCGATAGGCCCAAACACAACTCAACACGCCTGAACTAATAAAAAAAAAACCAATAAACCAAGCAAATAAATTAAAACAAAAAAGGAGAGGAAGGCGAAACATCTCTCATTTTGTTGGTTTCTCTCCAATCGATCTCTCGTGGTGTCAATAACAGCTGAAAGATTCGCTCTTTTGCAAGGTCAGATTCTCTCTCTTTTCTGTCTTTCCTTCAGCATTTGATTCCTTTTGATTATTAGCGCCGATTGGGAAAAGGGTAATTGGTTCTTTGCTTCTCTTTGGATAGATTATTATTCTCTTTGGTTGGGGTCAATTGGGAATTTGGTTGCATGCGAAATATTGATTGGAGAATTCTTGGTTCAGGTCAATTTGGGTGGATTTTGCTCTAATTCAATTGAAATCTGCTGAGAGGTAGCACGCACTTGTTGATGGTTTGAGGTGAAGCGTTGATTGCAAGTTTTGGATTACCTTTAATTGGGGCTACATTTGGATTTGTATGTGCTTTTTAGCCCCCCTTTTTTTTAATTAAAGAGTTGTGCAAATTAATAATTTTTACCTCTCAAAAGATTGGATAAAAATCAACACAAATTAGGGATTTCAGATATCACAACCAAATTGTATGATTTCCAACAAAATGGTTGGGGTTATAGTAAGTAGGGTATAATCATGCATTGCAATGTTTCTGTTGCTATTCTGTACAATTATGGTGATTTGGTTTAGTTAAGAATGAAAATTCGTATACATGCAATTCATGTTTTAAAAAAAAAATCCATATCACATTCGTATACATGCAATTCATGGTTTGGTGAGTTGCATGCCAATGAAATCCAAAAATACAAGGTTTTTGAAGAAGGAGAACAAATTAGAAGTACCTGAATTGTTCTTTCAACATCCATATAACATTTTTCTGGCTGCACCTTTTGTAATGTTAGATTAGAGGATTGGTTAGTTATTATTGCTCTGAAGACTTCACAATGTGCTCAGAGAACTTTAACTGGACTGCTATCTGAGGCAGCAAAATAGAGCTTAAAACCAATTGATTATCAAGGTCAGGGAAGAGGCAGTGGCTCAGCTGGTCTGGTTGCACCAGCGCATTCCTCCATCTCTCTCTCTCTCTCTCTCTCTCTCTCTCTTCTCTTTTTCTCTTCCTTGAAATACATACACTTCTCTCTCTCCATCCTTCCCTCTTCTGTCTACCTTGTCCTCCTTCCTTGCTCCTCTCACTTGTCTGGCTGCAGCAACCCCCCACCCTTTCTCTCTCCATCCTCTGCTCTCTTCCCAATATCCTTCCTCCCTCTCTCTATCTTATTACCCCTTGAAGGGAGTAGCCAGCTCCACCCCCCTTCCTCTCCCCCTCTTTGTTCTTTTCTCAGTTTGGTGATCATAATGTGAACCGGTTAGATTAAGTACTAGTGTGACTGGCTAATCTGTGTGATGGTTTAGTTCTCTATTAGGTTGAGTGAAGGATATACATGGGTTTTTTATGCATGATCAGGTTTAGAATTTTGGAGGTTATTTATATAGCTGCTGAAGTGTTCTGACTAGAGAATACATTGCCAATGGAGGTAGACTGAATACCTAGGCTGTGTTCATGTTTGGAATTAATATTTAGTCTTTTGGTTATCCATGCTCCCATATTTTCTCTGTCTTCTATCCAAAACATTGTATTATTTTCTTGTGTTTCATATGTAGAGGCCTTTTGCCTCGTGTATATATATATATAGAGAGAGAGAGAGAGAGAGATCACATATTTGTATCAGAACTTGACTAGTTGTACAAATTAAATGACTTTTGTTTGAAGACTGACATTCTTTTTCTGGGTATTATGAACTTTTGAGGGTTTAACTGGGCAGAATTTCATAGGAATAAGTTCCCTTAAATTTCGTGAAATTTGATTGCCATTTGCCTTTTGTGGAAAATTATTGGTTTAAATTCATTAAATTTGCTTTTTGAAAACACGTTGGCTTTTTTATGTTTACTAAAACACTACACTTTGGTGCTCTCTAATATTTCCCAGGCTCCTTTCATATTAAGCTTTTATGTCTGATATTTCCAAGTACAATTTATTTAATGTTGCAGTCGGTATCATTGAATCACCATATACACAGTCTGTAGTTGGGCATTTGAGGTTCCATCTTTTACTAATAATAATCTTGTCACAATTTTAAATGTCGTAGTTGTGTCGAGTTTTCATTGTTTCTCACAATTTATAACAATGAAATGTTGTTCTTTATTCAGGCCTTGTGTAAAGGAGCGGCATAAGTTGGCTGAGCATCTTTCTGAGTAGACCATGGTCACAGCGAGCACATCACGTTTAATTGATGGTCTCCCTGATGAAGTTGCCATCCAATGCTTGGCACGGGTTCCACTGTTCTACCATCCCTCTCTACACCTGGTCTCACGCTCCTGGCGCGCCGCTTTACGGAGCCCTGACCTTGTTAAGACCAGAACCCGCATTGCTTCTACTGAGACCCTCCTCTGTGTTCTTGCTTTCGACCCTGAGAATACCTGGCAGCTCTATGACCCCTTACGTGATCATTGGATTACATTACCCATTATGCCATCCCAGATCCGCCACCTGGCACGTTTCGGCGTTGCCTCAGTCTCAGGTAAGCTCTTTGTGATTGGAGGAGGCAGTGACCGGGTTGACCCGTTAACTGGTGACCATGATGGCATCTTTGCAAGTGACGAAGTTTGGTCTTACGACCCATTACGCCGTGAGTGGGCCTGTAGGGCACACATGCTTATGCCTCGTGCCATGTTTGCTTGTTGTTCCTTGGATGGGAAAATTGTTGTGGCCGGGGGTTTCACCAACTGCCGCAAATCTACATCGAAGGCAGAGATTTATGATCCTGAGGCTGACAGGTGGGACCCGCTACCTGACCTTCGTCAGACACACAGCTCAGCTTGTACTGGGTTGGTCATCAGCGGCAAGATGCATGTCTTGCACAAGGGCCTATCAACAGTTCAGATTTTACAACAAGGTGGTAAAAACTGGCTGGTGGAGGACTATGGCTGGTTAGCAGGTCCCATGGCAATGGTACGCAAAGAGCTGTATGTGCTCAGCAATGGGTGTATCCTCAAACAGAGGAGGGGGAATGTGCCGGATAAGATGGTTTCATGCGCATCAGAGTTTCAAAGTAGGATTGGGTTTGGTATGATTGGTTTAGGGGATGAGATATACCTTGTTGGAGGGGTGATAGGGCCGGGGCCAAGGAATCAATGTATTAAACAGCTCTCAGATGTGGATATATTGAATGTTATGAGTGAGAGGCCAACCTGGCGACCGGGATCTCCTATGACACGCTGCCGTGGTAGCATCCTTGGGTGTGCCTTGCTGACAATTTGAGGTGTTTGTTTATTTTTATTTTTATGTCACTTTGGAGAAGTTAGGAGGAATTTGTATCTCATTACCTACCTGTTAATTTTCAGCTTTATTTTACTAGTTTCATTGTGCACTATAAAGGTATCTTTAGATCTTTTCTTGGCAATCTCAAGAGCCTTTGATGCAGTGTCTCATTAAGGTATTTCCTTGGGTGAAATTATATGATATGATAAGTTGTTTGGTATTATTGAGCATGCATGTCGTGCTATATGGAGTTAATTGAACAAAAACAGATTATATGTTATTTGGATGTAGTTGTTAATTAGTTCTCTTATTTTTATATGCTGTACTTTTTTCCTACTTATTATTGTTTGGTTGCTTTGCTTTTCCCAATATTGCTTGTAGAAGTTTTAATTTCCATTTGCCTAGATTGACAAGCATGCTAGAATTTGAGTGAAACTGTGCTTACAGAGGGGGATTTATTTGGGCTTAGGTCCATGGGCTTTGTGACTCGGTGGGTCTTGTAGGTTTTATCTTTACAGAGGTTTCAGGGGAGGGACGGGGAATCCTTATCCCGTGTCGCGCGGCAAGCGTGCCGCGCACCATCCGAGCCGTTCGATTTGATCCGAGCGGTTCATTTTTTTCGGGCCTATTAGATTCACGGGGCTCCCTTATCCATCAGATTTCGATCAGACGGTCCACAGGGGTGCGCGGCACAGGATTTGGTTTCGAGGGACGGGATGTACAAAAGCTCACTCCAATAATTGGGACCAGTATCCTCTACCCATCTCTATTGAGATGGGTAGAGTGCCCATCTCATCACGACCGTCCGATCTAATCTGGACGGTTCATTTTTTTCGAGCCAATAATTTTTTTCGGGAGTGGTGGAATTCACGGGGCTCCTTTTAGCCGTTGAGATTAAATCAGACGGTTGAGATGAAGAGATGGGCACTTTGAGATGGGTAGAGGATGCGGTTCCCAATAATTGAAGTTTGGTGGAATATTATTTTCTACCTGTCAAGGATGCTACTGGTACTGTTTTATAGGAATGGCTCTACCAACTAAAATAAATTTGCATAGTCATTTCAAAGATGATGTTTTGCTGAAAATGAACTTACGGCTAGATCAACTTTGCAGTTAGCCATCGTTCTAGGATTCTGCTAGACTGCTACTATAAACTTTTTTTTTTTTTTAAAAAAAAAAGGTAGTGGTCGCAGAAATTTTTTTTTTTCCAAAAACAAATGGTCTTTAGTAAATTTGGATCTGGGATAGAACCACTGAGAAAAAAAGAATGACAATGGTTATTTTGAGGATCTTTATAACATTTTTTTTCAAATAAATTCAAATGAGATAAAATGTAGCTTTGTTGTATGGGATATAGATAGTTTGACAATAAATTTTTATTCAATTTAAACGTTGTTTCATAATGCATCAAGAATCGTACTTTAAGTTTAAATCATTGAAAATTCAAATCACTTGATGAACAACAAAGCATTCATCAAAATCATCATCCTTTTTTTTTTACAGAAACAAATATAAGTCTCGTATAAATAATTATTCTTTATTTCAAATTAAAATTTTATACTAAAATTATCAACAGTATTGAGATAAATAATTATTTGAATATGTAGTTGTCAATTCTTCTAATTGTTAATTTACCCACCCGGTTTAAAGGCTATTGATGTAGAGCAATCAGTGCAATCAATACATCTACAGAGAATGAAACAGAATCAGCTCGGTGAAAAGATTGAAACAGAAATAGACGCCTATATCATAGTAGCTCACAATTTACAGTATCTTGCATTATTGAATTTTACTTTTTTAGCACCATGATATTCCGTTCATTCAGTCAAAACAATAAAACTATAAAGTTGGAAATTCCTAAAGCAATATCGATATTCATGTCCTAATAAAAATAAATAGATAATAACATAATATATCGTATTAGACTGTGCTATATGGGACACTTGCATTTGTTTCCTTGTCTAGGAGCAGTGAACAAAGAAAGAAAGAGAACCCCTTCAAATAGCAACAAAAGAAGACAAACCATCCCTCTCTTCCCATCACTACAAAAAAGCTAACCTCACAAGTCTCTTCCATCAAAAGCGTCCAAGCAAAATAAAACTGAAGAAACCTCACAGCGGAATCTTCTTCTCTAAAATCTAACCCCCACAAATTGAATTTACAAAATTTTGAACAGAACAAAAAAATACTAAAAAAGACAGAGGGACGCCTCTACTCCTCTTCATCTAATAATTTCAAATGAAAAGTGAACTCAATCCATCCCCTCGTCAAACAGCATCGCTTGGTATCTACACTCAGTACTGCAAAATGCGCTCTCCCCCCTGAAATAATAATTAATTACATTTTAATTTTCATTCTCAAATCCATAACGTACAACATCAAAAGTATTCTTTAATAAACAAGAATTGGATTGAAATGAACCTGTACATGAAAATGTCACTGCCTGGATTTAGATCCTTGTTGCAACCATGGCAAAAACTCAAAAAATCACCCGACTTGCGCATCGATTGATCGCCACCGCTAGAAAACCGATCACTACTGTCACACCTCAATGGTATCATAGGTCCTTCTGTACCTGGACTTTCTACCACTCTGTTGTCAAATATGTGAGTAGTTCTCGGATTGGGGCCGTGAGATATGATACAAGTATAATCTTCAGACAAAAGCTCTAAATCTCTTGGCGAGAGGCACCCGTTCGATCCGATAGGGGTCCTATCGATAGGAGAACACAAAGCTAGTTGAGAGCTTTTGTTTTTTATGCCAAATTCTATATGATATCCAGTTGGTGAAAGTGGAGGTACTTGAATCTTTAGTTTGGATCCAAAGAGAACCATTCTACTTTCTTGACATGGAGAGGAGTTACCATCCATTTCTTCATCTTTGAGTGCATCAATGAGACCTAATCCGATTGGTTTGGGGTTGTTGTTCTTGGTTTCTCTAGCAATGGTGGAAGGAGAGGCATGAGCCCATGTTGGGTTTGTAAGTTTGGAGAAAGGTCTGGGTTCAAGCGTGGAGGTTGGACTTATGGCGTAATGCTCTGTTTCTTGGCTAGCACTTGTTTTGTTAGTCTTTGGAGAGAGACCCAAAATGAGTCTTGGGTAATTGAGGAGAGAAGGAGAAGTAGGCTTGTTGCTATGATCCGTAGAAATGCTCTGTTTGTTGCCAATGGATCGGGATCTTTTTCTAATCATCATCTGTTGTATCTTTGATCTCAGAAACATGTACGAGAAGAGAGAACCTCTGAAACAGGAAGCATACTTAAAAGTTAGTAGATGAAGAAAAGAATCGGATATTTTAAAATGATAAACAACTGCTATATAGTGGTTAATTGTAAATGATCTTACAAGTAGTGTGTGTTTGGTTTCTTTGATCAGTGAGAAGAATGCAACAAGTTCTTGGCTTTCCTCGTTGAAGATTTGATATATAATCACACTAGTACCTCCAGCTGTATTAAGCTAAATAATTAACAGAAAAAACAAATATTATCCCTCAAGCTATGTCAATTCTTTTTAAAATTTCATCCTCTCTCTCTAGGAAAATTGGTTAGCAGTGGCTACCAAGGAACCTCTCTCTCTCTCGCTCTCTGTCTAGAGTATGGCTAGAGGTTACAAAGCAGAGATGGTTAGTGCCTCTCTTTTCTTTCTCTCGTTCTGTTTCTCTAGCAGAGAGGTGAGAAAAGGAGAGCAGCAAGAGGAAGCTTTAAAGAGCAACTCTTGGGAGTCGAGATGATTAAGCGACATAACTATCATTGAACAGAGACAAGAGAGAAGTGAGAGAGAGAGAGAGAGAGAGAGAGACGTATACTTCACCAAAGACCGTTTGGCTGTTTCTTACAAACCGCCGTTATCTCTTTCGCTCTCCTCTGTTTCACTTCACTAGAGAAACGAAGCTCTCGTTATTCTGTGCTTATCTCCTATAAAAAAGATTATCTCTATGTTTGCTATAGCTGTATAGCATAAACCTGCATAAGCTTAGGTTGTGACCCGCTATAGAATAGTATGCATTGGGATTGTCACGGTTTGTAGAGAGGAGTTGAATTACAGTTGGTTCAACCAGAGGTGGAGTGGAGTGGAAGGAGATGAGGACTTGCGGATTTTCTGTTGAGTTAGTGGGTCGGGTTCGGGATTAAAGTCCGTTTTGGGTTTTATTCGATCCGATGCGTGGGGCCGTTTCTAGCACCTAATTGTGTACCCACCTAGGTTGGGTAGATAAGTAGATACAGAACGGCTAACCAAGCGGTCCAGGCAAGCCATTTAGGTTCCCTCGGCTCTCTGCCTCTAGTTTAAAGAGCTTTTTTGTTATTAATAAAAAAATAATTTTGTTAAGCAAAGAAAATTTTTTATTATTAATTTCTTTGTGATTTATTTTTTCATGAGGACAATCCGACAATGTATATGTGATATGAACATACTAGGATGCAATATATATTGGACACTGATACGAGTATGACAAACTTTGAACACGATCCATCAAGACACGACATGGTCATAATTGGACACATCGAGATATGACAAAAAAAAATATTTCATTTTAGCTTTTACTTTTTATAAGCTAATTTGTTAAGGTAGATTTGTATAGTACAACACACTTCTCAGCTGTATTCACATGTACATGGAATGCCCACTTGAAAAAATTCTAGCAAACCACAAAAGTTTACACATTTGAGTTCGGAGTTTCAAATCTTAATAAATAAATGATTTGAAATGTTCATTATAATCTACATATTGTAATTTTATAGGAAACTGGATTTCTACAATTTTAATTAATTTTAACTACAGTTTCAACTAAAAATAGAAGATCATTCATATGGTGCGTTTTGAAAAATTTTAATCTTCTATTAGTAAAAACAATCTTACGAAAAATAAATTTTATTTTCTATAAATTTCTAACAAGATAAAATAAACAAACTTGTAATTAGCTATATTAAAATGAAACTGCGACATTGATTGATATATGCGATGTTTACTAGTATATAGTGTCACGCTTCTGTATACTTTTGTCCTTCCATCCACAACATTTTTTTCTTGTTTTTTTTTTTCATAAATTATCCTTCATCTTTTCTGTCTCCTCCATCCTTTTTTTTTTTCTTTCTCTTTTATTCTAAATTATCCTTCTTATTCTCAGCACATTTATCCTCTTCCTCTCCGTTTCTTTGCTAAATAAATGTCTTCACCCAATTTCTCTTCAACGACAAGCGAAGACTTCTTTGTCGTTTAGTGATTTTGACTGTTTTGCCCCACTCCGGTCCATCGCTGTGGCTTCGGCTGAGTGAATATCGCCACTTGTAGACGAAATTAAAATGGGCCCACTTGGTTACACGTGAGATTTGGGCCCCGCCAGACCCCACACTACACGGGCTGGGTTTTGTTCAGGTCTTCAAACGCTGCGTGTGAACCTCCGTACCTCACTGCCAGTGTAAATAATTACACCCAATTAAGGCTAAGTGGTTTCTATGCTATGATTGCGAGCCCCATAATACACACAGTTTTTTTTCATCCACAAGTTTTGTTCTTAATATAATTAAAAATTAAAATGTTTATATCAATTTTTTTTTCCGAAAATATAATTTCAAATTAATTGTGTATAATGGTTTTGTACTTTTGTTTCTAACGATATATTTGAACACTAAATTGCATAAGACAATATTTAATGCAACATATAAGTAGTGAAAACTTATATATTCAATAGAGCAGAATAAATTAGTTTATCGTATTTTTTTTTTTTTTGCAAATATTAAGCTCCCCTTTCGTCAATATGCAATATTCTTAAAGTAATTTCCATTCGTAGCAACCTTAATTGTCAATTTTTATTAATAAACTATTTTTAGCAAATGCTACAATATTTGGAAAATTCTAATTCATAGTCATAGAAATTTAGATTTAGTAAGTAGTGATTTTATTGTACTAATTTCAGACAGTAGCATCACAAACGGTAAATTTTGTAAATTAATTTGAAATAATTGAAAAAATTACGTCATCGCCCAGAACAAGGTGGCAATTTGCACTCAATAGAAAGAAAGAGTTAAAATAAAAGAAAGTGGGCCGATGTGATACCAGGGGAAATGCTACCTTTCCTTGAGACAAGGCATTCAAAGAGGCCCCATCATTTTTTATTTTAATTTTTTAATTGCCATATGTCTAACTACTCTATTCTATCCTGCCCTTCCTGCCAGTGGAATTATCCGTTACCATTATTCGTACGTATAAAATATTAGTATGCAAAATTCGATTTGATTATCCTTTCGTTTAATTTAATAAATGTATCAACTTTCAAAATCTCTTCATGGGATACAGTGGGGGTGATATAAATGCAATATCTACGCATCGGTGGCTTATCATATCTTACTAGTAAATCGGATATCTTTTTAAACGTTAGCGGGACAGGATGCAAGAAAGTCAAGGGAGTAACATTTTGTTTAGCAAATAGTTTGCAAGTAACTTAAAATTATACTATTTATTGTTTTATACAATGTGCAAGTTTTATAAATATACGCACCTTCCGTAAACCTTCGTAGTTAGAATGTTAGACCCTCTTAGGAGTTTTTCCTTTTTATACCAAAATCCTGACAAACAAAACATAATTTGACGAAATATATATCATTTATCTGCATGGAATTTTTTTCGATACTTTAGGATATAAATTGCTCGACTACAATTGATTAATACTTCTACTTAAAGTAAACTTTTTAGGAACATAAAAATTGGTGGGTAGTATCTGACAAAAAAAAATTACCACTTGATAGCCGCTACTATGAATTTACAGAGAAAAAATATATATATATATATAACGAAAATATAAAACGTATTGTACTAACTATCATAAGAGACAAGTTTGAACACGGATCGCTTATCTAACACGATGTATTACGTCGTCTTATATGTTTATCCAATGAGGCTCTCATCATTTGGGATCCAATACCGAATCGAATTAATTTCAATAGGATAAAATTTATTAGAGTTAATTTGAAATTAGATTAGATTTGTCCTGATAAACAGAGCGTCGAAAGGAGTAGAATTCACTTGAAAATTTATTGTCAGTGACACCGTCAAATTATGGGTGAAAACGGATTGGATAGTGGTGAGATCATATTCGTATTCATATTTTTTTATCGGATACGATTATGGATACAGATATGTTCGGATACATATATGGTTCGGATATTAAACGGATACAGATATATTTTGGATATTAAAACGGATATTTATAAATCAACGAACTAATAAAAATAAAACATAAACGAGATATAATATCAATATCAAATGCCATCATACATCAAAATAGTATATTAATCATATGTAATCATCATGATTAGAGAAAAAATAATTTTAATGTTCTTATCATATATAATCATCTTGATAATAGAAAATAAAATTAATTTTATATTACTAGTCCAATTCAAAATATTATTGCAAAAGAATTTATCTAATAAAAATGAAGTATTATCTAATTAAAAATATTCTCTAATGTAGATAAGTATTTATATTAATCATCTTGTGCCGTTAAAGATACGGATAAATGAGTTAATATATATCGGATACATATAATATTTATATATTTTTTTTGTCAGATACAGATAGGGATATATTCGGATACGGATACGATTCAGATATTAAGTGCATTTTTCATATCCGAATACGGTTTGGAGCAAAGTTTATCCACTCGGTCTTCCGCCGGTGGACAAAGCAAAAAAGCTGAGCCAGAACAGTGATATCATTTCATGCAGCGAAATGAATTATTGTCAAATTTCCTTCGCACGTGGTTTCTTTTGAGGATGGAAATTGATAAAAAAAAAAAAAACCTTGCCAAGTTTGAATCTATTTTTCATTTTTGAGGCATTTCGATCGTGTGGCCAGCAAAAATTCTAATTCTATCTTTCATTTGGAGTTTTGGACTCAATTCAATCGGAATTTATGTTAATTTTTATTTGTATTCTGGATGAAGAGAAAATGAAAAGTAGTCGACCACTAAAATCATTTCAATTTTTTTAAAAAAAAAATCGAGGAAGTTTAATATGCACTATCTATAATGCATAGACCTATATATCTATGCATCGCGGTCTTTTTCGTTGAAATTTTTAGAAATTGAAAAATCTAATTTAACCAACCTAATCTACATATTGAAATCTCCTAACAAATAAAATTTTACAATTTTAAAATTTCATTACAATTTTTTTCAAATTTTTTTAAACTTACTATTTTGGGATATTGTCAATGCAAAATTCGATTTGAAAAAAATCGCGATGCATAGAAATGACTATGCAATCATAGACTATATTAAACTTCCTCAAAAAAAAAATCTTAATCGTGATATTGTTCGGATCCGTATCCTCTGCAGCGCGCTGCTGGCAGCGTTTTGATCCGAGCCGTTCAATCTCATCTCAACGGTTAATTTTTTTCGGACCTATCGATCTGGTATTTTTCACGGAACACCCATCATCCATCGGACGGTTGTGATGCAGCCGCTGTCAACCGCTGCGCTGCTGAGGATTTTGTTCCGATATTGTTGAGCCCTATATTATGCTTAAGCATCGATTGAGGGAATTTTTTTTTTGGGGGGGGGGAGGGTTTGACAATCACATATGACATAAATAATTACAATGGAACAACTACATGGATGTGTGAACACTTCTGGCACAATAGATCCGGTGTATATCGTTAAATTTTCTCCAATTAAAAATTTTCATATGCCGGAGCCGGATAACTTAATGCCGCATTTTTCTAATGGGAGTTGCTGACACGCAGAGCTATTATAATTTTTTTTTTTTTGATAATTGCTCGTAGGCTCACTCACACACTCTCAAACAACAATTGTTAGAATTGGAACCTTGATCTCCATAGAGCTAGGCAAATGTCTTAGCTAGCTGCTCTAGCGGTGCTAGACGAGCTATTGTAACTTGTACCTATGGGCTTTCGGTTGCAAAAATAATATATATGTATATATAAAAAAATAATAATAAGTAAATAAAAAGAAATAAATCATGTAACTTGAACTAACATGTCGTAACATTCTGTTAACGGCAAGAATCCATCGACAACATATTATCATGAAGTTAAAATTTATTAAAAACGAAAGTTTACTTAGACGTTAATTATACACTTTATTAATTTGATGTTATGTATCATTTCATATTCCATGAATAATAAAAGCCGTTATAAAATTTTGACTCGCTTGGTGTCAACTTGCACCAAATTTGATCATCTTTGACGCATATGATGTACATATAAATAATATATATCAGATTATGTCATATTTTAACATTATAAAATTTAACCGTTGTTGAAATTGACAATGAACCTGCACCCTTCTAATAATCCTAGCAGCAATGTTAGTTCCAAGAATCAAAACTATGAAAAAGCAAATATATCAAAATCAAATCCAATATAGCTTTTATTCTAATGCTTTCCAATAATCTTAATCGAGCGCAAATCCAAACAACTATTAATTAATTCTTCATATGATCTTTAGTTCCATGTTGTGCCTTTCATGTGTTCCACATTTTTAACGAACAGAACATTAATTACGTTTGAAGATAATTTTGTCTCGCAGTGTGACAGCAAAGATGAATCAATAAATCCCACCTAATTAAACTTATATTCCTACTTCAATTGCATTTGTAATTTGTTGACCACATCATGTGAACTTCAATAATACAACTTGATCAAATCATGATAAGCTATGAGACAGCATTTCAAAAGGAAAGAAAGAAAAAGTGCACAAATGAGTTCGATAAAGTAGATACAGCAATTAAAAGAGAAATATGGAGGGGGTCCCTCCCCTAAATTTGTTCTCTTGTAAAAGCATGTATATAGGTCTAATGGTATAATAAAGGTGGAGTTGTTATTATTGGACAGTATAACGGGCCCAACCATATGGTCCATAGAAAATTTTGTGACTTTGGATCTTTCATGCTTCTCACATCTTACCACATTTTATTATAAAAATGCATAATTTAAAACAGTGGAAACAAGTTATTAGTACGTCACATCTATCACAAGAAAAATACATTTTGGCCTAATTAACTAAAGATTTGAGGCCAATATTTGATGGCATAATTGATAAATGAATACTATTAATTCAATTGTTAGTGCAAAAAAATATATTACTAAACAATAAGTATATATGTGGCTGCCAAGTTTTTTTCGATTCAGTTCCTTAATATTAATACAGAAATAACAATAATTTTATTTTCATAATAACCTCGATGCTACCGTGAGATCTCGTACGTAAATCGTACGTCTCTATATTGCATTGACTGCGCATGTTTATACTAACAAAGTTCTCAAAAATAATGTCCATATTATACTTATAATGTTCTTTTTCAGTGTCATTCTGAATTGTTCATGGATATGACAAAGTGTATAGACAACATGTTGGCATTCGGCAAATTTACAAAAAAAAAAAATTTGTTTTTGAATAAAAAACAATTTTGTATATACACATCTGCAAGCATAAAATATTTTCAAATATGGTAGTAACAATTTTAGACCTCACAGATTTTTCCGAAATACCAACCAATAATTTTGTTCATAGTGATTACTTAATTACACACAATTGTACAATACGATCGATACAAAATAAGCGCCACAGAAGAACCCAGTCCAATTGCAGATTGCATGGCTTGGCGCAACAGTGTTTCCAAATGATGAGGGAAGAGATGTAGCTATCGATGTGCGTGGGCCAGGAGGTTCCATTCTCATCACCTTGCTAGATTACATAACATGTCATGTGAGAATGTGTTCCTACAATTATAAAGGGCCATTTAAAGTATATTCATATAAACTGTATATTGCTTGCTTAAAAGAAAGCCTGGCTTGCCGCTTGTGCACATATATATGCACAATTCAAAGACTAGGGACCATTCAAAATGGGGTATTTGATTTTATTTGGTAGATTTGGGTGTATAATTTACCAAGTGTATATAAAAACGAAATAAGTTATTTCTCTAGGATTTGTATATATATGCATCTTCATGGTATATCATGAGTAAAATATTCATACTATTTTGATAAGGGAAAGAACACAAATAATTTATAGTCAGAAATAATAAAATGATAAAAATGTCGCGGATGCAAACAATTTATAGATTTTAAAATAAAATACGAATACAAACATATTATTTTATTTATCGGGGTTCATTTAAGAAAAAGTTAACTATTGATTTAATGTTAAAAGATTTATATTTGTATACATAATTATAATAACGACATCAAATTATGTTATTTGATGCCAATCAAAATCTTCCTTTGAAAAGTGCAAGTCAAGTATTAACTTCAAGATGGATGAGGCGAAAGTCTTAGAGCGAATGATTACATAACATTAAAGTAATAGAGAGTTAAAACAATAATTGTTTTTGAAAATTTAATAAACGAACTTTGATTTAGAAAATAGTCGGCTACTGTCTTGACTTGATTATTTACGAATATAATGCATTCGTTACACGAGTTGCTTTTTGTTTTTTGAGGTTACCTGTCTCGGTTATCCTTCGAAATTAATGCAGTCCATCTCAAAAACAGTACATGGACGGACAAAAATACTATTACATGGGTCCCAATTAGAACAGCCGTTCTTTACAATTCTTTTGTTTATAATAAATTAACAAATTGAATTATCCATTGGGAATTCCCCCCAAAAAAAAAAAATCTTTTCCTATAATGATATAAAATTTTCTCATAAAAAAATCATCAAACTTTTCCTCCCCGTAAATGCTGGTCACAATCACATGGTTCAACAGTAATTGAACATATGCCCACATACCTTTTTCTCCCTTAATGAACCGTGATGCCTAGAGAGAGTGTTTGACCCCAAAAAAAAACTGAATAAAAATCAAATAATTCAACCTCACTTTCAGAGAAAAAGCGGTGCCCCTATTGCTTTACCCTTTTGGCTTTGAAGTAATTAGCACCCCTAGTGTAGGAATCAATTGCCTCTTCGTGCTTTCATGCTCTCTTGTTAGTTGATTGATGCGCCATTTCCTTCTTTTGTCTCTTGCAACAACACCAATGTAATGCCTACGGGCTTTAACTTCAAAAAAAAAAAAAAAAAAAAAACACCAATGTAATATCCTTTAGATCAAAGTAATATCACAATTAATATTGGTAATAATAAAAAAAAAACTCAAATGATTGTAATATTGTGTTCGTATATCTTGTTGGCATCTTTTGAACTAATCAATAAATCAACAAATGTTGATGTCTATACACGGTATATATATATATTTTTTGAAATAAGATAATTTATTTATAAGGCATAACTCACTCTATGAAATAGAGTTTATTCATCTTTCGCGACCCGTTACCTCTAAAATAAAGAGGGAGCTACTGACCAACTGTGCTGGGATCCCACTTTTTGTATACGTTTATCTAGATTATAGATATCAAATTATTCCTTGAAAAAAAATATCACATTTTACTCTCAAAATTTTATAAACTTCCAGTTATTATTTGATTTGTATAAATATAATATTTCGCTTATTATTTTGCATTATAGAAAAACAATGTTTTAAATTATATTTGTATTATTCTCCAACCGCAAATACTATTTTTTATAATTTAGATAAGCATATATATATAGAGAAAATACGGAAGCTTCGATGCATACTGATCCAAACTCTTCGGTCTGCTTCGAAATGACCGATCCAAACTGTCCAATATGATCTCCCTAATGAAATATCCTTGCTGTCCAAATTTTACATTTTTTCGAAATTTTTAAGCATTTTTTCGGATTTGTAAAAGCTGGTATTTTTTAACGGTTCTGAAAAATTTAGATTAGCGATTTTCTAAAATTCCGAAAAAATAGTAAAAGAATTTCAAAAAAATATAAAATTTGGTCAACAAGGAGATTTCATTAGAGAGATCATATTGGACGGTTTGGATGGGTCATTTCGAAGCATACCGAAGAGTTTGGATCAGTATGCACCGAAGCTTCCGTGCATTACAATGCACCATAGGTTCTATATATAGAGTTTAGCTACGGTAAGTCGCGACTCACCGACCCTCTGGTGAGTCGCGATCAAAACTGCTAGATCTAGTTCAAAATAATCGATCCAAACCGTCCAATATGATCTCCCTATTGAAATATCCATGCAGACCAAATTTTTCATTTTTTTGAAATTTTTAAGTATTTTTTTCGGATTTTTAGAAACTGCTGTTTTTTAATGGTTCATAACTAATTAGATTAACGATTTTCTAAAATTTAAAAAAATACTTAAAAATTTAAAAAAAATGAAAAAATTGGTATGCATGGAGATTTTAATAGGGAGATCACATTGGATGGTTTGGATCGGTCATTTTGAACTAGATCTAGGAGTTTTGAGTGCGACTCACTGTAGCTAAACTCCTATATATATATATATATATATAAACCACAAGCGCTTCTTGTCCCCACCCACGTAAGCAATCATTTCCAAGTCTCTTTTAACCTTTATCTTCTTTCATTCAAAGCACTCTTTCAAATTACTTAACTTTCATCCTATGGGAAAAATTTTGATTACGCTTGCACATGACTTACTTTGTTGTTTTTCTCAACACGTACGTGTCGACACCTCTTTTGCTCGTCAAACCTCTACTAAAAATATTGATTTGAATGACATAAAGAAGGCTAATAGAACTAAATTAAATGCTTAAATGGATGTATCTATCAAACGGTGAGATGCATTTGGATAGGCATCACAGTCTAGTAGCTTGCTTGAGAGCTTTGATTGAGCCAAATGCTAAATGCTAGGTACAATTCTAGGTGACCCACAACCCTGTATACACAGGCTAGCTAGACTTCGGTTATAAATACATATAATATTGGTTCGTGTGGTTCCCCGTTCCCGTGCTTATTATAGGTAAATTATTTATGTTTCGGTTTTGGGTTTATACATATATAGGCGCCTGCAATTTAACTTTTATTTTTTGTATAGATGTACTGTCTCTGTTTTTGACAATCTGACGAATTACTATTGCTCATGTCGCCTCTCATAATTTTTCAATCCGTTCGCTCTATAGTATATATATATACATATAGAGTTTTGCTATGGTGAGTATCCGTGAGTCGCGATCAAAATTCTTGGATCTCATTCAAAATGACCGATCCAAACCGTCCAATATGATCTTCATATTGAAATCTCCTTGCAAACCAAATTTTATATTTTTTCGAAATTTTTAAGTATTTTTTTCGGATTTTTTAAAACTGCTGTTTTTGAATGGCACAGAATTAATTAGATCAGCGATTTTCTAAAATTTCAAAAAAATACTTAAAAATTTTGAAAAAATATAAAATTTGGTCTGCAAGGAGATTTCAATATGGAGATAATATTGGACGGTTTGGATCGGTCATTTTGAATTACATCCAACAGTTTTGATCGCGACTCACCATAGCAAAACTCTATATATATATATATATATATATATATATATATATATATAAATCTGTTGTTAACACTGAAAATTTGTTCATGCAATTATAAACTTTTCCAGAGAGTGCAAACAATTTGTTAGAAAAGAAACCAAGTTTAGTGATACTAATACTTAATTAATCATCGCGCATGCAAATATATTTTTTTCGTGTTCTTCAAAATTATAACCTATATATGTTTTTTTTTTTGTTGTTTTTTTTGGGGTGGGGTTTGTTGGAATTCAAATCCGGTGTTGTGCTACACGCCGTGTAGCGCACTTACGGACCATCCGATTTTGATCTGATGGATAAGGGAGCCCCGTGAAAGTAACCAGATTCCTAGACCCGCAAAAAATGAACCGTCCGATCAAAATCGAACGGTTCGTGGATGCGCTACACGATGTATAGCGCAACACCAGATCGGGGTCCGGGTTTGTTGTGGTTAACTTCTTTCCAAAGTGGGTCCCCCAACGGTAAGAGTGGATAAGGTTGAGTCTTGGACCTCTTGGCGAGAGGTGCAACTCTCAAAGAATGCACTTTAATTTCTGACTCTAATAATTGGTGTTTGCCACTAATTATTGGTGCTTCAACACAAAGATAAAGACCTCATGACAGTTGTTGCATCTAGGTAATTGAAAGATCAAGTGGGTAACATACAAAAATACAACAAAACAGACCTCTTAATTTTTAACTTTTAACATCTGAGCATAATGTTAGACTTTATTGCATACATTGATCTGAGGCCCTTCTAGACACATCTCCATCTCAATGACTAGATTTCTTAACCGTTACTTGCAAGAACCACTTATCTCTACTACTTATAAATGCACCTAGAGAAAGGTCACAACAATTTTTGTTAACAATTTTTATACCGTTGATCTGTAAATGTATGGTTAGATCTGTCTCAACACATCTCTATGCGCACAGAAAGAAAAAATTTTCTTTGGATTTGATTGGTTTTCCATCTAATATAGAAACAATTGAATAACATATCAATTTGTATCGATGGTAAATTAAGAAACATATTTTTATTGTCTAACATTATTTTGTTTTTTTATTTGCCCACATATGAGGGCATCTTATGCTAGTTACTCTAATAAGTAAAATTGATTGAGATTATTGCAACAAAACATCAATTTAATTACGCGACAAAACAATTCCTATTATCCAAATTATAATGCGAACTAATGCGACAAATTACTCAACTAATTATTTTGCTCAATGTGCGTAAATGAATAGGTACAAGTAGTTGAGTCTTTAATTTAAATAGATAGATACAAAGGAAGAATATGCTTTTGGAAGTACTAATTAAACAACATGAATACTAACAACAAGAGACAGGTCTGTCATTACATGTATGTATATCCATGCATTATTAACAACTTTACCAGGTAGTTTTATAAGTCAAGATCATTAGTTGGGATTTGGGCAGCATAACAAATTAATAAATTAATTAGGATGACCTGTTTAATACTTAGTAAAAGACAGAAAATAGTGACCCACTTTAAGCCAAAACTCTTTGCGTCCCCTCTATCCCAACCCCAACAAAAGATATAATATTTGTAGAGTTTAGGGTTGTTTAGGTTTAATTTGCTGATGTAATAGTAACAGAAACAGGATTTATAAATCCTCCCACTCGTGAGATTATGACGGTTATTATATTAAACTAATAACAACATAATGACGGTAATTACTTGATTATCTTGTTGGGAAAACTGTACTAATTAGTTTATTGATACTCAATCAATGTCTTAATTGTTAGCCTGAAAGGATAGTCGAAAGCCCAAAAAGGATGGCGTAGGAGAGAAGGGACAGAAATTGGTTCTCACTAAACAACAAAGTTACACCTCAGTGCTTTGACGGGCCATTGTATTGCATAAAATAAAAATAAAAGTGGGGAAAATCAGAAAATGTACACTGGATCATACAGTATCTGTGGGCAGGTTGTCTTTAGTCTTTTTGCATTTTTTTTTTTTTTCAAATTAGGCCTAATTCCACGTATACATATGTTTCCCTTTGTTTTAATAAATATTTCCATTCAAAAAGTTTTGATGTTAAAATTTGTTTATAAATATTTTTTTATCTTTACATTTTTAGTTTATCGAATTTAAAATAATATAACTTATGTTAATATTTGAAAAAAAAGACATAAAAAAGACATAAAAAAGACACAGTACATAAATCCAGGATATTACTTGATAATTAATACTTATCTTGACACCTCGAACAATTATTTCCGGATAAAAGAAAATAGAAAAATAAAAAAACAATTATAGGCACATTATTAGTACGCAGACGGTGTAACAATGAAAATTTGTGACGTTTGAGACTTTTTTTTTGACACACCAAGGATATATATTGATTTCATTGTAATTCGGATCAATTGGTGGACAGTAAAATAGACATCACATCATACCATTTTATATGTATGATAGGTGCACCATATAGACCATGCCTACAATGCAGAATTTAAATTTAAAACATATATTGAAGATTGTTAGATTGTATAAATAAGATGATTATCAAGTGATTTCTGCTCTCTATGGATTTTTGCAAATTATTCTACACATCAATATTCATAAATAAGTGCTAAAGCGAATCAACTTTGTCGATTAATTTGTAAATCTAAATTATTGCGTATCAAGTTTCGAAGATTAATTCTGGTTGTCTATCGTAGCCTCATGAGAGGAATGTTGTAAACCTTTTAGAATAAATATACTGATTTCATGAGAAGAATCCGTCCGCAGCTCTTCTGGTAAAAAAAAAAAAAAAAATCAGAAAAACAATATTTGTCGCATTAATAATTTAAGTTTAAAATTTTAAAATTAACACAAAAGTACACGAGATCAGCACATGATAAAGTTAGATTTTAAATTTATCAAGAGTACAACTGTACAAAGATCGGCACAAGATAAAGACAATGCCCTTATTGTAATTTATACAGTCTGTTGATTTATTTTAATTCAATATTTTTTTTCACAATAAACTCCAGATTTGATAATATTTATGAGCAAATATTTCTTTAGATAAAACAAGATCGCTAGTTTTCAAATTTAAAAATGGTTGTCATATTACGTAAAAAACACTAACGATGATAAGTTGATCCCTTCTTTTGTTTTTCCAAATTTTGGACGAGTCCATCTGTCTGCATATCCATTTGTCCCTTTAAGGGATAAGTTATCATATGTTGTTTCCATGGAGGAAGGTTAGAAGGTTGGCATGTGCATTACTAAATTAAATGCATAGTTAGATTAATGTTTTACCTAATTAAGCAACAATAAAATGATGACGCGAGATATTTGTTGGAAGTTTAGGATTAGAGAGACTAATCGAAAAAACAAGAGATTCAAGTCCTCTACCTAACTACCAACCACTAATAAATATGGATATGGTATATATCTAATCGAAAAATGTGATTGACGGTGAGACCAAGCATGTAGATGTAGCATATATATATAAGAGGATATGGATGATAAAATTGTGAAATTAAGAGGTGATAGTGCCTATGTGCACTTTTTTATTCCGCAATTCTATTTTGAAGTGATTAATGATCATACTCTTGAGACTTGACTTGGTATTTCTTTTATAGATACCCCACAACTTGCAATTTTATATTTTAGTTAAATTTTGTAAAATGAATACATGATAGAATTAATGCTGGACGTAAAAACCAAATTCTAGTAATTGGACGGATAAGTTGTTTTGTGTCAGCCAAACACAAAAAAAAATATTAATAAAAATGCTAGGTATGTTTTTGTTTGAGATTTTATTGTGCAGACAACAACGTAATGCATGTAGTGGAATTATGGCGTCAGACAATGAAGGAAACAGCGGCATTTCCTAAATATGTACTCTTGAAATAGGTTTTGTTAAGGATCACCCAAAAGAACAACCATGCCCTCTTCGATTTTGCATGCATAATAATTATTGAAAAGTTGAACAACACGGACGTTCAAGTTCAAGTCCTACATGACCAAAGTAAAAATTTAGTGTGAATGTATATCAGGTTATGTCCCTATAAATATGACTTACGTTACCAAAACAAATTCTTGATAGTCCACTCAGATATAATCAGATCAGCTTTAATATCATGTTAGTAAAATTATCAAAGTGGCCAACTAAAGTTAATCAAATTTATTTTTTGAAAATTAAGTTGATTTTATAAAATGCATTTCTTAAACACGTGTCTTTCAGAAGAAGAGATATTTTGTCCGTTCAGGTTTGCAAGAGTTTGCGGGTAGTGTAGTTGAATTTTTGAGGCAAAAGGAAGTCAAAGATAAGATGGAGATATGTAACTGCAAGTCAGAGATAATTTGTATATGAGACAAAGATGGAGGGATCTTTGACATTATTTAGTTTTGTATTAATCAGGATTTTGTAATTACTTAAAGAAGATTTGACATTTTTTCAGTTTTGTCTCATCAGGATTTTGGATTTATTTCTAGAAGCTTGACAACGCGACTTCATGAGTAGGTAATAGAAGGTCAAGTATTACATTTTTGTGAATATGATATGGCCCAAGTTAATAATTCCAGTCATGTGGGCTAAGATTGTAACATTGAACAAAATTTAAAATGGGCTCGCTCAAGAGTTTGATTTATGTTCGCCTTTTTTTTTTTTTTTTGAAGGTCAGGTAGCAAATACTACACTGACAATTTTATTAAAGAATAAAAATAATTACAAAGATGTAAAAAAGAAAATAAAAGTAAAGAAAAAAAAAACTAAAACCTAACTATACAAGAATATACAAATAAAAGAAAAAACTCCTAAGCATGCTTCTTCCAAGAGTCGATACAGGAGTAGATGTCCTTTAGCAGAAAACCCGCTGGGGTGTCCAAATTCGAGAAGATGCGTTTGTTGCGAGCCTTCCAAAGATTCCAGGTAGTAGCTGCCCAAATGATATCCCAAGAAATTATGCCAAGATGCCTGAGAAATAGCCAGAACTCACCCACCTCTTGAGTAAAATCTAGCAAAGGTAGTGAGAAGTGTATATGTATGTGAGACCAGACAGATATTGCATAATGGCAATGAAGAAAGAGATGAGGCGTTGTTTCAACCAAGTTGCAAGCACAGGTAGCAGAAGAAGGCCAACTCCTAAGGATTAGATTTTGCTGCGTCAAAAGTCGATCTTGTAGTAGAAGCCAAAGGAAAATTTTTACTTTAGGAGGGCATTTGATTTTCTAAATAAACGGGTAAAACTTTGAAAGAATGCCAGTATTGGAGAGACTTTTATAGGCACTTGCTGAAGTGAAAATTCCGTTTGATGTCCATTTCCAAATAATGGGAGGATTACCGTTAGAAGGGGTTGAAGAAGCTTTGAAGAAATGCCTCAGTTGGAGGATATCATTGAAACTGTTTGAAACTCTATCTGAATCCAGAAGATCGAAATCCACAGTTCCATAAAGACTTTGAATAGTAGACGTCCACACAGAGGCTGGTTCAAACTTCAGTTTCCAGAGCCATTTCAACAAAAGTGAAAGATTTTGTCTATGGAGATCAAGTATACCCAACCCACCATTTTCTTTTGGAAGACAACATTTGGACCAGTTTACAAGACAGTGACCCCCGATACACTTATCTTTTCCTTTCCAAAAGAATCTTCTCCTTATACCTCCAAGTGCTTAAGAAGCCAAGGAGGCAACTTAAGTACTTGCATGTAGTGTAAAGGCAAAGCTGTAAGTACAGATTTGACGAGAGTGAGGCGTCCGCCTGAGGACAGAAATCTGGCTTTCCAACCATCCAATTTTCGCTGAAAAGCTGAGATTAGTGGTTGAAAATGGATTTTCTTCGGTCGTCGGATAGAAAGTGGAAGACCCAGGTAGGTAATAGGAAGTTCTTTTGCCTGACATTTGAGAATAGATGCAATATGAGGAATGTTTGAAATTTGGATTGAAATTGGGACAAAAAGACATTTTGCATCATTAACTCGAAGACCAGATAATATTGCAAAATTCGAGAGTATCTCTGAAATTATAAGCAAAGACCGAGGATTGGCTTCCATCAGAATAATGGTGTCATCAGCATATTGCAAAGCACGAGGAGGAATTAAAATAGGCCCAGCGATGAGTGACGCAGCATTGTTAAAGAAGGATTGTAGTGCATCTGCAACAAGTATGAACAGCAATGGCGATAGAGGATCACCTTGCCTAAGCCCTCTCTTGTGAATAAAAGATGCAGAAAACTCGTCATTGACTTTCACTACAGAAGAGGAAGAACGAAGAATGTGAAGAGTCCAAGAGATCCAACTTGGAGGAAAACCTCTCTCAATAAGGACATTAGTTAGGAAGGTCCAAGAAACAGTGTCAAAAGCTTTAGCAAAGTCAACTTTGTAAATGACAGCCGGTATTTTGTTCTTATAGTAAAAAGAGATGAACTCTTTAGTGACCATAAAAGATTCCATTATGGTTCGTCCTTTTGTAAAGGCCGTTTGCAGAGGACTGACAAGATGAACCATATGTGGTTGAAGCCTATTTGCTAGAATTTTTGTGATGATCTTTGCAAAAGTGTTAATGGCACTAATGGGTCTGTAGTCAGAAATCACAAAACAAGCTTCTTTTTTTGGGACTAAGGAAATGTAGGCTTTGTTGAGGTCGGATAAATCTAGTGAACCACTCTGGAAAGCCTGCAAAGCCCACAAAAAATCTTGCCTAATAACATCCCAATATTTCTTAAAAAAATCAATCGGAAATCCGTCAGGACCAGAGGACTTTCCTGAAGGGAGTTGATTAATTGCGAGAAGAACCTCAGTTTCAGAGATAGGGAGACCTAGGTCGGAAAGATCTAAAGAAGGCCCAAGCTTGCCAGTAAGATTGAAAGGAGGAGGATGTGGAGGAATGGTACCCAAAATAGAGGCAAAGTGGTTAAGGAAAGCGGACTTCAAATCCGAATGAGCAGAGATTGTATTTCCCTCAAGACAAATAGAGTTAATTGTGTTGGAAAGACGCCTAGAAGTGGCAACAGCGTGAAAGAATTTGGTGTTTTTAGATTTATGTTCGCCTTTCACAGTTCACACGTAAAAGAATATACTTTACAGGATGGGTAATGCGGGTTAATGCTAATCTTATGAGTGTTCCTTGTTAGATTTACTTATCATTCATAAGTCTTTGATCTGCGGTGTAATTTGTTGATACTGGGTGTTCCGTGTTCATGATGATATCTTTCCTATTTGATTTGATATGAAATGGGTACGAGTACCCAAGGTTTAATAGTAGTGATAAATTGACTGGTTTGGGTGATTGTTACTTTACTGGTAGTCTGGTACATGGCCTGGGTCCCATACCAGTGGACTGCACCCGTATTCTAAAGATAATTTATTATTTGAATTTTCTGTTTAGTGCAAGGAAATATGTAGGATTCTCCATTTTACTTCCTTTTTGCTAATCTTTGTCGAGAGGACATTTTTGGTAATTTTTCACAGTTATTAGGATAAAATGAACTTGAAATTGTTGGAGGGAAACAAATTGCTATAAGACAACCTCTTTTTCAATGCAAAAGTGCTGGTTCTATGTTTAAATTTCTCATTATAATCATCAGCTAGACAGAAAAGGAGGAAAAGATGAAATACTAATGAAGAACCTAGAAATCATGTGGTTGCTATTTCTATTAGTACCAACTGGTATCAAACATGATAGGGACAGTCAGGGCCATGTTCCTGTGTAGGTCCTATATGAAGTTCAGTATCACAACTTAATAACATCAAAGAGGAAAAAAGAAAAATAGTTTCTAAGAAAATCCTTCAACATGGAAAATGTTGAAATTAAATTATTTGGTGGAGAATTAAACAGATCTAGTTCTAGGAGGACAAGAGCATGTGTGTAGCATTTAACCTTTTAACTCCACTTTGCATACACTGCCTTATCTCTTTTACAATTTTGGACTACTCAACTAACACAATCAAGCATATTTCATCTATTTCTATCAGAAAAGAAAGAAAGTGAGTACTGATAGTGGTGTTGAGCTACAAATTAATGATGCAGAAAGAGAATATATTCTACCAAAATAACCTCCTGTGCAAACTTTATGGTACACTATTAGCTCTGCTTTACTCAGCAAAAGCATCTCCACAAGGAAATAAAATAAAAGGAGGCTCCATTCTGCCTTTCCCAAAACCAATGATGAAATCTAGTACTCAAATGGCTGATGGTGGGGGTAGAAACTCAAACTCTAGTTTTGAATTTTGAAAACTGTATTTTCACATAAGTCCTTGATTGATATTGGATTAGCACCAAGTAGGTCGTGCTTTCTAAGCAAGCTCAGTTCTTGTTCAGATGCCATAACTTTACTACTAGAACTTTTAGTGGAGATCAGCTTAGGATAAATATTTAGTTGAATTCAGATCGTGTCAGAGAATATTTCTATTTGTACAACCTTTTTTTTTATGTATGACACGATCTTATCTATTTATTAGGCCAATATAATAAATACTAACCCTCTCTTTTTGCGAAGCTAACATATATGGTAGAGATTACAAACAGAAAATTATTCAAATAATTCAATACTACCACTTTAGTGAACTTTAGAAAAGGAGAAGAAAACTTTTTTCCTTTTTTTTAAAAAAAAAAAAAAATGGAAGAATGATGCCGGTAGGCACGTATGGTAGGGACTGAATTTGAGCACTTTAGCCTTCAATTATATTGGAATTTGTAAAAGTATTAACTAAAGTTGACTTGAGTGTCCTTTTTTGCATGATTAATGGGTATGCTCAACTAAAGCTTGTCATCATAATGGTGGTTAGTACTATATACATGTCACATCCCGACACATAGGATGTAACAATCCCGCCACGAAAGTACAGACAATTGTACTCTCGTAAGGCTTAACCTGATCCTTGACCATTTTTTTTTTCAACAGATAATATAATGAATATTATCTGACTAAAATATAAAGAAAAGAAACAAGTAAAAGACAAGCACCCATACACTTTCTTAACTATTTCACTTATTATATTAATATAATAACCTGAAGGTACAGTACAAGTCAACTGTTTGACTTGTAAGTTTAGAGTTCCTATACAACATACAGTTTATTCCAAATGTATTTACCAAAATAAAACTTATGTGGTTTACTCAAAAGCTAACCCTAATCTTTTATAACCTATACAACCCTTTGAACTATGTCTGGTACATAGAAGTAGAATAAACATATTGGTGGTTAGATATGGCACAAGCGTCTCTATGCATAGGTGACAACCGTCAGAAGCCATCTGCGAGAGTCTTCTGTCTGACCTGCATGTCACCTGGAACCCCCAACCGCCGAGGAACATGTAAACAAAAACGGAGTGAGAATAAATTCTCAGTGCGGGTTTTAGTTCCAGACGTGGATTTCTGGTTGAAATCTAGGTCTAGAGTAACACCCGTAAAAATCAACATGAATATTAAAACTTAAATTGAATAAATAAACCATTAATAAATATAACCAAAATACTTTAAAACAGTGCAATGCAATCTTAATCATATTGTACTCAATGCAGCGTAGTGGAAATGAAATTCAGTTAAGTCTCATGAACTTTCACATGCATATAAACAATCATGAATAAATATAAAACAGAAACTTGTCCCAGAACATATCACAGATAAGCATCACATTCCAAATTCTCATTCTTTCTTTCCCTTACCTGGTCAGCAAAAGGGACGTATCCCTAGACCAGGTGGCAAGAGGGAATACCAGTACATGCTTCAAATACTCACTCAGGTTCCCTTACCCAACCGGTTGGGTGGCAAGAGGGTAACCCCTCCCTTACCTAGCCGGCAAGAGGGCATAGCCCTTGGTCTAGGTGGCAAGAGGGAGTTCACTATCCGTATAGCGCTATCGAACAGGCCAAAGCCGGGGATCAGCCGACTTCGGGGAGTGGTGATTTAATATCCATATCATATCACATCCATATCACATATCACAAATTCCTTTCCACATTCATTCATGTATCATCACATTCCATATTTCAGGCTATCAAGCAAGAATAGAATGAACTGGTACAATTCAGTTCATCATAACCAAATGAATATGCAAACTTGCTTGATCTCATATAACAAATTAAACAAAGAAGATGAATCAGCATGAGTTGTAATATTTGTTCCTATAACCTAATATGATCAATTCACAATGCATTCAAGAAATTTATCAACATGCAATGCATATAATTTAAAGTTACCGAGACCGGATTTCTATAAAAATCCACGTATCCGCACCTGTTGTTGGATCGCATTCCGTCTTCGCCAAGTCTCCTGTATAATGGTCAAGAACCGTTAAGATTTGACTAAATAGTTTCGTAAATTAGCCTAACTTGAAATCCTTAAATGTGGTCCGGCTTAAGCTACCAGACTAACTAAAAATTCTATTTATTATTATAGTAATTGCTTGTGTTAAAAGTAAGTTAGTTTTTATTATTTACTGTCTTATATTTTTCTTTTATTATTATTATTACTTTATTATTTTATTTTTTTTTAACTTAATTTATTTTGCTTTAAATTCTTATTTCTATTATAGAAGTTAACTCTAGTCAAGTCAGATTTTGAAATTCAAATGAGATCATATAAAATTTTGAAGAAATGATATTTTTATTTTTGAATCGTATTATTAGATATTTTAACGATTTTAGAAGATTAGTTTTTCCAATTGGAACTTAATTCTTATTATTATTATTATTATTATTATCTATTTAAATATAAAAATCTGTATTTTAAAATTGGGTAATCCATTCATAATTGGTCACGAATAAATTCTGTTAACATGTATTATTCTATAGTTTCAGAAAATTGTAACAATCAACTTATTCCCAAATAGATTTCACATATTTTTAACATATGCCACGTAGAATATCTAAAATTTACCTTTATTTATACTTAAATATTATTAAGAACAACATATGACATACAAGTCTTTTCCTTCTCAATATCCGAATGCCATAAGTTAAGGAGTATTTTATGTACTTAACTGGATATTGTGCTTCACTTCTTTTGCTAACGCCTCCGTAATAAATCATATAATCGTCCTTAAATTACAGCTTAGTAAAACTACTATCTTTCTTAACTTGACCATGTATGCTTGGATTAATATGTACCATACATTTGACAACAAAATAATTTGTTATCGACTAAAAAGAAGTGTACTCAGTATCTAATTATTGATTCATCTCATCTTAATTAAACCACCAAGTTTATTCGTACTTCCTATTTCATCGTTCATAATTAAATATTAAATTAAGCCTTGTTGTCCTGTAATGCTTAGACTAACTCTTTACTAGTCTTTCGTTAGTATCCATTTGATCAGGTCAATATTACTTTAGTTTAAATTCACCAGGATCACTCATCAAGGGATATAACAAAACTGAACCCGATCAAAAAGGAAATCAATTCAAAGGATTTAGTGGGTCAGAATCAATGGGTTTACATCCAATCAGTCATTTTTTTTTTTTTTTTGCACTAATTTCTCCCAATGAAGTGGAATCCATTATTTCTGGATAAGCCCTCAAAATTTAGTGACATTACAAATAAGTCCCTCAAACTTTACAACAGCCCCTGAAAACTGAAGTTTGTTTACCAGTACTTGTTTATTATGCTATACCAACCAGTACAAGAGTTGTACCATCCCTCTACTTGATGTTGCGCCTCAACCCTGGTCCCTGGTACAACCTTGGTACAGAAGCATGTACCAAGCCCGATCCCAAACCAAATCCACTCCCTAAATCCTGTTGTTTCGGATCTAAAAGAGAAATCCAAAATTGAGCAAGAGAGTGAGGAAATACCTCAATTGAATGGCCTAACCTCGGCCCCCTGCTTCCATCACTCTTTTTCTTTTACTAATTCCATAATTCTCTCAAATTTCGAAATAAAAGGAGGAAGAAGATTAAGGGATTGCACTAGAAAAATAACAAGAAAGACGATACTGGTCTATAAATGGCAAGGAAGTGGTTACGTGGCTCGAGTTCGAGATGCCACGGAGTCAAATTAATAGAGAGGATAAGCTCACCCGAGTAGGACCCACTTGTCAGGTCGGTTCAGAGAGAGAAGGAAATGGGTCTAGGCTTCTGTTATGTCCATTAGATGTTCATCAAACGAGGGAGTCTTTTTCTTGCTTCAACCAATCGGAGGCAGAGGGGTTGGATAAGAACAAAAAAGAGAAGCAATGGGGAGAAGATGAAATGAAGACTTATTTGATTCCAGATTTGATCAGACGGTGGTTATATATACTTTCACTTTTTATTCCATGAACCAGCGCTCAAGATTGATCAAAAACTTGATTTCCTCAGTTTTGATGTTATAATATTCAGAATTTATTCATTTAGACTTCTAAAAGTTCAATCTTTATAGCCTGATATTTTTATTAATTATTTCACATAAGATTGAGCGACTTTTGTAATGTATTTTGATTTAAGATTATATCTAATTGTGTTTGTTTTACTTTCTTGATCATTTATTTTATTTATTTATTATTTTTTTTAAATGACTTTTATTACTAAATTTCTTATCATAATTCAAATTATTTATTTTGTTTGTTAATGAAACTCCATTATGTCACAATACATTTTTTTTTTTATCTGTGCACTATGCACTGTTGAATAATAATAAACAAACAAACAAAGTTTGTCGCCTAAAATTAAAGAACTAAACTGTAAACAAGGGAACAGAATGATCATGTATCCATTTATCATATGCAATTTAATTCTTGCCAGCGGCCCTTGAAAAACAAAATATTTGCAATTTAATAAGAAAATTTCAGTCATTTCTGCGGTCTTAATTGTGGTAAGAAAAAAAAACGAGGAAAACTTTGTTTGATGCTTCAGAGAAAAACTAAAGATAACACGGAGAGCAAAATAACATAGAAAGTATATTTTTTTTTTGAACATATTAAACCTATATGAAGGGTTGTAATTGCCTCCAGGTACCAAAATTATGATACCATATTCAGAATTAGAGTGCATTTTTTTTGAAAAATAAAAGGTTACACAAGTTAAGGCATTATTTGCTGCAATTTGTTTATGGGGTGATTAGAAAAGAAATTAATTAAAAAAATAAATACGAACGTTATGTCTCAAATTTCCAGTAGTCGACAAACTTAAAAGACAAGTCAATAAAAAGAAAATGGTGCCAAAAGCGAATGACAAATTGCTGGGAAGAATCCAATTCTCTACCTGATCAACTGCCTCCAAATATCACTAACTTAAACAACCTTATTTTAAAAATAAAACTAAAAAAGTAATATCATGAAAAGGCCAACCATAATAGCACCCCCAGGCCCCAACCAACCTGGTTTGTCTCTCATAGTCTCATAACATAGCCCTTCACACAGTACCCCTTACTTTTTTTGCACACTTCTCTCTTTGCATACTTCAAATACCATTAACCTCTGCAGCAACACAGAAAACACCATTCTGTGTGAGAAATGGAGATAGAATCAGCGAAGTGTGAGTGTTGCGGTCTAAATGAAGAATGTACCCAAGACTACATTGTTGAGGTAAAGTCCAATTTTGGCGGCAAATGGTTATGTGGCCTCTGCTCTGAGGCAGTACGAGATGAGATGGTAAGGAGGAACAAAAATGGAGACTGCAGTTTAGAGGAAGCAGTGAGTGATCACATGTCATTTTGTCGCATGTTCAAGTCTAATCCTGCCATTCAAGTAGCGGAAGGGATGCGACAGATGCTCAGAAAAAGGTCGAACACAACCAAAGTATAGGTTTAGATGCTATCTTTGACTAGGGCCTGAAACTGGATATGATTTTTGTTTCTTTTCTTAACTGGGTTTTTGGGAGGTTACGATAATATAATAGATGAGGTTTGTGATGGAAGAAATTTTAGTTCCTTCTTTTCCTTCCCTTTGGACTGTTTTAAATTTTTGATTAATTGATCATTTGTTTGAGTATACTATTGTTAAACGCAATATAGAGAGAGATGCTAAAGAGCAATTTATTTAATTTTCTATCGTATTTTTCTAATTATATATAAAACTTAAGGATTATCTGGTTTTCCCTTCAAAAAAGAGCTGTTCATACAAAGGAAGCACCAGAATGCATATTCTGGGTGCTCCGCTGTTTATCCAACTATATGTTCTCCACAGTTGCTTCTGTTATGAGGTTTTTAAATTGAACTTTATACTCCTTCAATTAAGTCCATTTTGGAAAAACATGGAAACCATCATACCCTCGCTGGTACTGGTACGAGTTATACGAGGGGGCTTATTCTCAAGAACAATTGTAATATCTTGACTTGGTTCAATTGCCATACTATTATGGACCCAATTTAATCAGAAACTTCACTATAGAGAATAGAAGAACATGAATGCAGGCCGTGTACTTGTTAGAGGATTCCAAGGAATTGACAGAATTTGGCTGGTAGTTTTTATATTTCTGTAAGACTGTTACTAATGGAATCACTAATTTATATAAGAACCTACCAATCAAATTACCTGTTTACTTTTTGAATTTTCTATTGCAAAAATGAGAATTAATTCCATAACGAGCATTGTTAGTAATCGACTTTTAATTTGTTTGCTTATATAAAGATGCACCTTGTGCTTCAATAATAGTATCGGGACAACTAAGTATAGAGGAACTTTATGAATAATTCTTCTCTCTTTATACTTCCCATTTCCTTTAAAGGAAATGTGAATTATAAAGCGCAGAGGAAGGGCTGAACTAACTTTTAAATGAAATTATATTTTTTGAGCAAATCGCCTTGGAAGCCACTGAATTTTGCTCTACATCACAAATTTTTAGTCACCTAATTTTGATTTATCCCTCTAATATTAGTTAAATCATAATCTATTTGACGAAACGTCTTGAATATTGACTACTTCAAAATGAGATTATTTTCTTCCTAAAGTTTATTTTGTGCGTCCAAGGCAATTTTGTCAATTTTCTGCAATTCTCTTCTGGATTTCTGTTTCTCAAGAGAACTTGTATTATCTTCGCTCGGTTCAATTGCCATACTATTATGCATCCAATCAAATCAGAAACTTCATTACAGTGTATAGGGAAACATGATTTCCTTTAGACAATCATTGTTAAAAAATAGGAAAGTGATATAACTGAGCTGTTATTATTTATGTTTCTGTTACTGATGGGAATCACTAATTTGAATAAGAACCTACCAATCGCATTACCTGTTTACTTTTGAATTTTCTAGTGCAAAATGTGAGTTAGTTCCGTAATAAGCGTTGAGAGTACTTGACTTTATTTTGTTCACTATCAAAAAGGCATCTTCAACTTCAATAATAGCACCAGAAAGGCTTAAAGCCAAGTATAGAGGAACATTATGAATAATTTTATACTCATCTAAAAGAAACACCTGTAAAGGAAATGAGAATTTTGTGGAAGAATTCACACTTTGCTTGAATAGAGGGGAGTGAACTAACAACAAAAGAAAATTATATTCTTTAGTAAATCACTAAATTTCTTTTGGAAGCCACTGGATTTTTTTCTTTGTCACCATTAAGTCACTTGTATATTTTTTATGTGTCCCTCTTGCATTAGTAAAATACTAATTTGTTTTTACAAAATCATCCATTATCTCTATCTGAATAATCAACGGAGTACTAGCTTTTTTGGTTATGTCAACAATTTTTTTATTTTAAATAAAAATAAATGTGCGTCCACACCAGTACTCATTATTATGTTAATTTTTCTTCGAAGAAGAGGGTATGAAGAAAATTAATTTAAAATTTTAACAATTTGAGGGGCTCAAAATACGCATTTTCGGCATGGAGCAAAGTTACTGGTCTCAGCAGAAATTACCTTGAACGAGTTGCAACTAAACTGTGTTCATACGATGCAATATTGTTAAAAGGCAGCATTCATTCCTAGTTGCCTACTCAAATGAAATCACAGTGAAGTTATATCAAAATTTCTTTATAAATTTCTGATTGCGTGCCCCCTTTTTTATATCATATTCACTGAATTATATTATAATTATTTATATTATAGCCGGCCAGTTATCTATATGCAAGCTGCCAGTGTTCTGTATATGAAATGGGCAGATGATATTGCAGTCAAATGTTGTTGTGGATTAGTTGGTTGGATTTTTAAAATAAATTCAATCATGTTTTAATATGCATTTTTCCATAATTAAATTTAATTTGAGAGGCTTATCTCTCTTTAGAATTTTTCGTTCAAGAGAGACCACAATATTTTGTCATCATCTTTCAACAAGTGAAATTAAATAATCACGAAAGAAGAATAGTGAGGCATATACTATATTCTCAGACAAGGTTGATAACAACATTAATTAACATTCATTGAAAACAATAAATCGCTCTCTGAGTCTACTTAATTTCTTTATTCCATGCTTTTAATCATTACAAGTACAACATGACCCGGTTACAACACCACTAACATGCAGAAATTTGTACAAGCACAGCTGGTACCATTACCATTACCAGATAAATCATACATATTCATACGGTGTGAACTTTTGTACTTACATATAATAATGTCCTATTTTTTACGTTCGTTTTGCTTTTTAAAATTTTAACTAAATGTACTTCTTTTTGGATTATGTGATCTCTATGTGAAATAACATATTAACAGGTTATGTTTGTGGTAGAGTAACAATTTGTGGAATACTGTCTTTGCGGATTCATAACAAGAGACCAGAAAAAACCTGAGTAAAGTATTTGATTTGGTTGAATAAGAATAAGAATAAAAATTTATTTGGATCAAAGGAAATTAGGGCTGTTTATATGTCCCCAATCCTTACCAGCTACCTAACCCCAACTCTCTTTCATATTTATTACATAGCTTTTATTGACGATACATACAAAATTGTTTTTACTTTCGGCACGCAATCATTTTTTATAAACTTCGGATATATTGTATTTTATTTATATACAGTATTACTAAATAGTAATCAATAGCTAATTATCCTACATAATTAATAGAATATAGGTTTGCTTTCCTCATTTGTCTACATCTAACGAATAAACTTGCACATTCTTCTTCTTCTTATTATTTTTTTGAGCCAACTAGCCTCTTTTTTTTTTATTTTTAACATGGAAATAAGTAATGCAATAACACGGTAGACAGTAGTGCATATCCTTTATCTTTTCTCCTAGGCATAGTAATACTTTTGGGGGAAAAAAAAATAAAATCGTGAAGTATAAAAGTAAGTTTATTGGGCATTCATTTTATATATCTGTATCGCACATCTACTTAGATCATTAATAATAGATAATGTAAGAGACAAATAACAAAATAAAATTATTAAATTTTATAAATTATTCTTTTGTATGTGCATAAAATTTGATATTTAAAGTTCATCAATGGAAAATGCTTACAAGTATCAGCTCTGTGGACAATGTTGGATACAACGAACCACACATAGAAAAGACGATATAGCTCAACTATTTGGATTAAATAGAAACGAAGGAAACAAATCGTATTCAACTGTTCATGCAGTCATCTAAATATAAAAAATTCTTGCTATATAATTTTGAAAAATAAAGTTACTTGAGCCCTTCTGTATTATAAGATTATAAGAACAAAACCATCCTGTAGATATTATTATAATCCCACCCAAGTACCCATACCAATCCCCATAAGCGAAAGATTCTTTCCGGCTCCGCAACCTGTCCTACAAGGCTACAATGCATTAAATCAGAAGTCGGTCCCAGTCCTTGTCGCCTAATACATCAGATTTTTAATGTTTCTTTCTTTATTTCCAACTCTCATTGTTGCATTGCAATTATCACTGGCTCTAGAATCTTCTTCAAGAGCAAAACAAATAGCGATATTTATCGTTTTCTTTTAATAAAATAACCTACTCCAACTGACATCAAAAACAAAGAAAAAAAATGGCAATGAAAGGAGACCTAACGTGCCCCCCAGGAACTAGTTCAGAAAATGACCGTTGAAGATGTCAATATCCTCAAGCACCAACAACAACAGCAATAATATTTATAGCATTTGATAACAACAATAATAAAAAAAATAAACGAAGTGAATAATCATTTGCAAATTTGATTACTCACATATACAATGGATTTAATGTGGTCTTGCCAAGACTGCTTTCACCGTTTCGTAGCAAATACAAATACTCTTACATGACCTGAGTAATTGCATTTAATCTTCTGGATGCATATTTGCTTGAACAACTGTTGTTCACAAAACCTAATACTGGATTTCGCACCTGGTTTTAACACTGGTGCACATAGTCATAGCATCTATGATTGGGCAAAAGTATCATGGTTATGGAGTGAAACGCATTGTGACCAACTTACCCAAGGAAAAATGAAACACACTGCCATATATTAAAGTAAATTCCCCTGATTAAGGATCCAGAAGTCTCAGAAGTACATCACAGATTACATCAAAAACTAAAAGAAACACTCACAAAACCTAATACAAGGTTCAACACAAGCTCTCAATTATAACACACAAAACATGACACACTAATGACAAATAAACTATGTTCTTACATACAGCAACATATAAAAGATGATTCAGGGGAAAACATCAAAGATACAAGAAAATAAAAGACCTGTGGCGAGTTGACATTAAGCTACCTAGATCCTCAAATGCTTAAGCCATCAACTCTAAACCTGTTAATGCAAATCAACCAATAAAATATATCAGCATTCAGCACACTAGTGTGAATTTTCACTACATCAGAACAATGATAAACAAAAAAGAGAAAATAATTGTACCTCATCTAGTTCACAGGCTCAGCTATCAATCTAACATTCTTCCTCAACTTCTAAGCCTGTCAATGCAAATCAACAATAAAAATATATCAGCATTCAGCACACTAATGTGAATTTTCACTACATCAGAACAATCATAAAGAAAAATAATTGTACCTCATCTAGTTCACATGTTCAGCTATCAATCTAACATTCTTCCTCAACTTCTTTCCAACTACTCTTTTTCTGTCTCTCATAATTACTATTCTCTCAAGAGAATCAAAGAGAGACCAAGATTCTAGAACACAAATTCTAATGCTATAATATAGGACAATGAAGCACTCAAGGCAAGAGTAACTACTGCAAGGATGGCGATAAATGATTATGTTTTTGTTAGTAGAATGGTTTTGGATTCGACTGGCTTAAAGAGAAACAGAAGAATTAACAAAGGGTAGAGAGAGCAACTATGACCAGTAAACATCCAACTCTTCAATCAAAAACTAGAAGAATTGGTGTGCACTGAAGGTTAGAAGCTAAACTAAAGAGTAACTGGATTAAAGATGGGAGAACAAAGAGAAGAAATACTAGTGTGCACTGGAGGTTAGAGCCTAATCTAAAAGTAGCTGGATTAAAAAAAGAACAATAAGAAGAAGCACGAGGAGCGTAGAAAAGATATGGAAGTACCTAAACATGCAAATTCTATAAAAGACTACCATGCAAACTGCCTCTTGGTTCATGAACAGTAGGCACTGTATACAACCCATACTTACCTAAACTAAATAAGAGGTTAACGAACTATATACATCCACCTAGCAACCAACCCCCACCCACACACACCCACCCACCCACCCACACACACCCCGAACCCATGTTATCTATTCATCATGCAGATGAAGAATCTTTCTCAGATTCTCCGTAGCCATAGCAACATCAAGAGAAAACTCAGATGATCTCTCTCCAGTCGGAGAGGTAGGTGCTGATTTCGCCATTGGGCGCATCTCCAAATCCGGTTTAGAAACCGGCAAATCCAAAGACACGCTTCTCTTCTGACGAAGCGAGAATTTGGGTATGGGGAGAGAACTCGGTGGTGGCGAGTTCGAGTAGGCAGGGCCTGCAAACGGCTGGCACAGTGAAAGGTCCTCGCTGTTAAACTTGGCCAATTTGGAAGGCGAAATATTAATAGGTTTGGATTTGGATTTGTTCAGCTGTTTGGGTGGCTCCGAGTGGAAGCGAGGAGGGGTTATCGGATCGGGTGACCCGGTTTGGAAGGTTCGGCAGTTGATAGCCCGGAAAGTTTTAGACGGGGGCGAGGCAAACTGATCAGCAGAGTGGAATTTGTTCCTGGAATATTGGGTCCGGTGCTGAGCAAAAACCATTAGCGTCTCCATTTGAAAGGGGGTAATTGTAATTAAGGTTTCCAGCGGTTCAGATTAGGTTGATTAAGAGTTAATCCTAAATAAAAACAAGTTTGAAAAGGAAGGTTTTAGCTTAAGTGTAAGGTACTACAAATTATTATTATTAATATTGTTATTATGATTGTGAAACTAATTATTAGAGAAATATACCTTGGGAGTGCGTGCGTCTACAGTTTAGATCTAGTGAAGAAAGCCAGATTGAGAGCCGGATTTAGCAGATCGATGGTTTTTTCTTTCTTCTTTTCCTTCGGATTGAACTTTTCCTCTTGAATCTTTGCCAGATCTGAGAGAAAGCACTGAAACAACAGAACCCAAAACCAAAAAATTAGATCCACATCCAAAAGGAGCAAAACCAAAAACAAAAACGAAACGAAAAAGCATTCATCCAACGAAAATAAAACAAAACAGTGGAAACACAAACCTGATCATGAAAAGAGGTACTAGAACAGAGAGATCGACCTCAGATGCGCCGCCATGGGGAAATCGGTAGCAAAACTCGACGAGAAAACTTATATTGGAATGGGGGAAAGAGAGAAAACTAGTTGAAGAAACGATCGCGATGAACGGAGGAATTTTCAAAATTTTGCTTATTTTTTAGTGAATTTTGAGCGAGAAATGAGAAATGAAGTGTTCTTAATTATTTTCTCTCCTCAAATTTTTCTCTCTATAGATGGGACAAAAAGGCGGATGTGAAAGCACTCAGAGCTCGATTTAAATACTCGCTAGACCACACACCACTGCACGTATTCTTTTTAACCTTTTTTAGATGTTTTTACGTTTAACCCTGGAATAATTGGTTTTGTGAAAGGTATCCTCCAGATATTTTGGTGCTGCCTTTCACCGACATAGTGTAAAATATAGTTCTAAGTTTTTTTTTTTATTTAGAACTCAAAAGATTGAAATTTATAAGATATATTGCTCTTTCAAGTTTGATAATCATATCCATAAATTAAGATTTCACTTACTAAAAAATACGCATAGTTTTGGGAAAAAATACATACCTGTCTTTGTTTGTTGATGATGCACGGTTGCATGTTTTAGTAAAAACACTGCTGATATCTATCAGTCACATAGTTTTTGACTAAGTGAAATTATTTCGACAGCTATAAAATAACTATCTTAATCATTCAAGCTAATTTCTCAGACCTCTCATGATATACTTGACTATAACACAATAGAAATCTGCTTACCTCATATTGTCGTTGAGGTCATATGTTAGCAAAAAGCAAAGCATGTATATTCGAGAATTTATGAAAGGTTAACAAAAAAACAAAAAAAAATAGAAAATGTTTGATGAAATGGGCATATGACAGCAAGTGTAATAATGTTTAATGTTTCTTTTATTCTATTAAAAGATATATATATATATATATAATTATATATATATATTTTTTTTCTCCTTCTTATGACTCAAATTGTTGTATTATTGTAAAACACAATCCTGCTACACTACCAAACACAAATTCAAAGCAAAACTCTTTTCTAATATCATTAGGAATCTTCCAACAGTAAAAATTGTGCCATATTTATTAGTCTGGTATTCTCCTAAGTATTTTGTCGTAACTTTTATTTCTCGAATATGTAAAAATTATAATAAAATAATAATCTTACCAAAAAAATTTTAAACTCAAAGGAGTAACTGTCATATCACAACGCTATGTCCATTCATCGTATTAAAAAAAATGAAATTGGAATTCGTGTGCTCTGATTGGAAGCATTAAAAATTGGACTCGACCACTAATTATAAATTATTTTTGATGAAATTTATTTGATCAAGAACAATTTAAACTTCGTAAAAGATTTCATCCCTCGTAGAGAGTAAAGAATCGCCTTTTGTTACAAAACACTTTGGACCGATAGAATACAGCTGTTCTACCTGAAACATTTTTTTTTCTTTTTTTTTGAAGTTTTACCTAAACATTGTACGTCAAAAGTCGCATAAAATCTGGTTATATTGGGAATCACGTGTATTGCACGTGTCAGAGAAAGATGATCATTGATCGTAGCCGTTAGTCATGCATCCAACCTCTGTACCTATGTATTGGTCGCACAAGAGAGGATAAGAATGAGTAGTACCTCACTCCTAAAAAATGTGCTGAATAATGTGGACTTTTTGCATAATCGCCACTGGATTTTTATTTTATACCCACTTTAACGTCGAGAACTGAAACAAAATAATTTTCTTTCTCACTGGCATTTTTAAGGTTCACATGTAGCATTATGTAACCTATTTTACAATATTAAAAAGCGACCCTACATGTTTTCTAGAGCAAAACTATATTTTATAGCTTCATAAAAACGATAATATTGGATATATTAATTTGTTCAATACAAGCATACATCAAAATTACATAAAGTACCGTCAAAATCCGCATACAATGCTGTCAATGCGCTATGCGGCCTGATTTTCAGTCATAAGTCACTTATTTTTTATTTTTTATTTTTGCTTATGCCACAGTCTCTAAATAAAAAAGACAACCCGACACTTGATAATAATAAAAATTGTCCACGTATATATCAAGGAAATCAAAATTTCGTTTAGTTTTTTTTTGAAGGTCAGCAATTGCTGACAATTTTTCATTAATAAACAAAAGTTTACATAACAATAAAAGCTGAAAACAAATACTAGTATCAAAACTGGTACGTCACAATAAATAAGCGGTATAAACTCCTAACAATGTCTATACCCAATGTACCGGTATCAGTGTATCACACCGATATCAACTCATCCAAATAAAATTTCATTTAGTTACTAGATTCTTCTTAAAATTGTTTAACAAATCAAGCATAGAGTCGCTGAGACGCTGAATTTTCATTTGTTGATCAATGGTAATAATAACAAGGCTTGCTATATTTATGATCCTGATCTCCTCTGATTAACAAGGTTTATCATAAATTAAGCATGCTGGGTCTAGATAAAATAATTCATGGCATGATTGGGTTATTGGGTTAATCTGTCAAGGTAATCTATTTAAAAACTTATTTATTTGTATAGGCGGAGTTTGGTTGTGAAGTAAGGAGTTGCATAACTTAAGAATGTATAAATGCTTATGTAGTGTCATGTAATAGGCGATTGTTATTGAATAAGAAAACATAACTTATGCATGCATATATTCATATGAAAAAGAATAAATTGGCCTCATATCATAACAAAAATCATTATTATTGTTTATGAATTATTAATTTATAATAATAATTAAATATTATCAATGATAATTACTATAAAATTAATTATTAATGATAATAATGATTTATAGAAAACTACACGTGTCGGAGAGGATTTGGATCAAACATAACAGTTGACTATTCAAAAGGCGTCCTCAAAGGCATGTGGCTATGGATTATTAAAACTCCAAATGTTGATAATTTGATATATATCAAGCTTAATCTTAAAGTCTTAACAGCTGCAAGGATTAAGCTTAGGCCATACATAATTAAGCCTTAAGGTCATGAAACAATGTTTAACATCTCTTGAATCAGCATTTGAGTGACAATATACGAGTGACACGTGTACATGGAACGGAGAGGATCGATCTCACTCGTCAAAGGTGGCCCAGTGTATATCTATCTGTTGCATTAATTGATTATATAAAAAAAAAACATTAAGAAACAATTTATGTCAATTTTTTTTTTTTTGATGAAAAACTATTCGTCTCGAATCAGCCCAACTAATAATTCTCAACACTCAAGGAAATTAAGGAGATAAAGGGAAAGGGAAAGGTGGTCGGTGTAAATAATGAGGGCTCGGCCTATTTAACATAGAAATTTATTTTATTGTCCGTAGCAAATTTTATATTCTTCAAGGGGGCCCCTAATTTAAATTTTAAATGATTTATTCAGGATATTACATTAATTCTGTAATTTATACACTATGCAACTTATAGTTCTTATTGTATCGTGTATATATTAATTGTTGTTTATTAATTGGACCTAAAAAACAACAATAGCCATAAATTTTTAGAAAAAAAAATAATAAATAAAGGTCGTGCAACGCGCATTCTGTGGCAGCCTCTATATAATGTTTGAATAGTATTCTCAATTTTACAGTATTTTTTTATATTGACGTTCTGGATTTCATCAAAAAATTATATGAATCAATCGTGCAACGTGCGAGATTCACTTTATGGTTATCAATCTTGATCACAAGATTGTCAATTAATTTCATTTTATAGTAATAATGATTCATAATATTGCATGTCTGTTTGCAAAAGTTTCATAATATATCCACACTCATTAAGAAATCATTTAATAACATTGAAAAAACCATATATCTTGAATGAATGATGAACAGTACGCGGCTTTGCTTTTTGTGTATTTGTCTATGTAGTTATTTCTTTCTATGATGGGTTTTCTTCCTCTTTAAATACGAGTTGGTTTGTTACATGGACCATATAAAATTGAATGCATGGGATGTTCTAGATTGGGTTGGGCAGATTTTTTCCTTTTTTTTTTGGGTGGTACACGCTTACTGCAGGTGTGGTAGGCCTTCCTTTAATTTCTAATCAAATGGCCTTAATGTGTGGGTGGTTCAAGCTATGCTATATGCACCTTGGTTCATTTTTCCTTTGTTATTGGTTGTGTTGTTCTTATATGGCGGGGTAGGCATTCTTTATTGAAGTTGACCAACCAAAAAAGAGAGTTCACTTATACTTTCTATCATCTACCTCATCTTTTGTCTCAAAGTTTAGCTCATAGGGTCCTGATTTCTATGGAGTGAATATATATTTATCTTAAAAAAAAAACTTTTATGGAGTGAATATGGTCTACGCATTATATATGTATATACAAGTTTTTGCAAACCCGTTTTCCTGGCATGTGGGTCCTCCGACGCTGTAATTTATTGTGGCAAATTATTTGTCTATTGTATGCACGTCGGTAACACCATCCCGTTCTTTTTCTTATCATTCACTCTTTTATTTGAACTTTTTAGTAATTTTGGATAATTTGTTATAGCAAATTAAGTTGAGCATGCTTTAATTTTGGCGTTAATATATACCAATCAACGGTCAAACAAATCATACCATACCCATTAACTACTCAACAATACAAGAATATCATGCAAAAAATTAAAATTTCTCCACCATTTACAAATCCACATATAGTAAAACAACATAAAATACATTAAATGTAGCACCATACATAACAAATAACTAATAGCCGCGACTGAAGCATCTAGTATTTGGATAAGAATGAATCGCGCAACGCGCGAGATTAGAATTAGTTATAGTATATTTTTACCAACTCGGATCTTCTTGAGAGATTCTTTTTTTGTACAAAGTCTTGAATAGATTGATATGTCGAGATAGATAATAGAGATTTTTATTTGGGTATGGATATGTATCGAGTAGATTGCATGTTTTGTATTATTTGTACTACTCTTATGGGCTATCAACATGCTTCTAACAAGTTTTGAACCACCAATTTAGCAAGAGAAACAAACTATACATATCATTAATTTATTGTTATAACAAAAGAAACAACCAAGATTTGTATCCAAGTTGCGTTAACTAGAGATGCTCTTTAAACAAATTCATAGCCTAAATGAACCAACACCTTCATAGCTAACAGCCAATTTATCAAATTAGTCAAGTGTGAATATATACACATCTTAAAAATATACTATAACTAATTCTAATCTCGCGCGTTGCGCGATTCATTCTTATCCAAATACTAGATGCTTCAGTCGCGGCTATTAGTTATTTGTTATGTATGGTGCTACATTTAATGTATTTTATGTTGTTTTACTATATGTGGATTTGTAAATGGTGGAGAAATTTTAATTTTTTGCGTGATATTCTTGTATTGTTGAGTAGTTAATGGGTATGGTATGATTTGTTTGACCGTTGATTGGTATATATTAACGCCAAAATTAAAGCATGCTCAACTTAATTTGCTATAACAAATTATCCAAAATTACTAAAAAGTTCAAATAAAAGAGTGAATGATAAGAAAAAGAACGGGATGGTGTTACCGACGTGCATACAATAGACAAATAATTTGCCACAATAAATTACAGCGTCGGAGGACCCACATGCCAGGAAAACGGGTTTGCAAAAACTTGTATATACATATATAATGCGTAGACCATATTCACTCCATAAAAGTTTTTTTTTTAAGATAAATATATATTCACTCCATAGAAATCAGGACCCTATGAGCTAAACTTTGAGACAAAAGATGAGGTAGATGATAGAAAGTATAAGTGAACTCTCTTTTTTGGTTGGTCAACTTCAATAAAGAATGCCTACCCCGCCATATAAGAACAACACAACCAATAACAAAGGAAAAATGAACCAAGGTGCATATAGCATAGCTTGAACCACCCACACATTAAGGCCATTTGATTAGAAATTAAAGGAAGGCCTACCACACCTGCAGTAAGCGTGTACCACCCAAAAAAAAAAGGAAAAAATCTGCCCAACCCAATCTAGAACATCCCATGCATTCAATTTTATATGGTCCATGTAACAAACCAACTCGTATTTAAAGAGGAAGAAAACCCATCATAGAAAGAAATAACTACATAGACAAATACACAAAAAGCAAAGCCGCGTACTGTTCATCATTCATTCAAGATATATGGTTTTTTCAATGTTATTAAATGATTTCTTAATGAGTGTGGATATATTATGAAACTTTTGCAAACAGACATGCAATATTATGAATCATTATTACTATAAAATGAAATTAATTGACAATCTTGTGATCAAGATTGATAACCATAAAGTGAATCTCGCACGTTGCACGATTGATTCATATAATTTTTTGATGAAATCCAGAACGTCAATATAAAAAAATACTGTAAAATTGAGAATACTATTCAAACATTATATAGAGGCTGCCACAGAATGCGCGTTGCACGACCTTTATTTATTATTTTTTTTTTCTAAAAATTTATGGCTATTATTGTTTTTTAGGTCCAATTAATAAACAACAATTAATATATACACGATACAATAAGAACTATAAGTTGCATAGTGTATAAATTACAGAATTAGAAATATCTATCCTTTTGTATGCGCTTTGTATAAGATGTAGGATTAGTAATAACATGGCACCAGTCATTCTTTAACAAGGTTCAAGTCATTCTTCTTGGATGCTGAATTTACTAATGGCAACAGTCATTCTTCTGAAGCAGCAGGTTTTTTTTTTTTTTATGTAAATAGATATAGTATGCAAAAATCAAAGAGCAAAATGTTAAGATGAAAGCTTGGAACATATATAAAAAAAACTATCCAAGATATATCCAATGGAACTGTTACAACCCTCAAACTCTCATACCTTGTTTCTTCATCTTTTTGTCTCTCTCTCTCGCATATAGTACTTTGTGATTTCTTGTGGGTCCCATTGGAACAATATCATGGCCTTTTGATTCATAACTTCCTTGCAAAACTAAGCTCTTGATTTACAAATTATATTTCTTCTACATTTCTAACGTTTTTACAACTGAAAATATAATCAAGAAAGACAAAAACGTTAAGCTAACCTCCCAGATATAATGTACGGCAGCTCATACAACTGCAAAATATAGTGCGTTAGATATGTGCAAAAAGTAAGCTCGCATAAAGAGAAAATTTTCGATAGAATCAATGAGTTTCAGGGGGTGAGCCTCATCTTGGCTTAATGGCCACAAGACAGATTCACAAACACATAAAGTCTTAAAATGGATCCAGCTCAACCATTTCACAACAAAGTTATCTTTTCTCAAAGCAAATTAAGCGGCACACCAAATATTTACTAAGCAATGAAGTCAATTATTAACAAAATCCAATATGACGTCCATCCTTTGACTATTTTTCTGGTTGAATGACATGCTAATAAAATCATGGGAAAAAACATATGATAAGGAAAGCAACCCTCATGGAAGCGCCTCTTATATCAATATATGTTCCTCCAAAGCGTTAAGGGGGAAAAAAATTATGAAACTATCGTCTACAATTTCAGTCCAAGTCCAAAGAAAATTAAAAATTCATAGGTTGAAAAAATAAAATATATAAAATTCATACAACGAACAGGAATCTGACCTATGGAAGCAGTTATTCTCAGCCCTTCAATTAATATTTTCGGATGAGCACTTGTGACCTGCTTCTCAATATTGCTGCTACTATGTGTTTCCAAAAGGACAAAAACATATTTAGGGACCTAGCATCATTTTTTTTTTTTTTTGGAAATAACACCATTTTTCATTAAAAAAAGTAACAAATTACAAACGCAAAAACAGTCTCCCCACAGTCTAAATCTCAACAGAAGACTCAACCCTTTCTACTAACTGAACCTATCCCTTCGTACCAGTTTCTAACAATGGTACCAACATTCTTTCTAACATCTATTTTGTTACAGTTCACAAACAAACATCTAAGCCCCTACAAACTTTGCATCCTTTATTATACCAAAAACTTTCAAATACATCAAAATAAAGAATACGAAACAAAACTGAATATCCTCATAGCAGAATCAATGCAGCTTTCCTCAACCTCCTAGCACCTGCAAGATGTGCCTCAACATCTGAAAATAACTTCAGCACACTCAACTGCAGCTTTGCTGGAAACTGACTTGCACACAGAAAAAGCAGGAAGCATCACACCCCCTCTCCTTTACCAGTTTCTTCCCAAGTATTTAAAAGCACAACTAATCAAAATCCTAATTACCAAACTGAACATAGTCAAGTGCTGAATAAACCAAGATCTCTAAAAAAAAAAAAAAAAAGTGCTGAATAAACCTATAAATGCCAAACATACAGAATAAACCTCCAATAAATAGAAAATCAGCTGAAATTCACCATTCAGCTTTATTTTTTCACTCCATTTTTGTTAGTTTTTCTACCAGTCAGGCATGTGGTTCTGACACTGCTGGCCACTCATCCTCTCTGACAAACTCTACTTGACTACCGTTCTCCTCTAGTGTGAGAGCAAGCATTTCCACCACTGCAGACCCCAGATTCGGGTTGGTCCCATCTCCAGACTGGGCCCACATGTCATAGAGGGCTGGATCACTGACCATATCTGCTATGGGCTCTTCCTCAGTCATCCTTTGCTTCTCTGTTCTTGAATTTTTGTTGACCATAAACCTGACCAATAAGATATCATATGTTTGATTTTAGCAATATTTCTACTATATAAAAAGTTTGCTTTTTTCGGATGAACAGTGCTTCCGGGTGAACAGTGTTAAACAGTGATTTTGATTTGCTGTTACACACTCCGTGTTGTTCTTGGTGCGGTACCTTTCCTGTTATATATTTCCTATGATCTTGTATAGGAAATATATTTGCTCACACAACCACACCACAATCACAATGATTTTGATTTTCTATTTTGCATTCTGTGGAGTTCTTAGTGCAATGCATTTTTTGTTGTACATATATATTCTATTGTCTTGGATAAGCAACATACTTGTCTACGCATCTACACCGCAATAAATCGATACAGGTAAGGTTAGGGAAGCAAAGAAAGAAAAAAGAAACACTGTTCTTCATTCATTCTCTAACAATGGATGCCTTTACACATAAACGAAAACTTGCTTCAGTATTGGTGTGTGAGAGAACATTATAAAAAGGAAAAATCAATTGCACATTAGCATTGTAATTTTTTATATTGTCTCCTAGTAGTGGAAGGAATGGTGGGAAGTCAAAAGAAGATAAATAATTGGAAAGCTGTCAAGTTGGGTTACTTCCGAAGTTAGAAATTGAAATTAGAGGAAATATTTTAGGTAAAATTTAAGAGATATATAGCTGATTTTTCCTAATCTCTAATTAAAAACGTTGGTTTAGTTCTTTGTCTTAACTTTTATAATGTAAATAGCAGCGTCCGTATATTTTTATCCATCTTATATATATTTGTATTTTGTAATCAACGTCATCATTATATACAGATAATTGAAACTCTTGGATGAGTAATTTAAGTTAATGAACAACATAAACTAAATCATAAATACTGCCATAAATATTGGTTCCAGCGGAGCTGGTACTAAAAAAATCTAGTGGTTGTAAAATATAATCCTTGTTTGGCGGGCATAAATATTAATCAGGAGCTCCATGTTGAATTGCTGGTTGGAGAAGGAGAACGAAAACTATTGGATATAGATTTGAATTAGAAAATTCACTATGATGCTGTCATTTTTCCCCTGAGCCAAAGAAGGTTGTTGGGATTCAACATCCTATAATCTTTTTAAGCTCAGAAATTGTGGATATCACGATTCTTTTGATAGCATAAAAAATGTCAATCTTTTTTCCTTAATAGCAATATAGCATAGTTAATAACATTTCTTCCAGCTGTTTTTTAAAGGAAAAGGATGTTGCAATGTACACAATCAAAGCCATGGACGATCCAAGAAATTAACCCTGAACAAATTTTTATATGTGAGACCCCCAAAAATTATTTTATCACAAAATGAGCTGATATCGCTTTGGGAGGAGGTCGGGAAGACCTTTGAACGAGTCTATGTCCCTGAGGCGAAGTTTTTGAAGAGTATTCAAGGTTAACTTTTAATAATTATAGTTATAACTAGCACAGCAAAAACATAGTATTCCATATTTCAATAAATATATATTCGGTCGATATTAACTATTAGTACTTTCCCTTCTCAGATTGCACATCTAAAGAAACAATTAAGATTGAACTGTAATTTGTGCAGCATATTGCAAGCCTATCTTTTTTGTGGTATATACTAAAATACATCATCAACTAGCCCATAAACCTTAAAAGCATTGCAAGATATGATAGACAACAAGGTTTAATCTTTTGAAGTTGTAATGTTTATGTTAATCTGATTTTTTTTCATGCATGTAAGGTAGAAACTCCAACATCGATGAACGTACCACTTTCAATTATTCATTGGGTGTTCTTTATAGGAGGTCATGCCAACTTCGAGATAAACCCGACAATTGGTGTAGAGGCAACTCAGCTCTATCCTGATATCAAGTACACAAGTGTACATGAGTTTATAAGCAAACTACCTCTAGTCCCTTCTGTGTAGGAACTTGGCTCTTGACATGGGGAAACTATAATTTTATGTGAAGATGATTGCAATGTTTTGTTGTGTAAAGTATAATTTTATTACGGATTTCTGATTATATTCTGAAACTTGTTTAAGTATGCAAAGTAGCTTGATTGGCCTCTTTCAAACACACATCATTTTTTAAAAGCCAGCAAGTCCACAAAATGGCTGCACTACACAATCTAAAAACTGTTTGCTCATGTACTTGAATCATATACTTGCTAAAATTAAGAAATCATCTGAGCTGGGTGTATTAAATATATTAAACTTCTCAAAAAACCACACCCACACTCTCTGGACATGAGAACAGGCAAAGAAAATGATCAACTTTTTTCTTCATTGGGGCAGTAAACACACTTTAAAGGCCCATCCCAACCATAAGTCCTAAGTCTAGATCTTGTAAGAAGTTTTTTTCTACACAGCAACCACAAAAACATTTGCATTTTCAGAGGGACTTTCAAATTCCATATATAATCATAAAAGATTAAAAAAAAATAACTTAATCAGAGTGTGTAAGTAAGAAATAATGTTTTAATAATAGTTTGTATATTGAGCAACCTACATGAATGATACAATAAAGTCTACAAAGAATATAAAATCAGCACAAAGACATTGAAAAATATAGCGTCAGTTTTTGTGCAAAAGTAGGGTCATCTTGAAACAATGCTCATAGGAATTTTTTTTTGCCATGAAATGAAAAATAAAGCTACAACTATCCTCTTAATCATAGATGGAGGCAGGAAATTTTTTAAGGGGGTTCACATAGTATATATATTATCAAAAAATATGTTTATAATAATAAAAATATTATAAATACATGTATTATGGAAATGAAAAAGGGGTGACATTGACACCCCTTTTCTCCATGTAGCTCCGTCAGTGCTCTTAATGCTAGAATTTCACCTACTTAAGGATCCCATATTGAAAAAAAAATGAAACATCATAGTATCTATGCAAACAATATAATATGCAAAGACAATCTTATGCATACTCCGTTTTTTTTTTAAAATGAATATTTAAGCAAATATATATTTTTCTTTTTCAATTATGCTTCTGATTTAGGTGGTTATATTTCACCATAAGTAAATCCTCAACTAAAATATTTCTAGGAATATCTTATAAAAGACTTGATAACAAAGCTTGTCTGTAAACCAAGAGGTAAAAAAGAATAATAAGAACTGTCAAAATTATCTTTAAAAAAAAAAAGGAGAGATCTAATAAAAGTGATATCAGCGAAAGATGCAGCTAAATGAAACTATAAAGCCAGTAAAAAAAAGCATATAGTATGATGCTTTGATAAGTATTTGTCAAATTAATTAATTTAGAAACATATAACCATAACATAAGATACTACAGGACAAGCTAGTCTTATTTCTCATGTATAGGAAGCTGGATATGATTAGCGTTTCAACATGACAGACAAAAGGGGAAATAACAAAAGAAAGGATGGAAATCCAAACTCTAAGGTAATTCTACTTTTCCCTGCTTAGGGGCATGAGAACCCTGAAATTTTCTGGGACAGTATTCCATTTCATATTGTTACCTGTTGAAGATGACCTGCAAAAAATAACTAAACCAAATAATCTCATAATATACTGTTACCTGTTGAAGATGACCTGCAAAAAAGAACTCAACCCAAATAATCTCATAATCTGTTATAATTTCCACTTCTTACTTGGAATAGCTTGTAATCATATGCATCTCTCAATCTATTATGAATTTCATTCGAATGCATGAACCACAAAAACATCATAAATCCAAAAATATATAGACTAAATCAGGTTAAAGAGCTAATTAGCCAAACAGTACCAATAAACTCTATATTTGCTATATGGATGACTTGTTTACACAAACCAGAGATACTCTCGAAAATCTATGATGTATACCAGTATCTGTAGATAGATTCTCCAATGAATTATTACTGGTGTATAACTTTGACGATATTGATTGTTTTTTTTTTTTTTTTTTTTTCTGTTATTTTAGATTGCTCAGTGGCTAGCTTATTTTCATTGGTTAAATGTCCCATTAAAAAGACACTGAGATATGTTCCGAATCAGTACCCAATTTCTCCCCCAAAAAACATCACTCAGCCATCAAATTTAAAAACACAACAAAAACAGATCAATCTAACCTCAATTAACAACGTTGGATTTTGCACCATGACAGCCTTAACAGATGGGACGTCTCTTGCATTCTCATCAGAATCAACAAAATACCTCCATTTCCTCCCTTCGACCTCCTCCCAACACAATACACTGGCCAAGTCCAAGCCCAAGTCCAGTCCATTCTCCACCTTCGCTGACGTGGCATCTCCGGCGAGTATCTTCACTGGCAGCCCAAACCTGACCTCTGAGCCGTGGATCTGCTCCGTCGCTGGTGTGCTGACGTGGCGAGTCTGGCGCATGTCACGCTGAGCTGTTTGGACCTTGCTTGGGTGGAATCGGTGCCATCTGTGTGTGTGAGAAAGAGAGAGCAAGAGAGAGAGGTGAAGGAGGGACTTCAATTAAGGTTTTTCTCTCTCGGTCAGAAATTGTACTCAACTGAATACCATTCACATGGGTCCCTGCTATTGACCACACGGAAATACCAGCGGAGTGACAAGGAAGAAAGAGAAGCGTTAGAGCGGACGTGTGGAGGCGCGGTGGAAGTGTACTGCGTACAAAGGAAGCACGTGAGAAGGAGAGGAGCAGAAACATCCAGAAAGACAAAACCCTTGCCTCTGCTGCTAAAACCATCGACGGCTAAGATCAGCGAATAAAAATCGGACGGACATGATCGAAAAACTGTGCTAACCACAGTAAAAATGACTCTCACGTGAAATTCACCCCTGCCAAGATGAATATAATTATAATTATAATTATAATATAATTATAAACTCTAAAATCTAAAAATTCTATCCATCATCCGGATCCACATCATCTTTTTGTGCACTATTTTCATCATCATACTCTTGCTTACCGCTCACTAGATTCCTGCAATCAGAAACAATAAAAATTTTCTCACATCGGTTATTTTGCAAGATCGATGAAATTATGGATGCAGTCTCCTTTTTATTTATTTGTAAAAATTCTAATTTTTTGAAATCATTTAAGATGACATTATAACAATAAGTATCTAAATTATCATCTCATCTTAGCTGTAAAACCATGTGTCCTAAACCAGAAACCTCGTACAAATAGTTTACTCAAGTCAAGAGACCTGACCTCTTTGGAAGGGGACACGTGACTAGGTTTTTCCAAGGTGCTCATTGTCATCTCCATTGATACCATAGCCAACTTTATATAACAATATTCTTCCAAAATTCATTCACGAGCTCCAGTATTCAATTTTGATATAATAAAAAAAGGCTCAATTTTGCTCCAGTGGTCAATTGTCAGAATTTTGAAATCGTTCATTATATAATAATCTATTATAAAACACAGAGTGCGGGCCCGGGGCTTGTCAAAACAGTAAGGGTTGGCAAGTCATCTAGCTCTATCAAGCCAGAGAGTAATTATGAAATGATCTAGTTAGAAGTACTGGTAATAATCGATTTAGGTACAAGTGTTACTACTTTGATAAGAAATGCTGACATGGCTAAACTTTGCCAGTGGTATTAGGAGCTCAAGTGCTGCAGCCTTCAGTACTTAATGTCTATTTTGAAATCGTTCGGTTTTGCACAGTTAAATTATCAGGTCAATCGGCCATGGCAACACTAATAAGCAAATGAAAAGTGCATATAAGTGAAAATTGCTAAAAAATATAACAAATAGCATCTTAGTATGCAAACTTCAACAAATTATCGCAACAAAATCAAGGGTTCCAGTAAACTTCAATATTATAAACGAAATTGAACTAATCCAAATCGATAATTGAAATACACTGTAAGGAAGAAAGCGCAGCCTACCTTGGATTTTTTTCGCTAGAAGAAGAAGAAAAGAGAGCTCAGATTATCTAGGGTATCTAGTTATTCGTTGTGCTCCGAGAGAGAGGTGTAATAGAGGTGCTTCGAGAGGAAAACGGTGGCAGAGGCGTTGATCGAGGAGGTAAGGCGAAGCCGGAGGTAATCGAGCTGCTTTGTCGTTGTCTTATTTTGTTTCGGAGGATACACGGAACGAAGGGAGACGGAGAACGGAGAAAGTAAAGAAAACGGACCATCGACGCCTACATCTCTTCCGTTCAAATTCATCTTCGCACGAATCTTAACAGAAAACTGACGTCCAGAAAATTAGTAGGACACCCCTCTGTCCTATTGTCTATTGGTATGACATTAGCCTATCTCTATATATAAACTATTCTATTAGCTTGATTTTTCACCTAATTAAATTTGATCCAACTTTTTTCCTTTTCTTTCTCAATTCTACAAGTAGATTTGGTGATGTTTGAGACAAGATATTATATTATTAGCATAGACTGCTTTTATTAAACATTATCTTTTTTCTACTCCATGTTTATATTTTTGTTTATATTTTGGTATGTGGAGTAAATTTTAGGCATATTTTGTGCTCTTTTGCAATTTCCTTGTAGTCCTAGACCAAAGTGCACAAGTTGTGTCCAAGGTGGCATAGTAATAATATAATTGTGTAATTCTCTAGACCAAAATGCATTAAATTGTGTCTGAATGTCTGATGTGAAATATAGCTAATTACTGTGTTTGACTATTTGAGATGTTCAACCATTGACTGCATCAAAGCCAACAAACCTAATTGTATTGATGTTACATTGAATCATTAATCTCTGGTTTGTATTTTAAGAAAAATATACATGCAGTGTGAAAATCCATAGAATTCTAATAGGTCACATTTTATTTGTTTACCCTTCTAAAGTAAGATTAAAAAAAAGAGATAACATTCAGCAGTTAGAATGATGAAGGAATTGTGGATAGGAACTCCGAAACATGATTGCCAGGAGTTTACATTCTGTAATTTAATTATTGTAAATGTTGTAAACACAAATAGGATGTGTAAGAGAAATAGAATCAACATCTAATTATTGTTAACGGAAATACAAGTTTTTTTTTTTTTCATTTCTTCAGAAAAAGTTTTTTTTCATAAATAAAACTATTAACAATGGTCGTTTTTAATGTTAAATTAAACATTACTTAACCCCCCAATTATGAAAACGTAAGATATTTAACAATGTCTCACAATATATCTTGTGAGATTGTGTCACATTGATCTTGCTATTTACAATAGAGAAGTTTTAGTGTATTCGTCTTTCGAGTTTTCTATTCCTTATAAAATACATTGAAAAAATTAATATCATTATTGTGCGTGGATTACTCGTGACAATTCTAACTAACAGTCGGAATTTGTCACCTTTGTCATTAAAAGGTTAATATAAAACTCAAGATGTGACGATTTGGTTGGCATTATACAGATTCACATTTTGATTTTTCTATTTTTGAAAAAGACTCAATATGGTGCCTGGAAATGGCAAGAAAACTATCTCTGAAGCCCTCCTTGAAATTCCCTAATTAAACGGGCCTGGAAATGGCAAGAAAAATTAGTTGCAGACTTGCAGTCAGGACTTCCCTAATTAAACGGGCCAATGCTAAGTTTTGTAACTTTTTGAAATAAGAGGCTATTTATTTATAGAGGCTTTAGCCCACTCTGCAAATTAGAGTTTACCCCTCTTCTACTAAATTAATCTACCTAATCCGCTTCTAGCGAGAATCGAACCCGTTACCTCTAGGATAACAGCGGAGCCACTGACCATCTGTGCTGGACTCCATGTTCAGTTCTGTAACTTAAATAACCATTTAATTTATGCTAAATGGTTTCTTAAACTTCTAGATCGAGTTGAGGAAAATAGAAACTTTACTTCGATTGAGTTTCGACTCAGGATAAGGATTAGAGAAAAGATCTTTGATCTTGTAACGGCACGGGAATGTAAGTGGAAGCAGAGAAGCGACGCGCATTTGCTTAATGAAGGTGACCAGAATACTAAGTTTTTTCATGCTTGCGCTACTGCCCGTCAGTCGATGAATTTTATACATGAGATAAATCATCAAGGGCACCAAATTATAGACCAACATACTATAGCTCAGTGCTTCTTTGATCTCTACAATAATCTCCTTGGCTCTCCACCGCATTTTGACCTTGCGGGTAAAGTAGGACCTCGAACTGAACTCACAGACCTACAATGGCCATTCACTGTGCAAGAAGTCCGTCGCGTGGTCAAGGCTCTGTCTAATGGGAAATCAACTGGTCCAGATGGTTTCCCTGCTCAATTTTACAAAAACTTATGGACCTTATTAGAGCCAGATTTTCTACTCCTAAATGATTTTTATTGGAACTGTGCTGATCTTTTTATAAACTCAATCGTGCTTCCATTACCCTTGTACCCAAGAAATCAGATGCACATGAGATGACCGATTTTAGACCAATTAGCGTCATAAACACTGTTTCTTCTTGTCCTGTAGTGATGGCATTGAGTGTTCTCTTTGCACATTGGTGGCCAGGGTAATACTTCTCATCACATCTATCACACAACCCCAATGCCCTCCTCCTTTGAAATTCAGTGCCTCTGAAATTTGTATTAGGTTGCCACTACAGCACTGCCTATTATTAGTCACAGCTAATAGTTGTGTCTCTCTCCTATCTGGGCAATCCCTTCTTCTGTTCTGGATTTGTAGCTGTTGTTGAGGAGGTCTGGCTAGCAATTTGTTTTTCTTGTACTGTGTTTCATAATTTGCCTCAACCTTCAATGCATGATTAAAAGCTTGAGGAAATTTTCTTATTTCAAATGAGTCCATAGTGTTCTTCAATTCTTCTCTTAACCCACTTATAAAGCCAACAATAAAAGACTCCTCATTTAACAGTGGATTTTGCCTCACAAGCTTGATTATGGCCTTATCAAACTTTTTGATATACTCCTCTACTCTTCCTGTTTGGTGAATTCTTTTAAATTCATCCACTGGGTGTTGCACACTCCCCAATTTAAATCTACTTATCACCTCCTCAACCAACAAAGCCCAAGGAAGTTGATGTGGACCAGAGACTAAGCTCATGTACCACTCATGCAACTCTTCATCAAAGTTCATCAAAAACCATATAAATATAAGAAAGGAAATAATTTGAATTCTAGAAACAGACCATCTTGCCCTCATTATTTACAAAGGATGTTATGTCTAATGTGCTCCAGCCTCCAGGTAATGCTTGTTCAATGTTTAATTAGTAAACAAGTAATTTGAATTGTAAACCAAATGCTTTAATTTGGACTGGCAGCAAAACCTGGAATTTTTTATTATAGAGTCTAGCACTTATTTACATAAAATTTGTGACTAGCTGTTTGTAGACAAGTTATCTTTTCAGAAATTTTGAAAAAATAAATTGAAAAAATCAACAATGCCTTAATAATGACCTCAAAATCATATCAATTTAAATAAAAGTTTCAATAAGATGGTAAACAAGAATGAAGCTTTTGCAAACTGTAGTCTGTACTGATTTCAGATTTTAAAAAAGTTTCCAAATGTCTTTTGCAAACTAAACTAATGGGTTTGCATCTCTAATTCTTTATCTCCCTTTTTCCCGTTTTCAATTTAAGCTTAAATTGATGTCTATAAAATTATTGTCTCACAAGATTGCTTGGCAAGTCTGAAAACAGATATGGGTCTCATCAATTTGATGCTTCAATTGGTCGCATTTGGTACTGATTTCACTATCAAAGAAGAAAACTTAGCAATACTAGAAGCTTCCTTATTTGTACAATTGTCATGCTATGTATTTAAAATGGTGTGTCTAAAAAATGCATGTGCTGAGGAAGCTATGGAGTTGTTCTTAAAAAACAAAAATAGACTATACTCGATGAAAATAGTCTAACATGGAATATGGCTTTTAGATGCATCCCAGGATGAATGATGCAATTGAGTAATTCATAAAAAAAATTTTGCTACACAGCCATCAGTTTATATTTCATAATAAGATTGATGTTAGAAATATGAACGTGGAATCCAGCACATATGGTAAGCGGCTCTGTCGTTATCCTAGAGCTAACGTGTTCGATTCCCACTGGAAACGAAGAGGGATAAACTCTAATTTACAGAGTAAGCTAAAGCCTCTATAAACAAGTTGTTAGGGCAAATGCTTAAAAAAAAAAAAATACCGAATTGTGATTAAGGATTAAATCGAGATAAATCAATACTTAACAGATCTATAAATAAATATAATAAAATAGATTGAAACAAGTTTACCCGGGCGAGTGAACTCTGTCCTAAGGTGTATTCCCCTCACATACAAGGTTGTCGGAATCACCCTAAGATACTCGGGTTGTTCTTCTCTTTAGGGCTACGTTTATGAGAGAAGTGATGGATCACTTCTTCAATATCCAGCGATGATAATAGGAAGAAATCAGAGATTATATTGAACAATAGTAATATAGAGGTGGATTTGATATTAAGAATTCGAGTAACTTCATTCAGCAAAGGAGGCGCCTCAGACCTTATCAAATCGGTAATTATATATATTCATAGATATCACCAATCGGCTCTGTATATGCCCAATCAAGGGAACCATTTGTGGCATATATAATTAATGCGTTAATGGACAACAAATGACAATTGTAGAGTAATAAAAGTTGCCAAAAAGATTACTCCTGGTAATGCCAACTGTATAGTCCGAAAGGATGCAAAGGTCAAACCAACTCATTTTATTTACAACTAGCATAAGATGCTCTCATATGTGGGCAAATAAAGAAACAAAATAATATTAGATAATAAAAATATGTTGCTTAATTTACGAGTGATACAAATAGATGTGTTATTTAATTCGTTTCTATATTAGATGAAAAACTAAATAATAATGTTGCTTCATCTTGCGATTCACATCCAACCACAAATCAACTCAATCCAATGGCTGAAACATCTGTTTACACTCTAGATCTAGAGTGTAATACCTTGTCGCTACGTGCGTTTATAAGTAGCAGAGATTTCGGAAAAGCGGTAAAGTAAAGAATCAAGGAATTTATTTATATTTATTAATTTAATCAAGTTAATCACTTGACAATCTACGGGGAAATAATAAATAGGGTTAATTAGATTTATACCACTGTGAAAATTTGAAATTAGTAAAATGCCATCACTAAATGACAAATTAGTTTTGTGCCATTACAAAATTGTAAAAAATAGTTTTTTGCCACCGAAAAATTGATTTGCCAATTTTACCCTACTTAGCGTCCTTTTATTTGCCCATTTCTACTAAATAAGGATGCAATTGGAGACGAGAAGGTACTGAATTCCCAATTAACGAACATGTAAATGGCCTTCTCGTCTCATGCGGTCATGCCCACCAATCAAATAAAGTTTTTACCATGGCCACGATGTTACACCTATGACCTATCCACGATATTAAAAAATGTTTGTTTAGTGCTACAGACAAAATTGAAATAGTTTTTACCATGTCCTTCTCGTCTCACCTATCCACGAAATTGAAAATCTTTTTTTTTTTTTTTTTTTGAGAATTTAGAATTTCACCTATTCGTGGAATCGAGGGTGTGGTTTGGGGTTTGGGAATTTCACCGTATTTCTTCATTTATTAAAAGGGCAATTTCGGAATTTTTAAAAATAATGAGAGATTTCAGGATGTCAATTTTAGAATTTAATCTTTTTAGGAATAAGATAATGGCATATATCTAATTTATACAATTTGATAATGACATGAATCTAATTAACAATCTAACAATGGCAAATCCCTAATTAACTATTTTTCATAGTGGCATAAAACCAATTAATCCTAATAAATATTATATAGAAAAGGATAATAAGAATTATCAAAAAAAATTAATTTTGAGTTTTCTACAAATGTTCCAACATAAGTAGCCTATTATTTCAAAAAAAAAAAAGATTGATGTTAGAAATAAAGTATTAATACATTTGTAAGGAGGTTTAAGTGCTTAAATATTTGAGTTGAGTTCGTAATGCATGCGATGGTATTTGGTGTTGTTTGCTTATTGTTTTTTGTTAGTTGTCATATTAGAGTCTTTTTACTTCTTCGTACTTTACTTGGAAAGTCATGGATTAAAGAAATCAGAAAATGTAAATTTATATGAGGATATTGGAAAATTTTGTTGAGTTTAGTGAACTGTACTTACCTACCTAATTCTTTTTGTAGATAATGTTGTAATGATATTTGCACTTAAATAGCAAACCATGTGCTGATTGTCTCATTATAGTTAGGAACCATGAAAAGCTCTTCAACTGTTCAACAAATAAGCCAAAGCTCAAAGATCCAGGATAGGACCATTGCTCCTTAACGAGTTCAAATAGCAAATTAAAATGCCATTTTGTTGTATGGACGGTAGGTTCGAAAGATTATGTATGGTGTATTGGTGTCTTACTGTTTTCATGAACTCATAAATATTGCGGCATATATATTGCATTTTGTATAATATTATAGTACACATGTAGTCATGTACACATCTGTTTACTATGTTCTCATCAAATGTATATTTAAATTTTTCAAATAACAATTTTATTTGATTCTTTAATTTGAGCTTTCAAAAAAAAAAAAAAAAAAAAAAAAAAAACTATAGATGAGACCTTATCATATCTTTGCTATTTTTCCCTTGATGTTTCCTCTTTTTTCTTGTTTAGTGTGCATCACCTTGGTACTATTTTTCTATTATTCGAATTTATAAAATTGCGGTTAGTAATTTATGCCGAAGCCATCTTGATATGGTTAGCTTCCAATTGTTGTTATAAGATGTTTTTCTGGGATGTGCTTAGGTTTGGGGAAAATTAACTGTAGGTACTCCTTTCTTTTGTTTGACCTGCAGTAGTGGGTTGATTTTTCACTGTTTAGAGCTGGTACCAGTTGAGTACCTGTCTCAATTCCCAACTGGTACAGAGCTTATTTCCAAATGTTTTATTATTTACTTGAAGTGTTTCCATATATATACTGTATAAATTTGTTTGGCTGTTGCACTAGAAGTTGAGAATCAAAGTCAAGAAGAGGTAGAAGGGGAGCAATATCTAGACAAAGAAGGGGGAAAGGGTGTGAAGCACAGCGCTAGGTGTCCTTACAAACTAAGATGTTTTCTATTTCTTAACATTTCTGTTTTATTTATGTTTATACTGAGATGAGATATTCTCTATTTAATAGGCTAAGACAATGGCAAGGTAATCAAAGGCAAATTAAGAAACGCAGATATGCCGAGTTGCAAAGCTAAAAGGATGAAGAGCATTAAGTCCTAGAGCCCGAGCAGGTTCTGTAAATATAGCAGATTGTTTGTGGTTCGTACAAACTTTGAATTACATGTACACCAAAACAAACGAGAATTGAATTACACAAAGAAATGATAGCAACTATCATACCCTGCTGTCGTGATGCATCCAAAGATTTACCTGATTTGCTCAGATATGAACTAACCAGGAAATATAAGGCTTTCTAATGTCTTGAAGGGGTATTCGTGCTACAGTTTTTATTGTTTGTTATATAGAGAATTTGATTGTTCCTGGTGAAAACGTTTCTTGTAAAGTTTGTGTGTGTGATGGTTGATATTTTTTGGACTTCAATACAAGTCCCTCAATTGGGAAGGGAAATTATTCAAAAGGGAATTATTAATGGGCCAGATCTTTTAATCCTGTAGAACTGAATTCATTTTTAGCCAATAAGCTTTATGACCCAAGTCACAAGACAGAAATCCTTTATTTGTTTGATTTTTAGCATTGAACTTGACATATGAAGCTTCTTTGTCCACTCTTTGCTGATAGGAATGGGTTATATTCTTTAAATTAGAGCCATATAGCGAAAGGTTCACACCAAATAAGCACTGTATATATTATTTTTCATTTATTAAAAATGATGTATAGACTAAAATGTTGGCCGCTCAAAGTTCTCTGGTTATGAGACCCCACTTGTAGTTTTTGTTCTCAAAATGAAAGCATTGATAAATTTTCCGTTTTATGCCCTTATGTGAATATTGTTTGGTTTTGGTTATGATATCTGTACCTCTTCGCGTACAATTCTGTCAATTGATGATATATTTTTTGTTAGTTTAACTCTTTTTGTTGGCATTTATGGAAGATAAGGAACAATATATCTATAAATAATATCAAATATAAATCAATGTGAAATCTGCTTATTGGGGACACTAATACTGTTACATGGCAGGTGGGGGTGGCATGAAGGCAGTTGACATTATTCTAGACACCTGCAAATTGGGACATAATTCCTATTCAAATATAGTTTCATTTCTCAATGCACATCTCTTTTAGGTATTAAATTTTATCACCCTTTCCTATTTTTCCTGATTTGCTTGCATCTTAATGTTTATCAATGTCTCTTGTAGATATTTGTAAAATTTGGTATGGTAATATATCCTTGGTTGTGTTGGTGATTTGGTTTCTGTTTATACCCAATTAAATTGTCTTCCAAAAATTTTACACTAAATGTCTTCTTTATTAACCTGAAGGATGTTCTTGATTATAATCAAGTTAGTGGTCCTTTTAAAGGATGTTCTTGATTATGATGTATTACTTAGTAAATTTCTATATTTTTCTTCGGTTTCTTCATTATTTTTTATATGAAACTCAAATAATTGATATAATATTATTAGTATTTTCCTCGTTAATCTCGCAATATCAGACGGATTTGGCACACTTTTAAAGGAGATACTGGTGATCTTTAGGTGGCAAAGAAGTGCTAAAAATTGTGACAAGCTTGAAGCGTCGGCTAAAGTGGACTGACCAATGTGCTAGAAAAGATGGCAAGTGAAACTAGACGAGGTATTTACTTCGTTTTTGTTTGGTAATGGATGTTAACTTATCCAATTAGCTGTAAAGCATGCGTTTTTGTTTGGTAATGGATGTTAACTTATCCAATTAGCTGTGAAGCATGCTATGCCACCCAACAAACTTTAGATAAACATATTTCATTATCAAGGTAAGTACTTGTATGGATCAGATCACATTGGACCCAACCTTTTTTAATATACTAGCAAATGTACCCACTCAAATGGGTGGGTGGATAAATAATAGATAAGAAATTTTTACATGTATTTTATTTCTAAAATTTTATATATGTGTGCTTTCTTTTCAAATATAGTGCACAATTAATTCAGCAATAAATCTTTTTCTATATTTATGAGTGCACAACTAATCTAATAAAAGGTTCTTTCTATTAAAAGTGAAGGGATTGTAAACTTATACCAATTATCAACATCCAGCCATTGATTTTCATGATCAATGGTTAATATTGCATAGAGTAACTTTTGTTTACACCCTTCGCTTCATCTTTTTAAGCCTGTCTCTACGTACATTTATAAGTAGTAGAGATTTGCACATAGCATAAAAATAGTAGACAAGGGAAAAAAAACTAAAATGAGATTGGAGGGTACCATGGTTCATGAATGAAATTACTATCTTATGATCGTTGTAGTGAATTTTGCATCACCAAAGAAAAAGAATATCCAGTTAATTGTGGAATTGAGACTCAATTAATGTCTAATTTAGTAAAAACTCGACTATTGTGTTGTGGCGATATTAGAGCTTGGACAGGGGAAGATTGCTTTGACCTCTTTAGATTTGTCTATCAAGAAAAGGTACATCTCACCCGATGGTCGCTGTTCCATGCATATGTTTCATGTCACAACCAGTACGGTTTCAAACTCACCAATGGCAGATTGACAGTGTGCTCAGTTACATTGACCAGGTACCATTCAAATGTCTCTAATTTGAAACTAGTTGTGCTAGCTTTACCAGAGGTACCACCCTTCGCTTTTCCTTCACTGTCTAATGTGTGCTATGGAGTTTATTGTTGTTGCAGTGCAAATAAATTTCAAAATTATAAAGACATTAGTAGCGAAGAAAATGAATCACAGGTTTTTTGTGCAAACAATAAAAAAAGGAGGTTGGCAGAAATACTAAGTAAAAATAAATAATTGTCTTGGCAATTAGCAAAACAGTTATAATATACTAAGTTTAACTTCTACCAATACCTGATTGAAATTCATTGCTGGCAATGACCTTATATGCATTTCTGATTGAACCCAGAAAAACCAAATGCGTACGCTACAGAGAAATCTTGTTCAAATTTAGTTAAGTAATATGTTTTTGTTTATTGTTGTGGATATGCCATATTATAGAAATTACCAAATAGATCTCTTATGACTTGGGAAAACTGTTTTTTTCATAGGTCAAAATGTGCTTTTGTTGATCAATCAGTCACTCATCCAAATACAAGAAGAAGACTTATTCTTGGTGGTCAATCTGTTGCAGATGAAAATATGTAAGATTTAGTGTAAACATAAGATTTAAGTCATAAATTACTAACAACAAACTATATGCTGTAACTACAAGTTTCTTCTTTTTTTTTTTTTTTTCTGAAAAAAATGCAGTAACTCAGAAGATGTCTCTCCATGATTTTTAGAAATTGAAGACAAGATACATCTGTTATGAATGTTTTGAGTTTCTTAGGAGTTGAAGACGAGATGCATGATACCATGAAATGTTTTGAATTTCTGTCGGAGTTTTAAATTAATTATTTTGTCTTTTAAGTGATATAGTGTTGTTATGTATGTTGATATGACCACTTATTTTGGCTTTACAAGTGATATATAGTTTGCTTTATGAACTTAAATTCATTGACCTGATTTAACCATATGTTTTGTGTTTAATTAATTCAGCCTCAATTGCTTTCCGCTTTCACTTGACTGGTGCCCAATGAAGCATTGAAAATAAATGGTCAAAATTTTATAAAGACTTATTGGAACATGTTGAGTATTATCTCTCGTATATATCTGAAGCTATGGGATTAACTGAGAGGATTGTTTTTTTATCTCTCTTTTATGTACTAACTTGAAGGAGTACAATTATACACTCTTTACTTTCACTCTTTGGTACTTGGTACACTATCTTATTTGTACACTTCACATATTAACCTTAGTCCTATTTATAGGCCTATAAGTCGGCACATACATCAATCTAGAATTTACATTAGATATCTACATACATATATTATGCTACATATATCTAGAAATTTCTTCAAGCTACAAGGTCGGTTCTTGCTTCAAGATCGATCTAGAATGTTTATTAATTGGTCCTTTGAATGGGCCAATCCTTTATTTGTATTTCGATGCTGACCTTTAACAGAACACAACTTTAAAAGGGATAAAAATTGTGGCTAGATTGCACGAATGGCACTTAATTTAAACAATTTGACAATCTTATGCCAGAAAAATCGCAAACACTTACCAAAGTTTTGCACCTCTGCTGGGCGTGAGCCTGATATATTTTCAAGACCTACAGTTGCAAAAGGTGTATGAAAAAAAAATATGGCTATTTCAAAAAGTAATCGATATAAAAAAATAATAATGTAAAAGGACTTCATCATTAGCAAAATATTTAGATTAAGCCAAGAGAAAAATATATATACTTGAGATTGAAATAATCTCTAGCGTGAGGTATCATATTGCGATTTAGAAACAAGTTAAACATTTCTAAAAAGCAATTAAAAGCTACACGCTTCAATGGAGACCAGGTATAGATACATTTAGTATCCTTTCATAATTATGTAGAAATTTTATTCAGAATTAATTAAGCAAATTCTCAATCTAAAAAACATATTGCAGCGAATTCATGACGGCAATAGTATCTATAAACTTCCACTGGCATAAGGTAGTTAACTTAATTTTGACTGCAACAATAAATTAGCCAGTGATTTTCTATGGTGCTAGCTTAGCTATAGAGATAGCCTAATGGATTGTAATAAAATCACATAAGATGTTCCATTACTAAGGACAAAACTTTTCTCAACCACAAAACTGCTGATTAACTCTCTTCAGCATTCTACTTTATAGACAACAGCAATATCAAAGACAAAGGAAATCAAAGTACTGATCTGTTTTACAAAACAAAACAAATACGAAATATCTTTTACCATAATACAATTCCAAATATTTCACAATAGACAATCAATCTAGCCACGACAATAATATATAACATATAGAAAATAATAAAATATATATATGAAAACTAGTCACGGCAAAGCCGCGGCAACTATGTGACCTTGTTAAGCTTTAATTAACAAGTTCTTGTCATTTAGACCTAAGCATTTAAGCCGAAGCCTCTTCTTGCAATGGTTGCCTTTTGATGGGTTTAGTGCAGCCTCTTCTTGCAATGGTTGAGGGGTCCACTCTTTACAGCTTCAATCACCTGCAAAAAAGAAATTTTACTGAATTAGTCATAATTCAGATCTTCAATCTAGTAGTACACTAACTAGGAACAAATAATCTTTTACTACTTCATTTGTTTGATATACTTTGTAATTCATAGGCAATACTAGAAGAATCATAGAATTCTCCATTTGTTATTTGTTAATTTAATAACAAATGGAGAACTTACACATCTCGTTACTAATTTGTGCACATAAAGGCATGTTTGGATCACAAAAATAATAACTACTCCGAGGAATAGAAGTCGTCACTCGTAATATAGTTCACTGATTTTCAATCCACAATTGATTTTAAATGAGAGGAAAAAATAAAAGCTTCCCATTTTGTAATTATTTCTGTCCTCACTATGTCATCTACTATGTACTATAAAAAAAATATGCCCAGTGATCGCAATAACTTCAAATTGTTAGCCTTCCAAGTTATAAAAATGACAAGAGTCAACATCCCGAGCAAATTGGATGCGAGTGATGGGGTTTACCTTAGTAAATGGGATGGTGACCGGTATGGAGCCTACTAGAAAAATAACATTGGCAGTAGCAAAAGCAATTGTAGCATCAGTGCCAGAAAACGCCATTTCCTGCAAAAGATAAAAATGTTAACATAAAGAAACTATACAACTATTACAATATATGTATAACATTTATTTGATTTTTCAAAACTGAAAAGACAGAAATCACACCAGATGTGCCTGAATCTTCATGGAAATTTTTTTGCTTTGCAATAAGAAAATTTCCATAATATAATCTCATTAACAAAATTACAGTACCTCTTCATGGACAAATTTAATAGCCTCCAGGTAAGTTGAAAGGTGAACAAGCTGAGATATTGGGCTAAAGAAGTCACCCATGTTACAATTCCCAAGATACAAATTCCTCAGATTGGCAAAAACCGAGCAATTAGGCAATTCTTTTAAAAGCAAATCCTATAAGGAAGAGTAAAAAAATAACACAATGTTATTAGCTTATGTTGAAGATAAAATATAGACATAAGAAATCATATTTATATGGTCAGATTGCACTGAAATTGTCAAATATGTTGTAAGATCACAACAAGTTGAATGAATTTTGATACCAGCATATTGCAGGTAGATCATAAGATATGATCCAAGAATCATTACTTATCTGAGTAATGAAATAAAAAAGCTAATGTACCCCCAAAGATACACATTTAGAAAAAGGAATATGTATGACGAGTAATATACATACCTTCACTGGTGATTCTCTACAGAGCCCAAGCTCAGACTTCAGAATCATTGGTCCAATCAACTCAATATATGTAGCAGTTGAAAGGCCACTGAGAAGCTCATTGTGACTATCTAGGTAATTATCACAAACATAGTGCCAAAATTCTATGTGAGCCTTGACTAAGGACGACATGTTCTTCAACCAAATTTTCCCAAGCAGTACATTGATAACGTGCAAAGACACAAGACTAGGAACATTAAGATGGATGTCAGCCATATACCTTTTATATTCATAATGATCATAATATCCATAATGATCAATAGAAATAAACAATTTTTTTAGACTGTGTGAAACTATGGTGACATTGGAGAACATAAAACAACACTCTTTCATAACTAAATCTTCGAGAACTGGACACCCTGAAATGAGATTATTCACAGATTCACCATCTAAACTCATGCTAGTCAGATTCAGCTTTTTTAGGTTAAATAGGGTTATTGGACTTTTTCGGGGGACAAAAATGCCATCTAATTCCATTTCCTCAACAGAAGCACATGTAAAAACTGAATCGAAATCCATCTTATGCCATGATGAGAATTCACCAGATTTAATAGATAACACTCGAGGATGCGACTCAAGTACTCGAGTAAATAATGGTTCCCAACAATCATCCCTTGTGATCCAGTGAAGTCGAAATGTGTCAATATGACAGTTATTTCTGAGGTTGAAGAAAGAGGTAATAAACGGGATGTTGTCGCCATCATATGCGTCAAAGTGGAGGCATGATAAATATCTCCAAAGGTTCCTCCATCTCTTTGATAGAATGCAAGTGTTTACGGCTTGTCTTGTTGTCAAGAAACACATGATGTGTAGAAGAAGCTCATCAGTTAGGCCACTTAACCTATCAAACTCATTCAGCTCCACCCATATTTCTTCGGTCAGCATTTTTTGTCCTGAAGATTTTACAATATACATTATTAAAAAACATTGTTTTACTCTTGTGTTATTGTCAGTATAGCGGAATAGTTTAACCGCCCCCCCCCCCCCCCCCCCCCCCCCCCCCCCCGAAAAAAAAAAAAAAAGAAGATGAAAAGTAGCAGTAAATCAGAGCCCATGATTCACAAGACCAACAAAACCAGTGTAATCTTCTGGAGAGATATGATTGACAACCTAGTTAACCTTGTGCATCCAGGGGGAGATCTTAAAAGACATGGAGGGGTTGCGGCCACCCCCGGCCACGCCGAGAAATGTTTTTGGTGATATACAATGCATTTAAAGGGGTCCAAATAGCATTACCAGTGATCAATTCTGTGACTTTTCTGGGCAAAAGAAACAGACAAAGAAAACCAAACCTGTACCAGAAACAGCCTGAGTCATCATGAGGTTCTCATAGCTACCCTGTGCAAGAGCATCTGGGATGTAAATGCCCTCCTCATCTACAAAGTGGACTAAGTCGTTGAGGATGTAGTAGCCATTGTCCTGAGGGGCGAGGAAAAATGCCTGAATAAACTTCCTCCTCTTCTCACAGTCCCCGGTCTGCACCAGCCCCGATACCACCACCATCAGCCCATTCTCATACGACCTTAGGAAGTTTGCCGTGGTTACCTCTATCAAACTGATCTTCACTGCTGATATCAACAAGTGGATTTCCTGCAAAAGGGAGCACAAATAATTGCATTTCATTAGCTGATTAATATTTGAGGGCATACTTTCATGTGTATGCCTCCCTTTCTGCATCTTTGATTCATTTTGTTCACAAGGAGCCATACAAAGGAGCACAATCAGTTTTTTTCCAAGTCATAACTCAGCTTGTGATCTGAGGGAAGGACGGGAAATTTAGGCATTTTCATCGAAAATTAACAATAAAAACATTATGCTGACCTCCAAATCCAACCTAGTGAATTGATAGGCACATGCAACAGGTTAGACTCAATCAGCCTGATATAGAGATGTCATATAGAGGTCTTGTATGGGTGGGCTTTGCAATAATACTGATTATCCTTGTTTCCACTTTTGTATAAAACAGAAGGCACATTTGAACAGGCTTTTATATAAAAGTATACCGATACCCAGTAGTCAGTTTATCAAGCGGAACATTCTGCAACCACCAGACCATGTATTACCTATTATGATGCAAATAAAAACAACTATCCTGCTCTTTTCAATTGTAATCATATGCAAGTTGTGAAAATAAATGATGGCACAAGTGCAATTACCATCCTGCCCGTGGCACGTTTAACAGTGTTTCCGTCAACCAAGGTGATGGTGCTCGCATCCTTGTAGAAATTGTACATCACCTCTGGATGTTTATACAGAATATTATAATACTGAGTCACAAAGAACTTTCCAACCTACAATGGATGCAATTTTTTCAGGTCGTGCATCAATAAATTAACACATAAACAAAAAGAATAGCAAGTGCTAAAGATAGAAAGAGGTTGCCTGATCAACGTCTTCACTGGACAACGATGTAGCCGCCATTGTACTCCCCTGGAAAAGCATCGGCAACAAAGGTCGTCAGAAACCCTAACACTAGCACAGAAACTAAACCAGGAGAAATTCCACTTTTCTCCTCTGATAAGCCTTTCCGAAAGGAAAAATGAACGGGAAAAAGGTTGATGACAAAATAACCTTCGGAAATTGAATCGGGAGTGGAGAGAGAGGCGGCGAGAGATCGCCTCGGCTCGGATCCTTCGACGAAACCCTTCGCTTTTTTGTTTTCTCTTTTCTCTTTTTAACTTTTTTTTTTTTTTTTAAGTAGTTTGTCGCCTCTCTCTTTCTCCAATCTCTCTGTTAACAGAGAGCAGAGAGGGAGGGAGGGAATGGAAGGATCGGAAATAGAAAGGGAGGGAAACACGTCAATATACCTTGTTTGGATAATTAATTTTCGGAAGGAAAATTTTAGGCGGAGGGAAATTGATTTCCTTTCTTAGTTTACTTTCTATACAAATATGTTCCCCTCCGATTTGGAGTGTAAAGGAGAAAAGGAAAAATTGAAACGTAATATGCTCAGCCAAAAAGACAGCAGTGCCCTTCTACCGTGCGTCCGTGCCTTTGACTGCCTTCCTTCCTTTTTTTCCTCCGATGGTGATTCTCACGAAAAGACAGTACTCAGTATTGGTACAATGGTACCTCCTCACGCTCACGAGTCACGTAGCTACAATGTTTTGCCTTTTTTTTAGAAATATACTCTATGTTGATGCATGAAGCACCCTCATCGTGTAGGCAGAAATTTTAGAACTTTTTATTTCAAGAATTTTATAACTTGATATTTACATTAATCCTTAAACCTGTAAAATTAATATGACGCATCAATTACAGTGATGAGAAATGCAAAGCTAGACTTTGGCGTTCTTATTTTTTAATCTTCTTTATTTGACTTTTAAATATATTTTAACGAGCAGGAACTATATCTATAAATACTCCAACATCTACAGTAAAATGGTGACATCACCATTCCACTTTTCTTTTCTTTTCTTTTTTTTTGGACATCAACATCTCATCCAATAAATTAAAAATAATTATTCATTGCTTACAAATAATTATGCAACATAAGCAATATAGTTAAACACTTTATAATGCAAACTAGAAAATTGGAAAATTTCATATTTCTATTTTTTTAATAGCAATTATTATAAAAATATAATCTCATGCAAAGAAATTATTCAAAATAAAACCAATTAAGCAAGTGCACCCAATTTTTTATTGCCCTTCCACGATATATATATATTTATTGTTCTTAAAAACTTAATTACGAAATACTTCAATTCAACGAGATAATTGTTTCTCCAAATAAAATTCATTATGTATAAAATTAACAGTTTTTACGTATCGATTATAATTTATGTAAGAGTTTCCATAAGTCTTGAAATAAAACTTATGTAAACATTACTTTATTAACAAATTAATCAGTAATTTTTTTAAAAAAATATCTTTAGCAAAAATAAACAAAATAGAACTTTTAAATTATTTTAAGCCCTCTCTAAATTTATTTTGGGATAAATTTTGGAAAATTATTTGTTAAGTATTTGGTTGTTTGTTAGCTTTCCTAAATTCAACTTTTCATTAAACTATATACGTATGCTCTAGGATTGTAATAAATTCAATGATATCGATTTTTTATTTTTCAGCGTTTAAAATATTTTACATTGTTTGACATATTGAAACTTTCACAAATTTGCAATTTAGATTTTTCATTTTGTGAGAGCTTTCTAAATTAATTTTTGCATAAAAATTTATGAATGCTCTAATGATTCAATTTTTTTATATTTTGAGTGTTATTAAAACGCAAAATATCATTCAAGTGATTATTTATTTATTTTATTTTATTGTTAGATTCCATAGGTTTCATTATTTTGAAAAAAATAAAATATGTAATATATACAGCAACGTACGGTTCATCATGATGCTTAGAAGTTAGCAGACATGTTTATGCATCATGATCTTATTTGTGGTATTATTTTAGAATGATAGATCTAATTTAACAAAATCATTCAAAATATATTATAATCCCATAAGAAATTAAAATTTGCAATTTTAACTAGCTCATTCAAGATTTTATCCTTTTATATAATTATTTACAAGCCTTTCAAATAATTTTTTCCATGAAATTTTATTACCGTTATTAAAAAATTCTAAAAGTCCAACTATATTTTTTGTTTTCTATTTTTAATTTAAATAATTCATGAAAATAAAACTTAATCGCGCGAAGCGCGATGGATTTGCTAGTATATATCATATAAGGGATAGCAATTATTCCAATGAGTCAGAATTAATAAGAATTATTACTGTATACATTCTGAATGCAATAAGGTGAAGAATGTAAGGGTATAATGGTCATTAGAGTCTAGTTACAGTTACTTTTTTCATGTGTTAAATACTTAAATGAGATTATCCAAGGAATGGAAATGTTTTTCCTTTCCTTTCGTCAATTATCTAAACAGATGAATGTTAAAATATTTCCTTTCCATTCCATTATATTTCCTTCCCTCCAATACTTTCCATTCTTTTCCTTTCCTCATGTGTTATCCAAACACAGTGTAAAGGCACACGATGTGGGCAACTTGTTTTTAACTTACCAATGGCAATGGGACGATATTATAAAAAAAAAAATGAATTAGGTTTATGTAAAATTAGAAATTAGAAAAATGTTATCATTAAATGACAAATTATTTTTATGTCATCGCTGAAATTTTGAAAATCCAAAATTTAAAAATTGAATAATTATAAATCTCAAATACCATAATTTGTCAAAAGTTAATTCACGTGAATAAGTTTTTTTTTCATTTCTTAATGAGAGGAGAGGTATGACAAATTATTTTTATGTCATCGCTGAAATTTTGAAAATCCAAAATTTAAAAATTGAATAATTAGTTAATTACAAATCTCAAATACCAAAATTTGTCAAAAGTTAATTCACGTGAATAAGTTTTTTTTTTTCCATTTCTTAATGAGAGGAGAGGGTACTTCGAATTTGAATAGAGATAAGCCTATTCCTTATTCTCTATTCTAATACCATGGTTTTGTTGGTATAGAGATAAGGGCCCTTATTCCCTATTCTTTGTTTGGTTTTCACAAGAATAAGGAATAGGAGCTTATTCCTTATTCTTGGCAAAACCAAATACAAATGCAATCCTCCAATTTGCAATCCTCTATTATTTCCTCTTAAAAGACTTATGTAATCTCTCTTCCTCTCTCCTTTCTGTAAATCTTCCTCCCTCCCTTCCGTACATCCCTTCCTCCTAGCGTAAATCTCTCCTCCCTTTTATACATCTCTTCCTCCCTCCATCCCTCCCTCCTTGCATCGCTCCATCCTCTCCCTCTCTCCCTCTCTCCCTCCCACGGTTTCACCCTCCCTCTCTCCCATCTATCACTCTGCTCCTTCGATTTTCGTCCCTCCTCCGACTTCTGCATCTACTCCCTCCTCCCTCCTCCCTTCGTCACTCATCTTATAAGTTCCTTGCTATTTGAAAACAGAAAAAAAAAAAAATGCCAAAGCTCACATAATGTGGCACACGACCAACTAATAACTAGAAAATTGGTAATAAAATGGAACGGAGAAGAGAATAGAGGCACAAATGTTGGATTCCAGAACATGCTCTAGCTCCATTATCAGATCAAATCTCATTGTTTTTCTCGGTTTTATCTTTTCCTCTCCTCTCCCAGTAACGGAGAACTTTTGATCTTTTATCTCCTCTCTAGATATTGGAAAGTCAGGAGTCCCGAGTCGCGAGTAGTCTTGGAAGAAACAATTGAATTGACGATAGAAGATTGCGAAAAATCCCAAATTTAAAATGTAGGCCTGCTATTTTGAAGGCCCACTTCTGTGCCTGCAAAAAAGCCTGTCGTTCCGGAATTATAAATACTTCAATTTCAAGCCTTGGAATCACTGTAGAATGAAGCTGAAATCGCAACGGTTCAGCTACTGTTCTGTGCGCGATGGATTAAATCTGAATCCTTCGCCTCCACTGAGAATTCCACACCCATTTCGCTTATGCTTTTCTGTATGTGTTCTTTGATGGCTTTTGTGTTTCTCTTTCCTGGCACACAAAATATTATTTTCGATCCGTTTTCATACAAGCACACCAGGAAATACTACACTGAACTATTCATAGAAGATGGGTACATAATGAAGAAAGGTGCACGTGGTGGGTTGTATTCAATTTGAATAGGCACGGATTTCATAAACCAAATAAATATCATGAGGACAAGGTACACGGTCTACATGCTCCAAGTTTATCTGATAAACTATTTAACAACACCTTCTAGCTTCTTCTTTGGTTCTCCAAAAGTCCCACGGAAAGCCCACGACATGTTTCCAACGCTGTGCTTCTTCACCACTCTCCTCTCTCTATTGTGCTTTACTCTCGCTCGATGGATTCGGCTGTTTCTCAGGTCCTCCAACTTCTCAAAACTAGGTTTTGTCTATAAAAAATCAAGAGGGATTCCTATTTCTTTCCTTGATGCCAGGCTGCCAGCTATCCCTCCTCTTCGAAGCTCGAAGCTGTAAGGTATTAACACTTCGATTCTCCTTATGGGTTTGATGATCTGCTCCAATTTAATCTGGTGTGTGCTCTTCTTCTCCTATTGTTTTTTTTCCATAATTTCATTCCCACTGTGATCTTTCCCATAATTTCAGGTCATTTATTTTTCCTTTTTTCCATTTAGAATCTGAATATTAAGGAAAGTCTTTTAAAATTGAACCATGCTTTTGATGTTGACCTACAACAATACAAGGTTTTCCTTACAGATTTTCATGATGCTCCCAACATTAAATATTTTGCTCTATGTTAAAACATTTCCATGTACATTAAGTTGTATTTTTTTTTCTCTTGATGCAGGATGTGAGCAACATTCTTCAAATTCATGAGTATAAAAAATGTTTGAGCACGGTTTGTAAAGGTTTAGGTTGTATACCCTAAGCACAGGTTTGTACTCTTTCAATTCTTCAAATTCTTCAAATTGTTCAAATATACTCTCAGCACAGATTTGGTTTCTATTTTTTTACGGGTCATTCTCTCTTTGCTGCCCTCTCTGCTTTAGGTTTGTATATGTCTCTCTTGGTTAATTGGTTTTTGTTCAGTTCATAAACTGCCTTTGTTCAGTAATTTTATTCTGTCAATTCATGAGCACGACAGCAAGGGTTCAATTCATATTTCGCTCTGTATTTTGGAGGAATTGATGCAGTAATTTTTCTATTTTAAAACTTTTAGTGACAGGTTGACAACAAGGGTTCAAGATCTACTAAACAATTAGTTAGGAAAGAAGGGCTCTTTGGCTAATGGGAACTCAACTGTCTCTGTATGTTCTATTGTGTTTTATGTTATTGTATTTCACTGTAGTCCTTTTTTTTTTTTTCTTTTCGTTGTACTTAGACCCTACAATCTTCTTTAATGATGTTGATCTTTTTTACAACTTTTTCTTTTTTTTGTGCTTAATTTAGCAGAACAAAGCCGCCTTCTCTTTGCACCTTGGTCAATTAGTTGTCTCATTGATGTCCTTGGCAAGATTCTTCATGTTTGATTCGTTACTTTTGGTGCAGAAGTATGTGAATTTTCTTTTGTTGTTTGTTAGATGATAAAAATAAAGTTCCAAAACACCTATTCCTCTTCCCTGACTTATTTATATTCCTTTTATATTCACTACCTTTTTAATGTGGTCAATCATATTATAAGTTATTGATTATTTTTTGCAAAAATAATAGCTATGTTGATGATAAAAATGGTAGCAACAACAATAATAACAGTCACAAATGTAGACTAAGTAAATAACTTCTTTTATCTGTTAAAAATGTAGTCATGATCGTTATTGGTCACGATCATAATTTAATTTAGTTGCTTGATTGTGGTTGACAGTATTAGTGTGTTGGGAAGTCAATCAACTCGCTACCATCATCAGGGACATGACAAGTCAGGATCTGAGATCAATGATGATGATACAACATGGAGGATGAATAGGTAATTTAGTTCCTTTTTTCTGTGCATAATTTGCTTTTAAAAGAGACTCCTTTCTCTATATTTACCGCAACTAGATACCAATTTTAGTTTTGGCTTTCACTGTAAGTATTTATATACGGAGGAAGTACTTTCTGTTGTAAAAAGGAACTGTGATGGATTAATTTCTCAAACAATTCATGAAATAATTAATGTGTTCTTGAATTGATTTCTTTCTCTGTCTCTCTCATTTAATTGCTTCTTTTATTTGAATATTCTTTGTGTAACAATTCCTTATGCTAACTTCAGATAGAATGCAAAAAAATCTCTTAATATTGTGTTCAACTGATTTCTTTGCAAACTGTAGCAAAAATTGTAATGGTGTTCGAAGTACTTTCGCCTTTTCTCTATTTTTTTTTTAATTTGATCTGAAAGACATCTGGTGACGGTGTTAGGTAACCAGGAGTCGTTGCAAGTTTGCATGAGCGAAAAAGCGAAATGCCTGAATGATCTGGTGTTTTATTGCCCTTCCTGGTGTTCTTATTTCATATATATCCTTTAAATTTGTTATGTTTGGGTGAAAAATGCCGATAAAATACTGAATATATGCATTTCTAATTTTGTCTGCAGGTTTGGTTAAGTAGAGGTGTTGCTGGAAATGATTACTTGGTATTACTTGGTTTTTATGGTATCCCTAATAGTTCTTTATCTTCTCCTGTTGTTTTTCAGTTAATGTGTGTTCAACTTACAATTTCAATTTTTTTCTATATGGGATAAAAATGTTATATAACTGTCGGGTGGGGAAACTTAATAGTTCCAGGGTAGATGTGTAAAATGGTGTTTCTTTTGATAACTGTTTTTAATGCTATTTGATCATTAGGTAGATTACTCAACATGGAACAAACAATTACAAGAGCTCCAAATTAATAAACAATAACCAATTTTGTACAGTTGGATTATGGGGCAGCTTGATGCTAAGAGGCACTATTCCACATACTACCTATAAATTAGTTTTCCTTATACTTTTTTAAATAGTTGCTTCTATCTTGAGGGGAAAAACAAGTTCATCTTCTAAATTGAGGACAAAACAGAAACAATAGCGTATATATACATACATTAATTATTACTGTTAACAGGTATAACTCATAGCATTGAAGAGGGCTCATATTAGACAGTATCAAACACTGATTTAAAATAATTGTTGTTCATGCCTATATATTAGAAATATTTTATGTTATAATAGCTATTATTGCTAATCGGTATTTTATATTGTAATACTTTTGAGCATCTTTATTCTTAAAAGTGGCTATTATTAAGGCATTGATTTAATATATATAGTTTATTTTATGAATTGTGCGGCATATATGTGACATGATAAAATCTGCTATCTATATAGGAATGATGATTAACAAATCAATTTTTATTTATATTATTCAGTTGATTATTATTGTTTCATCTATGGAGAGTTTTGTGAATTTAGAAGGAATTTTGTCTTCTGTTGCTGACTAATTAGTTCTGTCAAATGGAATATAATTAGTTCTGTCAAATGGAATAATTATTTCTATTGTGTCAGATTTGTTCTTTGCAAATGATTGATTTTCCTATAATTTATGATTCGTGCATAATACATATAAGTATTCAAATTAGTCATGTATTTACCATACCAAGATTAGCAGGAGGATAGATTGGCCTTTTAGCTTTTTATTTAAACCAATTTCACTAAAAGACGACAATTCTAGGCCGGTTGTGAATTCAAGTAAGAATAAACTTACTTTAGAATAACAAGGTGAGTCTTCCTGGTCCCAAATAGTTGTTCCAAATAATAGTTTCATTATGTCAGAAAAAGTTGATGGCGATCAATCTGGCAAGTTCTTTGTCAACCAATCAGGAGCTTTTGTGAAGATATTTTCTCGCCTCATTTCTCCCACTGGGGGGTCTCCTTTCTCCAAATTAGATAGTCCTTTCTCCAAAGGCAGTATGGTGCTATAATAGCCTCAGCTTATACCATTTTTTAAATGGCAGCCATCTTTTTTTTTGTTTGCACGTATAGTAGTTTTCTACCTGATGTTTGAATTGTTGTTATAAGAAATATGCATTTTTATCTTTGTTAGAATGCTGTACAGAATTAGAAATGCCATTTGTTAATTGATGTATTGAAAATTTTATAGCTTTTTTGTGCAGTCAACTTTGGTCCAGCATTTCAATTCAGGATTGTTCCTATGGAAATGATACAGGATGCAAGTCCAAGGTAAAGTATTCTTATATAATTTGGATTTTCTGAGTTTTTTCTATCATTATTTGATTATAGTATTACTGAGCCAGGGATCTGTAGGTTCGATTTGCACGCCTATTTTGAGATTATAACCATTGCTATGGAGTACTGTTGTAACATAGTTATAAATAAGAAGGATAAGATTAAAATTCCAACCGTAGTGTATCAGATGAGTAAATAGATTGTTATTGGACAAAGAAGTTTTTATTATTCTTTACATATTTGATTTACAGTGTTTTGGCTTAGAGATTGATATCAATCAATGCTTCTACAGAGAAGGTAACTGTCCAGTATATGAATTGATGGAACCATTTGTTTTGATTTGTCCTCCAAAATTAAGGTACATTCTACTTTCTTAAATCTGTAATTCATTTTATTTTACTTATCAATATCCAATATCATATTAATTCATCGACTTGGATAGTTTAATATTCTACAATTCAATTCAAGTTCGGAGGCAGGAGAGATTTTTATTACTAAATAATGATAAAAAAAATCCATATAGAAACACGGATCAGAAAACAAATATATTCAAAACAAGTAGTTAAATGGAACTCATTTAACAAGAATGATCAGGTAGTAACTGATATTCTAAATTTTCTTTTTATTTGACTACAGAAAAGAAATTGTGTTGTGCTCTCTTTCCTTCCTCCCATTATTTCAGGTAATTTACAATTTGTCAGAATTTCTATCTCTGCATGATGTTTTGTTAAAAGATTTATGCGAATTTAAGAGATGTTGGTTTGCTTTTGGTTCTGATGTTAGACTTTTAGTGGCTGGTAACTTGCCCGTTTCATTCCAAACAAGATTTGGGTTCAATTTTGGGTTCAGTTCTGCAAGTCTGTAAAAGTTTCTACAAATCCTGGAAGAAAGAAGATCATACCAAAGTTCTCTTGGGAATTCTATTTCCATTTCTCTATCTTGCTTTAGTAAGTCTTCTTTTTTTATTTTTTTTCTTTTTTTCCATGTTACATACTTCTGCTAGCAGTTGACAGATCCAACAAATATTGCATGAGAAACCTGACAGTTGATCTGAAACTGCTCACTCACTTGGAGTATGGCATTGTCAATAATAATTAGGCACATTGTTGTGATTGCATCTATTTGAGGTTCCTGACGATACAATCTGATTGTCAATAATCCTTGCATGACTGTAGATAGCAATTGATTTGAGTGAGAAGTTTAATTGGTTAGGAATTTTATGTAGTAGAGAATATTTGTGAGTTATTTTTTTTACTTTATAATTTTATACAATTTTATATTACTGTTTATCTAAGATAGCAATAGGTGATTATTGTCTGGTCTGGAAGAAGGAATTGATATATAGAACAATATATACTTTCAGTTGGGCAACCTCAATACTATGATTAGTGGTCTCCTCATTGTTGTGACCTTTTAGTTTATCCATTTAATTATAGGCTTTCTTTTGACCCTTCACTTATGATCGTCTGTTTACTGGTGTCTTAGATCATTCATTAAGGGACCAGTTCTCTAAGAGCATCCATGATGAAAGATTGTTGTCTGCAGGTGACGACTTCTCTGGGTAAAAACCTACTTGCCATGGCTTATGAAATTATTTATTGCTGTTTCAATTTTTTTTTTAAATATTTAAATTAAATTGTACTATAAAATAAAGATGTTAGATTAGATAGAGAGCGGATTCGAGCGCTTATTGCCTTAAATTAAAGAGGCTTGAAACGCATTTTGTAGATCACGTTGAAAAAAAATATCTTATGTGCTTTTGGTTTTCTTTTTATTTTCTGTTATCATTGTTTTATAACCAGTTTCTCAAATGTTATACTAAATCACCTTGCATTTTTTCGTCTATGTGATATGTTGGATTATTAATTAGAACTTTAGAACATCAAGAGAGATGGAATTGGATTTGGTGGTATTATTGAATATCTACTTAATGATTTATTCTTCAACCATAATGGCTTGGTTATTGCGTAATTACATATCGACAAAGAGCTGAGTTTGAACTTGAACAGTAAGCCCAGATCTGCTGCATGCATATCGTTGTTTTGCTTAAATTGATAGAAGCTATTATTGACGCTTTCAGCGAGCTTTTGGATTCTCGGATTGAGCATGTTGAATAACGCCAACCATGTTTCCATGGAGAGGAACAGTGAAGAAGCCCGAAGCCCACAGTCTGGTATAGTACTTGCTGAGGTATTTGCTCAATTCTCTATTTCTTCTTTTTTTTTAGAAAAAAAAAAAGATTTTTGTATATGATGCTAATGAGCTGTATATGTGAGTACATGTGACTGTTTAGCTCAATTCTTCTTCTTTATAATTTTGGGTTAGTAGGTATTGGGGGCATATGTGAGTACATGTGACTGTTTAGCTCTCCTTTCCTATTTTATTGTTGTGTATATGTTTTGAAAATTTGTTATATCTTTAGAAGCTTAGATATAAGAAATACTTCCATCTTTGATCCGAAGGATTTACTATGATAAAATTAATCAGAACTTACTATTAGTATAAGCATATATAGGAACAAATGGTAAAATTGGGATTCCTTTGTCAACACAGGATAAATTAGCATGGGAAATTGTATAGTAATGATTGTTTATTTAATCTTTCTTGATTTAATTGTTAAATAATTAATTGCTTGGGTTTGTTTGCTTCTTTTATAGGATTCTGATAGGAAACAGAAGGTAATGATAGGTTGACGACGGCTCGGAGTCTATTATCAGGTAATGAAGTCATGAAGATAAAGCATTGAAAAACAAGAGCTTATATATTAGTCTTTTTTTAATGTCTGACCTGTCGGTGTCATTTGGATATGACAAAGCTATTATTGAATATTTTCCTTAGATAATTGCAATTATACTTCCGCCATTGGCATTTTTTTTTGTGTAAGGAATGATGAAATACACTGAGAAATATAAGAATAGTGTCATAACTGAACAAAAATATGAATTGAGTGCAAGATTGCCAAAGAATACCCCTCCTTTCAGGCACAGCCCCGCTGATCATGCAGTAGTCATGATTGATATCCAGTGCAAATGGAGTTTAATCAACATCAATTAAGTAAAATCAATAGGAGTTTGTTAGGAATTGTGTTTATCTCTTATTAATTTTATTTCTTATATTTCTAACCTCAAGTACCCCTTTCATAATCATTTTGCCACAGGGCAATTTAATCAAGCATAGCTTTTTAGCTTTCTCTGGTATGTTCTTGAGATTAAAATTGTTATTAAAAATAAATTAAATAAATTTGACATTCCTGTAGAGTTTTCTCTTCTGGAATACGTCTGATGTTGTCAGTCGTAACATATTCAATATATATCAACATAACAATTCAAAGTATATCTATAATACAATCCAAGAAATAAAAATTGTTATGCTACATGTATCCTGGCATGTACTTTCTTGCGGTATTTTGGATGCTATGTCTAATTAACATCTATACATTTCCTATTCATCTTCCTTTTTTCCATTTGTTTCAAGCTAAATAATCTTTTGTCATAAAACTATTTCAAACTAAAAGTTAGAAATTGAAACTTCATCGTGCGAAGCGCGATGTGTTAGCTAGTTTATTCTCAAATCTCAAGTTTTTTTTCAAGGTGCAAAATGCAATTTATCGAAAATTCAGCAAGCTATTGTGTTTAAGTTAGCTAGAATCTAAAATATAATCAGAAGGGATAGAACTTCCGGCATGCAATTTTAAGAAGGCGAAATAGATTTTTTTCTTTTTTGTTAAAAAAAAAATTGCACCATGCCACCATGTCTATACAATTTAACGAGAATTAATTTCATGGATTCCTGATCATCTCTCATTCACTGGTCAATAATGAAATGTAGAGACTAGAGATTTGTGATTTTCTTGTTAGAAATGCATCGTAGAGATTCGTGATGCATTTTATCACCAAGGAGGCGAGGCAGTCAGCCTGGCGAGGAAATATGTCTAAAAGTAAAATATGATAAACAACTCCTCAAAATGTGCTAGAATGCTTTTCTATATTCACGAAAATATTTTTTCTAGAATTAAAACAAATAATCTAAAATATAATTCATTTTCGTCGGCGTCTTTTCCTCAAATTTAAAATATTGATCCAATATTTACCCATATACGAAACATTCGGTAAGTGCATTTCCCGATGTTCTAATGCATTATCCTGAAGAATCATTTAAAAAAATAAAATTAGGTGCCCCTTGAAGAATGTAAAATTTTCCACAGACAATTAAATAAATTTCTATATATTTAAATAGGCCGAGCCCTCATTACACCGACCACCTTTCCCTTTCCCTTTTATCTCCTTATAATTTCCTTGAGTGTTGAGAACTATTAGTTGGGCTGATTTGAGACGAACTTTCCATAAAAAAAAAAAAAGATAAATTGTTTCTTAATGTTTTTAATCAATTAATGCAACCAACAGATAGATATACACTGATCGATTCTCTCTGTTCCATGTACACGTGTACTCGTATATTATCATTCAAATGCTGATTCAAGAGATGTTAAACATTTGATTGATGACCTTAAGGCTTAATGTTGTATGGCCTAAGGCTAATCTTAATCCTTGCAGCTGTTAAGGCTTTAAGATTAAGCTTGATATATATCAAATTAATAAATTATCAACATTTGGAGTTTTGACAATCCATAGCCACATGGCTTTGAGGACGCCTTTTGAATAGTCAACTGCTATGTTTGATCCAAATCCTCTTCGACACGTGTAGTTTCTATAAATGAAATTAGCGTGGCATTTTCTTATCTATCCAGGTGGATGCACCAAGATCAAATGGAGGTGTACTGTGCATCCGTCATTTATTTAGTTATCATATCATTATTTTTTTTATTTTATTTTTTTGCTTCGAACTCTAATTTAGAAAATAAAATTTTGTTAAAAAACGGAAAAAAGTTATCGCTTTTCTAGCTAATTTGAGATTCCAGAAAGCAACAGAAATAGGAAGTTCCGCAGGATAAGCATGACGGCTTTAGGTACTCGGTATTTTTTATATATTTTGGTAGATTGTTTTTTACAAAAAAATTATGAGTAATGCTAGTGTCAAACATGTTTGACACTTGAGTCTCTCAAACACGTTCGAATTTCAATTTTCGCTATTAATCTCAAGAACTAACTTTATAACTCGTAATTTCATCACTAACTCACGGTGTTTTCAAGCGCCTCCTTAGAGTTTTAGACCTCTCGTTGTCGTTGATGTAATGACTAATGAGTGAATTTAGTAAAACTTGCACCGGGATGCAGAGAGCTACTGATTATATAAATAAATAGGTTTTAAATAGATTACTTTGACAGATTAACCCAATAACCAATCATGCCATTAATTATTTTATCTAGACCTAGCATGCTTAATTTATGATCAACCTTGTTAATCAGAGGAGATCAGGATCATAACATAGCAAGCCTTGTTATTATTACCATTGACCAACAAATAAAAATTTAGCGTCTCAGAGACTCTATGCTTGATTTGAATCTAGTAGTAACTAAATGAAATTTCGATTTCCTTGGTATATACGTGGACAATTTATATTATTATCAACTGTCGGGTTGTCTTTTTTTTTTATTTTTTTTTATTTAGAGACTGCGGCATAAGCATAAAAAAAAAAAAGTGTTGGGTTGTGATATATGACTGAAAATCAGGCTGCATGGTGCGTTGTATCTTAGATTTTGACAGTAATTTTTGTTTTGAAATTCAATTCAAAGAAAAAGGACAGTGCTTTTTGCAATTTCGATGTATACTTATTTTGAACAAATTAATATATGTAATAGTCATCGTTTTTAAGAATGTAAAATAGATTACATAATGCTACATGTGAACCTTAAAAATGCCAGTGAGAATGAACATTATTTTGTTTCAGTTCTCAACGTTAAAGTGGGTAAAAAATAAAATCCAGTGGCAATTATGCAAAAAGACCACATTATTCAGCACATTTTTTAGGAGTAAGGTACTACTCATTCTTATCCTCTCTTGTGTGACCAATACGTTGTACAGAGGTTGGATGCATGACTAACGGCTACGATCAATGATCATCTTTCTCTGAACGCGCATTGCACGTGATTCCCCATATAACCAGATTTTATGCGACTTGTGATGTACAATGTTTCCGGTAAAACTTCAAAAAAAAAAAAAAAAATGTATCAGGTAGGACAGCTGTACTTTATTGGTCCAAAGTGTTGAAACAAAGGCGATTCTTATGCCTACGGGCTTTTTAGTTAAAAAAAAAAAAAAAAAACAACAAAGGCGATTCTTTACCCTCTACGAGGGATCAAATCTTTTATGAAGTTTAAATTGTTCTTTAATAATAAATTTCAACAAAAATAATTTATAATTAGTCGTCGAATCCAATTTTTAATGCTTCCAATCAGAGCAGACGAATCCCAAATTTAAATTTTTAATACGATGAATGGACATAGCGTTGTGATATGACAGTTACTGCTTTGAGTTTTAAATTTTTCGGTAAGATTATTATTTTATTATAATTATTACAGACTCGAGAAATAATAGTTACGACAAAATACAAAGGAGACTACCAGATTAAAATATATGGAACAAGTTTTACTGTTTGGAAGATTACTAATGATATTACAAAAAAAGAAAAATGCTTTAAATTTGTGTTTGGTAGTGGAGTAGGCTTGTATTTTACAATAATACAACAATTTGAGTCATAAGAAGGGAAATATATATATATATTCTAATAAAATAAAAGAAGCATTATTACACTTGACTCGTATGTCCCATTTCATTAAACATTTCCTAATTATTTTTTTGTTAACCTTACAAAAAAAATTCGAATATACATGCTTTGCTTTTTGCTAACAAGATGACCTCAACGACAATATGAGGTAAGCAGTTTTCTGTTAGACCAACGGAGCAAGTCCTATCCATAGTGTATATTGTGTTATAGACGAGTATATTATGAGACGTTTGAATGATTATTAAGATAGTTATTTCGTAGCTGTCAAAATATGTTTCAACTTAGTCAAAAACTTTATGACACATATCAGCAGTGTTTTAACTAAAACATGCATCCGTGCATCAGCAGTGTTTTTCCAAAACTGTGTATCCTTTAGTAAGTGAAATCTTAATTTATGGGTGTGATTATCAAACTTGAAAGAGGAATATATTTTATAAATTTCAATCTTCAAGTTCTAAATAAATAAAAACTTAGCACAGTATTATACACCTTAGTAAAATTTAACAATTCTAAACAATTCTAATGGGTTTGGCAATTTGGGGAGGGGTGTGGGGGGGGGGGGGAGACAAATATTCTCTGCAGTGGTTCTCAAAAACCGTCCGATTGAATCTCAACGGTTTAAATTTACGGGCCGTACGGATCAGATATTAATCACGGGCCACCCATCATTGATAGGACAGTTCTTGATGAACCACTGAAGAGCATATGGTTGGGGGGTGGGTGGGGAGGTCATTGTTAGGAGTTATTTATTGGACAAAAACTCTAAGTTGACAAGCAGACCTTTTTGTTTTCTTAGATGGAGAGAGAACACGTAAACTCTCTTATTTCCAAAATTCAAACAAGAATTGTGTACAAACATAAAAACAAGAAATGACAAAAGGGGATTCATCATGTTTCCTTCATTCAGTTATTGTTTTGAAACCCTGGTGCTTTGCTTGTGCAAGATATGGCGTCTCCTGGAGGCAACAAACCTTGGGGATTCATCGTGTTTGGGACCATCACGTATCCCTTCTCACCTCAAATTGCCAGAGCCCAAGTTGAGGTACTAATCTATCCTATCGCTGAAAGGGGAAAAATTGACCAATAGCGTTTGACTGATGCAACACTTCTGACCAGAGTCACAGCTTATCTGATCTACATTCAATTAAAATTTAAAAATTTTATTTTTACTAAACAAAACAACTTGATTGATATGTTATACTTCATTTTTAAAACAAGAATCTGCCAAAGAAACAGATCTTATCAGCGATTAAAGCTTATCAGATCACAACATCTATTTCTATTGATTGAGAAAACAAAGAAAGAAACTAAGAAGCAGCTATAAATTGAATCCAAAAAGCGAACCAATGCTCTAACTGATGCTATGCTTCAGATTAGAGCGAGTACAAACCGCAAAAATCCAGAGAAGAGAGGAATACAGAAACAAACACGATTTCAATCTCAATCACAGTTCAACTCTTTATCAAAATTCACTTACAAAGCTTAGCATCGACTTGGCCGCTATTAGGATTCTCTTGGCAGATAGGAGAGTTTGGTTATGAAAATGACGAAATCAATGGCCATAAAAAAGTATAAAACATAAAAAACTACTTAAATTCTGGATGGGTTTGTCTACAGTACCCCAAATTCATCTGGGCTGTTGATTTCAGCTAGCCTTCTGATTAGTCTAGTTCATTTTCAATTTGCCTTTACAACTGTTATTTTTTTGTACATGTTTGTGGTCTTCTGTGATGCTTCCTTATCATATTTAATTATTACTTTGCCTTTTATCTGTATGTTTCATGAACAGTGACACTTTCAAAATCAATAGTGTCTTTCTAAAGCACCTATTCATGTAATGGGGCCTGCCATCTTGCTTCTATTTTTGAGTGCGGATAACTTGAACCAGTTATATATTGTTTTTCTCCTACTCTTTTCAGAGCATTCCCATCTTTCCTGTTCTTTTTTTTTTTTTTTAAAAAAAAACCTCTTCTTTTTTCCTTCTTATCGAGGCGTGCGCGAAAGAGAGAGAGATTGGAGTACGCGAGCATCAGTTTGTCTTAATTCTCTTACTCAGATGTGAATCACATGTCCTGAATAAATTATTTGAGCAATTGAATTCCCTATTTTAGTATTTGACTTGAGGCTTTCTCTATAGATCATTATGTATAAATTCACTATTATTTAGCATGTTTTTCTGGTTTAATGAATAATAGGAAAATAAAAGGGGTTCTTTGTAATAGTTCCAAGCTTGGTTTATTAGAGATATATTACAGGAAATTTGCATCATACTAAGTGTTAAAGGGTGTTTGTGATATTTTAGGGAGATTGCCTATTTCTCAGGGTTTTCTTTTTGTGAGTATATCACAGCAAAACATTTTGATCAATAAGTATGCAGGCACATGGTTCTCAGTAAGCTTGATAATAACTTCATTTCCTTTAGTTGTTTTCTTGGTGCACTTAGCTGATGAAAGAGGATGGTTAGGTTATCAGATAATAATTTCTGACATGATTTACTTTCTTGGTCCTGCAAAATGAATGTGTCTTGTTTCCTTACAAACTCATGAATTCTCTTATATGTACTGTTATAGAAGGGTTTATTGTACTGAATAGCTAATGAATTATATTTCTTGAGAAGGCTATGATTAAATGGTAAATGTTGAAGTATGGCTCGTCAGAGCTGGGCTGTAACATATTGACCTTGCTATTCATAAAAATATAGACCTTGTAATGTAACCATCGAGTTTTGTATGTGCAGCGAATGGCGTCCCTTCAAGGCAATCAATTTGTGCCCTTCATGGTCGGGGAACTGTCAATTGATAGTGCTTTAAAAGAGGTTTCCGTTAATATATACATGAAATTCAACATAATATATCCACTACTTCTCTAATTACAATTGTACTTAACAAACTTGTTTTGGTTGTAGGTTATTTTTGATATCCAAGGACAGTATGGATCAAATTTTGCAGAAGGAAACTATGTATTTTGGAAGAATAGAGGATTAGAATTTATCATTCTGTAATATTTCAACAGACTCCAAGTCCGCAGCCTTTTCCTCTGACCGACTCTCTTTATGTTCACACACCTTTTGTGACAACAACGGTGATTCATGAGGAACGTGAAATATTCGTCACTCTGTTCCCACGTTTTAAGGAGACGCTGGAAAGTTTCATGACGCGTAGAGGGGCTGAACATGTCTATGTAGCAGTTCAGATGCAATTTAAAACGAAGAATGGGCTAGTATTTGGTCGTGTTTCTAACCTCATCACATTTTCGGATGCATTCAAATTGAAACTACAGTATGTTTTCTCTTTCTTCGTTAATATATACTAATTACGAAATTTATATTTTCGATGGACTAATATCAATGACTAATGCTAGAATCAAACATATATTACGTCAAACAAGATCCAAAAGTCAACCATTAAAATTCCAAATGGCTGATCCGAACCGTTCAATATGATCTCTATTCAATTTACAATATTACTAGTTCATATTCTTTGTTACAGAGAGTTCTTCAATGGGATAGCTGAAATACACGCAGAAAACCATATCCATGGGAATATAAGTGGAGAAACAATTGTGCTGGTTGAAGAGGAGGGAAATCTGAAGGGAAAAATAATTGGATCATCTATAGGCACTTCAGGTAAACTTTAGTATCTTTATGGATAATAAGTAATTTCTTACAGAAAATGTAGAAGAAAAAAAGAGATTTGAATAAATATTAGGGATTTTGGCCTCATTAACAAGAGGCTCCCTTTTAGGAAAAATAAATTACATCAGTACATGGATGAACAATTAGGAAAAATAAATGCAAACCAGACCTAATTAAAGGTAGCATTGAAAAGAAAAGAAATATGTAAAGTGCATTGTTGAGCTACATCCATTGAGTAGTACAACAACCATGGTAGTAATGTTGACACTGAAAGGTAACAAAGTTTAGTCCATTCTTGTAATATGTTTTGAATACTATATCCACATCTAATAGCAGAAACCGAACAATTAGTATGGTAGTTAATTCAGGTGTTCTTTATTACTATGGATATCTTGAGAATAATTGATGCATAATGAAAAGCTGAATAGGGTCTCTCAAGTAGTTTACATTTTTATATCAGGAGTCATTATAAATAATTTTGGTTCACTTTAATTAATTTTTTTGTATTTTTATTAAGGTGATCCAAGGGCTGATTGGCATGATGTTGCTACATATTTGGAGAAGTTGCTTCCCAAAAAGGAACACCCTTTTTGTTATTTCGACTCGGAGATTCAACATCTAATCGATCTTTTGAAGAGCGAGACTGTAACAGAGTAAGTCTTTTGTGCTCTTTCTACTGTGATATATATTGAACTAGCCCTTATATCGTGCGTTGCGCAATTCATTCCTATCTGAGTATGCTATTTCTTTATACAATGTGCCATATTTATTCAACTTACAAAGTCCTTAATTTTGCTGCTTAGTTAATTGAATGTAAACAATAGCATTTTCTCCTCTACACTTTGGTATCTACAACTGTCATTATTCATACCATTATGCCTTGGTTTCTTAAAATGTTACTATTCCCATTATTTGCAGAATAATTAATGGAAAGTCCGTACTATTGAAAATTAATTAATGCGATTACAAATTTCTTTGGTTTCTACTTTCCACAAATGTAAACTTCTATCAACATAATAGCAAACTATTGAATAAATATCAACATAAACTAAATTATTTATGAGTTAGCAACCTCACAGACTCACAGTTACTTGATTTTATTCAAATATAAAATTGAACAATTGAATAAATGAAATGATAAGAAAATACAATTTAAACTACCTAATGAAGAGAATTTGTGATCATATTCCCATTGTTTATTGAGAGTAGGATGCATGCCATCGATAAATAAAAATGTTGCATCTGATTTTCTGTCATATGGTCCTGACATAGCAAATATTTCAACAAAAATGAAAGGTGCTCATAAATAGTTTCAACTCTGAAATAAGTAAAAATTATACAGAGAGAAAATGTAATAAGAAACATGTTTATACCAAAACTGAGCAGATCAAGTTTGGATCTCATGGCATCTATAGGTGAGTAATGAGGTAAATCCATCTGAATTTCATTGCATCGAATCTTTAATTTTCCTGAAAAGGAATTGTATAACTTCAAGATTAATTTGTCTCAACGCTTTAGATTGTAATAAGATCTTACAAAGTTCTTGTACTTCTATATTATTTTATCATCATATAATAATAATAATAAATGTGCAACACTGGGAGGTAGTAATTAAGTAGTTGGGGTTTAGGAATTTGATATGAGGATTTCGGTACCAGTATTTGATAGTACAGATTTTTGGGATTTGGGTACCAGTGTTCGATGGTACAGGTTTTTGAGTATAGGAATAGAGGATTAAAGAAGGTTAGCTTAACTCCATCATCCTCTCACTCTTAGTGCCTCTAGCATCAGGCTCTGTAAAAATTACGATTATAATTATAATATGAATAACAAAAAATCAATCCTGAAAAATGCGAGAGAATCATCGCATAAATTTTTCCTTTAATCTCTAAGAATAACATTATTCTTACACATAAATGATAAATTTAATTAAACTAAACTAATTAAGAGAAGGGCAAGAGGGGTACCAAATTGATGAACTCGAGCAAGTCGTCAACGGAATATGGATTTTTTTTTCTTCTAGGCAGTAGCTATACCTCCTTGCCAAATCTATGCTGTACCAGCATATCAATACCTGGATGTCCATTTTTCCTTATATTTAGAACACATTAAGTAAAAAAAGTCAAACAAAACACGCTCCTAAATTGCTAACCTTGAGGAGGTGAAATAGGACATTTTATCAAAATGAAAATAGGGAAATATATCATAGACAGAAAAACAAACAATATGCATTTAATAATAAAAAAAGGCATTTGATATATTTCCTCTCTTTTTTTCAGCGAACAGGCAAAGGACCACATAGCATTGTGGTCACCGGAACGAAAGCGAGCATTGATCATCTGTGTACTAGACGAGATGTTCGCAAATGCTGTTTCGCTCGACGAAACTGATATTTTAGGGACAGATGAGCAAGGAGAATGCATCAAGTGGGCCACACAAGTTGATAAGAATATCAGGAGGAAATTAATTGATGGTCGGAATTATGACGATCAATTAATAAGTTTTTTCCGATTTATTCGGAATCTACTTGTGCACGGTGGAGATGAACTCCCAAAAGTAAGTAGTCCTGTTTTTTTTATTGAGCAAAATAATTGAGGAAAAATTCATATGCTAACAAAATTTATTTTGTGCAGATTCCTGATTTAGATTTTCGATTCGACTTTGATTTGAAGGGAATCATGGCGCTGATTGATAAATTTTTTCCGAAAGTATTCGTCAAAATGTTGAAAGCAGCAAAGATGGCTAATATTAGTATCCCTACTGCTGAGATACCACCTAGGTATGCACTACTGCTTAATTCTTTTACTTAATTAGATATATATAAAGTGATAGGCTAATGCTCTACTTAGATGTGCCAGGGTGTTTCTACATAGATTGTTTTGATTTTATTTGAAATCAAGAAATACATCGCTCTTTGTTGTTGTTTTGGAGAAGTTGGTTTTCAGCTTATAGTTTAGCTTGTTAATCCTGATGGAATAAGAATGGTTACCAGATTGTGTTTATGTACTATATCTGTCAATTTAAAAAGTGAGTAGGACCTGTATTTCAGTGTATAAAAAGAGAAAAAAAAACTTGGAGCTGACCTCTGATTTATAGCAACATTTTCGAATGGTTTCATTCCATCCATCGATCTAGTTATAATAACATATTGAATGCCTATATTGGTTTTACTGGATTCCTGTTGCAATTTGGGTAATTGAGTTCAATTGCTATGGATACCTGATTAACTGGATTCTGTTGCAATTTTATAGTGGAGTAGATGATTAGTGGGTAAGAATTTAAATTTTGGAATTATCTTATAATTGGTTGGAAGAAGATACAGTTTTGTGTTACATTATCATTTCAACAATGCAGATGATGTGTCAATTTTAGGTGGCCAATGTCAATACGCACTTTAATCAAATAAAACACCTCATTAATATACATTAAACCTTGAGCCATTTGGTTGTCTACATGATTGTCTCATACACTCAGTAATACTTGAGGAAACATTGCATAAATAGTTGATTGTCTACCTGATAATGGTGTATGAACTACATATATATTACTTGTAATTTGTCTAGTATCACACTTTGTACAACCTCTTTTAACTTGGAACAGTATGCAACATGAGCAGTATAGACCTACTTACCAATGGGGATTGCTTTATATTTTCAGCACTGAATAAATAATTCCTTATCTTTTTTTTTTTTTTTTCAGGTAACTCGGTTTTTGTCCTCACAATTAAGCAAGAGGGTGTACCAATGTACCATTTGTGCAAAATGAGGGTGATCAGCTGGGTATGAAATTCTCCTGAGGGAAAGACTTTGAACTGCAATTTTTACCAACTCGGATCTTCTTGAGAGATTCTTTTTTTGTACAAAGTCTTGAATAGATTGATATGTCGAGATAGATAATAGAGATTTTTATTTGGGTATGGATATGCATCGAGTAGATTGCATGTTTTGTATTATTTGTACTACTCTTATGGGCTATCAACATGCTTCTAACAAGTTTTGAACCACCAATTTAGCAAGAGAAACAAACTATACATATCATTAATTTATTGTTATAACAAAAGAAACAACCAAGATTTGTATCCAAGTTGCGTTAACTAGAGATGCTCTTTAAACAAATTCATAGCCTAAATGAACCAACACCTTCATAGCTAACAGCCAATTTATCAAATTAGTCAAGTGTGAATATATACACATCTTAAAAATATACTATAACTAATTCTAATCTCGTGCGTTGCGCGATTCATTCTTATCCAAATACTAGATGCTTCAGTTGCGGCTATTAGTTATTTGTTATGTATGGTGCTACATTTAATGTATTTTATGTTGTTTTACTATATGTGGATTTGTAAATGGTGGAGAAATTTTAATTTTTTGCGTGATATTCTTGTATTGTTGAGTAGTTAATGGGTATGGTATGATTTGTTTGACCGTTGATTGGTATATATTAACGCCAAAATTAAAGCATGCTCAACTTAATTTGCTATAACAAATTATCCAAAATTACTAAAAAGTTCAAATAAAAGAGTGAATGATAAGAAAAAGAACGGGATGGTGTTACCGACGTGCATACAATAGACAAATAATTTGCCACAATAAATTACAGCGTCGGAGGACCCACATGCCAGGAAAACGGGTTTGCAAAAACTTGTAAATACATATATAATGCGTAGACCATATTCACTCCATAAAAGTTTTTTTTTTTAAGATAAATATATATTCACTCCATAGAAATCAGGACCCTATGAGCTAAACTTTGAGACAAAAGATGAGGTAGATGATAGAAAGTATAAGTGAACTCTCTTTTTTGGTTGGTCAACTTCAATAAAGAATGCCTACCCCGCCATATAAGAACAACACAACCAATAACAAAGGAAAAATGAACCAAGGTGCATATAGCATAGCTTGAACCACCCACACATTAAGGCCATTTGATTAGAAATTAAAGGAAGGCCTACCACACCTGCAGTAAGCGTGTACCACCCAAAAAAAAAAGGAAAAAATCTGCCCAACCCAATCTAGAACATCCCATGCATTCAATTTTATATGGTCCATGTAACAAACCAACTCGTATTTAAAGAGGAAGAAAACCCATCATAGAAAGAAATAACTACATAGACAAATACACAAAAAGCAAAGCCGCGTACTGTTCATCATTCATTCAAGATATATGGTTTTTTCAATGTTATTAAATGATTTCTTAATGAGTGTGGATATATTATGAAACTTTTGCAAACAGACATGCAATATTATGAATCATTATTACTATAAAATGAAATTAATTGACAATCTTGTGATCAAGATTGATAACCATAAAGTGAATCTCGCACGTTGCACGATTGATTCATATAATTTTTTGATGAAATCCAGAACGTCAATATAAAAAAATACTGTAAAATTGAGAATACTATTCAAACATTATATAGAGGCTGCCACAGAATGCGCGTTGCACGACCTTTATTTATTATTTTTTTTTCTAAAAATTTATGGCTATTATTGTTTTTTAGGTCCAATTAATAAACAACAATTAATATATACACGATACAATAAGAACTATAAGTTGCATAGTGTATAAATTACAGAATTAGAAATATCTATCCTTTTGTATGCGCTTTGTATAAGATGTAGGATTAGTAATAACATGGCACCAGTCATTCTTTAACAAGGTTCAAGTCATTCTTCTTGGATGCTGAATTTACTAATGGCAACAGTCATTCTTCTGAAGCAGCAGGTTTTTTTTTTTTTATGTAAATAGATATAGTATGCAAAAATCAAAGAGCAAAATGTTAAGATGAAAGCTTGGAACATATATAAAAAAAACTATCCAACATATATCCAATGGAACTGTTACAACCCTCAAACTCTCATACCTTGTTTCTTCATCTTTTTGTCTCTCTCTCTCGCATATAGTACTTTGTGATTTCTTGTGGGTCCCATTGGAACAATATCATGGCCTTTTGATTCATAACTTCCTTGCAAAACTAAGCTCTTGATTTACAAATTATATTTCTTCTACATTTCTAACGTTTTTACAACTGAAAATATAATCAAGAAAGACAAAAACGTTAAGCTAACCTCCCAGATATAATGTACGGCAGCTCATACAACTGCAAAATATAGTGTGTTAGATATGTGCAAAAAGTAAGCTCGCATAAAGAGAAAATTTTCGATAGAATCAATGAGTTTCAGGGGGTGAGCCTCATCTTGGCTTAATGGCCACAAGACAGATTCACAAACACATAAAGTCTTAAAATGGATCCAGCTCAACCATTTCACAACAAAGTTATCTTTTCTCAAAGCAAATTAAGCGGCACACCAAATATTTACTAAGCAATGAAGTCAATTATTAACAAAATCCAATATGACGTCCATCCTTTGACTATTTTTTTGGTTGAATGACATGCTAATAAAATCATGGGAAAAAACATATGATAAGGAAAGCAACCCTCATGGAAGCGCCTCTTATATCAATATATGTTCCTCCAAAGCGTTAAGGGGGAAAAAAATTATGAAACTATCGTCTGAATCATTTTGACCGCATTTTGACCTTGCGGGTAAAGTAGGTCTGGCCAGCAATTTGTTTTTCTTGTACTGTGTCTCATAATTTGCCTCAACCTTCAATGCATGATTAAAAGCTTGAGGAAATTTTCTTATTTCAAATGAGTCCATAGTGTTCTTCAATTCTTCTCTTAACCCACTTATAAAGCCAACAATAAAAGACTCCTCATTTAACAGTGGATTTTGCCTCACAAGCTTGATTATGGCCTTATCAAACTTTTTGATATACTCCTCTACTCTTCCTGTTTGGTGAATTCTTTTAAATTCATCCACTGGGTGTTGCACACTCCCCAATTTAAATCTACTTATCACCTCCTCAACCAACAAAGCCCAAGGAAGTTGATGTGGACCAGAGACTAAGCTCATGTACCACTCATGCAACTCTTCATCAAAGTTCATCAAAAACCATATAAATATAAGAAAGGAAATAATTTGAATTCTAGAAACAGACCATCTTGCCCTCATTATTTACAAAGGATGTTATGTCTAATGTGCTCCAGCCTCCAGGTAATGCTTGTTCAATGTTTAATTAGTAAACAACTAATTTGAATTGTAAACCAAATGCTTTAATTTGGACTGGCAGCAAAACCTGGAATTTTTTATTATAGAGTCTAGCACTTATTTACATAAAATTTGTGACTAGCTGTTTGTAGACAAGTTATCTTTTCAGAAATTTTGAAAAAATAAATTGAAAAAATCAACAATGCCTTAATAATGACCTCAAAATCATATCAATTTAAAAAAAAGTTTCAATAAGATGGTAAACAAGAATGAAGCTTTTGCAAACTGTAGTCTGTACTGATTTCAGATTTAAAAAAAGTTTCCAAATGTCTTTTGCAAACTAAACTAATGGGTTTGCATCTCTAATTCTTTATCTCCCTTTTTCCCGTTCTCAATTTAAGCTTAAATTGATGTCTATAAAATTATTGTCTCACAAGATTGCTTGCCAAGTCTGAAAACAGATATGGGTCTCATCAATTTGATGCTTCAATTGGTCGCATTTGGTACTGATTTCACTATCAAAGAAGAAAACTTAGCAATACTAGAAGCTTCCTTATTTGTACAATTGTCATGCTATGTATTTAAAATGGTGTGTCTAAAAAATGCATGTTCTGAGGAAGCTATGGAGTTGTTCTTAAAAAACAAAAATAGACTATACTCGATGAAAATAGTCTAACATGGAATATGGCTTTTAGATGCATCCCAGGATGAATGATGCAATTGAGTAATTCATAAAAAAAATTTTGCTACACAGCCATCAGTTTATATTTCATAATAAGATTGATGTTAGAAATATGAACGTGGAATCCAGCACATATGGTAAGCGGCTCTGTCGTTATCCTAGAGCTAACGTGTTCGATTCCCACTGGAAACGAAGAGGGATAAACTCTAATTTACAGAGTAAGCTAAAGCCTCTATAAACAAGTTGTTAGGGCAAATGCTTAAAAAAAAAAATACCGAATTGTGATTAAGGATTAAATCGAGATAAATCAATACTTAATAGATCTATAAATAAATATAATAAAATAGATTGAAACAAGTTTACCCGGGCGAGTGAACTCTGTCCTAAGGTGTATTCCCCTCACATACAAGGTTGTCGGAATCACCCCAAGATACTCGGGTTGTTCTTCTCTTTAGGGCTACGTTTATGAGAGAAGTGATGGATCACTTCTTCAATATCCAGCGATGATAATAGGAAGAAATCAGAGATTATATTGAACAATAGTAATATAGAGGTGGATTTGATATTAAGAATTCGAGTAACTTCATTCAGCAAAGGAGGCGCCTCAGACCTTATCAAATCGGTAATTATATATATTCATAGATATCACCAATCGGCTCTGTATATGCCCAATCAAGGGAACCATTTGTGGCATATATAATTAATGCGTTAATGGACAACAAATGACAATTGTAGAGTAATAAAAGTTGCCAAAAAGATTACTCCTGGTAATGCCAACTGTATAGTCCGAAAGGATGCAAAGGTCAAACCAACTCATTTTATTTACAACTAGCATAAGATGCTCTCATATGTGGGCAAATAAAGAAACAAAATAATATTAGATAATAAAAATATGTTGCTTAATTTACGAGTGATACAAATAGATGTGTTCTTTAATTCGTTTCTATATTAGATGAAAAACTAAATAATAGTGTTGCTTCATCTCGCGATTCACATCCAACCACAAATCAACTCAATCCAATGGCTGAAACATCTGTTTACACTCTAGATCTAGAGTGTAATACCTTGTCGCTACGTGCGTTTATAAGTAGCAGAGATTTCGGTAAAGCGGTAAAGTAAAGAATCAAGGAATTTATTTATATTTATTAATTTAATCAAGTTAATCACTTGACAATCTACGGGGAAATAATAAATAGGGTTAATTAGATTTATACCACTGTGAAAATTTGAAATTAGTAAAATGTCATCACTAAATGACAAATTAGTTTTGTGCCATTACAAAATTGTAAAAAATAGTTTTTTGCCACCGAAAAATTGATTTGCCAATTTTACCCTACTTAGCGTCCTTTTATTTGCCCATTTCAACTAAATAAGGATGCAATTGGAGACGAGAAGGTACTGAATTCCCAATTAACGAACATGTAAATGGCCTTCTCGTCTCATGCGGTCATGCCCACCAATCAAATAAAGTTTTTACCATGGCCACGATGTTACACCTATGACCTATCCACGATATTAAAAAATGTTTGTTTAGTGCTACAGACAAAATTGAAATAGTTTTTACCATGTCCTTCTCGTCTCACCTATCCACGAAATTGAAAATCTTTTTTTTTTTTTTTTTTTTTTTGAGAATTTAGAATTTCACCTATTCGTGGAATCGAGGGTGTGGTTTGGGGTTTGGGAATTTCACCGTATTTCTTCATTTATTAAAAGGGCAATTTCGGAATTTTTAAAAATAATGAGAGATTTCAGGATGTCAATTTTAGAATTTAATCTTTTTAGGAATAAGATAATGGCATATATCTAATTTATACAATTTGATAATGGCATGAATCTAATTAACAATCTAACAATGGCAAATCCCTAATTAACTATTTTTCATAGTGGCATAAAACCAATTAATCCTAATAAATATTATATAGAAAAAGATAATAAGAATTATAAAAAAAAATTAATTTTGAGTTTTCTACAAATGTTCCAACATAAGTAGCCTATTATTTCAAAAAAAAAAAAAGATTGATGTTAGAAATAAAGTATTAATACATTTGTAAGGAGGTTTAAGTGCTTAAATATTTGAGTTGAGTTCGTAATGCATGCGATGGTATTTGGTGTTGTTTGCTTATTGTTTTTTGTTAGTTGTCATATTAGAGTCTTTTTACTTCTTCGTACTTTACTTGGAAAGTCATGGATTAAAGAAATCAGAAAATGTAAATTTATATGAGGATATTGGAAAATTTTGTTGAGTTTAGTGAACTGTACTTACCTACCTAATTCTTTTTGTAGCTAATGTTGTAATGATATTTGCACTTAAATAGCAAACCATGTGTTGATTGTCTCATTATAGTTAGGAACCATGAAAAGCTCTTCAACTGTTCAACAAATAAGCCAAAGCTCAAAGATCCAGGATAGGACCATTGCTCCTTAACGAGTTCAAATAGCAAATTAAAATGCCATTTTGTTGTATGCACGGTAGGTTCGAAAGATTATGTATGGTGTATTGGTGTCTTACTGTTTTCATGAACTCATAAATATTGCGGCATATATATTGCATTTTGTATAATATTATAGTACACATGTAGTCATGTACACATCTGTTTACTATGTTCTCATCAAATGTATATTTAAATTTTTCAAATAACAATTTTATTTGATTCTTTAATTTGAGCTTTCAAAAAAAAAAAAAAAAAAAAAAAAAAACTATAGATGAGACCTTATCATATCTTTGCTATTTTTCCCTTGATGTTTCCTCTTTTTTCTTGTTTAGTGTGCATCACCTTGGTACTATTTTTCTATTATTCGAATTTATAAAATTGCGGTTAGTAATTTATGCCGAAGCCATCTTGATATGGTTAGCTTCCAATTGTTGTTATAAGATGTTTTTCTGGGATGTGCTTAGGTTTGGGGAAAATTAACTGTAGGTACTCCTTTCTTTTGTTTGACCTGCAGTAGTGGGTTGATTTTTCACTGTTTAGAGCTGGTACCAGTTGAGTACCTGTCTCAATTCCCAACTGGTACAGAGCTTATTTCCAAATGTTTTATTATTTACTTGAAGTGTTTCCATATATATACTGTATAAATTTGTTTGGCTGTTGCACTAGAAGTTGAGAATCAAAGTCAAGAAGAGGTAGAAGGGGAGCAATATCTAGACAAAGAAGGGGGAAAGGGTGTGAAGCACAGCGCTAGGTGTCCTTACAAACTAAGATGTTTTCTATTTCTTAACATTTCTGTTTTATTTATGTTTATACTGAGATGAGATATTCTCTATTTAATAGGCTAAGACAATGGCAAGGTAATCAAAGGCAAATTAAGAAACGCAGATATGCCGAGTTGCAAAGCTAAAAGGATGAAGAGCATTAAGTCCTAGAGCCCGAGCAGGTTCTGTAAATATAGCAGATTGTTTGTGGTTCGTACAAACTTTGAATTACATGTACACCAAAACAAACGAGAATTGAATTACACAAAGAAATGATAGCAACTATCATACCCTGCTGTCGTGATGTATCCAAAGATTTACCTGATTTGCTCAGATATGAACTAACCAGGAAATATAAGGCTTTCTAATGTCTTGAAGGGGTATTCGTGCTACAGTTTTATTGTTTGTTATATAGAGAATTTGATTGTTCCTGGTGAAAACGTTTCTTGTAAAGTTTGTGTGTGTGATGGTTGATATTTTTTGGACTTCAATACAAGTCCCTCAATTGGGAAGGGAAATTATTCAAAAGGGAATTATTAATGGGCCAGATCTTTTAATCCTGTAGAACTGAATTCATTTTTAGCCAATAAGCTTTATGACCCAAGTCACAAGACAGAAATCCTTTATTTGTTTGATTTTTAGCATTGAACTTGACATATGAAGCTTCTTTGTCCACTCTTTGCTGATAGGAATGGGTTATATTCTTTAAATTAGAGCCATATAGCGAAAGGTTCACACCAAATAAGCACTGTATATATTATTTTTCATTTATTAAAAATGATGTATAGACCAAAATGTTGGCCGCTCAAAGTTCTCTGGTTATGAGACCCCACTTGTAGTTTTTGTTCTCAAAATGAAAGCATTGATAAATTTTCCGTTTTATGCCCTTATGTGAATATTGTTTGGTTTTGGTTATGATATCTATACCTCTTCGCGTACAATTCTGTCAATTGATGATATATTTTTTGTTAGTTTAACTCTTTTTGTTGGCATTTATGGAAGATAAGGAACAATATATCTATAAATAATATCAAATATAAATCAATGTGAAATCTGCTTATTGGGGACACTAATACTGTTACATGGCAGGTGGGGGTGGCATGAAGGCAGTTGACATTATTCTAGACACCTGCAAATTGGGACATAATTCCTATTCAAATATAGTTTCATTTCATTTCTCAATGCACATCTCTTTTAGGTATTAAATTTTATCACCCTTTCCTATTTTTCCTGATTTGCTTGCATCTTAATGTTTATCAATGTCTCTTGTAGATATTTGTAAAATTTGGTATGGTAATATATCCTTGGTTGTGTTGGTGATTTGGTTTCTGTTTATACCCAATTAAATTGTCTTCCAAAAATTTTACAGTAAATGTCTTCTTTATTAACCTGAAGAATGTTCTTGATTATAATCAAGTTAGTGGTCCTTTTAAAGGATGTTCTTGATTATGATGTATTACTTAGTAAATTTCTATATTTTTCTTCGGTTTCTTCATTATTTTTTATATGAAACTCAAATAATTGATATAATATTATTAGTATTTTCCTCGTTAATCTCGCAATATCAGACGGATTTGGCACACTTTTAAAGGAGATACTGGTGATCTTTAGGTGGCAAAGAAGTGCTAAAAATTGTGACAAGCTTGAAGCGTCGGCTAAAGTGGACTGACCAATGTGCTAGAAAAGATGGCAAGTGAAACTAGACGAGGTATCAAATAATACTTCAATCCTGGGAGCATTTTCTACAGTAACCTGCGTGACGTCAGCGTTCTGCTTCGCGATCTCCGCCTCGGTCTTTCTTCGATCTCTCCGCGCCGATAGTCATTTTGTTTCCGTTTCCTTTCACATTGCTTCGTCCTCGCCAAATTCTGGAACAAAGACCTCTCCAACACTGACGCATCCTTCTCCTGTTCAGTGCAGACGCTTCGCCAAAATGGGGAGACACAGAAAGAGTGATAAGGAGGTGGGGATCATCGATCACAGCTGGATAGACTTCTTTCTGCCCAACTAAAGCTCTGAATCAGTAATTTCCCTCTTCCTTTCTGCTCACCTTTCTCCCTCTGTCTATTCTTTTCTTTCTCTCTTTGCTCACGCGTTCCATTTCTCTTTCTCGCAGATTCTGCGCACATTTTATGTGCTAGATCGACAGAGTAAAAACAATGGTGGCAGGAGGTTTGAAACGAAGAGCAGATCAAGTAGCTTGACCGATTGATCGACGACCTCAGATCAAGTAGCTTGGCTGATTGATCAACGGCAAGCAAGTGACGAACTCCCCTTTTCATTCCGTAAGGTATCTCTTTACTTTTTTTAAACTTTGTCTTTTTCCGTATAGAAACTACCATGAGTGCTCTGAATTTTTTTTTTGCCCCTGCCTACTTTTTACTTCTTATGTCATGTAAGTTTAATTTCTTAGTTAATTGCAGCTTCTTATAAGTAGATTTTGTGATGAACTCTCTTATGTATTTTTAGTTGTTAGACTTTTGTTTACTGTTAAATGAAAATTTGTTTCTGGTAAGAGACTGATCGCTTTCAGCGATTTGTTTTTTAAAATTAATTTGAAGCATATGGGCATTTCAATATTCAAAAAAAAAAAGAAATCAAATCAGCAATTACTATCACGATTATGGTTGGTTTGGTAATTTTAATTTTGATTTTATGTTAAGATTTCTTTTTTACTGTTTAGATTGTTGTTTGCATAATATGCAGGATATACAAAATTACAAACCTGTTTATTAACTTTGCTAATGATATGCACCTAGAGGACCCACCTCGAATTGTTTATTTTTTTTTTGTCAGTGAAACTTTCATGAACAACTAAGTAAAGAATTTCTCTTCAAATAGGATACAGATGGCTTCTTTGAAATAGTACGGAAATGCATGATAAAAGCTTGTGGTGTCTTCCCATTTTTGTTTGAATTGTTTGATTTTAGCAGTTTGGTAGCAGTTTTTTTTTTTTTTTTTTGGTGATTTGTGTAATAAGGAGTAGTGATGTTCGTTTTTCTGCACCTGTTCGGTACAAACAGTTTATGTTACACCTTTCCCTAATCATTTTTAATTTCTACATTTTGCCATTGAACAGCTTGTGAAACAGAATAATGAATATTTTGCACTTTCTTTTCTTTTCGTGGGTATGTTAATCGTTGATATGTGTTTTCATATTTAAAGAATTTAGGATCGGAATGGCAAAATAGCAGCGGAGAACCAGTGAGGGATTGGTGCCCATGTAACAAAACTGATTTGATATAGCTGCAAGGATCAGTATCAATTTTTTTTTTTTTTTTCTGAAAACTGATCAGTACCAGGTGTTGGTACCAGTCTCTATGTACAATGTTTCATTTTGGCATGCTGGGTTGGAAAGGAAAAACTAAACAGACATGGTCGGATGTCAGTAAAATAGTAAGGGTAAAATAGTCAAATTTATGGAGATCAAATCATTTATTTCTTATTTTCAATGGTATCCGATCATAAAATTGAATTCCCTTCGATTCTTTTTCTATTTATTCTGATCACCGGACTTCACTTTAAAAATCATTTCTTTTGAACTCTATTCTATTGAAATGAATTGAACTCTTTTCAAAAATCATTCCGATCAGGCCCTTAATTTCTAGCTTTTTCTGGCATGGGACTGTTGGGTGGTTTGGTGGGTTGTTGTGTTTTCAGTTGTTATCATCGTTTCTTTGTTGTGTTTGGGCTGGGATTTGGTTGATGTGTAATTTATTGTTTGGTAATAGTGCTGTTTATTATTGGAGGGTTACTGGTAAAGTTTTGGCAGCCTGCTGCCTGAAACTCCCCGAGTTTTTGCTTTTCTGTCCTTGCGTGGTTGCTGTTCCTTCAGTTTGGACTCTAGAGAAATTGTTAATATAGTTGTGTATTCTTATTATAAACATTTGCAGTAGTGGATAATTTTGAGCTCATAACAATCTAATTCCACAAGTGATATTCTTATTTCTTAGTTATTTCATATTGTCATATCTATGTATGTATTTAAATTTCAATTTGGCCTTTATTTTGTTTTGGTCTATGCCTTCATTTGTTATTGTTCAGTTAATATTTGGGTATTTTGTTCTGGCAGAGTTGGAAAAAAATTTGTTGTCTGCATCTTTCTGTGACGTACATAGAGACGAGCTTGAAGTACGCAACAAAGCAGTTGAGTCAATAGGAAAGGTAATTTCTTAACTTGGGGTTCCAATCTTAGCATTATTTTTTTTGTACTCTTATACTTTTACTTTTTCAGTGTTATTACTATTTTTTATTTTCTATTGGATCCAGTTGGTTTATCTATGGTTGGGGTTAGTCGGTCTGATGACTTTGGCCTGGATTACATCGGAAAAAAAAAGGGTACCATCAGGTTCTTTTTTAATGTTGTTTATTGTTTATATGAATGTGCTATTATTCAGGTGCATAATCTCATTTTTTATACCTTTTATACTAATTTTCAGCTTTGGTTGATAAGTCAAATTAATAGATTAATTAATAATGCTTATGTTATTTGTCTTTTGGATTGTATTTGAAAATAAGAAGAAATAAAATGTAAGGACCAGTCTATATGGGAACTTAGAGTTTCAATTCAAGTCCAAGAGGTTGTTGATCTCATCAATATTTTAATCGCCTTAATATTCATCTGTTCTATTTTATTAGGGTCCATCCCTTTTTCTTCTTTCAGGGGTTTGTTTCCAAAGAAATCCTTCTCTCAAGCCTCATATCGCCTTGGCCCCATCCATAAAGGTATATGATTTTGCAAGTGTTGTTAAGAACAGTCTGTTGGAGTTGTTAAGAACTAACCTCCTGATGATTAGTAACAAAATTCAATCAGAAGAGATAATTTTAAAGCCTAATTGAACTTAATTATATAATTATTCTTCAATTTTAGGTAGTTTATTTATATTTTGTGTAATTATTACAATTTTGACGAAAGAAGCCAGTCAGGAATTAAAGAGAGGGTAAAAGTACGGTTAGTAGTACAGTCGTGCTTAAGATTTTACCAAAATATAGTGCTAAAGCTTCAACCTTTGTGTTCGAAAGATTCTTTTAAATCTATCATGTTTGTTTGCATTTTTGCATAGTTAAATGTATGTATTTGTGCCCACACATAAAAAAACTATCGAACAAACAGTTATCCTTATGATAAAGGTTTACTGTACATCGTGCCGCATATTATTCATTAGGTTGCTTCTTACTAATAGAATGTTTGTGCTTACTGCACATTGCGTATTTGTAGAAAGGTATTTGGTTCAATATTATTCTTTATCACATAATATAAAAATTAGATACCCAGGGAAGATTTAGGAGATCATTAACTGTCTCAAAGTGAAGGACCTTGATTGAAATGTAAACATTATTTTCTACTTTTATATATATATATATATATATATATATATATATATATATATATATAAAACTAATGATACATGTGTTAAATTGTATCAACTCATATTATTTACGATTTTAATCCCTCTTTCTTCTTCTGAAGGTTTGTTGCCAGAGGAACCTTCTCTCAAACCTCTCTTGCCTTGCTCATGCGATGTATTACAAATCGCAACTGCGATTAGGAAGATTGCGATGACTGCTGAAAAGTCAAATGAATAGCATACCAATATAAGTTCTTAGCAACATGTAGGGTACCCTTTTCTGGTATAACCAAGTACTATTATTTATGAATAAATTATTTGTATTTAGCTCATGCTTAATTTGTTGGGTTCTCAATGCTAATTGCATTTGTTTCATAAATGTCTTTGCTTTATTACCATTTAACTCAATTTTGCTGTTACATTTCTTCAAGAAATATAACAATAGAAAAAAGGGAATTGCAAGAGTCTATACTATCACATGCAAACTTTTTTTATTTTGAAGTATACTTCAATTGTGCTTTCGTATTTTTCCTAATTCAGTTTGCATTAATATTTTAGGTACCAGAAATCAAAAGAGGGTGGAAAGCATATAAAGCAGCTACAAATTAGATGCAAGAAGAGGTAATAACAAATGTCACATGCTTTAATTCAGAGCCTCGCATAGAGTTGTCCAAGTAATCATATCATTTGATTGTATTGGAACTTTAAAATAAATTTCTAATTATCCATTAAAGGTGCATGATACAAAATTATGCTGGCTGATTTTCCTAGCAAACATTCATTTTCTTTCTTTACAAGCTTAATCTCATGTGCACCAAAATTTTCATGTTCTTTGTACTGTCTTAAAAAATTTTCAATAGGCCTACAAATTCTGATTTCAGGTTTTTCCATTGGCTAAAACAACATTTGTTTGTTTTAGCAATAGAAAATAAGTTGTTTTCATTTTCATTATCAAAATTATGTTTCAAAATAAGTTGTTTCTCTTTTGATCCTCATTTGGATTGTTTCTTTTGTTTTTCATTTCTAATATGTGTATCGTTTTAGTGAAAAAAATATATATCTTCACATTTGATTTCAACATATTGTAGGACTTTAGTGACAATCTGAAAAAAAAAGGTCTTCATAGCTGTTACAAGCTCTCAGGATAGGATTTTGGACAAATAAAACACTTTGATATGTTGATTTTCGGTTGGCTAACTTGATATTGTGTCGAGTTAAATTTGAAATCCTCATATTAGGTTTTATTGACTTTTGAGGTTGAGGGTACCAGTACCGGTACTGCTCTTAGGATGTAATTTGTACTACTCTTTGTTCTCTGATGAAACATGTAATGTAATGCTAATTTTTTTTTTTGTTTGAAACAAAAAAATAGATGTATGGTAGCTTATTTATTCACTTTAATAATTTTTTAAATTATCTTTTCCTTGATATCAATGAAGTCGATTGTTAACTTGTATAAGGTAGATTATCTCTAACAGATGTATAAGATATGAGTTTTTACATTTTTTTACACATAATCATTCATACACTCAATTATTTTTATTGTTAATCTCTCAATTGTTTATTTACTCTTCTATTTATTGCTTAGAATTAATTTTTCAATATTGTTCATAATTTTAGAGACCATGTGAGCATTAAAACTTAATATTAGTATTTGTGCATATATTTGTCTAAACGTTTATTTTTGACGTATACATTACAAATACCACTACTATCATATTATTTACTTAAAGTTACCACATTTTACTGCCTAATTACAATAATAAAACCTCACGCGCGAAGCGCGTATAAAAAAGCTAGTTTACTTCGTTTTTGTTTGGTAATGGATGTTAACTTATCCAATTAGCTGTAAAGCATGCGTTTTTGTTTGGTAATGGATGTTAACTTATCCAAATAGCTGTGAAGCATGCTATGCCACCCAACAAACTTTAGATAAACATATTTCATTATCAAGGTAAGTACTTGTATGGATCAGATCACATTGGACCCAATCTTTTTTAATATACTAGCAAATGTACCCACTCAAATGGGTGGGTGGATAAATAATATATAAGAAATTTTTACATGTATTTTATTTCTAAAATTTTATATATGTGTGCTTTCTTTTCAAATATAGTGCACAATTAATTCAGCAATAAATCTTTTTCTATATTTATGAGTGCACAACTAATCTAATAAAAGGTTCTTTCTATTAAAAGTGAAGGGATTGTAAACTTATACCAATTATCAACATCCAGCCATTGATTTTCATGATCAATGGTTAATATTGCATAGAGTAACTTTTGTTTACACCCTTCGCTTCATCTTTTTAAGCCTGTCTCTACGTACATTTATAAGTAGTAGAGATTTGCACATAGCATAAAAATAGTAGACAAGGGAAAAAAAACTAAAATGAGATTGGAGGGTACCATGGTTCATGAATGAAATTACTATCTTATGATCGTTGTAGTGAATTTTGCATCACCAAAGAAAAATAATATCCAGTTAATTGTGGAATTGAGACTCAATTAATGTCTAATTTAGTAAAAACTCGACTATTGTGTTGTGGCGATATTAGAGCTTGGACGAGGGAAGATTGCTTTGACCTCTTTAGATTTGTCTATCAAGAAAAGGTACATCTCACCCGATGGTCGCTGTTCCATGCATATGTTTCATGTCACAACCAGTACGGTTTCAAACTCACCAATGGCAGATTGACAGTGTGCTCAGTTACATTGACCAGGTACCATTCAAATGTCTCTAATTTGAAACTAGTTGTGCTAGCTTTACCAGAGGTACCACCCTTCGCTTTTCCTTCACTGTCTAATGTGTGCTATGGAGTTTATTGTTGTTGCAGTGCAAATAAATTTCAAAATTATAAAGACATTAGTAGCGAAGAAAATGAATCACAGGTTTTTTGTGCAAACAATAAAAAAAGGAGGTTGGCAGAAATACTAAGTAAAAATAAATAATTGTCTTGGCAATTAGCAAAACAGTTATAATATACTAAGTTTAACTTCTACCAATACCTGATTGAAATTCATTGCTGGCAATGACCTTATATGCATTTCTGATTGAACCCAGAAAAACCAAATGCGTACGCTACAGAGAAATCTTGTTCAAATTTAGTTAAGTAATATGTTTTTGTTTATTGTTGTGGATATGCCATATTATAGAAATTACCAAATAGATCTCTTATGACTTGGGAAAACTGTTTTTTTCATAGGTCAATATGTGCTTTTGTTGATCAATCAGTCACTCATCCAAATACAAGAAGAAGACTTATTCTTGGTGGTCAATCTGTTGCAGATGAAAATATGTAAGATTTAGTGTAAACATAAGATTTAAGTCATAAATTACTAACAACAAACTATATGCTGTAACTACAAGTTTCTTCTTTTTTTTTTTTTTTGAAAAAAATGCAGTAACTCAGAAGATGTCTCTCCATGATTTATAGAAATTGAAGACAAGATACATCTGTTATGAATGTTTTGAGTTTCTTAGGAGTTGAAGACGAGATGCATGACACCATGAAATGTTTTGAATTTCTGTCGGAGTTTTAAATTAATTATTTTGTCTTTTAAGTGATATAGTGTTGTTATGTATGTTGATATGACCACTTATTTTGGCTTTACAAGTGATATATAGTTTGCTTTATGAACTTAAATTCATTGACCTGATTTAACCATATGTTTTGTGTTTAATTAATTCAGCCTCAATTGCTTTCCGCTTTCACTTGACTGGTGCCCAATGAAGCATTGAAAATAAATGGTCAAAATTTTATAAAGACTTATTGGAACATGTTGAGTATTATCTCTCGTATATATCTGAAGCTATGGGATTACCTGAGAGGATTGTCTTTTTATCTCTCTTTTATGTACTAACTTGAAGGAGTACAATTATACACTCTTTACTTTCACTCTTTGGTACTTGGTACACTATCTTATTTGTACACTTCACATATTAACCTTAGTCCTATTTATAGGCCTATAAGTCGGCACATACATCAATCTAGAATTTACATTAGATATCTACATACATATATTATGCTACATATATCTAGAAATTTCTTCAAGCTACAAGGTCGGTTCTTGCTTCAAGATCGATCTAGAATGTTTATTAATTGGTCCTTTGAATGGGCCAATCCTTTATTTGTATTTCGATGCTGACCTTTAACAGAACACAACTTTAAAAGAGATAAAAATTGTGGCTAGATTGCACGAATGGCACTTAATTTAAACAATTTGACAATCTTATGCCAGAAAAATCGCAAACACTTACCAAAGTTTTGCACCTCTGCTGGGCGTGAGCCTGATATATTTTCAAGACCTACAGTTGCAAAAGGTGTATGAAAAAAAAATATGGCTATTTCAAAAAGTAATCGATATAAAAAAATAATAATGTAAAAGGACTTCATCATTAGCAAAATATTTAGATTAAGCCAAGAGAAAAATATATATACTTGAGATTGAAATAATCTCTAGCGTGAGGTATCATATTGCGATTTAGAAACAAGTTAAACATTTCTAAAAAGCAATTAAAAGCTACACGCTTCAATGGAGACCAGGTATAGATACAGTTAGTATCCTTTCATAATTATGTAGAAATTTTATTCAGAAATAATTAAGCAAATTCTCAATCTAAAAAACATATTGCAGCGAATTCATGACGGCAATAGTATCTATAAACTTCCACTGGCATAAGGTAGTTAACTTAATTTTGACTGCAACAATAAATTAGCCAGTGATTTTCTATGGTGCTAGCTTAGCTATAGAGATAGCCTAATGGATTGTAATAAAATCACATAAGATGTTCCATTACTAAGGACAAAACTTTTATCAACCACAAAACTGCTGATTAACTCTCTTCAGCATTCTACTTTATAGACAACAGCAATATCAAAGACAAAGGAAATCAAAGTACTGATCTGTTTTACAAAACAAAACAAATACGAAATATCTTTTACCATAATACAATTCCAAATATTTCACAATAGACAATCAATCTAGCCACGACAATAATATATAACATATAGAAAATAATAAAATATATATATGAAAACTAGTCACGGCAAAGCCGCGGCAACTATGTGACCTTGTTAAGCTTTAATTAACAAGTTCTTGTCATTTAGACCTAAGCATTTAAGCCGAAGCCTCTTCTTGCAATGGTTGCCTTTTGATGGGTTTAGTGCAGCCTCTTCTTGCAATGGTTGAGGGGTCCACTCTTTACAGCTTCAATCACCTGCAAAAAAGAAATTTTACTGAATTAGTCATAATTCAGATCTTCAATCTAGTAGTACACTAACTAGGAACAAATAATCTTTTACTACTTCATTTGTTTGATATACTTTGTAATTCATAGACAATACTAGAAGAATCATAGAATTCTCCATTTGTTATTTGTTAATTTAATAACAAATGGAGAACTTACACATCTCGTTACTAATTTGTGCACATAAAGGCATGTTTGGATCACAAAAATAATAACTCCTCCGAGGAATAGAAGTCGTCACTCGTAATATAGTTCACTGATTTTCAATCCACAATTGATTTTAAATGAGAGGAAAAAATAAAAGCTTCCCATTTTGTAATTATTTCTGTCCTCACTATGTCATCTACTATGTACTATAAAAAAAATATGCCCAGTGATCGCAATAACTTCAAATTGTTAGCCTTCCAAGTTATAAAAATGGCAAGAGTCAACATCCCGAGCAAATTGGATGCGAGTGATGGGGTTTACCTTAGTAAATGGGATGGTGACCGGTATGGAGCCTACTAGAAAAATAACATTGGCAGTAGCAAAAGCAATTGTAGCATCAGTGCCAGAAAACGCCATTTCCTGCAAAAGATAAAAATGTTAACATAAAGAAACTATACAACTATTACAATATATGTATAACATTTATTTGATTTTTCAAAACTGAAAAGACAGAAATCACACCAGATGTGCCTGAATCTTCATGGAAATTTTTTTGCTTTGCAATAAGAAAATTTCCATAATATAATCTCATTAACAAAATTACAGTACCTCTTCATGGACAAATTTAATAGCCTCCAGGTAAGTTGAAAGGTGAACAAGCTGAGATATTGGGCTAAAGAAGTCACCCATGTTACAATTCCCAAGATACAAATTCCTCAGATTGGCAAAAGCCGAGCAATTAGGCAATTCTTTTAAAAGCAAATCCTATAAGGAAGAGTAAAAAAATAACACAATGTTATTAGCTTATGTTGAAGATAAAATATAGACATAAGAAATCATATTTATATGGTCAGATTGCACTGAAATTGTCAAATATGTTGTAAGATCACAACAAGTTGAATGAATTTTGATACCAGCATATTGCAGGTAGATCATAAGATATGATCCAAGAATCATTACTTATCTGAGTAATGAAATAAAAAAGCTAATGTACCCCCAAAGATACACATTTAGAAAAAGGAATATGTATGACGAGTAATATACATACCTTCACTGGTGATTCTCTACAGAGCCCAAGCTCAGACTTCGGAATCATTGGTCCAGTCAACTCAATATATGTAGCAGTTGAAAGGCCACTGAGAAGCTCATTGTGACTATCTAGGTAATTATCACAAACATAGTGCCAAAATTCTATGTGAGCCTTGACTAAGGACGACATGTTCTTCAACCAAATTTTCCCAAGCAAATTTTCTCAAGCAGTACATTGATAACGTGCAAAGACACAAGACTAGGAACATTAAAATGGATGTCAGCCATATACCTTTTATATTCATAATGATCATAATATCCATAATGATCAATAGAAATAAACAATTTTTTTAGACTGTGTGAAACTATGGTGACATTGGAGAACATAAAACAACACTCTTTCATAACTAAATCTTCGAGAACTGGACACCCTGAAATGAGATTATTCACAGATTCACCATCTAAACTCATGCTAGTCAGATTCAGCTTTTTTAGGTTAAATAGGGTTATTGGACTTTTTCGGGGGACAAAAATGCCATCTAATTCCATTTCCTCAACAGAAGCACATGTAAAAACTGAATCGAAATCCATCTTATGCCATGATGAGAATTCACCAGATTTAATAGATAACACTCAAGGATGCGACTCAAGTACTCGAGTAAATAATGGTTCCCAACAATCATCCCTTGTAATCCAGTGAAGTCGAAATGTGTCAATATGACAGTTATTTCTGAGGTTGAAGAAAGAGGTAATAAACGGGATGTTGTCGCCATCATATGCGTCAAAGTGGAGACATGATAAATATCTCCAAAGGTTCCTCCATCTCTTTGATAGAATGCAAGTGTTTACGGCTTGTCTTGTTGTCAAGAAACACACGATGTGTAGAAGAAGCTCATCAGTTAGGCCACTTAACCTATCAAACTCATTCAGCTCCACCCATATTTCTTCGGTCAGCATTTTTTGTCCTGAAGATTTTACAATATACATTATTAAAAAGCATTGTTTTACTCTTGTGTTATTGTCAGTATAGCGGAATAGTTTACATTCTTAATTCCCTCAACTAAGTTTACAAACACAGATTTTTATCACGTGTTTAAGATAGTTTAGATTCTTAATTCCCTCAACTAAGTTGCTTCGTGAGGCAATTAAGCATTCCCTAACTTGAGTTTTGGGATTTGAGAATAGAAGAACTATAAACTGACAGGAAAATTTGAAAATATAGCTCAAGCACCAGATAATTGTAATATTAGCTTAACTATTGAAAAGTTTTAATGATTGATTTACAAAAAAAAAAAATGACCATCAATTTTTTTTTTTTTTTTTAAAAAAAAAAGATGAAAAGAGGAAACTGTGGATAACCAGTTTTTTTAAAAAAAAGGTGGGTAATTAGTAAATACTTGAATGTCGATCTAGAATGATACCATGATGGGTAACTAAAATTTTTGGTTCTGAAGATGAAAAGAGCGTGCCACCAGTTTTTTTTTTTATAAAAAAGAACTAATAAACTTATCACAAATCAAGGTTAGTGTTTTAGATCTCGACCTACTCCTCTCAATTCTGTTGCGCCCCTGCGCCTTCTGATTGTGAAATTTCATTTGAGGTTTTCGATGGGAGGTTTATGATCTGAAACCTAGAAACGTTTAAACAGTAATAGTAACATTAGTAGAAGGATTAAAATCTGACCTGAATTAAACGCAAAATCTGGAGAGGAATTCGAATGGCATGCACTAGCTCCTCTTCTTTTTTGTACAGAATCCATCGAACGATTTCGCTTTCAGCTTACAATTTCTCAGATGCTTCCCTTTTGTTCTTTCTCTGGTGGCGGCCGTCCTAGAGAAATGGAAAGGTAAATATATAGGAGCGGCGGAAGAGTAGAATCGACGAAAACGGAAGGAAACGATAGAGTCCAAACCTAGTTCGCAGCGAATGCTGGTTACCCCACGTATCCAGAAGACACCAGCGAACCAAATTGTTCTACCGACAATGCCCTTACAAATTTTTTTCGCTGACAAGGATCCCTCCTGATTTTTGGTGATATCCCGCCAAAACAGCAATTGTATCTACAAAATTTATTTATTTGGGGAATTTATTTGCGCTCCATAAAAAGAAAGAGAAACAAAGCTGATGGTTTCCGATTTGTACGCATATATTGAAGGATTGCCTGTAAGCTTTCCTTTTCTCCCACTATTAATTATACATATATAAATTTGCTACATTGTGCAAGGCACGTGATTACTGTAGTTGCTACACTAATCGGGATTTTCTGCGGCGCATGATCTTTTGTGGCAAAAACTATATTTATGATTTTCTGTGACAGTTTTCATATAATATTTGAATTGTATTTTCAATTTTTTATAGTATTTTTTATACAGCGTAAAATAAATCGCGCAATCATTTAATAATATATTCTTATAGGGATGAATCGCGCAACGCGCGAGATTAGCACTAGTTATTCTGCTTATATGAAATTTGACCATTGGATTCCACATTTTCCTTTCCAATTTTTGCGCATTGATATACGGTTCAATTCAGCTTGAACATATATATTTTGATTCGTTGGAGACCATTGGATTTCCTGCCTTACTCAAGGCAATTCAACTTGTACTTGTTCCCTGCCTTACTCAAGGCAATTCAACTTGTATTTCGTAACGTTCTGTAACGCGTGGCTCTCGGGTTGCAATGTCGTGTAATGTTTGGAAGCGTTTTGTGACGCTTGGCTCTCGGGTTGCAACGTCGTGTGACGTTTGAAACACGTTGTATAACGCTTTGGCTTTATTGGTTTTCGCATAACAGTTTATAGCCTGACACGTTGTATAACGGTCCTTTGCGTTGTACAACGTATCTGACATATTTTTGAACGTTTCAATTTCCTTGTAAGTTCCGTTGTATAACGGTTTAGAGAAATTCTAACGGGTATGTCGTATTTTGTTTTATTTAACGGCTATTTTGAAACGTTATGTAATGGATCATAACGTCATATGACGTTTCACCAGAATTTGAACTGTTTTGGAGCTCTAGACGTCCTCTATATATATCAGCCCCTTTCCAGCTGATTCTCTCTCTTGAATACCTCGATTTTTACCAGTTTTTGAGCTCCATACAGCTAGACCATTTCCTTCTAGACTTGAGCACTTGTTTGAGTAAAATCCTTGAGATTAGATAGCTCCAATCAATCCCAATCCTCTCTATAGCTAGATTATTTGTGAGATTTGATTGAGAGCATCCTCCTTGTAATTGTTGTTGGTTTTAGAGGTTAGACCGATCCACCTCGAGTTCATTGCGACGAGACGAATCAAATACAAGTTGAATTGCCTTGAGTAAGGCAGGAAATCCAATGGTCTCCAACGAATCAAAATATATATGTTCAAGCTGAATTGAACCGTATATCAATGCGCAAAAATTGGAAAGGAAAATGTGGAATCCAATGGTCAAATTTCATATAAGCAGAATAACTAGTGCTAATCTCGCGCGTTGCGCGATTCATCCCTATAAGAATATATTATTAAATGATTGCGCGATTTATTTTACGCTGTATAAAAAATACTATAAAAAATTGAAAATACAATTCAAATATTATATGAAAACTGTCACAGAAAATCATAAATATAGTTTTTGCCACAAAAGATCATGCGCCGCAGAAAATCCCGATTAGTGTAGCAACTACAGTAATCACGTGCCTTGCACAATGTAGCAAATTTATATATGTATAATTAATAGTGGGAGAAAAGGAAAGCTTACAGGCAATCCTTCAATATATGCGTACAAATCGGAAACCATCAGCTTTGTTTCTCTTTCTTTTTATGGAGCGCAAATAAATTCCCCAAATAAATAAATTTTGTAGATACAATTGCTGTTTTGGCGGGATATCACCAAAAATCAGGAGGGATCCTTGTCAGCGAAAAAAATTTGTAAGGGCATTGTCGGTAGAACAATTTGGTTCGCTGGTGTCTTCTGGATACGTGGGGTAACCAGCATTCGCTGCGAACTAGGTTTGGACTCTATCGTTTCCTTCCGTTTTCGTCGATTCTACTCTTCCGCCGCTCCTATATATTTACCTTTCCATTTCTCTAGGACGGCCGCCACCAGAGAAAGAACAAAAGGGAAGCATCTGAGAAATTGTAAGCTGAAAGCGAAATCGTTCGATGGATTCTGTACAAAAAAGAAGAGGAGCTAGTGCATGCCATTCGAATTCCTCTCCAGATTTTGCGTTTAATTCAGGTCAGATTTTAATCCTTCTACTAATGTTACTATTACTGTTTAAACGTTTCTAGGTTTCAGATCATAAACCTCCCATCGAAAACCTCAAATGAAATTTCACAATCAGAAGGCGCAGGGGCGGAACAGAATTGAGAGAAGGAGTAGGTCGAGATCTAAAACACTAACCTTGATTTGTGATAAGTTTATTAGTTCTTTTTTAAAAAAAAAAAACTGGTGGCACGCTCTTTTCATCTTCAGAACCAAAAATTTTAGTTACCCATCATGGTATCATTCTAGATCGACATTCAAGTATTTACTAATTACCCACCTTTTTTTAAAAAAACTGGTTATTCACAGTTTCCTCTTTTCATCTTTTTTTTTTAAAAAAAAAAAAAAATTGGTGGTCATTTTTTTTTTTTGTAAATCAATCATTAAAACTTTTCAATAGTTAAGCTAATATTACAATTATCTGGTGCTTGAGCTATATTTTCAAATTTTCCTGTCAGTTTATAGTTCTTCTATTCTCAAATCCCAAAACTCAAGTTAGGGAATGCTTAATTGCCTCAGGAAGCAACTTAGTTGAGGGAATTAAGAATCTAAACTATTTTAAACACGTGATAAAAATCTGTGTTTGTAAACTTAGTTGAGGGAATTAAGAATGTAAACTATTCCGCTATACTGACAATAACACAAGAGTAAAACAATGTTTTTTAATAATGTATATTGTAAAATCTTCAGGACAAAAAATGCTGACCGAAGAAATATGGGTGGAGCTGAATGAGTTTGATAGGTTAAGTGGCCTAACTGATGAGCTTCTTCTACACATCATGTGTTTCTTGACAACAAGGCAAGCCGTAAACACTTGCATTCTATCAAAGAGATGGAGGAACCTTTGGAGATATTTATCATGCCTCCACTTTGACGCATATGATGGCGACAACATCCCGTTTATTACCTCTTTCTTCAACCTCAGAAATAACTGTCATATTGACACATTTCGACTTCACTGGATTACAAGGGATGATTGTTGGGAACCATTATTTACTCGAGTACTTGAGTCGCATCCTCGAGTGTTATCTATTAAATCTGGTGAATTCTCATCATGGCATAAGATGGATTTCGATTCAGTTTTTACATGTGCTTCTGTTGAGGAAATGGAATTAGATGGCATTTTTGTCCTCCGAAAAAGTCCAATAACCCTATTTAACCTAAAAAAGCTGAATCTGACTAGCATGAGTTTAGATGGTGAATCTGTGAATAATCTCATTTCAGGGTGTCCAGTTCTCGAAGATTTAGTTATGAAAGAGTGTTGTTTTATGTTCTCCAATGTCACCATAGTTTCACACAGTCTAAAAAAATTGTTTATTTCTATTGATCATTATGGATATTATGATCATTATGAATATAAAAGGTATATGGCTGACATCCATCTTAATGTTCCTAGTCTTGTTTCTTTGCACGTTATCAATGTACTGCTTGAGAAAATTTGCTTGGGAAAATTTGGTTGAAGAACATGTCGTCCTTAGTCAAGGCTCACATAGAATTTTGGCACTATGTTTGTGATAATTACCTAGATAGTCACAATGAGCTTCTCAGTGGCCTTTCAACTGCTACATATATTGAGTTGACTGGACCAATGATTCCGAAGTCTGAGCTTGGGCTCTGTAGAGAATCACCAGTGAAGGTATGTATATTACTCGTCATACATATTCCTTTTTCTAAATGTGTATCTTTGGGGGTACATTAGCTTTTTTATTTCATTACTCAGATAAGTAATGATTCTTGGATCATATCTTATGATCTACCTGCAATATGCTGGTATCAAAATTCATTCAACTTGTTGTGATCTTACAACATATTTGACAATTTCAGTGCAATCTGACCATATAAATATGATTTCTTATGTCTATATTTTATCTTCAACATAAGCTAATAACATTGTGTTATTTTTTTACTCTTCCTTATAGGATTTGCTTTTAAAAGAATTGCCTAATTGCTCGGCTTTTGCCAATCTGAGGAATTTGTATCTTGGGAATTGTAACATGGGTGACTTCTTTAGCCCAATATCTCAGCTTGTTCACCTTTCAACTTACCTGGAGGCTATTAAATTTGTCCATGAAGAGGTACTGTAATTTTGTTAATGAGATTATATTATGGAAATTTTCTTATTGCAAAGCAAAAAAATTTCCATGAAGATTCAGGCACATCTGGTGTGATTTCTGTCTTTTCAGTTTTGAAAAATCAAATAAATGTTATACATATATTGTAATAGTTGTATAGTTTCTTTATGTTAACATTTTTATCTTTTGCAGGAAATGGCGTTTTTTGGCACTGATGCTACAATTGCTTTTGCTACTGCCAATGTTATTTTTCTAGTAGGCTCCATACCGGTCACCATCCCATTTACTAAGGTAAACCCCATCACTCGCATCCAATTTGCTCGGGATGTTGACTCTTGTCATTTTTATAACTTGGAAGGCTAACAATTTGAAGTTATTGCGATCACTGGGCATATTTTTTTTATAGTACATAGTAGATGACATAGTGAGGACAGAAATAATTACAAAATGGGAAGCTTTTATTTTTTTCCTCTCATTTAAAATCAATTGTGGATTGAAAATCAGTGAACTATATTACGAGTGACGACTTCTATTCCTCGGAGGAGTTATTATTTTTGTGATCCAAACATGCCTTTATGTGCACAAATTAGTAACGAGATGTGTAAGTTCTCCATTTGTCATTAAATTAACAAATAATAAATGGAGAATTCTATGATTCTTCTAGTATTGCCTATGAATTACAAAGTATATCAAACAAATGAAGTAGTAAAAGATTATTTGTTCCTAGTTAGTGTACTACTAGATTGAAGATCTGAATTATGACTAATTCAGTAAAATTTCTTTTTTGCAGGTGATTGAAGCTGTAAAGAGTGGACCCCTCAACCATTGCAAGAAGAGGCTGCACTAAACCCATCAAAAGGCAACCATTGAAAGAAGAGGCTTCGGCTTAAATGCTTAGGTCTAAATGACAAGAACTTGTTAATTAAAGCTTAACAAGGTCACATAGTTGCCGCGGCTTTGCCGTGACTAGTTTTCATATATATATTTTATTATTTTCTATATGTTATATATTATTGTCGTGGCTAGATTGATTGTCTATTGTGAAATATTTGGAATTGTATTATGGTAAAAGATATTTCGTATTTGTTTTGTTTTGTAAAACAGATCAGTACTTTGATTTCCTTTGTCTTTGATATTGCTGTTGTCTATAAAGTAGAATGCTGAAGAGAGTTAATCAGCAGTTTTGTGGTTGATAAAAGTTTTGTCCTTAGTAATGGAACATCTTATGTGATTTTATTACAATCCATTAGGCTATCTCTATAGCTAAGCTAGCACCATAGAAAATCACTGGCTAATTTATTGTTGCAGTCAAAATTAAGTTAACTACCTTATGCCAGTGGAAGTTTATAGATACTATTGCCGTCATGAATTCGCTGCAATATGTTTTTTAGATTGAGAATTTGCTTAATTATTTCTGAATAAAATTTCTACATAATTATGAAAGGATACTAACTGTATCTATACCTGGTCTCCATTGAAGCGTGTAGCTTTTAATTGCTTTTTAGAAATGTTTAACTTGTTTCTAAATCGCAATATGATACCTCACGCTAGAGATTATTTCAATCTCAAGTATATATATTTTTCTCTTGGCTTAATCTAAATATTTTGCTAATGATGAAGTCCTTTTACATTATTATTTTTTTATATCGATTACTTTTTGAAATAGCCATATTTTTTTTTCATACACCTTTTGCAACTGTAGGTCTTGAAAATATATCAGGCTCACGCCCAGCAGAGGTGCAAAACTTTGGTAAGTGTTTGCGATTTTTCTGGCATAAGATTGTCAAATTGTTTAAATTAAGTGCCATTCGTGCAATCTAGCCACAATTTTTATCCCTTTTAAAGTTGTGTTCTGTTAAAGGTCAGCATCGAAATACAAATAAAGGATTGGCCCATTCAAAGGACCAATTAATAAACATTCTAGATCGATCTTGAAGCAAGAACCGACCTTGTAGCTTGAAGAAATTTCTAGATATATGTAGCATAATATATGTATGTAGATATCTAATGTAAATTCTAGATTGATGTATGTGCCGACTTATAGGCCTATAAATAGGACTAAGGTTAATATGTGAAGTGTACAAATAAGATAGTGTACCAAGTACCAAAGAGTGAAAGTAAAGAGTGTATAATTGTACTCCTTCAAGTTAGTACATAAAAGAGAGATAAAAAAACAATCCTCTCAGTTAATCCCATAGCTTCAGATATATACGAGAGATAATACTCAACATGTTCCAATAATGAACATGGATTCCTGATCATCTCTCATTCACTGGTCAATAATGAAATGTAGAGACTAGAGATTTGTGATTTTCTTGTTAGAAATGCATCGTAGAGATTCGTGATGCATTTTATCACCAAGGAGGCGAGGCAGTCAGCCTGGCGAGGAAATATGTCTAAAAGTAAAATATGATAAACAACTCCTCAAAATGTGCTAGAATGCTTTTCTATATTCACGAAAATATTTTTTCTAGAATTAAAACAAATAATCTAAAATATAATTCATTTTCGTCGGCGTCTTTTCCTCAAATTTAAAATATTGATCCAATATTTTTCCATATACGAAACATTCAGTAAGTGCATTTCCCGATGTTCTAATGCATTATCCTGAAGAATCATTTAAAAAAATAAAATTAGGTGCCTCTTGAAGAATGTAAAATTTTCCACAGACAATTAAATAAATTTCTATATATTTAAATAGGCCGAGCCCTCATTACACCGACCACCTTTCCCTTTCCCTTTTATCTCCTTATAATTTCCTTGAGTGTTGAGAACTATTAGTTGGGCTGATTTGAGACGAACTTTCCATAAAAAAAAAAATAGATAAATTGTTTCTTAATGTTTTTAATCAATTAATGCAACCAACAGATAGATATACACTGATCGATTCTCTCTGTTCCATGTACACGTGTACTCGTATATTATCATTCAAATGCTGATTCAAGAGATGTTAAACATTTGATTGATGACCTTAAGGCTTAATGTTGTATGGCCTAAGGCTAATCTTAATCCTTGCAGCTGTTAAGGCTTTAAGATTAAGCTTGATATATATCAAATTAATAAATTATCAACATTTGGAGTTTTGACAATCCATAGCCACATGGCTTTGAGGACGCCTTTTGAATAGTCAACTGCTATGTTTGATCCAAATCCTCTTCGACACGTGTAGTTTCTATAAATGAAATTAGCGTGGCATTTTCTTATCTATCCAGGTGGATGCACCAAGATCAAATGGAGGTGTACTGTGCATCCGTCATTTATTTAGTTATCATATCATTATTTTTTTTATTTTATTTTTTTGCTTCGAACTCTAATTTAGAAAATAAAATTTTGTTAAAAAACGGAAAAAAAGTTATCGCTTTTCTAGCTAATTTGAGATTCCAGAAAGCAACAGAAATAGGAAGTTCCGCAGGATAAGCATGACGGCTTTAGGTACTCGGTATTTTTTATATATTTTGGTAGATTGTTTTTTACAAAAAAATTATGAGTAATGCTAGTGTCAAACATGTTTGACACTTGAGTCTCTCAAACACGTTCGAATTTCAATTTTCGCTATTAATCTCAAGAACTAACTTTATAACTCGTAATTTCATCACTAACTCACGGTGTTTTCAAGCGCCTCCTTAGAGTTTTAGACCTCTCGTCGTTGATGTAATGACTAATGAGTGAATTTAGTAAAACTTGCACCGGGATGCAGAGAGCTACTGATTATATAAATAAATAGGTTTTAAATAGATTACTTTGACAGATTAACCCAATAACCAATCATGCCATTAATTATTTTATCTAGACCTAGCATGCTTAATTTATGATCAACCTTGTTAATCAGAGGAGATCAGGATCATAACATAGCAAGCCTTGTTATTATTACCATTGACCAACAAATAAAAATTTAGCGTCTCAGAGACTCTATGCTTGATTTGAATCTAGTAGTAACTAAATGAAATTTCGATTTCCTTGGTATATACGTGGACAATTTATATTATTATCAACTGTCGGGTTGTCTTTTTTTTATTTTTTTAGTATTTAGAGACTGCGGCATAAGCATAAAAAAAAAAAAAGTGTTGGGTTGTGATATATGACTGAAAATCAGGCTGCATGGTGCGTTGTATCTTAGATTTTGACAGTAATTTTTGTTTTGAAATTCAATTCAAAGAAAAAGGACAGTGCTTTTTGCAATTTCGATGTATACTTATTTTGAACAAATTAATATACGTAATAGTCATCGTTTTTAAGAATGTAAAATAGATTACATAATGCTACATGTGAACCTTAAAAATGCCAGTGAGAATGAACATTATTTTGTTTCAGTTCTCAACGTTAAAGTGGGTAAAAAATAAAATCCAGTGGCAATTATGCAAAAAGACCACATTATTCAGCACATTTTTTAGGAGTAAGGTACTACTCATTCTTATCCTCTCTTGTGTGACCAATACGTTGTACAGAGGTTGGATGCATGACTAACGGCTACAATCAATGATCATCTTTCTCTGAACGCGCATTGCACGTGATTCCCCATATAACCAGATTTTATGCGACTTGTGATGTACAATGTTTCCGGTAAAACTTCAAAAAAAAAAAAAAAAAAATGTATCAGGTAGGACAGCTGTACTTTATTGGTCCAAAGTGTTGAAACAAAGGCGATTCTTATGCCTACGGGCTTTTTAGTTAAAAAAAAAAAAAAAAAAACAACAAAGGCGATTCTTTACCCTCGGAACCGAATCCTCTGGACTTCTTTAGAAGAAGTCCAGTGGTCTTCTTTGATCCGAGCCGTCCGATTTGATCAGAACGGTTGAATTTTTTCAGGCCTATCAATCTGGTACTATTCACGGGGCTCCCTTATAGCCGTTGAGATTAAATCAGACGGCTCTGATTTAAGAAAGACCACCGAAGACCACCCAAACCGCAGTCCAGAGGATGCGGATTCCTTTACCCTCTACGAGGGATCAAATCTTTTATGAAGTTTAAATTGTTCTTTAATAATAAATTTCAACAAAAATAATTTATAATTAGTCGTCGAATCCAATTTTTAATGCTTCCAATCAGAGCAGACGAATCCCAAATTTAAATTTTTAATACGATGAATGGACATAGCGTTGTGATATGACAGTTACTGCTTTGAGTTTTAAATTTTTCGGTAAGATTATTATTTTATTATAATTATTACAGACTCGAGAAATAATAGTTACGACAAAATACAAAGGAGACTACCAGATTAAAATATATGGAACAAGTTTTACTGTTTGGAAGATTACTAATGATATTACAAAAAAAGAAAAATGCTTTAAATTTGTGTTTGGTAGTGGAGTAGGCTTGTATTTTACAATAATACAACAATTTGAGTCATAAGAAGGGAAATATATATATATATTCTAATAAAATAAAAGAAGCATTATTACACTTGACTCGTATGTCCCATTTCATTAAACATTTCCTAATTATTTTTTTGTTAACCTTACAAAAAAAATTCGAATATACATGCTTTGCTTTTTGCTAACAAGATGACCTCAACGACAATATGAGGTAAGCAGTTTTCTGTTAGACCAACGGAGCAAGTCCTATCCATAGTGTATATTGTGTTATAGACGAGTATATTATGAGACGTTTGAATGATTATTAAGATAGTTATTTCGTAGCTGTCAAAATATGTTTCAACTTAGTCAAAAACTTTATGACACATATCAGCAGTGTTTTAACTAAAACATGCATCCGTGCATCAGCAGTGTTTTTCCAAAACTGTGTATCCTTTAGTAAGTGAAATCTTAATTTATGGGTGTGATTATCAAACTTGAAAGAGGAATATATTTTATAAATTTCAATCTTCAAGTTCTAAATAAATAAAAACTTAGCACAGTATTATACACCTTAGTAAAATTTAACAATTCTAAACAATTCTAATGGGTTTGGCAATTTGGGGAGGGGTGTGGGGGGGGGGGGGAGACAAATATTCTCTGCAGTGGTTCTCAAAAACCGTCCGATTGAATCTCAACGGTTTAAATTTACGGGCCGTACGGATCAGATATTAATCACGGGCCACCCATCATTGATAGGACAGTTCTTGATGAACCACTGAAGAGCATATGGTTGGGGGGTGGGTGGGGAGGTCATTGTTAGGAGTTATTTATTGGACAAAAACTCTAAGTTGACAAGCAGACCTTTTTGTTTTCTTAGATGGAGAGAGAACACGTAAACTCTCTTATTTCCAAAATTCAAACAAGAATTGTGTACAAACATAAAAACAAGAAATGACAAAAGGGGATTCATCATGTTTCCTTCATTCAGTTATTGTTTTGAAACCCTGGTGCTTTGCTTGTGCAAGATATGGCGTCTCCTGGAGGCAACAAACCTTGGGGATTCATCGTGTTTGGGACCATCACGTATCCCTTCTCACCTCAAATTGCCAGAGCCCAAGTTGAGGTACTAATCTATCCTATCGCTGAAAGGGGAAAAATTGACCAATAGCGTTTGACTGATGCAACACTTCTGACCAGAGTCACAGCTTATCTGATCTACATTCAATTAAAATTTAAAAATTTTATTTTTACTAAACAAAACAACTTGATTGATATGTTATACTTCATTTTTAAAACAAGAATCTGCCAAAGAAACAGATCTTATCAGCGATTAAAGCTTATCAGATCACAACATCTATTTCTATTGATTGAGAAAACAAAGAAAGAAACTAAGAAGCAGCTATAAATTGAATCCAAAAAGCGAACCAATGCTCTAACTGATGCTATGCTTCAGATTAGAGCGAGTACAAACCGCAAAAATCCAGAGAAGAGAGGAATACAGAAACAAACACGATTTCAATCTCAATCACAGTTCAACTCTTTATCAAAATTCACTTACAAAGCTTAGCATCGACTTGGCCGCTATTAGGATTCTCTTGGCAGATAGGAGAGTTTGGTTATGAAAATGACGAAATCAATGGCCATAAAAAAGTATAAAACATAAAAAACTACTTAAATTCTGGATGGGTTTGTCTACAGTACCCCAAATTCATCTGGGCTGTTGATTTCAGCTAGCCTTCTGATTAGTCTAGTTCATTTTCAATTTGCCTTTACAACTGTTATTTTTTTGTACATGTTTGTGGTCTTCTGTGATGCTTCCTTATCATATTTAATTATTACTTTGCCTTTTATCTGTATGTTTCATGAACAGTGACACTTTCAAAATCAATAGTGTCTTTCTAAAGCACCTATTCATGTAATGGGGCCTGCCATCTTGCTTCTATTTTTGAGTGCGGATAACTTGAACCAGTTATATATTGTTTTTCTCCTACTCTTTTCAGAGCATTCCCATCTTTCCTGTTCTTTTTTTTTTTTTTAAAAAAAAAACCTCTTCTTTTTTCCTTCTTATCGAGGCGTGCGCGAAAGAGAGAGAGATTGGAGTACGCGAGCTGGGGCTAAGATGGGACTCCATGGGCTCGACGGCGTTAGGTGGAGCTCTAGCCCCACCCGACCCAGTGGTAGATCCGCCCCTGATTGTACGTCAAAAGTCGCATAAAATCTGGTTATATTGGGAATCACGTGTATTGCACGTGTCAGAGAAAGATGATCATTGATCGTAGCCGTTAGTCATGCATCCAACCTCTGTACCTATGTATTGGTCGCACAAGAGAGGATAAGAATGAGTAGTACCTCACTCCTAAAAAATGTGCTGAATAATGTGGACTTTTTGCATAATCGCCACTGGATTTTTATTTTTTACCCACTTTAACGTCGAGAACTGAAACAAAATAATTTTCTTTCTCACTGGCATTTTTAAGGTTCACATGTAGCATTATGTAACCTATTTTACAATATTAAAAAGCGACCCTACATGTTTTCTAGAGCAAAACTATATTTTATAGCTTCATAAAAACGATAATATTGGATATATTAATTTGTACAATACAAGCATACATCAAAATTACATAAAGTACCGTCAAAATCCGCATACAATGCTGTCAATGCGCTATGCGGCCTGATTTTCAGTCATAAGTCACTTATTTTTTATTTTTTATTTTTGCTTATGCCACAGTCTCTAAATAAAAAAGACAACCCGACACTTGATAATAATAAAAATTGTCCACGTATATATCAAGGAAATCAAAATTTCGTTTAGTTTTTTTTTGAAGGTCAGCAATTGCTGACAATTTTTCATTAATAAACAAAAGTTTACATAACAATAAAAGCTGAAAACAAATACTAGTATCAAAACTGGTACGTCACAATAAATAAGCGGTATAAACTCCTAACAATGTCTATACCCAATGTACCGGTATCAGTGTATCACACCGATATCAACTCATCCAAATAAAATTTCATTTAGTTACTAGATTCTTCTTAAAATTGTTTAACAAATCAAGCATAGAGTCGCTGAGACGCTGAATTTTCATTTGTTGATCAATGGTAATAATAACAAGGCTTGCTATATTTATGATCCTGATCTCCTCTGATTAACAAGGTTTATCATAAATTAAGCATGCTGGGTCTAGATAAAATAATTCATGGCATGATTGGGTTATTGGGTTAATCTGTCAAGGTAATCTATTTAAAAACTTATTTATTTGTATAGGCGGAGTTTGGTTGTGAAGTAAGGAGTTGCATAACTTAAAAATGTATAAATGCTTATGTAGTGTCATGTAATAGGCGATTGTTATTGAATAAGAAAACATAACTTATGCATGCATATATTCATATGAAAAAGAATAAATTGGCCTCATATCATAACAAAAATCATTATTATTATTTATGAATTATTAATTTATAATAATAATTAAATATTATTAATGATAATTACTATAAAATTAATTATTATTTATTAATGATAATAATGATTTATAGAAAACTACACGTGTCGGAGAGGATTTGGATCAAACATAACAGTTGACTATTCAAAAGGCGTCCTCAAAGGCATGTGGCTATGGATTATCAAAACTCCAAATGTTGATAATTTGATATATATCAAGCTTAATCTTAAAGTCTTAACAGCTGCAAGGATTAAGCTTAGGCCATACATAATTAAGCCTTAAGGTCATGAAACAATGTTTAACATCTCTTGAATCAGCATTTGAGTGACAATATACGAGTGACACGTGTACATGGAACGGAGAGGATCGATCTCACTCGTCAAAGGTGGCCCAGTGTATATCTATCTGTTGCATTAATTGATTATATAAAAAAAAAAACATTAAGAAACAATTTATGTCAATTTTTTTTTTTTTTGATGAAAAACTATTCGTCTCGAATCAGCCCAACTAATAATTCTCAACACTCAAGGAAATTAAGGAGATAAAGGGAAAGGGAAAGGTGGTCGGTGTAAATAATGAGGGCTCGGCCTATTTAACATAGAAATTTATTTTATTGTCCGTAGCAAATTTTATATTCTTCAAGGGGGCCCCTAATTTAAATTTTAAATGATTTATTCAGGATATTACATTAGATCATCGGAACAAAAAAAAAAAAAAAACATATATCTTCTAAATAGGATAATTCATGACCAAGTATTTGGGGCCTAATTAGAAAGATAAATATAATATTTCGTAAGCAAATTTGCTAAAATGCACATACATAATGTTTCGTATATTGGATCAAGATTTTAATTTGAGGAGAAGACAACTGACGAAAATGAATTATATTTTAGATTATTTGTTTTAATTCTAGAAAAAAATATTTTTGTGCAACAAAAAACATTTGAGCACATTATGAGGAGTTGTTTATCATATTTTATTTTAGACATATTTCCTCGGTGATAAAATGTATCACAAATCTCTACGATGCATTTCAAACAAGAAAATCACAAATCTCTAATCTTTACATTTCATTATTGACCAGTGAATGAGTAATGAAGAGGAAATCGATGCATGAAATTAATTCTCGTTAAATTTATAGACATGGCGCAAAATTTTTTTTTTCAAAAAATCTATTTCGCCTTCTTAAAATTGCATGCCGGCAGTTCTTTTCCTTCTGATTATATTTTAGATTCTAGCTACTTAAGCATAAATAGCTAGCTGAATTTTCGATAACTTGCATCTCTTTTATTTATTTTCTAAATTTTCTGTAATAATTTTTCCAATTTTCTTTTCTATTTTCTTACTCTTGTAAATTTAACCTTTTTTATTAATAAATTTTCCAGATACTCCTACCTTCAAAAAAAAAACAAAAAACACTTCAGAATAAAACTTTTAAAGTAGGCTTTCAAAATAGCGGGCCTACATTTTAAATCTTGGACTTTTTTGCAATCTTCTATCGTGAATTGTTTCTTCCAAGACTACTCTCGACTCCTGTCTTTACCATATCTAGATAGAGGAGAGAGAATATCAAAGTTCTTCTGTTACTGTGAGAAGAGAGGAAAAGATAAAACCGAGAAAAACAATGAGATTTGATTTGATAATGGAGCTGCAGCATTTTCAGGAATCTAAGATTTGTGCCGCTATTCTCTTCTCCGTTCCATTTTGTTACCAAATTTTTAGTTATTAGTTGGTCGTGTGCCGCATTATGTGAGCTTTGGCAGTTTTTTTTGTATGTTTTCAAATACCAAGGAACTTTTACTTTTACGGTTTTACATTGTTAACATCTTACTGAACGCCAATTACAGTTGATTAGGAACAAATTGGATTATTTGTCATAGAGAAGTATTTATTAGTTTTTGGAGTTAAAGGAATGGATTATTAATCAATTCATCGAACAAATAAAAGTTAGAAAGAATTAAGCTCAAGCAAGTGCAATTGTTCTACATCAACTGAAATAATCCTTATTCCAAAATAAAAGAATCTTACATCAACCAGAAAAGAAAAATCACAAAAGATACACCCAGCTCTCATTTTCTTCATGTGCACTTTTTTCACACTAATAAGAAATCATATTTACATGTAGAGATGTACAACAGACTTTCAACATTCAGGCATTTAAGCAATCCTATATATAAAATCGATACCAATATATGGATACAAATTGGCATGCTATGGATGTTTGAGGAACCATTCCTGAATGACAGACCGAAGGGCACAATTTGGTGTAAGTTCGTAGTGAAGAAGAGGCAAATTTGTCATCGGTGATGCATCGTGTCCACTGTCGAGCCAACCTTTAATGGCTGCAGCTTCATATGTATAACCATCTGCTGCAACGTGAGGATCCTTCATTACCTCCTGAATGTCATAAAAGTTTTCACCCACAGAAAAGTTTATGTTGATAGAATGAGATCTTTTCATCACATAATTAAAGGATGCACTTTACATGAAAATCCTTTTTTTTTTTTATAACTTATTTGAATTTTATAATTTTTTTACTTATAGATACATACCAAATGAGTATTGCGTAAAATCATTTCACTTTTAAATTTGATGCTTATTTTAATGAAATTTTGAAATTAATGTTCATGCATGTATTATACAGCGACCAGATCCTGAGTTGCTTATTCATCTTTCATTGCTTATGTATGCTAAGTGTTCGACAAAATTCAACTAAGAGTAATTTGATCAATATAATGGATATTCTTAATTACCTGGAAAATAGGACACATGAAGTACGAAGGCACGCTTCGTTCATCTTGTAAAGATTTGAAACCAGGTGACGCAGATAAGGAAGCAGCATTTGTCAAGAATTCGACCAGCTTCCACTCGCTCTTTAAATCAGGTCGCTTCCTCCTACGCATTTGTGCGCATCGCAGACCAAGACTGGCCAATTGCTTGGCTTGTACAAAAGGCCACTCTCCAGCCGACTTGTCTATAATCAAATGCAGGGAATTAGTCTCAATGGCATCCTCCACATCAGCTACTACTCTTGATGGTGATTTGCCGGTTAATAGTTGAAGCATAATTATACCAAATGAGTATACATCAGATTTTACCGTCAACTCTCCCCTGCTTAGAAATTCTGGGTCTATGTAGGCAAATGTTCCCCTAGGGTTTTCCGTGAAATACTTTAAGGTGTCCGTGTTGGTTTCAAGAAGGGGGCGAGAAATGCCAAAGTCGCTTATCTTACTACCCAAGTTGGCATCTAGGAGAATGTTTGCTGGCTTAAGGTCCCCATGGACGATTGGATTGGGGTTGTTTGAATGAAGAAACATGAGCGCACGACAGATTTCACCGATAATACGCGTCCTCATCTTCCATGTGAGTGGTGGGGTACCACCTTGGCGTGCAAGTCGATCTTCTAGGCTGCCATTAGGTAAATACTCATAGATTAGAGCTGACTTTTCTGTACATGTTCCGATAAGGGTAACAAGGTTCGGGTGCCTCACAGTGCTTAAGATAGTTATCTGTTAATACAAAATGATAAACATGAGTTAGTCTAAAATAGCTATTTCAATCGTCTGAAAGCTAAAATTGGTACGACTTTTGTATATATATAAGCAAATCTTGTGTCATATCATCCAAAATAAGTAAAAGATCCTTTTATCTTATTATTATTATTATTTTTTTTGCATCAGCATGCTCCCACGGTCCCACCAAATTGAGTTATGTGACTGGTCGGTTCCATTTTAACTACCTCTTGTTCAAATTCTGGCTTGCCTTGTAGGCTTTGAGGATGCAGCATCTTTATAGCAACCATGGTGTTGCGCAAAAAACCTTTGTAAACACAACCAAAACCCCCTTCACCGATTTTATGTGTACTGCTGAAGTTCTCAGTTGCTTGTTGAAGCTCTGACAATGAAAATTCAGAAAAAGCTACAAACGACACACGAGAAGCACTAGCACGTAATTCTTCAACCTCTTTAACTGTATTATCTCTCTCCTTTTGTAAATTTGTATGTTCTTCTTGTAATAAATCTAGCCTGCTTTGAACTGCTTCTATCTCTTGCTTGTACAAAATCTCCTGCTTAACCGCATCATCCCTCTCAGTGTACAATTTTTTATTTTCTTCATGCAACAAATCTAGTTGGCTTTGAACTCTTTTTATCTCCTGCTTGTACAAAATCTCCTGTTTAACTGCATTATCCCTCTCCTTTTGTAATTTTTTATTTTCTTGTTGCAGCAAATCTAGTTGGCTTTGAATTAATTTTATCTCCTGCTTGTACAAAATCTCTTGTTTAACTGCATCATCCGATCTTGTAGTTCCTTCTGATATATTAATCAAGTCTTGAATAGAGTATCCAGGAGGGAAGCTTCCTACCATTTTTATGTTTGCCCTAATATTATTGTATATGTCTTGACTTGTTACATATGATGCTGACGCCGCATCCGATCTGCTAGTTCCTTCAATTGAGCAATGTAGGTACATTGGTGGGATAGGGCCTCCGGGATGAAAATTATCTATGGTGGAATAATTCCTACCGAACACATTGTACCTGTTTTCAAAGATGAAGATTCAGAAGTCCCATGTAAGAAGTGCTTTAAAGGGTAAGAGATTATATAAACGATACAATTGTTTTGTTTGTTACTTATGGAGAAGCCGGTTTTAGTGATTTAAACATCACTTATTTTTTTAAAGTCCTGACTGCAAACATCTCGTGATACAGTTGAAAATAAAATTTAAGAAAGCGTAAAACGCAGAAAAAGAATGAAAAAAAAAACCTTGTGAACACAAGGGTTCCTTCGCAAATGAACCATATTTGGCACGATGGATGTGCTCTCTGTATCACAATTTTTGCCATGTTGGACTTTACCTCAGTCATTCCCCTAAAAAGTATAAACAAACTCAGCAACTCACATAAACAAATAATTATAATGAAGATATATATGTTTTGTTCTAATAAAAATATAGTACGCCATTGCGTAATACTTCAGAGAAAAGGATATAAACTACAAGATTTTCATTAATTGTGCTATGGCTGTCAATTAAATATATATGGGAAGGTCCAATAAGCATACTTTGAATACCAAGCAGCTCCCATGACAAGATTACTCACACCATGCAAATTAGTAACCTCAACGAGTCCAATTTCTAAATTTGTTTCAACCTCATGCATTAGTTTCTCGGCTTCAAACTGATGAAGAAGAATCGATAAAACATAAGGTTAATGCAGAGCTGAAACAAAATAAATTTTAAAAATTGTACAATAGATTAATTTGCTAAAAAAACTCAACTCTTTATCTAGTGGCAGAGAACAATGCATTTTAAGTGAAATGTTATAGGTTCGAAATCCGATTAGGGAATCTTGTTGGGAGACCTGACCCCAATTTATCTTAAAAAAATAAAAAAAGATTAATTTGCTAAAGACTTGGGCGGATGCATGTGCATTCCTTATTTGACAATCTAACACGTACTCAGTTCATTTGAATTTCACAAATGCAAAAAAAAAGGGCATTTTAGTTTATGTCACTGCAAATATTTAAAATTCGAGAATGTCATCAATCAAATAAATATTTTTATGTCATTACTAAATGATTAATTATTTTTATGTCACTATAAAAATATAAAAATTATTTTTATGCCATCAATCAATTTTTTTTTTGTATAAAAGTACCCACAAAAGGGCACCTGCATGCCATCAACCAGTTAAAATGACTATTTTAACCTTTTGAATATACCATCATAAAATAGTAAAATACTCAAATTCAAGATATGTCATTCCAAATGAAGTAAATGATTTTATTCCACTACAAAATAATAAAATTGATTTTATGACACTATAGAAAAATAACAATTCATTTTATGTCATTTTGGGGCTAAAAATTTTATTTGTACCATTAAAAGTTTTTTGTTTCTGGTTCCAATAACAGTTTCTCGTGTTTAGTAAAAAAAAAAAAAAAAAGAAATTTTGAATATTAATGCCTCGCATATTGACCTTTTATTTAGTTGATTTGATTATTGATCTCAGAATAGTGCAGATATCCAAACGCCATACTTTAAAATTTCTAGAAAATGCCTTTTGTTCATATTTAGAATAAAGAGAACTAACAGCTCTAATTGCTTATCCCTAATTTGTAATTGGTCCGGAATATGACAAACAAACTTTTTTACAGCAACCAACAATACAATTTTCCATAGAATTAAAGGAAAAGTTTCATTGTTAGTAAAGTTGCTCCAATAACTCAGCTTTTTTATTGAAACACAATTAGCGATAAAAGGCAGACATATGGTGGTAGAACTAATCAACCTGGCGTTCCCAAATTATTGCTAAGTTATCATTCAATTAATTAAGCATTCAGGGAGAACTCATGATACTATTATTTCAAAAGACATCAATAATATGAGCATATGTGAAATTGGAACAAACCATTTTCAGATGAACAGCAGGTGGATTTTAAATAGAAATTCAATATAGTGAACAATGTGTAGAAAAAATATAAAGGATACAGTGAATCTTCATTAGAAATTCATATCAAGTAGATTTTAAATACACTCACCTCGTCATGGAGATTTCAATATAGTAAACAACGGGTAGACAAATATAAAGAATAATTTGGGGATTTCAAAAATTACTGACAAATTTCACAGTGGCAAATATAGAATTTATAAAATTTGGAAAGAATTAGTGGCATGAAACTAATTTTGAAAATTTTATGATGGCATGTTTTTAATTAGAAGAGTAAATAAATTAAAAGAAGGGGTAATGAAGATATAGGACCTCATTTTCGGAGCATTGTGAGAGATAATCACTCAAGTCCTTTTCGATCGACTCTCTTTCTGCTTTTGCGCTGTCCAATTCAAGTTCACTTGACATACATTTGCAAGAAACGGATTAGACACGGATTCCACTCTAAAAAACCAGACGTGCTTCTCATGATCTATAAATTGCAAAATGTTTATGTAGAAAAATATAAGTAGGAGTACTTACTCACAGAGAAGAGTCCTTCGCTGTACATACGTTACTATGATCTTTGTATCCTTAGAGAAATTATTCAAGACCCATGAGAGAATATTTCGCCCATTAGTCGGCCAGATCTGATCCGACACTGCCACATAGACCTTTTTCTCCCCCTTTATATTTAGCTTTTCTTCTTCTTTGAATGTTTCTCTCTTATTAGAGAAAAGGGAAGCAAAGGAAAGCTTATCCATCTCTTAGAGAGAGAGAGAGCGTGCGAGCGAGCTTGGGGCAGAGCTAACTAATAACTCGACTTCTGGTTTTTCGAACTTCGAAGTCGCATGTGTGAATTTGGTATGGTTCTGAATAAGGTAATTCGCGAACGTATTATTCGCGCGAACCAAACACGTGAACAAGCAGAACAAGCAGTTCATGCGCTTGTTCTTATTCTAGCGAAATGGTTGAACTAGAGCGAACTAACCCATGTGACAAGAGAGAGTGTGTTAAAAAAAAAAGGTGTGCTGTTGTCCTTTCCGCAAAAAATGTTTTGAAAAACAAATTGATTATATTTGTTGTGGGGTGCAGTGGCACAAATTTCGGTGCCACAAATGTTATAACTTTTTTTATTAATATTTCAAAATTTTAAAATTAAATTTTCAAATTCAAACCATTGATATTGTTCAAATTTACGAGCGATACATTTCTATATAATTTTTATAAATTTTGGAGTTTATTTGAATTCGATTGGTCAAAAAATGAACTAATGTTGTTAATTATAACATGTTAATTTTGATATGTTCATTCGTTGGTGCCAAAAATTTGTGACACCAAAATTGTTGGGATAAGGTTAAGGTGAGGCACTGAGGTGCCCTCAGCTCTCCATCTCTGATTATGCAAATCATTAATATAATAATAATTATCACAATTATAATATTAATTAATATATAATAATAATGTTATTATTGTTATTATTATAAACACTATAATATATAATTATATTAATTATTTAGTATTGTGATAATTAGTCTATTAATTATTATTAATATTATGATAATTATTATCATTATTATATTTAGTGGAAAACAATTTAAAAAAAGAATAAATCATTATTTTATTCTTTCATTCTAGTTCTTGTTCTAAAAAAACTGAAGAAACTCATATTTGTGTTGTTTGTGCAATCAAATCAAATTTACAAGCAATCAAAATCTACACAAAAGAGGAACAAGTGGAATTAAGTGAAATTGTGCATCAATTAATAAAGAGATGGAAAAATTAATTCATACCTCCTTTCGTATCGCAACTAAAGGAACAAACCATGGCTTAGGAGGTGGTGATGTGCTCTTCTCCTTCATTCATCTTTCTTCTTTTTGCAATGCCCAAAGGTCCACAAAGATTTAATCAAATTCTTGAAAAATTATGCTAGTAATTTAACAAGAGAAAGTCTAATCCAAATTTCTCTTACTTCAGTTAATACTAGCGATCAATCGAAAGTAATTATGCTTAATACATGAGTCCTATGTGCATGCAAAAGAGACAAATTATGGTGGTCAAAACACCCATAAAAAATGACACCTAGAAAGGAAGAAGAAGGAGATAAAAATTATCTAACCATTTTATGCAAATGAATAATATATTTATAAACTATCATTACTTTTAGTATTTCTACCTTAGAATCACTTTGGTCTGAAGAACAGAGAACAAACGCTGAAAAGTAGTTGAGTGATCAAAACACTTTGGGAATTGTTATCTCTGAGACCATTACGTTAGCTGTCTTGTTTAAAATTGATGCTGTCACTATGCACATCTCCTAGGTATAAAAATGAAGAGAGGCAAGTGCAACCATTTAATTAAGTCAGCACATGTCCTAGTTATAAAAATGAAGAGAGACAAGCGCATCTATTTAATTAAGCTTCAACTCTACAAACAACAAGCCACGGAGCACTACATTTGTTGATATGGTGGAAGGTTTCGTCCAACCCAATGGAATCTCAATTTGTGAGATTCAAAAGATCGATCTCAATTTTTCAATGTGATCTTTCATACTAAACTCTTATTGAAGACCAAACTTTTTATATATATATTTTTTTTCAAATTTTTTAAGTAGTTTTTTTAGAATTTTAGAAAATTAATTGATTAAAGATTTTTAAGCATCCAATAACCATGGTTTTCAAAAAACTAAATCTCGAGTTTTAAAAATTTTTTATAGTTATTTTATGGATTAAGATTTGCACCCCTATGTATTCAAAGTCTTAATTTACACTAGCAAGTTTTTCTGAAGCTACAAAAAATTTGATTATGAAGTGATTTAACTAACACAACACCCCATTTATAATTATGCATTTACTCTTTTTTTTTTTCCTTTTTTCGAAATCCTTGACAGAGGCTGTCAAGTTATTATTCTCTTTTTCTAGATGCTCTCTTTTAACACGAGCATAATCCGGAAGAAAAAAAAATATATTTTTCTCTCACAAAAACAGGGCTTAAAATTTCGGGCCTATATTTTCAAACTTTGGGCTTGTTTCAATCTTCTCTCGGCATTGGGCCATCGGCTTCTCCAACTCCAAGGCTCCCGTCTGTGCAAAGTGCAGAAGGAAGAAAGAAGATCAATTATTCTCCATCGACCATCGCTGGGGAAGAGAGTAAAACATAATATCGGGGGAAGAAAAAATGAAAGCTGATTTGATATTGGAGCTGGAGCGTGTTCTCGAATCCAATGTCCGTCTCTCTCTCTCTGTTCTCTTCTCTTCTTCCTCCATTTAGCTAATCTTTAGTTATTATTGGGGTTGTGTGCTACCTTGTGTGATACATACATACATACATACATACATATATATATATATTGGCTGTTTTGAAATACCAAGGAATTGGTCAGTTAGTTGATTTTGGTGTGTTAATTGGAAACAATAAGGCTGTATAAATCACTAGCATTCCTGTCTTTCTCAAATTTGCTTCGCATTCTACACATTTTGAATGCTATTCGTGAAAAAACACCATCCATTTAGTCCAATGTTGCATTGTTAGCTATAAATACATGCTTTAAATTTTGTCAAATTTGGTAATTCTTCTATAAGCTATATGTTTCTCATTTTCTAAAAATTGTAATTATGTAGAAAATATTATTTTGTGCTTTTCTTTGAATAGAAAAGTGGTGATTGGGATTCAACCCACAAGTTTCCAAAAAGAAAATTATGCAGAAATTATATTCCATAGAAAATTATCTATCAATTTTTTTTGAAAACTGAAAGATAAAATAGCATCTCATTTATTTGTTAGATTAATTGGAAATGACAAGAGCTTTCTCTTGCTTTTCATGGTAATTCTTTGAATTAATGTGACATCAAAGGGGAACTTGGGGATTTTTTGGCTGACTAGACCTTTTAATTTAATAGTAGCTTTTATCTACATAATCACAAAGACATTGAGTGTTATTTGCAAATATCAACTTGAAGCTGCAGGATTTTTAAGTTAAAAAACTTGTTTCTTCTTTGTGACTTAAAATATTAGTAAAAAGAATGTAGAAATGAATAACAGGGGAAGTTGAACGACTGGGAGCAGAGCTGTTTAATTCAATCATACACTCAGCAGTAACTGACTTCTTTAAAGGAGCAGTGGGCTCCATTTCTGTCATTTGGCCTGGTACTTCTTCACTTTGAATTTATTCTTCTTTTCATCTTTTGGCTGTTTGTAAAAAGGTTTATCAATTTTTGTTATGTTTCTCAATGCAACATTTTGGGCAATTCCTACTATTTCTAGGTTGACTCTATCAACTGGTAAGTTTGGAAGATTCATTTCATGGTATATAATTGTTACTTATAAAAGTTCACAGAGATTCTATTAGACATATCAAATTATGTAATTTAAGTGTTGCATCAAACGACCATTTCAATTTGAACAAATGAAAAATATTGAATTGTTGATGGGGGCCAAGCATGCACCTCTCATTATTTTTGATATGGAGAATAGATGCTAGTGCCAAGATCCTGCATCCTTGGTCTGCACCGGATTCTTTCCAGAATAGAAATCTAAGTTTCAGGATGCAGATCAGCAGAAATCTAAATACAAACCAAGGAGGCAGATTCAGCTGGACATTGATTCCAGCATATGGGGAGTTGATATATTTCCCAAGATCACAACTAAGAACATTGGAGCTGAATTTAAACTTCATTATACCAATTGTTAAGATTTCTAAGTCAGCTAATGTCAATTTTAATAGTAGAATAACATTATGCACTAGTTAAGGAAGAATTTTGCCAAGGATGCCATACATCTTCCATTCCCTTTTGGATGTCATAAATTTTATATAGTATTTGGTTCATTGCAGTTGCAGGAGTGGCAGTGGGAAGGTGGTATGGTGGCAGGACCATAGATGGCGCAATTGACAGATTTCTTGGACTCCAAGGAACCCGAGTTCAACTTGAGCTAGCCTCCTTGTTAGTTCTTCATTTGCTCTCTTTCATTGTCATATTCATTATAATCTCTTTTAATTTCTGTCCAATTTATCTGTAGATTTAGATTCTTAGAAATGTACCATCTTATACCTTCTGTTTCAAATTGATTAATACAACTTACCAAACTAGCAAATGAGAAATCTGCCGGTGTTTATGTAAAAAGGCCTCTGAATTTAGCAAGCTAGCTGTTCCTAATCTGTTTCAACTTTGTTGATCTAAATTCTTTGAATATTAAGAGAGTACAAGGATGACAAGTCTCTGCAGATGATCGTGAGGAAGCACTTTTATTCAGAGCAAGTGTTCGGTGATGTGAACTCTGAGATCCCTCTCTTTCGGTGGCGACCTCGCAATACCTATGTAGAATTTTCCTCTTCTCAAAATCAAATTGAGGCTGATAGGGCTGAAATAAACCAGAAAAATCGTCAACATAAGACAACTACAGGGAAGAGTGATACCACTGTAAGTACCGTTCATTGCACCTGAGAGTATAACATAACAAAATCCATCTATAATCTTCTTGTAAATATTAACTTATTATTTCAGCCACATTCACAGAGAAGTGACTATTCTGAGAACAGTGGCCTACCTGAGAAACAAAATGCTGTAAGTACCATTATCTTTCTAGGCATACCCTTTTGCTTCCTTGTTTTAAAAGAACTTTGGATATTAAAAAAAAAGGTAATAAATTGAGTGCATTTCTTTCTTTTATCTTTCTTTATGTATGATAGACCGAGAACCAGAACTGGGATCTGTTTGTGGATCCTTTAGAGAGTATTTTTGGTTATCCCAAAGGCAGCATGGAGGCCAAATCAATGAGGCAATCTGAAGCAACAAAAGTGCTTTCTAGACGACAAGTGCGTTCCTTGAAAAGGAGGGCTCATAGACTTCAAAAGTCCAATGACACTTGACTGTCATAGAATTGCAAAATTTAGTACAAATTAGTGGTTATTACATGATTTGTTGATCGAATCTTTGCTAGAAGAGGATAATTTCTTTGTTGTTGTCTCTTTTCAAATATTTCTAGAAATTATTTGGTGCAAATCGAAAATGTACTGAACCATGGCTATGTTGTGTGGTAACTGGCAGAATCCTGTTGCTGTGGCCTTTGTGCCTTGCTGCTTTGTCTCGCTTCTAGCAACATAATAAAAGCAAATCTCAGATTCATTCAAAATGGGCTCACTGCTACCCTGATTCCAACTAATGATAGCATTTTCTTGTGAGAACCAGGGAAAATAGTAGTGATTATACTTTCTGAAGTACGTACAACCATGCAATGTTAAATTTGTTCGAATAATTCTAAAGATCAATAGCTTCAAAACATGTCACCGTATAAGTAAATGATACTTACGAACAGTTTCACAGCAGAAAAGAGATCTGTAGAAATGTTGAGACTGCACACATGATAAGTAAATGCCATTCATGGGCTTGTTTGGATGAGTTAGGAATAAGGAAGGAAGAACTATTCTGGGCGGAAAAATATTATTTCGGAAAGAGTGGAAAAAAGTTATTTCGGGAATAAGAAATGTTGTTTGGATGGTAAGTTGGGAATAAGGTCATTGAAAAGTGCGTTATTGGGGTGAAAAGTAAAAAATGAGTGTTATTGAAAAGAGTGTTATTAGGAAGAGTGTTATGTAGGAAAAGTGAGAAGAGTTGTTATTCTAGAAATAAGAAATGTTATTTTGATTAATTTTTTGTTAGGAAGAAGAATTTACGTCGAGAAGAAACTTTTTTTTTTTTTAAGAAAGCAAGGGGTCAAGCCCCAAAACTTTTATAAATTAAAAAATTGAATAGTACAAAAGGTAAAGTAGAGGGAGGGAAAAGAAAAAAGAAAGAAAAATAGGTTCAGAGAGTGAACCCAGGAAGAAAACTAAAGAAGAAATGAAAAAACCAAAAAGAAGGAATCTAAATTAAAATCACTAAGCAGGTGGTGCCCCTGAGGGATTTAGTGGACACCATTCATGAAAGACTTCATCTAGAAGAATTGCGGGGGATTTGATCTTTGAAGAAAAAATTCTACTGCATCTTTCCCTCCATAAAATGAAGCAGGAAATGAGCAGTAGCTCCTTTTGTTTGGTCTCAGCAGAGTGGGTCCGAAGAAACTATTTCTAGCTAATTCCTTCACATCCAAACACACCCCATAAGTCTTGCATTCTGTCCCATAATAACTTTTATATAAAGCATAAGCATGACACCTTACTAGGAGCTGGCCGGAGGGGAGAGGATTTGGATGAAACATAACAGGGGAGAGGATTTGGATTCAAAAGGCGTCCTCAAAGGCGTGTGGCTTTGGATTGTCAAAACTCCAAATGTTGATAATTTGATATATATCAAGCTTAATCTTGAAGTCTTATAAAGTCTTAACAGCTGCAAGGATTAAGCTTAGGCCATACATAATTAAGTCGGTCATGAATCAATATTTAACATCTCTTGAATCAGCATTTGAGTGACAAATATACGAGTGACACGTGTACATGGAACGGAGAGGATCGATCTCACTTGTCAAAGGTGGCCCAGCGTATATCTATCTGTTGCAATAATTGATTAAGCTTTTTAGAAACAATTTATCTCAAATTTTATTTTTTTTGATGAAAAACTGTTCGTCTCAGATCAAGGAAATTAAGGAGATAAAAGGGAAAGGTGGTCGCTGTATATTATGAGGGTTCGGCCTTTTATATAAAGAAATTTATTTAATTGTCTGTAGCAAATTTTATATTCTTCAAAGGCCGCTGTATATTATGAGGGTTCGGCCTATTTATATAAAGAAATTTTTTTAATTGTCTGTAGCAAATTTTATATTCTTCAAAGGCCCCTAATTTTAATTTTTAAATGATTTCTTCAGGATATTGCATTAGATCATCGGAAAAAAAACCATGTATCTTCTAATAGTATAATTCAAGACCAAGTATTTATTGGGGCCAAATTAGAAAGATAAATATAATATTTCGTAAGCAAATTTGCTAAAATGCACATACGGAATGTTTCGTATATTGGATCAAGATTTTGATTTGAGGAGAAGACACTGACGAAAATGAATTATATTTTAGATTATTTGTTTTAATTCTAGAAAAAATATTTTGTGCAATAAAAAACATTTGAGCACATTATGAGGAGTTGTATATCATATTTTATTTTAGACATATTTCCTCGGTGATAAAATGTATCACAAATCTCTACGATGCATTTCAAACAAGAAAATCACAAATCTCTAGTCTTTACATTTCATTATTGACCAGTGAATGAGTAATGAAGAGGAATCCGATGCATGAAATTAATTCTCGTTAAATTTTGTAGACATGGCGCAAATTTTTTTTTTTAAAAAAAAAAATCTATTTCGCCTTCTTAAAATTGCATGCCGGCAGTTCTTTTCCTTCTGATTATATTTTAGATTCTAGCTAACTTAAGCATAAGTAGCTTGCTAAATTTTCGATAACTTGCATCTCTTTTATTTATGTTTTTAATTTTTCTGTAATAATTTTTTTTTCCAATTTTCTTACTCTTGTAAATTTAACCTTTTTTATTAATAAATTTGTCAGATACTCCTACCTTCAAAAGAAAAAAAAAAAAACACTTGAGAAGAAATTCCGGAAGGACAAGCTTTTTTGCAGGCACAGTCAAGTGGGCCTTCTAAATAGCGGGCCTACATTTTGAAATTTTAGGCTTTTTTGCAATCTTCCATCGTCAATTCAATTATTTCTCCTGCTCCGAGACTCCCGTGACCCCGTCTTTCACATATCTAGATAGAGGAGAGAAAATCAAAGTTCTTCCATTACTGGGAGAAGAGAGGACAAGATAAAACCGAGAAAAACAATGAGATTTGATTTGATAATGGAGCTGGAGCATGTTCTGGAATCCAAAATTTTTGCCTCTATTCTCTTTTCCGTTCCATTTTATTACCAAATTATTTTTAATTATTAGTTGGTCGTGTGCCGCATTATGTGAGCTTTGGCCTTTTTTTTGGCTGTTTTCAAATACCAAGGAACTTCTACTTTTACAGTTCTACATTGTTAACATCTTACTGCACGCTGATTAGGAACAAATTGGATTATTTGTCACAAAGAAGTATTTGTAGTTTTTTGAGTTAAAGGAATGTACTCTTAATCAATTCATTGAACAAATAAAAGATAGAAAGAATTAAACTCAAGCAAGTGCAATTGCTTTACTTCAATTGAAATAATCCTTATCCAAAAAACCATAGAAAATTTTCCAAAAAGGTACACTCATCTCTCATTTTCTCCCAGTGCACGCTTTCATACATACAAGAAGTGATATTAACATGTAGAGATGGACTTTCTACATTCAGGTGTTTAAGCAATCCTATATCAAATTGATACCACTATGGATGCAAAACGGCTTTGCTAAATGCTACGGATGCTCGAGTAGCCATTCCTGAATGACAGAACGAAGGGCATAATTTGGTGTAAGTTCATGGCGAAGAAGGGGCAAATTTGTCATTGGCGATGTATTGTGCCCACTACCAAGCCAACCTTTAATGGCTGCAGCTTCATATGTATAACCATCTGATGCAACGTGAGGATCCTTCATTACCTCCTGAATGTCATAAAATTTTTTTCACCAACAAACAGAGTTACATTGACAGAAAGAGATCTTTTCATCAACAAAAGGAAGCACTTTACATGAAAAATCCTTTTTTGAATTATTTGAATTTTATATATTTTTTTTTATTTATAGATACAAAGTTACAAACCAAGTGAGTATTGGGTAAAGTCATTTCACTTTTGAATTTGATGTCCATTTTAATTAGTGGTAAAATTAATGTTCATGCAAGTATCATCAGTGATCAGATCCTGAGTTGCTTATTCCTCTTTCGTTGCTCATGCATTGCTAAGTGTTCGACAAAATTTAACCAAGAATAATTTGATCAATATAAAGGATAATCTTAATTACCTGAAAAATAGGACACAAGAAGTACGAAGGCACGCCTTTGTCATCTAGTAAAGATTTGAAATTAGGTGACACAGATAGGGAAGCAGCATTTGTCAAGGATTCGACCATCTTCCACTCGCTCTCTAAATCAGGTCGGTTTCTCCTGCGATTTTGAGCACATCGCAGACCAAGATTAGCCAATTGCTTCGCTTGTACAAACGGCCACTCTCCAGCTGACTTTGTCTATAATTAAATGTAGGGAATCAGTCTCAACAGCATCCTCCACATCAGCTACTACTATTGATGGAGGCTTCCCGGTTAATAGTTGAAGGATAATTATGCCTAACGAGTAGACATCAGATTTTATTGTCAGCTCTCCCCTGCTCAGAAATTCTGGGTCCATGTAGGCAAATGTTCTCTTAGGGCTTTGGGTGCGATACTTTAAGGTGTTTGTATTGGTTTCAATTAGAGGACAAGAAATACCACAGTCGCTGATCTTACTAACCAAGTTGGCATCTAGGAGGATGTTTGCTGGCTTAAGGTCCCCATGGACAATTGGATTGGGGTTGTTTGAGTGAAGAAATAAGAGTGCACGACAGATTTCACCAATAATACGCATCCGCATCTGCCACGTGAGTGGTGGGGTACCACCTTGGCATGCAAATCGATCTTCTAGGCTGCCATTAGGTAAATACTCATATATTAGAGCTGACTTTTCTGTGCATGTTCCTATAAGGGTAACAAGGTTAGGGTGCCTCACTGTGCTTAAGATAGTGACCTGTTAATCCAAAATGATAAAAATGGGTTAGTCTAAAAATGTTTTTTCAATGGTTCAAAAAATAAAATTGGTACAACTTTATATAAGAAAATCCTATGGCATATCATCCAAGAGAAGTAAAGTGTCCTTTTTTTTTTGCATGGGCATGTTCCCACGGTCCCACCAATTGATTTAGGTGACTGTTTCCAGTGTAACTACCTCTTGTTCAAATTCTGGCCGGTCTTGTAGGCTTTGAGGATGCAGCATCTTTATAGCAACCATGGTATAGCGCAAAAAACCTTTGTAAACACAGCCAAAACCCCCTTCGCCGATCTTATTTCTATCGCTAAAGTTCTCAGTTGCTTGTTGAAGCTCTGACAACAAAAATTCAGAGAACGCTACATACGACCCACGAGAAGCACTACCATGTAATTCTTTGATCTCTTTAGCTGTATTATCTCTCTTCTTTAGTAATTTTTTATATTCTTCTTGTAACAAATCTAGCTTGCTTTGAACTATTTCTATCTCTTGCTTGTACATAATCTCCTGCTTAACTACATTATCCCTCTCAGTGTGCAATTTTTTATTTTCTTCATGCAGCAAATCAAGTTGGCTCTGAATCATTTCTATCTTCTGCTTGTACAAAATTTCCTGTTTAACTGCACTATCCCTCTCGTTGTGCAATTTTTTATTTTCTTCTTGCAGCAAGTCTAGTTGGCTTTGAACCACTTCTCTCTTTTTGTTGTGTAAAATGACCATCTTTTGCTCTTCTTTTATGAGGGGACCTTTCGTCTCTTCTTCCTGGAAATTCTAAATTCAATCATGTATCATGTTTATTTTTGAATGGCATAATTAATTAAAGTTTCAGCTGACTTTATTGGATATATATAAGTGATACCTTTTGGATTAGGTAATTAGTCACATCCATTTCATTATCCAAAAGATATCATTTATATATATCCAATAAAGTCAGCTGAAACTTAATTTTGTGGCTAATTAAGTCAGGTAATTACCTTAACAAAGTCAGCAGAAAAATCCATAGTCTAGGTAATTAGATAATCGGACGTTGCACAAAATTTACGCCTGAATTTGTTAATATTTAAGCGCAATGGACATTGACGCACAAAATTAAGGCGCAAAAGCCATAGTCTAGGCCATTTTGGTATTTTTTTTTTCATGATGTGCAGGCTGTTATGATATTTCTAAATAAATTAAGCTGTTTAGGAAAAAAAAAAAAAAAAAAAAGAAGTCCGTAATATCATCTATAGTCCTCTGTAAGTTTCAGGAATTTAAATTGCCACATATGGAATTAGTGCGACCGGAAAACTATTGACTCAATTATTTTGTTAAGAAGGTAAAATTGTTGGAATGACAAGTATTAGAATTAAACTTAATAAGCTGCTTCTTGTCCTGTAATCATAACTAATAACAGTTTATTTCAAACTTTACTAGACAGCCTCTATCTAGCATTTATAAAAAAATAAAAAATAAAATAAAACTTTATAATGGAAATTATATTGGACAATGAAGCTTGGACTGGAGCTTCTGAAGAGTACCTGTTTGCTTACGGAACCTTGAGATTCCAAGGTAAGTTCATGCAATTGCAAGGAGACTTCGGTGGATTGACGATGAGGCTTGTATTCTACAATTTTTATTATTTCGTTGTATACGTGTTGACTTTTAAAAACTGATGACGGAGGCACATTCTTGTACTGCAGGTACCTTGGTATGGTAAGGCATCCGGGAGGAAAAAACCCTGGGATGGAATAATTCCCATTGAACACATTGTGCCTGTTTCCAGGCTCGTTTGGATTGGGGTGGAATAGCCAATTCCTAGGAATTGGCAATTCCATTCCTAAATTTTTCATCCAAACGGTTTTGGAATAGCCAATTCCATTCCTAACACAATTTTCAATAACACTCTTCCCAACAATACTTTTCTCTCTACTTTTTCACACTTTCCAACGCTATTCCTAAACTCATCATCCAAACAACATTTCCAATTCCCGGAATAGCCAATTCCTCCACTCTTCCCACTCTTCCCACTCTTCCTACTCTTCCCACTCTTCCCACTATTCCCAACCCATCCAAACGAGCCCCAAAAGATGAAGAGTCCCATATTAGAAGTGCTAAAGGAAAGATACTATATAAGACGCAATTTGTTTTGTTAAGCCTGTTTTAGACTTTTGGTGACATAAACATTATAAACATCTCGTGAGATGAAAATAAAATTTAAGAAAGCAAATATAAAACCCACAAAAAGAAAAAAAAAATCAATGTTTTAAAAATGCGATTTGTGCAGTTTAGCGGTTGAGTGATGATTCGTGATAAAGCGGTGATAAAAAGATTATGCGGTGATAAAATGGTGATAAACGATCATGCAGAATGGCTAAAAATATAGATATTTTAGTATAATCGGTGATAAAACGGAACATTTTAAAAGCTTGAAAACAATATATACCTTGTGAACACAAGGTTTCCTTCGCATATGAACCATATTTGACACGGTGGATGTGATCTCTCTATCACAAATTTTGATGCTTTGGACTTTACCACGGTCAGTCCACTAAGTTATAGACAATAATAAAGAAACAATTCCAATGAAGATAATAAAGTATGTCATTTTAGAGAAAAGTACATAAACTACAGAGTTTCATTGATTGTTCTATAGTTATCAATTAAATAGGGAAAAGGCATACTCTGAGTACCAAGCAGCACCCATGACAAGATTACTCACGCGACGCAAGCTAGTAAGCTCAACAAGTCCAGTTGCAACATTTTTAGCCACAAACATTAGTTTCTCGACTGTAAACTGATGAAGAAGAAGAATAATAATAAAAAGGTTAAAGCAGAGCTGAAACAGGAAAAAATTCTAAAATTGTATCACCAGTTGGTAATTTAATTTTCTGAAGTGTTGAGTGTGATCGATGCATATTCTGACAATCGGACGTGCACGTACTTATTTCACAAATTCAAAAAGAAAAGAACAGATTATGAAAAAGCAAGTAAGTTGATGAAAGGTTAATAGGACCTCAGCTTTGGAGCATAGTGAAAGATAATCAGTCAAGTGCTCTTCGGTCTGTCCCATTCCTTTGGTCTGTAAAAAGATTTATAGAGCGTTTCTCTGTGTAACGCGACCTCATAAAGGTTCTCACTTGCCGGATCCATACATGCTGTTAAAAAAAAAACAGATTGTTCTTCCCAGGATCTATATATGGACTGCAAAATGTCATTAAAGACGCAATTTAGTGAAAGAATATTAAACTAGCTATGAGGGCTTACCCATAGGAAACAATTGAGGAGCGACGTACACATGAATTATGATGATCTTTGAATCCTTGGAGAAATTATTCAAGACCCACAAGAGAGTATTTTTTCCATCACTCGTCCTCTCCGGCAGTGCCACGAAGACCTCCTCCGCCTTTATTTTTACCTGACCAGACTTATCCATCTCCTACAGAGTACAGAGAGAGAGAGAGCCGGGGAGGAATATAGTATAGAAGCGTGGCATAGACGATTTAGAAAAATCATTTCTGGGCTTCTATTTCAAAGCCGCGGATCAGCAGATGTTATAACTAATAAAGTATCCCAGTATACATCTTGCGATATTTCTTGTATTAAGTCATAAAATATTAAGTGTTGACGGAGGATAGTTGAATGGGTCAACCATATGATAAATTGGAATTTTAAAAAACCTCAAATGAAATGAATACAAGAAATTTCTTTTAAAAACTTTATTAGCAAAATGGGAAGCGAACTGGGGGAAACAATAAACATAAAAATGAAATGCCATGAATAATTTAAAAAGGAAAATGTAATTTGTGAAATCGGATTGTTTCTAATGAAATTCGGTGTGTCCAAAATTAAGGAACAGGTCAGATTTAAAAACTCTCTGGACGTAGAAGGCGGATGATGAATTTTTCAAAAAAAAAAAAAAAAAAAAGAGAAATAAGAAGAAATGCTGCCCATTTGTTCCCTGGTAGTTTGGGTGTAATTTCCTTGCAAACTTGGACCAAAATGCATAAAAACAAGTGTATGAGATGAAGCTCGTTTGACATTTCTTGGCATAATTGCTCCATAGATTTGACATTATCAGAATATTTTTCTCATTCTTGATAAAGTTTCTTTCAAATTTCAATCTCAGTTCTAAGCTCCTTTAGTTGATTTTTGTCTTTGCCAGTACATGAAAAGTTTCATTTTGATAATAAGTGGTACTTAGTTGATCATAATACACAAATGAGGTTTCTTTGCTTAGTTTCAGCATGCATCTTTCTTGCATCCTAGTAGCATAAAAGTAAGTTTTTGTTAATAAAATGTCAATTCCACTCCCTTCTGGTGTCCTCTTTATGTCCTAACTTTACATGCATTTTCAATGAAAATTGAATTTGTTATATTGTCAGTCCTTTTATGCAAATAAGACAGCGCCCATCCTTCTTTGTAATAACTGATTAGGTTCAACATTTCACAATCATTAAAGGAAAAGCCAATTATTAATAAATTTGACTGAATGAGGAGGTTTTGGATGATCCAGATCTTACCACATAAAAAGCCATGTGAACTCTACGTTTTTCATCTATTTGACAATTAGGCCGATGAAGCGACCTATACAAGCTTCCTCTGAAAAAAGATGTTCAAAAAGAAACATTTAGGCCCTGATCGGAAAGCTCAAAAAAGGTCTGCGATTCGGAAATGGAATTCCCAATCGCAAAAAAACATGATCGGAAGAGAGAATAGCGGAGGAAAAGAAACGATTTCACAAGATTTCACCAGCCTCAAATCCCGTACGAAATTCTCGCCTAAAATGTCGAAATTTGGCGAGAATTCATTACCTTCCCGTTAGATTCTCTTCCCCTCCCTCTTTCTCTCTCCTCTGACCGTCTGATGAAATCGCATGAAACTTCTGAGTTAATCCCGCCGATCGACTGAAATCAATTCTCGGGAAAATTCCTCTCTTTTCTTTTCCTCCGAATTCAATTCTTTTCTCGCTCCTCTCTCTTCCGATCAAAGCCTTAAACTATTAAGGGGTTTGACATAACATTAACGACCCTTGGGAGATTAAACAAGCAAATAAGGCCAATTGTAATCTTATCCTATCAGAAGACAAATATAACCTCAAATTCTAAATGTGAACTCTTCAACAATAATGATCATAATGATTGTTACTCGGGATTTCATTTCATTTGAATTGATTTCGTAAGATTTCATAGGATTTCATTAGACCTAATTCTTAGAAATCCCAACCAAATGATACCAAATTCGCTCATTGTGATCAAGAATTTTCCAACGAAATGAAATGAATTGAAATCCTACGTTAAAAAAAAAAGATTGTGATCAGGGCCATAATGTTATAAACTTGCAGTTAAGGAAAACTTGTTCTTTGATTTGACATAACATTAACGACCATTGGTAGATTAAACAAGCAAATGAGGCCGTTAATAACCTACCTTAATAAATATCTCACCGAATTTTACTAGAACCTTTTCCTTACCCATCCAATGGATATAAACTATTATCAGTAAACATTGCAAAGTCAAAATTGTTCTGACCAACTTGCTACAAAAGGAAACGTGTTGCGACCTTCTACAAAATTTTCCAATTAGATATAATTTGTTTGTTTTACTGTCAAATTTCGTATGCATTTAATTAGGTTAGAGAAAATGGACTAGAAGATGGTGCCATGACTGTTGAAGACATTCGTTCAGGATTTGAAACCCGTGGAACAACTCTAATCCCAAAATTTTGTCATTGCATGTCCTTTGTAAGTGTCTAACGAGCAGGTATTAGGATCAGGTCTGGTATTGGTATCCATCTACCTGTTAAGGTCTTGTATTTGCCAGGAGAATAATAAAGATCTTTTGAATTGTGCATAGTTTAGGTCTGTGGACTGAACTTAGGGCAATGCATTCCCCATTGAGAAAATATAAGTGGGTGCTAGGCTGCACATAAGAGATGTAATTGTGATATTTACAATTGCAAAATTTAATTACTGTGTTTAAATACATTACCCAAATACTATGGAAATGATTTTTTTTATTATTTTATACATATTCAGAACTGTCGGGATTTGATAGAGGTGTATTAACGCGTGCTCTTGAGTTGCTTGAGCAGAAGGGCAAAGCTGTAATATTTAAGGGCAATTCAGCTGACTGAGTCAAATTCTCTGCCTAATTTTGCCCCTATATTTCTGGGTTTGGTACCAGCCTTTTTTTTTTTTTTTTTTTTTTTTTTTTTTTTTTGTACCACTCAGGTCAGGATTGTTGCGTGAACTGGTTTTATTGGTCTGATGAAAACACTGTTTACTTGAGAGATTTACAAATTCTGCTTTTACTTTGTGACGTTTTGTACGTAAAATCTTGCTATCCATGTTATAACCCCACTATGGGAGCGAAATAGCTATAAATATATAAAATCAAGTGAGAGGTACATTTTTTTAATTAAATGTACATGACAGGTTATTTTGTTTATGCGTTAAAAAATTAGGAGTTGCTAGTGTCAAACATATAGGACACATGTACTCATCCAACATGATAAAATTTCAATTTTTGAGATTAGAATGGTCGATCCGAACCGCTCAAATTGTTGTCCATAATAAAATCTCCTTGGAAACCAAATTTTATATTTTTTTCAATTTTTTTACTAATTTTTTTTACAATTTTCTAATATGCTCAATCTAAAAAGTTATGAACCCTCCAATTTTGAAAATTCGAAAAAAAGTTAGAAAATTTGAAAAAAAATATAAAATTTGATTTTCAAGGATATTTAAATATAGAGATCATATTGAGTGGTTCGAATCGACCGTTTGAAATTTTAACAGTTGATATTGGAATCGTGTTTGACGTCCTGTATGTTTGATTCTAGTATTACTCTAAAAAATTAGTTATGATCCCAACCATCAAATATCAGCTGAATATTTAAAATCACAATAGCCTCCCCCCAAGCCACATTCGAGCAATCATATTTCAACCTAACGTAGTACAGAAATTATTCACTCCACAAATTCAAGTATTTCATCGAGTATACTGTATACAGCGCCAAACAACACTTTCATAATGCCAATAAAATAATTATAGCAGTGCTTCAGAACTATTGACTACCAACAGAGGCAGGTCCAGAGTATTAAGTTGTATGAACTGTTAATTGTGAGGATTAACCAGTACAAAAGGTCACAATATTAACTAGACCAATGGTTCGACCAGTGAATCTGGGATGATACAACGAACTCTGTGGTTACCATCAACTCCAATACCATCATCATCAAAAAAGTTCCCATGTAAAAGCAAAAACAGAAACTGAATATCAAGGCAAAATTTGAACTTATCCTGACAATTTGCAACAACACTGTCCATGAGACGAGGATAACTTAGTACCAAAAATCTTCTTAAAAGTAGATACTTGTATCAATCTAAAAACAGATTCCACTAAACCAAAATAACACAATAACTGAATTACCATAGAAACAACTAAAAGTCGCAGAAATACGAAAAGTAAAACCAAAAAAAGCTTAATCTTCCTCCTCTCCCTCATTCTCGGCAATGTTGAAGTACCGCAGCTCATATATGCTCCTGTCCTTGTTTGAGGCAATCACACGCAGCCAGTCACGCACATTGTGCTTCTTTAGGTACTTCTTTGTCAAATACTTCAAGTACCTATCATTTTCATTCAAAAACATATCTAATCAGAAAGATCAGAAGAAAGGAAACTGCAAATATTGTTATCATAACTTACTATCTCGAGTACAACATGGGACTATAATATCATACCATGCTTTCATGTTAAGCTAAGAGCAAAATAACAGTTCACTTCAAGAATATAAAAGAACATGAATTATAATTACAAAAAAAAAAATCATATTTTTACAGATTTGAATAAACAATCACAAAACATAATGGAGTTTGTATCTACCAACAACCTAATGTCATGAGAGTAAATGGTTTAGAAGGAAATTACCATCACAAGTATTCCACTAATTGAATACGTGTTGAACCAAACAGTCAAACACACCAGACAACAAGACAAGACAGAAAAAGGGATGCTAATGACACAACCAATAAAAATAAAATTAGTTCCTTCATCTAAAATTACAAACCAATAATAATAAGAGAAAGTAAAACAAAAAGAGAGAGATGCGAACCTCTTGGAGAAGGGACCATCGGAGGTGACAGTGATCTTGTTCTTATCACGAGAGACAGTGACGGCGTCGCCGAGAGCGCCGGCCTTGCCTCCAGCGACCTTGATGCGCTCCTGGAGGAACTTCTCGAGCGAGGCGATGTCCATGATCTTATCCTCCACCGGCTTCGCGCAGTCGATCACGAACGTGCTCGACCCCTTCTTCTTCGCGCCTCCTTTCGCCGCCGCCGCGCCTGACCTCACTGACCCTGCTCTCACCGACCCAGCTCTCACCGATCCAGCCATCTCTCTCTCTCTCTCTCTCTCGAAATGAGATTAGGGTTTCACTTCAGGCGGCGCGAGATCAGTTAATGAAGAGATCGATTTCCTTATTATATGGAATCGCATTTTGGGCTTATTTTGGGCTTTATCGGGCTTATCTCAAAAACAGGCCTTAAATTTTGGGCCTATATTTTCAATTTTGCTTCCCGTACTGCCCAGCCCCGACTTCGAAGTTCTCTCCGGTCTGTGCAGAGAGAGAGGGGATCGATTATTCATTTATTCTACATTGCTGGGGGAAGAAAGGAAAGGAGTATCGGGGAAAAAAATGATAATTGATTTGATAATGGAGCTGAAGAGTGTTCTCGAATCCCAGGTCTGTCTCTCTCTTCTCTTCTCTTCTCTTCTCTTTTTCCCTCCATTTAGCTAATTTTAAGTTGTAATTGCACATTTTTAATGCTTAAACACCATCTATTTAGTTGTTCAGTGTTGCATTGTTAGCAGTAAGTATTATAGTCAATAATGAATACATGTTAGTAAAGTTTTCGCAAATTTGCCCATCCTGCTATTAGCTATATGTTTCCCATTTTCTCAAAATTATAATTATGGAGAAATTACTGTTTTGTCCTTTTCTTTTAATAGAAAAGTAGTGGGTGGGATTCAATTTGCAAATTTTCAAAAAGAAAATTATACAGAGATTATATTCAATGGAAAATTGGTTGTAAATTTATTTGAAAAATTAAAAGATCTATTAGTATCTTTTCTTTTTTCAAGGTAGGGTTAGAGCCCTACTAAAAATTTTATTAATATAAAGGAAAATTTGTACAGAATAGCATGAAAAGAAAACTATTAGTATCTAATTTTGTTGGATTAACTAGAATGGACAAAAGATTTCTCTTTGCTTTTGATGGCTAATAGATTGAATTAGTGTGACATCAAAGGGGAACTTGGGGGTCTTTTGGCTGACTAGACCCTTTAATTTAATAGTAGCTTTTATCTACATAATCACAAAGACATTGAGTGTTATATGCAAATGTTGGAACTAATTTGCAAATATTGACTCGAAGCTGCAAGATTTTAAGTTAGAAAACTTGTTTCTTCTTTGTAACTTAAAATATTAGTGAAAGAATGTATAAATGAATAATAGAGGAAGCTGAGCAAGCAGGAGCAAGAGCTGTTTAAGTCGTTCATACTCTCATCATCAGCTGACTTCTGTAAAGGAGCAGTGGGCTCCATTTCTGTCGTTTGGCCTGGTACTTATTCACTTTGAATCTCTTCTTCTTTTCCTCTTTTGCTTTTTGACAAATTTCTCAATTGTTGTTATGTTTCTCACATGCAGCATTTTGGGCAATTCCTACTATTTCAAGGTTGGCTCTATCAACTGGTAAGTTTGGAAGATTCATTTCAAAGTGTATCATTAATTACATATAAAGTTTGGTTCATCTGACAGTAAAGTTGATGGTATTTCTCAAATATGAATGTCAAAGTTCATAGAGATTCTATTAGACATATCAACTTATGTAATACAAGTGTTGCATAAGGGACCATTTCAATTTCATAAAATAAAAATGTAAAATTGCATCCTTGTCCTCTTCCGCACTAGCGCACTAAACACTTTGGTTTTATTTATTTTTTTTTTTTATTTATTTATTTATTTTTTTTTTTTTGGGGGGGGGGGGGGGGGGGGGGGGGGGGTTAGGATACATATCAGCAGAAATTTAAACACAAACCAAAGAAGCAGATTCAGCTGGACATTCATTCCAGCATATGGGGAGAGGATATATTTCCCAAGATCACAACTAAGGACATTGAACCTGAATTTAAACTTTATTATACCAATTGTAAGATTGCTAAGTCTACTAATGTCAATTTAAATAGTAGAATATACCATGTGCTCGTTATGGAAGAATTTCGCCAAGGATGCTATGCATCTTCGATTCCCTTTTGGATGTCATAAATTTTATATAGTATTTAGTTCATGGCAGTTGCAGGAGTGGTAGTGGGGAAGTGGTATGGTGGCAGAACTATAGATGCCACAATTGACAGATCTCTTGGACTCCAAGGAACCCGAGTTCAACGTGAGCTGGCCTCCTTGTTAGTTCTTCATTTGCTCTCTTTCATTGTCATATGCATTATAATCTCTTTTGATTTCTATCCAATTTATCTGTAGATTTAGAGTCTTAGATATGTACCCTCTTATACCTTTTGTTTCAAATTAATTAATAAAATTTACCGAATTGGCAAATGAGAAATCTGTCGCAGTTTTTGTAGAAAAGCCTCTAAATTTATCATGATACCTGTTCCTAATATGTTTTTTTGTTGATCTGAATTCTTAGAATATTAAGAAAGTACAAGGATGACAAATCTCTGCAGATGCTTCTGAGGAAGCACTTTTATTCAGAGCTAGTGTTCAGAGATGTAAATTCTGAGGTCCCTGTCTTTCTGTGGCGACCTCGCAATACCTATGTCGAATTTTCCGCATCTCAGAATCAAATTGAGGCTGATAGGGTTGAATTAAACCAGAAAAATCGCCAACGTGAGCCAACCAAGAAGAGTGATACCACTGTAAGTACCGTTCATTGCACCTGAGAGTATAACATAACAAAATCCATCTATAATTTGATATGTAAATATTAATTTTATTATTTCAGCCACCTTCACAGAGAAGTGACTATTCTGAGAACAGTAGCCTACATGAGAAACTAAATACTGTAAGTACCATTATATTTCTAAGCATGCCCTTTTACTTCCTTGTTTCAAAAGAACTTCGGATATTGAAAAAACAAGGAAATAAATTGAGTGCGTTTTTTGTTATTTTTCTTTATGTATGATAGAACACGAACCACAACTGGGATCTCTTTGTGGATCCTCTAGAGAGTATTTTTGGTTATCCTGAAGGCAGCATGGAAACCGAACCAATGAGGCAATCTGAAGCAACAGAAGTGCTTTCTAGACGACAAGTGCGTGCATTGAAGAGGAGGGCTCATAGACGTCAAAGGTCTAGTGACACTGGACTTCATAGAAGTGTGTGATCGAATTTTAGCTTTCCTTAGCTAGAAGTGGATAATTCCCTAATAATTTGTATTTGTTGTTATCTCATTTCAAATATTTCTAGAAATTATTTGGTGCGAATTGAAAATGTATTGAACCATGGCTGTGTATGTGGTAACTGGCAGAATCCTGTTGCTGTGGCCTTATGCCATGCTGTTTGTCTCGCTTCTAGCAACATAATAAAAGCAATCTCAGATTCATTCAAAATGAACTCACTGCTATCCTGATTCCATTTAATGGTTGCCATTTCTTGGGAAAACCAGGGAAAATAGCACGGATGATAAGGAAATATAATACTGTTTCCCACATGTATTGTTAGTGATTACACTTTAGGGTACGTACAACCATACAATGTTAAATTTGCTCGAATAATTCAATAGCTCACTAACTTCAAAAACGTACGTCACCATTTAAAACTAGCTCTGCGGTTTACACAGAATATTTCACACATTTTCACAATATAAAGGAGGATCTGTAGAAATCTGGAGACTGCATATGATACTCTATATAAGTAAATGTCATTCATAAGTCTTACATTCTGTCGCATAACAACTTTTACATAAAGCTTAAGCATGACACCATACTAGGAGCTGGCTGGTTTCCAGCTTGCTCGCATCCTCGTGTCAGAAAAAATAAAAAGAAAGAAAAAACAAGAGAGGTAAATTCCTGTTACTCTTACACAGGCAATACTCTCAAATTCTGATTCATGTCCGTCTCTGTACATTCTCTGCCACATAGCTTTCCTTTTTTTCACTTGTGGCCAGAGAGAAGATTAAAAAAAAAAAAAAGGAAGAAGGAGAAAAAAAAGATGAAAAGGAGCACAATCGATCACTACACATGATATGCCACCAGGTCCTTTTTAACCCAATAATAGCAAAAATCATAAAAATAGGACTTTCTTTTCTTTCTTTTATCTTTATCCACAAAATGAGGGTAGATGGTTTCAAGGAGTAGAAGAGTTGACAAAAATCTCTTGGGGCACAGGAGGGCTTTGTGTGTCCTGCAGAGATGATGGGATCACCAGCCGCTGCAATGACTTCAAAGCGGTTGTCAGATGGGCGAATGAAGGACGCAAACTTGGATCCCTAGTAAAAATGAAACAAAGTGTAGCATCAAAAAATAAAGCTGGGGGATACAGGCGAGAATATGATTAACACTTTGAGGTTATTTAATTAAAAAAGATGAAATGAAAATAAGTATACGTTTGCCAGCATTGCGAGATGATTGTGGAAACAAGGGGATCCACATCCTTAGGAATGTCGAGGCGGCGGTCCTGAAAACCAACAGCACCAACAACTTGCATCGGGTTCATCCCAGTCCATGGCATCCGCAGTGTCGCTAGCTCCCATAGTATAACCCCAAAACTGTACACGTCACACCTGCAATACATGTTTTCACAACTTAAAACTCAACCACCAAGTGGATCAAGTATTAAAATTGAGAGAGAGATGGTAACTCACTTCTCATTTGACGGTTCATTCCTCAAAACCTCTGGTGCCATCCACTCAGGCTACAACATCACATTTGAAGTGAAATTGTAAAAATAACAACAAATTAAAAAGAAAATGTAAAAGAAAAGGTAAGTTGCAACATTTAAAAGTATACTATATTTAATGTATAAGCTAAAGGTGTCAGTGACTCACTGTGCCGGCAGTAGATTTTGATGATAAGAAGGTGCTGTGTTTTAACCGTGAAAGTCCAAAGTCACACACCTGCACAATTTTAGCATCCAGTTAACAATTAGTTCCAACAAAGTCCAATAAAAATTCTCACTCCATTCTGGGAAAAATATTAATCCCAGTGGCTGCAACCAAGATATAAATTACTTCACTAGGATTTTTAACATGTAGCATACTTGAACTAGCCCAACTTAAACTCACTTGACCCAACCTGAAGCCTACTTGCCTAAGTTGAACCATGATAAATTAGTGTGTTGGTCTGCTGAAATGGTCGACTATAAAAACATACTAGCAGCTTCAACCTTGTTGACACACGACCCATTTTGTTGATAATATATACATATATGAAAAACTATATTTCTTTGAGAAAAAAAATATTAGAAAAGAAAAATGTACCTTGACCGTCCAATTCTTATCAACCAACAAATTTGGAGATTTCAAATCCCGGTGAACAATAGTAGGGACACTGGTATGAAGGCAATTCATGCCTTTGGCCTATTGAATGTTTCACAATCATTAAAGGAAAACCAACTCATTAATAAATTTTACTGAATGAGGAGGATTGCATGATCCAAATCTTACCACATCAAGAGCCATGCGAATTCTACGTTTTTCATCTATTTGACAATTAGGCCGATGAAGCAACCTATACAAGCTTCCTCTGAAAAATCAATGTTTCAAAAGAAACATTTAAACAATGAAGTGGTTCGACATAACATTAACGACCCTTGGGAGATTAAACATGCAAATGAGGCCAATTGTAGTCTTATGTTATCAGAACTCAAATATAGCCCCAAATTCTAAATGTGAACTCTTTTGAAAGTAAATGACATAATGTTGTAGACTTGCACTTATGGGGGACTTGTTCTTTGATTTGACATGACATTAACGACCATTGGAAGATTAAACAAGAAAATAAGGCCATTGATAACCCTGCCCTAATAAATATCTCACTGAATTTTACTGGAAACTTTTCTTTACCCATCCGATGGATATGAGCTATTCTCAGTGACATTGCAAAGTCTCAGAACTCAAATATAGCCCCACATTTTAAATGTAAATCTTAAACTATTAATGACATAATAATGTTAGTAGACTTGCAGTTTATGAACCTTGTCAATTCTAAAAAAATACAGAACAAGGTTCTAACCTGGGGAGGAACTCGGATACGATAGAAAGATGTGGTGGACGAGTAACAGCACCCATAAAGAGCACAACATTTGGGTGGCGCAGTCTTCTCATTATCCTTACCTATTTAATGATAAAGGAAAAGAATGAAACAAGATTTTGTAAATATATACTGGAACTACAATGGGAATCAAAACAAATAAACACAAATCACGTGAAGAATTTGAAAAGAAGTTCCTTAACATACTTCACTTCGGAACTCATCAAGGGCGTCCCCATAAAATTCTTGGTCCAAAAACTTCTTGACAGCTACTTCCTGCAGATTAATTTCACATCTTCCTTGTCAGAATCTTATACAATTCTAATTTTCTTTCTCATTAAAATTTAAAGCCTATATAAATTAAGATGGTGATAAAGCTACTCACTTTCCCATCCCAGTCTGCACGGTACACTTCTCCATATGAACCTAGGAAAAAAATATAGCACAAAAATATTAAAGAGAATTTCACCGTAGATCATGTAACGATAATGGAGTACGACAAAAACCAATTCAACTAATAAGACATTGAAATAAAATCAAATTGAGACAAAGAAAAGATTACCTAAGCCAATCCTCTCTCCGATAACAAGATCTTCCCACAAAATCTCACACTCAGACACATCATCTAACATAGGATCAAGCCTACTTGGCCTCGTCTGTGAAAGAGACATGGCTGACTCAACTGTCTTTTTTTCTATTAAATCTCCCATGAACCTATCATTAGGGCCCTTGTTCATATCATGTATCCCATTTAGATTCTCCAAGTGCCCCTTCAAACCAGGCGGTGGTTGAACAGATGCAACTTGCATATCTATCTTATTACCCAAAAAGCTATGATCTGAGTTATTACTATATCGTTCTTTGTTATTTACATATGGACTTTTACCGATCATAGGAGGCCTCTGGGAAGAAGATGAAGCTGCTGCATTGTCATTAACATTTTTGTTTCTGCGTTGGAATGGTTCCTCATTATATGCCGACCAGTTTTTCACGACCAACGGCTGCTGCGGCCTACTGGGTCCCGGAGAGACATTCTCTCTATGTCTTTGGTACCCCCCTGTATTGACTCTGCTATCGGGAGCAACTTTTCCAAATGGGTTTAAATCAGCAAATAAATTTCTGGTATCATCTATCTCCTGTGTGTCAGGCAGTGGATTCACACTTTCATTAAATAGTTCTGATGAAGATGATCCGATAATAGGAAACTGGTTCAGGTTCTGGGGCCAGTCCAATGGGATAGCTCCACTACTACTAGTCCCAGCAGTCGACGTAGCAGTAGACAAAATCTGGGGAGGAGTTGTTACTGGTTGATTAGATATTGAGATCTCTTCAGAGAATTGATTTGATGGGTCAGGTCTGAAGAACTCTCCACTAGGGTTATTCGTAGCTGAAGATATTATTCTAGGGTTAGGATTAGTATTTGAAGTAGTTCCCTTTAAGCTCGGATAATCAGCAGGAATTAGAGTGCCTGGGGCAGCCATTAGATCAACCAAGTACTCCCTAATAGAAGTCATTGCAAATGCATTAATAATCGACACAAATTTGCACTAAATATGCAAGATGAGTTAAACATTTAGTTGACAAACAGAAAAAAAATATTGATACTGCAGAAGGATTACTTAAGTGTACCTGCCATCGTCCAATTTAATAATGCTTACAGCATCATCATCGACGCCGGTGTAATGACTTCCCTTAACTAGCTTGCATTTAACTCCCACCTTATCTGCTAATATCTGTCAGGCGTAAAACCGCAAGTATGTCAATTCAAAATAGAATCATTTAGCATCATTTACTCCCTCATTCCTTGAAAAGGAACAATTTAGTAATTTGATTAGGATTGATAAGAAAGAAACAAGACATACCTTGAAAAGGAGGGCGCGATGGCGTAGCAACCCAATCTTGATACAGCCAATAGGTAACAGGCTGGTCTGAAGAGAGGTTCTTAACTCGGTGCTACACACCATCCAGCGTGCCAGCATGTCATTTGCATCCTTCACAGGCCCACCCATGTTGTCTATCACAAGCTCAGCAATCCGTTGAACCAGTAATGTGGTCTCATTAGCAGGACAATCTAACCTGAAGCACTGTGCTACCTGCTCCAACTCTACTAGTGTTGCGTCTATTGTATGATTAACTACAATTACTTCAAAACCAAGGTCGCCTATGCTTGACTGAAGATCAGCAAGGGAAGGCATCTTGCCTTGCTTAGATGATTCAGGCGAGAGGCCAAATATATCACAGAATCCATCTAGTACTTTTTCATGGTAATCAATTACATTATAGTCCTGAAAAACAACAGATTGTTCTTCCATGTAAGTCAATTGATGGCCACATAACATCTTACTCATCACTAAATCTTTTGCATAAGAATGTTTATCTTGGGGGAGAAACAGAAATGGAATGGCTAGAAGATTATCTTAGCGACTATTAAGCAATTGATTGAGAGTGAAGTATCAAAAATGGACAAAAATTATAGTGTCTTATATGTACAAGGAATGGCAAATCCTATAAATAGAATACAAACTAGTGCATAACTATGGAAAAAGAAAAAAATTACCCAATATCGCCTGGAGAGAGACTCAGCAGTGCCTTCCTCACGATCCTGATCAATCCGATCCTTACCCAAACTAAGCAACTTGGCCTTTCGGATCTGATCGCCATCCGGGTCCAACCCTCCAAAATCCGCATTCGAGGCACTCAGTGCCATGGCGAGTTGTATCTGAAACTCCTCTTCATGCGAGTAGTAATCCTCCCTGTTGTTATCTCCAACGCCAACGCCTCCACCAGCCCCCGCCGCCGGAGCAGGTCCAGAATCGACCGGAGAAGGTGGCGCAGCGGAGGCGGACGACGTGGCGCGGTGCTCCGAGCTGCATGACGCAGCAGCAGCGGAGGCGCCACCACTCGTCGGAGATGGAGAGGGAGAGGTCGGTGGGATCTCGCTCGATCGAGGAGGTTTCTTCTTGAACAAGTGCTTCATTGATAGATCTTTCTCTTTCTTCAGTTCTTCTCCTCTTTTTCTCTGATTTTTCGATCGAATTTTTCTCGCTTTTTATTTTATTTTATTTTTTCGCTAGTAAGGAAGGAAAGAAGGGAACGAACGAGGCTCGTAAGACCAGGGAGACTAGTCGGAATCAGAAGAGGGCTTGGAGTTGGAGTTATTTACTTAAGTAACCATGCGGCCTTTGCAATTGTTGAGAAAACGCATTTCGTAAGCGGAGACCGCGTTGGGACCCGATAATGGCGGTGGGTCCCAGTTTTCAGTGGTTGCTTTGGGGGCGGCTGGTCGGACGGATATGTTAAGTTTTTCGGAAAAATATATGTATGGGCTTTTGTTGGATCTCGCGCGATGCTTCAATTAGCTTTTGGACGGCCTGGATCGTCTGTTCTTTTCCTTTTCATTTCTTATCTTTTTTTTTTGGAACGAGTAAATGCATGTAGGCGTTCACTAATCACCTTTCCAGGAATCAAATTATGGACATCCTTTGAAATGATAGAACATCTTCAAAATTAACAAAATATTCTTAATAATTAAATATAAAATATATTATAGGTAAATTCGGTACTGGATTAAATTTTAGTATGAACCGAAATTTAAAAAACGTTTTTTTTAAAAAAAATATTATGAATTGTTACAATTAACAATGTGCAAATCTGATTAAGTAAGTATCAATTCAACTTCTGTCATATATTATTGGTAATATTTCTTTGTACCCATGAGACCATGACAATAGAACATTTCATGATGCGTTGGTGCTCAAAATATAAAAGATGAGAAATAACGTTGCACGATAAAAAATAATAATAAATAAAAGGTAAAATTAAAAAAAAAAAGTTAGCTCGACGATTTGATTTTAAATTGAACTAGATGGCTCGGTTGTCGCGGCTTCGCCGCGACCACCCCAATATATTATATTTTATTAGGCATGGCCTTAGTTCACTGATTATCCCCTATGTATTATTCAGAATTGCATTAATGCGTCGTCCACATTGTTGCTAATTTATTTTCTTATCTTCATTTACTTATTTTATCTTTTAATTGGAATTAAACTATTCACCATGTGTACAAAGCATATACAGCCATACAGGCCTTTCCAAGGAAATTAAAGAAAGGTAAAACTTATATGATATTTCAACATTTTAGTTCATAAAAGCCCCTCTAAATTATAAAAACCTCACCACCTCTGACAGCAAATTTGAATTTCACAAAAATGCACACAACAGCTAAGAATAAAATAATGTAGACAAGAGCCAGAACATCCTCTTCCAAAATCGTGAAACACATGTAGTATTTGAGTTCTTGGAACTTTATAGAAAACGTGCCCGCATCAGTGGGAATCAAAAGACTGTACAGGGCGAATAGTCGGTGCAATTGGCATCGGACCTGGTAAGATGCATGATTGGAAGAGTCACGTTCGTCATTGGAGGTGGCATCATACATACTGGAGGCACACCTGGAGTTCAAATCAAAACGATCGCTTGCACATACAATTTCCAATGCTCAAAAAGAGATGCACAGAATGTTGTTTTTAAGTAAGGAAATAAGGAAATAAATAGGGTTTTTACCACCTGCATCGCTACAATTTAAGAAATATAACAAAATTCATGATAAATTCCTTCAAAAAAAATTAAAATAAATTTTTTTTTTGCATTTCATCATGTTAACCGTGTATAACATCTAAAAAAAGGCCTGATCTTAAGAATGCATCTTGAGGGTTTCTTTCGAATTTGGAAAAAGTTCCAATTAATAATCAACAAAGAACAAATACTATGTCGCATGTATAATCTTCAGAGGGAAGTTCACAAAAAAAAATACCTTGGAACCTTGGAACATTAGGTGGGTATGGGTTGAACATTGTTCGGAGCCGAGCTTGAGGAATAGGTCCTTCCAATCCAACCTTCAGTTTAAACCATATGAATAAGCCTAAAGAGAACTAACTAAAAAGCTTCCAAAGAATGTTGACTTCCAGGATTTTACCTAGGATTAGGGCTGTATACGAGCCGAGTTCGAGCGAGTTGGTCTCAACTCGAACTCGAACTCGTCACAACTCGATATTAATCACGGGGCATCTATTATTGTCACAGTAATTTAATTACTTGGTCAATGAAAGTTTTCTTGCAACATTAAAATACTAACTACGGTAGACCTTTTTTTTTGGAACACTGTGATTCCAAGGAATTGTGCTATGTCACTTACGATATAATTGAAGGATCAAACTTACTTTTGCCATAAATTTGTTCCATCCAATGAATTGTTCTATTCCATAAAATAATTAAGCTTGAAGATGCACCCATAAAATTTCCTATAACAAAAAAATTTTGTGTCATGAACTTTAACAGTAGATGCGGTGGAATGTTCAAAATTACCCTACTGCCATGTAGTCCTCAAATGCAATTTAGTATTTTCAACATATATATATTTTATTATTTTATATAGTTTTCTTCTCAATGCGTAGTTTGTTTCTATTGGTACCGTTCATGAGCTTAAAATGGGGTGATTATACACATAAAAGGATATGCGGGTCCTACTAACTGAATATGCCTCTCTTGTAGCACTGCATTTTGCAATGGAAGCATCCTAATCTCACTTTTGCTCCTCAAATTATAAGAAAATTTTTTTTATTCACACTGGTGTCACCATACATTCAAGATTACAAAAAGTACAACACTAAACAAAGCATGAGAAGAATAACCTCGGGTAGGTGAAGTAGTGAACTCATCCACTAAAACTCTGCCAGCAAATAGAGAACATGTCTTCAATGAAGTTAATTACAAAATCAATCGACCATAAAGAAAGCACAACAGTAATTTTTTGACCCTCCAAATAGTAATTTGCTAACCCTGCAACAACATAATTTTCTTCAAGCAAAGACTAACAGATTGCTTGATTGTCCATAGTCTCAGGCCTCATAGTTGTTGTAAGGGAAAAACAAAAAAAACTTTCGTACTTCCCAATATTTTAATTCTGCAATTGAATGGCGTTGAACCTTCAAAAAAAAAAATACATCCAAACAAAGCGAAACCATAATTTTGGCTGTATTATTGAATTAATCAACCAAAACCGCTAAAAATTCTTTATTTGGGTGTATTCTTGAACCAATTAACCAAAACAGTGCTTGTACCCAGGCACCATCGATGCCTCTCCTCCAATGGCTACCGCTCCCCATTTCTCCGGCGACAACCCCTGACCAAATCGCCACCGTCTCTCCTGGAGTTCCATCTCGGTTCTACACTCTGACTCCTCTCCACCGACTATATGCGCCTCCTCCTTTGCCGTCAATCCCAGGCTTTAACTTTGCTGCAAACTGATGGTAGAGATGGCCAAGATCGGAAGGCAGAGATCAGCGCCTCCTCCATAGCTCGTTGGAATTAGCAGAGAGAAAAAGAGAGGGCAATAACCATTTGATAGAACAGGGACGAAGTTGCTGAGACGAGAGGGCGATTGTGATTGAGAGAAACCTAGCAACAACGGCAGAGAAAGAGAAGAGGCCCTTTCTTTCTTTTGTCTATTTTGGGAAGAGAGGAGTACGATTAAATGTCACGGACCAAAACCTAAAAATGATACCAGATAACCAGAAGAAGCAAAAGAAACATCGTTCCTCTCTTATAACAGTAGACCGAGTCCACTTTCATTTGATAATTTATTTTATGCAAAGATTGCTTGTCCGCGGGTCCCACCCACATGGATCAGGTGGACGATTTTGAGGAGGTTACGGTGTGTGAGCTATAGCTGATTCCTTCCGGGCCTCAACACTTAAACCAGTTGACATTTGAACACTGAAACCCGTAATTCAAGGCGAAAAAAAAAACAAAGGCTACAGTATTGACTCTTGCACTGTAATTCAGACGGAAATTGAACCCGTAAAAAAAAAATGTTACTGTTCATAAGAAAAGTGAAGGGGGTATCCAGCATTAATATGTTCAAATTTCATTCGTTTGTTTAAGATTTTGCCTAACTTGAGTTGGAGTTCAAAGTTCAAACTCAAAATTATTTTAGTTGACTTATTCAAGCTAGACAATAATATTTCATCTTTAATATGATATCATAGTATAGCATTTGAGAAAGGAGCCATTATTGAAAAAATATTAATCCGCCAGAAATAGATTAGAGAGGACTTTGTTGTTAAGACAAAGGAGCCAATATTGAAAAAATATATATATTCAAAAAAGAGGAGCTTTTTTCTTGCTAAGGAAAATCGCACCGTCATAGCCACGTGGCAGGACCATCGGCGACATGGATGTCTCAGGGACTGCCAACAAATGGACCAAATTTGGACTCAGGTGTAACGGACTTGTTCTATAGTTTCAGTCAGAAATTGTAGTTGGAGTGTAGAGTAGAACCAAATCCTGAGGAAAAAAGAGGTGGTTTCAGAAATTTGTTGGAGCTTCTTCCTGGAAGCTACCAAATCTGGGGATTAAAACCATTGCAAATGAAACTGTTTTAATCTGTTGTCAATCGTCTCCAGTTCTGAAAGAAATGCATATAAATATGCTCTTTAAGGACCGTTGAAATTAGAGTGATACTTTAATTTTTCAATCCTTCAGTACATTAATAAATTTGAATTGTAAATAAAAGACCGTAGATCAACAAGCTTGCTATAAAATTATTCGCATATCTGCATGCGATCTTTAATCAGAAGAGAAAAAAAAAATCAACAATATAGAATTATTCATAACTATAATTCTTATTGATTACTAATCTACCGGAGCGTAAAAATTGAAAATAGTGCCCAAGTTTGATGAAAAGAAAATTATTAGACGCATTCATCTATCTTTTTTAATTAAATATGTATATTAGATAAAAAGTAATTCCATAATCCAAATCAAACCCTATCAATAATATAATTATCTACGAGCATTGGCAATACGTCCGAACTACGAGTCCGACAAAATATTTTAAACGTCTTCTGCGTCTTTCTAAAAGTATATCTTTAAAAATCTATTGTAACTAGTAAATTAAGATCGTAACGAGAATAATAATTATCACGAGTGAATTTTATCTTTTTTCTCTCATCCTAGCACTTGCATTACGTAGCTGATAGAGGTAATGTGGTCTTTTGAAAATGCATTGTTTGCGATTTATAGGACACAATTAAAGAAATTTCTCTAGATTTTTTTTTTTTGTTCTTTCTATATTTTTTTTGTTGCATGTCATATGACTTAAATTTTAAAGCATTTTTAATTTACATATTCAAATTAAAGAATAATATAATATAATAACGAAATAAATTATCTGACAACTTATAGAATTTTTTTTTTTTTTTTGGAGTACAAAAAATTTTGAAAACCCAACGAATTAATGAATACAACATACACATGGAGCAAATGGAGAGCTTTTTGTTTTGTGCCCATCCTACTCTTAACCCTTAATTTTTTTTTTTGGAACATGAAACACACACGCCCACAAAGCTACAAAAGGACAAAGTTAACTAAAAATTAATACATAACGTGAAGTTATCTGCTTGTAAACTTGCATAACGTTTGTTCCATGTTTATTTACAAACTCTACTATATTAACTTCACCATCTCTTCTCCTTCTTTCTCCTAGCAAATTAACAAGATCCTTATATTTTGTGTTCTTCTCTTCACTCGATTTAATAAAACCTAGAATTAATCTTATATAAAGATATATAATTGCATCATTTCTCTATTGTTATGGAGTTACAAAACAGCACCGAAGTTGGTGACAATGCCGGCAGAGCAGAGGTGGCGACTGTCCCTCAAAGATGTCTCTGTCGCCTACCTAATGTCTTCGATCGAGTCATAGAACTCCCCCTTTCTGCCAATGCCGATGTGATGATTTATAACTTTGCCAATTTCTATTGCTTTGTTGTGTCATCTACCGGACTGACAGATGGTCAAGTTCAACTGCACCTCATTCGGTATAGTCCCGGTATGATCAAATTAATCGTGGTAAGTTATTTAATTATCTAATTTCAAATAACTATTTTGTGTTGTGATACTACAGTGTTATTGTGTTGATTGTTAACTTCTTATTTTTGTCCATGATTATAGGGAGAACCTGGAATGGTCAGAGACAACATGGAGCTAGATCGATGGCGGTATAGGCTTTCTGAATTAGCTCGACCTGAACTGGCGCTGGTCTTTTGTAAAGGTGGTTTACTGGTGGTGATTGTACCAAAAGCTGCAACTGATGAAAATTGACAGGTAGGAGGTGGAAGGGGTTTGAACATAAAAAGTGATCCTAAACTAGCTTTTTGGTATATTATATTAATGTGTGCCTTTTGTTTTCTTTTTATTTTATTTTTCGAAGAACGCCTTATGCTTAGTTATTTATCCTGATCTTGTCTCAAATGAACTTTGTCTTTTAATTTTTCAGTTCGATTTGGGACGCAAGATATGTATCTGATTAAAATTAGGAATTATGTACAGGTTTGTAATAAAATTTGTGTCTGCAAACCTGTTGAAAATTTTGAATAAGACTCGAAGATATATATGAGGGTTTCGAATAAATATCTCAACAAGATATTTGGGCAGTCCGTGGTAGGTAATAATATTAAGAACGTATGAAAAAATAGGGATCGAATTTAAATATCTTGAATTTTGTGAAGTCCTTTTCTATTTCTCTCATTGAATTTTCCTAATGTTAAAGTGTAAATGCTATATAGAAGAATTTTTCTGGCTCTCTTTGATTAAAAGAAGTGACAGACGCTAAATACATCATGAATTTGTGAAAGATTAATTTTTGTTATACCAGTTAGATAATTTTTATTCCTCTTTTTGCATAACCAATTTCGATTACTATTCATGGGGCTTGGGTTATTATTGGAAGAGAAAAAGGAGAGGAAGGCTCTAGATTTTATTTTATTTAATTACTTAATTCATTGTTTCCATATATATATTGGGGTGTAGAGCTTATATTTGACGAGGTGTTTTTAAGCTTTGGAATCAAATAGAATCAACTAAAAACGTTTGTGTTAAATCTAAATTTTAGAACTCATTATAAATTTGATAACAATTTTTAAAAATCACCTCAAATGAAATTATGGTGACAAAACTAAAGCTGAAACATAAGAGCAATTTGCCAAGTGAATGTACCACGTTGGGAATAACTTATTCGTTTGATCCTATCCATGTTATATGGCGAACTGAACACCTCATCTATACTATGGATAATATATCTAACACTCGATTCTCAATATATATAATAGTCGTCAGGAGTCAGGTTTTTCAATTGTAAACTTTGTAAGTTTGTTTTTGATGGCCAAGATGGGGCATGCAAGCTTGATGTGTGAGATTAGTAAGCCTGTCAACGGTAGTCGAAACGGGGGAGTTCTATCAGTTCATCAAAAAGTCTGTGAATGGCAAGGGAACAGGAAGGCAGGATGAAAGAGGCTAGAAGGACCCCCCCCCAGTGGAAATAGGGACCCCGGGACAAGGTAGGCCGAATAATAAGGTGTCATTATGATGTTTTCTCCTTTTTTTTTAGTTTTTTTTGTTTTTTTTATTTATATTATAGTAATATAAATATAGTGCTATTATATAAGAAGTAACAGTCTCAACCTTACTAAAGTAAGAAGACTACCTACTGAGGGCCTAATTTGTCTGAGAGCGCAAGGCAGCTGAGTGCCTGGGAACGGTGGATACCTAGTACTGGACGAGGGACTCCATTCCAGCCAAGGTTGATCTTCTTTCTCCTTCTTCTATTATCTCTCCACCCGAAGCTCCGCCCTCATAAAGAAGTTCGAAAGCAAGGGACACCTACCATTTTATTCAATTATGAAATTCAAGCAAGCAAGATAGAGATTAGTGGGGAAAGCCCTTGGCAGGTACAACAGTGAAAATTTTCTTATCTGGACAAAAGGAATCCTTGGAAGCGTATACAGGGGCAGACAGACAGAAGCGAGCGAGGTATTTGGCGATTCAAAGGCGAAAAAATTGATAAAATGAAAGAGCCAAAAGAGCGACCTTTGCTAACTTCATGAACCTGCCTGCATATATTGCCTGCCGTCTTGTCTTGTTTTGTATGCTTCGTGGTGATTCCGGATTTCATGTTCCATCGAAAAATGAGCCATTTAATAACCACCGCAATCCATTGCATCCTTATTGGAAAATATTTCCATATATTCGTTTCAATATTGAACCAGTATTTCTTCAGGATAGGGAAACACAATTCTATTGAACATCTATCTTATGCTCTTTGTTTGTTAACTGGGAGAATTATATTATCGTAAATGAATTTGTTGATGATTGTTAGAGGAGCCTCCATATCCATAAAGATATCTTTATACATATTAGCATTTCAATTTTGCTTCCATTCTGTTTGCTGATTTGCCTCAAAGGCATTGTCAGAACAAAAGCTATTGACGATTTCAAAGAATATGATAAGCTGGAAGCCCTAGAGTCACAAACAGGTGAAAAAGTAGGATGAACCTGGCACAGATACATAACTAAAAGCTAATTCGAATCTTGGTCTAACCGACCCATTCCTCGCTTCTACTTTTGATTTGAAACTTCTGCTCTTGTACGCATATTATGTTATGTTTTCTTTCTCTTCTATGAGGGTTGCGGCTTAAATTAATCGCCGACCTAGTGATCTAATTCACGGGGCATCCATCTCGCTAGATAGTTTGGTGCGTGCGTATTGTTCAAAGACTAGACACCTAGCTAGAAGTATCGGACTACTAGAGGGAAGGGCTTATGCCGAAAGGAAAGTCAGTCCCTCGCCTTGGCGTGAAATGGTAACGAAACCGTTAGACGTGGCAGCACGAATAATTGTGTTTCGATAACAGCACGGCAAACAAAACGGAAGCTGGAACGAAATAACACATGTCATTTATTAAAATAACATATTTTGTACATGTCGTTTAACAAAACGATAAATGGAACGATTAACGGAACGGCGAAATTGTATTTCCTTAGTGGCACAGTTAACGAAATGGCCTATTCCGTGCCATTTCACCATGTTAGACAGCCCTAGAGATTAGCAAAAGATTAATTGAATTTAATTAAGAATTATTTATTACGGTATAATATCAGTTTGATACTTCTTTTCTTGCACATAGAAGCACTGTATATTGGAAATTGATTTGAATATAAATATTGCTTATCAAGCTCACATACAAGATTTTTAAAACTAACCGTAGTTGTACTATTTTATAATATTATATTTTAAATACTACTTCCAAATAAATATTTTTACAATAAAATTAACTTTGACGATTTTTTTAGTATTGTTTTATTTGTTACATGCATCAATAAGACAGATAACTTTATCAAATGAAAGTGTCTCGGTAAAATTATGTTGCGCTTGATTTTTCAATTTAGACATGCTTAAGATATTTAAAGTGTTTCTTAAATGCAGAGAGCTTGCAAGTTGCATGACGGTTATGGAAGAACGAATTTTTCTACATAAAATTGATAGATATATTTTGGCAAAATAGAACCATACTATTTTCTTATCTCTCCCTTATATTTTGTTTAATTTTTCTTGATTTTTATTTTGCTTCGCTTAATGACATACGTTTGACTTTTCTGTGGTGGAATGAATTGCACCCTCTTCTTTAGACCTCAAGAGTAGACACAAAAATCCAAGTTATAAATATGTACCTAAATAGTCATGCTTACCGAAAAATCCAACTTTTCTGTGGAGGAATGAATTGCACCCTCTTCTTTATTCCGTTCATGTTTACATAGATGAGCCATTTAATACTTAATTTATTTGGAACTCCTGTTCATTTTACTCAATGAATGCATGAATAAGACATCAATCTTAATGCATACATCATATCATATTGTAATAATGAGATATAAATAACATCAAAAACCATTTTATATTGTACCGTACTTGCATTATTACTTATTTCCACTTTATTCTTTCACCAATAATGATGCTCATATCAGATTATATTTAAAAAAAAAAAAAAAGAACTTAGAGACACTGAGCTAGCCAGGGCGTACTTCATTTGAAAAATAAAAGCTCGATCTTATCTTTTTAAATATTTCAATACTCCAAAAACGTCGAAGCATTTCTATATTTCACATCTAATTTTTTCATTAAGTATTTAATTTCAAATTCATGTATTATTTTCTAATAATTCTCTGTAAAAAATAACCATCAGCATAAATAGAAATAATAAGCATATATATCAATCCTACCATGCTTGATGTAGGTGCTCGAACCTCTTTTAAATATTTTATTGGTAAATTATACACCGGTATCGTTATACCATGCATCGAGTATAGCGCCCATATTATTTAGAATAATGTGTAAAACATTACCACGTAAATTAAAATAATGTGTAAAATTCTTTCAATTTATTTGCAACAGATGTGAAGAATAAGCGTTTGATAGCTCATCAAAAGTCAAAACCATCACATTCAAAAAAAGAAAAAAAAAAAAAGAAAAAAAAAAAGCTCATCAAAACCATCCCTACTTTTATCCCTAGTATTTACACTTGATAGCTCATCAAAATTATCTGAAGCACAAATCTTAATTCCTATCCGACGGTCCAAAAATGCTACGTATGATAGCTAATCTAAAGATAATCGTAATTTTATAAAAATAGAAAGTTTTATTTTCTAGAAAACCTTGACAGGCTGTCAATTAGAAATAGAAGGGTTTTTTTTTTTTTTTTGAGTGGAAGTAGAAATAGAAAGTTAAAAAAGGAAAAAGTATCCAACCGACTTTGTTTTAAAATGGATACATAGTTACATACACAAAAAGGTTCACAATTATTTCTGTTTATAACCTCTCTTCCAAAAAAAAAAAAAACCTCTCTTTCATCACAAGCTTCAACCTTCGACCCAAATTGAAAGTTTCCGAGCAATTAGAGTCGAATCGCTTCTGTTTTCTGTCGATTCCTTCCTCGAATTCTTCTGGGCTTCTTCGAATTAGGGGATTGGCGCCGAGACGACGGAGTTTGTTTGAAGAAGCTGTCATATCCGCTTATTTTGGGTTTCCTGGGTTAATCTTTGCTTCGATCGAAGGTTTCGAGAAAAGAAAGAGAAATACGAAGTTTATCATTTTTTTTTTAGAATGTTTAGAGAAAGTTGTAAAAGCATCAAGTTTTTTTTTTATTTGAGTTGAATTGCAGACCTAGTTGTCTGCTTTGTTGTGACTTGTGAGTAGAGATTGATTATTTTTTGTACTTATTGTTATTCAGATTTGAGGAAAAGCAAGAGGCATAATAAAACAAAGAAAAAGAAAAGATGTCTGTCTATTTTAAGTTTAAAAGCGCAAAAGATTTTCATTCGCTACCCATCGAGGGCCAGTTTATCTCAATCGCAAACTTGAAAGACAGAATTTTTAATTCGAAACACTTTGGAAGAGGTAACGACTTCGACCTTGTGGTCTCCAACGCACAAACAAACGAAGGTAGGTTTATAGAAAATTAAAAAACAAATCAGTGCTTTCTATTTTGTATACTTTCAATTTATATCCTTGACTCTTTTAACTATAGCAACATACATGGGGATTTGACTCAACATGACGTCTAGATTTTTGACACAGTACAAGTATAAAATTGAAATTACCTTAAGTTTAATAGGATACTGCCCATCTTATATAAAAACACTGGAGATTGCATACCTGCTAATCTCTTCTGTTTAAGCAAAAGAAGAAAATGATGATTGAAGGCAACTCCTGAAATTAGGGTAAGTATAGAAGCTTTTGTTTTCTGGCGGACTGTTTGATCATGAGGTTTTTTCAATTTCAGAGTACACAGATGAAGCTGCACTCATAACGAGAAATACATCGGTATTAATTCGCCGAGTTCCTGGCAATCCACGAATGCGTATTGTGGTTGACATTGAAGAGTATTTCCTTCTTTTTTTACTAGATCAAATTTATAAGCATCTTATGACTTTAGCTTTAATTCAAATGCCATATGAATGCTTGGTTGCTAGGTATCACAAGAGATATTGGACTTGATTTATTTCAATTCCTGCTGTTCTCTGTGCATATAGAATATAGGATAATTACATGGAATGAGTTTTGTTTGTATTGAGAAACATTTTATTTTATTGAAAATTATGCATGTTCACTTTTGGGTGTTCAATTTTGGGGGTTTTGGGAGGCTTGTTTCAGTGGTAACAACTAGCTATTTTGAATTGAACTCCCTTCCTTTCTGACCAAGTATGTACTGGGTAAGTTTATTTGCATCTTCAAGCATAAATAATATATAGTGATACTAATTTAGGACCTGATTTCTTGTGGCTGCTAGCAACCAACATCAGTATATATGAAAAGAAAACACATCACATGTTTCTTAGCACGAAAAAGACCTGTTAATTAAAATGGAGGTAAACTATGATTTGTAGGAGTTTTAGCAGTTTAATAGAACCTAAGGTGGTGTATTTTATGAACTTGCAGTTTGACTGTAGAAGATAACACAAATAGCATCACATTAGATACAAGCAACATTGCTACTCAACTTTCTACAGTGAATGTAAGATCCTTGCTCGCTATGTTTAATTTTGCCTCTTGTTTGTATATATTTTGCTGTATTTATTCAATCATGTAATCTGGTTCTGGATATATCAACCAACCACAGGTATTTGGTATACCATTACTGTAATGAATGCCAGTTTATGAGTTTCTGTATGTATTTTCTAGTATCTGTTGTGAAGTTCTGTATTTGTTTCTGATAATTGTTATTTGGAGATCCCTTATAATTCTCAGCCAGAAGAATCAGAATGGGATGAATTCGGAAATGATCCTTATGCAATAATACAAGAGGGACAACAAGCTCAGTCATTTAATCAAGCAAATGTTTCTTCTGCTGATGAACTTGACGAGGATAGAAAACTTCGAGCTCTGCTTGAGACTTCTTCTCTTGATTGGAGCAGGTGTTTGCCTCCATAATGCTGAGCTGATTGCTTTTAATCCATACTGTTTGCAGATATTATATCATTCTTTTGTATATTTGCACTGACATATTCTGAATTGCATACATACAGCCAAAATGATGGACCTAGGGGTAGAGGCGATCGGCGGGGCATTGGTGGAAGAATGGGCGGTGGCCGTGGTTTTGGTATGATCTCTCTGCATGATCTTTATACTTGTTATCTTATACAAAATATTTGTTTCTCACTCTCTTTATTTAAATCTGATGAAGGGCGTGGTTTGTTTGAGGACCGAAGCCCACCGCCAGGTTATGTCTGTCATAGATGCAATCTTCCTGGTAAGTTGCTCCTTGAAATGCCAATTTTGTTATTTTTCTTCTCAGTCTAATAAGTTTCTCTTCTTATGGATAATTTTGTCTTTTGTTTTATTTTTCTTTGCAGGGCACCTTATACAAAGCTGCCCCACAAATGGAAACCCTGCCTTTAATTTGAAGAGGTTCAAACCTCCCACTGGCATACCAAAGTCGATGCTCATGACCACACCTGATGGCTCTTACTCTTTGCCTGGTGGGGCTGTGGCAGTACTCCAGCCAAACGAGTAAGCTAGCATTACCAAAATTTTTTTTATGAAATGGTTCCACCTGTACCATCTGTATATAATGACATTAATGCTGTTTCAATTTTTGCTTTTGTAGAGCTGCTTTTTTGAAGGCAATAGAGGGTATACCAACTATTGCTCGTGCAGCAGCAGTGTCAGCAGAGCTTCTTCCAGAAAACCTCCGTTGCCCCCTTTGCAAGGAAATTATGAAAGCTGCCGTGTTGACCAGCAAGTGCTGCTTCAGTAGCTTCTGTGATAAATGTATTGGACCATACCTACTTTGCATTCCTTTAATGTTTCTTTTTTTTCACAAGAAGAAATACAATGCCTTTTTCTTCTCCCCTAATTTGTGTTTTTTCAGGTATACGAGAGCACATAATAAATCAGTCAAAATGCGCATGTGGCGCAACGAAGGTGTTGACCGATGATCTGCTACCTAACAAAACACTGAGAGAGACTATAGATCAACTGTTAGAATCTGCTGCTGCAAGCAGTCAAGAGAAGGCTGACAGTCTTGTACAGGCACAAGGTATTGTACCAATCATATTTATGCTATTTTTTTGTTGTAAAAAAAAATATTAAATAGTAACCTCAATTTTATCATGTCAGCATGTTTTGTCTTACCTTATATTTTGAATTTCTTTTAGATATGCAGTCATGTGTAACAGTACAGGCGAAAGTACCATCGCCAGCTGTCTCTGGTTTAATGGTAGAGGCCAAAGGTCCAACACCCACCGAGGAGTGCTCTCTCGAGGGTGCAGTAAAGGCGCTGGTTGTATCTGATGTGACGCCAGAATCAGGGACTACTAAAGACCCAAGGTCTCTTGAAAAGTCACATCTGAAGGAGTACCTTGCTGAGAAACTACCCATTGGTGACCAAGGTAGTTATTTAATTTTATCATCTTGCCTACTAATAGCAATAGTTTGAAGTTTGTATCAGTAATGTATTTATTTGGATGAACAAAAAAATAACAATATTTTGGCATGAATAAGCAAGTATCTTTCAAGTGATTTGTTGTTTTACAAAAGTTTCTTCAGGACGGATCTTTTGTAGAAAATAAATTTTTTAGTATACCGGTTTAGTTATTTTTTCTGTTGGTAATCACCTGGATTGAGCTGGCTTCCTTTTGTGTGGAACTTGGAGCACAGAGTTAGTAGAAGCATACTGGCAATTTGGCATGATAACCCTCATTTTGTTTAACTGGCTGATAGCTTAGCCTTTTGAAATTATCGTACTCTCTCTATTATTGGCTCTAATAGAAATGTCTTTCGTATTTTGATCAGCAAAAATGAAAAAGAAGAAGAAGAAGCAGAGGCTACCAAGTGAGGAGGTTTGTAGTGTTAATGGCTTTATGCCAATGGCTGGTCCAGGATTCAACCCCTATTTTAACGGTGCAGTGCCTCATATGCAAATGGATCCCTTCATGGGTGCTGCACCTTTCACACACCCCATGCATCCCTTCCTTGACGTTCCACCTGCTCCATTTTGGGGTGGCTCAGTTCCAGATCCATCCATGGTTCAGCCTTACATGAATATGATGCCTCCTGCTTCAAGGTACATATTCTGAAACGTGTTTGTTTTTATGATTTTTTTTTAAATAGTCATATTCACACTTGATGCCATCTCATTGGACAATGCTTTTACTTGTGCTTTTAGGGATCTTGAGGAGCTAGCTCTTTGCAATGTGGGAATGAACATGGGCCCACATCCAAAGATGCATATGGAGGAGAACTTCAAAGCTAGGAGAGTCAATTTTCCCCACAGAAGGGACATAGAAAGGCCCTCTGAAAAATCTGACTGGTATCTGCCCAAACTGGCTATCATGTTTTCTTTATATAATGCATCATCAGATTTATGTAATGTTTTAATTATATCTACGCTTGAGGTTAATGGCTAATTGGCTATATATGACTTAGGGAGAGGGAGCATTCGAAGGAATGGGGTGCCAGGAGACAAAGAAGGGAGGAGTCAAGTGCCAGAGATATCTCTGTGAATAAGCATGTACGTATTTTTTTCATTGTTCTGTTTGTTCCTTGAATTTTGTATGTTTTGGTTAGTTCTTATGCCAGTTTTCTCATGCCATTTGTTGGCATTTGCTTTTGAACCCGTTATGAGTAAGACGGGTTTCCTAGCAAATTATAGTTGTTCCGTTTTGCAGGTGCTTCTACAAGAAAAGACACTCTGGATATTGCTTTACAGAGTGACTCTATGCAAATGTTTATTATTTAGTACATGGATAATTTTTACTGCTAAAGATTCCTCTATTATCGTTAAATTTGCCCGCCTAATTCGCTTTACGCTCTGTAATTTGATCTGGAACTTTCCTTGTAAAGAATATTTGGTTCTAACATTTTGTATGGCGGCATTCGTTTTCTTTTGGCATATTTTTTATTTTCGTTACCTGATTCATGATACCATAAAATGCTCGGGGATATTTTGGGGCTACTAATTATTGTGTCGAACTTTGTGTTATGATAAATTATTTATGCATGTCAATTGAACTTGTACATGGCAGGCGAAAAAGAAAAGGTGGCATAAAATAAATAACATTTTTGTGTTTTAATACGTATTAGCAACACTCAAAAATTGAACAACTATGTAATATAATACCACAAACACAAAGTAATAAACTCCTCACGTTTGACACAATACTACCACCAAGTAATTATCACAAATGAAACTCCAAATGCACTTTCGAATTGTCATCATAAAAAATGTTCTCATCACAGCACAGGCCTCTGTCTGTTATACTTAAAAAGAAATAATGAAATGAAATGAAACAGAATGTAGGTCCTTGTCGTAAACTAAATTATTATAAATAATCGTTTCAAGCGTTGTGAACTTGTGATATTGATTTTTGTATTGCTTCTGTTTTGACCGCAGAGATCACCATGCAAGATCTCTGGACACCTCTCATCACCATCCTCCTCGCCGCACCAAGAGGAGACCATCTCACCAGGAGGCTTACGAGGCGGCTGCAAAAGACCCTCTAGTTGCTGCTGACTTTCCCCCTCCGTCGAAGAAGCTTAATGGCCAAATCCAAAGACGTTTATGACTGTAAGTTATTAAAAAAAAAAAAATGGTCCTAAGTACCAAATTTTTTTTATTTTAGAGGTTGCAAAATTTTTGTTTTGATGATTTTTATCCAAATATTTTCATATGATAAAGAATGCGTAAAATATATATCGATGATGTAGTTCTACAATGGAATAAAAATCACTGTCCATGTGAGATGATATATCATAATTCATTATTACTATATATTTCATTTATTATTTCTGTTGATAATAACTTTCAAACAGTTGCTACTATATTTCTGAATTGTTCGTTCAATTTAAAATCAATACATCACAAAATTCTCCTTATGATGAAATAACTCCTTTCTAAGTAGTTGTATTATAGGCTTACTTGTAGCACTATTTTGGTAGCTGTAGATACTAAATTTAAAATGAAAAGATTAAAATCTCAAGGACCTACTCTAGAGAAGAAAAACTAGTCTATTCTGATTGTATATTGGATCCTAATAGTAATACTTTAATAGATCAGGCCTTTCGAATCTTGCTTTAATCCAATCGTTAATCAGTTGGCAGCCCAGCGTGATTGATCTGAACCTTTCGCGGAGTCTAGCCCAGCTTACCCGTCCGGCCGTCCCCATCTGATCTCCTCGTGATTCGTGCTACCTAAAATGACAATAAAATTAACTGGAGACATGGAGCTCGTTTTCTGTAAAAAAAACCACGTATGGCTGACAACGCGTCAGTTTGAGCGAGTTCACCTTAGTTAGTGTATTGCAATGTCGTGTCAAATACGCGCGTGTTAGAGCTCGTGTCGTGTCGTGTTGATACGAGTTAATATTTTCAACATGTCGTGTCGTGTCGTGTCATATGAATGAATTAGTTAACACAACACGCATAATGACACGTGTTGACACGGCGTGTTAAATTAACGTGTCAAGTCATATTATAATTTATTTTAATTTATTCACTAAAAAATCATTAAAAATTATTTAAATAATTTTAAAATAGAAAAATATAATAAATTGTTGAAATTTCATATATTAAAATAAAAATGAATGATTGAATAAAAAGATTATGGTCAAAAGTCATTAAATTTATAATATAAACTCAATATAATTTAATAAATTTTAAATAATATTATTTTTTATCGTATCAACTCGTGTCACGTGTCGTGTCATGTCATGTCACGTGTCAACTCGTGTCGTGTTAAGACGTGTCAATGTTTGAAAATCTCCAACACGACACGCCGACACGCACGTGTCGTGCTAATTTCATAAACGTGTCGTGTCGTGTCATGTCGTGCCAACATGCGTGCGTGTCGTATCAACACGCTCGTGTCGTGTCATTTTGGAGAACATTAACCTTAGCCCAAATTCGATTTGAAACTAATTCGACTTTTATCGAATCGAATTGAGTTTCATAACGAGCTCATCAAGCTGAATCATAGCATTTTATATATAAAAATATATATTTCAATCAAGTAATGTACAAATTATTAAATATTTTATTAATTTTTATTTTATTTTTATTTATAAACTAATATATTTTTATTTTGTAATAAATTAAATTAAAAAAGTAGTATTTATATGTGCGAAATAAATATATTATATAACAAATTAGGTACTAAATATTATAAGTTAGTTAATAAAATTACATAATGAAATAATTTCAAGTTAAATTCGAATAGGTCGAATTTGCTTCGAGCTCAAATAAATTGAGTCAATTTTGAATAAAAATTGGATCGACCTCGAGTTAGACACTAGCTTTTTTGCCACCTAAAGTTAGATACATGCGCAGGATTCTTTTGTTCCCACTGTTTGGAGCATATGTATAGAAAATTAAGTAAGAGTAATTAGTACCTCACAATAATTATATTTTGTTTCAACTCTATAAATTTTGCGGCTTTATCCCTATGTTGTTTATCGTCTATCTTATCCAGCCTATCAGAAACCCTACTCTTATCTTATTGTTGATTATAGAAATTATGAAGTACCTAGAAAAGTCAGGGGGTAAATCAAATATTGTTATCTTCCTCTCGGTACACAAATATCATGCCTGGCAGTTAAATCATTTGGATAACATTTGCAATTCAGCTTTCATGTTCCTTGAATGCAAAATAAGCCACATTCCACTGATAAATAATGTCAATTCTCTTTCTTCTTAGCATTCGGAATAAGAAAATTATAAACTAACATAAGAAGCCAAATTCTTTCTACGCTAATACAACTAGCGACTTAACATATACATCCGTGCTTTATTACATCTAAGATATAAGATATTTGAAAGAAATTAAAAAAAAATATGCTCTCCCGCTTATCAATAAATCACTGTCATTTAACACAGACACATAAAAACATCAACCCCCACACATAAGACCCTCTATGCAAATTTTTATCTGGTACCTCGTAACGTTGTGATGTTCATCTTATATTGCCTCTGTTTTGACAGTATAGACCTTCCATATCCCAAGCAGCCAAGCTGCTTATCCTTCAGAACTGTCAGACCGGTCAAAGCAATCAAAGCGGTCTGACCGGTCAAAGTGATCAGACCGACGTGAGAGGGTTTCAACGCTAGAACAGGAGCACCGTGCAAGATCACTGGACACCTCTCATCACCACTCTCCTTGGTGACCCACCAAGAGGAGATTATCTCAGCGAGAGACCGACAAGGCCGCTACAGAAGACCCTCTGGCTGCTGCCGACCTCCCACCTCAGTCGATGAACCTCAAGAAAAAAAGGTGGCACTAGAAATTTGGAGTTCAGTTGATAAAAAAATGCTTGCGACCAAATTTTGGGATAAAAAATTTGTGTTGTTGGCTCCAGTTCAGAAAGAAATACTTGTATTTGTGCCTAAATTTTATCAATTTTTCAGTACAATTAAAAAATTTAATGTGAGAGTAAATTTTTATCTTCTTCAGTACATTAATAAAAATTGTAGGTTTACTATAGCTTGCTATGGTTATTCATATATCTGACTGCCGGCTTTTAATTCGGAAGAAAGAACACCAGCAATGCATCAATATTCTAACTTGCAATTACAGATGTAATTAATTATTAATTAATTATAATAAAAACTAATTGAGATTTACTATGGAAACAATTAAAGAAATATCAATCATAAATTTATGTTCTTTATACAAAATAGAAAATGTTTACAGATGTGTCGTTATGCACTAGTCAAGGGCACCAGAAATTATAATAAATAAACAAGAAATAATTTTTTAAGCTTTTTCAATTGTGCTACATCATTTATGTCTTTATTTGTTGAAATCTTTCTCTCTTCTGAGTTCTCCAGATTGTATAAATCGTGTGCTCGGTGCTCCAATACTTTATACTTATCAAGCTTTGCAATGGAGACCTTATAGAAAATCCAACCCACCTTTTCTTCACTTGCAGCTACTCCACTGAGATTTGGAGAATAATCATGCCCTTCTAATACCTTTAGCAAAATTCTTACCTGTTGACTGTGCCTCACAAACTTTTCTTGAGGTTTCTGCTCTTTTTGGAACCAGGGAGGCGAGGCTTCACACAATCTTCTGCTATGCATTGTAGCTCATCTTGACTGAACGTAACAACAGAGTCTTCGGGGGCCTTTCCAAACCTGCAGGGACTATAGCTGAACTGGCATCGAGAGAAGATGCACTCTTCCTGAAAGCTAATGCGACTTCTAGTGCTTAGCTAGTTTTAACTTGTTTTTTTTTTCTTTTTTGTTTTTCAGTTGGCAGCTACTGTCAACCTCTAAAAAAAATAATAAAAATAAAAACTTTATACTTATCTGCTCATTTAAGGAAACATTGATGCGTATCTGCAAAACAAAATAATAATAATAATAATAATAGTGATACGTACCTAGATGCAAATTAAATAATTCTTGTTATATTTCTCTGCATAAATTCTCATGCAATGTCTCTTATTAGTTTTCATCATATGAACATTTAGTATTTTCAAAAATATTTATCTGTTTTTAAAATTTATTGAATGCAAACTCTTTTTATACATTTGTCACATTTTTTAAAAAATAATTCTTGTTTTCAATAAAACGGTTTTTCATCATACCGATAATAATTATTATCTGACGAGTAAATTTTAATTTTTCGTAGATATATTAATCTACGGAAGCGAAGAAATATAAAATTGTGGAAGTCTGACGAAAAAAATATATCTTTGAACATATATATTCGCCTATCTTTTGAAAATGTATTGGATAAAATATTATTTTACAATCCAAATCAAACCCTTTTAATAATATTAGCAAAAGTTATCCTCACACTTAGGCAAATAAAAAAAAAATAATGGTAGGCAATAAAAATATGTTGCTCAATCGCAATACAAGTAGATACATTGCTTAATTTGTCTCCGTATTAGATGGAAAACCAACATGTGTTGTTGTTTCGTTTGATGATTAATATCCCACCATATATCAAATTGATCGAACGGCAGAAATATGTGTTAGCACGTTAGATCACTTTTTGATCCGTACAGCGTGCGTTCATCTGTAGTAAAGATAAAGATTAGAGATGAATATCTTGCAAGCAAAGGCGATACGCCCAAACTATGAGCCTAACAAAATATTGTTTAACGTCTTTTGCACCTTTCTAAAAATGTATTGTCAAAACTCTTTTTTTTTTTAAAGACTTTTAAATTAAGATTATAACGACAATGATAGTTATCTCACGAGCAAATTATCTCTCCCTCATCTAACCCAAGCTCTGCGTTATATAGTTGATAAAGTATAACATGTTTCTTACGCATAATCGAATCTAAGTAGCTGGTGGTAGGGAGTGCTTGTGTGCGGTCTAGTGACATATATATTTAGAAAAAAAAAAAAAAAAACCTTTAAATTTCTTTATTTTTTTGAAGTCATTAATTACTTGTTTATACCATGTCATATGATATATATGACTCGTAACTTCTCAACAAATATTAATTTCACGATGTCCTCGTTAAAAAGACAATGATATACCTAGGAAATAAATTATTTGACGAATTACAGAATTTATTGTGGAGTACAAAGAAACTTTGAAAACCCAGAGACCTAATATATATAAGATGAATGAAAACATGTAAATGGAGAAAATGGAGAGTTTTTTATTTGATTTTTGTGACCATCTTACTTTCACCCTCATCTTTTTGGAACATGAATCATACTAGAGCTGTACCAAAAATTTTAAAACCCGTCCGATCCGTTAAACCTGTCCAACCCGACCCGTATTTTAACGGGTTCAAACATTGATCGGGTTTGGTCAGGTTTCAATTTTAATAACCCGGTTATACTGGGTTGGGTCATAATTTTATTGTTGATAACCAATACCCGACCCAACCCGTTTAGTTTATTAAATCATCCTCCGATTACTATGAGTCTCACAATATTGATTCCCATTTTATCCCATTCTATTATCTTATTCCTCGGTATTTTGTAGCAGTAACATGGGAAGTTAATGGTTTCTGAGTGGCATGTAAACATATGTATCTTTAATATTAGGCTTATATAGTTATATGTTATGACATGACTCTCAAAGTTTAATGAGAAGCTCATGTTATACCAAATCTATTGAAGTTCATGCATGTTCAATATCAAGAAGGCACCTGATCAGATATTTTCATTCAGAATTAAAATTTGATAATTTTTTATCTCGCCATTAAGTCATTAGTAGAAGATGAAGGAAAGATACAACTGATAATCAAATAATTTATTATCTGACCCATACTAAATATCTGATCGAGGGGATATGGTCCGTAATTCGTTTTGTTAACTTATCTGATAAGGCCATAAGGTACGATTAAGAATTATAAGGCTTTTACAATTTTTTAATTCATGTCCCCTTTTTTATGCTTACTTATTTATTATTTTATTTCTTATATCATAATTTAGTTAGTATCATCAATTCATGTCTGTTAAGATAATAGACATTTATTCAAAATCATGCAATTTGTACAGCCCTACCACTCAGTATGCGAGGGGATTTTTTTTGTTGTTTCCACTTTTTGTTAAAATACATCTCAAGTTTTTATATATACAGCTAATTTTCTTACAAGAAACAATATTTGTTTGACACTTCTTTTCTGTTTTAAAAAAAATAACATTTACTTTTCAAGTGGGAAATAATTGTACTGCAAGCTGATTTTAATAATGTGTTAGAAGCTTCATTAGATTTCAATTCTGATTTGCCATAGTCTGTTTTGCTAAACTGAAATTTATTAGGCACCTACACTTTAATCGCTAAATTGTTTTTTTTTTCTTAATTGGTAAAAGATACCTATGCTGAAATTGGACGCCAACTTTATGTAGTTGAATATAGAAATTATGACCTGAGTAAAAGGATTATTTTTTATTTCTCTAACTAATTTGATTTTCTTAACATCGAAAAATTATGACCCGGTTAACTCGGAAACCCGTTAAAACCCGTAAAAACCCGTAGATAAAAATTTATATGAGTTGGGTTGGGTTACGGGTGGGTTAATTAAAGAAATATTTTAACCCGGTATAATTGGGTTGGGTTGAAATATTGATAAAAAAATGTGAACCCGTCCGTTGTATTGCCCTAAATTATACGCCCGCCCGTAAAGCCAAAAGAGGAAAAAGCTAACTAAAAATTAAGATTTATCTTGGCTGAAATCGACTGTTTCTTTTAAGTTTTCACGTTCGATTTGGGACGCAAATATGCATATGTCTCAAAGTCAGGAATTATATGAGGTTTTGCAACAAATTTGCGTTTGCGAAACCTCTAGTATGTTAGAGATAAGTTAGGATTGTTGTAAATTATATTTGAGCAGTCCTTTGTAATTGACTATTTATGAAAAATCATAGATCAAATTTAATGAAGATATTAAAATTTTTTAAGATAAGATGAAGGTTTAGTCCTCCAACTTATATTTCGAAATTAAATGTTATAAAGGACCTGCTAGCTAGACTTCGAACTTGCAGCCTCCTGCTAAAGTGCTTGAATGATGGTGTGATAGCTTAAATATTGATTATTGAGATCAAATTACTTTAAACAAATCCAAAATCGCTTGAAATTCCCAAAAGATAACGGAATAAGTTTTATTTGTAATTTATATGCTTAATTTTTGTGTATAATTCAAAATTTTGAAAAAGTAAGATCTGAATTATTTCTAGACTACATAAATAGTTTAAAAATAGCTTATTGTGATCAAATGACTTAGAATGGATGTAGAATCACTTAAAATACTCAAATGATACTCAGAATATGCATTATGGGCAAATTATATGCGTAATTACTTTGTACAATCCAATATTCATTAATAAATAAGATCTAAATTATATTCTAAATTATATAAAGAACTTAAATACATATTATTGTGTTATATGATTTAGAATAAATGCAGAATCACTTCAAATGCACAAATGATGCTCAGAATATGCATTATTTGCTCATTATATGCGTAAATACTATGTATAATTCAATATTTTTTAATGAGTAATATCTAGATTATATAATAGACTGTATAGAAAGCTTAAATATATATTATTGTGATAAAATTACTTTCAACGAATCCAGAATAGCTTGAAGTTCTCAAACGATACACAGAATAAACTTTATTTGCAGTTCATATGCGTCTTTTCAGTGTATAATGCAACCTTTTGAATAAGTATGATCTGAATTGTATTCTAGACTATATAAACAGCGTAAATATACCTTATCGTGATCAAATGAGTTAGAATGAATGCAGAATCGCTTCAAACGCTCAAATTATGCTCAGAATATGCATTATTTGCACATTATATGCTTAATTACAATGTATAATCCAAAGTTAATTTAATAAGTAAGATCATAATTATGTTCTAGACCTGATAGAGTACTAAAATTTAGATCATTGTGATCAAATAACTCAAAATGAATGCAGAATCACTTGAAATGCTCAAATGTTGCTTAGAATATGCATTATTTCCACATTATATGCGTAATTACTATGTATAATCCAATCGTTTTGAATAAGCTAGATCTGAATTATATCACTAGATAGTCTCTGTCTAGTTTATCAAAAAAAAGAAAAAAAAAAAAAGCCTGAGTCATATTTTAGACTATATAAAGATCTTAAATATAAATTAATGTGATCAAATGATTTAGAATGAGTGCAGAGTCGCTTCAAATTTTCAAATGATGCTCAGAATATGCAATATATTCGCAAATTAAATGCTTAATTACTATGTTGAATCCTATCATTTTGAATAGTAAGATCTGAAACACATTATAAACTGTATGAAGTGTTTAAATATAGATTATTGTGAATAGTAGGATGAATGCAGTATTGCTTCAAATGCTCAAAAGATGCTCAGAATATGCATTATTTGCATATTTTATGCTTAATTACTATGCATAATCCAATATTTATTAATAAGTAAGATCTGAATTCATATTCTAGACCGTATAGAAAGGATGAATATAGATTTTGATGATCAAATGAATTAGGACGAATGAAGGATCCCTTGAAATGCTCAACTGAGGCTCGGATTATGCATTATTTGCACATAATTTGTGTAATTAAGATGTATAATCTAATCATTTTGAATAAGTCAGACCTGAATCAAATTTTAGATTATATAAAGAGCGCATATATAGATTATTGTGATCAAATAACTTAGAATGAATTCAGAATCGCTTCAAATGCTCAAATGATGCTAAAATTATATGCTTAATTACTATGTGTAATCCAATAATTTGAATAAGTAATGGATAAAATTTTAGACTATATAAAGAGCTTAAATATAGATTGTTGTGATCTGATGACTTAGAATGAAAGCAGAATCACTTGAAATGGTTAAAAGATTCTCAGAATATGAACTATTTGCACATTATATACGTAATTACTATTTATAATCCAATCATTTTGAATAAGTAAGATCAGAATCATATTTTATACTATATAAAATGCTTAAATATAGATTATTGTAATCAAATGACTTACAATGATTGCAGAATCGCTTCAAATGCTCAAATAATGCTCAACATATGCATTTTTTGCACATTATATTCTCAATTACTTTGTATGATCCAGTATTTTTAATAAGTGAGATCTGAATAATATTCTAGACTGTGTAGAGAGCTTAAATATAAATTACTGTGATCAAATAGCTTAGAAGAATGCAGAATTGCTTGAAATACTCAAATGATTCTCAGAATATTCATTATTTGCAAATTATATGCGCAATTACAATGTAGAATCCAATATGTTTTAGTAAGTAAGAATATAATCACATTCTAGACTATATAAAGAGCTTAAAATTCTGATCAAATGACTTACAATGAAGGCAAAATCGCCTCAAATGTTCTAATGATGCTCACAATATACGTAATTAATATGTATAATCCAATTATTATGAAATAAAGATCTAATTTATATTCTAGACTAAATGTAGAGTTTAAAATTAGATTATTGTGAATTAAATGACTTACAATGAATGCAAAATCGCCTCAAATGTTCTAATGATGCTCACAATATGCGTAATTAATATGTATAATCCAATCATTATGAAAAAGAAAGATCTAATTTATATTTCAGACTAAATATAAAGCTTAGATATATATTACTGCGATCAAATGACTTAGAATGAATGCACAATCACTTCAAATGCTCAAATGATGCTCAGAATATACATTATTTGCACATTATATGCGTAATTACTATGTATAATTCAACATTTTTTAATAAGTAAGATCTCAATTACATTCTAGACAGTATAGAAACCTTAAATATAGATTATTTGTGATAAAATTAATTTAAACTAATCGAGAATCAGTTGAAATTCCCAAATATCCACAGAATAAGCTTTATTTGCAATTTAAATGCGTCTTTTCAATGTATAATCCAATCATTTTTAATAAGTAATATCTGAATCATATTTTAGACCTTATAAAAGCTTAAATACAGATTATTATGATCAAATGACTTAGAATGAATTCAGAATCGCTTCAAATGCTCAAATTATGCTAAGAATATGCTTTATTTGCACAATTTATGCTTAATTAAAAATGTATAATCCATTTTTTTTAATAAGTAAGATCTGAATCATATCCAAGACCGTATAGAGAGCTTAAATATAGATTATTATAATAAGAGAATATAGAATAAATACAGAATCACTTCAAATGCTCAAATGATGTTTAAAATATGTATTATTTGCACATTATGTATGTAATTACTATGTCTAATCCAATATTTATAAAAAATAATAAGATCTGAATCGTATTCAAGATGTGATAGAGAACTTAAATATGGATTACTGATTAAATAACTTAGAATGAATCGCTTTAAATCTATAACGATGCTCATAATGTGCATTATTTACGCATTATATGTGTAATTACTATGTATAATCCATTCATTTTGAATAAGTAAAATCCGAACCATATTTTATACTCTATGAAGTTCTTCGATATAGATTATTGTGTTCAAATGATTAAGAATGAATGCAGAATCGCTTCAAATGCTCAAGTGATGCTAAGAATATGGATTATTTGCACATTATATGCGTAATTACTATATATAATCTAAATTATTTTAATAAGAAAGGTCTGAATCATATTCTAGATCGTATAATGAGCATAAACATAGATTATTGTGATCAAATGGCTTATAACGAATGAAAAATCTCTTGAAATGCTGAAATGATTCCTGGAATATGCATTATTGGCACATTATATGCAGAATTACTATGTAAAGTCCAATCATTTTGAATAAAAAGGATTTGAGTCACAATTTAACTATATAAAGACTTAAAGATATATCATTGTGATCAAGTGACTTAAAATGAATGAAGAATCGCTTCAAATGCTCAAATAATGCTCAAAATATGCATTTTTGCACATTATATGCTTATTACTATGTATAATCCAAAACTTTTTAATAAGTAAGATCTGAATCATATTCTGAACCTGATAGAGAACTTCAATATAGATGATTGTGATCAACTGACTTAGAATAATTTCAGAATCGATTCAAATGATCAAATGATGCACAGAACATTATTTGCAGGTTGTATGCTCAATTACTGTGTAAAATCCAATAATTATTAATAAGTAAGATCTCAATAATATTCTAGACCTTATAGAGTGCTTAAACCTATATTATGATGATCAAACAAATTAGGACTAATGCAGAATCTCTCGAAATAATCAAATGATGCTCAGATTATGCATTATTTGCACATAATATGCGTAATTACGATGTATAATCCGATATTTTTTAATTATTAAGATCTGAATCATATTCTAAACCGTACAGAGATCTTAAATATGGATTATTGCGATGAAATGACTTAGAATAAATGCAGAATTCTTACAATGCTCAAATGATGCTCATAATATGCATTATTTGTACATTATGTGCAAAATTACTATGTATAATCCAATAATTTTCAATAATTAAGATCTCAATCTAATTCAAGACTATATAAAGAGCTTAAATATAAATTATTGTCATCAAGTGACTTGGAATGAATGCGGAATCGCTTGAAATGATCAGATGATGCTCAGAATACATTATTTTCACATTATATGCATAATTACTATAAATAATGCAATATTTTTTGTAAGTACAATCTGAAGCTTATTGTAAACCATAGAGAGTTTAAATATAGATTATTGTGATCAAACTCTTTAGAATGAATGCAGAATCGCTTGAAATGATCAAATGATGCTCAGAATATGTATTATTTGCAACATTATATGCGCAATTGCTATGTATTATCGAATATTTTTTAATAAATAAAATTTGAATCATATTCTAGACCGTATAGAGAGTTTAAATATAGATTATTCTGATCAAATGAATTAGAATAAATTCAGAATCGCTTGAAATGCTCAAATGATGCTCAGAATATGCATTATTTTCACACTATATGCGTAATTAAGGTGTATAATTTAATATTTTTTAGTAAGTAAGATCTGACTTTTATTCTAGACAGTATAGAAAGTTTAATTATATATTACTATTATAAAATAACTTTAAACGAATCCAGAATCGCTTCAAATTCCCAAATGATACACATAATAAACATTATTTCCAATTTATATGTGTACTTTTAGTATATAACGCAAAAATCTGAATTATTCTAGTATATATAAAGAGTTTAAATATAGATTGTTGTTATCAAATCACTTAGAAGATATACAGAATCACTTGAAATGCTCAAATAATGCTCTGAATAATCATTATTTGCAAATTATATGCGTAGTTACTATATATAATAAAATATTTTTAATAAGTAAAATCTGAATCATATTCTATACCATACAGATCATAAATATAATTATTGTGATCAAATGACTTAGAATAAATGCAGGATTGCTTGAAATGCTCAAATAATGATCTAAATATGCATTATTTGCATATTATATGCTTAATTACTTTGTATGATCCAATTCTTTTTTAATAAGTAAGAACTGACTCATATTCTAGGCTTTATAAAGATCTTAAATATAGATTATTGCGATCAAATATCTTAGAATGAATGCAGAATTACTTGAAATACTCAAATAATGCTCAGAATATGCATTATTTGAAAATTATATGCGTAATTACTATGTATAATCCAATATTCTTGAATAAGTAAGATCTTGATTATATTCGAGACTATATAAAAAACTGAAATACAGATTATTGTGTATAAATAATTTAGAATGAATACAGAATCACTTGAAACGGTCAAATGATGCTCAGAATATGCACTATTTGCACATTATATGTGTAATTACTAAGCATAATCCAATATTTTTTAATAAGTAAGATCTGAATTGTATTCTAGACCGTATAGAAAACTTAAAAAATATAGATTATTATGATAAAATTACTTCAAACGAATCCAGAATCGCTTGAAATTGTCAAATGATCCACAGAATAAGCTTTATTTGAAATTTATATGCGTCATTTCAATGTATAATCCAATCATTTTTAATAAGCTTAAATATAGATTCTTGTGATCAAATGACTTAGAATAAATTCAGAATCGCTTCAAATGCTCAAATGATGCTAAGAATATGCATTATTTGCACATTATATGCTTAATTACAATGTATAATCCAATCATTTTGGATATGTAAGATCTGAATAAAATTTTAGACTATAATAAAGAGCTTAAATATAGATTATTGTTATCAAATAACTTAGAATGAATGCAAAAACATTTGAATTGCTCAAATGATTATCAGGATATGCTCAAAGAGATTTTGCACATTATATGCTTGATTACAATATATAATCCAATATTATTTAATTAGTAAGATCTGAATTATATTGTGGAACATATAGAGAGGTTAAATATAGAGTTTTCTCATCAAATTCTTTAGAATGAATTCAAAATCGCTTGAAGTGCTCAAATAATGCTCAGAATATGCATTATTTGCACATTATATGTGCAATTACTTTGTATAATCCAATATTTTTAAATACTTAAAATCTGAATCATATTCTAGACTTCTAAAAAGAGTTTAAATAAAGATTATTGTGTTTAAATGACTTTAAAAAAAATGTAAAAACGCTTCAAATGCTCAAATAATTTTCGGTATATGCATTATTTGCGCATTATATTCGTAATTTTTATGTATAATTAAATATTTTTTTTTAAATAAGTAAGAACTGAATCATTTTCTTGACTGTATAGAGAGCTCAAATCTTGATTAATTAGATCAAATTACTTTAAACGAATCCTAAATCTCTTGAAATTCCCAAAAGATACCATAGTAAGTTCTATTTGCAATTTATATGCGTATTTTTTGTATATAATGAAGAATTTTGAAAAAGTAAGATCTGTTTTATATTATAGACTTCCTAAAGAGTTTAAAAATATATTATTGTGATCATATCACATAGAATGAACGCAGAATCACTTGAAATACTCAAATATGCGTTATTTGAAAATTATATGCGTAATTAGTTGGTATAATCCAATAAGTAAGATCTGAATTGTATTCTAGTCTATATAAAGAACTTAAATACAGATTATTGTGATCAGATGATTTTGAATGAATGAAGAATCGCGTGAAATGCACAAATGATGCTCGGAATATGCACTATTTGCACATTATATGCATAATTACTATGTAGAATCTAATATTTTTTTAATAATTAAGATCTGAATTATATTCTAGACAGTATAGAAAGCTTAAATATTGATATTTTTATAAAAATTACTTTAAATGAATCCAGAATCACTTGAAATTCCCAAACAATCCACAGAATAAGCTATATTTGCAATTTATATTTGTCTTTTCAATATATAATCCAATACTTTTTAATAAGTAAGATATGAATTATATCTTAGACCGTATAGAAATCTTAAATATAGATTATTGTTATAAAATACTTTAAACGAATCCAGAATCACTTGAAGTTTCCAAACGATACATAGAATAATATTATTTCCAGTTTATATGGGTCTTTTCACTGTATAATGCAACATTTTGAATTAGTATGATCTGAATTATATTCTAGACTATATAAACAGCTTAAATATATACTATTGTGATCAAATGACTCAGAATAAATGCAGAATTGCTTCAAATGCTAAAACAATGCTCAGAATATGCATTATTTGCACATTATATGCTTAATTACAACGTATAATCCAAAATTATTTTTATAAATAAGATCAGAATCATATTATAGTCCTGTTAGAGAACTCAAATATAGATCATTTTGATCAAATGGTTTATAATGAACTCAGAATCGCTTGAAATGCTCAAATGATACTCAGAATATGCATTATATCCACATTATATACATAATTACTATGTATAATCCAATCATTTTGAGTAAGAAAGATCTGAATCATATCACTTAATAGTCTCTGTCTAGTTTATCCAGAAAAAAAAAAGATCTGAATCATAATTTAGACTATGTAAAGATCTTAGTAATAGATGCTCCAAATGATGCTCAGATTATGTATTATTTACACATAATATTTGTAATTACGATGCAAAATCCAATCATTTTGAATAAGTAAGATCTGAATAAAATTTTCGACTATATAAAGAGCTAATTATAGATTATTGTGATCAAATGACTTATAATGAATGTAGAATCACTTCAAATGCTCCAATGATGCTAAGAATATGCATTAATGGCAAATTATATGCCCAATTACAATGTACATCCAATTATTAGAATAAATAAGATCTGAACAAAATTTTAAACTATATAAAGAGTTTAAAAATATAGATTATTGTGATCAAATGAATTTGAATAATGCAGAATCGATTGAAAATGGTCAAATGTTGCTCAGAATATGCATTATTTCCACATTATGTACGTAATTACTATTTATAATCCAATCATTTTGTTTAAGTAAGAAATTAATCATATTTTAGACTAAATAAAGTGCTTAAATATAGATTATTGTGGTCAACTGACTTAAAATGAATGTAAAATCGCTTCAATTGCTCAAATAATGCTCAGAATATGTATTTTTTTTGCACATTATATGCTCAATTACTTTGTTTGATCCAATATTTTTTAAGTGAGATCTGAATAATATTATAGACCGTATAGAGAGCTTAAATATAAATTATTGTGATCAAATAACTTAAATGAATGCAGAATCTCTTGAAATGCTCAAATGACTTAGAATAAATGCTGAATCGCCTCAAATGTTCAAATGATGCTCTGAATATTCATTATTTGCACATTATATGCGTAATTACTATGTATAATCCAATCATTTAGAAAAGAAATATGTCAATTATATTCTAGACTAAATATAGATAATAAAAAGAGATTATTGTGATTAAATGACTTATAATGAATGCAGAACTACTTGAAATACTCAAATGATGCTCAGAAAATGAATTTTTTTGCAAGTTATATTCATCATTAGTATGTATATCCAATATCTTTTAATAAGCAAGATCTGAATCATATTCTAGATTATACACAAAGAACTTAAATACATATTATTGTGATCAAATGATTTAGAATGAATCAAGAATAGCCTGAAATGCTCAAATGATGCTCAGAATATGCATTATTTGCACATTACATGCGTAATTACTATGTATAATCCAATATATTTGAATAATAAAATCTGAATCATATTTTAGATTATATAAAGAGCTTAAATATAGATCATTGTGATCAAATGACTTAGAATGAATGCAGAATAGGTTCAAATGCTCAAATGATTCTCAAATGATTCTCGGAATAGGCTCAAAGCGATTTTGCACATTATATGCTAAATTTCATAATATAACCTCATATTATTTAATTAGTAAGATTTAAATTTTATTGTAGACCGTATAGGGAGTATAAATATAGATTGAATTGATGCAGAATCGCTTGAAATGCTCAAATGATGCCGAAAACATGCATTATTTGCACATTATATGCGAAATACTAGATATAATCTAATATTTTTTAATAAGAAAAATCTGAATCATATTCTGACCGTAAAGAGGGTTTAAATAAAGATTGTTTTGATTAAAATGATTTAGAATGTGATGAAGACCTTAAACACAGATTATTGTGATCAGATGATTTATAATAAATTCAGAATTGCTTAAATATAAATTTTATTGTGATAAAATTACTTTAGACGAATCTAGAATCACTTGAATAAGTATGCGTCTTTTCAATGTAGAATGCAACATTTTGAATAAGTATGATCTGAATTATGTTTTAGACAATATAAACAGCTTAGATATATAATATTATGATCAAATGACTTAGAATGAACGCAGAATCGCTTCAAATGCTCAAAAGATGCTCAGAATATACATTATTGCACATTATAAGCGTAATTACTTTATATAATGCAATTTTTTTTAATAAGAAAGATCTGAATCATATTCTAGACTGCATAGAGTGCTTAAATGGCTTAGAATGAATGCGGAATTGCTTGAAATGCTCAAATGATTCCAAGAATATACAGTATTGGCACATTATATGCATAATTACTATGTACAATCCAATTATTTTGAATAAGTACGATTTAAATCACATTTAGACTATATAAAGAGCTTAAATATATAATATTGTGATCAAATTGACTTAGAATGAATAAAGAATCAATTCAAATGATGCTCAGAATATGCATTATTTCCACATTATATGCTTAAGTACTTTTTATAATTCAAAACTTTTTTAATAAGTAAAATCTGAATCATATTCTGAACATGATATAGAACTTAATATATATAATTGGGATGAAATAACTTAGAATAAATGCAGAATTGCATGCAATGCTCAAATAATGCTCAAAATATGCATTATTTTCAAATCATATACGTAATTACTTTGTATAATCAATTAATTTTGAATAGTTAAGATCTGTATCAAATCCAAGACTATATAAAGAGCGTACATATAAATTATTGTCATCAAATGATTTATAATGAATACAGAATCGCTTGGAATGATGAAATGATGCTCAGAATATGCATTATTTGCACATTATATGCTTAATTACTATGAATAAACCAATATTTATTAATAAGTATGATCTGAATAATATTGTAAACCATATGGAGAGCTTAAATATAGGTTATTGTGATCAAATTCCTTAGGTTGAATACAGAGTGGCTTGATTTGCTCAAATAATGGTTAGAATATGCATTATTTGCATATTATATGCACGATTACAATGTATTATCAAAATTATTTTAATAAGTCATATCTGATTCATATTCTAGACAGTATAGAGAGTTTAAATAAATATTATTGTGATTAAATAACTTAGTATGAGAGCAGAAACACTTGAAATGCTCAAATGATGCTCATAATATGCATTCTTTGCACATTATAGGCATTTTTGGTAGAGGCCATGTGAACAAGGAATAAAGGACAACCCCAGTTCCCAGTTCGCAAAAATCTGAGAACTGGAAACAACCCCTTGTTCTCAATTCGCGAACTGTTGTTCCATGTTTGTTGGTTCACTGTTCTCAGTCCTTGTTCTTTGTTCTCCTCTTTTTTTGTACTGTGCCAAACACATCCTATATCCGTATTTACAATGTAGAATATATTAATTTTTAATAAGTAAAATTTGAATAATATTCTAGATCGTATAGAGAGCTTAAATATTAATTATTGAGAACAAATTATTTTAAACGAATCTAGAATCGCTTGAAATTCTCAAAAGACACATAATAAGCTTTATTTGCAATTTACATGCGTATTATTAGTGTACAATGCAAAATTTTGAGAAAGTAAGATCTGAATTATATTCTAGTCTATACAAAGAGTTCAAATATAGATTATTTTGATTAAATGACTAAGAATGAATGTAGAATCACTTGAAATGCTCAAATGATGCTCAGAATTATTTGCACATTATATGCGTAATTACTATGTCTAATCATTTTGAAAAAGTAAGATCTGAATCATATTTCTGACAGTATAGAATGCTCAAATGCATAATTACTATGTACAATCCAATTATTTTGAATAAGTGAGATTTAAATCACATTTTATACTATATAAAGAGCTTAAATATATATATATATATATATATATATATATATATATATATATATATTATTACGATCAAATGACTTAGAATGAATGAAGAATCACTTCAAATGATGCTCAGAATATGCATTATTTGCACACTATATGCGTAATTATTATGTATAATCAATTAATTTTGAATAATTAAGATCTCTATCAAATTTGAGACTACATAAAGAGCTTACATATTAATTATTATGATCAAATGATTTAGAATGAATGCAGAATCGCTTGAAATTATCAAATGATACTCAGAACATGCATTATTTGCACATTATATGTTTAATTATTATGAGTAATTCAATATTTATTAATAAGTATGATCTGAATCATACTGTAAACCATATAAGGAGCTTAAATATAGATTATTGTGGTCAAATTCCTTAGATTGAATACAGAATCTCTTAAAGTGCTCGAATAATGCTTAGAATATGCATTATTTGCATATTATATGCGTGATTACTCTGTATTATCGAAATTTTTTTGATAAGTCAAATCTTATTCATATTTTAAACAGTATAGAGAATTTAAATAAAGATTATTGTGATTAAATGACTTAGAATGAGAGCAGAAATACTTGAAATGTTCAAATGATGCTCATAATATGCATTATTTGCACATTATATCCGTATTTACAGTGTAGAATACATTATTTTTTGATAAGTAAAATCTGAATTATATCCTAGATCGTATAGAGAGCATAAATATTAATTATTGAGATTAAGTTATTTTAAACGAATCTAGAATCGCTTGAAATTCTCAGAAGATACACATAATAAGCTTTATTTGCAATTTACATGTGTATTATTAGTGTATAACGCAAAATTTTGAAAAAGTAAGATCCCAATAATATTCTAGTCTATATAAAGAGTTTAAATATAGATTATTGTGATTAAATGACTAAGGATGAATGTAGAATCACTTGAAATGCTCAAATGATGCTCGGAATATGCATTATTTGCACATTGTATGTGTAATTACTATGTATATAATCCAATCATTTTGAAAAAGTAAGATCTGAACCATATTTTAGACTATGTGAAGTGCTTAAATATAGATTATTGTGTTTAAATGACAAAAAAGAATGCATGATCGTTTCAAATGCTCAAAAGATGCTCAGCATGTGCATTATTTGCACATTGTATGATTAATTACTACCTATAATTCAGTACTTATAAATAAGTAAAATCTGAATCATAGTCTAGACCATATAGAGTGCTTAAATCTAGATCATAACGATAAAACGAATTAGGACGAATGCAGACTCGTTTGAAAGGCTTAAATGATGCACAAATATGCATTATTTGCACATTATATGCTTAATTACTATGTATAATCCAATATTTTTAATAAGTCAGATCTGACTTATATTCTAGACAGTATAGAATCTTAAATATAGATAATTGTTATAAAATAATTTTAAACGAATCCAGAATCTCTTGAAATTCCCAAATGATACACAGAATAAATTTTATTTGCAATTTATATGCGTCTTTTTCATTGTATAATGCAACATTTTGAATAAGTATGATATGAGTTATATTCTAGACAATATAAACAGCTTAGATACACATTATTGTGATCAAATGACTTAGAATGAAAGACTCAAACGATGCTCAGAATATACACTATTTGCACATTATATGCATAATTACTATGTACAATCCAATTATTTTGAATAAGCAAGATGTCTATCAAATTCGAGACTATATAAAGAGCTTAGATATAAATTATTATGATCAAATGGTTTCGAATGAAAGCAGAATAAAGAGCTTAGGTATAAATTATTGTAATAAAAAAGTTTCAAATGAAAGCAGAATCGCTTGGAATGCTCAAATGATTCCCAGAATATACATTATTGGCACATTATATGAATAATTACTATGTCCAATCCTATTATTTTGACTACTAAGTAAGATTTAAATCACATTTTAGACTATATAAAGAGCTTAAATATATATTATTGTAATCAGATGACTTGGGATGAATGCACAATCACATCAAATGCTCAAATGATGCTCAGAATATGCATTATTTGCACATTATATGCTTAATTACTGTATATAATCCAAAACTTTTTTAACAATTAAGATCTGAATCATATTCTGAACCTGATAGAGAACTTAAATAAAGATTATTGTGATCAAATGATTTAGAATGAATGCAGAATCATTTGAAATGCTCAAATGATGCACAAAATATGCATTGTTTGCACATTATATGCATAATTATTATGTATAATCCAATCATTCTAAATAAGTAAGATCTAAATCAAATTTTGGACTATATAAAGAGATTAAATATAGATTATTGTGATCAAATGACTTAGAATATATGCAAAATCGCTTTAAATGCTCAAATGATTATCAGAATATGCATTATTTGCACATTATATGCTTTATTAGAATACATAATCCAATATTTTTAAATAAGTAAGATCTGAATTATATTTTAGACCGTATAGAGAGCTTAAGTATATATTATCACGATAAAATAATTAGAATGAATTATTTGCATATTATGTGCAATTTCGATCTATAATCCAATTTTTTTCAATAAGTAAAATCTGAATCATATTCTTGATCGTATAGTGAGTTCAAATAAAGTTATTGTGATTAATTGACTTAAAATGAATGCAAAAACACTTGAAATGTTAAATGATGCTCGGCATATGCATTATTTTCGCATTATATGCGCAATTTTTATTTATAATCCAATATTTTTAAATAAGTAAGATCTGAATCATATTTTAGACCGTATAGTGAGATGAAAATTGATTATTGAGATCAAATTCTTTTAAATGAAGCCAAGATCACTTGAAAATTCCCAAAATATAACAAAATAATCTTTATTTGAAATTTATATGAGTATTTTTTGTGTATAATGCAAAATTTTGAAAAAAGTAAGATTTGAATTATATTCTAGACTACATGAAAAGTTTAAAAATAGATTATTGTGATCATATGACTTAGAAATTAGAATGGATGCAGAATCACTTGAAATAGTGAAATGATTATCAGAATATGTATTATTTGCAAATTATATGCGTAATTACTATGCTATACTTTAATCGCTCCTGACTTGTACTATTTTGTTTCCTTGGTTGAATTTGTATATTAAGTCTAAAAATATTATTTCATATAAAATTTTGCCCAGACATTGGGCGGACGTTTTTGCTAGTTTCTTCAAAAGAGACAAAAATATGCCAGAATCACACATCATAATCTCAAAATACACACAATAAGAAAACTCTGGAGCAAACACAGTATTGAACAAAGAATGGAAAAAAAAAAATGCTCATCAGCCTTCATGTATTACAGTTTTTCCTTTTTGAGGATGAAACCCGTAGGTATTGTTATATATATATTTTTTTTTCGGCTATTTGAAAACGCAATCAAAATACGATGTTGACTGGTACGTTTTTCTCACAACTCACAAGAATAATATTTTAAGATATTTTATCCATAAAGACAAAGTGTATGCCTTGCGAAACAATAGAAAACTTGATAACTAACCAGACAAAGAAGTCGGCGCTGGAAGTTGACTCTTTTGACTTTCTACACGTTTGGACATACCTTGACCAATTTAGAATATATCCGCTCAATCAACTAACATCTTTTTTTGAAAGTAGAATTCTTTGTAAGTTTTCAAAGTAACGTATTTCTTGATCTATAATGAAGGAGGAGTAAATACATAACAGTAGAAAATAAAAAATAGAAGAATAATTACGTTACTTGAATTTTAAAAGGACATACGTAATTGTGATGAATTAGAAGGATAAATATGAAAGTCTTCAAGGGCACACAAGATAATGTTCATTAGAAAATTTTGTCAGGGCTGTGAAGTGTCAAGTAAAAATAAAAAAGTTTGAGGGAGGCGTATAATATATAACCGAAGGTTTTAAAGGGATATACATTAACAATTTAACATCCGAAGGTTCGCAATTATTTCTTTTTTATGACCTCTCTCTTTTATCACAAGATTCAGGCCTAAGAGCGATCGATAATACGAAGCAAAGCAGCAAACCCTAGTTCTCTTCATCCCAAATTCTCCTCCAAATCACCGACCCTAATTGAGACCTCCCGAGCAATTCAAATCGAATCGCTTCTGTTTTCTCTCTATTCCCTGCTCGAATTTTTCTTGGCTCCTTCGAATTTGGGATTTCGCCTGTGCTCATCTTCGACAATCAATTGAAGAACTCTTGGTGGTTCGAGCGGCTGATCGGTGCGCGACGGTTCGATTTGTGCTTATTCGTTCGAGTTGGTGGCGACCCGACGAAATTGCTTTGGAGAAGGTGCGATACCCGCTTGGCGAAGGCCCTGATTTAGGGTTTCCTGGGTTAATCTTTGGTTTGATTGAAGATTTGGCTATAAGAAAGAGAAATCGGAAGTAGATCGTGGTAGTTTGCAGCTAAGTAGAGCTTTTGGAGGCAAAAAGAGCGACAACGAGGTCCTTTTTTTTGGTTTGAGAATATTTAGAGAAAGTTGTAAAAAGCATCAAGTGTTTTGATTTTTCGATTTGAGTTGAATTGCAGACCTAGTTGTCTGCTTTGTTCTGATTAGAGGTTGATCTTCTTTGTACTTATATTGTTATTCAGATTTGAGGAAAAGCAAGAGGCAAAAAAAAAAAAAAAAATGTCCGTCTATTTTAAGTTTAAAAGTGCAAAAGAATTTAATTCACTACCGATCGAGGGCCAGTTTATCTCAATCGGAAACTTGAAAGAGAGAATTTTTGAGTCGAAACACTTGGGAAGAGGTAATGACTTCGACCTTGTGGTCTCCAATGCACAAACAAATGAAGGTGGGTTCATAGAAAATTAAAAATATCAGTGCTTTCTATTTAGTCGATTAATTTCAATTTGATAGTTTCATTGGGTGTCCTTTGTTTGCACCTTTAGGGGTGCTTGATTCCATAATCATAGCTTTGACATACATGGGTATAGACTCAACACGACGGTAGATAATTAATATAGTACAAGTATAAAATTGAAATTACCTTAGGTTTAACAGGATGTTGCTCATCTTGTATAAAACACTGGGGATTGTATACCTGCTAATCTTCTTCAGTTTAAGCAAAAGAAAATGATCGATTGAAGATAACTCCTGAGATTAGGGCAAGTATAAAAGCTGGTGTTTTCTGGTGGAGTGTTTGATCAATAGGTGTTTTCAATTTCAGAGTACACAGATGAAGCTGCATTGATACCGAGAAATACATCGGTATTAATTCGCCGAGTTCCTGGCCGTCCACGAATGCCTATTGTGGCTGACATAGAAGAGTATTTCCATCTTTTTTATTAGAGAAATTTTATAAGCTTCTTATGACTTTAGCTTTAATTCAAATGCCGCATGACTGTCTTGGTTGCTAGGTATCACAAGCGATGAGGGACTTGATTTATTTCATTTCCTGCTGTTATCTGTGCATGTAGAATATAGGATAATTACATGGAGTGAGATGTGTTATTGCTGTATTGAGAAAGATTTTATTTTATATCAAATTATGAGCTATCACAATTGGATGTTTCTTTTCTGGGGATTCTTGGAGGCTTATGCAGTGTTAGCAACTAGGTTTTTTGAATTGAATTCCCTTCTTCTTTGACTATGTATGTAATGAGTAAGTTTATTTACATAGTCATATTAATTTAAGGACCTGTTTTCTTGTGGCTGCTGGCAACCAAGATCAATGCTCATTAAGTTAATTGTTGTTCTATGAAGAAGGTCCAATAAAAGAATAAGGAACACATGTTTCTTAGTATGAAGAAGACCTGTTAACTGAAATGGTGCTAAACTATTATATATGGGAGTAGTAGCAGTTTAGTTGAACCTAAGCTGGGGCATTTTATAAACTTGCAGGGTGAAAGCTGTAGAAGATACTACACAGAATATCACATTAGATACTAGTAACGTTGCTACTCAACTTTCTGCAATGAATGTAAGATCCTTGGTCGCTATGCTTAATATTGAGTGTTGTTTGTATATATATTTTGCGGTATGTATTCAATCATTCACTACAGTAACCTGGCTCTGGATATATCCACTGACCATGAGTATGTGTTATACCATTTTCTGTAATGCATGCCAGTTTTTGAGTTTATGTATGTATTTTCTACTATTTGTCGTGAAGTTCTGTATTTTTTTTTCTGCTTTTATAATTGTTATTGAAAGATCAATCAATTATTATTCTCAGCCAGAAGAGTCAGAATGGGATGAATTCGGAAATGATCCTTATGCAATAATACCAGAGGGACAACAAGCTCAGTCGTTTAATCCAGCAAATGTTTCTTCTTCTGATAAACTTGATGAGGATAGTAAACTTCGAGCTGTGCTTGAGACTTCTTCTCTTGATTGGAGCAGGTGTTTGCCTCCATAATGTTGAGCTGTTTTGCTTTTAATCTGAATTGTTTTGCTATTATTATTATTCTTTGTTGTATTTCCACACTAACATATTCTGAATTGCATACATACAGCCAAAATGATGGACCTAGGGGTAGAGGCTATGGGAGGGGCATTGGTGGAAGAATGGGTGGTGGCCGTGGTTTTGGTATTATCTCTTTGAATGATCTTTATACTTGTATTCTTATATGAAATCTATGTTCTCACTCTCTTTATTTAATTTTGTGAAGGGCGTGGTTTGTTTGAGCACCGAAACCCACCGCCAGGTTATGTCTGTCATAGATGCAATGTTGCTGGTAAGTTGCTCCTTGACATGCCAATTTTGATTTGCTTTTTCTCAGTCTATTAAGTTCCTCGTCATCTGGATGAATTTGTCTTCTGTTTCGTTTTTCGTTACAGGGCACTTTATACAACATTGCCCTACAAATGGAAATCCTGCGTTTGATCCAAAGAGGTTCAAGCCTCCCACTGGCATTCCCAAGTCAATGCTCATGACCACGCCAGATGGCTCTTACTCTCTGCCTGGTGGGGCTGTGGCGGTACTCCAGCCAAACGAGTATGCTAGTTTCACCAAATTTTTCATGAAAGGGTTTCACCTGAATCTTCTGTATGCAATAACATTAATACTGCTTTGATGTGTGCTTTTCTAGGGCTGCTTTTGAAAAGGAGATGGAGGGTATACCGACTATAGCTCGTGCAGCAGCAGTGTCAGCTGAGCTTCTTCCAGAAAACCTCCGTTGTCCCCTTTGCAAGGAGATTATGAAAGATGCTGTATTGACCAGCAAGTGCTGCTTCAATAGCTTTTGTGATAAATGTATTGGGCTATCCGTACTTTGCATTCCTTTTGTGTTTTCTTTTCCTTTGTTTTCAATTGGAGAATTGCAATGCCTTATTCTTCCCTAAATTGTGTCCTTCAGGTATAAGAGAGCACATAATAAATCAGTCAAAATGTGCATGTGGCGCAACAGAGGTGTTGGCAGATGATCTGCTACCTAACAAGACGCTGAGAGAGACTATAAATCAACTGCTAGAGTCTGCTGCTACAAGCAGTCAAGAGAAGGCTGGCAGTCTTGTACAAGCACAAGGTATTGTCCTAACCAGATTTATGCTATTTATTATTTGCTGTTGTTAATATTAAATGTTAACCTCACTTTTGTCATGTGAACGAGTTTTGTTTAACCTCCTCTTTTGAACCTCTCTTAGATATGCAGTCAAGTGTACCGGTACAGGAGAAAGTACCATCCCCAGCTGTCTCTGGTTTAATGGTAGAGGCCAAAGGTCCGACACCAGCCGAGGAGTGTTCTCTTGATGGTGCAAATGCAGTAAAGCTGCTGGTTGCATCTGATGCAACGCCAGAATCAGGGACTGCTAAGGACCCAAGGTCTCCGGAAAAGTCTCCCCTCAAGAAGGACCATGCTGAAAAACCACCCATTGGTGACCAAGGTTGTGATTTAATTTTGTTGCTTGCTATTATAGCATTAATAGTTTGAAGTTTATATCAGTAATGTACATTATTAGGTTGAACAAACAAAACAATTTTGACATGAATAAACAAGTTTTTTGCAAGTGATTTATTGTTTTACAAATCTTCAGTACGGATCTTTTGCTATCTTCTGCAAATTTGGTGGTAAATAACTTTTTAGTTTTTTGTTTGAGTCATTTTTTTTTATTGGCAGTCACCCAGATTGAGCTGGCTTCCTTTCATGTGTAACTTGAGTAGAGTTAGTAAAATCTTACATGAAATTTGGCATGGCAACCCTCATTTTGTTTGACTGGCTGATAGCCTAGTCTCTCCAAATTATTATACTTTCTCTGTCATGGGCCTCTAATAGAATCGTCTTTTATATTTATTTTGACTTGATCAGCAAAAAAGAAAAAGAAGAAGAAGCAGAGGCCACCAACTGAGGAGGTTGGTACTAGTGTTAATGGCTTTATGCCAATGGCTGGTCCAGGATTCAACCCCTTTTTTAACGGTGCGATGCCTCATATGCCAATGGATCCCTTCATGGGTGCTGCACCTTTCCCAGGCCCCATGCATCCCTTCCTTGGCCTTCCACCTGCTCCATTTGCAGGTGGCTTGCCGCCAGTTCCAGATCCATTCATGGCTCAGCCTTACATGAACATGATGCCTCCTGCTCCAAGGTACATATTCTGAGACTTATTCATTTATGATTTTCTTAAATAGTTGTATTCACACTTGATGCCATCTCATTGGACAATGCTTTTTCTTGTGCTCGTAGGGATCTTGCGGAGCTGGCTCTTGGCAATATGGGAATGAACATGGGTCCACCTCCAATGATGCATATGGGAGAAAACTTCGAAGGAAGGAGGCCCGATTTTCGCCGCGGAAGGGACTTTGAGAGGCCTTCTATAAAATCTGACAGGTATATGCCCAAACTGGCTATCATTTTGTCTTTATATAATGCATTAGATTTATGTCATGTTATAATTATATCTATGCTTAAGGTTGATGGTAATATATGTCTTAGGGAGAGGGAGCATTCGAGGGAACGGGATGCCAGAAGAGAAAGAAGGGAGAGCTCAAGTGCCAGAGATAACTCTGTCAATAAGCATGTATGTACTTCTGCATTGTTTTGTTTGTTCCTTGAATTTTGTATGTTCTGCTTAGTTCTTAAGCCAGTTATCTTATGCAATTTGTTGGCATTTGCTTTTGAACCCGTTATGAGTAAGACGGGTTTCCTAGCAAATTATAGCTGTTCTGTTTTGCAGATGCTTCTACAAGAAAAGGCACTTTGGATGTTGCTCAACAGAGTGACTCTATGCAAATGTTTGTCATCCAGCACTTGTTGGATGAGGTCTATTATTGAGGAGTCCTCTATTATCGTTAAATTTACTTGCCTATTTTGCTTTACGCCCTATAATTTGATCTGGAACTTTGCTTATAAAGAATTGTTAGTCTTGGTTACCTATTCTTGTGTGATACGCCCAACACCTGGGGCTAATCTTTTTACGGCGATATTTGTTTTCTTTTGGCATATTTTTAATTTTGGGTACCTGATGCATAATTGCATATACAGATGAGGTATATTTTGGGGTACTAATTATTTTGTTGATATCTTGTGGTTTGTATAGGGTTGGTTTTTTAAAAAAAAATTATGAGAGAATATTTTTGCATTGTCAGTTGTAGTTTGTGTAGGGCAGGTTAAAAAGAGGTGGCATAAAATAAACAACGATTTTTGTGTTTTAATACGTATTAGCAACACACAATATTAAACAACTACATATAACATAATACCACAAAGTAGTTAACGCCCACTGTGTAACACGATACTATCAAGTAATTAAAGCCAATGAGACATCAAAAACCATTTGTACACCTTCAAACTTTTTCTCAACGTGGGCCTCTTTTTTTATGGGCCTTAGTCGAAAACATGGAGTCAACTTTGGGCCATCCAAGCCATATTTTATACTTAATAGTGAAACAGACTCTAGGTCCTTGTCGTAAACTAAAATAAAAGATTCGTGGTAATGTGTTGACCTTGTATTGCTTCTGTTTTGACCGCAGAGACCTTCGACATCCCAAGCAGCACATCGTCCGGAGCGGTCAGAACGGTCGGAGCGATCAGAGCGGTCAGACCGACCAGAGAGGGTCTCAACGCAAGAACGGGACCACCGTGCAAGATCTCCAGACACCTCACATCACCACTCTCCTCGCCGCGCCAAGAGGAGATCGTCCCACCGGGAGACTGAAGAGGTAGCTACAGAAGAACCTCCAGCTGTTGCCGACCTTCCCCCTCAGTCGAAAAAGCTAAAGGCTAGTGTCTTCTCTAGAATCAGTTTCCCAGAGGGAGGAAGCACAAGTAAGATGGCCAAGGAGTCGGAGGCATTAGCTCCGCCGCCAGCTCCTCATCCCTCGAGGAAGAGCAGTAGCAGCAGCGGCAGGGCAAAGGAGGTCCCGGCACCTTCAAAGGAGTCGAGGTTGAGAAGCAAGAGGAGCTATGATGCTGAGGATGACGAGTCAAGCGACGAGGACAGACACTTTAAAAGGAGGTCTCGGCGCAAGGAGGATTATGCTGACTTGGCGGAGGAGGAGCACCGTCACTCTCGGCGCTCCAAGGATCACGACCGGACCCATTACCACCGTTCGTCCAGTCGTCAGCGGGATTAAACTTTTTTATTTTGTTTATTTGTATTATGGTTTTGCTACAGTGTAGATTGATTTTAAGGATGAGTTATAATTTTATTTGTAGTGGATAATATAATCAAGTTGTATGAGAAACAACTTGCTTGCTGATTAATTTAAGTTTTCTTTATATATTTTGGATGTACTTAAAATGACCAATTTATGCGTAATGCAATGTTTATTTAAAATTCTGCTGCTCGCTTTTAATTGCATCTTATTTTCTGTTTTAATGCTCAAATTGGCTCAAAAACACTGAACGACAGAACTACTAACTCACATGAAAACGAATTATATGGAGGAAAATAATATAAAATGGAAATAAAAAGCTTTCTTTTGTAATATGCGATTTACGGATAAACTAGTATCTACTATGCGGTGCCATCCCCGCTGAAGAAAAAGGCTTTCGACATGCAACTGTGTTTAGTAGGCCTCTCTCTGTGGATGTGACACGTGGACTTTTTAAAAACACGTGTAGATGTGAGCTTTTATACACGTTTCGCCTTCCCAATTTCTCTCTCCGTCTTTTGATAAGCATACCATCTATATATTTTCATACCACCTCCAACGTACCAGTATCAGTACCAATCATCAAAGTTGGGAGTACGCATTTTTTCATATTCCAAATCCCGTGTAGAAGCAAATTAAAGAGAAATAGTAGGAAAGCTAAGTATGAGCCAAGGTCAACCAAGAAGGCCAACCAATGACCAGGGAGTCAAATACGGAGACGTGTTCGACGTGAAAGGAGACTTGGCCGGGCAGACAATAGCCCCGCAAGATGCGGCTCTGATGCAGTCGGCTGAGACTATGGTACTCGGACAGACACAAAGGGGTGGACCTGCTGCAGTCATGCAGTCAGCATCTAGACAGAATGAGCTCACCGGTGTTGTCGGTCATGACCAGGCGAGTTATGCTCCCGCACATCATGGCGTCACTGTCACCGAGACGATTGTCCCGGGGGGTCGTATTATCACTGAGTTCATTTCTGGTCAGGTAGAGAATTTGCTTCTTAGACCTTAAAGATTAAAGTTTATTTCGAAATTAATTGTATAACTATTAAGGTTTCGGTAGTTCTCTAGACCACAGCCACTGATGTTTTGACAGAAATGACCCGAACAGTAATTCAGTCAGTAAAAAGTAAATTTTTTTTTTTTTTTTCTCTTGGCACGTAAATTAATTAAGGCACGTTTTGGGTTTTGCTGCATTAAAAAAAAATGCTGTATTTTCTTTTCAATTACAGTAGTTAATAAAAATATTTTTTACATATTTCAATTCAGCCCATTGGCCACATCATGGAAACAGATGCCCCGAGACAGCGCGTGCCTGAAGGAACAAAGATCACAATAGGAGAGGCCCTTGAAACTGCAGGGTTAACGGCAAGGGACAAACCAATCGAAAGGAGTGATGCAGCAGCAATACAAGCAGCCGAGGCAAGAGCCACAGGAATGAATGCAACTGTTCCGGGTGGTGTTGCTGCGCAAGCGCTAGCTGCAGCCGATGCCAATGCGAGAGGAACCCGTGATGAGGATAAAACCAAATTACGCGACATCCTTGCAGTAACTTTCCTATATATCCTTGTTAATTAGATTTCATTTAACAGATATTCATCCGTAAGAACAACGGGGGTGTCTATCGATTGCAAATTAGGAAGGTTTGGTAATATTAACTGATGGCAGTCTCATTTCATAATTAATACTTTTAATTGATAAAAACTAACTAGTACATTTAGATTGCAAAGTGATGGCCTTGAAACTGAAATTTTTATTTGACAAAAAAATGGAAATAATTTCATTTAAACAAAATAAAATAAGTCGACATAATCAACACAGGAAAATGAAAAAAGACCAAAAAAAAAAAAAAAAAAGAAAAACCGCAACTCTAGGACAATAATAGAACATTTAATCACACGCGAACTTTTTGCAATTGTTTTGTTGATGTTCTGGACACACTTATAATATTTTAAAGGTTCATATATATAGTACCATACATTTGGGAGAGTATTAATTTGGTAATTATATTAGTATGTGGTTAATATAATTACTAGACAATTATTTTGTAGCATAATTTTTCGTATTCTCCTTCTAAGTTTTCCCAAATAAATGAATATAGGATGCAACAAGAAAGATGTCATCGGACAAGGCAGTCGATAGGGATGATGCCGCAAGGGTTGTCGGGGCCGAGATACGTAACAAGCTGGACATGACAACTAGTCCCGGTGGGGTGGCAGCCTCGGTGGCTGCAGCGGCCCGGCTCAATCAGGAAAGGCAGTAGATTAGGATGATAATTTCTGATGGGTAGTGTTGGTTTTATGTTTGCGTGCACCTTGGTTTAATTTGTTTTTGATCTTATGAGTGGGATCTTTGCTAATAAGGTGTTGTCATGACATACATGTACTTTTCTTTTTTTGCAAAATAAAAAGAGAGGACCACGTATTGTTGTTTTATGTTTCGTTATTTTTTAGTTCGTCATATTATGATTTTTTTTTTAAAAGAAAGGTTATCCCATGATGATTTTCAAAAAAAAAGAAAAGAAAAAAAAGAAAGAAAGAAAGAAAAAAAAAATATGAATCTTTGAAGCTCTCACAGCACTTCTATGCTAAAATGGGCCGAATGTCAGCCTAGATTTCGGCATTTGGATTAGCAGGCTCGTGTTTCATTTTATATATTTTTAAGATTGGTTGCCTTTTAACAAGGCAATAAGGGTTATTCGTGGGATTCATGAAAGGGGTAGGGGAAAGGATGCAAAATCAATAGCATCCGTATTTTGTTCCTTTGAACTTTTATAATAATTATATTTTTGTAATATGATATCTATACTCACTTAAGATGGATTACGAAGTGTTCTCCACATAATATCATTGCCACCTAATACGATTAATTCAATTCATGAGTAAAAGTACGAAGTCCAATGTTTGAAAACAGTGGAATTACTAGAAATAAAAAATAAATAAAATGTTACAGTTAATTTACGTATAGCACCATGAATATGGCCTTTGGGTATCCTCTAAAAAATTAAAAAGATCGACTCTTTTGATTTCATATCCATTGTATGATTCACGAGACGATATAGAAAAATTAGAGTAGGTTTGGGTTATGGGACATTCGAGCAGCCAGTCAGCCAGATTATATAAATTTGTCTTGTCATCTTATTTTTGTATTCAACGATATACTTAAAAGAAAAATGTTCATGAAGTGTCTAATTTCCGTAGACCGTAGGTGCTTTTGTACATCCGCAGATCTACACTTTATTTATTTATTAATTATTTTCTTAAATTAGTAGAGAGAGCTCCATTACAGTTGTTCCATGCCGACTCTGTCATGAAAACTAACTTATCTATTCTATTGTAGTTGGTGTTGCGAGTTCAGACGTGTAAACATAAATTTAAGTTATTTATTCTTCACCAGCTTACTACACATAATGGTTTAGAAGAAGTGGTATAGAGAACCAAATAGGAAGTGTAGATGACCGTACGGGGAAGCTTCAAAAGTGGACCCCACGCACTAATGTGGTGAGTTGGAATGGCAGGGACAAGATAAAACTCCCACAAATACATGCAATCTCTCCTGTTCCCCACTTGTATTGATTGCATATTATTATATCGTCTCTCTCTCAACGCTATGGAATCAAGTTCATTGTGTCATCCTTTTCTCTAATTCTCTGTAACATATATTATAGAATTTTTCAAGAATAGTTGACCTTATAGATTTTTACTATGGTTTGAATTCATAAAAAGATAATTTAATAAAATAACAACTAACAAATTTATTATAAGAATAAAAGATAATAATGTTATACCTATTTATGACAAAGTATTAAAATTTAAATTGTTAATTGGATGGCTATTTTACATTTAAGTGGCAATAAATTCTATAGACAACCTATATGAATAATAAAAAAATATATATCCATAATTATGTATTATTTGTCAAACGAAAATACCTTGTCGGTATAATGTACCCATTTTAATATTCAACACACTTAGTTTAAATTTTGATGGGTTCCATCTGTCAGTATATTAATACATTATTTGTTGCAGAGAATGTGTAATAGAACATCTGAATAGTACGTAATCTGTTGCACAAATTATTTCCATGCAATTTTCATTAATGTGACCGTGCTCCATCCGTATTTTCTTTGCTGGTGCGCTCCAATCAACAAGTGCCGCATGGGAAGCTCCAAGGAAAAGAATTTATTGTGAAAGGCCTGACCAGTCAGGAAGTTTCACAATTTGATCCTGTGAATTTTATTTAATTTTCTTTTTAAAGCAAGGGACCATATTTGTTTTTGCCCATAGGCATGAAACAGCGGGACCTTCATATTTAAAAATGGTAGCTGTCCAATCGAAAATTGATTGTTTGGATCAGCATCTTGAAAGAGCAAGTAGTATTTTTTTATATATATAACGATTGTTCATATTAATTAATCCATAATCAGATATTCTCAGAAAAAAATTAATCCATAATCAGATGACTCTTATTTCCCCAATGCATTGCCAATATTGCCTTAAGAAAAAAAATCTATATCTCCGGCTTCTATATATGGCAAAGTTTATGACAGATTTTTAGATCCTGATGTAGTTTAAGCTAGTGTGAAATTAGAAAATGTTCTGATATCAATAATAACATAACATTTTTCCTCACCACATTAGGCCCCTTCATAGTACCTTACATATGCATATATTATTTAATATACTATCATAAAAAAGGACATAAATAAAAATTAAACTTGTAAGAATCAGTCTTTTTGGCCAAAGACAATATATCCTTGATGACAATTGCAAATCCAAAATTCATTTTAAAAATGTAATAAAATATTTGAAGTTGAAGACTTGATCCTTTTTTTATCTCACAAAACTGAGACTTGCTAATTGATCATGCCAAAACAAAAACAAAAACAAAAAGAAAAAAGAAAAGAAAGAAACAAAGTTAAAACTGTAGAATTGAACATGAGAAAACAATAGCTGTGCCTGTTAATTGACTGAAACAGCCAAACAGTAAAACCTAACCGGTTCATAGGATATAACTGTGTAATGTTCTAATCGATGTGCTATCTAATCTATATAACCGCTATATGAACGATTGGTTACCTTGCCATGAGGCCACGAGGTCTGAACAGATGTGTATGTGTATCAATCGAAAAAGACAAAGACAGAGCACTGTGAAATATTTTGTCTTTTTAAATATTGGAGCATGCATGTCTTTGTACCTATTTCTTTCAATCAATGTTCAATATCAATGAACTATCTAAATCAAAAGACAAGTTGTACTCCGAAAGAGAAGAAAAACAAAATGATAATAGTCTGCAAATCATTGGTGCAAAATATCAATTTCCCCAGATTGTTAGTTGCTTTCGTATTTCCAATTTAAAGAATGTTTATTAAGAAAATTGTAATAAAAAATGATAAATGTTATGGTCAAGTCGATTTGACGGATCATTCAATCCAACCCGACTAGATTTCATTTTGGAAAGTTCAAATTAATGACATAAACCATTCAATGCGATTTTTCATAAATATTGAGATGTCCTTAGCGGCCAAATTTATAAATATTTTTGTTCTTTAATTATTTTTGTATTTTAAAGACTAATTATTACAATTAGAGGATTTATAACTAATTAGATTGAGCATTTTGTAAAAAAATTGGATTTCCTGGAGATTTCAATAAGAAAATAAATGTAGACAATTCATATTGGTCATTTGAAGTTTCTATATTGAAATATGATTGAATTGGACTAAGCACACTGCCAAGCGATTTAAATGTAGCATTTCTCATTAAGAAAAATATGTATAACTATTTTATATGCCAAAATTTTTTTTATAAGATATTGGTTAAAGAAATGTAAAATAGAAATAACACGATAAACTTGTATGGAGATCCATGCAATGGAAAATAAAGAGTGTTTTACTACATCTCAGTCACGTGATTACTGGTTAGTATCTACTGTGCATACAAAAATAGTGATAAGAATATATGAAGCATCCAATCAAAATTAGTTAAAAAAAATAAAATCGGACGGCCAAAAGATATAAATACTAAATATTATAACATTATTATAGAGCTTCAATATTTAATTCTCTGAATATATATGTTATGTACTAATTATCTTAAGTTCTTAACATAACATTAACATCCCCAATCAACGAAAAGGGTCTAATTAAATAGATGATCGCGGAACTCCATAAAAGCATAATGATTTGTGTAGAGATTTCACAATTAGCTTTAGATGACTTAGTACAAAACAAATGAGGAAAATACATATATGTTGGTCGAGAGATTTAGATAATTACAAGATACATTTGGAAAGTAGTGGAATAAACATTTTTGTTTGTATTTTCGCCATTTCCGGCTGCTTCCTACCTAGTCTCTAGAGCCCCACAACCACTACTGAAGCATGCAGCCATTTATACAAACCATATAAAAACAACCATTTCAAGTCAGTTCAATTCAAGGGTTTAGTTTTTTTCAAAACCAGTCAAAATTTGAACATGTCCCCCATGAGACCGTGACAAACTGCTAGCTTTGGCATTTTCTCATCCCTCCTAAAATGGGGGGAGACTTTTGGGCAGGGCTCTCTGCATCGTCAAAGAATTTATTGCATGTTTGGTAGTCGATATCACAAATTGTTGAGTTTATTTCATCATCATAATATTAATTGAACTAGTTGTAATTAGATCATTCAACTGACCATAATAATAATAATAATGATGATGATGATGATGTGAATTTTTACAATGTTTTTTTTCCCTAACAAGTAAAGCTATCAGGCCACTAATTTTTTTTATATATAAAAGAAATGATGAAGAAACTTGATTGAAACAATGTATAAGTATAATGATTAAAATATATCAAATTTTAATAACCGATTTAAGACAGCCAAAGTGCAATTATATCTATTTATAATTCCGCAGTATATTGATTTGTCTATTTCTAATCTCCAAAATTATCCTTGACCTAATTAATAACTGCCAACTGTACCGTGCACAATGAGTCTGATCCGTTAGATGTGAAATGAGATAGTTTAGATTAATCTAGAGCCGTCTGAAAAGAAAATTTTCTTGTAGGTCCTATGAACGACAATATGCAATTGCTAGCTGCCAAAAGTGCCAAAAGAACATGCTATTACGCCAAAACAAGAGAATCATTGGTGCTGTTTGACACATATCTCATTAATCCCAATGTGGGGTTTTTGCTGTAACAGACGACCACAAATCTTGCATCCTGTCCCAATTTTTTTTCCCGGGGTTAAAATGCCCCTATCCATCGTAGCCTAGCTTAGATAATATTTATTATTCATGCTAATACATTTTTTGTGGGAATCTTATCCTTGTCGCCTGAGGAAATATTTTGGTTTGTATTTGATTTGATTCATTACTAGATGCATAGTTGCGGCGGAGATGTATTTAAATTAATCACGTTAATTTGAAAGAGTTGTGAAGTATTTAATTGATGGTATTTAATAAGGCGTCGTCAAGGAATGTATATATGAAAGGTGAAATATGAAGATGTGAAATGTTAAAAGTAATGTTTAAATAAAAATAGAGATTTGATGGATATATATTTGAGGTGTTTGCACAAAATTAATGAATTAAATTAAATGTTGAATCTCTAGGCTCTATTAGATCCTTTCGAAGAATGGCCACCAATCTGAGCAGGTTGCCGAGAGCGTTGCGGTCGACATGGCATATTAAGCCGGCAAAAAATGCAACAATATCTGAAATCAACTATACAAAATCAATACGAATTCTCAAATACATTATAGACTTATGTGTAACTATCTAAAATAGAATGCAGTCAAAAACAAAATTAGGCGAAAAAAAATGCCTATTAATCTCAAATTGTATCACAAAACTAATTTTAATATGACAAACACCATCTTCATCATTGTCTGTGAAAGAAATTTTTTTTTCATATAAGAAATTTAATTATGGAATGGTACAATAAAAATAAAAAAATTAAAATAAAATAAAGATTAATTATGATTACCTTCAAACGTAAAATTAGAAAGAATTACCTTATTTTATTTGTCACTATCATTTCCCTTCGAACTTCCTTACCAAATAAATGGTAAAGTAATTAAATTAATTAAGAGGGGGGATCAGTATAAAAGGAAAAAAACAATCGATTTCTAACTTATGGTTACAATAGAGAGAATAAAATGAACATTTATAAATGATTGGACAAATCAAATGTTAAACAATTAATTGGAGGCCTTATGAAAACATCCATGAGCCATACATATAAAACTAACCTATAAAACGAACAACAAAAAAGAAAAAGAAAAAGAAAAAAAGAGAAAGTGTCATTAAACAAACATTTTCATGATTTGCGATAAAAATTAAATATTAAATATTATACCTATATTATGAAGAAATCATATATTTTGCCGTGTTTTTATAATTGCGGTAGGGAAATGTTAGAATACTAAACAACACTAACTATCTATTTATAGGACATTAAGTCGGTTTAAGCAAGTGAAAAAATAATAAAAAATTGGTAATACTACAATAGATATGGTCGGCTAAGTAAAAGTAGGCCAGAAATAAAAATCTTATCTATTTTTTGGCCGGTGGATAATACAAAATTATCTCTATTTCATTCATAGTTTTTTATCACTACTATTTTTTAAATGAACATATACCATGGCTATAAATCATACACCTTATATACACCCTAATGGAAAACACTGCAAAATTTATTTGGTGTGCCATGAACAATGCACACTTGAAAATATAAATGATTTTGACATATTCACACTCATTATCCATCTAAACTCACCATACATTAAATATCATACACCATTGAGGAGTGTTGACACTTAATTGTTAAAATTATGAAAGGAAATGTCTATTCAATAATAACTAAAATTTGTACGGTCCAGATTTCAAAGATCCAATGGTCATAATTATTGATGAGGAACATTTTTACACAACCAATGTTTTCTCCGGTTGGAAAATGCCAACTTTAATATATGTTTAATGTGGCCGTTCAAATGCTGAGAACGTGTTTTAGGGGTCAAAATGGGTCATCTTGTCAATCAATAGATTTATTATTATTATTACACTTCTAATATTACTTCTACTTTCATATTTTATAAGGTTGCTTGGTATATACCCAACTATGAATTGATTGAAACCTAATCCGTTCTCATTCTCACCTCAAGACCTCATCAGCTAGTCAATTTAGTCACATTTACGGCCTTTCACGTGCAACAGAATTTATGGTCCAATTGTAAAATTGTAACGACAAAAAATGTAAATATATGTAATGGATGGGGTCATGGAGGTATAAATTAATTTTAAGTGCGGTGTTTTGCAATTTCTATCTCAGGACTTGGGAGGAATACCGAATATGTAGTTTAAAAGGAACAAAATAAATAATTGTAAACGTGTCGGTTGCTTGTATATATAAAATATTGTCAAGGAAGCTCACAGTAGATCCAAATAATGTATATGCAATGATGCACGCCTTTATTTTTGCTAGTAGAAGAAGCAATTGATACCCAAAAAACTGCGACACTAACAGGTCATGTGCATTCTGATTGGCAACCATCAATGTAAAATAAATTAGCAAGTACAGCATCTCTTAAACATGCTAGATTGGCTTTGGATTAAAGATTCTTGATTTATATTTTGTTTAGCATCCACTTGTACATGTTATTTTTTGGTTATAATGCTAAGTCCTTTGTTCAGCATTTTGGATTTATAAAACATAGCGAACTCGAGTTTGTGATTATTTGACAATACTATTTAATGTCTGAATAGATGGGTGGCTGTTTGAATAGTTGCACACTCCGTTTGTTTACTATTCTAACTAAAAATTAAATTAGTGATTTTATTGGAAAATCTAAAATAACTAATTAACACACTTCATGATTCAAAAGTACTCTAACAAGGGAGAGAGTGTCTCTTGTACGAACTCAAATCTTCTATTATAATTTGGACCATGCAAGCTATTATGAATAATCAGTGTGGAGATATTAATAATACGGATTGTATTGAGGAGATTTTAATAATAATCCAAACTCATCAGATGCATATTTTAAGATGACACATTCAGAGGAAAAGGAAAAAGAAAGGAACACAAAAAAACAAAATTGATGACCTGAAGTAGGTTCGATGACCATATAAATGTTAATCATGTGTTTATTATGCACGATTACTTGCATTTATTTTTAATTTATTATTAAAAAATAGATACAGATAAATATTAAATATATATGATAAAACACGTGAATACGAATACGGAATACCAATAAGTGGCAGCTGATGTGTATGTAAAGTAGCTAGACCACTGCATATGGTTCCAAAACTTCTATCATGGCCCATCCCAAAGATTTTGTTATCTTAAAATTCCTCATAATCGAGACACGTTTTTATTAGTCTCATTTTTCGTAATTTTCTAGTATTTGTGTTAATTGTCGAATTTAATTCATAACTGTATCAGTATAAAGATGATTTAATATCTGTTTTTCATGTCATCATGACTTCAATAAATGGACATGCGTATGCTTTTAACATTATCAACCGCATGCATATTCATCCATTTTTATCCCAACAGGCAAGAGAAAAACAGAATGAGAGATAAAAGAAAATACATTCATAGATTTCGTACTCCTAAAAAAATCAAAATCTCCCATGCCCTGATGGGTGATGCCCAAGCCTCAGACACTCAGTCAATTTGATCAAAACCAGTTGGGAAGTGCATCAAAGCTCACAACCTGTACATTTGTATGTAGTACTTATTTTTTTTATACTGAAAAACATTTTTTTTCATATTATAAGTATCATTTAATGTAGAAGCCAAAGGTACAATTTCACTTTCTTCAATTGTGGAAGGCGTGTTTCCTTTCCTACCTTCATTCTGCCGGTATTTTGATTTCTAAACTTCGAATAGCTAATTTGATCGATCGATTTAATATTATCTATATTCTCAACATTTGTAGTAATTAGTAATTCGAGTTTTTATATTTTTATTTTTTTACTATTTTCTGAATAGAGAAAATTTATCTATTTTTATATTTTGGATCATTTTGTAGCGACTGTTATATCTCTAAAAAATAGTAGAAATACATATATTAAAGGAATATAATTTGATTTTTTTTTTTTTGGCAAGGTTTATATATGTTGATCGCAATATTAAGTATTTATTTTTTTTATCTAAATCACAATAGGTATTATGAATCCGTTGTCTGAATTAAAAGAATTGATCGAACAGTACTTCGCTACACCTTAGCATGTGTGTATCCTACATATATTGAATTGGATCATTCCATTAAACCTGCTCGTTGATCGAAGTACTCATAGAACAAAATCTTATTATTAGTTTTTCTTTACACCTAGGGGGTGTGTTTGGACTTTGGAAGTACAAAGTATTTTATTTTATTTTCATTTTTGATGATGTAGTAGGTCTTATTTGGAGAGTCGCAGTCCGGAGTTTTGACATCGAATTTTTCTTTCGTGTTTGTCTCCATAGGATTTGAACATGTTCTCCATTATATGAAGACGATAAATTCACTAATTATCTGTACTGGACTTCACGTTGTGATATAAACTAATATTATATTTGTTAATTTATCAAATACCAAAATTTATAATGTGTTACCGATAATAAATTTTTTATTATTGATTTATATTATCTTGTTATTAGGTTATTCGGGACAGCTAGTCCGTAAACGTCAATTTCAAGTTAAAAACCTCCTTTAATAATGAAATGAAGTAGCTAGGCCTAATTCAAATCCTTTGTTGTTCTATTATTATGGATATATAGAATTGATGACTCAATTGTCAATTAAAAACTCTTAGCATCAAATAAATTCTCTAACCATACTTTTAGTACTGGAAGAATGGTAGAAATCCAGAAACGGATATTTTTTTCGGGACCATAATTTAATTAATTCATTTCCTTGGGTGGGTGTTTGGTATTTGGTGCACGGGTGCATAGGTGCCAGAGAATGACATCTAATTAGCGTACTTAGTTGCTAGGTCAAGTTTCTAAATAATAATTATAAATAGTATGGTTGCATTATTTAGAATCAAAAGCTTTCAGTTCATTTTCTTCTTATTGTATGCCAAAAATCTTTTATAAAAATTTGTTGCTAAATCTACAATACACAATTTAGAGGGTTAAATGATTTGATTTTTAGTATCTTCGCTTTATTGTAAATGTTTAATAACTGAAAAAAAATATTATGCATCAATATAAAGTTTAAAAAAATTGATATATATTATTTTCTATATACACCAAAAGAAAAAAAACCACTAAGATAAAATATATTTTGAATATGGATTTTTCGTATCCTTAATTTTTGTTATATATTATTCCGGCCATCTTTTGTGAAATGCAAAATTGAAGATGGAATGCACTCGAGTTCTCTACGTTACTTGCAGATTAATTTCCTTTTTGTGTCACTACAAACAATTTTGATATGTATTTCTTAACTTATCCCCTGAAATATGTGGTATTGTCCTTGGATCATAACAATTTTGGACTATGCTGTGTTTGGAAGTTTCCAGTTTTCACTTTTGACGAAGAATCTGGACCTGTCTATCAACCTTTTCTGTAAGAAAACAACCGTATATACCCAGACAAAAACTAATTACATGACTACACCTACAGCTCTGATTGCATGTGGCCACATCCGTGTGTCTTTGCGCACTTCACACATGGCAACACAGTTCGTGGAGCACGCCATCAGCGCATAGTCCTATCTTACAATTTTTTTTTTTCAAACTACGCATACAATTTTTTTCTTACCTTTTTAAAACAGAAAGGATACAGTTTTAGAAATACTTTGAAGAACAGTATAATCACTATTGGGCGCTGTTTGCATGGGAAAGGGATGACAAAAAGGTCCAGGGAGCAGTTTGGGATCTGATCATCTGAACCGTTGATTCGTTCGTATGAAATCAGATCCGTACATCAGGCTGTCTGTTCTGCCCATGGGGGCAGACAGAGCAGACATCCGTAGTCTCTGCTCTGCTCTGTGCTGTTGATCGTTTGACGGTTGATGGTTGATGAAGAACACATCCAACGGCTGTATTTAGACTTCAGTAACTACTATTTATTGTTTGGTTTTAAATGCAGTTTCAGACAGCATTATCATCCTCATTTATTTGTTTCTTTGCCTTTTTTTTTATTTTTTTTACTTTTTACATCAAGACCAGTGTAATAATAATAATTATTATTATTTTACATATGTAGCGTTAACTTCCATTTCAAAGTTGAGATGTGCGCTTTCTGTTGGTAATTTGGTATATAACATAAGAGCTATATCATCGAATTGTATAATATAAATATCTTTCTTTTTTCTTGAAGGGGGATTAACATTGAAGTTATATGAAATAAAATAAGTTAATTTTAGCATGTTTCATGAATATGGAAAAATCATCACTGGATTTACTAGCTAGTGACAATATATGGTAAGATGATCACTTGGATGCGTTTGGATCATCCCAAAAGAATTGTTGCTATTCATGTTAGTATGTGAGGACAATACAGCAACATAATGTTCATCCAAATAGTGTAAGTGTAAGAGGTGTGCTAATTTTGTAATGGTAAAATAACAAAATTATTTATTTGTATTGTATCATTCGGGCTAAAATTAATTTTGCACTTATAAAATATTTAGTTAATAAAATAATATGCACTATAGTGCATAGGACATTCTATGCACCACGGATTTTTTCGGGGATATTTTTGTAAGTTGACAAATCTAATTTAACCAATCTAATCTACATATTGAAATCTCATAGGACAACAAATTTTACAATTTTTGATATTTTATTACTGTTTTTTTTTATTTTTTTTTAACTTGTCATTTTTGGGAACAAACTACTATTTACAACTTCCAAAAAAGACAGTTATAAAAAATTCGAAAAAAATAGTAATAAAATCGCAAAAATTGTAAAATTTGGTGTCCTATGAGATTTCAATATGTAGATTAAATTGGTTAAATTAGAATAATCTATGCACTATGGTGCATATTAACTTTCTCTATATATAAATGCGTTTAGTTACATTGAAATACAAAGTATCTCAACTATTTTTGAAATAGTGGCCATTTAAATACAGTCATATTCTTTTTCTTAAAAAATAACTAAGGTTGGCAAATAACTAGGTACAAAACATGTCAGAGTAAAACAACTCTTCAATTATACGGACAAACAATCATCAGTACAAAAAATTAAATCACCGTTGGAAAATTAATGGAAATTCAAAACACAGCGTGTAATAAAAGAAAGAAAAGACGCAAAACTTATACATCTTCCATAAAATTACAAGGGCAAATATACAAAAATGTTCCCAAATAAAACAAATGCATTCAGTTGGAAACAAACAGCTATAAAACCAACCAATCCTCTTTCCCTCCTCATTCCCTCCCTCTTTCTCTCTCTCACCTTCTTTCCATTCTCCAAACACAGAAAGATTCAAACTTTACAAAAAAGCACAAAACAAATACAAAATAAAAAAAATGCTGGGGTGTTTCTCTCGCCAGAAGCGGCCATCTTCCGATTCAACCCCTCCACCTCTCCCTATTCCCGATTCTGCCCCTTCCACCTCCGTCTCTGCCTCCTCTTCTTCCAACTCAGTCCTTTACAAAAACTTCAATTCCATTTTCGATCCTTCCGATGACTCTGAAACCCTAAACCCAACTTCCCCTTCCCCCACCACCACCACATCCGACGAAGATGTCAATCCTAAGGACGACGATCTCTGCTCTGCCATTGCCTCACGCCGCTTCTTCCCTGCATGTCCCGGACGATCAAAGTCAATTGTCGACTCGGCTGCAGTTTCGGTATACGGTATTGGGTCGGGTGTTGCGGTCCCGACTTACTCACCCGATCCATACGGCGACTTCAAGCGATCAATGGAGGAGATGGTGGAAGCGCTAGGGTTAGATAAGAGGGCCCACTGGGCCCGGCTTCATGAGCTGTTGTTATGTTACCTTGCCTTGAATAGCAAACAGACGCATAAATACATCATAAGTGCATTCGCTGATCTCCTTCTTGGGATCACTACTGACACCAAGGAGGAAGGAGTGTTAGAAAATACAACCATGCTGTAGTGTAGCCAATCATGTAGCGGGTCGGTGTAATGCTGTATTTGGTTTTTGTTTTTTTGGAAGAAGTTAGGGATAGTAATATGTGATAGAATATAAGTGAAATTCTAGAAGAATATTTTTTTGGGTATTTTGAATTCGGGAGTTGAAGTGTTGAAGTGGTAGAAGTAGTGTCAGCATCAGTAAGTTGGGAAGGCAGATGTGGCGGGGCAATTGGGTTTTATTATTATATTAATCCCAAATTATTCGTCGGTGTATTTATTTTTCTAACAATAAAATTCTGCCTTTTTCTTTCCTATTGTATAATTCTAAGTGAAATACACGTCAAGAAAATAGTTTCCCTTATGTTGTAATAGACATGAATCTAAAGCGCTCTCTAGAGATATTTGCTTCATAAGATCAGATCCTACGCACAAACTATAGAGCTCTCAGTTCTCAAAGCATGCAGATATCTACATTTTTGTTTTATATATATTTTAATTTTCTTCAGAATGAAGACGATACCACTCTCAACCAAAAAAAAAAAATTCAGAGTTTCTTCTATTACAGTTCTTTGTAATTATATTGCAGAGCCAGTGAAATGCGGACATTACTATCGATGAAAACAGTTTTCTGAACAATTGAACAATAAACAATTAGAGAGTCAGTAAGACAGGCCCACAGTAAATCTACAAAGTCGATTTTAGAGGATAAAATAAAAAAGAAAAAAATAAATATGTAATTGCATTTTTGGCTTTTACATTTTTTTTAATAAGGTTTTACAATCCAATACACACGCTTGGGCGCATACATGCGATGCACGAGGTAGCTAGAGTTGCAATGTTGCAGCAATGGTACTCAAATTAATAAAAACATTCTCTCTTTTTAGGCCTTTTCTTCTTTCTTTTTTTCTTTTTTTTTTTTAAAAAAAGGAACTTTTTGGGCTTAAATATATACATTAAAGCGTATGGGAAATTAAACGATTTCTATGTTAATCGCTGGAGAGACCATGTTTATGTACACCATTTCGTTACATAAAAAATTGACCAGATCACTTACAAATTAGTAAAACGTAGAAGTCTTTTTAGAGTGCGTTTCCAAGTTACCACTTGAGTGGGGTCTTTGCTTTAAAAGACGGTGAAACGGGAGGCGTGAAGACTGTGTGTGTATATATTGTAGAAAATAGAAGTTGACAGTACTTAAATTGGCACCACACTCAAGTATCAACAGAACAGTTCAATTTTGTTGGTTGGTACTTTTCGGCATGTCTCTGTCAGAAAACAAGCATTAATTATAATATATTCTTTTTAGCTGGTGGTAGTGGGAAAAATTGGATAAATACATGGTGTATTTTTAGGGGCAGATTTCCACGCAAAAGATACAAATCCTATGATATCCATTATCCAACTTTGGTATGGTGGCAGTCCCTTGTCAAAGATATAACCAAAAAGCACTCAGTTAGATTCCATAAAAATGCCAAAAGCAAGCGCATAAGGAAACTATCGAAATCCACATTCACTCCAGTAGTGGTAGCCGTCCAATTCCAACAAAACTGAGTTTTTTTTTTTTTTTTTTTTTTTTTAAAGAAACTGTTTGAAAATCTGAGAGCTTTTGAGTGATAACTGGGGTGCACTTGAAATCAGGTGTCAGTAGCATTAATGGTGGAGTTGAAAGTTAACTCAAAAGATATGAGATCATAGAATAGAAATGGACTGCAACTGTAAAAATTCAAGTTTTCTTTCTCATTTTCCTTTTTCCCCCCTCAAGCAAACGCATTCTAGGGACCGAAAAAATTATAAATAATTTTAATTAATTAAGAAATTTTAAAATAATCCGTTTTTAATAGAAAAATTTAAAAATGACTGCGCAGTTTCGGAATTTTAGATTCCGAAACTAATTCTGCTTAGTTTCGGAAATTGAGAATCCGATACTGCCTTCTCAAATTTTAATCGGTTTGTCCTTATTTCGAAAGTCAATAAATGTAAGAATAATACCATATTTTATTAATTAATGGAGGAGGAAGTCAGATTTTTGAAGACCTTTGACTAGATTCCGTGCATATTTTGTTATGTGGACCAAAAAGAACCATATATTTCTTGCCGCTTTTTATTAAATTATTATTAAAATATAAGGAAAAATTTTAAGGTAGAAATATAATTATTATCAATTGCAGCGCACATGGTTGGCTATATTTTATTAAAGTATTTTTTTAAGAAAACGTATGGCATCATTTGGCATATTTTTATCATTAATAAAAAAATAATTTGAAAAAATTATTAACGAAATGTTCAATAAGAAAAAAATTTGAAAGCAAACACTTCAACTGTAGCTTTATAAAGAAAATTATCGTGTAATTAATTCGATGGCGTAGTGGGCATGATCGAGGCTTAAACCTTAAACAAATACCTTGGTTCTACCTGATTTAAATCAATCGTAGTAAAGCTAAGGGTCGAACTACGGGAACGGGATTATAATCTAACCTATTCCTTAATTTCACTTAAGACTTTAAGAAAATAATTGTTTTAAAACTAAAGTGGAGATTTTGAAATTCAAATTCTAAATAATTATAAAATTAAATAAAAAAGTTTTAAAATCTAAAGTCAAAAGTTAAATGATTTGAATAAATCTTAATAAAAGGTTTAGGGGTTTTAGTTGCAAACTTCTTTAAGTAGTTGATTCCAATATATTAATTAATTTCTTAATCAATATATTTGAATCACGGTTAAACAAAAGATTTGAAAGGTTTTTAACTTGACAAGTGCAGATTTAAATAAAAATCCAAAATCAATGAATACAAATTTTCGTTTCAATTTCAAATCAAAAGGATAAATCTTTAAAATCAATTAGAAAACCTAAGTTAATCAACTCTCGTTTTTGGCTTAAGAATTCTAAATCCTATCTTTCATACGGAGGATATCTCGCAACTCTCGTTGCGAGAAGGGTTCACCTTTCGGTTACTTGGTTCCGATTTCATCTCTCGACTACTTTCAATCCTCAATTAGTCAAATAAAATCATGCAAGGGTATAGATTATCATTACCAACTAGATAAGGCCTTAATCTACTTGGTTTAATCAATTCTACCTAAGCAATCACGAATTCAACATAGAAAATAATCAAACCAAAAGATAGAAATCACAAGCAATATAAAAACCGATCAAAAGATTCGAATAACAACTACTTAAATGGTTCACAACTATTTGCCCCTAAAAACTAAATACTTAGCCTAACATCGTATCAAAACAGAATAATAAAAGAGGTTTAACAAACAACATAGAGTATTAAGACAGATTACAACAGAAATCAATGCTTAATCTCCTACAATTCTCTGTCGAAACCTTCAATCGGACCGTCTGGATGCTCAGTCGGACCGTCTGACAGTATCCTGGTTCTGATCTCGCTCAATTCTCTCTCTAACTTGTGACAGGGGTTAGGGATGCCCTACCCCTGCTTATATACTCAGGATAAACCGCCATATGGTCGTGCCAAACGTGGAAAATCAGCTTCTAGAAGGATTATTAAAGGAAAGGTCGAAATTAGCTCTGTCTGGCATGAAACAGTCGGTCAGTCGGTCCGTCTGGAACTTCAGTCGGTCCGTCTGGGCTCTATTTTCTGCCTCTTCCAAAAAGTCTGATTTTATTTCCATCTTGTCCCGATTTGGTGCAGATTTCGTCCAGAATTGTCTTATTATTGCAGAACCTGAAAACAATAGGGGCAAAACAGAAGTACCATGGCTTCTAACCTAAAAACATAACAATCCTATCAATATTTGATCAAATAATAACATTTTAAGTCCTAATTAGGGTTAGAATGTAGCATTATAAACCGTCTATCAAAATTCCCCAAGCTTAAACCTTGCTTGTCCCAAGCAAAAATCAAAACTCAAAAGATAGAATTAGGGCTTAAATATGTTATTCAAAGTTCAAATATTCTCAATTCCATGAAAGAATCAACAAGTACCATCATTACAACTTGAACAATTTGGTCAACTTTATCAAATTTGAAATGAAAGTTTGGTTTCAAAGTTCTTTTCTCATTTTGACGAATCTTTTCAATAAGCTCAACTTTACTTATATCTTAAAATGGTTAATTCTCAAGTTTGATAAGATAGTCAAAACTAGCTAAACTTTTTAATTGACTAAACAATGGAACTTGCAACACCAAATCAAGTAATATGTCAACTAACTAAACTCCTAATTAGACCCTTGGTTACTTAACTGTTTATTTAAATTTTCGAAAACGCATTGGAGTTTAGTCTAAATTGAGGCGGAAGAAAGGGTACAATTCCTCAACCAACTTCTCCAAAGTTTTTGGGTTGAATTATTATTATTATTATTATTATTTTTTATTTACAATTTGCTTTTTGTTTTCCACGGGGCGGTGGTAGGTTTCGCGACAAAGGTCAGCCAGGAGTAATGTGGTAGGATTTTGTTAAAGTTTGGGGTGTAAAAACCTAGGCAAAAATAAGGTACAACACCTAGGCCCACCTTGCACTCTTCACTAGTCCTTTTTCAAAGGTGACACTTTTTTTATCCACATTGTCCTATAGCTTTCCGCAGTGGTCACCATCAAAACGCCGCTTTTTAGTTCCCCTTTTGTTTTTGTTTTTTGTGTTTTTTTTTATTTATTTATTTGTGTGTATTTACATCTTCGACTTTTAACAATTTTGAAAACAATAAACAGTTATTCGGCTCTAGGTCTAATTTCTCATTTTTTAGTTGACATACTCATGATTTGGTTTTGCAAAAATCCAAGTTTAATCAATAAAATCCTTGAACTAATTTTTAAAATTCACCAAACTTGAAATCCAACCAGAACAAGATATAAGAAAAATCAAAGCTTATCAAAATTTTAATAAATTCAAAATTTTAAGTGTCAAATTCGAAATACCAATTTGTTCAAGTTATAACTCCAGTTTAAGTGTTAAATTCATCTCAAGAAACATTTAAATGCAAAAACTATATGAATTATCAATGCAAATTCCTAAATGATGCAACAGAGGTCGACCACCAGTCCAGACGATCCGTCTGGATGGTCCAGACGGTCCGTTTGAACTGCGAGTTAGCCTCTGGAAGTTCCAGTGCATGATGCAAATTCCTAGATACATATTTACAATCACAATTTCACAAATTTTTTAAATTTTCCAGTTTTCTCGATATCACCCCCCCAAGCTTAATTCAATGTATTGTCCCTAATACATTTAATTACACTAAGAAAGTAAATAAGAGAGAAAATGGAAAACTCACAAAATAGCTTAATTGTAAGGTGGCGGCGGTGGTTGATGGCCGTATTGCGGGTAGAACCAGCCATACATCTGCGCCGTTTGATTCCTTGTCTCCTCCTCATCATCGTGGTATTGCTTGAGAAGATTGATGTCTTGTCGTGCGGCTCTTTGCTCTTCCTCCACCTTCTCGATCCTCTCATCTATCTTCTTCCCTAACTCAAGAGACTCGGTGGATAGTCTCTCAAGATTGCCAAGCCTATCATAAAACGCCTTGAAGTCGAATGACTCTCGATCGGATGAGGCACGTGGTGCGGAAGAAGATGCTCCTCCAACATGTGAAGGTGGTCGAATCGGCGGTGATGGTGGCCTTGCTCCTTCCTCCATCCCATAATACTCACCACTATACCCATAAAGTAGGGCTGAACTCAACTTCTTTGGAATGATCTCTTGTGTGATAGGTAGGTAATAGAGTTGGTGGCCCTCAAGTCTCCATACCCACCTCCCATCACTCATCTTCTTAATGAAATCCGCATTCTTAAAGAAATTCAAGTCCATGGTGTTGTATCCCTTGGTTTCCTCCATACCACTCACGTTCAACCTCTTTTTCTTTGCCATGACGGTGATGAACTGGCCAATTTGAATTTGACCCTTGCCCTTTCGGCGATTTGCTGCAATACTAGCCCAATAGTTGATCATCCAAGCCGCAATGTTGGCACGTGGAAGAGATGGATGCATGATGCGGCCAAGTAACCCCAATTCCTCCATTCTCATTTGTATGGCCGACTCTCCTCGTGCAAAAACAGTTTGGGCCAATGCCCTTTGAATCACTCGAAGAACGGGATGGTGGATATACTTGGCTCGTGGTGAGTCTTTGTTGGCAGGTGGCTCGGTGTCAGAGATCTCTTTGTAGATGTTGATAGGGTAATCAACTTCTTCTTGACCACCCGGCAAAAATCCAAACCAAGTGGCAATATCTACCTCGGTGATGGTAAGAGGTGTCTCCATAAGTTGGCACTCGAATGCCAAAAGATCATCAACTCGAGTCAAGGCAAAAGTGGAGAGGAATTCGGCGGTGAGACGAGTGTAGGCTTTTTCCTTGAGGTCCCAAAATCTCGGCTCAATGCCAATGGAAGAGGTAAAGGCAAAGAAGTGGTCATGAATTCCCATGGTCTCAAGTGCAGCTCGATCCACTGTTTTGGTATTCTCATACTTCTTATTCTTGAAATAGTCCATTGCCTTGCCGTGGTCGACACTGCGGAAGAAGATGGGGCCAACGGGCTCAGGACCTGCTGCCATAACCGGCTCATCATCTGATTGCTCACCCTCAGAGCTGGCAAAGACCTGATCCGCAGCAGCCTCAAGGTCGGGATCGCTGCTACGGGCCTCGTAGGACGGGTCGGAGGCATGGGCGGAGGAAGCTGAGGAAGAGGAGGTGACAGGAGGGGTCTTGCGTTTTTTGGTGAGTGCACGGAAAGGATTCTTCATATGAGGCATTGTTTGGTTATTAGGGTTTAGGTTTCAGTGTTCTGTCTGGTAGGTTCCAGACGGACCGTCTGGGAGTTTCAGACGGATCGTCTGAAGGGTCGGCTGAAGGTGGAGCTAGGGTTTCGGTTGTCGGAAAAAGTGGAAAAAGGTGCAGGAAGGGTTTAGGAAGGTATTGGAATTGAAATAAGACAGGGAAATGGAACAAACCTCAATTCTCCGGCGAAAAATTGGTGGTGAGGCGTGAAGAACCCGATTCTTTCGAAACCGAGTTCAATGTCGAGTAGAGGAGGCGATGGAGAGTAGATCCGTGGTAGTTGATCGTCGGAGGGGAGCTTGTATGGTCGAGGCCGGCGAGGAAAAGTGATGGCGACGGTGTAGGAAGAAGAAGAGAGGGGTCGGCTAGGTGTGGGCTTCGTGAGAGAGAGAGAAGGGTTCTGGGAATTAAATCGGATTTAGTTTTCTAATTAAAGTTGGGTTAATTTTAGAAACCGACGGAGACGGCTCCGCTTCCGCTTACCCATTTTCAGACGACCCGTCTGGAGGGCCCAGACGGTCCGTCTGGAGATGGGTTGGCAGAAAGACAGAATTTCGATGTGGGCTTGGTTTTGGGTTTGGGCTGCCTGTGTGAAAACTTCTCTTTGCGCTGGGTGATCTCAGTCGGTCCGTCTGGTACCTCCTGAAACTCCCCCAAGCTTGTTTCCTTATGTCTTTTCAGCCGGTTGCGACATGTAAAAACCTGGAGATTCGTTCAGAGACAAGTGAATCAGTTTTTTTTTTTTTTTTTTTTTTTTTTTTTTTTTATATGCTAAAATTTAAAATTTTTTTTTTTTTTAAATAAACCCTTGGGTTGCCTCCCAAGCAGCGCTCGTTTAAGGTCTCGAGCTCGACCCCTGTGACTACGTTGTTGCGGGTGCGGGGTCGTTGAAGAAGCAAACGCCCGCATCCTCTTCCCTAGTCATTCCTGTCAAGTAGTTCTTCAACCTTTGACCATTCACCTTGAAAAGGCCAGATTTCTCGCTCCAAATGTCCACCGCACCGTAGGGATAGACCTTCTTTACTTCAAATGGCCCTGACCACCTTGAACGGAGTTTTCCTGGAAACAACTTCAACCTTGAGTTAAATAACAACACTAAATCACCCACTTTAAATTCCCTCCTTTGAATATGTCTATCATGCCATTTCTTAGTTATTTCCTTGTAGATCCTCGCATTCTCATAAGATTCGTTGCGAATTTCTTCAAGTTCATGTAAATCCAAGATTCTCTTTTCTCCTGCGGCTTTGAAATCCCAATTAATTTGTCGCACTGCCCAATAGGCCTTGTGCTCAATCTCCACAGGTAAATGACATGGTTTTCCATATATCAACTTGAAAGGGCTCATTCCAATGGGTGTTTTGTATGCTGTCCTATATGCCCAAAGTGCATCATCCAACTTCAAATACCAATCTCTCCTAGTTTGTCCCACGGTTTTTTGCAAAATGTTCTTGATCTCCCTATTTGAAATTTCAACTTGACCACTTGTTTGTGGATGATAGGGTGTTGCAACTTTATGGGTCACTCCATATTTTGTCAAAAGTTTTTCAAATTGTTTATTTATGAAATGCTTACCTCCATCACTAATGACAACTTTTGGAATCCCAAATCGTGGAAAAATAACTTTGGTAAAGAGTTTGCGTACCGTTGCTGAATCCGCATGCTTACTTGGTATTGCTTCAACCCATTTGGAGACATAATCTACCGCAACCAAGATGTACTCGTGTCCGTATGATGGTGGAAAAGGTCCCATGAAGTCTATGCCCCAAACATCGAATATCTCAATCTCAAGGATTGGATTTTGTGGCATTTGTTGTCTCCTTGAAATTCCTCCCATCCTTTGGCATTGGTCGCACTTGAAGACAAAGTCTCTTGTGTCCTTGAAGATTGTTGGCCAATAAAAGCCTGCTTGTAAAACCTTTGCTGCAGTTTTGGAAGTAGATGCATGACCTCCATAGGCGGATGAATGGCAATGCTTGATTATTGGCTCAACTTCGTCATAAGGGATGCACCTTCGAAACATACCATCTACCCCTTTTTTCCAGAGAAAAGGATCCTCCCAGCAATAATATTTGATGTCACTTAGAAACTTTTTCTTTTGCTGGGACGAAATTTCATATGGCAGAACCCCACTGGCCAGATAATTAGCAAAATCCGCATACCAGGGTAACCCGACGGTCCGTCTGGAAGGGTCCAGACGGTCCGTCTGGTTGGTCTGACAGACCTGGTGCATCAGTTGGTCGTCAGGAAAAGAGTCGTTGATGGGCATAGATTCGAGTTCTGATACCTTGAGCCTTGAGAGATGGTCTGCCACAAGGTTTTCTGTCCCTTTTTTATCGCGAATCTCTAGGTCGAACTCTTGTAGGAGGAGAACCCATCGAATGAGTCGAGGTTTTGCATCCTTTTTACCTAGCAAGTACTTGAGGGCAGAATGGTCCGTGTAGACGATGACTTTAGACCCGACAAGATAGGATCTAAACTTGTCGAGAGCATACACCACCGCTAGCAATTCCTTCTCCGTCGTGGTGTAGTTAATTTGAGCCTCGTCTAGTACCTTGCTTGCATAGTATATCGCGTATGGCTTCTTCTCCTTTCGCTGCCCAAGGACTGCCCCTATTGCAAAGTCGCTTGCATCACACATCAACTCGAAGGGTTGACTCCAATCAGGTGGTTGAAGGATGGGTGCGGTGATGAGCGCTTCTTTCAACCTGCAAAATGCATTAACACAATTTTCATCAAAATTAAAATCAACATCTTTCATTGTCAAATTAGTTAATGGTTTTGCAATCTTTGAGAAATCCTTAATGAAACGCCTATAAAATCCCGCATGGCCTAGGAAGCTTCGAATGTCCTTCACACATCTAGGTTGCTCCATCTTCTCAATCACTTCCACCTTCGCCTTGTCCACCGCGATTCCTTTCGAGGAGATCACGTGTCCTAGCACAACTCCTTCTTGCACCATGAAGTGACACTTCTCCCAGTTGAGGACTAAGTTCACTTCTTCACATCTCTTCAATACTTTTGTGAGGTTGGCTAAACAATGGTCGAATGAAGTTCCATAAACCGAGAAATCATCCATGAAAACTTCCATGTCTTTCTCAATTAAGTCCGAGAAGATGGCCATCATAGCTCGTTGAAAAGTGGCTGGAGCATTGCATAATCCAAAGGGCATCCTTCGATAAGCATAGGTTCCATAAGGGCACGTGAATGTGGTCTTCTCTTGATCGCTAGGATGGATTGGTATTTGGAAAAATCCCGAATACCCATCCAAATAGCAGAAGTAAGAGTGATTCGCAAGTCGTTCCAAGAGTTGGTCAACGAAAGGAAGAGGGAAGTGGTCTTTCCTAGTGGCAGAGTTGAGTTTCCTATAATCTATGCACATGCGCCATCCAGTGACGATCCTAGTTTGAATCAACTCGTTCTTCTCATTCTTCACCACCGTGGTTCCCCCTTTCTTTGGGACAACATGTACAGGGCTTACCCATTTTGAGTCAGAAATTGGGTAAATAATCCCTGCACTCAAGAGCTTAAGAATCTCCTTCCTCACAACCTCCTTGAGATTTGGATTTAATCGCCTTTGATGCTCCACCGAAGGTTTGTGATCGTCTTCAAGCAAAATCCGATGTGTGCAGATCGATGGACTCAATCCCTTCAAGTCGTCAATGGTGTATCCAATTGCTCTTCTATGCTTCCTCAATACCTTCAAAAGCTCGCTAGTTTGGTCTTCGTTGAGTTGGGCACTAACGATAACAGGGTAGGAGTTGTCTGGTCCTAAAAACTCGTAACGAAGTGACTCTGGAAGGGGCTTCAGCTCCACTTGCGCAGGGTTGACCTGACTGTCCAGTCGGTCCGTCTGGGGTATACCCGACGGTCCGTCTGAAGTGTTGACTGAGGCTATCAGAAGATGGTTATCTCCAGGGTTAGGAGTTAGGTCAAGTAGACGTTGTTCTAATTCTAACTTACCAAAATAACCAGACCTAGTGTCGTTTTCTAACGAGTTGGCCTCCAGACGGTCCGTCTGGAGTGTTCCAGTCGGTCCGTCTGGAAACAACTCTCCTAACTTTTGAACCATCTGTTGGAACAAATCTGACAGCTTCTCCTCCATGGTCGAATCTGGGAGGTATTGGTAGGCCTCAAACAGCTTGGAATTGAAGATTCCTTATACCACTTCATCGTAATCCGTCTCAATCGCTTCTACCATGTAGCACGAGTTGAGGTTTGAAGGCATCTTCACGGTATTGGCGATTTGGAACTCCACCGTTTCTTCTCCAATGGCAAGAGTCATTTGGCCATCTCTACAGTTGATGAGGACTCCTGCGGTTGCCAAGAAGGGTCTTCCAAGTATGATGGGTACTTCGAGGTCTTCTTCCATGTCAACTACCACGAAGTCGACGGGGACTACTACTTCACCTACTTGGAGAGGTACGTCCTCAACTATTCCTAATGGTAGACGAGTGGATCGATCGGCCATTTGAAGGGTCATGCGAGTCGGCTCCAAGTAAAAACCGTCTCCAAGCTTGTTGAAAATTGTCTCGGGCATGAGGCTCACGCTTGCACCAATGTCCAACAATGCTTGTCTGATGGTTGCGTTTCCTATCTTGCATGGAATCGTGAATCGCCCCGGGTCTCGCATCTTCCTTGGTAACCTGTTCATAATCAATTCATCAGATTCTACTATTAGTGCTACCGTTCCGCAGTCCTCTAGCTTTCTTTTATTGGTCAACATGTCCTTAAGGAATTTGGCATATGCGGGCATCTTCGATATGACATCGGTGAAAGGCAAGGTCACTTGGAGTTGCTTGAGAATCTCTATAAACTTGCTATACTCCTTTGCTTCCTTAGCCTTCACAAGCCTCTGTGGAAAGGGCACATCAGGTTGATTCTCGACTACAGGGGCTTTGTTCTTGGAGCTTGATGCCGGCGTTTGAACAGGCTGCTGTACTTCTGGCTGGTCTGCGGCTCCAACGGTCCGTCTGGAAGGGTCCAGACGGTCCGTCTGAACTTCGTCTGATGCCTGCTGAGGGGTTGGCATGTCAGGGTCTGCATACTCTGTGCCACTTCGTAATTTGTGAGTCACGGCCTTGCATTCTTCTCTTGGATTTGGTTCTGGTTGTCCCGGGAACATTCCCGTCTTTGTAAGCACTCCTTGTTCGGGTTGGTTGGCCATCGAATTTCGTTGGAGGAGTTGGCTCAATGACTCCCGAATTTGCTTCATCTCATCATACACCGAATGGTTCCAATGGGACTGATCTGCCATGAACTTGTCAACCGTTGCTCGATGTTGTCGATAATAGGCCCCCGGCTGGTTGTCATGGCTAGAACTATTGAATCCTCCTTTGTTGACCGGATTAGGCATAACTGGATTGGCTGCACCATTCGGATTGGCATATGAGAACCCTGGGTTGTTCCTCTTGTCCCTATACCCATACCCTTGTTGAGGATTGGTGGGGGGGGACAAATACTGGTGGGTTGCCCACGGCGTTAACATCGGCAATTGGCTCATCGCGGATTAGCATGTAGCATGATTGGGCTGAATGACCATCCTCGAGACAGATTTGGCACTTAAGTTGTTGCACTTGATTCACTTGCTGTGGCTCAGTCTTGGCTTGCATGTTCTTGAGCATCGTGGTGAGTGCATCAAGTTGTGCCTGTAGGTGCGTGTTATCATCGACTTTGAGCACACCTCCCTTCCCTTTCTGGCGCACCGACCAATTGGTTTGGGATCGTGCCATATTCTCGATTAATGCCTTTGCATGCAAGACTCCAAGATTCAAAAAGCATCCACCTGCAGTTGAATCAACATTACTTCGAGTTAGATCATTCAAACCATCATAAAAACTACAAATCAAACGAGAATCGGGCAGGTCATGATGTGGACACATTCGTTGCATATCCTTAAACCTTTCCCATGCTTCAAACAAGTTTTCGTCTTGGTCTTGCTTAAAGGTCAACAAATCTCTAACAATACTAGTGGTCTTGACCCTAGGGTAAAACCTATCTAGGAAAGCTACAGCTAGGTCATCCCAAGTGGTAAATGGTTTATCACCAAAACTATCCAACCAAGATTCTGCTCTATCCCTAAGAGAGAAAGGGAAAAGATTTAGCCGGATTATGTCAGTTGAAACATCTTCAAGATCCAAGGTTGCGCAACAGCGGAGGAACTTTTGTAAGTGATGATTGGCATCTTCATGTGGACTTCCTCCGAAGGTGTGTTGCTGCACGAGGGTGATGAGAGATGGATTTAGGAAGAAATCCCTAGTCCGTGCTGCCTTTGGCGGGTCCACCCCTCGTCGGACATTGGCTGCGGTTGGTGCGCCTATCTCACGAAGTGGGCGGTGGAGATCTTGATCCTTTAAGGCCTTGAGAGCATCGTCCAAGGCTTGCTTGAATGCCTCGGGATCAATATCTCCTTTCTCTTCCTCATCTCCCCTGCCATTGCCTGCGCCATTGAGGTCGTTATTCATGGTGTCGGTGTCGGAAACGTCAGTTTCGTATGTGATCTGGATGGATGGTGTCTCAGGTGAGTTCCAAACGGTCCGTCTGGTATGGTTCAGACGGTCCGTCTGGAAGTCGTCTGGTGTCTGGTTTGCTCCAAACTGGCTTCTGACCCCCCTGTTGTAGGTTAAGGGAGTCTGTTGCTGTGGAGTTGCAGACGATTGTCCTTCTTGTCCCTCAATTTGCTTTTCCGGGAAACGAACAGTTCGGGAAGCAAATGAAGCAGAAGGTTGAGGGCTCTTCGCACGATTTCCCTTGCTCCTAGTAAAGTGGTTGTGATTGGCTGGAGTTCGAGAATTGTCTTTCTTCCGTCCTCTAGCCAGCTCGCTCAATCTACAATAAAGGACAAGAGAAAATTGTGAAAAGAGAATAAAGTCTTAATTGAGTTAAGAAAAGAAGTAAAACTATGTTCACCGTCCCCGGCAACGGCGCCAATTTGATCGAGGCTTAAACCTTAAACAAATACCTTGGTTCTACCTGATTTAAATCAATCGTAGTAAAGCTAAGGGTCGAACTACGGGGACGGGATTATAATCTAACCTATTCCTTAATTTCACTTAAGACTTTAAGAAAATAATTGTTTTAAAACTAAAGTGGAGATTTTGAAATTCAAATTCTAAATAATTATAAAATTAAATAAAAGAGTTTTAAAATCTAAAGTCAAAAGTTAAATGATTTGAATAAATCTTAATAAAAGGTTTAGGGGTTTTAGTTGCAAACTTCTTTAAGTAGTTGATTCCAATATATTAATTAATTTCTTAATCAATATATTTGAATCACGGTTAAACAAAAGATTTGAAAGGTTTTTAACTTGACAAGTGCAGATTTAAATAAAAATCCAAAATCAATGAATACAAACTTTCGTTTCAATTTCAAATCAAAAGGATAAATCTTTAAAATCAATTAGAAAACCTAAGTTAATCAACTCTCGTTTTTGGCTTAAGAATTCTAAATCCTATCTTTCATACGGAGGATATCTCGCAACTCTCGTTACGAGAAGGGTTCACCTTTCGGTTACTTGGTTCCGATTTCATCTCTCGACTACTTTCAATCCTCAATTAGTCAAATAAAATCATGCAAGGGTATAGATTATCATTACCAACTAGATAAGGCCTTAATCTACTTGGTTTAATCAATTCTACCTAAGCAATCACGAATTCAACATAGAAAATAATCAAACCAAAAGATAGAAATCACAAGCAATATAAAAACCGATCAAAAGATTCGAATAACAACTACTTAAATGGTTCACAACTATTTGCCCCTAAAAACTAAATACTTAGCCTAACATCGTATCAAAACAGAATAATAAAAGAGGTTTAACAAACAACATAGAGTATTAAGACAGATTACAACAGAAATCAATGCTTAATCTCCTACAATTCTCTGTCGAAACCTTCAATCGGACCGTCTGGATGCTCAGTCGGACCGTCTGGATGCTCAGTCGGACCGTCTGACAGTATCCTGGTTCTGATCTCGCTCAATTCTCTCTCTAACTTGTGACAGGGGTTAGGGATGCCCTACCCCTGCTTATATACTCAGGATAAACCGCCATATGGTCGTGCCAAACGTGGGAAATCAGCTTCTAGAAGGATTATTAAAGGAAAGGTCGAAATTAGCTCTGTCTGGCATGAAACAGTCGGTCAGTCGGTCCGTCTGGGCTCTATTTTCTGCCTCTTCCAAAAAGTCTGATTTTATTTCCATCTTGTCCCGATTTGGTGCAGATTTCGTCCAGAATTGTCTTATTATTGCAGAACCTGAAAACAATAGGGGCAAAACAGAAGTACCATGGCTTCTAACCTAAAAACATAACAATCCTATCAATATTTGATCAAATAATAACATTTTAAGTCCTAATTAGGGTTAGAATGTAGCATTATAAACTGTCTATCAGGGCACATTTGTGAGACAAATTATTAGTGAAGGTACACAAAAAAAAAATGAAATATTAGTGAAAGCAAAAAAATTCTAGAGCATGTAAAATTAACTAGCTTGATTATTTACAAATTACTTCAGCTCCGTAATTTTAGTTATTATTCTTTGATTTGAGGTCATTTTCTAACATATACCATTGCTTAAGTAACCAATAATTTTAACTTATATATGGAATTTATAGTGAGAATTAAGGTCGTGAAATTTGAAGAAAAGAAATTATAATATTAGAAAAACAACATGCGGAGCTTATTTGGATTTTTTTTATGACATTGATATTGACACAAAAAGAAAAAAATACATGCATTGTCTTGCCAATGTAAGTCATAACCAATATCAATATGTCATAATGTGTAGCAACATAGTAATAAGTACTAATATTCATAGGCGGATTTAAATACAAAAGAAAGAAAAAAAATACATACTTGAACCAAATAAAATAATGTTCATCATTCCGTCTGTTCATTTTGATATTCAGCACATGTTGTATTGTATTAGCTTAAAAAATGCAATAAAGCACAGAAAAGAAAACATAAAGCAAAACTAAAAGAAGGCTGAAAACAGAGGTTAAGAAATACAGATTCACAAAGGCACCTCTAAATGAATGTGAAACCTCAAGCTTGAAGGCCGAAAAGGCAACATAGACAAGGTCAGGCTGAATTTGAGTAGCAACTATTTACCATTAATGGATCCTAGTGGCAAAATATTTTAAGAGTTAGGTGCAACTTAACTAGATGTCATGTTTGGTACAAGTAATTACGAGTCTCATAACAGCCTTACTAACTTCTTGCCAGTTTCATTACAGAATCATCTTTCTCTTCTTATTTTCTAAATATATTACTTGATTTTAATGAAATATTTTATAGTACACATTGGCCTCCCAACCTTTAAATAAATTTACCTAGAACAATATATAAATTAAGAAGTTATGAATTTGACTACCTTCTATTTCTCCTACAGTAAAATCCCAATCAGCAAAATCATCACCAATATCCATCTTTCAACTTCCAAACAACTGCCTAACAACATTTATGACACAAATTAAGCACCAAATTTAGTTTATTTTTTATATTTTAGATGAAGGAAAAGCAAAGCATCACTTCTCTCGTGTTATCAAGTGAATTAAAAGAATCATCCAAATTCTTCAATAGCAATCCACAGCGAAGCTTCTCCACAAAGAAAAGAACACTGGACTTCAAAAAAGCTTCTCAGCAAGACAATGCATGTATTATTTTCTTTTTTTTTTTTGTGTCAATATCAATGTCATAAAAAAAAAATCCAAATAAGCTCCGCATATTGTTTTTCTAATATTATAATTTCTTTTCTTCAACTTTCACGACCTTAATTCTCACTATAAATTCCATATATAAGTTAAAATTATTGGTTACTCAAGCAATGGTATTTGTTAGAAAATGACCTCAAATCAAAGAATAATAACTAAAATACGGAGCTGAAGTAATTTGTAAACAATCAAGCTAGTTAATTTTACATGCTCTAGAATTTTTTGCTTTCACTAATATTTCGTTTTTTTTTTTTTGTGTGTGCCTTCATTAATAATTTGTCTCACAAATGCGTTAATAATAATTCAATACAAAGCGGCAAGAAATATATGGTTCTTTTTGGTCCACATAACAAAATATGCACGGAATCTAGTCAAAGGTCTTCAAAAGTCTGACTTCCTCCTCCATTAATTAATAAAATATGGTATTATTCTTACATTTATTGACTTTCGAAATAAGGACAAACCGATTAAAATTTGAGAAGGCAGTATCGGATTCTCAATTTCCGAAACTAGCTAGTTTTCGAAACTAAGCAGAACTAGTTTCGGAATCTGAAATTCCGAAACTGCGCAGTCATTTTTAAATTTTTGATTAAAAACGGATTATTTTAAAATTTCTTAATTAATTAAGGTTAGTTATAATTTTTTCGGTTCTAGGGACTTGGGTGAATGAGCAAATTTGAAACAAGCCCAAAATTAGATGGATGGTAATGAAGCTTAACAGAAGCGGGAACATTTATATTGTATATGGAATAACGTATATTTTTTTTTATTGTAGATAATGCAACAATTTTGGCAAAGTTTGCATGACTATGAGATAAACAAGCACTTGCAGCACCACCTTTTTGTTTTTTTATTTTATCTTTCCTGCAATGATTAGCAAATGACCATATTAAACAAATTAAGCGCGACCAAGTTTGCACGTCCTATAAAATTATTTTCTGACCAAAATAAGTTACACATCCGGCTTAAACTATGAAAGAGGAAATAGTATATCAATAACCAAAATACATTCTTCTCTCAAATTATATCCCCAGAGGTTAGAGAAAAGGGGAACAAAAATCAATCAGAGGTAGTCTACTCACTAGTCAGACAGATCAAATTCTCTTCTACTCTTGAGAGAGGCCCGTTTTCTGGTGTCGATGTCAACCTCGTCAATATCAGAAATTGTAGCCATGTAGCCATAAAATATTCGTTTCTTCTCACCAGTTCTGTCATCTATCTTGACCAGCAATGGGTTTTCCTCATCCCCACTGGATTTACTGGGCTTTGCGCGAGCCCATCCTTTCCTGTCATGATTCTGTGTCTCAAAATATTTCACAAGCCGCTCAGCTTCCTTCAGACCTGACTCTGTTTTTGTGAATTGAACAATGGTCACACCAGTATGTCCTTCCCTATCATAGATTGACCTAGCCTTGCCACCCGGAAACCCTAAATCTGCAAACGGAAAAAAAATTAAAACTATTAACCAATAAATCAGAAAATTAGTATTATTAGGAGAACATAGTTACAAGTAGAGATAACTTTAGTAGCAGTGTCTCAAGTTCATGTTTCGGAAAAGAAAATCATGCCTACAAAATACCCATCTAGAAAGAAGAACACAATCATGCATCTCCAGACAATTACAGCATAAAAGTCAAGTAAAATAATACAAAAAATCATATACAAGGAGCACAAACCTAGGAATAAAACAATCATCCTTTTGATATAAGTATTCTGAAGATACAACATCTTCACAGAATAAGGTAAATTTTTTTTTTAAGGCTAGGTGCCGAGGCCACAATGGAAGAAGGTATTATTCATAGAGTAGGAAATTGATAAACAAAATTGAATTGTGAACTAGTATTTGGTTAGCAAATTACTAATCTTTCTACTACATACCCAAGCTTGTTTTCTTTATCCACTAGTAAAGATGTTTCCTTTTTACAGAAGACTCTATTGTCAAAAGGGGAAAGTTTAGAATCATCTAGATGTTTAACTGGCATTTTGAATCAAGAGAGAAATTGTCAGGCGTTTTACATAACTAGTAGTCAAAACTAAAGAGGATAAAAATTTGGAGATGGGAAACAAGGAGGGCATTTTACAACTCAATCATAATATGATTTTGTTTGGATATTAGAGCAAAATAAAACATTCTTGGGAGTGGTGGAAAACCAAAACCACATAAAATAAAAATATTTATGTTGCATGTAGAGAAAAATGAAATTCTCACAAATATAACCTTGCCAAGAGGGAATGGCAAGGTGATTGCAAGTGCTACTTTCATATCAGGAATCTGAACAATTCATCATCTTTTCTAAAATGTGATTATGCTAATAAAATAAGGTTTTTATGCCAGGCAAAGGCTCCTTCCTGGCACAAAATTGAAAACTTGATTTTGCATGAACCCTGCCTGAAACAGAAAAACATATATATATTTTTTTCTTTTATGGTTCCTAGTGCAGTTTGCATTCGTACGAAAACACAACAATGGAGGTTGCTTTAATCAAGTCAGTCTTAAAGTTAGAATTTTGTAACGCTGAATTGTTCTTTGATTACTTACTAAGCAGGATCAGCTGATGAGGGAAAAAAAAATTTCTTGATAAAATGGATGCTAACTGATTTGATGAGATTCACATTTAAATAGAGCCTGCGGCAAACTTGGGGATGGAAGAATGGGCAGTGGTACCACTGGTACCAGTCTCAATGGGCTGATGTATAAATGTTGCATTACCTGGATTACTGCTTGTGCAGAATGTTACACTCGTGCTGTTTTATTTACAGAAATTGGGATGTGGTTTGCTTGAGAGTCTTAAGGATGTGGGTGTGTGCATGCTGAGAGCTATCCAAGGTTTCCTTAAGGGGTTTAAGTTTTATGTTTGTTTTATTTTTGAACAAAACAAGGGCAGCCTTGCTACTTATTCAGAAAGTCACAACACAAATGCTACCTCTAATGTAGAACACTAACATTAGTTAAAATCTCCCAATCTTTGAGAGACAAGACTTTGGAATACCACAATATATATGATACTAGGTACTTAAGTCTTACAACCAAACTGGGTATCTCCAATTCAGGTTACAAATCCTGCTCTTTTTTGACACTAAGCTTATGTAGTGCTGAAAAATTAATTGGAGTAAAGGTCACAGGGAAAGGAGCCTAAGCATGCTTTATGCCAAAACAAAGTGTAGAAAAGAAGTAGAAGCATATGAATAGCTAAGTACCTGTACCTGTGCAACTCTGAAACTTTTAGATCACCTAAGATTTTTTTAATGTATTATTGCAATTGGGTATAAGTTTGTTGACACTCTTTCTCAATATCATCAGTATTTTTCCTAAAATGAATAAGAAAACAAAGCTTTTGATGGAAAGGACCCCAGCACCTTCCTTTTCTACTTAAACCATAATCTGGACTTCAATTCCTATCTATAAAAATGCATCCTAACCCAAACCACCACACAAGTGAGTAATATATTCATATAGTTATACCTACCTTTTAATATATTATCCATCTCTTTGTTACCAAAACCCTCAATTCGGCCACCAGCTCTCCTCCCAAAGTTGGTATTGTGTATGATAACACAGGGAGGCCAAAGGATGAGATCCTCCCTGTTTGCTTGAGCCTCTTCTGGAGATAACCTCTGGTATCCCTTGTTATTCTCAGGGGCCTTTAAGTAATTCCACCCCATAAGAACACACAAAGCCTTATGAAACCCCAGGTGATCTACACGATGATCTGGACTGTGCGAGAAGTTGAACGAGTGCATGATGAGTCCATGCATGTCTGGATAGTCTTTAGATGCCCTGTAAAAGAAGAGTGTGCACCAATGTGTAATGAAAGAATGCAACAACCTATGTATCATTGTTTAGCTACTAAATTTTAGGAAACGAAGTATCCTATTATCTCGTATGCTAGAAATATTATACCTAGCCTCATATCCATCACTATTTATTTACTTAATTACTTTCAACACACCATCACAATTTACTAAACATGCTAACATGTTGCCTACAAAAGTTATTTTCAAAAAAAAAAAAAAAAATGCCATAAAAGCAGGAACCAAGTCCTTAGCCAAAAAATGCAATACGAAGCAGTGAATTGATCTGCTCTGTACTAAGTGTTGTGGCCCATTGTTCCATCCTTGTTAAAGAACTTAATAAGTAGGTCAGAAGCTACTGTTGAGTACATCAGTTCATCTCAAATAGTTTTCAGATGTTAGGATATAAAGTGCTTTTATGCATGTTGGCAGGAATTTATCAGTTACCAGAAGATAGCATACATAGTCAATAATGCATGGATGATTCTAGCAGCTCCTATAAACATAAATACTAGCTAATCAAAGTAGCCTTTATTAACAAGAAGAAGCCAATCTAATAGCTGTCTTAATAAAGATCTTTTTGGTAAAAGCATTCTTCAGCACAAAATAAGAACCAGAAACTGAGATTTAGCTGCTGCCAACACTATTGCACTCTCTCTCTGATACTGATGTATGTGAGTATGGTAAACACAAACTAGCAATAGCATATGAGATACTTATGACCATGTCTGAGAACAACTTTTCAGTGATCAACATATGTTTGAGAACAGCTTTTCAATACAAGCGTGCACAACTCCAGAGTTGTGAAAGGATCAAAAGTCGAATCACATTCTCTCTCCACCCCACCCCCCCTCTTTCTTTCCTGCTTCCTTCCCCATTCACTCTCCATTGTTCACTCCAAGTGCCAAAAGTATATCTATCTCTTTTAACTGCCCCCCAACCCCACATTTATGCTTTGTCTTACAAATCCGCTCCCCTGCCCTCACATAAGTCTCCTTGTTAATCTAGCCCTCTGGGGCCTCCTCTCTTCTTCCTCTTCTTCCATTCCTCATTCGTCCATTCTCTACCAAGGTTTTCACTCTAAGGGTATCTATTACATAATAACTGGTGCCAATGCTAGTCCGCTGGTAAGTTAGCATTAGCCTCTTTACAATACCAGTCTCTCATTCTCTCCCTCTCTCCAATCTCTGTACTACAAAGGTGATTCCTCTTGCCAAAAGAGTACTCCTTTCTGCAAAAACTAGTTCAATAACTACAAGTCTACAATAATATGACACTTCTACAGCAAGGCAGCTACAAAAGGGTGGGGTGGTGCGTAAGAATTTATGTTTATTGAAGTGCTACATGATTTAAATAAGGGCTGAAACTAGGCATTGATTGAGTTTATGCAATAGGAGTACTGTTGAAGGTTGAAGGCTCATTTTCATCTTTAAATTTACTGGTTGTATGAATTTTTTATCTTAACCTAAATTTTCTTTTAATTCCTCCCACTATCCAAAACCATGTACCACCTTTTCTTCATAATGTACTAATAGTATGCTGTTTGCCTACTATTTTCCCAATTCATCACAAATTAAGGAAGAAGAAAACACAATTGCCTCATAAATTGAGCTCTTACAGCCATATACTACAAAACGTGCAAGAGGCCAAATGAATGCTCTTAAGAAAATTATGCTACTGTGGAGCACTCAATCACGGATCACAAGCCAAAGCAACAATGGGGGGTTTACTTTTTCTTGACTTGTACCAGATTAAACTTCTATGCTACACCAAAGGAGAAAACTGGCCACAAGCACAGTGAGAAATAACAATTTGTACAAGACAAAATTTCTTTGCTATTCTACCTTTCTTACTTTCTGACAAGACCTGGGATTGAGGATATCCCATCTGAAGACCAGTTTCTTTGTTTATTCCTTTTAATAATATAAAAAATTAAAATTGAGAGAAAGATTATCCAAATAACTCTGCATTACAACTAGGAGGAAGAAGACAGTATTACAGACAATATCTGCATTCTTCCTTGATTCAGAACGTCCCATTTTCAGGTTCCATTTCTATTGCTTTCCTTTTTCATATACACTAAAATAAGGGGAAACAACTAATTAACACAGCATATATTGGCATGAGCATGCTTGACTGACTAATCTTAGACCCAATGATGCACAAATCCCTCAATGATCACCCCTATGACCATGTTCGAACCCAAACATCCCTATAAACTATATCATGCTTCGTTTTCTCTCTCTGTTCTTTTTCTAACAATTCAGAACAATAGAGTCAGAGATAGAGGTTTAATATCAATGCAATTTCTTCGAAATCTGTTTTCTTAGTTTTTTTCTCAGAAGCACCATTCATGAAGTCTTGTGATTTCGCTTTTCAAAAAATCAACTTGGCTCCTTTCACATTTTTCTTTACCTTAAAATGGTAAATCACTTAATAGTGAAATGACCTACAATTATATATTTGATAAAATGCAGTACTAATGCATTTAGCTAGCACCTCGTCAAAGGCAAGAAACAATACTGCTGGTAATCTGAACATAGCTTCTAAGTCCTAGTATCTAGAAATTCTACTGAATCAAAAGTCAGGCTGAACAGGCTGCAAACCCTTTCACTTTAGAATGCACTGATCTAATAAATCAATACTTCAAACTAAATAATTGAACTATGTTTCTTATGGAAAACCAGAACTACAATAAATCGGTAACAACACCTCTTAGCAAAAATATTCAGGATTCTAAATAGCTAATTCAACCTACTAACGTTCTCTCATTTTAGGTTATTTTATCCTAGCGAAGCAAGTGAATAGAGAAAATCGTTAAACATATAACTTTGCTAAAAGCATTGCAATTAACTGCTGCTGAAGGACTTTAGTTGTGGTCAATGCTATATATAAGCACAGTGCTATCTAACTAGTGTGTCCCAATACAGCCTAAATATTGCTTAAATTGGCAGAATGGAAAGTAAAAATAAAAGGAGTTTTTTAATGTGTCGAACCTGCTACAGGCAATGCAGTGCAGAGGTGGCGCATTTTTCCTTGTATCCAAATACCTCTTCTTCAGATCAGCATCCTCATAAATTATCTTCACAAACTTCAAAAATGCCTTCTTGATTGCTAGCTTATCAACACCATCTGACTGCATGTTCCTATTCCCATGCAAATCATCATAACCATCCCCACTGATCCTGGCATGCTTGGACGCCCTTATATTGTCCCGTTCATCCCGCCCCAAATGCCTCTCTCTCTCACTCATCGGCAACATATTGGGGTTTGCATCGGGATTGCCATACTGCAGCACATGCATCCTCTGCCTCGCCAATTCTTCCTCCTCAAGGTACTTTCTCTTCCCGCCTGATGGGCCGTCAAAGGGGGGAAAGTGACCTGGCGGTCTATTGCCAAACGGAGGTTCATGAAATCCCTCAGGACCAAACTGGTTTAAATGAGGGTGCGGAGGAAGCGGAGGGAAACGCCTGTCGGGGCCAAACGAATCAGGCAAGGGTTCCTCAGGAGGGAGAGCAAAGTAGGTGCGAACGGTGCCGTCAACCAACACAATGGTTCGTCGGTCAAGGTTTTGGAACCCATAAGGGGGAGGCGGCGGGGGGAGTGAAACAGCAGCCTGGTCTGGGATTGGGAAAGGAGGTGGGTGATGCGGGGGAAAAGGAGCAGCAGTACCTGTTGCTGTTGGTACTTTCTGATCTCTGTGAATTGTGCTGGTAGAAGGGGAGGCAGAGGAAGGACCAGGACCACCCTTGGAATTGGCTGATGGGTCGTTGCGGTTGGGCTTGGAAGGAGATTCCCACCTGGATTTGGTCTTGTTTGATTGGGGAGGTTTGTGGGGAGAGGAAAAAGTGGCAGGAGGAGGTTGTTTCTGAGGAGGATGTACGGAAGAGGAGGGAGGGGGTTTGTGAGGAGAGGGTCCGGAGGCGAGAGAGGAGGTGGCGCCGGAGGGTCCGGAGGGAGGAGGCTTCTTTAGAGGCCCGGCGTGGCCCGGAGGCCTAGGGTTTTTCATAGTGGGAGAATTGGAATTTGAGAGAGAGAGAGAGAGAGAGAGAGAGAGAGTGGAGGAAGTTATAATAGAGGGATTCGGAACTGAAGCTTCTCCATTGAGAAGTGAGGAGGAATTGAATTGGCGATTGACGGATTGAGGGATGTTTATCGGTTAGGTACTCGGTAAGGCTTCGCCGGCGGCCCGGCGCAATTTTCAAGCTCCGGTTGGGAATTTGGGATGAATTGAATATTGGATTTTGCATTTTTGGGCCTGAAACTGAAAGTGATGTTAAATTACCGAGGTTGTCGAAAGGCCTTAAGATCCAAAAACTTCGATTATTGGCCCAAGTAGACTAGCACCAATACGTCTTTGAGATCCGAAACTTTTTTATGCTGGTTCATGTCTCTTTTTCTCAGACAATCTAAGGATTTGAATAATATAGTTTTTCGCTCTTGAATTTTGTTTTTAAAAGTAGACTCCGAGGTGGGAAGCCTGCATTCATTAAAAATGCCAATTCTTACAACGTCAAACAAGTCACACCTAAAGGTGACTCAAAAACAGAGCTCCTTAAGCGAGACTTCTACTAGATCCAAACAAACAATCCTTAAAATTGTATTTACGTCTAGTTGTTTATTGAACTTCTAAAGAGAAACTTAATCAGTTCTTTTGGAAGGATAAATTTTGCTTGTTTTGGAGGTTTAGAGACTAATTTGTTTTTTTTTAAATGTTGAAGAAGAAAAAATTTCTTTAAGAAATTTGAGGACCAAAAATTTAAATACTCCATTTAGAAAATAATACATTGCTTTCTTTCTTTATTAATAGATTGTAATTTAGTAACTAGAAAAATGTTGTCTTCCTCTATTTGCACTGTTGCACATCATACAAACGTTGACTCGGTCAAAGGAGAGCACACCTAGTGTGAATAATATAATAAAAAATATTCTGTGGCAGCAAACGAAAATCTCTACATGTACAGTATAATTATTATTATTAATTATTTTACTAAAACTACAAAGATCTTGTGTATACTATAAGATTTGACTCAGCCAGCTCTTGCTGTGGCAATCATAGTCTTGTTGATTCAACTAACAACCACTGAAAATGAATATCCAACTTCTTTTATTTATACAAACCAAAGTCCATTATCACAAACCTTATATATTCACATTTAGCTTGATTTAGTTATACAGAACTCCCAAAATTCCTTTCTTTGAAAAATAAAAGCATGGAACAAGCACAAAATGAAACCGTTATATAAAAATCAAAATTAGCATTACAATACCAACCATGTCAAAACAATCAAACCTAGCTAGGTGATCAGATCAAACCTATTTAGTCTCAGAAATGAACTTAATTTACTGGACACCAAAACCTATTCAAATAAATACATATGTATAGAGCTACATATACAATCTATGCCTCTGTGGTTTGTGGGACCACCGGAGGTGCTTGAAGAGGCTCCAAAGAGGCAACTATGTCCCTCATAAGTGGTCTGGCCTTAGGGTTTTTGTTGAGGCAATGATACGCCAACATGGCGGTCTTGTGGACCGCTTTCACCGGATAGTCTCCATCAAGCCTCGGGTCCACAATGGCAAGCACCTTTTTCTTTTGGTTAAGCAAAGGGAATGCCCAATCGGCAAGAGTTTGCTCCCGTACCGGCCGGGATTTGTCAAGTGATTTTCGGCCAGTGAGTAGTTCTAGTAACACTACACCATAGCTATATACATCGCTCATTGCAGTAAGATGTCCTGCATTTCACCAGTTAACTAACTAGTAAATTTTTTAAAAAAATTGATCTATGAATAGATTACTTATCTTAATAAAGATATTGTCATTTCCCAGGAGCAGTAAATTATATATGTCAAAATATAAATATAAAATTTTTCAGTACCGGTCATGATGTATTCTGGAGCAGCATAACCATATGTCCCCATAATGCGGGTAGAAACATGTGACTTTTCACCTACTGGTCCGGCTTTTGCAAGTCCAAAATCAGACAGCTTTGCATTGAACTCCTAAAGGGATATGCAAAATTAGAGAATGGTCATCATAAACTTTTGATGACAGGTAAGAAAGAGCTTACATCAGAAATTTATTTACAAAGCTAAACCGATTAATAATAACATCAAAGAATGCTACCTGGACTGAACATATTGGAAAGTTTAACATGCTAAGAGCTATTTATTTTAAATTTTTCACTCATATATAAGGAAATTTATTGATAGTACAAGAATTAATGAATTATGATACTGACCTCATCTAGCAATATATTGGATGTCTTAAAATCTCGGTATATAACAGGCTTTTCTGCTTCATGAAGAAAAGCGAGCCCTTTTGCTGCTCCAAGAGCAATCTTCATCCTGGTTGACCATGGAAGAGGAAGCTGTACCCCTATCACATGCAGCAAAATGAAAGAAAATAATTAAAGATACATAAATGCTGATCCGGTCTTTGATTTATTACCATCCACATAGCATATGTATGGAAGACGTATAATAAGGAATCATTACTTGAGAAGAGGTGCGATTCAACACTCCCCTTAGGCATGTACTCATATATCAACATCCTGTGCTCATTTTCGCAACAATAGCCAACCAATTTCACCAAATTGGGATGTGAAAGTTGCCCAAGGAAGATGACCTCTGCCTGAAATACCCATACATAGATTAGGAGAGTACAATGTTTTCCATACTCAATATCATCAGTTGCAAATTCAATCAGTACCTGATTAAAGCAGGTACCAGTGAACAAAGGTCCTTACTGGCTGTTTGAGGTTGGTAAGTGAGAACCCAAAATAAATTGAAATTTAAGTCATTGACGTTCATTTACCAAAACGGATACTGGTAGTAGACTAGTAGGTACATACAAGTACCTGTTACTTAACGTGTAGTACTCATTTTTAAATGGCACTTGTACCAAAATTAGCAACTTCCATTCTTTCACACTAAGCATCAAACTTCAAAACAAAAATGTTTAATTACAATAATAGATATAAAAACTGAAAAAATGATATGTACAGAGATCAGTACCAGCCATTCCCTATGACCTTGGAAGCTGTTATCTCCATCATGGACCTTCACGGCTACTTGAAGAGGCTGCAACCCCTCGCGAATTTCTTCATTTATGAAACCTTTATACACACGGCCAAACCCGCCTCCCCCCAACACAGAATCATGTCTGAAATTCTTTGTAACTTTCCTTAGTTCTTCAAATGTGAATGCAATCAGTGGATTTGCAGCTGAATGACGCCTTAAATGCTCGACTTCTTTCGGGTTTGAAGGGAGTTCAAATTTGTTTACCTCTTTTGCTTCCTTTTCTTTCTCTTCCTCTTCCTTCTTTGATGGGCTCTCGGTTTTTGAGGACTCTAAATCATCAACAAAAAAAATATTGTGATGCAACTCACATTGGTAATGGATAACACAAGTAAAAATAAAGAAAGAAATTGTAACTTTTCTGGACTATACAAATAAGCGCTTTTAGATGAATCAGTTTTTGTGTATGAAAAAAACAATTTAAGAAAAATACACTTGTTAATCTTTATTCAAACTGATACATATGCCATTAAATGAGAAAACCAACATAAACTTAAAAAAAAACAACATAAAATATTATAAACAAAGAGATGAAGATGAGTAGACGAACCTGATTTAGCGTTGGAAAATACTCTGTTGAGAGATGATGGCACAATTCCAGACCAGCAGTTTCCCATTGTTTTTTCTTATACCTCCTTTATCTAAGGGTATGTACTCTAAAAGGATAAAGCTCCCTTAACAGGGAGGCACAAGTATCTTTGGCTCACAGTAGAAATTAATTAGATGAAAGGAGGAGACACAAACAACAGCCTCTTTGGACCTTTATTTTGTTCTCTTTTACTTCTTTTGAAATGTTTCTTTGCTTGCCAAAAGCCCAAAACTTACTTCCACTATGGATATGCACTGGAAAAAAAATGAAAGCAGAGAGCGATACAATTAGAGCAATTCCTATATATAGATACCTATCAGCTATACAATATTTATTTGGAATTGGTTCTTTCCAGGAAGCTATACTTTACCAGGTAAATAAAAGATGAAGAAAGAAGATTAGTCCCGGTCTAAACCAATTGGCGCCTTTTCATGTCCGTTTGTTCTCTCTCTCTCTCTCTCTCTCTCTCTCTCTCTCTCTCTCTACCTCTAGCTAGCTCTCTCTGTATTGTGACGGTTTCTCTGTTTTGTTGTGAGAAATGAGAGACAAAAGACAGAAAAAGCCAAAACCACACGGTTCCTTTTACTAAACCAAATAACGTTGTTTTATTTGTTGTGTTTATGTCATTAATAAGTGAAAATAACTGAGAGATTTGTCAGGAAGAATTTATTGTGGACCATAAAAGAAAGATGAGGAAAGAGGAAGGAAATGCGGATCTAACTAATAAGTGGAGATGGTGTTCTATCCTACGAAATCAAATTCCTTTTTCAATATAAAAAAAAATAATGAAAAAAATGTGGAGCTGATGTTGTTCTGCAGCTGATTATGTCCTCTCCAGTTTGAAATGACCGCAGATAAGTTTGACTTAATTTCAGTACAAGTTAAAGGTGCTGATATTGATCCGCATGTTTTCATATAAATCCTCATATTTGTATTTTAATAATGAATTGAATTGTTTTTAGTGAAAAATGTGTACTTAAGGATTTGTGCAATTATCACATTAATCCAGTGTTACTTTGGCCTTGTTAAATGCGAATTTTACATATTTAAAATGCTGTGAATTCTCATTAGTACTACATACTAACAATGTTAAATCTGATTTACATTACTTCCTACGCATTGATGTTGTTGGTGTCACAAAACCAAGTAGCATAGTTTGAGAAAGCCATTTTCTTTTCTCAGTATTAATGGTCATTATGCATGATATACTACATGCAAGAATATACGTTATACAAGAAAAATCTAAAATAATATATAGGGAATGATGATTTTTTAGAATAAATAAAAGTAATGATACCAAAAATTTGTGAGATTTGATTATTCTATATATTTTGGAGGAAACAATCTTACACCACAATAATATCAACGTATACAAGTAAAAAGACTTAACAGCCTTTCTGATTATATATATTATTGATATGAGACATGATGACCCTGATCAAAATCTTATTTTTTTTTCTTTAACGTGGGATTTCATTTTATTTAATTTCATTAAAATTTTTTTGATCAAAATGGACTGATTTGGTGTCATTTGGATAAAATTTTCATGTTATTAGAACTAACGAAATCCTAAAAAAAGAATTAACATGAAATAAAATCCCTTGAAACAAACATTTTGATCAAAGCCGATATCTCCTCGTCTCACTAAAAAAAATGTACACTGTTTCTTTCACCAAATCATATGACAACGTTGGAAACATATATTTCATTCCAACTAAGCTATGAAAAAGAAAAAAAAAAATTAAATAGCAAGCACACTTCTCCTACACGGTAATAACCGACAACTAAGACGAATCCACTAAAAAAAAAACTCCATTAATGTCTTTACCGAGTATTATTAAATTCTGAAAGTCAGTAGGTGAGCATTGAATTTACAAGGTAGGGAAAAGGGACATCTCCGCTTGCATACAGACCGACGAGGAATGAGACAACTTGGGGTCCCAATCGGAGAAGCATAGCCCACCAAAACATACAAAATGGAGTGAGAGCTATCAAATGGGGCCCAATTTTGTTGAGAAATTAGGATTCCCTCTGCACCGGGGATTTGAGTGTTGACTCCTGGTCTTTTTTCCTTCTACTTCACTTCTCCATTTTCTCTCTTTTTTTTTGTTTTTCTTGTGTTTAATTGGGTGGGTGAGACAGAGCATGGGGCTTTGAAGGGACTGATATTGGGTGTGGTCGGGTAATGATGCAAAGGCAAAATGGGGGACTTGTGACCCAAATTTTGCCATACAAGATGGCACTAGTACTCGACGCATTTCTGGGTCAGTGGTGGTAGGTCTGAATCAACTTGAGGCGCTGGTACTCAGGTACTGTGCTTTTTTTGAGATGTTTGATCTGTGTGGAATAGTGCTGTAAAGATGGCTGCATGAACTGGACATAGAGCATGTATAAAAGAATAAGAATATATACTGCATGATTACTAACAGATTTTGATTTTTTGATACTTTATAATGTAAAAAATATATAAATTTAAACTAATTCTATCAATTAATAAAAATTTAAGATTATTATTATATGCTTAATTATTTCTTAAAACATTGGATAAGTGTTTTACAGAGAGGATTTACACATGTTTTTTTTTTTTTGCCTTCGTATATTCTCTATATTTGTAATGTGAATAATTTTTGAAATAAGAGGCTATTTATTTATAGAGGCTTTAGCCCACTTTGTAAATTAGAGTTTATCCCTCTTCTACTTATTTATCTACTTATTTATAACTACTTATTTCGCGTCCAGCGGGAATTGAACCCGTTACCTCTAGGATAACGGCGGAGTCACTAACCATCTGTGTTGGACTCTATGTTAAAAAGTATTTTAGATGAACGTGGGAGTCCAGCATAGTTGGTCAGTGACTCTTCCATTATTTTTGAGGTAATGGGTTCAATTCTCACTGGACGCAGAAGAGATGTAAACTCTATTTAATAGAGTGGGCTATGCTCCTGTGAATAAATTACCTTATTTCAAAAAAAAAAACAAAAAAAAAATATTTTAGATTTCAAGATAGAAATCAGGAGTTGTGATCTATACCAATTTCTACATACACTATTCGATTAGAACCAAGAGCTCGTAAATAGTTACTGTGTAGATAAATATGTACATGGATATTTTAAGATAATAATCAAAATAAAATTAAAATGTCATAGATTTTATATTATGTAAAGAATACAATGTAAATAACATCTGACACCTCTATTTGTTATTTTAAATTAAGAAATTTAAAATTAAGAACTTTTTAATTTATTAAATATTTAAAAGCGACAGCATGATTAAGTCCTGAAATTAAAAGGTACCAATCATCGTGAAAAACCCCTTCTTTGCATTTTTTTATTTGTTTTTTTGCATAACTAATTATGTTCTTCCAACGTACTGTTCAATTATAACTAATTAAGTAATTATGTTTTAAAGATTGAATGAAATGGATAAACTGCCATTTTCTTATGAAATGGGCTGTGGTATTTGCAAAGTAATCCATTAATTTTACTTCGCCGTTGGTTCCCACAAACTGTGATTTCTACAATCGATCCAAACCGTTCAATTTCTTTTCCATATTAAATTCTCCTTAGAAACCAAATATTATATTCTTTTTTTTTGAATTTTTTTGCTATATATTGTGATTTTTATAAGTTGAAGGGTATGAGATTCTTCAATTATAGTATTCTTTTTAGAAAATATGATAATAAATAGTAAAAAATTAAAAAAAATATAAAATATGGTTTTTATGGAGAATTCGATATGAGAAAGAGATTAAGTACCATGACCCATCTCTTTTATTATTATTATTTTTCGTTGTCATGAAGGAACGCCCGTGAACACAATTTCTTTTCAGTCTAACATTCATTCACAAAAGAACGCTCTTTACATAATTTTTGCTTGATAGATAAAAAATCACAATACAGCATCCTCAAATTTTTTTAGGAATAAATATAGTGATTCTCAATTATATTTGCTGGAATGTAGCATTGGGTAGGAGAAGGGGATTTGTCACAGCAAGTTTGGAAGGTGGGATGCTATCAAACTTTTTTTTTTAAGAAATCTGCAAACAGCCCTTTATAGTCTTTAATTGAAACATTGAGATATTGGACCTATCTTGTTTCTTAGCTTTTTAGCTTCAACAGCTTTGCTCTTATCTATTATTCTTAATCGAACGGTCTGCGATCAACATTGTTTTAAATACTAGTAAAAATGCTCTAATACGTGGACAAATAAAGAAACAAAATAATATTAAACAATAAATGTATCTAGTTGAATCTTTTAGCGATACAAGTGGATATCTTTTCAAAAAATAAATTGTTAACATCACCTACTCTTTTTTGTCAATGAGTCTAACCTTTTACCTGAAATCAATATCTAGATCACACGTCAGATGAAATCACACAAATTAATAGTTCATAATTGATACAACAATTGTTTCGACCTCATCTAGTTAAATTATTATGACCTTTTTATAGATACTTTTATAAGTAGTAGATAACACTACTACATATACAAATTAGCGCTTTTCTTCTTAATGAAAGAATGACTAGCACATACAGATAGAAAATAATTTAGGATAAGATAAAAATTAAAATAATTAAATATGTGCCACCATGAAAATTGATAATTAGTTTTATGGCACTCTTAAATTGTAAATTATTTTATGCTACTATAAAATGATTAAAATTAGTTTTATGCCATTATTTTTGTCAAAATTAGAAATATGCCACTTTAATTAGAAAAATATCACTCTAAATTTTTAAAATATCCAAATTGCCCTCATTAGATTAAATCATTAAGATATGAAAAAATATTGACATCAAATAAATTTTACTTTGATTTGGGTTTGTAGATAATCTTTTAACTCAGTTATAAAAAAAAGAAAAGGTAAAATATATGCTGCTTACAAATTTTTAACGTACGTTTTAGGAAACCATTTTCTTCTTTTTTATCCTGTGAATGCATTTATTATCATGTGTTTAAACAGGCTGGACAATACCATTTTAAGTACAAACATTTCATCTAATGCCATAATTTTGGAATATTATTTTTTGATTTTTTTCTTATAATAAACTCAGGACAATTTCTTTTATATATATTTTGAACAGATCAACAGAATATTATTTTCCAATGGAAACTCTGAATATTTATATTTTTGGAAAAAAATATTTACCATAGATTTCCTTTTCAATGTCTAGTACCCAACAAACAAATTTTAAGACCAACAATAAAGTCTGGCACACCAAACAAACAAATTTCAATTCTCTTGTTTTTGTCTAGTACCGCAACAAACAAATTTCAAAACCAAGAATGTCCTTTTCTAGAACAACATATTAAACACATTTTTTAAACCATATGAGCACAAGCTATATTTAATTCATCATTTCCCCGTCGCTAAATGAACTGTATCTTTAAAAAAGAAGAAAGAAGATTCCAATTCATCTATAAGAACTAATATTTTTTTATCCAAATTTGCGATTTCGATTTTCAAATACAAATATGAAAAATTAAATACTGTTGTCATAATTTAACGGTATGTTGACGCCATTATTAAATCTGTTAGATCCAACCCATCCGATTTTATAATATAGTTGATTATTTTATGCTATCCGAATGGTTGATCTTAATCCTATTATATTTTAATCATTTATTACTATAATATTCACAGCGTGCAATCACATTTACAATGAAGGCTCATCTTCTCTTATTAAATCTGAACGGCTTTTACTTTTCCTAATTTCCTCTGACACCATCTGTGCACCTTTTCTCCCGTGTCATTTTTAAAAGTTAAATCAATAAATCCCCAATGACCATTGACCAACATTAGAAATCGCTGTTTAATAGTCAACGGTCAACAGTCAAAGATCATTTATATATTTATACATTACCATCAGTCAGTACATCTTCTCTTTCATTTCCTCGCGACTGCTAGTCTACTAATTTGTTCCTTTTAACAGAAATCTGATTAGAACCAAATTAGTGTAGTTGGTTCGTCAATCGTACCAGTAGTCAGAATAATTAATATTTGATTATGAAATAAGAGTAAGAAATCATTCAAGCGTTCACAATTTACACACGCAAATTTCTCAAATAGAATCATCTACAGTATTATGCAGATAATACTGGTAGAAAAAAGGCATCCAAGGTACAACCAAATGTGTCCTTTTCCAGAAATCTTTGCTTTTATTATCCTTTATGGAATCTTTGTCATTTAATACTTTTCTTTAACTACGAAAGGTTTATTCTTTCTTTTTCTTTTCTTTGCTGATGGAACCTCCACACAACAGCGTAACCGTGTTGGGATTTTTTGTGAGCACTGATGCTGTTTAATGTTTGTTTTCAGGTCGATAGATTACAGTGATTGAGTATAATCTCCTTGTTTTATGAACAAGAGAGGTATCCACGTAGGCTATGCACGTCAACTGTTTGATTATATGCTTAACAGAGTTTAGCCAGGTATATGATCGTCTTGCATGTGTAACAAGTTAATGCAATATTTGGGTCCCTGTCCCTGTCGCCTGCTGTATTGAAGAATACCACCCTTTTGAAAACAATTGATTGAGGTTAATGGAATGTGGTATCTCACACTTGGCTCATCTTTTATCATTGTAGTACTTTCAAGAGCCTTGGTTTCATTTCTCTTGCCGAGCTTGTGGGTCTGGAGACTTTAAAAAGGGCCTATTTATTTCCTAGATAATGCAAAAACAGTGGAACAAAGAAGTAGAGCAAAAGAGCTCTTGAGATCACCTAACTGAGATAGTGACATTGAATTGGATTGAAGGTAGAAGAGCACTAGTTCAAGCACTACTGCATACATATCTCTTTTCTTTCCATTTTACTTTTTGTGGGCAGGGACTTTGACTTCTAACAGTACTTTTTTCTTTTTCCAGTTTTTGTTCATACCTTTTGGCCAACGACCAACCCATATTTATCTCCTTACATTCCTAGGTGGAAAGTGGGGCTGTCAGATCAGGTTTGAGTTGGGTCAAATCGGGTTTAGGCTGTTTTGATTTCATTGAAGTTTTTGGTCAAGGGGCCATTTAAGATTGGCCATTTTGTGTCCAGACCGTTCCAGGTCCATCAGTTGGTTTCCAGGTTCAGGTTGGTCTGTTTCGATCTTTTGATCATTTCGGTTAAAATTTCAGGTCTTTTAAGGCTCTTTATGTTATGAGATGTGCCTGCCTTTGGACCAAGTCCGGTTGGGTCACTGTCGTCTGCGGCCACTAGACTTTGGTTACATGGGTTGGTCACAAAAATATGAAGTCAGATCTGTTTGCGTGCTAATCAGTTCGCATGCTGATATGTTTTGGTCGGTTTGGGTTTGGGCTTGGGGTTGGGTGGCTTTTTGGATAAATCAGATTTTGCTTGATTGTCTATAGGTTCTCCTTGCAAATTAATAATTGAACGCCTGAGTTTTTTTTCAGTTGTATTAATAGTGGGATTGCAGCTTGATTAATCGTTTCTGAAAAAGCTACCATTAAACTTGTTGGCTAACTGCTTCAAGGTCAAAAAGTCTAAACATTATAGAAATTCTTTCTTTTCGATACCAGTATAGGCATGTTCATACCATAAACATGCCAGCATTAAAGATCATACTACCTGCTTGATAATCTAAATAAAAGAATATTTTACATGTTTAAGGGATATTTCTTGAAAATTTTATGTAAATGCTACTATACTTACTACTATACTTATCTACATTGGGAAGTAAATTAACTGAAATCTAAATATGTGTAGGCCAAAGAACCTGAGGTGAAATTGAAATCAAAGAAAGGACATTTATGATGCCATTGTGGTATGCTTTTAGATATGTATGTAATAATGAATGAAAAGAAGAATGTATTAATGGTCGGTGGAGCATGCTCACAATTTTCCCCTTCAAACGACAGAAATATTATGCGGTAGAAAGCTTGTCTGGTAAGTCTCTTTTACCTTTTTACTGTTAATAAGGTACAACATTCATTCCTGACAGAATAACTTGATATTCAGAATTAGATGCTACATTCATTTTTATGGCATCGCACTCCATAGCATTGAGACATTATGTCTTGTGTGCGCTCTTTATATTTCTCAAATGATAGAAAAATAAAAAATTACAAACAAATTATAAAAACAAAAAGGGAGCAAACATGACTTACCAGGGAAAAAAATAAATCTGTCATGGTAAATCATGTTGCCATAAGCATGCTTGCAGTTAAAATGGTGCACATGACTCTACAAAATAGGAGAAGTTCTTTCTTGGTAAGGAAACAGAAAAAAAATGAAATGCTGATAGGTTTAGCCTTTGTTGCAGTGTTTTTAAAATATTATAGCTTAAATAGTCACTTAGGGAGTTTATAGGAGGATAAGAAAGCAAAAGCATGCATGAGTTCATAGAGTAGCACTAATTAAAGTTCAGTAAATTTGAATTCGCTTGAAGTGTATTAGAGCTTTACCCTCTCTTTGTTTGATAATGTGTTAAGGCTCTTTTATTGCTTTCTACGTCACCCATGCTCTTACTACATTTGATTTCAGCAATATAATTTTAATTTGGATTATTGATGAATTATGAACAATATAAGGGTCAATCTAAAAGCTTCACTGAGATTGTGAATGGTAGCATGGTTTAGTTGTGGCACATCTCTCTCTCATAGTCTCATTTAGAAAGTATAACTGAAAACAGATTTATAATAACTTTTTAACTATTCTAAGAAACATTTTTAGTTTCCCGTACTCTTGAGGTGCATGCTGTATAATCAAATCCCTAATCATGGAAACTGCAGTTACTATAATGGGCTATAAGAAGAGAGAGCTGTATTTTAAATACTCATATATATAAAGATTTCTTGGGAGTAATGATGTGGAAGCATACATTTCTTGTACATAGAATCTACTCTTAGGTGGTTGTTTGTCTATAAACCCTATTGAATCTACTCTTAGGTGGTTGTTGGGTCTGTAAACCTTAAATTTAGCCTTTTCAGAATCCTAAAAGATAACAATTAATACACTACATTTTTAGTTTCCTTACCTCTTTAGTCTACTTAGGATAAATTACACTAGATAGTATGATTGACACAACAGGGTGCGATCAACTATCAAATCCTGCCTCTTTATACAGAAAAAAAAGAAATACTATGGTTTTTTCTTCAAAACCATTGATAAAATTAAAAGAGAAGAGAGGGGGTTGGGGGGAGTTGGGGGGACGGGGAGAGAGGAGAGAGAGAGTGCAAATGCCATGATGCAGCCATGGGGGGTTGTCAGAGGCATCCTTATTATATCTTTGGAAAGGCTTGAAAAACAAGCTCCCCTGCCATAAAAATCATGCAGTTTCACCTTTATCTCAGCTATATAATGTGTGATATTCCATTTGGAGGTGGTTGAATTTCATAGAAAGGACAATGTCAGCTCCCTTTAACTTAATAAGGCTCCTTTATCTGTTGTTACTACTGCCCTATCGTTGTTTTTCCTCTGTAGAAACAAGCCACGTATGAACTTATCATCCCAAACTGCCGTTCAGCCTTTTGTTCTATATTTTTTAATTTGTTACTAACAGGCCAAGTGCTATTTCAGCCTTTTGTTATATGTGTTTGTAATTTGTTACTTCATATCGAACGTGTCTGACATGTGATTTGACACAATTTTTTTTTTTATCATTTGTTTTTAATTGTCATGCAGGTTCACATTGTATACTTGGGACACAACCTCAGGCGTGATCCTTTTCTCACCACCAAGTCTCATATCAAGCTCCTTTCCAAAGTCTTTGATGAGTAATTGTTTCCACTCTTTGGTCAATTTTCTTTCTTTCTTACCCCTTTGAAGGCCTAAAGACAAAAGCACCTCCACTATATTGTAGTCTGTACTGAACAATATCATGTCAACATTGCCCAAAGGCCTAGTGGCTATTGAAGAAAGAAAAATGAGCCACTCTATATTTTCATTATTGGACCCAATATAATGTCTATTAATCTGTTTGCAACGCAAATACAATCTTGTTAATTAATGTGCCGTGCAAATATCTATGTGATATGTGAAAAATGACACATCTATATATCTTTTACTAATGCAAATGATATAAAAGTTTTATCTCATCTGAACTATTTATTTCAAGAAATTACAATTTAATTTAACCACTAATATCATTTATGGCTGCTTAAATGAAATATACATAACATGTAGAGAGCATAAGGCAAGAGATGCTCTGGTCTATAGCTACAAATACAGCTTCTCAGGATTTGCAGCTTTGCTTAACTCAACTCAAGCCACCACCTTGGCCGGTAAGAACTTGACTAATAGTCGAACATTGTTTACTCCAATGTGATTAATAATTTCCCTACATTTTGGTTGCACAGAGATGGAAGGAGTGATATCAGTTTTCAGAAGCAAGATGCTGAAGCTGCACACAACACGGAGCTGGGATTTCATGGGCCTAACTTTGGATTATTCGGCCCATAGCATACCCATGCAATTGAAATATGGTGATGATGTAATCGTTGCCATCTTTGACACTGGTATGGAACTTATTTCATTCTAATAGAAGTAACTAAAATTTGGAAAGCCTTTTTAACGAACCTTTCCCTAAAAATGGATAATTTATGGCCTTATGGGCTATCCCGCATGGAATACTTATATATATATATATAAAATCCAGGAGATTTAGTAACTTCTTTTTACTTGTATCCTTACTGCTCAGCAGCTGCGTGTTTTGTTTTAGGCATACACAAAAAATGAATATCATGAATAATATCCATTTTATATGCCATTTTAAAAGAGAAGAGAATGTATACTTTCTGAAGGTGTATGGCCAGAATCAGAGAGCTTCCGCGAGGAGTCCAACCTGGGGCCCATCCCCAAATCATGGCGAGGGAGATGTGTCAAAGCTGACACATTTGACCCTGCCACAGCATGTAATCGCAAGCTGATTGGTGCCCGTTTCTACCTTGCTGGGTTTGAACTTGATTATGGCCCCCTCAATGCTACTGGCTTCGATGCCGAGTTCCGATCTCCTCGTGACCGTCTTGGTCATGGCACTCATACTGCTTCCACTGCAGTGGGTTCCATTGTCAGTGGTGTAAATTTCTATGGACTTGGTAGCGGCAATGCACGTGGAGGCGCACCACGTGCTAGGCTGGCTGTCTACAAGATATGCTGGTTCAAGGACCTTGAGGGAAGGTACTGGTATTTGTTCTTTACTGACAATTCATACAGACAACCATTGTTGATTGACCATGCAATGATGTATTGGTGAAATAGGTGTAGTGAGGCAGACATAATGGCAGCATTTGATGATGCATTAAATGATGGGGTGCATGTGATATCAGCATCTCTCGGTTCATCGCCACCATTGATGCCATTCTTCTCAATGAGCACAGACATAGGTTCGTTCCATGCAATGCAGATGGGAGTTACCGTTGTATTTTCAGCAGGAAATGAAGGTCCCGACGCATCACTTGTTCAGAACGTGTCTCCTTGGGGAATGTGTGTTGGTGCCAGTACCATTGATAGAGGGTTTCCTTCCAAGATTACCCTTGGAAACAATGTCTCATTTGTGGTATAATTCCTTCTCATGTCCCTTTTTTGTTTTCTAGAAGCAATGGTATTGCATATTTAAAATTAGAATTAGATTTGGCGCCTGTAAGATTATGGCAATGCTTTGACTCGTAAGTCTCCAAATCTCTGCTCTGAAATTCTTCTAAAGCAGGGTAGCTCATGCCTCTGCTTTGTAATGTCACTAGTTATTTGGTTATCTTCAAGTGTGTTATAATGTTCTTCCTTCCTTTTTGTTGAGTACCTTTCAAAATCTTGTAGAAAGTTAAATTAATTGACCTTTCAAATGTCACCAGTTAATTTATTCATATGTATAAAATTTTATTTTTCTCTCCTGAATATATTACTCATTTTTTCCAGGGGCAAAGCTTCAATGTAAAGGAAATGAAGATGGATTTTGTAGATAGCACCACACTTTTTGATGGCGGGTCTCTCTCTCTCTCTCTCTTTCTCTCTCTCACACACACACACGCACACACTCACACACAGAAACACATACACACAAATACATGCAGGCACATGACACACAAATATAGTAACAACAAAAAGTAGCTAATTCTGAAGTTCTGATGCTAAAAATCTTTGCTAAATATTAAGGTTGTGCTCATTTGGGAAGTGGAACAAGAGCAACTCTGCAACGAACAAGATCGTACTTTGTTTCTCAACTGTAGGTCAAGTGTCGAGCACTGCTGCAGCTTATGCTGTGCTTCAGGCAAATGGATCTGCTTTGATATTTGCTGAGCCCTTCACAAAACAAAATCTTCAAGATGACTTCCTTCCTACCATTCATGTTGATCTATACCAAGCCACTCAAATGCTGTACTACATTCGATCAACACGGTAGTTCATTTATCAAATAATATACTTTCACTTTTATATCTCCTAGAAAGGCAGATACAAATGTTGACTTTTTATACATTCACCCCAAATTGCAGGAATTCAACAGTACATATATCTCCTAGTAAGACAGAGATCGGCCATGTACTGGCACCTAAAGTTGCATATTTCTCCTCTAGAGGGCCAAGCTCAGCGACTCCAAATATCCTAAAGGTCCTCAACTCTTTGAATTCTTCTTTTCAATGTGGTCTTTTTTAGTTTTTACTGATCATTCTGTTATGCAGTTGTCTTACTTTAAATTTGGATCTTGTTGCAGCCTGACATTATTGCACCTGGCGAGAACATATTAGCAGCATGGTCTCCAAAATCATCGCCAACCCTTCTCCCGTTTGATGATCGCTCTGTGGAATGGAACTTTGATTCAGGGACCTCCATGTCATGCCCACATGTGTCGGGTATTGTTGCATTGATAAAATCAGCTCATCCTGATTGGTCCCCTGCTGCCATAAAGTCTGCTTTAATGACTACAGGTAATTTCAAATTTGTGAAATTAATTACATTTTTTTTCTGTGCTATTTTCTTACAGATTGAAATTGAACCCACATTTTACTTAATGAGCTCCTTTTTTCCTTTTTTAACTATCTTTTAGCTTACACGAGTGACACAAGCTCAGAGATAATCTTGGCTGGAGGAACGGTAAAACCAGTTGATCCATTTGACATAGGAGCAGGTCATATTAACCCGCTAAAAGCCATGGATCCTGGACTTGTTTATGACATCGAAGTGAGTGATCATGTGCTCTTTCTTTGTAGCATTGGCTACTCCAAGGAACAAATAAATAGGATGGTTGCTCCATCTTCAGGTTTAAATATCAGTTGCATGGGAAACCACTCAGACACAGATCTCAATTACCCAGCAATAACAATATCAGATCTCCGTTGGACTACAACGGTTAAGAGGACACTAACCAATGTAGGTCATGGACATGCTTTTTACTATCCGATCATTACTAGCCCCCAAGGGGTGCATACTTGGGTGTGGCCAAATCGCCTGGTTTTCAATTATTATAAAGAAAAGCTCTCATATTATGTGACAGTTGCCCCTGCAAAACAATCTACCAGTAGGTATGATTTTGGAGAGATTGTGTGGTCTGATGGGTATCACCATGTTCGGATCCCGCTGATTGTGAGAGTTAACAATGAAAAGAATAAAGATTTTGACTGTGGAGGGGATGAAAGCCGCTCAAGTGGATAATTTGTGTATCTGAAATTGGTAGTGGTAACTCTCTCTAGCTAGTCTAGAAATTGGTTTAATTGAGCTTTAGTTTGTAGTGATTTGAAGCTCTAAGCTGTTGCTAGTTTAACTCATAGAAGACTACAAACTGATGTAGCATATATATGAGATGAAAAGAGCATTTCTGTTGTAATCTTTTTCTTCTTGACTTGTTAAATAATAAATCTACTGGCTTCTTAGGTTTCGTCAAGTGTGCATTTTTCCTCTACTTTTTTTTTGCCAATTTATCAAACAAAGCCCTTAGTATCATCCTTGTCACCCAAAATTTTGAAAACTCGTATTTTTCAAGCACGCTTAATAGAATTAAGGGGAAGAAATTCTATAAATAGCGGCAAATACACGAAAAAAAAAAAGACAAAAAATGGTACATCTCATACCGATAGATAACTATATTGGATTTAAGCCAAACTTATAGGCTGATTCCTCAAAGGAAAAAGACTCTGAATAAACACGTCTACATAATAGATGGTTTAATTAATTTCTAGATAAATGAACTTTTAAAGAGGCTGTATCCTTGTTCTTCATGAGCTCAAACAAGCAAAGGTCTCCAATTTGCAGATTGTTGTCTCTTGCAAATTTCTTCCATCCAGATGAGAAATATGGATATAAACCACTGTTGTAATAGATAGACAGGGGCCATTTATTTCCCTTGTAATGAAGGATAGCCTCTTTGTTTTCTCGAGGAAGATTCTCGCTAGCGAATTTGGTGGGTACTCCCTAAATTATAATAAAAAGGAAAAATATATATGAGTAGCCAAAAAGCTACTATCATGTTTGTAACTGTTAATTAGTTTACCTAAAACATACCTAAAACATATAGTGTTTAATTACCTGGCCATGTTCTGCAAAGTACATATAAGATCATTTAAGGAACTCATTACCCTCAGAGACAAATTTTGGTCACACTACTGAAAATTTAATTTGTCCTTCTTAAGTCACAAAGCATCCATATTATTATAAGTTTATAACCACATGATACCATCAATTGATTATCGAATGTAGGGTTTTCTTTCTATTGCTACCCATTTCTTTCTCTAATTGCATCTCACTTGCCTTGTCACAACATTTTTCTCTTCTTCTTCAACAACAATGAAGAGAAATATGCAGAGGGACTATAATTTGGAAGGGAATTATTGAAAATAACCTATACGACGTGTTTTACCACCTGACCCTCAAAAAAGAAAATAACCTATACAACAACTATAGAGGAAAGCTCGGTGCATATGCTTACTTTGATGGAAAAATCTGGGAAGATCATTTTTCAGGACAGAATTTATTAACTTGAAATCACGAAAAAATATTGGGTTACTAAAATGCCACAAATCAGCCATACAAGGCTGACCTATCAATAAGACTATAAAGGAAAAAAAAACAACTTACAAGACGTGTTCCATGCACATGACTGAATTTCATGAGAGTTACGAAGTACTTAATCCCTGGTTTAACCCCATGAGACAACTGTATGGCTCTCCTTGTTTGCCCAGGTGTCATGGACAGAAATTTTGGCAAAACAATGGGTTCATCACTAGAATATTCAAACTCGCCTCCATCATTTGGGTCCTTTGAAGCACCAGCTTCTTTACCTGCACATCATTGTTCAATTGAACACTTTCGGATAATTAAACTTTTACATTTTATAAACGCATACAAAAAAAAAGTAGCTACATAAATTTGTCCTTTAATCCATCTCAAAAAAAAAAAAATATTATTCTTCTTTCCTGGAATTTACTCTTTTTTCCATTATTAAATTAACATAAAAAAGTACATAGAAAAGATGAACCAATAACGAGAAAGTATACTACAATTGACAAGTTCCTATGCAGTACTATAATTAAAAAGATTCAGTCAAATTTTATAGGACAAGCTCATTAAACATAACTTTTATTTGTTTGTGTTGTTGTTATTAGTGTAATTTTGTAATATTCAGATTTTAAATAATGCAACTCAAAGCAAATTGTAAGATGGAAAACATTTCTTTATACTGGGAATATCTTCTAAATTATAATACACATCAACCAGTTACCAGGTTGGTATTACATAGCATAACAAATCATGATCAAATTAAAAAAACATACTTGCCCGTCCTCTCGGCTTCTGAATTGGTACAAAATTGGCATGATATTCTGAATCACCAGAGGAGCTAGAAGTAATCGTAACTGTCTCATCTTGTTGCATTTTACAATGTCCATCCAAAATTTTTATGGAGCTATCACTTCTTTCGTGCATGTAAATCTTTTCTTCCTTCACAAAAAATGAAGAACTTCTTTCACACCCAGTTGGATCAAATATTTGCACTTCAAAAGCTGACTGATCTCTGTTGTACTTAAAGACAAGAAGGTCGTTTGCTTTTATGTTATTAGCAATAACAAAATCGTTCCATCCAGATTGAAAAGTGAGACTTTCAACCAATTTGGCAACACCAACTTGCCAAATATTACCACTTGGACCTTTTAGTTCAACGCTTTTGGCAATTCGGCCTTTAAAGTTTTTTTGGAAAGCCTTGGGGAAATCCTGTGCATATACAAAACACAAATTAGCAAAAAGTTTCTATTTCGGGGACTTGCCATAAATCCACACAAAATCACTTGCGATTTATTAAAATTTGTGTAAAAAAGGATACTCAATTAATGAAGAAATTAAAAAAGAGAAAGAGAATGATAAAGAGATGCAGAGATCTTGCCATCTGATTCATGCAAGAAGCATCCATCTTCTTGAAAAAACTAATCTTCGTCGAGTCCATATGAGACCAGTAGAAATGCTTCTCCCATTTACTACACTTTTTGCAATCTCTTCTCCTCATTTCGACCTCCTTTTCAAATTGCCGTCTCTCTTTCTCGATATAGTCGAAAAGGCTCTCTCTCCCTACTGTACTTCTATTTCTCCGCCTCTGTGGCCTTTAAACCTCACTTACCAGTTACCAAGGAGCCAGTTCTTTTAGCCTTTTAGTTAGCTCCTTGAAAGTAGAACTGATCGTTCCACTTTCTGACACAATAATAATAATAATAAATAAATAAATAATATAAAGTAAAATAATCTGATCGGCTTCTCTACAATACATGGGATAGAACGAACCTAGAGTAGAAGCTTATTTATCCTTGCCTCTATAAAATTGATCCATATAAATGGGACAGTATAAAACTGACCGTTCTGATAGGAAATAGATTTTGTATTGAATTGATTCAAATGATTACAAGCATGAGGGTCTTTATATAGACCAATCCTAAAACTAATGATAACCATTTCCAGAAACTATACGCCTAATTCCAGGAATAATGAATTTCAACCCACCTATTCCACTTAATAAATAGAACAGCCAGTTTATTCCTTTCTTATTTCAGCAATTTTATTCCTGTACTCGTATTTCTGATCTAAACCATCTCTCCCAAAGCTCCTTCCGATCTCTCTTCTCTTCTCTCTCAAGATCTGAAGTTGATGAGCAAGCCACCAGCGCCAACTCCGACGACCAACCGCCGCTTACTAGGCTCTGACCTTCGTCGATCAAATCACCGTAGCTTTGAGCACCGACCGAAGCCCTAGAAATCGGCCTTACTTCACCTTGCGTCATCTCAGCCGAATCCAAACCACCGAGCTCCGCCTCAGCGTCGTGCTCGACCACCGATCTCCGTGCGCCGTGCTCGACCACCACCTCCTCCGCATCAGCGCTTGCCTACTCATCTCGCGCCACCGTGAGCACGATTCTGCGCCGTCATCTTGCAAGATCTGATCCGACCCACTTCATCAGATCCGACCCGTTTCAACAACTCTGACCCGTTTCGCAAGAGGTGCTGAGGCTCCTGAGCTTCATTGATGTAGTGAAGGAGATCAAGAAGATGATGCCATGGCGGTTGTAGAGGGCCTAGTGAATTCTCCATGAGTCTCTACCTTGGTCGAAAGGGCCACATAGCCTTCAAATCTAATCAGGTCAAAGCTAATACTGCTCTTGTGCATTTTGCATTGTGTGTGAACCAACGCAAATTGATGGATTTGCTTGAGAGAGAATACGGGGATAAAAATGAGAAAATGGATTATGATTGAACTCTCCAATACATATGTGCATGTACTTCAATCTCGAATGCAACAGAGAGTAGATGAAAACAAACACCAATGGATGCATTTGATTTGAAGTAGAGAATTATTGTTGAAGAAAATCCTCAGCCTACCATTTCAAACCGAATACAAAAATAAAACCTCAATCCTCAAAGAACAAAACAATGTGCCAAACAAGCATCAAACTCCTAATTTTCTTAAATTACTTCAAATGCTCAAAAGAGCCATGAACATGCTAGGCAAAAAGCCGTTGTGAAAGCATTCATGAGCCAAAAGAGCTCCTTTTCTTCTTGAGCCAAAAGAGCTCGATCTTTTTCTTTCTTTCTTTTCAAG